>CM066328.1:252470781-255248281 GCA_033807585.1 Hydrophis major | reverse complement strand
CTTAATGTGTATCCCAAAAATACACAAAGAAGGCATACCTCTCAGACCCATAGTCAGCTCCAGAGGAGCACCACTACAAAACCTGGCTAAACACCTAGCAAAAGAGCTACAGCCCCATGCTGAAACAGCAGCTTCTCATGTACAAAACTCATACCACTTCTTGGAAATGATCAAAGATCTACACGTGGAGCAAGAAGATCTGCTTGTAAGTTTTGACGTGGTTTCACTATTCACTCAAGTCCCGATAAAAGAGACCCTCGAAATCATCAAAAATAAATACCAACCAGCTAAGCACCTCATGGAACTAACAGAACACTGCTTAACCAACACATATTTCATATACAAAGGGCAAAGATACAAACAAATTGAAGGAGCCCCCATGGGATCACCACTGTCACCTGTCATTGCAAACCTGTTCATGGAAGAATTCGAATCCAGAGCCCTGGCTAATGCCATACTCAAACCCAAACTATGGTTAAGATATATCGATGACACATTCGTGATTTGGCCCCATGGACAAGAAAACCTAAACAACTTCCTAACACACCTAAACAGCGCACACCCCAAAATCAAGTTCACCATGGAAACAGAAACAAACAAACAACTACCATTCCTAGATGTACTAATCTACAAGAAAACAGATGGCACACTAGGACACACCATATACCAGAAGAAAACACACACCAACCGCTACCTCAACGCCCAATCCCACCACCACCCAGCACAGATAAACTCCGCGGCTAAAGCACTAATTACTAGAACCAAACGCCTGGCAGACAAGACACACATTAAGACTGAACTATGCACCCTGACTAAAATATTGACAGCCAACGGCTTCCACAAAAGCAAAATCACCAACTTGATCCACAAAAACACACTGAGACATAATAGAGACCCAGAAGATGAACAGACCTATGGAACAGCTGTCCTGCCCTACATAAGAGGCACTACAGACAAAATTAGTAAGATTCTATACAGACACCACATCAAGACTGCCTTCAAAACAGACAGAAAAATAGCAGCCATCCTCAGGAACCCCAAAGACAAAATTGACCTGGAAAACCAAGGCATATATGAAGTCCCCTGTGCATCATGCCCGGCCACATACATTGGACAGACCAATAGAAGAATAAGCACCCGCCTGGATGAACACAAAAATACAGTCAAAAAGCTGGAACACACTTCCTCACTCGTCCAACACATGGAAGCCACAGGTCATAACATCAACTTCAATGGCACCAAAACCCTAGCCATCATAGAAAATCCCAGCCACAGAATCATCAGAGAAGCCATAGAGATTGAAAAAAGACCAGAAAGCATGAACAGAAGAGATGATTCCACCAGGCTGTCAATCATTTGGAAGCCTGCACTCACAAACAAAAAAATCTCCACACCACAAACCAGGCAAACACCTGGGCACAAACAGATCCCCCCTGATACCTCCAGCTCAAACACACCCCAACCAGGCACCCAGATGAAACCCAGCTTCCTAACTAATGATAGCCGTCCATTTACCCGAAGCCAAGCTGCACTAAAGGCCTCCAATAAAGTAACACAATGTTGCCAGCCAATCAAGATATAAAAAGAGCCCCCCCCCAAAAAAAAAACAGACAGAAGATATTAGTAGCAGAACACAGCAAACTCCAAGACCAATAAACACAGACCAAGACTCTCAACCAATCAGGAGGAAGAAAAAACCATTCTGACACAGCAATAGGCTGCCCCAAATTTAAATCTGAAACCACTGTAAAAGTCTGACTCACAGACAAACACCATACAGAAGCCTGATGATGGCAGATGAGATTCTGCTGAAACGTTGCTACAACTTTAAAAGCACCACTATTATGACGTGGGAAAATACCCGAACAAAGCTGAATGCCAGACATATATATATTTATATATATATAAAGTTTTATTTGGGTTTTCACACATACTAAATACAAGTAAAACATCTTTTTAGAAAATAGCATGGTCCTGGGTTGAACTTCTTTATATAGACACAAAACTCAATTTCATGCTCCTTTTTGTGTTCTATTCCATATCTTATACTATTCTACATTTTCTATATAGTTTTTCCCCTCTTTTAATTTTCTCAATTTTATTTTGATTATCTCATCTCAATTCAAATCATTATATTTATACTTTTGTTTGTTCCGTTTCAATTTCATATTATCTTTTCTCATTAAACAAATTTTCTCCTGTAATTACTAATTGGAGTATGGCACCTTTATATCTTTTAATTACATCCATTCAACTCTTATTTAAACTTCAATTTATACCTTAAGGTTATGACCTTCAATATAATACATAATACATAACTTCCAATCAAATTCTGCTTGGTACATTCTTATAATACACACTATATTCTTTTTTTAAAGAGATTATAAATGTATGTAATTATAAACCCTCATTCCATTCCAATTCAGTTCTATCATTAATAACTCATTAAACTCTTAACATCTTTAACACTTCTTTTCAATTAAATATCATACTTCCTTAAAGACACATATAATCTCCATAATTAATTTTTCCCTTATTTCTCTTCACATATCTTTTGTAAATCATTAAATATTCATTTTGTTACATTTGTTTATTGACAAGCATTCCACTGAATTACAATAGCTATTTTATCAAATATTTTAATCATACATTGTTTCATATTTTCTAAAATTATTTCTGTTTCTAATATAACAATACTATCTTATGTACCTTTGCAGATTCCCTTTTTCCATTAATTTTTCACCCATTATCTCTAAATAGGCCCTGTTTCTCTATATTTTGTTTCTGTCCTTTATAACTTCTTTTCCTTTCTTTCTTCTCTCTCATCTTCTCCCTCCCCTTTTTACTCCCATGTCTCTCTACTTCTAATTCTCTTTCTGCATTTCCCTCTTCTGTTGCTTTCTGATTTTATACTTATTTTTCACTCTAATTTTTTTTTGGAGTTGTTTTTCCCCAATCTTAAACTTTCCATTCTCTTTCCCCCCTTTCCTTTTATCCCCTCACCTAAGATTACTTGTTCATTAAAGATGGCTTCTTCTTTGTCGCAATCTTCTTGTTCTGCAGGCACTTCTTGTTGTTTCTCATAATTCCAAATCTCCATTTCCAAAAACTGAAATACAAAACCAAAAGAACCTCTCCTTTCTTGTGCATCTTCTTTGTACTTTTTAAGTTCCATTTTCAGTTCTTCTAAAAGTGGAGCCATTTTAAACAGTTTTAAACAATCACCCAATTGATTTTAGTCATTCAAATACAATAACCAAAAATCCAGAAATCATCAAGTAATCCAAATAGTCCCAAGTTATTTCTTCTTATTTCTTTTTCTACTTTCTCTTCCTGGGGTTTTTGTTGCAATATTTCAGTTTAAATGTATCTTTTGGAAGTCTTGTTGAGATTTTGCTGTAAGTTCTTTTTAATTCCAGGCAGTCTCCTCCCTTCCAGATCCTGCCCTTTTATTCTTTTTCTCTCCTTTCCTGTTTTCAAAAGCTTTTGATAATCCAGAAATCTATATGATCCCTTTGACTTTTTATTTTCAGCATTAAATACTTATTAATGTCAAAGTGGATTTTTTTTCCAATTTCTTGCTTAAGTCTCTTAGCTGTCAGTATAGGAAAAGGAGAGGAAAAAACCCATATCTTTTCCCTTTTCTCTCTCCTTCACAGCTTAAAAATCTTCTTAGGGAACAATGTGATGGGTTTTTTTTTAATAGTTTCAATTCCAGGGTACCTTATTTGCTGCTTTTGCTGTTTGACACGGTCAACCAAAACTTTCTCTTCTTATCTTCCTCCTGCACATTCTTTTCTGGTCGAGTTCTTCTTTGTGGTGGCCATTTCTGACCATCGCTACAACCGTCTTCGGGAAAGGGAGTAATGGCCAGCTGGGGAGGAGAGATGCAGCTCTCCTCAACCCTGCAGGCAGTCTCCCCCTTCTTCACCACCTCTACGGGGTGCCTTAGCCCTGAAACCAGCCGGCTCGAGGTGCACCAGCAGCGAGCACGGATCGAAGCCTCTCAGAGATGAGGTTTCGGTCTGTCGCCGAAGAAGCTCAAACTGGAAGTCCAGAACCGGTTGTTAAAAATTTTGAATCCCACCCTTGAAACCTCCTAAGCGCTTCCCCCACTGTGAATGCTTCAGTGTTTTTCCTAGTTGTTGAGGAACTGGCCAGATGGTTGTGTACCTCTTCCCTTCTTTCTTCCTGCAGGTATGAATGAATATTTTCCCCCAAATGGCATGAGTTTCACAGATCTAGAAAGTTGAGATTCTCTTCTTCAGGCATTCCTCCATGCATCTGGGGAGACAACGAGTACTCTTCTTCTTGTGAACAGGAAGTGAATTGCTGAGTCTTTCTGAACCATGTGGTACTCCATCTTTCCCAGTTGAAAAAGTCTTCTCACTTATAAAACAGGTATATTGTAAAATGCTTTCCATTGACATTACCTCTCCCCACTTCCCACTTCCATTTTTAAGGGGAAGGCCATGCTTATGAAATACACTGGATTCACTTCAGAATAAATATACCCAGATTGTTTCTCCTTTATATTGATGGGAAGGCAACTGATAGGAAGATCTGCCTCATGCTTATTGGACACAGGGATTGGAAAAATATTTCAGAAATCTCTACCATACTTTTTCCTTTGTTTGATTCATATCCCATCCCCCCCCCCCGCCACTTTCCCTCAAGCTCACACTATACATCTTTATAATGTGCCTATTCTCAGAATTGCTGCTCATCTTCACTTGCTTCCTTTCCTTATCTGCCAATGGGAAAAAAAGGATGCAGAGTGAAGTTATCCTTTCTTTCTTTTCAATGGGAATATCAACCTGTTAAACTTGTGATTGGACTTCAATAAGGTCAACATTCCCAGGGCTGAACAACAAAATATTAGAAGAAACTGTAAGGGGCAAAAGGAATGACCTTGAAGAACATGAAAAAGAACTGCTACCAAGGCAATGGCCAGATAAGAGAAACCTCAGTGCAGGACAGATGTAACCCGAGTAAACACCTCAGATAAAATCCTCCCTCACAAAAAAAAGAATGAAGGGAGAGATGGGGACGCACATTCAGACTTGCGTGCTTTTGTTATTATAAACTTAACAATGAAAGTAGTGATGGCCTGCATGATTTTGTTTTCCTAGTCTGGTCAATTTTGGAGGGCTGACATAAACAGACCGTTCTAGGGTCTAGCTTCCCCTCTGACAGCCACAGTGAAAATAGCCATGGAAGCGCAGACCCCAGTGATGGGACAGGTGGTGGTTCACTCTAGCAGCAGCTCAATTGGAGACTAGCAGAGTGCTGACCTCTGGGGGGGGGGTCTTCTCCCATGAGACCATATGGGAAGTCTTCCCCTTAATGGAAAATAATAGCTTGATGCTAGAATACTTTTTTCAGGTTTCAGTCTTCTTCAGCAGTGTGCTGGCATTGTGAGAAAATGTGCTAAGAGGGGCATTTTCGCACTCCAGCAACCGGGAGATGTAGAGGAGCTCACAATTACTTGTCCATATTCTCTCTTCCAAATCTTGAGGTCAGAATTTCTGACAGCAGTTGTTTCTGGGAACTGTTCATGTTAAGCAATCCTGTTCGTTTCTCAGCTGCTGAGACAGTTGGTTCACTGTGTATCATAAGCCTCTCTGAGGCTCTGGCATGGAGAAATATAAGATTTCGATACCTATTTGCTATGTTATTGAATCTTCTAGTCCTCCGTAGTTATTCAAAAGCAACCTCATCTGAGTTCACTGGAATTTATTCCTAGCTAAACTGCTACTAGGTAACAATCCATAAAATCCTTTGGTCTAATAATCCCACAATTCCAACGTTGTCCCAACACTTATCCTGGTTCCAGTCTGTACCTTTGAGATAAGTAGGTGAGGCTCAGCTTTTTGCATGCAAATGTGCAGCAGGGAAGTGAGGAAGAGTCTTTGGCAGCAAGCCAGCCTGGCCTAGATCCAGTGGTGGGATTCAACCAGTGTAACAACCGGTTCGGTGAGGCACACATGTGCAGTACATTTGAAAACAGCTCTAAAACTTACTTTCTACTGCAGCCCCAGTGAGTAAAACAGCTGAGGTGTAGCAATCCACTCTGTCACGTCTATCAGCTGGGCTTCAAACAAAGGAAATATAGGACATACTAGAGCAGGGGGGAGTGGGCAAGGCCACTGATCACTGGAACTACCAGTTCGCCCGAACTGGTCCATACCAGCTGAATCCCACCCCTGCCTAGATCCCCTGCCCTAGTCACTAAAGAGTTCTTGTCTAATGGAAGGCTTTCTAAGGTTGGCTTTGTTGGAATAAGGCAGTGACCAACTTCATGGAGGCATGAAGTTGTGGCCAGCTGTGGGTGCTCCAACAATGGAGGTTTTTAAGAAGAGATTGGACAACCATTTTTTTGAAATGTTATAGGGTGTCCTGCTTTGGGGGATGGGGGGGTTGGACTAGAAGACCTCCAAGGTCCCTTCCAACTCTGTTATTCTGTTATTGTATTCTTTCCTTCAATTTGACAGAAATGAAAACATGACTTCTGCTGCTGGGAGAAAGCTATTGGGTGTGCTGACGAACATGGTATATGATCTGGAACACCACAGGAGGTATTTTCATTCAGCTCATTCTTAAAGGAAGTCATTGACAACTGGAGCTCATAAATAATTCCCTAAAGTGTTTTTAGGTGAGGAGTGTTAGCACTTAAATTATGGCTGGAATCCAAGTTGAGTAGCTGAATGACATCCTTCCTCGAGATGGAATATGTATTCCCTCTGGTTTTAACTCACCAGCATCTAATCAAATCATCAAGATCTTTGCTCAAGAGCTATGGCCATAATTAATAGCTGCCAATCTATGAATGTAATGAAAATTAAAGTTGGCATCTTGTGGGTAAGTTAACTTCAGGTCGCTTTCCTCTTTCAAAACAGGGAGTTCTGAGTGTTTGAACAGCTGAGAAATACTCTTCCAACAACTTAAAGTTTCTCCTCTTTACTGGGATGGGTCCTGTTGACCTGTTTTGTGAACATAGTTATTGGTGGACACTTGTGTGGTGTGTGGTAAGTAGGTATCAGAGAAATGTCTTCTCATAGTAGCCAAAATGACTTCTTCCTTTAGTAGGGTTACAAAAAAAATATTCCAAAGTGCTTCTCCTCGAATAGTGCTCTTTTATCATCTGTTTTTCCCCTTGTGGGTCTTTTTAATATTCTAATGTTCACTTGTTAAGAACATAGCAAAATATTTTTGCAGAAAGGTGGGAAATAAATTTCAGCAAGTAAATGCCATTAGTCACTATGGGTCTGGAAAACCCCTGCAGAGCTGCTCTACCTGTCTATTTGGTTTGGCTAAAAGAGATATGGAAATAAATTAATATAGCTGTGCAATTGATGGTTTAAATTGAGGGCATCTTACTTATCTTCTATATTTTATGCCAAGGATCCATCAAAGTTAGGCTCAAGAATGGATCACTGGCAGAGGAGATGATGACAAGTTTTTGTTCCGGGGGTGGTCCTTGTGTCACACAACGATAATATTCACGCCAGTCACAAAGTTTTGTGGAACAATTTAAAATGCGTGGATTCGTTTCAGTAGGGAAGTTAAATGTCAGACTTCCCTCTTAGAACTTTGGTGTATGAAGTAGTTAGAATCATGGGTGGGCTTCAAAATTTTAGCAATGGGTTCTCTGCCTGGTTGCTGGGTGGGCGTGGCCATGGTGGGCGTGGCCTAGTCAGTCTCCTGCACCACAGCAGGGGGGGGGCGTTTTTGGTCTCCCCGGGCTCCGAAGGCTTTTTTCAAGCTTCCGGGAGGGAAAAAAAACAGCCTCTCTGGGCTCCTGAGGCTCTCTGGAAGCCGGAAACTGGCACTTCCCAAACTTCTGGGAAGCCTATTTTTCACCCTCCCCGAGCCTCCGTGTGCGCCCTGCACTTACCTGTATCCAAAATGGGACACTTGGGGACTCCTGGGAAGGGTGGGGTGGGCAGGGCCAGCCAGGAGTGGGGTTTAGGGATTCTCCAAACTGTGCAGAATCTTAGCTAGAGGTTCTCCCAAACCCCTGAGAACCCCTCAGCACCCCAGCCCTGGTTAGAATGCAGTGTTGCAGGCAAATTCTGCCCACATCCTGGCATTCGATCCTGACAGACTCAAAGTTGACTCAGCCTTCCATCCTTCCAAGATCGGCAAAATGAGGAGTCGGATTTTGGAGGGGGGCAATATGCTGACATTGTAAACCGTCCAGAGACTGCTGTAAAATATTATGGGGCAGTGTATTAAGGCTAAGTTCTATTGCTATTGCTGAAACCAGTGGGACTGAAAGTTACTTTATTTTGGCTGGGTTGTGTCCTCACTGCGGTCACTAACAAGAAGCAAGCTATGTTTAGTATGTGTTCAGAAAAGAAAGATCATTTTTAAATACATTATTATACAATGTAATGCCTTGTATTTTTATCAGTTCCTTCTTATGGTTCTCACCAGAGAAGTTCACCAGTTGAAAACTTTGAAAATGGAAGGCAAGTGGGACTATCCATCCCGCTTAAATAGTAGGGAAAGTTCTAAACTTGAACAAGTTCCTTTCATCTAAGGAGATTATCCTCAAGCTTTCCCCATCCAAGACACTGCCTCCCAAGGAGATAGGAATTTTGACTGCCTTGAAGCAACCAACAGAACCTTGTGGGTTAGTTCCCAGAGCCATCCACCCAACACAGGTGATTCAAGGAAGGAATTAAAGCGAGAGGGCCTAACAATTATACATACACACTGTAATAATATTACAAATATGGCACAGAACTGAGTGAATCCTGGCTTGGCCAAGCCCTACTAGCAAGGGTGGGCTGCAACTGGTTTAACAACCGGTTGTAAGGAGCGCACACTTGAGTGCATGCAGCATTCAATAAACACCTATTTGAACCTCTCCAGCTTACCTTCTAGCCATAGAACAGCTGAGGTGTGGTAATCCACTTTGCCATGTGAATCAGCTGAACTGCAAAAGAAGGAAATGTAAGACAGGATACAGCAGGGGTGGGTGGGCGAAACCAACCGATGTCGTTCGTAAAGGTTTGCTAGAACCAATCTGAACCTGCAACAGCCCACCACTGCTTACTAGCAAGCTTGTAGTGGAAATGAAATGTGAACTAAGGATGTCACTATTACATGTCCAGTAACTGTAACCCAGTGGTCCTAAATATGTACCTTTTATAGGCTAGGCCCTATCTGATTAGCAAAGAAAGGAGACCAAAGACATTACTTGGAAGTTCTTGAATGAGATTTTCCTACACAAACCTTCATGTAGGGCTGAGCTGACCTTTCAATGAGCGAGGGTGATGAGATTTTATCACTGTTTAAAAACCTTAATTGTCATTGGAAAACAGACACTTCGATAGGATGAGTTCCCTTCCCTTTGGTAGACAATATTCTCTCTGTCCAGGCCAAGGGAAACAAGCCTCCCTTGTAAAGAAAGGAAGGACTGCCTTTTAGCCGCCTTCTTGGCATTGCCCAATGTCAACTATCTGGGTCACCATGGACAAGTTATGAATGGGTTTAGACAAAGACTGAATCATGTCAAACATTAATCAGGAGATGCCAGAAGCTGAAGCCAGCTAGCTCTGGCTTCCAGTCACATGTTGACAGCTGCAAAAACAGGTGAAGAGCATATCTGCTTTGCCAGCTAGCAGCTGATGGTCTTGGACAGGAGCCAAGAGATTACTCTGAATGTGTGCTGTCCACCTTCTTCCTGGGCTGGGTGTGCCATTTCTATTCTAAGACCAAGAGAGCTGACAGAGAGCTTTTCTTCTTGTCCCTGTGAGTACCCACACAGATTTCCAGCAGTCAGATGAGTCCCAACAGCTGGAAGAGCTAACCTTAAAAAATTGGAAGTTTCCCCCTTTTTCTTGGCTGAGTATTTATCAAAGGGCTGACACCTGTCAGAGACAAATCCACTATTGCTAAATTCTTCCTTGGGGCATCTGACGGGAAGCGCTGGGAAATCCACCACATCTAGGTGTCATTGGGGTAGAACAAGTACTGGGAAACACAACCTGTGCTGTTGATTTCTTGGCCTCTAAATGAGATCGGTTCTCAAGATCCTGCCCCATTCATCAATGTGGAAGCAGATGGTGTCCATGCTTATGAATTAAGCAGCCTTTTCAGCACAGCCAATCACTGTCTTCCTGGACTGTTAAGCTTGCTATAAAAGGGGTGGCTTTTTGGGGGGAGAAAGCTGTAAATACTAGCTAAATGGTTCTGCTTTATGCTGAGATCGGTCCATCTTGAAGGAAAGCATATTGCTTCAAAGGCAGATAATTCAGTCTGTCCCATTATGCTTTGGCACTGAAAGATAAGAAAACAACACAGACAAAGCCTTTTTTTTTTTTTTTTTGCCATTCCAAGTGTTCAAATCTCAAGTTTTTGCTCAATACAGGTGCAATTGATTGGTGCAATACCCTTGTAATTACATATGTGTAGTGCTAGCTGTCAGAGGACTGAAACCTATTTGGCAGAGGTGGGGGGAAGGGTGAATGAGATAGCCAAAATAAACAGATGTAATTATTTGGTATGTGAACTCAAATCGTGAAAGACAATTTCTGGAGAGCCAAAAAGGAACAAGAGTCTAGGTGGAGGGGTGTGAAACTCACATTGTTGTCACGTGATGTACTGTGACTTTCCCCCCTTTGCTAAAATGAGGGTGAGCATGCCAGTGTGTGACACATCCAGCCGTGGGTGGAAAGTTTGACACCCCTGGTCTAGGCAAACACTGAAAGGTAACTTAACTTGACAAGGGCTCCCACCTTGTGTGCTCCTGAAAGAATTTTAAGTTCCGCTTGAAGACGAATCAGATAAACTCAGTGAGAAGAGCTTCAGTGATATCTATTCACCCTGATAAAAAAAGGTTGTGGCAGAGCTTCTTTCTAGCGCAGAGCTTCCCTTTGGGCACTCATCATACTCATTCTGTCATCATACTCATTCTGCAAGCTATTCTAAGCCGGTGTGCCTCAATCATGGCAACTGGAAGATGCATGGACTTCCAACTTCCAGAATTCCTCCAACTGGCAAGGTTGGCTGGGGAATTCTGGTTGTTGAAGCCCATACTCCTTCAAGTTGTCGAGTTTGAGAAACACTGTTCTAAGCTATTAGGAGCGATCAAAGGAATCTTCCTTCAAAAAATAGAAGGTCCAGGTCCAGGTATAAGTGTTCCCATGGGCTATGCTGATTGGGGATGATGGGAATTAGGGTTCATTCTTCTACATATAGTTTTCTGAGCTCTAATCCACCATCTGCCCTGATGCTGACACAAAACAAAGGAGAAAGGTACCCTTATTTGTATAAGGGCAAAACACTAAATCATTTTGTCAAGATGGAATCCCAGCAGTAGGCCAGACAGTTTCTGTGAATTCCGCGAAAGTAAAAATAAAACGTCTCCTTGCTTTCCTTTCCTAGGCTGTTTGTATTCCCATTGCGCAGCCTGATTTCACTTCATAAAGGGCAAGGGAAGTTTATGGAGCAGAGACCTTAGAGTCTACTATATCAAATGGTGAGGTGACCTGAAAGAGAAACATATTCCTCAGAGTGGGGGAAATAGGGGGAAACAAACCCTCCCCATCCCTCCATACAGAAATATATGGTCTTTTCGCAAGCTTTGGATGTTTTACCCACCCAGGTCTGCTTTGGTGCTAACATGTGTTTCATATGAAGCTATATTAAGATGAATTTTACCCTACAAATAACTAGATACAGCTATGCAGTAGGAGGGAATTCCTCCAAGATGATGTCAAGTCTCTTAAGCAGTCAAATTAAAAATAGCCCATAAAACCTGACCAGTCATTTTGGCTCTGGGTCCAACCAACACATTTGGGAAACATTATCAGGTTTATTGGGAGGAAACGTATCACTGTAAATCTGCTTCTGTTTATATATCATTTTATTATTCATTTTTGACATTTCCCTTTTTTCTTTAACCAGTTCTTCCTTTGCCCCCAGCAAATAAACATTACCCTGAGTTGAAATGCAAAACAACAGGGAGATGTTTCCCCTGTGCCACCCCCAAAATCACTTTGAAGCATATACAGTGGGAAAACATTGATTTTTTTCTTTTAACATTTAGAAGTTCTGGACTGCTGAGAAAAACATGATCAATTCTGTGATAGGCTAAATGTTAAATAAAAGTAAAATAAATGAAATAAAGCAAAATGGAACAATGTCAGATGAGAAGAAATTTGAATAAAATGAAGTTTTACAAGATACTTTGCATATAGATTGTCAGTAAAGTTTGGGGATGACAATTTATTTATTCTTGTATTACATCTAATAACCAGAATTCTTTGTGCTGTTTACAAAGTTTTTTAAAAGAATAAGATGGTGAAAAGGTGAAAAAGGACATAATTATGTCAATAGCACAAGAAGTACAATTCCACAAAAGCATACATTCCATTGTAATGCAGGCATTTAAAATAAAATGATCAAAGCCTATATTCCTAGATGACCATTCTTTTATAAACTTTCAAAGGGCTGATTCAATTCCAAAAATTCAAAATGATTTTCAAATCAAATCAGGTCCCTCTGAAGAGATTCAAAGGCAATCCAGAAAGTCAGCGAACATTCTGATGCTTTCCGATTTTACAAAATGTCTATCATTAAAGCTTCCTTTCCGTATTTCGAAGTTTCACTGGCATAATAGGCTGTTTGATATTGGTATGAGTACCTAGATAATTAGATAATCTCACCTCCATTAATTTATCCATAAGAGCATCTGAGACAACGCCTGAAGTACTATACCAAACTGGTCCTCACTATTTATGATTTTGCTTTTAAAAAAATCTGGTTGGTTCTTTCTACATTTCTCCAATTCAGTATTCTTTTATCCTTCTTTTTCTCTAACTTTCCGTTTATTAGATCTGTAGTACAGATGCTATTAAGCTCTTTTGATCTGTCTACAATTAGCTTTCAGGACTGAGGTTTCAGAACTACATACCAACTTGTTGTGACTCTGAGACTTGAACCTAATCAATCAGCAGATGTGGGTTTGAGCGAGGAAGACGATCTGGCACTGAGATTTGAGCCTGCATTATTAAGTGACTTGGAGGGGAGTCAGGTAGTGGGAGAGGAGCTGGATTTGAGATATAAGCCTGATTCAGAGGCCACTCTCTCCCCTGAAACTACTTCCCTAATTAAACCTCAGGTGTTAACTGTTAATCAGGAAAGTGTATCAGAGGATTCAAGCTGTGATGAAACTGCCGGATGCTGGCTGGATGCCAGAACTAGAAGATTGAGACATCAATCTCAATTAGAAAAGAGACGTCCAGCAAAGGATTAATTAATGAGACTGACAAGCCCTTTCTTAGAGGATATAAGGGAGCACACAACTTTGAAATATTTGCTGGAAACAAAGTGAATCTTGCCTTGGAAAGACTTGCGTCTGATTTACTGCGTTGTGAGTTACGAACTTTACAGAATTGCCAGACAGATTCTAAGAGGATTGCCAAAGGACTGTGATAACAGAGCAAGTGAATCTTCTGCCTCTGGTTTTGTTTACATAAAGTATTTGAACTATATAACTTGAAGTTTCATCTGTGGATACAGGTGGGACAGAACACAACTAATCTTGAAACCTAGTAGCTCTGTTTTGGACTTGCTGTTTTCTTAATCTTCTTCAAGGTTAAGTCTCATTTGTGCGACAAAGAGTTTACAGCATGTCTTATGATGCAGGTGGCATATTTGCTTGAACTGATAAGGTCCTTCTTTTCACTGATTCCAACAGTGTTTCCAATGGAATGAGGAACCCTCATTGAAAGCTCAAAACTGTCCCAAAAAGTGAAATGCAACTCATCTGGACAATTGCACCATACATTACTTCCTTCTGGATTAAGCTCTACTGTAGCTTAAGTCTCTCGTGAACTTATCCTGCTCAGGGTTAATTCAGAACATCCATTGCATCACCTGGTTAGATGAAAGATGAGGTAACCTTTGACATTATCACCACACTGATGACAGCCACTTATCTCTTCCACAACTGATTTCACAGAACTAGTTAATTTTACATGTATATGTGTGTATTGGCAGGGGATGCATCTGAAATAACTTATTTCAGAAGGATACAATTCTTGGTAGTATTGAAACTAATTTCAGACTTAGAAACATCAGCTCTGAGAAACATCAGGGTTGCATTTAATAATGAAAGCGGTTTCTGGCCCAGAACTGGATACCGAATTGATTTGAAATGGATCTAGAACAGGGCTGTCAAACTCATGTCGTCACGGTGTGATTTTTCCCCTTCCGCTTCGCTAAACCAGGTGTGGGCATGGCCATGGCAGCGCGTGATGCATCTGGCCTGCAGGCCAAGAGTTTGACAGCTCTGACCTAAGAACTATATCATCTAAGGGCTGGAGTCAGTTTGCAACTGCTTACTGGAACATCTAATCCAAGGAAGTGATGTTGGCAACTGGCCTGAAGATCTACATATATTTTTTTCTGTTAGTTTTCTTCAAAAGAAGAATTTATAGTCCAATCTGGAGAATGTCTAGAAAGCTGCTGTAGTACAAGAAAATTTATGCAGCAGACCTTACGCTTCTCCATTCCAGCATTGCCTGCTAAGCATATGCATATGCATTCAATCTGCAGGTTGCAAATCTGCAAATGGAAGAAAAGATGCTTCTTTGTTGTGTAAGTGCACATATGGGATGGGATTATCATTTTTCTGGAGCAAACATAATCTGATCATGATCTCATTGCACCTTTTCAGGCTTGGCTATCTAAACTGTCCTTTATCCTTTGTAGCACAAGTGAGTGATTGCGATGGTGATTAAGTTCTTTTTTTACTGTAGCCTGGATATCATACTAAAGTGGTCATGTAACAATTTTATATATTTCTTTTGCCTTGTCTTAAATTAAGTGCTTCAAAAGCCCCAGCTTTTTCTCTTGCCTGTTCAGCCAAGGATGTAGGCACTGCCAAAAATAGCTAAACATATAATTTTCATTTGTCTCCTCCTTGATAGGAGTAAGACAACAGATTTAGGAGATATTCTTGGCTTCAGAACCTCTAGAGCAGGGATGGCCTACTTTGGCAACGGTAGGACTTGTGGACTTCAACTGCTGGTTGGGGAATTCTGGGAGATGAAAGTCCGCAAATCTTAAAAGTTGCCAAGGTTGGACACACCTGCTCTAGACTATGAAGGCAAGCATGCATACACCCAATCAAAGAGAACATTGCGCTATGAAGGAGGTGCCTGTCGTTTCATTGCTCGAGTCTATATACAGATTATATATACAGGGGTGGGATTCTACTAGTTCGGACTGGTTCTATAGAACTGGTTGTTATGATTCTGCGCAGTTCAGAGAACTGGAAAATTGTGCCCTGGCTGTCCCCACCCCTCTCTGCCCGCCCTTCCCAGTCAGTCCATATTGCGCATGAACGACATCTCTGACTGCATTCTCCTCCACCCAGTCACTCCTTAAGGTATTTTTTTCCCTCCTGATGATCAGCTGTTCCGACAATCACCTGTGCCGGGATCCCCCTCGCTGTCTTGCCTTGCTTCACCCAGGAGGCTTCCCTGAGGCCCAGGAGGCAAAAAAATTGAAGCGGTGTGTGTGTGTATGTCTGCTGCAAAAAAAAAAAAAAGCCATGCCCACCCAGTCACATGGCAACGCCCACCTAGCTACGGCCACAGAATTGTTAAAAAATTTGAATCCCTCCCTGTCTATATATGGTTAGACTTATTCCAGTGTAGCAGCTAATGTTTGCTATGCTCATCAAAAAGCATAACAAATGTAATCTCACTCACTGGTTATAGAAAACTTCCGTTTACTAAAAAGGGGGTAAGAAGGAACTATAGAACATTTACTTTGTGTATTCTGGAGTGGTAGATTGTTTTATCTGATGTTTTAAAATTTTCATAAGTTTTTTATAACTAGAAAAAATATGTTCAACTATTAGCCTAAGATTTCCTTTGGGGTGCCTAAGTAACTCTAAATTTCCTTTGGGGTACCTAAGTAACTCTAAAATATTCCAGCAGAAACTCTAAGTTTCTGCTGGAATATTAAAAAGCCATGCCCTTTTAGACAGAACAAGCAATTAAATAATTCATTGGGTCTGTAAACAATCTTTGTCCATTATATTCATTAATTAATGCCTACTGATAATGCTGGAATTTTCCCTCATCAAAACATTTTTTTTCATATTTTGCTTAAAGCAGCAAACCATAAGGTCATGGCAAAATTCAACATGCATTTGATTCATGTGTGAATATACCACATAGTAAAACATCAAGAGGTCAATTGTCAACCTTATTTCTGCCCAAATTAGCCTTCATTTGAATTAAGAATTTTAGACAAAATATGATTTAATATGAGTTTATGTTCAAAGAGTCAAGTCAAGGGCAACCAGATTCAACCTGAGACCCTTTAAGATTTGTTTGAAGGGAAATTTGATACATGATTTATAATGGGGAAACTTCAAAAATGCTGCTGCATAATTTGGGGGCAGAATATGATTAAAATAGAAGAGATGATCACCTCTTTTGGGAGAAATGTAGCAGGGATGAGGGGACAGTAAATGAGCCTCCAAAATTTCCAGCAGAAAACCTAAACAGAAGTTAGCTGAACAAGCAAAGAAAGAATCCTATTCCAAACTGAAAACACAATCTTTCAAAAAGACATTTTAAAAAATAAATGTGCCTTTCCACTTGCTTGGAGCAACACTAAAAAAATAATCACTGACTTCACTTTGTGGTATGCTTTGCTGTCTTTAATAAGAGGCTCCTCTGTGATTTCTGGAGAATTGATGTATCTATTCAATTCAGTGAAGGACCTTCTTCACTGTCAGTTTCAGTGCCAAATTCTAACAACTCTTTGCATTCGCAAGGCAAATTTCTATGGAAAACTCCAGTGAAGGATCACTGACTTGTCCTTGTGGGATGTACCGTTTTGTTGCTTTTGCTAACTGGGATTTTTGGAGTACAAGAAGAGTTGGCAGGGGTCATTTACTTTTCACATTACTACCTTGCTGCAATCCAAAAACCCTCAGTAGCTTTATTTAGAGCTTAAAATCCCAGTGAATATGCACCCATGTAACAACTATAAAACAAACAGAACACTACCCAACCAAGTAGAAAACTACAAACGAAACTGAAAATGGCTCATTGGTCTCTTATATAAAGATACCTTTAACGTTAGCTTTAATGAAATGCCAGGTTGGGCACAGCATATGGCAAATTGGCAAGTCTAGGATGTCTGGTGCCAGGAAGGTTGGCATTACAAATGACAAGCTTGACTTCTCCTGGAAAATCCCTCCTCTCCACTGGCAAAGCTCAAGTTTATCAGGGCCATGGCTTACTTGCAATAATCTTTGTTAGCGCAAGCAGAATGGCCCAGCCTGACACTATATGAAGAAAAGCATTCCTTTCGAGCAATCCACTCTCTTAAAAACAATGGCCATTATGTTACATTGTATTTTATATGTCTACAATTGGGTCTTTTATTGCTTTCAGCTTTGCTGCAATGGTGAATCACTACAAAATTACTGTCCAGTTTTTTAAAATTGCATTTCCCCCCCCAAGTAGACTGCTGCAATGTCAACTCGAACAGAACAGGTCCATGTGTGGTCAAGTTGCAAGAGTAACACAATTGGTTTTTGTTTTTTGTTTTATTATACAGAAAGGCAAATAATCATTCTTTTGGTTTGTTTTTTTAAAAACAGAACTCCATTGTTAAAACATTAATTCCAAGTGCAGTAAAATCTGAATATTCCATTATGAATAATAGTATTGAAGTGCATCACTCTATTATAGAGAGATCTGTATGGACTGTTGCTTTTCCACTGGCAGGAAGTATTTTACTCGGAAGCTAGGATAGGTGCTCCTCACTTGAATGGTGAATCTGCTACAAATGGATCCTGGTTTGGTTTGGTTCTTTTATAGAGGTTACCATGTTCTCTTCTTGATCAAGCCCTGGGGTAACCAGTTCCACAATCATTTAGATGGTGCAATCATGATCCTCCTTTACCCATACATACAATACAAGGAAAATAGAAAAAGGGATTGATTGTCCACTTAAAAATGGGGACAGTGGCAAGAAACGAAGAACTCAGTCTCTGATACATTATGAAGTAGATCAAGCCATTTTCCCTAAGAAGCAAGGGTCACTTCATGGAGAATTCTGTATTGCAATATTGCCCCTTTCTCAGTATTATCTGGATTATGTCTAGGTAAAAAAATAACCATCCAGAGGATATGTTCTTCTAAAACAGAGGTGGCTAAACTCTTGGCTCTCTACATATGGCTGAGACTTAGTCTCAGCACCTTTTACTGCCACCAAATAGAGATTGCTAGTGGGTTTTCATGAGCTGAAGTCACCAGCTCTTCTGTTAATATTTCTTTAGAGGCAATTCTGCAGTGACTTGGCAAGATATTTTTTATTGCTATCTAATAAACAGCCAGGACAGCTGTATCCAGTTCATTTCCTAGTTGGTTCTAGTCTGGCTGAAAAGAGATAAAAGTTCCTTGCACAGCACATGTGTGCTATGCACATATTTGTGTATATGAATAATTATCAGAAAGAAGGGTAGTGAGAAGCTATAGTTTGATTTAATGCGGGAGTTGAAATCCACAAGTCTTAAAGTTGCCAAGCTTGGACATCTCTGTATAATGCATCAGGCTATAACTGAATTTTAATCATACTGATTTAGTTGATTTCTGTATGAATATTTCAATATATTAGCTTGATTGCACAATAGGAACATTTCATCAAGCTATGTTCTGTGATAAAATGTGCAATGTTTACTAGAATTTTGAAATCTAATAAAATTATTTTGTGATAAAATTGTCAAATCCAAACACCCACAAAGAGAGGGGAGAAAAACTATATGTGCTCACTGAGAGACTGACTGCTACAAATCTCTAGACATTTCTTTGGTCAAGGTAGCTGAACCTACTGCAAGATGTAGTTTAACAATACCTGAAGTCAACACTTTTGAGATTCTTCATTCACAAATTGCCCGCCTAGATGTTGGAGAACAGCAAGTTGAGCTGGAAGGCGGAGTTAAATGTGTCATCAGTTTGAAGTCATTATGTTGCCCCAACCAATTCCAACCATCTTCCCACCATGAATTACACTGATCCTTTATCTAGTTCCAATTTAGCTTTGACCATTAGTTGACTAGATTCTTGTATATGGGTAGCAGTAATAAACTCTTCTGTGCTTTGAACTCAACAAATGCTCTTGGGTATTTGCGCCTGACATTAGCATCACAAAATGGCAGTGGTGAGGATTTCAAATCTACACAATAAACTTATAAATTCAACAAGATATATAAAAATAGAGAGTTTCCACCTGTCTTAAACAACTTTCAACAAGGCTTAGAAGACTGGCACCCCAAATAGCACAACCTTATGAGTTCAAATCAACATTGCCAGGACTGCTCTTAAGTCCCTGGTTTCTAAATTTCTAAGTTTCCAAGAAAGTGATATTTCCAATTTAGGCCCTTTTATCTCCTAATTTTTTTTGAGGGATCCAAGTTTCTACAAACATACAAATATTTATTTTAGCTAATCTGCACAAACTTAATCAAAGTTAGACATACATTTAAATCAACTGAGTTGATTTAAGAATACCATATTCCATATACTGTACAAAGTGAGCATGTTTTCTGAGAAATCTTAAAAGTTGAGCATTTCACAGCTGCACCTCATCATTTAGAAGAAACATTCAAAAGAGAAACAGACAAAAAATTGCTTGTCTAAGGACTGCAATATGAATTAAAACAAATGCAGCTCCAGGAAGATTCTAGCACCCAATTTAAAGATACTAGCTAATTTAAATTAATATGCAAAAATCAACACAATGCTATGCTGAGTATTTTGAGTTATACATTAACCATATTTCTGAACTTAAGGAAATCTGTGAGTACCAAGAGCTGCATTCTCAAATCAATATTGTTGGGTAACATAAAACCATCTAAGGAAATTGGCAGCAACTGTAGTGTCATTAAAAACTATTGACTGCTGTTTAGATAGCATGACTTGGGGCTCCTGGAAGTTAAACTCACATTTGTTCAGAAATATTTCTTTCTATTATACATAGGTGGAATCTGTGAAAGGAAACAATCAGAACAACTCCAGCAATATTAGCATAATAACAGATATGATGTTGCTCAGAAAAGGCAAAAAAATTTTTACAAGTTGTATTCCTAGGAATAGATATATTAAGAGTTAATCATGCCATGCAGTCAACCAAACCAGGTTTGATGAGAGAATCTCTTTCTACCCAAGTTCTCTTCCAATGCCACAAATAAAACTATTTATTTTTTATATTAAAAATCTTACTATGTGGCTCATAGTAAGTAGAGTGGAGTAGAGCCACTTTACTTTCAGCAGTAGAATGCACACACAATTAACAGAGATAGCTGAGTTACAATTTCAAGTTGTTTGAATTGTGAAACACCTATTAAATACATCTTTAAAAATGATGTCAAGAATAAAAGCTTCTTAGAATCTGCCCCCCACCCCTATTTTCCTGGTGAATTTACTGGATGTTATACAAAGAAAGAATTAGGCCTTAAGGAAGGTCTAAATCAAAAATGGCACACATATTAATGCCAAGGTGCTGTGCCTGGTTAAGGAATCAGTGTGATAGGTCATGTTTCAATCTTCCAAGATAGAAGTATCAAGAAGACAGCAAAAAAGGGCCTTATACCACAAAGCGACTCAGTGCTGCTGTTGGTATGGTCACAAGCATACATAGACACAGGCAATACTATACACAACAGTATTGTCTCCCATTAAGTTACTGTGCAGTCCTGCATTCTGGTTTGGTTTGAATGTACATATATCTTGAATTACTGAGTCAAGAGATACATAGGCCTTGTGCTGCATATATGTCCTTGCACTGCTCCTTCTGTCCTCCAGTTGGAAGTCTGTTTTAAGATTGGGGCTTTTTCTGATACTAGGAAGGAAAATTTCCAGGTATGGACATGATAAGAAATTATGGCTAATTAATCCATGAAGCACTGCTTATGGTTCACAATGAAAAAAGAGAAGATAATACAATGAGAGAATGCAAGGGTGCAAGTCTTACACATATTCTATCTTGGCTTAATAAGCTGAGAGTTCTACATCAAAACTCGGCTGGCATTGGTTGACATCCATAATTCATAGCTCACTTATCTGCCTAAAGGCACAAGGCAAGCATTACGCATATAAATTTAAAAACAAAATTATTGTATATACATGTGCAGGCCTTGGTGAAAACCCTGTTGAATTTGTTAGAAAAGGAGTCTTACCAGTCTCAGAAAGAACTGGCTAAGGGGAACACACTCCTTGCTCCACACAACACATGCACTCGGTGTTGCAAAAGTTAAATGCACGTGGAGACTGAGGGGGGTTATGGTTGCACCAAGATCTTCACAGGCATACCATCAAGAGTTATGACTGTTTAGAGATTATCCCAAAGAGTTATTCTGCATACAGCCACCCAAAACAAAACAAAAACAAAAACCAACCACCTCTCCCCAAAACACAACTTTCTTAACATAACAAAACACAAAGGCACATAGACACTTTCATTATTTATATATTCGAATTAAAAGGTACCTCTTAAAACTTTTTGAATGGTAATACAAGCACATAAATGGATGTCGTGCATTACAAAGTCAGTCATGTTATTGATACAGCTCCACACACACTGCAGCAACAGGAAGAAATCAATTATTATATCATGTAAATTATGCATTTTTACTAACACCACCACAAGCTATTAAATTATGTAAACAGACACCTTCTCTAAATAATTTAAAAGTCCATTTCTCAAAGGGGGGGGGGGGAGACATTACTGAAGCATCGCTCGAACTTGCTTCGAAGTGGATTCATCATTCAGGTGTTTTGTGGTGAATCTAAAAGTGACAAAGACAAAAATCAAAAGGCTGGTATTACTTCCATGGGGAAAGGCAATTCTACACATCCCTCCACCGAAGTGCTACTTTGTTCAATAGAGCTGATTCTTAGATTTAATCTTAATTATATAATATTTTCCTCCAAAACCATTTTGCGAATAACTGATAACTGATACCAAACACACCGAAAGGCATAGGATTAAAATTGGTCAATAATATCGTTTTTCTCCAACAATACGGCCTCCCCCAATAGGAAGTCCCAGCATGTTTTATAGGCATAAAATCAAATTAAGCCCCTCCCCCCAAATTAAGGCCTATATTAAACATGCGAAATGGGGGGGGAATGGCGGGGGGGCGGCGGCTTGCTGTTAGGAAGTACTTTTGTTGCATACCCAGATATGATGCTGCCTGCGTTGACTTTGGCATTGGTGGAGCACGTCATATCAGGAGACCTTTCGCCACCATTGCTTTCCCTTCTCCCCATGCTGCCGTGGCGTTTAAAGCAACAACGTGGCGTTTAGCGTAGCTACGCATGACCAGCCAGGGCTCCTCCCTGCAACCGGAGCCCGGCAGAGACACTCGGCTTCAGGTGCTTCTGTCGCCGCCTTCCCTTCACCTTCGAAGGCAAAGCCAATTCTTTTAAAAATGATGCTCTACTACTGGTATGACAAAGCCTCCTCTTCCCGAGAGGGCAGCCCAACCCCACGTGGGGAGGTGAATCTCCTGGGGCCACAGCACAAGATCAGCCCACCCCAGGAGAAGCGCCGAGCCGCCCTCCCTACCTGGCGCCAGGCAGAGCACAAAGAGCTCTGGGGCACCCAGTGCAGCTGACAGGCGAGTGCCTCCCCGCCGGGCCCTCCACTCATCCCGCCAGGGCTGTGCCAGAGCCGTGTGGGCTGGGAAGAGCCAAGAAAGCGAGCTGCAGGTGCGCGCCCGCCTGCCAAGCAAAAGAGCCAGGCCGACCCGAGCTTGGCTTCCTTCCCAAGTCCCTCCAGCCTGAACCTGAAGGGGCCACCGGGAGAGGCTGCCCGAGGCAGTTATAGCACCCACCTGTCTGCAGACAGGGAGGTGAGGCAATGGCAGTGCTGCTTCCCTGGCCGGCAAGTCCGGCGGAGACAGCCCGAAGTCGCCCGTCCTTTCCACCCCTCGCCCAGCCCGTCCCCATCCCCACACATCTCCAAATGCGCCAGCAGCTCCAAACACTGCAGCGGCATGGGCATCAGGCACAGGTGCTCACTCGACGGGGCTCAGCTCAGAGGAGGACATGGCGCAGGCCACCGCCTTACCTCCCTGTTCATGGATGGGTGGGCGCTATCACTGCCTCGGGCGGCTTCTCCCGGTGGCCCCTTCGGGCTCGGGCTGGAGGGACTTGGGAAGGAAGCCAAGCTTGGGTCGGCCTGGCTCTTTCGCTTGGCAGGCGGGCGGGCACCCGCGGCTCACTTTCCCCACTCTGCTCAGCCCACACGGCTCTTGTGCAGCCCTGGCAGGATGAGCGGAGGGCCTGGTGGGGAGGCGCTTGCTGCCTTGGTGAGAGCTCCGCCGCTAGGCAGGAGAACCCACCTGTCAGCTGCGCTGGGCGCCCCAGACGAAGCTCTTCGCACTCTGCCCAGCGCCAGGCAGGGTAGGCGCTTCTCCCGGGGTGGGCTGATCCTGTGTTGTGGCCCCAGGAGATTTGCCTCCCCACGTGGGGTTGGGGCAGGGGAGACTTTGTCGTACCGGTAGTAGGGCGTTGTTTTCAAAAGAATTGGCTTGGCCTTCAAAGGTGAAGGGAAGGTGGCGACAGGAGCACCTGAAGCCAAGTGTCTCCGCTGGGCTCCAGTTGCAGGGAGAAAGTCCTGGCTGGCTGCGCATGGCTGCACCAAACGCCGTGGCGTTGCTGTAAACGACGCAGCAGCATGGGGAGAAGGGAAAGCAACGGTGACGGAAGGTCTCCCGATATGAAGTGCCCCCCAATGCCAAGGTCAACATCCAAGCCATCGTCGCCCGCCTGCCCGAGGATGCAAGGGGGGGAATTAAGTCATCCCCGAAAAGACAACCTAGCTGTTTTTTCGGGGGTCAAAAAAAAATAAATAAATAAGGCCCGGCCTTATTTTGTGAGAAACATGGTAAACAGCAACTATAGACTTACATAAAAAAATAATAGCATCAGCCATCATTATGCTCACATTATACTATCGCCTATATAAGTTGAGCATGTAATGAGTAACCTTACAAAATTCATGGATTGAAATGTGGCTTATGCTGCTTTTGCTATAAACTTATACTACAGATGAGCTTGTGATATTGCTTCTCTAATGCAGGTAATTGTATCCAAGCTCATTGACTTTTCCCATTTTTCTCCAGCCTTGTCCTCATTTTCCTATTTCCATGTTTATCTGAGGAGACCTGTTTCCTTGCAATCTGCAATCTACTGAACTAATCAACTATAGGCCTCCACAACTGATGTTTTAAAACCTGGAAATCCTGTGTAATAAGCCACTGTTCTGAGCCACTGTATTGCTCATGCCTGTCCTTTGAAGGGTGAGGGGAGGGAGACCTGAATGCATCTAGAGTAGGCTTCAGCATCAGCCAATTTACACCTTTCACATTGTGCAACCTGGTTGATGTAAGCCACAGATGTTTGGGCAACTCCTGACATTTTTGATCCTTACGATTCTTTCTGTGCATGGAAGTAAGAGTCAAATTCAAGATGGAGAAGAAAAGTGACCTCACTGAATCCTCTCTATTTCTTCCTCCTCTCCTCCTCCTCCTCCTCCTCCCTCCCCATAAAAAAAGAGAAGCAGCTCTTTTCTAGCAGCTTCCTCAAGTGAAGAAAATAATCTAGTGGCTGAACTCATTCCTTTGTGGGCTAGTTTTGCAATTATGGAAGGGAAGGGGTAAATCATGCATTATGCGTATAAAAATAAAATATTTTTGGTCCAAGAGGTACCTGAGAGCATTCAAAAGCCCTTCAACTGTGTCTGGTGGCTGTTCTCTTAAAACCTTTATGCAACCCTTCATCTGTGAAAAAAGAAATGTGCAAGAAAAAAAGCCTGAATTTGAGTGCATGCAAAATACCCAAACGTAAGGAATGAAACAATGAATTCTGTCAGAATGGTGTATTCCCCTTCAGTTTCCCCCCACTAAAAGAACACCTCCTCCGCCAGATTCATGGGACAGCAATAGACAGGAAATAATTTGGTCTGCCCATCATACGCAGACTTGATTTACTGCCTTCAAATCAAGTCTTTGTAAAATAGGATTCTCAGCAAATTATGCTTCAATTATGCCAAGCATCTGAGTCATTTTCCAACAAGATGGTAACAATTTTATAAGTACAATTACATGATCTCCCTGAATCCATGTCTCAAAGTCTTCACATAGTTTTGAATGCTGTTTAGAGCTACCAGTATTTGGCAAAGCTGAAACCCCATAATTGATTTCAACTTTTATTGATTTTATACTTTTATCTAGGGAGCACTGCTGCCATTATCTCCCAGGCCTCTTATCTTCAGCTTCTGCAATAGGGAGCTTACACAGCACTTTCTCTCTCAATACTGCTTTGAAGAGTTAGAATGGTGTGGGGACAGAGGCATGCGTGCACATTTGAAATGTTATCAATATAGAAAAGAAAAGTGTGAGAAAAGGAACGTTACATTGGGAAATGCTCCTCGTTTTCTCCCTTGTCCCCACGTCTCTTTTCAAAATGCTGACATTAAACTCTGAACATAACGTTTATAGTACAGCCTTGGGCTCCAATAGCTCCTCTTTATTGGCTGGCCTGAGGGAATCTTCCACCATGAGGAGAGAAAAAGCAGCTGCTGCTGCTGAGATAGCAAGTGACAAACTATTATCTTTATTAGCTGCTGAAGTTACTGAAAGAACTAAGAACTTTCCTCCCGCTCCCAACAGCATACAGAGGCCAAATGTTCTTCAAGGAAAAGCAGCAGAACTATATTTTCTGAAGGTATCAACTCCATCTCCAATCCACTTTATCAGCAAGATAAAACATTTAACTGAGGCAACTCATTTCCCTCTTTATCCCCATTTCACTCTGAGGTGCATCATTTTAAACTGTAAATCTGGGGGTGGGGGTGGGGGGGTGTTGGTCATCAATTTTTCATTTTTAATATAATCGTTCCATCTTCAGTTGAACAATGTGCTGGGTTTAAATTATAAATCCTTGAACAGAGATTGCCATCAAAGGGCCCTGCGCTAGTTCAGTGATCCTTTTAACCCAAGGCATTTAAACATGTTTCTGGTATATAGCTTGGCTTGGCTGGGTTTTACAGCTGCTTTAAATTTTATTATTTGCTTTTATTGTAATTTTATTATTGCACAGAGTTTTATACACAGTAATTAATAATCTAAAATGCTAACATTTGGATAAGGTGCAGGTTGTCTTCAGGAAATTATAGTGAGGTTCCAATTTTCTACTCTTTCTTTGCGTGTCAACGCAACATTTCATTGCGTTTTATTCAGTATTGTTAACTACTTTGAAATTTTTGCAACCCTATATGTCAGCATAGAGATTTTAATCAAGTATTTTAAAGAGCAAAATAAAGATTTTTCTCTTTGCCAGACAAATATGGTATGTTTTAACCCAACATAATCATCTTTTTTTCACAAGACCTGTGAGTTTTTGGCTGGGAATAAGAAAACCTTGCCAATCATTATTCTTACGTCTATTTTTGAAGCCTTTGAGAAAGCTCCCACTGGATGAACATGGTCGTAGAGAATAATTACGCCAACCATTACTCTCATGCAGAACATGAGGGTTTCTTCGCTGGTGAATCTACTTCTATATTCTCTGAAACATAAGATTTTTTAAAAATGGTATTAATGTCAGTATTTTTAAAATAAATATTATTTCAATTGCATTTTCATCCTTCAGATTAAAAATGCTTTACCATCAATTCATTGTAGAAAAGGATTATTCAAGGGAGAATAACACAGAATAACAATATCAATGACTGCAAAGGTTAGCAAAAGTAGTCACTGCCAAAATAGAAGGCTGCCAAAAAGTATGAGGGAGAAGAGCAAAGAAGACAGAGGACGAACACAAAGGTTTGTTTCCTTTCCAATGAACTTTTATTTCACATTGTTGATCCCTATTCTACTACTAAAGAGAAGTGGAGTGTTTGGTTCAGTCATAAAATGGCTGTAAGACACAAATAAAAATACAAGTGTGTTGATACTCTACAGATGCACACATAGGCACAAACACAAATGTCATTGCCCTTGATTTGGCTAAAGTTACCTCACACAACATTGTCTTTTAGAGCAGGGATCTCCAACCTTGGCAACTTCAAGCTTGGAGGACTTCAACTCCCAGAATTTCCCAGCCAGCTTTGCAATTCTGGGAGCTGAAGTCCTCCAGGCTTAAAGTTGCCAAGGTTGGAGACTTCTGTTTTAGAGCATTGTGCTGCATTCTGAAACCATGATACATTTAAAACAGAGAGCTGTGGAGGAGGATTAGTCTCTCATTGTCACTTTGGTGTTGCAGAATCATTATAATATAACATTAATATGCTTTGATAAGTCAGGAAGTTCTTCCAGCAGTGGGAAAGTAACACCTTCACAGAAAACTGATATCTTCAGCTGGTGGGGGGATGCAGAGGAACATAATGAACTAGATTTGCTGTTTGAAGTGAGGTAGGAATAGATAGCATATTGGGCCATTTGTTGCAACATTTTGGGGAAGAAACTATTCTTTCTTGGCATCCGATGCAAGACTAAAAGGTATGTTATGGCCTCCAGGATGGTTTACTTGTATCTTTTAACATTACACAAATCTTTTAAAGTTATTTTAGGTATTCAGAACTTTCTTATTAGATTAAATTAAATTAAAACCTGGCATAGGAAGTTCATAATTCAGCAAAATGAAAGGAATATGTAACAATATGTAATTTTAATCTTGAATTCTTTAGGCTGCAAAATTATTCTTTTATCATGACTTTGAGAAAGCTATGTATCAGCAATTTTAAAATTACTGGATTGATAAAAATGTGTGAAAAAATATTTTAACACTACAATGTTTAAAAATATTTTGGCTTTAAATACTATTCTATTACAGTACTAAAACCTATTTGAAAAGAAGATGCAAAGGAAGGATGAATAAGTAGGTTGCTAGATGATGAAGAAAAGTAACTGTTGGCATTTTCTATATATAGTCATTTCAGCATGGATGATGGGAGCAAGGTTCACTGAGCTTTCCTGATAGAATGACCAATCTTCAAACATCAAAGCCTGTAAAAATACACAATTGGCTAAAAGGATAAGTCATGTGGAAAGTGACCTGTTTTAAAGATCTTTAACCTTTTCATCCTGCCATATCATTTTCCACTCTCCCCAACTACATATTGAAGTTTAAAAAAAATAAGAACAACAAGCCAATATAATTCACTTAAGGATTAATTTATAACACAGCATTGCCTGTTTCAATATTGAAAAGTATTTTTAAAACACCTTAGCTGTTCCTTTAAGAAAGAATATACTCAGAAAAGTGACTTATAAAATACAAAATAAAATCATGTCTATTACAACCAGCACCAGTAGCAATCTCTTTGGAAATCATTTGATTGGAAGCAAACAGAAGAAAGAAAACATTCCATTTAGTGGACTTCCCATATATACCTGTGTGAACAGAATGCAAGTTTCCACAACCCCTTTAATCTATATTCAGCAGGACTTCCTTTATGTTATAGTAGCTTTAGCAGCAGACAGTCCTTATCTGACCTTGTTGGGACCTAGAAACTAACAGGGGGGAGGCCTATTTACTACATGTATGGGAGACTGCTAGGACCACCTCAGAGGAAGGCAAAAGCAAGCCATTTCTAGAAGATGGCCAGGAAAACGACACTGTTGTGCTCATGAAATCACCAAAAAATTGAATACATTTTGCAGGAGGATTGATTTCACCAACTTAAAGTAAAAAGTATATAGATAAGGGATGATAAGTTCAATGGACTATGAATTCCCCAGAGAAGAACAAAAGAAACCTTGGCATAACTTATACTTTAACTCCGGAAGAGATCAAACTAGAACTAGACATTAGAAATGTTCAAGTTACTGCCAAACATGTCTGACATACACAGATTATTTCTAGATACAGCCAATGAAGTCATATATTTTCTGTTTAGTTCTGCATTGAGGATTTCAAACACCGACCATGTCTGCAAGAGGCAGCCTCCTTATGCATAAGCTGCATCTAAATGACACAGCAAGCCAGTATTCACAGTGGTGCTGGGGCAGTAATGAATGATCAGCATATTAGCCTACATTTTTACTTCGATGGCTCCTTCTGTATCTTCTGACAGAAAACCATGGACAGCTCCTACTGTGATGTTTTTAATGCAGAAAGGAGTAGGCAACCTGTGGCATCAGGGCTGCATGCATCCTCAACCTCCTTTTCTAAAGCCATCAGAACCTCCTATATCACAACTGCTGAAAATCATCAGGTCCTTTCCTTTTCAGGTCGGAAATACTCATGCAAGCCCTCTAGAAAATCACATCCTCCTATGAGTGATTCAGTCCTACACACTTTGTGCCCAAACCACCTTGACTTTTAGCTCCGCAAAAATGATCACACCAGCCCCAACATCTCAAAAGTTTCTCACTCCTAGATATAGTGTGCTTGAACAAGGGCCTTTGTCTTATTTCATTGTGGTTCAGATGGCAGAATACACCTACAGCTAGTGTGTATTAGGGCTGTGGAGTGATTCATATTTGACAGAAAAAAGATGATGGATGATAAGATGGACAGACAAAAGATGATTGATGAAAGGTAGAGCACCTGCTGGCAACTCATTAACAAGCTTATGCATTTTGCCAGCCATAGTACAGACTCAACAAAAGTTTTTACAAGTAGTCCTTGACTTATGGACCAACTGAAAGTACTTATCACCCAATTCCAAAGTTTCCATGGTTTTGTGACCAAATTTTGGGCACTCTGCAACAGCTCACATTTAAAGCCATTTACAGCATCCCCTGGTCATGTGGCTGCAATTTAGGACATTTTGGCTGATAACCAGTTTACTTTACTTCTGGTTTTTACAAAATGCCCCATAGCAAACAATGGATGACCTCAGATTCACTTAACAACCGTGGTGATTCTTTTAATGACTGCCACAAAAAATGTCACAAAATTGGGTCTGTCACACATCTATAGAGATTCTCAGTCATTCAGGAGATGGCTGTTTCAAAAGTGCTTTCTTTCAAGAGGCAACTGGATTTTCTGGTTTTTCCTAGTGGGGAATGGAAGGATTTATATTCCTTGGAGGCAGCTGGTCATTTGCATTCTTTTGGAGAGCTGCTGAGGCCACCAGGAGATTTATCTGTGTCATCAGGGTGACCACCATTCCATTCCCCACCATCCAGTCAGAGCTGAAGAAGCTTCTTGGATGAGAAGTTAAACATCTTCAAAGAAAAACCAGAAAGTCCAGTTGCCTCTTGAAAAAGCACCTTTGGGTTTATCACATGATGACCTGCTTTACATACCCTCATGATTTACAGCCACAATAGGCAAGCTCCATTATGGTCATAAGTCAAGGACTACCTGCATCTGATTTAAGGTAGTGTCAAAAGGTGTTCCATCTGCTTCCAATCACCTTTCCCTTTCAGATCTGGACTGTGATGCAGCATTCATCCCTGCCTTGCTTAATTGCTTATGATGATGACAGAAGAGTCAGTGGAAGCTACTGGAGCACTGCCCACCCGCAAGCTGCTCATTCACTGTTAAGCCAGAATCTTGGCAAAAGATAACTTGATTTTCTTTTTTTAAAAAAATCATTTCTTTATTATACAGCAACATTGATACATAATTCATTTGCTCATAACTTACGGTGTTTCCAGCATGACTTTACATACACTGGCCATCGTGCTTAGACAATCTGTTGTATTCTCAATTGGCAACGTTTTATTCTACAAAAGTTAAAACAAGCCAACAAAAGTCAATTAGGGTCAGTTCAGGCTTCTGATCTGATTTTGAGCTTTCTGAAAGAATTAAAACTTTTGCTCACTTCTACAACAAAATGGGTGGTAGCATTACTCAGAGTTTTCAGAACTGGCGTAGCTTCTGCGTAGAACAGTGACATTCTGTTAGCCATCTCATTGTTCACTTCACTTTCAATGTCAAGCTGTTTAAAACATGAGAGAAGATTAGTGTTATTTGCTTTTTTAGAAAAGCAATTTTTCTCTATTGCTATATATAAATATATAAAAAGTTCCAGCTCATATTCAAAGCATACCATGATCCAAGCCTTGTAAACAAAGTTGCAAAATTATGCAATCTTTGTGTCCTAAGGAAAGCTGGAATTTTGGTTTTTTTAAACACTATTCCTCCTTTATGGAAACAGCTTTTGAAGTGGATTTTCAAAAGCATTGTATAGTACTAGGGAAGTTGTTGTGTTTAAAATACCACTACTATTTTTCATCATTATGAACATGTATGGTATCTGTTAATAATTTTTATATAATGTTTCTTACCATTAGCATATGGCTTTTCTCTGCTAATCAGATTATCTAGTTTAGCAATCAGAAGAAAACACTCATCCCCACTGCATCAATACACAGAGGGATTCTGAATGTGTTTTTATCCTTGTCAACAAAGGAGTTGTAGCACAATAGAAGTCTAAAGGCAGAATCTCAAAATATAAAAAATGACTGACACCATGCAAAGAAAACATTTCATGATTTTCAAAAAACACGACATATTTATAAAGTTATAAGCATGCCATTCAAAAACATCTCCTGTCTCTACAGCAGTGGATTTTTTTTTCAAAAGTCCCCTGCTACAACACTTTTAAGGAAAACAGGCAAAAACAAAACTCTTCAATTTAACCCAAATAAATGTAAATGAAATCTGCCTTTAGCATAACTACAAAAATTATACTGGAATGAATGTGACAGGGAGGAAAGATAGTAGAGTCTGGATAATTTAGGTAATACTCAAAGAAATAGGCCTGGTTGATTCTCTAACTTAAGCATGAAGTAGTTTTCTATTGTTTTTCCTAATTGTCTCCTAAATAAAATCCCCAATTCTGAAATGAAACATTTTACTCACATGCATGTTGTTTATTCTGTTGCGACTTAATGTCCTTCTATAATAGCTAAAGTCGTTTTGAATTGCTGGGTTTCTCATCTGAAAGAACAAAAGGAAGATCAACTTCTGTGTTCTTACTCAGAACCGACAAAACATTCTACATTGCCTGAGTATTGCTTTCTCCTTACTAACCTTAAGTTCATCAAAACGGAGAGTAAAATGCAAGATCTCTGCAAACTGCTTTGCTAGGGCTTGCTCTCGCTCTAAGTGTTGAGTTGGTGTATAGGGTGGACAAGTCAAGGATTCTAATAAGCTCTGCAAAGCTTTTTCTGGAAAAAAAATCCAAAATATTCAGTTTTGTTTCATTTTTTTTAAAAAAAGGAATCTTCCTACTGCTTTAGAAAAGCGATTCCAAAAATGTTCAGTTGCATAATTGAAGAATACTTGGAGGAAAACAGCAAAATACTTTACATGTGAAATAATTTGCAATTTACAGAATCAAGTGACAAAACTGCTAGAGGATCACTATTCACCATTTACTGTTCACTAAGTAGTAGCACAGTGCAAGATTTCAACACAACACTTAAGAGAGATCAAATCTGGAAGCCAATGCTTCTTGTGGACTCAACTAGTATCAGGGACTGGGAGAGGGGAAGGGAAAGCGGGGGGAGTCCTTTGGTAGAATTACATGGGACTGCAATTCAAACAAGTGGAAAAAGTATATATAAGCATTCTTCTTGTCTGACTTTGATACAGGAAGCCTTCGACTTAATAACCGCAATTGGAACTGGAATTTTTGTCGTTAAGTCAGCACAGTCATAATGCAAGTCACCACAGGACCAGACTCAATTTTATAAACATTTTACTGCAGTTATTAAACAAATCACTATGGCTGTTAAATGAATCTTGTGGTCATTAAGCAAATCCAGTTTCCACAACTGAATTCTTTGTCAAAACCTAGCTGTTGCAAATTGCAATCATGTGACTGCAAAATGTTGCAATTAGTCACAAATGTGAGCTGGATGCCATATGCCCAAATTGCAATCACATGACCACAGGGATAGGGCACAGTCATAAGTGCAACAGGGCAGATCATAAATCACTTTTTCCAAGGCTGATGTAACTTTGAACCATTGTTAAATGAATGGCTGTTAAGTCAATGACTGCTTATAGAATTAATAACTATGGCCAGTCTGCAACTAATTAATCTGAAGGATTAGATTAATCTACTGATGGAATAGAATTAATTAGATTAATTAATTAATCTGAAGGATTAGATTAATCTACTGATGGAGTAGAATTTAGAAAGTTCATGCTATACTATTTATTAGTATTCAAATACCACAAATTTACCTCTTAGTTTTTGTTGCAGCAAATCAACATGGTTCTTCTTTTGCATGCTTTATCTTTCTAGACTTTTTAATAGGCATGAGTAATTGGCAGCCAGCAATTGACAAGCTTTTTTTAAAAAAAACTCTTTAAAGCTTTCACAGCCCTTAGAAGTTCTACTTCTAAAGTCTGGTAACAAACTGACAAATAATAAATTTGTGCCAGTTTTTGACAGCAAACAAAACCAAGCAAATTTAAATCTTGGGAAAAGTGCTGAATTTTCCCTTTTCTAAAACCCAATAAGAGCCACATTTCAAACTTGACAAATTCAGATCACCTTGTGTGATATCATTCTACCCTTGCAATTCTAGCAGTTAAAAAAAAATAACAAGAAGCTTAGCTTTTGTCAGCCTCCAAGTTATATATCGCTGCTCTAACTACATTCGTCTAAGAATTCATGCACATGGTATTCAGAGGTGCCTATATCCAAGGGGAAAAAATGTAACAAGACAGTAGAAAATGACCAATAATATTTACAAAAGTTCATGAGCTAGCCAGTTCTTGAGAGTATAAAAGACAGGAACTCACCTAGTCTGAGAGAAAATTCATAGAACCGCTTTAATCTCACAACCAGAGGGCATACTGAATTCCATGCTCTTTCCTGCAGCTGAATATCATTTGGGTTTTGTATTGCCTGGAAAACAGTAATAACTTGAAAAAAAGCTTCATTTATTTAATATCACAATGCCCATCCTGTCCTTCCCATGCACATACATGAATGGACAATCAGAATGAAAGCTAATTCTAATACAGTATGGTATTTGTCTTTCTCTCAAAGAATTTGGGTGCCCCCCCACTTTTTAAAAAAAAAAATCCCAGCAGCTTTTGACAAGAAATCTCTTCCAACTTTTGGCAAGAGCAGTTTGCTCCTATTTTAGGAATTAATTGATGGACGAGATGAAATTTGTTGGGGTGAGGAGAGAGTGGGGGGGTATCCTTCAACAGAACATGTATATATGCATACGTACATATGTACAAATTTATTAGGATGTATTTTACTGAAAGATCTTAATTATTCTGGCAGATTTCTTACTTTTTAAAATATCTTTTCTCATCCAAGAAACACAGATCAATTGCTGGTCTGGCAAGTATGCTAGAAACTTTTCGGCCAGTATTCACTGCTCAGGTCCCATTATTATTGAGGTTAATAACAAATAATAAGCTTAGGAACAAAATCTTATCTGATACAAATGTATACTTCTGTACATACTACAGGCTGAACTACTAGTTTTTAATTAAAAATAGCAAAGTGTAACACTCTAAGTTTAGATTATCATTTTGATAATTTCACACAATAATTGGCTGTCACAATAGGGGTTTTTTTTTTAACTTCCCAAAAGGAGATCTCTGTAAATGTCTCTTAAAATGTGAGTAACTCTTAGGTTTGAATGTTCAGTTTTGCATATTATAATTGCAAGAAATTCTGGCTGTTTTGTTTCAATACAAAGATGTGTATGTGTGTGTGTGTTCGTCTACAGAACAGACGAACACAATACAGAAGCCTGATGATGGCAGATGAAATTCTGCCGAAACGTCGCTACAACTTTAAAAGCACAACTATAATGATGTGGGAAAATACCCGAACAAAGCTGAATACCACACATGTAAGTACCCGCGAAAACTTAAGAATATATATATATATATATATATATATATATATATATATATATATATATATATATATATATTGTTAAGTTTTGTAAAAGTCTGTAAAAGTCTGACTCACAGATGAACACAATACAGAAGCCTGATGATGGCAGATGAGATTCTGCCGAAATGTTGCTACAACTTTAAAAGCACAACTATAATGACATGGGAAAGTATATATATATATATATATATCACACTTGTAATTTCCTTCTGGAGAATATATTGTTTTCCTAAAATATAATTGAACGCACATCTCTAATTTCTTGTCCAGCTCCTTTATAAGACTGCAGGTCTGAAAGCATACTTTCGGAGTCCTGTAAAACAGCATTGACTTGGTTCCATATTTCCCTTTCTCCATCAGAAGGCTGGGCATCTAGATTAAAGATAAAAAGCAAGTATTGCAAAAAGCAGTCGACTGTTATTGGGACAATCATACAAAGTATAATTACTGTCAACTAAAATTCATTGGTTATTTGATCCATATTTTACTACTTTCGTATCGTTCTCGTGACACTTTATCTATTTTCAGATTCATTTTATTAAATCATAATGAGGATTAAAATTAGGATTTCTTGCCACTCATACATACAAATAGGAAGAACTATTTGCAATTTTTAAAATTGTAATTGATTAACCAAACTTGACATCAAAGACACCCCTGGACTAAATTCAGCCTAGGTAAAGAAGATGAACTTCTAATTTTTTTAATGCAGTTTTATATGCATCTCCAGGAATGTGACAGATATTTAATGAATAAGAGTTCTCCCTGTTTCCAGTCTAAATAATAGTCCAATGTTGTGTCTTGCCCGTTACTTTTCATTTCTACTTCAGTAGCAAAATCCACTATTTTAAAAATAATCCTGACTTCTGCATAGATCAACTGGAAAGAAAAACTCTCCTCCCATCCTTCAGGTAATCATCTTCTCTAACAGAAGAGACCACACTGTCTGCATGTGCCTATTGACTGAGCCTAATAACTAGTTTTCTGTTCACTCAATGTTGCCTCATCCAGCAATAACATGTATTTATTTAACAAGTCTTAGAGATCAGCTTGGAGAATTGGAAGCATTTCCAAAGAATCAATTTCCTCCTGCTTCGTGAGCGTTAAAGTGCAGTTGTGAAATCTAACACTACACATCTTATGAGAGAAATATTTGCTGCAAATGTTCAAAGTACACTGGGCAACTTATTAATTAGGTAGGAACAGTATCTAAAAAGTTTTACTTTTAACAATACTGCAGTTAAATACACTCAAGGTGCAAAGGAAAAAAACTTTATGAGGAAAAAAAAGAAGTCAAATCTTGTACTTCTTGATCACCCACAGTTCCTTTGGGTAGATGAATGATTATATGTGTTGTAAATAAATCTTGGAGAATCTAAACTGAATTAAGATTTTGCATTTATCACTTTAACATCTTAAACTCATTCCGATATGACAAGTCAAGTGAGGCACTGGGGATAATGGCTAGATAATGGGTGTAAAACCTTTCCATTGTCTCTGGAAAGGTTTGACTCAGCCATTACAGAAAGTGAAGTCACTATCCCCAACTACTTGATCTATCCAACTAATAGATTCTCCTGCTTGAGCAGGGGGCTGGACTAGAAGACCTCCAAGGTCCCTTCCAGTTCAGTTCAGTTCAGTTCTATTCTCTATTCTATTCTATTCATTGTATTTTTATTAGCAATCCTCTTCTATCCATGAAACCTGATAAGCCTTTAATATAAACTCAATATATATTGATAGAAAATTCAAATCCTTTTCATTGTAAAATTAACATGCCTCATATCTGAAATATCATGGATATATATTCAGTAATTTTCATATAGTTTTCTATATGAACTGGGGAATTCTGATGTAGGGAAGGCACTTTCATAACCAAATTCAATTCATAAGTGATGTGAATCTCTTAATATTATATTACAATCATATAATATTATACAATTTGGAGAACTGTACTATATTCTTGCATAATGCATTGCGCTAGTTTGGATGTCAACTTGTCATAAAACATATACATGTAGTCCTCGACTTACATCAGTTGGTTTAGTGACCATTCAAGTTACAACGGCACTGGAAAAAGTGACCTATGACCATTTTTCAGACTTACGACCACTGCTGCATCCCCATGATCATATGATCAAAATTTAGAAGCTTGGCAACTGGCTCGAACTTATGACAGTTGCAGTGTCCTGGGGTTATAGGATCCCCTTTGGCGTCCTTCTGACAAACAAAGTCAATGGGGAAGCCAGATTTAACAACCACAGTGATTCACTTAACGAATGTTTCACTTAACAACAGAAATTTGAGGCTCAATTGTGGTCGTAAGTCGAGCACTACCTGTATACAGCTCTTTTTCTTCCTAATTTCATAGTGAAGACTCTGTAAAGGTTTCCCTGTCCAGTCATGTTTGACTTTCGGGCATGGCTGCTCATCTCCATTTCTTGGCTAAGGGAGCCAGGGTTGTCCAAAGATATTTTCCTTAGCCATGTGGCCTAGATGTTATAGGTGCATGGAACACTGTTACTTTCCCACAGAAGAGAGAAGCATTGGCATGCTTTTGAACTGCTAGATGAGTAGGAGCTAGAGCAAGGAACGGGAGCTTACCCCATTGCACGGTGCCTGGGTCTCAAACCTGGACTTTCAGCTCTCCAGCTGACAAACTCAGCATCTTTAACTGCTGAGTCATAGGGTCCAGCTAAATACACAATGCACTGTGTTGTAATTTGTTTACTTCAAATGGAAACAGTAACATGCAATAGTTCTTGTCTGGCATTTCAGCTTAATATCACATTTGAAATGTTTTATAGCAGAAGAAGGCACAATGTGAAGCCAGTCATACACGTTGGTAGATAGCTTCTCTCTTTTCCTGATTGCTCGGCTGATGGAATTAGAAATCCAACATCATCTGACAGTCACCAGTTTCTCATTTCTGAGTTGCACTAGTATATAAACATTGTAGGCAAAGTGTCATGGTTTAGGGAAGGGCTGTCAAACATGCAGATGTTAAATACACTCAAGGTGCAAAGGAAAAAAACTTTATGAGGAAAAAAAAGCGCTGTCATGCGCTGGCCATGTCCACTCCCAGTTTAGCAAAAGGGAAAAAAGTCACAATACGTCACACGAGTTTGACACCCCTGCTTTAGGGAAATGTATCAGTGTAATCTCTTTTAAAACCACGATGATAAGAGAATATAATAGCCTTTATATTAGTTGCACATAAATAGATTTTCTATGATGAATCCATATTAAATATAATACCAGTGTTTCATGAAAAAATGTTAATTTGAGCTTTCTCTTTACATTTTTTTTAAAAAGATGGCTGCATATCATCTACTATTCTGTGATTCTGGCATGATTTGCTTCTTTAATTTTGTAACATTATCTTGTAAAAGAAATATATTATATGAAGCAGCAGATTTTAAAGTTTAATGTAGCACGGATATTAATTTTGAACTGGAATCTAAATACCTAGAATCTCTGCATTCTATACAAGTACTCGTGTAAATAATTTTCAGGACTCTTGAGAAAATTCAAGTCTAAATAAATTATTGAATATCTTGAAAACAAAGTTCCCATGAGGCCTGAAAGTGATAAAATACCCCTTAGCACAGGGGTGTCAAACTGGATTTCTTCAAGAGTCAGATCAGCACTGTAGTTCTCCTCTGTGGGCCACTGGGGGGTGGGGGTGGTGGCAAGGGGGCAGAGGTGGCGGTGGGGAAGCAGGATGGATGCCTCCTGCAGCACCCTGCTGACCAAAAATGGGGCATGGGGGGTTGGCACACAGCCCCCCTGCACCTCAATTTTGTCCTCCGTGGGCTCCTACAGCACTTAGCCGGCTGAAAATGGGTCACGTCGCCCATTTTTGGCCCTTTTATTTACCATTTTCCAGACTATTTTCAGGCCATTTTTGGCCCATTTTTCAGCCTGTTTTTGTCTCGGTTTTCATCCCAGTTTCGGCAGTCAGAGTATTGCAGGCCAAAACGAGGTGCAGCCCCCCCCTGCATATGGCCCGCTTTAGCCACTAGAGGCACCACGGGCCAGTCCCTTGATATTTCCAGACTGGCTCCATAGGCTGGATTTAAGCACCCCACGGGCCAGATCTGGCCCACAGGCCTTGAGTTTGACACCACTGCCTTAGCAGAATTTTCAGTCAAATTCTTATTATATTATTAACTCCTTGTACTGAGCTGCAACATTCACTTACCTTATTGTTTTAAAATAAGGTATTAAATAGCACATAGGGATAGATCGCAACTGAGTGGATAAAGGGAATCTATTTAATGCAGTAGTTGACACTTTATGAGAAAACTCAAGCCACATGCACACTGCAAGCTGTAGTACACTGCAAAATGTAGCAAAAAATTAATGTGTAAAAGTATATTATTTTCACCTGCTTTAATAACAAAAAGCTACAGGAAATGTGGTCAAGGATTCATTCAGTTGCCATATTTTGTTTATATTGATAATAGAGATTAATTTTCACATGAGCTGCCCTTAATCTACATCTGGTCCTTAACAGATTTCCATGCAAACAGTGGACCTTCCTCCTAATAGTAATCGACTAGGCATTAAGAATTTTTCATCAAGAATTTTTATATTTTAATCGGAAAGGAAGATTCCTCCCCCTCCACATAATTTAGAGTTGCCGAGAGTCAGGCAGCATTCTGGTAATCCTTGGAGAACAACCACAATTTGGACCAGAATTTTTCATTGCTATGCAAGATGGCTGTTAAGTGGATCATGCCTGATTTTGCATTTTTTTTTTTGCCACAAGTCATGGCAGTTCTTAAACGAATCCAGCTTTCCCTATTAACTTTGCTTGGGAAGATTGCAAGTCTTGCAATTTTGTAAGTTTGCCATTATCACAGGACCCTGGGATCCTCTAACCATCAGAAATGCATGCTGGTTGCTAACTGTCCAAATTTTGATCATGTGACCATGGGGTATTGCAATGATCATAGGTGTAAGGACCAATTGTACGTCACTTTTTTCAGTGCTGTTCTAACTTTGAACAGTCACTAAAGTAATGATTGTAAGTCAAGGACTATCTGTACAGGTTTAACAAATTAATAAATTTAAATAATTAATAAAATATTATCACAAGTAAATGGGAAATGATTGTCTTATATTCACCGATAAGAACAGAAAAGAGCTACTGGAAACAGAAGAATAAGCAAAAAAACAACAACCATGAAGATTTGCCTGAAGTTAAGCTGTTGCCTAGCAGAGGCAACTTATAATACAAATAGTCCTCGGCCTACAACAATTCATTTAGTGACTGCTCAAAGTTACAATGGCACTGAAAAAGATGACTTATGACCGTTTTTCACATAACCATTTTTCACACAACCATTGCAGCAACCTTATGGTCACATGATCAAAAATCAAACGCTTGGCAACTTGTTTACATTTATGATGCTTACGGTATCCTGGGGTCATGTAATCTGCTTTTGCGATCAAAGTCAATGGGGAATATCCAGATTTACTTAACAACCAGGTTACTAACAAGTGCAATGATTTACTCAACTGCAGCACGAAAGGTAGTAAAAGAGGACAAACTCACTTAACAAATGTTTCACTTAGCAACATAAATTTTGGGCTCAATTGTGGTCGTAACTCAAGAACTACCTGTACTTAATAAGGCTCTCTTTTGCTTCTATGTAGTTACCTCTTTTATCTCTCTTTCGTCATTTAGTTTTCCTCCCCTTCTCTTTTCTTCCCTGTACAATTGGAATCCCATCTTCCCTACTTTTTTTCATTGCTGTTTCTGCTAAAAGGGGAAAGGGGGTGTATATGCGTGCATGTATATGCATATGCATGTATACTGGGATAAGCAAGACTTATGTGTACATGAGAGAAAAATTCTACATGCAGATGGGTCTCCATTGTGTAAATGAGTAGCTTACAATTAATTTAATTAGCTTTAATCAATTCTATCTATCATTCTATTCTATTCTATTCTATTCTATTCTATTCTATTCTATTCTATTCTATTCTATTCTATTCTATTCTAATTCTAATTCTAATTCTATTCTATTCTGGTCTTTGCCAATTCTCTGCATTGGCAACATTAAGTTGACAAAACAGAGAAGCATTAAACAGGATTTTGGTTGCTTACATTTAGTTATATCAAACCCTTTGAATTTGCCCTTTCATATACTGTTCAAGTTTTGAAATAATATACCACAGAAGTTTAGTAATGTGCTTTAGACATACCAATAATGCAAGAAACAAAATAATTTACTTGCAAGTTTATTTTGAATATAGCACAAGCCACTTATAAGGATCAGTTTATAGCAGATTGTGATGATTTTGAGGCCCATTGGCAACATGATACAATATAACACAGGGTCAAAATTTGGATCTGTGAACCAAGAAGCACTTAATCTTCTCTCCACAGGCTGCGGTCTTCATCCATGTTCAGAACCCTTTTCAACATGGAGGCTGCTGAACTAATCAGAATTTGTCCCAAAATAAGCCCATGAGCCAGGTTCTTTGAGCTAATGCTCATGATCACAAGCAATTATTATTGGGATTTTGGATGAACTGAACAATGACTTTTCAGAATGAAAGAGGAGAACTCCAAGTGGCATGAGCTAGAGTACTTGCATGGTAGATTAATCTATGGGATTTATTAGACTTTTTAATGTTAAAAAAAAAACCTCCTCCAAAAAAAAAATGCAGGCCAAATTCTGCTCACTTTCAAAGTCTAGGAAAAAAAGGGGGGCTTGATCAAAGTCTGTACAAGTGAGAACTTTTAAAAGATTTCCCATTTGGTTTCTGAAAAATAGAAAAGGAAGAGAATAAAGATACTCAGGAACAAATCTTGAAAACACTGTTATGTCTATTGTACTGCTTGAACAAGTTTTATCTGTCAAGGCAAATCAAGCTTAAATATTCCTTCTCAACTAGTCCCCTAAGTCAGGGAAAACAAGCTTCCGAGCTTTGAACTTACTTTCAAAATCCAGGAAAAAATGTGGGTAGTTTTCAATTTCTCTGGTAAGGACTTTAAGAAGATTACCCATACCAGCAAAACCTGGTGAATGCAATAAAATCATAAAGAGTTATATATGCAAAAGCAGAAGGTGAAAAAAATAATAAGGGCTTGGCATGCACTGCTAGTTCAAACTGAAACAGGAACATTGGGAGGGAGGGAGGGAAGGAAGGAAGAAAGGAAGCAAGCAGGGGTGGGATACGACAGGGTTAACTACTGGTTCGGGATTTACGAGGTTCAGTGATTTATGATGTGCTTCCCTGCACACTGAGAGCTGCACGCCTGTAAATTGTCATCAGCATGCTGTGTGCAGAGACGCAGCCTTTGAAACAGCCCTCTTTTCCTGCTTTTTTAACTGCAGCTGTGCTTTGTTCAGCAGCTGAAGTTGAAAAATCACGAAATAAAGATCAGCTTAGAGCTCGGGTGGGCAAGTTGGCAAAAACATCAGCAGACATAGAACTGGTTCTATGTTTGCTGCTCTTCAGAGATACTGGTTCTACAGAGGTGGACAGAACCAGTAGAAACCCACCCCTGGAAGGAAGGAAGGAAGGAAGGAAGGAAGGAAGGAAGGAAGGAAGGAAGGAAGGAAGGAAGGAAGGAAGGAAGGAAGGAAGGAAGGAAGGAAGGAAGGCTATTTTTATGTCAAAGTTAGCAACATGGTGCAGTACAGTTTTAAAATACAACTATATGGTTATATAAACTTAACTCTGAATCCAACATCACTTATATCATGCACTGTACAAAACACAAGAATCATGCTTAAAATGGATTTTAAATATAGTACAATTAAGAACCACACATTTCCAACTTGAATTTAAAAGTACAACTTACCTCATTGAAAAAATGAAGTCACTGTATAATCCTAGTGTATTTTTGTCCTAAACCATTAGTGTCATTCTCCAGAAACACTACATCTCAAAGCACCCTTATTAAAAACAAGCTATCCAAGATTACTAGTCATATTGACTATATTACCTCTAATATCAGAGATACTATGTCTTTGAATGCCAGCTGCTGAGGAACATGAGCAAACGTGGGTTCTCAAATGCTAGCTGACTAATCCTTGAAAGAGAATATCACGCTAAGTAAACAATTGTTGTCGTAAATCGAGGATTACCTGTGTGCATTTTGTTCTTATTGAATTATCACTACATTAATAATAATGTGGGTTTTTTTTTTTTACTTCACTGTTAAAAAATTGAATATTCCATGTTCTTTCTTTCACTACTATTAAGCCTGAGTTTTCTCTGAATACAAGTCCTGGATTCTCTTTGCAAAACCAGGAATGGATTGAGGAAAATCCTAGTTATCTTCAACTATTATTAACAGACAAAAAATTTTTTTCACAAGAATGTAACTCCAAAAATCCACCCTACCTCTTAAAATGGTTAGTCATGATCCTCAGGAAAGCTCGTAAGTAGGAGAGGAAAAAAATGTTTTACAATAACTGGTATTCAGAACTACATGCTTTGTCATTTAAGCTGCCTTTTATACAAGCACAGTAACAAGAAACACAGGGATGGAAATTAAAACATGACTATTGAGTCAGGGACACTTTGAAATATTTAAATTATTAATTAAGCATTGAAAAGGGTAAATTATTTTAAATTAAATTTTCCAGGCCTGCCACCTGGAGTTTCATTCCTAGTGTAAGTAAAATTTGCACACTTAATTTTTCACAGGTGATACACTGAATAACAGCTATTATATTAAGCATTGAATAAGTCTATGCTAATTTTTGTAAGTTGAACTCTCACGCTATGATGGTTCCAAGAAAAATATTCTCCATCTCGCGTGGCTTTGGGGCAGCAGGAATTCGTGACCGTCCACAATTCCTGCTGTGCTTGCCACCGAGGTGCCCCCGATCCAAATGGATCCGGGGGATATGGCTGCCCTGTAGAGGCAGCCGAAGAGGGGAGCCGGACAGGGGGTTGGAGGTGTCGCAGACCCCCTCCTCGTCCGGAAAAACCCCTTTTTCCTGAGGTGGTGGAGCGGCGGTCAGTAATGGCCGCCATGAAGAAGCCTGCAACCGGGTAAGATTGTGCTGGAGGAAGCAGGAAAAGTGAAAGTGCTGGCTGAGCCGGGTTAATCAACATCTCTCAAACTCTCTGGAACTGAATTGTTTGAATTGCTGGAGGATACATTGTATCCCTAAGAAGATCGGAAAGCGATGGAGAAAGCTGTTAAAGGGAAACTTTTTTTTTTTCTACACTCTCCCACCCCATAGAAACAGCAGATGAAGATTTGAAAATTATTTGGGCATTGAAGGTGAATTATTTTGAAAGTTAAAGCCAAGGGACAAAAGACTCTTTGGACATTGGACTTAATAATTTAAGAAATCGGAAAACCCTTATTGGAGGTATGGATTTCTGATCATTTAAAAATTGTTGTTGCAAGTGGGAAGGGAGAGGAAAAAAATTGGAGCAGAAGTTGAAAAAGGAGGAGATTGCCTAGAATTCTAAAGAAAGATATATGGTAATTGGACCTCTTTGATTAAACAGTAACCCCAGAAAGAGAAGAAGAAGGAAAAAAAAGTATTAACTTTTGGAATCTTTTTTGAATTATTCTTGATTAAAAATACTTGGGTGGTTGTTTTGGGAAAAGTTTCTCTTTTTATGATGGCATCGCTTGTGGATGAATTAAAAACTGAATATAAAAAATATAAAAAGGAAGAACAAGATGGAAAAGATACTTTGGGCACTTTATTTCAATTTTTAGAAATGGCATTGTGCACTTATGAAAAGTTGACTATGCAGCAGAATGACTGGGACAAAGAAGAAGAGGAAGAAGAAGCCATCTTTGATGAACAATGGTTTTTTTCTGGGGAGGAGGAGAAAGAGGATAAGAAAAAGGGGATTTTAAGGTTTGAAAAAACAACCAAAAAAGAGAAAAATGAGAGGAAAGGTGGATGCAAGGTTAGAAAGCAACGGAAAGGGAGTAAGAAAAGGGGGGAGGAGAAACAAAGGGGTAAAAAGGGCAAGAAGAAGAATAAGCAAGAGAGAAAGGGGGGCAGGAGAAGCCTTAATGGTGGGAAGCAAGATTTAAAGAAAAAAAGTTTATTTAGAGACAATGGGTGAATCTAATTGAAAAAAAAGGGGGGGAGGATTCTGGAAGGTACATAAGATTGGGTCTTTATATGTGTATTTAGAGTAAAATGCTTAAGATATAAATGAGTATTAATATATACGATTACTTTTTTTTTTAATGATATGGATAGTGCTTATATAGGATTTTATTTAGTTATTGTTGGGTCTTTACCTTTTTTATAAAATTTATTGTGTAATTTTAGAATGTACTAAACAGAATCCCAAGATAAATTAAGTGTTATATGAAGTAATTTTAAGTTAGGACAATGAGTTAAAGGCGTCACTCCAATCAGTGTATAGGAGAAGAATATTAAAAGAAAAAAGATGAATGGATAGTTGCAAATAGAACAGACAAAGAAAGATATTGAAAATGATAATAAGATATAAAAAATAGAGTACCCGCATCTCCATTTGCAATTAGAGAGTACAATATCTACAAATATACAAAAAAAATACATCCAACACTGACTGTGATGCTTTGCCGAGTGTAATACACAAGAGATGGATTGTACTGTAGTATGTTATTATACATCTGAATTAGATATTGCGATTTCACATCTTTTCACATCTTAATAAGGTAGTGACTTTGTATTTATTTGCGGTTCGGATGGCCCAGGGAATAAAACTATTTGTTAGTCTAGTGGTATGGGATTTTATTGACCTAAAGCGCCGTCCAGACGGCAGCAGATTAAAAAAATAATTGCCAGGGTGTGAGGGGTCTTCTATGATGGCCTTGATTTTGCTTTGGCAGTGGGACCTGGCTTATGACTGCAATGGAGCCTAAATTTTATGCTGTTTAAGTGGGGCATTTTTTAAAAATGAGTTTTGCCCCATTTTATGACTTTTCTTGCCACAGTTATTAAGTGAATCATTGTAGTTATTAAATTAGTAACCTGGTTGTTGACTGGATCTGGCTTCCCCATTGACTTTGCTTGTCAGAAGGTTGCAAAAAGTGATCACATAACCCTGGGACACGGCAAACATCTTAAATATGAAACCAGTTGCCATGCATCCAAATTTTGATTATGTGAAACATGGGGATGCTACAACAATTGTAAGTCATAAGTCATTTTTTCCCAGTGCCATTGTAACTTTGAATGGTCAGTATACCAATTATAGTAAGCCAAGGACTACCTGTACGTGTACCTGAAAATAAATGACTTCTAAAACAATTTTGCCTTTCCTTTACAAATCGATCATTACTCCCATCCCATGCACAATTCCTCACCCTATCTAATGAAACTAATTCTCAGTTCCTAAAACATAATTTATGGAACAAATTTTGATAAACATTTAGAGATAAAGAACATATTCATACATTCATTTAATATATCATATCCGTAATGCCCAAAGAGATAGAAGTCAATGTTTCTATTCCATGTTATGGCCTAAAGCAGGAGTCTTAAAACTTGACAGCTTTAAGACTTGTGGACTTCAACTCCCAGAATTCCTCCTCCAGTCATGTTAGCTCAGGAATTCTAGGAGTGGAAGTCCACAAGTCTCAAACTTACTAAGTTTGAAGACCCTTGGCCTAAAGCTTTTAAGAGGCTCTTTAAACAGGTGAAGAGGGGAATCTCATCTTGACAACCTTAGACTGACTATTGTATGTGAGATAGCACTGCTTGGGCTGACACCATGTTTACTGTAAGATGTAAATTTGCAGACACATCCTAGGCCCAGACTTTTGCTTTTTTTTGTTTGTAGGAAGAATTTTCCAGAAAAGGTGTAATATTTTTCTCCCCTCTAAAGGCGTGTTTCTTTGACCTGCTGAGATCTTTGAGAACTTGATGAAGAATGTGTAGTTACAAGGCCAGATGAACTTTAGGCAAATGCAAGGTTAAAGAGAACAAAAAAGCAAGAATTCTATCCATGGTATGCAAACATAGTGCTTGTTGCATAGACAAATGAAAAACATTATCTGTGAACTCTGGAAGAGCTAAGAATCTAATCCAATTGCCCTGCAAATATGACACATTATGCAGATATTATTTCAGAATGACACTGTCACGCTCCATCTGGATATCTGCCTGTGGATGACAAGTGACAACAGAACAAATGCCCCTGGTGTCTGACTGCTATTTACTAGGAACAGGTGGTGAAGTTTTGGAATTCACCTTAGATAAAGTGGTCTGTGAGCAAATGGAATGCAGAATTAAATAAGACAAACAAGGGGGAATCCTGAGCAAGGGATTAATTTACCTTAGTTTTGTACTTTTTCCAAAGTCTCAACATCTTTTTTTTTTTTTTTTTTGAAATGTGATGAGCAAAACTGGATGTGATATTCCAGGGTGGCCTTACTAAGGCTTTGTAAAGCAGTAATAATGCTTCACATGATTTTGATTCTATGCCTCTAGTTATACAACCAAGGACTGTGTTAGGTTTTTTTTTTTGGCTGCCGCCGCACACCACGGGCTCATATTTAAGTGACCATCCACTAGGACTCCAAGGTCCCTCTCACACTTACTGCTTTTGAGCTAGCTTTTGCCTAATCTGTATTTGTACCTTTTGGTATAAGTTTCCAAACACATCTTGAAACTACTTAAATTTTTTTTAGCAAGCCTCATCGTTTTGATTCCCGTGTCCAGGAAGCGAACACTTCCCTCTTGGGGCAGAAGTGATCCTGACAATAGGAAGATTTGCAGAGAACCTGACTGGCGGACAAAATAATTTCAGGGATCGTGGACCTTTATAGCCAGATCATTCCTAGACTCACTGGTAAGTGATGTGCCACTGTCATATACCTCTTCCTGGTAGAAAAACAGTATATTTTGCAAAATTTTAGTAGCTGAAGACTGGTTTTCTGAACCAAAGGATTTATATCGTAATCTAAAGTTACTAATAGCCTCCTGTTAATCAATACTCTTGTTTATACAGAAGACCTTCCAAATATTTAATGGTAACTGAGAATTTTAGGAGATATATTTTGCACTATCCTGTAATTCTGCCAGTATAGCCATATTCATTAAAGGCTTGCAAAGCATACACAGCATTTCTTCTGAGTCTTTTTAATGGAAATTACATTATATTGCAAAGCAATTTGATCATGAACACCAAAAGCACACTGTGATCTAAGCTATTCAGGATGTATTTATAGACCCATACATTTGTATATATGAGAACAAATGCACATTTGAATATATTTACAAATAGTTCAGAAAGAAATATGGCTTACAAAGTAATAATTATTATTGCCTGAAGATTCATGGATAACCATTTTAACTTACTCTCCTTCATAAGCAAAAAGCATTCAACCTTTTATAATCTAACTATTTAAAATATTTCAGTCAGTTTATGAGTCTGCTTTATTTGGGAAGAGATGTATCATTTTTCTGGACCAATCAGACATACATTCAAAACCATACTGCAAAAAACAAAACAAAACAAAATAAAACACTGAAGTATATATGGGTAGTAACTAAAGCTGGCATGTTTAAAATGGGGGGGGGGGATTTTCCTTGAATAAAGGCTTGGGCCCCCCAGAATCTGTATTCTACAAGAGTTTGAGATTAGTTTCCTAACCTTGAATTCAAAAACTGCCACAGTATAACAGAATAACAGAGTTGGAAGGGACCTTGGAGGTCTTCTAGTCCAATCCCCTGCTCAGTCAGGAAACCCTATACCAGGGGTGTCAAACTTGATTTCATTGAGGGCCGCATCAGGGTTGAGTTTGACCTCAGGGGGCAGGGATGGGCATGGCCAGATTGATTTCACTCATGTTGATGTCACTCATGGTGAGCCAAGTGCTCTGCCAACAAAAACGGGATCCCAAGCTCCGTTTTCAGCTGCGACAGCTCCTGCAACCCTGTCAGCGAAAACAGCCCTCCCAAGCTCCGTTTTCACTGGTAGAGGCACCGTGGGCTGGTCCTTCACTGTTTACAGGGTGGCCCCGCAGGCCAGATCTAAGCATCTTGCAGACTGGATCCAGCCCCCGGGCCTTGAGTTTGACACCCCTGCCCTATACCATTTCAGACAAATGTGTTTTCCAGTTTCTTCTTAAAAACTTCCAGTGTTGGAGCACCCACAACTTCTAGAGGCAAGTTGTTCCACTGATTAGTTATTCTAAATGGAAGCTGTTCCCTATGCTGCTGATCTCTTTCCCTTAGGACAAAACTAGCCCTTGAAATTGCTTCGGTTCTTCTCATTCAAATAAATACAGAGTGGGCTACTTCCTTAGGGTAATGATCAGAAATCCTATGCCTTGTCATCTGACAGGGTGCCCTTCTTCTTCATCCTTCCACTTACCCAGACTCCTATAAAATACATTTTGCAAAATGAGAGGACATTTTATTCCTACCCATTCATTCCTCAATATAAGCATTCCCCAGTTGAACCCACTAGATACTGGGGAGGGCGGTTGTTTTATTTTTGATGGCAGAACCTTCAAAGACTTCTGTAAATCAAGTGAAATTGAGCACTGAAGTCCACAAACTCATTCAAGTTCCTTATCTGGCAAAATGGATAAGGAAATGGCCCATTTAGAGGGCAACAAGATGATAAAAACTCCACTTTAATTTGATCATCTAGAAAAAAAACCTTACAGAGATATGTGCAATGTGCATTCCACTAAAAATAAAGGGTAGCAACTAGGAGTGACCTCAAGTTTCTGAGGCCATCATTTGGGTGAGCCATGGTAAAGGCCATGGACTAAGTTGCACAGATGTGAAGCGTCTATAGCAACAGATAATTGAACCAGCTACATTTGATGAAGTTTATTCTGTTATTTGAAAACCTCCTTCTAGCTAGTTGAGGTGTTTTATGGCTTCAATCTGTCCTCTTTTATGGCCTGAAGTCAGCAATAAAACACTTTCAAGGAGATGTTCAACTAAGAAGTAATAAGAATAGGAAGAAGGCTGTTTTCAGTCAGAGAAGCCAGGAAAGCAAAATAAATATAGTTTACAAACTAAAATAGACAACATGAACAGATCTTTACAACAGAGGCAGGAAAGTTCAGAGAATCCAAAAACCCAGGTTCATGACAAAGCAGGGGGACTAAACAATAGGACCAAGGTGTTTATTGGGTATAGCATTATCAATGCATCAGTGGTGGGATTCAAAAAAATGTTACTACAGGTTCTGTGGACGTGGTTTGGTGGATGTGGCATGGCTTGGTGGGCGTGGCAGAGGAAGGATACTGCAAAATCTCCATTCCCACCCCGCTCCTTGGGGAAGGTTACTGCAAAATCCCATTCCCTCTCCACCCCACTAACCTGCTTTCCAGCTCCGTTTTCCTGTGCAGGGCAACAAAAGAAGACCCAGCCGATCATCTGGGACTTGGGAGGCAGAGAATAGATGGGGGCTGGGTCAGTCAGCGGTGGTATTTGCTGGTTCTCCAAACTACTCAAAGTTTCCACTACCAGTTCTTCAGAACTGGTCAGAACCTGCTGAATACTACCTCTGGAATGCATTGTCTATCTGATTTCTTACTAGGGCTGAGATAGTGACTGGCCCAATCCAGCTGGCTTCTCTAGGGTTGACCAGAAGCTATGGTCCCTATGGTTTCTAGCCTGATACCTTTAACCACTATACAAAACTGGGTCTCAATCCCTACATATACAAAACCTTAAAGCAGGTTGATGCAGTTCTTGGTAGTAAATGAACCTTTAGGAGAACATATGGTCTTGAGCAGCCTCATGATCATTTCAAGAACCTTCTTTCTTTCGGGTGTGGGAGGGAGAAGAATATATTCTCTTCATCAAGATGAACTGTTAAATTATCTATAATTGTGCTTGAGTCACACCTTGTTCCAATCTGTGATGCCTCCTGAGTCTCTGTTTCTTTTTTTCCCCTTTGTGGCAGGAATCCATCAGGGGAACCATAACAGAAAAGTATATGCTAGCAAGCTCATTAAGAAATTATTTACAAGGCCAACAAAGCATGTTTTCTACCTCAAATAAGGTTTTTAATGAATTAACATAGCACAAGAGAAAATGGAAGCACAGTCCCCACACTCAGCAAGATATTTAAAGAAAAATTGAGTGAATAAAAGTGAAATAAATGGAAACAAGTAGCTTTAACTGCTACTTCATGCAGTTTGTGTCAGCCCTGTGAGCTGAATCAGACAAAAAAAAAATCAATTCAACAAAAAAATCTAAAACTGTTTTTTCTTTGGGGGGGGGGGGGAGATTAGCTATAATAGCAGACTCTTGCAAATCTGATTGTCCAGTAACTCTATCTGCCTGATTTATTGCTGAATGTTATCTCATTTCTCTGAATTTAAAATATGTTTCAGTCACTTTTGCTTAGATAATGCCTCTTGAATATTTCAACCAAGGTAATCTTCCTTATTCTCTATAGTTCACACCTTATCACATTTGCTTATCACTCCGAGTTTAATGGGGCCTTTTCCCAAGTAAAGGTGTACAGAATTGCAGCTTTAAATATACATCTTGATTCCAAAATGGTACTTGGAAACCAACATCAACTACCTAGAAATTTAGTTCATTTAGCAAATTTAGTTTGTGAGTATATTTGTCTGTGTCAGCTTCTTTTTTAAAATAGAGAAAACACTGGCTTGTTTCTCACAGACAGCTAGAGGAAAGCAATAGATATCTACATTAAGCAGGAAAATATAGTATTGTCCAATGCATGATTCTTTTTATAATTAATAGCAAACAGATGATGGAATAAGCAAAAATTTATTCTGGCTAAACCAATATAAATTCCTGGGTAAGTCATATAAACAAAAACTTAAAATTAACTAGTCCTGTTAATCAATTTAGGACAAAATTTCTTATTGTAACTTGAAACAGGAATCAATCCTCTAAAAAGCAAGTAATTGCTTCCTCAGCAATTAGAAAAGCAAAATCAAATTCCAGCAGCTGATTAAAAATACTGTCAAATACGATAAGGAAATGTTCCAACTTATATAGTATGCAGAACAGTATTTTTAAAGATGGCTTATTTAATAGGAAGCAACTAGAAACTAAAATTAGTCCAGTATTAAAAAGCTTTACATTAAGATCTTAAGACAATTATGTTGTACAAAGTTTATTCTAAAGTGGTTAGTTTTAAGCCATAACAAATCTGCATGGTGATTAATCACACACAGACAACCTTCATAGTAAATATCACTTGCTCCTTTCATAATATTAAAGTAGCATGTGATTAAAGTGATCTATTATTCAAAGAAAACAGACATTGGTCAATGATATGAGCAAAGTTAAACATATGCACAGAAGTGGACATTGTGCCGATGTTTGGACAACCCTGCAGTGCTACACAGTGGATTTCCTGTGAAGGAGACATTTAAAACTCACAGACCAGTCTATAGACATTTGCTCATTCAACATGGCTTCACAGGAAGGAAGAATTTTTTACAAAGGACTAACAGAAAATCAGAATGGATTTTGTTAGTGACAGAGTGCCCTCTGCTGTTCGACTTTAGGAATAAAAGGAAAATTTCTTTCTCCCTTGTCTGTTTTTATGGTTGTTACTCTGATTTGGTCCAATTAAACATTTAATTCCTCTGTACATTCACCAGGTACATAAATACAAATTTAAATTTAAAAATTGGTGAATAACATCAGAGTACATATTTCAAACATCAGAGTACATATTTAAACATCAGACTATGCTCACATGATAGTGATTTTAGGGTAGATATCTATCATACAGTTCTATATGAATTTTGCTCAAAAGTAAATCCCAGGATTTATTATTATTTGTAGGAACTATGGGCTGCCAAAACAATTCCTTTGGTCCTCATGTATTTCTCACTCACTCATCATATGAAGTCATGGATTTTTAACTGCACCTTATGAAAAGCACCTGTAAGCCAAGATTCATCCAACAGACCAGGGTTGTCAAATTCCCAGCCCACAAACCAGATGTGTCACGTGCTGGCCACTCCCTTGCCTGGTTTAGTGGGGGGAAGGGGAAAGGGGGGGAAGTCCCAATACATCACATGACACCACAGTGATGACGTGAATTTGACACCCCTGCAATAGACTAAACCAAAATCAGATAGTTTAATCACCTACTTTGTTTCCTCTGCCCTGACTTTTTGTAAATTTCAATATATGAAATATTTTACAGGGTTTCTATATGACAAAATCTTCCAAAAAACTGGATGAAAGTTAAAAAATGGCAGATCATCAAAATAATGAAAGTTAAGCTCCATACATAGTGAAGGAATTTGGAGGGAGATTATTATCTTCCCATTTTCAACGTAGGATGGAATAGATTTAAGTGACAACATAAGGCATGTCCAAATCCTACTCCAGGTCCACAAATGGAGCTAACTAGTTAACTATGAATGCATTTTTGTTAAATGCCACTTTTGAACCAATCCACTGTGATTTACAACTATGTCTTATGATGTCTTAATCTTGTATGTATATCAGGCTGCTGTATCTTACTCAACATTCCATGGTTAAAACTTTGTATCGTACACCGGATGAACAAGTCATCAAGTACAATACAACTTATTTTGGGTAAAGCTTATAAATACAATGATATAATGTCCTTGTTAATTTGTGTAATTTAAGATGGAAAGCTAAGTGAGGGGTTACATATAATATAATCAATTGTGTTTCTTAGTAAGCTTGTAACAGTAAGTAATTCTTCAAATTCTCTTTAATTCCAGACAATTTTTTGATATGGTTAGGAAGAGAAACAGGTAAAAGACTGATCAATACATCTCCACATGTACTTTTTTAAAAAAGAGAATATTCTAGATTTTGGATTACCATAGGAGAGATCAAGGTGACAAGGTTTATATACTTGATTTTGGGCTAGTTAGCGTCGTTCGGTGTAACACTTTCAAAGGATTGGTGAAAATAAAATAAGAAAATACCCTCAAGTGTGCTACACTCAACTTGCAAAAAAAGTGGTAATTAAGAAACAACATAAACATAAGAATTATCCATTCATTACTGAATCTGTTCAACTCACAAAAAAATCTAATTAAATTAAAACTGTGTTTAAATTAAAGCTCATTAAGAAATTATTTACAAGGCCAACAAAGCATGTTTTCTATCCCTGTTATCAGGGATAACAGCTAAAGACATATTCATTAATACAGATTAGTATATATGAAGTATATATGACCAATAATTTATTAAAATTTAAAAGGCCAATTTGCTCGACATAAAAGTAAGCCAAACCCCAAATCAATTTCAAAGCCTTATGGTTGCTGGGAAAAGCATGTCATTAAAAGATTTGACCACTAAGTGGCAATCTTAGCTTGTGCCAAAGTAAAAACAAATATAAAATCTTCCCCACCCACTCCAGCGCATTGCAGATACCTAATCTTAGAACAAAAATGTAGGTGGCAACTCAGACCACCAATATCATCATAGATAAAGGATGGAATTTATGATATGCTATAATAAAAATGAAAGATCAGCAGGAATAGATTTTTTAAAATAAAATCTTGTCAATAGGAATAAAGGATGAAAAAAACAAGGCAAGCAAATCCTGGTGAGACTGGCTTTCAGGAATACTTCCCAACCCTTTTACCAGCAGTGGCCATAGGAAAGCCCTGTATTTTCTTTTATGTCATAATATGGGATGGGGGAAGGTTATGCTTGTGTGCTTTCACATCTTCTCCTAGGGACTAATCAGTGTCTAATCATCTGTACATACTGTTGTATATGTTTGTCTGGAACAGTATAATCAATGTGGGTTCCTTTCTGGTTTGTGTGCATGTGGGGATGTGTGTTTATGTATTTGCTGCGCCCCATTTTGTGTTGTCTTTGTCAATATGTGCTCTGAAGGCAAAGGATCAGCTGTTTAGAAATGTGATTCTTATTCTTTCTAAAACTTATCCTGAGTCAATTCATAATCAGTATTTTGTTATAAATATCTTAGAAGAGGGGTGTCAAACTCAATTTCATTGAGGGCCACATCAGGGTTGTGTTTGATCTTGGGGAGCCAGGATGGGGTCACTCATGTTGGAGGTGCCTGTGGCAGCCCAAGCACTCTGCCAATGAAAATGAGCTCCTGAGCTCCATTTTTGGCTGCAGAGATCTCCTGCTACTCTCTGCCAGTGAAAACGGAGCTCGGGAGAGCTGTCTGCAGCCCTCCCATGCTCCTTTTTCGGCTGCAATGGCCTCCTTTCAAGAAGAGATTGGCCTGCCATTTGTCAGAAATGGTGTAGGGTCTCCCGCTTGGGCTAGATGACCTACAAGGTCCCTTCCAACTCTGATTATCTGTTATCCTGTAATCCTCTGCCAGTGAAAATGGAGCTGAGGAGGGCTGCCCGCAACCCTCCCTAACTCTATTTTCACTGGCAGAGGCAACATGGATCAGTCCTTCGCTGTTTCCAGGGTAGCCCTGTGGATCATATCTAAGCACCCCATGGGTCAGATCCAGCCTCAGGCCTATCTTATAAGAACCATGTTGGTTCAGCCAAATGCATATTTATTCCAGCATGTTGTTCCAGAAATCATCAAGATTCAGATGAATTGCGTAAATCCACACAAAGAAGACATGGATATAATAGCACCCTTTTGCCTGATTTCCCTAGTAATGTATTAACTGTGCCTTATGGGCAAACTATGAGATGCAAATAATAAAAGTAAGACATATTTCTTCTGATACTGGAAAAAAAATACACAGTCATCATTTGTAGTAGCCACAATTAATTTATGAAAATCAAACTTTGTTTAAAGCCACCCAACTTGATAATTATTATATTTTAGAGTAAATTATAAAGTTCCATCTTCTTTTATTGGTTATGGAGCTTCAATCGTTCATCTTTAATCAGTGACTCAGACTCTAGTTATTATGTAAGAGAGATTCCCTTTCTCCACATTTTCTGCACCATGCATGAATTTAAATATTCCATAAAAATGTATTTATTGCAGTGCAGACTATTATAAAAACAAGGGAGCACGCATAAATATATCTTTCTACAATTAAGAGTAGTATTATTCTACAATTAAGGAAAAAAGAGTACATCAAAACATATAAGCTTCACATGACTTTATGGTTTAATTATTGTTTCATATATACTGATTTATTTTAGCAACATGTTTCCCTAAGTATTTTATTGTGCTTTACTATGTCCTGCCAATTTTGCAAGTGGGTGGTATAAAACATTGGAAATAAATAAATAAAATACATGATCCAATGGCAGCTGTTACGTACAAGTTGGGTTGACAAAATCAGAAATGAGGAGGTTATAAGCCACCTGGAAAAACCAAGGGAAATCATCAAAACCATAACAAAGCAAAAGTTATAATATTTCGGACATGTGATGCAACACCCAGAAAAATACGTCATACTTCACTTAATCCTCCAAAGAAAGATTTAAGGCAAACAAGGTCCAGGCAGAAGAACGGTATCACGGCTCTAAAATCTAAGGGACTGGTTTGGACAAAACTCAACAGTACTTTTTCGTGCGGCTGTTAATAAAAATTGGATCGCCAACATGATCACCAACATCCAATTACGGATATGGCACAAGAAGAAGATAATCCAATGATTCAAAAAAATGTATCAGTCCTCCCTAAAAACTCAAATTCTGAACTCTCTTTTCCCAGCCTCTCTTTTCATAACAATAAAATAATCCCTTAATAAATGCAGTTTGTAGAATTTAGAACCTTGATTAGATACTTCAATAATAATTGTAGAATAACCACTTCCTTAAATTCACAGAATAGCTGATAACTATTTCCACTTTTCTCTCTAACCAAATTGACAGGGACATACATTCTTGCTTTTCATTTTGTATTATACTTCCAAAAGAAATATGTTGCACTAACCTAGATTAAAAACTATAATTAAGGACTATTAAGCAATAAAAATCTAAGTAATGCAAATCACTCTATACCCCCAACTCGCTTGATTATTGACCAAGCAGAAAAGTTACCTTATTTCTTTAAAGGGAAAGTAGTCTAATCCCTGGATCATTTGCCTTGCACTTATTTACAATATCCTTGTAATACTCTATCGTATTACCGTATATACTCGAGTATAAGCCGACCCGAATATAAGCCGAGGCACCTAATTTAACCACAAAAAACTGGGAAAACTTATTGACTCGAGTATAAGCCGAAGGTGGGAAATGCAGCAGCTACTGGTAAATTTCAAAAATAAAAATAGATACCAATAAAAACTTTCACTAGGACAGTTGAGAATAAGTTTGATGTTCACAATTTCCTCTTTGAAAGAGACCAGTAAATAGGGAACAAGAAGATGAAGAAAAAGAAGTGTGTTTTTTCACACTTTTCACACTGCAGTGAACAAAAATGGCATCATAGGAACAAGCTTATTCTCAGTCCAAAGATTTGTTTCTGATTTCTTCCCTGATTTAAGGGAAATTTGGGAAACGATCTCACTATCATGAAAGGTTTAATTGATTCACTAACCCAAAAGATGATGATGATGACAGTGGGAGGCAGGAGTCACTCTCTCCCTTGCAAGAAAAAAGCATGTGTATGTGCTGCATGTACATCCTGTTTTGGAGAGCCACCATCTCTTTCACAGCTCTCCTTCATGCCTCCATTGCATGTGCACAGATGCTATGGCTCAGTAGTAGGTCAACATACAGATGTCACACTAGGTTCCCTCCTCAAAAGGAACATCCAACCTTTCTTGAGAAGTACAAACTTCATCTGTTCAGGATTGTGGTGACAAAGGTGAAGGAGGATGGGGCTGAGAGAAGGGAAGGGAAGAAAAGATCATTGACAGGGAGAAAGACAGGGAGAAACACCTGGAAGTGTGAGCCCTCGAGTTTCCTTAGGGAAGACCAGACAACAAGGGGAGAGGAGAGGAGGAGGAGGAGGAGGAGGAGGAGAGTTAAAAAAAAAAGAGTGGGAAGCCAACTCACGCGTGCCATCAAAGCGGGCTGCTATGGTATCCAGGAAGGTGTTTTGGGGAGCCAGGAGGCTCCTCATCACCGGCATTTTAAGACTTGCTCAAGGACATCGCCATCGTCCAGTTGGAAGGGGGAAAAAAACCCAGAGGTATCTGAGAAGGACGGGAGCCGAGACAGGGCCCTTCGCTTCCTCTCCCCGAGACAGGCCAGGGGGAAGCAGGGCTTTCTCTGCCTGCTGCTGCCAGAGGGGTGCGGGGGGGGGAGTGCAGGGAAAGGGGGTTCGTGCCGAGGCTCCGCAAGCCACCGCCGCCTCCTCCAGACGAGCGCCCTGACAGGAGGCGATCGCAGCCACGATGGCAGAGACCGCGAGGTCAGACAGAGACGAGGGGCGCCCCCGAAGAGCTCCGACTGCAAACGGCCGGCTGAAAGCCAAGAGGAGGACGCCCGGGCAGCTGCCGCCCCTGGATCCTAACTGGAAAGACCCCACCGCCGCCGCCGCCTCCCGCTCAGGCAGGGTCCCCATTCTCCTAGCCGGCCAGGGGTACAGCCGCTTCCCACTCCAGAGCGGCGTCCCGTCTGTGGAAGCCCAAAGTCCTTGCGGCAGCACCGGCTGATGCTTCGATCTGCTCTGGCTGACTTCACATGTTCTGGCGGCGAGTCCCGAACAGCCCGGGCACCGCTAGTTAGCCTCGCTCAGCGCCTGGGGCAGCATTGCAGGTGCAGACTTTTGCAGAGCCGAGCCAGGCCACGCCTCACCTCCTTCTCTCGCTCTTCTTGCAAAGCGCCACCGAGCTCCAAGTTGCTCGACTTGGCGGCGAGCAGCTCCTTTACCCGCCTGTTGTATGGGAGCCACCGCGCTCGACTCCGGAGCAGCCATCCGCAGTTTCAGCCGGGGAGGGAGGGGGGCACAAAGCAGCCCAAACGCATAGCAGTGGAAGGAAGGCGCGCTGGTGCGAGGAAGGGAGAGAGAGAGACAAACACACACACACACAGAGAGAGAGAGAGAGAGAGACAGACAGACAGACACACACACACACACTCACTTCGCCACTTTGCACCTTGCAAATGCAAAATCCTGGGGTTTTTGCATTTGCAAGGTGCAAAGCGGCGGGGGTGGATCCCGCGTGCTGGAAAGGGCTTGACTGTATTACGGGGAGAGAGAGAGGGGGGGAGATCATAAGAACGGCTCTTGCTTTTTTCTTGCAAGGGAGAGAGCCTTGCTTTTTTCTTGCAAGGGAGAGAGCCGCCACCACCACCTCCTCCTCCCCCTCCTCCCAAGTGGACTGAAAGCAGCTGGAGCTGAGGAAACGAAGCTAGTGGAGCCGAAGCAACCTCGGCTCGCGTTGTTTTCTCAGCCTAGAAAAAGGGGAAGGGGGCTCATCTGGACCAAGGGTGAGTCTCCCCCTCAGTTTCCCCTGAAGGATCTTCTGTCGCTTTTGCTTTCTCCCTACATCTTCCCTCTGTTAAAATCCCCTCCCCCCCCACACACTTATTTTCAGTTGGATAGATTTCGTGTCTGAGCATTCTCACATGGCAGTGGGTCATTTTTTTTTCAGAGGGGAATCTGACTCAAGTATAAGCCGAGGGTGGTTTTTTCAGCACAAAAAATGGGCTGAAAAACTCGGCTTATACTCGAGTATATACGGTAGTTCAAATCTGGTCACACCTCTGATTTATGCAGAACAATTAGGATACTATTCATTTCCGATTTCTTCCCTAATCTTCAATATGAATGTGTTAATTGCTTTTTTTCTTGACATAAATAGACATTTATTGGGGGATGAGCATAAAGCCTTAAGATGGTTTTCTTGATTGATAATAGTGTCTAAGTTGCCTTGCTTCAATATTTATGTTTTAATGCGTATACTGACCTGCATTTGAGTGTCTATTTCCTATCAAATCAGTGTAAGTATAATTTATGTAAATGAACACTGAAATCTTATGTTTGCATTGGTTAGGAAGAGAAAACAGGATACTGACATAAGAAAGAATAATACAGGATTGGGAAAGTATTAATGCTACCCATTTTTCTGTTTATTTTATATTCATGTGTTTTTTTTTTCCTGTCTGGGAAATCGCAGGGTTATATTATCTTTATCAATAGGTTTATTTCTTTCATAGCATGCTAACTATACAGGATTTCAATAATGTCAGGTACAGACTTTTGTTAATAACACAATCTAGCTTTCCAATAAGATATTTATGAGCAAATAATTTGAGATAAAACCTATCTATCTAACACAACATATAAATTATTAAGTAAATATTGGATTAGGATAATTATATAAAGTCATGCTGAAGTCAGTTCAATTACCTGAAATTGATAATTTAGTCAGTTCCTTTTTAGGCATCTGGTTCACATGGATACGTCAATAATTTACTTTAGAAATCTTGATTTAGAAATGCTTTATTGTGTGAAGGTTGTATCATGTTAAACTATTATTTTTGATACATTTTAGCCTATTTTGGAAAAATCAATGCAGGTAATCCTCGTTTAGCAACCACAATTGGGACAGTTGTTAAGTGAAGTAGTCACTAACTGAAACCACAACTGTGCTTATGATCTTTATTTCCATGTTTCCTTTGCTTTATGAAGGTTGTTTGCGGATTGATCATAAGGTTATTTTTTCATCACTGTAATAACTGCAAATAGTTGCTAAATGAGGCAGTCACTAACTGGGAACTATCAATAATCCAAGAAATGTATATATTTCAGATAGCACAATTCAGGAATTCATTTTGAAAATGTATCTTGTACAAAAATTTCAGATATAAACAACTAATACTAGAAACCAACATGTTTCACATTAGCTCTGGAAGTTTTGAATGTGTCAGCAGTATTAATAACATAAACACTTTACTAATTTAAGAACATTGAAGTTGCATATTTTGTTAAAATATACACTTTCCATTATTTAATTAGCTAATGATCCAAAATAAGCAGTTTTGACATTATATGTTTCAGCAGGGTATAACTAAAGTGCTAATACATTAAGAAAATTTGAAGAGATCAGGGATAACAGCTAAAGACATATTCATTAATATAGATTAGTATATATGAAGTATATATGAAGATTCCATTAATTTCAGAGAGAACCACATAGGGACAGGATCTAAACTTTTTGAATTGGGGTGTACATAAATAAAACAGACTAGATTTTAAAAAAATAAAAACAATATGCAGTTTACACTGATGTACTTGATACAATGACTATTTTCTTACCTGATAATATATTTCTTTTAAATCAAGTTCTCCAATCTGTAAAAACAGAATTGTATAATCAATTATACCTCATAAGTAATGGAAATATGTACACAGACGTAGACAAACCTTGTTCAAACATTTTCGTTGCCTTCACATTTTATATGTGTTTTTATTGGGCGATCAAAAGTCTTGTTTATTATCAATATAGTTCAACATTCATAATCTTTTTTTAGATTGCATGAAGATATGCATAATAGAGAAAGAAGCATTTACCAGCGGACCCAAAATATTACATGGATGTGTCTACATTTAGAAGAAAGTAGACAATAAAGGATTTGCTTTGGCTAAGCCATGCATGCAAATGCATTGGAGAAGTCAATGATGTTAGGAATGGTTCGTGGATCAAGAAGAAGGGGCCAAGCAAGGAACTCGCTGACTTGATAACTTCAAAACTGATACTAAGATGAACACCCAACAACTGAAAGAAGCTGAGCTTCACAGGATAGCATGGAGAACACTTGCCTATAAAGTCGCCAAGGCTTGGACACCACTGAATAGTTAGACAATAAAGGGTTATCATTTCAGAGATATTTCTTTATTTAAATAGAGAAACAGAATGACCAAGAACAAAGAAGCAGTGAGAGTGGGATCAACTTCCAATTTCTTGCGGGCTTGACCATGGCTGATCACCCTGCATCAGCCAGTGAAAGAGGTCTACCTCTTCCTCTAGAGGTCCAGAGCAGGACTGGTCTACTGGTTCTCCAGGTGACAGAACAGCAGCATTGAAGTGACCACAAATTTGCCACATTTCAATCCCACAGGAGCCATGTGTCCTGGATTTTGAACCCATTCCATAAGTTAGCCCATTTGAGGTATCTTGATTTGAAAAAAATGTTGCCTTATGATGCACTGTTTCACCCAGTTAAAAGTTACTAGCACAAGTCATAATTGAGCGCCTGAATAAGCCACAACTGGTTGGATACAAACACCACAGTAAACCAGACAACAATAAACCACAGTCACTAGAATAAACCCAGTGAACTAAAGCTCAAGTCAACTAAACCGATTAGGGCTCAGTGAAAGGCATCAGCCAGATCACAGTATGTCACTTTAAAAATCCATTGCTACAACAAACATTAAAAGAAATAATCAAGACAGAATGGCACATTACGCTTAAGAAATAAGCCTACTGGGTTTAATAGGATGGATTGTAAAACTAACAAATTCAAACTCTGGCACTTCTCATAATTCTTCATCTTTAACTCAATAAGCATCACTATCACTTCCCAAAATATAAATAGTTCCAAAAGAGGAAGGGCAAATTTCTGTATTGATACTACCCTAATTATATCCTGTAGGTCAGCATTTACTACAGAGGAAGTATACACAATCAGTAAGACTATTTAGAAAATAGGGGAACTCTAGAAGTACACCAATGAGGAAATTGATGTAGGATTAAAAACTCCATGTTTTCAAATCATTTTATGCATTTTTAAAAATCATTATATGCATTTTTAAAAACATTTCAATTACTAATATTTAAATTTAAAAACAAGGAACCAGCAATATCTTAGCATCACATACATCTGTTGATCCTGAATCAAAGTTTCTACAGATACATTATATTAAATAAAGTAAGTCACACTAAAGATGTGGTGTAAATCAAACAAATTAGTTAAAAATAAAATTTATAATGCATCCAGATTGTTAATGATGGGTAGTGTAATGTTTTCGTATTTGGTTTCCTACATCCATTTTAAAAGAGACCATCTGTCACAAACATTTATAACATACTCTTTAACAATAAAAAAGGAATGCAAAAAAAGGGTCTTCAGTATATCTAATGGGCCTGACTGCAGAATGAATAACTGAATGAATGATCAAGTTTCAGCAATTATTTAGGACTATATGAATGAATGATCGAATCAAAAAGGAATTTAAAGATCAGTTACCTTAATAACCTTTCCTTAATGATTCAAATGCTAAAATTAGGAAGGTTTAAAAAATACATCAGTTAAACTGGGGCAGGAAGGAACCCTATGGCCTCCAGATTTTTAGACTTCTGTATCTCCAGATACCGAAGTCACACTATCTCAGGTATTTTTATCTGGAGCTGATGAGAAACTGAAAATTACAGACATCTAGGTGGTTGCTGATCTCCAATTATTTCACCCTCTATCCCAGTGGAGATCTGTTCACTGGTATGTTAGTACCTACTAGGTTTCTTGCACTTGATAGCTATCTAGCAGGAACTTTTCCAGGCAATTTCTGAGAATGGGATATAATTAAATGGAAGAAGAAAAAAACTCTATAATCTATCTATCTATCTATCTATCTATCTATCTATCTATCTATCTATCTATCTATCTATCTATAACACATGCCTCGAAAATTTTAAAAAAGGTAAAATGAATAATTGAAGTCAGTAAATCTGAGAAGCATTTTTACCAATTTGCCTTTTGATAAAGGAGTATTTAATGTTTGGATAAATTTACCAAAGCAGCTATTTGTGTGAGTACTCATATTAAACCAAAACAGTTATAGCTACACTACTGGTATTTTTTCAGGAAAAATAGTTTAATAAAAAAGTACCTCCCTCCCAAAGAATATATTAAACTTTGTAAACTCACCTGTTTAAAAATTCTCCAATTCTTCCTGGAGATCTGAGAAGAAAATGAAACCTGCAAATTTAAATTCAGAATGTTAATTTATTGTAATTAATTGTTTTAAGGAAATGCACTAGAAAAAAGGTAGACTACATAATATACATGCTGATAAATATCAGCAAGTGTTTAGTATTTGGAAGTCTTCCATCGATGTATAAGCTGATTAAGACACTGGGAACATTCCCTTCTATACAAATTATCTCATTTAGTGTTCTTGCAGTTTGGTATTACATTTAAAACATTCTTCCTGTGTCATTCTTAAAACTTTCTAGTGAACTTCCTTCTCTTTTCCCATATTAAATATACACTAAGAAAGTATTTTTTGAAATACAGAACAAGGATTATAGATGGGTTATTTCCAGTCAAAGCCTCAACCACTAAGCTCAAACATGTTCCGATAGCTTGGTCATTTCTTGCTCATCACCCGTGATTCAGCTACAGTATTGCTGGCTGTTCTCAGAATCACACAGACAAGGTAGAAAGACCAGATTTATTTGATGTCTTGTTGAGTAAAGCTTAACCCAAATAAAGAAAAACAAGGGTCTTTCAGATCATTATAACTATAAGAACAACAAACCAGGGCACTTTCCAGGTAAAACTGAACTCCAATGTTTAAAATATCCCAGCAGGGGTACATTAGCATCATATTGCTTTCCTCCTCCTCCTCCTCCTCCTCCTCCTCCTCCTCCTCCTGCCCCTCCTTATTCCATCCAGCTACAAATGACTCAGGGTGCTTCACAGATAGACAACATTAAAAGGAATAAACCATATAATAATAAACAAGATGACAAATCAGACAGGAACAAAAACAAAACCACACAACTTTTAAAGGGGCTTTCAGTTACCCTCACCAAAGGCCCAGGCAAGAGCTGGTTCTTCAATGTTCTTCAAAAAACCAGCAGGATGGGGGACCATTAGGCTTTCATGGGAAGCCTCATTCAGAGAAGGCAGGCATTGTGACAGAGGACTGCTTCCACGGTCCCAACAAATGGCATTGTTTAATCGAAGGCATCTAGAATGGGTCAAACCCACCCCGGATTGAACCAGCTGGGCAGATATGATGGGGGATAAGCACCATCCTGAATCACACTCAGAAGTAAAATGGCAGTGAGTGCAGCTAATAGGCAGGAGTTTTACATGGCTATGAGGCATGCTGCATTCTGTACCAGAATAGTCTTCCAGGGCAGTCTCTTTACAGTGCATTGCAGCAGTCAAGCCATGACTTATTTATCTAGGAATAAATGTATGTTTGCCTCTTATCCAATAAGTAGTTTTAAAATGCAAAGTTATTTTACATACAGTGAGAATAAGACATTTGAAACAGGTCCAAAACCAAGAATAATATGTGAGTCTTCCAGGATCAGTTTCTCAAATGTTTGCCAGACTTAGTCCTCTATTCCACTCTCTGCATATACTCTGAAAATATTAGGGAGGGAGGGGTCATCTTCATCCTTCCTCTCACTGGTAAGATACAAACTGAGTTGCTTCTCACTCCTCTGGAATACATCTTTCTCTCCTGGAAATCCACCTCCTTTCTATATTCCACTATACTGACCTTCCTAGGGTAGTAAAGAAATGTCTCAAATTCAGGGTCAACCTCCAATTAAGTCAATCCATTACTTTTGTGGACTTCCTCAAGAATATTTTAATCATTTAAATACAGTGGCAATTACTTGTTCTTCTAGATGATCCAAATCTGCATCTTATGTGATTTAATTTCTGACATCATGCAAAGTTCTTCATGCTAGTGAATCAATTAGACAAAAGGTATGCTGAGTCTCCATCTTGTGTAGAAGTAATATTTTGCTTGGCATTCCTAGAACGCTCTGGATCTAGACAGGTTAATTCCACAAACCCTTCTTTGAGCTTAGAACAAACATGGAGCTACTTCACAACTGTCTACTATTAGGTACCTGTGAGGAGATATAACCCTGATGAATAAACTCCATGCACCTAATGTTTTGCATTATGTAATTTGGCAGAATTATTACACTGATCTATCCCAGTAAGTATCTATAATCACTATAATTCCTAATACCTTTCTTAAACTGACATTCTTTTTATTAAATACCCACTTTCAACCAGCAAAAGTCTTCCAACAAGTTTTTCTCCCAAGCCAAATATAAACTATTGTGATTGTTGCCCAAAAATTACTTGAGCTACTTTTAAAAACTGTTTTTATATAAACAGCAATTCCTTATGTTATAACAAAATTCAAAGTCCTTGTTTCAGAGGCAATTGACAGAGTATAGTATTAAGGTTAATCACAAAAGAAAGAAGATGGAAATTTCACATTTGTTCAGGTACATCAAAATTCAAGATGTATATGATAAGTTTTCAGTTCTTGGCTTACAAAAATGATAAATTGCAACAATGTAATACTTAAGTGACAGTGAGGTAGTGAACAAATCCACTTAACTGTATTTTCTAAATGGACAATTCAGAACCTGTAACACAGCAGTCAACTATGTATTCTGAGGAAATGGGCGTTGGTCCTTACCTGACACGCCATTTCTCTGTAGCCGGGAGGATCATCCAGAGAGTGGGAGGTGCTTCAGTCTGCGTTGTTGAAGGCTGAGCTTAATTACTGAGGAATGCTCCGCCCTCCGTCACTTGGCTCCCTTGCGTTCCCCAGTTTACGCGCAGACGAGAGTGAAGAGAAGATCGTGCTCTCATCTTACTATGCTAAGCGGTTCCTTGGCCGAAACAAGACCCCACCAGACAGTGAACTTAAAAGGGTGGGGCTGGATGATCCTCCCAGCTCCAGAGAAATGGCCTGTCAGGTTAGGACCAACGCCCATTCTCCTGAAAGCCGGTTGGATCATCCAGAGAGTGGGACATACCAAAGCTTGGCTGTCCTACGGGAGGGACTCCGTCTGGTTCTGAAGTCCCTGCGGTTCCTTGAGGACTCGCTGGAGAACTCGTCTACCAAACGAAGCCTCCGCCGAGGCAAATATGTCGATCTTATAATGCCTAATGAAGGGAGATGGGGAGGCCCAGGTGGCCGCCTGACAAATATCAGCAATTGGAGCCTGGGTGGCCCAAGCTGCCGAGGTGGCTACACTTCTGGTGGAGTGTGCCGTTATTCCGCTGGGCACCGGCAGAGCCTGGGACAAGTAAGCTTGGAAATAGTAGCTCTAATCCAGCGGCCGATGGTTGCCGGGGACACTTTGTGTCCTAAGGATTTAGATTGAAAGGAAAGGACCAAGGATTCGGACTTCCTAAAGGGCTGGGTACGTTTAATGTAAATGCGGAGGGCCCATCTTACATCCAGGGTGTGCCAAAGCTTCTCCCTTTCCAGCGAGGGATTGGGGCAGAAGTTCGGAAGTGTGAGTTCCTGTGCCCTGTGGAAGGCTGAATTGACCTTAGGCAAGAAGGTAGGGTCCGGCCGTAGAACCACCCAGTCGGCATGGAAGATGCAAAGGTCTTTCCTCACCGACAAGGCGGCTATCTCCGATATTCGGCGAGCCGAAGTAATGGCCACCAGGAATATGACTTTGAAAGTTAGGAACTGGAGTGAGGATTCCCTGAGAGGCTCAAAGGGATGTTTAGCCAGGACCTTGTTGAGGTCCCAGGTAGGGTATCTGTGTACAGTTGGGGGACACAAGTTAGTTGCTCCCCTAAGAAATGCCCTAATGCGAGAGTGGAGGGAGAGGGTACCCAGATTGTTGCAAATAATCACAGTTGAGAGGGCTGCTACCTGACGCCTCAGGGTGTTTGGAGAAAGTCCCTTCCTCAGACCTTCTTGGAGGAATTCCAAAACTTGAGCAATGGAGGGTGAAAGAGGGTTGATCTGGAAATTATGGCACCACTTGCAGAAGCTATTCCAAGTGGCATTGTATATTCGGGTTGTTGAGGGCCTCCTTGCGGCTAAAATGATATCAATAACCTGGTCAGAGGACTGCTCCTTCCTTAGACGTTCCCGCTCAACCTCCAAACGGCTAACTGGAGCCACTGAGGGTCCGGGTGTTGGAGGGGCCCCTGGGAAAGAGATACCCTGTGCGGGGGAATTTTCCAAGGGGGGGCCACCGATAGATAGCGGAGGTCCGCAAACCATGGGCGCCTGGGCCAGTAGGGTGCCACTAAAATCAGCTCTGCTTTCTCGGAGATGAGCTTCTGGATGACTCTGGGGACCAGGGCCAATGGAGGGAATGCATATAGAAGCCCTGTGGTCCAGGGGCAACGGAGGGTGTTGTGATTCTCGGCCCCGTGGGAGGGATACCTCGAGAAAAACCAGGGGAGTGAATGCGCCACGGGTGAATGCGCCACTCAGACTGGTCCACCGTGGTCCTGCTCAGCCAATCTGCTTGGGTGTTTGAGACCCCTGAGATGTGCTTGGCTTTGAGGAAGAGGAGATTGCGCTCTGCCCAACGGCAGAGGCGCTCGGCCTCTTTCATCAAACTTATGGACTGGGTGCCCCCTTGTCGATTGACATGAGCCTTGGCAGTGACGTTGTACGTGAGTATCAGGACATGCCGCCCGCGTATGTGGGGAAGGAAGTTGCGCAGGGCCAGGTGGATGGCACGAAGTTCCAACCAGTTTATACTGTGTGTGCATTCTACCTGTGACCATTTGCCCTGTGTCGAGAGCGAGTGGACGTGAGCGCCCATCCGGACAGGCTGGCGTCTGTGGTGAGGATGATGCGTTGGGGTTCCTTGAAGCAGTGTCCCTTGTTGATGGCGGGACTGGTCCACCAGAGGAGAGACGTGAGAACCCTTGAAGGCACCTTGACTGCGGCCTTTGAATTGCTTCTGCCGGTCCTTTGGAACGGGAGCAGGAACCATTGTAGGGATCTAGTGTGTAAACGGGCCCAGGGAACAATGGAAATACATGAGACCATTTTACCGAGTAATTTTGACAATTCTAAAAGTGTTACCTTTCTTGATTGTCTGATATGTTTGACAGTCTCCTGGATGCTACGGAGTCTCTCGGAGGAAAGGAAAACCTTTCCCTGAACCGAGTCAATGACGGACCCCAAGTGGGTGATCCGTGTAGATGGTAACAGATGGCTCTTCTGCCACTTTACTAGGAACCCATAATCTTGGAGGGCAGAAAGAGTAGCTCTGATATCCTTTTCTGCTTGGGGTCTGGAGTGAGACAGGATGAGGATGTCATCCAGGTAACAGTAGAGACGAACCGGGAGGGCCCTGAGGTGGGCTGCTAGGGCCGCGAGGACCTTAGTGAAGGTTCGCGGGGCAGAGGCCAATCCAAAGGGAAGTGCCACATTTTGGAAGTGGGGATGGTTGTAGCAGAACCCGAGAAATTTGGAATGGGAGGGCCGGATTGGGATGTGAAGGTACGCCTCTGAAAGGTCTATAGAGGATAGCCAGTCCCCCTGCCTGATGCCTAGTAGAATGGATTGTAGGGTGTGCATCTTAAACCTGCGATAGGTCAGGTAACGGTTAAGGTGTTTCAGGTCTAGGATAGCCCTCCATCCCCCTGAAGATTTGGGGACCACGAAGAGGTGAGAGTAAAACCCCTGCCTCCGCTGGGATGGTGGTACAGGTTGTATGGCCTGTATGGTGAAGAAATGGCAGATAGCTGAATCCATTAGGTTGCGTTTGGTGGGATCCTTGGAGGGGGGATGCCATAAAAAATTCAGGGGGGGGGGCGTGCTGGAATTCAAGCGCGAGGCCCAGTCTGATGGTCTCTCGGACCCAGGCATCGGAGGTGGAGGAGTCCCACCGGTCGGCGAAATGCTTGAGGCATCCACCGATGGGGAGGGGTGGACGGGGTCTATCTGTTGCGCCGGAAGGGCTTCCCTCCTGAACCCCTGAAGGGGCGCCTGTAGCTGCCACCCCTCCTGCTCCTGTCACCCGGATCGGCTCGATCCTGGGGCTGGAAATGCCAGAAGGAGGGGGGTCTCGGGTCCCTGGGCGGGAAAGGAAACTGGTAGAAAGGTCGTGAGGAACCTCTCCGAAAGGGCTGTGCTCTTGACTCTGACCTACGGAAAAGGGGGGGAAGAAATTTTTTCTTGCTTCTGGTTTCTGATAGAAATGGCTCCAGGACGGTGCCGAATAATTTGTCCCCTTTTATGGGGGCGGTGGCCAGTTTAACCTTGTTTTTTATGTCTGCCTGCCACTGCTTGAGCCAGAGCAGGCGGCAAGCTGTAACATGAGAGGATATTGCTCGGGCAGAGAACTTAACCGCGTGGTATGTGGCGTTGGCCGAGAATTCTGCCCCAGCTGTCAATTTTGCTATGTCCTGATGAGCCCTTGTGTTAGAGGGGGGGACATGCTGCCTCAGTTGATGGAGCCACCGGATCGAAGACCTGGTGAAGAAGGAAGCGGCAGTGGCCGATCTAATGGCCTAGGTGTCCGCTTGGTGAGCCCTACGTAAAGCAAGCTCGGACCTCTTGTCCTCGGACTTCAGGACCTCCAGGGGATCACTGGGGGAGGACGAGGATGCCAAACCAACGATGGGCTCATCTACCTCGGGAGTGTTAAGCAGGTTGCAGAAGCTCAACTCGAGGTTAAAGAACCTCCTGTCCTGGCTGGATGGGGCCAGGGGGGCCCTTGTGGAGTCTAACTGGTTTGAGACTAAGTCATAAAAAATGGGCGGGGCCGGGATCACCTCCGCCTCCACCACAGGCTGCCTAAAAATGGCGTCCTCTTGTTCCTCTGCCGGGGAAGGGAGAGCCGAGGAGGACTGCACAGACAGGCCAGAAATGTTCCTGGCCTTAAATAGAAGCGATTTAAACATGTGCGGCTTGAACAGACCCACAAAGGTGGGTTGATCCGGGGTGAGGCCCTCGTCTTCGGACATGTCCCCCTCCATAGGGTCTATCTCCGATAGGGGCTCCCCTTGGTGCATAGACCCCCATTCCAATTCCTCCTCCCCCGAACCGATCTAAGTCCTCCATGGCCTCCTCCAGATCCCTTTCTGGGAGAGGACTGCTCTCCTGTAAAGGTACCTGACCAAGAGTGGGGTCCGATCTAGGCAAGGACCTGACTGATGGCGAGTCGTGTTCAGGCGCCATCGAGGGAGGACCAGACCTGGACATCTGTTGCAGGCCCTCTGCAATCCCCTGGCGAATAGCCCGTTCCATCCATACCTGCACGTGCGCAGGGATCTCAATTGTGGGACCTCCTCATGGCGCAGACCAACGGCCGTGGGTGTAAATGTTGCTTCCGGCATCCGCCTGGTTGTTGGTCTGGGGACCTGGTGTCCCTGGGATGGGCTGCGCCTGGAGAGGGAAGAGCAATCTGGAGAAGGGGGGTGTCTGGAGGTAGAAGGAGCAGAGGGTGGGGGGGCTGGAAATACCGGTTGTGTCTCTCTAGATGGCCTGTCAAATTCTTTCTCCAGTGCCGTATGACGTCTTAGAGCGTTCCTCTGAGAAGCTTTGGAAGTTTCTTTAGGGGCTTCCTTAGCCTGTTTGCGCAGGTGGTAGGATTTAGATTTGGCCTTCAAAGAAGGGCCTTTAGCGGAATTGTCTTCTGCCATTGTAGAGGAAAGGACTGTAATACAAATGTAAAGGCGGTTGGCTCGCCAAGGGTTCGACCTACAACAAAGGCCGGGTGTCGTTTCGCTGGCCCGCACCCCCTAGATGTATATAAACTATAATATAATTATTAATATCTTTATACGTAAGTGTACAATCAAGTTATATAATCCAACCAGTGTTGGCAATGTGAAATAGCCAAATATTGATAAGATGTAAAAATATATATATGCAAATACGTCTATCTATCTATCTATCTATCTATCTATCTATCTATCTATCTATCTATCTACCTATCTAATTGTATATCTAAATATATTTAGATATCTATCTATTGATAAATATTACTATTATTATTATTATTATTTACAAATATTTAATCCAAGGTCTGGTTGGAACTCCCAGGAAGGAGTGACCCCAGAAATTACTGTTTATATTGCCAATATGCCAAATAAAACGCCTGAGGCTGCAGTGAGGCCTCTGGCAGCTGGAACTCCCAGGCAACAACCGGGAGGGATAGGCTGCTATTTCCTGCCCTGAGCGTGCTGCAGAAAGCCAACAAGTTTGACAATTCCCCTGCTTATCTAATAGCTCTCACAGGCTGGAAGGCCTATAATTAGAGCTAGTCCCTTCGCAGCTCAATGAGGCCTCTAAAAGCGGCGCCTGACACACGGCGGCGCCCAAAATGGCGGCTGCCCACGCTCCCTTACTCACGGGCTGCTCAGGGCCAAAATCAGCCTCTCCGGCACGTCTAGGGGCCGAGAAAGGCAGCCAGGTGATTTTCGCCCCTTCCTGGGATGATCGGCGTTTACGGTGGGGGGAACACCAGCTGCGCTATTACAGCGCAATCAAATAAAGCCACTATGAGTGCGGTGTAGAAAGGCGGCAGGAAGAGGATCGAATTGAGGGTGGGATTGGCGCCGGAGCACGAAAGCCGCCCGCTGTACAGCCCCCCCGGGGGCGAAGAAAAACACGCTACCCTGCTTTGTCACTACCCAGTGCGCTTAGAGGCTAAGGAGAACCAGAAACAATGATCTTCAAACCTGAGAAATCAATTCTTGAATCGGCCAAGGAGTGGTGAAATACACAGCCTACTCTCACGAAGTCTGAGCGTAAACTGGGGAACGCAAGGAAGCCATGTGATGGAGGGCGAAGCATTCCTCAGTAATTAAGCTCAGCCTTCAACAAAGCAGACTGAAGCACCTCCCACTCTCTGGATGATCCGACCGGCTCTCAGGAGAATAGCGCTCTACTCTGGGACAATCAGGACAGGTTGCCCCTATGACTAAGATGTACAAGCTGGCAGGCAACGTAATCTCTGTAAGTCTTAGCATAATTTCATATAACAATGAAATTGGAGAACTACTAAATTATGATATTTCATCATATGGTTAGAAATAGAAACATAATCATGGGGCTAGAAGAGTCCTTGGGGGTCTTATAGGCCAACCTCCTATCCAAAATAGTAGTTTCTTATTCCATCATAGATAATGATTGTCCAATCTTTTCTTTAAAAATCTAGTGATGGAGCACCTACAGCTCTATGTTCTTCCAAGAACTAAAGGCTAGTCAGAATTATTAATCCACTGTTGATCAACAAATACACAGCAGAAAAAAATATTTTGAAGTTCAGGAAAATATCTAGACAAGCAAACTGAATGTTTATTGTTGTAAATATCAGCTTTTAAAAAATCAAGACGCCTAAGACTGAAGAAATGCTGAAATAATTGCATTTTTCCTGGCCTACCACAATAATAAAATCTGAATCTAGTACAGTATGCATGGTTCTCATATAAGCAGCATTAAGCTGAAAACAGTCAAAACTAATGATTTCATTATGAAATAAAAACTATAAAAGATATGCTTAAAACTCTATAGATTATAATTTAAAAAACTGAAGACAAATCTCAGTGAAACAGATCCTGTATTTTAGGAACTCCTAAAATTAATTGTGCAGACTTTAACATCTCTGCTCAAAACCTCAGCACCTCATCTTCTCAAGATAAACAGTGTTTTGATCTTATGTGTATGTGGGGGGATCACAAATCACACTGCAGTGTTCTTTTCCTTTTATGGACAAAAAGCGGAAGAAAAGCAATTCAGTTCAGTAAAATACTCATTTCAGACATTCACTTTAAAATGTGCAAGCTGTAATGCAAGTGTCCCTTTCTCCCTTGATGAAAATGGACACAACCTAAATAAATAAATAACTAAATAAATAAGCAAGCAAGCAAACAAACACCATTTATGTCTTAAATATTTGGTGAGTTAGATGCTGTTCCTCAGGGCATAAATGCATTCGATACATTAGTTTTCATAATGGTTTAAGTGTGGCTCATGGTTTTATCAGTAGTATTTGACTCATTTTTAAAACAGATTAACCTGAACAGAAGAGTAGCAAAAACACACATATGCATTAGTTGCTAGTTACAATTTTTACAGATGTCCTACATACAATGTCTCCCTCTGTCAACATGCTAAATGTTGCCTTTGATTTTTATAAAGTATCTTAACACAACTGGGGGAAAAAAGCTGAAAAGCTAATTAAAAACCCATTATTAGTCATCTTATGCAAGTATCAGGAATATTATACAGGCAATTTCCTCAGTGGCTTGAAGAATCTTGTTATGTCCTGGTTAGATGGCCTAATTTAGATCATATGAAATTGAATGTGACAATATTCATATGGCACTAGAGAGGGTTTTTTCCTCTGCAGAAGAAAATATTTTTCTAATTATTTTACTTGATTTAAAAAAAAAAAAGAACTACATCCATTTAATACTGCTGACCACCAGCTGCCAGCAGTTCGGCAGTTTGAGTCTCATCACCTCAAGATTGACTCTAACTTTCACACTTCCAAGGTCAGGTCGGTAAAATGAGGACCCTGATTGCTGGGGTCAATTGGCTGACTCTGTAAAACCGCTTTGAGAGGGCTGTAAAGCACTGTGAAGCAGTATATAAGTCTATTGCTATCAGAGTTAAAAAGTCAGGGTGGAACAACAGGCTATCACCTAAGCACTTGAAGAAACAAGGCCCATAAAGCCTGTTAACAAATAAAGAAGGAAAAATTGTGCACTGCAACTAACCTGTATCTTTCGTCTCTGTATCACACCAGCACTATTGTGGCTAGATGAACTAGTCTTACACAAAACAGATGATGGAGAAAAAATTCAAAATTTTATAGAAATGTCAGATATATCAAAATATAAGAGAATTAAAACATCCATCACCTGGGATGTCTTGGCGGTAATAAATAATATAGTCCAACATATCTGGAGGGCAATAGATTGGAAATGACATCTATATGAAGTTTAGGTTTAAAAAAAATGCAGTGTTTTCATACAATGTTGAAAAATGTACATATTATTATTGATCTGTATTCTTTACTTCCAGCAGATCGAAGAAGAAATAATTGTGTTCTCACTGCTTATGAGAGACACAATTAAGGTCCTTTGGTCCACGGTTGGCTACTTCTGAGGAATCATAACTTTCTAAATGACTGCGGAAAGCAATTCAGTGATACTGTAGCCAAAAACGTCCCCTTGGAGTCATATTTTAATTGTGTACATGGGAATGGTGCTTTCTCAGGGATCTTGCCACTGAATTTTGCCACAATTTCAGAGCGTTTGTGGTCCACAAATAGGGTAGTTGGAAAGATCATGTACGGTTTATGAGCTGCCCCTCACTCAGTTTCACAGCCAGCACAGATTCAAATGAGGGTTTCTAAACCAAACTCAACACTTTAGTTCTCCAGTTTGCTTTGGACAGTTTGCTTTGGAGATTGAAAAACAAAACTATGTGACTCTTGAGAAGAGGTCAGTTTAGCGGGACACTAATGTGTAAACTTAACCCAAATGCTAAAACTTACTGTCACCAGTTAGACATGGCATTATTGTGTGTTTAGATTGAAATTATAACCAAATGCAAAACTATTAGCTTCAGGTTGATATCCATTCATTCAATTTCTATAAGCACCCATTTTGGTCAATGACTGGGCAGCTTACAATTCAAAAAAATTATTTATTTATATTTTGCATTTCTAAACTGCCCATTTCTCTCAAAGAGATGTTGCAAGACTAAAAATACTAAAAACATTTTAAAACAGTAAAAATACTAAAAAAATCCAAACATTCATAGGAGCAAGATATTAGCCAGTAAGCAATACAGCCAGGAAATGGGGCCCTTGACCTATTCAGCACCCCAGGTTGCTGAAGGCCTTATGAAAAGCAAACAGTCTAGGGCCATTCTAATCTCCAAAGATAAATTACATATCCAATATTGAATACGTACATAAAACAGATACATATGTACACAGGAAAAAAAAATTGAAATATCCAAGTTTGGAATATCAAGAAACCAAATTTTTAAGAAAAAAAAATTGTACTTATGACTGAAGTCTAAAGTTAATTCATCAGACAATCTTGTTCCATGTATTATGGACTCAACAATGATTTTAAAAAGATGGATATCAATTTTTTTGCGTTGGCATTGTAATTTGAGATTTTTCTGACTTAATAATATAAGTCAGGTTTCTGTATGGCTCTTTTTTGTTTTCAAGTGATTACATCTGTTAACATAACTCTGAGAAAACCCACAGCAGTTAGTAAATGAGATGCTCAATTATACTCCAAAATATGCAATTTTATGAAGAACTGGCTGTATTGAGTCTGAAAGTTGGCACAGATAATTATCCTACATAAGTCAAAATGAATCAACACTTGTTGACATATTAAAGAACAGATTCAAAATATATGTTACCTCTTGAACTTTAACATTTCTTAATATTATACAATGAGAAGATGAAACAGGATGTTTCTATGTGGCTTAGATTTAATAAAATGATAACAGAATCAAGCTAATTCTATATTAATATTATAAGAACCAGTTGGATGTTAAGGCACCAGAACAGAGATGTTGAACTTTAGTCCTGTCTTAAGCACAAGGCCAGCTGGGTAGACCAATCACTCTCTCTTAGCCTTGGGGAAAAGGAAATAGCAATCCATATCCAAAATGTTGCCAAAAAACTGCAAGGACTCATTATCAAGTATAATTTTCCCTCTGAATGTATTACGACTATTGTTTTTATCTTTATGGACTTTATGGACTTTTTACAATAATTATATATTTCTGTGCATAAAATGAATAACTATAGGTAGGCGTATAAACACAGAGAATAAGTTCTGTTTGATTCAGTTAGTTGTGAGATAGTTTTCAAACACCCATCATTGTCATTCTCCAACTACTCAGAGCAATTTGATGATGATCTATGATCATCTTCACTTTTGCTGCCTTGAAATTTTAAGAACAAAGAGCAAAGGTGGCAGAAGCTCAGGAACCAGCAGGAGGGGTAAAGCAAGATTCCTTGTATGAAGAAATATCTCAAAAATAATACAAACAAACAAACCAAAGCATCACCCCTCAGCAAAAATAAGCTGATCTAGAAATAAACCAGCTCAGTTTTTCAAAATTACCGACACCATGGGAATACAGAGTTGCTTTTGAAGTGGCACAGAATCTCTCTGTAGAAGTGACTTCAGTACTGGATAAAGATGCAGATGAAGAACTAATAGTTACCCAAAACAAATCTTAATCTGCCTAAACTTGCTAGTGTATAAAAAAAATAAGAAACTGCTTATTTAACTGCTATTTTGTATTTGTTTGAATTATGCTATATAATTTAGAATTCTTATTTTATCTAATTTCCAAGTCTACTATAAGTCTTCACCCCATCTGGAATTGTCTACTAACTTTAATGAAACTGTACTTCCCATGATTGGCATAATGCCATAACAACATTTTACAGATTTTCTTCCTGTTATTACTTGCAGAATACAGCAAACTTAAGATATCCATAACAAACACATCCAGTAGTTTGTGGATTCACTTGTGCTACCTTTCCCCTTATATAAAAGAATAATACAAAAATCTTCCAACTGCCAAGCATAGATTTATAGCAATTCTTTTTCATTCTGATTTCTTTTCTTCTACCTCCAGTTTTTTTCCAAATTTTATTATTGAGATCATCCACAAAATGGCCATTCCCACATTCAGAATCTCTGATCTCGCTTGCACCCTTCTCAAATTCTCTTAATCAGTCATAAAAATCAAATCTATCAAGTTTATATTCTTTGCCACGTGTGAATGGGTTTACACTTAAACCATGTTCAAAGTAGATCTTTTTCAATGCAGTTACTAATTACCATTTTCAACACAATCACTTTTTCTGTACTCTTTTGTCTCAGTCCTAGTCACCTATTCATGTCATTTAGCAGAATAATTTTCCCAGATATTATTAAGTCAAACCCTTGTAAAATATATCCTCAAAGTCATATCTAATTATTCCATAATCAGCCTTGAAATGAGGTGCAGTGGTTAGAGTGCAGTATTGCAGGCTAACTCTATCCACAGCTTAGAGTTCGATTCTGATCAGCTCAAGATTGACTCAAGCTTCCATCTTGAGTCAATAAGTAAAATGAGGACCCAGTTTGTAGGGGGCATTATACAGATGTTGTAAACTGTTTAGAGAGGCCTGTAAAACACTATGAAGTGCTATATAAGTCCAATTGTTCTTGCTATTGATTCCTGCTTTTAGACACAGCATTATAGCCTAGGCTACTCCAGTTCATTTGCTAATGTATACCATGTTTCTCACAAAATAAGGCCGGGCCTTATTTTTTTTTGACCCCTGAAAAAACGGCTAGGCCGTCTTTTCGGGTGTGACTTAATTTCCTCCCCCACCTAGAGCGGTCCATACGCACGTACCTCACCGCAAGGCCGCTTCTATCAGCCGACGAAAAGCTCCCTGAAGGCAGAGTCCCCAGCTGCTTCAGGGCATGGCATGGCTGTCCATATCCCCTCGCCTTTAGGCAGTCTCTTTTGGGCAATGGAAGCTCCCCAAATGCAGTCACCAGCCACTTCGATCGGCTGGTAGAAGCGGCCTTGGGGCAAGCGCATACACACACTCCTCTCGCCGTGAGGCTGCTTCTATCAGCAGACAAAAGCTCCCCAAATACATCCACTTCAATCGGCTGGTAGAAGTGGCCTCGGGGCGAGCGTACACACACACATCCCTTGCCATGAGGCCGCTTCTATCGGCAGATGGAAGCTCCCTTGAAGGTAGAGTCCCCAGCTGCTTCAGGGCGAGGCGTGGCTGCCTGTGTCCCCTCGCCTTGAGGCAGGTCTCTTTCGGGCGATGGAAGCTCCCCAAGTGCAGTCACCAGCCACTTCGATCAGCCGGTAGAAGTGGCCATGGGGTAAACGCACACACACACTCCCCTCGCCCTGAGGCCGCTTCTACCAGTCGATCGAAGTGGCTGGTGACTGCACTTAGGGAGCTTCCATCGCCCAAAAGAGATTGCCCTAAAGGCGAGGAGACACGGGTATCCATGCCACGCCCTGAAGCGGCTGGGGACTCTGCCTTCAGGGAGCTTCTATCGGCTATCAAGGTTGTTGAGGTAATTCCCCGTTAGGAGAATGAGCGCATACAGGGAGATGTATAGAGAGTAGTGTTGGAATAATACACACAGAGCACACAGATACACTGTACAGTAAATGTAGGTTTTTAATTCCAGAAAGGTTTAAGCAAAGTCCAAAATAAGCAATCCAAAGTCATTCACAAGTTAAATCAGTCAGTTTTCAATCCAGGGATAATTCAATAACAAAGTCCAGTGTCAAAAACAGTTCAGTAACAGACTTACATTAAATCCAGTAATATCAGTCAATTAGAAAAAATGGAGGAACAGCAATACTTTCCAACAGAAGGAAACAGAGATGGAGACACACTCTCTTCTGAGATTAAGACTAAACAACCCAGGTTTCTGGCTCCATCTTATGGCCATTTGAGAAAGCACACCCAACTACAATTTTACATTTTCTTAAAGATACAGTTTTAAAATGTCTATCCTGGTTTATATATTTCTAACCCAAATACCTGTTAGGTGACTTATATTCCTAACAGGGGTATTCTAGCATAGGCTACCTGCAGGGCACTCCTAAAGGCAAATTTTCTCCCCTTCCCCCCCATTTCTCTACACCTCGTGTAGTTCTAACGAACAATGTGAGAAATGGCGGGGAAACGCATGGTTTAAATAGGCCTAAATTTTGGGGGCGGGGCTTAATTTCACCTCATGCCTAAAAATCATGCTGGGCCTTCCTATTGGTGGAGGCTGTATTGTTGCAGAAACATGGTATTTCAAATCAATTATTCATAATTAAAATTACATTTCCACTTCTAGGCATGCATTCATCAATTCTATCCCACAAAATCAGATCATCTTTCTTCAATTTCATTACGCATTTCCCCTTTTTCTTACTTTCACAGGCACCAAGAAATCAAATTTTCTTTCATTTAGTAATTCATAATCATTAAGTTGTTCTTACATTCTGAATTGCAAACGTCTATTAGCTGCAGTCATCATGAAATAGGCCATAAAGATTGAACTTCACCCACCACACAATATGGTTTTAATCAACTACAACTTTCACCTAATGCTTTTTAATAAGATAAAATAGAGACTAGATGCAAGAATCATATACACTATGATAAAAACATTTTTAAATTAAAAGTAACAAAAATAATACAAAGGTTAATGCAGTTTTATTATTTTAGTAATTCTTATAAAATGTAAAAAAACAGAGTAACTAGCAGCATAGAACAAAGTCACAGAACTAATGCATTAATTAAAAGCTTTCCAAAATAAAAGCATAAAGCAGTGAGACAGAGGATTTATACATTCCTCAAGACAGAATGTTTCAACAGAATCACCCAAAGAAGGTTCATCTGTAAGAGTACTGAAGTTTTTCTGGAAACTGGACAATAAAGAGGAAGTTAATCCAACCTACACACTAGATAAATGGATAAAAGAGACCTAACATGGAAGCCTCAAACCGTCAGAAGGCTTTTTCTAGCAGGACTAGCAGCCAGTGATCACAGATTCCTAGTCAACATGCCCAAAACTAAATTAAGGTAAATGTAAATGTTGAGGTATTCCCCAGTAGAATGAGTACACTGAGGGAAATGTAGTGAGAATGATGTTGAATAATGTACAACCAGCATACAGATACACTGAATAGTAAAATGGGCGTTGGTCCTTACCTGACACGCCATTTCTCTGGAGCTGGGAGGATCATCCAGAGAGTGGGAGGTGCTTCAGTCTGCGTTGTTGAAGGCTGAGCTTAATTACTGAGGAATGCTCCGCCCTCCGTCACGTGGCTCCCTTGCATTCCCCAGTTTACGCGAAGACGAGAGTGAAGAGAAGATCGTGCTCTCATCTTACTATGCTAAGCGGTTCCTTGGCCGAAACAAGACCCCACCAGATGGTTAACTTAAAAAGGTGCGGCTGGATGATCCTCCCGGCTCCAGAGAAATGGCATGTCAGGTAAGGACCAACGCCCATTCTCCTGAGAGCCGGTCGGATCATCCAGAGAGTGGGACATATCAAAGCTTGGCTGTCCTACAGGAGGGACTCCGTCTGGTTCTGAAGTCCCTGCAGTTCCTTGAGGACTCGCTGGAGAACTCGTCTACCAAACGAAGCCTCCGCCGAGGCAAATATGTCGATCTTATAATGCCTAATGAAGGGAGATGGGGAGGCCCAGGTGGCCGCCCGACAAATATCAGCAATTGGAGCCTGGGTGGCCCAAGCTGCCGAGGTGGCTGCACTTCTGGTGGAGTGTGCTGTTATGCCGCTGGGCACCGGCAGAGCCTGGGACAAGTAAACTTTGGAAATAGTAGCTCTAATCCAGCGGCCGATGGTTGCCGGGGACACTTTGTGTCCTAAGGATTTAGGTTGAAAGGAAAGGAATAAGGATTCAGACTTCCTAAAGGGCTGGGTACGTTTAATGTAAATGCAGAGGGCCCGTCTTATGTCCAGGGTATGCCAAAGCTTCTCCCTTTCCCGCGAGGGATTTGGGCAGAAGTTTGGAAGTGTGAGTTCCTGTGCCCTGTGGAAGGCTGAATTGACCTTAGGCAAGAAGGTAGGGTCCGGCCGTAAAACCACCCGGTCGGCATGGAAGATGCAAAGGTCTTTCATCACTGACAAAGCGACTATCTCCGATATTCGGCGAGCTGAAGTAATGGCCACCAGGAATATGACTTTGAAAGTTAGGAACTGGGGTGAGGATTCCCTGAAAGGCTCAAAGGGATGTTTAGTAAGGGACGCCAGGACCTTGTTGAGGTCCCAGGTAGGGTATCTGTGTACAGTTGGGGGACACAAGTTAATTGCTCCACTAAGGAATGCCCTAATGCGAGGGTGTAGGGAGAGGGTACCCAGATTGTCGCAAATAATCACAGTTGAGAGGGTTGCTATCTGACGCCTCAGGGTGTTTGGAGAAAGTCCCTTCCTCAGAACTTCTTGGAGGAATTCCAAAACTTGAGCAATGGAGGGTGAAAGAGGGTTGATCTGGAAATTATGGCACCAATTGCAGAAGCTATTCCAAGTGGCATTGTATATTCGGGTTGTTGAGGGCCGCCTTGCGGCTAAAATGGTATCAATAACATGGTCAGAGAACTGCTCCTTCCTTAGACGTTCCCACTCAACCTCCAAATGGCTAACTGGAGCCACTGAGGGTCCGGGTGTTGGAGGGGCCCCTGGGAAAGGGATATCCTGTGCGGGGGAATTTTCCAAGGGGGGGGCACCGATAGATAGCGGAGGTCCGCAAACCATGGGCGCCTGAGCCAGTAGGGTGCCACTAAAATCAGCTCTGCTTTCTTGGAGATGAGCTTCTGGATGACCCTGGGGACCAGGGCCAACGGAGGGAATGCATATAGAAGCCCTGTGGGCCAGGGGCAGCGGAGGGCGTTGTGATTCTCGGCCCCGTGGGAGGGATACCTTGAGAAAAACCTGGGGAGTTGGGTGTTGAGCGGGGATGTGAAGAGGTCTACTGACGGGAGGCCGAACATCACGGTCGCTTCCCTGAACAGTGACGGGAGAATGCGCCACTTGGACTGGTCCACCGTGGTTCTGCTCAGCCAATCTGCTTGGGTGTTTGAGACCCCTGAGATGTGCTCGGCTTTGAGAGAGAGGAGATTGCGCTCCGCCCAACGGCAGAGGCACTTGGCCTCTCTCATCAAACTTATGGTCTGGGTACCCCCTTGTCGGTTGACGTGAGCCTTGGCGGTGACGTTGTCCGTGAGTATCAGGACATGCCGCCTGCGTACGTGGGGAAAGAAGTTGCGCAGGGCCAGGTGGATGACACGAAGTTCTAATCAGTTTACATTGTGTGTGCGTTCTACCTGTGACCATTTTCCCTGTGTCGAGAGCGAGTGGTTGTGAGCACCCCATCCGGACAGGCTGGCGTCTGTGGTGAGGATGAGGCGTTGGGGTTCCTTTAAGAAGTGTCCCCTGTTGATGGCGGGACTGGTCCACCAGAGGAGAGACGTGAGGACCCTTGAAGACACCTTGACCGCAGCCTTTGAATTGCTTCTGCCAGACCTTTGGAACGGGAGCAGGAACCATTGTAGGGATCTAGTGTGTAAACGGGCCCAGGGAACAATGGAAATACATGACACCATTTTACCGAGTAATTTAGACACTAAAAGTGTTACCTTTCTTGATCGTCTGATATATTTGACAGTCTCCTGGATGCTACGGAATCTCTCAGAGGAAAGGAAGACCTTTCCCTCAACCAAGTCAATGACGGACCCCAAGTGGTTGATCCGTGTAGATGGTAACAGATGGCTCTTCTGCCACTTTACTAGGAACCCATGATCTTGGAGGGCAGAAAGAGTAGCTCTGATATCCTTTTCTGCTCGGGGTCTGAAGTGAGACAGGATAAGGATGTCATCCAGGTAACAGTAGAGACGAACCGGGAGGTCCCTGAGGTGGGCCGCTAGGGCCTTGAGGACCTTAGTGAAGGTTCTCGGGGCAGAGGCCAATCCAAAGGGAAGTGCCACATATTGGAAGTGGTGATGATTGCAGCAGAACCTGAGGAATTTGGAATGGGAGGGCCGGATTGGGATGTGAAGGTACGCCTCTGAAAGGTCTATAGAGGATAGCCAGTCCCCCTGCCTGATGCCTAGTAGAATGGATTGTAGGGTGTGCGTCTTAAACTTGCGATAGGTCAGGTAACGGTTAAGGCGTTTCAGGTCTAGAATAGCCCTCCATCCCCCTGAAGATTTAGGGACCACGAAGAGGTGAGAGTAAAATTCTGCCTCCACTGGGATGGTGATACAGGTTGTATGGCCTGTGTGGAGAGGAGATGGCGAATAGCTGAATCCATTAGATTGCGTTTGGTGAGATCCTTGGAGGGGGGGATGCCATAAAAAATTCAGGGGGGGGTGCGCTGAAATTCAAGCTCAAGGCCCAGTCTGATGGTCTCCCTGACCCAGGCATCAGAGGTGGAAGAGTCCCACCAGTCGGCGAAATGCTTGAGGCGTCCACCGTTGGGGAGGGGTGGAGGGGTCTATCTGTTGCGCCGGAAGGGCTTCCCTCCTGAACCCCTGAAGGGGCACCTGTAGCTGCCGCCCCTCCTGCTCCTGTCACCCGGATCGGCTCGATCCTGGGACTGGAAAGGCCAGAAGGAGGGGGGTCTCAGGTACCTGGGCGGGAAAGGAAACTGGTAGAAAGGTTGTGAGGAACCTCTCCGAAAGGGCTGTGCTCTTGACTCTGACCTACGGAAAAGGGGGGGAAGAAATTTTTTCTTGCTTCTGGTTTCTGATAGAAATGGCTCCAGGACGGTGCCGAATAATTTGTCCCCTTTTATGGAGGCGGTGGCCAGCTTAACCTTGTTTTTTACGTCCGCCTGCCAGTGCTTGAGCCAGAGCAGGCGGCAAGCTGTAACATGAGAGGATATTGCTCGGGCAGAGAACTTAACCGTGTGGTATGTGGCGTCGGCCAAGAATTCTGCCGCAGCTGTCAATTTTGCTATGTCCTGGTGTGCCCTTGTGTTAGAGGGGGGGATATGCTGCCTCAGTTGATGGAGCCACCGGATCGAAGACCTGGTGAAGAAGGGAGCGGCAGAGGCCGAACTAATGGCCCAGGTGTCCGCTTGGTGAGCCCTACGTAAAGCAAGCTCGGACCTCTTGTCCTCGGGCTTCAGGACCTCCAGGGGATCACTGGGGGAGGACGAGGATGCCAAACCAACGATGGGCTCATCTACCTCGGGAGTGTTAAGTAGGTTGCAGAAGCTCGACTCAAGGTTAAAAAACCTCCTGTCCTGGCTGGATGGGGCCGGGGGGGCCCTTGTGGAGTCTAACTGGTTTGAGACTAAGTCATAAAAAATGGGCGGGGCCGGGATCACCTCCGCCTCCACCACAGGCTGCCTAAAGATGGCGTCCTCCTGTCCCTCTGCTGGGAAAGGGAGAGCCGAGGAGGACTGTACAGACAAGCCTGAAATGTTCCTGGCCTTAAATAGAAGCGATTTAAACATGTGCAGCTTGAACAGACCCACAAAGGTGGGTTGATCCGGGGTGAGGCCCTCGTCCTCAGACATGTCCCCCTCCATAGGGTCTATCTCCGATAGGGGCTCCCCCTGTTGCGTAGACCCCCATTCCAATTCCTCCTCCTCCCCAAACCAATCTAGGTCCTCCATAGCCTCCTCCAGATCCCTTTCTGGAAGAGGAGTGCCCTCCTGTAAAGGTACCTGAACAAAAGTGGGGTCTGATCTAGGCGAGGACCTGACTGATGGCGAGTCGTGTTCGGGCGCCATCGAGGGAGGACCAGACCTGGACATCTGTTGCAGGCCCTCTGCAATCCCCTGGCGAATAGCCCGTTCCATCCATGCCTGCATATGCGCAGGAATCTCAACTGTGCCGACCTCCTCATGGCGCAGACCAGCGGCCATGGGCATAAATGTTGCTTCCGGCATCCACCTGGTCGTTTGTTCGGGAACCTGGTGTACCTGTGATGGGCTGCGCCTGGAGAGGGAAGAGCAATCTGGAGGAGGGGGGGTGTCTGGAGGTAGAAGGAGCAAAGGGTGGGGGGGCTGGAAATACCGGTTGTGTCTCTCTAGATGGCCTGTCAAATTCTTTCTCCAGTGCCGTATGACGTCTTAGAGCGTTCCTCTGAGAAGCTTTGGAAGTTTCTTTAGGGGCTTCCTTAGCCTGTTTGCGCAGGTGGTAGGATTTAGATTTGGCCTTCAAAGATGGGCCTTTAGCGGAATTATCATCTGCCATTGTAGAGGAAAGGACTGTAATACAAATGTAAAGGCAGTTGACTCGCCAAGGGTTTGACCTACAACAAAGGCCGGGTGTCCTTTCGCTGGCCCGCATCCCCTTTTGGAATTTTAAATGTATATAAACTAATATAATTATTAATACCTTTATGCCTAAGCGTACGATCAAGATATATAAGCCAACCAGTGTTGGCAATGTGAAATAGCCAAGTATTGATAAGATGTAAATATATATATATGCAAATACGTATATCTATCTATCTATCTATCTATCTATCTATCTATCTATCTATCTATCTATCTATCTAATTGTGTATCTAAATATATTTAGATAACTATGTAATGATAAATATTACTATTAGTATTAGTATTATTATTATTTACAACATTTAATCCAAGGTCTGGTTGGAGCTCCCAGGAAGGAGTGACCCCAGGAATTGCTGTTAATATTGCCAATGTGCCAAATAAAATGCCTGAGGCTGGAGTGAGGCCTCGGGCAGTTGGAGCTCCCAAGCAACAACCGGGAGGGATAGGCTGCTATTTCCTGCCCTGAGCGTGCTGCGGAAAGCCAACAAGTTTGCCAATTCCCCTAAATATCTGATAGCTCTCACAGGCTGGAAGGCCTAATTAGAGCTAGTCCCTTCGCAGCTCAATGAGGCCTCTAAAAGCGGCGCCCGACACACGGCGGTGCCCAAAATGGCGGCCGCCCACGCTCCCTTACTCACGGGCTGCTCAGGGCAAAAATCAGCCTCTCCAGCACGTCTAGGGACCAAGAGAGGCAGCCAGGTGATTTTCGCCCCTTCCTGGGGCGATCGGTGTTTACGGTGGGGGGGGAACACCAGCTGCGCTATAGCGCGATCAAATAAAGCCACTACGAGTGCAGCGTAGAAAAGCGGCAGGAAGAGGATCGAATTGAGGGGGGGATTGGCGCCTGAGCGCAGAAGCCGCCCGCTGTGCAGCCCCCTCGGGGGCGAAGAAATGCGCTCCCCTGTTAAATCACTATCCCAATGCACTTAGAGGCTAAGGAGAACCAGGGCAATGATAATCAAACCTGATGAAAAAAGAGCTCTTGAATCGGCCAAGGAGTGGTGAAGTACACAGCCTACTCTCACGAAGGCTGAGCGTAAACTGGGGAATGCAAGGGAGCCACGTGACAGAGGGCGGAGCATTCCTCAGTAATTAAGCTCAGCCTTCAACAACGCAGACTGAAGCACCTCCCACTCTCTGGATGATCCAACCGGCTCTCAGGAGAATGTAAGTTTTACTTCCAGTAAACGGGTAAACAAAGTCCAACAAACAGTCCAAATCATACACGGTTAAAGCAGTTAGTATTCTAAATAGTCCAGGGATAATCCAAAAGCAAAGTCCAGTATCATAAACAAAGTTCAGTAAATGGAGTTTGCTAACAGTTGCAAGACTCACAGCAATCCACGCAGAACAATGATCAGGCAAAAAGGCAATACAGGAAATGCAAGAAGAGAGAAACCAGGTTTCCGGCTCCATCTTATGGCCATTGGAGGAACCTCAGCCAATCACAATTACAGCATTCTCTTAAAGATACAACAGTCTTAAATTACTATTCTGGTTAATATATTGCCAACCCAACTGTTAGGTGACTATCATTCCTAACATTAAAGATTTCCTCTTTCCAGTTGGGTCTGGTTCGAGGGGATGGTGCTCATCTCTGTTTCTTAGCGGATGGAGCCAGAATTGACCAGATATTTCCATGGTCATGTGGCCAGCATGTCTATACACCAAGAAGCATGGAATACTGTTATCTTCTAACTGAAGTAATACCTATTTATCTACTTGCATTTGCATGCTTTCGAACTGCTGGGTGGGCAGGAGTTGGGATTAGTAACATGAGCTCACCCCGTTGCATGGTGCTTGGGTCTTGAACCTGGGCTGACAGCTTTTCAGCTGACAACGTCTTTAACCACCAAGCCAATAACAGAGTTGAAAGGGACCTTGGAGGTCTTCTAGTCCAACCTCCTGTTCAGGCAGGAAACCCTATACTATTTCAAACAAATGATCATCCAATCTTGAATTGGAGCACCCACAACTTCTGGAGGCAAGTTGTTCCACAGATTAATTGTTCAAATTGTCAGGAAATTTCTCCTCAGTTCTACTTTGCTTCTCTCCTTGATTAATTTCCATCCATTACTTCTTGTCCTGCCTTCAGGTGCTTTGGAGAATAGGTTGACTCTCCCCTCTTCTTTGTGGCATCCCCTTAGATATTGGAGCACTGTCTCCCCTAGTCCTTCTCATTAGACTAGACTTACCCAATTTCTGTAACTGTTCTTCATATGTTTTTAGTGTCCAGATTCCCTAATCATCTTTGTTGCTCTTTTTTTGCAATCTTTTCAGAGTCTACATTTTTTTATATCATACCAAAGCTGGATTCAACATTTCCATTTTAGCCTTAACAAGGCATTATAAAGTGGTACTAACACTTCATGTGATCTTGATTCTACCCCTCTGTTAACGCAGCTTAGGACTACACTGGCTTTTTTGGTAGCTGCAGCACACTGCTGGCTCACATTTAAGCAATTGTCCACTAGGACTTCAAGATCTCTTTCTCAGTTACTGCTATTGAGCCAAGTATCACCTATTCTCTACCCATCCATTTGGTTTTCTTGCCTAAATGCAGAACCGTACTTTCATTTTGTTAGATGAAGCCCAATGTTCAAGTCTGTCCAGATCCTTCTGCATCTTGAGCCTATCTTCTGGAGTGTTGGCTATTCCTGCAGGTGTGGTCTGCAAATTTGATTAGTTCTCCTTTTATCTTCTCGTCTAAATCATTTTACTCTACCCTTTAATGACTTGCTATGCAGAGAAGTCCACTATGCCTATTTCCCTCCTGAACTATGGTTCTTGAACATGAAAAGTAAAATATAGTAACTTTTGCATAGTTTTACCAATTGATTCATGTAAGATCATTTACATGAGCAAAAAACTGTACTTTAAGTCTGTCAGTGTAAGTGATCTATTACTAGAGAGCCAGTCTGGTGTTCTTGTTAAGGCATCAGACTAGAAACTAGCAGAATGTGAGTGAGTTCTAGTCCCAACTTGGGCACAAAGCGAGCTGAGTGATCTTGGGTCAGTGCCTCAGCCCTAGGAAGGAGGCAAACCACTTCTGAAAAACTTTGCAAGAAATCTCTAAGAATCAGCCACAAGTGAATGGAAGAAAAAATAAATTCCTAAGCTTAAGATAGCTCCATCTCTGCTTGTGGCTAGCCACGTGGCCTGTCCAAACGGCCAAATCTTAGCTCTCACAGTCAGCCTATCCCACAGGTTTCACTTCTTCATTTCCTTTCATACATGCATAAATGCTGGAAAGTATTCTTTCTTGCAACCAAAACAACAACTGTAAGGCCAAAAGGAACATATTCTACAGAATTTCAGAAAAATGAATGTCCTCAGAAATTAACAACACTAATCCAATACAGGTAATTCTTGATTTACACCATTTAGTGACCATTTGAAGTTGCAATGGTACTGAAAAAAGTGACTTATGACCATTTTTCATACTTACAACCATTATGGCATCCCCATGGTCATGTGATTAAAATTTGGATGCTTGGCAACTGATTCGTATTTATGATGGTTGCAGTATCCTGGAGTCATGGCAGTGGTGGGATGCAATTTTTTTTTACTAACGGTTCTGTGGGCGCGGCTTGGTGGGCATGGCAGGGGAAGCATACTTTAAAATCTCCAGTGAGAGGTGGTATTTGCCAGTTCTCCAAACTACTCAAGATTTCTGCTACCGGTTCTCCAGACCTGGTCAGAACATGCTGAATACCACCTCTGGGTCATGGGATCACTTTTTGTGACCTTCTGACAATCAAAGTCAATGGGGAAGCCAGATTCAACAACCATATTATTAAGTTAACAACTACAGTGATTAACTTAACTGCAGTAAGAAAGGACATAAAATAAGGCAAAATTCACTTAACAAATGTCTTGCTTTGCAACAGAAATTTTTGGCTCAATTGAGGTCATAGGTGGAGGACAGCCTGTATTGCTATTGGGGATTATGGGTAGCAAAGAATCTGAGGGAGATTCAAACAGGGCTCAAGAATGAAACAAAATCTAAGTGCTCAGAAAAGAACTTTCAAAATAAGAAACAAAATGTTATTATGTCAAGAGAGGAAGCAGCTCTCTGGCTCTTCAGCAGGAACACAATGATCTTTGAGAGATTTACACTACAAAATGAAGTACTATTAGGATTTACAATGTAGGATGAAGACAGTTTTAGAGGTTGCCAAAAATAGCTAGGAGTCTGAACAAAATAAGTTAGAAAAGAAAATCAGGAAGTCATTCAACAGATCTATGCTGATAAAGATTCCTATTGTGTATATTTAAATTCTAACTAAATTCTGGCTTTGAGATTAAATAGATTTTAAAGCATCAGTGTCCTTGCTTACTGTATGTCACTGGTGCTGCATTCTGCAGTATTCCACTACATCCTCTTTTTCTACTGCGGCAGTGAAAAGCATAATGGTTGATTCTTCTGCCTTGTTTTCAAGAATCATCTATATCTATAACTGGTAACAGTTGTAAAACACATTTTAAGGTATACAAAACTGAAATAAGCCCTTTATAGTAAGCTACAAAATGACTGTTGAAAACACAAAGATTTAATCTCTTGCTTTGGCAGAGTGATTCCAACTGTCTCTGTTCAAAAATAACCACTAATTCCTTACAGGTAGTCCTCACTTAACCAACATTCATTCAATGACTATTCAAAGTTACAACAGCATTGAACAAATACTACTGTCAGAAGAATAATCTGGGGTTCCAACTTGAGCAGGCGTTGTGCAAGAATAAATAAAAATGAGTTCCAGACAGCTGTGAGGAAAGAATACATATTTATTTCTAAAAGCAAAACAGTTTGTATTTAGGGGCAGGCTGCACAGAAAAGGGGTACACAGCAGCAGATTTTTATAAGGGGAATTTGTCCGGGGTGTTATCTGCTGATTTTAGGGTGACACTTGAGGGGCATGTGTGAAAGTATATTTATACACTTCTTCTGGGCCAAGAGTCCCCAACCCCCGGTCCATGGACTGGCACCAGGCCGTGATATGCTAGAAATTGGGCCATACAAACAAGCGAGGCCCCATCCACAGGATGCAGGCAGCACATAAAACCATGCCCCCTCTGAGAAAAGTCTCTCTCTAAGGAGCCAGTCCTTGATATCCAAAAGGTTGGGGGGCGCTGCTCTAGGACAGGGGTCGCCAACCTTTTGGACCTCAGGGACCACCAAACTCATAATTTTAAATCTCGTAGACCACTAATATGAATTTTGACTGACGGTGGCTTGCTGACACTGGTGGGAAAGTCAGTCCATATTCCAGAGCTGCAGTAGTCACAGGACTGGCCCTTTGGTCATCCCAGAGCAGCTGCTCCTCCACCCGGGTGCACCGGCCTGCCATGGACTGGAGAAGAGTGCTCTGGGATGACCAAAGGGCCAGTCTTGCAGCTCTGGAATATGGGATTGACTTCCCACCAATGTCAGCAAGCCAGCCGGGGGCAGATTTCCCTCCTGTTGGTCTTACCTTCCAGTTACAGCTCGCGTGGCTCTACTCAAGGTAAGGTTTGCGCTCGGCCAGCAGGTGGGCAGGCCATGTGGGTGGCACAGCCTTGTGTTCCCACGCAGTCTGGATTAATTGCTTTAGGGGGAGTGCTTTTTTTGGGGGGGGGACATTTCTCTGCGGACCTCCAAAATTTTCTCACGGACCACCAGTGGTCCCCAGCCCACCGGTAGGCAACCACTACTCTAGGAGACCTAATTTAATTAACTCTGTGTAACCTTTCCCATTGATATGTGGATTAGGTCTGGGTTAATTATTTAAGAAAGTTTGCTAATTTTAGTTGATTAACTTAGTTTCAGCTGGACTGTTAATTATCTAGTAGAGACACACTAATTCTCAGACTGTTGTGAATTCTGTTCATATTTTAGGGGGAAGATGGAAACAATATAACGAATAAAATATATATGATATAAAACTTCTCACAGTATTTACAACCAGCCTTCAAAATTACAGCTGTTTCAGCAGCAGCAGCTCCATGGTCAAGTGATCAAAATTTGGGTGCTTGGCAGACCACTTGCTTTTATTACCACAGCATGTGCTTCAATTTCCCAACTAACTGCCACCTTCCCATCTCTACCCGTTTGGATGCCCTGCATTCTGCCATGTACCCCTGATTTCCCAGATGAACTTCACTCAAAGGCCTTGCAAAAAGCCAGCAGCTGCCTTGGCCAGGTGCACTTTGCCAGCAGTGGGGAGTTGGGGTGTGTGTGTGTATGCATGTAGATGTTTAACTGGGGGCAACAAAGGCAGGTTGTGGAATGGGGGGGAAGGATAGATGGATACGGCAAAGGCTTCACAAAGAGCCAGCAGATGCCTCAGCCAGGCCTTCTTCCTCAACAGTGGAAGATGGTGAAGATCAACTGGGATGGCAGAGTGCAGCAAAGATAGATAGTGGAAATGAGAAATTGTAGGGGGAAGGATAATAAGTGAAGTTGAAGTGGGCATGAGTGTGTACAGGACAGAATCATGAGGTCTTTGCCTAACAATAGAGTAACTAATGACTGCAACCAGAACTAGCAGAACTGACTTCACTAAGTAGTGTGCTCATGTGATGCTTTGCCTAAAGACTGTTTCGCTTCATAGTAGAAATCTAGGTCCCAATGAGAGTCATTAAACAAGTATAATAACTACCTGTATTTGAAAATGATTTGAAGCCACAGTACCCTGTGAATCAACAGCTTTATTGCACAGCATACAGTACAATTATGACAATTTCCATTAATTATAGCAGTAATACAAGCTTAATGTTTACATGTATTAAATAGTATAATGAAATTGTACCCTTATCTGAGGACACGCTAGATGAGTGGACTTCAGCTCCCAGAATTTTCAAGGACGACCATTCTGACAGAGAATTAAGGTCACACACCTAAAGGCAGAAAATATTAAATCCACATTATTGCTGTAATCATTTACTATTTTAATCACAGTACATAATTTTCTAAACTAAACTAATAAACTCATGAATAAAATGACTCAGAATCTTTTCTACAGTGGAAATATTCTTTCTGCTTGGCTCAAAAGTAGACAAGCTGATGTTTTCCAAATATTTTGGATGTTAAATCTAATCAAGTCCAGCCAGCCAGTCCCACACAAAGAGTTATGGAAACAGTGGTCCAAAACATCTAGAAGTCGCATATCCTTGGTTACTGCTAATTTACAACAGGGCAGTATAAATCCTTCTAAAGAAACTGTGTACAAAGCAGCTCTCTTTGAATCAATAAAAGACCTATATGTTTTTCCAGGCTTCGTGGTGATGTCAAACACTCTTTCTAGCTGTATTTGCATGAATGTGCACGCACAGCCACTTTGCTTCGGATGCAGGTGCATGGAGAATCAGCTGGGAGCAGCTTACAAAAATAGCTGCACTGGCATGGAAAAAGACACGACTGTTTCATTTGTTCAAAGAGGGTAGCTTCAAACATGTCCCTGCATGTTGCAGGGCTTCTATTTCAAAGGAGCTGCAGTCCTATTTTATAAAATGGCTTTAAAAAACACCCAACAAAAACAAAGGCAACATGTCTTCTCTTATGGGCGTTTGATGATGTTAAAAGCTATCTGCTGCTTGATTTCCAGTTTGACAATATAATTTTCGCATTATATCACAAATGTGATTGCATAATATATCACATAGAATCGGGGATGTTGTTCATAGCACATTCATTCCTATACATTTATTGGGGATTTACCATTTTTACCATTAAAAGACATTTAATATTTTTCTTTATTAAACTCGCTCCACAACCCCAGTGAGTGCTACTAATAGACCTCACAGAGGTTCCTATATGGATCCTGACTGAGTTGGTGGCTTTGTGTACATATTATACTAAGCCAAGTGATTTGTTCTGGGCTTACACAATATGTCAACTCACTACTATAGTTTAAACAGTATATACAGATCAGTTCACTATGGCTTGTTTAGCAAACCATGTAAAAAAAGTGGTTCTCCATTGTGCAATCCAAACACAAGTGAAATGAAACAGGTACTTCTCAAAATCTGAGGCAGCTATTGTAAAGAAACATACCTAGAAATAAACAAAATTGTACTCAAGATTTGTTTTTGAGTTGACGTTGTGCAATTATTTTCTTAGTTATTACACTGCATCAGATTAAGGACTATATATTTGTTTTTCTTCCCATCTTTATTATTGTTTATAAATAACTGAAGGCAGCGAACATACCCAGAACTCCTTCCTCCCCCTCCTTCTCCTCCTATTTTTCACACAAGAACAACTTGTGAGGTGTTCTAGAAAAGATGATTTTTTTAAATAATGGAATGTGAAAATTATATTAGGGGAAGAGGTGCTGCCAAGGAAACAGTCAGACAAGTGGTTTAACAGTCGGAGAAAAGAAACTTAAGAAGGACCCACCTCCTAATGGACGAGGAGATAAAGGTGGCAATGGGAAATGTTATACTTTCGGACTTGCAAGATTCTGTTAGAGTAGCCTTACAATAAAGTAGATTTAGTTTATCTAATCATATTTTTTGTCTGGTTTACCTGGGAGGGCTGATATCAGTCGTATCAGTTTCTTACTCTCTTCCAAAGAGAAGAATTTCTAGAATAGCCTCTGATCCTCAAGGAATCCTGTTAAGCATTGGGCATCTGGCAGCTGTGTTGTTACAATACCAACAGCAAATAGATGCCCAGATGACAACTTGCAGAATACCACAACACAACAAAAACAGCGACTGGGATAAAATGTGTCTCAATCCTCAGCAATGCAACAGACAGCAGCTCAACCAATGCTTCTGTATTTCCATAACAGCTTGCCAGAGATATTTGGGCAGGAGGACTAAGATCAATTCCAGACATTCATCTCTTAGAATGAAATATTTATGGTCAGCAGACTGGATGAGTGACTTTTGTGCTGAGCCTGCTGAAGGTATCAACAGTTAAGTGGGCAATATTGTTCACGAAGGGGAATGATCCAGTGCTGGACAATTTAATGCATAAACTCAAAAGGATGCTTTGGAGATCCCATAGCTAGTCAAGATTTTGGAATCATACCTAGCCAAGATTTTGGAATCGTACCTAGTCAAGATTTTGGAAGCTCAAGAAGGGACAAAGGAGATTAAGGGAATATCTTTCAGTAGGATAGAATGACCTAATTGCTCTAATTGACCAGTTCACGAAAAGCCTAGCTGATGACTTAAGAGATGAGCTGTGAGGAAAGACACCTCAAATACCATGGAAAAGCTCTATCAATGTAGTATAGATGATCCTCGACTTACAACTACAACTGAGTCCAAAATTTGTACTGCTAAGTTGAGACAGTTGATAAGTGATTTTTGCCCCATTTCCCAGTCTTAAATACCAACAACATTGTTTATTAGCAGTGAAAACTGACCTGCCCCACACACAAACACTTGCAGTACAAGGAAGGAATCAGTGCTGCCAGAAAAGAATGCAGACCTCGTAGATGTGTTTGGGGAGAAAGCAGGAGCTTTCTTACCCCATCCCCATTAACCCTCCCCGTCCCCATTACTCCCCAGGTGATTGTACTATCCATTTGAAGCCTGGAGTCCAAGCCCCAGCGAAGAAACAGTACCCTGTGCCTGCTCTGGAATTAATTGTCTGGATGCCCACTTCAAAATGGAATTCAGCCACCCTTCCAATTCACCAGCATTGGAGCTCACATTTTTTGTCTTCCCCAAAAGAAGAGCAGCCAGTCTGAAGGGAAAGGAAGGACCCCAAATGCATCACTACAAAAAACTGAAGAAAGTAACAATTAGAAACCTTTACCTACTCCTGCTTATGTCAGACCTATTAGACCAGCTACATCTTGGAAACTAGCGCAGTTCTACTCCAAACAGAGAAAGAGGGAGGGGGGATTTATTTCCATGTGCATTTTACTTGAGAGCAATCAACCCAACAGAAAGGAATTATTACATTTTCAATAAAGAACTACTGGCAGTAAAAAAAAAAATCCCTTTGACATTCTTGCTATTCTTGTCAGGGGAAAATGCCACCTGTAAAACATCTTATACAAATTTTCTTTATATGCTGTTGACATTGTCATTTTATAATTTTGTGACCACAATTTTTGCCATTTCTCTAAATCAATCCCATATCCAAAATTCTTCCCCCAAGCAATCATTGTTTCTTTAACTTGTTCTTCCTCTAATTTAATTTCCAACAAATAACTATATAGTTTTTTAATCACTTTTTCATCAGTACCTGTCAAAATCCTATCTAAATCAGTCAATTTATCATAAAATCCTTCTATTTTAGAATCTTTAAGATACCTTGCATGTATTTGCGCATATGAAAACCAATTCATCTTTATACCTTGTTCTTCTAAATTTTGCATCTTTTTAAGTTCACCCTTTTCATCCAATATTTCCCCATATCTAACTGTTTGTTCCTTCTTATAAGTTATAGGATATGAAAAAGCTTCAATAGTTGATAACCAAACTGGAATTTTCAAATAACATTGTTTCTTAATTTTCTCCCAATTCAACCATAACGATTCCCGTATATAATGCCTTCTGAAATAACCCTGTGATTTAGTTCCCTTATACCATAAAAAAGCATGCCAACCCAATAATAAATCATGACCTTCTAATGTCAACAATCTAGTCTTTCTTAACATTATCCATTCTTTAACCCACATTAAGTTTGCAGCTTGATAATACAACTCCCAATTAGGAAGGCCAAATCCTCCTCTAATTCTAGCATCCTGTAAAAGTTTTAATTTTATTCTCGCTTTCTTGCCTTGCCATATATACTTCAGCACAATTTTATTTAGTTCTTCGAAGTAATCATTACTTAACCTAATTGGTATTGTTTGAAACAAATATAAAATTCTGGGTAAAATATTCATCTTGATTGTTGAAATTCTACCTATCAATGACAATTGTAGGTTTTCCCATTTTTTCAGGTCAGATGCTATCTGCTGTTTAAGCTTAATATAGTTATTCTCTTTCAGTGTAGTACATCTTGACATCAAATATATCCCCAAATATTTAACTTTGTTCGTAACTTGAATTTTCAATAAATCTGCCAGCTCTTCTCTTTGTCTTAATAACATGTTCTTTGTCAGAATCTTTGTTTTGTCTTTATTTATTTTTAAACCAGCCATCTCACCATACGTCTCTATCTTTTCCAATAGTTTTAAAGCTGTCTCTAAAGGGTCTTCCAAAATAAAGACCAAATCATCCGCAAAGGCTTGCAATTTGAATTTCTCCTTTTTGACTTTCATTCCTTTTATGTTTATATCCTCTCTAATATTTCTATTTAAGACTTCCAAGGTCAATACAAATAACAAAGGAGATAATGGGCATCCTTGTCTTGTACCTTTTTTTATATTGATAGAGTCTGTGAATTCTCCATCTATCATTACTTTTGTCGTTTGCTTCTAATATATGGCTTCTATTGCTTGGATAAATTTTCTAGCAAAGCCCATCTGTTCCAATAATAATAACATAAATCTCCAGTTCACATTATCAAATGCCTTTTGGGCATCTAAGAATATCAAAGCCATTTGTTTTTCCAGGTGCGCCTCATAATATTCCAATGTGTCCAGGATTACCCTCATATTGTCTTTAATCTGTCTCTTTGGTAAAAATCCATTCTGATCAGAGTGAATAAAGTTATTTAGGTATTTTTTAAGCCTTTCTGCCAAGATTGAAGCAAAGATTTTATAGTCTGCATTCAATAAGGAAATAGGTCTATAGTTCTTAATTTGTAATGGGTCAACCCCTCCTTTTGGAATAAGTGTAATATAAGCTTCTGACCATGTTTCAGGTATTTTCTTATTTATCATAACTTCATTCATGACTTCCAACAGTGGGATGCTCAACGATTCTTGTAATGTTTTATAAAATTCTGCCGGGAAGCCATCTGGTCCTGGTGCTTTTCCATTGTTCTGTCTGTTGAGTGCTTCGGTTAATTCCATCATTGTTATAGCACTTTCTAATATTTTCCGAGTTTCATCAGGTATCTTAGGTAGGTTAGCATTTTGTAAATACTGTTTAATTTTTCCCTCATCAAGATCCTCTTGTTTATATAATTGTCCATAAAAATCTCGAATGATTGCCTTTTTCTCCTTATTACCATAACAAATTTGACCATGATCATCTATTAACTGTGATATTTTCCTTGACTCTTTATCTTTTCTCAACTTATATGCTAACCATCTACCTGGCCTATTTGCATCTTCAAAATAGTTCTGTTTAGCACTTCTAATTTTTTATGCCAGTTCTTCTTTCTCTGCTTGATCCATTTTATGTTTAATTATGTCCATTTTAAGTTTGATATCTTTTTTCTGTGGCATCTTCTGTAATTCTTTTTCCAGTTTTTTATAGTCATCTTCTAAAGCTTTAATCATTTGCCTCTTCCTAATGTTCTTTTTCTTTATATAGTCAATTATTAATCCTCTTGCATATGCCTTCATTGTATCCCAAACATTCTGTATTGAAGTATCTTCTGTTTTCATTGAAGAAGAGGGCCAATTCTTTTTCCATCCATTGTGTAAAATCTTTTTCCTTTAGAATAGTATTGTTTAATGTCCATCTAGTTCTTCTTTTTTGTCCTTTCCATTTAATTGTTATTGGATTATGGTCTGCCCATGTACTTGTTTCAATATTTATTTCTTGAATATTAGATAATAATCCTGTTGATGTCCAAATCATATCTATTCTGGACCACGATAAATGCCTATTTGAATAAAAAGTATATTGTTGAGTTTTAGCACTTCTTTCTCTCCATATATCTTTTAAATTTAATTCCTCTATCATTTAAAAAAAGGATTTAGGGAGAGTTTTCCTATTTTGTCGTGTTGTTTTTACTGTATAGTCCAGTTTATTGTCTACAATTCCATTAAAGTCCCCCATCATAAGTATGTTAACATCGTCCAGTTCAATTATTTTCATATGTAATTTTTTATAAAATTCTTCTTGTTTATCATTTGGAGCATAAATTGCAACCAATCTGTTCAAGAATAAATCTGAAAAGTGCTGGAAATGTCATCAGATACCTGGCTCATATTACCATATGTGGTGGACTTGTGAGGAAGCCGGGAAATATTGGACTAGAATTCGCATATGGCTGGAAAAAATGACAAAGAAACACATAGATTTGAAACCAGAGATTTTTTTTATTGGGAATCGTACCTGATATATATAATAAAAATTTAAAGTGTTTGATTGTAAATGTATTAACAGCAGCTAGAATTGTATTTGCTAAACATTGGAAGAGTGAGAAAATACCATTAGAGAAAGAAATTATTAAGAAAATATTGGAATGTGTTGAAATGAGTAGATTGACATTTGAAATTAGAGAACAAGAAGATAAACAATTTTATGAAGTTTGGGATCTTTTTTATCAATCGTTAGATAATACAATATAATTATAGAATACTTAGAAATCTAGGAAATAATGAATATATAATTTTTCTTGGTTTTGATAATTTTTAAGAATATTTTATTAAGATAGATTTGGTATGATTCTATGATTTGTTATAAAATAATTTAACTTAATTATAGTTATCTCGCTTAAGTATGAATTAGTTAAATTATAGTCAAATGATTGTTTAATAATGATATTGGGATATTTTATTGATGATTGATAATGTGAGTTATTATATAATATAATTATTTTGATGACTATGAAATAGATGCACAAAAGGGAGTGGTGAACCAACCGATACACTGTAGAAGAATGATCTTTTTATGTTAAGTTTTATGTCTTACATGTTTTTTGTCTGTCGTTAAAATCAATAAAACTTTTACCAAAAAAAAAAAAAATCCCTTTGAACAATGGAGACACCTGCTGGGAAGGAGCTTGTCCATTTACTTCTAAAAATTTAAAGGTGCTGCAAAACACCAAAACTTTCGCACTCCAACAGATCAGGTGGACACAATTTTTCTCAGGTTCCTCAGTCATCACCCCCCGCCCCCCAGCTGCAACCAAATAACTTTGAGTTCCATCCACAAGGTAGATCAACACAAAAGGCTGGAAGAAGGCAAGTTGTTCGTTTCTGATTGGATTAAAGCAAAGCAGCAGGATCCATACACCAGGGCCTGGAAGGATGAACTTAAGAAAGACCAATAAAATACTCTTTCGCCTTTCACAATGGCGGGAGGGCAGCTATTGCACAATGAATGTTTATATGTGCCTCTTCCCCTGAGGGAGGAAGTACTACAGCTGTGCCACGACAACAAGACAGCCAGACACAGGGAGATATTCAAAACCCAACAAAGAGCACTCAGAGAATTTTGGTGGCCCTGCATCCAAGGAGGAATTAGGGATTATGTATTCTCTTGCCTTGTCCAACAAGCCAACTGGATTGGAGCCATTAAACACCCGCCATATCCTGGGACATAGTTTATCTAGATTTCATTACCGATCTTCCTTCAGTGCAGGGATACACTATCATACTGGTAATACTGGATTTATTTGCCCAATTGGCTCATTTCATTCCCTGCACGAATCCTCTAAAAGCCCAAGAAACAGCTCGATGTCTTTAAATGTAGGGGATTAGTCAATCATTTCCTAATAAATAAAGCAGGTCATTTTACTTCCAAATTTTGGAAGGCCTTCTTGCAATTATTAAATATTAACATTCATATGTTGTCTGGCTATCATCTCACTTCCAACTGAGAAAATAAGAAGGTTAATCGGATACTGGAGCAGTATTTAAGATGCTATACCAGTAATTCAACTGAATGCATCTCATACCTCTTCCTGAAATTGCTAACAACAATGCTGCACACCCTTTTATTGGCATGTCTCCATTTCAGGCAATGTATAGATTCTATCCATGAGTCTTACCAACAACCAGACACTTGTATATCTGTACAAAAATGCAGTATCCAAAGAAAAAGAGGAAATTGTACTATAGTACTAGAAACATTGTCAGCAATATCACCATCTATCTTCCACAGTATAAACATTAATATTTGAAGTATAATTAAACTATATATTTCTAGAGCAAACTGGAAATGCCAATATTGTAATAAATGATGAAGATGTCACTGTTGTTGTTCTATTTACATCATAATCAATAATTTTTCAGTGGAAACACTGTCTCCATTTGCCTTAAGTGCTGTATTTGCTAAATTAGTTTGTCATAGCTTGATGGTTTATAGATCTACATAACTATTATAGAAGTACATGAAAATGAAAGGGATAACTACTAGGAGTACTTTCATTCATTATGTATATCCATCAGGAAAATGAGCAATATATAGGTGAATTTAAGCATACAGTATTATACATATAGGCCACTGCTACATATAATATTCACAACAGTTGAAGCATTTCTACTACTGGGTGAATTTCTAAGCTTTTAATGCTTCATATATTTTGTCTGATATTAGTTACCACTTTAATTCTTTCTCCCTAACTCTCATGTCATCATGATAATTCCTATAAATGTAAGATTATGCAAGAATAAAAACTGCAGTTCAAAGTTACAAGAAGAATCTTAAGACTCATCCAAAATTTACCTGGAATTTAGGTCACTAAGCGATGAGGTTGTTAAGTGAGTCATTACACCAATTTCATGGTTATTTTGCAAATCATGTGCTAAGTGTCATTAAAATGACTGATTTTTCCCACTGAACTTTGCTTGTCAGAAGACAATTGCAAATTGTGATCATGCTGCAATCATATGTGCATTGGTAGCCAAGCATCTGAATTACAATCACATGACCATAGGTGTGGTATAATGGTTGTAACTTTCAAGATAGATTGTAGATAACTTTTTCCAGCACCACTATAATTTTGAATTATTATTAAATGGTCATAGGACTACCTGTAATTGTATAATTTGGACTAAATAGATAAATAATAAAGAAGCCCTCCACCAAGGAACTGAATGACTACAGACCAGTTGCTCTAACATCTGTAGATATGAAAATCTGTGAAAGGCTTGTGCTGTCCTACCTGAAAACCATAATGGATCCACTGTTAGATCCCATGCAATTTGCATACTGAGCAAATAGATCAACAAATGATGCTGTTAACATGGCTCTGCATTACATCCAACCACACCTTGAATCTCCAAATACCTACGCAAGGATCCTCTTTGTAGACTTCAGTTCAGCATTCAATACCATCATTCCAGACACTCTTCTAAGTAAATTAAACCAACTAGCAGTACCTGAACACACTTGTAAATGGATCATAAGCTTTCTAACAGACAGGAAGCAGCAGATGAAGCTAGGCGGAATCACATCCGATATCTGTACAATCAGCATAGGAGCTCCCCAAGGCTGTGTGCTATGTCCACTTCTCTCTGTATACTAATGACTGCATCTCAAATGATCCATCTGTTAAAATACTGAAGTTGACACAACAGTGATTGGTCTCATTCGAGACAACAATGATTCTGCATACAGACAGGAGGTTATACAACTTGCCTCATGGTATAACCAGAACAATCTGGAACTGAACATACTCAAAACCATAGAAATGTTGGTAGACTTTAGAAGAAACCCTCCCATATTGCCACCTCATACAATACTAGACAACACAGTATCAACAGTACAGACCTTCAAATGTCTAGGTTCTACTATATCACATGACCTAAAATGGGCGTTGGTAGAAGTTACCCTGAACGCCCTTTCTATCTATACTGCGAGAGAGCCCAGGATGGGTTGACTCCTTCCTATGATGTCATTTAGCTGAGTCTGTACTAAGATATAAAAGCCAGCCCCCGGAAGAGACCCCAGCTTTGGCGAAGATACTTGACAGACTGAAAGGTGTCTCTGAAAGCACAAATGAATACAGAAATATGACTTACCCTCTCCGGATGAATCAAGAGAGGGGCTGGGCTCTCTCGCAGCATAAAGGGTGTTCAGGGTAACTTCTACCAATGCCCATTCTCCTCCATGCTGCATCGAGAGCCTAGGATGGGACATACCAAAGCTTCCATGTCCACGGGTGGGTCCTCGTCCAGCTCATCACACTAACTGTTGAACCACTTGTTGAAGCACCCATCTGCCGAAGACTGCAGTTGCCAAGGCAAAGACATCCAGACGGTAGTATCTGATGAAAGGAGACAGAGATGTCCACATGGCTGCACGACAGATCTCCTCCAAGGGTACTTGGGTCGCCCAGGCAGCCGAAGTGGCCGCATTTCTGGTAGAGTGCGCTGTCAGACCTCGAGGAACCAGAAGGGCTGTAGCTTTGTAAGCCTGCTCAATGCAAGATCTGACCCACCTGCTAATAGTAGGAGAAGAGGCCTTGTGCCCCAAGTGAGAAGGGAAAAGGAAACACAATGGCTTCAGACTTCCTGAAGGAGGAAGTGCTCTTAATGTATATTCTAAGACCCCAACCTACATCTAGCGAGTGCCACTGCTGCTCTAAGTCATGGTGCGGGAGGGGGCAGAAGCCAGGCAATATAATGTCCTGGGACCTGTGAAACAGGTATTAACCCTTGGAATAAATGAGGGGTCCAGACTGAGGACAACCCTATCATCGTGAAAGGAACAAAGGTCCTGTCTGATGGAAAGAGCAGTGAGCTCGGATACCCGCCTGGCTGAAGTGATGGAAATGGGGAACACTACCTTCAGAGTCAGGAAATGAAGAGACAATGTTTTAAGGGGTTCAAAAGGGGGCTTTGTAAGGGCATAAAGGACCACATGAAGATCCCAGGAAGGATACCTTTGAACCACCGGAGGGTGCAGGTTGGAAGCCCCTTTCGAAAACCTCCTGACTGAAAGGTGATGGGATAAGGAAGGAAGCGAACCCCATGAAAGAACCGAGGAGAGGGCCTCAACCTGCCTGCATAAGGTGTTGGGGGCCAAACCTTTCTCCGGATCATGCTGAAGGAATCTAAGAACCTCTGCCAACTGGGCTAAAGCGGGAGAGGGAGACCCTCCCTAAGGCACCACCAGGAAGGGCCTTCCAGGTGTCATCATAGATGCGCCTTGTGGGAGGTTTGCGAGATGCCAGGATAGTGATGATGACCCTTTCAGGAAGATCAGCCACCTCTAGCCGCTGCCACTCAAGTGCCACATGGGCCATCTGCATCGAAGGGCATTGGTCCCCTCTGCTCCCTGGCAAGGAAACCTGGTGAAGAATCTGGTGACCTGGGCAATTTGAGGAGTGGAGAAGATCCACCTCTGGCATTCCAAATCTGAGGGAAAGGTCCCTGAACAGAGAAGGAGGAATAGACCATTCTGCCTGGTCGACTAGGCTCCTGCTGAGCCAGTCAGCCTGGGAGTTGTTGATCCTGGAGAAGTGGTTCGCCGAGATCAACAACAGGTGTTGCTCTGCCCCTAATCCCAACCGTAGAGCCTCTCCCATGAAGGCTCTGGACCTCATCCCCCCCCCCGTCAGTTGACATGAGCCATGGTGGCCATGTTGTCCATAAGGACTAGAACATGAGAGCCGGTCAGTGAGTGCCTGAAATGCTTGAGAGCTAGAAAAATGGCTCTGAGCTCTAGCCAATTTATGGGAAGGGCCTGCTCTGACCTGGACCAAGGTCCTGAGTTATCTGGCCCTGCATATGGGAACCCCAACCCAGGAGGCTGACATCGGTGGTTATCACTAGCCTGTCTGGGACCCTGAAAAGGAGTCCCTTCCAGATTAATGGGGAACACTATCAATTGAGAGATCTCCAGATTTGTAGCGGGAGCGGGACCTTGATGGATGAGTGGCTGGTTCCTGCTCGTTGGTAGGAAAGCAGGAACCATTAGAGTGGACAGGAGTGGAAAAATCCGTGGCTCTGGAGATATGACAGGGTAATTTGCAGATCCCGATGGGCTGCATGGATGAAGCAGGACAGAATCAAAATGTTGTCCAAGTAGCATTGGATCCTCACTGGAACAGAAAGCAGAGATGCCATCAATGCTGCCAGAATCTTCATGAAGACCCTTGAACCTGATGAGAGGGCAAAGGGAAGTGCTTGATACTGGTAATGGGTATTCTGATAACAGAAACAGAAAACTGGCGATGATGTGGCCAAATGGGGATGTGGAGGTAAGCCTCCATGAGATCAGTGGAGGAGAGGAGATCGCCCTCCCGAACGCTCTCTAAAATAGAATGCAAAGTCTGCATTTTAATAGCCTGTATTTTACAAATTGGTTGAGAAATTTTAGATCCAGGATGGTTTGCTACCACCACCATCCCGAGGTTTTGGGAACAATGAAAGGCGAGAATAAAACCCACGTCCCCATTGAGAGGGGGAAACAGGTTTGAATAGCTCAGATTTCAAGAAGGAGTTGAATGGCCTGATTCATGAAGTCTTGCCTTGAAATGTCCCAAGAGACAGGACAGATCAAAAAACATTTTTTTTGGGGGGGATGCATTAGGAAGTCCAATTGTAATCCTGACCTAATAGTGCTGAGCATGCAGGCCTCTACCGTTGACTCTTCCCATTTCGAGGCAAAGAAGGCTAGCTGACCTCCGTCAGGTGGAGAGAACGAGGGATTACTTAGAGCGACGGCAGGAATGACCCCCACCCTCCTGAAAGGGCGGTTTACCAGTATAAGGAGCTGGGCGATAGTCGGCTCTCTTCCCAGAGGAAGAGAGAATTTTACGTTTATCTCTGGTTACAATGAGATAAGGTTCCAGAGCACCGCCAAAAAGCTTATCACCCACGAATGGAACTGAAACTAGCTTCCATTTACGGCGTGACTCCGCCTGCCTATTTCTGAGCCATAACAGTCTTCTTGCTGCTACTGAAGATGCCATGGGCCTAGATGTAAATTTGCCTACTTGAGAGTGGCATCTGCAGTGAATTCCGCCGCTGCGATAATCTTATTAAGGCCTTGTTGAGACCGAAGGTCAGATGTAGGCAATCTACATCTGTATGAATGCCCATGTGAGAGTGCCAGAAAATGGGAACGAGACCAGAACCGGAATGTCAACAGAAGGCACTGCCAGGGAATTGTCCAGGGCTGCACTGACATTGTAGAAACACTTATCCAGAGAAGATGGGTGAGGATCTGCTGAAGGGGAAGCGCACTGTTGACCATGTCCAGGAACAAAGTGGGAGAAGGCAAAACCCCTGCATGCACTACAGGCTTGGAGAAGAATGAGTCTCCCTGGCTAGAGGGAATTCCTTGTGGCTTGGGAGCCACTTGCTCCGGCGACAGCTTGGCAGTGACCAAAGCCTTGCTGAGTAATGGCCTGAAGAGAGTAGGTTTGAAGACCAATGCAGAGGATGTCTGCTCTGTGTGAGAATCCTCTTCCTCTGAAAGATTTTGGTCGAAGGTCTCGCCCTCTTCACGTTCTGAATAAGAGGAGTAACTGTGTTCAGATGGTGAAGCCCTTCCCTCCTCATCAACCTCCTCCCATTCAGGTAGAGAAGAATGGACCCTGAGGTCCAGGGGCCTGTGTAAATCAGGGTGATGAGGCAACTTATAGATTGAGAAGGGAGAAGGGCCTGAATCCTTTCCAGAGGTCAAAGGATTTGCTTGAAGCCCTCAGCCAATCCCTGCCTAATGGCCAAAGAGACAACATCTTGGATATCCCCTGGTTTATGCTCAAAGGTAGAGGCAGAAATCTGAAGGCCCACTGCTGTGGGAGTGAAGGTGGCTTCAGGCCTAGATTGAGGAGAGGTTCGAGGCCTGGAGGGAGGGAGAGGAGCATAGGGCCCAGAAGCCTGTTGGAAATAAGGCCCAGATCTGCTTAGATCCTGAGGATCTGATTGTACTGCAAGAGCCTCAGGAGACAGGCTCATAGATAACTTCTCCTCCCCTGGCAGGGCTTGGTTGGGGCCCACTGGTATCACCTGAAACATGCTGTAGTTGCACTCCCTTCTGTTGAATAGTTCTGTTGAACTGCCTCTCTAGGGCTGCATGTCTGCGCTTTTCTGCCCTCAACTCAGCCTGAGTTGACTTCTTAGGGGATAGAGTCTTAGCTCTCCTTTTAGCAGCCACCTCCCTCTGGACTGATTGGGTGCGTTGCCTACAACTTTTTCTCTTATTGGCTTAAGAGGCTGTTCCACTGGGGGGAGGGGACTCTGCCTGACCCTTATCTTGCTCCATTTGAAGAATAAAGACTCTTACGATGGAAAGAAACTGTTTGTAAATTTTTTGTATTAAGCCCCTTAGGGTATAAATTGGCCCCCGGGCTACAAACTGGCCGCTCACCTCGTGGTGGAAAGTTTCAATCCAAGATGGCCACTGATTATAGGAAACAGGCTCCAAGATCGAAGAATTTCTCTTTAGGCTATAAAGAGCCCCGAGTGAAGTCAGCAAAGGAAAGGGCAGTCTCTGGCCACACAATCAGCTGGCTGACGCTGGTATCAGTTTGCCGATCGCTTTTTACGACCACTCAAACTGCAGGCGTGGGGGAAGTCTACAGACGCTGCCCAACTTTCCTGAACAGCGCTCTGGCAACCCTGCTCCCAACCTTGCTTGAAACTAGGAAAAATGGCACTGAAGATCACTGGTGAGTGTTATCTAACAGAAGCTTTCAGAGACACAGCTACTGACTGAAAGGAGCTGAGTCAAAAGCTGGGGTCTCTTCTGGGGGCTGGTTTTTATATCTTAGTACAGACTCAGCTAAATGACGTCATAGGAAGCCTGAGGAACCCATCCTGGATGCAGCATGGAGACGAATGGACACCTAACATCAAAAACATCATCTAAAAAGCACAACAAAGAATGTTCTTTCTGTGCCAACTCAGAAAGCTCAAACTGCCCAAGGAGCTGCTGATCCAATTCTACAGAGGAATTACTGAGTCTATCATCTGCACCTCTATAACTGTTTGGTTTGGTTCTGCAACCCAACAAGGACAGACACAGACTTCAGAGGATAGTTAGGACTGCAGAAAAAACAATTACTACCCACCTGCCTTCAATCGAGGACCTGTATACTGCACGAGTCAAAAAGAGGGCTGTGAAAATATTTACAGACCTCTCACATCCCTCACATAAACTGTTTCAACTCCTTCCCTCAAAATGATGCTATAGAGCACTGAACACCAGAACAACTAGACACAAGAACAGTTTTTCCCGAAAACCATCATTCTGCTAAACAAATAATTCCCTCAACACTGTTCAACTATTTACAAAATGTACACTACTATTACTGTTAATCTTTTCATCACTCCTTATCACCCATCCCCTCCCACTTGACTGTTTCCTAGTATGATTTGATTGTTGATTGTACCCTATGACTATCATGAAGTGTTGTACATTATGATTCTTAATTCTTAACTAATGTACCTTTTCTTTATGTATACTGAGAGTATTTATACCAAGACAAATTCCTTCTGTGTCCAATCACATTTGGCCAATAAAGTATTCTATCTATCTATCTATCTATCTATCTATCTATCTATCTATCTATCTATCTATCTATCTATCTATCCTGATTGGTGATCACATTGATATGAAAGATAGTGAATGAATTTGAACTATGTAACAAAGGTGAATGGCTTGTTTCATATTGATAAGGCTTTAAAGCAGGGGTGTCAAACTCAAGGCCTGGGGGCCAGATCCGGCCTGTGGGATACTTAGATCTGGCCCACGAGGCAACCCTAGAAATAGTGAAGGACTGGCCTGTGGTGCTTCTGGCAGTGAAAATAGGCTCTCAGCCTCTGTTTTTGGCTTCCATGGCCTCCTGCAACCCTCTGCCAGTGAAAACAGAGCTTGGGAGGGCTGCCGAGCTCCATTTTCACTGGCAGAGGGTTGCAGGAGGCCGTAGCAGCTGAAAATGAAGCTTGGGAGCCCATTTTCACTGGCAGAAGCACCACGGGCCACCACAGGCACCCCTGACACGAGTGACATCGAGCTGGCCACACCTACCCTGGCCCACCCAGGTCAAACACAACCCTGATGCGGCCCTCAATGAAATTGAGTTTGACACCCCTGCTTTAAAGCATCATTTCCATCAGTGATTTCAAAATACTGATGGAATGCACCCATGCTAGTTTAGAGAAAGGTTTTTATGCTGAACAAAAAAAATCACATACATACACATATGAATTCTGAAACAGTTAAAGATTTGAATCAGTAGGTATTAATACAGTACTTAAATAGTCTTACAAATACTTCATTTTGCAACAGTTACTTTATGTTTGTGTGTAATAGAAATATATGGCAATTTTAAACCACCAGCATTTCATATGTGTAAAACAATTGAGAAAAATCCAAAGAAATACTATTTCATTCAAAATATTTAATTGTTCATAATAATCTAAGTCTCTAAGATTTGGAAATCAGAACTGCAATAAAGAACAAGTTCAAATACACTGATTACCCCCATTTTAATATGTGCCATCAAGTCATTTTCAGTTTCTATAGAGTACATGGATTTTTTCCATGAATTTGAAATTAAGGTATTACATTATTTAATAGTATACCCAGCATGAGTAATACAATATAATTTACTACAGGGTAGAAAATGCATGGATGCTGTCAGTCAAATTAAAAGAAACTACCCTTTTTAAACTGGGTCAACAGGAAGTTAAGAAAACAAGTGTCTGGAAGACAGAAACCAAAGAAATATGTAAAACGCTGAAATAGAAAAATATAACCGCAAACATATAACCAAAATTCTGTGTTACTTTCTCTATAACAAACCAATATTTCCTGTATCTAGTACAGTAATTCTACTAATTGAATATTTTGTAATGAATTGAAGTTGAAAATGATAGCATCATTATTTTTAAGGTTATCTCATTCTATATAAAAAGGCATTAGTGAAGTCACTTGATATGTTTTGTAACAATCTTTGGCTAATAAAAATGTGATTCTGGAAGCATGCCTATTTGCAAAGAATTTATATATTCTCTACATTTGGGAGTAAAAATTATATACAAACTCTGCTTAACTTTGGAGAAAGTATTGCCATTATACTAGAAATAACAAGTTATGGTCCATCAATATTGTTCAGCACCAATTCCCATTGAGTCCAAGGAAAAAATATACTTAAGTGTTTTCCTGAAAATGAGACCTTGAAAATAAGACCTAGCTTGACTTTTACATGTGTGCCCAATATAAGCCCTAACCCCCCCAAAATAAGCCCTATTTAAGTCCTAACCCCCCCCCAAAATAAGCCCTATTTAAGACCCTGCCCATTCTGTTTCACCTGTTTGCACATTTTCCTGAAAATGAGACCTTGAAAATAAGCCCTAGCTTGACTTTTACATGTGTGCCCAATATAAACCCTAACCCCCCAAAATAAGCCCTATTTAAGACCCTGCCCATTCTGTTTCACCTGTTTGCACATGGGTAAAAAACTAGCTAGGGTGGACGTGGGAGGTGCAGCTGCACATGTGCCCTGAACCCACTTACTTTAGGACAGTTGCAGCCTGGCCTGCCTCTGATACCTGCCCTGATATCTGCCTCGCCTTGCTGGCCCACTTCTTCTGTGGCCACTTGCTGCCATTTGTGCATGTCACCCCTGGCCTCCATTTCACTGTTAGAGGCCTCCTGAAGGCCTTCAGGAAAAGCCTCTGCAGCCGAGAAACGAGCTCCGAATTGATGGCAAAAGGCTTCTGATGGGTGAAATAGGTGCTGTGCAAGTCAATCCGAAGCTTGTTTCTCAGCTGCAGAGGCCTTTCCTGAAGGCCTCTGAAAGCGAAACGGAGGTCAGGGGGTGTCAATCCAGAGAAGAAGTGGGCCGGCTGTGGCCACACAAGTTCCTGCTGGGTGGGGCTGTCAGTGCCACCAGCACGAAGTAAAACAGTGAAAGACATCCCCTGAAAATAAGACCTAATGCCTCTTTTGGAGGCCAAAGGTCTTATTCAGGGAAACACAGGTAATAAAAATATATTGTATGTAGTGGAGCTTATAATAGAACATTTTTCATGTTAATGCAGATTGCATAAGCAGTACCTATTGAACAACTATAAATTACTATTATCCAAACCAAAATGCAATCCCAAACATAAAAGATGTCATACTAAAATATAAACACTAGACCAGTAAAACACCAGCAGTGTTCCCTGATAGTTAGTTGCTTATACATGCATTTGTGTATTTCAGGACCCTCATTTTTTCACATGCAACAAATATGCCCTTAGGCAATCTGTTATTCTCTGAATTAAAAATAATAAACATGATAATTCCTGTGTTGTGTCACATTGGTACAGTTACCATGTGGAGCAGTACTATAGGAAACGAAATAATATAATCCTGAGATGTATTGATAAAGCAATGAACTCAGGAAATTCATCAATTCTGTAATTCAGCTTTGAAATATACAAATATAACAAACCAGAACATCAATCATATTGGAACTACTTTCTCATTCCATCACTTGATACCACATATCCTTGGAAGCAATAACTAACATTCCATTCCTTCTTCAAGGTTCTTCAATGAATGGGCATGGAAAATAGGTAGCCCCCAAGGCAACCACACCTTAAGCTGCAGAGCTTTATAGACAATAACAAACACCGTGAATTGCAGCAATAAGCCTATTGGTAACCAGACCAGCTGACACAGTAGAGATACAGTAGTCCTCCACTCATGACCACAATTGAGCCCAAAATTTATGTTGATAAGTGAGACATTTGTTAAGTGAGTTTTGCCCCATTTTACAACCTTTGTCACAGTTGTTAAGTGAATCACTGTACTTGTTAAATTGGTAACATGGTTGTTAAGGGAATCTGGCTTCCCCATGGACTTAAGATTGTCAGAAAGTTCCAAAAGGGGATCACATGACCCTGGGACACTGTAACCATCATAAATATGAGTCAGTTGCCAATCGTTTGAATTTTGATCCCATAACCATTGGGATGCTGTAACTATTGTAAATGTGAAAAACAGTCATATGTCACTTTTTCAGTGATGTTGTAACTTTGAATGGTCACTAAACAAACATTGTAAGTTGAGGACTACTTGTATTACATGGCCAAACTAGCTGAACACATTACTACACAAGCTATTACTTTCTATATCAGTTTTCAAATGATCTTCAAGGATATAAACAACTACAGTGAAATGCAGTGATGTCGATGTGAGTCAAGAACATGAGCAAACCTCCCATTTCAGAAACAGCCACAACTGAACTGTACAAAATCTCTTCCGGCTACCTACATCCTCTACCTATTTTTGAGCACAAGCTGAAAATTCAAGAGGAGCTTCATCTTGCCCATTTAGGGCAGCATAAGTCCATGCAGAATATTATTCTGAATGCCAAATGTTTGGTTTAATTCCAAGCAACTTGTAATACAGGCTATCAGTACCTGCAGTACTGATACTGAACATTAATTCATTCAACATTTCGCTTTACTGTTTTTATACATAATTCAAGGCAGCGAACATACCCAATATTCCTTTCTCTTCCTATTTAGATCATGTTCAAATTTAAAATGGCCTAAATGCAAAAAAGCACCAAATTATAGAATAGTAATATTTTTCTTCATAGTGCTTTACAGCCCGCTCTAAGCAGTTTACAAAGTCAGCATATTGCCCTCAACAACCTGAGTCCTCATTTTACATACCCTGGAAGGATGGAGGGCTGAGTCAATCTTGAGCTGATCAGGATCGAACTCCTGGCAATGGAAGGCAGAGTCAGCCTGCAATATTGTGTTACCACACAAATACAATATATCCTCATGAATAAGCCAAGGATTTTAACTTCCAAAATATACCCCCAAAATTGGGTTCAGCTTGTCCACAGAGGGGTTTCTTTGTGAGTATATACAATAGTTTAAAATACCCATATATAATTGTGTATAAGCTGACCCTCCCATTTTTAACAAAAATAGCATGAAAAATGTGTCACCTGTGGATAAATTGAAAAATAAAACATGCAAACATTTTGAGGGGTCAAGTTACTCAGACTGCACATTTTCCATGGTCTTTTGGTCAAAAATTTGAGGGTTGGCTTAGCTGCAGATGGGTTTATATGCGAACACCCACAGTTACAGAAATTTTATTTTTACTTTCTTGCCATTTACAAAGGAAGCATGAACCAAATTTATGTACTAATACCGAAATTTGAATCATACCACTTAAAGATATGATGCACTAACACAACAGAGGAGAAAAATAAGCTTGCCCTTGTGTTAGTAAAATGTTGCTTGCTTCAAGACACAATCGCACTCTCTTTGTCTTTCTCTTATATTTTCTCACCATCACCATCATTTATTTCTTTCCAAAGATAGGAGAATGAGAAGAACCGGGTGAAGAAGGGGTGTGTGAAGTGGAGATAAAATACTAAGAAACATGAAAGTAGAAAGCACTTTTTAAAAAGTTCTCCTCACCATTATATACATGAGTATTCCTATATATTATATTGTAAAGCAATGATGATGGGAAAACAGTACCCTAAACACACAGAAATCTGTACAATTAAATTTGGCAGAGAAAAAAAAAATAAAAACAAGGCCAAAGACAATTCCCAAGAAATATATTAGTGTATAAACAGAAAAAAAGGGATTTCACTCAGATACATAGTTGCTATTACAAAGAAGCTTTTCTGATCTATGTTTCCCTCCCATGTATATGATGCAAAATTCCATTATTTTAGAGTAGGAGAAAATCTAGTTGTGCTACAACCACTTTTAATAATAAGCAAAAAGCAAACAGGCTGAACAAATTGATCAAGATTTGGCTCATTTTTAGGAGTAAAATCAATCAATAAAAAATGTGGCAGATTTTGCATTTCAAGTTGGAAAAATAATGTAATTCAACTATTGTTTTTGTTATTATAGCTCTTTTATATAAAGATGAAGTAAAAATCTAATAAATACATGAAATGCTAAAATTATTTTATTATGAAATAATAAAAAAGAAACATAGTGCTTTCACTCAGAATTAAACAAATTGATCAAGATTTGGCTCATTTTTAGGAGTAAAATCAATCAATAAAAATGTGGCAGATTTTGCATTTCAAGTTGGAAAAATAGTGTAATTCAACTATAGTTTTTGTTATTATAGCTCTTTTATATAAAGATGAAGTAAAAATCTAATAAATACATGAAATGCTAAAATTATTTTATTATGAAATAATAAAAAAGAAACATAGTGCCTCAGAATTGAACAAATTGATCAAGATTTGGCTCATTTTTAGGAGTAAAATCAATCAATAAAAAATGTGGCAGATTTTGCATTTCAAGTTGGAAAAATAGTGTAATTCAACTATTGTTTTTGTTATTATAGCTCTTTTATATAAAGATGAAGTAAAAATCTAATAAATACATGAAATGCTAAAATTATTTTATTATGAAATAATAAAAAAGAAACATAAATACTGCTTTCACTCAGAATTGGGTCCCCATTTGCTCATTGCAGATATAGAAAAGAGAAAATCCAAATGCTAAAGCATAAAACATAATACTAATTGAACAGCATTTGCTTGCTTTCTTCATCAATTAATGTCCCTGTACCATTTTCTATTGGCCTTGTTCCTCCAGAATGGCCTGGCACAAGATAGCAAACTGTCTGGAAAATGGATTTTTCCATCTCTTGGCTAATGTATTAATAACAAAGTGAGAACACAGAAACCCTTGTTGCCACTATGAGGCATTACTATGACCCAAATAAACCATAACCACTAGAAAGAATCTCAGCAACATTATCAACTCATGATGTCTCCCTAAAGAAAACTTTTATTGTATTTATAAGTAACTTAAAAGTCTTAACTCCTGAATCCAAACTTCAGTTTTAAGAAGATTTTAACATTCATGACTGTGAGTGGAATGCAGGTTGTATGGAGGCAGAATGAAGTGTACCAACTGCTGCTTTGTCAAAAACTTTTCAGATCAAAGGAGCCAAAATAGAACAACTTAAAATAATTCTTAATAGCTATTTGCTTCATGTAAAGAGCAAAAGGAGTAATGAATTTGGCATTCATGTAATTATTGAGATGCTACAACAATTATTTTAATTCCATGAGATGAAAGAAAGGTACCAGGTAGTTTGCTCGCACAAAACATTAACTGGTGAGAAAATTGCACAACGCTATTACAGCTAGTCCTCATAACCATAATTGAACCCAAAATTTCCTTTACTAAGCAAGATGCTTAAATGAATTTTGTCCCATTTTACGACACCTCTTGCCACAGTCATTCAGTGAATCACTGCAGTTGTTAAGTTACGAGCACGGTTGTAATGCATGAATCTGGCTTCCCCATTGAGTTTGCTTGTCAGAAAGTCACAAAAAGTGATCAAATGATCATGGGGATACTGCAATGGACATGTGTGTGAAAAATGGCCATAAGTCACTTTTTTCAGTGTTGATGTAACTTCAAATTGTCACTATACAAATGATTGTAAGTCAAGAGCAATCTGAATTGAAATTTCAAGTCCAAAATAATCCTAATTAGCAAGACCACTTAAGATACAATGAAGGAAAATTGTACACCAATGGCCAGCTATCGCTTAATACACATGGGAAAATAAACAACAGCCAAGCAACAGAAACAGGCTATATTAGAACTGTAACTAGTAACTTAACATTTTTGCTGTTAAAAAAATATGGAATTTAACTAAGGTCGGTGAAACAATATTTAAGAGTTATTTTCCTTGATTAAAATCTCACCTCCAACAAAAGCTTTCTGGGGTGGAAGAGAAGGAGATAGCGAACATCAGCTCTTGACCCAGAACATCTGGACTCAGAAAATTGAATAAAACAGCAACACTGATGTTGTCTTTCTTACATTACCACTTCCATCAAATCTGAAGTCTGCAGTAAAAGCAGAAAGATCAGGAAACCCAACCATAAAACTATTTATTAAAAAGGGGGAACCATAATTTCATGCAATTGGATTTACAGTGCATGCTAACCAAGACATTTATGTCAGTTTAATCCTTAATACATTTAAAATATACTTCTTTGGGGTCGAACCCTAATGCAGACATGTACAAAAAAATCAAAATCCATATGGGATACTTTTGGAGGGCGGGGAATTGCCTTCTTAATCCCTTCTGGACATCTGAAATGACTATTTGCTAACTCAAACCATCTGCAAGCCCCATGAATTTTGCCATAACACACAAAAATCTATTTTCCATGATGGGCTGTCTTTCCCCCAAAGCATCAATAGCTTCATTATAGTTGGGCATTCAAAACAAAGTCCGTCCAGCTGCCACATCCAAATATGGCAAGGAACATTTTTTTTTTAAATCACACAGCAACAAGAGCTTTTGACAGCCGCAGTCCTCCCTTCCAATCATCTCAAATCAGCTTTACCTATAGCATGAAAACATGAATCTCACACAATCTCTCTCTCTCTCTCTCTCTTTCTCTCTCAAGCTCCCTCACATGACAAACTGGATGCAATCCATTTAACTCACATTGTGGAAGCAAATCCCCATACACAGCCTTAGATCTACCTGACTTCTTGAGAAAGAGAAGGGTGGGGGGAGCTCACACTAACACCAACAATTAACGCTGCTTTCCATTAAGAGGTTTCCGGCTCTGCACATGACAGGAGGAAGAAGCAGGATCCAACCCAAATGGATTTTAAACGCGAACTACGTCATTCGTGCCACCTGCAAGAGGGTGGACGAAGAGAACAGAGAAGGTAGCCCAGCACTTCCTCCAAGGCCTGTGACTAACACAACCGAAGATCATCACACACACACACACCTTCATTGTGAAAGAGGCGGAGGGAAGCACAAAAGCAACCGCAACCTCTAGAATCCTTTCCCTCCAAACCATAGTTGAAGCAGAGGTCACAGCCAGGGAGGAAGGGAAAGCAGCAACAGGTGTCCTTTACACACACACACTCACACATGTGTCCAACTCTCAGCCCTTTCTCCTTTATTTAGAAATAGGCTTCGGAGGGAGGAAGAGGAGAGGAGGTTACATTCCCTTTACCAGTAAAACATGCAACGGGACGGGACTGCCCAACGTCGAGAAAGGATGGCCAAACATTGCATCCAAAGCTGCCCAGGGAAGGTGGGGTCTCATCAAAGATGGTGATCAGGAGGGCAATCCGCAACTCTCCCTTCCCGCTCCGCTCCTCCCCCCCCCCCCGCAAAAAAGCGACCCTGAATTAAATCCGAAGCGGCGCAGTATTTACAAAGCTGCCAAGATGTCGAACCGCTCCCGCACCACTGCGCCCCTTTGCCAGGCGCCCCGCGCGCTCTTCTCTGGCCGTCCGCTTGCAGCGAGGTCTTCCGACCAAAGCTGCGCGTCGCAGGGCCGGGCCCTTCCTTCCTTCTTTCCTCGCTTGCTTGCTTTCTCCCTTCCTTCCCTTCTCGCTCCCGCCTTCCTCATCCCGGCAAAGAGCCGCGTCTGTCTCCTTGCTCGCCCAACTCCCCACTTGGCTTGGCTCCGGCGCCCGCTGCCCTTACCTGCTCGTCTTACGTCGGCCCCGCAGCAGATCAGGCAACGCTGAGCCATGCCCAGGCGACGTTCGCCAGAGTGACCCGACTTCGCTCAGCAAGCGCGGGCGGAGGAGGGGGAAGGGAGGTGATGATGAGGGAGGAGGCACATGCGGGCAAGGGAGACACTCCCCAGGAGCAGCTTCTTCTTTTCCTTCTCTCGATATTGAGCGTCGGGGCGGGGGGCGGGGGGCGGGGGAGGCGCTCCGTGCCGCTGTCAGTCAGGGCGCGCTCGGCCCTCTTTCTTTCCCGAGTGGCCACCGCCACAAACAGACGCCGCCTCCGTCGCTTGCCATGGGGGGGAGGGGCACCGAGGCAACAAACCCACCCACCTCCTTCGTTTGGAGCTGAGGCGCGCGCTCGCCTGCCCCCCCCTTCACCCCGCTACTCGCGGGCTGGTCTTTGCGGCTCAGTCCCTCACCCACCCTCGGTTGCCACGTGAAACGTGTCACGCAAGAAAACGAAACGCCATCCCGAGAGAAGTTGTGAGAAGGCTCGCTGGTAATGTGGAAAAAGAAATGAATGGGGGGGGGGGGGAATACACGCACACAAATGCTGCAAGCTGGTGTCAGGATGGGATATTGGTGCAACAGGTTCCCTGCCAGCCTGTGGGGGTGTGCAAGAGAGAGAGAGAAGCATATTGATGTGCTATGCATGCATACTTAATGTATTAATGGTGGAATAGCAGGGGGGGGAGGATTTCCCACAGTTCAAATTCTTTGGTTCCTTCTTGATATACTTATTAACTGGTACCGCCTATGTAACTTCTAGATAAACAACGTGGAGAAATTTAAGGCCATTCCTAGTCTAAAATATCTTTCAGCTTTTAAGAGTGCTTTGGGATATTCCAACTCGATTTTTAAAAAGTATGACTTTTAATACCATGGGTTCCTATTAAACGTAAGCTTAAATCTAACTTACATAGGCCAGGTAACCCTAAAACAGGTGACATTTATTGCAGAAAGGGTTTTGAGGTCTGGAAATCTGTGACTTTGGAGAGGAAAAGTGAAAAGGTTAGAAGCCTTGAGGGGGTTGTGTGAAATGCTGAGAATGTGTTGAAGGTAGTCAACAGTGACTGTCACTGTAGCGTTTCTATTAAACACCTGCCATAGAAGCTGTGGAGGATTGCAAAATACCCATTTGTCTAAATAGAATGATAAGATCGTTTCTTGCTACCTTTTAGCATCTTTGAACACTTCATGGAGGCAACCGGAGAGGAGAAAGCAAGCCATAGAAAGTCTCTGCCACCCATCCCTCAGATTGCTCCCTGTTGTGAGTATGCAAAGTATTCAAAGCAAGGCTCTGTAAAATGCCCTTCCTCAAAGGGTTGAGGCAGCCATTTCCTCTGGCAGATTCAGCATAGTTGCTTCATGGTCTTTCCTAGGATCTCTGCACATCTGATGCACAGACAGCATTTCCCCTCGGACTGCCAGCAAGACAAAGCAGCTGTTCATACTCATAGTGGTAACAACCTACCGTAGAAAATCCTCAAAGCAGCATCACAGAGATTGCCTCAACAGATTGAGGAGGGTTTTCATTGCAACAACAAGCTTTGTGAGTGCTTTGCATAGAGCTACTTCCTACCACAGCTCTTTGTCACACAGACATAGCAGCCATCCTCTTTATTTTTTTATTTATTTTTTAATTAAGGATGCTTATGTGGTTTCTATGATTCAAGAGGAACTATCACCATAATGTCACACCAGATCTGGTAGGTGTTACTTTTCCATACTTTATGTTGTATGTTATTCTTTCTCTGACATACCAAACACCCTAAGCTTTCTGTGACTTTGCCATTTGTGGTCTCCATTCTTATTAAGGAAGGGTGTATTTCTCCCCTACACTAACATTCTTTGAGGCCACTGAATAACCTCAGCTATCTGACGTACACCTTCAGAAACAGTTATAGAATCCTGACTAAGATATGTGAGAAACTTTCTCTGGGTATATTTACCCCGCATGTATATTATTTTTTGAGGTGTTTTTTTTTTTCCCCTTTACCCTACCAGTCCATATATTCCAAAAATTTGTTCCGTGTTGATTGATTTTTTTCCCCCATAACACTTTTTTTTTTGTTGTTCACTTTTTCTCCAGCTTCCCTGAATAACAATCCTTGCTTGGTTAATTACTTGCCCCCTCCCCACAAATCAAAGTTATTGTGTTAAACCTATTCCTGGGTCTCTTCTGGCCTACAAAAGAATCTACTAGAGATACTGTCCAATTATAGAGAGCAATTTAGAACCGCATACATGTTGGAGACTGGTGGTTTCCTTTGCTTAACCGTTTGTTTTTTTTTTTAAGTTTTTTAAAAAAATAAAAATAAAGGTGAGACATGAATTATCACAGAAACTACGAAATATTATTTAGAGATAAGATTTCCTTATCTCCCCCAAAATGAAAAAGAATAACTACACTATGCGAGAGAATATATTTCCTTTGCGGTTAAAGCCATAATACATTTGGGATTTATTAAATATGATTTCTGAACACATAATTTGTTTTCTGCATTTTGAAAGCATAAGCAAAGATTATATACTGTACACATATAATTGACCATTACCATAATAAACTAAGAATCTACAGTATCTCTTTTTTCAGTAATAGGTCCAACTGAATTCAGTAATTCTTTCTTCCAACTAAGCATGAATCATGCAAAGCAACTCAACGTAAGCATAAGATATATTCTTTTAACAGTCACATTAACCTAATGGGACGATGGGATTTAAAAGGCCTACAGTGAACAAAGGAAGTGAAAGAGTACTAAAATGGTTGAAAAGAGTTAGCTCAGCTCCAGTTCTACGATTATCCAGACTTGATATATTGTTCGCATTATATTTTCTCAGATGAACACAGCCATGACATAGTTATTTTAAATCACTTCAGCCTTAAGGCAACCTTGGTAATAAGTTAATAAGTTCTATAGGAGAAAAAATGAGTTGGATTTCCAATACTGTATTTTATTATTGCATTTTTCACCTAAGATAATAACATGCACATAAGCACACACACACCTGATTGAAACCCCAAAACTTACAGACTAGTAGAGAAAATATTGGAATTTCATACATATATGCTTATAAAATTAACATACCATATATACTCGAGTATAAGTCGACCCGAATATAAGCCGAGGCACCTAATTTTACCACAAAAACTGGGAAAACTTATTGACTCGAGTATAAGCCGAGGGGTTTTTTTTCAGCACAAAAAACTTCTGTACTGTTGACCTAAAAACTACAGGGATATAGATGAAACATTTAGATAAACCAGGATGCCAAATAATTGGTGAACTACCCCACTGCTCCATTTCTTAGAAGGCATCCCACTAAATTATTGGCAAAGAATTCAAAATTTTTATAAGGACATAGTCAGATCAATGATGGAATCACAGTTGGTACCAGAACTGAATGATAAGATTTTTTTAATTTTATAAGGGTGCACAGTACTGAAACTTGAAATATGAGAAGCATGAATCAGATAAAAATTAGACCGTCAAAATAAGCATGAAGTGCAAGCAAAATGTTACTTCGTTTTTTATATGGAAGAATACAGTTATATATAGATAAAAATATCAAATGAATAATCAGATTTCAGAAAAGAAAGAGATAAATGAACAGAAAATGAACAGGGTCAGGGTAGGGTAGAAGAAAGAATATTTAAAATTTATCTATCAGTGATTGTCTTAGATTTTACTCAACACAAACTTGACTGAATGTATTAATATGCTTAAATTTAAATACCCAATCTTCTTTTAAATTTTTGAAACATGTAATCCAGGTTTGTATAGCAAACATTAACAAACTGCATCTACACAACTTAATTTCTTTTTTTTATAAAAAAAAATATAATAGTAAAATCTAATATAAATGAAAGTTAAAAACAAGCCAACACAGAGAACTGGTTCTTTGATTATCATAAAAATTTAAAATATCCACATCCACTAAACAGACTTTAAAAGGCTTCAGAGGATCAACTGTACCTGCAGATCAGTATAAAGATAATGTGTGTCTTTCTACTACAAAAGACCCACAAGAAAATACAACAAACACATACTATATAAAAATATAACTTAGTTACTGAGGTGTTTTTAACATAAGTCTTCAAAATAAAAATACTTTCTATTGTTTTTATATTATAAGGGCATCAACATAAAAGAAATGAAAGAGAGATTGACTACGAAGTACCTCTCCCCGAGACAGGCCAGGGGGAAGCGGGGCTTTCTCCGCCTGCTGCTGCCAGAGGGGTGCGGGGGGGGAGTGCGGGGAAAGGGGGTTCGTGCCGAGGTCCGCAAGCCACCGCCGCCTCCTCCAGATGAGCAACCTGACAGGAGGCGATCGCAGCCGTGACGGCAGAGACTGCGAGGTCAGACAGAGATGAGGGGCGCCCCCGAAGAGCTCCGACTGCAGCGAAGGTGAGCGGCCACCACTTCCCCGGTGCGCGGCAGCAGGGCAACTCCTGGCGCAGAAAGCCGAGAGGAGGATGCCCGGGCGGCTGCCGCTCCTGGATCCTAACTGGAAAGACCCATCAGAGGGTTCTGCCTGCCCCCGTAAAGAGGTGATTACCAGATTTGCAGCTCCGAAAGTCTTTGGCGGGAACATGGCTGCCCGGAGCAGCGTTGGGGACTGAACAGAAGAGCCGCAAACGCCGCGCTCCCCAGGAGAGGGCGGCCCTCTTCCACTCGGCGGCTCCTGCCACGGCGCAGCCAGGCACTTTGTCTCGCTGCCCCCGGAGCGCATGTGCTCTTCGCCGCTAGGGTAGGGGGCGGAGGAGGCTGCCTGAGCCTGGCAGTTTGTTGGCGAAGCTGGAAGTGCATAACGCAGGAGCTCGCGGGGGCCCCGGGCGCCCGTTAATGGGGAAGGAGAGCCTGCTTGGAGTCGCCTGTGTGGCCCTCAGCAGGTAGACAGCCGCGGCGGTGATGCTGCCCTGGAGGCGCGATCGGTTGCAGCCACGCCAGCGCAGGCCAGGCATGGTGCCGTAGCGGCTGTTGGAGGAACTGCGCCGAGGCGGAAGGAAGGTGGGCGCGGACGGGCAAAGCAAGCAGGGACCCCCTTCTCCAGCCCCGCTTGGGGTGAAGATTAATCGCACGGACAGCAGGTCAGAGGGGAATCTGACTCGAGTATAAGCCGAGGGTGGTTTTTTCAGCCCAAAAAATGGGCTGAAAAACTCGGCTTATACTCAAGTATATACGGTACTTTGCCAATATAATTCAGGCAAATGACATTCAATCAAAATTTGTCATCATAAATTTTCAGAATGTTAAATTTCAGCTTAACATCGATTTCTTTTCTCTATGTTAGAGTTATGATTTTGAATTGTTATCGGATTATTTAAATATTATTTCTGTATTCAAAGGAAGTTTATATATTGCAAACAAAAATATTAGTGAAGAAAAATGCACTTCTCTATCCCCATCAAGAATTAAGTCTCTGGTTCTAGCATAAAAAATGACTTTCATGTTCCTCATAGTCACCATATAATGTGGCTAAATGCTGTAGGCCTCCTGTTCTTACAAAGCTAAGGGAAAGAAAAATATGTTTTTATCTTTCCACATATGGTCTAAACCATCTTCTAATCTGAACATTAAAAAATATATCATTACAGAAATTAAAAATGTAAATAAAGAAAATAGATAAAGGTTTTTTTCCCAAATAAGAACTTCATATACTAAATTCCAGCTGCCTGAGCCAAGTTCTGTCACAAAAATAGAAATCCTACTAAGTTGTTGGAATATCAAATTAATATCACTGAATATCTGTTCTTGTTTAAATTATTTAAGCTATGTTACAATTTCATAAATCACAATTTACAATTCACTATATCAAGCATCTAGATAACACTGGTTGGTTTGTTATAAGATTTCTCAGAAACACATGTCTATTACAGACTTCATTCTTTATGGCATAGATTTGTTCTAAAATCAGGCTACTAAAATCTAATTAAACATAATCTCTTCTGTCCACAAGAACAGAGTTCCTGTAAATTAGCAGTGAGTATTTCCTGTTGGTCGGAGAACATCAGGTTTTCTGCTTCATGTGAAGAATTAGCCCCAAAGCATCTTCTTTTGAGAGATGGGATCAATATTTCCAAAAGTAACCCAACGTTTGATTGCACTTATTCTGGGGGCTGAAAAGGGGAAGCTGAAGTGTCACATCATTCATAGTCTTGTTATAAATAAAAAGGTGTAGGTAGGAAAAGGGAAGACTGAGCTGGAAGGCAGAGTTAAACATGTCATCAGTTTGGAGTCACTGCATTGCCACAAGAGATCCAAGTCTGCTCCCCACCTCTGAATTCCAATGCCCTTTATCTAGTATCAGTTTAGCTTTGACCTTTAGTTGACTAGATTCTTGTATATAGGTAGCAATAATAAACACTTTTATACTTTGAACTTAACAAATGCTCCTGAATAAGAATCTTCAGAAATCAAAATCTCAATGAAAATCTCTGAATATAGGAAACTTATGAAAATATATTTATTGTCAATATTGGCAGACTTAGGTTTTGTTACAGTTCTGGCTATACAATTATTGAAACAAGAATGACAGGTGATTATCAATCTCAATGGAAATCATTAGGTTTGGTTCAATGAAGATAACTGGGCTGAATATACATCTCAGTTATGCAGTGTTGTCTCCACATGGCCTAAATCAGAAGAAGACAGGATCATAGGATCAGGAGCAATATTTAGAAGGAAGGAAATGTGTGTTCAACAACAGCAACAATTGACAGTCAGCACATAAGCAGCCAGGAACCTAAGGGAAGGCAAAGCAAGTGAAAGGTAGTTTCCTGCTCTTGACAAGTGCCCTAACCACACTGAAAGAATGTTCTCATTTTGCCACATGTCTGCCCAATTTTTCCTTCTTCCCATACTTGGGTTTCCCCAGGTTTCTCAATCTGCCATCTTGCAGACACACAATGCTTCCCCTTCTATGCTTTGCTAGTCTTATTTCCCCTTGAAATTGCAGAATTCTCATATAAGTTCACACCGATAAAAAGCCTACATTGTCTATGAACTTAGAAGCTATCATCAGTCCAAAAGTTGCTGTGGCTGAGTGTTGTGAGAGTTGCAGTTGTAACTGGAGGTTGCCAATTTAAAGAAAGCTGCTCAACTGCAGGCTAGTCGGAAATAGCACTATGCTGTCAGCAACAGCATCTTTTTCAAAAACAACTCATCTCCTACACACCGAACCATTAGCTTGTCCCGTACATATGCAAAAGATATTAAATCACTGCAAATATTTGCAAAAATTTAATATCGAGCTCCACAGTTGCAAAAGAACAATACAAAGCAAAATGTCTATGTACACAGACAGATTTATATAGTTGCCCTCCCACAGGAATAAAAATTGAGCAAATTAAGCAATAATTAATCACCAAAGATGCCAAAGTAAATCTTCCATTGGATAAGAAAAATGCATGCAAAATATACAGCATGATGGTTGTGCCATAGCAACAGCTGATCTGGCCAGACTATAAATAGCATAAATTATATTTTGTCACAGAGAAAAGAAAATTCCTTTGAACTGGCTAATAAATTAAAGATTATTGGTAATAATATTGCCAGATGCTATTCAAAAGAACTGTTGTGTTTACTTAAATCATGTTAATATTACCATGTTATCAACTGATTTCATTTACTTCAGTAAAACACATTTTGAGTTGCATTTAGAAAATGTAACCTTGGCAACAGCATTATATTTTTGGATCTTTGACTATATTTCTGTTTATTGTGTTCAACTCACTGCAAGATGCTAATTCAGGGACCTCAAAATCAAAGCTTTAAGTACCCAGCAAAAGAAAAGAAAAGAAAAAAAATAAAAGACCAAGATAATGCTATTAATTTTTCATAATATATTTGATTCATTAAAAATTAAAATTATATTGATAGGTTTTTCAGTTGTGCAGCAAAAAAATGACCATTTGGAATCACTTGACAATAAGATATAAATTAAATAATTAAATAAATTAAACATATGCTGTTTATCCACACTTTCCCCCAAGATTATATATTAAAGCAACACATATTTGTAGGTTTTGGTCTGATGGAAAATAAATTTGTGGATAGAAAAACACTTTAATCCCTTCAACAAAAGAACATTTAGTTTTAATCCTATTTATTTTTATATAATTTTTAAAATGCTATATTTTTATGACCTATTTTATGCCTATATTACTTGCTCAGTGTTGAATGTTACATCTATAGTTTGTATTCTGCTTGTATAGTTTGGATAGTTTGTATTCTGACACAAATAAAGAAAGTTCAAACGAACCTCATAAGAATGAAAATTGTAGATGCCATTCTTATTACCCCAACAACATTTCTAGTGTATTTTTTGACTTGGCAGCCACAACTAGATTGCATTGTAACTGCCTTGGACTAGAGTTAGAGCAATATCGATCCAGACTCTCGTACAATAAATAATGTGAGGGTGAAAAGCAATATTTTCTGAAAAATCCCATTAAAAATAGCTGTCAAAAATGATCTGATTCTTTTTAAAATTAGTAGCTCTATGGTTGTAGACTAAAAAGCAAAGTTCAAATATCAAATGTTCCATTCAAAGTAAAAGAGTAAAAGCCCATGAAATCAAATGGATCTGTGTCTAATTTGATATACTTTTACTACTTTTTGAAATAGAAATGAGTTATGCAAGCTTTATGCATTTTTTTTAAAAAAAGTCCCTGTTTAGTTTTATTTGTAGTTTTTTTTTAAAAAAAATGACAATGTTTTCAGTTCCAGGGTAAAAGGTTAAAATTGTTCTGGAGAATATATTTTGCTTTTAAAAATTCTGCAGCAATATGTGAAAAGTTAATCCATGCAGAGTTCTGAACCCAACCAGCAAATATATTCTTGAAGCAAAAAATATTTTCTGTTTCTAGAGGGAACATACCATACCGTTTCGAACCTGATGAAACATTTTAATGAACTTCTTGAAAACCAAGGAAGAGAGGGCTATTTGAATATCCAGAGGAACACTGTTTCACAAAGGGGAATAGAAACCAAGAAGGATAATAATTTTGTGATTTTTATCAAATTTTAAAAAATCTGTACAAGGACTTGATACATGTCTGTGTCTGTGGTGGCACACAAGACGAATAATGAGGAAATTTAATAGTATGTAATTCTTCTTTCCTGGAGTGTATAGGGATTTTGTAAATTTCTCTGTATAGAAAGGATAAATTATAGGTTCTGTAGGTTTCACTAGGAACTTGGTAATCATTCTTCATGTTCATATTTGGAATTTGAATTTGAAAACCTAGAACTATGCAAGGCAGGGATATTTAATTAAAACATACTTCTGAGGTATATCTCAAGGATAATTCCATGGAGGAAAGGAATATAAGCCAAGGATGGTATCTTTGGAATGCCACTAGCTGCTGCTCAAGAAATTAAGACATACAATATGTACATACAGTACATTCAATGGACAGGACATACATGTCTATATATTGATATAAAAGAGTATACCACCAGATCATCCACAGGTGTAATGAATGAGCATTCAAAAGCATATGTTAGTGGGACACCATGATACTGATAAATCTCAGAAAAGACCTGCATTCTGAGAAGGAGCTATATGCCATCATCTTTGGTGTTCCTGACAAGCAGAAGGGGCGTACCTTGACTCTTATTGTGTGAAAATGATTGCTGCTCTGTTTCTGTTGATATCATGTTTTCCTTGTTGATATCCCAAAATCCCAGAACCCATTACAGTAATGACAAAACACTGCTCCCCTGAGGGGAAAATCCTCTGGTAAAAGGAACACAGAGATCGAAGTTTTTAACCATCCAACTAACGCAGACTTATTTTTAACTGCATTTTAATGTATATTCAAGGTAACTGGCTGAATACGCATTTCATTGCAGATTAGACTGCCTGCGTATATTGCAGTGCATGGTTGGATCCAGAATTCAATTTAAGTCGGATCCAGCATTCCACTTAAGTTGGATCTAGAATTCAATTTAAGATTGCAAGTTTTTCCTTTTGTAATTGTTGCAAATCCTCACACTGCAATGTCTGAATTCATTTCTCTGCCATGGATTTTGCTGAAGAGTTTGGGGAAAAAGAACTGCATAGAGATGATTATTGTATAAAATGACAATGCTCATTTTACAACAAAATGGCATACAAACAACTCAGAAGGCAGTTTCTTTTTCCATCTTAAGTGATCTGTTTCTGAAACTTTTCCGGCATCAGAGAATTTATACAGATGACAACAAAAGCCTATGTAAGTTCTGGGTGGAAAAGCTTTAATTACAGTTTAGCCCAGTATCTGTAAACATACAAAGATACAAAACAGGAAAGAAAGAATAAACTTCCACTCCCAGAGACTGCTACCACTATTACAAAAAACAAAACAAATCTACTGTACTTTCTTTCCTGTTATTTCAGAAGATTAAAATGATCAGAAATAGGATATGGTATGTTAAGCACCACAGGTTTTATAATTATCACTTAGGTATGGTGCTTTTGTGGTGCTGACTTGCATTTGCAGATTGATGGTATGAAAAGTTCTTTGAATAAATTGAACTTCCGGTTTCGCGTGGCTTCGGGGCAGCAAGAATCCGCGACAGCTCGCGATTCCTGCTGTGCTAGCCGTCGAGGTACCCCCGATCCAGATGGGTCAGGGGGATATGGCTGCCCTGTAGGGACAGCTGAAGAGAGAGGGGAGTCGGATAGGGAGGTGGGGGTGTCGCAGACCCCCCCCTTCTCCGGGAAAACCCCTTTTTCCCAAGGCGGTGGAGCGGCGGTCAGCAATGGCCGCCACGAAGAAGCCAGCAACCGGGTAAGAACTGTGCTGGAGGAAGTGTGAAGAGTGAAAGTTCTGTCTGAGCCGGGTCAAGTAACACCTTTTAAATTGCCTGGAATTGAGCTGCTTGAATTGCTGGAGGATACATTGTATCCCTAAGAAGAGCGAAAAGCGGCGGAGAAGCTGTTAAAGGGAACTTTTTTTTTTTTTTTTACTCTCCCACCCCACGGAAATAGCAGAAATATTTGGATATATTAGACATTGAAAGTGGATTGCTTTGAAAGTTGAAGCTAAGAGACAAAGAGATTTTTGGACATTGAAAAATTTAAGAAATTGGAAAATCTTTGCTGGAGCTATGGATTTCTGATTATTTAAAATTGTCATTGCAAGTGGGAAGGGAGAAAAAAAATTGGAGCAGAAGCTGAAAAAGGAGGAGACTGTCTAGAACGTCTTTGTGGATCCCAAAGGAAGATATATGGTAATTGGACCTCTTTGATTAAAAATTAATCCAGAAAGAGGAAGAGAAGAAGGAAGAAAAGTATTAACTTTTGGAATTTTGTTTTTTTTTTTTGATTGCTTTTGATTGTCTTTGATTAAAAATACTTGTGGTTGTTTTGGAAAAAGTTTCCCTTTTTATAATGGCATCGTTTGTGGATGAACTAGAGATTGAATATCAAAAATATAAAAAAGAAGATACTTTGGGCGCTTTGTTTCAATTCTTAGAAATGGCGTTATGTTCTGTTGAAAAGTTGATTACGCAGCAGAAGGACTGGGACAAGGAAGAAGAGGAAGAAGAAGCCATCTTTGATGAACAATGGGTCCCTTCCGGAGAGGAGGAGAAAAAGGATAAGAAAAAGGGGATTTTAAGAATTATAAAAACAACCAAAAGAGAGAAAAATGAGCGAAAAGATGGAGGCAAGGTTAGAAAGCAAAGGAAAAGGAGTAAGAAAAGCGAAGGGAAAAAGCAAAGGGGTAGAAAGGGCAAGGAGAAGAATAAGCAAGAGAGAAAGGGGGGGAGGAGAAGCCTTAATGGGGGGAAGCAAGACCTAAAGAAAAAAAGTTTATTTAGAGACAATGGGTGAATTTAATTTAGATTAAAAGAGGGATTCTGGAGGGTATGTAAGAGTGTGTTTTTATATGTATATTTAGAATATAAAATTTATTATGTAATTTTAGAATCTTTTAAACAGAATCCCAAGAAAGATTGCTATATGTAGTATTTCTAAGTTAGGGTAATGAGTTATAGATGTTACTCCAATTGGTGTACAGGAGAAGTATAGTAAAAGAAAAAAAAGATGAATGGATAATTGGAAATAGAACAGACAAAGAATGTTGTTGAAAATGGTAATAAGATATGGAAGGATATATATGCTTTTTTTTTTTTGGATTTTGTATATTGATAAAAGGCAATAAAATTTTAATTAATAAATAATTTGGATGGAAAGGAGAAGTAGGGACAAGATATGAAGTTAATATTATATGAAATATTGATATTATAATCTGGAAATGTTATGCCTTATTGGTCTTTTATTATTATTTTTTCTTAGAAAAGAATTTATAAGCTGCTATGCCTTGATTCTTTGTGCATTGTTTTTATAAAAATGATAAAAATGGTTTTTATATATATATATAAAAAAGAAAATGATAATAAGATATGGAAGGAGATATGGGTTGAATATGATGTTTGAGTTTGTGTCTGTGTGAAGAGTTTTAACCCGGGAACAGACAACCTTCAGAAAAGATCTTTTAGTTTTGTTTTTGTTTTGTGTTTGTATGTTTGTGTATTGTGTTTATGGTAAAACTAACAAAATTTGTTTTTTATAAAAAAAAGGAAAAAAGAATCAATAAAACCTTGGAGGAACTATAAAATGGATAAATATGGAAGAGAAATGAAATTGAATAGGAGTAAAGAGAAATAATGAGAAATTTGCTGAAAGATATTTGTGTGTCCATATGGAGATGGGATAAATTGGAATTATGCTGTATAAAAATAATGTTTTGTTTGACTTGTAAGGATTTACAATGTTAAGAGGTTTTATGTGTTTATGTATTTAATGGTTAATGATGTGTTGTTTTATCTTTAAAATTAATAAAAACTTGTTTCAAAAAAAAAAAAAGTTCTTTGAATAAATTGTATACTGCAGGAACACTCTCACTTTTTAGTCTTTGCATTCTCAGTCATTGCAAAAAATTGCTTGGTGCAGAGTTGTTCATAATACAAAATCAGTGAAACATTGAGAGGGTACCTTTCCAGAAAATTGTCATTAGCATTGGCTTTGAAACAGTTTATAAACAATAAAGAACTAGAAATGTTTTGACAGAAAAATTCTGCAACCTTTAGAATTCTCTTAAGAGCATGGCTTTCGAGGCACTAATTCATTCTCTTGTAAATTAAGCACTTTTCTTATTTTTGTAGCAATGTAGATGAGCTTTGTGCATCTCTGCATCCTCAGGATAAGCTGGCATAACATGTCCTGCACTTCAGCAACTGGCCCTGCAAAAATAACTTTTAGGAGTTGTAATCCCAAGTATAGTATATATCAAAAATGATTCTGCCAGTGGCTTCTGGGAGCAAATTTTGGGTCTCCCTCTTCTCAATGGATTAATGGTAAGACAAATGCAACATTTTTTTCACCTCAGGGGGAAAATATTTCCAATTAAGGGAGGGTCTTCCTGTTTTCTAAAACGGGCATAGAGGTTCTTCCATCTTCATTTAATTTCCACACAGGTAGAAATTACTACTGCAGTACACTTTACAGTGTTATGTGGCTGCTTGAAGAGAACCAGCTTCATCCCCAGAGCTTCAATGAATGACTATGCCAACTGAATTTATTGTAAATTACACTGGGCAAAAGCTTTGGGATGGAGAACTGATTAAAACAAACAGAAACAAATAGTTCCTATCTGTCTATTTGAAAAGTCACAATCCATGTGTGAGGGGATCTGGTTAGACAAGTGTAAATACAAATAAATGAAATGTCAAAATGAAGTCATGCCTTCTTCAAAATCCATGATGGTTTAAAATGGAGCTTGTGTCTAAGAGTACCAAATATCCACTTTCCCTCACGCTCTCAGGGGGGAAAAAAGACATAGGCATTACATTATGTCATGCCCTCAAGGATGAGATATACCATTCTGATAATGCTTCTAGATATCCCTGCAATATTTGATTGCCAGGAGCTAAATAGATTCTAAAGATTATGCACTGTTTATAATAGTCCAGAATGTGAAGGTCACCAAGTTCAATGCTAGGTAGAAGATTAGAACTCATAACAACTGGTTACTTGCATCTGAAGAATCCCAATTAAGACAAAGCCAATCACACAGTTCCTGCCTCCTGGTGGTCAGTACAACTAACATCACCCAAAAATATGCTCTAGGCCAACAGCAATGGACAGGTGCTGTTAATTCTTAGATCAAAGATGAAGGTAGGAGAAGATACACTACAATGTCCAATCAGTTCCAATCCTCAATCTAGTCACCTGAGCTCAACTGAATATTTGAGGAAGTCTGCTTCTAGGCCTTTGACTCATCCTTAGCATCAGCATTCCGCCTCCTTGTTATCTCTTCATTCATTAGTCTATTCATTCAATTATTAGTATTTCATTTATATTCTGCTTTTCCTCCAGGAGTTGCAGGCATCACAGACAGTATATTCTCCTCCAAGATAGGTCAGGCTGAATATTTTACCTTCCAAGGAGAGAGCTGACTTCCATTTGAATTTCCCCTACTACTCCATTAGATGGAAACAAAAAGTTAGAAATTTCTCAGCTCTCTTCTGCCATTGATTGGTTATCTGGTCTGGTGCAACAGAAGTCTGGTAATACAAAACTTGCTGTTGTAACATGGTGCAGCTCCATTGTTTTGTACACCCACACCCACACCCACACACCCACACCATAGATAGATAGATAGATAGATAGATAGATAGATAGATAGATAGATAGATAGATAGATAGATAGATAGATAGATAGATAGATAGACATGAATCAACTGTGAATGGGCATGAAAAAAAGAGAGGAAATTACAATATATGGATCATGACTCAAATGATCTAACTTACATACTTGCATCAGATGCCCTGATGTCTTTACATCATTGTGCTCCTTGCACAACATGAAGTATGTGCCGCTTCATTGTGGCTTACTATAGATGCTTATAAGATCATACTTATACTTCTAAAGTCATAGATCAAAACTAAAGCTAGGCTACATTCACAGTGGCTGGAAAGTCTATTTAAAGGACAGGTTTGTTTGTTTTTTTTCCCTGCAAATAAAACAAATAAAAATAAAAGGGGAAAAATATTTTTCTTCCCTGCAAAAACTCTGAATTTTCAGTGTCCAAAGTGCCAAAGCCAAGGATATTTCTTAAGATATTTCTTAAGTTATATTTCTTACCTGAGATTTTTAGTGGGAAATTTGGCAGACTTTCTCCCTCAGCTCTAAAGAAATGATCAATGTCCTGATCAATTGATATTTGAAGCACGGTACAGTTTGCATGGGACTATTCTTCATTGCCTCTGTTTTTCTTTTGAGGCCAGTAGCAAAAAGACAAAGCAGTTCTGCATTCCTTTTCCTTCAAGCATCAGCCTGCTTTTGTCACTTACTCATCTAAGCATAAGAACAAGAAAATATGTTGGAGTTGGAGATAGATCTGGGTGGCAAAGAGGCTGAGCAGCATTAGAGAAGGACAGAATCCAGAGAGAGAAAAAGCTGAGTATCAGGACAAAGAGAAGATGACTGCCAGTCGAGAAATGAGAAGAAAAGAACCAGCTTTTAAAAATGTTGTTTTTATCCCCATCCCATATTTTTTTTCATACGCACACTTGTTTTCAGGCATATTTTATGAATCAGAATTAATTTTGAAATTAACTGTGCTTCATAGCCTATAAATAACTCGATAAGCATTACATTTATCTAATCACTCCTTCATATTCCTAATGTAATTTTTTTCAATCTCAGTGTTGTAAAAGGTCTCAAAGTACAATATTGCTGACCAAAATTCAGTCCGGCTTCACAACACAATAATAAAAGAACTCAGTCACACCTTTTGGACTTTAAACCAGCAATTCAGCCAGGATCAGAATTGTAGTATTTATATATCTCTTTTACAATTCCTTGCAAAAATTCAGATCATCTTGTATGCTTTGATGAATCCTGAAGTTGAACAAAAGCTGACACAACTTGTTTGTTTGTTTGTTTGATTGATTGATTAACCTTGATCAATCTCTTAGGGACCACATAGTGGTTTTAAACTCTTAGCCACCACATAGATTTTCTTCATAACAAGTCACATCCTCTATATAATAACAATGCTAAACATGACAGCTTTGCAAATTTGAATGCCTGCTTACTAGTTATGGCACAGCTGCTTCCCGATTCAGCAAAAAAATAATAATAGTGATTTTGGCAGGTGCAGAGGTTTGGGTGCTTTTTTTGATCAGCATTTTGTAACTCTTCAAGCTTTGGAAAAAATAAAAGCTTCCAAATGCTTCCTGAGCCAGCTAAGCATCTTCTTCTGTTCCTGCTTTTGGAATTTTTATCACCTTTTTCCTGAAGATGTCTTTGAGCTGTGAAATATCCTTAGATCTTTGTATATATACCCCTGCAAGCTTGAGATTTTACTCAGAGAGATTTCAGAATGTTTAAGGACTGTAAAATGGTTCCAGAGTATTTACCTTTCTTTCCTGAAAGTACTTCATGGCTGATTTTATACTTACGTTTCTGATCACTGTCTTGTTGAAATATTCTATGTCTTTTTTTAAAAAAGATTTTTATTTTTTAAGACAAACATATACAGCCAAAAACATAAAAAAAATAACACCATCTTCCAATTATATACATACAGTGTGTCAGTTGGTTACAAATCTTTTGTGCTATCCTTTCATAATCCTTACAGCTTGTATAGATTCTCAAATTGTCAATCTAGCATTTGCTTATATGTTTATCAGTTATTCATTTATTTGACTAAACTATTATTCCATCATTTTATATGAGATATTCTAAATTTTGTTAAAATTTATATTATACATTCATCCAATGGTTATATATTTTGTATTATATTCTATATCAATCTATTGATCTTCTATTATGAAACTTCCTATTCTAATTCATTGCCATGTCTTTTTATCTAACCATTGATAAAATAAGTCCCATATCATATAAAATTGTTTATCTTCTTGTTCTCTAATTTCAAATGTCAATTTACACATTTACAATCAAATATTTCAATTCTTTGTTGCATATTTCCGGTATGATTCCCAATAAAAATGTCTCTGGTTTAAAGTCTGTGTTGTTTTGTCATTTTTTCCAACCATGTGTGGATTTTAGTCCAATATCTTTTTGCATCCAAACATGTCGACCACATATGGTAATATGAACCAGGTATCTGATGACATTTCCAACATTTATCCAATTTAAAATATTCTATATCTTTTAGGTTTCCATTCTTTACTGATTTTGGGACATGAGCTTCAAGAAGAAGTTGGTACAAATAGTCCTTGACTTACATCCGGTCACCTGGCGACTGTTTGAAGTTACAGCTGACCCCAAAAAAAGTATTTATGACCCCAATCTGAAATTCTGATAGTTGGGACCCCTCTATTGTCACCAAATATTGGGTGCTTGGTGACACAGCCACATTTATGGTCATTTGCAACCTCCCATTCCACTGTGACTTGACTGTGTTTTATGATGGTTTAACCAAAACCTGATACTGACTTCCAGTTTTCAGCAAAACTGCAACCATAGTGAAACATTGGTTTGTTGAACATCCAGCTCATTTTCTTAATGACTACCACAAAAATTATAAAATTGGGGTGGTCATGCAACTGATTTGTTTTATAACTATTATGACACACAAGCATAACAGGCAGGCTTTATTACAGTGCAGAGGTGGTATTCAGCAAGTTCTGACCAGTTCTGGAGAACCGGTAGTGGAAATTTTGAGTAGTTCGGAGAACCAGCAAATACCACCTCTAACTGGAGATTTTACAGTACCCTTCTCCTGCCATGCCCACCAAGCAATGACCACAGAACTAATAGTCAAATAATTTTGAACCACTGTTACAGTCACATGTCAAGGACTACCCATATTTAATTCCATTTATTCTTCCTTCCTCTTGTATAATATTTCCTGTAACATTGGCTGCCATACTACCCCAAAAGAACTACCCATGCCTAATGATTAGCAAAGTTCTTTTCTTCAAGTGTTATTTTCTCCAGAAGTATCTTGTGTGGCTCTGGCTAGGCTGTTGAGTTGAATTTTTGTTTCATTGGCACTTTATTTCAAATCTTATCAAGGTTTCCTTCTGCATACAGGTAGTCCTCTACTTTCGACCACAATTGCGCCCAAAATTTCTGTTAAGTGAGAGATATGTTAAGCCCCCATTTTTCCCCTTTCTTGACCCAGCTGTTCAGTGAATCACAGCAGTTGATAAGCTGGTAACCTGGTTGTTAAGTGAATCTGGCTTCCCCATTATTGACTTTGCTCAACCGAAGATCACCAAAGGGGATCCCATGACCTTGGGACCCTGCAACGTTCATAAGTGTGAACCAGTTGCCAAGCCTCTGAAATTTGATCACATGACCATGGAGATATTGCAAAGGTCATAACTGTGAAAAACGGTCACGAGTCACTTTTTTCATTGTCATTGTAACTTTGAACGGTCACTAAACGAACTGATGTAAGTCGAGGACTCCCTAACCTTCTTGTCTGATGAAGTCAGACAACTCCCTCATTTGCAGATCATGTTTGGATAAGCAATGCTCAACTGTAATGCAGCACTGTAAGTAAACTGTAGCTACATGCTACTCTAGTGCCAGCTAAGTTTTTTTTTAAATCAGGTCTTTTGCAGTGATCTGTGGGTTCTATTCTGCAGATCTGACCCAGTAGCTTTCCAATCTAGCAGAGATTTGTCTCAGTCTTCCAAATCATTGCCGTGGTGCCCACTAAAAGGAAGAGCTTGCTATTGTTGTTCAGAAATAAAACAAGACTTGGTGCCATCTCAGAGAAAACTCTGGTTTTGAACCAAAAGGCACTCCTGTCACTCACAATTGCCTGCCCTCCAATACCACAAGCAGCCAACAATGGCTGCTCAGCCAGGGTGCTTCCACAGTTGAAGTAAAGTGCTTTTTTTAAGTGCATTGCACCTGTCCTTAGTCTCTCTGTTAGAAAGACTGACTTCCCACCACATCCCCTGCTTCCCAGCAACCACCAGAAAACAGATAGAAAATGACTTTAGAGGAGAGTGACGCAGGCTGTGTTAACCATCCCTTATAAGGGCTTGAAACGGTTTAAAATCCAATAGAGAATAGTGTGGGAGGACTCACTATTTCTGACACTGTTAACACTCGGTGGCTTATTTCAGCTCTGCTAAATACAAGAGTTATTAATATGCACTCACTAAAGTAAAAGCTCTCTTTAAGCTGCTCCAAAGTGGTGCCAAAACTAGGACAAAGTACATTGTTGTAGTAGGATGGTAGCACTGTTGCTTGGGGCAACTGCTGGAGTAACTTTCAGCCCCTCTGATAAGGCTATTTCTGAGTCAAAGTTTCTTTGCCACCCTTGCTTGCTGACTTTCTTGTTAGAAAGAAGACTACTGTATTACTAGAAAACAGATTATTATATGACTTTGTCCTGCTAGTATTAGCTGTCAATTCTGGTAAGTTAACACCTGGAGGTAATTGTTTAGTAAAAAGTTAATCCTGGTGGTAATGATACTACCATGAAGGAATACTTTTTTCTTTCCCTTTAAACTATTTTACTTGAAGATTTTATGTGAAATGAAAAATGAGACATACATATTTGGTATTTTGTGAAAATGACAGGAGCTAAAATAATATATTATATTTCTTACAGAATATTTTAGGATTTCACCACATGACATGAGCAACTTTTGGTAATCAGATGTTATCGTTTACATTAGGAGAGAAACCCAAAGATTAGGCTCAAGGGAACACAAGTTGGAGATCAAAAGTTGGCCACCCTTTCTTAGTACAATTTAATCATTAAAATATATATTTCCCTCCTTATTCACCTACAAAAATATAACTTCCAAATCCACATATTTTTTCCTAAAATATATTTCCAAAGTATTATATTATTATTCTATTGTCACTGAAAAAATATTCTTTCTCTACTTATAACCAGGAGCATGATGAACAGGAATATTTCTTGACATAGTAGGAGAGAAGTCAACTTTTATTCTGTTAACTTACAATTCTTTCTGGCTTTAAAAAGTTTTAAGGCACAATATAAAATTGTAAGTTCTACTGTGTCTATAGAATAGTCTGATGTTTGCCAGAGGGCTGAACTGGTCATGTTTGGAAAATGCAGGGTTTTCTGGGCAGATCTTATGAAACCAGGACAGAAGGTCTTGCATTGTTACTGTATGGTTTCTATTAGCCTGGGCAGCATTACAGAGATGGTTAATTCAATTCACATGGCCATCAAAGTCACCATTCTTCTTCAAACACATTTTAAAGTTTGTTTATTTTGTATTCAATTTATTTATTTTTGTGCTCTGGGAATCACTGGATCCTGGTGTGGGAAAGATGGGTTCAGGAACTGCGTATGCTAGGATGGTTTCAGCTGGCTTCACTGCTGTTTCAGATATATTATCTCTTAAGAAAGCTGGTAAAGATTATTTTTACTGATCGCTTTCCTGCAATATGCATCAGTTCAAATGTTAATTTGAATGGATAGTCTGTCTTCATGGGATACTTGTGATATTAGCTATTCTTTTGATAAAAACCTACCTTGTACTTATAAATCTATTTGTACAGTGAAGATTATTCTCTTCAAAAGCCTACACCAGAGCCTATGAGAATGTTGCAGTAAACTCTGGGCTCTTTGTCACTGAATTCTAGAATTTTCTGAAATGTCAAGGCAAGTGTACCTACCAATTGTGCAAAAGGAGCCACAGTCTATTTTTTCCTCTCCACTTCCTGCCTCTTACAAGAAAATTAACCTTTCAGCAATCCCAATTTAGAAATATAGTTTTGGTCCTTCAATAATTGTAAGATTGCTGTCCTTTGAGACTGGAGGTTAGTTATAGAAGATGAAAGAATAGGAGATGACTTATATTATGTTTATAATTATTGGAAAATTCAAGTGATCTTCCTGCACCACTATAGATAGATGGAAAAAAAATATCATTAGCAGCCAGGGCTAGCATAAGGGTTCTTGATGTCTTTGTGGGAACTGGGCATAACTGTTAGATTTGGAGATTATTTTTAATGGATAGTGTGGGGGGGGGGGAATCTAACATTTCTGGAGGTTTGTAATTTTTAATTCTGGTTAGCAAAAATTTAGAAAATGCATTAAGAGATAATATGTGTGATGAGCGGAATAGAAAGTTGATAAATAAATAAATCTGCAGTTGGGTCCTTGTAATCTATGCAACAAATTACCATGGAGGTTAGAATGGGATGTTTGGGGAAGAACAGAGGAATAAATTTCCAGTTCTTGTAACTTTTAGTCCTGAAAAAACATTTAAGGGGGCAACAGAAATATATTATATGCAAATGTATTCACTTACAGTTAGAATTAAGTTTCTTTGAAGTATAAGGCAAAAAAACTGCATCTCATTTAGAATCAGAATAATATACTTTTTTTCTTTTTATGCCCCTGTAATCCCTTGATATGGGGTGGACTTGGGGCTACTGAAATGAACTGATCATTTACTGATCAGATACCCTTCCTGATGCTTACACAAGTTTGCAGCAGATATTTTATCTTTGCGCCCTGATAGAGAAATATCTGTCACTGCCTGTGATTGAACTCTCAACCTTCCAAGAGGAGGTGAGTATCTTCACTTCTAGGCCACCAAGCTGTTTCCAGAGTGATACACTACCCTGTTTCCCTGAAAATATGACCTACCCTGAATGTAAGTCTAGCTTGATTTTTACATATGTGCCTAATATAAGCCCTACCTCCAAAATAATCCCTAAATAAGATCCTACCCACTCAACAGTGCACAGGTAAAAATTAAGCTCTCTCTCTCTGTGTGTGTGTGTGTAGCTGCCCTACTACTTACCTTTGGACGGTTGTAGCCACGCCTCATAGACCCCAACACCTGCCTTGCCAGCTCATTTCTTCTTCTTCTGCAGCTGGCAAGGCTGGCAAGGCTATCCTGAAGGCCTTTGTAGTTGATGACAAATCTCCAGATTTTCCTTCAGGAAAGCCTTGCCAGCTGCAGAAGAAGAGGTTCCTGAAGGCCTCTGATAGCGAAAAGGAGGCCGAGGCCGACACGTTCAAGTGAGGTTAGTCAGTGGATAACATCTCCTGAAAATGAGACTTGGTGCCTTTTTGTGGCAAAAAATATATAAGACAGGGTCTTATTTTTGGGAAAACACGGTATATATTACGGATATCATCTGTTTCCATTTTTGGTGTATTGTAGTCTTAGGGAAAAATTACAGGAAAATGTATGATGACACAAGATCCACACTTAGGGCTAGGGTTAAATCTTGACTCTAGCCTCTTTCATTCTGCTTTTAAAAGCTGTCTTCTTCCACCAAGTTTTCCTAACTTTTTCTCCAAAAGAAAGAAAGAGGTTTTAAAGTCGGAGCCGTGCTGCAACAGTATCTTTCTCCTTTGCTGCCCTGTTGGGGTAAGGGCTAAGCAAATAGCTTGGGTAAAGTTAGGGTTAATTGAGACATGACCATGTGCAAAATCAGGAGGAAGGAATGCCACTGGACATCTCAGAGGACGTAAGGCACCTGTTTGTCCGAGAACCTGCCAAAAAGCTTCTTGAACCAGACTTGCGATTGGGTGGGTGGAGGAATCTTTCCCACAAAAAGGAAGCATCAGCTCAGCTTGTCACCAAATGGACGCCAACTACAGGCCAATTATAGTCTTGAACAAGGTCTCCTTGTATATGTCATAGTGGGGTGCCTGTTGCTTCATCAAGAGATCTCCAATCCCCTCAATGTCTTCATCCCCAAATGTATTTTGAGGGGGGGGAGCCCTGGAGGTAGGCTGACTAGAAAAGGGATGGGATTGTAGCCCACTTCCAGATGGTGAGATAGTAGCAGAAAGAACCCCTGTGCCACCATTGGGCCATAAGGAGCCAATGGGCAGTGAATAGGTGTGAACATTAAGGGTTAGGGTTGAGGTTAGAGTCAATCCTTACATTTCCATTTTTGTTAAATATTATTTTTGGAGTTAGGAAAACTTATGGAAAATATTATAATTAAAATCTGCAGTAAGGATATTATTATTATTTAATTCTATGTTCAGTGTAGTGGTAAACTAAGGACCAAATTTATATCCATAGTCAGGTAAGGGATAGGTTAATGGTTAGGTTTATCTTAGAGTTAGATTTCTGATTAGGATTAACTTTAAATTAGAGTTGGTCTATGGGTAATATTGGCCGTAGCTTTAGGTTTAGCACTATGGGTCAGATTTAGTCAAGGTTCAGATTAATATTAAGGTTAAAATTTGTGTTAAATTTTACATTTCCATTTTTGGGGTAAGTTTTCCTTCTGAGGAAAAACTTAAACACATTATGAGCAAAAATCTGCAGTTGGTGTTAGATTTAAATTTCCTTGACGTGCATATTCAAATCTAGCATGAACATTGGATTCAGGCAGATTTTTCATTGATAGGCTGTATCTTTAAAAAAAATTGTTAACATTTTTTATGATAAAAATAAATTAAGTATGCATCTTAAAATCGCACTCACTGCTGGGCAACTTTATATTAAAAAGGTGAAGTGGAAGAAAAAGGAAGAAAAAAGAGACTGCCAGTGTACACCCTCATAAGTGGGAAGCTAGTGGAGTGGAGGGAATGAAGTATTCCAGGAGAGTGATTATATATGTGAGATCTCCTTCAAGTGAAATGTTATTCCTAGTGACTGCAAAGACACATCTGTGTAGTTTGTTTAGCAAATGCGCACACACACACGTCAGAAAGCATCCAAAAGGAAGGCAATCGTAATATAGATTACTTAATAATATATATTGCAGTCATTCTTCTGAAAGTTTCACGCCCAATTATTAATCAGATCTAAATCTACGTAGCTTTTTGAGATCAGCCATGGTCTCTGTAGCAATAAATAGGACTGCCAAGCAGTTATGCTGAAGCTCCAGAACTCTGGAAATCCAAGAGAAGCTTACCAAAGTCCTTTATTTTAAACAAGGCATTCAAATATGTCATGTAATTTTTACTGTTTTTGTGGATCCCTCTTTTAATGACCATTCCATTATTTCAAAATCTGTATTAGAGCAATATGTTTATTGGACGGGCTCAGACATCACTCAAAAAGCTGCAAGCTTATAAGACAAACATAATAAGACCTACATATCACTTAAGACAGTAATTTTGACAACAATAGGAATGGGGAAGGAGAAAATGAAGGCAAAACTGACAATCTGAATTCATGAGCTTTGCACCATCCCAATCCCAAACCTGATCTGGTCAGGATTTCAAATTGCATCTAGAAACGAGCCCATAACTTCAGCTTTGTGTTTTGTTGTACTGTAAATTAGAAGAGTTGCTCCCTGACCCCATTTTTACATGGCTGATTTTGCAGTGAGCAGATAAGATCTATTTGGGAGTATATACATTTTTTTTAAACCAATATCTCATAGCATCTGGCCCCCAGCTTCCGACCCCAGGATTTCAAGTTCTCCTATTTCAGACTGCCACTCTGGGAAGAATTGCTGTCGAAGAGATGTCGCTGATGATAGTTTAGGCAGAGTTCTAGTATGGAACTCTGAAGCTCCCTTCATCATGGAAATTGCAAATCTGGATGCTTTGTAAAAGCTCATCCCAGCTTTGAAATAGTATTGTAGGTCTTCCTTGATAGCTGTTGGACTGTCTGATGTCTTTTTCATTTAATTTAGCCTGCTATCATTGCTGTGTTCTCATTTCCATATATGGGCAAATTGTTCATATTATCTACCATCAACAGGAAATAATGTACTACTGCTTTTTTTTAGATCTAAAATTGGGATTTAGTATAGATAACTGGAAAATAGTGCCATCTAGTGGAAAGTATGAGATTGGTAAATGGCTTTGCTTCATGTTAAGATGTTTCATTGACAAAAGAATTCCATACTTTCAGGGGCAGGAAAATGAAATAAAAGGCATTATTATGGTTGCTTGCATAGTCAGCCAGATGGTTTGACATTTTTATCCATCTATCAAGTCCATCCCAAGGTTAAACCTATATGCTATCCACCTCCCAACAGCTTTGGGTAGCTAACAACAAGCAAAGAAAGAAATTTCAATAAAATGAATAAAACATAAAAATAAAAGATGACAAGTGTGATGAATAAATACATAGTCAGTTGTTTAAATCTGGCATGGGGAGAATGCCTTTTTAAAATGTTCTTCCTTATCATACAGACACTGAGAATAATTTTAGTTTTTATTCTTGATTTTAAAATGTGACTTAACGGATTAGCATTATGAATTTATTCATTTAAAGAATTGGCTCTAAAATCATTTCCTTAGAAACTTTACATACATAAATGCAGCTTTATTTCAAATAAAGTGGTTATGACCAGAAGAACAATCTTATTTTTAACCTATATATTGTATAATTATAATTATTAAAACTCTTTACTGTAAGTCAGGGGTGTCAAACTCAAGGCCCACGAGCCAGATACAGCCCACAGGATGCTGAAATCTGCCCTGCAGGCCAGCCTGGAAATAGCAAAGAACCGGCCTGTGGTGCCTCTGGCAGCTAAAATGGGGTGTGGGGGGCCCACACATGCCCCCCCATTCCATTTTGCCTGGCAGGTTGCTAAGAAAGCCGTCTATTCCATCTCTCCCCCCGCTCCTTCCCTCTGCCAGCCAATGGAGAAGAAATATAATGCTGATCCGGCTCTCAAAGAAATCCAGTTTGACACCCCTGCTGTAAGTGAATCTGTTTGTTGCTATTACTCTGAATCGTGACTAAAGGAGAGGGGAGAGATATGGAGACTCAAGGGAAAATATACACTTTAGAGGCATAAAAATTAAGTAAAATGCACACTTAGCTCTTAGGCAGAGCCAGACTGCAAAATGTCATTATTTGAAGCAATAATGGAATCTACAGTATTCTATGTCTAAAAGGTAACCAGTGAGAAACAGAATTTTTCTTCCACACTAATGATGGGACATAATCCTCCCTGTCCTGGAATCAGAAGGTGAGTTTATGAGGCAGAAGAGAATCATGTGATAAAACCACAGTAACACCATTGCACTGCAAGTCCTAACCCTATTGTACATAGGTGCACATTGTGTTGTGTGTACAGAAGTGATGGGTCGTGCATCACAACAGCAGAATGCTTTCATCAATCCTCCTCCCTTGTCTCCTCCTATTTGTTGTTACTCTAAGTTTTGTAATGCTGTTATCCAGCTAAGTTCTGATGTGGTTCTCTGCTTTGACATCCAACAAAACCTTAAAGCTCTTCATGCTATAGGAACGGATTATAAGCAGGAGTGGGATTCTACTGGTTTGGACCGGTTCTATAGAACCAGTTGTTATGATTCTGTGAAGTTCGGAAAACCGGCAAATTGTGCCACAAGATGGCCCTGCCCCCTCCACCCATCCCTCCCCTCTCCATCCAGTCAGTCCTTATCACACATGCGCAATGGAGCATGGCGCACATGCCTGACATTACTGACTGCATTCTTCCCCACCCAGTCACTCCTTAAGGTATTTCTTTTTTTTCCCCCTCCCAACGATCAGCTGTTCCTAAGATCAGCTGTGCTGGGATTCCCCTTGCTTACTTACTACTTCACCCAGGAGGCTTCCCTGAGGCCCAGGAAGGCAAAAAATGGAGGGGGGGGGCACAGTAACCCCCACCCCTCCATTTTTTGCCTTCCTGGGCCCCAGGGAATCCTTCTGGGAGCAAAAACGCCCCCCCAGGAGGCTTCCCTGAGGCCCAGAAGGCCCCAAAATGGAGTGGGTGGGGTTGCTACATGCCCTCCCATGCTCCATTTTTTTTCCTTCCTGGGCCCCAGGGAAACCTTCTGGTGTCAAGTTTTGAGCATGGGCGAGAAAGAATGGAGACAAGCTTCTGAACGGTGAACTTCAGCTCTTTATTTACATCATAACTTGCTCAATTGAACAGCAGTAAGACCTGCCTTATATAGGCAAACGTTGTAACGATTACCCAATAACGAGCTAGGAACATTAGCTCTTGAACCAATAAGACATTTCTGTTAAGGGCCAATCGGATTCCCCAGAACGGGCCAATCCGGTCTGGCTGCTTAACAGCCAATTAGAAGTGCAGGGCCAGAACCCTGCACTTGACTCCAGCTCATACTTTATTAGTTGTATTGCATACATAACATCTGGGAGCAAAAATGCCCCCCCAGGAGGCTTCCCTGAGGCCCAGAAGGCCCCAAAATGGAGTGGGTGGGGTTGCTACATGCCCCCCCTTGCTCCATTTTTTTTCCTTCCTGGGCCCCAGGGAAACCTTCTGGGAGCAAAAACGCCCCCCAAGAGGCTTCGCTGAGGCCCAGAAGCAAGGGTGGGATTCAAATTTTTTAACAACTGGTTCTGTGGGCATAGCTTAGTTGGTGGGAGTGGCTTGGTGATCATGTTATAGGCTAGGTGTGGCCAACTCAATATCACTCACATCGAGGCATGCATTTCCTTACCTAGCCTCTCATGACTGTGGGAATGCTGCAACAGTCGTAAGTGTGAAAAATGGTCATAAGTCATTTTTTTCAGTGCCTTTGTAACTTTGAATGGCCACTCCACACAAGCAAAGTACCAGCAAAGGAGGGGGAAAATACTCCAGAGATGTTCCTGAGACAGGAAGTCTAGTCCTGCCAAGAATGTAATAAGGGTTAACAGAGAGGCAATTTCTCTAAGCAACACCAGAATGTTTCCTTCCTGCCTTCCTTACAGGATTAGGCCAGTAATTTCTTCTAACAACGGGTTCTATGAACTGCTTAGAATGTTAACAACTGGTTCTAGCGAATAGGTGCGAACTAGTAGAATCCCACCTCTGCTCAGAAGGCCCAAAGTGGAGGGGGGTGCTGCCCCCCCAAAAGAAGCCATGCTCACCCAGTCACATGGCCACACCCACCTAGCCACACCCACAGAACCAGTTGTTACAAAATTTGAATCCCACCCTTGATTATAAGGGACCGCTTCTTCCTGGTTACATGAGATCTCACAGAGGAGATATATTGTGGGTACCATCAGCTAGGGATTTGGAAGGTCAATCAATCAAATACAGTAACCCTGGAAACTATCCAAGAACATCAGAAACTGATATTAATTGAAAGCAGCATTTAGTCTGGGCATCCCCATTTTCCTTAATGGGAAAGAAAATGGTTCAGCTATTCAGATTTTATGTTACTGTTGAAATCCAATCAGGGTCACCATATATTATATATCTCTTCAGCATAAGTATTACCGGTAATTATCTCACCATTACAAATGCTATAACATTAAATTAAGGTAGATTTTTCAAAGTGTATTGTAGAGTTGTAATTGCAGGAATGTTCCAATCTCGGATGGCAAACCTCAGATAAAGAATGTTTCTAAGCAAAACAACTCAGGTAAACAAAGTTACTAATCTATGGATAAAGGAGGATTAGAGAGGGGAAGTAAACATATGTTAGACTTTAACTAGAGATAATTAACTGTATGGATTACTGTACTAAACAATAACGAAAGTTAAGCAGTAACTAAAGTTAACCAATGATGGAGGATAACTAAAAATGTATATAAATACAAGACTATACTCCAATAAAAATCATCATGATTTAGTTGCTCATGATCAAACAACTCGACTGCCTCGTCATTACAACAGTGTCTGTGATAAAACAATGTATATTTACCTCACCAGAAGTTCAGAAGTCAAAAGAGAGAGAAAAAGGGACAGTCTGCCAAGAGAAGATTCACTATGGAAGCAATGTGGGCATTTATAAGAATGCAATGTTATTGAGTCTTTCGTTTTCCCTTATTTAACACTGAGAAATATTGCCAAAAAAGGAAATAGCTACAGATGGTTCCTGAGGTTAGACAATTAATGCTCAATGTTTCATTAATAAGATAACAAGCAGAATGCATTGTTGTTTTCATGATTTTTTTAAAAAAATACATAAAGTGTTGAGTTTAATTGTAAAATCTCTACTATACCATTATTCATAATTATTGGAAAAGAATTGTAGAAAAAGAAAAAAAAGAGAATGAAACAGCCCTAAAAACAATAAAATTGATATCTAATTTTTGGCTTCCCTCTTCTCCAATTAACAATAATTGATTGATGGAATCATCAATTTGGATTAACATAGTAGGTATAGTAGTGTAGGTATACACACTTAAAATCTTTTCAATTTTTCCTCTCAGTTTAGATCCAGAAGATGGTGCTCATTCCTAGCAAAATATCAAAATAAGCTGTCACCGGAGGGTAGTACTTGAAAGGAACAACTTTCTCATCTCAGGCAAATTCATGTTCCCCTGTTGACTTTTCAATGCACAATTAAACAAAATATCAGCTAACTGATAAACCTCCTGTGCAAACAGAAATGAATAAAAGCTGTGGAAGAACAATGTTTAACTATCAATGAAGCCACATCAGCACTGTGAAAATTAAGTTCATAATTTCAGGTACCTAAATGGCAGATGAGAAAGCATATGTTGCTTTGCTGATCTTGTTCAGCTTGAGTCTTCTTAGGTTAAACAGCAAAGAATTTACAGCAGACGGGGTGGGGAGAATATCAACCATTTTAAACAAAGATTAATTATGTTTTATTTATGTCTCCTCTTTGAAAGTTGCCCAAATATTCAGGGATAGAAAAAAAAAGGATTATAATAAACCATCAGGCAATATGTCTATCTCAACAGAATATTGTTTTTCATTGTTGTTTGCAAAATGTGAAACAAATGATGAGGTTGGACTGGACTATGTGCATCATGTGGCATTTGGGTTTTCCTGAAAAAGGTGGACCAGGAGGAAAGAGTGAACATTAAAATCAGGAAAACGTAAGAAGAACTCCAGTGAATCAAGTATTTTATGCTACTGAGTAGCCCACCAGGAGCACTTAAGAAGCTCACAGAGAAAGGAGGACATTGGAGACTGGCCTTTGAGGCTGACTCCTTTTAATCCTGAAGGAGCTACAGAGTACCTGAAAAAAGTAAGATGATAGCATTGATGGGGCTTTTATCCATGGATTTATCTATGTGTCCCTTTAAAATCTTGTCAGGCCATATGGTGGCTTAGCAGTTAAGATGCTGGGCTTGTCAGCTGGAAAGCCAACAATCCAGGTTTGAGGCCTGAGCTCCCATTAACAGCTCCTGTCAACCTAGCAATTTGAAAGCATGCAAATGCAAATAGAAATGCAATAGGTATCACTCCGGTGGGAAGGTAACAGTGCTCCATGATGTCCTATTGGATACATAATTGGGGAAATATGTTTGGAAAAACGCTGGCTCGATGGCCTTGAAACAAAGCCGAGCACTGGTCCCCATAGTCGGCAACAACTAGCTGAATAAAAAGCATAGGGTTGACTCTTTTAAACTTTGACTCTGATGAAAGTGAAAAACTGAAGTGCTCTGTTCTTTTGATTGGGCCAAGATTTCCCAGCATACATTGGGATTGCCTGTATATATTACTTGGTATTCTTTTATATCATGAGGCTTTATATCTATTATATCTTCCATGCTGTCTTTCATGCAAAGTTTTAAGACCTCTAAATGTGCTGTTCTTTTCTCCGAGAAGAGCTGCTCTATTTATTATCCTCTTATACACCTTTTAGACTTACCATTTGGGGATATATTAGCCAGCGTACCAGGGGCATTGTATAACAGATACAATTGCACAATAGATTTATGGACATTGCTATTTTGGCAGCTCTATTGTCAGTCTCCCAATTTAATTTCATATAGCTGCAGCCACACCAGGTTACCATTTTTCGCCCATCCATCACAACTCCCAGTTTCTTTTCCTAGTCGACAGGCCATGTTTTGCTCGGGGCAAAAAGTGGGCATTGCATTCCAGTGGTGGGGAACCTTTTAGTAACTGGGACAATATCAGATTTGGGGAGGAGGACAAGCAAAGGACACCCTAGGCAGGGCAATGATAGAAGTGAACAAAATCTGAGCAGCATTGATATATGGAAAGAACAGGCCAGGGGCAAGTAAAGAGAGCTCAACTAAAGTGGTAGAATTCCAATAAGCACAAAAAAGAATGACTTTGGCCTCTTTCCCTTTTCTTCTCTAAACCAAGAACAATCCCAGAGGTGAATATAGTAAGTGCTAATATAGTAAGCTCCCCAATAAAGCAAGCATCTCAGAGTAAATGGTAAGAAACACTTGTGGGAATAAGGCAGAGAGCGAGACAATTAAGAAATGGTTAAATGCTCCAGGTAGCTAGATGCAAGATACATACGGGTGTCCTTGACATAAGACCTCGACTGGAATTTCCATTGCTCGGTGTGGTGATTGTGAAGTAAGTCCCTTCCATTTTTAGGACCTCTTTTTTTTTTAGCATGGTGGTTAAGCCAATCAGTACAGTTAAGTGAAATCCAGTTTCTCTCACTGACTTTGTATGTCAGAAGCTGGTTGGCAATCACATGACTCCAGGACACCGCAATCATCATAAAATACATGCCAGTTGCCAAGGGCCTGAATTTTGATCATGCAAGTGTGGGAATGCTGTAACTGTTGTAGATATGGGGACTGATCATACATCACTTTTTTCAGTGCCATTGTAGCAAAGGGTGCCTAAGCAAATGGTTGTAAGTCAAGGACTACCTGTAATAGAAATAAACAGAAATGAATTCGTGGAAAGGCCTGTAACCATCCATATCACTATAGTTTGGGAGAGGGCCTGCATGTCTGGAAAATTCCTGTCCCTTTCCCACTCTCTCCCATGGCTGCCCCAACCTTTTGGGCACCACGGACTAGTTCTGTGGAGAGAGGTTTTTCTGTGGATCAGAGGGGGCATGGTTTAACATGCTGCCTGCATTCCTGATCCCCTTGTTTGTGTGGCCCAGTTTCTGGCATGCTGCAGACTGGTGCCAGTCCACGAACCGGAGGTTGGGGACCCATGCTCTACCTTGGTGAAGGATAATTGTTTCCTTCGTTATGGTGTTTCCCACTCACTAAAGACTTTAATTTTCCTTGCAAAAAAGATGAGTTTTTCTTATGACCTGTTGTTGAGAGATGGTGGGGAATGCTTCTATAGCACCTAACTCCTGGCTTCTGGGACTATGTTGGAGAAGGAGGTTCATAAAAGATCAATGAAGCAGATGTTGAGTTATTGCTGGAGTGGATAGCAACAGAAGGGACAGCATTCAAATAAATTAGGATTATGAGAAACTAAGAAAAGAGGAAACTGCTGCTTTAAATATGCCAATTTGTTTCATTTGTTAGAAAGAATCAACCTCCATCCTGCCCTGGGATCTAATCTAAAAAAATTCTAGCTAGATTTTTAATATAAATTTTTTAAAATCAGAACCAGAAATCAGATTGAGAAACTATGCGTAGAAAATATTTGTTAATATCTTAGAAGTATGATTTATATAGCATCAGAATTAAAAGGTTAACTCTGAAGATCAAATCTAAAAATATTGGTAGTATATTAGAGGACTGATTAGTGGACCTAGTTTTACCTCATGAATATCTTCGCTCTGAACACACACAGTAGAAGTGTAAAATTTGATGTTTCCTTATTTTTTAAATGAAATAAACTAAATAATATTAAAACATGATATACTAGTGCACTTTTTGGCTTTTGCATTTTTGTTTCCCGTTGCTGTAACTGTTTAGCACTCTGGCCCTCGCGTTTAAATATTAATTACAATAAACTCAGTGGTGGGGTTTGTTCCGGACGAGCAGGCTCATAATCCTGCAAACCTGATTGGTCCGCTAACAGAAGGTTGTGATTGGTCGCTCCGGGCTAATCCGATTGGCTGGTTAACGGGCTGCCACGATTGGGCAACCCAAGCGCGGCAAGCTCAAATCCTTGTCATTGGACGCTTTAGCAGCAGCAAGCTCTATAAAAGGAGCTGCTGCAGCCAGGCTTTTTCGCTCTGATCAGAAGTCACTAATAAAGAGTTGAAGTCATTATCCGAGGTCTCATCTCCGTTATTGCGCCCATCCGCCCAGACATAACACTGCCGATGAGGATGGGATGCAGAGACGATAGAGCTGACTGAGCACTCGCAGAATATTGACAGAGCACGTGGTTGACGGCGCACAGACAACGGCAGAATGGCCAGCAGCACTATACCACCCGCCCCATTTGATCCAGCCAGCGAAGACTGGGATTCGTATATGGACAGGTTCCAAATGTTCCTGGAGTCAAATAATCTGAAGGATGCCACATCTAGCAAGAAACGTGCGGTTTTCCTAACGCACTGCCGACCCGCTGTTTTCAAAATGGCAAAGGCACTTGCCAAACCAACTGAAGTCAAAACGATGGACTGTGATACCCTTGCTCCCATCCTTCATGCTCATTACGCTCCGGCAGTTCCAACCCTCATTCAAAGACACGAATTTTACCAGAGGGATCAACGCAATGGTGAGAACATCAGGGACTTTGTAGCTGACCTAAGAAACTTGGGTAGATTATGTGGCTTCACAAATCTAGAGGAAGCCATGAGAGATCGGATTGTCCCTGGTCTAAGAGACCCGACTATCCAAAGCAAGATTATGGCAAAAGGAGATATCACCCTCGCAGATGCCATAGCAGACGCTACTGCAGCTGAAGCTACCCATAAATCAGCAGCACAAATGCGCAGAGCAAATGGTACCAGCCGCCAACCCACCAGTGACCCAGCAACTTCATCAGAAAAGTACACATCGGCCATCCACCCTGAAGACATCGATTCTTCATCGGATAGTGAGGAGGAAGAAGTCAACAGACTCAGGTCAGAGCATGACCAATGAGACCAGTGAGGCCGCAAAACAAATTTCCAATGCGCCAAATGCGGGGGAAACCACCCACGATCCAAATACAGGTTCCTAGATGCCATTTGTCGCTCCTGTGAAAAAAGGGGGCACATTGCTAAAGTGTGCCGGAACAAAAGAGGATCCAGTCCCAAGAGGAAAGGAAACAACTTCCGACAATCAACAGGCACCCCACCCACAAATTGGGACCACCCAAACAACCAGTGGAGCCACTACAACAGAACCCGGATGTTTACTGGCATAACCAGATGAGAAGAGGCACATCAGACCATTACCATCGGCCACGCTTCATTGTTAGACGCAAAGAAAATTCGGGTAAAGGTCACCATTGAAAATCGTCCATGCATCATGGAAGTGGACTCCGGGTCTTCTCTATCCATGGTTTCCTGGAAAACCCTTAAGCAGCTGGTTCCCGACATCAGCTGCCAGGATCTCAGCACGCAGCGACTTATATTAAAAGACTACCAGGGCAACCAAATTCCGGTCGTTGGTTCCAGTCACGTCCACGTCTCCTTCAAGGACCATACCGCAATACTACCCCTCACCATCATTGACAGAGACCGGCCCAGCTTATTGGGTCTACAGTGGTTCACGCCATTAGGAATCAAAATGGCAGGCATCAACCAGACTGTAGACGAAGACTGGGAGGCAGCCCTTATCCATGACTTTCAAGAAGTCTTCACTGAAAAATTAGGCAAGTACAAGGGGTCCCCCATCTCATTTAATCTCTGCCCTGATATCGCACCCATTTGCCTAAAGCCACGTCGAGTTCCCTTTGCTCTCAAACCAAAAATTGATGAGCAATTGGACAAATTAATTGCACAAGGCATGCTAGAACCCATCGATCACACCCGATGGGAGACCCCAATTGTAACCCCAATAAAACCTGATGAATCTTTGAGAATCTGTAGGGATTACAAGGCTACCCTAAACCATGCGTTACAGCAGAGCGCTTATCCATTACCCATGGTCCAACACCTACTTCACTCACTTGGGGGTGGAAAAATATTCGCAAATCTTGACCTGGCCCAAGCTTATCAACAGTTGCCAGTAGACGCAGAAGCCGCAGAATTCCAAACCATAGTTACACACAGAGGTGCCTTCAAGTGTAACAGACTCCAGTTCAGAGTAAGCGTAGCACCTGGCATTTTTCAAAGTTTGATGGAAAGGTTGCTACAAGGCATCAAAGGGGTCGTACCTTACTTCGATGACATACTGATAGCCGCTCCTACAAGAAGTCAGTTAGAAAAACGCCTAAGAACTGTTCTACAAAGGTTCAAAGACGTGGGCCTCAAGGTTAAGAAGGAAAAGTGCCAGTTATGCACTGAGAGGGTTGAATTTCTTGGTTACCTTCTTGACAAACATGGAATTCACCCTACTGAAAAGAAATTAGCTGCCATTAAAAATGCCCCAAGACCAAAGAACAAAACAGACCTCCAAGCCTTCCTGGGACTCATTAACTTTTATAACATCTTCCTACCCCAGAAGGCGACTGTTGCTGAACCCCTACATAGACTCCTCGACAAGAAGGCTTCCTGGTTTTGGGGATGTCAGGAGGATGTCGGGAGGTTTTGGGGATGTCGGGAGGAGCTTTCCAACAAGTAAAAGACCTTTTAACTTTGGATGCAGTACTCATCCAATATAATGAGACACTTCCATTAACTGTGACTTGTGACGCCTCACCTTTTAGGGTAGGAGCCATCCTGTGCCACATCCTACTGAATGGTACAGAGGCGCCTATTGCATTCTTTTCAAGAACTTTGTCTAAAACAGAGAGAAACTATAGTCACTTAGATAAAGAAGCCCTCACTATTGTATCTGCAATCAAAAGGTTCCACGAGTATATGTATGGAAGATCTTTTTCCATCATCACAGATCATAAGCCATTACTTGGCATCTTGGAAGGGGACAAACCAACTCCTCATATCTTATCTCCAAGGATGACACGATGGTTGGAGTTCTTAGCCGCCTACGACTACCAGCTGAGACACCAGCCAGGAAAAACCATCCCCCATGCAGACGCTTTGAGCCGTTCCCCATTGCCAGAACTTCTAGATGACCCAGCTCCCACTCTGTCTGCATTGAAAATTGAGACGCTTCCCTCACCTCCACTAACAGCACAAGACATCACCTTGGAAACAAAAAAAAAGATGCATGTTTGGCACGAGTTCTTAGCTGGGTGGAGAGGGGATGGCCAGAAATTGAACCCAATGACACCTTTAAACCCTTCAAGAACAGACAAACAGAACTTTTCTCCCAAAAAGGATGCGTGTTGTGGGGAGACCGAGTGGTCATACCAACTAAACTACAAAGGAAAGTTCTCAATTTACTACACGATGGACACCTGGGCATCGTACAAATGAAGGCGCTTGCAAGGAGCTACACCTGGTGGCCAGGTATGGACAAACAAATTGAAGCCTGGGTTGCCACCTGCAGCAAATGCCAAGAAACATGCTTGGCCCCACTGAAAGCACCACCAGCTGAATGGGAAACGTCCGGGGGTCCATGGTCCCGCATCCACATCGATTTTGCAGGACCTACAAAAAGACATACTTTCCTAATTACAGTAGACACCTACTCGAACTGGCTCGAGATTAACAAAATGAAGACTACCACTACAGATGCAGTCATCAAGAAATTGAACAGACTTTTTGCAACACACGAGCTACCAGATGTCTTGGTTTCCGACAATGGCCCTCAATTTACTGCCTTGGCCTTTGAACAATATCTAGCAGACCGGGGAATACACCATGCCTTGACATCACCTGTGCACCCGGTGGCCAATGGCAGGGCTGAACGGATGGTTCAGTTCACCAAAAAAACTTTACAAAAAATGGAACAAGGAAACATCCACGACAAAGTCACCAGGATGCTCCTTCTCCAGCATATTACACCAAACAGTACCACAAACAACAGCCCAGCTGAACTGATGAGCAGAAAACTCAGATTACATCTAGACCATCTACATCCAGTATACACTCCGGAAAGGCCACTGGGTTCCAGCAGTAAACACCGTTCATTTAAGGTAGGAGACCCCTTATTTGCAAAGAACTTTTCAGGTGACCAATTGTGGATCCCTGCCAAAATAACGCAAGTTACCGGCCCCCATTCCTACCGTTTAGAAACCACAGATGGGAGATTGTGGAAACGCCACATCGACCAGCTGTGCTCTAGGCTAACCACAACTCCCATCACTAACCCCGATCTCGAAGCCAGAGGGGGAAGGCAAACTGGGGGGTTTGAAATTGAACCAACATCTGGTTCAAAAGACATAACCCCACAACCAGCACAGCAAAGCCCACTATATTCACCAGCTGAGGAAGAGCCTTGGCAGACGATCGCCTCTCCAGGTAACAGCAGCCGAACGGGGTCAACAAATCTGGAGAACCCAGATGGAAGAAACAAAGGAGGCATTGCAGGTATCCCTGGATCACCTGTAAGGAGACCCAGCATTGAAGCCAGGTCACCACTCCAGACAATTCCAGTAAGGAGTCCGACGGAACCAGAAACCGAGCAAAGACCTTTTGAACAATGCAAATCAGGTAGACAGGTGCGAAGACCCCCCTACCTGCGAGAATACATCACCCCAACCCTTAGACGGAACCTAGAGGGGAGGGGTGTTCCAGACTAGCAGGCTCATAATCCTGCAAACCTGATTGGTCTGCTAACAGCAGGTTGCAATTGATCGCTCCGGGCTAATCCGATTGGCTGGTTAACGGGCTGCCGCGATTGGGCAACCCAAGCGCAGCAAGCTTAAATCCTTGCCATTGGACGCTTTAGCAGCAGCGAGCTCTATAAAAGGAGCTGCTGCAGCCAGGCTTTTTCGCTCTGATCAGAGTCACTAATAAAGAGTTGAAGTCACTATCCGAGGTCTCGTCTCCGTTATTGCGCCCATCCACCCAGACATAACAGGGTTCAAAATGTTTTACCACCGGTTCAGTGAGCGTGGCTTGGTGGACACGCATTGTGCACGTGCACACACTTTGTATATGCTCGTGCACCAAACACGAACTTTGCGCAGGTGCAGAGGCGTTCCAACTCACTCTCCTGGTCGCTTCAGCAGCTTCCATTGCACTTCAAAAGCAGAGTATAAAGGTGAGCCTGGGCGAGTGGGTGGGCCCAAAAGCAGAGCAGCAGAGAGAACCGGTTCAGTCTCGGCTGCTCATCACTGCTACTGGCTCGGCAGAACTGGGCCAAACCGTTAGAATACCACCCCTGAAGAAAATGTAATCTGAGTTTATTATAGTCGTTTTGCTGTGATTGTTAAATAAGCAATCAGCTCCTTTTAGTATGTTGACATAAATTCAATAATTGACACCCCTCACGGGAAGGATCCTGTCTTTCAAAATGAATGTGGCCTTTGACAACCAGGGTGACTTGCTTGCCCTCAATTTAAACAGTAAAAACTGCAGCACAATTAGAAAGAATGTGGGACATTAGCTGATTACAAATTGTCATTTAACATCAGTAGGGCTGCTGATTGGCTAAAGCAACAGATGACAACAACAAAAAGTTAACCTGACCTATTCATATAACTTCTGAAGCAGCTCATGAGAAAGAACTGCAGAAAACTGTTATTTTAACAATAAAAAGTGGTTCTCCGTTCACCTCCCATGAATTATGAAGCACCCTTTTCTAAGGATTTGCATATTATCCATCACTCCTCATCTTATGGAGCAGAGTTGGCTAAAAAATATCAGACAATAGGTCTCCGGTAAAATCCCCCTTACAGTTCTTGAATAAGGCAAGTTTCACACATGCTAGAGAATTGCTCTTGTTGCCATCTCATAAAATGGAATTGGTCCTGAGCAGTGGTGGGATTCCATTTTTTTTACTACCAGTTCTGTGGGCGTGGCTTGGTGTGCATGACAGGGAACAGATACTGTAAAATCTGCAGTCAGAGGTGGTATTTGCCGGTCCTCTGAACTACTCAAAATTTCTGCTACCGGTTCTCCAGAACTGCTCAGAACCTGCTGAATACTGCCTCTGGTCCTGAGTTTCTACTGGCAGAATAAAATGCAGAATCAATCAGTGGCTTAGAAGTGATTGGTACTTGCAGACAGAGGCAATTGCCTTAGACATGATTTGATGGGAACAACTGGTGAAGGAGCACTCCTGAATATCATCTCAGCATTCACTTCCCATCATTGTTTCAATCAATCAGAATAGAGCTGGAAGAGACCTTGGAATCTCCTGTTCAAGCAGGAGACCGTGTATAATTTCAGACAAGTGGCTGTTCTGTCTCTTCTTAAAAACCTCCAGTGATGAAGTGCCTACAACCTCTGGAGGCAAAGCCATTCCATTGGCGAATTTTTCTCACTGTTAGCAAGTTTCTGCTTCCAGGATGTTTTCTCTCCTTGGTTAGTTTCCATCCCTTGTTTCTTGTCTTGCCTTCTGGGACTTTGGAAAAATAGGTTAACCCCCTCTTCTTTACTCATGGGAGAGAAAACTGGAAATCTCCAATGAAATCCAGAACCCTGATTCTCTTCAGATTTAACTGAATGATTCCCATGCCAGGGCTTCAATAGTTCTCACAAAACTTGAAGGAGTTGACTTTCATTCTCTCTTATATTTATAAACATGGCCCAGAAGACCAATCTGCACAATCAAGAAGAAAAGCTTACCTTTATACCTCCCACAGTGGTGGGATTCAATTTTTTTTACTATCGGTTCTATGGGTGTGGCTTAGTGGGCGTGGCTTGGTGGGTACTGCAAAATCTCCATTCCCTCCCCACTCCTGGAGGAAGGTTACTGCAAAATCCCATTTCCTCCCCACCCCACTAACCTGCTTTTCAGCTCCATTCTCCTGTGCAGGGCAACAAAAGACCCAGCCGATCAGCTGGGACTCAAGAGGCAGAGAATAGATGGGGGCAGGGCCAGTCAGAGATGGTATTTGTTGGTTTTCCAAGCTACTCAAAATTTCCGCTACCAATTCTCCAGAACTGGTCCGAACCTGCTGAATACCACCTCTGGTCTTGTTCCTTTTTAAAGCAAACAGATCCATGGATTACAAAAGTGCTTAAACCAATGGAAATTACTATATTATTCAGAGTTGTTTCCCTTTCTTAAGAACTTTGGTGTTTTTAAAAAATTGTGTACGCTCTGAGAATATAGCTTTTCCTTGTCAAGAACCTAGGGCAGTGCCATCATTAATATTACTCCACATATAATTTATTCTGTAGCTTATTTGAAGAGGTAGGATATGAAATGTTATTAGTAATCTCTACAAACCTCTCCAGGATATAATGTCATTTATCTGGCTTTTCTTATTTTGCATTCATTCTAATGATAAACATGTTTATTGTTTCTCACTACTGAATAATTCTTATAAATTTCAGTGGTTGACACCATTCTAATTGGAATATATTAAGTAATGTCATAAGATGCCTACATAAGTAATTCCTGCTCTTCATGAAAATCTAGCTTCTGAATTATTCATTAACTGAGAAAACCAATAGTTTCATGCTGTTTGCTTGAGTAATCTCAACAATCACTTCATCTCAAACAAGTAAGCCAATTTATGTAAGGGAGGAAGTAGACTATATACAGCTGGTTCTAATTTGGTGTAGTCAATGTATGTTGAACTATAATTTCCTTATCTGCTGGCCAGAGGATGATGGGATTTGCAGCCCAAGCTATGTGAAGAAAATGAGATCAGGGAAGGATGTAATATACTTACAGCCTTGGCCAGTATTTATATTTTAATACATTTTGCAACCCTTTTTGATTATGAGTGGAATCCTAAAATACATTAAATTTTGCTGTGCATTTCAATTGCTTAAGAATGTGCAAAGGGATTAGCACCATGCATGATGAGATAAATGTCAAATGAACAGATAGAAAAGCAACCAAAAATACTGGATGATTAATACAAGATATGAAAGGAAAACATCTAAATTGTATGATCTGATTTCCCTTTACATCCCAAGCTATAGCAAGATCTTGGATTATACAGATCATGCCAGAATGGTTTAAGGAGAATGGAAGTGCCACAATAACTATTTTTCTAAGGACGCTTTAGAATGGACTAGAACAGGGGTCCCCAAACTTGGCAACTTTAAGACTTGTGGACTTCAATTCCCAGAATTCTCCAGCCAGCATAGAATTCTAGGAGTTGAAGTCCACAAGTCTTAAAGTTGCCAAGTTTGGGGACCTCTGGACTAGAACCTATTGTAAGAACTGAATTTAGAGAGACAACATGGTTCAGCATAGAAAAAAATGTAAGATGAGGGTGGAGATTATTACCATCCCTATTTAATTTATGGCAGAATTGAAAAGATAACTTCTGAATGAAATGTAGATACTGAATGAAACTGATAAGTTCTGCGCATGGGTGCAAGGAACGGAGACGAGGCAGTGAACAGTGAACTTCAACTCTTTATTAATCATCGTGAACAGAGCAAAACCGGGGGCAGCAGCAGCCCTTTTATAGGGCAGGCTGCTGACCTATTAACCAATGAGAACATGGAAGTATTAAACCCTTGAACCAATGAGAGTGGCTCATTAACAGCCAATCAGATTCTCCAGAATGGATCAATCCGATATCGCTATTATTGGCCAATCAGAAGTGCAGGATGAGAACCCTGCTTTTTCTTTAAGCTTTGATAAAACTTTATTTAAGCGCATTTGTTAGTTCATAACACCCCTTCCCCCCGGGTTCCATTTGAGGGGTGTGGTGATGTAATCTCTAAGATATGTGGGTTGTTTTAACTGTCTATTATATTTGCGCTGTCCCACCGGTTCCCGGCTGCAGTCCAGCTTCAGTGGGATGTTTTTGGACATATCTGGTACCGGCGGTTCCGCATTCTCACTGGACGACTCGGTGCCGCTAATTCTGTCATTGTTGTTGTCCTCTGATCTTAGCGGGCTAGCCTCCGTTGCGGTATTCCTCTGTGGTGAGGACACACCCCTCTCTGATTCTTCTTCATTACTCACGCCCGATCGCTGACTTCCTTCGCTTCTGCTCTCCACCATCTCGAATTCGGTTTCTTCAACATCCCCTCCCCCCTCAGTTTGGGAGTCCCAGGAGTCACGGGTACTGGGTTGTAGCCTAGAGCGAAGCTGATTTATATGGTGTTTCCATATTTTTCCGTCGCAGGTTTGCACACGGTACGATCTGGGCCCGGTGGTTTGAATTATGGTTGCTTCGAACCATAATGGTTCACTGGAGAGGTTTTTAGCGAAAACTAAGTCACCTACCTTGAACTCGTGGCATTTTCCGCTAGATCCACAGGGTTTCTCTGGTTCGTAGGAAGGGTGAAGCCGGTCAAGGTGGGAAAGGAGCTTGCGTCCCATCAATAGTTCAGCTGGCGTCTTGTTGGTACGCTGTACGGAGTGATGTGTTGGAGTAGGAGTATTCTGTTTATTTTTTCATCAATGTCCCCATAGTCCATTTTATGGAGAGTTTTTTTAACAAATTGTACCATGCACTCGGCCCTGCCGTTAGCTGCAGGGTGCACAGGCGAAGTTAGCGCATGGCGGATGCCCCAATCCGCTAAGTATTGTTCAAACGCCAGGGCGGTGAACTGGGGTCCGTTGTCGGAGACCAGAACATATGGCAGTCCGTGCGTTGCGAATAGCCTGTTCAATTTTCGGATGACGGACTCCGTTGTAGTATTCTTCATTTTGTGGATCTCGAGCCAGTTGGAATAGGCATCCACTGTTAGGAGGAATGTATGTCCTTTAGTAGGTCCCGCAAAATCAACATGGATGTGGGACCACGGTCCCTGGGGGGTTTCCCATTCTGTTGGAGTTGCTCTAGATGGGGAACTGCTGACTTCTTGGCACTTTAAGCAACTCTTTACCCAGGCTTCAATTTGTTTGTCAATGTCCAGCCACCACGTGTAGCTTCGTGCGAGCGCTTTCATACGCACGATGCCGGGGTGACCATCATGCAATGTTTTCAATACTGCTCGTTGTAACCGCTCTGGGACAACAACTTTATCTCCCCATAGGATGCAGCCTTTCTGTGAAAACAGTTCTGTTTGCCGATCTCTGAAAGGGGTGAAATCATCAGAGGTTTGTTCTATTGGCCATCCTCTTTCTACCCAGCTAAGAATTCGCGCTAAGACAGGATCTCGTTTTGTTTCAATTGCAATGTCTCTGGCTGTTAGCGGTGGTGCCTGTAGCATTTCAATCTGGAGTGTCGTAAGGGTTGGAGCTGGGTCGTCGACGGTTTCCGGAAGTGGGGCACAGCTCAATGCGTCAGCGTGGGGAATGGCTTTCCCCGGGCGGTGTTGTAATTTATAGTTGTACGCAGCTAAAAACTCCGACCAGTGAGTCATTCTAGGTGACAATATATAGGGGGTTGGTTGTCTCCCGCTATAATCCCTAACAAAGGTTTGTGGTCGGTAACAATAGTAAAAACTCGTCCATACACATATTCATGAAACCGTTTCACAGCAGATACAACAGCAAGAGCCTCTTTGTCGATCTGACTATAATTACATTCAGCCTTTGATAAGGTCCTTGAAAAATAGGCAATTGGGGCCTCACTACCATTTGGTAACACATGACTCAAAATGACTCCTACTCCAAATGGTGACGCGTCACATGTAATTGTTAAAGGCAGAGTCTCATTATACTGCATTAAAACAGCATCTGAGGTTAGTAAGTTTTTCACTTGTCGGAATGCGTGCTCCTCGCGGTGTCCCCAGACCCAGGTTGCTTTTTTGTTGAGAAGTCTATGTAAGGGCTCAGCTACGGTCGCTTTCTGGGGCAAGAAGATGTTGTAAAAGTTAATGAGCTCCAGGAAAGCTTGGAGATCAGTTCTATTTCTGGGTCTTGGGGTATTTTTGATTGCTCTCAGCTTGCTGTTAGTGGGGTGGATGCCCTGTTTATTGATTAGGTACCCCAGGAACTCTACTTTGTCTGTACACAGTTGACATTTATTTTTTTTAACCTTAAGGCCAGATTTCTGGAGAACCAATATAAGTCGCTTTTCTAGTATTTCTCTATTCGGGGCAGCAATTAAAATGTCATCAAAGTATGGCATGACCCCCTTGATCCCTTGCAAGAGTCTCTCCATCAGACTTTGAAAAATCCCTGGGGCTACGCTTACTCCGAATTGGAGTCGGTTGCACTTAAAGGAGCCTCGGTGTGTAACGATCGTCTGTGCCTCTGCGGTTTTTTTTATCGACAGGCAGTTGTTGGTAGGCCTGTGCTAAATCTAATTAAGCAAAGACTTTTCTGTCCCCCAGGGAATGGAGAAGGTGTTGTACCACCAGTACCGGGTAAGCGTTCTGTTGAAGAGCGTGATTAAGGGTAGCCCGGTAGTCCCCACAAATCCTTAACGATCCATCCGGTTTGATGGGTGTTACGATTGGGGTTTCCCAACGAGCGTAGTCAGTTGGTTCTAAAACACCCTGGGCTATTAATTTATCGAGCTGCTTGTCAATTTTTGGTTTAAGGGCAAAAGGTACCCGACGAGGCTTAAGGCGGATGGGGGCTACTTCAGGGTTAAGGTTAAATGATATCGGGGTCCCCTTGTACTCGCCTAGTTTGTCTGCAAAAACGTCCTGGAATTCCTGGACGATGGCCTCCTCCCAGTTGTCGCTTCTGGTTTGGTGAATGCCGGCTACCTCGATCCCGAGTGGGGTGAACCATTGAAGGCCTAACAAGCTAGGCCGGTCACGGTCGATGACGGTCAGTGGTAATGATGCAGTACGATTTTTGAATGATACTTGGACTTGGCTGGATCCAACGACCAGAATTCGGTTCCCCTGATAATCTTTGAGTGTGATTCTGTGGGCTCTGAGGTCTTGACGCTGGACGGCAGGGATTAATTGTTTAAGAGTCTTCCAGGAAACCATCGAGAGAGACAATCCTGAATAGACTTCCATCACACAAGGCTGGTTTTCGATGGCGACCTTCACTTGGATCTTCTTTGCATCTAGCAATGAGGCATGACTGATTGTAATGGTTTGGTGTGCCTCTTCTCTAAAATGGCCGGTGTTTTATTTCTGTAGGAGTGGTTGTTCCATTGGTGGTTCAATTGTTCCTGACTCACAGGGCGATTCTCTGTGGTCTGGCAGTAGTTGTTTCCCCTCTGAAATGGGCTGGATTCCGCTGCTGGTGTTGGTCACGTTCAGACCGGAGCCAGTTGACCTCCTCCTCATCACTTTCTGATGGTGATTTGAGGTCCTCGTGGTGGGTCGCTGTTGTGTGCCTCTCTAGGCGAGGTGAGGTATCGCTAGTGAGTTGACGGAGTGGTGCGTTGGTGCGGCGCATTCGGGCGGCCGACTTCCTGGTTGCTTCTGCTGCAGTAGCGTCCTTGATGATGACATCAGCAAGGTTGATGTCCCCTTTTGCCATGATCTTGCTCTCTACCGTCTGGTCAACTAATCCCAGAATTATTCGGTCTCTCAGAGCTTCTTCGAGGTCTGTAAACCCACAGAGGCCTCCCAGGTTCTGGAGATCTGCGATGAAATCTGCAACGTTCTCTCCTTTCCGCTGATCCCTCTGGTAAAATTCATGTCTTCGGACAAGCGTTGGTACGGCAGATGCATAGTGGGCCCGTAGAAGGGGCTCGAGGACGTCCCAATCCATGGTTTTTACCTCAGCCGGTTTCGCTAGTGTCTTGGCCATCTTAAAGACGGCAGGCCCGCAATGGGTCAGGAACACTGCTCATTTTTCCCCCGTAGTGGCATCCTTCAAGTTGTTGGTCTCCAGAAACGTCTGGAACCGGTCTATGTACGCGTCCCAGTCTTCTTGTGCCAGATCAAATGGAACGGGTGGTATGGCGCCTCTGGACATGGTTCTGTTGTCGATGTGCCTTCAGCCACGTGCTCTGTTTGGTGCTCTGTAAGTGTTCAGTCAGCTCTGATGTCTCCACATCCCACCTTCGTCGCCAGTGTTAAGTTCTGTGCATGGGTGCAAGGAACGGAGACGAGGCAGTGAACAGTGAACTTCAACTCTTTATTAATCATCGTGAACAGAGCAAAACTGGGGGCAGCAGCAGCCCTTTTATAGGGCAGGCTGCTGACCTATTAACCAATGAGAACATGGAAGTATTAAACCCTTGAACCAATGAGAGTGGCTCGTTAACAGCCAATCAGATTCTCCAGAACGGACCAATCCGATATTGCTATTATCGGACAATCAGAAGGGCAGGATTAGAACCCTGTTTTTTCTTTAAGCTTTGATAAAACTTTATTTAAGCGCATTTGTTAGTTCATAACAAAAACAATAATACTAATGTGCAGATGATGCCACATTGCTAGCTGAAAATAAAGAACACATAGAAAATTATTTTAGGAAACAAATTTATGCACTAATTTTTCCCAGCTTGAAATAAAACCCAAATCAAACACACCATAAGCAACAAAAGATCCTTATTTATTTTTGCTCCAACAGGAATACTATTCAAAGACCAAACGTGCATATTTGCATTCATTCAATTTTAACATACTGTACAATAGATTATTAAATATTTTGCAAAAAGGATAATTTGGAATAAGAAGATGTAAGAGGCCATCATTTGTAAAATAATCTACCAATTTATTTGCCCAATAAATTTTGTGTATGTGTTATGTGTGTGGGTAGATAAATGGCAGTCATTCAAAATTAAAATATCCATCAATGATTTTAAATAATTTCTTCATATTTTCAATATTCCTTAATTCTGCATGTTTATATTTCTGCATGCCATATACATTGCCTTTTACTTAATTTTTACCCACCTACAGTTTATTTATTTTAATAAAAACAAAACACACTACAGTGCAGGGGTATCAAACTCACGGCATCATGGTGTCATCATGTGATGTATTGGGGCTTTTCCTCCGTTTGCTAAACTGGGTGTGAGCGTGGCCAGCACGTGACATATCTGGTCCACCGGCTGCAAGTTTGACAGCCCTGCTCTAGTGCATTTATCCTAGGAAAGCTAAGTTTTGTGTGTGTGTGTGTGTGTGTGTGTGTGTGTGTATTTGTGTGTGTCTATATTAGAAATTAAAACAAGCTTTTGTGACAATCGTTATTTACAGATCAAACTTCTCTAGATTAAGCAGCTATGTTAAGTTGGCTGCCAATTTGTAAAAAATAAAACTACTTGGGAAAACATACTTCATTTCTAAAACCACACATACAGAATTTAGTGAGCTAGAATATAGATGATTAAGTAGGAGATTTTCATTTCAGCATCAATGGTTATGCATTCAGTGCTATCATATACATTTGACTGCCCGATCAATCAATAATGTGTTTACTGATAGTTAGAGATATCCAGCTCGTCATGCACAAAATCAGATATGAAGTTGAATGTAGAACACTGTCCTATTTATCTCATGCCAAAATGGATGCATCCCTTGCCACCACAGGGAACTCGGCCAACCTCTGCATGAAAGAAGCTAACCATGATTGATGCAGCTGATGCTCACCAACTCAAAAGAAGGCTATGCCTTTAACTCCATTTTCTGAGTCCCAAAGGAGAACGCTGGTTCTGTAATCCATCAAGATGATGAATCTTGTTTTGAATAACAACATTCAAGCAACTCAGTGAGGAAGAACCAAGGTAGCTTGTATGAAAGGCTTACATAAAGACGCCATGCTGGAGCAGTGAAGTGTTAGAAGGTGGAGGACGAAGTTGCTGTATTTTTAGAACAGCTCAGTGGGCAGAGGACAGAAGGCAAGCAAATCAAAGAAGAGAGGCTTTACTTTTACCTGAAGGATGGTCTATACCAGGGGTATCAAACTCAAGGCCTGCGGGCTGGTTCCGGCCTGTGGGGTTCTTAGATCCACCCCGCTGAGTCAGCCTGGAAACAGCAAAGGACTAGCCGACGGTGCCTTTGACTATGAAAACCCGCCTCTCGGGCTCCGTTTTCACTGGCAGAGAGCTATCAAAACAAACTCAAAACAAAACAAAAAAGGAGAAATATTTCTGCTTTTGCATTTGAGCATGCAAGAAGGGGCAGGAAAGAAGAAAGGGAAAGAGGAAAGACAAAGAAAAAGAAGGGAAGATGGGAAGAGAGCAAGGAAGGAAAAATAAGGAAAGAGGAGAAGGAAGAAGAAAGGAGAATGAAGAGGGAATGACAAAGAAAAGGAGAGGAGAGGAGAGGAGAGGAGAGGGAGGAAGGAAGGAAGGAAGGAAGGAAGGAAGGAAGGAAGGAAGGAAGGAAGGAAGGAAGGAAGGAAGGAAGGAAGGAAGGAGATTATAATGAGAGTGAGGGAGGGTCTCAGTGAAGTCCTGCCTTAGCAGTTGGCCACCACAGGCGACCCCAACATGAGTCCTCTATCATGGCCACCATGGCCATGCCCCCATCCTTGTCCCCCTGGCTCTCTGAGGTCAAATACAACTCTGATGTGGCCCTCAATGTAATCGGGTTTGATACCCCTGGTCTGTATGAAAATCCATACAAATGGTCCTCAAATTATGACTGTAATTGAGCCCCACATTACAGTACAAGTAGTCCTTGACTTACAATCATTCATTTAGTGGCCGTTCGAAGTTGCAATGGCACTGAAAAAAAGGACTTATGACTGTTTCTTCCACTTATGGCCATTATAGTATCCCCACAGTCAAGTGATCAAAATTCAGATGCCTGACAGCTGGTTCATATTTATGCCAGTTTCAGGATCATGTGATTACTTTTTGCAGCCTTCTGGCAACCAATGCCACTGGGGAAGACAGATTCGTTTAACAATCATGTTATTAACTTAACAATGGTAGTGATACACTTAACAACTGTGGGCAAGAAAGGTTATAAAATAAGGCAAAACTCGCTCAACTGACTCCTGAGCAACATAAATTTTGGGCTCATTTATAGTTGTAAGTTGAGAACGACCTGTAATAAGTTATAAAGTGGGTCACCATATGATCAGACCTGGCTTTTATGTCCTTTTTTGCATTGGTCATTAAATGAATTCAGCAGTCATTAAAGAATCCCACCGTTCACCATGGGGCAAGTTTTTGCTAGAAACCAGAAGTAAATGTCAGCTTCCAGAAAAATTGTTTTAAATCGTGGTCAATGACCGTGGGATGCTGCAAAGAGCTGTAAAGGTGGAGCAGTTGTTCAGCAACCTCAAATGCATCCCTGTGATCATGGAGGAATGTTGGAATTTTGAATCCAGATCCTAAGCAGCTTTTGGGGATCCTTTATAATTTCAAATTGTTGCTAAGCGACCGGTTGTAAATTGAGGACTGGCTGTAATGTCCCTTTGGGTTTATATTTTAAGAAGAAGCATACCATGGCTTTTCATTTGAGCCCAATATTTTTTTTTTTTTAAAGAAAATTTTATTAATTTTCTACAAACAAACAAGACAAACAAAACATTAAAACATTCAACTCTCGTATGTACATCCAGTGTGTCAGTAGGTTCATCATTTTTGTGCGTTCATTCTGTAGTCCCAGTTACAATTATGTTACATAACAACTCATATTATCAATCCAAACTTATATATCCTATAATCACTAAAAAAAAAAAAAAATTTGACAATACTTTTAATCATTCATGCTTTATGAGCTAACAATACTTTAAGCAGATTATTCAACAAATCATATAATCATACCAAATCAATCCTAAAAAAACCCTTTATAAATATAATATCAAGTAACAAAATAATAGCAAAATAGCAAGATAAAGATATTTCTTACTATCTAAAATATTCTATTATCATATTTTATCATCTAGCCATTTATAAAAAAGATCCCAAATTTCATAAAATTGTTTATCCTCTTGCTCTCTAATTTCAAATGTCAATCTGCTCATCTCAGCACATTCCAATATTTTCTTAATAATTTCTTCCTGTAATGGTATTTTCTCATTCTTCCAATTTTTAGCAAATACAATCCTGGCCGCTGTTACTACATTTACAATCCGGTATTTCAAATCTTTACTATATATATCAGGTAAAATTCCCAATAAGAAGATCTCTGGTTTCAAGTCTATATGTTTCTTTGTCATTTTTTCCAACCACATGCGAATTATAGTCCAATATTTTCTAGCATCCTCACAAGTCCACCACATATGGTAATATGAGCTGGGTATCTGATGACATTTCCAGCATTTTTCAGATTTGTTCTTAAACATTCTTGCTATTCTTGTCGGAGGAAAGTGCCACCTGTAAAACATCTTATACAAGTTTTCTTTATATGCTGTTGACATTGTCATTTTATAATTTTGAGACCACAATTTCTGCCATTTCTCTAAATCAATCCCATATCCAAAATTCTTCCCCCAAACAATCATAGTTTCTTTGATTTGTTCTTCCTCTAATTTCATTCCCAGTAAATAACCATATAATTTTTTAATCACCTTCTCATCAGTACCCATCAAGATCTTATCTAAATCAGTCTGCTTATCATAAAATCCCTCCGTTTTGGAATCTTCATCATACCTTGAATGTATTTGTGCATATGAAAACCAATTCATCCTTATACCTTGTTCCTCTAAGTTTTGGATCGATTTAAGTTCACCCTTTTCATCCAAAAGTTCCCCATATCTAACTGTTTGTTCCTTCTTGTAGATTATAGGATAGGAAAATGCTTCAATGGTCGATAACCAAACTGGAATTTTCAAATAACATTGTCTTTTTATCTTCTCCCAATTTAACCACAAAGACTCCCGTACATAATGTCTTCTAAAATAACCCTGTGTTTTAGTTCCCTTATACCATAAAAAAGCATGCCAGCCCAACAACAAGTCATGCCCTTCTAATGTCAACAACCTATGTTTCCTTAATGTTATCCATTCTTTGACCCACATCAAACTTGCAGCTTGATAGTACAATTTCCAATTAGGCAGGCCAAAACCTCCTCTAATTCTAGCATCTTGCAAAAGCTTTAGCTTTATTCTCGCTTTTTTCCCTTGCCATATAAACTTCAACATAATTTTATTTAAATCTTCAAAATAGTCTTTTCCAAGCCTAATTGGTATTGTTTGAAACAAAAATAAAATTCTAGGTAAAATATTCATCTTAATTGTTGAAATTCTCCCTATTAATGACAATTGCAAGTTTTCCCACTTCTTCAAATCTGTAGTTATCTGTTGTTTAAGTTTAATATAATTATTCTCCTTTAATGTGCTACATCTTGTTGTCAAATATATCCCCAGATACTTAACCTTATTTGTAACTTGAATTTTCAAAAGATCTGCCAGTTCTTCTCTCTGTCTCAATAGCATATTCTTTGTCAAAATCTTTGTTTTATCTTTATTTATTTTCAAACCAGCCACCTCTCCATATGTCTCTATCCTTTCCAATAATTTTGGAGCTGTTTCTAGCGGGTCTTCCAAAATAAAAGCTAAATCATCAGCGAAAGCTTGTAGCTTAATTTTCATTCCTTTTATGCTTTTATCATCCCTAATATTTCTATTCAACACTTCCAAGGTCAACACAAATAGCAAAGGAGATAGGGGGCATCCTTGTCTTGTGCCTTTCCTTATATTAATAAAATCTGTAAGTTCCCCCTCCATCATTACCCTTGCTGTCTGTTTATTATATATGGCTTCTATTGCTTGAATAAATTTTTTGGCAAAACCCATCTGTTCCAATAGTAATAACATAAATCTCCAGTTCACGTTGTCAAATGCTTTTTGAGCATCTAGGAATATCAAAGCCATTTGCTTTTCAGGATGAGCCTCATAGTATTTCAAAGTGTCCAAGATTACTCTCGTTTTGTCTCTAATTTGTCTCTTTGGCAGAAATCCATTTTGATCTGGGTGAATAAAGTTATTTTAATATTTTTTAAGTCTTTCTGCTAAGATTGAAGCAAAGATTTTATAGTCTGCATTCAATAAAGAAATAGGTCTATAATTCTTAATTAGCAGTGGGTCAGTCTCTTCCTTCGGTATAAGTGTAATATAAGCCTCTGACCATGAGCCCAATATTTTTATGCTTATACTAGAATAATATAGAGTTATGGTGGCACAGTGGTTAGAGTGCAGTATTGCAGGCTAACTCTGCCCACTGCGAGGAGTTTGATCCTGACCGATTCAAGATTGTCTCAGCCTTCCATCCTTCTGAGGTGGGTAAAATGAGGACTTAGATTATTGGGGGCAATAGGCTGACTCTGTAAACTGCTTAGAGAAGGCTGTAAAGGCACTGTAAAGCGATATATAAGTCTAAGTGCTATTGCTATTGCTAGTGGATACTGGCATAGAAGACTGATGTGTTTCATTTGCTTTGTAGCTTTAAGCCTGGTTTGTGTTTCCAAGCTGTCTTGGTAACTCCAAGCCAGTGTTTGTGTATAGCTTGGTTTTTCTACAGTCTAATTTATGGAGCCCTGAACATTTAGCCAATCTTGATTTGAATTTTTCTCATCACTATTTTCTTTTAAGTGGCAAAGATCCTATCTCATTTTAAAAATAAGGTCCTACCTTAAATGTTAAGCACTCAGTTTCATAAATATACAAGTGTGTTATCTTTATTAGTAATTATTAACTGCTCAAGGAGGAAGAATGACAGTGACAGCAGATTCAAAATTTAGTAAAGCCCTTCAGCTGAATTAGTAGCAGTGAAATGCTCTGCATGTAACCTGGGCACATATCACAGATTTCAAGTCTAAGTGCTATTGCTAATGCTATTGCTATGTATATTTATACAGGTAGTCCTCGGGTTATGAATGGAATGGAGCCTGCCCATTTCATTCATAACCTGAGGATTTGTGGGAGTGAATCTCATACCTTGAATGGGATCACTCCCTTCTTTCACTCACACATTTACTAATCGAATGCAAAGCTCATTAAATGCACAAGATATTTCAGGGTGGGGAAGGCTATGGGGGACCCAGTGATGGAACAAGCCACCTGCCTAAGACCACTTAAGGCCCCCCCACCCACTGAAATGCCTTATGCTCCTCACAATTGCTTTCCCTTCTACCCAACCTGCTGTGCTGAGTCACTTACCTTGTGAAGATCTAGCAAGCTGTCTCCTCTCCAGCCTCTCAACCGCATGCGCTCCTCTGCAGTTCCATTTAGGCCTCCACAGGCCTTGCAAGCATGTTGCCAGCCAAAAGGGAACTTCTGAGGGATGAATCGTCCCCCCATCCGATGCTTTGTTCAGACCTCTGCAGGCCTCCCTCAGGAAACCTGATTCTAATACAGAAATTCTAATACAGATTCTAATACAGAAATAAGCAAAATCACTCAAATACCCCAAGAGCTCTGCTGTGTTATAGGTTGCTATGGCAGCTGGATTGGGGAAGGGTAATACATGGTAAACAAAGTGTATAGGAAGAGAAAACCTTCAGTAATAGACTTCTAGAAGAGGAGGGAGAAAATATCCTTAGTCCTCAGCTGTTTGGCTTCACTGATCAGCTTTTAATCTTGGTTTTCCATTTCGTCTCCATGTTCACTAGGGTTTAGAGGAAGAGGGGTGGGTTGTGCTGAGTCAGGCTGGAAGGCAAGGCAGCATCCTGTCAATGGAAAAGCAGATCACCCACAAGTTTTGTTGTTTCCAGTAAACTACAACATAATCAGGAGCAAATTGACTCAGCTCTGCAAAGCAGAATACATTGAGACATCAAACAGGTTCAATCAAAGGAGATTCCGAAGTGATGCAAAAACAGAGGTATGTTAGTATTGTTATATAGCACAGCCTTGAATAAAAATTAGAATCGGATACAGATTCTCCAAATGTTCCTGCTTGCAAACTATGAGTGCACACTGTTGATTTGTGTCAAAAGGACTCACAAGTGCACATAGGCAGTATAAACAACTACCAGCCATCACTCTGCAGTATAAACAACTACCAGCCATTACCTCTTCTGGGAAGGCAACAACTACAACTGTTTTTATATTCATTGAGAAACAATATGCTAGAATTATGTTATTAGCAGGAAGAGATACAGACTCACTCAAGGGAGTAGATGTGTAATATTTCAGAGAACCACACATACAGTATGTCAGCATAGTCAACAACAAAAATGAAAGACTTGTTCCATGTTACACCCAATACAAAGAACACAGTGAGAGAAGCAGTGAAATGTAAAATTGAAGTAGCTTGATCTGGTTGCATGCTGGCTACAGAGGGGGCATAGCCACAAAATGTTGCAGCATCAAGCTAATCTTGACAAGCTAAGCAGAGGTAGACCTGGATAGTTTCCTGATAGGATACAGACAAGATTGAAAGTTTAAAAAGCCTCTTGGAAAGGGGCAATAGCAAACTACATTAGCATGTCACCAGGAGTCCTATTCAACTCAAGAGAGTGTTTCATTAATGTCATTATTTAAACTTAAATGCCACTCTATTCTGGGGACTCTCAGTGGTTTACAAGAGGCTGTTAGCCAAATGCCAATAAACAAATAATCAGTTGATCAGTGGGCCAAAGCTTCAATTGTCCCCAAATATTTTTCTGGAGAACCAAGACTTTAGGGTTGTTCTCAAATGTAAGAGGGAAAAGGTCTCAGAGATCCAAGGGTAGATTCTAAAGGAGAGGGGCATTATTGATATTATTGGGCCCAAGTCAAAAATTATGGCATGCCTCCCTCCTCCCCTGATTCCTTTGAGGAAAAAGAACACATAACATAGGAAAGAAAAAAAGCCCCCCTCCCTCTCCCTCTCCCTCCTATTTAAGTGACTGGAGAAAATTTTCCCATTCATTGAAGTGCAGTACGTGCAAAACAACTTTTCTCTGAGGATGAAAAGCCGGGGAAGGTAAGTGTTTATATATCTGTGGAGATTCTCAGTCCAGGTCATTGTTGTCCCAAAAGTGCATTTTCTAAAGGCAACTGGACTTTTTTTTTTTCCTTGAAGAAATTTAGCTTCTCATCCAAGAAGCTTCTTCAGTTCTGAAAAAGTTTATTGGATGAGAAGCGAAACGTCTTTAAGGAAAAGCAAAGTCCAGTTGCCTTTAGAAAAAGCACCTTCAGGGTAAGTGTTTATAAGAGGAGAGCTGTGTGTTCGTCTATAGTAGCAAAAAAAAAGGGGGGGAGAGGGGGGTCTGGTAGCACTTTTTCTGCCTAACAAATGTAATTAAGCTTTTGTGAGGTGGATTTAATGAGGTACACTGCAATGAATCATGTCCTTCATCAGTGCAGCAATGTTGACAGACTCTACTTACCAAGGAAAATAGGTGAGTATGGAATCTTGCAAGTACACCAGACAGTTGAGGAAGTAAAAAGAACATTAGATGGATATCAAAGGACAGTGGAGAAAATGGTCCTCCCATCCAGGGATTTTACTGTAGTTCTGCTTGAGTCCATTCCACTTTTCAAGCTGTGTATCTAATGTCTGGAATTACCCAAGTGTTCATTGCCTTGGTGGTATTTCCTCCACTGTTTGGACTTTTAAATCTTCACTTTCATTATGAATTTACTTCTAACCTTTTTTATTTCAGTGTGCTTAATGTTATCAGACTGAAGGATGCCCAGGCATTTGTGGCAATCTTTTCTTCCAGACTTCAGATATTATTTCCATAAAGCATCTTTATTTCTTCAGTTTTCACTGTTTTTTCCTCTTGGAAAAATATGGTGATGGTGAAAGTGGAGGAATCAGTGAGTCTCCTGGAAAGAGTTTTCTCTTGTTATTAACCTCTGACCCAGCAATCGTATCTTCCATTTTGCCATTGATTTTTGCATCTTCTGATGTTTCTACTGACTCCTGTTATTTCTGGGCACTTGATTATCCAATCGTGTGGCAGGGAGTCAAACACCATCTTGTAGTCAACCCAAGCTGCATTCAAGTTAGTCTTCCTTCTCTTGCAGTTTTCCAGAATCATCTTGTGGATTAGGAGCAGTTTAAAGTCAATACAAATGGAAAGATAACTTACTGTATAATTTCAAACTCTCTGTGTCTGTGTTTGTGACTCTCTGTCTTTCTCGCTCTGAGAGAGAGAGCGGGGGGAGGGAGAGATAGAAGAAGAAGAAGAAGAAGAAGAAGAAGAAGAAGAAGAAGAAGAGGAGGAGGAGGAGGAGGAGGAGGAGGAGAAATTGTTTACTCTATACATCAGAACAACAATTTTGAATGCTTTTTTCTTTTTGTTATATCAGGGTAGCAAAGAGGAGACATTCTGACATTTTACAATGCATAAACCAAAATTAGGAAGAAATTTAAAAACCAAGGAAGAAGATTGGCTGTACTATTTTCTATTCATCCTTTATAATAGCCTATAAAAGATGACCCATTGGGAAGTGGACACAGTGACATAGAGCAATCAGCTTCAGAGAATTATCTCAGGCCCTGAAATGCCTCCATAAAACTAGCATTTGAAAAGAAAGTTTCTTTGTTTTATCCTCACATAGCATTTTTTTGCTCAAATGAATCCTGAATAGAATACACTGTGTCTTTGGGAGTCAATATAGAGTAATTTCCAAGAGCTTCTTTCTGTGTAGCGCTTTTACATGTAATTAGAGAGTGAAGCTAAATTACCAAAGTTATTTATTAAAAATGTCTATCATTGGCTGCCAAAACATTACAAAAAATAAAATAATTCACATTTTTAAAAATAACCTAAATCAGAATACAATAAATATAGAGGCCTTAATTCAACAGTGGACCCACATCTTCTCCCATTTCTATATTACTCTTTTTATTATTACATTTGGATCCTGTTTTAGATATAATTCAAGCAGAAAGCATACGTAATATTCCTTCTTCCTCCTATTTCCCTTCCAACAATCACCTTGTGACGTGGGTTAGGTTGAGAGAGGGAGAAACTGGCCCAAAGTCATCCAGCTGGCTTTCATGCTGGAACTAGAATTCCCAGTCCCCTGGTCTCTGCGCCAGTACCTTCATCACTATGTCAAAGTGGTTCTCTCCTTAATATTTAATATTTTATGTAGCAAGTACCAACAGGCATGACTTCATTATAGTCAGTTAAAGGTATATTTTCTTCAACTGAACTGAGATTGTTCTGCTTTTTTCCATATGTTTCTCATAGACTACAGATATAATGGGCAACATAAAAATAAAGCAGTAAATCCTCAATCTGAGAAGTTTTTATTCAACCGGGATTTGCTGAAATATATACTCAATCGCTGCTATGGACATAGTTTTTAATCTTACATGAGATTTATAAAATGGCTGTATGGATTAATACTTGGACCTTTCCTGACCTATTTTTTGCCTGCCATACTACTGGTATGAATCATAATATGTTATCATAAGGTTTTTATTCCTTCTAATGTCAACATCAGCTGGCAAAGGAATTCTGGGAGTTGAAATCCACATAATATAAAGTTGCCAAGTTGAAAAACACTGTTCTACCTCATAAATTAACATAGGGCTTGGAAAGAAAATGGCCTAAACATTTGGTCACTTTCCAACTTGATTATGGCAAGCCACTCTATTAAGGGCTGCTTTTGTATATAGTTTTATTATACACCATCGAGGGTCACATTTTGTGAGATGGAAAGCCATATAAATATGAAATATAAATAAATCAGCCTGGAGGCTTCAATTGGTATAGAATTCAGCAGGTCCATAAAGGATGCCCCATTTGGAAGCGGATGCAGCGACACAAGGCAAAAATTCCAAGACTCATATTGCTCTTATGAATTGCAGTGACTACCAATTAATTTCTGGACAAATTATATAATTCTAATAATTATCTTTGATTATCTATGCAGGTAAACTTTGGCTTATGGCCACAATTGGAGCCAGAATCTCAGTGGTTGAGCAAAAGGATCATTAAACAAGACGACCATGTGACTGCCTCAATAACTGCAATCTATCTCCCAGTTGTGGTTGTTAAGTGGACAGATCAAAAGTGATTCCTGCCAAAGGAAGGCAGGCAGCTCCCCTCCATGCATGAATGAGAAATTGTGCCCTGAACTGGGAAGATGAGATGGGGATCATGAAGATTCCTGCTTCATCTCTCCATTTTAGGAGAGATGAACCCCATTTTAGGAGTTTCTCCACGTGCAGATGCAAGCTCATGTGCTGAACAAATGTTTGCTTGACAACTGTCCTGTTTAGTTTGATGCTAACAACAGTGCTAAAAAGTAACTTTATTACCAGTCCTCAAATTTACAATTGTCACAGCTCCCTGAGGTCACAGGATTGCCATTTGGGTGTTTTACAGCCAACTAGCATTTATCACTGTCACATGATTGCCATTTGCGAGCACATTTAACAATTGTGGGTGATTTGCTCAACATCAGCAGTGGAACTGATGTCATCTGTCTGGCACAGTCACGGAATATTTTGCTTAAATCCTTGCTTTTATCTTTGCTTAAGACCCATATTGCTTAGCAATGGAGTTGCCAGTCCCAATTGATATAGTTCAGTGAGGATTACCTGTAAGTGACTGGATGGTTAATCACAAAAATATGTAATTCTTCTTCATCTTTCTCTTCATCATTCTCATATGAAGAGAATCTAATCTCTTACTCTTCTACTATCTTTTTTTTTTTTTTGATAGATCAGCATTTGAGGAGCCTACATAAATATTTGCACAATTTATATCCAAGAGCTTTATAATTTATATACAATCTGCAGCAAACTGTAAATTCCCAGCTTGTTTAATAGGTCATTTAATATATAAAAAAAGTTACACTAAGTAGGAGTCAAATCCTTGCAAAGGATAGACTGGGCTTTATTATATAATCACATCGTACCTCAAAGTCAGAGAAAAGGTTGTTAGTCTGAGGATTAGGTAATCAGAAATACTAAGTAATCTAATCCCATTTCTATTGCTTTGGAATACAATGAATAAGGCTCTATCAAAAAAAAAGGGGGGGGGGGCTGCGGGAAATCTGTCAACTGAAGTACTTCAGAGGCCAGGTTTTAAATCCACAATATTACATTGGCATTTTTTTTTTTGTAAAAGTTTTATTGATTTTAACAACAGACAAAAAACATATAAAACATAAAACATGACATAAAAAAAATAAAAAATAAGAATAAAAAAATTTAAACATTCTTCATAAATTTACAGTGTATCGGTTGGTTTACCACTCCCTTTTGTGCATCCATTTCATAGTCCTCAGAATAATTATATTACATAATAACTCACATTATCAATCATCAATAAAATATCCCAATATCATTACTGAACAATCATTTGACTATAATTTTACTAATTCATACTTAAGCGAGATAACTATAATTAGGTTAAATTATTTTATGACAAATCATGAAATCATATCAAATCTATCATAATAAAATATTCTTAAGAATTATTAAAACCAAGAAAAATTATATATTCATTATTTCCTAAATTTCTAAATATTCTATTATCATATTGTATTATCCAACCATTGATAAAAAAGATCCCAAACTTCATAAAATTGTTTATCTTCTTGTTCTCTAATTTCAAATGTCAATCGACTCATTTCAGCACATTCCAATATTTTCTTAATAATTTCTTCCTCCATTGGTATTTTCTCATTCTTCCAATATTTAGCAAATACAATCCTAGCTGCTGTTGATACATTTACAATAAAATATTTTAAATTTTTATAATATATATCAGGTACGATTCCCAATAAAAAAATCTCTGGTTTCAAATCTATGTGTTTCTTTATCATTTTTTCCAGCCATATGTGAATTCTAGTCCAATATTTCCTGGCCTCCTCACAAGTCCACCACATATGGTAATATGAGCCAGGTATCTGATCACATTTCCAGCACTTTTCAGATTTATTCTTGAACATACTTGCTATTCTTGTCGGGGAAAGTGCCACCTGTAAAACATCTTGTACAAATTTTCTTTATATGCTGTTGACATTATCATTTTATAATTTTGTGACCACAGTTTTTGCCATTTTTCTAAATCAATCCCATATCCAAAATTCTTCCCCCAAGCAATCATTGTTTCTTTAACTTGTTCTTCCTCTAATTTAATTTCCAACAAATAACTATATAATTTTTTAATCACTTTTTCATCAGTACCTGTCAAAATCCTATCTAAGTCAGTCAATTTATCATAAAATCCTTCTATTTTAAAATCTTTAAGATACCTTGCATGTATTTGCGCATATGAAAACCAATTCATCTTTATACCTTGTTCTTATAAATTTTGCATCGTTTTAAGTTCACCCTTTTCATCCAATATTTCCTCATATCTAACTGTTTGTTCCTTCTTATAAGTTATAGGATACGAAAAAGCTTCAATAGTTGATAACCAAACTGGAATTTTCAAATAACATTGTTTCTTAATTTTCTCCCAATTCAACCATAACGATTCCCGTATATAATGCCTTCTGAAATAACCCTGTGATTTAGTTCCCTTATACCATAAAAAAGCATGCCAACCCAATAATAAATCATGACCTTCTAATGTCAACAATCTAGTCTTTCTTAACATTATCCATTCTTTAACCCACATTAAGTTTGCAGCTTGATAATACAACTCCCAATTAGGAAGGCCAAATCCTCCTCTAATTCTAGCATCCTGTAAAAGTTTTAATTTTATTCTCGCTTTCTTGCCTTGCCATATATACTTCAACACAATTTTATTTAGTTCTTCGAAGTAATCATTACTTAACCTAATTGGTATTGTTTGAAACAAATATAAAATTCTGGGTAAAATATTCATCTTGATTGTTGAAATTCTACCTATCAATGACAATTGTAGGTTTTCCCATTTTTTCAAGTCGGATGCTATCTGCTGTTTAAGCTTAATATAATTATTCTCTTTCAATGTTGTACACCTTGACGTCAAATATATCCCCAAATATTTAACTTTATTCGTAACTTGAATTTTCAATAAATCTGCCAGCTCTTCTCTTTGCCTTAATAATATGTTCTTTGTCAAAATCTTTGTTTTGTCTTTATTTATTTTTAAACCAGCCATCTCACCATACGTCTCTATCTTTTCCAATAGTTTTAAAGCTGTCTCTAAAGGGTCTTCCAAAATAAAGACCAAATCATCCGCAAAGGCTTGCAATTTGAATTCCTCCTTTTTGACTTTCATTCCTTTTATGTTTATATCCTCTCTAATATTTCTATTTAAGACTTCCAAGGTCAATACAAATAACAAAGGAGATAATGGGCATCCTTGTCTTGTACCTTTTTTAATATTAATAGAGTCTGTGAATTCTCCATCTATCATTACTTTTGCCATTTGCTAATAATATACGGCTTCTATTGCTTGTATAAATTTTCTAGCAAAGCCCATCTGTTCCAATAGTAAAAACATAAATCTCCAGTTCACATTATCAAATGCATTTTGGGCATCTAAGAATATCAAAGCCATTTGTTTTTCCGAGTGCGCCTCATAATATTCCAATGTGTCCAGGATTACCCTCATATTGTCTTTAATCTGTCTCTTTGGTAAAAATCCATTCTGATCAGAATGAATAAAGTTATTTAGGTATTTTTTAAGCCTTTCTGCCAAGATTGAAGCAAAGATTTTATAGTTTGCATTCAATAAAGAAATAGGTCTATAGTTCTTAATTTGTAATGGGTCAACCCCTTCTTTTGGAATAAGTGTAATATAAGCTTCTGACCATGTTTCAGGTATTTTCTTATTTATCATAACTTCATTCATGACTTCTAACAGTGGAATGCTCAACGATTCTTATAATGTTTTATAAAATTCTGTTGGGAAGCCATCTGGTCCTGGTGCTTTTCCATTGTTCTGTCTGTTAAGTGGTTCAGTTAATTCCATCATTGTTATAGCACTTTCTAACATTTTCTGAGTTTCATCAGGTATCTTAGGTAGGTTAGCATTTTGTAAATACTGTTTAATTTTTTCCTCATCAAGATCCTCTTGTTTATATAACTGTACATAAAAATCTCGAATGATTGCCTTTTTCTCCTTATTACAATAACAAATTTGACCATGATCATCTATTAACTGTGATATTTTCCTTGATTCTTTCTCTTTTCTCAGCTTATATGCTAACCATCTACCTGGCCTATTTGCATCTTCAAAATAGTTCTGTTTAGCACTTCTAATTTTTTGTGCCAATTCTTCTTTCTGCTTGATCCATTTTATGTTTAATTATGTCCATTTTAAGTTTGATATCTTTTTTCTGTGGCATCTTCTGTAATTCTTTTTCCAGTTTTTTATAGTCATCTTCTAGAGCTTTAATCATTTGCCTCTTCCTAATGTTCTTTTTCTTTATATAGTCAATTATTAATCCTCTTGCATATGCCTTCTTGTATCCCAAACATTCTGTATTGAAGTATCTTTTTTTTGTTTTCATTGAAGAAGAAGGCCAATTCTTTTTCCATCCATTGTGTAAAATCTTTTCCCTTTAGAATAGTATTGTTTAATGTCCATCTAGATCTTCCTTTTTGTCCTTTCCATTTAATTGTTGTTGGATTATGGTCTGCCCATGTACTTGTTTCAATATTTATTTCTTGAATATTAGATAATAATTCTGTTGATGTCCAAATCATATCTATTCTGGACCACGATAAATGCCTATTTGAATAAAAAGTATATTGTTGAGTTTTAGTATTTCTTTCTCTCCATATATCTTTTAAATTTAGTTCATCTGCCATTTTAAAAAAGGATTTAGGGAGAGTTTTCCTATTTTGTCGTGTTGTTTTTGCTGTATAGTCCAGTTTATTGTCTACAATTCCATTAAAGTCCCCCATCATAAGTATGTTAACATAGTCCAGTTCAATCATTTTCATATGTAATTTTTTATAAAATTCTTCTTACTTATCATTTGGGGCATAAATTGCAATCAAGAGAGTTTTTATATTATTATCCACTATTTCAACTATTAATACTCTTCCATCTTCATCCGTATAAATCAATTTGGCTGGAGTGGTTTATTTAATGTACAAAACCACTCCTCCTTTCTTACAATGAGTCAGAGAAGTAAATATTTTCCCTAACTTTGGTCGTACCAATAATTGTTCATGTTGTTTTTTAATGTGTACTTCTTGTAAGCAAATTATATCAAATTTTAGCTTCTCTAATTTATAAAAAGTTTTCCTTCTTTTGATAGCTGAGTTCAGTCCATTTATGGTAATACGAGCCAGGTATCTGATGACATTTCCAGCATTTTTCAGATTTGTTCTTCAACATTCTTGCTATTCTTGTTGGGGGAAAGTGCCACCTGTAAAACATCTTATACAAGTTTTCTTTATATGCTGTTGACATTGTCATTTTATAATTTTGAGACCACAATTTCTGCCATTTCTCTAGATCAATCCCATATCCAAAATTCTTCCCCCAAACAATCATAGTTTCTTTGACTTGTTCTTCCTCCAATTTAATTCCCAGTAAATAACCATATAATTTTTTAATCACCTTCTCATCAGTACCCATCAAGATCTTATCTAAATCAGTCTGTTTATCATAGAATCCCTCCGTTTTAAAATCTTCATCATACCTTGAATGTATTTGCGCATATGAAAACCAATTCATTCTTATATCTTGTTCCTCTAAGTTTTGGATCGATTTAAGTTCACCCTTTTCATCCAATAGTTCCCCATATCTAACTGTTTGTTCCTTCTTATAAATTATGGGATAGGAAAGTGCTTCAATAGTTGATAACCAAACTGGAATTTTCAAATAACATTGTCTTTTTATCTTCTCCCAGTTTAACCACAAAGACTCCCGTATATAATGTCTTCTAAAATAACCGTGTTTTAGTTCCCTTATACCATAAGAAAGCATGCCAGCCCAACAGCAAATCATGCCCTTCTAATGTCAACAATCTATGCTTTCTTAATGTTATCCATTCTTTGACCCACATCAAACTTGCAGCTTGATAATACAATTTCCAATTAGGCAGGCCAAAATCTCCTCTAATTCTAGCATCTTGCAAAAGCTTTAGCTTTATTCTCGCTTTTTTACCTTGCCATATAAACTTCAACATGATTTTATTTAAATCTTCAAAATAGTCTTTTCCAAGCCTAATTGATATTGTTTGGAACAGAAATAGAATTCTGGGTAAAATATTCATCTTGATTGTTGAAATTCTCCCTATTAATGACAATTGCAAGTTTTCCCATTTCTTCAAGTCTGTAGCTATCTGTTGTTTGAGTTTAATATAATTATTCTCTTTTAATGTGCTACATCTTGTTGTCAAATATATCCCCAGATACTTAACCTTATTTGTAACTTGAATTTTCAAAAGATCTGCCAGTTCTTCTCTCTGTCTCAGTAGCATGTTCTTTGTCAAAATCTTTGTTTTATTTTTATTTATTTTCAAACCAGCCATCTCACCATATGTCTCTATCTTTTCCAATAACCTTGGAGCTGTTTCTAACGGGTCTTCCAGAATAAAAGCTAAATCATCAGCAAAAGCTTGTAGTTTAAATTCTTCCTTCTTAATTTTCATTCCTTTTATGCTTTTATCATCCCTAATATTTCTATTCAACACTTCCAATGTCAACACAAATAGCAAAGGAGATAGGGGACACCCTTGTCTTGTGCCTTTTCTTATATTCATAAAATCTATAAGTTTCCCCTCCATCATTACTTTTGCTGTCTGTTTATTGTATATGGCTTCTATTGCTTGAATAAATTTTTTGGCAAAACCCATCTGTTCCAATAGTAATAACATAAATCTCCAGTTCACGTTGTCAAATGCCTTTTGAGCATCTAGGAATATCAAAGCCATTTGCTTTTCAGGATGAGCCTCATAGTATTCCAAAGTATCCAAGATTACTCTCATATTGTCTCTGATTTGTCTCTTTGGCAGAAATCCATTTTGATCTGGGTGAATAAAATTATTTAAGTATTTTTTAAGTCTTTCTGCTAAAATTGAAGCAAAGATTTTATAGTCTGCATTCAATAAGGAAATAGGTCTATAGTTCTTAATTTGCAGTGGGTCAACCTCTTCTTTTGGAATAAGTGTGGTATAAGCCTCTGACCATGTTTTGGGTATCATCTTCTTTGACATAACTTCATTCATAACTTCTAACAGTGGGATACTCAATGATTCTTGAAATGTTTTATAGTATTCTGCCGGAAGCCCATCTGGACCTGGTGCTTTCCCATTATTTTGTTTCTTAAATGCTTCATTTAATTCCATCATTGTTATATTGCTTTCTAGCATATAGCCAACGGGAGCCTCTATCCAAAAAGAAAATTAAAAATCAAAAGGAGCATAAAAATATATATAAGAGAAAATTCAATCTGGTTACCTACAAAGTCACACTTAAGTCCCCCCCCAAAAAAAAAGTAAGAAAAAAAAAATCCAAGCCTCAATTTGACATCACTTTAAAAAACGCCGCTCAAACAGTTTTTGTAAAAAAAAATCTCACAGGTTTCTTCTCTATTCAGGATGCCCTTTCAAATCTCAGTGAATTTACAACACAAAAGAAGTTTCTCACCCAGCTGACACACTTTCTTTCTAGCCACTTTCTTTCCGGAGCTGTCCCGACTTCAGCAGCTATGGAGGCTGCCTCTCCGCTGCCAGCAAAAGGGCTTCTCCCGGATCAAACCAAAGATTTTGCGATATCTCTGGGATCCTGGGACAGTGCCCTTCACAATTCCTGTCTCTACGGGATGGTTTAGGTCCGTTGGGACCGACCAGGGGCGAAAATATCAGCTGCGATCTCAGAGCCCTGAGATCACAGCTGTATCGCCGAAACAAAGCTCCGCCTTCTTCCTAGCAGGGCCTTTTGAAGACATTTGGGGGGAAGGGGCTAAAGTGATTGCAAATTTGACGCCTCTCCAAATGCATGTACAATTTATGTTTATGTGTGAATACAGGTAGTCAGCTGGATAATTGTGGCTTAGCTCTGGGCCCTTAAAGTCCTGTTGGATTTCAATTCTGTAAAACCTAACAAGCATAGTCTTTGGAGGATCAAGGTGAAGTCCAAACTGATACAGCCAGTTTAATGGTGTTGGAAGTTAAAACCCACCCCGCTCCTAGGAAAATGAAATATTTTAGAATTTACTAAAAAGGCAGAATATTTCCCCTAAAAGAGAAGTAGAAGCTCAGAGAGGCAGAAACTCAGCCCTCTTCACCTTTGTTAATGAACCATTAAGGCCTGGGGCAGTCTATTCTACATAACAAAGATCTAACTCCTTCAGGCAGAGTCATAATAGGAATTGCCTAAAACCCTTTCATTACATCATCACCCAAAGAGTCAACCTAGCCTGGGACTCAACAGACAACCTATGGCTGGGACGGAGCTGGTGTTGCAATGATACAGCATGCGATCTTGGAGGTCTGGGATCGCTGCCGGTATCTTTGCTCCTGGACGGTCCTATCGGATCTAAACCATCCCGAAGAGATGGTGAAAGTGAAGAGCGCATTCTGTCGATCCCAGGGATACCGCAAAGTCCCTGGTAGATCCAGGAGAAGCTCTTCTTGCCAGTGGCAAAGAGGCAGCCATTAAAGCTGCTGAAGTTGGGACAGCTCCGAAACAAAAGAGAACAGAAAGAGAGAGTATGCCGGTTTGGTGAGAACTTTTTATTTATTCTAAGATCTGAAAGGACACCCTAAGGAAAAGAAAGAATCTGTAAAAGTTTTGACAGAAGTGATTAAGTGGCGATTTTAAACAGGAATGTCAAAATAATGTTTTTTTTTTTCTCATTGCTGGATTTTCTATACATGATCTTATATTTTGAAACTGGACTGACTTTTTCCTTTCCATCTATTTTTTTCTCCTTTTTGATTTTGTAACATTTTAGGCTAGAGACTCCCTTTTAGTTATTTCTTTTTAAAAAATATCTTTTTTTTTAATTAATTCTTATTATATTTTGCTTGGAAAAGGAGGGGGAAAGTGAAAGCAAAGAAACTTTGTAACACTGCCAACTAGAGGCTGGGAAATATTCTATTTCTCTTGTGACCAGACAAAGCTGAGAAAGAAAGAACTGAGACTTTCTTTCAAGGACATTGCTATTCGAAAAGATAGGGGGAAGAGCATGGGAGAATATTATTGCAAATGCTCTTCTGGGTTTCTATCAACAGCTAGAGTCTGGTGTTGAAGTTTATAGGAGAAGACTAACTGAACAGCAGCGAAAGAGAATTAATGGATTCAGAACATTTCTGCCCCCAGCAACCTAAAACTAATAAGGATACCAGTGCATGCAAAATAGATGTTTGTGCAGGTAAGATTATCAACTTTGATGCCAACCAAAACCATGCATTTAATAGTGAGTGCCATACCATGTGCACTAATCAAACAGGTGGCAAGAAAGTAGGGGCAGGCAGGCACAACACAGTATGTAGACAGTAAACACAGTGTCAGACATAAAGATTTCAAGTGCCTATATACAAATGCACAAAGTCTGGGGAACAAACAGGGTGACCTTGAACTACTAATACATGAAGGTAAATATGATATAATTGGAATAACAGAAACTTGGTGGGGTGAGACCCATGACTGGAACATACTGATAGAAGGATACAAACTATTCAAAAAAACCAGACCCCATAAAAGATGAGGTGGAGTTGCACTGTATATAAAAGATCACTATATTGCTATAGAAATGCATGAAACCAAAGATGAAAACCTCCTAGAATGCATATGGGTCAATATAAAAGAAAAAAAAAAGAACAACATGGCCATAGGTGTATATTATAGGCCACCCAATCAAGCAGAAAATATAGATGTCCTTTTTGCCAGCCAACTAACAAACATATGCAGGAAACACACACCAATAGTTATGGGAGACTTCAATTATCCTAATATCAATTGGAAAACTAATTCTGCACCAAGTGAGAAATCAAATAAGTTCCTAACCAACCTAGCTGACAACTTTGTTGTCCAAAAGGTAGAGGGTGAAACTAGAGAGACAGCCATACTGGACTTAATTCTTACAAAGAGAGAAGAAGTGATAGAGGGAGTTGAAACTGCTGGAAACTTGGGTGAGAGTGACCATGTCATACTAGAATTCAACATAACACAAACACAAGCCACAGAACATAATGATACCAGAGTCTTGGGTTTTAAAAGAGCTGATTTCAATAAACTCAGAGAGAACTTGGGAAAGATTCCATGGATGAAAATCCTAAAGGGGAAAACAACTCAAGAATCTGGGGAAACTCTAAAAAGTATGATCATAGAAGCCCAGACCAGCACAATACCACTGAGAAAGAAAAACAAGAAATCCAAGAAGAAACCAGCATGACTGCACAAAGATCTCTCTGGCAAATTGAAAGAAAAAAAGGACAAGTACAAAAAATGGAAAGAAGGACATACAACTAAGGCAGAATATCAGCAGATAGCCAGAATCTGCAAAGATGAAGTCAGGATATAGCAAAGGCTCAGAACAAAGACTTGCAACAAAAATTAGAGATAATTTAAAGTTTCTTCCAACATATAAATAACAAGAAAAAAATCAAGGAAACAGTCAGTCCACTAAAGAGAGAAGATGGCAAGGAAGTAACAGGCAACAGAGAGAAAGCAGAACTGCTTAACTCATTCTTTGCATCCGTCTTCATGCAAAAAGAAACTATAGCTCAACCCACCAAAAACATAACTGTAAAAGACAGACCAGAAATAAAAGTTAAAATAAGCAAAAAAAAAAAAAATAGTAAGAGAACACCTGTCTGATCTTGATGAAAACAAATCACCAGGGCCTGATGGATTACATCCCAGAGTTTTAAAGGAGCTGGCAGAGCTCATCTCAGAACCACTGTACCATATCTTTCAAAAATCCTGCAGCACCGGGGAACTACCAGAAGACTGGAAAAGAGCTGATGTGGTTCCCATCTTCAAAAAGGGGAAAAAACAGACCCAGGAAACTATAGACCAATCAGCCTAACATCAATACCTGGGAAGATACTGGAAAAGATAATAAAAAAAACAGATCTGCCAACATCTAGAAACAAGTAAAGTAACAACTAGCAGTCAGCATGGGTTTGTTACAAACAGTTCATGCCAAACCAATTTTATTTCATTCTTCAACACAGTGGCTAAATTAGTAGACCAGCAAAATACTGTGGACATAATATATTTAGATTTCAGCAAGGCATTTGACTAAGTAGACTACAACCTACTTCTTAGTAAGCTAGAAATAAGTGGAATAGATAGCACCACCACTATCGCAACTGGCTGACAAACCGTACTCAACAAGTAGTCCTTAATGGGTCTAAGTCTACATGGAAGGAAGTAAACAGTGGGGTGCCACAAGGTTCCGTCTTAGGCCCAGTACTCTTCAATATCTTCATTAATGACTTAGATGAGGGAATAGAAGGGGAACTTACCAAATTTGCAAATGATACTAAGCTGGCAGGAATAGCTAACACCCAAGAAAATAGGCTAAAGATCCAGATGGATCTTGACAGACTAGAACACTGGGCCATATCTAACAAAATGAAATTCAATGTAGAGAAAAGTAAAGTCTTACACTTAGCCAACAAAAACCAAAAGTACACATACAGACTGGGTGAAACCAGGCTCAATAACAGTAACTGTGAGAGGGATCTTGGAGTCTTAGTGGACAACCAGCTAAATATGAGCCAGCAGTGTGCAGCAGCAGCCAAAAATGCTAATGCAATCCTAAATTGTATTAACAGAGGGATACAATCAAGATCAAGGGAAGTACTAATACCATTCTATAAAGCCTTAGTAAGAACACACCTAGAATACTGCATCCAGTTTTGTTTACCACATTATAAAAAAGATGTTGAGACTCTAGAAAAAGTACAGAAAAGAGCAACCAGGATGATTAGGGGACTGGAGACTAAGGCATATGAAGAATGGTTGCAGGAACTGGGCTTGGCTAGAATAGTAAAGAAAAGGATCAGGGGACACATGATAGAGGTCTTCCAATATAGGAGGGGCTGCCACAGGGAGGAAGGGGTCAAGCTATTTTCTAAAGTGCCTGTGGGCCAGACAAGGAATAATGGATGGAAACTGAACAAGGAGAGATTTAACCTGGAAATGAGGAGAAACTTTCTGACAATGAGAATAATCAACCAATGGAACAGCTTGCCCTCGAAAGTTGTGAGAGCGCCATCACTTGAGACTTTCAAGAAGAGATTGGACTCCTGTCTGTCAGAAATGGTGTAGGGTTGAATTTTGGATATGGGATTGATCTAGAGAAATGGCAGAAATTGTGGTCTCAAAATTATAAAATGACAATGTCAACAGCATATAAAGAAAACTTGTAGAAGATGTTTTACAGGTGGCACTTTCCCCCGACAAGAATAGCAAGAATGTTTAAGAACAAATCTGAAAAATGCTGGAAATGTCATCAGATACCCGGCTCGTATTACCATATGTGGTGGACTTGTGAGGACACTAGAAAATATTGGACTATAATTCACATGTGGTTGGAAAAAATGACAAAGAAACACATAGACTTGAAACCAGAGATCTTCTTATTGGGAATTTTACCTGATATATATAGTAAAGATTTGAAGTACCTGATTGTAAATGTATTAACAGCGGCTAGGATTGTATTTGCTAAAAATTGGAAGAATGAGAAAATACCATTACAGGAAGAAATTATTAAGAAAATATTGGAATGTGCTGAGATGAGTAGATTGACATTTGAAATTAGAGAGCAAGAGGATAAACAATTTTATGAAATTTGGGATCTTTTTTTATCAATGGCTAGATGATAAAATACGATAATAGAATATTTAGAATGCTAGACAGTAAGGAATATCTTTATTTTGCTATTATTTTGTTATTTGACATTATATTTATAAAGGGTTTTTTAGGATTGATTTGATATGATTATATGATTTGTTATAGAGTAAACTGGTTTAAAGTATTGTTAGCTCATAAAGCATGAATGATTAAAAGTATAGTCAAAAACTTCTTTTTTAAAAGTGATATTAGGATATATAAGTTTGGATTGACAATATGAGTTGTTATGTAACATAATTGTAATTGAGACTACAGAATGAATGCACAAAAATGATGAACCAACTGACACACTGGATGTACATATGAGAGTTGATGTTTTCATGTTTTGTTTGTCTTGTTTGTTTGTAGAAAATTAATAAAATCTTTTTCAAAAAAAAAAGAAATGGTGTAGGGTCTCCTGCTTGGGTGGGGGGGTTGGACTAGATGACTTACAAGGTCCCTTCCAACTTTGATTATCTGTTATCTGTTATCTCCAAGCCATGTGGTCCAATCCACCATCTTTCCAAGCAGTCACCATGTTTCCAGTGCCTTTCTTCCCCACTTGGAACTGAACCCAGAAGGATATTTCTTCCAACAGTGGTTAAAGCACCAGCCTAGAAACCAGAAGACTGAATTCTAGTGTCCCTCCCCCACCTTACACATAAAGCCAGTTGGTTAATTTTGGGCCAGTCCTTCTTTCTCAGCCCAGTTCACCCCATAGAGTCCTTATTGTAGGGAAAATAGGTGCAGGAAGGAGTATTTGGTATGTTCACTGGTTGAGTTATTTTATTAAAAAAATAACAAAATTGGAAATAAGCAAGCAAGCAAATAAATAAATATTCATTGGGCCAAGTGGTGGAAGGCTGTACACTGCCAATTCATAACATCTTATTTCTAAGATTTAATATTTGTTAATTTATTTTATGGAAGGTGGCCTCTGGTGTGCAATTTTTAAAAAAGCTACAATAATTTAAAGTATGCTTTAATTTTGTCATTCATTAGCTAGTGATCTATTTCTAAATTCAAAAAGATCTACAATATGTTGAATGCGTACCGTGTAAACCCTCTATGCATCGTCCATGGGTCAGCATGTGAGAAGAGGATCTCAGAATTAAACTACAGGTTTTGGGTGTATATGAATGAATGAGAAAAAGGTAGATACTATAAACTCAATGATGAGACCTTAAACACATTTTGCATCATTTATGTGTTCTAAACAATAATTCATGCAGTTTGCTGTGAATTTCTAGATTTTAGAGGCATCTATTGATAGTAATCAAAATTTCAGTTATTGCCTTTCCTGTCCTAATATAATGAGCACACCTGGTTGGTTGACCCTACTTTTATTCTAAAACTTGCAAACTGTCTGTCATGCCCTTGTTAGAGCCAAACTCTGAGGGAGAGGAGGAACAGCTGATAGGGAATGGAGGTGTGGCTCCGGAGGTTGTGGAGGAGGTTGTGGAAGGACAGAGGCCACTGGGCAGTCAGAGGAGGACCCAAGCCCATCCCCTATCCATCCTAGGACACACAGGGTGGAACAGAGAAGGAAACAACTTGGCTTATGAGAGAGGAAACGGCCATGATCCCCCTCATTAGTTGCAGTTAGGGAGAATAGTATATAAGAGAGACGGTTAAAACACAGTGTTGCCAGAAGCAAAATGTGTATTATTTTGGGCTGAAGTTATCTTGGTTGGCATCCTTCCAATAGACTGTGCCTTGTTATCTCCTTGAATTTGATAATTATTTATCCTGGTCTGTTATGGAATTTCTTTCATTGTAGTTTGTTTTGGTTTTTCATTTCACCTTTATCTGCTCATTAAGTTCGAACTGTATTGCTTACTTTGAAGACTATTTTTGAATACGTTTTATCTCCAACTGAGAATTATTGAACAGTGGGGCCAAGTTGGAGGCATTAAAGAACATTTATTCATGTTTTGTGCTACACTCTGGGTCATCAGATTGTCTAATCTTAGGTATAAACCTGTAGAAGTTTATACTCCTTATTTGTTTTACTCTTAGAAAAATATGTTTAATACAGAACTGTAATTTGCAATACAGGTAGTCCTCAACTTACAACAGTTCATTTAGTGACTTTTCAAAGTTACTGAAAAAAGTGACTTATGACCGTTTTTCACACTTACAATCATTTGGACACTTGGCAACCAACTCAAACTTATGACGGTTGCAGTGTCCCAGGGTCATGTGATCCCCTTTTGCGGTCTTCTGATGAGCAAAGACAACGGGGAAGCCAGATTCGCTTAACAACCATGTTGCTAACTTAACAACTGCAGTGATTCACTTACCAACTGTAGCAAGAAAAATCATAAAATGAGGTAAAACTTAACAAATGTTTCACTTAGCAACATAAATTTTGGGGTCAATTGTGGCCTTTAGTCGAGAACTACCAGTACTCTTCCCAAACATAATGGGCGTTGGTGCTTACCTGATACGTCCTTTTTCATCGAGCTGCATAGAGCATCCAGAGTGGAAGGTGTTAGGGATACACACCCTAGCAGAACGTGCAACGGCAGTCCAGCAGGCAGGCAAATATTGTGAGATAAATGTTGTTGTAGTTTACACTCAGTAAGACAGATACACTGTGCCAGTTAAATAGTTTTTATTCCAGCAAGAGTTACAGCATAGTCAAAACAGTCTATATGTCATACACTAGTTCAGTCCATCCAAGGATTAATCAGTTGCAAAGTTCAGTGTTGAAAATAGAGGTCAGTAAACTTACAAATAATCAGTCCAGCAATATATCTCTTTTGCAGTCAGAGATATGAAGAAAATCAAACCCTTTTTCTTCGTTTCAGCAACAGCAGGGAAACACACGCACTTATCACCATCAATCCAACATTGTCTGCTATCCAGTAAAAAGCCAGCAAACAGTGAGCTCTCTTGCTCCCTCTTATGGTGATTTTACAACCGCACCCAAAATACATGTTTTAACAGTTAAAGTGATACACACACAAACTCACTAACATAGTTTATATATTATTTTTTACCCAAACTAAGTTAGGTAACCAATGTTATCCCTAACATTCTCCCCTTTTGGGTAATATAATAATATATATATATATCTATTTACAATTTCAACCCATAGTTTTCACAATTTTCTTTGTGCTTGACTGCACCTTGGGCTTTTGTAAATCCATCAGCAATGTTTTCATCAGTCATGCAATATTCCAATCTCATTAAACCATTTTTTACAGATTGTCTTACATTCAAATATCTAAGGTCAGTATGCTTAGATCTTGTTTTTACAGCAATATTTGTAGCCAACCGTATGGCTGCTTGATTGTCCTCATACACTACAATGGCATCTTTAACAGTTACTCCCATATCTAACAACAACTGTTTATACAGAATTAAGTCAGTACATAATAAAGATAGACATTAAAATTCTGCTTCCATTGTGGACATACTTATGTGTTGCTGTCTAATTGACCTCCAACCAATCAGTGTTTTACCTAATAGTATAGCCATACCTGAAGTTGATTTTCTAGTTTTTATATCTATTGCAAAACTTGAATCAGCATATGCACTTAAAATCAAATCATCTTTTGGCTCTAAATACAATGCATAGTGCATAGAATAACTTTTTAGCCCTATGTTGCCCCTTATTTCTCAGTTATGTAGGAATATGCACCCATGCTGGTACTCCAAATGTGTGCATGTAGCTTAGATCAGGTTTTCTACCATGCCACCGTGTGAATGGTAATTCACCTGTTGTTGAGTTAACAACATTATTCAATTATGATTACCACACATTATTGCTTCTCCCCACAAATTTTTAGGTAATCTTGAATCCGACAGCATAGTATGAGCCATTGCTTGTATTGTTTGGCCTCGTCTTTCTATAAAGGCATTATGTTGTGGCCTATAAAGGCATTATGTTGTGGCCTATATTTTTATGTTCAACACTTGCCATCTTCAGTTTATTTTGGAATTTATTGTTTATAAATTCCGTACCATTATCAGTGATAAGAGTTACTAATTTCCTTTTAGTTTTTCTTTCTGCGAATTTAAGCCAATTGAGGAAATTTTGATATGTTTCCGTTTTGCTTTTCATTAGAAAACAGAAACCATATCTGGAATAATGGTCCATTATACTTAGTATATAACGAGCACCTCCCACACTTGGTTTTTTAGGACCTATAATATCAGCAAATACGAACTCTAGAGGCTCCTTTGTTTTAAATCCATTAACTGTATTTGCTGGCATTTCCTTGCTTTTTTCTTTACTACAAGTATTGCAGTGCAAATACTTACTGCAAGGCTTCAGTTTTATACCTTTAGATAGTTCTACCGTTTGTTTAAGCATTTTAAAATTTATATGCCCCAAACGTCTGTGTAACAAATGTATGCACTCATCATGAGGTTTAACATTATTATAAACTGTGTTAGCTACCTCTGAATGATTAAAATTTAATACATACAATTCACCTCTTAAAGTTGCAGTCACTTTTTTACCTTCTTTTTCAATTATGCAGTTTTCTCCCCTAAAGGTAATTACATAACCTAGTTTAACCAAAACTCTAACCGAAAGCAAATTAAACTTGTGGTACATATAACATTTTTACATTTTCTCTTATGCAAGAACAATATGATATACCTTGACCTTTAGCTTTCAGTTTCCATCCATTAGCTAACGATATCTGCTGTGAACTTGTGGACATCTTAATAAATCTTTTCTTATCTTTCGTTATGCAGTGCGATGCTCCACTATTTACAACCCATAAATTATTATTCACAGTTTCGTTGCTGTACATGGCTAACTCTATGCATTTTTCATTCTTTTGATGCCTTTTATCTTTCTGGCTGGCATTTTGGCTTTTTCCTTTCTTGCAGAATCTAACCAAATGTCCTTTTCCTCCACAATTAAAACATTTTCTAATTGTATAGGCTGACGAAGATATTTTCTCTTCTTCACATTGTGGTTGTTCCCTTCTGAGTTGATCCCTTTCAAGCCCTCTCCTGGCTTCTTCAATTAATCTGCCAGTAATGTCAGTTAATGTGAGGTTATCTTTTGGCAGAACTTCAATTGAAGTTATGTAGTCATCGTAGCTATTATCTAAAGAAGACAAAATTATATAAACTTGGTGTAGTTCTGTGAAGATAAGTTCTTTTTCATGCAGTTCCTGAAAAATTCTCTTCACTGTGTTTATATGACTCAGCATATCTCCATTCTTTTGAAGATGTGTTCTGAACAGCTTTCGTGTAAGATTTATATGTGCTTCTACACTGTCTCGAACAGAAATCTTCTTTAAATTCTCCCAACATTTTGCAGCTGTTTCTTCTCCATGAATATGTACAAGTTGCTCATCACAGAGTACCAGTCTGATTATACAGAGAGCTTGCTCATTCTTCAGTTGATATTCTTGTATTTTCTCGGCATCATCCTCATCCTCCGGATCCCATGCATCTACTTTTGGTGGGTTTTGAATTATACTCCACAAACCTTCTCTGCGTAGAAATAGGCTGCATTTCATAGACCATGAAACATAGTTTGTTCCATCCAGTTTGGATATTAGAGACAAACTTTGTAAATTGACTTGTGCCATCTTTATCTGGATATTAAACTATAATTAATAAAAACACAGCTGTCTGTTTACAGTATTGTGTAACTACACAAACTCTCACTTTAATCTAAGCCTGTTATATCCTGGTTAGTCTGACTGTGCACCTGGGCCCATAACCAGTGTTAGGGATACACACCCTAGCAGAATGTGCAACGGCAGTCTAGCAGGCAGGCAAATGATGTGAGATAAACGTTGTTGTAGTTTACACTCAGTAAGACAGATACACTGCGCCAGTTAAATAGTTTTTATTCCAGCAAGAGTTATAGCATAGTCAAAACAGTCCATATGTCATACACTAGTTCAGTCCATCCAGGGATTAATTAGTTGCAAAGTCCAGTGTTGAAAATAGAGGTCAGTAAACTTACAAATAATCAGTCCAGCAATATATCTCTTTTGCAGTCAGAGATATGAAGAAAATCAAACCCCTTTTCTTCGTTTCAGCAACAGCAGGGAAACACATGCACTTATCACCATCAATCCAACATTGTCTGCTATCCAGTAAAAACCAGCAAACAGTGAGCTCTCTTGCTCCCTCTTATGGTGATTTTACAACTGCACCTAAAATACATGTTTTAATAGTTAAAGTGATACACACACTTAAACTCACTAACATAGTTTATATATTATTTTTTACCCAAACTAAGTTAAGTAACCAATGTTATCCCTAACAGGAGATGCTCCAGTCTTCACTCTAACAGGCTGAGCTATAATTGAGGAATGCTCCTCCTCCTCCACGTGACTCCTCCAGGCGTTCCCCAGTGTTACAAAGACGAGAAGACAACAACTATCCTCTCATGTGAACAATTGTACAATTCTCAACTATAAACTATGTACATCATTGGCTGAAACAGGATTCCCCACCAGACCGACCAATTAGGGTAGGGCTGGATGCTCTACACAGCTCGACGAGAAAGGGCGTATCAGGTAAGTACCAACGCCCATTCTCCATAGAGCTGCTGCAAGCATCCAGAGTGGGACATACCAAAGCATGGCCTGTCCTACGGGAGGGACTCCGTCTGGTCTGGAATCACCTCTGGATCTCTCGCCACCTGTTGAAGGACTCGCCTGCCAAAGGATGCCTCAGCTGAGGCGTAAACATCGATTTTATAGTGGCATATAAAGGGAGACGGAGATGCCCAGGTGGCCGCTCAACAGATATCTTGTGTTGTGGAGCGGCAGTTACAAAGGGAGACGGAGCCAGGCTAAAGGCTAACAACTTTATTCTAGCGAATAAAGGGTCGCCGCGGCTGCTGCGGCTATCTGACAGCCAGCTGGCGGCGGCAGCTGATGCCGTTTGACAGCTCCCTTTTATAGCCGGCTGTCAAACGGCATCAACCAATGGGAGCGATCGGCGCTCCCGCGTTGGCAGTGGACCGGAGAGAGGACTGCTGCTAGTCTTTGAACACATCGATTTTATAGTGGCGTATAAAGGGAGACGGAGACGCCCAGGTGGCCACTCAACAGATATCCTGAATCAACGTCTGAGTAGCCCAGGCTGCCAAGGTGGCTGCACTCCTTATAGAGTGAGCGGTAATCCCACTAGGAACAGGAAGAGCCTGAGCCAGATAGGCCTTGGATATGGTAGCTCTAATCCAGCGGCCAACGGTAGATGGGGATACCTTGCAGCCCAGCGTCTTTGGCTAAAGAGATAGGAACAATGACTCTGACTTCCTGATAGACTGTGTACGATAGATGTAAATGCTAAGTGCCCTTCACACATCGAGAGTGTGCCACTGCCTTTCCCTTTCTTGGGAAGGCTTGGGACAAAAATTAGGCAGAACCAATTCCTGAGCTCTGTGAAATGCCGACTTGATTTTAGGCATAAAGACGGGGTCTGGTCTCAGAACCACCCGATCAGTGTGGAAAACACATAAGTCCTTTCTTACGGATAGAGCTGCTATTTCAGATATCCTTCTTGCCGATGTTATTGCCACAAGGAACAGCACTTTGAATGTGAGAAACTGAAGTGGCGCCTCACTGAGAGGCTTGAAGGGAGGTTTGGTCAATGCTATAAGAACCTTATTAAGATCCCAGGTAGGGTATCTGTGAATCACTGGGGGATGCAGATTGGAAGCCCCCCTAAGGAAAGCCCTTATGCGAGGGTGGTGGGAAAGGGAGCCAGAAGAGCTGCCAGCGACCACCATTGACAGGGCTGCAATCTGTCTTCTCAGGGTGTTGGGAGAGAGGCCCCTATCTAGTCCGTCTTGTAGGAAGGCCAGGATTTGTGCAACTGAAGGTGAGAGCAGATCAGCAGATGACTTATGACACCACCTACAAAAGATGTTCTAGGTTGCGTTATAAATGCGGGTAGTCAAAGGCCGCCTTGCTGCCAGGATGGTATTGATGACTTGGACCGACAGGCCCTCATCTTTTAGCCTTTCCTGCTCAACCTCCATAGGGCTTACTGAAGCCACTGTGGGTCTGGATGTTGAAGAGGTCCCTGGGACAGTGAGATCCTGTCTAGGGGGATCCTCCATGGAGGGACCACTGACAGATTGCAAAGATCCGCAAACCACGGTCTCCTGGGCCAATAAAGGGCTATCAGGAGGACTTCCACTCTTTCGAATATTAATTTCTGAATCACCTTGGAAATCAACGGAAGGGGGGGGAAGGCGTACAGAAGTCTGGAAGGCCAGGGGCAGCGCAGGGCATCGTGGTTCTCTGCCCCATCGGCGCGGTAACGTGAGAAGAACCTCGGTGTTTGGGCGTTGAGTGGAGATGCGAACAGGTCCACCAAGGGCTGGCCGAATATCATTGCTGCCTCCCTGAACAAAGAGGGGTGTAGGTGCCATTCTGATTGGTCCAGCGTGGCCCTGCTCAGCCAGTCTGCTTGGACATTCGAGATCCCCGAAATGTGTTCCGCCCTGATGGGTAAGAGATGCACTTCTGCCCACTGACAGAGCCGGTCGGCCTATCTCATGAAGCGGATGGAATGAGTGCCCCCTTGACGGTTGATGTGGGCCTTGGTTGTAGTGTTGTCTGTTAAAACCAGTATGTGGCACCCTCGCACCTGAGGGAGGAAGGCGCGCAAGGCTAGGAATACTGCGTGAAACTCCAGCCAATTGATGCTGCAGCGCCGCTCGGTTGCTGACCAAGTTCCCTGGGCTGAAAACAACTGCATGTGGGCCCCCCATTCAGAAAGGCTGGCATCTGTCGTGAGAGTGACCCTTTGGGGCTCCTTGAAGAGATGACCTCTGTTGGTAGAGGGTCTTGTCCACCAGAGAAGGGAGGCGAGAACCCTTGGAGGAACCTTCACCACGAGGCCTGAGTTGCTCCTTCCAGAACGTTGGTAAGGCAGGAGGAACCACTGCAGGGATCTAGAATGTAAGCGAGCCCAGGGGATAATTGATATGCATGAGACTAATTTTCCAAACAACTTGGATAACTCCAGTAATGAGGGTTTTTTAGTCCGTCTAACAGTCCTGATAGCTTTTTGGATACTGCTGAACCTCTCGTGGGAAAGGAAGACCCTCCCTTGAACCGAGTCAATCACAGCCCCTCAGTGAGCATTGGGAGTGGAAGGGTTAAGCTGACTCTTCTCCCAGTTTATGAGGAAGCCGTGAGCCTGAAGCACCGAGAGGGTGGTCTTAGTGTCATTCTCGGCCTGATGTCGGGTAGGGGATAAAATAAGAATGTCGTCAAGGTAGCAGTGACTGCGGATAGGGAAGTGTCTGAGGTGAGCCGCCAGAGCTGCCAACACCTTGGTGAAGGTCCTTGGGGCCGAGACGAGACCAAAGGGAAGGGCCACATATTGGAAATGCTGATTGTTGTAGCAAAATCTCAAGTATTTGGAACACGAGGGGCGAATGGGTATATGGAGATATGCCTCGGAGAGATCAATGGATGTAAACCAGTCTCCCTGCCTGGTACCCTGTAAGATTGACTGAAGTGTATGCATTTTGAACTTGTGATGGACAATATAGCGATTGAGCCTCTTCAGATCTAAAATGGGTCTCCAACCCCCGGAATGCTTAGGGACCAAGAAGAGGAGGGAATAGAACCCCCCCTCCTCGCTGAGAAGGCGGCACGGGATGGATGGCCTTAATATCAGAAAGATGACTAATAGCGGCTGCCATGAGAACCTGTTTAGATGGGTCTCTGGAAAGGGGAGAAACCATGAAATGCTCCAGAGGAACAGACTGAAACTGAAGAGAGAGGCCAAACCTTATGGTGTCCCTAACCCAGGCATCTGAAGTGGATGAGTCCCACTGGTCGGCAAAATACTTAAGGCGACCGCCAATGGGATGAGAGGCTGAAGGACTACCTGGGACAGCGGGGCGCCTTATTCTCTGCACCCCAGAAGGGCCTCCTGTAGCTGTCTCCCCTTCTGTTTCTGTCTCCTGAGTCGCTCCAGTCCTGATAGGCTGACCGGAACATCAGGGAACTCTGATGCCTAGGGGTGAAGGATGATTGGAAGGATGTGCGAAATGAGCCCCTCCAAAAGGGCTGGGACCCTCTGGACTCTTTCCTGCAAAAAAGTGATGGGAGGAACTTCTTCTTATTCCGGCTCTCCATCAGCAATGGCTCTAGTGCCGGGCCAAACAATTTTCCCCCTGATATGGGAGTTGAGGCCAACTTAGTTTTATTCCTAATGTCGGCCTGCCAGTGCCTAAGCCAAAGTAACCTTCAGGAAGTAACGTGGGAGGAGATGGCCCTAGATGAAAATTTCACAGAATGAAAAGTGGCATCGGCCACAAACTCTGCTGCGGCCATGAGTTTGGCAATATCCTGATGGGCCCTGGTGGAGGGACATGCTGTTTCAACTGCCTGAGCCACCTGATGGAAGAGCGAGTGAAAAATGACGCGGCTGTGGCTGAGCGGATGGCTCAGGCATCCGACTGGTGCGCTCACCGCAGTGCCATCTCTGCCTGCTTATCCTCTGGCTTCAGCGCTTCCAGAGTGTCAGTGGGATTGGAAGATGATGCTAGTCTCACTATAGGGTCGTCCACCTCCGGAGTGTTTAGCAAGGTAGAAAATTCCGGGTCAAGATTAAACAATCTCTTGTCCTGGCTAGAAGGGGCAGGAGGGGGACCCGCAGAGGCCAATTGCCTCGCAACCAAGTCAGAAAAGATTGGGGGGTTAGGAATAACCTCGGTCTCGATGACCGGCTGTCTGAATATCGAATCTTCTGGCCCCCCCAGGGTCACTGGAGATGGTTCAGAGGGAGACTGAGAAGTCAGACCCGAGACATTCTTTGCCTTGAATAGCAAGGACTTAAACAAATGAGGCTTAAACAGGCCTATAAATACTGGTTGGTCAGGGGAAATGCCCTCATCGTCTGACATCTTCCCCTCCATGGGATCTACCTCAAAAAAGGGTTCGGAATAGTGTAGAGACTATCTGAACCTTCCTCTTCTCTGAAGGGTTCAAAAACCATTTCTTCCTCTTCCTGGGCCTCCTCCCCTTCTGGGAAAGGGGCTTCCACTTGGGAAGGTACCTGACCATGTTGTGATGCCGGTCTGGAGAGGGATCTTCCGGATATAGATTCGACCTCGGGTGCCATCATTTGGGAACCCGGTCTGGATAGCTGTTGGATACCCTCTGCTATTCCTTGATGGACGGCCAATTGCATCCACTCTCTGATGCTGTCTGGAATGATGGTTGTTGGACAGGTCTGCTGGACATAGGCCCGTGGCAGTTGGTGTGAAGGTTGCTTCAGGCATGCGAGAGGCCTGGTGACTTCGGGCAGGTGATCACCTGGAAGGAGAAGGTTGTCCTGGCAGGGGAGGGGGTTGAGTAGAGGTAGAGGGTGGGGCAGGAGTTATAGAATGTGAGTCTTTAGATCATTTGTCAAACTCCTTCTTCAAGGCCTTATGGCACCTTAATGCATCCATTTGAGAGGCCTTGGAGGAGTCCTTGTCCCTTTTGCACAAATAGTGCGTCTTTGACTTCGCCTTCAAAGAAGGACCGCTGGGATTGCCTTCTGCCATGACACTCAAAATGATAATAGACCAGAAAAAAAGGGCGGTTGGCACGCCTGGGAGTTCAACCTACAACGTAGGCTGGTTTTCCTAATGTTGGGCCACGTCCCCCTTTTGGATAAACTTTTTTTTATTCTGTACATATCTATTTATTATTTATTTATTATTACTATTTTTTGTGGGTGGAGCCCAAAAGGTGTCAATCAAGTCCAAACAAAGAATTAATGATAATTTGTTTTTAACTTATTGTTGATTTATACTTCACCAATAACAAAAAGAAGAAATTTAGGATTCAACCCTAATCATCCAATAGGCCAAATGAACGCAGAGGCCAAGAAAAAAATATGTACAAAACAACCAACAAGAAAAAAAAAGGCCTCCTGAGGTAGCCTCCCAACAAAAATGGGAAGTAAGTGCCTGCGCCTCTGAGTGAGCTGCGGAACAAAAACCACCAACAATTACTTGAAAGGAAGGGCAACAGGGCACAGAACCACACTACTCTTACAATTTAGGCTCCACATGGCCTGCTGGTCCCGCTATGGGCCTTTACTGACTTTGCAGCCCGATCGGAAAAATATGAAAGAAATTCAAAATGGCGGCCGGCCACGAGGCGCACTCACAATGGCCGCTGGCCCCGGCGCGATATCTCAGAGATGCACAAGCCTTCCGGCAAGCCGGAAAAAACAGGAAAAAAACACGAGGGCTGTGGGAAGAAGCTCTCCTTCTAAGGCATTCATGGGGGGAAGGCGCAATGTAGCGCTATCTAAAGTGCGAGTCAAAGCTGCTGCTTGGATGCAGCATGGCTTGCAAGGCAGCAGAGGAAAAGGGGTGGGGGGGGCAAAAGGCTCCAATTCCCCCTATCTCCCCCCTTGAGGGGCAAAAAACGCTCCTTCACTAAATTTGGGACAAAACTAAAAGCGCAGGGAACAAGGAGAAAGGAGAAATCCAACCTGAATTTGTGAGAGAAGAGAAAAACCTGGATCGGCCAAGGAGTAATGATTCAAGCTGCTTGTCTTTAGCAAGGCTGAGCTAAAACTGGGGAACACATGGAGGAGTCACGTGGTGGAGGAGGAGCATTCCTCAATTATAGCTCAGTCTGTTAGAGTGAAGACTGGAGCACCTCCCACTCTGGATGCTCGCAGCAGCTCTATGGAGAATGGCTCAAGTAGTTGGGGGCCACAATTCTGAGAGTGACAGGTCAGCACTTCTGGAAGTTCAAAACGATTCCTTTTTCCTCAAAATTTAAATGTACAGAATACCATCTTGAATCTATTCATTCAGCAAGTTAAGAGTGAATTAACTAATAGAATGTTCGGTCTCTATTGCTTTTTAATTCTGGATTAATTTTAGCTAGTGAAAATTAAGAAATGCTCTATATCTTGTCTAGAAATATATGAGAAATGGAATTGGACAGCAGGTGGCACTGCAGCTGAGATAAATATTAGTGCTACTTAAGAAATGAGATTTCCTTTATGGGTCTGCATTTCTCATAAATGAGGATTAATTTGTTTTTGTTTTCAATCCAGTGTCTCATCTGCACCAGCCAAGAATGGCAATGAGTTTTCCTTCCACAGGTGGGTAGATATTGACATGATTCATGTGGCATATCGTGGAGAAAGGTCAGCTACGGTAAGGAAGCGTCAATGTTGTGGTTGTTATGATCCTTGCCAGAAGCTGAAATATAACCTTATAATGAGCTGTATTATCTTATAATCCTTTGATATCGTCAACCAACTAATCAATAAAGTATGCTACTACTACTTTATAATCCAGGCAGCACCCAAATTATCCCTAGTTTAACTTAACACAACCTTCTTCTACAATCTTCTTCAGTGGCCCCTTAACTCCAGACACCATCAGCAAGGTGGCATTACTTCTCTTTGTACCTTGGACTGCATCTGCACTAATTAACTGGGATGATACAGGTAGTCCTCAACTTATGATCATGACTGAGCCCAAAATTTCTGTTGCTAAATGATGAGCCTCAGTGGCGCAGTAGTTAGAGTGCAATACTGCAGGTTACTTCTGCTGACTGCCAGCTGACTGCAATTTGACAGTTCAAATCTCACCAGGTTTCTGGTTGATTCAGCCTTCCCTCCTTCCAAGGTGGGTAAAATGAGGACCGAAATTGTTGGGGGCAATAGGCTGACTCTGTAAAACCGCTTAGAGAGGGTTGTAAAATACTGAAAAGCGGTATATAAGTCTGTGCTATTGCTAAGTGCTATTGTATGTTACAATCTTTCTCCACCCAGTTGTTAAGTAAATCACAACAGTTGTCAAGTTAGTAACACGACTGTTAAGTGAATCTGGCTTTCCCATTAATTTTGCTTTGGATTTTGTTGATTTGGATTCTTCTCAAAGATGTGTGTGTGTGTGTGTGTTTATGTGTGTGTAATATAAATGCCTTTCTCATAATGAATAGGTACACTATGGGTAGATTTTATCTGGTGAGGAGAATCAAAGAAGGTGATGAAAATTTCAACAAAAACATATTTTGCTCCTGTCCCACTAATTTCTTCAACCTAATCCTAATCTTAAATATCTCTGTATGTGACTCACATCATATGTGAACATTGTATTCATTGTATTTTAGAAAAATACAACATTCTCTTCTTCCCAGATGGTTTCCTTTCTCCTGTCTGGATCATTTTTATTCTTTACATCCCAGCAAAAGTTTGGAAGGAAGGGGCTCAGTGGCTATTTATCTATCAGTAGGATAACTCTCTTAAAACTGAACAGACTGGGTTTGCATTGAAAGGGGGTTAGTGGAGAAACCAGTAAAACTCAAGCCTGAGTTTGAAAATAAGCCAAGGATTGTAGAGAAAAAAAAAGTCCTACCAATGTATCTCTTTGATACAGAATGTTGCTGGTTGGGCCACTATAACCACCCTGGCCTGAATGGAGCATGCATAAGTGCACTATCGTGCCTCCCGTCCCTGTCCTAATGTCCCTATTTAATCATACCTATTTTCTGTATTCTTTTTCATGTTTATACTTATACCTATTATCTTGTAAGTGATTGACAAATCAAATAAATAAATAAAATAAAATAAAATCTGCAGCCTATCCTGATACAGAAGGAATATGTGGGAACAACACAAACACACAGAGAGAGAGAGAGGGAGAGAGAGAGAAACACACACAAAAGGCCTCACCTGTTACTGCATTATGCAGAAGAAAATAGAGGTGCTGTTTATAGTCACTGCTGATAAAGGGGTTGGAAAAAGAATCCCCAAAGTCATGCTTTGCATGTTTCTGCTTTTCTTGATCCTTATCCTTCCTCGTAACCTCTGGAAAGACTTCTCCCTAAATAACATTTCCTATTTATTTTTTTTTCAGATGAGCAGCTTTTACATTTATGACTTTTTAGGAATTAAGAAAGGCCTCATGTTAAAATAAACAAGTGAATTAGCAAAAATTGGTAGCTGTACTAGGATGTTTTCCTATTACCAGCACTTCCAGGAACTTATAGCTTTAGATCAGGGGTCTCCAACCTTGGCCACTTTAAGACTTGTGGACTTCAATTGCCATGTTGGCTGGGGAATTCTGGGAATTGAAGTCCACAAGTCTTAAAGTGGCCAAGGTTGGAGACCCCTGATCTAGATAGATCTCTATGGGGAGAAGCCCTCCATTGATACCATATCGATGTAATTTCTCTGTTAGGTGCTATTGGAGGCTGTCCAGGTGACAAATTGAAACGAACACTTATAATGAAGTCTGTGGAGCAAACCAATTAACTTCTTAATGCCCTGAAAAAGGAAAAAGATGAATTGGTTTGGAAATGTTTAGGAACCCATTTATTTAGCTTGAGATTTTGACATTAAAGAGCATCTATTTCCCACCAACTCCAGTTCATCTCCTCATCTAATTAGATCTGCTTTTGGAAAGGTTTCATGTCAAATCACTTTAGACGATTTATACATAAATGTAAAAAAAAAAAAAAAACCCAGCCTGGCAATCCCAGGTATGGTAAATAAGAATAGATCCCAGATAATTTCCTGTACAACAATTCAATATATATTTGTCATTGAATATGTTTTTATATATTTCCCATCTTCTCAAGGAAATCAACCATACCCTTCACCAACTTGAACATTTATTAATGCAGACCAAGAACTGATCATAAGAGCTAAAACAAATATAATTAAAAATACAAATCAAATCTCATTAATTCAATAAATCAACCTTTTCTGATGTTGGATCTGCATCAGAGGTGGTAGTCAGCAGGTTCTGACCAGTTCTGGAGACCCAGTAGTAGAAATTTTGAGTAGTTGGGAGAACCAGCAAATCCCACCTCTGACTGGCCCTGCTCCCATCTATTCTCTGCCTCCCGAGTCCCAGCTGATCGGTTGGGTCTTTTTTTGTTGCCCTTCACAGGAGAACAGAGTTAGAAAACAGGTTAGTGGGTGGGAGGGGAATGGGGAATTTACAGTATCCTTCCCCTGCCACACCCACCAAGCCATGCCCACAAAACTGGTAGTAAAAGTTTTTGAATCCCACTACTGATCTGCCCATAGCAAAGCTCATGGTTTGGGCACAGAATGTAGCTATTTCAGGGTGCTATTCTTTTAGGAAAAATTCTAAACACCATTGGTCTGACTGGCCAGACAATCTACTTTTAAGGGTTGAATTTGTCAAGAGCACAATTCCTTGCAAAATCTAAACTTTGGGAAAAAAAAAAAACATGTTCCAAGGTTTCAGTTACATCAGTTACATCAGAAAGCAATTTATGTGAGAAAATGGTGCCTAATTGTATCTACCATTCATGATTGCAGAGGGACGGTCTTTGAATTGTTATCTAGAAAAGGCTCAGCCATATTTAGAAATAGATAATTTGCATGGATTGCAGTTACTTGTTTCATTATTAGCCAATAAACTATACATTATGTTCTTAGGAATCATAATATTCACAATATATGTGGGGTACCAAGGTAGTTCTAGAGATTCAAATCCCCTTTAGATTAATGAGACCACTGCAGGCTTCTACCATAATACCGTTGCAATAGCCATATAGTTTTAAATGAAGCAGGGGGAAAAATGCGGAAACCCATCTTATAACAGGCATAATCTTACATCAGGTCCCCGAAAAGCAAATGCATGCAAAAGGTACCGTATTTCAGTTTAATACAATTTAATCAACAAAGTTTGTTTTATTTTCCCAGCTTCAAATTTTTTCCAGTTAATTCCATGTCCTCATCTAAACTCAGATGGGCATGGGCACATAAGAGAGAATACAAACCACTAAGTATTTTAAAGATTCTTTTATTCTGTTATGTTATTAAATCTTGATCGCTTATCAAGTTAATCTGATATATTCATAATGCTAGTTCCTTTCATTCTAAAGAGGGCAAGTGAAAAAAATATCAAAAATTGTAGATCTTTCATACATTTTCATCTCTGTGAAATGTGCAAGGAAGGGTTTTTTGGGGGGATAGCCTATGATTATGAAAAACAGAATTCTTTTTTTTTTTTTTAATTCTGAGAGGAACAGGGACATGGCCTTTCCCCTCATGGATAATGATCCTACATAATAATCCCCAAGCAAAAATCTGTAACCCTAGACCTACACTTTGAATAAATCCAGATTCCAAACACATTTGCTTTAATCTGCAGCTCCTTTGCTTAATCACAATTTTCTTTAAAAACAGTAAACAAGAACAGCATATTGTCACTTTCCCAAATTAGTAATTCCCAATTTTGAGTCACTCCAGCAAAGCTAATGTTATTTGTAGATACTTTGAGCAACCAGATTTCCAGTCTGATGCTAGCTCTTTCCTTGCTGTTTTCCTATTTATAACTTCAATGCATTTGTAGAGATACTGGCTGTTCTGTTTGCATTTTTCCTATTTTAAGCAGGTTACAAATTTAGAAGCATTTCAGGAACCCTGACATTTGTGATATTGCCCAGGTTACATGCAGAACAAGCAGCTGCGAATCCTAATTTCACTGGTACTAATCCAAACCTAGAGCGGAAGGGCTATACTAAATTTTGAGTCTGCTATCACTGTCAGTCTTCCTCTTTGACCAGTATACTATTAACAAGGACAACACACTTGTATATTTCTGAAACTGAGTGCTGTATGACAGTGGCCTCCAAACTTTTCAGTACCAGGGACAGCATCAGCTATGTTGCTCCCTCATGCTATACAAAAATAAAAGAAGGAGATAAATCTAATAAAGATATATTTGAGAAAATATCAGATGAACAAGCAGTCCAACTAAGGTAACATTCAAAGGTGACCTGAGGTAGATTTTAAAAAGCCTTGGAGGGAGTAATAACATACTTAACATTTGCTCTTTTTCTACAGTGGTTCTTTAGTACTCGGCATTTTGGTTCTGGGAGATTCAAAGGATGAGTCCCAAACAAACTACATGACTTACCATGTGTCCCTTTATTTTGGCTGGGAAGAACTGTCTTTCTGTCCCTTTTCTTATGTCAGCAATCTTTTCTTTCCGAAAAGTCCAAGGAAGCAAGAGGATCCATTGGATATTACTTCCCCATGTAATTTAGAACTAAAAGATATGCATGGCAAACTAAATTCACTGTTTTCAATGTTCAAATTCAATGTTTTTGGCAGGATGGTGTTCTTGGCTTCAGTCCCATACTCTTGTCTTCCTAATCATGATGGTCCTCCAGAGTTAAGTAGTCTATATGAAGTGAACTTGATTCCAGAAAGCCCACTGATGCTTGAGAAAATAAAACAATAGATGTTATCTTGGATGGAGTCTCAACAGAAATTTATTTCAGTCTTCTCCAATCTGGGTATCCTCCTGGAACATGGACATTAATTCTCAGAATGTCATTAATTAAATTAATTAATTTCATTAAAATGGACATTAATTCTCAGAATTGTTAAACTAAGACATTCTGGAAGTTATCAGAAGTGGTACCAAAGATGGGGACATTGATATGTAAGACCACACTATGAAAAGTGCCTGTCATGCCCCTGGTGGAGACTGACTCTGAGGGAGAGGAGGAACAGCTGACAGGGAGTGGAAGTGTGGCTCCAGAGGTTGTGGAGGAGGCTGGGGAAGGGCAAAGGCCAGCTGAGCAGTCAGAGAAGGACCCAGGCCCATCCCCTATCCATCCTAGGGCATGCGGGGAAGAGAGGATAAGGGAGAGATGTGGTCTATTCGGGAGGAAAGGGCCTTGATCCTCTTCACGGGCTGCAGCTGTGACAACTGAATAAGAGTATGGACTTGTGTACTGGCGAACGCTGGAAACAAAGCATGTAAATATCTGTAGTTTATAGTTCCTCTCTGAGTTTGGCATCCTTTCCAGTGTGTGTTATCTGTGGACATCCTCCAGCCCGTACCTTGCCTAGTTTGTGTTGCTTTTTTCCTTCTTCGTGTAACTGTGTGGGAGTTTTCTGTCTTCTGTCAAAGATATTCGGAGCTTGGAAGCAAAGTAAAGGAATAAAAGGGGCTTCACCTATTTTCTGTGATTGTGTTTGTTTTGTATCCCACCCTGGGTCATCACAGTGCCTTTTATATGTCATGTCAGGTCATGTCAAGATAAGCTACCATCTCTAGTTCTTCTAGTCCATCTTCTAGTCCATGAAGATCTGCTCTAATTGTCTAATCTAGTATTTCAGGAAACAGAATATGAAATCATCATCCATCCATTTTAGGATCATTGTTTTTAACAGTCAGTTTAGTGGCTTATTTCTTTTCATGTTTACAAGTTATTTAGTCCTCATTTGTCTGTGCACCATGTCTGCTTTTGCCTTTATTTACTTTAATTCTTTCTGGTAATTTCTTCCTTCTTAGCCTGTTAAATTAAAGGTACATTTTTCCAGCCTGTGAGTGCACTTCTCTTTCTATATGGGCAGCTTTACTGCAGTCTCTTCCCATTCCTCCTCCTTCATCTGTATGCATTACAGCCCTCTCTGTCTTCTACTGCAGACTAATTCTGTCATTGCAGCATTAGAGAAATTTCTTAGTTCTAAATGGGTCTGCAGACTTTTCTTCTTGGAGCTGGACAAATATGATCACATTGAATTACATGACTCTCAAATAAATATATATGTTATTGTCTACGAGAAGTTTTGAGCAAAGACAAATGGAAACATTCAGTGGATTTATTTAGCCAAGCAGGATGGGTATTATCTTCTCCAGATAGACACATAACTCTTGTATTAATAATTTGCACAACTGAGCAGTCAATACACTGAAAAGTGTACTTGTATTAAAGATGTGGAATGATTAACACATGGGGAAAGTTGGTGCTTTTTTCCTTTCAACTGGATTGGATTATATCTGAATTTCTCACCGGAGCACAATTGCTCCAATTATTATGAGAAAGTGACAGGGGATGGAGTATTGTGCTCCTGTGGTACTCTTCCTTCTCATATCTGAATCATTTTGATCCTGGATACTTTCAGATTGAAGCAGGCTTTGCATTCTTAAAAAGATACAGCATTGCCTTTCTTTGCAAAATGATTGTTTTTTTCTCTCATAAGAAAAATAAAGAAATACCGGTACCAAAAAAACAAAGAAACATACAGTACATAGATCCCAACATTCTTATCTTCTGAATATCAGTTCCCTTGAACTCTAGGGATGTGCTGAGATGATTGCATACTTTCCACTATCTAGATTAGCCTCTATCTTCATTTACCCCGATGTCCCTCTGTTTAACTCACTATTTAGCAGTTTGGTGGCTAAAACTCCTAAAATTCCCATACCAAAAGTGCCCTGGTAATTTGGGCAGTTGAAATATCAATCTACCTAGAGGGCACATTATGGGCTGCTGTAGCATTGTGATTTTCAATGGGCATCCAATGGGCCAGTGCCACTGATGGAGACTACATTCCCCTTTTATACCTAAGGAACTTTAGGCTTCATAGGCAAATGGGAAGATAAAATGGGAGATAAAGTGAAGAATCTTAATACACATACTTGCTGGGTTTTGTGTCTCCCCTGGCCTATGGTTAGTTAATACATTTCTAAGAATCAATCTCTCTCTATCCTTTCCACCCTCCCTCCCCCTCCCTCCCTCTCTCTCTCTTGGAATTCAGGCTTTCCTATTCTATATTTTTATGAACAAACCTATATTTCATTTCAAATATATTGACTATCTCTTAGTATTCATAGTTAGCAGCCCAAACCCATATTCTTCATTCAAGACAACTATTAGGAGCAGTTTTATATTTGCAGGGGACCTGATTTTGCTTAATTTCTTGGCGTTCTTTTAGCATCCTGAATCAGCTCAGGAACATATCATATTATATTAAATCTATTGATTTGATTTGTCAATCGCTTACAAGATAATAGGTATAATTATAAACATGAGTAAGAATACAGGAAATAGGTATGAATAAATGGGAACAAAAGAATAGGGATGGTAGGCATGATTGTGCACTTATGCATGCCCCTTACAGACCTCTTAGGTATGGGGTGAGGTCAATAGTGGTTAGTTTGAGGTTAAAGGAGTGGGGGTTAGAGGATGTAACAACAGAGTCAGGTAGTGCTTTCCAGGCATTGACCACTCTGTTGCTGAAATCGTACTTTCTGCAATCAAGTTTGGAGCGGTTTACATTAAGTTTGCATCTGTTGTGCGCTCTTATATTGTGGTTGAAGCTGAAGTAGTCATTGACTTGTAGGACATTGTAGCAGATAATTTTGTGTGCTACACTTAAGTCCAACTGTGGGTGGTTGGACTTAATCCAACCCTTAAAAATATCCCTTAAGAAGAGCTTGTGCTAGGCAAGCTTTTAAGGCCTTGGAAGACAAGTATAAAAGACTTGAAAAAGAATTACAGAAAATGCCACAGAAAAAAGATATTAAATTGAAGCTGGATGTAATTAAACATAAAATGGAATTAATAGAGAAAGAAGAATTGGCACAGAAAATCAGAAATTCTAAACAGAATTACTTTGAAGATGCAAATAAACCAGGTAGATGGCTAGCATATAAATTGAGAAAGGAGAAGGAATCAAGAAAAATATTGAAGTTAATAGATGATCAAGGCCAAGTTTGTTATGGCAAGAAGGAGAAAAAGGAAATTATTCGAGATTTTTATGGGCAACTATATAAACAAGAGAATATTGATGAGGAAAAAGTCAAACAGTATTTACAGAATGCTAATTTACTGAAGATACCTAAAGAGACTGAAGAAATGTTAGAAAGCAATATAACAATGATGGAATTAAATGAAGCATTTAAGAGACAAAACAATGGGAAAGCACCGGGTCCAGATGGGCTTCCGGCAGAATTTTACAAAACATTTCAAGAATCATTGAGTATCCCATTGCTAGAAGTCATGAATGAAGTTATGTTAAAGAATATGATACCCAAAACATGGTCAGAGGCTTATATCACACTTATTCCAAAGGAAGAGGCTGACCCACTGCAAATTAAGAACTATAGATCTATCTCCTTATTGAATGCAGACTATAAAATCTTTGCTTCAATTTTAGCAGAAAGACTTAAAAATATTTAAATAATTTTATTCACCCAGATCAAAATGGATTTCTGCCAAAGAGACAAATCAGAGACAATATGAGAGTAATCTTGGATACTTTGGAATACTATGAGGCTCATCCTGAAAAGCAAATGGCTTTGATATTTTTAGATGCTCAAAAGGCATTTGACAACGTGAACTGGAGATTTATGTTATTACTATTGGAACAGATGGGTTTTGCTAAAAAATTTATTCAAGCAATCGAAGCCATATATAATAAACAGACAGCAAAGGTAATGATGGAGGGGGAACTTACAGATTTTATTAATATAAGAAAAGGCACAAGACAAGGGTGTCCCCTATCTTCTTTGCTATTTGTGTTGACCTTGGAAGTGTTGAATAGAAATATTAGGGATGATAAAAGCATAAAAGGAATGAAAATTAAGAAGGAAGAATTTAAATTACAAGCTTTTGCTGATGATTTAGCTTTTATTCTGGAAGACCCGTTAGAAACAGCTTCAAGGTTATTGGAAAAGATAGAGACCTATGGTGAGATGGCTGGTTTGAAAATAAATAAAGATAAAACAAAGATTTTGACAAAGAACATGCTATTGAGACAAAGAGAAGAACTGGCAGATCTTTTGAAAATCCAAATTACAAATAAGGTTAAGTATCTGGGGATATATTTGACAGCAAGATGTAGCACATTAAAAGAGAATAATTATATTAAACTCAAACAACAGATAGCTACAGATTTAAAGAAGTGGGAAAACTTGCAATTGTCATTAATAGGGAGAATCTCAACAATCAAGATGAATATTTTACCCAGAATTTTATTTTTGTTTCAAACAATACCAATGAGGCTTGGAAAAGACTATTTTGAAGATTTAAATAAAATCATGTTGAAGTTTATATGGCAAGGTAAAAAAGCGAGAATAAAGCTAAAGCTTTTGCAAGACGCTAGAATTAGAGGAGGTTTTGGCCTGCCTAATTGGGAATTGTATTATCAAGCTGCAAGTTTGATGTGGGTCAAAGAATGGATAACATTAAGAAAGCATAGGTTGTTGACATTAGAAGGGCATGATTTGCTGTTGGGCTGGCATGGTTTTTTATGGTATTAAGGGAACTAAAACACAGGGTTATTTTAGAAGACATTATATACGGGAGTCTTTGTGGTTAAACTGGGAGAAGATAAAAAGACAATGTTATTTGAAAATTCCAGTTTGGTTATCGACCAATTGAAGCATTTTCCTATCCTATAATTTATAAGAAGGAACAAACAGTTCGATATGGGGAACTCTTGGATGAAAAGGGTGAACTTAAATCGATCCAAAACTTAGAGGAACAAGATATAAGGATGAATTGGTTTTCATATGTGCAAATACATTCAAGGTATGATGAAGATTCTAAAACGGAGGGATTCTATGATAAGCAGACTGATTTAGATAAGATCTTGATGGGTACTGATGAGAAGGTGATTAAAAAATTATATGGTTATTTACTGGGAATGAAATTAGAGGAAGAACAAGTCAAAGAAACTATGATTGTTTGGGGGAAGAATTTTGGATATGGGATTGATCTAGAGAAATGGCAGAAATTGTGGTCTCAAAATTATAAAATGACAATGTCAACAGCATATAAAGAAAACTTGTAGAAGATGTTTTACAGGTGGCACTTTCCCCCGACAAGAATAGCAAGAATGTTTAAGAATAAATCTGAAAAATGCTGGAAACATCATCAGATACCCGGCTCGTATTACCATATGTGATGGACTTGTGACGACGCTAGAAAATATTGGAGTATAATTCACATGTGGTTGGAAAAAATGACAAAGAAACACATAGACTTGAAACCAGAGATCTTCTTATTGGGAATTTTACCTGATATATATAGTAAAGATTTGAAATACCTGATTGTAAATGTATTAACAGCGGCTAGGATTGTATTTGCTAAAAATTGGAAGAATGAGAAAATACCATTACAGGAAGAAATTATTAAGAAAATATTGGAATGTGCTGAGATGAGTAGATTGACATTTGAAATTAGAGAGCAAGAGGATAAACAATTTTATGAAATTTGGGGTCTTTTTTATCAATGGCTAGATGATAAAATACGATAATAGAATATTTAGAATGCTGGACAGTAAGGAATATCTTTATTTTGCTATTTTGCTATTATTTTGTTATTTGACATTATATTTATAAAGGGTTTTTTAGGATTGATTTGGTATGATTATATGATTTGTTATAGAATAAACTGGTTAAAGTATTGTTAGCTCATAAAGCATGAATGATTAAAAGTATAGTCAAAAACTTCTTTTTTAAAAGTGATATTAGGATATATAAGTTTGGATTGACAATATGAGTTGTTATGTAACATAATTGTAATTGAGACTACAGAATGAATGCACAAAAATGATGAACCAACTGACACACTGGATGTACATATGAGAGTTGATGTTTTCATGTTTTGTTTGTCTTGTTTGTTTGTAGAAAATTAATAAAATCTTTTTCCAAAAAAAAAGAAGAGCTTGTGCTGAATTCAAAATTCTACCAGGCAAGAGAAGTCAGGATTACTTAGTCTGGGCATTGAGGGTTTTTATTAATTAATTCAACTGATTCTTTCTCCAAATAGATTGTAATAGTTCTCTTATTTTCCCAACTGTTCTGCCTTGGACACCTAGACCTACCAGAAGTTAATTCTGGTACTTCACATTCCAAATATCTCCACTGAGTTACATCTCTTGCTTTGGTTTCAAGGAAGGGGACAAAACTAACAACTAGCACAGTTGTTAGACTTCCTGTGAGTAAGCAGGGAAGAGGAATTTTGTTTGGGTATCACTTCACTAGCCATGAATACCCAAGTGCAAATGAGGGTGAGATTTGAGGGCAGACAATAAGGCTGAATACTGTCGGATGATCTCTTTTCTAAATATGTTATCTTTATTGATTTTTGGCTGCTAAAATATTTTTTAAAAGTTTCCTGTGTTAAAATTTGAAGAGCTAATGGATAAATAAACATTGGGGCCTATGCAAGACTTTCATTTTATTAATTGTTACAAATGAGGCTTGTTTGCAGATGAAATGGAATGAACATAGACCATTTTTATATCAGAGAAATTAAAAGAACCCACTATTTTATTTTATTTTTTCAGGCATGTCATATTCCTCCATCTATTGTGTTTCACAATTAAGCTAAATGGATAAATAAATACCACCCAATCACACCAAAATAGTCAAAATAAATTAGCCTTTTAAAAATATTCTGCATCAGAATAAAACACTACAGACTTAGGGAGCAGAAGAGCATAGCCTTCATTTAGAACAGAGGTCCCCAAACTTGGCAACTTTAAGACTTGTAGCGATGCTGGCTGGAGAATTCTGGGAGTTGAAGTCCACAAGTCTTAAAATTGCCAAGTTTGGGGACCCTGATTTAGAAGTACTGTGGTAGCTACAGAGTAATAATTTGCCCCTGTTGAGTCTGAATTTCCTGAGAGTTCCCTGTAAAAGAAAGTAAAAAGGATCTGCGTTTATTATTGAAAATTAGTTAGGACCTCCACCTGCTTTGCAATCTTGCTACCCTCTAAATCCAACTGTGCAGCAAAGGCAGTGCTTTTGTACATCACGGTATGGATAATTATCACTGAATTCACTCTAAAATTGATGGTGGCACTTCTTCTGGCTCTAGTAAGAAATGCAGCCCAATAAATCAGAAATAACAAGAAACTGTTACCTCCTCACCCTGAACTACGATACAAACATGTTGTTTGAGCGTGATCTTTGTCCATCTAGGGTTCTGGATTAACTATGAAACAAAATAAGCAAGAACTTAGGGCACCACAGAGGTTTTCCCTATCGCTCATGCTCTTAGTTCTTTCCTGGCCAGATTCAATTTTAGTGTTCAGCACTTATTGAATTTTAAGGCTTATCAGTTAACCAATGGAATGATTGAGGGGACTATGATAGGCTATGTTTAGAGCAGTGGCTTTTGAATACCAGGGACCAATTCTGTGGAGAAAGGTTTTTCCACGGACTGAAGGGGGGCGTGGTTTTGCTGCCATCCTGTGGGTGGGACTTTGCTTGTTTCTATGGCCCTGTTTCTGGCATGGGATGGTCCAATGCTTGTCCATGGACCGAGGGTTGGGGAACTCCTGGCTTAGAGCATTATTTGCCCTTAATGTGTCTGTTTGGTGCCACTAGAGCTCAAGTCCAGGGCGCTGAAATTACAGCGGCTACTTCTCCTAGATGGGGTTCCTAAATTACGGTAGCTCTTAGAGAATGGCAGTTGATAGGGGCTGTAGTGGCAAGAAAATTCCTGTAGATGGCAGTAGCAGCAGAAAACTGCACTACAGTTCCTAAATGGGCCTCTTCCCCTTATCTGGTGAGTCCAGAACTAACAATTATACTGTATAACCTTGTACTTATCAACCAGGTGTTACAGAGTTTTCAAGAGCAGGCATATGATTTCACCTTCCAAGATGATTATTATTTTCAAGGATTGGTTAAAAGTTTCACCAATGCTGCATCTATTCTCCAAATGTAACCAATCCAAATGCTGTATCTATGTTGCCTTTGCCTTCTTGTGTAAAACCCTATAAAAGGAATAAACTCTACATAGGTAGTCAGACATCTTGGCACTCTGCACAATGACTGGTCTTTGATCACCATAGGGGCACAGTGAACAACAGTATCCAGTCTCAAGATTTTAAATTCTTTTTTTCTATGGGATCTTTCTTCCACTTTTTAAGGGTGATATCAATACACAGTTGCCTGTATTTTTGGTCTCTGTGTTCTATGTATATGTGTGTATGTGTGTGTGTGCACTTGTGTAATTCCTTCTATAATAAAACAATGCCTACTTACAAATATATATATGACCACAAATATATATTATACTATCAGCTGGCCCTTTAAAAAACAAGCGAGTGTGACATGCCCAGAAGTCAGTGATGGGATTCAAAAATTTTTGCTACTGGTTCTGTGGGCATGGTTTGGTGGGTGTGGCATGGCTTGGTAGGTGTGGCTTGGTAGGCATGGCAGGGGAAGGATACTGCAAGATCCCCATTCCCTCCCCACCCTACTCACCTGCTTTCCAGCTCCCTTCTCCTGTGCAGGGCAACAAAAGAAGAACCTGTTCTGTACGGTCATTTACATTCTTGTAGATGCCGCGCTGTGATTGGTCAAAGCGCGCAGGGATCCGATTGGTCGAGTGAGCCGCTCTGATTGGCCCACTGCGGATCTCCCGCGATTGGTGGAAACTAATCGCGGGAGATGCAAAGTGGTGCTATTGGCCGCGGCCGCCGTGGCTTGGGAATAAAAAGCCGCAGTTTTTCTCCCGGAACCCGAGCCGTTCTCGGGACCAATAAATGAGCTGAACCAAGTCACTGAGTCCTGGTCTCCTTGCCGTGCCGGACATAACACTGGCGACGAGGGTGGGATTCCAGGGCTAATTCCCCACCAACACGTGTCCGGAGGAAGCGAGACCGACGAGATGGCCAGCATCGCACCACCCGCACCCTTCAATCCCGCTACTGAGGACCCCAACATTTCCTCGATACGCCTAAAACCAAGGCGGGTACCCTTTGCACTCAGGCCAAAAATAGACGAGCAAATTGACAAGCTCATCAAGCAAGGGGTCCTACAACCAATTGACCACGCCCGGTGGGAGACCCCAATAGTCACCCCAGTCAAGCCCGATGGGTCAGTAAGAATCTGCGGGGACTGAAAACTTCCGGTTTGCGTGGCTTCGGAGCAGCAGGAATTCGCGACAGCTCGCGATTCCTGCTGGCTAGCTGCCGAGGTACCCCCGATCCAGATGGGTCAGGGGGTTATGGCTGACCTGTAGGGACAGCTGAAGATAGAGGGGAGCCGGTTAGGGAGGTGGGGGCATCGCAGACCCCCCCCCTTCTCCGGGAAAACCCCTTTTTCCCAAGGCGGTGGAGCGGCGGTCAGCAATGGCCGCCACGAAGAAGCCAGCAACCGGGTAAGAACTGTGCTGGAGGAAGTGTGAAAAGTGAAAGTTTTGTCTGAGCCGGGTCAAGTAACAACTTTTAAATCTCCTGGAATTGAGCTGCTTGTTGCTGGAGGATACATTGTATCCCTAAGAAGATCGAAAGCGGCGGAGAAGCTGTTAAAGGGAACTTTTTTTTTTTTTTTTTTTTTTACTCTCCCATCCCACGGAAAAAGCAGAAATATTTGGATGTATTAGCCACTGAAAGTGGATTGCTTTGAAAGCTAAGCTAAGAGACAAAGGGATTTTTGGACATTGAAAAATTTAAGAAATTGGAAAATCTCTGCTGGAGGTATGGATTTTTGATTATTTAAAATTGTTATTGCAAGTGGGAAGGGAGAAAGAAAAATTGGAGCAGAAACTGAAAAAGGAGGAGACTGTCTAGAACGTCTTGGTGGATCCCAAAAGAAGATATATGGTAATTGGACCTCTTTGATCAAAAATTAATTTGGAAAGAGAAAGAGAAGAAGGAAGAAAAGTATTAACTTTTGGAACTTTTTTCTTTTTTTCCTTTTTTTAATTGCTTTTGATTGTCTTGGATTAAAAATACTTGTGGTTGTTTTGGAAAAAGTTTCCCTTTTCATAATGGCATTCTCTGTGGATGAACTAGAGATTGAATATCAAAAATATAAAAAAGAAGATACTTTGGGCGCTTTGTTCCAATTCTTAGAAATGGCGTTATGTTCCTTAGAAAAGTTGACACAGCAGAAGGACTGGGACAAGGAAGAAGAGGAAGAAGAAGCCATCTTTGATGAACAATGGGTTCCTTCCGGAGAGGAGGAGAAAAAGGATAAGAAAAAGGGGTTTTTAAGAATTATAAAAACAACCAAAAGAGAGAAAAATGAGCGAAGAGATGGAGGCAAGGTTAGAAAACAAAAGAAAAGGAGCAAGAAAAGCGAAGGGAAAAAGCAAAGGGGTAGAAAGGGCAAGGAGAAGAATAAGCAAGAGAGAAAAGGGGGGAGGAGAAGCCTTAATGGGGGGAAGCAAGATTTAAAGAAAAAAAGTTTATTTAGAGACAATGGGTGAATTTAATTTAGATTAAAAGAGGGATTCTGGAGGGTATTTAAGAGTGTGTTTTTATATGTATGTATATTTAGAATAAAAAATTTATTATGTAATTTTAAGAATTTTTTAAACAGAATCCCAAGAAAGATTTATATGTAGTATTTTTAAGTTAGGTAATGTGTTATAGATGCAACTCCAATTGGTTTACAGGAGAAGTATAGTAAAAGAAAAAAGATGAATGGATGTTTGGAAATAGAACAGACAAAGAATGTTGTTGAAAATGGTAATAATGGAAGGATATATATGCTTTTTTTTTGATTTTGTATATTGATAAAAGGCAATAAAATTTTAATTGATAAATAATTTGGATGGAAAAGAGAAGTAGGGATAAGATATGAAGTTAATATTATATGAAATATTGATATTATAATCTGGAAATGTTATGTTTTATTGGTCTGTTATTATTATTTTTTTTTAGAAAAGAATTTATAAGCTGTTATGCCTTGATTTTGTGTGTATTGATTTTAGAAAACTGATAAAAATGGTTTTTATATACATATATAAAAAAGAAAATGATAATAAGATATAGAAGGAGACTTAGGTTGAATATGATGTTTGAATTTGTGTCTGTGTAAAGAGTTTTTAACCCGGGAACAGACAACCTTCAGAAAAGATCTTGTAGTTTTGTCTATGTTTTGTGTTTGTATGTTTGTGTATTATGCTTATGATAAAACTAACAAAATTTGTTTTTTATTAAAAAAAAGGAAAAAAGAATTAATAAAACCTTGGAGGAATGTTAGATGAGAATAATTTAAACAAGTCAGAAAGAAAAGAATATGATGATTATAAAATGGATAAATATGGAAGAGAAATGAAATTGAATTGGAGTAAAGAGAAATAATGAGAAACTTGATGAAAGATATTTGCGTGTCCATATGGGGATGGGATAAATTGGAATTATGTTGTATAAAAATATTGTTTTGTTTGACTTGTAAGGATTTACAATATTAAGAGGTTTTATGTGTTTATGTATTTAATGGTTAATGATGTGTTGTTTTATCTTTAAAATTAATAAAAATTTGTTTCAAAAAAAAAAAAAGAATCTGCGGGGACTATAAGGCCACCCTAAATTGCACCTTACAACAAAGCACCTACCCCGTCCCAGTAGCGCAGCACCTTCGACACTCACTGGGGGAAGGCAAGGTTTTTGCGAAGCTTGACCTGGCACAAGCATATCAACAGCTGCCGGTCGACGCAGAAACCGCTGAGGCGCAAACCATAGTCACCCACCGGGGAGCGTTTTGCTGTAACCGACTCCAGTTTGGAGTCAGCGTGGTGCCTGGAATTTTCCAGAGCCTCATGGAGAGGCTTTTGCAAGGAATTAAGGGGGTGGTGCCCTACTTCGACGACGTGCTGGTGTCGGCAACCAACTAGCTAGAACTAGAGGGTCGGCTAAGGGAGGTGCTAACGAAATTCAAGGAAACCGGGCTAAAAGTGAAGAGAGAAAAATGCCAGCTTTACACAGAGTGGGTCAAGTTCCTGGGGTACCTCCTAGACCAGCACGGCATCCACCCAATCGCAAACAAAATCAGAGCCATTAAGGAGGCCCCCACACCCAGGAATAAAACGGAACTGCAGGCATTTCTGGGACTGCTTAATTTTTACAATGTTTTCCTGCCCCAAAAGGCAACTGCGGCGGAGCCTTTGCATAGGCTTTTGGACAAGGGGAATCTGGACTTGGGGGAAACGCGAGGAAGCCTTCAGGAAAACCAAGGACCTGCTCACCTCGGATGCCGTCCTCATCCAATACAATGAGACCCTACCACTTGCCGTCACATGCGACGCCTCACCCTTCAGCGTTGGCACCGTCCTCAGCCATACACTCCCGGATGGAAGAGAAGCACCCATCGCTTTCTTCTCGAGGACACTCACCAAACCAGAGAGGAACTATAGCCAGCTGGACAAGGAGGCCCTAGCCATTGTCGCAGCAGTGAAGAGGTTCCACGAGTACCTCTACGGCTGCACATTCACCATTATCACAGACAACAAGCCACTGCTGGGCATCCTGGCAGGGAACCGGGCCACCCCGAACATCCTATCTCCCAGAATGACAAGGTGGTCCAAATTTCTTGCTGCCTACAGCTACCGGCTCACACACCGGCCTAGTAAGACTATCACCCACGCAGACGCCTTGAGCCGCTCGCCGTTACCCAACCTAGACACCGACCCAGCACCCACGACGAGCACCCTCAGCATAGAGACTCTGCCTAATCTACCCATAACCGCGTCAGACATTGCCCAAGAAACTAATAAAGACAAACGTCTGGCGCAGGTGTTACATTGGGTAGAAAAAGGGTGGCCGGAAAAAGACAACGACGAAGGATTCAAAACATTCCGGAACCGGCAAACAGAACTCTCGCTACAAAAAGGGTGTGTACTGTGGGGGGATAGGGTTGTTATTCCAGAAAAACTACAAGGGAAGGTATTGGGGTTGTTACATGAGGGGCACCTGGGCATAGTTAGAACGAAAGCCCTGGCCAGAAGTTACGCTTGGTGGCCAGGGATAGACAAGCAAATCGAGGCCTGGGTGGCAAGATGTGAACGCTGCCAAGAAACCAGACCGAGCCCTCCCACGGCACCGATCCTGGAATGGGAAACCCTCAGGGGACCATGGTCCAGGATCCACATAGATTTTGCCGGGCCCACTAAGGGACATACATTCCTTGTAATGGTAGATGCTTACTCCAACTGGTTGGAGGTAAGCAACATGAAAACCACCACCACAGAGGCCGTGACCAAGGAACTTAGCAAGCTATTCGCAACCCACAGCCTCCCAGACGTCATCGTGTCAGACAATGGGCCCCAATTCACCTCGCTAGAATTTGAAAAATTCCTAGCAGAACAGGGCATACGACACGCATTGACAGCTCCGGCACATCTGGCGGTGAACGGAAGGGTGGAACGGATGGTTCAATTTACGAAAAAACCATCCAAAAAATCAAACACGGGGAAATCCAAGAAAAAATAAATAAAATGCTCTTCATACAACATATAACCCTGAACACAACAATGAACAAAAGCCCGGCAGAGCTACTAATGGGGAGGAAAATAAGGTCCCCACTAGACAGGCTGCACCCCACATACAACCCAGAGAAACCCCCCAACTCCTCTAGCAAGCACCGGTCCTTTGCACCAGGCGACGCCGTCTACACAAAGAACCTAACCGGAGACCCACTATGGGTACCAGCAACCATAACCCAACTGACAGGCCCCCGCTCGTACCACCTGAAAACAACCAACGGACGAGCCTGGAAACGCCACATCGATCAACTAAGATCGAGAACAATCACAGGAAACACAACCGACACACAACCAAACACAGACAACCCCCCTAATACAAGCCAAGAGGGGAGGGAATACCCCGGGAACCAGAACCCAATAGAAAGAAACCAGCAACACTTACCAACTGACAGCCAGCTCGAAGCCTCACCCGGAAGAAGCAGCCAGGCCAGCTCAACCAGCCCAGAAAGACTAGGCGGGAGCGGCAGAAACCGCAGCTCAACCAGCCCGGGTAGACTGGGAGGGAGCTGCGACAAGAGGCCTGGCGAGACCTTCCAGGCGGTTCCATCGATGAGGCCGAGAGCAACAGAGAACCCGACTGAACCGGCCAGGAGCCAAACAACAACTGACTTGCGCAGGTCTAGTAGGCAAGTATGGAGCCCCGCCTACTTACGGGACTACGTCACGTAGGACCGAACCAAGAGGGGAGGGGTGTTCTGTACGGTCATTTACATTCTTGTAGATGCCGCACTGTGATTGGTCAAAGCGCGCAGGGATCCGATTGGTCGAGCAAGCCGCTGTGGATCTCCCGCGATTGGTGGAAACTAATCACAGAAGATTCAAAGTGGTGCCATTGGCCGCGGCTGCCGCGGCTTGGGAATAAAAAGACGCAGTTTTTCCCCCGGAACCCGAGCTGTTCTCGGGACCAATAAATGAGCTGAACCAAGTCACTGAATCCTGGTCTCTTTGCCACGCCGGACATAATAGAACCAGCCAATCAGCTAGGACTCAGGAGGCAGACAATAGATGGGGGAGGGCCAGTCAGAGGTGGCATTTGCCAGTTCTTCAAACTACTCAAAATTTCTCTACCAGTTCTCCAGAGCTGGTCAGAACCTGCTGAATACAATCTCTGCCAGAAGTAGTCACGTGACTCCTGAAAGCCAATAAAAGAAAAGCAAGGCATTCTGCCAGATTTGCAGGGAAAGGTTTCAGAGGGTGTTAGCGAGTTGTGTGAAGTCTCAAACAAAGGTGGAAACCGAATTATTCGGCTATAGATGGAATTGCATGTTATCTTGTTTTAACTCTGTATTGTGGAAACTTTAAGAAAGTTGCTTTTGGTTTAAATCCTACAGTTGACCAGAGACCTTCTAGCACCTGCTTGGCTAGTTCCAGATTCTCAACATTTTATTTAGTCTCCCTCTCTGTCTACAGCCAAACTTGAGGGGGTGGGAGAGTGGGAGAAAGCAATGATTATTTCTCTTTCAATCCTCTCCTGATTTCCCCAGAAGGTTGGAAGGAAGAACCTGGTTGATACCAAAGTGTGTGTGCGCACACAGAGGGACCTAATTTTCTACTTCCTGTTCATCTCCAGGCCCAAGTGACCTCAGAACCAAAGGATCTCAGATGGAAGGATTGGTAAAGCTCACCTTCCTTTATTATATAATCAGAAGAAAGATATGTTTAAAAACAACCAAAAAAAGAATAGTTTGAAAAGCAATTACAATATTAGAAAGAAACAGAAGAGAGGATTACAGAGGAGAGAATTAGAATTAGAGAGACAAGGGGTCAAAAAAGGGAGGGAGAAGAAGAGAGGGAAGAAGGAAAGGAAAATAAGTTATAAAGGAGAGAAACAGGATATAGAGAAACAGAGAAAACGTACAAGGATTAAAGGTATAAGCCTATTTAGAAGACACAGAGATAATGGGTGAAAATTTAATTGAAAGAGAGGATTCTGCAAGGGTACATAAGATAGCATTGTTATATTAGAAACAGAAATGAATTTAGAAAATATGAAACAAGTGTGATTAAAGTGATAGATAAAACACTTATTGTAATGTAATGGAATGTTTGTTAATAAATAAATGAAATAAAGAGGATGAGAGAATGAAATTTACAAATGTTTTTAAGGAAGTATGATATTTAATTGAAAATAAATGTTAAATATGTTAATTAATATTAATGGAAGATTGTAACTAACATTAATGGTTGAGCCGAATTGGAATAGAATGAGTATTTTATGTATTATTGTTATTGATATAATCTTTAAGAATTTAGTATGTATTTTAAGAATGTACCAAGCAGAATTCTATTGGCAAAAGTTATGTGTTACAAAATAGAGGTTAGATATTGAATGTTATAACTGTAAAGGCATAAATGGAAGTTTAAATAAGATCTGAATGGACAAAAAAGATACAAAGGTGTCATACCCCAATCAGTAACTACAGGGGAAAACTAATTTAATGAGAAAAGAAAATATGAAATTGAAACAGGACAGATAAAAGTATAAACATAATGATTAGAAAGATATTGAAATTTAGGAAAAGAGATGTAATTGAACTTAGAAAGAAATGAGATAATTAAAAACAAGATTGAGAAAACTAAGGGAAGGGAAAAGTCACTGAGAAAATGCTAAAATAGTAATAAGATATGGAATAGAATACAAAGATGAATATGAAATTGAGTTTGTGTCTGTATGGAAAAGTGACAACCCGGGATCATGCTATTCTCAAAAAAATATTTTATTTGTATTATGTTTTGTGAAAACCCAAATAAAATTTTTTACAAAAAAAAAAAAAGATATGTTTTACTCCTACCCAGTAAAACATACATCCAGTTTCTAAAAATTAACTACCTGCATTATTGACAGCATGGAATGAAAGGCATTGATATGGAATCCTATTATGTCAAAATACATAGAATCAGTATCTCTGGAGCCTGAATTCCATCCTTTTTTTCCCACCCCCTCTATGTAGACATGTCACAGACATCTAACATTTATTTCCATCTCTTAGTCTATTCTACTCACAGGATCGCTGTTGCAAGAAGAAAGAAGGGAACATGTTGGAATGAAAGGTGAGGTATAAATTAAACAAACCAACAAATAAATAAACAATAAACATGAGCTTTGGTAAAGCAGCAAAAAAACAAACAAACCCACATCAGTGAGATTTCGTACTTGCACAAAAAACAAGGCTGACATTCCACCCATCCCTAAAGTGCCATGCTGAGAAAGCTTAGTGACCTGGATTGAGAGTGGTTTTTCCATGAACAGAAGAGCAACTTATCACATTAAGGGCACCTGGAATTTGCCAGAAATCATGGCAATGGGGATGATACATTTCCATAGTTCTATTTCATTCATATTTTTCATTGACATTAAAGCTAGAAATGCGTACCTGCAATTTGGAAGGCCAAATTTAATTACAAGACATTTTATGTGCTCTGGTATTTTCTGTATGACCTAATAAAAGTCCTATAGTTCAAATGCAGACTATGTCTCCAACAGCTATTTTAGTGGTAGAATAGTTCCACTTGTTGCAGGTACTTTTAGTTACCTGTTTGCTAGATCTCAAACAATAGCTTAAATGTCAGCACCAGGCCTATTTATACTGTCATGCCATTATTCACAGCAAATTAACTTCCCAGTCAATTATTATTACCTACAGTTTTCTGGATTATGGAAGCACTCACGAAATACCGATACCATGTGTGACACAATGAGTAGTACAAACAATCCACTGCCTTCATTCTGAATGTATTATTCTTGACTAAGAAAAAAAAAAATCTTAAATTTAACATGTACTTTTTCATATGCTTTCAACAGAAATTATAAAGTATTATTTTACACAGCCTGGTTCCCAAAATTAAGATATTGTAGATCACTTTCTCCTTGGCTACATTCACATTAAAGACTGAAATCTTGTTTGTATTCCATCTTTCCCAAGGCAAATCTCTAGTTATCTCTTTAGACATCTCTAAAACATGTCTAAGCCTTAAAAGCAGGGACTGTAGAATATGCTTTGCATAGAGAAAACCCTGGCCTCACACTAGCATTCCTGATTTAAAAAATAGAGATGCAACATGGTCTTTTGTGTGGGGGAGGACATTATCCACTTCTAACAGCATATGTAAGACGGGGCTCATAGTTGCCAATATGATGAACAGAACTAATGTGCAGTCCAGATGTTGCATGTGAAAGAAAGAGGGTGAAGATAGTCCCTCCCTAATAGTTCACAGAAAATATTGTAGATGCAGATATAGTCTGTCAACAATTGTAGGTATGAAACAATAAAGAATGCAACTTGGAATAATTGCTATGCATCATTCTCGATTTTGGGTGTGACAACTATGAGAGGAAAAAAAGAAAGGTATTCCTCTAAAGGTTTGTGGTTATAAATCATCCCTTTTCCATTTTATTTTCCAGAGAATTTATTTTCCTGCAGGAAATAAAAACCATCAAAATTATGGCTTGAAGTAAAAATTTTAATGGCTTCCACCCAACGTAGGATTCAAATAATTTAACAACCGGTTCTCTGCCCTAATGATTTCTTCCAACTGCTTTGGTGAACAAGCAATTCACCAAACTGCTCAGAAAGTTAACAACCGGTTCTTCTCAAAGTGGTGCAAACTAGTTGAATCCCACCACTGCTTCCATCTTTGGTTTTGTTCATGATTCTAAAGTCACTTCTCTGTGTTTCTCTTTTTGTGCAGAACAGGCTAGGTGAGTGCACAGAGCATAACTGGGAGCTAGCGAGTGAGTGAGCAAGAGCACACAGTGGTGGCAGAAGAGTGGAGGAAGAATATTAAGTAGAATTAAGTTCCATTTATTAGTTTGGCCCTCCACAACAGTTCCAATTTTTCATGTGGCCCCTTGAGAAAATTAATTGCCTACTCCTGGTAGGCAACCAAAAATGTTCCCCTTTACCCAACCTTTTAGCAGCCTAGCTGTTGGGAAACATCTCTGTCCAAGATTTTGGAGTGTCCCTGCCAGACAGACTTCAGAATACTGATCTTATTACCAGCAGCCTGATTCCATACAAGAGAACCAATGGCTTAATCCAAGATTTCCTACTTCGCATGCAAGGAGTCCCAAGTCCAGCATCTTCTACTCTCTACTAATCCTGGCAACCTTGAAAAGTTTCCATTTGTCAGTTTGACAATACTAAGCTGTATTTGTCGGTTTTACAATGCTATGGTAAAAGGCTGTTTTGTCACCGTATAAAGGATGTACACTTACATATTCAGGAAAGGAAAGAAAAAGAAATAGTTTTTTTTTTTTCCTGTATAGCCAGGTGTCCTAAATAAAGAACAGTCCTCTTTATGAAGTCAGATTGTTAGATTGTCAGAAGATAAAGGACAATCAGAAGGACAAGCCGTGGATAATTAACACCAGGAGATCAGATTGAGCTGTGCACAGAATTTTCTAGTCATAATGTTCCCTCCTATATTGAACAGTATTTCTATTTGTGGGGCCCTTGATGCTCTCTGAGCTTGGCTGTTTTCTTGCAGATGTCTCATTACCGAACATCATTAGTACTTAGAGGGGGGTGGGGTTTGCTCTCTTTTAATATACTAGTGACTTACCCTTTCAGTGTTGGTGGGAGTGTTCATGGCAGTTATTTGGCAGTTGTCAATTGTTATTTTGTTTGTCTGAGTTAGTAGATGTCCTTGATTAGGATATTGTTTACTTTTTCATTGATGGTCTGATATTAATCCTGGTGTCAATCTCTGCTTATTTGAGTGTTGATTGCTAGCAAGGGGGTGTTTTGGTTTTTCTGTTTGCTTTTTGTCTGTTTGATTGTTTCTTTAGGCAGATATTGTTTATCTCTATGTGCTTGTTGATGGTTGAAATGTCTGCCAAAAAAAAATCTACAAGAAAACAACCAAGTTTAGCATGACCAAGGATCCCACAGATCAACCCTGAGCTACCCATAGTGTCTGCTATCTGTCATTCTATTTAATTAATAACTATAATATAGACACAGTTCAACATATGCAATGCTAATTGGCTTTTTGGTTTTTTTTCCATCTTGTTGAGTGACTTTTAGCAGGATCCCTATAGTATCCATGTAAATGACCTCATTACCAGATTCTGAGTTCATAAAGACACAAATGAAGATGATTCATTTGCTTTAAAGAGGAGACATGTTGTTCTTGCTGAGCAAGTTCAGAACCAGAGGTGGTATCCAGCAGGTTTTGACCAGTTCTGGAGAACTGGTAGTGGAAATTTTGAGTAGTTTGGAGAACTGGCAAATACCACCTCTGACAAGACACAATATCCTTCCCCTGCCACGCTCACCAAGCTATGTCCACAGAACCGGTAGTAAAAAAATTGGAATCCCACCACTGTTCAGAACATGTCAAAAACCTTTGGAGATTTTGAGTATCAGTAATAACGATGCCAACAATAATATTCAGAATTTATCTAAACTTCCTCTATAATTACTCTAAAAACCCAAAGAAGGCTCTGAAAAATATTGACAAAGATTACATCAATTGCTAAAATGAGCAATGGAATCAGTGGCACATGACTTCAAAAGCATGTGTCCATGGATGTTCTAAATAAGCACGTTTCAAGACATCCTAAGTGCCAAAGGGCCTTCCTTTGGACGGAAAGAGGTTCATGGGCTAATCATTCAGAGCATAGCTGGCTGGAGAATTCTGGGAGTTGAAGTCCACAAGTCTTAAAGTTGGCAAGTTTGGGGGCCCTAGGCTAATGTTTAAATTTGAAGTTTAAGTCTACTTAAATGCCACGGGTCTGACTTTACTTATCTCACTACTCACCTGATAAAAGCTTATACTGCAATTCTTCTTCTGTTAGAAGATTAACAGTAATTATCTGAAATTGGCAGAGCCTTGTACTGATTAACAGCATTAGTAAAAGCATGCTTCAGCAAATTGATTTAAGCTTTACTCAGGTTCTTCCCTCCCCCCTTTCTTCCTTATTAACTCTCCACCACTAAACAATTAGGTTTCTTACTACTCATGGAGATGTTTCCCATTTACAAGCATTTTCCTGGGATGCAAGTACTGACAGTGGAAGATCTATGTGATAAGAGTCTCCATTAAATGAGTTATTTAACCGAACAAATATTGAGAAGAAATTAGACAGTGAGTAATAAAATAAAAGGAAGGATTACATGTTGTTTGCATTTCCATTGGCAGTTTAGAAGTAGCAACTGGCACAAAATAGGCTTGTTGTAATATCTGTAAGGGTATGCTAGTCACACATCTTACATCGATTTTACATATGATTTATCCACTTCCTTTCCAAGCTGGATTAAAATGCCAATGGAAAATTGTTAAATCCATTCATGGATATGGGAAAGATAATTCCATGGATGTCCTTTATGCCTGTGAACCTATCCAAGATAATGATACTTATCCCACATCCAGGTTCAGTCAATGCCTTTTCTATCAAGTTCCCTTTAGTTGAACTTCTTTTTTTTCCTATGTGGGGGGCATTCCTCACAGCTTTATTTCTGTGTTGACTTTGAGATTCTGTTTTGAGACTCTAAATGCAAATCTTCTTAATGACATTTTATCACCTTGTTTACCATTTACATGATCCATTAGCAAGGAAATATCTTTGACAAGACCACCTCCTTCTCAATCTGTTTGCTGACTTCTTGTACCATACCTCATTTAGACCACATGATTTTCCACACTGACCAGGCTTAATAAGAACTCTTAAAAGCCACCATTTCTGTTTCCTTCCTTTATGTTTCAGTCACTAACCCTGAAGCATAGAACACAATGCTTCGTGGCAAGAGAAAGCCACTGGAGGGTTCAGAGGTTGGGTGAGGTGAAAAGAAGAGAATTACTGCCACCTGGGAGCAGACTGCACAGAAGCTCTGAAGACCTACATTCCTTTCAGGGGAAAGGCAACATTGGAGTGATTTCAATTATACCACAGCACAAAGCACTCCCAGTGACCTTGTGAAAATGGGCAGGTTCACTTCTGGCTGTGTGAAGGTAGCCTAATTATTTGGCCTCTTGGCTTTGCAAGATCCGAACTTCAGGAACTTCATGGATTCCCTCTGGATATAAATGTCTACTAGTGTGGCCTTGGTAGGCACTCAGCTATAACACTTGCACCTTTCTGATATGTGGGCTCTGAATCTGGCTAAGGATGTGGAGAATTGCATTCTCTGCACCCTTCGAACATACCAGATTACAGTAGGATAATATTGTCCTAAGCAAAATGGTCTGTATTTTTCTTCGATTCTGAATATTAGAACTAATACAAAGATTTCAAGGGAATGGAATATTTATACATGTCATGTTGTGAATTAATAAAAGTGCTTGAATAAAGTTTGTTGAAACCTTAAAGCAAAGTGCAGGGTTCTGGCCATGCACTTCTGATTGGCCGATAATAGCAATATCGGATTGGTCCGTTCAGGAGAATCTGATTGGCTATTAGCGAGCCCTTCTCATTGGTTAAAAAGAGCTAATGTTCCTGTGTTTTCATTGGCTAATACCCAAGAGCTTGCCTATATAAAGGGGGCTGTTGAGGCCATTCGGAGAGTTGTTACACCATGTTAAATAAAGAGTTGAAGTTCACTGTTCATCGACTTGTCTCCGCTTCTTGCGCCACGCACAGAACATAACACTGGTGACGAAGGTGGGATGTAGAGACGTCAGAGTTGACTGAACACTACAGAGCAATAACAGAGCACGTGGCTGAAATGCACCAACAGCGGAACCATGTCCGGCAGCATCATACCACCCGCTCCATTCGACCTGGCACAAGAAGACTGGGACTCATATATGGATCGCTTCCAGATGTTTCTGGAGACCAACAATTTGAAGGATGCCACTACCGGAAAGAAACGGGCGGTATTCCTAACTCATTGCGGGCCAACCGTATTCAAGATGGCCAAGGCACTAGCGAAACCAACAGAAGTGAAGTCCATGGACTGGGACGTCCTCGAACCCCTGCTAAGGGCCCACTACACACCGACCGTGCCAACGCTTGTGAGAAGGCATGAATTTTACCAGAGAGATCAGCGGAAGGGTGAAAGTGTTGCAGATTTCATAGCGGATCTCCAGAATCTAGGAGGCCTATGCGGGTTTGCCGACCTTGAAGAAGCCCTAAGAGACCGAATAGTTCTGGGATTAGATTCACCAGGCGTACAGAGTAAGCTGATGGCAAAAGGCAACATTAGCCTTACAGATGCCATCGCTGACGCTACTGCAGCAGAAGCAACCAGGAAGTCAGCTGCCCGAATGCGCCGCACCCACGCTCCACTTCGCCAACTCGCCAGCGAAATTTCACCTCACTTAGAAGAACCGGCAACAACACCCCACCACGAGGACCTCAAATTGTCATCGGAAAGCGATGAAGAAGAGGTCAACCGGCTCCGGTCTGAACGAGACCAACGCCAGAAATCGCAGTACCAATGCGCTGGTTGTGGGGCAAACCACCCCCGATCAGACTGCAACTTCCTCAACGTGCTCTGCCATGTGTGCGGGAAAAGAGGCCACATCGGACGGGTCTGTAGAAGCAAACAAGGACCCAGCCAAACCCCGAGGGGGGCTAACTATCGCCTATCTGGAGGAAGCCGCCCTGCAAAGCGAGAACCCTTGAACCACCAATGGAACAACCACTCCTACAGAAACAAACCCCTAAACCACTCAACGAAGCGAGAAAAGGCACCCCAAACCATTACAATTGGTCACGCTTCATCACTGGATGCCAAGAAGATCCGGGTGAAGGTGGCTATCGAAAACCAGCATTGTATGATGGAAGTCGATTCAGGATCGTCCCTCTCAATGGTTTCCTGGAAGACCCTTAAGCAACTCATCCCTACTGTCCGGCAACAAGACCTCCGATTCCAAAGAATCATACTCAAAGATTACCAGGGAAATCGAATTCCAGTCGTTGGATCCAGCCAAGTCCGTGTCTCATTTAAAAATCATACTGCATCTCTACCCTTGACTGTAGTAGACAGGGATCGGCCTAGCTTGTTAGGCCTCCAATGGTTTGCTCCACTTGGAATTGAAGTAGCCGGCATTCACCAAACCAGCAGCAACAACTGGGAAGAGACTCTCGTCCAAGAATTCCAGAACGTCTTTGCAGATCAACTAGGCGAGTACAAGGGGACCCCGATATCATTTAACCTCAACCCCGAAATAGCTCCCATCCGCCTTAAGCCTCGTCGAGTCCCATTTGCCCTTAAACCAAAGATTGACGAGCAGCTTGATAAATTAATAGCCCAGGGGTTGTTAGAACCAACCGACCATTCTCCCTGGGAAACCCCAATTGTGACACCCATCAAGCTGGATGGATCGTTAAGAATTTGTTGGGACTACCGAGCCACCCTGAATCATGCCCTGCAGCAAAACGCTTACCCGGTACCAGTGGTGCAACACCTTCTCCATTCCCTGGGGGGCAGAAAAGTCTTCACTAAACTAGATCTAGCCCAGGCATACCAACAACTGCCTGTAGACAGGAAAACGGCAGAGGCCCAAACGATCGTTACGCACCGAGGTGCGTTTAAATTACTCCAATTCGGAGTAAGCGTGGCCCCGGGAATCTTTCAAAGTTTGATGGAAAGACTATTACAAGGGATAAAAGGCATTGTCCCCTATTTTGATGATGTTTTAATTGCTGCTCCAACTCAAAAAATACTAAGGGAGCACCTGGGGTTGGTTCTTCAGAGATTTAAAGACTCGGGTCTCAAAGTTAAGAAAAACAAGTGTCAACTATGTACTGATCGAGTAGAATTTTTAGAATATTTAACAGATAAACAGGGCATTCACCCCACCGACAGCAAACTTAGGGCAATCAAAAACGCCCCAAGACCTCACAATAAGGCAGATCTCCAAGCTTTCCTGGGCCTTATCAATTTTTATAACGTCTTCCTGCCTCACAAGGCGACCGTAGCCGAACCCCTACATCGTTTGTTAGACAAAAAAGCAACCTGGGTTTGGGGGCATCGAGAGGAACAGGCGTTTCGACAAGTAAAAAACTTATTGACTTCCGACGCTGTTTTGATGCAGTATAATGAGACTTTGCCTTTAATGGTTACTTGTGATGCGTCACCCTTCGGAGTGGGCGCCATTTTAAGCCACGTTTGAGCCAAACGGAAGTGAAGCCCCTGTTGCCTATTTTTCAAAAACGCTATCGAAAGCAGAACGCAATTACAGTCAAATTGATAAAGAAGTTCTTGTTATTGTATCTGCTGTTAAACAATTTCATGAATATATTTATGGGCGAGCTTTTACGATAGTAACTGACCACAAACCCTTACTGGGAATAATAGCGGGAGATAAACCAACCCCTTATATATTATCTCCCAGAATGACCCGTTGGTCAGAATTCTTGGCTGCCTATAATTATAAGTTGCAACACCGCCCGGGGAAAGCCATTCCCCACGCTGATGCATTGAGACATGCACCGCTTCCAGAAACCGTTGACGACCCTGCTCCGACTGTCACAACACTGCAGATTGAGACACTCCAAAAACCGCCGCTGACAGCTCGCGATATCGTGATTGAAACTAAACGCAATCCCATTTTAGCACGTGTCCTCAGCTGGGTAGAGCGTGGATGGCCATTGGACCAAATCCCTGACAACTACGTTCCCTTCAAAAGTCGACAGACGGAATTGTTTTCCCAGAAAGGCTGCATCATTTGGGGCGATAGAGTCGTTGTCCCAGAGTGGTTACAGTGAGCGGTACTGAGAACTTTGCACGATGGCCACCCCGGCATCGAGTGCATGAAAGCACTCACGCGAAGCTATGCGTGGTGGCCGGGCATAGACAAGCAGATCAAAGCTTGGGTAAAGACTTGTTCCAAATGCCAGGAAGTCAGCAATGCCCCACCGAAAGCAACCCCAACAGAATGGGAAACACCCAGGGGACCATGGTCCCATATTCATCTGGACTTTGCGGGACCTACGAATGGACACACATTTTTATTAACAGTAGATGCTGACTTGAACTGGCTCGAAATCCATGAGATGAGAAATACAACAACTGAATCAGTCTTCAGGAAATTGGACAGATTATTTGCAACACATGGATTACCGGACATTCTGGTATCCGACAACGGGCCCCAGTTTACTGCGCTTTCTTTTGAACAGTATCTGGCGCACCGCGGTATTCGCCATGCGCTAACTTCACCGGCGCATCCTGCGGCTAATGGAAGGGCCGAGCGCATGGTACAAGTCGTCAAAAGAACTTTACATAAAATGGACTATGGCGATATCGAAGACAAGATTAACCGGATACTCCTTTTGCAGCACATCACTCCACACAGCGTCACCAACAAAACTCCCACTGAGTTATTGATGGGACAGAAACTCCGCTCCCACCTGGACTGACTACACCCATCGTACGAACCTGAAAAACCACAGGGATCCAGTGGGAAATGCCATAATTTCCAGGTTGGCGACTTGGTTTTCATGAGAAACTTTTATGGTGACCCATTGTAGGTCGAGGCAACTATAATCCAAGTAACCGGACCCAGATCGTACCGAATGAAATGTCACAACGATAAAATATGGAAGCGCCATATTGATCAGCTGCATTCAAGGCTGCAGTCTGGGGTCTGCGATTCCGGTGATTTCCAAACTGAGGAGGGAGGAGACGCCGAGGAGGCTGAGTTTGGAACGGCGGAAAGCACAAGCAAAAGAAATGACCACTCCGACACAACATGTGAAGAAGGATCGGGGACAGGGGTTAACTCGTCTCAAAGGGATATCGAGGACATTAGTGGTAATGGAAATTTAGATACAGAATCAGAGGCACCCTGTTCACCAGATAACGTCCTACCCCAACAAGACTCTAGACAAATACCGGGAGGACAGCGTAAATCAAATAGACAATCAAAACAACCTGCCTACCTCAAAGACTACGTTACCACACCCCTTAAACGGAACCCGGGGGGAAGGGGTGTTGTAAATTAATAAATTGAATAAATTGCTTGAATAAAGTTTGTTGAAACCTTAAAGCAAAGTGCAGGGTTCTGGCCCTGCACTTCTGATTGGCCGATAATAGCGATATCGGATTGGTCCGTTCAGGAGAATCTGATTGGCTATTAGCGAGCCCTTCTCATTGGTTAAAAAGAGCTAACGTCCCTGTGTTTTCATTGGCTAAATACCCAAGAGCTTGCCTATATAAAGGGGGCTGTTGAGGCCATTCGGAGAGCTGTTACACCATGTTAAATAAAGAGTTGAAGTTCACTGTTCATCGACTTGTCTCCGCTTCTTGCGCCACGCACAGAACATAACATGTCAGGCCTGTTAGGTAGGATTGACCAGGCCAAGAAATCAAGGTCCATAGGAAGACTACATTTAATTTCTTTTCTTTCTGTATGGTTAAGTCTAATTTATTGTCTCTGGTTATTATTGTCTCTTCATAAACTTTCTCCTTCTATGCTTCATGCAAATTAGTACCTGTTTCCATCAGAGTTGCTTCTGTGTAGGAACAGATTTAGACTCATGTTGGGATTTGCTCAGAGACTTTACATGCATATTTTTCAAGTGGAAGTCTTCTGAGATGCTGTCTCTGATTTCAGCCATCTTACATTTTATTTCCTCCACTATTTGTTTTGTATGTGACTACTTTCTGTTAAATATGATTTCTACATTTAAAAAAAAAAAAATCAAAAACAAAGTTTGATAGGAGCCCTGCTGGCACAGTGGTTAGAATGCAACATTGCAGGCTGACTCTGCCCACTGTCAGGAGTTTGATTCCTTCGATCCTGACCAGCTCAAGATTGACCCATCCTTCCATCCTTCCGAGGTCAGTAAAATGAGGACCCAGATTGATAGAGGCAATATGCTGATGCTTAGAGAGATCTGAAGAGCACTATGAAACCTATAAGTCTAAGCGTTGTTGCTATGGCTATTGCTGTTCTGTTTATCTCGTGTGAGATTATTCTATTTCCCTACATAATAAAAAGGAAGAGCTGGATCCCATAGCCACAATCACTGATATCACAGAGTCAGGAGATACTACTGTAAATTTTGCCTTGTAATTATTTTTTTCCACTTTTACTTACCAACAAGGCACATGTTATGGGAGCCCTTTCTCTCACATGGAGGGCTATGTGGGGTAAAGATATCTCGCTGGAAGAAAGGTGATAGCAGTGAGAACTCCCAGGCCATTTCACTAGGCAGGACGGGGGTGGTAGTGGGGAGAGTGTGTATGCTCAGAAGGTTTTGGATAGAGGAGCTTTAAAACCTCCAATCTGTCATCCAGTGAATTCAAAAGTACTGCTACAATTTGACATAGATTAGCATGGGGCTTTTGCAATTGATAATTCTGTCCATCTACTCCTCAGCCAGAAACTAACTTTTCTGTCAACATGTTCTGACCCAGCTGAATTCTCTGAGAACAAACCCAGATAAACTCAGTGACTCAAACTTTCACAGCTTTAATCTACAAACAAACCTATTTGTAGATAACAGATGGCTTGCAGCCAATTAGTCCAATTAGAAGAACCTTGGCAGAAGTCTTCAAATAAATCAAAGTCTGTAATCACAACACTGAGTCCTTTAAACATTTTTGCCTTTTGCAAACGCAAAAACCGTTTGAAACCAGGCTTATATTCCCTAGAGGGAGGGGCCATTACATTGCATCCTTGCTCCCGGGTCATCTGTGCAGCTTTAGCTGTTCTCTTCTATGAATCATCCTGTGCTCACATGCACTTAGCACAGACTCTTCTGGAACTTCCTCATCACTGCTGCCAGTCCCCACCATCCCTGAAGGCAGCAGTCCACTCCCTGATGGTCCTGGCCCCTCCTCTGAGTCCTCGCTCTCCTCCACTGCTGGCTAACCACAAAAACAACATCGCAACATCATAGGCTAACTCTGTAAACTGCTTAGAGAGGGCTGTAAAGCACTGTGAAGTGATGTATAAGTCTAAGTGTCAATGCCAGTGGTATTGGAATATGGAATAAATATAGAGGGGCTTCTGCCCTCCTTTTACAATTAAAAACAGCACATTGTAGCTAAAGAGATTATAATGGTGGATAAAACAACTGTTAGTATTACACAGCATTTTAAATTGCTACAAAGTTATAGATTCTTTTTTTTGCTTCTCACAAAAACTATGCCTTGACTTTAAAAAAACTGCATTTAGTCCATAGGTCCTTTAACAATGTCAGGACAAATAACATTTTAATAGAAAGACTCTTCTGTCATTCACAGTAAATTGGTCAAGGAACAGTTTATCTCGGCAATATCCATTTCTACTTTGACAAATATAAATTGCTATCTGAAACTTGGAAATCTATTTAAACATCCATTTCTGAGACACGTTGCAATTCGCTGCTGCTTTAAATGAGAGAGGCTAAATTTCAGATATTCCAAGAATATTATCAGCTCATATCAAGGATGTAATTATGTCAATATCATAGCATAGAACATATTATTTTACTTTTTATATAATTCGAAGAAACCATACTCAATATGTTCTTTTTTAAATTATAGCCCCTATAAATAGGATGTGGAGATTGTCCTGTGCCACTAATTTTTTTAAAAAGGAAAAATGCTTTCACAGCTCTTGTTAATTTTTCCAATCGTTTTGAACCATATCCTTGTAGAGGGAATTTTTTTAAAAAAATGAACCTCTCCTAGTGGTATATATCAGTCTTAAATTTATTTTGGACTAAATAAAATGCAGATAGGGATTTGTATGTTATAAACATGGCAGACATGTATTTTCATTTTTCATCATTAGAATTTTAGAAAAATCTGAAATAAATTACATTGGATTGTATTACAGTGCTGAATTTAAGTGACGGTCCGCTCAGTGGACCAATAAATGATGTACATCTCATCACATCTCTTAATTACTTGTTTACTACTTTAACGACTGCAGAAAAAACAATTACTATCAATCTGACTTCGATCAAGGACCTGTATACTGCACGAGTCAAAAAGTGGGCTGTGGAAATATTTACAGACCCTTCACATCCCGGACATAAACTGTTTCAACTCCTTCCCTCAAAACGATGCTACAGAGCACTGCATAACAGAACAACAAGACACAAGAACAGTTTTTCTCTGAATGCCATCACTCTGCTAAACAAATAATTTCCTCAACGCTGTCCAACTATTTACAAAGTCTACATTACTATTAATCTTCTCATCATTCCTTATCACCCATCTCCCCCCACTTGTGACTGTATGACTGTAACTTTGCCGCTTGTATCCTTACGATCTATGTTGATTGTTTCCTAGTATGATTTGATTGCTTATTGTACCCTATGACTACTATTAAGTGTTGTACCTTATGATTCTTGACTCTTGACAAATGTATCTTTTCTTTTATGTATACTGAGAGCATTTGCACCAAGACAAATTCCTTCTGTGTCCAATCACACTTGACTAATAACCCTAAACCTAACCTTATTCTATTCTAATCACAGTTCAACAATTTTTATCTATCCCAAAGAACTACTCTAAAATGAGTGGCAACAAAAATTAGACTTTAAATGTTTTTGCAATCAGAAGTTAAGAGAGATGATTGGTACCACAGATCTTGTAAAAGTTTAAGCAATTGCAGTCCCCCATCCAACCCGCAAATCTTGATTCCATACACCTTTGGAATGCAGTCTTTAAAATGTCATTAAATGCTTAGTGAGGACCCTAAATTAAAGGATATTTTGTATTCCTGAAACAAAGAAAGAACTGATTTTTTAAAAAATCAAAGCATGCTTTCTTGTGAGCATTCTAGGATGCTCATTTAAAAACATGGAAATCACTGAGAATCATTGAGAAAATCTTGGCATATATGGAGCCTAACACCTATCAACCTGATCAGATTCCTAACTAATAAAAGATAATCATTGATTTGCCCAGCTTCAGGAATATTTGGAACTGTGGTAGAAACATTCGTGGTCTTGGTTAATGATTAGCCCTTTTTTATCCTGTGCAGCACAGCAAAAACACATGTTGATAGTGAGCTGTAGAGAGAATAAATGAAAATGGAAGATGGTTCCAGTAAAGCAGCTTATAGTATTATTCAAGTATTCAGGTTTTGTAAATATGATATAAAACATATTCAGAATAATACTAAGATCTCCATTGCTACCTTATCATTAAGCCACTATATGCATCCACCTCAGTGGGTGTAGAATTCTAGGATAATGACTAAATAATCAATTAGAAATTGTCATTATGCTCCTCCAAGCTGGCCAAATTAATTGTTGTCATAGCTTTTTATCTGCAGATCTCCGAAGCTGCATGTTGAGTAGGCCTTTCCAGAAAGACAAAAATGAATTTGCCAGTGATTTGTTTCTCCTTCTCCATCTGATTTGGTTGAGAGGATATTGTTATGAACTAATAAAACACTTAAATAAAGTTTATCAAAAGCTTTAGAAAATAGCAGGGTTCTAGCCCTGCACTTCTGATTGGCCGATAATAGCGATATCGGATTGATCCGTTCAGGAGAATCTGATTGGCTGTTAACGAGCCACTCTCATTGATTAAAGGGGTTAACACTCCACATTTCCTATTGGTTACTAGAGCAGCAGCTTGCCTAAAAAAGGGCTGCTGTTGCCCTAGGTTTTTGCTCTGTTCAGAATGTTTCATAAAGAGTTTGAAGTTCACTTTTCACCATCTCGTCTCCATTCCTTGCGCCCATGCGCAGAACTTAACACTGGCGATGAGGATGGGATACGGAGATGTCAGAGCTGACTGAACACTACAGAACACTAAACAGAGCACGTGGCTGAAGGCGCATCAACGGCGGAAACCATGACCGGCGGCACCATACCACCCGCTCCATTCGACCCGGCACAAGAAGACTGGGACTCATACATGGACCGGTTCCAGATGTTTCTGGAGACCAACAACTTGAAGGATGCCACGACTGGGAAAAAGAGAACGGTATTCCTGACTCACTGCAGACCTGCCATTTTTAAGATGGCTAAGGCACTGGCGAAACCGGCTGAGGTGAAATCCATGGACTGGGACGTCCTCGAGCCCCTCCTACGGGCCCACTATGCACCTACCGTACCAACGCTTGTCCAAAGACATGAATTTTACCAGAGAGACCAGCGGAAAGGAGAAAGCGTTGCAGATTTCATCGCGGATCTCCGGAGCCTGGGAGGCCTCTGTGGGTTCGCTGACCTCGAATAAGCTCTAAGAGACTGAATAGTTCTGGGTTTAGATGCACCGCACGTGCAAAGTAAGCTGATGGCGAAAGGCAACATCAGCCTTGCAGATACCATCGCTGACGCTACTGCAGCAGAAGCAACCAGGAAGTCAGCTGCCCGAATGCACCGCACCAACGCCCTGCTCCACCAACTCGCCGGCGAAATCTCACCTCGCCTTGAGGGACATGCAATGGCAACCCACCACGAGGACCTCGAATTGTCATCAGAAAGTGATGAGGAAGAAGTCAACCAGCTCTGGTCTGAATGAGACCTATGCCACCAGCGTAACCAGAGACTGCAGTATCAATGCACAGGTTGTGGGGCAAACCACCCATGATAGACTGCAAATTCCTCGACGCGCTCTGCCATATTTGTGGGAAGAGAGGCCACATCGGAAAGGTCTGTCGAAGCAAGCAAGGATCCAGCCCATTTCAGAGGGGGACCAACTACCGCTAACCCACAGGAAGTCGTCCTGTGAATTGGGAACATTCAAACCACCAATGGAACAACCACTCCTACAGAAATAAACCACTAGCCCATTCAACGAAATGAGAAGAGGGACACCAAACCATCATGATTGGTCACGCCTCATCATTAGATGCAAAGAAGATCCGAGTGAAGGTCGCCATCGAAAACCAGCCCTGCGTGATGAAAGTCGATTCAGGATCGCCCCTCTCAATGGTTTCCTGGAAGACCCTGAAACAATTGATCCCTGCCGTCCAGCGGCAAGACCTCAGAACCCAAAGAATCATTCTCAAGGACTATCAAGGAAACCGAATTCCAGTTGTTGGATCCAGCCTAGTCCAGGTCTCATTCAAAAATCGTACAGCATCTTTACCATTGACCGTCATCGACCGTGATCTGCCTAGCTTGTTAGGCCTTCAATGGTTTGCTCCACTTGGGATTGAGGTAGCCGGCATTCACCAAATCAGCAGTGACAACTGGGAGGAGGCCCTCGTCCAGGAATTCCAGGACATCTTTACAGACAAACTAGGCGAGTACAAGGGGACCCCAATATCATTTAACCTTAACCCTGAAGTAGCCCCCATCCACCTTAAGCCTTGTCGAGTCCCTTTCGCCCATAAACCAAAGATTGACGAGCAGCTTGACAAATTAATAGCCCAGGGTGTTTTAGAACCAACCGACCATGCTCCTTGGGAAACCCCAATCATAACACCCATCAAACCGGATGGATCATTAAGGATTTGTGGGGGCTACCATGCCACCCTGAATCATGCCCTTCAATAGAACGCTTATCCAGTACTGATGGTACAACACCTCCTGCATTCCCTGGGGGGTGGAAAAGTCTTCGCTAAATTGGATTTAGCACAGGCGTACCAACAACTGCCTGTAGATAAAAAAACAGCAGAGGCGCAAACGATCATTACACACCAAGGCGCCTTTAAGTGCAACCGACTCCAATTCGGAGTTAGCGTGGCCCCAGGGATCTTTCAGAGCTTGATGGAGAGACTATTACAGGGTATAAAATAAAAAAAAAAAAAAATCAAAAGCTTTAGAAAATAGCAGGGTTCTAGCCCTGCACTTCTGATTGGCTGATAATAGCGATATCTGATTGGTCCATTCAGAAGAATCTGATTGGCTGTTAACGAGCCACTCTCATAGGTTAAGGGGGTTAACACTCCACGTTTTCTATTGGTTACTAGAGCAGCAGCTTGCCTATAAAAGGGCTGCTGTTGCCCTAAGGTTTTGCTCTGTTCAGAATGTTTAATAAAGAGTTTGAAGTTCACTTTTCACCGTCTCATCTCCGTTCCTTGTGCCCATGCGCAGAACTTAACAGATATAACATGGACGGCAGCCAAATTATTTAATAATTGAGTGCATACATTGTGAACCAAAGCCATTAGAAATATAGCAGGGAGAAATAGTACTAAGAATTAATTAATAGGATATAATAGGACCTAGCCAGGAGTTCTCCAGCTGACTTTAAATATATGAAAGCAGAGGAAATACGGTCAAATACCTTAATGAAATAAACTTCACAGAAAACAAAACCTCTATTGCAAAGTGTGCACTTGCAAGTAGAGAATGGTTTCTACAGAAATGTCACAAAAAGATAATCTTTCAGGAAGAGCAAAAGGTTATAAAATCTCCCAAAATGTGAAAAGTTCTGCATGTGTGGTGGCTGCTTGAGGGGGGTTTAACAAAAAAGTTCTTCTGTGCCATGGAAAGACACAGGTAATTATAAATATTGGAGAATCTGTTGGAGAATAATGGCACAATTAGGACAACCAAGACTGTGCAAATGGTAATTTGAGAGATATTTGGTAAAGAATCAAGAGTTCTAAGCTGAATTACACCTCTCCCCCACCTTTCTTTTCACTTATATCTTTGAGATAAATTTTTATTTCCTTGCTGGTAATTAAGTGGCACATATTCTTAGAAGTATTCAGAATGTCCATCTGAAATGAATTGCAGAGAGGTTAATTCATTTTGGCATGCTTGTGCCCTGTTGTGAATGAGTTTCTAGAAGTCTGATTGTTTAACTTCAAATCTATTGCTTTTTCATGGACACTGTTATGAACTAAATAAAGGCGATTAATAAAGTTTAACAACCTTACTAGAAAAGCAGGTTTCTAATCCTGCACTTCTGATTGGCCCATAATAGCATTTTAGGATTGGTCCTTTCTGGGTAATCTGATTGGCTGCTAACGGGTCATCTCTCATTGGTTAAAAGTTTAAAAGTTACAATGCTTTTCATTGAATAATAGGACAGCAGCATCTCTATAAAAGAGCTGCTGCTGCCCTAGGTAATTGCTCTGTTCAGTATCCTTAATAAAGAGTTGAAGTTCACTGTTCACTGTCTCGTCTCCATTCCTTGCGCCCATGCTCAGAATATAACAGACACCCTTACAGTCCTTTGGAAAGTTACAAACTGCCTTTTCTGTTCCATCACATCAGTCTTTTACTGATGTGTCAGCACTTCTCACTTGGAAGGAAGTAAAACAAAGAAGGTGATAGAAAAATAAGTTCATTTGAATACAAAGCAACTTCCTGACTTCTCCACCATAAAGCATTTTGAAATGTTCTATACAAAATGCCAGATATCTACCACCTTAGTGTACATCTCATTAAAAATCTAGAATAAGTTCTAAAATGGATTTTTAAACTTTGCTTTTAGTTGTTAGCTTCTTATTTGTGTGTAAGGGGAGCAAATTTAAAACCATTAGAGTTAATCAAAATGATTTCAGTCCAATCAAATGTTATTTCAGTGTGTTCTGGAATGCCACAGGCATTCTACTTCTATCTGTGGATCTTTGTATTTTGTGATTTTCTCCTTTCTCTTTTCTTCTACTGTTTCCAGATAGTGTCACATTCACTACCCAGATTATTATTATTTTTTGTCTTTTTTATCAACAAATGTTAAGTCTAGAGCAGGGGTGTCAAAGTCGATTTCATTGAGGACTGCATCAGGGTTATGTTTGACCTCGGGGGCAGCTGGGGTGGGTGTGGCCAGGATGTGCATGGCGAAGCTCAATGTCACTCGTATTGAGGGCACCTGTGGCAGCCTGAGTGCTCTGCTAGTGAAAATGGGCTCCCAAGCTTCGTTTCTGGCTGTGAGAGCTTCTACAACCTCCTGCCAGTGAAAACAAAGCTCAGGAGGGTCGCACATGGCCCTGTTTTTACTGGATCCAAGGGCTGGATCCGGCCCACAGGTCTTCAGTTTGACAATCCTAGTCTAGAGTGTTATGTGACAGTTGATTTTCTAGTTGAAGTCCAAAGTCCCAGAGCACTTCTTCATTTTCTATTATTTTGTCTATGTTGTATTTTGTCCCACTAGTTCTTGTGTATTTGCAAACATTAGTTATTGTAGATATTCCAGAGCACCATTTACTACTTTGTCACACCATTGTTTGTAGTCAGTCTGTATAATCTTCTTGCAGTAGCAAACCAGATTATCCACTATTTCTTCAGTTTCTTTGCAAAAGTGTGGATCTGCAGTAGATCTGGATCCAGAAAAGTCCAGTCATGATTTTCCTCTCATCCATGCATCTATTAACTACCTTATAATCAAGAGAATTGCTAGAAACCCATATCCAGCTCTAAGAATTTCACAGATATTTTTTTAAAAAATATCCTTTGAAGAGGAAATAAAAGCCATTTATTTTCTATCAAACCAAATGAATATGGACAACAAATCCAGAACAGCTCTACTTATTGAGAGTGGTACAAAATGATGTTTTTCGCTTTTCCATAGCTGCAAGAATCATTTGCAGTACATGAATAACCTATTCAGTACAATCTGTTTTAGTTAAACTGTCTTTTATGCCCTCTTTCCCCCCCTGATTTTAACATATGAATTATGAAGGTCAGAAATTAAAGTGTTTAAAAGGAAAAAAAAACATTTCATCAATAGTCTCAGTTTACAACTTTGGGGCCTTTTTAAAAAAAAAAAAGGCAAGAAAAAATGAGAAAGCCACATGGTTTTGGGGACTATAGTAAATCATTCTTTTTTTAAATATTTTTTTTTTCAGTTTAGAACATTATCTCTTTTCACTTAGGAGAAATTGTTTATGGAAGATCTAAATAAAATCAATTATTCCAAAGAACTGTCACTACTTATTTTAATATGGTCTACAAGTCTTTTCAAATGCTGTCTGAGTGCCAGAAAGCCCTGCATAATCTGAATATCATAAGACAGGAATAATGTATGCAGATGGAGAATCATGCAGGAAAAAAAAGAAATCTGAAAGTCTTGTTCTTCCTACTTATTCTACATTTCCATCCTGAAATCTTTGGATTAAAATTTAAAAATGTTCAAATGATTGGCCCGATTGAAGTCTCCCGCGATTGGTGCAAACCAAGAGCGGGAGACTTGAATCGCTGCCATTGGCCGCAGCCGCCGCTGCGAAAGGTATAAAAGCCGCAGGCTTTTTGCCTTTCGCCGGTTCGGTTCTCCCATTGTTAATAAAGAGCTTTGAATGAAAGTCACCGACTCTGAGCGTCTTTTTGCAGACACGACACTGGCGACGAGGATGGGATCTCGCCCCTGAACCGAACCCCGTGTCCACCCAAGAACCAGCTCCAGCGCAGAGATGGCGAAGATAGCACCGCCCGCCCCCTTCAACCCCGCCGCCGAGGATTGGGAATCGTACTCGGATCGGTTCCGTATGTACCTGGAATGCGCCGGAATGAAGGACGCCCCGGGCCCGCTAAAACGCGCCGTCTTCCTTACGCACTGCGGACCAGAGGTCTTCCAGATGGCCAAAGCATTGGCCAAGCCGGCAGACACAACCGCCATGGACTGGGACGTCCTCGAACCTATACTGCGGCGCCATTACGCCCCCGAAGTCCCCATCCTGATACGGCGCAACGAGTTCTACCGCCGAAACCAGAAACCAGACGAAAAATTGAGCGACTTTGTCGCAGAGCTACGGCGCCTAGGAGGACTCTGCGAGTTCGAAGGTCTGAACAGTCTCATAAGAGACCGCTTCGTACTCGGCTTATGGGATCCTACACTCCAGAGCCGACTTATGGCCAAGGGCGACATCAGCCTAGCCGATGCCCTTACCGCAGCCGCAGCCGCTGAAGCAACCCGCACGTCGGCAGACAGCATGCGAAGATCTGACGCGAAGGGCGGAAACAACAACCCGGCAAGGTCGGCCGACACAAGAAACGAAGCAACCGCACACTACGGTGAATACCAATCAACCTCCAGCACGTCGGAAGACGAGGGGGACATACATCGCGTACAGACGGGATGCGGCGACCAACGAAGTCGAAAAGGTCGTAGGTCGAGGACCAACTGCGCCGGGTGCGGCGGCGATCACCCCAGGTCAGAATGCCGATTTTTTGACTCTATCTGTAGGCATTGTGAACGACGGGGCCACATCGCCCGAGTTTGCCGCCAAAAGAAGACCCGCAGCCCGCCCAAATGGGAACAGCACGACAGACGGAGAGAAAGCTCCCCGCCCAGAACCAGAGAGCGCCAGCCAGACGGTCGGTGGGACCGCACTCAACGATCTCAAAGAAGCAGCGACAGTCGGCGAAAAGAAGAAACCCACCAGACGGTGACCATCGGCCACGCCATCTCCGACGGCGCCAGAAAGGTACACGTAGAAGTCCATATCGAAGGCCAGCCATGCAAAATGGAAGTGGACTCCGGGTCCTACCTTTCCATGATTGCATGGCGCGAAATCAAAAGACTGGTGCCTACACTACAAAAAAGAAACGTGCATGCCCAAAAGATCATCATAAAAGACTACCAAGGGAATCGCGTCCCGGTAGTGGGCACCAAGAACTTCAATATAACTTACAAAGGCCACACCGAACAACTGCCATTCACGATCGCCGATCGCGACCGCCCAAGCCTACTGGGCTTACAATGGTTCGCCCCGCTTAACATCGCGCTGACAGGTGTCAACCACGTCACCATCGAAGCTTGGGAACAGCGGCTAGCCCAGGAGTTCCAGGAGGTCTTCGATGGAGGCTTGGGCAAGTACCAGGGGCCCCTTATCTCGTTTGACCTAGACCCAGGGGTTCCCCCTAAGCGGCTTAAACCTAGAAGGGTACCATTCGCCTTAAAGCCTAAAATTGACGAGCAGATCGACAAGCTCGTCAAACAAGGGGTATTGCAACCGATAGACCATGCCAGATGGGAAACCCCTATAGTGACCCCAGTAAAGCCAGACGGGTCCGTGAGAATCTGCGGGGACTATAAGGCCACCCTAAATGGCGCGTTGCAACAAAGCGCCTACCCAGTCCCAATAGTGCAACATTTACTGCACTCACTGGGAGGGGGCAAAGTCTTTGCCAAGCTCGACCTCGCCCAGGCATATCAGCAGCTACCTGTGGACGAGAAAACGGCGGAAGCCCAAACAATCGTGACCCATCGGGGGGCTTTCAAGTGTAACCGACTCCAATTTGGAGTCAGCGTGGCACCAGGCATCTTTCAGAGCCTGATGGAACGTTTGCTACAGGGCATCAAGGGGGTGGTGCCCTATTTCAATGACGTATTAGTGGCGGCGCCAAACGAAGCCGAATTAGAAAACCGACTCAGACAAGTCTTAACAAAATTTAAAGAAACAGGACTTAAAGTCAAATGAGAAAAATGCCAACTATGTACAAAGCAAGTAGAGTTTTTGGGCTATCTCCTAGACCGGCATGGCATTCACCCTACGACTAAAAAAGTGAAAGCCATCAAGGAAGCCCCCACCCCAAAGTCCAAAACGGAACTACAAGCGTTCCTAGGCTTACTAAATTTTTATAATGTTTTCCTACCTCAAAAGGCAACGGCGGCGGAACCTTTACATAGACTCCTAGACAAGAAGGCAGCCTGGACTTGGGGGAGACGAGAGCAAGCCGCCTTTCAAAAAACCAAAGACCTCCTCACCTCCGACGCCGTCCTGATGCAATTCAGCGAAACCTTGCCCTTAGTTGTCACTTGCGACGCATCACCCTTCGGCGTCGGCGCTGTCCTCAGCCACACCCTCCCAGACCAGAGAGAAGCACCCATCACTTTTTTCTCCAGGACTCTGACTAAACCGGAACGGAACTATAGCCAGCTGGACAAAGAAGCTTTGGCTATAGTTGCCGCCGTTAAACGTTTTCACGAATACCTGTATGGCCGCCCGTTCACCATCGTGACGGATCATAAGCCATTGCTGGGCGTCCTCGCTGGAAACCGAGCCACGCCAAACATCTTGTCACCCCGGATGACAAGATGGTCCGAATTCCTGGCAGCCTACAGTTACGAACTGCTACACAAGCCAGGTAAGAAAATTTCGCACGCGGACGCTTTAAGCCGCTCGCCTTTACCTGACTCTGAACCTGACCCAGCACCAACAACAAACACCCTAAGTATCGAGAGTTTACCTATTACCGCATCAGACATTGCCAGAGAAACCGTTAAGGACAGGCGTCTGGCGCGAATCTTACACTGGTTAGAAAAAGGCTGGCCGGAGAAAGACAATGACGAGACTTTTAAAACATTCCGTCAGCGCCAGACTGAACTTTCACTACTAAGAGGGTGTATTCTGTGGGGTGACCGGGTGGTAATTCCAGACAGATTGCAAGAGAAGGTATTAGAGATGCTACATGAGGGTCATCCTGGCATCATCAGGACTAAAGCCCTGGCCAGGAGTTACGCTTGGTGGCCAGGGATGGACAAGCAAATTGAAGCATGGGTCGCCAAATGCCACCGGTGCCAGGAGACCAGATCCAGCCCACCCGCAGCACCTATCCGGGACTGGGAAACACCACGGGGGCCCTGGTCCAGAATCCATCTAGACTTTGCTGGCCCCACAAATGGGCATACTTTTCTAATCACAGTTGACGCGTACTCCAATTGGTTGGAAGTAAGCGACATGAAATCCACTACCACAGAGACCGTCGTTAAAGAACTGTGTAAACTGTTTTCCACACACGGCCTCCCAGACGTCGTCGTCTCAGACAACGGGCCCCAGTTCACTTCCATCGATTTTGAACGGTTCCTGGCGGAGAGGGGTATCCGCCACGCATTAACAGCACCGGCGCATCCGGCGGCGAACGGTAGGGCGGAACGGATGGTCCAGTTTACGAAAAAGACCCTCCGGAAAATGGACCACGGGGAGATCAGCGACAAAATCAACAGACTGCTCTTCATACAGCACATCACTCCCAATACCACAACTAACAAGAGCCCTGCAGAGCTTCTAATGGGCAGAAAGCTGAGGTCCCCACTCGACAGATTGCACCCAACCTATAACCCGGAGAGGCCCCCAGACTCCAGCTCCAGGTACCGGACATTTGACCCAGGTGACTTAGTCTATGCAAAGAACATGACGGGGGACCCCCTATGGATCCCAGCCGTCATAACTCAAGTCACTGGTCCACAGTCGTACCGACTCCAAACCATCGATGGGCGAGCCTGGAAACGACATATCGACCAGCTCAGGTCACGAACAGCGACTGACCTCAACCCCCAAGACATGAACCAAGGGGGGAGGGAATACCCGGAGAGACAATCGCAGGAAAAAATAAACCAAAAATACTCACCGGAACACAGCCATCGCGAGTCCCCTCCGGAGAAGAACCACCTGGCCAGCTCTACCGACTCGGAGAAGCCAAGCGGGAGCGGCGAAATCCGTAGCTCAACCGACCCGGTAGGCCCAGGCGGGAGCCACGGCGAAAGAACCGGCCCGATCATCCAGCCGGTTCGCACAGAGGCAGGAGCAGCCAAAAAGATGACCGCTCCGGCCGAGTTACAGCATGCAAGTGAGTTGCGCAGGTCAACTAGGACTCGACGGAGCCCCGCCTACCTGCGTGACTACACCACGTGATGGACCATACCAAGAGGGGAGGGGTGTTATGTCCTGAATTGGAATACTCGAAATCCCCGAGCCTTGATTGGCTAAGGCGCGGGGATTTCTGATTGGCCAGGCGAGCCGCGCTGATTGGCCCGATTGAAGTCTCCCGCGATTGGTGCAAACCAAGAGCGGGAGACTTGAATCGCTGCCATTGGCCGCAGCCGCCGCTGCGAAAGGTATAAAAGCCGCAGGCTTTTTGCCTTTCGCCGGTTCGGTTCTCCCATTGTTAATAAAGAGCTTTGAATGAAAGTCACCGACTCTGAGCGTCTTTTTGCGGACACGACACTGGCGACGAGGATGGGATCTCGCCCCTGAACCGAACCCCGTGTCCACCCAAGAACCAGCTCCAGCGCAGAGATGGCGAAGATAGCACCGCCCGCCCCCTTCAACCCCGCCGCCGAGGATTGGGAATCGTACTCGGATCGGTTCCGTATGTACCTGGAATGCGCCGGAATGAAGGACGCCCCGGGCCCGCTAAAACGCGCCGTCTTCCTTATGCACTGCGGACCAGAGGTCTTCCAGATGGCCAAAGCATTGGCCAAGCCGGCAGACGCAACCGCCATGGACTGGGACGTCCTCGAACCTATACTGCGGCGCCATTACGCCCCCGAAGTCCCCATCCTGATACGGCGCAACGAGTTCTACCGCCGAAACCAGAAACCAGACGAAAAATTGAGCGACTTTGTCGCAGAGCTACGGCGCCTAGGAGGACTCTGCGAGTTCGAAGGTCTGAACAGTCTCATAAGAGACCGCTTCGTACTCGGCTTATGGGATCCTACACTCCAGAGCCGACTTATGGCCAAGGGCGACATCAGCCTAGCCGATGCCCTTACCGCAGCCGCAGCCGCTGAAGCAACCCGCACGTCGGCAGACAGCATGCGAAGATCTGACGCGAAGGGCGGAAACAACAACCCGGCAAGGTCGGCCGACACAAGAAACGAAGCAACCGCACACTACGGTGAATACCAATCAACCTCCAGCACGTCGGAAGACGAGGAGGACATACATCGCGTACAGACGGGATGCGGCGACCAACGAAGTCGAAAAGGTCGTAGGTCGAGGACCAACTGCGCCGGGTGCGGCGGCGATCACCCCAGGTCAGAATGCCGATTTTTTGACTCTATCTGTAGGCATTGTGAACGACGGGGCCACATCGCCCGAGTTTGCCGCCAAAAGAAGACCCGCAGCCCGCCCAAATGGGAACAGCACGACAGACGGAGAGAAAGCTCCCCGCCCAGAACCAGAGAGCGCCAGCCAGACGGTCGGTGGGACCGCACTCAACGATCTCAAAGAAGCAGCGACGGTCGGCGAAAAGAAGAAACCCACCAGACGGTGACCATCGGCCACGCCATCTCCGACGGCGCCAGAAAGGTACACGTAGAAGTCCATATCGAAGGCCAGCCATGCAAAATGGAAGTGGACTCCGGGTCCTACCTTTCCATGATTGCATGGCGCGAAATCAAAAGACTGGTGCCTACACTACAAAAAAGAAACGTGCATGCCCAAAAGATCATCATAAAAGACTACCAAGGGAATCGCGTCCCGGTAGTGGGCACCAAGAACTTCAATATAACTTACAAAGGCCACACCGAACAACTGCCATTCACGATCGCCGATCGCGACCGCCCAAGCCTACTGGGCTTACAATGGTTCGCCCCGCTTAACATCGCGCTGACAGGTGTCAACCACGTCACCATCGAAGCTTGGGAACAGCGGCTAGCCCAGGAGTTCCAGGAGGTCTTCGATGGAGGCTTGGGCAAGTACCAGGGGCCCCTTATCTCGTTTGACCTAGACCCAGGGGTTCCCCCTAAGCGGCTTAAACCTAGAAGGGTACCATTCGCCTTAAAGCCTAAAATTGACGAGCAGATCGACAAGCTCGTCAAACAAGGGGTATTGCAACCGATAGACCATGCCAGATGGGAAACCCCTATAGTGACCCCAGTAAAGCCAGACGGGTCCGTGAGAATCTGCGGGGACTATAAGGCCACCCTAAATGGCGCGTTGCAACAAAGCGCCTACCCAGTCCCAATAGTGCAACATTTACTGCACTCACTGGGAGGGGGCAAAGTCTTTGCCAAGCTCGACCTCGCCCAGGCATATCAGCAGCTACCTGTGGACGAGAAAACGGCGGAAGCCCAAACAATCGTGACCCATCGGGGGGCTTTCAAGTGTAACCGACTCCAATTTGGAGTCAGCGTGGCACCAGGCATCTTTCAGAGCCTGATGGAACGTTTGCTACAGGGCATCAAGGGGGTGGTGCCCTATTTCAATGACGTATTAGTGGCGGCGCCAAACGAAGCCGAATTAGAAAACCGACTCAGACAAGTCTTAACAAAATTTAAAGAAACAGGACTTAAAGTCAAACGAGAAAAATGCCAACTATGTACAAAGCAAGTAGAGTTTTTGGACTATCTCCTAGACCGGCATGGCATTCACCCTACGACTAAAAAAGTGAAAGCCATCAAGGAAGCCCCCACCCCAAAGTCCAAAACGGAACTACAAGCGTTCCTAGGCTTACTAAATTTTTATAATGTTTTCCTACCTCAAAAGGCAACGGTGGCGGAACCTTTACATAGACTCCTAGACAAGAAGGCAGCCTGGACTTGGGGGAGACGAGAGCAAGCCGCCTTTCAAAAAACCAAAGACCTCCTCACCTCCGACGCCGTCCTGATGCAATTCAGCGAAACCTTGCCCTTAGTTGTCACTTGCGACGCATTACCCTTCGGCGTCGGCGCTGTCCTCAGCCACACCCTCCCAGACCAGAGAGAAGCACCCATCACTTTTTTCTCCAGGACTCTGACTAAACCGGAACGGAACTATAGCCAGCTGGACAAAGAAGCTTTGGCTATAGTTGCCGCCGTTAAACGTTTTCACGAATACCTGTATGGCCGCCCGTTCACCATCGTGACGGATCATAAGCCATTGCTGGGCGTCCTCGCTGGAAACCGAGCCACGCCAAACATCTTGTCACCCCGGATGACAAGATGGTCCGAATTCCTGGCAGCCTACAGTTACGAACTGCTACACAAGCCAGGTAAGAAAATTTCGCACGCGGACGCTTTAAGCCGCTCGCCTTTACCTGACTCTGAACCTGACCCAGCACCAACAACAAACACCCTAAGTATCGAGAGTTTACCTATTACCGCATCAGACATTGCCAGAGAAACCATTAAGGACAGGCGTCTGGCGCGAATCTTACACTGGTTAGAAAAAGGCTGGCCGGAGAAAGACAATGACGAGACTTTTAAAACATTCCGTCAGCGCCAGACTGAACTTTCACTACTAAGAGGGTGTATTCTGTGGGGTGACCGGGTGGTAATTCCAGACAGATTGCAAGAGAGGGTATTAGAGATGCTACATGAGGGTCATCCTGGCATCATCAGGACTAAAGCCCTGGCCAGGAGTTACGCTTGGTGGCCAGGGATGGACAAGCAAATTGAAGCATGGGTCGCCAAATGCCACCGGTGCCAGGAGACCAGATCCAGCCCACCCGCAGCACCTATCCGGGACTGGGAAACACCACGGGGGCCCTGGTCCAGAATCCATCTAGACTTTGCTGGCCCCACAAATGGGCATACTTTTCTAATCACAGTTGACGCGTACTCCAATTGGTTGGAAGTAAGCGACATGAAATCCACTACCACAGAGGCCGTCGTTAAAGAACTGTGTAAACTGTTTTCCACACACGGCCTCCCAGACGTCGTCGTCTCAGACAACGGGCCCCAGTTCACTTCCATCGATTTTGAACGGTTCCTGGCGGAGAGGGGTATCCGCCACGCATTAACAGCACCGGCGCATCCGGCGGCGAACGGTAGGGCGGAACGGATGGTCCAGTTTATGAAAAAGACCCTCCGGAAAATGGACCATGGGGAGATCAGCGACAAAATCAACAGACTGCTCTTCATACAGCACATCACTCCCAATACCACAACTAACAAGAGCCCTGCAGAGCTTCTAATGGGCAGAAAGCTGAGGTCCCCACTCGACAGATTGCACCCGACCTATAACCCGGAGAGGCCCCCAGACTCCAGCTCCAGGTACCGGACATTTGACCCAGGTGACTTAGTCTATGCAAAGAACATGACGGGGGACCCCCTATGGATCCCAGCCGTCATAACTCAAGTCACTGGTCCACGGTCGTACCGACTCCAAACCATCGATGGGCGAGCCTGGAAACGACATATCGACCAGCTCAGGTCACGAACAGCGACTGACCTCAACCCCCAAGACATGAACCAAGGGGGGAGGGAATACCCGGAGAGACAATCGCAGGAAAAAATAAACCAAAAATACTCACCGGAACACAGCCATCGCGAGTCCCCTCCGGAGAAGAACCACCTGGCCAGCTCTACCGACTCGGAGAAGCCAAGCGGGAGCGGCGAAATCCGTAGCTCAACCGACCCGGTAGGCCCAGGCGGGAGCCACGGCGAAAGAACCGGCCCGATCATCCAGCCGGTTCGCACAGAGGCAGGAGCAGCCAAAAAGATGACCGCTCCGGCCGAGTTACAGCATGCAAGTGAGTTGCGCAGGTCAACTAGGACTCGACGGAGCCCCGCCTACCTGCGTGACTACACCACGTGATGGACCATACCAAGAGGGGAGGGGTGTTATGTCCTGAATTGGAATACTCGAAATCCCCGAGCCTTGATTGGCTAAGGCGCGGGGATTTCTGATTGGCCAGGCGAGCCGCGCTGATTGGCCCGATTGAAGTCTCCCGCGATTGGTGCAAACCAAGAGCGGGAGACTTGAATCGCTGCCATTGGCCGCGGCCGCCGCTGCGAAAGGTATAAAAGCCGCGGGCTTTTTGCCTTTCACCGGTTCGGTTCTCCCATTGTTAATAAAGAGCTTTGAATGAAAGTCACCGACTCTGAGCGTCTTTTTGCGGACACGACACAAGCCATTTTCAAAAAATTAAGAGGGCTGTAGTATAGAGAAGGGCCACCCATCCTTTTGTCCTGCTGGGAATTTTTGCTGATTTTAAACAAAAAATTGAAGGAGAAAAGAAAAGATATAAGCTATCATGGTTTTTGTAAAACCTAAACCTCTCAAAAATGATTTTTTAAAAAAATTAAAAATGGTGAATTGCACCATTGCCTTTGACTGTTTTTTTTTTTAAAACTGTTTTTATAAAAAGCTACCTCAGCATCGTTATCAAAAGAATCAAATGATATATCTTTTTCAAATCAAAGTAAAGGAGGGATCCAACTGAATTTTTAATTGGCATTGGGATTAAACGAAACAAATATTGTTATTTGGATGGATCAGCCATGACATCAATTAAACTGTGATTACAAGTTGCTGACTCATTACTTCATTAATTATTCTCTTCTTTTCAAGAAAAGAATAATCATTACCCTTTTTAAAATGTTACTCTGGAGAAGGGGAAGGAGAGGAAAAGCATAAATACTGTAATTCTCTTTAGAGTTTCAATTTATAAAGTTTTGAAATCAGAAAAAACAAATTAAAGCTGCTCTTTGTTTTCTACATTCATTATCTTCTTATCTCCACTTCCTTTAATTGTTCCTTAGAAAATACTTGTACTGTTCTGAAGTAAGGGGACCCAAACTGCACAAAGAGCACCAGCTTTTTCATACCTTCGAAATTTTTTCTGAGTGAGAAGTCATTGATTGTGGGGATTGGGGAGCAGACCATATATAGGACCCATAATCATGACCCCCAGAAAGGAAGAGTGAGGGTCATGATTATGGGCCCTATATATGGTCTGATCCCCAATGTCCTTCCTTAGATGTTGAAATCATTAATGTCAGGTGATCCTAACTGTTCTGTACGGACATTAACATACTTGGAAGCCCCAAGCTATGATTGGCCAAAGCGCATGGCGATCTCATTGGCTAAGCAGGCCACGCTGATTGGCCCATAACGAATCTCCTACGATTGGTGGAAACTAATTGCGGGAGATTCAAAGTGGTGCCATTGGCCGCGGCCGCCAAGGCTAGAGAATAAAAGCTGCGGCTGTTCCCTTTAAACCCCGAGCTGATCCAGGAACTTAATAAAGAGCTGAAACTAAGTCACTGGCTCCGAATCTCCTTTCCTGTGATGGACACGACACTGGCGATGAGGATGGGATCCCAAAACTAACCCCATCAAGCCGACGCCCTCGCTGAAGCCACCGCAGCCGAGGCAACCCGGAAATCGGCGAATCGAATGCGGAGACCGGACACCGGGGAATGCACAGCAACCACCAAGACGGACCAGGTGACCGAGGCTCACCCTGAAGAAAGCCACTGAGAGACCACCGCCCACCATGGCGACTTCCACTCCGCCTCCGACACCATGGACGAGGAAGAGAAAATACATCGGCTCCATTTGGGACCAGATCGGCGTGATCGGCGAAGTCGTAAGCCGGGGACCACTTGTGCCGGGTGTGGAGGCGACCACCCTCGATCGGAGTGTCGGTTTTTCGACGCGATTTGCTGGCACTGCGATAAGAAAGGTCACATCACCCAAGTCTGCTGACTGAAAAGAGCCTACAGCCCCTGTTGGCGAGACCACAGCAACCGGAGACAAGACAGCACCCCCCCAGGGCCAGAGAGCCCCTCAGGGCCAGAGACCGCCAAGCCGAGAATCGCTGGAACTGAGACGGACGGAACCGACAAAGCGGCAAAACCTGGCAGAAAGAGGAAACCCACCAGACAGTCATCATCGGCCACTCATCCACCACAGATGCCCGGAAGGTGTGCGTAGAAATGGGCATTGAAGGCAAACCATGCAAAATGGAGGTGGACTCCGGGTCCTACCTCTCCATGGTTGCCTGATGAGAAATCAAGCGGTTGGTGCCCGAAATCCACAAGAGGAGGTTGGAAACCCAGAAACTCATCCTCAGAGACTACCAGGGGAACCGCATCCTGGTAGTTGGAACCGAACACTTCGAGATAACCTTCAAGGGCCGCTCAGCAAAGCTTCCCCTGACGATCGTGGACCGGGACCGCCCCAGCCCTTTTGGGACTACAGTGGTTCGCACCACTCGGGATCGAGGTTACGGGTGTCGACCACATCGCAGATGCCGACTGGGAGGAGCAACTGGCACGGAACATCTGGGAAGTGTTTGACGGCACCCTAGGCAAGTACCGAGGACCCCTATTTCCTTCAGCCTAGACCCCAGCATTCCCCCAATATTCCTAAAACCACGGCGGGTACCTTTTGCACTCTGGCCCAAAATCGACAAGCAAATTGACAAGCTCTTCAAACAAGGGGTCCTACAACCAATTGATCATGCCTGGTGAGAGACCCCCATAGTCACCCCAGTCAAGCCCAATGGGTCGGTGAGAATCTGCGGGGACTATAAGGCTACCCTAAATTGTGCCTTACAACAAAGCGTCTACCCCGTCCCAGTAGTGCAGCACCTTCTGCACTCACTGGGGGGGGGCAAGGTCTTTGCGAAGCTCGACCTGGCGCAAGCCTATCAACAGTTGCTGGTCGATGCAGAAACCGCCGAGGCACAGACCATAGTCACCCACCGGGGAGCATTTCGCTGCAACAGACTCCAGTTTGGAGTCAGCGTGGCTCCAAGAATTTTCCAGAGCCTCATGGAGAGACTCTTGCAAGGAATTAAGAGGGTGGTGCCCTACTTTGATGACATACTAGTGTCAGCGGCCAACCAACAAGAACTAGAGGGTCGTCTAAGGGAGGTACTAACCAAATTCAAAGAGGCCGGGCTAAAGGTGAAAAAAGAGAAATGCCAGCTGTACACAGAATGGGTCGAATTCCTGGGATACCTCCTAGACCGACACGGCATCGACCCAACTGCAGAAAAAATCAGAGCCATTAAAGAAGCCCCAACACCACGGAATAAAATGGAACTGCAGACATTTCTGGGACTGCTTAATTTTTATAATGTTTTCCTGCCCCAAAAGGTGACCGTGGCGGAGCCTTTGCATAGGCTTTTGGACAAGGTGGCCACATGGACTTGGGGAAAACATGAGGAAGCCGCCTTCACCAAAACCAAGGACCTGCTCACCTCGGATGCCATCCTAATCCAACACAACGAGACCCTACCACTTGCCATCACATGCGACACCTCACCTTTCGGCGTCAGCGCCATCCTCAGTCACACGCTCCCTGATGGAAAAGAAGCACCCATTGCCTTCTTTTCAAGGACACTCACTGAACTGGAAAGAAACTACAGTCAACTGGACAAAGAGGCCCTGGCTATCGTCGCCGCAGTAAAGAGGTTCCACAAGTACCTCTACAGCTGCAAGTTACTATCATCACCGATCACAAGCTGCTGCTGGGAATCCTGGCAGGGAACAGGGCCACCCCGAACATTCTATCTCCTAGAATGACAAGGTGGTCCAAATTCCTTGCCGCCTACAGCTACCGGCTCACACACCGACCCGGTAAGACTATCACCCATGCAGACGCCCTGAGCCGCACGCCATTACCTGACCTAGACACCGACCCAGCACCCACAACAGTCACCCTCAGCATAGAGACTCTGCCCGATCTACCCATAACTGCATCAGACATTGCCCACGAAACAAATAAAGACAAACATCTGGTGCAGGTGTTACATTGGGTAGAAAAGGGGTGGGTGGAAAGAGATGACGACGAAGCATTCAGGACATTCTGGAACCGGCAAACAGAACTCTCATTACAAAAAGGTTGTGTACTGTGGGGGGATAGAGTTGTTATTCCGGAAAGGTTACAAGGGAAGGTATTGGAGTTGTTACATGAAGGGCACCCAGGCATAGTTAGAACAAAAGCGCTGGCCAGGAGTTACGCCTGGTGGCCAGGGATGGACAAGCAAATCAAGACCTGGGTGGCAAAATGCAAACGCTGACAAGAAACCAGACTGAGTCCCCCCGCAGCACCAATCCTGGGATGGGAAAACCCCAGGGGCCCATGGTCCAGGATCCACATATATTTTGCCAGGCCCACAAAAGGACATATATTCCTTATCATGGTAGATGCTTACTCCAACTGGTTGGAGGTAAGCAACATGAAAACCACCACCACGGAATCCGTGACCAAGGAACTCAGCAAGCTGTTCGCAACCCACAGCCTTCCAGATGTCATTGTGTCGGACAACGGGCCCCAGTTTACCTTGCTGGAATTCAAAAAATTCCTAGCAGAATGGGGCATACGACATGCACTGACAGCACCAGCATATCCGGTGGCGAACAGGAGGGCGGAACGGATGGTTCAATTCACACAAAAAAAAAACCAAAAATTGAACACGGGGAAATCCAAGAAAAAATAAACAAAATGCTCTTTATACAACACATAACCCCGAATATGACTACCAACAAAAGCCCGGCAGAACTATTAATGGGGAGGAAATTAAGGTCCCCACTCGACAGACTGCACCCCACATACAACCCATAAAAAACCCCAAACTCCTCAAGCAAAAACCGAACATTCTCCCCAGGTGACGCAGTCTACGCAAAGAACCTTACCGGAGACACACTCTGGGTACCGGCAACCATAACCCAGCTGACAGGTCCCCACTCGTACCGCCTCCAAACAACTGACGGATGAGCATGGAAACACCACATCAATCAAATAAGATTGAGGACAGCCACAGGAAACACAACCGACACGCAAACAGACACAGACAGGCCCCACAACACATACCAAGAGGGGAGGGAATACCCCGGGAACCAGGAAACAATAGAAAGAAACCAGCCATACTCACCGGAAAGCAGCCAGCTCAAAGCCTCACCGGGGAGAAGCAGCCAGGCCAGCTCAACCAGCCCAGAAAAACCAGGCGGGAGCAGCAACAACCACAGCTCAACCAGCCCGAGTAGACCGGGAGGGAGCTGTGATGAAAGGCCCGGTGAGCCCTTCCAGGCGGTTCCATCAACGAGGCAGAGAGCAACACAGAACCCAACCGAACTAGCCGGAGCCAAACAACAATTCACCTGCGCAGGTCAAGTAGGCAAGTACGAAGCCCCGCCTACTTACGGGACTACGTTATGTAGGACCATACCAAGAGGGGAGGGGTGTTCTGTACGGACATTAACATACTTGGAAGCGCCGCGCTATGATTGGCCAAAGCGCACGGCAATCTCATTGGCTAAGCAGGCCGTGCTGATTGGCCCATAACGAATCTCCCGCGATTGGTGGAAACTAATCACGGGAGATTCAAAGTGGTGCCATTGGCCGCGGCCGCCGCGGCTAGAGAATAAAAGCCGCAGCTGTTCCCTTTAAACCCCGAGCCGATCCAGGAACTTAATAAAGAAGTGAAACTAAGTCACTGGCTCCAAGTCTCCTTTCCCGCGACGGACACGACACTTACTGTCCATTAAAAATGCCCTAAAGTGGATGTACTACACCTCCATTAAATTTGTTGCATGTATGTTGATTAAAGCAGCTTTCTAAAACCTTTCCAGTTTTGCCGACCCATGGAAGGAGAGAGAGAATGGTTCTGCATGAGCAGTGGGTGAGTGTGTGCACACAATGCAGCTCCATTTGCATAAGTGATAAGCATGTACACCCACCTTTTGCAGAAATGGACTCACTTGCACTTCTGAATGGGCCATGGCTTTGAAGTGGGCTGTGTCCCAGGAGTTGGGGGCCCCTGGATTAAAGAAATCCTTCACCCAACCTCTCCACACAAAAACTATCAATCCCAATAGGTGGCATCTATCTTTCAGGTGATGTTACATTCCCCATGATCTTGAAAACTATCTTTTGAAAATTCTGTTCAAAGACAATCAATTCCCAGTTTTGAATCATCCAGTCAATATTTACTTGATCTTGTCCTGAAGTAGCATGTTGTCCTTCATATATGCATATTGTTGGGCAATTTGTCCATCTGTTTCAAAATACATAATGTTCCTCTAAGAAGGTGTGCCATTTGTAAACAAAATTCAAGATGTCTTTGCCTCATGGTAGTTTTCAGTAAAAGGTTTGAAGTCATCAACTGAATCATGTTCATCAGAAATGATGGCATCAAACTTTTCTGACGTATAAATAACATTTTTACTGAAATATAAGAAAACAGTTTATCTTTGATAAACTACTTGTGGCCTCTTCTCTTTCTTTTTCAGTGTGATTTTGTGCGTGACTTTTTTATAGTATGGCCTTTCATATCAGTCCATATCTGGTTTATGTCACCTTTCCATAATCAGTTCACCTTTCCAGGTCAATCTGCAGCTTTAAAAATGAAAGCAAAAAAGCATTGATTTTGATACCTACCTTCCACAAGATTTGCTGTTTTAGAATGCAAAGTTTGAGAATTAAGTGTTGTATCCCAAATTTTAGGGAAATATTCAATCCAAAAAGATAAGCCATTTGGTTTTGTTGATTAAAAATTTTGACCAAACAATGGCAACTGGAGATCAATATACACATGATCCAGGAACCTCTTAACATGGGGTTGAAAGAGATCAAGGAACCCTCTCTCAAAACAATCCAAAAAATTAAACATCTTTACTGTTTACTATAGTTCCTATAATTTATTCATCTATCAAACTGAAAAATATTTAGAATCTCTATTCCCCTTTTCAAACATTGATCACTTCATTGATTGAACATTGATGACTTGTTTGTATGTCCATATATACATACACAAATTTCCACACAATATCTTTTTTTTCCAGATGCCTTTAATTTTTCTTTACAAATCTTTCAACAAAAGGACGTCCCTCACATTTTGCTAATGGTACGTTCAAATGTGCTTTGGTTTTACAGTCACCTTCTCTTATTTTTTTCCCACTTGACAGCATAGATTTCAAGTGCATTGTTAACTGCACTGATATTTGTTGACCAGTAATAACTAAATACATGAAAGGAAAGCAATAAAAAAGAAAAATGCAGGATAATTAATCATACTCTGTCCTTTCCTTGAAACCCACTAGCTGCACCATAGGACAGCAAGGCCATTAAAGATCACTTTGTTATGAAATATGTCTACTGTAATGGAAGGACAGCAGTAATGTTATTCAGATCTTCCAGGCAATTTTTCATTCCTGGAGTATAGAACTATAGTTACAAAAGCTTATAATGAACCTACTCAATAAGAGTCTGTTCAACACCCCCAGCTATGACGGAGAATCTGTGTCCCATAGCTGAGACACATTCAACTACAAACTCAGTTACTTCATGGAATGTAGTGGACACTATCTTGTTCTTACCTCAGGAAGCAAAACACCTCGGTCTGGCCTTAGCCACATATAACTTCAATTTTCAACTTCATTTCATAACCAAATGGAATAAAACCTGGCCAAGCAGTTAAAAAATGGGGAATTCAGAGTAACAGATCTACTCGTAGCATATTCTGAGACTGGAATCTTCTGAGCGGAGTATTTTAAAATCTCTCAAATGCGCCACTGTACAATAATACAGGCAGATGCTGTTGAGGAATGGGTGATTTGAAATAGAGAGAAATGGGAAGCCTTTCTTCAGTTCCTCTAAATGGGGTGCATGGGACTTGTGAAACAAGAAGCTGACATTTTGGCAGTAAAAATTTTTAAAATGTCAGTGCTTTTAGACAGAATGTAGGTGCAGAGATCACATATTTAATCCTCAATCAGCTGTGCTATTCACACAGAGTAGGATAGATATGCAGGGCCAGCACTGGGCTGAAGAATCCTTAGCCTTTTAACTGATTGACATTGCAACATTGACAGCTCATCTGACATGCAGCTCCTTGATGGCATTGGCAGATGGATGCAAACCTGTCATTTTAATTTCCCAGAATGCCTGAAATACCAGTAAAGATAAGTGAAAATGCCAGAAAAGGAAAGTGTGAGTGCCAGAGCAAAGGCAGAAATATAAAAAGTCCAGATTTGGAGTTCGTTATCTATGATTAATCTACCCATCATGGATATCTCCTAGTCTTGCATCCTATTTCTTTCCTTCCAAAAAATCTACAGAATATTCAAGTACTTAAAAAAATATTTGTAAATATTAGTGACGTTCATGCCAATTTCTCACAGATTACATGAAACAGAGCAATTGGTTTCAATGTAGGCAAAATTTGAAAAACGAGATCCTGCTTTCAAGGATACATATTTAATGGTTACTTAAAGAACATGTTTTCCCCCCTAGATGGTAAAAACGGAAACAACTTACATGTAAATCTGCAGCTACACATTTCTTAGAATTTTAAGTCCAATTTTTTTTAACCCAGTTAAGACAGGAGGGACAAATAGCTTACACATTTACTGAAACATTAATCAGAAGGACATAACAATAGGAAAGACTTGCTAACAGAGTCTGGCAGATTGTGAGAAATACATGATGTTCAGCTTAGAATTGAATAGTAAGTTTTTATTTAGTGATAAACATCGAGTTAATTAAAGTCGCCATAGGATGGTAGCTGACTTAACCATTTTTCAGAGAAAGAAAATGTATCATGTACAAAAATCAGAAATGTGCCTGAACTTTCTAAATATTCTAAATAGTGTCATGTAAGCATATTTAGAAATTATAATTTTAATAGACATGCAACAAATGTCTTGTGAAGGGAAGACATGGCCAGAAGATCTGATGGACTGCTTGGATGGTGTTCAAGTTGTTCAAATCTGTTGCTGGGCAATTTCAGAACCTCTTTTTGCTTACTTTGCCTGATTACAGCTCATCTTTAAACCATCAGACTTGGATAGAAAAACTTTCCAGCAGATCCCTGACTGCTGTAAACAAGATTTCTAGCTGTTGTATATAGAGCCAATTGGTAAACATTTTATTTTGCCTGCATCAGCAAAGCATAATCTTTCTGAGTGTAACAATGATTTTTTTTTCTGACTCCATTGAGTGGCATGAACTTTCTACACAGGGATATTACAGCAACTATGTGAGACAATGAAATAAGGAATAATGTGTGTGGATGAAGCATAATCAGCTCAACATTTTTAAGTAAACCAGAGCTAGAAGACATACAAGCATTAGCCACCAAATAAAAACAGAATTTCCCTAAGGCTGAACTTGAACAAGAAGTCTTCAAATTGAAGAGACAGGATCTTGTACCCTCCATCTCCATAAACATTATTGACAGAAGATAATTTACCAAGAAGAGGCAAGTACAGCAGGCAAAAATAGCTTACACCTATCTAGGCAACAGTTACATATCAAAGTTGTTGCACCTAGTAAGCCAATTAACTCCTTAGGTTTTATAAATAACTTCATCTGATGCCTATAATCTTTCCTGGGATAGAATTATATATCTAGCCCATTGTTCTCAGAGGGAAAAGAAAAGTTGGGGAAGTTAGTAAAAGGAGAAATCAAAAATAGTGAGAATGGCTTATGAATCATATCCATAGACTATATGGTTTCTGGATATGTGTGTCTAAGCATCTGATGAACTGGACTGTGAATCATGAAATCTTCGGTGACAATATGTTGGTTAATCTTTGGAATGCCACATCTGCTGTTTTTAGTTTGTTTTGTAGAGAAACACAGCTATATTTCTGGAGCCGACACAATGTTACCAAGCCAAAAGGCTTCTTATGGATAGCATAATCCAGAAAACAGGTAAATAACATCCCCAAACACATATACTCCTGGAATGCCTGGGCTGCAATTCCCAAGGACTCTCAGAAGTAATTTTAACTATGACAAAAGGGAAAATGATTAACACTTGAGATAATATACTAGCTGCAAAGATGAAAAAGTCCTCTGAATTAGCTTGACTTTTGGCAACTTTATGCCCATGCAGTTTCCTCTGCAACAGCACAGAAGTGATTTATCACTGTTTATTTCTTTGTTTCTTTTCCTTTCCCTCCCTTTCCTTTTCCTCTGCTCCCTTCCCCTTTTCTTTTCTTTTTTGAAATTCCCAATCCAGCCTACAGATTTTCTAGCCAGTATTGCAGAATTGAAAGTCAGCTAGGTGCTCCCAACAAAGAAGAATGTATTAACTGTTTGATGTTCTTTAAATGTTAAATGGAAAATGCTCTCCTGTTCTTATTCGATACTGTTTTGGAGTGTGTCACCCTCAGTAGTCAGCCCTTGAGTCATTGCAGAAAATATTGCCATGAGGGTGAGGCCTAAACTGCGTCACAGGTATTGCCCAAGAAAATAGCTAAGTGCAGAGGCCAAAGCATTTGAATGATTACTGAAGGATCTCAAATGGCACCTGCATTTGTGTGATGGATAATGGGGGCCAAAGCAGAACATGAAATCTAAGAATTTGCTGATTGTACTGATTGCCTTTATTTTTACATCCCATTTATCAACTTCTAGTCAGGCCTGAGGAGAGGGTGTGTGTGTGCAGCTGATACATTGTTCCTGGGGCCCTTAGAGCTCAAAGGGGACCCACGAAGGGGAAAATGTTATAATTTTTTTTACAAAACCAAATTTAAAAAAAGAAAAACAGAGGGACAGTGTGTGAACTACATGCCCGGACAAGGGTGGGGGTGGGACACAGTGGGGGTGGCTTGCAGGCTGTGAGCAAAACACTCCAAAGCTGAATCAAATCAACTCATCAGAGGGCAAACGGCAAGGAAGTGTTGGAAGAAAAATCCTTCTGGGTTCAATTCCAAGTGGGGAAAAAGACACTGGAAACATGGAGGCTGTTTGGAAGGTTTAATATCTGGACCACATGGCCTGGAGCTCCAGAGTGAAAAAGAAGGATGATCACATGCTTCAAGGTGAAGGAAGAGATCAAGAAAAGGGCTGAGGTGCTGAGAGTGCCTGGATTTTATATCCTCTGTTGGGATTTGAATTGGAGCCTGTATTCTGATTGGTTGTCAGACTCCCATGGGACTATGCAGGGGCAACTCTGTAGGCTGTCCTGAGTTCCAGGCTTGATTGAGCCTTGGTGGATGATTATGCCCTTAAAAAGGCTTTTGGCAATTGCTATAGCTTTACCTGGAGATTTTTTGTTATGTAACGTATTCTGGCCCAGGCCTTAATGGTCTACCTATTAACAGAGGTGGGGGTGAGTTTCTGCTTCTGAGTTTCTACTCTTTTTAGAGGAAATATTCTGCCTTTTTAATATTTCCTAGACTATTTCAATTTTCTAAGAGAGGGGTGGGTGCTCACTTCCTACAGAAGGAAGGTGTGTTCTTCCTGCACAGCAGTGGCAGCAATGATTGCCCCACCCTCCACCACCTCCTCCTCTCTTTCTCTCCAGTTCTTGAAGACTTCTCACCCTGTCGAAAACCTTCACACCAAAAGGAAGTTGGTACCACTGTGAGCTTAGTTGGAGAATCTGTGTGCGCCAGCCGTGCCAAAGGGTAACTGGCAAGAGGTGGCTTTAAAACGCAGGAGGATAAACTGGAGGAGGGAGGGGCGAGGGAAGCGACATTTTTCTTTCATTCATATAGACCAGAGAGAATTATTATTCTCCCAGTCGGAAAAAAAAAAAATCTACTTGTGGGCTGCACGGACTCCAAACGGTGCTTCTCCATACTTTGTCCTCATACACACACATACACCCCGCTTCCCGATCTGCTTTGCTGTCCTGGCAGCCCTCCTTTTTTAACAAGCCTCTCACAGGGTGGTGGGGAGGGGGAAACCCTTGTGGTTGTGGTAACTGAATGTGTAGATGAGGTGGCCCATATTAGTCTTGTTCCAGCACTTAATAATCCTCTCAATGGCCCTGCTTCTAGTTTAATGACATATATGTGAAGAAATATGGCTGTGCACATCTGGCTATACATGTTTTCAGTTTCACACATCTGCTTTATTAAAGAAAGTATGCAATTTAAGCAACTAATCAGAAGTGCTTACTACCCTGTCACCAAAGATAAGCGCTTTTTTGGTGTCTTCGTGTTTTCTGCTTTTGATCTGAATGACTCAGAGCGGTTAATCTCAGCTTCTATAGCTGAGCTGAATTAATTTTGCAAACACTTCCTCAGATTGAAAGATATGGGGATGGGGAGGTAACTCTACATGTGCAGTGGTGCAGCAAACATGCTGTTAAAAGCAGAAATAGCATTCTCATCCATCTATGATTCTCTGCAGTTGTGGAGAGAGAATAAGACTCGCGAGCCTATGCAAAGCTGCAGATACTCTTGATCCTAATTAAATTCCATAACAGCTTCTGAGGAAAAAAATTATTTCATGATCAGAATAACAGAGTTGAAAGGGACCTTGGAGGTTTTCTAGTCCAACCCCCTGCCCAGGAGGAAACCCTATACCAGTGGTGGTATTCTAAGGGTTCAGCCCAGTTCTGGCAAGCCAGTCGCAGCGATGAGCAGTGGAGACTGAACCAGTTTTCTCTGCTGGCTCTGCTGTTGGGCCCACCTGCCTGCATGGGCTCCCACACTCGCCTTTATCCTGTGCTTTTGAAGCGCAGCTGCTTTGCGTGACACAGAAGAGTGCTGCGCGGCAGCTGCTGAAGTGACTGGGATTGTGCAGGCTTGCAGGAGGCAAGTTAGAACACCTCTGCACCTCTGCAAAGTGTGCATTTGGCTCACACAATGCATGCAAAGTGTGTGCATGCCCACAAAGGGTGCCCACCAAGCCACGCCCACCAAATCCCATCACTGCCCTATACCAGTTCAGACCAATCTCTTCTTAAAAATCTCCAGGGATGAATCACCCAAACTTCTGGAGGCAAGCTGTTCCAGTGATTAATTGTTCTCACTGTCAGGAAATTTCTCCGTAGTTCTCTCCTTGATTAGCTTCCATCCATTGCTTCTTGCCTTGCCTTTTGGCACTTTGGAGAATAGCTTGACCCCCTCTTCTTATATCATCCCAGTCCAGTGGTGGGCTGCAACTGTTTTAACAACCAGTTCTGTGAGCGTACACTTTGCGCAGCATTCAAAATACACCAATTTCAAGCTCTACAGGTTACCTTCTAGAGAAGTCCCAGTAAGTAGAACAGCTGAGGGGCGAAAATCCACTGTGCTGCGCAAATCACCTGAGCTGAAAAATGCAGAAATATAGGACAGGGTAGGGCGGGGTCAGCTGATCATCAGAGCTACAGGTTTGCTAGAACTGGACAGAACTGGCAGCATCCAGTCCTTCTTTTCATTAAACAAAACATCCCAAACTCCTGCAACTGTTCTTCATATGTTTTAGCTTCCAATCCTCTAATCATATGTGTTGCTCTGCTCTGCACTCTTTCAGGACATTTTTTTTTATGTCATGATGACAAAAACTGGATGTAATATTCCAAGTGTGGTCTTACTAAGGCATTTTAAAGTGGTTTTAACACTTCATGTGATCTTGATTCAATCTTTCTTTTAATGCAGTTTAGAATTGCATTGGCTTTTTTGGCAGCTGCAGGACACTTCTGGCTTGTATTTAACTGATTCTCCACTCAAACTCCAAAATCTCTTTTGCAGTTACTACTGTTGAGCTAGGTATCACCTATACTATACTATACCTGTGCATTTGGGTTTTTTTGTCTAAGTGTAGAACTTTACTTTTTTCATCATTAAATTCTGTTCTGTTAGAGAGCGCCCAATGTTCAGGTCTATCAAAATTCTACTATATCTTAAGTCTATCTTCTGGAGTGTTGCCTATTCCTGCCAGTTTGATGTCATCTGCAAATTTGATGAGTAACCCATCTATTTCTCTCATCTAAATCGTTGTTGAAGATATTGAAGAGAACTAGGCCTAAGACAGAGCCTTGGGATACCCAACAGTTTTGAACCAGTGGGCACATCTGGAATTTTGAAATCATGTCACTGACACTCATACAGAATGATACCTCAGTGGGCATCTGACTCTTTTTATCTTAACTTTTAGCTAATCAGAGGAATTTACTTTCTTATGATGTCACCATCTTTTAACAGCCAGCCAAGCTTGGCAGCATCTCACCAATCAATGGTTTGATTTGATTAAGTTTAACTTGATGTTTATTGGTAATAATTGTTAACCAGCACCACCCTGTTTATTGTTTCAATTTATAATAATCTCTTTTAAAAGGTATAACCTTGCTAGTCACATTTATTTATTGTATTTTAAATTTTATTTCTCTCTTACAGTATACCCATGTTATTTTATGTCCCACAAAAGTGATCAACAATTGAAATTAAATCTTTTAATTTTTCTGATTTTTGAACTAAGCATAAAATATATTTTTATACTTGACCAGAATAGAAAATGGTGAAGCTTCACTCCCATAGCCTTATCATCTTTCAGCATGCTGGCTAGACTCCCCACCCCACTTTCTTTCAGGCGAGTATACTTCAAAAGAGAGTGATAAACTGTAAGGATGCATCATATTTCTAAATTTGATATATAAATATATAAACAAACACATTTTATTGTTCCAAATCTCCCTGGAGCATATGTGAGAGCTTAGAGATATTGTCATTAAGACCAATTATGTTTGATACTGGTGCTTTGAAGCATGCTTATTTGTTGTTTCCGAAACTAATGCTTACTTTAAACAAAATTTGGGTAGGTATCCTGGTGTCCATAGGCGCCATACTGGGAGCTTAAGAGTTATTATAGCTGCTAGTCTGAATAAATCTAATCTTACACTGTGCTACTAAATGTAATTTTGTAATAACTCAGCAAGGCTGGTATAGTGGTATAATATTTCCCAATGTTATTTTTGATCACAAGAAATAATTTTTATATGGCAAATTGCATTAAGCAATCCATATCATCTTGGAAATACAGTAAGAATCCACAGCAGCATTGCAGCAATATGCAAGTTAATCCATTATTTCATAACTCCACAATCTTAACGTAAAACTGCACAGACAAATTATTATTTTAAAAAAATCAGAGGGATGGTTTTTTTCCAAACATATACATTCTTTGCTCTAGTGATGTGATGTAGTAACATCAGTGTTCACTTGATATTGCTGTTTCAATCCACTGCTCCTGAAACTTCTTATTTTGCATGGGGTGGGGGACGGGGAGAAGGAGGAGAGATGAATGTTACATAATATGCCAATGTAAATTGCCATTAGGCAGTGTCTGCAGGACTGATGAAAATGTTGTATATAGATTCCTAATTAAAACACAACAATTGAATCCTTGGTAGCAGCTGTTTCTGAAATTAGTGGTTTTATTACAGCTATAATGTAGACAATTGAGAAAACTGAGCATGGTTTATTCACGGGCTGCAATATTGGATTTTTTTCAGTCTCTGCCACTAGTTCAGATGTACATGAGGACTAAGTGCATGGTTGGAAAACCAAGAAGTTGCCCCAACACTTTGCTCACTTCTGCATTACTGAAAAAGATGATAATGTTAGGAGAACATTTGCATATGGTGTTTTAAGTTCACCGATACAAATCTGAAAATAAGCACTTTGATTCAAAATATGCATTTGAGTTATATGAATATCACCTGTTGTGAAAATCATCTTCAAATGATATAGATTGTAATAAGACATATAAGATAAAATAATAAAATATAATTAGGTCCAAAATGATTAGACAATAGGACTCCACATATTTCAGTATAATAAAGACTTGTGTTGACTTTGGTTATCTGTGTTCCTGGTGTCCTCCTAACTGTGCTGAGTTATTGCCGTGTCTTCATGTCTGGAATTCTCGTTCCTGCCCTGCCGGACTAATTACCTCATTTTGCCTTGATTGGACTTATTGTTATACTTTTTGTTGACCACATTTTGGACTTGATCCTCTGTAGCCAAAGGCTGTTCCTGGGAAAAAATTTTCTCTAGCCAGAAGGTAACCAGGACATTGGGGGAAAAGTTGGAGCTAATAAAGGGGCTCCTACTGATTATCTGACTGTGCTGCCTTTGTGCCATGCCCCGAATCTTCACAACAGCTCTACATACAGAGGAAGTCTAAAAGCAGAGGCAGCTCTTTGTATGGAATTGTGAGATTGCATTCACACGAGAGACTGACACAACACGGATCTGAGTTTTCTTTGATTTATTGCGATTCTGCAGAAGCGGGTTCACATCCGAGGCAGCAGGATGGAACCCTTAGCATACTTTTACACAAGCTTTTATACGTTACATTCAAGGAGGTATTCACCAAAATATTCTGAGCCAATAGAATACATATTTGGATTCGTGTCTGGTGACATGTACTCAGTTCGGCTTTCTCTGGGAAGTTACAAAATACATGCTTTTGGAAACATTTTCAAGCGTAAGCAAGTTTACAGAAGCGAGATGGCTTTTTGTTACATTGGTTCGCTTCTCACAATATCCCCCCTCTTCTGGTTACATTCTGTTTCAAAAGCACAGAGATCTTTACTAACTTGCAACAATATTTCTTCTGTTTGACTGTATAGAAGGTGTTCTTTCTCTTCTTTTGTGAACCTGATTTTTCTGAAAGATTGCATACACATGTTTATTAAGCTTGGAATGCATTGGATACAACAGCATAAGCTAGCCAAAATTACTACTATAGTTGTTAGAGTGGTTATTATAGATTTCCACCATGATCCATCCGGAAGCCAAGACCATAGCATTTCCCACAATGATCCTGAATCACCACCCCACTGTTTCTGATATTCATTTATCCTGGTCTCCATATCATACACAGTCTTAGTTATGTTTGGTTCATAATTGTGTATATAAGTGCAGCAATGAGAATGTATTAGGGCACAAACACCCCCTTTCGCTGCAAGCACTATATCTAAAGCATAGCGATTTTGCAACGCAACTTGTCTAACCTCGGACAATTCTTCATTAATCATTTTTATACTCTTTATGGTGTCATTAAACATTGCAATGGTAAAGTTATTCAGTCGTTTATGTCTCGGTAATTTAACCCAATGCCTAAAGGTGCAGTTAGAGCTCTTCCCATACCACCCCACCAGGATCCCGGATTTACTCCGGAATCTAACTCTCTTTTATTTCTGATTCGGGTGTTGGGTAGTTTATCTAATTTGTATATTACTGGTAACACAAACCCCATGGTACAACTTCCTGACCACAATTTTGGTACTTCCCTATAGGCATGTTTCCCACATAACATCCACCTGCTATCGTCCATGGCCCAAGTAGCATTAGAAATCCTTGTCCAATTGATCATGTCCTCAAAATACATACACATTTGACAATAATATGTTTGTAGTGGTTTAAGGTCATTTGTACAGTCATAGGATTTTGTTTTACTGGTATTGAAACATGTTGTGGGCATTGTAAATGTTTTATTACACCTTTCCCAATTTCCCAGGAAGACTCCCCCAGTAGTATTTCTCTTAAAACAAACATGAGCTGTCTCTCGTAAGTGAAGGAATACCTTCCTAGTTATATTTCTTCCAAACTCCGTTTTATGTTCCCCTCCATTTGCCATCATTTGTTTTGTTAAAGGTACTCCATGCAGAATGACCCCTTTTTCAGCTTTCCCAGGCAAATGCATACATAACCAACAATTAGTAATATTTAAACCTTTAGCCGTTGTTCTTATATCTTCAATGTAGCAATTGTCTGCCCAGAGATCTTCTCCAAGATCCCCTGCTCTCTGAACATGCCGAGATTGTCCAGTTTCTGCTTCTTTAACCTGTTGTAAGACAAAAATGCTCACAAGTACAGTTGAAGTACACAAAAACAGACACATGATTTTTATCTTTTAAGAGTCAGTTTCAAGGGTTGTCCTTCCACTGGGTGACTTCTCCAGGGCTTCTCAGGTTCTGGAGTTGCTTTCACACGACTATGATGAGTCCACCCGCTTTCTTTTGTTCGGACAGCAGACTCAGTCGTCAGAAGCACTTGGTATGGTCCTTCCCAGCTAGGTTGCAATTTCTCAGTTCTCCAGGTCTTCACAAGCACCCAATCACCAACTTCATAGGGATGTTGACTTCCTACTAGTGGTGGTCGTTGTGCTAAAAGTCCCTGTTTACGAAGAGAAAATAAAGACTTGGACAGTGTCTGCAAATATTTTCTCACGAACATATCCCTGAATTCAGGTATAGGTCCCCCGAAAGTTGTCAAGTAAGGACGACCCATTAACATTTCAAAAGGTGAAACCCCCACGTCCTTTCTTGGACAAGTCCTAATTCTCAACAAAGCTAGGGGTAAGTTCTTGGTCCAAGGTAACCCATTTTCCAACTGCAATTTTGTCAGGTGTTTCTTAATTTCTGAGTTTCCCCTTTCAACCTCCCCTGAAGACTGAGGATGCCAAGGGGTGTGTAAGTCCCATCTCACCCCTATAGCCCTCATTACCTCTTGAAGAATTTTCTGTGTAAAATGTGTGCCCCTATCGGAGTCTATTACTTCAAACATGCCATATCTAGGTATTATCTGTTCTAGCAGAGTTTTTGTCACCATGGAAGCAGTAGCCTGTCTGGTGGGAAAGGCTTCTATCCACCCTGTTAAGTGATCTTTGATCACCAACAGATATTTCCATCTACCACTGGGTGGCAATTCCGTGTAATCGATTTGTATCTTCTGGAACGGCCAAGCTGCTAAAGGCTGTCCTCCTTTCTCTGTTTTTCTGGAGGCATTTTTATTAACTTTTAAACATATCAAACATTTCCAGCAAATGGAATGAGCAATTGTCCACATGTTCAAACTCCAATACACCGGCTTGACAGCTTGTACTAAAGCTTCAGTTCCCCAATGACTCCCTTCATGTAAATACTGCATTACATTTCTCATTTGTGTTTCTGACAAAACTTTTTCTTCATTTTTAGTCATCCACCCTTTCTCTGTTTTTCTGCACCCTTCCTTTTCTAATTTCTCTATTACAGTTCCATCTGGTTCCCATTTGTCTTCGGGCTCTTCAGGCAACTTGGGTACTAATACCATTTGTAGAATTACCTCCCCAGCTGCCTCTTTTGCCCACCTATCTGCCCATCTATTTCCAACAACTTCCAGGCCATTCCCCTTTTGATGTGCATTTACATGAACAATGGCCACCTGCTGTGGTAATTGTAAGGCCTCTAACACTTCTTCTACTAGCTGGAGTTGCTCTATCTGTTTCCCATCTGATTTTTTAAACCCTCTTTCTTGCCAGATCTTCCCAAAAGTATGAACCACACCCCAAGCGTACTTGGAATCAGTCCATATTGTCACATCAATTCCCTCAGCTAGTTCCAAAGCCCTTTTGAGAGCATATAATTCGCACTTCTGAGCCAACCATCCTGCTTGTAATGATCCTTTCTCAATTACCTCCCCATTCTGAGTCACTACCGCATATCCTGCTTTCTTTATGCCATCCTCAACTCTGCTTGAACCATCCACAAACCACTTTTCACCTTCCTCCAGTGGAACTTCCTCTAAATCTTTTCTCACTTTAGTCATAATCTCAACTTCCAACAAACAATCATGATCCTCAGCCTCCCATTCTCTTCTGGTTCCTTCCAAAAATTCTGCTGGATTCAAATTCTTATCAGTCCCGATAATGATATCTGGACTTGTCCTTAAAATAGTTTCATATTTCAAAATCCTTCCTTCGGTCATCCAAGTGGAAGCCAACTGACTTAATACTGAGGTTACTTGATGTGGGGAGTGTACCACTATAGCTCCCCCAAAAGTCAACTTCCTGCTTTCTACCACCAGAACAGCTGTGGCGGCTACCGCCTGCACGCAGATAGGCCAACCTCTTACCACAGGCTCTAATGTCTTACTCACAAAAGCAACGGGCTGAAACCGCCCCCCCTTCTTCTGAGCAAGCACTCCCACTGCCATCCCAGACCTGGCTGATACATACAGATGGAATGGGATTTTCAAGTTAGGCAGAGCCAACACCGGGGTGGTGGCTAATGCCCTCTTGATTTTTTCCCACTTCGCTTCATCCTCCTCCAACCATTCAATGATCTCTCCTCTTCCGTGCAACTTCTGATTTAGGAACTGAACCAACACTGCATACTGATCTATCCAAGCTCTGCAGTATCCAACTAATCCTAAGGCTTTTCTAACCTCAGTCTTGTTCCTAGGTGGAGCTAAAGTCATCAATCCTTTCACTCTCTCAGGATCCAAACTCCTGACTCCTTGCATGATGTAATGTCCTAAATACTTCACTTTTCTCTCTACAAATTGAATCTTTTCCTTTGACACCTTCAATCCTTGCTCCTTCAACCAGTTCAACAAAGCCACTGAACTCTCCCTAACTTTTACTTCTTTTTCTCCTGACAACAGCAAATCATCCACATACTGAATCAAACTTACCCCTGGCTCTTTTGGAAAAGTCTGTAACTTCTCCTCCAAAGCCTGACCAAACAACAAAGGACTTTCCGTATACCCTTGAGGCAATACTGTCCATCTCAATTGTTGTTTCCTCCCACTTTCAGGATCATTCCATTCAAAGGCAAACAAATCTCTACTCCCTTCTTCAAGTGGACATGCCCAAAAAGCATCCTTCAAATCAACAACTGTAAACCACCCATCCTTAGGAGGTATCTGACCCAAAATGGTATAGGGATCCGGCACCACCGGGAAACGTGGTATTACAATCCTATTGATCCCCCTCAGATCCACCACCAGCCTATGCTTTCCGTTCTTCTTTAGTACAGCCAAGATAGGAGAGTTAAAAGGGGACATGGTTGGTTCCAACAATCCTTGCCGTAACAATTGATCAATTACAGGCTTCAATCCTTCTCTACCCTTCTTGCTCATTGGGTATTGAGGCGTCCAACTTTTAACAATCCCGGGCTGCACCTTAATCTCGATAGGTTTTATTTCCATCTTCCCCACATTTTATCCATCTGCCCAAACATCATTATGAATTCGTTCTACATCCTCTTCCTTCAATACACACATTCTTATTCCACTATTATCTCTCAACTGGAATCCAAACGCTGGCATGAGATCTCTCCCTAACAGATTCACTCCTGAATTTGGTATATACAACACCTTACTACGAACTTCTATCTCATCCATACTCATTTCTACCTCTTCCAAAATTCTCACTCTATTTTGCTTCCCACTCACTCCAGTTACCAAAATAGTTTCTTTTCCTTTCATTCTTTCATTTATGGGCTCGCATACCGAGGTACGACTTGCCCCTGTGTCTATCAGGAAGGTTAGTTCCTGACGGTCTGGACCCACTTTTATATTTACCAGTGGCTCCCCGTAGGTCCTCTTAAAGGAGCCGGAAATTCCCTAATCTTCATATAGAGCGTAACTTCTTTCAGGGTGACTGTTCTGGCACTCGCGCGCAACGTGACCATACTTGCCACACTTGAAACAGTTACGGTCCATACCTACTCTATCAGTGCTCATCCCTCTCCCTCTCAAAGGTCTTCCTCTGGGAGGGAATCCTCTACCTCTTCCTCTAAACACCTCTTTTCTCGGTTGATCCTTTGCTTCTGATTTTCTCACTTCATTTTTAGCAGCGGTCTGTACTGCCGCCAACATCATTTGAGATTTCTGCCTGGTTTTAATCACATCCCTATTCACAAAAGTTTGTTGGGCATTTCGAATCAACTCAGTAATCCCCTGTGCCCCCCAATTGTTTATTTTCTGAATCTTCTTTTGAATATCAGGCCAAGCTCCTGCCACAAACTGCATTTTCAACATAGACTCAAACGCAGGCGTGTCTGGTCTTACCCTTGAATATTTCTCCAAGCTCTGTCTTAACCTAGCACAATAATCTCCTGGGGACTCATCTTTTCCCTGACTTATCTCGAAGGCCTTTGTTAAGTTTCGGCCCTGTGGTACTGCAATTTTAATTCCCTCAATTATCATTGTCTTCAGATCTTTCATGTTTTGTCTATGATCTGCATTTTGGATATTCCAATCGGGAGGGGCCAAGGGAAACTTAACATCCCCACCAACTGCTTGGTCATTTCCCAATTGTAATACTCGCCAATATTCTATTGCTCCCTGTCTAATCAGATCTCTTTCTTCTCTGCTAAATAGGTGCCCCAAAATGTACATCAGTTTTTCATAAGTGTAATCATTCGGCCCCAAGAACAGTTCTAATTCTAAACTTACTTTCTGCGGGTCCTCATGAAGAAGGGGAAGTGATTGTTTCAGTTCTCTCAGTTCCCCGGGTCTCATGGGTTGAATAGCATACATAGCCACGGGCTGGCCCTGAGCGTTCAGACCATTCGGCACTTCACGCAAGGGATAAGCATGTGCCGGCTGTGCCGGTGGAAAAGGCAGGTTCTGAACGTTTTGCTCTAAATCTCTTAGTTCTCTCTGCAAATGTGCAGGAGGTGCCGGCGGCGGGGAGGGAGGTGGTGGAGCCGTCGCCGCTGCCCCCAATGCTTCTTGTGGATTGGGCAGAGGAACATATCTCGGTGGAGGACGATAAAACTCATCGTCAGACTCCGGATTTTTAATTTTGGACACAAATTGATCAGCCGGTGGCGGACTGGGTCCTTCAAATTCAACGTGATACCATACTTCCAAATACAGTATCTCGGCGGTTAATTTACGAGCCAATAAATGATCCTTCACTTGATTCATCCAGTATGTACTGGTTTCTCCCTCCAGTGCCCAATGGTAGGGAAATTTTGGATCCACAAGAGGATATTTAGGCCACCTGTATTTGCACAAGTAAATCATGTGCTTCTTCTCCAGATCCCGGGTATAATGTTTTAGATTCGGGGAGAACCACTGGTGTAGTAGTTGTCCCAAAGGCGAATCTACCGGAATAGGTTTTCTGCCTTCTTTCTCTTCTCCCGTTTCTATATCCGAGGTTTCTAATAACCTCTTACTTTGTCCTTTCCCCATTCTCGTCACCAGACCTGTCCTCCAGCAGGCGCTGGACTTTCTCCCTGAGAAAATTTAAGGACACCTTTCTATCAACAAAAACCTATTCTCCTGAAAAGGAACAAATTTACCTGATCACTCCGGGACCTGTCGTCTGCTCAGGTATGCGGATGTGCGGGCGTCCCCGACTCAGGTTTTCTCGTGATCCCCGATCACCATTCACAAGGTACCTTCACTCAGTCCGTTCGATCTCTCTGGATCTCTCCGAGACTTCGTCTTGGGATCGGAGATTCCTGGGACCTCTCGATCAATGGGGAGTGGGAATGTCTCCAAACGAGACGGAGTGGCCACTACTCACCAGTCCCCAGAACATTGAGGATCGCCGTGGAATCTCCTGGCTGGGCTCGCCAAATTGTGAGATTGCATTCACACGAGAGACTGACATGACACGGATCTGAGTTTTCTTTGATTTATTGCGATTCTGCAGAAGCGGGTTCACATCCGAGGCAGCAGGATGGAACCCTTAGCATACTTTTACACAAGCTTTTATACGTTACATTCAAGGAGGTATTCACCAAAATATTCTGAGCCAATAGAATACATATTTGGATTCGTGTCTGGTGACATGTACTCAGTTCGGCTTTCTCTGGGAAGTTACAAAATACATGCTTTTGGAAACATTTTCAAGCGTAAGCAAGTTTACAGAAGCGAGATGGCTTTTTGTTACATTGGTTCGCTTCTCACAGAATGAAACATACAACCTAGAATTCCTAGTATGATTTGATTGTTGATTGTACCCTATGACTATCAGTAAGTGTTGTACATTATGATTCTTGATTCTTAACTAATGTACCTTTTCTTTATGTATACTGAGAGTATTTACACCAAGACAAATTCCTTGTGTGTCCAATCTCACTTGGACAATAAAGAATTCTATTCTATTCCATTCTAGAACTAAGGGGAAATTTCTTCACAATGACAACAATTAATCAGTGGAATAGCTTGCCATCAGAAGTTATGGGCGCTCCATCACTGAAGGTTTTTAATTTGTCTAGAATGGTATGGGGTTTCCTGCTTGAGCAAGGGTTTGGACTAGATAGAAGATCTCCGAGGTATCTTCAACTCTGTTCTGTTATGTCTGTTATTCTGTTCTGTTATGTCTGTATACAGCATTAATTGCTAGGAACACTGGAAAGCATTCAGTCACACTTAATCTTCAATGCTCAACATTTCATATTCCATATATAAATGCATATAAATAAAAATAGGTTTATAGTTATCTACTTGTCAATAATACTTTACTTTGGTTTTACTTTACTTTGTGGGCAAAGCGACATCTTAACCCTGAGGTTCTGTTGAATATTTATAGTAGCTTTGAAAGAGAGACCTTTACCACTTCTTTTAATGTCATGTACAGCTCTGCACACAAGACCTTCATAGGACTGCAAAGGGTTTATGATTTTTCTGGCACATTTTGGACTCAACAAAGAACAAAAGAAATCAGCCATCTAAGTGATCAAAATAAGGTGCGGGGAGATGAGACTCTGATCTTTTGTGAAGGAAGAAGTTCAAAGTTAAGCCCATTCATTTGATATCTTCCCCCTCAGTTCTCTTAATCTTGGCTCTACTGTTTTTCAGTTTATGTGGCAACTGTCAGAATCAGAAAGGCTTGCGTTGTGCTCCAATGTATTCAGTCCCCCTTGTTTTTGCAAACACTGAAAAAGATTGAAAATCATCCGTCCAGAGAGACGGATAAAATCTTCAGCTCTGTTCTACTTTCCAAAGGCTACTAGATTTCTACATTATAAATCAAGCCACTTTGTCAAGAAAGCTTTCAATTATTATTAATTGCACAGGATTTCTATTAAAGTCTCTGAAGTACAAAAGAGAAATCAGATATAGGATGGGCTACTAAAGAAATGTTCTCCTTTGGCCCCACTCAACTTTAAAACCATCTTAGTTTTTTCTTCAATATTACAGGTTTAAAAGCTATACTAAATATTCTTTTATTTCTTATTCTATACTCTACTGGCATATCTTTTCTACTGAGCAAACAAAATACCAGAGGCAGGAATAAACTATTCTGCTACGGTATTTACTTACTGAAATGTCTAGAAAAACAAACTCAGCTTAGTCTGCAATAATTAAAGAACAAACAAGCAAACAACCAAATTGACAGGGATGCTTAATCAATGAACCGCGAGACTCTTACAGCAACTTTCAATTTAAACAATTTGTTTAAAAATCTTGCTCAAAGCCACAAGTGTTTCTGAATAAAAATCACATTCCTGTTTAATATTTTTTTAAAAAATTCCTTGTGATAACAAAAAGTAAAAGGATGAAGTTTCAAATTTAATCCTTAACCAAATGTATACTTTTATCTAGCATTTCTTTCGATGTGTTTTTGAGTATTTATATATATTTATATGTCTGCCCTTGGCTATGTAACTTAATTGTGCTTTCCAGTTATGAGGTTTCAGGTGCTAGGCCTGCCAATAATTTGTAAGTTTATATTTAGAATTCTATAACACTTGAAGCAAAAATTAAAATTATGGCTAGTTTAAAATACTGCACATATGACTCCCATTTTTTAAAAAAACCAGGTAAAGGGACAAAATCAATATTGTGTGATTTTTGTGCTTTGTAACTCAGCTTGCTTTTTCCATAGAAACTGAGGCTAACCCTGCTTTTCCTGCATTGGTGGCACAGTCTTTAGAACACAGTGCTGCAGGCTACTTCTGCTAACTGCCAGCTGCCAGCAATTCGATCCTGACTGGCTCAAGGTTGACTCAGCCTTCCATCCTTCTGAGTTGGGTAAAATGAGGACCCAGATTGTTGGGGGCAATGTGCTGACTCTGTAAACTGCTTAGAGAGGGCTGGAAAGCACTATGAAGCGGTATATAAGTCTAAGTGCTATTGCTATATGCGCACTTCACAATTGGCTTCTGACAAGTAGAGTCAATTGAGGAGCCAGCAGTAAAATCTTAAGTTGTGGTTAGATGATGTCTCATATAATAGCCTGTAGTGACTTGTTTAATGACTGTGGTAGAAATGCCATCATAAGCCTGTTGTGGTCATGTGATATCTTGCTTAACAATTGCATTGCTTAATGAGGGGGGTAATTGATTCTAATTGTGATTATGAAGCAATGATTGCCTATATGACCAAAGTTATGCATAAGACTCCAGAGTCCTTTCCCAGTCAGAATCTCTGCATGAGGGCTTTGTACTTCTTTGGAGCAAGTCCTGCACTGGGATGAATGCACATAATCTGGTTTCAGGTTATTTTTTTTTTTTTCTGGCTCCCTTGCATTTTATTTAAAATCAATGCAGTTATATGTTTCCTTCTACCTTTGTGATTGTGCAGAACTTGTAAGCCACCTGCTTTCTTACGGTCACAAAATTCCATTCTAGATATTCTTCTTCTGGACTAATCTGCTATTATGCAATCACATCATTTCCAAGAGGTTTCAAATGTGGTGGGAAGTTTAACTGGTGGCAAGCCAATTTGGCAGTTTACCAATAAGCTTTTCTTGCAGAGGTTGTCCTACTGGTTGGAGTTGTGGATGGAGGAGGGACAGAATACTCCTATTTGTTTTTTTAGCTTATTTTTGCACGGAATGAGTACAAAGGGATTTTTTTCGTTTGTCTGACTAAATGACTTCCTTTGCATTTTCCTCTGGAGCAATTGGAAGGAGCACTAATTAGTTCACAGTGATCTTTGCACGATGTTAACATTTCAAAATTGGGAAAAGGAAAGGGGTGAATGAAGTTTCTGTGAATTGGAATGGAAGAATTGAGGCATAAAAATTATAGCAAGATGGAAATACATTTGCTCACTATCCAGGCTGGCCCATATAGATAATTTTGATTTTCTATCACTGACAAGAATAAAACAGCAAGAACAAAGCAGATTCCTTGGCTTCTCCAGATCAAATCGCACAGAAACACTTCAAGGTAGTAAAACACTTCCAAACACATCCACATCATAAGAATGAAGCTATCCAACTATTCACTGGATTAAGTTTGGTTTGAAATATCTCAGGGTACATTTTTAAAAATCTGAAATACTTTCAAATGGCTGGGTCAAAAGAAAAAAAAAACATTCCCAGGAGTTAAATCAGCCCCATATCATGTGTCTTAAATTGGTGTTTTTCAAACTTGGCAACTTTAAAATGTGTAGACATCAATTCCTGGTATTTTCCAACCAACCAGTACGCTGGTTGGGAAATTCTGGGATTCGAAGTCAACTCACCTTAAAGCTGCTCTAGATTCTTTCAGAATAAAATAGATTCTTTTAGAATAGAATACTATACTATTATCCTTCTCATCTTTTCTACCACCTTCTTCAATTAGTATTTTATGATTATATTACTTTGTTTTCTTTGTGTGTACACTGAGAGCTTCTGCACCAGAGACAAATTCCTTGTGTGTCCAATTACAATTGGTCAATAAAGAATTCTATTCTATTCTATTCTATTCTATTCTATTCTATTCTATTCTATTCTATTCATTCTATTCCATTCCACTCCATTCAAAAATCTATTGTAGATTCTTTTAAGTTTTCATTTTCCCATGGAGTATTTTACACCTGCTTACTATTGGCTACCTGCACTTTGGCAGATCGAATCTCACCAGGCTCAAGGTTGACTCAGCCTTCCATCCTTCTGAGTGGGTAAAATGAGGACCCAGATTGTTGGGACAATAGGTTGACTCTGCAGCACACACACCCTGCATTCCATTTTTGGCCTCCAAGGCCTCAGGAAAGCCTTCTGGGAGCAAAAACTGTCTCCCAGGAGGCTATCCTGAAACACAGGAGGCCAAAAAAAGAAGTGAGATGCTGCAAAAAAAAAAAAGAAGAAGAAGAAGCCACACCCACCCAGTCACATGGCTATGCCCCCCTAGCCACTCCCACAGAACCAGTAAAAATATTTGCATCCCACCCCTGATGTAAAGCAATAGAGGATAGAGCAGAACTTTAACAGGGAAATTGTCCAAAGGATACTTCAGCCTGGACTGAATCTTTTTCAAGATGTTGAGAGATCACCTTAGTTCAGGCAGGTCTTTATAAAGGTAAAGGTAAAGGTTCCCCTTTCATATACAGGCTAGTCATTTCTGGCTCTAGGGGGCGGGTCTCATCTCCATTTCAAAGCCAAAGAGCCTGTCTGAAGACACCTCCATGGTCATGTGGTCAGCATGACTAAACGGCGAAGGCGCACGGAGCACTGTTACCTTCCCACCAAAGTGGCCCCTATTTTTCTACTTGCATTTTTTATGTGCTTTTGAACTGCTAGGTTGGCAGAAGCTGGGACAAGTAACGGGAGCTCACTCCATTATGCGGTGCTAGAGATTCGAACTGCTGAACTGCCAACCTTTCTTATCAACAAGCACAGTGTCTTAGCCACTGAGCCACCACATCCCATTTCAGGTCTCAATAAAGGAGAACATTAAGAGAACATTAGTAGCTCAGGATTGAAATAAGGGGTCCTCAGTGATCTCTGAGCTTGCTTGTTTTCTTGTAGACATTTCATTATCCTAACTAGGTAATATCATCAGGCAGGTCTGTTTTGTTGGTTATGGATGCTCATCCATCAGGGAGTGGGACCATCATCCCACATTGTTCCAGATTACCAAGAAGGAGACTACAATTGATCAAATGCCATACTGGATTCTAATTATCTACAGCCACATCCTTCTCTTAGTCCACTAATCTAGTCACATCATCAAAGAAAGCAATAATTGTCTGGCATTGCCTGCTTTTGAGAAATGCACAGTGGCTTCTGGTAGATACCTGTTGTGGTGAGTGGGCAGCAGGTGCGGATGGCTGAGGAGAGCGAGGACTCAGATGAAGGGCCAGGACCATTAGGGAGTGGACTGCTGCCTTCAGAGATTGTGGGGGCTGGCAGCAGCGATGAGGAGGTTCCTGAGGAGCCTATGCCAAGTGCATGCATGCACAGGATTGCTCGCAGGAAAGAGCAGCTGCAATAGCATGGGCGACTCAGGAGTAAGGCTGCAAGGTAATGGCCCTTCCTTCAAGAAGATAAAAGCCAGCTGTGAAGCAAATGTTCTTTGCAGGAAGCAAAGGCGTTTTGAAACTCAGCTTCGTGGACATTACAGTATCTTAAGTTGGTATTTGAAGACTCTTGTGTTGCGAAATATTTCTTATCTATAATTCTTGGCAGTCTCATACAGTTTTAGCAAGGATTGTGCTTATCAAAGTTAATTAGTTTGCAGCAATCTTTTAACCAGGGATTTGTAAGACTCATTGAAAGATTTGTGTTCCCTTTGGTTATTGTTTGTCTTATTGGAAAAGGGTTTGGGTCAGAACAATGCCTTATTCATTTCTTCTCCTTTTTTCAGAATTTCCCTTTTCTCTGAAATGGGTTTTCCCACCATGGAACCCTTCCTACTTTTTCATTTAGCTTTTTGAAGGTAGCTGTCTTGAAATCTAGAAACACCAATCTGGCTGTCTTTAGTCCTCCATGATGCAATGTGATTGATTCTATGATTACATTTTTGCACCAACTGCAACATCTGGATTCTGTTGCCTGTCTCCTTGCACTATCAATGCACATACAAAACAGATGAGACTACTATTTGGACTTTGGGGACCCCTCTCTTGAGTTAATGACTCTATGCCAATCACATAATTGTTCACATGTTCTGTTAAGCCAGTTGGTCCAAGAAAAGCTCTTATCTTCCTTAAATGGAGAAAGTACAGTAAAACCTTTGCTTTTTATGAGATTCCATTTATCTTTGTAATTTCTTGGGGCATAAGCCTATCAGGGATGAGCATAATCTACTGTCCGCCTCTTGGTATCAGATGCCAAAAAGCATCGCTGCTCTCCTCTGCCAAAAGCTACAAAGCATCTTTTCTTTTGAGATATGAAATACTGAACTGGCATCATCAAACATGCTAGAAAACAGATAAGTGTAAATGTTTCTGGACAATGAAATTGTCTACAAAAGATTAAAAGCATAAGGATGGGATGATCCATGATTTTTAGATGATCAAATAGAAATTCTGCATTGTGATTTCAGTCATTTCTCCCCTTGCAAAATTTAGCAGTTTGCCAGATGCACCTTTGTTTAACACCAGCAGTATAGGTAGTCCTTGACGTTTGACCAAAATTGAGCCCAACATTTCAGTTGCTAAGTGAGACATTTGCTGAGTTTTGCCCCATTTTATGACCTTTATTGCCCCGTTATTAAGTGAATCATTAAGTTGTTAAGTGAATCTGACTTCCCCATTGCTTGTCAAAAGATTGCAAAAAGGGATCACATGACCTTGGGACCCAGCAACGGTTATAAGTATGAACCCATTGCCAAGTATCAGAATTTTGATCACATGATCACAGGGATGCTACAAAGGTTATAACTGTGAAAAATAATCATAAGTCATTTTTTTCAATGCCATTGTAAATTTGAATGGTCACTAAATGAACTGCTGTAAGTTGAGGATTATTTGTACTTATTCTAATGTTCACTCAGAGTAGTCATAACAAAATCAAAACAACATCCAACTTAATGTCTGCCTGGCGACTCACATGGCAACTCAAACAACCTGTTTGGTCAGATTATCAATTATAACAGATTCCACACTGATAGCAGTTAAGGTTTAGATCAGGCAGGGGTGGGATTCTACTGGTTCGGACTGGTTCTGTAGAACTGGTTGTTATGATTCTGCACAATTTGGAGAACTGGCAAATTGTGTCCCTGGCTGGCCCTGTCCCTCTCCGCCCACCCCTCCCATCCCAGTCAGTCCTTATCGTGCATATGTGACATCGCTGACTGTGTTCTCCCCCGCCCAGTCACTTCTTAAGGTATTTCCTTTTTTCTCCCCTCCTGACAATTAGCTGTTCCAATGATCAGTTGTACTGGGATTCCGCTTTTATTACTTATTGCTTTGCCCAGGAGGCTTCCCTGAGGCCCAGGAGGCCTAAAAAATGAGGAGGGGTTGCTGCCAAAAAAAGGAGCTACACCCACCCAGTCATATGGCCACATCCACCTAGCCATGCCCACAGAGCCAGTTGTTACAGAATTTGAATCCAACCGCTGAGATCAGACCTGTCAAACTGATGGCCCACAGGCTGGATGCGTCACATGCAGGCCACGCCCACTTCAGCTCCGCAAAGGCAAAAAAGTCATGATATATCATATGTCGCATGACATGATCGAATTCGACCCCAGTTTTTGAGATGAACTACAGTTCCCACAGTCCCAAATGAAAGGGGTGTCACAGGGTAGAATAAAAAAAGTTAAGATTGTTTTTGTGATACTGCAATCAAAGCTCAAGAAAGTTTTCATGTGTGTGACACACACAGATGTATGTATACAAAAAACAGGTAGACTTTTGGTCACACCATTGCAGTCACTATCTTTTTTGACATGACCTAAGGACATTTCTGACAGCCAGCATAGCCCATGGTCAGAAGCTGGAACAATGTCTGTAGATGTATAGATTGTTCATAATTGTTCATGATTGGTATTGTTTCTGCCATGATTATAAAGCACTTAAAAAATAATGTCACTTCAGCCTGGACATTTGCATGATTTGGATACTAATTCCCCAAAGAAAATTGTGTCTTCTTTTTTATGTAGCCAGTCATAATCTTCATTCTTATCTAATCTAGCCACATTTTGACTTTTGAAGAGACAATCTGCATTTTCAACTGAGCAATTCCTTTTTTCTTCAATACCAGGTGTCGTTCAGATTCAATTCCAAATGTTCATAATTGTTCAGTGAAGATAATCAGGGTGATTATTGGCTTCCTCATTTTGCTTCTTCTGTGGGTGAGAAAAATCTAAAAATTCTGGATATGGTAGCATGCAGCAAAGAGTTATTCCCTGTCTTACCCAAATACAGGGCAGTGTGGTTACTATGACAGGTAATTTCTTAACACCAATAAAAATGTTGGCATAATGTTTTTCTTTCAAATTGGCTATGATTTGTACAAGCCTGAGGTTACAAAATTTCAATGAAATAGGAATTTTTCACAAAGTGCAACTAAACTAAACTTAGGGAGCATGCATAAGCGCACTAACGTGCCTACTGTCCCTGTCCTATTATTTCTTTTATTTTTTTTATATTTCTGATATGTATCCATGTATTCATAACTATATTTTTACTTATACCTATTTGCTTGTAAGCAATTGACAAACCAAATAAATAAATAAAATAAATAAACTCCTTACAGGTAAGCTGGATGCAGGAGGAAGGTGTAAGACTCAATGCCACAGCCAATTCTCATAGCACAGTGTGCCTGGTTCAGCTCAGTTTCTAAAAAAGGCCTGGATTTTATTGAACTAGAATAACACATAACTTGTTTTCTTCACCGCCTTAGGCATTTAATGCCATTACATAGAAGGAGTTCCTGTTTTCTGAGCTGCAGTGTATTACACAAATTGGCACCGTGTTTTTGTTCTGATGGTACAAAATATTATTTTCACATCCTCTGCTTAAGATACTGATTACTGGTTTTTCTATCCACAGTTGAATGAGCCTGTTTAATGCTGCTTGCTTCTTTTTCACACTTATTTATGGTCAGGCTGATATTTAAGGATATTTAACCAGTGTAGCTTTATTTAACTGCAGCAACTAAATTCTGCTATTGCATTGCAGAATCTGTTTCCTGCCTTGCCCAATGCTAATTAAAAAGATCTTGTTAAACCATAGAAAAGGAGTTAATATAAATGTTTTCAACTGCAAATCTTGGAATGATAAAGACCCCCCCCCCAAAAAAAAATCAACCTCAGTGTTTTATTGGAAACATGTTTCTTAGGTACATAAGATTTGAGAGTAATATACCAGTGATATACTGAAGTATCACAGAGCTATTTTTCTTACCATGAAATAGCTATAGAAATTATCAATTATACAAATATATATATGTATGAATGTATGTTTGTGTATGTGTGTCTATATATCTATCTCGAACGCATATAGAAGCCTGATGACGAACACAATACAGAAGCCTGATGATGGCAGATGAGATTCTGCCGAAACATTGCTTCAACTTTAAAAGCACAACTATAATGACGTGGGAAAATACCCGAACTACATCTATCTCTATATCTATATCTATCCATGTATCGTCTGTCTGTCTGTCTATCTATCTATCTATCTATCTATCTATCTATCTATCTATCTATCTATCTATCTATCTATCTATCTATCTATCTATCTATCTATCTCCATAATGGAAATGATTCCCTATGTCCAGTTTTCTATTTGATAGTTTAAACCAGGGGTATCAAACTCGCAGCCCACAAACCAGATGTGCTTGACCTGCCCCACCTGGTTTAGCAAAGGGGGAAAAAGTCCCGATATGTCACATGATGCTGCCATGACAACGCAAGTTTAAGCTTAAATGAAACATCCTTTTAGATGATTATAGAGATTTTTTGCTTGCCTGCTTTGTTAAATATATTCAAACATATATTCAGGCATTTAGCCTAAGAGAGAAATTAAATCTTGTACTAAACAATCTGAGATTTCTTTCCAATAACAACTTTGAAAACCGGCTGATGAACACAAAAATGAAGGCAAACAAACATTGCATCCATTCAACTGTAGCCTTTGGTAACTCCGATATAGTGAACTGGCACAATTCTTTAAAATGTTGGGAGTTGGATGTAAACATGTTATAGAGAGAAAGGGGGGAATTTTTATCCTAATATGCTCATATTAGGATATTTCTATATCCTTGAAATTCAGCACTTCATCTTTGAATGCTGTGCAAGTGCATTAATGCCTTCTACCATGGGTGCCTCCAGATACAATGAATGGATGGATATGGAAAGGTAAGAATCACCCCAAATAGCTATGTTACAGCATATACAATAACGATTAACAATCTCTGAACCTCTACATTTAGTTAGTTCAAGATCAGAACTCTTGGGCACCCTGAAATTCCTCAGCAAACCCACTTATCTGTGATTTGATATCGGAAGAACTTCAAGAGACATCTAAACATTTCTGATGGTTCCATAGGATTCCGAAGAGTTGTTTGCTTGACATATTTGAGGATGTTTTCCTTTTTGTTTAGTTTTGTGGTTGTCGTTATGTGCTGTCAACATCCCCCATGCTGCTGCCACTTCCCTGTTGCCATTGTCCCTAGCTGAGTTTTATCATTTTCATAGTATCACCCTATTCCACACTAGCAGGGTACCCGTACTTCACTACGAAACTAGGCTTAGTTTTGGGGGAGGAAAATAAGGAAAAAATTCTGCGTACCAGCATCCATTGGTATTCAGCTGGTTAGCGTCCTATCAGTATGTGAGTGTGTTGAAGGCTGTTTGGAAACTGAAACAGTATTTGTTGTGTGAGCAAGGAGACAGCAAGGAGCCTGGGTGTGGCTTAGCTCAACGGTTCTGTACTAATTCTCCTAGCTGCTATGAAACTAAAACTGAAACTGAACCTCTTCTCCTCTGCTTGTGTTTTGCATTTGGAAGAGATTTCTTTTCAGGTGGGGAAGGGGAGCGTGTTAATAATAATATATGAAATACTAATGTTCTGATGGTTATTTCTTAACGAGCTTCTAGAAGCCAAGAGGAACATATGTGCCAAATCTCAAGTTTGTAGGCTTTACAGTTCTGGAGATTTCATGATGATGCATGAATGGCATTTTGCATTTATATATATATATATAGATTTGGGTTTTTTCAGCCATGCTGTGCAGAGTGGCCTCACAACTGTCTCTTCCTCTGGCCACCTTGTTGTGCAATAAACCTTCACCAAGCAGGAGAGTGTGACCTTCAAGCATGGGCAGCATGCCTTGTTGCTGTTCAGTAGGCACAAAGAGAGGCTGGCGGTCCCGTCCAATAGATAGGAAGAGAAGGGCATTCAGGTACTGTTCCCATGACCAGTGCCACCTAATACCCTCCTGGTGAAGGACAGACGTGGCCCTGGGCTCTGAGGCTCACTAGTGCTGCAACTGCCCATCAGACATCCTGGCCATGTCCAATCAAGGTGCCACATCAGAGAAGATAACAGATAATTTGGGAACAGTGGCTGGGATGGGAGTGGAGGCAGGGGGAGGCACAAATAAATACAAGCCAAGAACATGGGATTTGATTATGTGACTGCAGAGGCGTTGACTGGAACTTTGAAGACCAGTCATAACTCTTTTTTTTTTGTGCCATTGAAACTAGTGAATGATTTTTAAATGTGAATATATGTTCTGAAATTACATTCAGAAAATCCAGCTGGATCCCTAACCTTACAGAAACTATGATAGCAGTCCTTATCTAGTGAACACAGTTGGTTCCAGACAGAGGTGGTATTGAGCAGGTTCTGACCAGTTCTGGAAAACTGGTAGTGAAAATACTACCTCTGACTGGCCCTGCCCCCATCTATTCTCTGCCTCCCAAGTCCCATCTGATTGGCAAGGTCTTCTTTTGTTGCCCTGCAAAGGAGAATGAAGCTGGAAAGCAGGTTAGTGGGATGGAATAGGATTTTGCAGTATCCTTCCCCTAGAATGGGGTGGAAATGGAGATTTCACAGTATCCTTCCCCTGCCACACCCATCAAGCCATGCCCAACAAGCCACACCATGCCACCAAGCCATGCCCACAGAACTGGTAGTTAAAAAATTTGAACCCCACCCCTGGTTCCAGAGAAAGTGAACACATGATTGAGACAGGGGAAGGGGGAAAGCAGAGGTGGTATTCAGCAGGTTCTGACCAGTTCTGGAGAACCGATGGCGGAAATTTTGAGTCATTCAGAGAACCGGCAAATATCATCTCTGGTTGGCCCCACCACCATGTATTCTCTGCCTCCTGAGTTCCAGCTGATTGGCTGGGTCTTCTTTTGTTGCCCTGCACAGGAGAACGGAGCTGGAAAGCAGGTTAGTGAGATGGGGAGGGAATGGAGTTTTGCAGGAACCTTTCCCTGAAGTGGGATGAGAATGGAGATTTTACAGTATCCTTCCCCTGCCATGCCCACCAAGACACACCCACCAAGACTCACCACGCCCACCAAGACACGCCCACAGAACCGGTAGTAAAAATATTTGAACCGCACCACTGGGGGAGAGAGAGAGAGATGCGGTGAGGATCATCAGGTGCTGCTTTTTCATTTAGATAAAGATAGATATTAAAATGTAAGAAGTAAGTAGCTCCTATCTTTTTAGAAATATTGTGGACATCTTATGAAAATAAAGCCCTGGTAACTTCATACTATAAAACTTGATTTGCCAGGCAAATTATTGTGCAAACTGCGGCCTGGTTTATCTGTTTAATATTGATGTGAAGATCTTAACAGCTTTCTGGGCAAGAAGCTCTGACCTGCAATAATGCATCATGCACAATTCACTAAAATGGCATTGGGCTTCAGTTATTTAATAGAGGGTTTTTTTTCTTTAACGTATATTGCTCAGTCTATTCTGGTTATGTTTGTTCGTTTGTCTATTTGATTTTTATTTTGCCTTTTTTTATAACTAACTCAAGGTGGCAAGCATTCATAATGCTCCTTCTTCCTATTTTATTACACAATTATATACAATGCTTTTAAAATCTTTTTTGTATTCATATTCTATTAATTCTATGTTGCCCAGTCACCTTTAATGAGATAGATAGCCATATAAATTCAAGAAATACATACATTTTCCGAAGTCCAGACTATGATCCAGTGAGGAACTAGTTGAAAAACAACATATTAGACAGCAAGGTACGTAAAAGCTTTCCTGGATTAGGAGACAAAAAAACTAAGATGGTTATCACAACCAGGGAATTAAAGCCCCATCTACTTTTTACATGCATGATGACATGTAAAGAAAGGGTGGGGCCATCTTGGTTGTTTTTTTCTTACTCCCCTGAGGACAGGTAGGTTTGAGTGATATTATAAATGTAATTAAGGAATCTGTTGTGATGGATTTTTGGTTCAAGGCATAAAGAGCAATTAGTGGTATTTGTAGAAATTTTCTTTCCACTGGACTCTCATCTGAACACATTTGTTAATTTATAAATAGTGAGTCACTTGTTTTTATCTACCTTTCTTTTTGAATAATTAGATAGCATGTGTGGAGGAAATATATGAAAAGCAATGCACAATTACTGTAATCAAAGTAATTATATAGTCTTTACATGCATACAGGCTGGCATTTGAGAGTTGCTGATGGAATTTCTCTGTAATATATGATATAAATTTGTTGGTTCTCACTTCAGTAAATTGAAACAAACAACTTGGTATCAGTTTCAGATAAAAAAATAATTACTTACTGTTTGGCTTTTTCTGTTTGTGTGTCTGAGAAGGAATGAATCCAGTGACTTTTAAAATACCATATCAATTTATTTTGTCTTTGTAAAAACAAATCAGAGTTAAGAAAGGAAAGCATATTTTTATTTTGAAAAATGATGAACTAACAGTATCGCTTATATAGAAAAAGACATCTATATTCATTAAGCAGAAAACAGACAGATTAGCATAACAATTTTTTATAAGAACATTTCTGAAAAATGAATTAAAACAAAACATGCAAATGATTGAATTCTAAAGAAATTGTGAAGTTGGGCTAATTAAATACCTACTCTATTTTGAAAACCTCAGAGAGAGTGAGAGTGAGAGAGAGATTGCAACAAAAAATAGAATTAAGTTAATGTTCTTGTTAAAATTAGTTGTCAGAGGACACTATTCATCTTATTTAATAATCTTACAAAGCACATGATGATGATTTTTTTAAAAAAACAGGAAAAATGTCAAGGTTTGCTAAAGACTTTTTATTATATAAAGAGAAAAAGTGGTTGTGGGGTGGGGGCTTGAAAAACCACCAAAGATTCGATATTAATCCAAGGAAAACAGCTTTATTGTAGCATTTCTGCAGAAACAGGTTCCTTACCCTGGCAGATGGGAGGAACTCAGAGCAAAGTTTGCATTCTATTTTATACCCTGACCTACCGCCCCATCCTATGATGGCTTGGTTTACAATCTACTTATTGAATTTCAGTATACAATTCATCACCTAATATGGGACATCAGGAAGTTGGATGCTTTCTAACACGTATACATTTTCCCAGATTTTCCCAGAGCACAACGTGAGATTGTTCAATGTTCCAACTCTCCCTTTTGCAGTAGAAAAGTATCAACTCACAGTTTTGAGATTTGAGTCACAGCTACACAATACACAATGGATTTTATTCATGTTTTCCTCTTACAATTCCCCCCTTTTCTGCTTACATTCTTGACTCAAACTCACGCAACAGATCCCCAGCCTCTTTCAGAGCCATCTCCTTCTGAAAAATCATCAGAGGTTCTTCCTCCTGCTTCCCGGATCTTGAACCTACAGTTTCCCCTAATCTTCCACACATTGCTATTACACCAGGGAAACACTGAACACAACAACACAACACCACACAGCATATAATAATTAATATAATTCCCATGATTGTAGATCTCAACCAAGCAGTGCTGGGAAGCCAAGACCATAATGCCCCCCACAGATCTGGAAATGAGGAATCACCTCTTTGTAATAATGGATGAGAATGAATGTGTTCCTCCATCATTTGCACTGTTTTTGTAATATTGGGTTGGAAATCATGGATATATACACAGCAATGTGAATGAATCAAAGCACACACACACACGCTTTTGCAGCTAATACAATGTCTAATGCATATCTATTTTGCAAAGCCACTTTTCTAACTTCAGAAAGTTCCGTGTTGAGCATTTTGATTGTCTTGATAGTATCATTAAACATGGCTACTGTAAAGTTATTCAGAATATATAAATCTCTATAATTCATGGCTACTCCCAATGGTGCCAGCATTCCCCGTGCTATCTATGTTTTCAACCTTCCCCCCAACGTTAGTCCTGAACTGATTTCTCTTTTGTTTTGAATCCGTCCCTGGGGTAAGGTATTCAATTTATATATTACTGGTATCACGTATCCCATGGTACAAATTCCACTCCAACGTGGTGGCATTTCTCTATACGCATGTTTCCCACACAACACCCACCTAAAATTTTCCATGGCATACGTTTGATTCGAAGTCTGAGTCCAATTGATTATATCTTCAAAATACATACACATCTGGTATTGGTCGTGATTAAAATAACTCAATTGATGATGAGTGTTAGAATAACTGTGGTTACTACAAGATAAAGGCATATCAAAAGTTTTGTTGCATTTTTCCCAATCACCCAAATCCACTCCTTTGGATACATTTCTCTTGAAACACGCATATGCTTTTTCTCTCAAATGGACAAATACCTTCCCAGATATGTCTCTTTTCATAGTAGCCTGTTCAAATTTGGTCTCAAATCCTGTTGACTTAGTGGGATTGCATGTAATGTTAAACCCTCCCCTGTCTTCCCTGGCATGTGCATGCACATCCAGCAGTTAGTTATGTTCAATGCTTGTGATACCTTCTTCAAATCCTTCATGTATGTATTGTCTTCCCATAAATCTGTCCCCAAGTCTCCAGCTGGTCCAATATATGGAGACTGTCCTCCTGATGCAATCATCAGTACTATCGTCAAGGTGGTTAGCTCAGTCCAGGGTCCAATCTTCTTCATCTTTTTAAGGTGAGTTTCAGCAGCTGACCGCCCACTGGAACTGACCTCCACGTAGAATTTGGATCTGGTGCCTTCTTGACTCTGCTGTAATGCGTCCAGCCTCCTTCTCGAGTGCGAACTGCAGATTCAGTTGTCAACAGCACCTGGTACAGGCCTTCCCAGCTAGGTTGCAGCTTCTCCCTTCACGTCTTTACTAGAATCCAATCTCCAACTTCATAGGGGTGTTGGCTTCCCGCAAGTGGTGGTCGTTGCGCCAACAATCCCTGTTTATAAAGAGAAAACAAAGACCTGGACAGTGCCTGCAAATATTTTCTCAGGAACAAATCTTTAAATTCAGGTATAGGATTTCCCAGTCTGGCCAGGTAGGGTCGCCCCATTAACATTTCAAAAGGGGAGACCCCTGTGTCTTTCCTTGTGCATGTTCTAATTCTAAGGAGTGCCAGGGGCAGATTCTTTGTCCAAGGCAATCCATTTTCCAATTGGAGCTTGGTCAGATGTTTCTTCAACTCGCCATTAGCTGTCTCCACCCGGCCACTGGACTCGGGATGCGAAGGAGTGTGCAAATCCCATTTCACCCCAATCGCAGCCATCTCTGACTGCAAAACTTTTTGTGTAAAGTGTGTTCCTCTATCCGAATCAATTGCTTCCATGATGCCATATCTGGGGATAATTTGTTCTAACAGGATCTTGGTCACCTTGGGGGCTGTTGCCCTTCTGGTGGGATATGCCTCTACCCATCCTGTTAATTGATCTTTAACCACCAATAAGTACTTCCATCCCCCCTTTTCTGGGAGCTCTGTGAAATTGATCTGAGTCCTTTGAAAGGGCCAACTAGCCAAAGGCCTTCCCCCCATTTCTTTCTTCCTTGCTGCCTTCTTGTTTACCTTAAGGCAGATCAAGCACTTCCAGCAAATGCTCTGAGCTAATGTCCACATTTTGGGGCTCCAGAAATGTGGTTTTACAGCCATCACCAATGCTTCCATGCCCCAGTGTCCCTCTTCGTGTACTTTTTCTAGAATTCCCCTCATTACATCCCTGGGGACGACTTTCACCCCTTCTGATGTTTTCCACCCATCCTCTGTTAGTGTGCACCCTTCTCCTTCCAACTCGTCTTTCTCTTTCCCTTCTGGCTTCCAATTCTCATCCTCTTCTACTTCCAATAAGGGAATTGATACCATTACCAGCTCCATCTCCCCTGCCGCTTCTTTTGCCCATTTGTCTGCCCACCTGTTTCCAACTACTTCTGGGGTATCCCCTTTCTGATGAGCATTCACATGTACTATTGACACTTGATTTGGCAGTTGCAGGGCCTCCAGAGCCTGTTCCACAAGCTGTAATTGTTCAACTTGTTTCCCATCAGCCTTGATAAAGCCCCTCTCCTGCCAGATCTTACCAAAGGTATGGACCACACCCCAGGCGTATTTGGAATCAGTCCAAATTGTCACATCAATTCCTTCAGCCAATTCCAAGGCTCTCTTCAAAGCAAACAACTTGCACTTTTGTGCAGACCATGAAGAAGGAAGGGAGCCTTTTTCTATGACCTCCCCTTCTCCTGTCACAACTGCAAATCCTGACTTCCTTTTTCCTTCTTCAACCCTACTTGATCCATCCACAAACCATCTCTCCCCATCTTTCAAAGTCTCTTCCAGATCCTCCCTCACCTTTGTCATCAAATCTACTTGGAACAAACAATCATGGTCTTCAGCCTCCCATTCCTGCCTTCTTCCTTCTAAAAATTTGGATGGGTTCAGATTCTTATCTGTCCCAATCACTACATCAGGACTGGTTCTCAAAATGGTCTCATATTTGAGAATCCGTCCTTCTATCATCCAGGTTGTTGCCAACTGACTTAGCACAGAAGTAACCTGATGAGGAGAATGCACCACCAGGGCCCCTCCAAAGGTTAATTTCTTGCTCTCTACTACCAACATAGCTGTAGCAGCCACAGCCTGCACACAGATTGGCCATCCCCTTACTACCGGCTCCAGAGTCTTGCTCAGAAAGGCGATGGGCTGGTACTGTCCCCCCCCTTTTCTGTGCCAACACTCCTAGTGCCATTCCCTGTACTGCTGATACATACAGATGAAATGGGAGCTTCAAATTGGGCAAAGCCAAAACCGGTGCGGATGACAGTGCCTTCTTTAAATCCTCCCACTTCTCATCATCTCCCTCTAACCATTCTATATTCTCTCCTTTCCCTACCAACTTCCTGTGCAGGAATTGGGCTAACACAGTGTATTGGTCCACCTAGACTCTGCAATATCCCAGCAATCCGAGGGCTTTCCTGACTTCTGTCTTATTTCTGGGAGGAGCCAAGCTCATGATTTCACCCTCTCAGGATCCAGGGATTTCACCCTCTCAGGATCCAGGGACCTCACCCCCTGCTGAATATAATGCCCCAAATATTTCACCTTCCTTTCCACAAATTGGATCTTTTCCCTTGAAACTGTCAATCCTTGCTCCTTCAGCCAATTTAACAAAGCCACAGACGCTGCTCTGACCTCTTTTTCTTTCTCCCCAGTCAGCAACAAATCATCCACATACTGAATCAACGTGATCCCTTTCCCTTTCTCAAAAGATACTAACTTCTTTTCCAAAGCCTGTCCAAACAGCGAAGGGCTTTCAGTATATCCCTGGGGAAGTACTGTCCACCTTAATTGCTGTTTCCTTCCACTCTCAGGATCATTCCATTCAAATGCAAACAGGTCTCTACTTCTTTCCTCAAGGGGGCATGCCCAGAAAGCATCCTTCAGATCTACTACAGTAAACCATTTGTCTTTAGGAGGGATTTGTCCCAAGATAGTATAGGGGTCGGGAACCACTGGGAATCTGGGAACCACTATGCTATTGATCCTCCTCAAGTCCAAAACCAATCTAGGTTTCCCATCCTTCTTCAGCACAGCAAGTATTGGAGAATTAAAAGGTGACATAGTAGGCTCCAACATGCCCTGTTTCAACAATTTATCAATCACAGGCTTCAACCCCTCTCTCCCCCTTCTACTCATTGGATATTGTGATGTCCAAAGCTTTGTCACCCAAGGCTGCACTTAAATCTTGATTGGCTGATTGTTCATTCACCCTCCCTTCTCATCTCCTGCCCAAACCTCATCCGAAATTGCCCTCTCATCTTCCACAGTCATCTTCCACATCCTTACTCCCTTCCCGGTATCCCACAGCTGGATACCAAATGCAGGCAACAGATCTCTTCCTAGAAAATTCACTCCAGAATCAGGAATATACAACACTTCATCCTCAGTCACCACTTCATTCATTTCCAGTCTGATTTGTTCAAACACCCACACATCCTGTGATTTTCCACTCACCCCCACTACTTTTATCATTTTCCTTGATCTATGTGCACCCTCTATCGGGTCACACACAGAAGTCCGGCTTGCGCCGGTGTCTATCAGAAACAGCCACTCCTGATGGTCAGAACCCACTGAAATGTTTACCAATGGCTCCCCGCAGGTCATCTTAAAGGAGCCGGAACAGCCTTAATCATCATACAATGCATAACTCCTCTCCCTTTGGTTGGTAGGACACTCGCACGCAAAGTGTCCTTCCTTCCCACACCTAAAGCAGCTTCTATCCATTCCAGGCTGTCTCATTCCCATTCCTCTGAAACCTCTTCCTCTTCATCTGAAACCTCCTGGCATTCCGCCTCACCTTCTCTCACCCTGGCCTCCCATTGCCCCCCTTACATAATCCACACTTTTCTTCACCTCATTCTTAGCTGCAGCCTGCATTGTAGCCACCATCATTTGAGATTTCTGTCTAGATTTCACAGTATCCCTGTTAACAAATACTTGTTGAGCGGTTTTCAGGAGATCTGTCATTCCAACTGTGCCCCAATTATCTAATTTTTGAATTTTCTTCTGAATATCTGGCCAGGCTCCAGTCACAAACTGCATTTTCAGCATGGATTCAAACGCAGGTGTGCTTGGGTCCACCCCAGAGTATTTTACCAGACTTTCCCTCAACTTTGTACAATAGTCACTAGGGGATTCATCTTTGCCTTGTGTTACTTCAAAGGCTTTGTTTAAATTCCTCCCCTGTGGCACAGCAATTTTGATATCATTTAATATCATTGTTTTAAGGTCCCGCATATTCCGTCTATGCTCCTCATTTTGTATGTCCCAATCAGGAGTGGCCAATGGGAATTTCACATCTCCAGCAACCGCATTATCATTCCCCAGTTGCGATCTGTGCCAGACTTCTATAGCCCCTTGTCTAATCAAATCCCTTTCTTCCGGAGTGAATAGATGTCCCAAAACATACATCAATTCCGGATACGTGTAATCATTTGGTCCCAAAAACAACTCTAATTGTTCTGACACATTATTGGCATTTTCGTGAAGTCTTGGAAGGGTCTTCTTTAAGTCCCGTAGTTCACTTGCCTTAATTGGAAACACCGCATACATTGAAACCGCGTTTCCCTGGGCATTTACTCCATTCGGGACTTCACGGAGGGGAAAGGCAGATGTCTGAGGTTGTTCCGGAAAAGGCAAGTTTTTTATGTTTTGTTCAAGTTGACGCAGTTCTCTCAGCAGCAGTCTATACGGGGGCACATTAGGCACTACCGCAGCCTGTGGAATTGGAGGGGGCAACGGATGTGTCTTATACAAGTATTCATCCGATCCCTCTTCATTCTGCTTTGCGCAATATTGTCCCGCCAGTGGGTCAGGACCCTCAAAATTTACATGAAACCACACCTCAATATATGGTAATTGCGAATTCATCTTATGTCCAATTATGTATTCTTTTAATTGATTTATCCAATAAATATTGGTCTCCCCGTCCGCAGCCCAGTGGTATGGGAATTTAGGATCAATTAGAGGGTATTTTGGCCACCGGTTTCTACCAAGGTAGATCATATGTTTCTTCTCCAGCTCCTTCGTAAAGTGTTTCAGATTCGGGGAGAACCACTGCTGGAGCAGCTGTCCTAAAGGCGAATCTGTGGGTATTGGTTTCCTGCCATCTGATTCAGTTTCTAACTCCGGATAATCCCTTCCTGGATCCCCCAATCCCTTATTCTGTCCCTTTCCCATCCCCTTATTCAATTAACCAGTCCAATCCTCCAGCAAGCGCTGGATTCTCTCCTGAGAGTTTAAGGATTCCCTCCTCTAATCTTTTCAAACGAAAGAAACAAGTTTTACCTGATCATTCCAGACCTCCGAGGTAATGGATGTGTGGGCGTCCCCAACTCAGGCTTTCCTCTATTCTCCTTTCAATAGTCCCAGACTATCAGCCAGCAAAATGCTGTTTCCGAGGATTGTCTGGATTTCCAGTCACCTCTGGAGCCGAGCAGAATCCAGGGAGGAGGCACCTCTCAACAGGAGGTCGTGGCCACTACTCACCTAGTCCCCAGCTTCCGGAAGACCACCATTGAGGCTCCTGGCTTGGCTCGCCAAATTGTGGGGTGGGGGCTTGAAAAACCACCAAAAATTCGATATTAATCCAAGGAAAACAGCTTTATTGTAGCATTTCTGCAGAAACGGGTTCCTACCCTGGCAGATGGGAGGAAATCAGAGCAAAGTTTGCATTCTATTTTATACCCTGACCTACCGCCCCATTCTATGATGGCTTGGTTTACAATCCACCTATTGAATTTCAGTATACAATTCATCACCTAATATGGGACATCAGGAAGTTGGATGCTTTCTAACATGTACACATTTTCCCAGATTTTCCCAGAGCACAACGTGAGATTGTTCAATGTTTCAACTCTCCCTTTTGCAGTAGAAAAATATCAACTCGCAGTTTTGAGATTTGAGTCACAGCTACACAATACACAATGAATTTTATTCATGTTTTCCTCTTACAGTGTTCATGTTTTTATTTTTTATAATTTGGTTTTTTATTGAAATTATAATATAAAATATAAATGAAAATAATGACAGGAAAAGGGAAAAGGGAAAGAAAAGGAGAAGAAAGTTGTAGGTAGAGGAGGAAAGAAAAAAAGCATTGACTTTCAACTTTTTTCACTGCAGTAAAGTACAAATAAAACTACACCCTCAACTTTTTACTTTATAACAAATGCTAACCAATTCTTTAACAACAATCAAGAGTTCTTTTTTTCCCCTGTCTTGAGCAAAATCCAGAAGTAGTTTCCAAGTATAAATAAAACTAGCTATGTTCTTTTCTCTAATTAAAGGAGTCAATTTTGCCATTTCTGCTAGCTCCATCACTTTTTCCATCCATTCTTCTATTTTGGGGTTTGATATATCTTTCCATTTCTGTGCATATAGAATTCTCACTGCAATCAACATATTGCAGTATAAACATATAGGAGAATAAAAAACATGATTTGGGACTTCATTATTGTATAACAAAGTCCCAAAACCTGTTTTTCATTCTTTTTTACTAGAACATTTCTTAAAAGTTCTTTGATCTGAAACATGAAAGGTCAGTGTAATAATTTCAGAATGGATTTCTAAGCACAGAAACAGCATAGGTACTATTCAAGTAAATTGTTTGTCAGTAGAACTGCAGGAGCAGCAATGCTTTTCATAGAGGTGTTGGTATAGTTCTCTCTGAAGGTTTTTCGCTAAAAAATAAATTAATACTGGTGCGCAATTTACCACCATCTCTGCTATGCCTCTGAAGCCCCTGTCATTTTATTTGATTTAAAAATGGTCATTATTGTTACACAATTCAACAAATACATTTATTGACATTTTTCATGAGGCATAGCAAGAATTTTTCCAATGCTAGACAACGTAGGGAGATCTATGGAGTAGTACATAGCTGAATACGAATTGGGTTTATTTACAGATGACATTCTTTTGCTTATTTCTAAACTGCACACTACTATATCAGTAATATGCAAAAATATATGTATACCTTTAGTAAAATAGCAAAATCAAAATCAGAACAGGTGCCCATAGGTGAAAATGTGATTATCCATCCATTTAAGGAATATCAATTCCTTATTTGTACCAAATCCATTAAATACCTAGGTATGTCTAGACCAAAAAATATAACTCAGTAACTTGTAATGTAAATAAAATATATAATGAGCTTTCTTCAGATCAAATATTGATAGACAAGAGTTATTAAAACTGTATTCTTTGAAGAAAGATGGATGCTCTCAAAATGAAAATAATTCCCAGATTAATTTACATTCTGGACAGAATTTCAGTTTATAAATCTGGAAAACATATTTCAAAAAATAAAGTATTTAGAAAAAAACCAAAATGTTCCTACTAAGCGAGGAGTTGGACTTATCTTGTGGGTTGTTGGTAAGATCTTCTCAACTCTTGGACAGAGTTGATCAATGATGAATTGTCTTTTTCTCTCTTTGCCATGCAAGTCCTTGAATTCAGAAGCATCAGGGATGGGATTCTAACAGTTAGAGCGAGTCCCTTGCTCCGAAGATCAGCTGGCAGTGAACTTCACTGCAGTTCACTGCAACGATCATGTGGGCCCTCCCGCCTGCCTCTGCTCTTTCCTGTGCTTTATTTCTTTTTGTTAGAGCAATGCTGATTAGCACAGCAGAGCGGTTTACTGCACCTCAGTTGTTTTTTTCACAGGGACCGCAGTAGAAGGTAAGTATAAGAGCTTTTGAAAACGTGGAGTGCACGCGCAAAGCGCGCAATCACTGAACTGGTTGTTGTATTGGTGGGATCCCACCCTTGAGTAGCATCCATGATCCCTAGCTGAAATGGTTGGTGGAGGACATGGATTTCAACTGGAGGGTCCTTCTCATGAAGCCAAAGCAAGAGGGAGCTTCTTTCTTCAATAGCCAGCCACAAGATGAAGAATTCTCCCTTCCTATGTTTCCATGGTGACTCCCTTCAGTTGACTAAAGGGACTGATTTTTATTAAGACCTATTCAGAGGAATTGTTCAAGCGTACAGTTTCCCAAGGAACAGCTCTTGATTCATGACTCCATGCTTGAATACGGGACTTGCAAGTGGTAATGCTTTGGCACCCAGATGTCTATAATGCTAATCAAGTGAATTATTGAAAACTACAATAGCAAATGAATCAAAATGACTCCTGACTTTCACGACCCTTTCCTGATGCCTGCTTCTGCTGGCATTTGGTCATACTTCAGATCTGGGGTGTATTGGTGCAGTTTTCAAATCATTAATCCAATGTTACCTGTCTTGTTTATATTAGCTGCTAACTTCATCCTCTCTCTTGTAACTGTCTGTGAATGTCCCTAACCCAAACCTCCATCAAAATATCATATGCCAAATATTTATTTGATCTTCCAAAATGCCGCTCACATTTTCAATGAAAATAGTATTGCCCTGTAAAATGTTGTAATGGCCCCAATGGAGAAGGATTGTTTATATTTAGAACAACAGCATTGAAGAAGGCTTCATCCTTAAAAGTCATGCAAATTTGTATTGGATTCACTGCTACACTAGTTAGCTTTCACATTAGCACATACACATATATCTCCTTTAAGGTTGCTGTTTAGAAAAGGGAGAGAAGTAAAAAGACCAGCAATATTTTCCAAACTTTGCTTAAAAAGTCTGCATTGCAAATGCAGATGAGCAAACATTTTTCCTGTCTTGCTCTTAGCAGTAAAGTTTTAAGATGTCCTGTTATTGCCTGGTATTTCTCACAGATGATTCGTAGTGGTTGTAATGTTTGTTGTTGTTGTTGTTGTTGTTGTTGTAATTCATCTGAGGCATTTTTAGATAAAATAGTATATATTATTTTTGTATTTGAGACAATGTTGATTCTAGATGATTCCCTGGGGTTTTTTGGTAAGATTTCAGAAATATTGTCCTTGTAACCTTCTCAAGACTGAGGGAAAGTGACTGACTCAAGGCCAGAATATAGAATAACAGATTTGGATGGGACCTTGCAGGTCATCTAGTCCAACCCTCTGCTTAAGTAGGAGACCCTATACCAGGGGTGTCAAAATCATGGCCCATGGGCCAGATGCGTCACGGATCGGCCCCGCCAACACCTAGTTTAGCAAAGGGGGGGAAATCCCGATACGTCATGTGATGCTGCTGTGACGCTGTGAGTTTGACACCCCTGCCCTGTACAATTTCTGACAAGTGGCTGTCCAATCTTTTCTTGAAAGCCTCCAGTGATTAGGCTTATCCAGCCTTAGGCTTTGTGCCAAAGGTTGGAATGAAACTCATGGATTCAGAGTTTCTAGCGAGATGCTTCATTCACTATACCAAACTGATCCTACAAAATACTGGATATATTTTTAATACATTAATTAACTGGGGTTCAGAAAACATAGCTAGTTAACATCTATCATGTCACTGTTCCAGAGCTTAAAGTTCTAAGATTTGATCATTAACCCACTTTCCTAATACAACATGTACATGTGTATGAGGGAAGGGAGAGAAAAGAGCTGTGAAAAGGACAAATGCTGGTACTGAAGAAATCACTGACTTCCTTCTTGTCATTCTCTTCCTCATCTTCAAACTTAAGAGGAGAGAAGTAGAGAGATGGGTGGAGAAAAGAAGGCACCACTTTTCCCCACCTGATTTCTTAATCTTCTACCCATGAATTAGAGCAGTGGTCCCCAACCTTTTTTGTACCAGGGACCAGTTTCACGATTATTCATTCTTTGCGGCCCGGTACAAAATGATCCATGGACCAGTACCGGCATCAGCACGCACGACCAAGGCAAGGCGAGCTGAGTGACCGGCCAGCCAGCCGTCCCCTGCTTCTTCCCGCCACCTTCAACTCCTCTTTTGTAACTTCTTGGGGTCGATGGGCTTTTCGGGCTCTTTCTTAATCTCCTCCTGAGTAATGCGAGACTCCACCACCATCGGGATGGCTCTTCGTTCGAAGCCGCCCCCCCCTTCAACGAAACTAAGGCGCGAGGATTCCTTCAGCACCCAAATGCTGCTTTCCAACAAGATGGCAGCGCCCAAGCCCTACGGCCCAGTACAAAATGATCCACGGACCGGTACCGGTCTGGGGCCCGGTGGTTGGGGAACCCCTGGATTAGAGGGAAGAATTTTCTTCAGGCTGATTGGTTCAATCTTAAATGGAAAGATTAACCTTTTTGCATCTTGAGGGATGCATTTTTAATTGATTGTGTGTGTGGTCAAAAGCCATGGGGCTGAGTGGGTGGGATTTTCTCTTTTTTTGAGCTGTGCATCTTTTTAAACCCTTTTAGATTATAAGCCTATCAGAACTAAATTCATTTATTTCTTTTCATGTTCCACCAACAATTGATAGAAAACATCTTTCCTATATTTCACATTTAGCTATTGTATTTTCATGGCATAATCTTAGACAGCTTCCAAAGAGTAAAACAAGAGTTAGGCCGATAAACCAGGGGTGTAAAACTCACATCATCACAGCGGCTTCACAGGACGTATCAGGACTTGTTCCCCCTTCACTAAACCAGGCGGGGGCGTGGCCAGCATGTGACACATCTGGCCCACAGGCCAGGAGTTTGACAGCCCTGCGATAGCCTATTAGTTGCCCAGGACAGCTCTAAATAAGAGACGCTAAAAATAAAACATCTAGCAATCCATACCTAACCACTAACAGAGTAGGAATGGCTGCTACCACCCTAAAACAGTTTTCTCAATAGCAGCCTTTGAACTTTGGTTGACAAAAACCTCAAGAGAAATGGTTTGTTGAGCTGGATCTTGTCCACTTAAGCCAATAGGGTTTTTTTAATTGGTTCAATGATTATCCATACAGACATTTAGGAGGAAGGTGTGTGTTTGTCTGCATATGCAGAAGCATGTACACTAACACAAATGTACCCACATATTAGATGCTCACTCATTACATGGGGCACAAATATTATCCAAACCATTTCCAAACACAAAGAAAAGGGAAGAACGATAAAAAGAAAAAAGAAGGATGGATCATACACTTCGTTCTCTAGTCAATTACGGTCAAATCCATCAAATAATGCAAATGCTGTCAAACTCAAGACCGTAAATAAAAGTTGAATTTGATATTTTTTTCCATGTTTCTTACTATAAAGTATAAAGACATAAGTAAAAGCTCAAAGCCAAAAAAAAAAAAAAAGTGAACACTTCACATTTATTACAAGAGCAAGCAAGAGGGGAGCCATTTTCCTTTCGTGTAAATGCAGCATTTTTCTGTGTCTGCTTTATGCTGTTTGGAGTTTGCTTATTACTTCAGACTCCAGTTCTTGACTGAAACGTGAAGTATCTACTCAAAGGTATTGAATTAGTTAATTTATTCACGGTTCTTCAAGGAGGGTAAAAGACAAGAAGAACACTGTGAGGGTCCTGGCAAAGATCTGAACCTACTGTGAACAAATTGGAGTTCAGAAACACCTGTATTAATTAAATTAATTAAATCACATTAAATCCATTTATCTGCTTAGTTTACTTCTACCCCAAAGTGCTTGAATAGATTATTCATGGCTGCAGGATGAGAAAAAACAGCTTTCTGCTATCAAAGATGAAGAACAAGCTAAAAGCCATATTCAAAAAACCAACTGCACTAGTTGTTGAAAATTCTCCATCACAATCAACAGGATAACATCACCCATTCAATCTGCAAAAAAGAGGCTAGCTTAAGCTTTGCAAGGTAAGACTGCATGATTCACATTACTTTTCCTTCCCACTCTTTTCAGCCATCTCAAGTAACTGGCTAAAATTTTCTGAATAATATATTGGTCCACTTCTGACATTTTAATTCCTCATTAAATATACATTGACTGCAAAGCACAGGATGAGCAAAACGTAAGATGTGATTGGTGATTACTTCAGTTGTGCACAGATAGTTAACAATGTGCTTACCAATACATGCATCCTACATAAAATAGGAACTAGGCCTGACTGTATAGAACAGAGATAAGACTGCATGTAATATATAACTGCCAGAAGTTGTAATAGTTGATGTAATAGCAATAGGACTTAGAATTATATTGTTGTGAATGTATAAAGTTTTAATAAAGTGTGAGCTTGGAGTAAAGTGCAGGGTTCTGGCCCTGCACTTCTGATTGGTTGTTAAACGGCCGGATCGGATTGGCCCGCTCCGGGGAATCCGATTGGCCCTTAACAGAGAGTTCTTATTGATTATGAGAGCTAGCGCTCCTTGTTGGTTATTGGTTAATAGTTACGGGGTTTGCCTATATAAGGCAGGTTAAGACTGCTATAGAAGCTAGAAGTCACTATGTAATTAAAGAGCTGAAGTTCACCGTTCAGAGGCTTGTCTCCATTCTTTCTCACCCATGCTCCAAACATAACATATATACTGCTTTATAGTGCTTTACAGCCCTCTCTAAGCGATTTACAGAGGCAGCATATTGCCCCCAACAATTTGTGTCCTCATTTTACCCACCTTAGAAGGATGGAAGGCTGAGTCAACCTTGAGCCTGGTGGGATTTGAAGTGCAAAATTGTAGGCAGCTGGCTGCAGAAGTAGCTTGCAATACTGTACTCTAACCACTGCACCACAGATGCTCCTGGTAATAATTGGTGTAGTGGTTAAGGCACCAGGCTAAAAAGCAAAAGACTATGAGTTCTGGTCATGCCCTAAGCACAAAGCCAACTGGATGATCTTGGGCCAATCCCCCTCTCTCAGCCCCAAAAAGCAGATACAGGTAAATCACTTCTGAAAATCTTGCCAAGAAGACTGCAGGGACTTGCCAAGATGCCAAGAGTCAAGACTGATTAGAAGAGAAAAAACTAACAACCAAAGTTATGGACTTTAGCAACCTATAGCTGAGTTCATCCATGACATTAACTTTATTATGCTTCAAAATGCCTTCAACTCTCTCCCTTCCCTCCTTTTGGGTAATAGTTTGCACAGCTTGTTCCTTTTCTCCCTATCTCTTTGGGCCTCCCTTTTGAGGTTACCTCTTTCTCTCCTTAGCTTGCCATGACTTCATCTGCTGGGCTAGACTGCTGCCTCAATTTCTTCTCCCTTTTGGTGTCTTTATTGCACACCCAAAACTCACCTACTTTTCTTCCCTTCTAAATTTTGCTTCTGCCTCTTTGCTTCTAGGAAGAGAATTTCTCCCATGCTGATTTGTCTGACTCCATTAAGGCTGCAATGAACAGATTAATTCTTTTAATCTCTGTCTTCTGTTTCTCTGCCCCCTCCCCAACTTCTCAAATAACATTTCCCCCCTGAATCTTAACAATAAGCAGCAGCTTCTTAGCAGCCTCTGTTTACAGGCTTGAAAATGATTTTAACTCTATTGATCAGTTTTGGCAAACTCCTACTACTTTGTATCTAACTTCTTGACTCGAACCTAGACTTTCCTTCCTTCCTTCCTTCCTTCCTTCCTTCCTTCCTTCCTTCCTTGCTTGCTTGCTTGCTTGCTTGCTTGCTTGCTTACTTTATTGCCTTCTCATTGTTATTTTCCATTAAATGAGTACACTCTAAAACTTAAATTCATGAAATCTTTCTGCATTCCATATTAATGGGGTTTGGAGGTTTTTTTTCCCTTCCAATGATGAAATATTTCTTGCATACAATCCTCTAAGGGTTGGTAGGGCCACAAAGTGGTTAATTATGACTTAAACCTAACAAAGAGCTTTTCCCCTGATTAGAGTCTGCCCTCCTGAAAAAAGATTCAAATCTCCATATAAATTTCTTTGCCATCTGTTGCAAGTGAATGAGATGTGAACAGAAGCAAGCAGCAACGCAATTCCTGCCGGCTATGCAATGAACATTAAAAGATTCTGAAATGCTATAATATTTCTTTTTTTTGATAGGCCTTTGAATTAATCCCTTTGGGCCATTAAGTAGTCGCAATAAGCTTATATCAAACCAGGTTAATTTCTGAATGTGCATTGTTAGTGGGAAGAAAGAGATTGCATGCATAACAGAGGCAGGCACAGCCATATAATAGTACACAATCCTGCGGTCTCAGTCTTTCTTCCTCTTCATAACTGCTATATAAAAATGCCTTCTGTTTTAGAGGTATTACTTATACAACTTTTTTATTGGAACTGTGTCTAGCTCTAATGGCTGTGATTGTGGGTGAATGTGTCCTGAGGGATGGCCGAGAGAAAGAGGTTTTAACTCAGTGCTTTCTACCTGCAGTCCACATTATGTGACTGAGACTTACTGTATTGTACAATGTAGAATTAAGTTAGGAAGAATTATTCTATTCAAAAGCAAAGCTTGAAATTCTTTTTATCCATTCTAGATCCAGGATGGGTAGAATAATGTCTTCCAGAGATAAGGCAAGAAATTTCATTCCTTGTTTCCAAAAATGGAAAGTATTGCTATCTTGTTAGGGACCAAAGTATTCAGGAACAGCCTGATGGCTGGAAACTATGTCTGAAACACAGGTTTAAAATCAAGGAAAAGTTTGGAGATGTGGGGAGGGAGGGAGGGAGGGAGGGAGGGAGGAAGGAAGGAATAGCAATGGCAATAGCAATAGCACTTAGACTTATATACTGCTTCACAGTGCTTTACAACCCTCTGTAAATGGTTTACAGAGCCAGCCTATTTCCCCCAACAATCTGGGTCCTCATTTTACTGACCTCAGAAGGATAGAAGGCTGAGTCAACCTTGAGCCTGGTGAGAACTGAATTGGCGAACTGCTGGCTGCTGACAGTCAGCAGAATTAGCCTGCAATACTGCATTGTTAGCACTGCACCACCATGGCTCAGTGAGAGGGAAGGAAGGAAGGAAGGAAGGAAGGAAGGAAGGAAGGAAGGAAGGAAGGAAGGAAGGAAGGAAGGAAGGAAGGAAGGAAGGAAGTTATGCATGTATATATGTATATAACATTGTTATCCAAACATTTCAATGAAGGATTTTTAACTTTAATATTTCATTGAACTCGTGCATTGATTGATTGGTTATATGTCATCTTCAATTCCCAGTGAGCACATAGATTTTCTCCATGACAGTCAATCTCTAACCTGGCTTTAAAGTCTAAATTGTCTGAGTGTGACTACTGTATTCCTTTACCAATGCTGTCATCACCTCTTCTTGAACAGGGAGGTGGTCTCTCATCTGAAATCTTGAGGGGCAAAGAAGGGAATGCCTTTTTACAGAGATAAACTTTTGCATAGAAATAGCCCCAATTTGTCTTTTTAACCAAGGATAGTTACTTGGAGCAGTTTTGGAATACACAATGCCTCTACAAAAGCCCAACTCTGGAATAATAAAGATCAAATATTTTTACTTTTAGTCTTCATGAAAATAAATAAAGAACCATGATGCAAATGTGAAAAAACAGGATATCTGCCTCAAGTTTTAAGAGACTGAGATCTGCATGGCAAAACTAGCAATTATTAAACTGTAAACCATCCCAGGAAACAAAAAAAAAATAAAGAATCAGAAAATGAGACTTGAAAAACTGAGCCAAGAAGTGTTAAAATTTCCTGTCCAGTTCTCCCCTGTTTTTTCAGGTTTTTGACCTAATCAGGCCATCTTCAGTACACATCTTTTATAATAATAGGTCAAAGGTGGAACCTCTAACAATTATTTAGCTAATTAATTCAGTGGTTATTAATCACTTGAATTAAATTATAGATGTAAATACAAATATGCATGCTGTTGAAAATCTGAATAATTTTTGCTGTCTTGTGCAATTACATATTTTTCTGCATTGCATCCTTCTGGAAAGATTAATTGCTTTAAATCATGATGTCTTCATTTAATCTTTAATACAATGATCCATCTGGCAATCCAAGAAAATGCATCAAAATCTATAATATATATTATCAAAGGAGGAGGAAAACTCTCTAAATGATAGGACTTAATCAACATGCCCTTTTGTCATATTATTTCCTTAAACTTTTGAACAAACTTATTTTTCAAAGCAGTTATTATAATTCTTTAAAAATAATCCTTTCTGTTTCCTTCTAAAGATTTATCTTTCATTAGAACTGTAACAGTACCTGAAAAACCCCATACCCAATAAAATACCTTTTGTATAGTCCGTCATGGATTATTCTGAAATGAAGTTGAAAGGGATTTACTCCCTGATAGATGCATAAATGATTGCAGTAAGGATACTTTTGTTTTGCTCAAATTGCAGATTGCCACATATGTGTTTTTGTGGATCACAATCAGATGGTTGTGGGAGCTCCACTGAACTGAAGTAGGATTTCCAAGCACAGGATTGAGCTGTAGACTCGGTATGCCACTAGGAGCCTCCACAGGCCAATAGAAGATGGGTAGATCTCTATTCCAGCTACATCATTTCCAGGAAATTTTAGATTGTACAGCAAGATGTGTGTTGTACAGAGAAAATGCCACTTGAATGGTAGACTAATTAAATACAACTTCAGAGCATATTCATAGTGGCTGAGGAAAAGTTGGGAATAAATCAATGAAGTCCCTTAAAAAAAGGCTGGCCACCCATCTTTATGCCACAGTGAGAAGGATATGAGTCCTAAATCTGCTCTTAGAGAAACCAGTCACTCATCAGATTGACCAAAGTAAGGATTGGAGCAAACAAACAAAAAATGAGGTAAATGTCAAGAGAAGTTTATACATATGGTATAGGTAATCTTCGAATTATAAATGTAATAGAGCCTGCCAATTATATTCATAACCTGAGGATTCATTAATTGGAATCATTAATCGAATGAATGCATCGGTCATTAAATGTACATGAGGTATCTCAGGGTGGGGAAGACCATAGGGGGCAGCTAGTGCTGGATCAAGCCCCTGCTTCCGACCACCCAAGGCCTCCCCCTACCCACTGAGATATCTCATGCTCCCGTAGTTGTTTCCCCCACCTCCTGCCCCACTGGGTCTCCACAGGCCTGCTTTGTTAGCCTCCCCCCTCTGCAGATTCCACTTGCTTCTCTCCACTCCATTTCCGATCACTCATTTATCTCTCAAAGATCTCCAGAGTTTCAGAACAGGCTGACCCACGTGGCAGAAAATCAGCCCTCTTTGACTCAGACACTGACGAACAACTGTTGTGGTGCTGCAACATATATAACTTCAGAATTGGGCCATAGGTACTTTTGGGGGAGGGGGGTGTCATAATTTTGAACCATCACTAAGTGAACTGTTGTAATTCAAGGAATGCCTGTATGCTTACATTTTAGGGCCGATATATAAAGTAGAGAAGTCATTTTGCTTATTATAGCTATTAACAAAGGAGGCCCTAGGTCCGTGATGGCAATCTAATCTGTCACAATCCTTCACATCTTCCATTTATAAAGCTGCAAGTATAATACTTTCAAGGCATCTCCAATTTCTATCAAACAAGCTCTTCTCACATTTTATCTTAAACTGATTTCAACTTTTGAACTCGGTTGAATTCATAGGTTTTTCTCTCCTTTCCATGAAAGGCCTTGTCTGATTTTTGGTGGCACTGAACCTCTTGCAGTTATTGAGTGTTTGCTTAATTGCCAGTAGCTTGAGAACCCCAGGCCACCTGTTTGCTTCTAATGAAGCTGGCGCAGACCCTATCACAGACAGTCTCCAGTCTAAACTCCATGAATATCTAGGACTTTACTTGCTGTTCAAAAGCCTACGACTCTTGGAATTTAAAATATATAGATTCGTCAAGTTTAGAAGCTGGAGGTGTTTTTAATGATGCCTTATTTCCACCTAGTTACATAGAAACAAGACTTTGTTGTTCTCAGATAGTATAAAATCTGGGATGAATTCACGGTGTTTTGCAAAATATGGATCAGGGATCCAATATCTTTTGTCAGTGAATGTACATCTTTTGTCAGTGAGAAAACAGTGTTGTATTCTCATTGCTGCCATTATAGTTTTTGATCATGAGAGATAGAATATTTAGTTCAGTCACCTTGTGTCTAGATTTTTAGCTGCTTTGTTAGAACAGAATGTTGCCCAGGGTATGCCATCTTGGAGGTAGGCAATACATTATACGCTAGGATATTTTGCAATACTGGCCTATAGCTTGAATCTGTTACAAACATTAGAGGTAGAATAGAGCCATGGTGGCACAGTGGTTAGAATGCAGTATTGCAGGCTAATTCTGCCCACTGCCAAAAGTTGACACTGGCTCAAAATTTACTCAGCCTTCCATCCTTCCAAGGTTGATATAATGAGGACCCCAGATTTTGGGGTCAATATGCTGACTTTGTAAACTGTTTAAAGAGGGATGTGAAGCACTGTGAAGCTGTATATAAGTCTAATTGCTAGAATAGTCTGACCTTAAACTCAATATATGAATACTGTGCAAACTCCTGCTGCTAAAAAAAACACTGTCCAAGGGTCCATGTCCATTCCTTATAGGCCAATTTCTTAAAAGTGTTAAAATTGTGCTGGGATTTTGAACATGTATAATCTGCTCGATGGAACTTTTAGTTGCTGGTTGTCTTCTAATAATTGACAGGCAAAATTGCTTTAAACACAATAATTTGTAATTTGGCAGGAGGAGGGGGTGCTGCTTTGAAGTTTAAAATACAGCCCCTGCAATTGAGAAGGAACTGCAGGAAACTCAAAATGGCGAATCTTTTCTTTAATAATAATAAAAGGAAATTAAGCATGCTGTGAATCTGAGATGAGAAGGCTAAATGGAACTGTTATTTGAAAGCTACCATAGAACTTTATAAATGTTCAATTGACAAAAGATTTAAATCTGCTGGGGATTTGGTCTAGTTAGGAATAGCTGGCATAGGATACTGATTTGAGATTATTTCCTGGGTGACTTTTGTTTAAACACCACAAGTAAAAATATGTGAGAGAAAATGGGAGGGAAGTTTAATCATATAAGCCAAGGGAGATGAAGAAAGTTAGAGCTTAAGTGGCATGCTTTTGTTTTTAAAATCAAATGGTCGGGATTGCATTTGTATTTGCATTTGACAAATATTGGACATAATTTCTGGGTTTTCAGTTTACTTGTTGATATACCGAGAAGCCAAATCTTTACAGAAGATCAAAAGTGGTTTGAATCATGTGTGCAAGCTTCCTACATAAAAAATAAAGTGTTTGAATTCAATTCGGTTCAGTTAATGCTTCATAAAATGTTATCAAGCTTAAAATGCTACAAATGTTCAAATATGCTATTGAAGAAAGTCAGCACCTACCCTCCTAGAAGAATGAAATATTTTTGAAGAATAACAAAAAGGAAGACTATTATATTTCCCCAAAGGGAGAAATGGAGAAACATTTTAAAGGCAGGAAGCAGCCCCAATATTCTTGCCCCCAAGCAGAAATTGAGGAGGCAGCTTTTAGAAATGCAGATTTGGTAATCCATTCAAGACACAATATTTTGAAATTCTCTGCAGCAGTCTGAACAAAGGCAGAATAGTAGGATTAGAAGGAGCCCCCTCACTCAAGATCCAAAACAGGATGAAAGCCATTAAGACACAATAGGAATTGCCTAACACCTTTTCAGAATATAAACCCATTCATCATTGCATCATCCCCAGAGCAGTCCAAACTTCCCTTGGAAGCTCAGATAAACAATAAGCTAGAGACTGACCAAATTAGCTCGGTCAGACACCTAGGATTTGCATTTCCTCTTTTGCCTATAGAGCCAGGTGTGACCCCTACATAACCCTAATATAACCCTAATATGATCCCCATAGGAATCTGACAACAGCCAATAGAATATATGTTCTTGCACAGGAACAGGAAGTTCAAGTGCAAAGCCCAAAGAAGGTATAAAAAACCCCACTCTCAATTCCATTTTGTCAGATTCCCAGAACCACAAACCCATGTCATTCTGCTTCATCAATAAACCATCTTTCAGATCAGCCTCCATGTTTCTTTCTCCCAGCTTGGATCGGAACCAGATGGATATTTCTTCCAGAGGTGGTATTCAGCAGGCTCTGTCCAGTTCTGAAGAACTGGTAGCAGAAGTTTTGAGTAATTCAGAAAACCAGCAAATACCACTCTGACTGCAGATATTACAGTATTCTTCCCCTGTCACGCCCACCAAGCCATGCCCACAGAAACAGTAGTAAAAAAATTTGAATCCCACCACTGATTTCTTCCCACACTATCATCAGTCATTTCACTGAATATGGTTACTCCATTCCTCAAGATAAATACTGGCTAACATTGCAAGTGGGGAAAAAATGCATTTTTTTTCAAATGCACTGAAAATAGGAAAAATGGGCAAGTCTAGAATTGCACGCCAGATATTCGTTCATCCCATCACCTTACTAATTGATTTTGGGGAAAAAATGACAACTTAAACAATGGAAAGAAATAATTCCTTGTGTATACTCACAGGGGTATATGTAATCATTTATGATTTTATACCTGATTACATAGATCCAGCCATGGTTGATCTTGCTCCATGCATTTCTATCGAAACCTATTTTTGTACAGAGACCAATTGAACTGGGACATTCTCTAAATACTGCAAAACAAACAAACACAAATAAATAAATAGAAGCTGTGCAAATTGGCTACACTTGCCTCAGAATTGCTTTAGAATACCCCCAGCCATGATACCTCTCTGCCATTCATTCAAGCAGACCATCTTTTTCCCCCAGATTTCTGAGCAATCCTGATAAAGATTAAGGCTGCATATATCCACACTTACTACTTAAGCTGCCTCCTCTCCTGTGGTCATGCTTGCTTGATGGTAAACTTGCTTAAGAAAACTCTGCCAAGACTGAGATATACTTTGATTGTTTGTTTAATAGTTTGGCAGCAATTTACAAGCTATTTAAGTGCCAAGAGTAAACTACTATAAGCTCCCACTGGATTATTCTCTTGCTGTTGTGTCTTCTTACTCTTTGCTTCTAAGAAAAAGTGAATTCTGGTTGTTTCCTTTTCTATGGGAGGCCTCACTGGACTAGCATATTTTTAGGCGAGCAGGTGTTCAGGAGAGAGATTTTTTTAATCCTTTTTCTGTGTACATACCCATCCATACACATACATATGCACACTTATATAAAGCATATGTACATCCATTAAGACCTGCTCACAAGAAGAATAGCAAGTGAATCTCTTTTTGTCACTTTCTGACTCACACATAAAGAAACACATTAAAAGATCAAAATGTGCCTACATGCAGACACAAAGAGGCTTTAAAAAGAGGAAAAACTTTTTACTGTCCTATTTTATAGCTGTCTTTACAACCTATTTGTATACTATTAAAATTACTGTCATGACCAAATTAACTGGATGAAACAGTGCATCATAGGGCAACCATTTTTGAGCCAAGATATATCTATCTCAGACTAACAGTATGTGACCAAAACTGAGGAGATTTGACTTCTGAGGGAATGAAATTTGGGAAAGCTGTGGCAGCTTCAGCTATTGGCTGATGCTGTGGTCACATGATCTTCATTTTTAACTTTCCATGACAGTTTCCCAGCCAGTCCCACCATTTCTCACTCTCTTCCCACTCCCAGCAGCAGCCCTTTACCTGCTTGTTGGGATGGGAAGGAAGGGGAGTGGAGGGGAAGGGTGAGAAGGCAAGGGAAGATTTCTGATGTGCTACCTTACTGCACATCTTCGCTAACCTGTGTAGAACCTCTTTCATCCCATGTATCACTTCTCATGCTTCCCCCACACCCCGATCACACCATACTCTGAATTCTCCTTGCCCTGCCATCCCCCAATGTCTTTCCCAATGCCTGCAACACCTGTTTCATACATATTCATATGAGCCCCACACATCTTTCCTAACTCACACTGGCCCCTGCACATCTTATCTAACCACCTCTTACACATTAACATGCACCTTTCCCAACTCATGTTTCAGGAGAAGCCTTTTTTTATTACCATTTTACTTTCTCTGAACTTGCTCATTTTTCCTGTGCTTTTTTTTGTTTCTAAATCTTAATTTGAATGATTTGAGAGTTGGGAATGGAATGGTTCTATTACTGGTGATACAGATATGATGAGAAACTTTGTTGTTGGAAAAGTAGGGAACTCAGGGAACAAAAACCAGTTTTTTTTTTTTCAAGTATATGATTGCACTCTAAGAATTGTGCTATCTTCCAACATTTTAGAAGGGAGACAGTACATATAAACCAGCATTTTCACATCTGCAGGAACAGTCAAACTGAGAATGTTCTGTACTATTACTGCTTAATTCATGCTATTACATTGCTATTTTGACACATTTTGTACCATCTGTCTTTTCCATTCAATTACTCAATCGTTCGCTTCACAAAAATCAAGTAGGAAATGTCACAGAATTCTGAATCCCGAATACTAAGAAAAAGAATGGCGGTACAGACAATATATTTCCTGCAATTCTGATTTTGTACAAATTGAACATTGTCTATGATTGATCTCACCTTTACAGATATTTTGCCCTGGAACTCATTCATGGGGAATGTGATCTTTCAAAGCAATCAGTATACTTATGAGACAAACCAAAATGAACCTCAAGGTTAGAAAATACCTCTGTTAACATCTATTAACATAAAGCTTTTCTTCCCTATTTTGCTCAGTACTAAAACACCAATATACTATTTCCCTAGCATTGCTCACTGATTCTGACCACTGCGAGAGAAATAGTGCATCAATGTTTCTATTTGTATAATGTTTGTATTTATCATGCCATAGAAGCAAATAATTTTTATTTGATATTAATAGAAGATGAGGTTCACACTTACTAAAACGTATCCTCAACAGGTATTGTGATAGAAACCATTTAATGTACATTCAGTGTGATCTGTATGTTCCTATTAATAGATTTACGACAGATGAGAAGATAGAGACAAATTCTTCTCTGCTTTTCACCTTCCAAAGATGAAGTCACCTTGTTGTTAAATAAGACACTTCTCACCTAAACTGAGCTGCACTGGTCCATTCCTACTATTGAAGAAAGATTGACAGTCCATAGTTGGGTGGGAAAGAGTTTGCTTTGATTTTTTTGCTTTAAACAACAGAATATCCAGTGTTACCCTATTGTTTGAATATCTATTGATTTACTTAGTTTTATTATATGGTGTATATCAGGCCTGTCAAACTGGTGGCCCATAGGCCGGATGCATCACATGCAGGCCACACCTATCTTGGCTTCACAAAGGCAAAAAACATCCCAATACTCCCAATATGTCATGTGACATAATTGAGTTTGATACCCATGGTGTATACAGTTTCAGAAGAGGACGGGCCGATGGAATCTCAGTCACCTGTTGAGGAGTAGCAGGAAAAAAATACCTCTAGATTCATAGCAGGTGGAGAGAAAGCACTTTTATAATCTGAGCCTAAGTCTGCTCCTAATTAATGCTAATTGTTAAAATTCAAGCAATTCCATGTTGAGTGTAAGAGTTGGCAGGAACAGGCTGCCTTAACTGGTGAATCAGACAGCAAGCATCTGAAGAGAATTACTCAACTTGGCAAATAAAAAACAAGCTTAGTGGCATAAAGAGAGAGAGAGAGGTGGGAGGGAGGGAGGGAGACTGACTGACTGACTGACTGACTCCTGATCATTCTGGGGCCATTTTAGGGAAAAGGGAGGGAGCTTCGCTTTCCACAGGCACTGAAAGACTAGCCTGCTGTGAGAGACCTTTTGCCATGACTGCTGGTACTCCTAATAAAGGGAATATTTAGTTAACTACAGAGGGTTTGTCTGGGTCAGACAAACAGAACGCCCAGGGTGTGTATGAATACACTATGCTTTTGCAAACTCCTATCCCTGTTTTTCTTTTTTTCTTTCTTTGGGTATTTAGAGTCTCCTCGCTTGCTGCCAGGGACTTTATAGCTTTCCTGGTTATAAAACAGGGCAATTGGGTGCCTAGTGAAGAAATATGAGCTACAAATGTAATCACAAATATGTGACTAATAGAAAGTCAGCATTTATGCATCCTTAATGAGGCCATTCTTAAAGAGGATTGTATTTAAGAAAACAATTTTCCCTCCACTTAACCAAGGCACCATCCTTTCCTTTGTCCTGACTTTTTGAACCCTTAAGCTTGGATAAGTTAAAGGCTGAATGATTACAGAGAAGAGAAGGAGAAGATACTGCTGTGCATTGCGACTTGCTTTTTCCATGCAATCAGTTTCTCATCTCCATCTTGGGTATTCCTGCATGGACTTAGAAGTGGGATGCATAATGACTTGTTTAAACAGGGTAGCAATGTCTAATGCTACAGATGTTGCTGAAAGATAGTTCCTAGCACAGTTTACCACTAACTCAGCTGGCTGGAACCGTTCAACATTGTAACCCATCAAAACCGGAAGGGCTTTCTTTCCTATTCCCAAGATTGGGAAGTTTCATAGATGGATCTGTTTCACCTCAACAGATCTTGGAAATTTGAAAGATGTTTTAACATATGGCGATGGTACATTAGCCAAAAGACTTCGGTGTTAATACAGAATAGTTGTTTGGCTACTTAAGACTGCTACGTATTTGGTTTACACTGGCACACAATTCAGAAGTACATGACACAAGGCAAACTTGGTCCACACTCAGAAACGCTAAGGGTATTCTGCAGGGACTTTTCCTCTCCACCAATGTCACCTCATGTTTGGGCATCCCATTCGGACAGGTCCAGCACCACTTGGGTTCGTAGTTCCACATGCACCATTGTTTTCCCACCGAACTGGTACCTATTTGTCTATTTGCATGTAGCTTGCTTTCAAACTGCTACATTGACAGAAGCTGAGGCAAGTGATGAGAGCGCATCCTGTCACGTGTTGCTAGGTTTCAAACCGTCAGAGCATAGACTTTCTTCAGCATATTTTAAGCCACTGAGCCACCACACCTCTATTTGAAAAATCAAACTAAATAAATACTGTAGAAGAAATATAATATTCTCTGCTCTGCAGTCCCAAAAGATGCCTTCAAGGGTTGGGTAAAGGAAAGCTCTATTTGAGTGTTGGTCTCAAATAGCAATAGCACTTAGACTTATATATTGCTTCACAGTGCTTTAAAGCTCTCTCTAAGCAGTTTACAGAGTCAGCATTGTTAAGTCTGGAGTGTGGGCGCAAGGAACGGAGACAAGACATCGAATAGTGACTCCAACTCTTTATTAGTGACTTCAGAACAGAGCAGGGATACTGGGCAGCAGCAGCTCCTTTTATAGAGTTGGCTGCTGTCACAATAACCAATGGTTTGAGTTTGCCGCGCTGGTAGAGGCCAATCAGTGGCGACCCGCTGTCAGCCAATCAGATCAGCCAGAAACAGCCAATCACAATCCGCTGTTCGTGAGCCAATCAGAAGTGCAGGATTACAAGCCTGCTGCGGAAACAAAACTATTAAGATTTTTAACTGAAGCGTTTGCTTAGTTCATAACACCCCTCCCCCTAGGTTCCGTCTGAGGGGTGGGGTGATTCTCGCAGGTAGGCAGGTCGTTTCGCCTTTTACCTGATCTGCGTTGCTCCACCAGTCCTTGCCCTGACTCTGGTCTCGGTGGGCCGCTTGCTGCGCTTGTTGGCAAAGATGTTCTGACCTCTCCGTTGGGTGACTCGGGGTTGTCATCTCTGCTTCCGTTAAGGTTGTCCTCCGGATCCCTTAGATTTGCTGCTGTCGCAGTGCTGCTCTGTGGTGAGGCGATCGTCTGGCCCGGCTTTCCTTCAGAAGGTGAATATCTCCAGGTTGGTTGTGCTGATTGCTGTTTTTCACGTACTAGGTCGTATGCTAGTTCTTCTCCGGTCCCCTCGATTTCCCTTCCCCCCCAGGTTTGAGGTTCGGGGTTTGTGATGGGGGTAGGTGCCAGCCTAGAGCGCAGTTGATCGATATGGCACTTCCACATTTTTCCATCAGTAGTTTGTAAATGGTAGGAACGTGTACCCATAAGTTGAGTTATGGTAGCGGGGACCCACAATGGGTCACCGGAAAAGTTTTTTGCGAAGACTGGGTCACCTACCTTGAAGGTGTGATACCTGCTGCTGGACGGGCTTTTCTGGTGTGTAGGTAGGGTGCAAGCGGTCAAGATGTGAACGAAGTCTCCGGCCCATCAGAAGTTTGGCCGGGGTTCTGTTTGTGCTGCTGTTTGGGGTAATATGTTGGAGGAGAAGCATCTGGGTCACCTTGTCATCGATGTCCCCTTGCTCCATCTTTTGTAAAGTTTTCTTTACGAATTGGACCATTCGCTCAGCTCTGCCATTGGCCACAGGGTGAGTTTTCTTTACGAATTGGACCATTCGCTCAGCCCTGCCATTGGCCACAGGGTGAGCTGGCGATGTCAACGCATAGCATATTCCCCGCTCTGCCAGGTACTGTTCGAATGCCAGAGCGGTGAATTGGGGGCCATTATCCGAAACTAGGACATCTGGCAACCCGTGCGTAACAAATAGTTTATTTAGTTTTTTTGTGACAGCTTCTGTGGTGGTGCTCTTCATTTTGAGGACCTCCAGCCAGTTGGAGTATGCATCCACTGCTATAAGAAATGTATGCCCCTTGGTAGGTCCCGCAAAATCGATGTGGATACGGGACCAGGGACCTTGGGGTGCTTCCCATTCAGTTGGTGGTGCTTTAGTGGAGATGAACGAGTGTCCTGACACTTGCTGCAAGTGGCCAACCAGGTTTCTATTCACTTATCTATACCTGGCCACCAAGCGTAGCTTCTTGCTAGTGCCTTCATTCGCACGATGCCCGGATGGCCATCGTGCAATAGTTTTAGGACTTTATGCTGTAATCTCTTTGGAATGACGACTCTGTCTCCCCACAAGACGCATCCCTTTTGGGAGAAAAGTTCTGTCTACCAGTTTTTGAACGGCTTGAATGTGTTGTTTGGTTCATTGTCAGGCCAACCTCTTTCTACCCAGCTGAGGACCCGTGCCAAACAAGGATCCTTCCTTGTTTCTGAGGCGATGTCTTGTGCAGTCAGCGGTGGTGAAGGAAGAGTTTCGATTTGTAGCGTAGTGAGGGTTGGAGCTGGGTCGTCTATGACTTCTGGTAATGGAGAACGGCTCAAGGCATCAGCCCCGGACGGTGTAGCAGTTGGTAATTGTATGTGGCTAGAAACTCTGACCAACGTGTCATTCTCGGTGATAAGATGTGAGGAGTTGCTTTGTCTCCCACTAAAATGCCAAGTAATGGTTTGTGGTCAGTAATTATGGAGAAAGATCTTCCATATACATACTCATGGAATCGTTTAATCGCAGACACCATAGCGATAGCCTCTTTATCAAGTTGGCTATAGTTTCTCTCAGTTTTAGATAAAGTTCTTGAAAAGAATGCAATAGGTGCCTCAGTACCGTTTGATAGGACGTGGCTCAGGATGGCTCCTACTCCAAATGGTGAGGCATCGCAGGTGACAGTTAAAGGCAAAGTCTCGTTATATTGAATCAATACAGCATCTGAAGTTAACAGGTCCTTTACTTGCTGAAAGGCTCTCTCTTCGCAATGTCCCCAGACCCAGGAAGCCTTCTTATCGAGGAGCCTATGCAGGGGTTCAGCAACAGTTGCCTTCTGGGGCAAGAAGATGTTATAAAAGTTAATGAGTCTCAGGAAGGCTTGGAGGTCTGTTTTATTCCTAGGTCTTGGGGCATTTTTTATTGCAGTGAGTTTTTTCTCTGTAGGGTGAATTCCCTGTTTGTCAAGAAGGTACCCAAGGAATTCAACCCTCTCAGTACAAAGTTGGCACTTGTCTTTCTTGACCTTCAGGCCAGCGTCTTTAAATTTCTGGAGGACCATTCTGAGTCATTTTTCTAGCAGGCTTCTGTTAGGGGCAGCTATTAAGACATCATCGAAGTATGACACAACCCCTTTTATGCCTTGAAGCAATCTTTCCATCAGACTTTGGAAGATGCCAGGTGCTATACTCACTCCTAATTGGAGTCTATTACACTTGAATGCACCTCTATGCGTGACTATAGTTTGGGCTTTGGCAGTCTCTGCATCTACGGGCAACTTCTGGTACGCCTGAGCTAGGCCCTATTTTGCAAATATTTTCCCACCTCCCAGGGAATGAAGGAGATGTTGGACCACAGGTACAGGGTAAGCACTCTGCTGGAGTACATGATATAGGGTGGCCCGGTAATCCCCACAAATTCTTAAGGATCCGTCAGGTTTTATGGGAGTTACAATTGGGGTCTCCCACCGGGCGTGATTGATCGGTTCCAACACCCCCTGGGCTATTAATTTGTCCAACTGTTCATCAATCTTTGGCTTGAGTGCAAAGGGCACTCGACGAGGCTTAAGGTGAATGGGTGCAACGTCAGGGCTGAGATTAAACGATATGGGGGATCCTTTGTATTTGCCTAGCTTCTCAGTGAAAACATCCTGGAATTCCTGGATGAGGGCCACTTCCCAGTCATCACTTCCGGTTTGGTTGATGCCCGCTAGTTCAATTCCTAGTGGCGCGAACCATTGCAAACCCAGCAAACTGGGCCGATCTTGATCAACAATGGTAAGAGGTAGGGTTGCGGTGTGGTCTTTGAAGGATACTCGGACGTGGCTGGAACCGGCAACTGGAATTCTGTTTCCTTGGTAGTCTTTTAATATGATTTTTTGAATGCTGAGGTCCTGGCGATGAATGTCAGGGATCAGCTGTTTTAAGGTTTTCCAGGAGACCATTGACAGGGACGACCCAGAGTCGACGTCCATAACACATGGTTGATTCTCAATGGTGACCTTCACTCAGATTTTCCTCGCATCCAGGGAGGACACGTGGCCGTCTGATTGAATTGGCGGGTGTTCGATTTCTGTAGTATTGGCTCCATTGGTTGTTTAGGCAACCAATTCCTGATTTATTGGTGGAGTGCCTGTTGTATGCCGGGAGTTGTTTTCTCTTCGGATTGGGCTGGACCCTCGCCTGCTTCTGCAGACCTTTGCAATGTGGCCCCTCTTTCCACAGGAACGGCAGAGTGCATCTAGGAATTTGCAGTCTGATCGCGGGTGGTTTCCCCCGCATCCAGCACATTGACTCAAAGGCTTACGATTCTGCTGGTCTCATTGGTCGCAGTCGGATCTGAGTCTGTTGACCTCCTCTTCCTCGCTTTCTGATGAGGATTCAAGGTCTTCATGGTGGGTGGTCTTTGTGTGCCTCTCGGAAAAAGGCGTAGTGTCACTGGCGAGTTGGCGGTGTGGTGCGTTCACTCGGCGCATTCGAGCGGCTGACTTCCTGGTTGCTTCTGCTGCAGTAGCATCGGCGATGACATCTGCGAGGCCGATGTCTCCCTTCTCCATAATCTTGCTCTAGGTCATGGGGTCTTTTAGGCCCAGAACAATTCGATCTCTCATGGCTTCCTTGAGGTTTGCGAAGCCACAGAGTCCCCCTAGGTTTCTAAGGTCAGCGATGAAGTGTCCAACATTTTCGCCTTCCTGTTGGTCCCTCTGGTAAAACTCATGTCTCCTGATGAGTGTTGGCACTGCGGGTGCATAATGAGCCCGTAGGATTGGGGCGAGGTTGTCCCAGTCCATTGTCTTGACTTCTGCTGGTTTCACAAGTGCTTTTGCCATTTTAAAAACAGCGGGCCCGCAATGGGTCAGAAATACAGCTCGTTTCTTGCCAGGCGTAGCATCTTTCAAATTGTTGGTCTCCAGGAACATCTGGAACCTGTCCATATACGAGTCCCAGTCTTCATTAGCCGGGTCAAATGGAGTGGGTGGTATAGTGTTGCCGGTCATTCTGCTGCTTTTTGTGCGCTCTTAGCCATGTGCTCTGTTAGCGTTCAGTGAGTGTTTAATCAGCTCTATCGTCTCCGCATCCCACCCTCATCGCCAGTGTTAAGTCTGGAGCATGGGCGCAAGGAACGGAGATGAGACATCGAATAGTGACTCCAACTCTTTATTAGTGACTTCAGAACAGAGCAGGGATACTGGGCAGCAGCAGCTCCTTTTATAGAGTTGGCTGCTGTCACAATAACCAATGGTTTGAGTTTGCCACGCTGGTAGCAGCCAATCAGCAGCAACCCGCTATCAGCCAATCAGATTAGCCAGAAATGGCCAATCACAATCTGCTGTTTGTGAGCCAATCAGAAGTGCAGGATTACGAGCCTGCTGCGGAAACAAAACTATTAGGATTTTTAACTAAAGCGTTTGCTTAGTTCGTAACAAGCATATTGCCCCCGACAATCTGGGTCCTCATCTGTGGCTTTTAATAAGAATGTTTAGAAATGATTTACTTAAAGGAGAAGAAATCAAGAGTTCATTCAGAATATATTTTGGGGGATGATATTTGTTCTGGGAGATTATGAATCCAATCCAAGCTCTGTATCTCAGTCATAAAATGTTGTACTTTTGATTAAAGTGTATAAACATGTTTATAAGGTCCATGTATAGGACACATTCACTGTGCCAGAAATTAACCAATCATAAATGGATGCAATCATTTAAAAGGTTACGGTTGAGACATCCATGTTTTTTTCTGCAAAATTGTTGCAGAAGTCCTCATTGATACAATATGCCATCCCACATACCATATTAGGAGGAGAAGACCTCAAAGTTGTAAATGGAAGAAGAATTTTATTACCCATTAACCAACAAAATAGAAGCCTAAATATCTTTGGGCTCTATCCAGGGTGTAGAAATAAACTAACCTAATCTGTTTTTCCTGGTTTTACAAAACAGTCAGCACTATTGTTGATGAGAATTACCAAGATCCAAAACTTCAAGGGACCAGTTTATGAGGGCTGGTTGCATATTTTCAATAAAATGTGGACACTGCGATTTTTTTTTCTTCATAGAGTTTTCCCACAAGCGCAGAGTTTGCAAAATGACTGACCTTTTCTTTCTTCTCAATAAAAGATATAGGAGGAAAAGTGGGAAAGCTTTTTCTACTTTAGATGATGAATGACGATAAGGGCAAACCATTTTTAAATGCGTTTCATTCTAAATCACTCCCAGAATATTTGAAATGACCGAGAAGGTCCAATTATATCAATTCGACCAACTAGGTTGCAAACTAGATACAGATAAATATCTGCTTGGTTCCTTCTTCCCAAATGTGACAGAGTGCTTTATTGCAGCTTATATGATTACAGACATTCTTTATTATTTCAGTAGTGCCATCTGAGCATACAGCTGCGGCTTTTCCCTGTGAAGGTATGTTACGCAGGTGTTGATTTGATTTATTTTTGCTCCTTCATAAATCAATATCACATAATGCAGATAGAAGGTTTGATGCCTGTAGCACAGCTGCATCTATTTGTTTGCTGGTTTACAATAGAATTTAAATATCACTTCTTGATAAATATCATCCAGGCAAGTGTATAGCTAATGATAACAGTGATCAACATAGGAAATACTCAAAGCATAGGAAAAGGTGTAAAAAGATGGGGATATAGGAACTATCCAAAGTTCTTGAAACATGCCAACATGGCAGTAGGAAATATTGAAACAAACACTTCAATTAAAACTAGTTAATTCATAAGAGCACAGTAACTGATAAAATCCAATGCTATAAAACAAAGTATCAGAAATGAATAATCAAAATGGAAAGAGAGATCAATCAATTATGATCTAGCATCAGCAATCTGAAGAATATGAGGGAAAGAAAATTTAAATATAATAAGATCAAGAGAACTTTCAGAAAAAAATATAATTTCAGCAATAAAATGATTTTAAAAGGTCACAGAAGAATGAAAACAAGGCACAACTATTTGAAAGAAAATTGAATGTATGAATCAGATCTGACAAAATCAGCATTTGTTTTATAGAACAATACTGGAAAATAGTACAAAGGTAGGTGCTTGCCTTGATAAACATGAAGGATAAGAATTTTTGGTGGCATTTGAGATAATCCAAAAGAATATATTAAAGAATGAAAATGGTTAAAAGAAACTGAAAAGAACATTGGCTCAAAACAGATGATATGGTCATAACATCAGGAAATATTAAACAATGAAAAGCTTAAGAATCAGAGTGCACTAGGAAAAGTTGAAATGCATGCATTTTGGTTTAAGCATCTGAAAACCCTCAGACTGACTTGCTCAGTTTAAAGAAATGTTACAAATCAGAAAAGCCGAAGAGTGGATGAAAATTGGTAGAACATTTTTAATAATAAAAAACAGAAGAGTGTAATTGCAAGTAATCAGACTATAATTACTTGCTTGCCAGCCATATTAAAATTGCTAACTGGTGTATCAGCTAATGCAATTTGAATTACATATTCAAAACTTCATTATATCTATATGAACAAAAAGGTAACTGTCAAAATTCACAAAAACAAAAGAGCAATTTCTAATTGATAAAAACATACTATAAAAAAAATCCAAGTGAAAAAAAAAAACCTGTGTAGAAAATGTAAAGATTTATTATAAATAGCTGTTTAATTCTCTCCCACTTAATTATATTCTGAAATGTTTAGAGATATTTGACTTCAGTGCAAACATCTTAAATTTTGTAAAGGGAGTAGTGGAAAAAATGGAAAACATCCATGATGGTAAATGCAAGGAAACAGGTAAAAAAAGAAATCAGGAGAGGAATGTTTTATTGCCTCTGCTACTTTTTAACCATCTCAGTAATGCCCTACAATCATATCCTGAATAAAACAAAACTTGGATATGCCTTCTTGAAACAAAGCGGAAAAATGCTCTCCTGTCATACATGGATTTTGAAGCTACATGGGAAATTTAAAAAAAAAAAAAAGATGAATCCATACTTAATACTGCAAGGATACAGCATGAGAATATCAATATGGAATCTGGATTTGATATATATGTGATAATTAACCAGAATAGAGCTGGAAGGGACCTAGTCCATCCTAGGCTCAAGCAGGAGCAGTGGTGGTATGCTGCAGGTTCGCACCGGTTCTAGAAATCCAATAACGCCAGTCAACAGCCACCCACCACCCACTCTTTCTTGTCCTATATTTCCTTTGTAGCTCAGCTACTTTGTGCATCAGCTGTTTTGCTCACCAAAGGTAAGTTTTCAAGCTTAAAATTGCCCATTTAGAACGCTCCGCACATGCCCACAGAACCGGTAGTAAAAAGGTTTGCATCCCCCTACTCAGCAGGGGACATAATACCATTCCAGAGAGATGGCTGTCCAGTCTCTTAAAAGCCTCCAGTGATGAAGCACCTATGATTTCTGAAGGCAAAGCTGTTCCACTGGTTAATTGTCCTCACTCTTAGGAAGTTTCTCCTTCATTCCAGGTTGCTTCTGTCCTTGATTAGTTTCCTTCCATTGTTTCTTGTCTTGTCTTTACTTATCATAAAGAAAGGAAAAGCTGAACAAAATGCAGGTTATACCTCAAAAATGTAAAAGTCATAAAATCTCTGCCCACAATAAAAATCTACAATTATATAGAAATACTCAAAGCAAATAACAGCTTGCTTGGTGATGTTAAAAAGGAAACTTGTTCGGAATGGAGAACAAAAAAAGTGTCAAATTCTTAAACTCAAATCCATAAACACATGGAGTTTACCAGTGATAAGATACACTACTAGTGTAACAGATTGGACACTGCTTCAACTGGATAATTTAAAATTAGAAAACCCAAGATCAGATGAAAATACATCATGTATTGTACCCATAAAATGATGTTGGTTGCCAGACTTCCAGTTGCAGCGCTGTGGCAGAGTAGGGAGAGAAGAGCAAATTCTGCTCTCTCATCCCCAATCTCCATGTTTGGAGGCCCTGGTGAGAGGCACGTAGAACCTGGAGGGGAAGACAAAGGTGTGAGGAAGCCCAAGGAGAAGTTTGACAGTGGTGGCTGTTGACAGCTTCGAGGGAGACCTCATTTGCTCCGAAGTGTGAGTGATTGGCCATCTCGATGGCAGACCGAAGTCTCAGCGCTTTAGCCCAATGAGGAAGATACCAGAGTATGAACAGCGTTTTTGGCATCAATTGACAGATTGAACTTGGAGTGAAGAAGGTGGAAAGTGAAAGTCAAGGAGAAAAAATGGCAGAGAGAGATGGCAGAACTGTTAGTCTTAAATAAGAGGATGGAACTCTGAGGGGAAATGGAGATCCGGTGGTGAAAGCAAGGAATTCTTAAAACAGATTAATGCTGATTTAGTTGATTAAAGATTTGACTAGTGTCTTGGACTTGTTCTGAAAACTTTGGAGTTGATTTAGACTGATTATCTAGGAATTTGGAGTTTAACTTGATGGATCTGTGATTTATAAAAGAAGAAGAACAGTGGGTTTAATGAATGAATAATATTAAATAAAGTTATCTTGAGCTTGAAGTCAAGTGCAGGGTTCTGGCCCTGCACTTCTGATTGGCTGTTAATGGCAAGATCGGATTGGTCCATTCAGGAGCATCTGATTGGCCATTAACAGGCCATTCTCATGGTTAACGGAGCTAGCGCTTCCGGATTGCTATTGGTTGAATAGTTAATAAGTTGCCTATATAAGGAAGGCTATAGCAGCCATCCAGTTTGAGCTGTCACACCATGTAAATAAATAGTTTGAAGTTCACTATTTCTACCGGCTCATCTCCATTATTCGCACCCATGCTCCAGACTTAACACTGGTGACGAGGATGGGATTGGATGACATCAGAGCCAACTAAAACAACGACGAAGACAACCAAGCACGTGGCTGAAATGCACAACGGCGGAACCATGTCCGGCGGCGTAGTACCACCCGCTCCGTTGGACCCAGCTCAAGAGGACTGGGAGTCCTACATGGACCATTTCCAAATGTTTTTGGAAATGAATAATCTGAAGGATGCCACAACTGGGAAGAAACGGGCGGTATTCCTAATGCACTGCAGGCCGACAGTATTCAAAATGGCTAAGGCATTAGCAAAACCGGCTGAAGTGAAGGCCATGGACTGGGACGTCCTCGAACCGCTACTAAGGGCCCACTATGCACCGACCTTTCCAACGCTCGTAAGACGACACGAGTTCTATCAAAGAAACCAGCGGAAAGGAGAAAGCGTTGCCGATTTCGTTGCAGATCTCCGGAACTTGGGAGGCCTTTACGATTTCGCCGACCTAGACGAGGCCTTGAGAGACCGAGTAGTTCTCGGGTTAGACGCTCTAAACATACAGAGCAAAATAATGGCTAAGGGTGACATTAGCCTTGGCGATGCCATCGTGGAGGCTACAGAAGCGGAGGCAATCAAGAAGTCGGCTGCCCAACTATGCCGGAATCACGATCCAGCACACCAACCAGCCAGCAAAGTTTCACCTAAGTCAAAAGGACAGCTTTCAACGGCCCACCATGAGGACCTCTCTTCATCATCAGACAGTGATGAAGAAGAGGTCCATCGCCTGTGGTCTGACCGGGACCGTTACCTGAAATCCCAGCAACCGTGTGCTGGCTGTGGGGCCAACCATTACCGCTCCGATTGCAAATTCTGCGACGCGCTCTGCCACGAGTGCGGGAAACGAGGCCATATCGGACGGGTCTGCAGAAGTCTCCTCGGACCCAGCCAGACCTCGAAAGGAACCAATCTCCGCCAATCTACAGGAAATTGTCCTGTAAGGCGAGAATCAGCAAACCATTCCTAAAGAAACTGACCCATGAATCGCCTAATGAGATGGGAAGAGGCCCACCAAACACTCACTATCGGCCACGCCTCTTCACTGGATGCCAAGAAAATTCGAGTCAAAGTGGACATCGAAAATCAGCCTTGCCAAATGGAAGTTGACTCGGGATCGTCTCTTTCAATGGTCTCCTGGAAGACCCTCAAGCAACTCATCCCCACTATCTGGCGCCAAGACCTTCAATTCCAACGGCTCGTGTTAAAGGACTACCAGGGGAACTGGATTCCAGTCATAGGATCCAGTTGAGTCCAGGTCGTGTTCAAGAACCGTACAGCATACTTACCCTTGACGGTGATCGACAAGGACTGGCCTAGCCTGTAAGGCCTGCAATGGTTCACACCACTCGGCATTGAAGTGGCAGGCATTAACTGAATCGGCAGCAGTGACTGGGAGGAGGACCTTGCCCACGAATTCAGGGACGTCTTCGCAGAAAAGCTAGGCGAGTACAAGGGGACCCCGATATCCTTTAGCCTTAATCCAAAGATAGCTCCCATCCGCCTTAAGCCTCGTCGAGTTCCATTCGCACTTAAGCCAAAAATTGATGAACAGCTTGTTAAGTTGATAGCCCAGGGAGTTTTAAAGCCAACCGACCACTCCCCATGGGAAACACCAATCGTGACACCAATTAAGCCGGACGGCTCCATTAGAATTTGTGGGGACTATCGAGCCACCCTAAACCATGCCCTGCAACAAAATCCATATCCGGTGCTGGTGGTGCAACACCTCCTCCATTCCCTGGGGGGGCGGAAAAGTCTTCGCTAAACTAGACTTAGCTCAGGCTTATCAGCAACTGCCGATTGACGAAAAAACGGCACAGGTACAGACTATCGTAACACACCGAGGTGCCTTTAAGTGTACGCGGCTCCAATTCGGAGTCAGTGTAGCCCCAGGGATCTTTCAGAGCCTAATGGAGAGACTATTGCAGGGGATCAAAGGCGTTGTCCCCTACTTTGACGATGTGCTCATTGCTGCCCCCACTCCAAAAATTTTATGGGATCGTTTAAGACTGGTTTTACGAAAATTCCAAAAAGCAGGCCTGAAAGTGAAGAAAAATAAGTGCAAGCTGTGTACAGATCGTGTTGAATTCTTAGGGTACTTGATTGACAGTCAGGGTATTCACGCTACCGATAGCAAATTGAGAGCAATAAAAAACGCTCCCAGACCCCAGAACAAGACTGACCTCCAGGCGTTCTTAGGCCTCATCAATTTCTATAATGTATTCTTGCCACACAAGGTGACTGTCGCTGAACCTTTACATCGCCTACTAGATAAAAAAGCAATTTGGGTATGGGGTCACAGAGAAGAGCAGGCGTTCCGTAATGTAAAAAAACTACTGACTTCTGATGCTGTACTAATGCAGTACAATGAAACTTTACCGTTAAATATCACATGTGATGCATCGCCTTTTGGAGTGGGCACCATTTTGAGCCATGTATTGCCTAACGGTAGCGAAGCCCCTGTTGCTTACTTTTCAAAAATGCTCTCGAGAACCAAGCGAAATTATAGCCAGATCGATAAAGAAGCCCTGGAAATTGTATCAGCTGTTAAAAGATTCCATGAATATGTGTACGGCCGGGCTTTTACTATAGTAACTGACCACAAACCATTGCTGGGGATAATCGCTGGGGATAAGCCAACTCCCTACATCCCAGGATGACCCGCTGGTCAGAATTCTTGGCTGCCTACAATTATCAGCTACAATATCGTCCCGGTAAAGCCATTCCCCACACCGACGCATTCAGCTGTGCACCGCTCCCAGAAACCATCAACGATCCTGCACCAACGATGACAACGTTGCAGATCGAGACACTCCATAGGCCGCCATTAACTGCCCATGACATCGCGAGAGAAACAAAACGCGACCCCATCTTAGCGCGAGTCCTCACAAGGGTGGAACGCGGATGGCCATTGGACCAAGTACCAGATGACTTTGCACCATTCAAAAGTCGTCAAACAGAGTTGTTCTCACAAAAGGGCTGTATCATCTGGGGTGATAGAGTCATTATCCCAGAACGACTCCAACAGGCACTGCTAAGAAACTTGCATGATGGCCACCCTGGCATCCTGCGCATGAAGGGCCTCACACATAGCTATGTGTGGTGGCCAGGTATAGACAGACAAATCGAATTGTGGGTTAAAACTTGCCAGAGATGCCAAGAAGTAAGCAACGCTCCACCAAAGGCAACCCCAACTGAATGGGAGACGCTGCGGGGACCCTGGTCCCGCATCCATCTGGATTTTGCTGGGCCGACCAAAGGCCACACATTCTTGTTAACCGTCGACGCCTACTCGAATTGGCTCGAGATTCATCGAATGAGGAACACGACCACCGAAGCGGTCATCAAAAGACTGGAAAGACTGTTTGCAACCCACGGATTACCAGATGTTCTGGTATCCGACAATGGGCCCCAATTTACTGCGCTGTCTTTTGAACAGTACCTAGCTGACCACGGTATCTGACATGCGCTCACTTCACCTGCGCACCCTGCAGCCAACGGTAGGGCTGAGCGCATGGTACAATTTGTCAAGAGAACGCTACAAAAAATAGTCTATGACAACATCGACAAGAAAATCAACCAAATCCTTTTCCTACAACACATCACACCTCACAGCATCACCAACAAAACTCCCGCCGAGCTGCTCATGGGACGAAAGCTCCGCTCCCACCTCGACCGGTTACACCCAGCTTACGAACCGGAAAAACCACTCAGATCCAGCGGCCGATGCCGTACCTTCCGGTAGGCGATTTTGTATTCGCTAAAAACTTATCGGGTGATCCGCTGTGGGTAGAAGCGACCGTAATCCATGTAACCGGCCCAAGATCATACCTTGTACAGTGCCCTGACGATAGACTTTGGAAGCGCCACATAGATCAACTATGATCACGGCTGCAGTCACGCAATTCCAAACTCCCTTATGACCAAACTGAGGGGGGGGGGAGATACAGAGGAAGACGAATTTCAACTAGAGGAAAATCTTTTCGAAGGGATTGATAACGGAACTGAAACGCAGGAACAGGAACCAGGGATGGGAGTAAGTTCACCTCAGGGAGTTGCCGAAGATATTGGTGACGATGGAAATGCGAACTCTGAACCAGAGGCACCCCTGTCGTTAAACAACGATCTACCTCAGCAAAAGTGCAGCCAATTGCCAGGCACTCTGTGAAAATCAAAAAGACTGATAAAACAACCGTCCTACCTCAAGGACTATGTGACCGCGCCCCGTAAGCAGAAGCCGGGGGAAAGGGGTGTTGTGAATGAATAATATTAAAGAAAGTTATCTTGAGCTTGAAGTCAAGTGCAGGGTTCTGGCCCTGCACTTCTGATTGGCCGTTAATGGCAAGATCGGATTGGTCCGCTCAGGAGCATCTGATTGGCCATTAACAGGCCATTCTCATTGGTTAACAGAGCTAGCGCTTCCGGATTACTATTGGTTGAATAGTTAATAAGTTGCCTATATAAGGAAGGCTATAGCAGCCATCCAGTTTGAGCTGTCACATCATGTAAATAAAGAGTTTGAAGTTCACTATTTCTACCGGCTCATCTCCATTATTCGCACCCATGCTCCAGACTTAACAGTGGGAAAAAAAAATAAGAGACAGGACTAAACCCAAGAACGGAAGTGACATTTTGAGATTATACAGAGAGAAGAGAAGCTGATGTAACAGATTGTGACTAAACAAAACATGAACAGACAAGGAAAGGAAAGTGATTGAATATTACTGGACTTCTTTTCATAGAATATAATTAATGAAATAACATTTTGTTTAAGGTTTGATTGAATTTATTAAGAATTTAAAAGTTTAAATGATATGAAACAGTGAAAACTAGTAAAATACTATTTTGATGATTATTGATTGATTACTAATAACTGATGAAATAAGTAAGATCATATATATAAGAAGTGGAATATAGAATTGTTTAAAGGAAACTGAACTTTACAGCTAAAAATAAAAAATACAGTTGATATACCATAATATAGTAATAGCAAATAGTTGTGTAAGAACAATTTACAGCAAGTATATTTTAGGATATTATATTACACTCTTTCTCTCTTTTCTCTCTCATTTTGATATTATCCTTCCTGTCATCCCTTTAGCTCTCTCCCTTCTTTATCTTCTTTAATTTTGGTGATTCATTTAATTTCAGATTCTATAAAAGATTGAATCAAATCTGAATAATTTAGTATATCATAAGTAAGAAAAGATATTTATATTCTAAGGGAAACTACTGAATAGAAGTAATAACAAAAGAAAAATTAAATAGTGAATAGTAAAGTGGGAAGATATCTATAATAAAGTTAGGAATATGACCAGATATTACTAGAACAGCAAACCTGAAAGGGAAAAAACCGATGTCTGGTTCATCAATGTCTATTGCATCTCCAGTGGCCCAAAAACAATAGAAGGAATGTTGAATACGGAAAAGATGAGCAACGCGGCCAACATGCAGATGATGCAAGCAACATTAACAGCTATTCAGGAGACGATGCTTAAAATGCAGGAGAAAATGGTTAATAACCATGCAAATATGAAGACGGAAATGGGAGAAATGAAGGGTAAGATTCAAAATTTAGAGGAGAAGATGGGAATGATCCAACAGACACTGGAGAAGAATGAACAAAGAATAAAGAATATAGAAACTAAAGCTGAACAAACAGATAAGAGATTGGAAGGGATGGATAGGAAAGTAATAGAGATGAACAGAGACTTAGAAGATTCAATTATCCATCTCGAAATGGAACGTGCAGCATTCTATTTGAGGTTCCAAAATGTATTGGAATCCAAAGATGAAGACCTGGGAGACATAATGTCCCACTTAATAGCAGAGGCATTGCAAAGGGACCAGCAGGAAATAGTGAAAGAATTAGATGAGGTCTATCAAATCCATACAAACTACGCCAGATGAAACAAGCTGCCTGGAGAGGTCCACATCAGGTTTGCCAGAAAAAATGTAAGAGATATTGTTTATAGAATCACAAAGGATGAGCCGATGGTGTATAACGAAAAAGAGATCACAACTTTCAAACAAATTCCGAGGCCAGTAAGAGAGTTGAGGAAGGACTACAGATCTCTGGCGATACTCCTGAATAAATGAAACATTTGGTTCTGATGGCTGGTCCCTGAAGGAATGCTGGTGACGTGGCAAGAAAGAAGAGTAAAAATTGATAGTATTGAAAAGGTGCAAGAACTTTACGATCAGTTGATGGAAACAGAGGAAGAGGGGAGCAGTAAAGAAGAGTCAGAAAGCAAGAATCAGCAGGACCAACAAGAAGATCAGCAACAGGGAATACAGGAAACGGACCAAGAAGAGAGAGGCAAAGAAAAGATAGAATACCCAAGGATTGGATTAAATTAAGAGACAAGAGAATCTTAACATTAGAAGGACATGACCTCTTGATAGGTTGGCATGCATTTTTGTGGGGAAATAAAAGTAATATACATACCTATTTCAATCAACACCTAATAAGAGACTCATTGATTACAATTTGGAAAAAAATCAAAGGTAAACACTATACAGAAATCCCATGATGGCTGTCAACTATGGAAGCCATAATACATCCAAATAGATTAGACCTATGAAAAATGGTAAGCTATGAAGAACTATTAGATAGTCAAGGGAAATTAAAATCAAACAAAGAACTGAAGGAAAATGGAATTATAATCGATTGGTGGCCATATTTGCAAATTCAAAATAAATATAAAAAAGACTCAAAAGATTTTGGATTTGACAAAGGGCAGAACCAACTAGATAAAATATTAATGGGACCAGAACAAAAACTTATAACTAAAATATATAAATATTTATTAGATTTTAAAATGGAAGAGGAAATAGTCAAAAGTACAATGATTGCATGGGCACAGAATTTTGAATACACTATAGAATTAGAGGAATGGGAAAAATATGGAATATAAATTATAAATTAACAGTATTTGCAGCATACAAAGAAAACATATATAAAATGTTTTATAGATGGTATTTAGCCCCAACAAGATTAGCAAAAATGTACTCCAATATGAGTCCTAAATGTTGGAAGTGCAAAAATGTTGATGGTACATTTTATCATATGTGGTGAATGTGCCCCGAGGCCAGGACATACTGGATTCAAATTAAAAATTGGCTAAAAGAGATCACTGGCTATTAGATTGAGCTCAGACTGGAATCCTTTCTATTAGGAATCATTAAAGAAAGACTACCAAAAGAAGTAAAATACCTAGTGTTACATATTATAACAGCCACCAGAATAGCCTTTGCGCAGGTATGGAAAACACCAAATACCCCCAATGAAGAACTAAAAATACACAAAGTAACAGAAAGTACTGAGATGAATATGCTAGCAATGAAATTGAAAGAAAAAGATGACTCTGAATTCTTTACAATTTGGAACAATTGGTGTAAATGGCTAACAAACAGAACCAAGAAGTGAGACAAAAATGTTAATTGAAACAACCCTTAAGAAAGTAAAATAAAATTTTGTAAACTACAGTGTATAAAGATATAAGAATAGTAATTATATCTAAAGATATTATTTAATAATAGATAAACGTAATATAATGTATTATGATATTTAAATCAAAATTTTGTATAGATGCCAAGAACGTTGTTGATACCGTGATGTTTTACGATGTAAAAAAAAAAAAAGAAAATTAATAAAAATATATTTTTTAAAAAAATGATGTCGGTTGAGTATATCCAGAAAAAAAAAAAAAAAGCCCATAATTTACCATAGGTTAACAGACAATCAAAGAAGAGAGCTGCATTTTAAATGATTATATCAGGGTAAGCCATGAAAAAAATGGAAAATTTGGAGAATTTTCTGAACTGATTTTCAATAGTTCACTATTATGGTCTTTTCTTTTCTTTTTTCTTTTTTGCTTGGATGAGGATTTTCTCTAAAACAATTAACCAAACGTTGAAAATAAAGTAGATATTACAGAAGTGGTAACGAACTGTCACCCTCAAGTAGAAAACAGAGTGATTAATCTTTTTGCAGCTTGAGAAAGAACATTACAAACAAATACGATGAAATCAAAGATTTGACATGCATCAAATGGCTGCAAAGGCAGATTTTTCAAGCAAAAAATAATAAGTGTGGATCATCATGGTTGCAGTGGAATTGCTCAGATTGATACTTTTTATGTCACGACAGAGTAGACACTATGATAGGTATGCAAAAACTATAATTTCTGAGTTTCCTAATTGATGAAGTTGTGGAAAAAATGCTATTTTTAGGATTTTTGCACACAGAGTAATTACTATCCAAAACATACTAGATGCAACCATATAGGTAGACCTTGACCCACAACCACAATTGGGCTTGCAACTTCCAATGAAGCAATGTTAATGAAGCAATGTTTCTGCCTCATATTAGAATCCTTTTGGACATGGTTGTTAAGTAAATCCTGCTCCCCTCTCTTGACTTTGTTCGTTTAAAACCTCCTGGGAAGATCATAAATGGCCATCATGTAACCTTAGGATGCTGCAGCTGTCATAGACACATGCTATTTGTCAATCACCCAAATTTTGATTATGTGCCCAAATGGATGCTGCGATGGTCATAAGTGCAAGGTCCCACTGTAAGTCATTTTTTTTCCAGTGCCATAGCAGTAGCACTTAGACTTATATACCACTTTACAGTGCTTTAAGCCCTCTCTAAGTGGTTTACAGAGTCAGCATATTGCCCCCGAACAATTTTGGGTCCTCATTTTACCCCTTCCATCAGAAGGATGGAAGGCTGAGTCAATCTTGAGCCTGATGAGATTTAAACTGCCAAATTGCAGTTAGCCAGCAGTCAGCAGAAGTAGCCTGCAGTACTGCACTCTAACCACTACACCACTGTGGCTCATAACTTTGAATATTAAACAAATGGTCATAAGCTGAAGAATACCTGTAATTGAAAAAAAAAAATGTATTTTTTTTGTAAATGTAATATAACCTGGGATAACATAACTGAGGAAAAAAATATAGATTATAAAAGTTGAGCAGAAACTCAGTGTCTTGAAAGGGTAGTAATTGGTTGGTTATGTAATTTATTATTATTTTATAGATGGTCCTCACTTAACATGCACAATCAGGATTGGTAACTCCATTGCTAAGCTACACAGTTGTTAAGGGGGACATCACATGACTGTAACAGACTTATAACCTAACTTATAACCATCCGAGTTGTTGAGCAAATCACCACAGATTGTAACAGATGAACATTGCAACTGACATCAGTTAAAAAGGTCAGAAGTAAGAAATCAGCAGAAAAAATTAACATTTCTAGACTTGTTCATTTTTCTCAAGACAAAGAAAAACATTCTCCCCTTTGATTTTTTCTTTCTTTCTGAGCCTTCATATTACTGTAATTATTGAAGATTGTTCCTAATCCTATGCATATCAAAATGCATTATTGCTTATGTTGAAAGGATTCCTGCTCCAACAAACACACACACACACACACACCTCAAATGATTATTAAAATAGAACACAAAATAACTAGGGTGGTACCTAAAAGTTTGTGAACTGTTTGAATTTTCAGTATCTCTGCAGAAAAATTGCGTAAAATGTGAACAGCTTTCCATGCAAATCCTAACCCTAGATAAAAAGAACCCATTAAACAAATGAATCACACACAATGTATTTGTTCATTTATTTATTGAGGAAAAGGATGCAGTGTCATATTTTGTTAATACCTAGGATTTTCTGTTTGAAGAGGAAATTAGTCAGGTGTTTCAATCAATGGGGTGATAATCATGTGTGAGTGAGGGCCGCCCAGCCTTATTTAACGAACAGAATTGGGAGTATTCCCTATCAAATAACAATCTTCACAACACAGAGATAGGGCAGCATGGCTCAAACAAATGAGATTTCTGAGGCTCTCCCAAACACAGTTGTTGATGCTCACCAGGCTGAAAATACCCCTGTTAGGCAGATAGCGTACAAATGGAGGCAGTTCAACCTCATTTGTTCTCCTCCCCAGGAGTAGCTGATCAACCAGATCACATCAAGATGTATAATAATTCCAGGAGATCTCAAGGAAGCCCAAAGCAATGTCTATGGAAATAAAGGCCTCTCTTGCAGTGGCAAATATTAGTGTTCATCATGAGCACTCTCAGGAGAATATCAGGATTGCAAGGAGAAAGCCACTACCCTGCAAAAGGAATATTGCTGCCTAGCTGCAGTGTGAGAAAGATCACATGGATAAGTCACAAGGCTACTGGTAGGGGTCTTCAAACTTGACAGCATTAAGACTTGTGGACTTCAACTCCCAGAATTCCTCCTCCAGTCATGTTAGCTCAGGAATTGTGGGAGTTGAAATCCACAAGTCTTAAACTTGCCAAGTTTGAAGACCCTTGGGATAGATGTACCCCAAAATAAAAATTTGCACTTGAGTGCAAAGCATGTTTGACAAAAAAACAAATTCTGCATTCCAGTCTAAGATCCGTATCCCAGCTGGGAAATCGGGTGGGAATAGCACAGTGGTGGGATTCCAATAATTTAACAACCGGTTCTCCACCCTAATGATTTCTTCCAACAACCAGTTCACCAAACTGCTCAGAAAGGTAACAACTGGTTCTCCCAAAGTGGTGCGAACTGGCTGAATCCCAACACTGGGACAGCACCATGGTTTGGGCCTGTTTTGCAATCGTTGGACCAGGACAGTTTGCCATCATTGATGAAACTATAAATTTGGAACTCTACCAACAACTCTGGGAATTGAAGTCTACAGGTCATAAAGTTTCCAAGGATGGATATCCCTGAGCTAAAGAATAGAATAGGTAAATTGTTTCTGAATGAATGGACACGTGGTTCATAGCCCAGGGCTCTTTACAACTCTTGACTTCTGAGCCCATGGGATCTACTCTCCCAATGGTTAAAAAACTCTCACCAATAATCATTACTTAACTCTACACAGCTATCCATGATAATCGAAAAGCATATGGTGAATAACATACAAAAATGGATGTGACCCAAGTACAGGACATTATAATTGGCAGAAGTTGTTTTCTATTTCATCGTAGGTCTGTTATTTCCATTTCTCTCTCTCTCATTTAATGAGCCCACTGGGCATTGGCTGTCCTTTCGTAAAAGCTTTCTAAATAAAGATTTCTTCAGCTTTCTTAATAGCAAGAAGTCATTTTATGTTTCTTTTTTTAAAAAAAACCTTTAAAAGTGCTAGCATATAATTTTATTTCTGTCTATCAAGCTGGAATTATGGTCTTTTGAAAACTGTATTCGTTTGCCCTCTGGTAAATTTAAGTTCCTGACAAGAACCACAGTTTAGTATAATTGTTTTTTCCCGATTCTCACACCAGGGGTGGATGTTAGTCACTTAGGAGAAGTGCCACCTACTTAAAGTGCCAATTTGCACAGTAGGACCTTGCAAAGCAATAGTAGCAAGGCAGGAAGTATTCAAAATGTGGTGTGTTTATGTGTGTATATGTAAAAATCAGAAAATCTAAAATAAAAGGCAGATATAAAGCAGGGGGTAGAAGGTGGAATGATTGAGCTTCAAGCCAAGAAGAAAAATTATTATGCTGAATTCCAAGTCGTAAAAGAAAACATTTTAGATATTTTTTTCTTTATTGGAAGAAAAATATAGCACACAAAAAAGTAACAAATGGAACATGAGAGAAATAATAAAGTTGATGCACTATCAAAGCGGTACTGAATTTACTTACATTATAAGCCGTGAAGGCACAGTGGTTAGAGTGCAATACTGCAGGCTACTTCTGCTGCCTGCCAGCTGCCTGAAATTTGACAGTTCCAATCTCACTGGCTCGAGGTTGACTCAGCCTTCCATCCTTCTGAGGTGGGTAAAATGAGGACCCAAATTGTTGGGGGCAATAGGCTGACTCTGTAAACCTCTTAGAGGGGGCTGTAAAGTACTGAAAAGCAGTATATAAGTCTAAGCTCTATTGCTATATAGTGCTGGTAGTGCTGCTGCCCCTCCTTCCCTGGTCCTTTTGGTGCTGGACTGGGCTCATTTTTGCAAAGACCTCCAACAGTATGGAAGGGGTCTCCTTAGCTGTAACCCCACTCATCTCATGAATCCTTCTTCACTGAATTTGCCCCACCCACACTTCTGAATGTGAGTTTTTTTATTTCTCTCTGTCCAAATAAGTACCTAAGTCAGGAAAGCTGGTGTAGTGGTATTCTCGAAGGAAGATTTCTAATGCCTATCGCCTCTATACTTTGTTCATACAATTTTCTATGGAATTCAGATAATTTTGCCCTCCATTTGAAACCCCTAGTCTTTTCCCATCATGGTTTTGTTTTTTGTAAAGCTGTTAGGAAAGAGACAGTGAAATAGTCAAGTGCCAGAGAAATCAGGAAATCCAGGCAGTTTAAATGAATATAAAGGTTTATTGCAAGTTTATGTACTCTACAAGAATCTGAACGACTAATAGTCAAAGCAAACTGGTTATAGATAACAGGTGAAGGATTTCAAGGTGGCTGAACTTAGATATTTTGTGGGTGCAAAGGGACTTAAGACTTATGACATGTTTGACCTCTCCCTCAGGCTCAGCATGGTCATCTGCTACAACACCCAAGCCTAGGGTTTTCTGCTTGAGGTAAGGTTGGACAAGAAGACCTCCAATGTACTTTCCAACTCCGTTATTCTGTTATCCAAAGGCTGCCATCATCATCAGTGATCTAAATGGCCTCCAGACATTATGGGCAGAAGCAAAGTATTGATTTTAGCAAGGTGGGCCTTTTAGAGCACGTGGGTCAAAATAATTGCATATCTAAGCTGATTCTGGATGTTACTAGCCAAAACTGTCTACATTTTTTTAAAAAAACCTAATGTCATCTACAAACTACCACAGTGGTCATATATACACAATAGAGAGTTGGTTCTATTGGTACTATTAGTATTTCGGGAAACATATGGATAGAAATATGCTGGCTTTTTTTTTTTTTTTGAAAAAGATTTTATTAATTTTCTACAAACAAACAAGACGAACAAAACATAAAAACATCAACTCTCATATGTACATCCAGTGTGTCAGTTGGTTCATCATTTTTGTGCATTCATTCTGTAGTCTCAATTACAATTATGTTACATAACAACTCATATTGTCAATCCAAACTTATATATCCTAATATCACTAAAAAAAGAAGTTTTTGACTATATTTTTAATCATTCATGCTTTATGAGCTAACAATACTTTAAACCAGTTTATTCTATAACAAATCATATAATCATATCAAATCAATCCTAAAAAACCCTTCATAAATATAATGTCAAATAACAAAATAATAGCAAAATAGCAAAATAAAGATATTCCTTACTGTCCAGCATTCTAAATATTCTATTATCGTATTTTATCATCTAGCCATTGATAAAAAAGATCCCATATTTCATAAAATTGTTTATCCTCTTGCTCTCTTATTTCAACCGTCAATCTACTCATCTCAGCACATTCCAATATTTTCTTAATAATTTCTTCCTGTAATGGTATTTTCTCATTCTTCCAATTTTTAGCAAACACAATCCTAGCCGCTGTTAATACATTTACAATCAGGTACTTCAAATCTTTACTATATATATCAGGTAAAATTCCCAATAAGAAGATCTCTGGTTTCAAGTCTATGTGTTTCTTTGTCATTTTTTCCAACCACATGCGAATTATACTCCAATATTTTCTAGCGTCCTCACAAGTCCACCACATATGGTAATATGAACCAGGTATCTGATGACATTTCCAGCATTTTTCAGATTTGTTCTTAAACATTCTTGCTATTCTTGTCGGAGGAAAGTGCCACCTGTAAAACATCTTATACAAGTTTTCTTAATATGCTGTTGACATTGTCATTTTATAATTTTGAGACCTCAATTTCTGCCATTTCTCTAGATCAATCCCGTATCCAAAATTCTTCCTCCAAACAATCATAGTTTCTTCAACTTGTTCTTCCTCTAATTTAATTCCCAGTAAATAACCATATAATTTTTTAATCACCTTCTCATCAGTACCCATCAAGATCTTATCTAAATCAGTCTGCTTATCATAGAATCCCTCCGTTTTAGAATCTTCATCATACCTTGAATGTATTTGCGCATATGAAAACCAATTCATCCTTATACCTTGTTCCTCTAAGTTTTGGATCGATTTAAATTCACCCTTTTCATCCAAGAGTTCCCCATATCTAACTGTTTGTTCCTTCTTATAAATTATAGGATAGGAAAATGCTTCAATAGTCGATAACCAAACTGGAATTTTCAAATAACATTGTCTTTTTATCTTCTCCCAGTTTAACCACAAAGACTCCCGTATATAATGTCTTCTAAAATAACTCTGTGTTTTAGTCCCTTATACCATAAAAAAGCATGCCAGCCCAACAGCAAATCATGCCCTTCTAATGTCAACAACCTATGCTTTCTTAATGTTATCCATTCTTTGACCCACATCAAACTTGCAGCTTGATAATACAATTCCCAATTAGGCAGGCCAAAACTTGGGCAGATCATAGCCCAATGACAATTAAATGGAAGGGACAAAAAAAAAAGATCGAGATGGACATTAAATAATACTATTTTAAAGGAGAAAGATTTTATACAATGGATGGAGAAGGAATTGGCTTTTTTTTTCAGAGAAAATAAAAAAGAAGATACTTCAACGCAGAATGTTTGGGATACAATGAAGGCATATGCTAGAGGTCTGATAATAGATTATACAAGAAAAAAGAATATTAGGAAAAGGCAAGCTTCTAAGACCTTGGAAGATGAGTATAAATGACTTGAAAAAGAATTACAGAAAATGCCACAGAAAAAGGATATTAAATTGAAGCTGGATGTAATTAAATATAAAATGGAATTAATAGAGAAAGAAGAATTGGCACAGAAAATCAGAAATTCTAAACAGAATTACTTTGAAGATGCAAATAAACCAGGTAGATGGCTAGCATATAAATTGAGAAAGGAGAAGGAATCAAGAAAAATATTGAAGTTAATAGATGATCAAGGCCAAGTTTCTTATGGTAATAAGGAGAAAAAGGAAATTATTTGAGATTTTTATGGGCAACTATATAAACAAGAGAATATTGATGAGGAAAAAGTCAAACAATATTTACAGAATGCTAATTTACCGAAGATACCTAAAGAGACTGAAGAAATGTTAGAAAGCAATATAACAATGATGGAATTAAATGAAGCATTTAAGAGACAAAACAATGGGAAAGCACCAGGTCCAGATGGGTTTCCGGCAGAATTCTATAAAACATTTCAAGAATCGTTGAGTATCCCATTGTTAAAAGTCATGAATGAAGTTATGTTAAAGAAGATGATACCCAAAACATGGTCAGAGGCTTATATCACACTTATTCCAAAAGAAGAGGCTGACCCGCTGCAAATTAAGAACTATAGACCTATCTCCTTATTGAATGCAGACTATAAAATCTTTGCTTCAATTTTAGCAGAAAGACTTAAAAAATATTTAAATAATTTTATTCACCCAGATCAAAATGGATTTCTGCCAAAGAGACAAATCAGAGACAATATGAGAGTAATCTTGGATACTTTGGAATACTATGAGGCTCATCCTGAAAAGCAAATGGCTTTGATATTCCTAGATGCTCAAAAGGCATTTGACAACGTGAACTGGAGATTTATGTTATTACTATTGGAACAGATGGGTTTTGCTAAAAAATTTACTCAAGCAATAGAAGCCATATATAATAAACAGACAGCAAAGGTAATGATGGAGGGGGAACTTACAGATTTTATTAATATAAGAAAAGGCACAAGACAAGACTATCTCCTTTGCTATTTGTGTTGACCTTGGAAGTCTTGAATAGAAATATTAGGGATGATAAAAGCATAAAAGAAATAAAAATTAAGAAGGAAGAATTTAAATGACAAGCTTTTGCTGATGATTTAGCTTTTATTCTGGAAGACCCGTTAGAAACAGCTCCAAGGTTATTGGAAAGGATAGAGACATATGGTGAGATGGCTGGTTTGAAAATAAATAAAGATAAAACAAAGATTTTGACAAAGAACATGCTATTGAGACAAAGAGAAGAACTGGCAGATCTTTTGAAAATCCAAATTACAAATAAGGTTAAGTATCTGGGGATATATTTGACAGCAAGATGTAGCACATTAAAAGAAATATGCTGGCTTTATAGATGGCTTTAGCATATGAAGTCCCATTTCATAATGAAGATTTGTTAGAGTAATATCATATTTTAAATATTCTTTTAAAATATTCTTTGCTCTAAAAAACCCTAGGGAAGGGGTGTCAAGTTTACGGTGTCATAGCATCATCACGTGACATCTCAAGACTTTCCTCCCCACTTTGGTAAACCAGGTGGGGGGGTGGCCAATGTGTGACGCATCTGGCCCATGGGCTGCAAGTTTAACAGCCCTGCACTAGAGTAACTAAATAGGTTCTTTGCTGAGTAGAGAGTAAGAATGAGAAGGTCTGACTTCCGGTTTGCCAGGCTTCGGCAGCGGCAGGGATTTGCGATCCTGCGTGATCCCTGTTGCGCTAGCTGTCTTGGTGCCTTCGATCCTGACAGGTCTGGAGGCTAAGTGTTCTGTACAGTCATTTACATTCTTGTAAATGCCGCGCTGTGATTGGTCAAAGCGCACAGGGATCCGATTGGTCGAGCGAGCCGCTCTGATTGGCCCGCTGAGGATCTCCCGTGATTGGTGGAAACTAATCGCGGGAGATTCAAAGCGGTGCCATTGACCGCGGCTGCCACAGCTTGGGAATAAAAAGCCACAGTTTTTCCCCCGGAACCCGAGCCATTCTCGGGACCAATAAATGAGCTGAACCAAGTCACTGACTCCTGGTCTCCTTGCCGCACTGGACATAACACTGGCGATGAAGGTGGGATTCCAAGGCTAATCCCCCACCAACACGTGTCCGGAGGAAGTGAGACCGATGAGATGGCCAGCATCACACCGCTTGCGCCTTTCAATCCCGCTATCGAGGATTGGGAATCATACACAGACAGATTCCTCATGTTCCTCGAATGTAGCAACATGAAGGACGCTGCCGGGCCAAAGAAAAGAGCCGTCTTCCTGACACACTGCGGGCCCGCAGTGTTCAAGATGGCAAAAGCTCTAGTGAAACCCGCAGACATCAAGGAGATGGACTGGGCCGACCTCGAACCATTGCTCCGGAACCACTATGCCCCCGCCGTGCCCACCCTCATCAGGAAGCACGATTTCTACCGGCGGGACCAGAGAGCGGGCGAGAGCATCAGCGATTTTGTGGCTGAGCTACGAAGCCTAGGGGGCATGGATGAGGCCTTACGGGACCGCGTCGTACTCGGACTCCGAGACCCAGTCCTACAGAGCCAACTGATGGCCAAAGGAGACATCGCCCTTGCCGACGCCATCCCTGAAGCCACTGCAGCTGAGGCAACCTGGAAATCGGCAAACCGCATGCGGAGACCAGACACCGGAGACTGAACCATGACCGCCAACCCGAGGCCCAATCAGAAGCAAGTCACTGCGGGACCACCACCCATCATGGCGAATTCCACTCCGCCTCTGACACCACGGACGAAGAGGAGGAGATCCATCGGCTCCAGCACAACCATCATAAGTCGGGGACCGCATGTGCCGGGGGTGCGGAGGTGACCACCCTCGAGCAGAGTGCCGATTCTTCAATGCAGTCTGCCGGCACTGCAACAAAAAGGGTCACATTGCCTGAATCTGCCAATTGAGGAAGGCCTACAGCCCGAGACGGCGGGACCACAGCGAGCGGAGATGGGACAGCACACCCCCAGAGCCAGAGATTGCCAAGCCAACAGCCAATGGGACCAGAGCGGACGTAACTGACGAGGTGGCGAAACCCGGCGGAAGGAGGAAACCCACCAGACGGTCATCATCAGCCACGCATCAACCACCGACGCCCGAAAATTCTACGTGGAGGTAGGCATTGAAGGCGAGCCATGCAAAATGGAGGTGGACTCCGGGTCCTACCTCTCCATGGTCGCCTGGCAAGAAATCAAGCGCTTGGTGCCTACCATCCACAAGAAGGGACTGGAGAACCAGAGACTAATAATCAAGGACTACCAGGGAAACTGTATCCCGGTAGTCGGAACCGGACAATTCAAGGTAACATTCAAGGGCCGCATTGCCAAGCTTCCCCTGACGATCGTGGACTGAGACCGACCCAGCCCTTTTGGGACTGCAGTGGTTCGCACAGCTCAGCATCGAAGTCACGGGCATCAACCACACCGCCGAGACTGATTGGGAACAGCAACTGGCAGGGGACTTCCAGGAAGTGTTCGACGGCACCCTAGACAAGTACCGAGGGCCCCCCATCTCCTTCAGCCTAGACCCCAACATTCCCCAATACGCCTAAAACCAAGGCGGGTACCCTTTGCACTCAGGCCAAAAATAGATGAGCAAATTGACAAGCTCGTCAAGGAAGGGGTCCTACAACCAATCGACCACGCCCAGTGGGAGACTCCAAGAGTCACCCCAGTCAAGCCCGATGGGTCGGTAAGAATCTGTGGGGACTATAAGGCCACCCTAAATTGCGCCTTACAACAAAGCGCCTACCCCGTCCCAGTAGTGCAGCACCTTCTATGCTCACTGGGGGGAGGCAAGGTTTTTGCGAAGCTCGACCTGGCCCAAGCATACCAACAGCTGCCAGTCGACGCAGAAACCGCTGAGGCGCAAACCATCATCACCCACCGGGGAGCGTTTCACTGTAACCGACTCCAGTTTGGAGTCAGCATGGCGCCTGGGATTTTCCAGAGCCTCATGGAGAGGCTTTTGCAAGGAATTAAGGGGGTGGTGCCCTACTTCGACGACGTGCTGGTGTCGGCAACCAACCAGCTAGAACTAGAGGGTCGTCTAAGGGAGGTGCTTACAAAATTCAAGGAAACTGGGCTAAAAGTGAAGAGAGAGAAATGCCAGCTTTACACAGAGCGGGTCGAGTTCCTAGGATACCTCCTAGACCGGCACGGCATCCACCCAAACGCAAACAAAATCAGAGCCATTAAGGAGGCCCCCACGCCCAGGAATAAAACTGAACTGCAGGCATTTCTGGGACTGCTTAATTTTTACAATGTTTTCCTGCCCGAAAAGGTGACCACAGCGGAGCCTTTACATAGGCTTTTGGACAAGGCGGCCACCTGGACTTGGGGGAAATGTGAGGAAGCCGCCTTCAGGAAAACCAAGGACCTGCTCACCTTGGATGCCGTCCTCATCCAATACAATGAGACCCTACCACTTGCCATCACATGCGACACCTCACCCTTTGGCGTCGGCACCTTCCTCAGTCACACACTCCCGGATGGAAGAGAAGCACCCATCGCGTTCTTCTCGAGGACACTCACCAAACCAGAGAGGAACTATAGCCAGTTAGACAAGGAGGCCCTGGCCATTGTCGCAGCAGTGAAGAGGTTCCACAAGTACCTCTATGGCCGCACGTTCACCATTATCACAGACCACAAGCCACTGCAGGGCATCCTGGCAGGGAACCGGGCCACCCCGAACATTCTCTCTCCCAGAATGACAAGGTGGTCTGAATTCCTTGCCACCTACAGCTACAGGCTCACACACCGACCCGGTAAGACTATCACCCATGCAGACACTTTGAGCCGCTCGCCGTTACCCGACCTAGACACCGACCCAGCACCCACGACGAGCACCCTCAGCATAGAGACTCTGCCCGATCTACCCATAACCGCGTCAGACATTGCCCGAGAAATAGTTAGAACGAAAGCACTGGCCAGAAGTTACGCTTGGTGGCCAGGGATGGACAAGCAAATTGAGGCCTGGGTGGCAAGATGTGAATGCTGCCAAGAAACCAGACCGAGCCCTCCCGCGGCACCAATCCTGGAATGGGAAACCCCCAGGGGACCATGGTCCAGGATCCACATAGATTTTGCCGGGCCCACTAAGGGACATACATTCCTCATAATGGTAGATGCTTACTCCAACTGGTTGGAGGTAAGCAACATGAAAACCACCACCACGGAGGCTGTGACCAAGGAACTTAGCAACCTATTCACAACCCACAGCCTCCCAGATGTCATCGTGTCAGACAACAGGCCCCAATTCACCTCGCTAGAATTTGAAAAATTCCTAGCGGAACAGGGCATGCGATACGCATTGACAGTTCCGGCACATCTGGCGGCAAATGGAAGGGTGGAACGGATGGTTCAATTTTTGAAAAAAACCATCCAAAAAATTGAACACGGGGAAATCCAAGAAAAAATAAATAAAATGCTCTTCATACAACATATAATCCCGAACACAACAACGAACAAAAGCCCAGCAGAGCTACTAATGGGGAGGAAAATAAGGTCCCCACTAGACAGGCTGCACCCAACATACAACCCGGAGAGACCCCGCAACTCCTCTAGCAAACACCGATCCTTTGCACCAGGCGACGCCGTCTATGCAAAGAACCTAACCGGAGACACACTGTGGGTACCAGCAACCATAACTCAACTTACAGGCCCCCGCTCGTACCAGCTGCAAACAACTGACGGACGAGCCTGGAAGCGCCACATCGATCAACTAAGATCAAGAACAATCACAGGAAACACAACCGACACGCAACCAAACACAGACAACCCCCCTAATACAAGCCAAGAGGGGAGGGAATACCCCAGGAACCAGAACCCAATAGAAAGAAACCAGCAACACTTACCAACTGACAACCAGCTCGAAGCCTCATCAGGAAGAAGCAGCCAGGCCAGCTCATCCTGCCCAGAAAGACTAAGCGGGAGCGGCGGAAACCGCCGCTCAACCAGCCCGGGTAGATCGGGAGGGAGCTGCGACAAGAGGCCCGGTGAGACCTTCCAGGTGGTTCCATCCACGAGGCCGAGAGCAACAGAGAACCCGACCGAACTGGCCGGGAGCCAAACAACAACTGACCTGCGCAGGTCCAGTTGGCAAGTACGGAGCCCCGCCTACTTACGGGACTACGTCACGTAGGACTGAACCAAGAGGGGAGGGGTGTTCTGTACGGTCATTTACATTCTTGTAAACGCTGCGCTGTGATTGGTCAGAGCGCTCAGGGATCCGATTGGCCGAGCGAGCTGCTCTGATTGGCCCGCTGAGGATCTCCCACGATTGGTGGAAACTAATCACGGGAGATTCAAAGTGGTGGCATTGGGGGAGAAGGCGGGGCTTCGTTCCGGCGATACAGCTGCGATCTCGGGGCTCTGAGATCGTAGCCGATATTTTCGCCCCTGGTCGGTCCTAACGGACCTAAACCGTCCCGTAGAGACGGTGATCGTGAAGGGCACTGTTCCAGGATCCCAGAGATATCGCAAAATCTCTGGTTAGATCCGGAAGAAGCCCTTTTGCTGGCGGCGGAGAGGCAGCCTCCATAGCTGCTGAAGTCGGGACAGTTCCGGAAAGAAAGTGATTGGATTGAGGTGTGTCGGCTGGGTGAGAAAAACTCTTTAGTGTTGTAAATTCGCTGAGGTTGGAAAGTTCATTCTGAAGAGAGAAGGAAGCTGTGAGATTTTTTTTTGATTGAAATTGTTTGAGCGGCGTTTTTTAAAGTGATGTCAAATTGAGGCTTGGGGTGTTTTTTTTTTCTCTTTTCTCTATATTTTTCGGGAAAGATTTTATTGTGACTTTGTAGGTAACCGGATTGAATTTTCTTTTATATATACTTTTAGGCTCCCTTTGATTTTTTAATTTTTTTTAGGATAGAGGCTTCCTTTGGCTATTTTTTCTTTTTTTTTTTCTGTATATATTATTCCTTTTTTCCGGTTGGGGGGGAGAAAGAGCATTAAGAAACTTTGTAACACTGCCAACTAGAGGCTTGAAAGTATTTTATTTGAAGTGGAGAGAATTGCAAAAAGACATCTTCTCAAGGACATTTTAACGTGATAAGATAGAGGGAGAGCACAGCAAAATATTATTGCAGGTGCTTTCCTGGACTGTTATCAATAATACTGGAAGCTGTTCTGAAGCTGTTTTGAAGCTGCTGGAGAAGAGAGTCATAACAAGAGCCTTGGATAAATAAACAAAGTGCAGTGTGCTTTCTTATATATACCCCATTCGCTAGCCTTTTTTAAAAATTTCAATTCTAGTAATATTCTTATTTTTGCCTTTTATTTTAAGGGGAAAAGCCTCAGAGCTTTTTTTTTTTTCTTTTTTCTTCTTTATTTTTCTTTTCTTTTTTATTGGGACTTTTTTGCTTTTCCTATTTATGTTTTTGGACCACTTTTGTTATTGTTTTTTTTTTTTTTTTTTTTTGGGATTATTGAGATTTTTTAATTGGATTAAGGTGTGAAGAATTTGAAGGAACTTTTTGTCTTTTCTCTTTTTGCTTTTTGCTTTTTCTTTTCTTTGCTCTCAATCAATATTATTATTTTTGGATTTGTTTGTTTTTGCCTTTTTATTTTTTCCTTTTTCATGGTGGACTATCTCGTAATTGGATTAGGGTTTAGAAGAACCTGAAGATCTTTCTTCTTCCTTTTTTCCTGTTTCTTTTTTGGTTTTGTGTCTTTTACTGTTGGAGTTTTCCATTTTGGATTATAATTGGCTGCTCTAGCAGTTGGATTAAAAGTTAAGAAGAATTTGAAGCTTTGGAAGCATTGAAATGAGCAGGAAACCAATACCATCTGGCATTTCTGCTTCTACCTCTGCTTCCCCACCAGCTGGAGGACAACGTTTAATTCAGACAATGTTAAAGCAAGATAAAGAACAAGAAAAAGTAACTTTACAGATGATTATGCAAGGAATACAAGATCTCAAGATAAAATCAGACACCATTGAACAAAAGATAGAGAACATTGAACAAAGAATGGAGAAGACGGATGAAAAAGTGGAAAATATTAAACAAATGATGGTCAAGTATGAGGAGAGATTCCAAAAAATTGAGGAAGAAGGAAAACAAAGAGAGAAGAAGATTGGAAATATTGACAGTAGACTAACAGCGGTTGAACTAGAAAAAGGTGGGATGTTGAGGTGGGAGATGGAAAGGTCAGAATTTTACCTTAGATTTCAAAATATAGAAGAAGAAAAAGGAGAAAATTTGGCAGCGGTAATGATAGAAATTTTGGCAGATGCTTTGAAAATTACAGAGGAAAAGATGATGGATGGAATAGATGAGATATATCGAGTTTATACAAGATATGCGATGAGAAATAAATTACCCAAGGAAGTCCATATTAGATTTACCAAAAAATCCATTAAAACGCAAATATTACAAGTAGTAAGAGAGAAAATACTGAAATACAAAGGTAAAGAGGTTGTGGTTTTAAAACAAATACCCAGAAGAGTGAGAGAGATGAGAAGAGAATATCGATTCCTGACCAAAATACAATTGGAAAACGAAGTGAATTATAGATGGCTGATTCCAGAAGGACTAATGTTTAGGTGGCAAGAGCAGAGATATAGAATTGATTCAATTGAGAAAGCAGAACTTTTTCATGCAGAATTTTTTGGAGGAAGAAGAGAGGAAATAGAGAAAGAGGTTTCATTAATTGAGTTTCAAGATGAACAACTGGAGACTGAAAAAGAGAAAGGAGTAACAGGGGGACAGATGGATAGCAAAGAACAGCGTGAAGTGAGATCCACGAGAGCTGTTAGACCTAAATATAAAGCACAATCATGGAAGAAAAAAAACTGATTACAATGAATATAAATGAGCTTAATTCGGCTGTTAAAAGAAGGAAAACTTTTCATAAATTAGAGAAATTAAAATTTGATATAATTTGTTTACAAGAAGTTCACATTAAAAAACAACATGAACAATTGTTATTACAGCCAAAATTGGGGAAAATATTTACTTCTTTGACTCAATGTAAGAAAAGAGGAGTGGTTTTATACATTAAAGAGGCTATTCCAGCAAAATTGATTTACACGGATGAAGATGGAAGAGTATTAATGGTAGAAATAATGGACAATAATATAAAAATACTCTTGATTGCAATTTATGCTCCGAACGATAAACAAGAAGAGTTTTATAAAAAGCTACACATGAAAATAATTGGACTGGACTATGTTAATATAATTATGATGGGAGATTTTAATGGAATTGTGGATAATAAATTGGACTATATAGCAACAACAACAAAGCAAAATAGAAAGGCTCTCCCAAGGTCCTTTTTTAAAATGACAGATGAATTAACTTTAAAAGATATTTGGAGAGAAAGAAATGTTAAAGCTAAACAATATACTTTTTATTCAAATAGACATTTATCATGGTCCAGATTAGATATGGTTTGGATCTCAACAGAATTAATATCCAATATTAAAGAAACAAATATTGAAACAAGTACTTGGGCAGATCATAGCCCAATGACAATTAAATGGAAAGGACAAAAAAAAAGATCGAGATGGACATTAAATAATACTATTTTAAAGGAGAAAGATTTTATACAATGGATGGAGAAGGAATTGGCTTTTTTCTTCAGAGAAAATAAAAAAGAAGATACTTCAACGCAGAATGTGTGGGATACAATGAAGGCATACGCTAGAGGTTTGATAATAGATTATACAAGGAAAAAGAATATTAGGAAAAGGCAAGCTTCTAAGGCCTTGGAAGATGAGTATAAAATTCTCGAAAAAGAATTACAGAAAATGCCACAGAAAAAGGATATTAAATTGAAGCTGGATGTAATCAAACATAAAATGGAATTAATAGAGAAAGAAGAACTGGCACAGAAAATTAGAAACTCTAAACAGAATTATTTTGAAGATGCAAATAAACCAGGTAGATGGCTAGCATATAAATTGAGAAAAGAGAAGGAATCAAGAAAAATATTGAAGTTAATAGACGAACAAGGCCAAGTTTGTTATGGGAATGAGAAAAAAGAAATTATTCGAGATTTTTATGGACAACTATATAAACAAGAGAATATTGATGAAGAAAAAGTCAAACAGTATTTACAGGAAGCTAATTTACCAAAGGTACCTAAAGAGACTGAAGAAATGCTAGAAAGCAATATAACAATGATGGAACTAAATGAAGCATTTAAGAGACAAAATAATGGGAAAGCACCGGGTCCAGATGGGCTTCCAGCAGAATTCTATAAAACATTTCAAGAATCATTGAGCATTCCATTGTTAGAAGTTATGAATGAAGTTATGTTAAAAAAGATAATACCTAAAACATGGTCAGAGGCTTATATTACACTTATACCGAAGGAAGAGACTGACCCATTGCAAATTAAGAATTATAGACCTATTTCTTTATTGAATGCAGACTATAAAATTTTTGCTTCAATCTTAGCAGAAAGACTTAAAAAATATTTAAATAATTTTATTCACCCAGATCAAAATGGATTTCTGCCAAAGAGACAAATTAGAGACAATATGAGAGTAATCTTGGACACTTTGGAATACTATGAGGCTCATCCTGAAAAACAAATGGCTTTTATATTCCTAGATGCTCAAAAAGCATTTGACAACGTGAACTGGAGATTTATGTTATTATTATTGGAGCAGATGGGTTTTGCTAAAAAATTTATTCAAGCAATAGAAGCCATATATAATAAACAGACAGCAAGGGTAATGATGGAGGGGGAACTTACAGATTTTATTAATATAAGGAAAGGCACAAGACAAGGATGCCCTCTATCTCCTTTGTTATTTGTGTTGACCTTGGAAGTGTTGAATAGAAATATTAGGGATGATAAAAGCATAAAAGGAATGAAAATTAAGAAGGAAGAATTTAAGCTACAAGCTTTTGCTGATGATTTAGCTTTTATTTTGGAAGATCCGCTAGAAACAGCTCCAAAGTTATTGGAAAGGATAGAGGCATATGGAGAGGTGGCTGGTTTGAAAATAAATAAAGACAAAACAAAGATGTTGACAAAGAATATGCTATTGAGACAGAGAGAAGAACTGGCAGACCTTTTGAAAATTCAAGTTACAAATAAGGTTAAGTATCTGGGGATATATTTGACAACAAGATGTAGCACATTAAAGGAGAATAATTATATTAAACTTAAACAACAGATAATTACAGATTTGAAGAAGTGGGAAAACTTGCAATTGTCATTAATAGGGAGAATTTCGACAATTAAGATGAATATCTTACCAAGAATTTTATTTTTGTTTCAAACAATACCAATTAGGCTTGGAAAAGACTATTTTGAAGATTTAAATAAAATTATGTTGAAGTTTATATGGCAAGGTAAAAAAGCGAGAATAAAGCTAAAGCTTCTGCAAGATGCTAGAATTAGAGGAGGTTTTGGCCTGCCTAATTGGGAATTGTATTATCAAGCTGCAAGTTTGATGTGGGTGAAAGAATGGATAACATTAAGGAAACATAGGTTGCTGACATTAGAAGGGCATGACTTGCTGCTGGGCTGGCATGCTTTTTTATGGTATAAGGGAACTAAAACACAGGGTTATTTTAGAAGACATTATATACGGGAGTCTTTGTGGTTGAATTGGGAGAAGATAAAAAGACAATGTTTTTTGAAAATTCCAGTTTGGTTATCGACCATTGAAGCATTTTCCTATCCTATAATTTATAAGAAGGAACAAACAGTTAGATATGGGGAACTTTTAGATGAAAAGGGTGAACTTAAATCGATCCAAAACTTAGAGGAACAAGGTATAAAGATGAATTGGTTTTCATATGCACAAATACATTCAAGGTATGATGAAGATTCCAAAATGGAGGGATTTTATGATAAACAGACTGATTTAGATAAGATTTTGATGGGTACTGATGAGAAGGTGATTAAAAAACTATATGGTTATTTACTGGGAATTAAATTAGAGGAAGAACAAGTTAAAGAAACTATGATTGTTTGGGGGAAGAATTTTGGATATGGGATTGATTTAGAGAAATGGCAGAAATTGTGGTCTCAAAATTATAAAATGACAATGTCAACAGCATATAAAGAAAATTTGTATAAGATGTTTTACAGGTGGCACTTTCCTCCGACAAGAATAGCAAGAATGTTCAAGAACAAATCTGAAAAATGTTGGAAATGTCATCAGATACCCGGCTCGTATTACCATATGTGGTGGACTTGTGAGGATGCTAGAAAATATTGGACTATAATTCACATGTGGTTGGAAAAAATGACAAAGAAACATATAGACTTGAAACTGGAGATCTTCTTATTGGGAATTTTACCTGATATATATAGTAAAGATTTGAAATACCTGATTGTAAGTGTATTAACAGCGGCTAGGATTGTATTTGCTAAAAATTGGAAGAATGAGAAAATACCATTACAGGAAGAAATTATTAAGAAAATATTGGAATGTGCTGAGATGAGCAGATTGACATTTGAAATTAGAGAGCAAGAGGATAAACAATTTTATGAAATTTGGGATCTTTTTTATAAATGGCTAGATGATAAAATACGACAATAGAATATTTAGAATGTTAGAATGTTTTGCTATTATTTTGATATTTGACATTATATTTATAAAGGGTTTTTTTAAGGATTGATATGATAGGATTATAGGATTTGTTATAGAGTAAATTGGTTTAAAGTATTGTTAGCTCATAAAGCATAAATGATTAAAAATATAGTCAAAAATAATTTTTTTTTTTTTTAGTGATATTAGGATACATAAGTTTGGATTGATGATATGAGTTGTTATGTAACATAATTGTAATTGAGACTACAGAATGAATGCACAAAAATGATGAACCAACTGACACACTTGATGTACATATGAGAGTTGATGTTTTTATGTTTTGTTTGTTTTGTTTGTCTGTAGAAAATTGATAAAATCTTTTTCAAAAAAAAAAAAGTGGTGGCATTGGCTGCGGCCGCCGCGGCTTGGGAATAAAAAGCCGCAGTTTTTCCCCCGGAACTCGAGCCGTTCTCCGGACCAATAAATGAGCTGAACCAAGTCACTGGTCTCCTTGCTGCGCCGAACATAACACTAAGGCTGCCCTGTAGAGGCAGCCAAAGATAGGGGGATCCAGAGAGGGGTTTGGGGGTGTCGCAGACCCCCTCCCCAGCCAGCAAAACCCCCTTCTCTCAAGGCGGTGGAGCGGCGGTCTGTAATGGCCGCCACAAAGAAGCTGGCAACTGGGTAAGACTGCGCAGGAGGAAGAGGGAGGAAGTTTTGAAGAGAAAGGTTTTTTTGGCTGACCCAGGACTTTAAGATACATCTAACATCCTGAAAACCATGACTTTTTGAATGATACTTTGTTTCCAGGGGAGATTTTTTAACGGCGAATTTGAGGTGCCGAAAGGGAAAGTTTACTCTCCTTCCCTACGGAATCAACAAACGGACATTGAGAAACCTGTCTTTTTATAGAAGGTAAAAATTTGGCTCCTTGTTATAAGTGGGAAGGGAGAGGACAAAGAAAAAAAAAATACTAAGATCTTGCTGGAGGAGATGCCTTGAAGATTTTGAGACTAGAAATCAATTGGAACAAGGCTTTAAAATACAGATTGGGCTTTTTTTTTCTTTTTATTGATATTATCCCAGGAAGAGAAAGTGAGAACTTTGTGCTCTGTTTGGACTGATTGATGACTCTGGTACTTTGGGGAACTGTTTTAACTTTTGAAACATCTTGGTTGTTTTAAAAAGAAGAAGAAGAAGAGGGGGGAAAAAGAAAAGAAAAGAAAAGAAAAGGTTTATAATGGCTTTACTTGTTGATGAACTTCGAAAGGAATATGGAAAAATAAAGAAAGAAGGCAAGTTCGTTTTGAAAGAAGCCTTTCATTTTTTAGAAATGGTGCTTGCTATTTGTCAGCAAACACAACAACAGATGGAGGAACCAGAAGAAGAAGAAGAAGAAGAAGCCATCTTTAATGAATCCAAAAGTTTAATTAAGAAAGAAAGGAGAAAGAGAGGAAGGAAAATGAAGGACTTAAGACCTAAAAAAAAACCAAGAAAGAGAAAAATAAGATGCAAAATCAACACAATGTTAGAAAGCAAAAGAAAAAAGTAATACAACAGAGAGCGGAAGCTAAAAAGGCGGAGGTTGGGGGGGGGGTAAAAAGGCCAGGTGGGATAAGAAAGGAAGGGAAAAGGGGGGAAAAAGCCACAAAGGTATGAAACAAGATGGGAAAAAAGGAATTTTTTTTAGGGATAAAGGGTAATGTATAATTTTTTAAAAAGAAGATTCTGCAAGGTACATAAGATGTTATTGTAGTATTTGTATTAGAAATAGAAAATTAGAACGTTCTAAGAATTAATAAAAGATTAAAATATTGAAATGTTTAGTAATGATAGATTTTAAAATTTAACAAAATATTAAAGGGAATGTCTAAAATATTGAGTTTAATTAAAGAGTTTAATTGACTATTGTACTGATGTTATAATAAATTTATTATTGTAGCATTTGTTTTTGAAATAGATAATTGGAATGTTACAAAATTTAACATTTAGATTTATTATCTAATTATGTATTTAATCATTTTGGATTTATTATTTTTTCTTCTTTTTAAAAGTTAGTAGGTAGAATGTACTAAGCAGAATCAGATTGGGTATTAAGCGTTATTTTAAATGTTAATTTAGGGGGACAATAGAAAGGCATCATACTTTGACTAGTGATTCCAGGAGAAATCATTTTTTTTACTATAGGGAATGAGATAACTTGATAATTTGGAAAGAATGGGCAAAAGATACAAGTATAATGATTTAAATTAAAATGAAATAAATAAAATAGAATTAAGAAGAGTGAAAAGCGGGGAGAAGCTATAAAGAAGATATGGAAGATATAGAATGGTAAATAAGATAGTTAATGGTATATAAGATGAGCATGAATTTAATTGAAGTCCATATAAAGAGAGGTAATCTGGGGCCAAGCTACTTTCTGAAAAGAAGTTTTGTGTTTTTGTGTTTAGTGTGTTTATGTTTGTTTGAGAATTAATACAACCTTGGAGGAATGTTGGATGAGAATAATGGTAAACAAGTCAGAGAGAAATGAAGATGATGACTATAAAATGGATAAATATAGAAATAATAATAATAATAATGAAATTGAATAAGAGTAAAGAGAAATAATGAGAAATTTGCTAAAAGATATTTATATGTCCATATGGAAATGGGGTAAAATAGAATTATGTTGTGTAAAATAATGTTTTATTCGACTTGTAAAAATTTATAATGGAAAGAGGTTTTATGTACTTAATGGTTAATGATGGTTTGTTTGTCTTTAAAATTAATAAAATTTGATTCAAATAAAAAGAATGAGAAGGTCTGTTTATGCATAAATTTGCAGTAATCTCTGTTCTTATGCTTGTTTATTTTTTTCCCTATGTTATTTTCTTAAATGCTCCCTAACATTAATAGGGAGGAGACAATTTTATATCCTGGGAGTCATTTACATGCCTAGACTGATACAGAAGTCCACTTTCCCCCTTTCCAAAATATTGCCCTCTGCACAACAGTGGACAATGTCTCCAGTTTCAGACACTTAATTTTAGGCTTATATAGAATAACAAATATACTAAAATGTCAGGAAACCAACTGAATTTTTAGTTTTAGGATGCTTTTAAACCCTATTCAAGGAAATGAATGGAATATTTTTAACAAAAATATGACAAGATAAGCAGATGTAAAATAATCCATGGAAAAATGAAAACTTAAAAAATCTACAATAGATAATGGAATGGAATGGAATGGAATGGAATAGAATAGAATAGAATAGAATAGAATAGAATAGAATAGAATAGAATAGAATAGAATTCTTTATTGGCCAATTGTAATTGGACACACAAGGAATTTGTCTCTGGTACAGAAGCTCTCAGTGTACACACAAAGAAAACAAAGTAATATAATGATAAAATACTAATTGAAGAAGGTGGTAGAAAAGATGAGAAGGACAATAGTATAGTATTCTATTCTAAAAGAATCTATTTGATTCTAAAAGAATCTAGCACAGCTTTAAGATGAGTGGACTTCAAATCCCAGAATTTCCCAACCAGCATACTGGTTGGTTGGGAAATACTAGTTATTGATGTTGATTTCAATTCACAGTTGTCAAGCTTGAAAAACACAAATTTAAGACACATGATATGGAGCTGATTTAACTCCTGGGATGCTTTTTTTTTCTTTTGACCCAGCCAATTGAAAGTATTTCAGTTTTTTAAAAATGTGCCCTGAGATATTTCAACCCAAACTTAATCCAGTGAATAATAGCTTCATTCTTATGATGTGGATGTGTTTGGAAGTGTTTTACCACCTTGAAATGTTTCTGTGCTATTTGATTTGGAGAAGCCAAGGAATCTGCTTTTTTCTTGCTATTTTATTCTTGTCAGTGATAGAAAATCAAAGTTATCTGTATGGGCCAGCCTGGATAGTGAGCAAAAGTATTTCCATCTTGCTATAACTTTTATTCCTCAATTCTTCCATTCCAATTCACAGTAATTGTTTTTCCCAAACTTGAAATGTTAACATGGTACAAAGATCACTGTGAACTAGTGGTAGGATTCAATTTTTTTTGCTACTGGTTCTGTGGGCTTGGCTTGGTGGGTGTGGTGTGGCTTGGTGGGTATGGCAAGGGAAGGATACTGTAAAATCTCCATTCCCTCCCCACCCAACGAACCTACTTTCTAGCTCCGTTCTCCTGTGCAGGGCAACAAAAGAAGATCCAGCCAATCAGCTGGGACTCAGGAGGCAGAGAATAGATGGGGGCGGGGCCAGTCAGAGGTGGCATTTGCCGGTTCTCTGAACTACTCAAAATTTCCTCTACTGGTTCTCCAGAACTGGTCAGAATCCACTGAATGCCACCTCTGATGTGAACTAATTAGTGCTCCTTCCAATTGCTCAAGAGGAGAATGCAAAGAAAGTCATTTAGTCAGATTAACCAAAAAGAAAACTTTTATACTCATTCCATGCAAAAAATAAGCTAAAAAAAGAAATAGGAGTGTCCTGTCCCTCCTTCCTCCCCAACTCCAACCAGAAGGACAACCTCTGCAAGAAAAGCTTATTGGTAAACTGCCAAACTGGCTTGCCACCAGTTAAACTTCCCACCACATTTGAAACCTCTTGGAAATGATGTGATTGCATAATAGCAGATCAGCCCAGAAGAAGAAAATCCAGACTGGAGGTGGTAGAATGGGTAACAATTTGGTGACCATGTGAAAGCAGATGGCTTACAAATTCTGCAGAATCACAAAGTCAGGAGGAAAACATATAGCTGCATTGATTTTAAATAAAATGCAAGGGAGCCAGAAAAAAATAAAAATAAAAATATCCTGAAACCAGATTATGTGCATTCATCCAGTGCAGGACTTGCTCCAAAGAAGCACAAAGTCCTCATGCAGAAATTCTGACTGGGAAGGGACTCTAGTGTCTTATGCATAACTTTAGTCTTATAGGCAATCATTGCTTCATAATCACAATTAGAATCAATTACCCCTGCTCATTAAGCAATGCAATCGTTAAGCAAGACATCACATGACCACAACAGGCTTATGATGGCATTTCCACCACAGTCATTAAGCAAGTCACAGTCATTAAACAAGCTATTATATGAGACATCATCTAACCACAATTTAAGATTTTACTGCTGACTTCTCCACTGACTGTTTGTCAGAAGCCAACTGTGAAATGCACTTATAGCAACAGCACTTAGACTTATATACCGCTTCATGGTGCTTCCCAGCCCTCTCTAAGCAGTTTTACAGAGTCAGCCTATTGCCCCCAACAATCTGGGTCCTCATTTTACCCAACTCGGAAGGATGGACGGCTGAGTCAACTTTGAGTCTGATGGGATTTGAACTGCCAAATTGCAGGCAGCCAATAGTTAGCAGAACTAGCCTGCAGTACAGCATTCTAACCACTATGCCACCAAGGCTCTTATGGCTCATATGGTGATCACACCACTGTGGGACTTTGGGATGGTTGAAAACGCCTCCCAGTTCCAAACCACCCAAAACTCAAACATGTGATTGTAGATATGCTGCAATTATCTGTTTGAGGATCCGTTGCAAAAGTTATAGATAGTCACTAAACAAGACAGCCATTAAGCAAGGACTACATGTATTTTGAAAGAGTTGCATGGGGCTCATTTTGTGCCTCAGAGTGTTGGTACACAATGGGAGTTGTGTGAGAAGGGAAGGCTCCAATTTGCTCCTTGACTTAAGAAGCAAAATGGCTTCGGTCAACACATTCCTATAATCAAACTGCATTAGTCAAGCTCCTAAAATGAAAAAAATGTTTTCTGACAATATTCTGTCATTAAAGATGATGATGATGATGATGATGATGATGATGATGATGATGATGATGATTATTATTATTATTATTATTATTATTATTATTATTATTATTATTATTATTCCTCCACCTGGACTGACATTGTGCATCATTTATTCCTACCTTCCAATACTCCAATCCACACCCATTGCCTACACTCCCAATGTATATAAAAGATGCTGTTTATTATGCTTTCTCTTATAGTCCCTATTGAAAATGGGGTCATATTAAACAACCATTGAAAAAAATGTATGTATACATTCTAATCCTTTTATTCTAAGCTTCGGTGACTTTCAGGGTGCACATCTGCATTTTACTCCTGACACTGCAGTGTCCCAAATTTCCCATACTTGGAACTATCACTGCAAGCATTAACATGATGGATAGGAAATGAAAGATCAGCTCAGATCCGCTCGTGGCTAGGAAAGGTCTCATATAATTATAGACATCTCCACCAATTTGTTCTTGCATTGAAAGCAGGATGTTCTTCTCTGTGTGCAGCTTATTAATATTTATTGCAAGGAGAAACTGAACAGAAAGAATTAGCCCAGTGGTGTCAAAGTAATGAGGGAGATATTTTCAGGCCACATCTAGAAAAAATCAGCATTATTACGCACTTACACATGGAATGTGTATATACCTACCTTATTCATGAGGCGATATCCAGGAGCTGGAAGCACAAACCATACATTTTTATTTCTCCCAAATTTGTTCAGATTCTTTAATGCGAGATAATTCTCACACTAAAGCACTCTGACATATTGTCTGGGTGTGTGATATGCAGGCTCCACAGTTGAGGACAGGAAAACTGTACAGAGGGTGATAAACACAGCTCAAAAGATCATTGGCTGCCCTCCCTGCAAGACTTAGCCAGGTCCCGCTGCCAAAGCAGAATCAAGGACATTATAGAAGACCTCTCACACCCTGGCAATTATCTTTTTGACCTGCTGCCATCTGGATGGTGTTTTAGGTCAATAAAATCCCACACCACTAGACTAACAAATAGTTTCTTTCCCTGGGCCATCCAAACCACGAATAAACACGAAGTTACTACCTCATTAAGATGTGAAAAGATGTGAAATCTCAATACCCCATTCTCCAAACTGCACAGAATCTTAGCTAGGGGTGTTGTGAATCAATAAATGCTTAATAAATATCATTAAGAGCTTGAAGTAAAGTGCAGGGTTCTGGACCTGCACTTCTGGTTGGCCGATAATAGCGACATCAGATTGGTCTGTTCAGGAGGATCTGATTGGCTATTAATGAGCCTTTCCCATTGGTTATGGAGCTAGCGCTCCCTGTGTTTTCATTGGTTAAATAAGTTAAGAGTTTCCTATATAAAGGGGTTCATCGTGGCCATTGAGCTGAGCTGTTTCACATGTAAATAAAGAGTTTGAAGTTCACTGTTACACTGGCTCGTCTCCATCCTTGCACCCATGCTCAGAACATAACACTGGCGACGAGGGTGGGATGTGGAGACATCAGAGCTTGCTGAACGATGAAGAACCATAACCGAGCATGTGGCTGAATGCACCAATGGCAGAACCATATCCGGCAGCGTCATACCACCCACTCCATTCGACCCGGCACAAGAAGACTGGGACTCATATATGGATCGCTTCCAGATGTTTCTGGAAACCAACAATTTAAAGGATGCCACTACCGGAAAGAAACGAGCAGTATTCCTAACTCATTGTGGGCCAACCGTATTCAAGATGGCCAAGGCACTAGCAAAACCGGCAGAAGTAAAGTCTATGGACTGGGAGGACTGCTAAGGGCTCACTACGCACCAACCGTGCCAACGCTTGTGAGAAGGCATGAATTCTATCAGAGAAGTCAGCAGAAGGGTGAAAGCGTTGCTGATTTCATCGTGGATCTCCGGAATCTGGGAGGCCTATGCGAGTTTACTGACTTAGAAGAAGCCCTAAGAGATCGAATCGTTCTGGGATTAGATGCACCAGGCACTCAGAGTAAATTAATGGCAAAGGGCGACATTACCCTTAAAGACACCATAGCTGAAGCTACTGCAGCAGAAGCAACCAGGAAGTCGGCTGCCCAAATGCACCGCACACACGCACCGGTTCGCCAACGAGCCTGTGACATTTCACCTCAGTCAGAGGGACAGCTAGAAACGGACCACCATGAGGACCTTGACTCGTCATCAGAAAGCGACGAGGAAGAGGTCCATCGACTTCGGTCCGAACGGGACCAATGCCAGAAATCACAGTAACAATGCGCCGGGTGTGGAGCACGACACCCCCGGTCTGAATGCAAATTCCTTGACGCGCTCTGCCATGTGTGGGGAAAAGAAGCCATATAGGTCGGGTCTGTAGAAGCAAGCCAGGACCCAGCCAGCTCTCAAGGGGGGCTAACTACCACCAACCGACGGGAAGTCATCCCGTGAAGCAAGAACCCGTGAATCACCAATGGAACAACCACTCCTACAGAAATAAAACCCTAAACTACCCAACGAAGCGAGAAGAGGCTCACCAAATGATCACGATCGGTCACGCCTCATCTCTGGACGCCAAAAAGTTCCGAGTGAAAATGGCCATCGAGAACCAGCCCTGCCTGATGGAAGTCGATTCAGATCGTCCCTCTCAATGGTTTCCTGGAAGACCCTCAAGCAGCTCATCTCCACTATCCGGAGGCAAGACCTCCGGTTCCAAAGACTCATACTTAAGGACTATCAAGGAAATTGAATCCCGGTTGTTGGATCCAGCTGAGTACGGGTATCGTTTAAGAACCGTACAGCATTTCTATCCCTGACTGTAATCGACAAGGATCGGCCTAGTTTGTTAGGCCTCCAATGGTTCACTCTACTTGGAATTGAAGTAGCCGGCATTCACCGAACCTACAGCAGCGATTGGGAAGAAGACCTCGTCCACGAATTCCAGGACGTCTTCGCAGAAAAATTAGGTGAGTACAAGGGGACCCCGATATCGTTTAACCTCAATCCCAAAATAGCTCCCATCCGCCTTAAGCCTCGTCGAGTTCCCTTTGCCCTTAAACCAAAGATTGACAAGCAGCTTGATAAATTATTAGTTCAGGGAGTGCTAGAACCAACCGATCACTCTCCCTGGGAAACCCCAATCATAACGCCCATCAAGCCGGATGGATCAATAAGAATTTGTGGGGACTACTGAGCCACCCTGAACCACGCCCTTCAACAAAACGCTTACCCTGTACCGGTGGTGCAACACCTCCTCCATTCTCTGGGGGGCGGAAAAGTCTTCGCTAAACTAGACTTAGCCCAGGCATACCAGCAACTGCCTCTTGACAAAAAAAACGGCAGAAGCCCAAACAATCGTTATGCACAGAGGTGTGTTTAAATGTAACCGACTTCAGTTCGGAGTGAGCGTAGCCCCGGGAATCTTTCAAAGCTTAATGGAGAGGCTATTACAAGGGATAAAAGGTGTTGTTCCATATTTTGATGATGTGTTAATCGCAGCCCCAACCCAGAAAATACTAAAGGAATGCCTGAGGTTGATTCTCCAGAGATTTAAAGACTCCGGTCTCAAAGTTAAAAAGAACAAGTGTTATTTATGTATGGACCACGTAGAATTTTTGGGATATTTAATTGATAGTCAAGGCATTCACCCCACCGATAACAAACTCAGGTCAATCAAGAACACCCCAAAACCCCGGAACAAGGCCGACCTCCAGGCTTTTCTGGGCCTTATCAATTTTTATTACATTTTCCTGCCACACAAAGCAACCGTAGCTGAGCCCCTACATCGTTTATTGGACAAAAAAGCAACCTGGGTATGGGGACATAGAGAAGAACAGGCGTTTCGACATGTAAAAGATTTATTGACTTCTGATGTTTTCCTGATGCAGTATAACGAGACTTTGCCTTTAACGATCACGTGTGATGCATCCCCATTTGGGGTGGGCACCATTTTAAGCCACGTTTTGCCAAATGGTAATGAAGCCCCTGTTGCTTATTTCTCAAAGACATTATCAAAAACAGAACGCAACTACAGTCAAATTGACAAGGAGGCCCTTGCTATAGTATCCACGGTTAAGAGATTTCATGTGTATGGCCGAGCATTTACCACAGTGACTGACCACAAACCTTTGCTGGGAATAATAGCGGGAGATAGGCCAACACCGTATATATTATCTCCCAGAATGACCTGCTAGTCAGAATTTTTGGCGGCATACAATTACAAACTACAACATCGCCCAGGGAAGGCCATTCCCCACACCGATGCATTGAGCCATGCACCTCTTCCAGAGACTATTGATGACCCCGCTCCGACAGTCACAATGCTGCAGATCGAGACACTTCAAATGCTGCCTTTAACAGCCCAAGATATCGTGATGGAAATGAAACGCGACCCCATTTTAGCACGAGTCCTCAGTTGGGTCGAGCGGGGATGGCCGTTAGACCAAATATCTGATGACTACGCCCCATTCAAAAATTGGCAAATGGAACTATTTTCTCAAAAGGGCTGCATTATCTGGGGTGATAGAGTTGTCGTCCCAGAGCGGTTGCGACCAGCAATACTAAGGACCTTGCACGATGGCCACCCTGGCATTGTGCATATGAAAGCCCTCGCATGAAGCTACGCATGGTGTCTGGGTATTGACAAGCAGATAGAGACATGGGTAAAAGCCTGTCGCAAATGCCAAGAAGGAAGCAACGCCCTGCTGAAAGCAACCCCAACCGAATGGGAAACGCCGAGAGGACCATGGTCCTGCATTCATCTGGACTTTGCGGGTCCTACTAAGGGACACACATTCTTACTGACAGTGGATGCCAACTCGAACTGGCTTGAAATCCATGAAATGAGGAATACAAAGACTGAAGCAGTCATCAGGAAACTGGACAGACTCTTTGCGACACATGGATTACCAGACGTTCTGGTATCCGACAACGGGCCACAATTTACCGTGCTGTCCTTCGAACAGTACCTGGTGGACTGTGATATCCGACATGCGCTGACTTTGCCAGCGCATCCTGCGGCCAACAGAAGGGCCGAGCACGTGGTACAATTCGTCAAGAAAATCTTGCATAAGATGGACTATGGTGATATAGAAGACAAGATTAACCGGATACTCCTTTTACAGCATATCACTCCGCACAGCATCACCAATAAAACTCCTGCCGAGCTATTAATGGGATGGAAGCTCCACTCCCACCTCGACCACCTACATCCAGCATATGAACCTGAAAAGCCACTTGGTTCTAGCAGGAAATGTTGTACTTTCCAGGTAGGCGATTTGGTTTTCGCTAGGAACTTTTCGGGCGATCCGTTGTGGGTCGCGGCAACCATAGTACAAGTAACTGGCCCTAGATCGTACTGTGTAAAATGTCATGACAATAGAACTTGGAAATGCCATATTGATCAGCTGCGTTCAAGGCTACAGTCAGGGATCTCTGAGCCCCCTGATTTCCAAACCGGGGGGGGAGGAGATAGCGAGGAAGATGAATTCAAAGCGGCAGAAAGTTTAAGCGGTAGTAATGACTGCTCAGAGGCAGCACATGATGGACCCGGAATGGGGGTGGCCTTGCCTCAAAGAGATGCTGAAAGCAGTAGCAACGACGAAAATTCGAATGCGGAACGGAAGGCACCCTTTTCACCAGATAACGTCCTACCCCAACAAGACTGTAGCCAAATACCGGGAGGACAACGGAAATCTAATAGACAATCAAAACAACCTGCCTACTTCAAAGACTATGTGACCGCACCCCTTAAACGGAACCCGGGGGAAAGGGGTGTTGTGAATCAATAAATGCTTAATAAAGATCATTAAGAGCTTGAAGTAAAGTACAGGGTTCTGGCCCTGCACTTCTGATTGGCCGATAATAGCGACATCAGATTGGTCCATTCAGGAGGATCTGATTGGCTATTAACGAGCCTCTCCCATTGGTTATGGAGCTAGCGCTCCCTGTGTTTTCATTGGTTAAATAAGTTAAGAGTTGCCTATATAAAGGGGCCCATCATGGCCATTGAGCTGAGCTGTTTCACATGTAAATAAAGAGTTTGAAGTTCACTGTTTCACTGGCTTGTCTCCATCCTTGCACCCATGCTCAGAACATAACACTGGGCTCTCCTGAATCCCTGTGAACCCCCAGCAGTCCAGCCCTGTCTAAATCTATTGAAAGTATAAAATAATGGGGGAGCAGATGCATAAAATTTAAGCTTGCCTTTCTATGCCCTATTTTGGCTAAATATCCATAAAATATTTAGAATGAGTTTTGGGAAGTATAATACAGTTTAAACATATGAATGTTATTCAGAACTATATATCACAAACATGGAATCTATTGTTATAGAAGTACAGATCCACTGAGCATTTGTTATGATGGAATGATAAGATTTACAGTCTTGGATTAATTATATATGTTCACTTTTTGCTTCTGAATTGATTCTCTTTATGTAATGGAAAGACCAATCAATATTCTTCCTTGTTATTAAGCTTAATGCAATTTAAAAACTGAGCTGTTTTCTGTATGGATAATGGTATATTTTTGTCTCTATTTTTTTCCCTTTGGTTTTCTCATACTCTTGTAATTTATTGTTTGATGTTGTTATGTTTTCCTATATAGTAAAACAAATTATTGCCAAAATCCTGACTTGGGATGTTATGCCTATGTATTGCTTATATGTAGTTGACTAAAGCAGTCCATAAATTCATAAATAAATAATAAAAAACAAATGTACCTACTTTGTTTTGTGAGGATAGTTGCATTTTATCTGACTTGGATTAAATGGTCACACAAAGAAATTTTCTCATTAAAAATAACTAGACAAAAGCAAAAATATTGTATCAACTCTATTATATTACATTTCTTTTAAATGCATTAATTTATCTACAATGCACCAGTTGTAGATCAATTAATATCCTTTGTTTTTCCACCTTTAAAAGTTTTCAAAGAAAAGTTGATATTTTGCCCCATTGGCCTTTTAAAGGATGGATTAGCAACTGGCAGAAATTTTGGTATCTCTATGCCAGGAGTTTTAAACCAGACTGTGGTACCAGCACTTTGCCTCTGAGTAAACAGTGATGGTTAAAATTGGGCTCCAGGAAGAAAAGAAAAAAGACCTTGTTTTATTCTATTTAACAAACTGATGATTATTGTCAAGAGATTTGGGATATAGTAAATATATGGCTTCATTCAGGATGTCTTTATTTAGTTCAATTAAATGCCTCTGGAAATATAGCAATTAAATTCAAATTGGTTCAAAGTTGCCTTTTATCATCATGCCAGTGCCTAAATGTACTGAATGGAGAGCATCACCAAATTATAGCTTTGTCACAGAAGAACAAAATGTGTCACAGAGACAGGCTCTGCTTCTAAGGATGCACCTTTTCTCATAGAAGAAAGACAGGCATAAATTGAACAATAAGAACCACAGACATCTGATAAGGTTATGCAAGCCCTACTCCCTCAGAGTCAGTCTCCACCAGGGGCATGACACCTACACTTTTTTCCAAAAGGATTGTTTCTCTGCCCCATCCCACCTCACTCATAATCACTCCATGTTGAATCTTAACTTGCCATTAGCCATCTTCTTCGATAAATTTGGTACCTATAAATTCCCCTCACACACACAGAGTACATTATTTAATATTATCATACCAAAGGCCAGTTAGGACAAATAGCTTTTTTGCTTTCTTCTACCTTTGAATGTTTTGACTTTCTTGTTTGCATTTCTATACATTTTTACAACTGTGATGCATGCATTGTATGCTTGATTTAGCTCTGCCTACACATGTGGTTCTAACCACTGTATGTTAAAGTAATTAACAAAGCAACAAAAACCCTGCTATTCCTGATAAGCTTGTTAGAACATCTACCTTTTGAGACTGGAAAATATGAATGTTAAGGAACTGAACCGAGGGTGGTCATTGCAAAGGTTACTTTAAGACCCCTTGAAGCTTCACTCATAAAAATGAACCATTTGTATCAAGCCAAAGAGAGGTAACTAAGAAGGCAGTTGTAACTTGAAGCTTGTTGGTTTCCTCCTCACTCCTGTTGGTTTATCATAAATCTAGTCTTTTTCATTCAATAGAAGAACCAATAGAAGAGAACTGGGGTCCTTGGTTCTCTCTGAGCTTGTTTTTCTTGCAGATGTTTCATTATCCAACTAGATAACAGCATCATAATTCTTCTGTATTTGACAAGACCTTTCAGGTTTAGTTCTTCTCTCTTCTGTATCTCAAAGATTAAACTTGGTCATTCTACCTATAACTGGTGAATTCCCTCACCTACCTTACCACTCCATATTAACTTGCCCTCAAAAGCAAAAGAACAAGCCAACCTACTTCTCATTACTTGCATGCAACCTTACCAAAGCCTTGATATATGTCCCATAGCCTAGAAACCGAGCCTTCAGTGTTTAAATAATTTACAGAAGTGAATTTTTCTTCCCATTATTATTTTTGCAAGGAGGGGAGCACCTCTGTTCACTGCAGAACAACAATGTGGTCTTGATCCAAATTGCTACTCTATATTGTTTTTAATCATTTGTCAGCATTTTTATCTTAATCCCTTTCTGGTGGCATGTGTCTATAAACAAAAATGGCCAGCCAATATAGCCTTTGAGTCATCATAGCACATTTTGTGTGCATTACATTGGAGAGGGCAAATTTTGATAATGGCAATGGAATTGCTCGAACTTTTGAGCTAAAGCATTACTTTTGATGGTACCCCACAGTATATTTGTTAAGTCTGGAGCATGGGTGCGAATAATGGAGACGAGCCGGTAGAAACAGTGAACTTCAAACTCTTTATTTACATGGTGTGAAAGCTCAAACTGGAGGGCTGCTATAGCCTTCCTCATATAGGCAACTTATTAACTATTCAACCAATAGCAATCCCGGAGCGCTAGCTCCGTTAACCAATGAGAATGGCCTGTTAATGGCCAATCAGATGCTCCTGAACGGACCAATCCGATCCTGCCATTAACAGCCAATCAGAAGTGCAGGGCCAGAACCCTGCACTTGACTTCAAGCTCAAGATAACTTTATTGGCATTATTCATTCACAACAATATTACAATCAGCATTTTATAGCATAGAATACCTTGTGGGAAACCAGAGTTGAACATTATGATATTCTTGCTTTTCTCTCTCTCTTTTTTAACCTTTTCTCATTTTTATCTGCTCTCTGTCACTCAATTCTGCTAGAAGCATGTGGTTGATATTTTCTCCTGATATTTTTAAAAAAGCATGCTGCCTTTCAAAAAATTTTCCCAGTAGTGTCCTATACAAAAATCAGCCACTAAAATTGTAAACAATTAGTCTGTATAATAAAACAGAATCATTATAGGGCATCATTCTAATAAAGCTACAAAACATTAAAAGCACCTGCCCAAATCAAAATATCCTATGTTCCTTAGGAAATATTTTCAGCTGTTTTTTCACTGAGGACTGTACAAAACATTTCAATCACTTCAATTTAGAACTTCAGTGTGAAAAAAAAGTCATAAAGGCACTGAAACTTAGCTTACAAAGCTAAAACTATGCCAATAAAAATGGTGCAAAGATAATTTTCTGCAATCTATCTAGACCTAATGGCACAGTTACAGCTCATTTCTAAACAATCATCAGACACAGGAGCAGGGCAAAAAAGAAACATAACATATTGAACAGAAAAAATATGTAACTCTTCTAAAATGTGATTGTTATATTGCTTTGTTGCTTAGACAGGCCATTTATTATATATTTGCTGGCCAGTATAAAATCTCCCTCCAAAACCTTCCTTATCAATCTTCCCCAAAGGTCAAAGCAGAGTTTAATTGCTTTCTAAGAAATTAAATCAGCACCCCATGTATGATTAGACTTCACTGCTGCAATGTGACATTTGACTAATCTAAGATGAAGTCAAATTACTTTTATTTATATTGTTTAATATCCGCAGTTCAATTGCTGAGGATGTTTGGCATTTCTGAGGCAGTCCACAAGCATTTATCAATGAGAATGGGAGCATTTACCCCTTCAAATTAGGATTTTCCCCTTTTCTTGCCAATTGTTTATGGATTCATTTTTTTGAATCGTTCAGAGATTCGAGAAATGTAGTTTCACCTCCCATTGCCTTTTGAAATTAACATGTTGAGTTTTTACCTGTTAAGTATACAAAAAAAAAGTATCTCGATAATCCTGGTTGGATTCTTCATTTGCTGTTGTCCATATTTAGTAAAGCAAATAGGTGGGAAGAGAACCAAACCTATGAGAGGAAACAGCTGGGCTTTTACTGCCCTTTGATGGACAACCCAGTAGGCGCCAACTGTACCTTATGGAGGGGAGCAGAGCAGTGAGATTGAAGAGTAAGATCACACAACCAGAAAGCACTTTGGCCATTTTACCATAAAAGAAGATGTATTAAAGATCCCTGTTGCCTTGTAAACTTAGAAAATCAATTAGCACAGATATACCATATATTCATGCATATCACTTCTAAGTGGTCCAACTTTTTTTTCTTTTCTTTTCTGGACATTATATATAGAATAGGAAGAAAAAAATTGTTGGCATAGAAAGTGCACAAAAAACTAGGCATATAAAGGAAAGGTCCTTGCTTAGACACATCTTTCACATGTCTCTTTCTTGGGATAAAGTCTTGGCCTTCTCTGATAAAGTCACCTCTTTAGAAGAAGGCTCTCTAGAGAGCTTCTGGCCCCAAGCAAGTATGGAGCTTTGCATTGCTGCTTGTCATGGTCTTATCTGATCTACTGAGTTCTAAAGAGGAGGCAAAATTTAAGCCGATCTCATGCTTGTTATTGGTTCCCTTCAAAAAAAAAAAAAAATGGCCATGAAGGAATGTCTACATATACAACCTGTACATTTACTTTTTTCCCCTCTCTGTCTTTCTAGGCTTCTTTTTCAAGGAATTTGTTCAACATAATAATAAATAAATAGATGATACCATGTTTCCCCAAAAATATGACCTACCCTGAAAGTAAGTCCTAACTTGATTTTTATATATGCGCCCAATATAAACCCTAACCCCAAAATAAGCCCTAATTAACACCTCGCCCATTCCATGGTGCATGGGTAAAAATTAAGCTGGGGATGGGAGGTGGTGGAGTACCTTACTACTTATCTTCAGACAGTTACAGCCAGGCCTCACACACCCTGACACATGCCTTGCCAGCCCATTTCTTCTGCAGCCGGCAAGGCTTTCCTGAAGGCCACTGCAACTGATAACAGAGCTCCAGATTGATCCAGCATTCTGTTATCAGCTGCAGAGGCTGACAGGAAAGCCTTGCCGGACTTGCTGGCTGCAGAATAAGTTCCTGAAAGCCTCTGACAGCTAAAAGAAGGGAAGGAGCAACGCATGGGAGTGAGATAAGTCAATGGATATATCTCCTGAAAATAAGACCTGGTGCCTTTTTTGATGGCAAAAAAATAAGATGGAGTCTTATTTTCAGGGAAACATGGTAGATAATAGATAGATAGATAGATAGATAGATAGATAGATAGATAGATAGATAGATAGATAGATAGATAGATGTGTGTGTGTGTGAGAGAGAGAGAGAGAGAGAGAGACAGACAGACAGACAGACAGACAGACAGACAGACAAAAGTTTTTTATCCTGTCTTTGGTTTTTATTTATGTATTTATAGAATATTATCCTGCCTTAATTACTATATAAGTAGCTCAGGGAAGCCAACGTACTTACTACTCCTTCCTCCCCCTGTTTTCCTCACAACAACAACAACAACAACAATCCTGTGTGAAATGAGTTGAGCTGAGAGAAAGTGACTGGCCCAAATCCACCCAGCTGGCTTTCATGCCCAAGGTGGGACTAGAGCTCATGGTCTATAGACTTTCTAGCCAGCATCTTCACAACTACACCAAATATCCAAGTAATCTCAGTTCATTAGACTATAGGACCTCACTGCTTATGTTTCCCTTTTGGACTCTTTATTTTTGTTTCAGAGTGTCTACTAATATATAATTATAACTGTCCATCCACAGTGTGGAGGCCACTGTTTAAAACATACCACTTAATGTTACAGGCTTTTAATTTAATTTCAGTGACCTTTTAAAATTTTTCAATTAGTATAAACATCCTGTTAGGCCATTATGTATATGCTATGCCCTGCTAAATTCTTTTTCTTTCTCTCCATTTCCATCACCTCTTCCCTTCCCCGCCTCTCAATTTTGCATTGGTTGAGACTGCATGGCTTAATGCTTTCCTCTCCCCACAGCTCTTTTCTTGTGGCATCAGAGGTATTATTGTAGAGGTTCTTGAAAAAACAGTGGCAGGCAGCTGTTTGTATGAAAAGGTAAGTTGGAACTTAGGTCTCCTCTTCAAACACTAAGAATCCCCAAAACATTCAAAAAAAATATCAAAACCATCTGTTTGCTTCATTTTCTGAAACAAGGATTGTTGCCTAGCATTTATATCCAAAAAATATTCTCTCTCAGAATCTGTTTATGATAAAATATTCCAGGATTCTTCCAAAATGTTTTTTTTTTAATTTCTCCAGCTTAATATCAGTTCTGAAGCCATTTTGGAGCATCTTCAGGGCTGCCACAGCAAGGCAGGTTGGAGCTGCGGGGATATGAGGGCGGAGATAGAGATAGCTGGGGGATGTGCAGCCAAAGTAACATTCTTTCCTGTGGGAGCCAAGGACATTCTCACCAGGTACTGGAGAGACATGGACTAAAGCCAGCCGGAGTTGGGACTGTGACCTGATTGGATCATGTGATGGACATGTGACCTGGGGGCAAGAATTTTGGGTTTTGATTTGGGTGGGGGAAAACTTGGGTTTCTTCAGAGTCAAGTTTTCAGCAGCTGTGCCAATATGATATTCCTAATAAATTCTTACTTTGAGGAAACTCCTAGCCTCAGAGTTTTGATTGTCTTGGGCCTATTACTTGGAACCCTGACACTTAACCCTCCTCAGCCAACTCTGGCTCTTCTCGAAAGACCTACATGTCCCATCAGACCAAGAGGCAAATGAGGCAAAAGGAGAAGAGATAAGAAGACATGTGCATGAGGAATTTCATTCTCTTCAATGCTTCTGCAGTCTGGAGGCAGAATGGGACTTGGTGCAGCCAACTTGCCACAGCCAACTTGCCACAGCCAACTCAACATGGGACTACTCACTGTAACAATTTACCAAGGGACAACTCTCTATGGGACAATTCAACATTTCAATTTAAGTATTTAAAATAGTCAAAAATTAAAGAAGAGTAAAAGATGATTCTGAAACCCATCTCTATAAAACTGTATAATTTGGGGGCTTCCGGTTTGAGCTTCTTCAGCGACAGACTGAAACCTTGTCTCTGTGAGGCTTCGATCCATGCTCACTGCTGGAGCGCCCCGAACTGGCTGGTTTCGGGGCGAAGCCACCCCATAGAGGTGGTGAAGAGGGGGAGACTGCCTGCAGGGTTGAGGAGAGCCGCATCTCTCCTCCCCAGCTGGCCATTACTCCCTTTCCCGAAGGCGGTTGTAGTAGTGGTCAGAAATGGCCACCACAAAGAAGAACTCAACCGGAAAAGAATGTGCAGGAGGAAGATAAGAAGAGAAAGTTTTGGTTGACTGGGTCAAACAGCAAAAGCAACAAATAAGGTACCCTGGAATTTAAATTTAATAACATTGTTCCCAAAGAAGATTTTAAATCTGCGAAGGACAGAGAGAAAGGAAAGGATTAGAGTTTTTTTTTTCTTCCCTTCCTAATACTGACAGCTAAGAGACTTAAGCAAGAAATTGAAAAAAATCCACTTTGACATTAATAGGCATCTAAGCTGAAAATAAAAGTCAAAGGGATAATAAAGATTTCTGGATATTTAAAAGTTTATAAAAGCAGGAAAGGAGAAAAAAAAGAATAAAAGGGCAGGATCTGGAAAAATGGAGGAGACTGCCTGGAACTAAGGAATGGAACTGTAACTAAAAGGAACTTACAGTGAAATTTCAACAAAATTCCTCAAAGATACATTGCAACTTGTTAACAAAATAATAGAACCCCAGGAAGAGAAAGTGGAAAACAGAAGCAAAATATCAATGTAACTCTTGTCTTGCGGTGAGTTGGTTGTGGCAAGTTTTCCTGAAATGAGTTGGCTGCAGCGAGTTGGACATGGTAAGTTGGCTACAAGAAGTTGGGCATGGTGAGTTGGACACATCGAGTTGGCTGTGTTGAATTATCCTAGAGTCTAGACCCATCTGGAGGAAAACCCTTTTCTGAGCTTCTAATTTGCTTTGATCTCCTGGGATCCTATACTGCAAAATCACTTTTAACTTTTTTCATGCAGCTGGGATAAATTTAAAAAACAAAAAAGGTTCATTACTTTAATGACAAAGGAAGAGAAATGTCCACAGAAGCCGGGGGTCATATGTTAAAAAGGCAAGATGGCAATCATGTAGCATCTTGACTCCCTCACCCCCAGCAAAGCAAAATCTCAAAGTAAACTGCATTAACTTTCATAATGAAAGGGAGATAAATTAGCCTGAGAGATTTTTCTATTATCCACCACTCCAGCAATTAAATATATTCTATATTAACATTCTCCAAATCCTGAACTCTGATTGGTCCGAATGGACCGCAACCTGATTGGCTGACTAAACAACTGTGATCGGTGTGCTAAGAATCTACCACGATTGGCCGAGCCGATCGTGGGAGATTCAAAGCGCTGTCATTGGCCGCCGAGCTGCAGGCCGGCTCTATAAGAAAAGCCGCGTGGCTCGTAGGTCCTGAACAGAACTGTATACTACAATAAAGAGCTGACTGTTCACTTTGGTCTCGCGTCTCTGTGGGAACCGATCTACCCGATCTAACAAAATAATTTTTTAAAGAAACTTGATTCGTTAATATATCCCTGTATCTTCCAATTCCATATTAGAATCTGATGTTTTTTTAAAAGCCAGGAAATTTACAAAGTTTACTCACAGTTTACAAGATACATCTTTATTGTGCATTTTTAGAATATTTGGCCAGTTGAACTTGAGATGGATTTGCCTGCATTCACAACCGCTGTTCCTTCATTTTGTTTTATTTATTTTTTTATTACTCATTCTTAAGTGAATGATAAAATATTAACACCTGGAAGATTCTGAAAGACTATTATTGACAAAAGGTTTTATTCTAATCAATGAGAAATATTGAATAATTCATATATGTAGCCATTCATCCCCATCATGTTCCTTTCTTTTGGGGTAAGCAACATTTGGCAGAGCACAGAAAAGAAATAAGAAACAATACGCCAAAAATATCAAAAGTATAAAAAGTAAAGCAAAATTTATGATTATAAATTTATAAATTAATTATAAATGTATATAAAATCATTCCTTATATTTTTGTATGCTTTTTTGATAATCTAACCCTGATGCTGTTGCATTCATAAACCAGTTCATAACATCAAACCATCAGAGAGGAAGATTTTGAAGTACCAAACTGAAACAAGAAGAATATGACAAGTTTGTCTTTCAAAAAAACGCTGGTTTTTCTCCAAACTCAATTTTAATACAAATCAAAACTTTATGCTAATGGTAGATGTTGGAAAATAGGGAATGATAGAAGTAGTGCAACTAAGGCAATTTTAGAGTATGGATTTAATAGCCTTATGCTCTTCTCTTATAGATAGTTTTATGATTTCATTTTGCTGAAACCTGACCAAAATGATATACAGATATGTCAAAATGTCCAAGGACACTCAAAATTGAATCATTAGGTTAAAATGTAGCCATAGTCCAATTAGTATTGAAATTTCAATACCTGTAATAGCAATTAAGGTCCAGAAAATAGACCAGTTAAGTACCATAAGTTCCAGGGAAAGATCAGAGTTTCTAAATAGCTGAGGCTTAAAATACACACATAAATGACCTCAAAATTTGTTCCAGAACTGTATTCCTTTCTCATGGAGGCTTTTATGTTTGAGATTCCTAATTGTTGCTCAAGTGTATCTACGGTAGTCGTCATCAGTTCTCATTAAAAAAATGGCTTGTCCAGTAGTAGATCACCCACAAGTAGGCTATCATTCCCAAGATGCTCTCCCAGGCAATCTATCACTCTTTCACTCTGTTGATGAAGCTCCTTATATAATATAGTTCTCTCTTGACCTAGGTGATCAATTCCATGAAGTCAAATCAAGAGCATAGTTGCTTGGTTGTGTCATGTTTGGAGTGCTGTATCTAAATTATCAGAATTTGCTGAGCACCTCACCCAGATCCTGGGTACAACAGTCATAAAGCTAAGAATCCAACCACAATTTAACTCTATAGTTAAATTATTTTGGCTAAGTATTTCTTCTTCTTGAAGTATACCTGCCCTGAATTTCTACCCTAACAAAAATGTCACTGGTCAGAAATGTTGGGAGCAGTCATGAAAGTTCTCAATAAAAGGTACTGTAGCTATCTTTTCTTCACAGTGATGTTGTGATACATTTATTTCCCAAGGAACTCAGGCCACTGGATGGTCTAGAAACATTCCCAGCTTCTCTGTACTCTTTTGGTTTCTCTGTCTGTTGCAAACATCTTCTGAGTATTTGTCAGCAGTGATCAGTTGAGGAAAAGGGGGAGATTTGTCTATCAAGAAGAAGTTGCAGGTTAGACTGCAAACCTGGATTGGTGACAAAGATACATTTTTCCATTTGGAAACTAAAAGAAGCTATCTGGAAAGATAGATGGAGGTCTGAGAACCATGAAGTCTCATGGCTAGCTCCATAAGTCTGTTCTGCTCACTTTCGTTCTGCTCCAAACACTGAAATGAGGAGCGCTCTCATTTTCAGGAGCACTTCCTACCTTACTTTCTCTCACACCTGCTAAATCTAATGTGGAGTTAATGGAAATCAAAAGCAAAATTAAGCAATTCCCAATTTTGTCTTTTATTGACTTTATCCAATGTAACTTTATTCTGCCATTTGTTTTACTGTGTTTTTACCTCCATAGCTCTTTTGTTGGTCATATTCACCACAATTTATTTGCAGAGAAAAGATATCAGAAGAATGCTATCACACTGTTGTTAATTTTGTTTAACTTGAACAAGAAAATTAGGCCAGGCTGATTTCATTAGACACAGTTCTAAAACTTTACTTTTTAGTCAACATTTTTACTTCTGCTCCCTACTTTTCAATATTTCTTGTTCTTTTTACTAACACAATCACCTTTTTTTGGCTGTGCATCTGGCATTCTGCTTCTGTTTATTAATTAAACAGCTGTTGATTAAAAAACAAATTGCAGATTCTGCAGCAAGAAAAAAATAAATACATTTTGAAGACAAAAATAAAGATAAACAAATCAGCTTGGTGTAAGTAATATCCAGGGAGATTGGTTAATTCAAATATTTTCTTTTATCAAAAAGTGCCTCCTTTTCATGATTTAGCTAGCCGGATTTCTCACTGGTAGTAAAACTCTGCTGAAAAGAATCTTGAACCACCCACAACAGAAGACGGAATCTATTTATGTCCCATTTAGAAGCTTTGATGCATCACAATCATCAAAGATCGTGCATCCAGATAAAATACTGATACTTTTTCCTGGAGATATGTCTTCTCTAAAGTCAGCAAGTGGATTATTTGATCACAAGATGAAAGGGGAGAGCCAATATTTGAGAGGAGAAAGGAGGACCAAGATATATTTGCTAATGCTATCATATTATCCCAATATATGTTAATCTGTTGTCATGGGAAATATTCTGGAAAGTATACCAAATGGTAATTCAAGCACTTTCTTAATCTGAATGAATCAACTCAGGTTCAAATTACCATTTCTCTATGTGACTTTGGGGAAGAAAGGTATGGAGAACTTATCTATCAGTAGCTACTAAGCAGATATTAGAGGAACTCATGAACTTTTTGAGAAGTGAATAAAAATAAGCCTCAAATGCTAAAACGATCCTACTTTCAAGGCTTAATTATGGCAAAGCCTTCCCACAGGAGGGTTCACCAATTACTTTAGGGAGGGTTTTTTTCCTTAGATGTAGCTATTCTGCAAAAAATATTAGGTGCAAGAAACTCTTTCATTAATTAAGAATGCTCAAAGATCTCACAGCAGTAGAAAATTGACCTTATACCTTCTCTTGATGCTGACATTGCTAATGTAAATACATCAACAGTCTATCAATATAAAACTCCTTGCTGAGATTCCTGCTCATATAGATTTTAAAGATTGGTATCAATCTCTTGAGTGATTCTAAAAGAATAATGAGAACTAATACAATATACTTTCTTGCAGATGGATATGGGGCTTTTTTATTCTTTTTGGTGTATATAGTGAGAAGTCACGTCCTAAGGACCAAAGTCTACAATCTTTTAAACCAAAGAGAGAGGGGGAGAAGAGGGGGAGAGGGAGGAAGGGGGGAGAGGGAGAGGGAGGGAGGGGGAAGGGAGGGAGAGGGGGAGGGAGAGGGAGGGTGGGAGGGAGAGAGAGAGAGACTGCATTACAGCTACAAAGATGCAGCCAATATTGCAGCAAAGAATTTTCAGTTTTCATTTCAAAATATCCATGCTCACCATCAGTTTTTTCACTCAGCATTTAAGCCCATGAGAAGAAAAAAATGAACAGAAGAAGAATCTTCCCCTATGCCTAAGTTCAAAAACAACGTTCTTTTTATCCTTCAAAGCCTAATCTTCAAAATCAATAGAATATCACTAGCAAAACCACTGCCTGCACAATTCTGAACATGGTAGGTACGTACCTATGTATATATCTAATCACACTCCTATTTTTTTTCACTTTGCTCTTTGACTTTCATTACTTGAACTTGCAGAACGTTTGCATTTTCAGTTACCAAAATAGTGTGATCAGCATCATGCAGTTTATTGATATTTCTTCCTCCAGTTTTAAAACCACATTCATCTTCTTCCAATCCAGCTTTCCTCAATATATGCTCAGCATATAAGTTGCATAAATGAGAACAGACACAGCCTTGTCTCAGTCTCTTGTTAATTTGGCACCAGTCTGTTTTTATCATGTGTTGTCTGAACTCTGGCTTCCTGTCCTATGTATGGGTTTCACATGCGTTGGCCTAGGATGCTGAAAAAGTCATAAATGTGAAAACTGGCCCTAAGTCACTTTCTTTTAGTGCTGTTGTAACTTTGAACTATCATTAAATGAATGGCTATACATCAAGGATGAGTTGAGGATCTTTCAGAATATGAATGCTGTTTACAATACAACTAAATTAAAGTCTTCTGGAAGTCTAGTTGCTAACATTGCCATGCAGGACAAAATTCAAAATTCAAAACTGTAAAATCCAAAACAATGCTAATGTAGATACATAGTTTATACATTTGTAAAATATGAGAACCACAAACATGGTAAAGCTCAACACAGTGAAAGATAAAATGAAAGAACAACAGAGAGACATTTTGGGTGAATTGAAGTCATCAGACCCCTTCAGTCAGATCTTCCTCAGGACACAAAAAACAAGAAGGAATGGGGTTGCTTTTATAGTTAGAAAAGATGGGGCAAGAACAATTCTTAGCTACAATGCAATCAGGGATCAAAAGACATCAATTAGACTTCATGAACAACCATTTAATGAGTAATAACTATTACCCAAGTTGAAACTCTATTTGTTGACACAGAAAAAGAGGAGACTGATGGCTGTTATAGTCGACTTCAGAAGGGAAATGGTGGCTCAGTGGTTAAGACCTGAACTTGTTGATCAGAAAGGTAGGCAGTTTGGCGGTTCGAATCCCTTGCACCATGTAACAGAGTGAGCTCCCGTTACTTGTCCCAGCTTCTGCCAACCTAACAGTTTGAAAGCATGTAAAAATGCAAGAAGAAAAATAGGGACCATTTTGGTGAGAAGGTAAGAGTGTTCATGCGCCTTTGGCTTTTAGCCATGCCGGCCACATGACCACGGAGATGTCTTCGGACAGCACTGGCTCTTTGGCTTTGTAACAGAGATGAGCACCGCCCCCTAGAGTCAGGAATGACTAGCACGTTTACCTTATAGTCAATTTCAATCAGAAATCAACAGAACAGGCAAGCAAGATGTGCTTGTGGTTGGAGACTGGAATTGGGGTAGTGTGGGGAAATGCTATATTTAGGATTACAGTGTATTACAGAGCTCCCGAGCTATCCAATAGGAAACCAGTTTTGGGAGCAAGGAAATCTATACAATCATTCCATATTTCTAACTATATTCTTAGAAACCCACAGATTAACGTATTTGACAAGATTTTTTTAAAAAAAATAATTCCAGCCACACACAATGTGAATATTGATAGGGAACTTGGATTGTTTGCCCAGCATATAAACTAGAGCAGGGCTGTCAAACTCATGGCCTGCGGGCCAGATGAGTCACGTGCTGGCCACGCCTTACCCTAGTTTAGCAAAGGGGGGGAAAGTCTCGATATGTCACATGATGCCACCGTGATGATGTGAGTTTGACACCCCTGAACTAGAGAAAGGCTTAAATAAGGCATATGAACAGACTTTTCCTATCAATGAAATTATATGCATTTTTGTGTAGAATGTTTCAACTCAAAAAGATTATTAGTGCTGATGAATCTCATGAATCATGGCACAAGTATTTTGCAGAGACATATTTTTTGGTTTCAAATTTACACCCCCCACCCCCACCCAGGATACCTATAGATAATATGCTGTGATGATCTTTAGGAGAGTCAGCATGAAGGGATTGACATGCTGAAATAGGAATAGGGAGACTTTCATTCTAGTTGTTCCATATGCCCAGAGGGATGACTTTGGGTCAATCACTCTCTCTCAGCCTTAGACTGGAAAATTTAAAAACATCTACCCATTAGATTATGGTCCATAGCCCTCTGTGGAAACACATTTGTTCTCCAATCGATTGATTTGGACTGAGGACCATAATAATTTGAAGAAGGAATGATTAAACTATGGATTAGGGTGGCCTTCTTATTTCTTATTTATTAAGGGCAAAGCCAATAAACAAAACTGGAAAAAAGTGTCTTCTGATCATTAGTGTCTGACTAGCCAGGAGGAATGCAGTAGCTGAAAGCATTCTAAGTTAGGATACATAAAAAAAATGTCCATGAATTTATCTGGAAACTGATTTGGAACTATTACTTCAGCAAAATCAAGGATTAAATGGATATCAGCTATAAGGAAAAGTCATTTAGTATTTGGATTTAAAAAAAGTTTGTTCCCTTTTGTAGCACTTCCTGGAATGACTACAGGTAGTCCTCAATTTACAAACATTATTTTAATGACTGTTCAAAATTACAACGGCACTGAAAATAGTGACTTATAATCAGTCCTTGTACTTACAATTAGTGCAGCATCCCCACAGTCACATGATCAAAATTCAGGTGCTTGGCAACCAGAATTTATAACTATTGCAGCATCATGCCCGGCAGAGGTGGTATTCAGCAGGTTCTGACCAGTTCTGGAGAACCACTAGTGGAAATTTTGAGCAGCTCAGAGAACTAGCAAATACCACCTCTGACTGGCCCCATCCCCATCTATTCTCTGCCTCCCGAGTCACAGCTGATTGGCTGGGTCTTCTTTTATTGCTCTGCACAGAAGAACGGAGCTGGAAAGCAGATTAGTGGGTTAGGGAGGGAATGGGGTTTTGTAGTAACCTTCCCCCTAGAATGGGGAAGGAATTGAGATTTTACAGTATCCTTCTCCTACCATGCCCACCAAGCCACACTCACAGACCAGTAGTAAAAAAATTTGAATCCCACCACTGATGCCCATGGGATCATCATGGGCAACCTTCTCATCTGGCTTCCAATAAATGAAGTCAATGAGGAAAGTTGGATGTGCTTAACAGCCACATGATTCATTTAACAAATGCAGTGATTCGCTTAACAACCATGGCAAAAAAGGTTGTAAAAGTGAATGTGACTCATTTAACAACAGCTTTGCTTAGCAACCAAAATTCTGATCCCAATTGTAGCTGTAAATCAAGGATTACAATAAAACCTGTTTGCATTATAAGCTCATTCCAAAGACGGTCTTGCAAAACCCCTGGGATGTTTAATAATGGAAGAAAATTAGCAGACACCTTTCAATCCCCTCTTATTTTAAAACATCCTTATATCAAAACCTTGAAGAGTGCAGTAGAACGAAGCAGATTTTTTTAAAAATCCACACAGTCCTTTGCCCAAGTTACTGGCTTCTCAAATCATATACAAAAAAAGGCTTTGCTTCAAAATTCTGTGGGTTGTTCACCTACCTCTCTCGTCCTTCACTCCATCAAGGACTTTCAGACTTTTTGGCAGGAGCTAAAAAAGGGGAAGAGAGCTGCATGAGGCAGTACAACCCCAAGGGAAGGGTCAGGAGTGGATGGCATTGATAGACAGCATCTGAGCTGGAAGACCAGAGTAGAACAAAACTCAGAGAAAAAGAACATTGTGTTTAATGTTGTGGATAAACCATCAAATTATCCCAACATTGCAGCAGTCCAACAGATGCCCAGCAATCAAATTCCCCTCTAATCATGGCCCAAACTACCAGCAGCACTAATAAAACTACACACACACATACACACAATGTAATACCTTGTGAAATAAACCCTATAAAATAAAACAATTCCACAGTTCCCTTTTCTATTGCAAGAGGCTTTGTTAATCTGTCTGGGCCTAAAGCCAGATGCCAAACATTTTGACAATGATGTCTTCTTTGTGAGAAAATTGCCAGTGTTAAACACAAGTTTTAAGGAAGATTGAACTCAAATGGGCAGCTTAAAAGGTGATCTTCAACTGAAGATGCTGTTGTTGTTTTAATAGATGCATATTATACTGTGAACTAACAGGGACACAAGGCTGAGATTCTTATAGAAATGTGCTCAAAAGTGTGGTCAACTAGAATACATTATCTTTGAAACCAAGGAAAGTTTGAAAGGTACTAGGGGAATAAGAGTCAATTTATTCAAACCAATGTTTCAATGATTTTAACTTGCATGGAATTCCACATCCACAATTCCCCAGGGAATTGAGGTTGGGAGATTCTGGATGTGCAAGTTCACATACCTTAAATTGCTGAGATTGAGAAAAACTGATTTAAACCATAATTTTAATCATTTTCTTTTCTTTTTTGCAATTAATATTCACTTTTTGCAATTAATTCACTATGATGGCTATACTACTAAGTTATACTACTAAGTTTTCACTAAGTTTTTGGCTAGCACTTGGATGGAGTGCTTCATATAAGCAGAAACTTAAAAATGGCAATGAGATTTAAGAAAACTTCATACTTTATAGTTGAATAAGAAATTTTGAATAGGATTATGTATTCTATTCTATTCAAAAAAATTGCTTTGTTAGCTAGTCCTGGAGATAAATGGGATTAACTTGGATAAATATTTGGAATATAATTAGAGATAAGCCTAATGCCAAACGATATTTTATATACCTATGTTGCAAATGTTTATGGCTCACATGTGAACCAAAGGTGGTATTCAGCAGGTTCTGACCAGCTCTGGAGAATCGCTAGTGGAAATTTTGAGTAGTTTGGAGAACCAGCAAATACCACCTCTGACTGGAGACAGTATCCTTCCCCTGCCAAGCCCACCAAGCCATGCTCACAGAACCAGTTATTAAAAAAAATTGAATCCCACCACTGGTGTAAACCAAATAACTAGTTGGGAATTTTAGTTTAGTCTTGGATTAGATAATCTTTTAAAATGGGCCAAAGTTGGTTTTCTCTCTGCTATTTGAAACTTGGAAGCACTTACATGTAATTAAAGAGAAATCTGTTGTTGTCAATTCTATAGGGCATTTAGAGTAGACTACTATTTTTATATTCTAAACTATGGTTTAACTCAGTTGGGAAATCTTATTTATTTAATTTTGGATCACATTCTAATATGAAACATTATTAGCCAGCTGAAAAATCCATGTTGACTACACTGTTTCATTGTTTGTTAATGAAAAAAAATGTTTTTTCTACAAATAAATTGAGAATCAGTAAATGTGAGGTTTTGTTTCTTTGAATTGTATTCCCAATTTGGGGGGAGGGGTGTTATTTTCCTTTTATAAGAAAATAGAGAGAAAGTGAGAAAAGCATACCAAGATATTTTTAATATACTGTATTACCTTGCTTCCATTTTACTATTGCCTGGTTTTCTGCAGCCCAGAAATGACAAGTCCAATACATCCACATAGTTAGAATATATATTTGGGATAGGGAGAAGCAGCCTGTTGCCCTGTAGAGATTTTTAACTCTGTTCCAATGTGTCTCAGCTAGTATGGCAAATGGTAAAGCATAAGGAAATTATAATCCAAAATATGGAGATTGACAAGTTGTTTATGTGTAGAAGAATGAAGATTTTATACACACACACACACACACACAATTATTTCAAAAATACAAGTTCCAGGTAAAATTGTAATAAAAAAGAGTCAGATACTCTGATCTCTGGAACTAAACATTTACATTGTTCAACTAAGCTTTTGTTAGCCTCTGCTAACATCACCAGAGTGTAAAACTACCATAAAGAGATATGTGCTTTTATATAACATTAACCAATGGCCATTATGCACATGACTTTGACAGCATTCTCTCTAATTCCCCCCCTCATCCCGATGGACTTCCGTCTTAAAGGCCCCTTTACTTGACAGTAGTTTTACACTCGGATGATGTTAGCAGAAGCTGATGAAAGTTTAGTGAACAATACAAATGTTTAGTCCCAGAGATCGGGATGTCTGCCTCTTTTCTCTGTCTCCCTGTCCCTGTCTCTGTCCCTCCCTCCCTCTCTCTCACACACACACAAACACACACACACACATATACATATGTATGCATGTATGTATGTATGTATGTATGTATGTATGTATGTATATGTATATATGTATGGTATTCAATTTTGTTTGGGTATTTTCCCACGTCATTGTAGTTGTGCTTTTAAAGTTGTAGCAACGTTTCGGCAGAATCTCATCTGCCATCATCAGGCTTCTGTATTGTGTTCGTCTGTGAGTCAGACTTTTACAGTGGTTTCAGATTTAAATTTGGGACTAGCCTATTGCTGTGCCAGAATGGTTTTTTCTTCATCCTGATTGGTTGGGAGTCTTGGTCTGTGTTTATTGGTCTTGAAGTTTGCTGTGTTCTGCTTGATTGGTGTTTCTAATATCTTCTGTCTATTTTGTGGCTCTTTTTGTGTCTTGATTGGCTGGCAACATTGTGTTCCTGTATTGGAGGCTTTTAGTACAGCCTGGCTCCGAGTAAATGGATGGCTATCATTTGTTAGGAAGCTAGGTTTCATCTGGGTACCTGGATGGGGTGTGTTTGAGCTGGAGGTAACAGGGGGGATCTGTTTGTGCCCAGGTGTTTGCCTGGCTAGTGGCATGGAGATTTTTTTGTTTGTGAGTGCAGGCTTCCAGATAATTGACAGTCTGGTGGAATCATCTCTTCTTTTCATGCTTTCAGGTCTTTTTTCAATCTCTATGGCTTCTCTGATGATTCTGTGGCTGGGGTTTTCTAAAGTGGCTAGGGTTTTGGTGCCATTGAAGTTGATGCTATGACCTGCGGCTTTCATGTGTTGGACTAGTGAGGAAATGTGTTCCAGCTTTTTTACTGCATTTTTGTGTTCATCCAGGCGGGTACTTATTCTTCTATTAGTCTATCCAATGTATGTGGCAGGACATGATGCACAGGGGACTTCATATCTGCCTTGGTTTTCCAGGTCAATTTTATCTTTGGGGTTTCTTGGGATGGCTGCTATTTTTCTGTCTGTTCTGAAGGCAGTCTTGATGTGATGCCTGTGTAGTATCTTGCTGATTTTGTCTGTAGTACCTCTTATGTAGGGCAGGACAGCTGTTCCATAGGTCTGTTCATCTTCTAAGTCTCCATTATGTCTCAGTGTGTTTTTGTGGATCAAGCTGGTGATTTTGCTTTTGTGGAAGCCGTTAGCTGTCAGTACTTTAGTCAGGGTGCATAGTTCAGTCTTTATGTGTGTCTTGTCTGCCAGGCATCTGGTTCTGGTGATTAATGTTTTGGCCACGGAGTTTATCTGTGCTGGGTGGTGATGGGATTGAGCGTTGAGGTAGCGGTTGGTGTGTGTTTTCTTCAGGTGTATGGTGTGTCCTAGTGTGCCATATGTTTTTTTGTAGATTAGTACATCTGGGAATGGTAGTTGTTTGTTTGTTTCCATTTCCATGATGAACTTGATTTTGGGGTGTGTGCTGTTTAGGTGTGTTAGGAAATTGTTTAGGTTTTCTTTTCCATGGGGCCAAATCACAAATGTGTCATCGATGTATCTTAATCAAAATTTGGGTTTGTGGGTGGTATTGGCTAGGGCTCTGGATTCAAATTCTTCCATGAACAGGTTTGCAATGACGGGTAACAGTGGTGATCCCATAGGGGCTCCTTCAATTTGCTTGTATCTTTGTCCTTTGTGTATGAAATATGTGTTGGTTAAGCAGTGTTCTGTTAGCTCCATGAGGTGTTTAGCTGGTTGGTATTTATTTTTGATTATTTCAAGAGTTTCTTTTATTGGGACTTGAATGAATAGTGAAACCATGTTGAAACTTACAAGCAGATCTTCTTGTTCCATGTGTAGATCTTTGATCATTTCCAAGAAGTGGTATGAGTTTTGTACATGTGAAGCTGCTGCTTCAGCATGGGGGGCTGTAGCTGCTTTGCTAAGTGTTTAGCTAGATTTTGTAGTGGTGCTCTTCTGGAGCTGACTATGGGTTTGAGAGGTATGCCTTCCTTGTGTATTTTGGGGAGGCCATATAGTTTGGAGCATCTGGAAGATTTTTCTCTTGAGATGATTGTCTGTTGGATCTCTTTGCTCATGTGGCTGGCTATAATTTTCTTCTTGGTTATTTTTTCTAGATATGTGGTTGGGTCCGTGTTTATGGGTTTGTATGTGGAGTCTTGAAGTAGGTCTGTCAATTTTGTTTCGTAGTCTTTTCTATCCATTACTACTGTGGCATTACCTTTATCTGCTGGAAGTATGATTATGCTGCTGTTGTTCTTTAGATCTTGTGCAAGTTCGTCTTTGTGCAAGTTGCTTTTGTGTGGTTTGCTTGTGCATAGGATGTTAGGAACTTGGTGTCTTATTCTGTCAGCTTCCTCTGTATTTAATTTAGTTTGGCTGGATTCTACTGCACATATGTTGGATTCTGTGGGGATTTTTTGGGGTGGAACAGGAACACAATCCACCTTAATGGGTGGATCCACAGCAACCAAGAGGATTTCATAATGTTTGACAAAAGCCCAGTCCATAAAGCTGGTCGTAGCCCCTGAATCCACCAGTGCAATGGCGGGAATTCCCTCCTTCTGGGACTGCAAAAAGATATGAGTGTCCAAAAGTAAATGCCGAGGAGGGCCAGGATTTACTTCAGCAATTTGGGGTGGGGGTGTAGAACGTGCCCGACCTAGGGTTTCCCCGAGGTCAGGTGTTCTGTACGGTCATTTACATTCTTGTAGATGCTGCGCTGTGATTGGTCAAAGCGCACAGGGATCCAATTGGTCGAGCGAGCTGCTCTGATTGGCCTGCTGGGGATCCCCCGCAATTGGTGGAAACTAATCGCGGGAGATTTAAAGTGGTGCCATTGGCCGCGGCCGCTGCGGCTTGAGAATAAAAAGCCGCAGTTTTTCCCCCGGAACCCGAGCCGTTCTCGGGACCATAAATGAGCTGAACCAAGTCACTGAGTCCTGGTCTCCTTGCCGCGCTGGACATAACACTGGCGACGAAGGTGAGATACCAAGGCTAATTCCCCATCAACACATGTCCGGAGGAAGCGAGACCGACGAGATGGCCAGCATCACACCGCCCATGCCCTTCAATCCCGCTACTGAGGACTGGGAATCATACACAGACAAATTCCTCATGTTCCTCGAATGTAGCAACATGAAGGACGCCACTGGGCCGAAGAAAAGAGCCGTCTTTCTGACACACTGCGGGCCTGCAGTGTTCAAGATGGCAAAAGATCTGGCGAAACCCATGGATGTCAAGGAGATGGACTGGGCCGACCTCGAACCATTCCTGCGGAACCACTATGCCCCCACTGTGCCCACCCTCATCAGGCGGCACAATTTCTACTGGCAGGACCAAAGAGTGGGCGAGAGCATCAGCAATTTTGTGGCTGAACTGCGAAGCCTAGGGGGCATGTGCGGGTTCTCAGACATGGATGAGGCCTTATGGGACCGCGTCGTACTCGGACTCCAAGACCCAGTCCTACAGAGCTGATTGATGGCCAAAGGAGACATCACCCTCGCCAACACCATCGCTGAAGCCACCGCAGCTGAGGCAACCCAGAAATCGGCAAACCAGACACCGGAGACCGCACCATGACTGCCGACCCAGGACGGGTGACCGAGGACCACCCGGAAGCAAGTCACCGCGAGACCACCACCCATCATGGCGAATTCCACTCTGCCTCCGACACCACGGACGAGGAGGAGGAGATCCACCGGCTCCAGGCCGGGACGTGACCAGCGAAATCGGTGGGGTCGTAAGTCGGGGACCACATGTGCCGGGTGCGGAGGTGACCACCCTCGAGCAGAGTGCCATTTCTTCGATGCAGTCTGCCGGCACTGTGACAAAAAGGGTCACATCATCCGAGTCTGCCGATTGAGGAAGGCCTACAGCCCCAGACAGCGGGACCACAGCGAGTGGAGACAGGACAGCACACCCCCCAGAGCCAGAGATTGCCAAGCCGACAGTCGATGGGACCGGAGCGGATGGAACCTATGAGGTGGCGAAACCCGGCAGAAGGAGGAAACCTACCAGACAGTCATCATCGGCCACGCATCAACCACCGACGTCCGAAAAGTCTACGTGGAAGTAGGCAGTGAAGGCGAGCCATGCAAAATGGAGGTGGACTTTGGGTCCTACCTCTCCATGGTCGCCTGGCAAGAAATCAAACGCTTGGTGCCTACCATCCACAAGAAGGGGCTGGAGAACCAGAGACTAATAATCAAGGACTACCAGGGAAACCTCATCCCGGTAGTCGGAACCGGACAATTCAAGTTAACTTTTAAGGGCCGCACTGCCAACTTCCCCTGACGATCATGGACCGAGACCAACCCAGCCTTTTGGGAATGCAATGGTTCACACCGCTCGGCATCGAAGTCACGGGCATCAACCACACCGCCGAGACCAATTGGGAACAGCAACTGGCACGGGACTTCCAGGAAGTGTTCGACGGCACCCTAGGCAAGTACCGAGGGCCCCCCATCTCCTTCAGCCTAGATCCCAACATTCCCCCGATACGCCTAAAACCAAGACGGGTACCCTTTGCACTCAGGCCAAAAATAGACGAGCAAATTGACAAGCTCATCAAGCAAGGGGTCCTACAACCAATTGACCACGCCCAGTGGGAGACCCCAATAGTCACCCCAGTCAAGCCCGATGGGTCGGTAAGAATCTGCGGGGACTATAAGGCCACCCTAAATTGCACCTTACAACAAAGCGCCTACCCCGTCCCAGTAGTGCAGCACCTTCTACACTCACTGGGGAGAGGCAAGGTTTTTGCGAAGCTCAACCTGGTGCAAGCATACCAACAGCTGCCGGTCAACGCAGAAACTGCTGAGGCGCAAACCATAGTCACCCACCGGGGAGCGTTTCGCTGTAACCAACTCCAGTTTGGAGTCAGTGTGGTGCCTGGAATTTTCCAGAGCCTCATGGAGAGGCTTTTGCAAGGAATTAAGGGGGTGGTGCCCTACTTCGATGACGTGCTGGTGTCGGCAACAAACCAGCTAGAACTAGAGGGTCGGCTAAGGGAGGTGCTAACGAAATTCAAGGAAACCGGGCTAAAAGTGAAGAGAGAAAAATGCCAGCTTTACACAGAGCGGGTCGAGTTCCTGGGGTACCTCCTAGACCGGCACGGCATCCACCCAACCGCAAACAAAATCAGAGCCATTAAGGAGGGCCCCACACCCAGGAATAACACTTAACTGCAGGCATTTCTGGGACTGCTTAATTTTTACAATGTTTTCCTGCCCCAAAAGGCGACCGCGGCGGAGCCTTTGCATAGGCTTTTGGACAAGGCAGCCATCTGTACTTGGGGGAAATGCGAGGAAGCCGCCTTCAGGAAAACCAAGGACCTGCTCACCTTGGATGACGTCCTCATCCAATACAATGAGACCCTACCACTTGCCGTAACATGTGACGTCTCGCCCTTCGGCATCATAGCCATCCTCAGCCACACACTCCCGGATGGAAAAGAAGCACCCATTACTTTCTTCTTGAGGACACTCACCAAACCAGAGAGGAACTATAGCCAGCTGGACAAGGAGGCCCTAGCCATCGTCGCAGCAGTGAAGAGGTTCCACGAGTACCTCTACGGCCGCACGTTCACCATTATCACAGACCACAAGCCACTGCTAGGCATCCTGGCAGGGAACCGGGCTACCCCAAACATCCTATATCCCAGAATGACAAGGTGGTTCGAATTCCTTGCCGCCTACAGCTGCCGGCTCATACACCGACCCAGTAAGACTATCACCCATGCAGACGCCTTGAGCCGCTTGCCGTTACCCGACCTAGACACTGACCCAGCATCCACGACTAGCACCCTCAGCATAGAGACTCTGCCCGATCTACCCATAACCGTGTCAGACATTGTCCGAAAAACTAATAAAGACAAACGTCTGGCGCGGGTGTTACATTGGGTAGAAAAAGGGTGGCCGGAAAAAGATGACGATGAAGCATTCAAGACATTCTGGAACCGGCAAACAGAACTCTTGCTACAAAAAGGGTGTGTACTGTGGGGGGATAGGGTTGTTATTCCAGAAAAACTACAAGGGAAGTTATTGGGGTTGTTACACGAGGGGCACCTGGACAAAGCTAGAATGAAAACCCTGGCCAGAAGTTACGCTTGGTGGCCAGGGATGGACAAGCAAATCGAGGCCTGGGTGGCAAGATGTGAACGCTGCCAAGAAACCAGACTGAGCCCTCCCGCGGCACTGATACTGGAATGGGAAACCCCCAGGGGACCATGGTCCAGGATCCACATAGATTTTGCCGGGCCCACTAAGGGACATACATTCCTTGTAACGGTAGATGCTTACTCCAACTGGTTGGAGGTAAGCAACATGAAAACCACCACCATGGAGGCCGTGACCAAGGAACTTAGCAAGCTATTCGCAACCCATGGCCTCCCAGACATCATTGTGTCGGACAACGGGCCCCAATTCACCTCGCTAGAATTTGAAAAATTCCTAGTGGAACGGGGCATACGACACGCATTGACAGCTCTGGTACATCCGGCGGCAAACGGAAGGGCGGAACGGATGGTTCAATTTACGAAAAAAATCATCCAAAAAATCGAACACGGGGAAATCCAAGAAAAAATAAATAAAATGCTCTTCATACAACATATCACCCCAAACACAACAATGAACAAAAGCCCGGCAGAGCTACTAATGGGGAGGAAAATAAGGTCCCCACTAGACAGGCTGCACCCCACATACAACCCAGAGAAACCCCCCAACTCCTCTAGCAGGCACCAGTCCTTTGCACCAGGCGACGCCGTCTACACAAAGAAGCTAACTGGAGACCCACTGTGGGTACCAGCAACCATAACCCAATTGACAGGCCCCCGCTCGTACCGGCTGAAAACAACTGACGGACGAGCCTGGAAATGCCACATCGATCAACTAAGATTGAGAACAATCACAGGAAACACAACCAACACGCAACCAAACACAGACAACCCCCCTAATACAAGCCATGAGGGGAGGGAATACTCCGGGAACTAGAACCCAATAGAAAGAAACCAGCAACACTTACCGACGGACAGCCAGCTCGAAGCCTCACCAGGAAGAAGCAGCCAGGCCAGCTCAACCAGCCCAGAAAGACTAGGCGGGAGCGGCAGAAACCGCAGCTCAACCAGCCCAGGTAGACCGGGAGGGAGCTGCAACAAAAGGCCCGGCGAGACCTTCCAGGCAGTTCCATCGACGAGGCCGAGAGCAACAGAGAATCCGACCGAACCGGCCGGGAGCCAAGCAACAACTGACCTGTGCAGGTCCAGTAGGCAAGTACGGAGCCCCACCTACTTACAGGACTACGTCACGTAGGACCGGATCAAGAGGGGAGGGGTGTTCTGTATGATCATTTACATTCTTGTAGATGCCGCGCTGTGATTGGTCAAAGCATGCAGGGATCCGATTGGTCGAGCGAGCCACTCTGATTGGCCCGCTGGGGATCCCCCGCGATTGGTGGAAACTAATCGCGGAAGATTCAAAGTGGTGCCATTGGCCGTGGCCGCCGCAGCTTGAGAATAAAAAGCCGCAGTTTTTCCCCCGGAACCCGAGCTGTTCTCGGGACCAATAAATGAGCTGAACCAAGTAACTGAGTCCTGGTCTCCTTGCTGCGCCGGACATAACATCGGGCCTACCCCATTTCCTGATGGGCCAGAAGTGGTTTCGGGCACAGGTCTGCGAGTCCTTCTCCGAGTGCAGGAATTTGCAAAATGTCCCGGACCCCCGCAATAAAGGCACAAGCCTTCCTGGAACCTTCTTGAACGTTCTCATGCCGTTAAGCGAGAGCGGAGTGCGCTTAACTCCATCGGCTCCTCTTAACCGTGGTTTGAAAAACTTTCGATGGCATGGTTTGTGCAAGAGAAAAAGAAGGTGGTTCCATAACGGGCCGTTTACTTCCCGCTGTTGTATATGGGCTTCAATACGTAAGCACTGGATTACCAATGCATCCAGAGTTAAAGCCCGCTCTGCATGGACTAACTCATCCTTGATGGCATCAGACAAGCCTTCCTGGAATGTGTCCATATGAGCCGGTTCATTCCAATTAGAGTCCATACACAGCAAACGAAATTTTGCAATGTATTCCTGCAGAGGACGTTTCCCCTGATAAATGTCCCATAACCGTCTAGCCAGAGTTTGTATTTTAATTGGATTTTCAAACATAACTCTCATTTGTTGTAGAAAACCCTGAAAATTGTCCAACAACGGGCTATCTTGAATTAACAAGGGAGTAGCCCATTTGGCAGCCTGCCCAGATAATAGGCTAATCATAATCCTACCTTAGCCCAGTCATTTGGGAAGTCTTCAGGCCTCAAAGATAGAAATAATTGGCACTGCCCCATGAATGCTGGGAACATGTCCGTTTGCCCTGAAAATTTCTCCGGCATGGATACCGGGCTTTTCCTCAAGGGAGGGGCTGAGGGAGCAGCAGCAGGGCTTTGCAAGCTAGAAATATGATTCACCAGTTGTGTCACCTGGTTTTGAAGAGTCTGATTGCTTTGAATCAATTGATTTATCTGTTGCTGTTGCTGCTCCACTAAACTCTGCAGTTGGTTTGTATCCATCTTGGGTTAAAGATGGTTTGTGAGGCCAGAAGCAAAAAATGTTATGTCTCCCCTTTAATTTCAGGCGAGCAAAACAAAAAGCAGCTGTTTCAGAATTAATTCAAAGCAAAAACAAACTCCCACAAAAGAATGGCTGAAGTAAAGGCCAATACACAGCAATAAATCCTCACTCTGTTCGGCAACCTTGGTGTGGCAGTAAATCCCAGGCTTCAGATAGTTTGCTGCATATCTTCACTCCCAATTAGTCACTTTGCTTCTGGCGAATTCCACCAGCCCAGCCATATCCTTTTATTCACTAATGCAGTGTGCTAATTTTCCTAATTATAGACTAACTCTGCTCTTCCTTTCCAGCTGGATTTGCCTTCTTAATCTCCTTCTGTTTCTTACGTCTAACCATAAGTTTTCCAGATTCTCATCTCCGCTGGAAAACTCTCTCCTGCCTTCCCTGTCAGCCATTCCCGGCTGCTGATCAGATAAGGAACCAGAGGAGGTCGAAGATCCTGATTATTATTTCAGGTCTATCTTCCCTTGTTACATCCATCTCCTCATCCTGGTTACTATCCCAATCACTAAGCAAAGCCGGCTCATATTTTGCTGCCATGTCCTCATCACTTGAACTCATATCTGCCACAGGAGCAGAATCCAAACCCGAAGCCACAACATATATATATATATGTATATGTATATGTGTGTGTGTGTGTGTTTTCTTAAGTTTTCGCGGGTACTTACATGTATGGCATTCAGCTTTGTTCAGGTATTGTCCCACATCATTGTAGTTGTGCTTTTAAAGTTGTAGCAACATTTCGGCAGAATCTCATCTGCCATCATCAGGCTTCTGTACTACAATGACATGAGAAAATACCCGAACAAAGCTACAGGCACTCTTCCCACTAGGTGCCACCCCAATTAGCATGTGAATAATCTATTTATGATAATATGAATTGCTTCGAATTGACCTTTACAAATATAGAAGGCTTGGCGTTCCATCTAGTGCAAAAAATGTTTTTCTTTTCTTTTCAAACCACTGGGAGTTAAACTTGCCCTGTGTAACTGAGCATTCATTGTACTGAAGCACATCTATAGGTGTCCATTATGGTTCACATTATTTATTAAAAACACTAACTTTCTCTCAAAATGCATATTGAAATGAAGATTGATATGTTTTAAATGATGGAAACTGCACCATAACTTTGCAGATGTGCTAACTCCAGTGGATATCTAGAAGAACTTGATGACAATGCAGATTTTTTTTATTTGTTATCGCAGTATTTCTATGCTGCCAACTCCAAGTGGAATTGGCAAATAGCAGATTTATCACACACTCCTACTTCTAGGAAATCATGTACTTATACAGGTTGTATAAGGCAACACATATAACTACTGCAGATTTTCCCACTTGTCAACGTTTAGCATTTTTGTCTAGCATTTCCTTTTTTGATGACAAAAAGTAAAAAATGTTAATCATTAGTCAAGGATTTCAAAAAAAAGATCAATAATGAAGATATATACTTGAGTGGAAAGTTGACATTCAAATTATGATTGTATTGCACAAAACCCACTTATTGTGTTTGACATGCCATTTATAATATTTAAAATGTCAAGAAATCCAATCCACAGCAGGAAATTCTGACTTTTGCTGAATGATAACACTGAAATGTAGTACCAAATGTTTATTGGGGGAAAAAAAATCCCTATATGTGGAAAACATATGTACCTAATTCTTTATGGCACTGTTTTTCAACCTTGACAAGTTGAAGAAGTTTGAATTTCAACTCCCAGAATTCCTCATCCAGTCATACTGAAGTTGAAGTCCACACATCTTCAAGTTCCCGGGGTCAAAGAACACTGCTCTATACAGTTACTGCAAAATAAATGCCACTGAATGCTCAGAAGCTACCTTCACCCAAATCCTTCTGTTGCACAATTAAACATCCTGTTCAACTCCACATTTGGTTATGCCGTATAACAGGGGTGTCAAACTTGATTTCATTGAGGGCTGCATCAGGGTTGTGTTAGACCTCGGGGGGGGGCTGGAGTGGCCATGGCCAGGATGGGCATGGTCAACTCAACAACACTTCTGTCATGGGCGCTTGTGGTGGCCCGAGCACTCTGCCAGTGAAAACAGGTTCCTGAGCTTCGTTTTCGGGTGCCACGGCCTTCTGCAACCTAGAAGGCCGTGGCAGCTGAAAACGGAGCTCAGGAACCCATTTTCATTGACAGAAGCATTGCAGGCCAGTCTTTCGCTGTTTCCAGGGTGGCCCTGCAGGCCAGATTTAAATACCCTGCAGGCTGGATCCAGTCCCAGGCCTGCCCTATAATGTCATCATTCGGACACCAGGAACAAAAGTGCAAGCTGAATTCACCTGCAATTACTTTTTAAAAGTCAAATTGTAACAACCACAAAAATCTGTAAAATGATTAATTCAACATTTCTTTTTTTTTTATTCAGGATTTTTATTTCATACCCCTGTATATGCTTCTTTAAAAATTATTTTGAAAGTGACTGTCTCTTTTCTTTCTTCTAAGGTATAATTTATGAAATGTAATTCTTGTTATTATTCCTGGGATAAGTAAGTAGGTCAACATCACAAGCATACTTAAACACATTTCAAGTATTTGTATGATAATCCTATTTTAAATTATCTGTATAGTCCCAACTTCATTTGCACACAATAGGGATCTTTTTAATAGCTTACAAATTGCAATGAATTTAAGATAAATACCAATCAAAACAGCTTGGCAACCTCCTTATTAACTTATCAGCATGGGAGTTTCACACTAAGCACATCTTCAAGATAGCTAAGAAGGTCCAACAAAGAAGGTAGTTGTGTTTTAGAACAAGTGAGGGCACAGACTTATTAGAAATATATATATATATATTTCTATTGGTCATAATTCCATAGAAATCCTGCACAGTTTGCTAGATGTTAATATGGGTGGTTAACAACAGGGTGTTTTCCCAGTGCAGAAATATTTATATAGAAAGTTCAACTTCAATACAATTTTCACTTCCTATTCACTGAGATCAGAGAAGTGGTTCACATATAGTTGCCAAGGCTTTATCTCAACACTAACTCTTTTCTCTGAAAGTTCATCTCACTGATCTCTGGCATATACTTCTTCCCTTGCCTTACTTTGAGGCAGCTTCTTAACCACTTGGTGGTTGAGACTCTAGAAAGAGTACAGAGAACAGCAACCAAGATTATTAGGGGGCTGGGCTGGAGGCCAAAACAAGACCAGCTGCAGAAATTGGATATGTCTAGTTTAATGAAAAAAAGGACTAGGGATGACATGATAACAGTGCACCAATATCTCAGGGGTTGCCGTAAAGAAAAGGGGTCAGACTATTCTCCAAAGCACCTGAGGGCAGGACAAGAATCAGTGGATGGAAACTAATCAAAGAGAGATGAGATCCAGCCTAGAAGTAAGGAGAAATTTTGTGACAGTTAGAACAATTAATAAATGGATCAACTTGCCTCCAGAAGTTGGAATGCTCTGACACTGGAAGTTTTTAAGAAGAGATTGCACAACAATTTATTTGAAATGGTATAGAGTTTCCTGCCTGAGCAAGAGTTGGATTAGAAGACCTCCAAGGTCCCTTCCAATGCTGTTATCCTGGTACTACAACAGATTAAATCAATACAAGGGGCCTAATGACATCAGTCTGCTCCAGGATTTTGATGGATCTATTTGTGTCTACTTGTGCCCTGGGAGAGTTTCTCCTGGAATTATGGAGTGGTGGAAGCCTTGGGCAGCTTCTTTGTATATACTGATCTGAATGGGCCTTTAATTCTCTGAGGTATTCTTGGAGCAAAACATTAGAACAAATGCCTAAATCATTACTAGAGGAAAATTAATCCAACCAAACTCTTACGTGAACCTATTATAAAACCTACATGATGGCGATAAATTTAGCAAAACAGTTATGTTTCTGCCTTTAATGTATCTGCAAAATATTACTTAACAGCTCTTTTTAATACTGGACTAAGATAGGAAAGACATAATGAACTTCTCATGGGGATCACAGTGAGGATATACTAGGTATTTTACAGATAAAGTCATTAGATTTTGTTCAGAGTTGGGCTGGCCCTAATGACATATTTGGTGATATTAAAATGTTGTTTTATTTTGTTTAAAAAGGAGAGTAACACACACACACACATTTCTTTTTTTTTTTCAGCAACAGTGTGTCCTACCACAGAAAACTGAGTCTCTTACTTGCTTCCAGATAAATTTTAACATACCGTAATACGGTTCTTTATGTCTCCTTTTACTGATAAATTTGAAATTAATGCTAGTTTTTAAATAGAAATTCCTTTCTTCCCTTCTTTTCATTTCCAAGGTAGACACTTGGATTATTGATAGGATTTGATTATGAATCTTGTTTATAGATTAACAAATTTTAGAAAGGTGTATTGGTCACTACAGCAGTATAGGAATACTTTTAAGCAATATTTTAAAATAGGCAAAGGATACCATATACTGTATGTAATCTACTTTTTGACTATTTATCTCTGACAGCATGTAACAAAGAGAAAAAGCATAACTTCCTGAGATGAAGTTCTTGTTATTTATTAACTGATATTTTTAAACTGTGATGGCTTCCCAGAATTACTGTTGCAAGATGCATCACCGTATAAATGAAGCAAATATATAAATAAAAATGTGCCGGATAGTTTTTCAAAAGGCACACAGGTCTTTGAATGAAAATTTATGTGGAGATATATTTAACAAGGTCCAAAGCATGCCTGTTGGAGGCACAATGCATTTATCTCTGCATATGTGAATGCAGCAGCTGTAAGCATCTCTAGTTAGCTCATCAGCAACCTGGAAATTACCTTGCTTGAGAACTGAGATGAGATTACGAATTCTGCATGTAGGCTATGTGGAAGGCAGGCATCTAATGCTTAGAAAACAGCTGCCAGCAGCAGCTTCTGCTTTTTGAATTCTGGAATGTTCTTAATTTTGCTGAAATGCCTTTGCAGCCATGTTTCTTCAGTTGCTGTGTGGAAAGCCTGCCCTTTCTCTGTCCTTCAAGGGAAACCGTCTTTGACAATGTTGTTAGGACTACTCAAAGATTCCATTTGGAAATCTTCAACAGAGAACTGTTCAAAACAGCCCCATGAATCAGATTCCCACTTAAAAAGGGGAACTGATGCAATTCAACAGATTGAACTCGATGGCTCCAAATTTTTCTGAAACTTTCTAAACTGATGTGAAGATTCTGGGGCTTATCTGCTGTTCCTGAAATTACAACAAGAGAATGGTGAATGCTGGTGTCTCCAGTACTATATATCCAGTGTATATACAGAAAACTCTGAAAAGGGTTTTGTGTTCTTTCTGACCCTGGACAGTGAGTCAAAAAACTCTGCCTGCCGTGGTATAGTGTGTGTATATGTGTTTGTGTGTGTGTGTGTGTGTGTGTTTAAAGATAATAATGATCATGATCTGAATACAATCATGATTAGTCCTAATCATACATGGGCTGTTATTATTATTATTTAGTGTACGACACACAAGGTCAGGGAGGCTGCCATGTTATGCGTTGACATAAATATAAGTCTTGGCAGCTGGCCTGCAGCATTCTCAGTGTTCAACCAGGACCTTCCTCCACTACTCCTCCACTGATCATGTCCTGGCAGTCCCAATTCCAGCTCTAGCTTCCCATGCAGAATACAGCCAGAAGTTTCTCACCATCTAAATGGCGGTATCTATCCACCTGCAAACAAATGTCTATGGAGATTCTCCATCATTCAAGTCATGGTTGTCTCTAAGGTGTTTTTTTCAGGAAGCAACTTGACTTTCTGGTTTTTGTTTGAAGACATTTTGGTTGAGAAGGAAAACGTCTTCAAAGAAAAACCAGAAAGTCTGATTGCCTCGGTGGTGCAGTGGTTAGAGTGCAGTACTGCAGGCTATTTCTGCTGACTGCCGGCTGCCTGCAATTTGGCAACAGAGTAAGTTCCAGTCTTCACTCTAGTTTCTGCCAACCTAGCAGTTTGAAAGCTTGCAAATGCGAGTAGATAAATAAGTATCACTTCTGTGGAAAGGTAACAGTGCTCCATGACATCATGGAGAAAGAAATATCTGCAGAAATATATTCAGATAGTGTTAGCTCCACGGCCCTTGAAATGAAGATGAACACCCCCTACAGTCTATAATGACTAGCAGAGAAAAAAAATCCACAGAGATTCCCTTACTTTATCTTTACTAGATGACAGCAACTTGTAAATTTTTTCTACATCTAGTTTCCTGCTCAGATATGATACATATTATTGTCATTGTTGTTGGATGATCATACATGCCTCTCAATTCCAAATGCATAATCTGTACAATATGGTGGCACAGTGGTTAGAGTGAAGTACTTCAGGCTACTTCTGCTGACTGCAATTTGGCAGTTCAAACCCCACCAGGCTCTAGGTTGACTCAGTCTTCCACCCTTCCAAGATCAGTAAAATGAGGACCCAGATTGTTGGAGGCAATAGGCTGACTCTGTAAACTGCTTAGAGAGGGCTGTAAAGCACTGTGAAGTGGTATATAAGTCTAAGTGCTATTTCTATATACCATTCTGATGCCATTATTGATTTTAGACTGTATGGTTTAACTTAGGCTGCATCAATTTCTTAATCAAATTTATAAACTGGGAGATCTAGTTCCTAAAGTTCATTCCTGAGAATGGGGTGATGGGTATCTCAGGACTTCTCAATTTAGCATTTTCTTTTCAACATGGAAAAGAGGTTTTTAAAAAAGGCTCAATAAATAAGCTCTTAAAAATAAAAAAAAATCGAATGATAAAAGACAGTTTTCTTTGAGTTGTCCATTTTTACTTTTACATGAAAGCCTGAAGTAGATTGGTCCCAAAAGTGTATTGCTGTTGACAAGTAAATGGACCAAGATGGATATGATGCATGTCTTTTTCTGTGTTGGTCTTGCTGGCACTAGAAGGGGGCCTGTTCAACTCTCAGCACTGTGAATATAGGATCATGCTCACCCAATGCACTCATGGATCAAAGCTTGCATTTACACATTGCATGACTGGGAAGGCAGGCAGGCAGGCAGGCAGGAAGGAAGGAAGGAAGGAAGGAAGGATCCTGCCAAAAAGAGAAAAGAAAGCTGTACAAGGAGAGATAACAAGAAAAACATATGGACAGGGAAGAGCTTTCCAGATTATATGTACTGAGATACGAGAGAAAAAATTACAGAAAAAAATTACAATAATACAGACAAATATTAATGTACTACAGTATTTAATTTAAAAAATACTGCAAGGGCAAAATGTCTCTTTTGTAGTTTTGATTGATAAGCAACTCTACTTTGCAGTCAAGATTTTTTTTCGGTTATTTATATTTCAGGATATGCTTCATTTTCTTCATTTTTTAAACTTTGTTAGATATTTGTATCAATGTATGAGAAGGTTACAGTGTGTGCAGCCCTTGAGCTGAAGAACAGCCTTCCTGCAGAACTTGTGTCTATTTGACTCCGAAACCCATCATTAGAACAGGGCAGATGCTTATGTGGTTTTCCTTCCTCAGATCTGTCCATTCTGCCCTCAAATTTTTTTGAGAAATTTGGGGGTTTTTTTGCCAAGACTAACTGAGGTAAAATCAAAGTTGTCTAGCTGATACTTACCCAGGTACATGTTTTTGAAAGGAGCTACCATCCCTGCTATTTTTATTCCTTTCAGCCAAGAAGTGAACAATTTTAAAAAGCTCAGATCCTTTGACATTTTTCCTGTTATCGTGAAAAAAAATTCCATTTGTTTGCTGCCATGTAGTGGCTATCTGGATTTTTATAAATCCAAGAATACCATGGGTAGCCAAGAACATATTAATTTTCACACAAGGTTCAAACTTTGGATATATTACATATAGTCCTTGCTTAACAACCACAATTGTGATTGGCAATTCTGTCACTAAGTGATGCAGCCATTAAGTGAGACATCAGTAATTGTGACTTGTGTTTTAATGCTGGCTTTTCCATAGATTCTGCTTGTCTGAAGCCAGCTGTGCACAAATGGTAAACATGACACTGCAGTAGTTGTAAATAACCACTGGTTGCGAAGCACCCAAATCTTTATCACATGATCACTGGGAGTGCAAATAGGTGCCGTAAGATTTCTTTTTCATTACTTCAAACAGTTTTTCTTAAGCAAGGAATCATTGTCAGCCATTCAGTTGTGTCTGACCCTCCACTATTCTATGGCTCAGCTTTCTCCATGCCCCTCTGTCTTACACTGCTTCTTTCAGATCCACCATGTTCATCCCAATATCATCCTTCCTAGTGTCCAGCCAGAGGGTACTTCTTTTTTCCACAGATCACTCCCAGCATGATTGACTTTTCAAGTGAGTCAACTCTCATGACATGAACAAAGCATGACAGTCTATGTTTGGCAGTCTTGGCCTCAAGTGATATTTTTGGTGAGGTCTTCTTTGTTATTTTTGCAGTCCATGGGATGCGTAATAGTCATCTCCAATACCACAGTTCAAAAAAGGCCAGCCATCTGCCTTTTTCAGGGTCTATGTTTACTGTCATAAAGAGCAATTGGAAAAATTATTGTGTTAACTAATCTGCATTTGTTTGTGAAGCTGATGTCTTTACTCTTCTAGATGTTATTCATGCCAGACATTACAGTTCTCCCAAGTGCTACACCTTTTGTGATCTCAGGGCTGCAGTCACTACTTTGGTCCATTTTAGAGCCCAGGAAGATGGATTCCTTTACTGTTTCAATGGTCTCATTGTCGATCTACACACTGACCTGTGTGTTCTCTGCAATAGTCATTATCTTTGTTTTCTTGATGTTAAGGTGCAGCCTAAATTTTTCACTTTCATGTTTGACTCTCAGCATTAGCCACTCCAGATCCTCCTTGCTTTCAGCAACCGATGTTGTATCATCTATGTATCAGAGGTTGTTGATATTATTATGATTTCCACCCAATTGTAGATTCCTCAAAAAGTGCATTTCTCATAACTATTTCTGTGTACATATTGAAAAGTAGAGGTGACAAGATGCAACCTTGCCGAGTGTCTTTTTCAACTCTGAACTGTTTGTGTCTCCATATTCCAATCTTACAGTGGCTGCTGATCAGAGTACAATGACCGGGCTGATGTGGCATGGTGATATTCCCAGTTCTTTGGAGCAGTTCCATAGCTTGCCAAGGTCAACAGAGTCAAAAGCAAGCAATACCTGTATGCAAAGACTCAGGTCTCTGGAGAAGGTTCTAATGTTGGGAAAGGTGGAAAAAAAGGAAAGAAGAGAATGACTAACAGCAAGGGGGATGGACTCGGTTATAGTAGTGATTGGTTCACCATTAGAAGACCTGAAGGACCTAGTTAGGAAAATATCTTCATGCATAAAATCAATCTATGTGGTCACTAGGAATCAAAAACAACTTGATGGCACATAATTAATAAACACAGTAACCTGTAATAGTCTCTTAACCCAGTGGGATAAATCCATCCCACCCATGCTAACAAAGGAGGCATGCTGAAAATCCTATCAGTCAAGGAATTGTGGCTTCCAGGATCTAGGAGACCAGCCTTCTCTGCCATGGCACCAGCCCTTAGGAACATCTTGTCCCTTGGGGTGATATCCATCCCCATCCTCCTAACCTTCCATCAGAAGGAAGATGACCTGGCTCTGAAGACCTGGCTTTGCCAATTGACCTGGAGCTTCAGTGTGGCAACTATCACAGTGAAGGTGCCTGGTGGAGAAATAATAGATCCCACCCACCCCCTTGCATCCTGCTCCCTCTTTTCCCATCTTTTAATCATATTTTGTTTCTGTTTTTTTTACTGCTTGTACGTAGATAGATAGATAGATAGATAGATAGATAGATAGATAGATAGATAGATAGATAGATAGATAGATAGATAGATGGATGGATGGATAGATAGATAGATAGATAGATAGATAGATAGATAGATAGATAGATAGATAGATAGATAGATGGATGGATGGATGGATGGATGGATGGATGGATGGATGGATGGATGGATGGATGGATGGATGGATGGATGGATGGACGGACGGATATAGATATAGATAGATAGATAGATAGATAGATAGATAGATAGATAGATAGATAGATAGATAGATAGATAGATAGATAGAACTGTGAGATGGGCCACAAACAATTGTAATAAATAAATAAATTAAACAAACAAACATGAGCATGCCTGATGACTCTACGCTTAAATGTCTTAATTAAAAAAAGCAACATTCAGTATGGCTGAGCTTCACATATTATGTCAAACCCAGAAACTATTGCTGCTCCTAATTAAGGAAGCACAACCTATCAGCACCAAAACTCATTGTGTTTACCAATTTGTTTGTAATTGCGGAGACAATTACATAAGCAGAACTGATAGGTGTTTCGCTTTCAAAATAAAGGAGAATCTTCTGAAATGGGTCCAAACAACCTTGAGTAATCCAACAATAACAGCAAATCATGGCCATAAAATGCCTTCTTCAACCATTATGAGACACTTCTATCTACGGGTCACCAGGAGGATCAACTCTGCATTTAAAGTTCAACTTTGCCACAGGAACTCTTGTTTCCCTCTGAGGCAGTTGCTATTAACCGTTTGAAGCCCCCCTTGTGTGTGCAGAAACAGTTTTATGTCAATCTATGCCTCCCGTTGGCATAAGGTTGCTTTCCTGCATACATTATAGGCTTAATTAACTTATGCTTTTGCTAGATCTTATATTGAAGGTGGTTTTAACTGTGTTATTGTAATGTAGGTACTGATGAGTCAATACAAAATGCTTGCATCTACCTCTGTTTGTCTTTTGACTGTGCTGTTTAAACAGAAATGAGATTGTTTCTGATATCAAATTTATAATCTTGTGTCAGGTTCAACTGAATCAGGTTGCTGGCAAATCTAGAACCTGACATTGAATCATGCCTTCTTGGATACTTGAATCTCCAAATTGATTTAATGAACATTTACTCACATAGACTGCACCATTCAAAGGAAGAAAACAGAAAGCATAAGCTGCCTCACTACCTCACTGAAAATCTTTTCTTTTGTTTTAGTCTTTGGTTGCCCAGCAACCTGATTTAGTCATCTGAGTAAGCAATCATGATATTTGCCCAAACAGTTTTCTTCTTTTTTAAATATGATCTTTTCCTCCCTTTCTTAATCATGGGTGCGTATGAAGAGGGATGCATCATATCATAGCTTTCCCATTGCGTAGATGTGTAGGATGTAGACTTTCCCTCAGGAAACCAGCTGGTTTGAAAATATGTTGGATGTCTAAATGATGATAGTGTTAGATTTGTTCTTTTGAAGTCAAAGGGATAAGCAGAATGGTGATATATATATGTATATATGCAATCTTGAATGACTAATCCTTGTACCTTCAAGTTATTCCTTCAACCCATGTCTGAGAATTCCAAAGGGATGTCATGATAGTTAGCTTGCCCATGTCCAGTTTAAGAATTATGAACATAAAATTATATTTATATGAATGTACAGAAATGAACCCAATCCCTTATTGTTTCCAGTATTTTTTTAAGGAATGGATAACAGATTGAATATATATATATATGAATATATATATATATATATGCCTGATACAAACAATTACAAACACACAAATGCAAATTCAGCTTTATATCTTTTTTGTCAACTGACACTCAACATCTTCAGAATATAAAGCATGAAAAATCATCAATTTTCTATACAAGGACTTGGGGTTAAAACTTAGTCTTGGACTTTATGGTTTATCTGATCATGCCAACAAATCTTGGTTTTCAAAAAGCCTCATTTTACTTCATTCCCATTCCTGCATTATTATTAATATTATTAATATTTATTCATTAATAATTATTCATGAATAATTATTAATATTAATTATGTTAGCATTTTGGGATGTGATGCTAGTTCACCTCCTTGTGGTGCACCTTGTATAGCACAGTAGTGTGAACCAAATGACTAAGTTACAAACTTTACCATGTTAAAGTTTGTAACCATCAATATCACACTAGAGATTGGATCAAACCGTTTAAGAACTATAAACACAATAACATTTGTGATCTATGGAACTTCTACAATATGTCCTGGAGTTTTAAAAAAAACCACTACATAAAACATTAAACATACCTGCATTGAAAATAGTCTAAATATAGAAAGCTCCTTTTTGGTTAATGGTAGGAGATGGCTTTCTTTTCCATAGGTAATCTTCACTGCATAACTCTAAATTGTCTCCATAAAAATTTGATTGAACTTAATGATGTGAATAAAAAAAAAGAACTGCAAATCCATCTTTCTGTTTCATTATCCAAATATAGTTCCACATGAGATATTGTGCCTAAGGGAATCCTGGCACTCAAGGTCCTATACTGAAACATTGCATGACCTCATCATCCTGCTGAAGAATTTACCAGAGGCCCTAGCAAAGACATTAAAGAATACTTTTAATTGGAATGGGTATTACAATTAAAACATTTTCCTGATTTCTGGACTTTCCATACATCCTGAATATTATTTAGGATTTTAATTAATATTAATTTAATCAATATTAATTTATTAATAACTGTATAATTTAGCTCTAGGATTAAAATAGAGGCTTTTTAATGATTGATTTTATTTTCAATGGTTGAGAGTGCTTGGTGCTTACAAGCATGTGAGAAATATTTTTAAGGTCACATATTTTATTTGTTTATCCAATTTATTGGCTGCCCATATTAACTCTAGTCAATTATAAAACTGATTTTCTCAATCACGTTCAGTATGAATTCAGTATTGGTTTCAGAGGGGAACATGATCACGGTCATTCTTCAGGAAGATCTGTACTGGGATAGAAATGGAGAGAAGGTAGTTTAATTGGTTCTTTAAAACTTCTTCCCATGTGTGATCAATCTAATTGACCATGGTATCCTATACTGGATAGACTGTGTGAATTAAGATGTCAAGATACTTGATTGCAATAGCTCTCTTTCTATTTAGATCACCAGTTCCAGGATGAAGGGATGCTGAATGGTTATTACTCTTCCCCTGTGGCAATTTTACTATGGGATCCTTAAGAGCTCTACCCTATACCTTGTGATTTTTGAATTTACATCAAATTCCTGATAGTACAAGAATGTCTAGCGATGCGGGTTGAGTTATCACCAACTTGATAATGACACCTTTTATTTAATGCTAGTGAAATAGTTGGTGTTCTGTTCCTCGATCTGATCGCAGTAATTAATTGGATGTGGCCAATGAACTGGGCTCACTGCAGATAACATGGAGAGGTTGGCATCTTTGTCTGATTAAATGGTGTTCACCTTATCTTTGGTGTGGCAGTAGTGTACTTGATATGCCAGCTCCTTTCTAAATCAAGGTTTTAACATTTAAAGCCCAATATAACTTCCTGCCAGATTATCTGAAGCTGCAGATTTCCTTTTATTGGTTTGCTTGGATACTCAAATTGCTAGTCTTATTGCTGGTCTCCTTTCTAAATGAGCTCAACTGTAGAGCTGTAAAACACAAGGGCTGCCTGAGTGACAGAGCCCTATTTGAGCCCTTCCTCCCCAGAGAGTGTTATCGGACCTACCTCATTACTTTCTCAGGACAGAGAAAAATACCTTTTGATTTTTGCAGCATTTCATAGCCTTTTCAGGATTTCCAGATCTTTATCTTAGTTTTGTTTTGCTGCTGATATTACTTTTGACTACATATCTGGCATTGTCTTCATCCTTGATGGGTGATTTTATTTATGCTTTATTATGTGCTTTTGAAATATCGTATGTTATCTTTTTAAATGTACCTGTACACTTATCCAGGTAACCTGAAGTGCAGGACTGTATCAATGTATACAAATAAACAAATATATCAATATTATTTTTCCCAAGGTACAGGTTTATATTGTATATTTTTCTGGATGAGAAACTGGCAAAAAATCCTACAGAAATGAAAGTCATTACGCTTAAAGTGTACAGCTATCTACTTCAGTTTTGAAAAACTAAAAAGTGCAATTGAATAAGCCTATAAATCTAAACTTTATAAACTATTAAATTTTATGCTAGCCTATGAAAGTAACAAAGATTTATGTTGATTTGTCAAAGTTACATACTACAATACAATGCTTTGCTTATGCAATAAGCCAGCCAAATAATCCTTTATAAATAACAACATAAAATATCTATATTATTGTGTTGCTTATTACAAAGCACCCAATGCAAACAAGAATTAAATGATGTTCCACTGTCAGTCACTGGCTGATAGGGAAGCTAATCTAGACAATGCCTCTTGTCAAATTCTTCATGCAACACAAAAAGTTTTACCATATTATATCTGACAGAAATAAAGAAGTGTGTTAAGCCTGGTTTCCCCAACCAGGGTTAGGGAGACAAGCTAAACAGAATGTGCAGCTTAGTCAGATAGGCACACAGATAAATGAGTGAGCTAAGCTTGTATGTTTATTAACATACAGTAAAAATGACAGATACGCTTGTGCTATCAAATATAAAGTTTATTCCATTATGAGTTCATAGCATAGTCAAAATAACAGTCCAATAGTCATGTATCATTTAGTCAGTCCATTCAGGGATATTCAGTTAGCAAAGTCCGTGTTGAATACCCTATGTCAATTCACTTACAAGTCTGTCCTTTGTTTTCTCTCCCGTTCGAGCAAATGCAGTCTTTTTTCCTTGCAGTAATCAGGGATCATCAAAGCCAGAGAGAGAGCAAGCTGCAGCCTTGCTTCTTTTAAAGTGCTTTCACAACCACTCCCTTAATTACTATCCCACAGTTAAAGTTGCAGACACTTTAACTTACAAACTATGATTACATATTATTATTTACCTAAACCAGTTAGGGTAAACAATGTTAGCTCTAACATTCTCCCCTTTTAGGAAATAATAATAAATATAACTATTTACATCTTTAAATCATATTTGTTACAACTCTCTTTAAACTTAGTTACTCCTTGAGCTTTTGTAAATTGGTCTGCAATGTTTTCTTCTGTCATGCAGTATTCCAATTTAATTAGCCCATTCTTTACAGATTCTCTAACATTTAAGTATCTTAAATCAGTATGCTTTGATCTAGTTTTTACAGCAATACTAGTAGCTAATTTTATAGCTGCTTGATTATCCTCGAACACAATAATGGAATCTTTTACAGTTATACCCATGTCTAATAATAACTGTTTGTACAAAATCAAATCAGTGCATAGTAATGACAGACATGAAAATTCCGCTTCCATTGTGGACAAACTGATATGCTGTTGTCTGATTGACCTCCACCCTATTAGTGTCTTACCAAATAATATAGCCATCCCAGATGTTGATTTTCTTGTGTTTATATCAGTTGCAAAACTTGCATCTGCATAGGCACTAAGACTCAAATCACCCTTTGGTTCTATATACAATGCATGGTTCATTGTTTCTTGAGATATCTTAAAACCATTTTTTGTTTTGTTAATTGTCAATCCTAGATACCTTTTAATTTCACCTAAATGCTTTAATTTTATATTTTTGGCTTATAATGATATAATCTCATTAGCTTCATTATTAGTCTTAGTTATCAAAGCAATATCATCTGTAAATAATAACAATAATGACACCGTTCCATTATTTTCTCTTTTAAACACACATGGATCTGCTAAACCAGATTTAAAACCTATATTGTTTAACTCTTTCACAATATATTGGTTCCACTCAAACCCAGATTGTTTCAACCAGTAAAGACTCTTTTTGAGTTTCCAACAATCATTACTATTTACTTTATTGTCTTTTATACCTACTGGTTTTCTTAAATATATAATGTGCTGCAATGGTGCATGTAGATAAGCAGTTTCTACATCTAAATGGTTAATGACATAGTTTTTCTTAGCTGCCCACACTAATGCTGCTCTTAAAGATGTTGCTTTAAGACTTGGTGCAAAAACTTCATCATAATCAGATGCAGTTTGATTAAATCCTTGAGCTACTAACCTAGCTTTATGGGTAACAGTCCCATCATTTCCAGTTTTTACTTTAAATATCCATTTGCACCCAATGGATTTTTCTCCTGGAGGTAATTTAGCATCTTCATAAACTTTCATTACCTTTAATGAATTTAGTTCTTTTTCCATTGCCTTTTGCCAATTCTCCTGATCCTTAGCAGGATACATCCTAAGTTCATCTACACTACTTGGAACTATAGTTACTTGGCAAACTATACTTGCTTGATATCCATCAGGTGGTCTAGTTACACGTGTAGTATGTCTAGGTATTACAGGACTTACAGGTGGACTTTCATTTATTAACTCTTCTTGATTATCTAACTCTTCCTGATTAACAGTTTCCTCTTGTTCTGGTCCTATTTGCTCTTCATGGACTTCTTCTTTAATTGGACTCTTCTTATAACTAGTCTGATCTTTCTGCCTTTTGTAGGGTTCAATAATTACTTCATTATTTAAATCTTGCTCTAATCTATTCCATCCTACATGTTCTAGGAATTTTGCACTAGCACTGGTGTAAACTCTAGGTGTACCTGGTTCCCAGAATCTATAAGATTTATGATTAGATGTATATCCTACAAAATATAATCTTTTAGCTCTATGTTGTCCTTTGTGTCTAAGTTGTGTAGGGATATGCACCCATGCTGGTGCTCCAAATGTGTGCATGTAACTTAAATCAGGTTTTGTACCATGCCACAGTGTGAATGGTAATTCACCTGTTGTTGAATTAACAACATTATTTAATATATGATTACCACACATTATTGCTTCTCCCCATAAATTGTCAGGTAATCCTGAATCAGACATCATAGTTTGTGCTATTGATTGTAATGTTTGGCCTCTTCTCTCTATAAAGGCATTATGTTGTGGCCTATATGGTGCAGACTTTTTATGTTGAATTCCTAACATTCTTAGTCTGTTCTGGAATTTATTATTTGTAAATTCTGTACCATTATCTGTTATAAGAGTTACTAATTTCTTTTTAGTTTTCCTTTCTGCAAATTTAATCCAATTAAAGAGATTTTGATACGTTTCAGTTTTGCTCTTCATTAAATAGCAAAACCCATATCTAGAATAGTGGTCCATTATACTTAGTATGTAACGAGCTCCTCCTACACTTGGTTTTTTAGGACCTATTAAATCTGCAAATACTACCTCTAAAGGCTCTTTGGTAGTAAATCCATCAACTATATTAGCCGGTATGACCCTTGCTTTGCTTTGATTGCAAATATTACATTGCAAATACTTATTACAAGGTTTCAAACTTATTCCCTTAGATAATTCAACAGTTTTCTTAAGCATTTTAAAATTTAAATGCCCTAACCTTCGATGTAACAAGTGAATACATTCATCATGAGGTTTCTTATTTTCATAAACTGTGTTAGCCACCTTTAAACCATTATCATTTAACACATATAATTCACCTCTTAAAGATGCAGTAATTTTCTTATCTTCTTTTTCAATTATGCAGTTATCTCCTTTAAAAGTAACTACATATCCTAGTTTAACCAAAATTTTAACTGAAATTAAATTAAACTTAAGTTGTGGTACATATAACATTTTTACATTCTCTTTTATAAAAGAACAATATGCTATACCTTGACCTTTAGCTTTCAGTTTCCAGCCATTGGCTAACGATATCTGCTGTGTACTCTTGGACATTTTAATAAAATTTTTCTTATCATTTGATATACATTGTGATGCTCCACTGTCAACCACCCATAAATTATTTTTTACAGCTCCGTTACTATACATGGCTAACTCTAAATTTTTATTTTTATTTTGATGACTTTTAGTATTCTGGCCAGCGTTCTGGCACTTTGCTTTTTTACAAAATCTTGCCAAATGTCCTCTTCCTCCACAATTAAAACACTTTTTAATTGCGTATGCAGTAGGAGATTCATTATCTTCTTTTTGAGGTTGCTGCCTCCTTAACTCATCTCTTTCAAGCCTTCTTCTGGCCTCTTCAATCAATCTGCCAGTTATATCAGTTAAAGTTAGGCTTTCCTTTGGCAATATTTCAAGTGAAGTTACGTAGTTATCATAGCTTTCATCAAGTGAAGATAGAATTATGTAGACTTGGTGTAGTTCAGAGAAAATAAGCTCTTTCTCGTGCAGTTCTTGAAAAATGCTTTGCATTGTTTTCAAATGACTCAGCATATCACCATTCTTATGGAGATGTGTACTGAAAAGTTTCCGTGTTAGATTTATGTGAGCACCAACATTATCTCGAACATAAATCCTCTTCAGCTTCTGCCAACACCCAACAGCTGATTTCTCTCCATGGATATAAACAAGTTGCATATCAGTTAAGGTTAAAGCAATAATGCAAATAGCTTGTTGATTTTTATGCATAAATTCTTCTATCTTTATTTTATCTTCCTTATCCTCTGGATCCCATTCTTCTACGTTTGGTGGATTTTCAATTATGTTCCACAAACCTTCTCTTCGTAGAAGCAGGCTACATTTCATAGACCATGATACATAGTTTGTTCCATCCAGCTTGGATATAAGGGACAAACTTTGTAGATTGACTTGTGCCATGTTTTCTTATATGGATATAAAACTATAATTAATAAAACACAGCTGTCTGTTTACTGTAATGTATAACAACACAAACTCTCACTTTTACATAAATCTGTTTTATCCTAGTTAAACTGACTTTGCAGCCTCTGGGCCCATAACCAGTGTTAAGCCTGGTTTCCCCAACCAGGGTTAGGGAGACAAGCTAAAAGAATGTGCAGCTTAGTCAGATAGGCACACAGATAAATGAGTGAGCTAAGCTTGTATGTTTATTAACATACAGTAAAAATGACAGATACGCTTGTGCTATCAAATATATAGTTTATTCCATTATGAGTTCATAGCATAGTCAAAATAACAGTCCAATAGTCATGTATCATTTAGTCAGTCCATTCAGGGATATTCAGTTAGCAAAGTCCGTGTTGAATACCCTATGTCAATTCACTTACAAGTCTGTCCTTTGTTTTCTCTCCCGTTCGAGCAAATGCAGTCTTTTTTCCTTGCAGTAATCAGGGATCATCAAAGCCAGAGAGAGAGCAAGCTGCAGCCTTGCTTCTTTTAAAGTGCTTTCACAACCACTCCCTTAATTACTATCCCACAGTTAAAGTTGCAGACACTTTAACTTACAAACTATGATTACATATTATTATTTACCTAAACCAGTTAGGGTAAAACAATGTTATCCCTAACAAAGTGTAAAATTGTTCTGAACAGCCTGGACATTACAGCAAAAGAATGTAATTTTCTTAGCATTGCACTCTTCGTAAGAGGTAGAGTATAATAAAACCTGCATAACATTCTCTATTGATATTAACCCACAAGAACAGAGATGTTTCTTATACAGGATATTCTAAATCTGCCATGTAATCCTGCTGATGGAAGCAAATCAACTCTTGCATTTATGAACATCCTTCTACATTTTGGGAGAAGTTGCGAGAGAAGGCATCTGGCAGTTTTCCTGCCAAGATGGATAAAATTCTTGTTGACATCCTTTTTTGAGAACATAATCCTTGTTGAGCCACAGTGGTACAGTGGTTAGAGTGCAGTACAGCAGGCTGCTGACTGCCAACTGCCTTTAATTTGGCAGTTCAAATTTCACCTGGCTCAAGGTTGACTCAGTCTTCCATCCTTCTAAGATTGCTAAAATGAGGACCCAAATTGTTGGGGGCAATATGCTGACACTGTAAACTATTTAGAGAGGGCTGTAAAGCACTGTAAAGCGGTATATAAGTCTAAGTGCTCTTGCTCTTGCTATTGTTGGCCATTGTGAAAGGAGAAAACAGTGGGCTGATGGCCAACCTTCCTGCTCCAGCCTTCCTCTCCCTTTTGATGGTTTTCCCCATGGCAGGAATTTGTCCAGGCTCAAAGCACCAGGACAAGGAGAATCAGCACTTGGAGCCAGAGTTTAGATGAAGGGAGACCATCAGGCAGACCCACAGAGAGAAGCCCTATAGAAAAGGCAACCCAGAGAGAGAGAGAAAGAAACAGAAACATAACAAAACAATGTGGGGGAATCCAGCAGCATTAAAGAGCAATGGGAAGAAATATCTTGGGAAATTGAGATGGACAGGAAGTAGAGTTTTCTTGAAAAAACTTAGTGACAAACGTGCAATAACACTTGCCATTTGCCATCATAATACCAGCAATATTTTTAAAAACTTCAGAACACCTGCAGCACAGAAAAGCGTAGTCAAATGCAGGAAGGTGAATAATTGGGTAGGGCAAAGGCCTGAGAACATCACAACCATCAGTTATAAAGAAAGTTAATCCCAACCACAGGTGCAGTCTTTAAGAAGCAAGGAAGAAGACCAAATGAAGCCACACATGTAACCATGGGCATAATGAATGGGAGGGCCTGGTGGCATTTGAAGGGGTCAAGGAAGTAAATCTGAGTGAAAAGAGAAAATATACTGGACTAGGTAAGATCGAATGATGAGAGATGGAGGGAGGGAAGGAAGGAGGAAGAAAAGAGAAATAATATCTTATGAATGCAGAGCCATTATAAGTAGATGTATAATAGTAATTAAGCAGAATTAGATAGTGAAATGTAACAACACAAGATAAAAATAAGAAAACAGAACAATCTCTTAAGTGGAATTGGGTACAGAGTGGAATATAACAAAATAAGATAAAATAAGAAAAACACTTGGGAATAATAAAAACAAAGCATTGTCTTCCTATTCAAAAAAATCTTTATTTTAAAGCATATTTTTGTAACAAAATCCCTTTTGAGCCTGTTTTCTGGTAGGAAACCATCTCCCCCTAAGAACCCATGAACACCTGCTTCTTTGCTACTCCAAATTGCCCATAACTCAAAAAGAATAAATATTCAGGAAGAAATAAAGAAAAATGAAAATTTAAAAATCTGGCCTGCTACTTCTGGATGGAAAATTATCATAAAATATATGAGGAAATAATCCCACTGGAAAGCATTTATTTTTCAGTCAGTAATTGGCAGTTGCTAATCATACACTGGTTTCTACTCCCCATAGACCAATCTCTAGCTACACGGTTGCTTTGGGGATATATCCAGAAAGCTTTCTGATAACTCCTAGGAATTCAGTTTGTACCATTTCAAGCACTTGATAATTAAGATAAGGGCCCAGTTGTACACCATATAAAAGCTGTGCTGATGATTTTGTCGGAAGTAATTTAATAGCAGCAGCTATCAGCCCATTCCCTTACATACAAGAGAAATTACAGAATGGCTGCTGAATTTATCTGGGTAATCAGTGTTGCATAATCTGTTTTTGTTTTCACTGAAGACTGAAAAAACCACCCTCCGCAATCCAGCTTGGACCATTTGGCAAGGGCCGTTATCTTGGGCTTTTAATGGTTTCTTTGTAGATGTTACTGTAGAGGGAAAGAGGTTTCAAAAGCCTCCCAAGACTCATTATGATTTATGACAAAGACATATTGTCAACACACAGTAACATTAGAAAGTTCCACTCTGCCAACCTAGGCGGATCTTGATGCATTTTATGTGGAATATTGGGTAGTGTGTTTATGTAGTGTGTTTATATAAAAGATGTAAAGTCTCCAATAACTGACACCTCTTTGCACTGAAAATTGGATTGAAAGTAAACTGCTTGGATAGCATCTCTCAAATAACTGTTGGAATATAACATGCTGACTGAGCATGATTTCCATAATGTCTAAGTTCTTCTCAGAAACACAAATATTGCCACTTCTGTGGTGATCTGGCACTTCAGCTATTTGATTTTCCTCTTCAATAATGGCCTCCTTATTCAATGGACATCATGTGTATGTTCAATTGTAAGAAAAATGAATGTACTGTAGAAAGCAAAAATCACTTTAACATGACCTTTAAGACAAATTCAGAAACAATGACAATTCTAAAACTCTAGGGGTTCTCAATAAACTTGTATTTCATCAAAATGGTGACATAATATAAAGCCTGCATATATGTCCTAAAATCTGATGAAAGTATATAAGTTGCAGTTTCTGTATCATGACATCATGATTCATTGTTTGCGTGCACACACTCACAGAAAGCTATGAATTCTCGTGTGGGCTAATACCAGCTGAAACTTAGTTATCTGCTCAAAATGGAAGAGACAGAAGGCATGCTGGATCAAATGATTAGTCTGTTGTTTTTAAAGGACAACAGCAACAATGTAATGTTTTGCGGCCCACAAAATCTTGCCATTTGTCAACAACTAGGCTGTAATCAGTCTTGCTTATCAAACAAAGATTGCTAAGGGATTTGATTGTATATTCTCATTTTATGTTATCCATATTCTTTTTTTTTTTTTGAAAAGAATTTTATTGATTTTCTACAAACAAACAAGACAAACAAAACATTAAAACATCAACTCTCATATGTACATCCAGCATATCGGTTGGTTCATCAGTTTTGTGCATTCATTTTGTAGTCTCAATTACAATTATGTTACATAACAACTCATATTGTCAATCGAAACTTATATATCCTAATATCGCTATTAAAAAACAACAACTTTTGATTATACTTTTAATTATTCATGCTTTATGAGATAACAATACTTTAAATAGTTTATTCTGTAACAAATCATATAATCATACCCAATCTATCCTAAAAACACTTTATAAATATAATGTCAAATAACAAAGGTGAAAGAAAAAATAAAGATATTCCTTGCTGTCTAACATTCTAAATATTCTATTATCATATTTTGTCATCTAGCCATTGATAAAAAAGATCCCAAATTTCATAAAATTGTTTATCCTCTTGCTCTCTAATTTCAAATGTCAATCTACTCATCTCAGCACATTCCAATATTTTCTTAATAATTTCTTCCTCTGATGGTATTTTCTCACTCTTCCAATTCTTAGCAAATACAATCCTAGCCGCTGTTAATACATTTACAATCAGGTATTTCAAATCTTTACAATATGTATCAGGTAAGATTCCCAATAAAAAGATCTCTGGTTTCAAGTCTATGTGTTTCTTTGTCATTTTTTCCAACCACATGCAAATTTTAGTCCAATATTTTCTAGCATCCTCACAAGTCCACCACATATGGTAATATGAACCAGGTATCTGATGACATTTCCAGCATTTTTCAAATTTGTTCTTAAACATTCTTGCTATTCTTGTCGGGGGAAAGTGCCACCTGTAAAACATCTTATACAAGTTTTCTTTATATGCTGTTGACATTGTCATTTTATAATTTTGAGACCACAATTTTTGCCATTTCTCTAAATCAATCCCATATCCAAAATTCTTCCCCCAAACAATCATAGTTTCTTTAACTTATTCTTCCTCTAATTTAATTCCCAGTAAATAACCATATAATTTTTTAATCACCTTCTCATCAGTACCCATCAAGATCTTATCTAAGTCAGTCTGTTTACCATAGAATCCCTCCGTTTTAGAATCTTCATCATACCTTGAATGTATTTGTGCATATGAAAACCAATTTATCTTTATACCTTGTTCCTCTAAGTTTTGAATCGATTTAAGTTCACCCTTTTCATCCAATAGTTCCCCATATCTAACTGTTTGTTCCTTCTTATAAATTATCGGATAGGAAAATGCTTCAATAGTCGATAACCAAACTGGAATTTTCAAATAACATTGTCTTTTTATCTTCTCCCAGTTTAACCACAAAGACTCCCGTATATAATGCCTTCTAAAATAACCCTGTGTTTTAGTTCCCTAAAACCATAAAAAAGCATGCCAGCCCAGCAGCAAATCATGACCTTCTAGTGTCAACAATCTAGCCTTTCTTAATGTTATCCATTATTTGACCCACATCAAACTTGCAGCTTAATACAATTCCCAATTAGGCAGGTCAAAATCTCCTCTAATTCCAGCATCTTGCAAAAGCTTTAGCTTTATTCTCGCTTTTTTACCTTGCCATATAAACTTCAACATGATTTTATTTAAATCTTCAAAATAGACTTTTCCAAGCCTAATTGGTATTGTTTGAAACAGAAATAGAATTCTGGGTAAAATATTCATCTTAATTGTTGAAATTCTCCCTATTAATGACAATTGCAAGTTTTCCCATTTCTTCAAGTCTGTAGCTATCTGTTGTTTAAGTTTAATATAATTATTCTCTTTTAATGTACATCTTGCTGTCAAATATATCCCCAGATACTTAACCTTATTTGTAACTTGAATTTTCAAAAGATCTGCCAGTTCTTCTCTTTGTCTCAGTAGCATGTTCTTTGTCAAAATCTTTGTTTTATCTTTATTTATTTTCAAACCAGCCACCTCACCATATGTCTCTATCTTTTCCAATAACTTTGGAGCTGTTTCTAGCGGATCTTCCAGAATAAAAGCTAAGTCATCAGCAAAAGCTTGTAGTTTAAATTCTTCCTTTTTAATTTTCATTCCTTTTATGCTTTTATCATCCCTAATATTTCTATTCAACACTTCCAAAGTCAACACAAATAGCAAAGGAGATAGGGGACATCCTTGTCTTGTGCCTTTTCTTATATTAATAAAATTAGTAAGTTCTCCCTCCATCATTACCTTTGCTGTCTGTTTATTGTATATGGCTTCTATTGCTTGAATAATTTTTTTGGCAAAACCCATCTGTTCCAATAGTGATAACATAAATCTCCAGTTCACGTTATCAAATGCCTTTTGAGCATCTAGGAATATCAAAGCCATTTGCTTTTCAGGATGAGCCTCATAATATTCCAAAGTATCCAGGATTACTCTCATATTGTCTCTGATTTGTCTCTTTGGCAGAAATCCATTTTGATCTGGGTGGATAAAATTATTTAAATATTTTTTAAGTCTTTCTGCTAAAATTGAAGCAAAAATTTTATAGTCTGCATTCAATAAAGAAATAGGTCTATAGTTCTTAATTTGCAGTGGGTCATCCTATTCTTTTGGAATAAGTGTAATATAAGCCTCTGACCATGTTTTGGGTATCATCTTCTTTGACATAACTTCATTCATAACTTCTAACAATGGGATGCTCAATGATTCTTGAAATGTTTTATAGAATTCTGCCGGAAACCCATCTGGACCTGGTGCTTTCCCATTATTTTGTGTCTCAAGTGCTTCATTTAATTCCATCATAGTTATATTGCTTTCTAACATTTCTTCAGTCTCTTTGGGTATCTTCGGTAAGTTAGCATTCTGTAGATACTGTTTAACTTTTCCCTCATCAATATTCTCTTGTTTATATAGTTTCCCATAAAAATCTCGAATAATTTCCTTTTTCTCCTTATTGCCATAACAAATTTGGCCTTGATCATCTATTAGCTTCAATATTTTTCTCGATTCCTTCTCCTTTCTCAATTTATATGCTAGCCATCTACCTGGTTTATTTGCATCTTCAAAATAATTCTGTTTAGAATTTCTAATTTTCTGTGCCAGTTCTTCTTTCTCTATTAATTCCATTTTATGTTTAATTACATCCAGCTTCAAATTAGTATCTTTTTTCTGTGGCATTTTCTGTAATTCTTTTTCAAGTCATTTATACTCATCTTCCAACGCCTTAGAAGTTTGCCTTTTCCTAATATTCTTTTTTCTTGTGTAATCTATTATCAAACCTCTAGCATATGCCTTCATTGTATCCCAAACATTCTGCATTGAAGTATCTTCTTTTTTATTTTCTCTGAAGAAAAAAGCCAGTTCCTTCTCCATCCGTTGTATAAAATCTTTTTCCTTTAAGATAGTATCTCGATCTTTTTTTTTTTTTGTCTCTTCCATTTAATTGTCATTGGGTTATGATCTGCCCAAGTACTTGTTTTGATATTTGTTTCTTGAATATTGAATATTAATTCTGTTGAGATCCAAATCATATCTAATCATATCTAATCTGGACCATGATAATAAAAAGTATATTGTTTAGCTTTAACATTTCTTTCTCTCCAAATATCTTTTAAGGTTAGTTCATCTGTCATTTTAAAAAAAGGTTTGGGGAGAGTCTTTCTATTTTGCTTTGTTGTTGTTGCTATATAGTCCAATTTATTGTCCACAATTCCATTAAAGTCTCCCATCATAATTATATTAACATAGTCCAGTCCAATTATTTTCATGAGTAGTTTTTTTATAAAACTCTTCTTGTTTATCATTCGGAACATAAATTGCAATCAAGAGTATTTTTATATTATTGTTCATTATTTCTACCATTAATACCCTTCCGTCTTCATCCGTATAGATCAGTTTTGCTTTGCTCTTTAATGTACAGAACCACTCCTCTTTTCTTACATTGAGTCAAAGAAGTAAATATTTTCCCTAGTTTTGGCTGTACTAACAATTGTTCATGTTGTTTTTTAATATGAACTTCTTGTAGACAAATTATATCAAATTTTAATTTCTCTAATTTATGAAAGGTTTTCCTTCTTTTAACAGCTGAATTGAGTCCATTTATATTCACTGTAATCAGTTTTTTTTCTTCCATGATTATGCTTTATATTTCGGTCTAACAGCTCTCGTGGATCTCACTTCACGCTGTTCTTATCCATATTCTTGCTTTATTAACAAATGTACCTCGTTCACAAGTTTTGCTAGACCATCATATAGTTGGTTGGTTTCTGGCTTAGGTTTAAATGAGAGCCAGACAGCTTTGGTTCACCCCATAAACCATAGTTATAAAACTCCCAGCTTAGGTGATTCCATGAAGTCTTTTCCTCAGATTCCAATGATCAACTTTGTTATGGTATATAAGTAGTCCTTGTTTATGATAACAATTGGGACTAGCAACTCAGTTGTTAAGCAAAGCAGTTGCTAATGTGACTGTGTTTATGACCTTGCTCCAGCTTTCCTTTGCTTTAGAGACCTGCAAAGGTCATAAATGCAAGGATAGAGCATAAGGTTACTTTTTAATCGCTGTCGTAACTGCAACCAATCACTGGTATGAGGCAGTTGCTAACTGAAGATTATCTGTAATACCCATTTCCTATATTACTTACTTTCTCCAGTAAAAAATGGAAGCAGCTCATAGAATGGAAGTATCTCATAAAAATCAAATGCAATCAATAAAAAGTGCAATAAAAATAAAATCAATTCATAACTTATATTTGTAATCAGTCCTTTCCCACAATTATTTGAACCAAATTGCAAATCCAACGCATAGCCTCCAGAGATTGTGTTAATCTCTGCTCACTCCAAATCAGAGTTCTCAAAGACTCACAGAACCATCCCTGTCATGTAGCACTATTTGACCATGAGGGGGTCTGTGAGACAGGCAAGAAGAACAAGAATGAGTGTACAGCGTTTGCACATAAAATATGAATTATATAATTTGTATCTGTTGCAATTGACACAAATTACATCATTCAAATTATTTGCCTAATGCACATGACAACTTTTCAGGTTCTGCCAGAGGCCTGAGGTCAAACTCTTTTTTTTTTTTGAAATATTTTCTTCAATCTCATACTATTTCTTACTTCTCTTACACACATTCCCACATGCGCGTGCAGAGATTTCATTTGACATTACTAAATCAGTTGTGAGATAAGCAGAAAGTACACATAATTTTAGTTGACTATGAATATACTTATAGATAGTAAGCCTAACTTGGGGGGACGGGGAACAGAGAATGTTATGAGAACATGCAGAGTACATGGATTGCAGCCAGAATGTTCAAATTAGCAAGTCATTTTCATTTATGACTTCCCAGAAAGTACATAAAAAGCTACTGAAGTAATTCACAGTTCATTACCATAAATTTCTGTTTCAAGGTGGAACTGACAATGTTAATTGTCTTATGGACCAGTGATTTGAATTTTTCCTTATAGTGGCATCCCCATTTTGACCAGTGCTTTACTTGTGCTCATTCATCATTTACAGCTGTGGTGAGAGATACATGGCTGTCTAGAAGAGGTGGACTCTTTGTTTTCCTCATTGTTGGCCATGTTGAATACGGCTGATGGGAGTTGTAGAAAATCATCATGTGGAGAGCCACAGCTTTCTCAGCTCTGAGATATAAGGAGAACATGTTTTAGAGTAGGGATATCAATTTCACATCGTCACAACAGCATCACATGGCATATTGGGACTTCGCTAAACCAGGCATGGGTGTGGCCAGCACATGACACACAGGCCATGAGTTTGACAGCCCTGCTATGTTTGTGGAATCTTGATTGGATAAGGAAACATCTGAACTCCCCAGTGGTTTCTCTAAATGGCAAATGGAGAACTATTTTGGCTATAAAAGACATAGATGTATTTATTTTTCATCCCAATATTTTTAATGAATCGATTTGATTGCTGGGAACTAAAAAAGCAAGTCCTCAAGGAACTGGCATCATTTTGAAACTCCATCCCATCTCTGATTTACTTGGGTGATTTTTCTGGCATCAGGCTTGTAGGATTCCTGTGTTTGAATATTTTGCTCATGGAAAGCATTTCAGGACTCTTAAAATAGATTAATCTGTCTGCATAGAAGGTATGGGGAGAAGCAAATGAAGAGCAATTTCCGAAATCTAATTTTATAGTACACAAGTTAATAGTCAGATGTAGGCTGCTCCTGTCCTTTTCTCTGCAGTCTGTCTTTTTCCCCCAACATGAACAAGTAAGCTAGGGCTCTGCAATGCAGCAGAGTTGCTTTCTTCAACCTGCAATTTTCTCCACAATCAGTTTCTAACACTCTCAGAAATCTAGCACTGGATTTTGCCAGAGCTACTTGGTGCTGAAAAAAGGTTCATGAAAGCGTCCATACTTATTTTTTTAATTATATAGAAACGCTTCCCTCACCCACCCACCCATCCTCCACACACCTTCCTCAATACCCATCCAAACACGGAGCGTTGATATCTTTAAAAACCAAAACACAATAGGGTTGGCTTTATCTGATATGATCCCAGCAGTGATGATGAATTCTCCGAAAAGTTCCATCAAGAATATAGAGAAGAAAAAATATCAAGTATCAGCATTTTTCTTAAAATAAATGATCCAGGTTGTCTGGCCCAGTCCAGAAATATGAACCTGTATGGAGGAAAAACAGAAGAAGAAAAGTCTATTTTAGTTGTATATGATTTCTGGTGGCAACATGGACAAATCCGTGTAATTTTCTTTATAATTGTTTGAAGCAGTGGTGGGATTCAAATTTTTTTACTACCAGTTCTGTCGGTGTGGCTTGGTGGGCATGGCAAGGGAAGGATACTGTAAAATCTCCAATCCCTCCCCACTCCTAGGGGAAGTACTGCAAAATCCCATTCCCTCCCCACCCACTGACCTGCTCTCCAGCTCCCTTCTTTTGTGCAGGGCAACAAAAGAAGACTCAGCCAATCAGCTGGGACTTGGGAGGCAGAGAAGAAATGGGGCAGGGCCAGTCAGAGGTGGTATTTGCCAGTTCTCTGAACTACTCAAAATTTCCACTACTGGTTCTCCAGAACTGGTCAGAACCTGCTGAATACTACCTCTGATCTGAAGGTATTTGTTATTGCTTTTCTTAGGAATGTTTTTTTTACCTTGCCAGGCTAGTCAATAGATTTTCAATAGATGTAAATGCTTCACAACTAACTTTACTTAGTTTTCAAGATAGAGAAGCAGAACGTAATGGTAAATGCTGTAATCAGAAAGCCACAGATATAATCTTGAAGCAATCTGGTATTGCTGTTATATCAAAAAAGTTTTTGTATATATAGTTACATCACAGAGGTTGTACTATATTAGCATACTCCAAACCCTTGCAACTGATTGGTCCAGACGGACAGCGACCCGATTGGTTGAAACCTCGGCCGTGATTAGAGCACTAGGAATCTACCGCGATTGGCTGCGCCGATCGCAGGAGATTCAAAGCACTGCCATTGGCCGCCGAGCCGCTAGCCAGCCCTATATGAAGGGCTGCCGCGGCTCGTATCCCCAGACTGTTCTTATCCTAAATAAAGAGCTGAACTCACTAAGATGGTCTCGCGTATCCTTCAAACCGATCCACCTCAGATCTAACAGAGGTGATGCAGCATAAAGACAGGAAATATTGCCCTCATTTTGAGTTTCCTCATGACAGTATACAACTTATCCGATTTAACTAGATGGTGTCTGAAAACTGTATTCCAATGAGGGCAAGGCCAAGTCCTCTGGATTTATTTTGACTTTAATTACACCAAGCCCCTGAGTTAAGAATGCCCCAATTTAAGGATCACCTGTAATTAAGAGCAGAGCCTATTGTAGCTAAATTTGAGTTAAATATACGAGTCATTTTATATACACATTAGTTCAAGCGCATTGCACAAGACTACTTATATGATATTATACAGTAATACTGTTCTGTCTTACATACAAAAAGGATAGATCTTGGGAATGGAAATCGATCTTAAATTGGTGGCTACCTGCACAGATAAAGATCTTTATAGGTAGTCCTTGACTTATGACCACAACTGAGCCCAAACTTTCTGTTGCTAAGTGAGACATTTGTTAAGTAAATTTTGCCCCATTTTACGACCTTTCTTGCAATTGTCATAAATATTAGTCAATTGCCAAGCATCTGAATTTTGATTACATGACCTGCAACAGTCATGTGTGTGAAAAACAGTCATAAGTCACTTTTTTTTTACTGCATTATAACTGTTAAATCCTGAGCATGGGTGCAAGGAATGGAGACGAGACATCGAACTGTGACTTCAACTCTTTATTGTGACTTCAGAACAGGGCAAATACTTGGGCAGCAGCAGCTCTTTCATAGATCTGGCTGCTGTCAAAACAACCAATGATTTGAGTTTACCACTTTAACAAGCGTCCAATCAGAGAGACCCACTAACAGCCAATCGGACTGGCCAGAATCGACCAATCATGACTCGCTATTCGCGGGCCAATGAGAAGTGCAGGATTATGAGCCTGCTGTAAAGTAAAGCTATTAGGGTTGTTACTGATGCGTTGGCTTAGTCCATAACACCCCTCCCCCCAGGTTCCGTCTGAGGGGTGGGGTGACGTATTCTCGTAAGTAGGCAGGTCACTTCACCTGTCTGCTTGATCTGCGCTATTCCACCGGTTTCTGTCCTGGCTCTAGTTCCGGTGGGCTGCTTGCTGAGCTGGATGGCGAAAATGGTCCCGCTGTTTCGTCGAATGGCTCTGGGCTGTTCTCTCTGCTCTCGCCAATGCTGACCTCCGGGTTCCCTGGATTTGTTTCCATTGTGGTGCTGTCACGTGGCGAGGCCACTCCCTGGCTCGGTTCTCCTTCTGGTGGTGAGTATCTCATGGTTGGTTGTGGGGACTGCTGGGTTTCGATTGTTAAATCATCTGTTATTTCTTTTTTGGTCCCTCGATGTCCCTTCCCCCCCCCCAGTTGGAGATTCAGGGGATGAGATGGGAGTAGGTGCTAGTCTGGAACGAAGTTGGTCTATGTGGCGCTTCCACATTTTACCATCTGCAGTTTGTAGATGATAGGATCAGGGTCCCGTAAGTTGCGTTATGGTAGCAGGGACCCACATTGGGTCGCCCGAGAAGTTTTTTGCAAAAACGGGGTCACCTTCCTGGAATGATCGACACTTGCTGCTGAATCCTAGGGGTTGTTCAGGCGTGTAAGCAGGGTGGAGGCAATCGAGATGCGAGCGAAGTTTCCGGCCCATCAGGAGTTCAGCTGGGGTTCTGTTTGTGGTGCTGCTTGGGGTAATATTTTGGAGGAGAAGCATCCAGGTTATTTTGTCATCAATGTCACCATGGTCCATTTTGTGTAAAGTCTTCTTTACAAATTGAACCATTCGCTCAGCCCTACCACTGGCCACAGGGTGAGCTGGCGATGTTAAGGCATGGCGGATGCCCCGGTCCACTAGGTACTGTTCGAATGCCAGGGCAGTCAATTGGGGGCCATCATCAGAGACCAGGACATCCAGCAATCTGTGGGTAGCGAATAGCTTATTCAGTTTTTTAATGACCGCCTCCGTGGTGGTGCTTTTCATCTTTGGACCTCGAGCCAGTTAGAATAGGCATCCACGGTTAGGAGGAAAGTGTGTCCTCTTGTGGATCCCGCAAAATCGATGTGGATACAGGACCAGGGACCTCGAGGCGTTTCCCACTGAGTTGGGGGTGTTTTTGGAAGAGCAGAACGAGTCTCCTGGCATTTGCTATACGTCGCTACCCAGGTCTCTATCTGCTTGTCTAACTCAGGCCACCATGTGTAACTCCTGGCCAATGCCTTCATCTGCACGATGCCTGGATGTCCATCGTGCAACATTTTTAAAACTTTATGTTGTAATTTCTCCGGGATTACAACTCTGTCTCCCCACAAGATGCAGCCCTTTTGGGAGAATAGTTCTGTCTGTTGATTTCTGAATGGCTTGAAAGTGTAGTTGGGTTCGCTGTCCGGCCAACCCCATTCCACCCAGCTGAGGACTCGTGCCAAAGAAGGGTCCTTTTTCATTTCTGAGGTGATGTCTCAAGCGGTCAGCGGTGATGATTTAAGAGTTTTGATTTGCAATACGGTTAGGGTTGGAGCTGGGTCCTCTATGACGTCTGGTAGTGGAGAGCGGCTCAAAGCGTCAGCATGGGGAATGGCTTTCCCCAGGCGGTGTTGCAATTGGTAATTGTAGGCGGCTAAAAATTCTGACCAAGGTGTCATTCTTGGTGATAAGATGTGGGGAGTTTGTTTCCCACCAAAATACCAAGTAGCGGCTTGTGGTCTTAATTATGGCAAAGGATCTCCCATACACATATTCATGAAAACATTTAATTGCGGATACAATGGCGAGAGCCTCTTTATCAAGTTGGCTATAGTTCCTTTCAGTTTTAGACAAAGTTCTCGAAAAGAACGCAATAGGTGCCTCATTCCCATTTGGCAGGACATGGCTTAAAATGGCTCCCACTCCAAATGGTGAGGCATCACAGGTAAACGTTAAGGGTAAAGTCTCGTTGTATTGTATCAATACAGCATCGGAAGTTAAGAGGTCTTTTACTTATTGAAATGCCCGTTCTTCACGCCGTCCCCAGACCCAGGAAGCCTTTTTGTCGAGAAGTCTATGCAGGGGTTCGGCTACGGTCGCCTTCTGGGGCAAGAAGATGTTATAAAAGTTAATGAGTCCCAGAAAGGCTTGGAGGTCTGTCTTATTTCTAGGTCTTGGGGCGTTTTTGATTGCAGTTTGTTTTTTTTCGGTGGTATGGATTCCCTGTCTGTTGAGAAGGTATCCCAGGAACTCCACTCTCTCCGTACAAAGTTGACACTTGTCCCTTTTTACTTTCAGGCCAGCATCTTTAAATTTTTGAAGAACCTTTCAAATTTTTGAAGAACCTTTCAAATTTTTGAAGAACCAGGGGAGAAGGCAGAGCTTCAGGGGAGAAGGCAGAGCTTCATTTTGGCGATACAGCTGTGATCTCGGGGCTCTGAGATCGCAGCTGATATTTTCGCCCCTGGTCGGTCCCAACGGACCTAAACCGTCCTGTAGAGAAGGTGACCGTGAAGGGCATAGTCCCAGGATCCCAGGTATATCGCAAAACCCCTGGTTTGATCCAGGAGAAGCCCTTTTGCTGGTGGCAGAGAGGCAGCCTCCATAGCTGCTGAAGTCGAGACAGCTCTGGAAAGAAAGTGGTTGGAAGTGAAAGTGTGTCAGCTGGGTGAGAAACTTCTTTTTTGTTGTAAATTCACTGAGATTTGAAAGGGCACCCTGAATAGAGAAGAAACCTGTGAGATTTTTTTTTTTTTTGACAAAAACTGTATGAGAGGTTTTTTTTAAAGTGATGTCAAATTGAGGCTTGGATTTTTTTTTTTCTTGGGACATTAGTGTGACTTTGTAGGTAATCGGACTGAATTTTCTCTTCCATATATTTTTATGCTCCTTTTGATTTTTTAATGTTCTTTTAGGACAGAGGCTCCCTTTGGCTATTTTTTCTTTTTATAAATTACTTTTTTTTTTCTGGCTGGGGGGGAAAGAGTATTAAGAAACTTTGTAACACTGCCAACTAGAGGCTTGAAAATATTTTATTTGAATTGGAGAGAACTGTAAGAAGACTCCTTCTCAAGGACATTTCAATGTGACAAGATAGAGGGAGAGCACAGCAAAATATTATTACAGGTGTTCTCCTGGACTCTTATCAATATTTTAACATTTGAGGCTTGGCTTTGAAGCTAGTGGAGGAGAGAGTCATAATAAGAGCCTTGGACAACTAAATAAAGTGCAGTGTGCTTTCTTATTTTTTTATTTTTGTTACTTGTGATACTCCTACTCGCCAGCCTCTTTGTAAATTTTAATTCTAGTAATATTCTTATTTTTGCTTTTTATTTCAAAGGGAAAGCCTCAGAGCCTTTTCTTTATTTTTCTTTTTTTTCTCCTTATCTTTACTGGGATCCTTTTGCTTTTTCTATTCATGTTTTTGGACCACTCTGTTTTTTCTTTTTAATTATTGAAACTTCCCAATTGGATTAAGGTGTGAAGAACCTGAAGGAATTTCTTCTTTTTTTCCTTTATTTTTGTTCTTTTTCTTCTTAATCAATATTATTTTGGGGGGATTTTTTTTCTTTCTATTTTTCATTTTTTTATGGTGGACTACTTCGTAATTGGATTAGGGTCTAGAAGAACCTGAAGATTTTTCTTCTTTTTCTTTTTCTTTTTTCCTCCTTTTTCTTCTTTGGTTTTGGGCTTTTTACTATTGGATTTTTCCATTTTGGATTATAATTGGCTATTCTACCAGTTGGATTAAAAGCTAAAAAGAATTTGAAGCATTTGAAGCATTAAAATGAGCAGAAAACCAAAATCATCTGGCGTTTCCACTTCTACCTCTGCCTCCCCACCAGCTGGAGGACAACGTTTAATTCAGACAATGTTGAAGCAAGATAAAGAACAAGAAAAAGTGACTTTACAGATGATTATGCAAGGAATTCAAGATCTCAAGATAAAAACAGATACTATTGAACAAAGAATAGAGAAGACTGATGAAAAAGTGGAAAATATTAAACAAATGATGGTGAAGTATGAGGAGAGATTCCAAAAAATTGAGGAAGAAGGTAAACAAAGAGAGGAGAAGATTGGAAATATTGACAATAGATTAACAGTGGTTGAACAAGATAAAAGTGGGATGTTGAGGTGGGAGATGGAAAGGTCAGAATTTTATCTCAGATTTCAAAATATAGAAGAAGAAAAAGGACAAAATTTGGCTGCGATAATGATAGAAATTTTGGCGGATGCTTTGGAAATTACAGAGGAAAAGATGATGGATGGAGTAGATGAGGTATATCGAGTTTATACAAGATATGCGATGAGAAATAAATTACCAAGGGAAGTCCATATTAGATTTACCAAAAAATCCATTAAAACACAAATACTACAAGTGGTAAAAGAGAAGACATTGAAATACAAAGGCAAAGAGATTGTGGTTTTAAAACAAATACCCAGAAGAGTGAGAAAGATGAGAAGAGAATATCGATTTCTGACCAAAACGCTATTGGAAAATGAAGTGAATTATAGATGGCTGATTCCAGAAGGATTAATGTTTATGTGGCAAGAGCAGAGACATAGAATTGATTCAATTGAGAAAGCAGAACTTTTCCATGCAGAATTTTTTGGAAGGAGAGAAGAGGAGGCAAAGAAAGAGGTCTCATTAATTGAGTTTCAAGAGGAACAATTGGAGACTGAAAAAGAGAAAGGTGCAGTAGATGGACAGGTGGATAGTAAAGAACAGCGTGAAGTGAGATCCACGAGAGCTGTTAGACCTAAATATAAAGCATAATCATGGAAGAGAAAAAACTGATTACAATGAATATAAATGGACTCAATTCAACTGTTAAAAGAAGGAAAACCTTTCATAAATTAGAGAAATTAAAATTTGATATAATTTGTCTACAAGAAGTTCATATTAAAAAATAACATGAACAATTGTTAATACAGCCAAAACTAGGGAAAATATTTACTTCTTTGACTCAATGTAAGAAAAGAGGAGTGGTTCTATACATTAAAGAGGCTATCCCAGCAAAACTGATCTACACGGATGAAGACAGAAGAGTATTAATGGTGAAAATAATGGACAATAATATAAAAATACTCTTGATTGCAATTTATGCTCTGAATGATAAACAAGAAGAGTTTTATAAAAAAAACTACACATGAAAATAATTGGACTGGACTATGTTAATATAATTATGATGGGAGACTTTAATGGAATTGTGGACAATAAACTGGACTATATAGCAACAATAACAAAGCAAAATAGAAAGACTCTCCCTAAATCTTTTTTTAAAATGACAGATGAATTAACTTTAAAAGATACTTGGAGAGAAAGAAATGTTAAAGCTAAACAATATACTTTTTATTCAAATAGACATTTATCATGGTCCAGGTTAGATATGATTTGAATCTCAACAGAATTAATATCTAATATTCAAGAAACAAATATTGAAACAAGTACTTGGGCAGATCATAGCCCAATGACAATTAAATGGAAGGGACAAAAAAAAAAGATCGAGATGGACATTAAACAATACTATCTTAAAGGAAAAAGATTTTATACAACGGATGGAGAAGGAACTGGCTTTTTTCTTTAGAGAAAATAAAAAAGAAGATACTTCAACGCAGAATCTTTGGGATACAATGAAGGCATATGCTGGAGGTTTGACAACAGATTATACAAGAAAAAAGAATATTAGGAAAAGGCAAGCTTCTAAGGCCTTGGAAGATGAGTATAAAAGACTTGAAAAAGAATTACAGAAAATGACACAGAAAAAAGATATTAAATTGAAGCTGGATGTAATTAAACATAAAATGGAATTAATAGAGAAAGAAGAATTGGCACAGAAAATTAGAAATTCTAAACAGAATTATTTTGAAGATGCAAATAAACCAGGTAGATGGCTAGCATATAAATTGAGAAAGGAGAAGGAATCGAGAAAAATATTGAAGCTAATAGATGATCAAGGCCAAGTTTCTTATGGTAATAAGGAGAAAAAGGAAATTATTCGAGATTTTTATGGGCAACTATATAAACAAGAGAATATTGATAAGGGAAAAGTTAAACAGTATCTACAGAATGCTAACTTACCGAAGATACCCAAAGAGACTGAAGAAATGTTAGAAAGCAATATAACTATGATGGAATTAAATGAAGCACTTGAGACACAAAATAATGGGAAAGCACCAGGTCCAGATGGGTTTCCGGCAGAATTCTATAAAACATTTCAAGAATCATTGAGCATCCCATTGTTAGAAGTTATGAATGAAGTTATGTCAAAGAAGATAATACCCAAAACATGGTCAGAGGCTTATATTACACTTATTCCAAAAGAATAGGATGACCCACTGCAAATTAAGAACTATAGACCTATTTCTTTATTGAATGCAGACTATAAAATTTTTGCTTCAATTTTAGTAGAAAGACTTAAAAAATATTTAAATAATTTTATCCACCCAGATCAAAATGGATTTCTGCCAAAGAGACAAATCAGAGACAATATGAGAGTAATCCTGGGTACTTTGGAATACTATGAGGCTCATCCTGAAAAGCAAATGGCTTTGATATTCCTAGATGCTCAAAAGGCATTTGATAACGTGAACTGGAGATTTATGTTATCACTATTGGAACAGATGGGTTTTGCCAAAAAAATTATTCAAGCAATAGAAGCCATATACAATAAACAGACAGCAAAGGTAATGATGGAGGGAGAACTTACTAATTTTATTAATATAAGAAAAGGCACAAGACAAGGATGTCCCCTATCTCCTTTGCTATTTGTGTTGACTTTGGAAGTGTTGAATAGAAATATTAGGGATGATAAAAGCATAAAAGGAATGAAAATTAAAAAGGAAGAATTTAAACTACAAGCTTTTGCTGATGACTTAGCTTTTATTCTGGAAGATCCGCTAGAAACAGCTCCAAAGTTATTGGAAAAGATAGAGACATATGGTGAGGTGGCTGGTTTGAAAATAAATAAAGATAAAACAAAGATTTTGACAAAGAACATGCTACTGAGACAAAGAGAAGAACTGGCAGACCTTTTGAAAATCCAAGTTACAAATAAAGTTAAGTATCTGGGGATATATTTGACAGCAAGATGTAGCACATTAAAAGAAAATAATTATATGAAACTTAAACAACAGATAGCTACAGACTTGAAGAAATGGGAAAACTTGCAATTGTCATTAATAGGGAGAATTTCAACAATTAAGATGAATATTTTACCCAGAATTCTATTTCTGTTTCAAACAATACCAATTAGGCTTGGAAAAGACTATTTTGAAGATTTAAATAAAATCATGTTGAAGTTTATATGGCAAGGTAAAAAAGCGAGAATAAAACCAAAGCTTTTGCAAGACACTAGAATTAGAGGAGATTTTGACTTGCCTAATTGGGAATTGTATTATCAAGCTGCAAGTTTGATGTGGGTCAAATAATGGATAACATTAAGAAAGGCTAGATTGTTGACACTAGAAGGTCATGATTTGCTATTGGGTTGGCATGCTTTTTTATGGTATAAGGGAACTAAAACACAGGGTTACTTTAGAAGACATTATATACGGGAGTTTTTGTGGTTAAACTGGGAGAAGATAAAAAGACAATGTTATTTGAAAATTCCAGTTTGGTTATCGACTATTGAAGCATTTTCCTATCCTATAATTTATAAGAAGGAACAAACAGTTAGATATGGGGAACTATTGGATGAAAAGGGTGAACTTAAATCAATTCAAAATTTAGAGGAACAAGGTATAAAGATAAATTGGTTTTCATATGCACAAATACATTCAAGGTATGATGAAGATTCTAAAACAGAGGGATTCTATGATAAACAGACTGATCTAGATAAGATCTTGATGGGTACTGATGAGAAGGTGATTAAAAAATTATATGGTTATTTACTGGGAATTAAATTAGAGGAAGAACAAGTTGAAGAAACTATGATTGTTTAGAGGAAGAATTTTGGATATGGGATTAATTTAGAGAAATGGCAAAAATTGTGGTCTCAAAATTATAAAATGACAATGTCAACAGCATATAAAGAAAATTTGTATAAGATGTTTTACAGGTGGCACTTTCCCCCGACAAGAATAGCAAGAATGTTTAAGAACAAATCTGAAAAATGCTGGAAATGTCATGAGATACCCAGCTCATATTACCATATGTGGTGGACCTGTGAGGACGCTAAAAAATATTGGACTAAAATTCACATGTGGTTGGAAAAAATGACTAAGAAACGTATAGATTTGAAACCGGAGTTCTTTTTATTGGGAATCTTACCAGATACATACAGTAAAGACTTGAAATATCTGATTGTAAATGTATTAACAGCAGCTAGGATTGTATTTGCTAAAAATTGGAAGAGTGAGAAAATACCATCAGAGGAAGAAATTATTAAGAAAATATTGGAATGTGCTGAGATGAGTAGATTGACATTTGAAATTAGAGAGCAAGAGGATAAACAATTTTATGAAATTTGGGATCTTTTTTATCAATGACAAGATGACAAAATACGATAATAGAATATTTAGAATGTTAGACAGCAAGGAATATCTTTATTTTTTCTTTCTCCTTTGTTTTTTGACATTATATTTATAAAGTGTTTTTAGGATAGATTTGGTATGATTATATGATTGGTTATAGAATAAACTATTTAAAGTATTGTTATCTCAAAAAGCATGAATGATTAAAAGTATAGTCAAATGATTTTTTAATAGCGATATTAGGATATATAAGTTCGGATTGACAATATGAGTTGTTATGTAATATAACTGTAATTGAGACTACAAAATGAATGCACAAAACTGATGAACCAACCAACACACTGTATGTACATAAGAGAGTTGATGTTTTAATGTTTTGTTTGTCTTGTTTGTTTGTAGAAAATCAATAAAATTCTTTTCAAATAAAAAAAAGAAAAGAAACCAGTTTTATGACTCAAGAAAATCTCTTCATCTTAGAAGAACACTCTGAAAACCCAAATCCTCCTATTTATTATTTCTTATAATATCACAATTCTGTACGGCTTTTACCTTAGCCAGGTTAAAAGCACTGCCTTTAACAGTCCACTATGGATACTGCAAGAATACACCAAAGAAACAGAGAATAGTTGATTTAGGGGAGATTTGACCTCACTAACTGTCTTCAAACTTTCTTCTCTGTATTGTTGGCTAGGGAGTTCAGAAGGTCTACCTAGCAATCCCTCTTCCAATTTTCCCCACAAGAACAAAGCAATGAATTAAAGAATGACCGGTCTGAAATCAAATGGTCTGAAGTGGAGCTGAGCTTCAGTCTGATCAAATCTATTTTATTTATTCAATTTATATAGCTACCCATCTCAGCCAAATGAGTCTGGGTGGTTACAAAAATGCCTGAACCATAATACCACACTGGCTCAAAATTTATTTATCTTTTCTGTTTTCTGGGTATGGGCGCAAGGAACGGAGACGAGACATCGGATGGTGACTTCAACTCTTTATTAACAAGAAAGAACGGAGCAAAATATCTGAGCAGCAGTAGCTCTTTTATAGAGCTTGCTGCCATCAAAACAACCAATGAACTGAGCCTATCACTTTCACAAGCATCCAATCAGGGGTTCCCATTAACAGACAATCAGACTGGCCAAACCTGACGAATCACGACTCGCTATCTACGGGCCAATGAAAATTGCAGGATTACAAGCCTGCTGTAAGATGAAGCTGTTGAGAGTTGTATCGCTGCGTTGGCTTAATCCATAACACCCCTCCTCCCTTGGTTCCATCTGAGGGGTGGGGTGACGTATTCTAGCAAGAAGGCAGGCTGCTTCACCTGTCTGCTTGATTTGCGCTGTTCCACCGGGTTCTGTCCCAGTTCTGGTTCTGGTTCTGGTTCCGGTGGGCTGCCAGCTGAGTTGGATGGCAAAGATTGTGGCCCCGGGTTGCTTTCGTCAGTGCTGTCTTCCGGGTTCCCTGGATCCGCCTCTGTTGCGGTGCTGTCAAGTGGCGAGGCCGCTCCCTGGCTCGGTTCTACCTCGGATGGTGAGTATCCCCTGGGCTGTTGGGTTTTGATTTCTTCTTCATCCTCCTCCATGTTCCTTCCCCCCTCCCCAGCTAGAGGTTCTGGCACTAATCTGGAACGGAGTTGATCTATGTGGTGTTTCCACATCTTGCTGTCTGCTGATTGTAGGCGATAGGATCGGGGTCCTGTAAGTTGTGTTATTGTTGCGGGGACCCACAATGGGTCGCCCGAGAAGTTTTTTGCAAACACAAGGTCCCCTTTCTGGAATGCCCGACACTTGCTGCTGGATCCCAGGGGTTGTTCTGGCGTGTAGTTTGGGTGGAGGCGATCAAGATGAGAGCGAAGTTTCTGGCCCATCAGGAGTTCAACTGGGGTTTTGTTCATGGTGCTGTTTGGGGTTATGTGTTGGAGAAAAAGCATTTGGTTTATTTTATCGTCAATGTTGCTGTGGTCCATTTTGTGCAGGGTCTGTTTTACAAATTGAACCATTCGCTCAGCCCTACCATTGGCCGCAGGGTGAGCTGGTGATGTTAAAGCATGGCGGATGCCCGAATCTGCCAGATACTGTTCGAATAGCAGGGCAGTGAATTGGGGGCCATTATCTGAGACGCGGACATCGGGAAGTCCATGGGTAGCGAATAGTTTATTCAGTTTTTTCATGACTGCGTCTGTGGTGGTGCTTTTCACTTTTTGGACTTCAAGCCAGTTTGAATAGGCATCCACTGTTAAGAGGAAAGTGTGTCCTCTTGTGGGTCCCACAAAATCGATGTGGATATGGGACCAAGGACCTCGAGGCGTTTCCCACTGAGTTGGGGGAGTCTTTGGAGGAGCGGAGCGAGTCTCCTGGCATTTACTGCATTTTGCTACCCAAGTCTCTATCTGTCTATCCAAACCAGGCCACCATGCGTAACTCCTGGCTAGCACCTTCATCTGCACGATGCCTGGATGTCCCTCGTGCAGCACTTTCAATACTCTATATTGCAATTTCTCCGGGACTATGACTCTGTCTCTCCATACTATGCAACCTTTCTGAGAGAATAGTTCTGTTTGACAATTCCTAAATGGCTTGAATGTGTCATCGGTTGCACTGACCGGCCAACCCCGTTCTACCCAGCTGAGGACTCCTGCCAAAACAGGGTCCTTTTTTGTCTCTAAGGCTATGTCTCGAGCGGTTAGTGGCGGCGATTTGAGGGTTTCGATTTGTAATACGGTTACGGTTGGAGCAGGGTCCTCTATAATGTCTGGTAATGGAGAGCGGCTCAAAGCGTCAGCATGGGGAATGGTTTTCCCCGGGCAATGTTGCAATCGATGATCGTAGGCAGCTAAAAATTCTGACCAATGTGTCATTCTTGGTGATAAGATATGGGGAGTTGGTTTGTTTCCCGCCAAAATACCAAATAGTGGCTTGTGGTCTGTAATTATGGTAAAGGGTCTCCCATATACATATTCATGGAAGCATTTAATTGCGGATACAATAGCGAGGGCCTCTTTATCAAGTTGACTATAGTTCCTTTCAGTTTTAGACAAAGTTCTCGAAAATAATGCAATGGGTGCCTCATTTCCATTTGGTAGGACATGGCTTAAGATGGCTCCTACTCCAAATGGTGAGGCATCACAGGTAATCTTCAAAGGGAGAGTCTCGTTGTATTGCATTAATACAGCATCGGAGGTTAAAAGGTCATTTATCTCTTTGAACGCTTTCTCTTCACGCCGTCCCCAAACCCAAGAAGCCTTTTTATCGAGAAGTCTATTTAGGGGTTCGGCTACGGTTGCCTTCTGGGGCAAGAAAATGTTATAAAAGTTAATGAGTCCCAGGAAGGCTTAAAGGTCTGTCTTATTCCTAGGTCTCAGGGCTTTTTTGATTGCAGTTAGTTTTTTTTCGGTGGGGTGGATTCCCTGTCTGTCGAGAAGGTATCCCAGGAACTCCACTCTCTCCGTACAAAGTTGACACTTGTCTCTTTTTACCCTCAGACCAGCATCTTTAAATTTCTGAAGAACTTTTCTGAGTTGTTGTACTAATAACTCTTTAGTGGGGGCAGCTATTAGGATGTCGTCAAAATAAGGCACGATGCCTTTTATGCCTTGTTATAGTCTCTCCATTAAACTTTGGAAAATGCCCAGTGCCACACTTACTCCAAATTGGAGTCTATTGCACTTAAAATGCCTCTATGTGTAACTATTGTCTGGGCTTCTGCAGTTGCTGCATCTACAGGGAGTTGCTGGTTTGCCTGAGCTAAGTCCAATTTCGCAAATATTTTTCCGCAACCCAGGGAATGAAGAAGATGTTGAACCACCGGTACTGGATAAGTGCTCTGTTGAAGAGCATGATTTATGGTGGCCCGATAGTCCCCGCAAATTCTTAACAAATCATCTGGCTTTATGGGCGTTACTATCGGGGTTTCCCAGTGGGCATGGTCAATCGATTCCAATACGCCCTGGGCTATCAGTTTATCTAGCTGCTTGTCGATCTTCGGTTTTAAGGTAAAAGGTACTCGATGGGGCTTAAGCCGAATGGGAGCTACATCAGGTCTGAGATTAAACGATATAGGGGTCCCCTTGTACTTGCCTAATGTTCCTGTGAACACGTCCTGGAATTCCTGGATGAGAGTCTCTTCCTAGTCGTTATTTCTGGTATGGCGTATGCTGGCTAGTTCAATTCCGAGTGGGGTGAACCACTGTAACCCTAACAAGCTGGGTCGGTCACAATCGACGACAGTCAGGGGAAGCATTGCTTTGTGGTCCTTAAAGGATACTTGGATGTTGCTGGAACCGACAATTGGGATTCTGTTTCCCTGGTAGTCTTTCAGGATGATTCGCTGCGTGCTGAGGTCCTGGTGGGAAATGTCAGGGATCAGCTGTTTGAGGGTATTGCAGGATACCATCGATAGGGACGATCCCAAATCGACTTCCATCACACGTGGTCGATTCTCAATAGTAACCTTTCTGCGGACCTTTCTTGCATCAAACGATGAAGCGTAGACAATGATAGTGGTTTGGTGGGCCTCTTCTCGTCTCGTTGAAGAGGCAGGTGCTTGGTTTCTGTGGTAGTAGTGGTTGTTCCATTGGTGGTTCAGACGGTCCCGGTTCTCTTTGCCTATCTCCCGACGGAGGTTGTTCTCCCTTCGGTTGGGACTGAACTCTCGTCTGCTTCTGCAGACCTTTGCGATGTGGCCTTTTTTTCCGCAGTTATGGCAGAGTGCGTCGAGTCATTTGCAGTCCGATCGTGGGTAATTTGCCCCGCAACCCGCATATTGGCACGGACGTCACTGATTCCTTTGCTCTCATTCTGAGTGGAGCCAGTTAACCTCCTCTTCATCACTGTCTGAGGATGACTTGAGGTCTTCGTGATGGGTAGTGGTAGTGTGCTTCTCAGTGGCGAGTGGGATCTCATCGGCGAGTTTGCGAAATGGTGCGTTCGCTCGGCGCATTCAAGCGGCTGACTTCCTGGTTGCTTCTGCGGCAGTAGAGTCGGCGATGACATCTGTAAGACTGATGTCACCTTTCACCATCAGTTTACTCTGCACGTGTGGTGCATTTAAACCCAGAACTATACGGTCTCTTAGGGCTTCCTCTAAGTTTGCAAAACCACAAAGGCCTCCTAGGTTCCGGAGGTCGGCTACGAAATTACCAATGCTCTCATCCTTCCGTTGGTCCCTCTGCTAAAATTCGTGTCTTCGTATCAGTGTAGGTACTGCGGATGCGTAATGGGCCCGGAGGATTGGAGCGAGGGTGTCCCAATCCATGGTCTTCACTTCTGCCAGTTTTGCTAATGCTTTAGCCATTTTGAAAACGGCGGGGCCGCAATGAGTTAGGAACACCGCTCGTTTCTTTCCAGGCATAGCATCTTTTAAATTGTTGGTCTCCAGGAACATCTGGAAGCGGTCTATATACGAGTCCCAGTCTTCGGTTGCCGGGTCGAATGGAGCGGGTGGTATGGTGCCACTGGTCATCTTGCCATCTGTTGCATGCACTCTTTCCCCACATGCTCTGTCTTGTCCGATGTGTTCTAGTCAGCTCTATCATCTCCGCATCCCACCTTTGTCGCCAGTGTTAAGTCCTGGGCATGGGCGCAAGGAACGGAGACGAGACATCGGATGGTGACTTCAACTCTTTATTAACAAGAAAGAACAGAGCAAAATATCTGGGCAGCAGTAGCTCTTTTATAGAGCTTGCTGCCGTCAAAATAACCAATGAACTGAGTCTATTGCTTTCACAAGCATCCAATCAGGGGTTCCCGCTAACAGCCAATCAGACTGATCAAACCTGACCAATCACGGCTCACTATCTACGGGCCAATGAGAATTGCAGGATTTCAAGCCTACTGTAAGACGAAGCTGTTGAGGGTTGTATTGCTGCGTTGGCTTAATCCATAACATTTTCCTCTCATAGGAAGTAATGGGGCTCTCAAGGATATAGAGGTCATTTCTTAGAGCTGTGTAAATTAAAGCAAGTACATTGTTCTTTCCGTTAATTCCAGAGAAAACGGTAATTCCATCTATGGAAATAGGTAACTCATGAAATTCCTCCATCCCACTACCACTATCTTAAAGGGAATGAGAAAAGACTTGATAATTTCAAAAAATGAGAAAATTATAATTCGAGTTAAATGCTTATGTCATACTTTTTATAATTTATTTTTATAATGTAATTTTTTTAAAAAAAGAAATTCATATGTCTGAAGTTATTAATGTTTACATTCTTTTTATGAGATTTTGCTTCGCATTATATTCTTTTTTCCTTGACCTTTCCACAGGGATTCTTTTACTTTCTTTTCAATCTAAAAAAAATGTAGCCATAAAAATTCCAGACTTTCAGAATATGTAATGTTGAATCTTTGACTTTTTCTTTAAAAGCAGACAATGGGCTCTGTAAATATCAAAAGCCAGAGCATAGTTGAATAATGCCATGATTTCAAAATTAAGGTCTGGCTTTACATTTGAAAAGCAAATACCATCAAGGCTGAATGACAATGGAGACAGATATAAATCTGACAAATGTCACCTCTGAATGAAGGGGTGATGGAATTGCTAATGAAGCTCCATGCAATACCTTCTGAAATGTGCAGGTACTCTAGTAACGTATTATTGGTCCTGCATAAAATTTCTTTTTCAGGATGATGGGAAAAGGAGTCTATTCCAAAGTCTAATAAAGACATCTCAGCGTACAAATCTCTGTGTACACAGGTAGTCTAGCTTATGACTGGTCATTCAGTGACTGCTCAAAGCAATGATGGACCTCGGAAAAGCTACCTACAACCCAGATTCAAAGTTCTGATGTTCTGCTTCCCCTTGAGGTCAATGATCATGTTATGGGAGCTGCATTTACAATTGGTATTTAATTCCAGTTTCCATAAAAAAATATCCCAAGCCAACAATGGGCTAGTTTAACAACCGTGGCATTCACTTTACAACCATGTTCACTTAAGGACCACTGCAAAAAAGTCATAAAATTGAATTCAATTTGTGATGAACTGCTTTGTAACTATCATGATTTACAACTGAACTTGCAGGCTTTATAAATGCCTGTATATCATTAAATGTGTTTCCAATAAGTGAAATAATATTGACCTGCACTATAGACATTTGGTGAAATTTTGCAAGAAATATTCATAACTGATGTTCTCTTCAATTGTATGGATGCATTTGTTCTAATTTTCATTTGCAGAAAGGATTTTAGTTGTGAAACTGTCAACATCTTTTGTTTTTCATTGACTGTGACTGCTGATTTCTTATGTATACCAAGTTAGTTGGGTTCTGCTTTGAAGAGGAGTTTAATTATTATGCTAAATTAATGAAAGAACTAATCCAATATACCATTTCTACTTCCCCTTCTTTAAAAAATGTGCTAATTGGAAGAATATCCCATTATTTACAGACCTATTCAATATGTAGATCTTTCTACTCTGACTCATTTGTTCTCTAATTTGATTTCAGTACATGCAGATGTTTGAAGGAGAAATACATTTTTTTTCAGACTCTTGTGAGTTTTCATCTGTCAAGGTTGCATTGGTAATAGTAAAGTAATTAAAGGATAAACCCATTCTTACCTGTCTTAAATGATATATTTCCATTTCTCATGAATGACTGTATAATTCAGCTCGTGACTGTTTTAAATAAGGCTCAAGTCACTATGATATTAATCAAATTAAAACCAATATTATTAACTCAGATTTTTCATTAAGGATGAAATCCACTTCTGCTTTCAGAAGCGTAAGGGTTTTATTTAATGGACATGCTGAAGTAGCAGTGGGGAAATTCAAATAATTTTGTGGAAAAATCCCATAAGAGTGAGAGCTGACTTAGTGTTAGGGTTAGGTCTGCTTGAATTGAGGTTTATCCCAATGGGATTTTCCCATGTATTTTACCAGGAAATTTAAAAAGAGCCGGCTCGCAAACTCAGGTCTCTGTGAAACATTATGATGTACTACAAATCATTTGAAGATGTCCATTTTGTTGTCAGAATTCATGGAGACCTAATTCTAACCCTAAGTAGGTTTGACCTCCAATGGGATTTCCTATATATTTTATCAAGGAACACACATAGTGCAGGATTGAAAAGTCAGCACTCTCTTAAGAATAATGATGCAATATATAATCCTTAGGGAATTCTGTTTTGCTCTCTGAATTCATGGAGAACTGCAGTTGGGTTTGTAATGTTTAAAACACTTTGAATACGTCCTATTTTCCAAAACAAATCAGAAAGGTGGGGGGAGCCAAAGGAACAGGAATTGTTATAAAAATTATAGAAAGTGTGGGATGAATAAATACCTTAAATATTCCATTCTGGTTTTTCACAGGAACAGAAGTAGATGTAATAAGTGCAATTGCCAAAGCAAAAAGTTATGGTAGAAATTACGTTACTCTCCTGCCTACGCTGTTACTTGCTGATATAAACCTAGCAAGACACCAAAATGACCTTAAAAAATAAGGCAAGTTATTATAACAAAGTAATAATTTCAGCATTAATTTTATTCTTTATGTACACACTGAAACAATTCTGATATCTTTCAAATTATGCTTATTTGGATAAATGTATTCTCTAATTTATACTTGTTAGAAAAATTACATAAAAAATTATTGAAGCACAGTTTCAATCTATCAATTGCTGCATCTCTGAAGCAGACTGCATCATCATCTCTCACTGTACTTGACTTTTGTTTTTTCAATCATATTACTGTACCATAATATATTGACTGTTTTACATGTAATGTTCTGTCCTTCATTAACATACTTAAGATCCCCGCGCTTTGATTGGCCAAAGCGCGGGGCTCTCCGATTGGTCAGGTGAGCCGCGCCAATTGGCTCGCTAAGAATCTCCCGCGATTGGTCCGTTCAGACCGCGGGAGATTCAAAGCGGTGCCATTGGCCGCGGCCGCTGCAGCGAAAGGAATAAAAGCCGCGGGCTTTTTTCCTTTCGCCAGTTCGGTTCCAGCATATCAATAAAGAGCTTTGCACTAAGTCACCGACTCCTGGCATCATTTCGCGGACACAACACTGGCGACGAAGGTGGGATCCAGACCCTGAACCGAACCACGTGTCCGATGGAAGCCAGACGAAAACACCGAGATGGCGAAAATCGCACCGCCCGCCCCCTTCAACCCCGCCACCGAGGACTGGGAATCGTTCTCCGACCGATTCTGCATGTACCTCGAGTGCACCGGCATGAAGGACGCCTCCGGCCCACTGAAACGCGCCGTCTTCCTCACCCACTGCGGGACCGAGGTCTTCCAGATGGCCAAAGCATTGGCCAAGCCCGCCGATGTGACCGCGATGGACTGGGACGTCCTCGAACCCATTCTTCGGCGGCACTACGCTCCAGAGGTACCCATCCTGATCCAGCGCAATGAGTTCTACCAGCGGGACCAGAGATCGGGTGAGAGTTTCAGTGACTTCGTCGCCGAGCTGCGGCGCCTAGGGGGGCTCTGCGAATTCGATAACCTAAACAACGCTCTGAGAGACCGAATCGTGCTCGGTTTGTGGGACCCCGCCCTCCAGAGCCGGCTGATGGCTAAGGGCGACATCAGCCTAGCAGACACCCTCACTGCAGCCGCAGCTGCAGAAGCAACCCGAACTTCCGCCGACAGCATGCGCAGACCGAACACGGGGGACCGCGGCAGAAACAACAACCCGGCAAGGTCGACCGAGCCCAAAACCGAGACGACAACACACCAGGTCGACTTCCACTCGGCATCCGGCACGTCCGATGATGAGGAGGACATCCACCAACTCCAGACAGGGCGCGACCCATGGAACCGGCGAGGTCGTAAGTCGAGGACCAACTGTGCCGGCTGCGGCGGTGACCACCCCAGGTCAGAATGCCGGTTTTTCGAATCAACCTGCCGGCATTGCGAAAAAAAGGGACACATCGCCTGTGTTTGCCGCCTGAAGAAAAACCGCAGTCCGGCACGATGGGACCAGAGCGACCGGAGGAGGGAGAGCACACCACCCCGGACCAGAGATCGCCCCTCGGACAGCCGATGGGACCGGAACGGACGATCCTCGTGAGGCGGCGACAACCGGCGGAGAGAGGAGACCCACCAGACGGTCACCATCGGCCACGCCATCACCAACGACGCCCGGAAGGTCCACGTCGAGGTACGCATCGAGGGCCAGCCTTGCAAAATGGAGGTGGACTCCGGGTCCTACCTCTCCATGATTGCATGGCACGAGATAAAGCGGTTGGTGCCTACCCTCCAAAGGAGGAGCGTAGACAGCCAGAGACTCATTGTAAAGGACTACCAGGGAAACCGCATCCCGGTAGTTGGCACCAAAAGCTTTAACATCACATATAAGGGGCGCACCGAACGACTCCCCCTAACGATCGTCGACCGCGACCGCCCAAGCCTACTGGGACTGCAATGGTTCGCCCCGCTCGACATCACCCTCACGGGAGTCGACCACGTCACCGACGACGGCTGGAAGCAGCAACTAGCCCGGGAGTTCCAAGAGGTCTTCGACGGAAACCTAGGCAAGTACCAATGGCCCCTTATCTCGTTCAACCTAGACCCTAACGTCCCCCCCAAACGCCTGAAACCAAGGCGGGTGCCATTCGCACTGAAACCCAAAATAGACGAGCAAATTGATAAGCTCGTCAAACAAGGGGTCCTGCAGCCCATAGACCACACCCGGTGGGAGACCCCCATAGTCACCCCGATCAAGCCCGATGGGTCGGTGAGGATCTGTGGGGACTATAAGGCCACCCTAAATGGCGCACTGCAACAAAGCGCCTACCCCGTCCCAGTAGTGCAACACCTACTGCACTCACTGGGAGGGGGCAAGGTTTTTGCCAAGCTCGACTTCGCCCAGGCATACCAACAGTTGCTGGTCGACGAGCAAACGGCAGAAGCGCAGACCATTGTCACCCACCGGGGAGCATTCAAATGCAACCGACTCCAATTCGGAGTCAGCGTGGCACCAGGCATATTCCAAAGCCTAAAGGAGAGGCTATTGCAAGGTATCAAAGGGGTGGTACCTTATTTCAACGACGTCCTAGTGTCAGCAGCCAACCAAGCCGAACTAGAAGGTCGACTAAGGGAGGTCCTAACTAAATTTAAAGAGACGGGGCTAAAAGTAAAGAGGGAAAAATGCCAGCTTTGCACAGAACGAGTGGAATTCCTGGGCTACCTCCTAGACCGGCACGGCATTCACCCCACAAGCAAAAAAATCAAGGCCATCAAAGAAGCCCCCACCCCCAAATCAAAGACTGAGCTACAAGCATTCTTGGGGTTACTGAACTTTTACAATGTTTTCCTACCCCAAAAGGCGACGGTGGCGGAGCCCTTGCATAGGCTCCTGGACAAGGCGGCGACCTGGACTTGGGGGAAACGGGAGCAAGCCGCCTTCCAAAGAATGAAGGACCTCCTCACTTCCGACGCCGTCCTCATACAATTCAACAAGACCCTACCTCTGGCCGTCACATGCGACGCATCACCCTTCGGCGTCGGCGCTGTCCTCAGCCATACCCTTCCCGACAGAAAAGAAGCGCCCATCGCGTTCTTTTCAAGGACCCTCACCAAACCGGAGCGGAACTATAGCCAATTGGACAAAGAGGCTCTGGCTATAGTTGCCGCCATAAAACGATTCCACGAATACCTCTACGGCCGGACGTTCACCATCATAACGGACCACAAGCCGCTGCTGGGAATCCTTGCAGGGAACCGGGCCACCCCGAACATTCTGTCTCCCCGAATGACAAGGTGGTCCGAGTTCCTGGCAGCCTACAACTATGAACTCATACACAGACCGGGTAAGACGATCTCCCATGCAGATGCCTTAAGCCGCTCGCCGCTACCGGAACCCGACACCGACCCAGCACCCACAACGACCACCCTCAGCATAGAGACTCTACCCAACCTGCCCATAACCGCGTCAGACATTGCCTGAGAGACTAATAAAGACAAACGTCTGGCGCGGGTGTTGCATTGGGTGGAGAAAGGGTGGCCGGAAAGGGACAACGACAAGTCGGTCAAAACGTTCCGAAACCGCCAAATGGAGCTCTCGTTGTTAAAAGGGTGCATACTATGGGGGGACAAGGTGGTCATTCCGGAAAAGCTACAGGGGAAGGTTTTGGAAATGCTTCACGAGGGGCACCCTGGCATCGTGAGGACTAAAGCCCTGGCCAGAAGTTACGCTTGGTGGCCAGGGATGGACAAACAAATAGAGGCCTGGGTAGCTAGGTGCCAACGATGCCAGGAAACGAGGCCCAGCCCACCCACAGCACCCGTCCTAGAGTGGGAAACCCCAAGGGGACCTTGGTCTAGAATCCATATAGACTTCGCCGGGCCCACAAAAGGACACACCTTCCTCATAACAGTTGACGCTTACTCCAACTGGCTGGAGGTAAGCAACATGAAGACGACAACCACGGAGGCCGTGATCAAGGAACTCTGCAAACTCTTTGCAACACACGGCCTCCCAGACGTCGTCGTCTCCGACAACGGGCCCCAGTTCACCTTGCTGGAATTCGAAAAATTCCTAGCGGAAAGGGGCATCCGCCACGCGCTGACAGCACCGGCGCACCCGGCGGCGAACGGTAGGGTGGAACGGATGGTCCAATTCAGTAAAAAGACCATCCGGAAAATAGACCACGGGGAGATCCAAGAGAAAATCAACAGACTACTCTTCATCCAACACATAACCCCGAATACCACAACCAATAAAAGCCCAGCCGAACTACTAATGGGTAGAAAGCTAAGGTCCCCACTCGACAGGTTACACCCCACGTATAACCCAGAGAAGCCCCCAGACTCAAGCACCAAACACCGAACTTTCGCACCCGGGGACCCCGTATATGCAAAAAACCTGACGGGAGACCCTCTATGGATCCCAGCCGTCATCACCCAAGCAACAGGCCCACACTCGTACCAGCTACAAACAGCAGACGGACGAGCGTGGAAACGCCACATCGACCAACTTAGGTCGAGAACTGCAAACCAACAAACCGCCGACGCACAAACAAACGAACCCAACCCCCGCAACGCAAGCCAAGGGGGGAGGGAATACCCAGGGGACCGAACCCAAAGAAAAATAAACCAGCAGTACTCACCGGAACGCAGCCATCACGACCCCTCGCCAGGAAGGAACAGCCAAGCCAGCTCGACCGACCCGGAAAGACCGAGCGGGAGCGGCGAAACCTGTAGCTCAACCAACCCGGAAGGCCCAGGAGGGAGCTACGGAGAAAGGACCGGCCCGATCGACCAGCCGGTTCCCACGACAGCAGCAGGAGCAACGGAGATCCCGACCGAACCGGCCGGGATCCAGCCTACAACTGAGTTGCGCAGGTCAAGTTGGACCAGACGGAGCCCTGCCTACCTACGTGACTACGCAACGTAAGGACTGAACCAAGAGGGGAGGGGTGTTCTGTCCTTCATTAACATACTCGAGATCCCCGCGCTTTGATTGGCCAAAGCGCGAGGCTCTCCGATTGGTCAGGCGAGCCGTGCCGATTGGCTCGCTAAGAATCTCCCACGATTGGTCCATTCAGACCGCAGGAGATTCAAAGCGGTGCCATTGGCCGCGGCCGCCGCGGCGAAAGGAATAAAAGCCACGGGCTTTTTTCCTTTCGCCAGTTCGGTTCCAGCATATCAATAAAGAGCTTTGCACTAAGTCACCGACTCCTGGCATCATTTCGCGGACACAACATGTAGCATCATATTTCCTTGTATAAAATGTTGATATATGTCTGAGATAATAATGATGCAGCATCTCCTCTTGTAATACAAAGGAACTCTTAGCTAATCTTAAAATATTAAGGGCTGAATAATATTTGAGGGAAAGACATTCAAAAGTCCAGGGCTGTAGATTAGACTAGGAAGATTTTAAAAACAAAAAGAGGAAAGCATTAGTGATCAGTTCTATAATTTTGTTATGAAAAGTGCACAGCCAATGAAACTAGCAGGAAACAAATTCCATTTGAAGTAAATGTTGCCTTTTTCAATTTACTATGGGTAAGAATGGCATCAAATACAGTTAATATAAAAATTTCAATTTTTTTTTGTTAATTACCATATCAGAGGAAACTCTTTCACTAAATTGTTTGCTGCAAAATATTAGTTTAATAAATAAAAAATTTCATGTAACACATTAAGAAATCATGTAACTTTGGGCTTTGGCCTAATTTTAATGCGTTGTATAGACACTGCTACAGGTGATCGCAACTTAAACCACAATTGAGCCCAAAATTTAGGTTGCTCAGTGAGACATTTATTAAATGAGTTATGCTCTATTTTACAAACTTTCTTGCCACAGCTGTTAAGTGAATCACTGCATTTGTTAAGTTAGTAACATGGTTGTTAAGAGGCTACCCCATTGACTTTGCTTGTAAGAAAGTGGCAAAAGTTTATAACGTGACCCAGGACACTGCAACTGTCATAAATATGAATCAGTTGCCAAGTGTCTGAATTTTGATCATGTGTTCATGGGGATGATGCAAGGTTGTAAGTGTGAAAAAAGGTCATAAGTCACTTTTTTCAGTGCCATTGTAACTTCGAACAGTCACTAAATGTACTGGTGTAAGTCAAGGATGACCTGTAATTAAATCTAACAAATGGTTATATCCAAATTTGCCCTGGTATGTGTGATCTCCTACTGTCTGACCAGGAAGTTTGTCCCAAATTGTCCAGGATGGACGCAATGGGATTACAGGCATTAATCAGGAGAAACAAGAAGCAGCATTTCCTAGCTGTATTTTCTATAAAAATATCCTGCCTGAGGTTCAAATGATTAGGTTTTGTTTTGCTTATTGTAAAAAAACAAATGTATTAATGCTTATACAGTTATGAAAACTCTTGAAAACATGTGTCAAGAGTTGGTATGTTCCAACGACTCTGACTAACTTTTTTTAAAAATTTTGACTGATGAATTTACTTGGATGAGTAACTAAACATCTCAGATTAACAAACTTTGGTCCAGTTGCCATGATTTAACATTTTTGGATAGTTTTGCCCTGGACGATTTAGTTTTCATTGACACATTTCAATGCATTTTGGAGAAAAACCCCTGCAGTCAGTGCACCAAGAGTTGGTATATTCCAACAACTCTCTAACTCTCTGCCTAACTCATTTTTTTATTTTAACTGTTGAAGTTATTTGGATGAGTAGCAAAATACCTCAGATTAACAAATTTGGGTCCATTTAAACTTTTTTTTTTTTTTTTTGAGACTAGGCCTGAAGCATAGTAGGCCCGGGCCCTGTATGAAATTGCAAATCAGTTTCACTTCACCAGTATTTAAGGTATGAAATCACACATTTCTGTAACATCAAAATCTGCACAAACAAAGCCAGCATTAATATATCTGGATTTTATTTGCAAAAAAAGTGAATTGAAATATGATAATGGAGTTTTTGTTAACATGTTTCAGGCCTAGTCCATTCTGATGGGCATAACCAAAATAATCATAACTGATTGAATGAATTGCTCAGTACTAGAAGAGCACAGCTAAGTTGTGTCCTGTATATTGCATTTTGCTAAGTAAAAAGAAACCAATTGGACTCCAGTGCTGCCCAGTTCGCCCCACTGACCCGTGAGTCTCCTAACAGTTGCAATGGCTGAATTCCCAATATGTATTTCCCAATACAACTTTGACTACTACAGCATTACTCTTAGCTAAGTCTACATGAAGGGGAAGCCTTCCTGGGCAAAGTGCAGCTCATTGCCAGAGCAAACTCTGGGCTGATACTCCACTTTAACTTAACCACCTCTCCAGGAACTATTTCACACCCATAGCCACTAAGAAAGGGGAGAAGTGTACAGCAGGGGTGTCCAAACTTTTTGCAAGGAGGGCCAGATTTTGTGAGGTGAAAATGTGTGGGGGCTGACCATTTAGCCTGACATTCTTTGAACCATTAACATTAAATGGGAAAAATGCCAGCCAGTGGGGATGAGTGACAGGTTGAGCCGGCAGGAAGAACAGGCTGTGAGCCACTCAAAATTTGAAAATGGGCCACAATTGGCCCCCGAGCCATACTTTGGACATGCCTGGTAGTCCTCTACTTACAACAGTTCGTTTGGTGATCGTTCAAAGTTATGACATCAGTGAAAAAAAATGACTTACAACCATTTTTCAGACTTATGGCCATTACAGCATCCCTATGGTCATGTAATCAAAATTCGAATGCTTGGCAATTTGGCATGCATTTATGACAGTTGCAGTGTCTCAGGATCATGTGGTTCCCTTTTGTGATCATCTGACAAACAAAGTCAATGGGAAAACCAGGTTCACTTAACAACTGTATCACTAACTTAAAAATCTGCAGTAATTCACTTAAGAATGGTGGCAAGAAAGGTCATAAAATGGGACAAAATTCACTTAACAAATGTCTCATTTTGCAACATAAAATTTGGGGCTCAAAATTTATGGTTGTAAGTCGAGGCCTGCCCATGTTAGCTTCATCAGTGGTGAGGTAAGGAATAAATGAATGAAAAGCCAGAGCCCTTGTGTTTACTCCTCCTATCCCAATCCCATCACCAAATACATCTCAGTGGTGAAGGCCACTATATTTCTGATGACAGTGCTAATGTGAAGAGCAGCAATGATGGAGACATTGTGGTGAAGGGAGGAGCTGCGGAGAGGCATGAAGCCATTACCATAGGAACTGCCAAACCACATTCTGGCTGGAAGGCCCGCCGGCAGTTGGAAGGTTCCAACTGCCATTTATATCATGATATAGCAGCCAGTGAAGGAAAGCAAGCTCAGCTTCTAGCTTACTGTATCTTAGCATACAATGTGAATCCAAAGACTCTTCTAGCCATACCTTCTTTATGGGATTGTTGTGAAAATTAGAGGAATGGTAGGATTTTAGTAAGGTGCAAGTGGTATACTGGATAAGATAAGATAAGATAAGATAAGATAAGATAAGATAAGATAAGATAAGATAAGATAAGATCTCTGAATTCAAAAGTATGTCATCTACCCAGTTTAGAGAGGAAAATCAAATATAAGAACACCAAAGCTGAGGGAAAGTAGTAAAGCAGTAGGAGATTGTTAGGAAAGGAGGACCGAGATAGGGAGAAATAGTACTAAAATTGTTTTTGACATGCAAGAGTTAGTAGAAAGCAGATTAGTGTGGGGACAAACAAAGACATACCACATCAAGCTAAGCCAGGGTCTTGAGAAAACCACAAGTTTTATTTTTTTTCTACTTTTTGTTACTACTGCTGATTATAATCTTTTAAAATTCTGCCTCATCTGTACTCCAATATTAATATGTTTTTGAGGTTTCAAATATTGAATTAAATAAAGTTAAGTAAAGTAATTTTCATAAGGGAAAAGAAGATGGATTTGTCAGGCCTCACAAAGAACAGCTGTAAATTTCAGTTTTGCAGACACTAAATCCTCATTCTGGCAGAAACATTATGGTAGATACTAGGCAGAAGTATCTAGCTGACAGAATATTTCTAGATTAATTTCTCTATTACAGACAAGGCTGAAGTTAAATACAGGTGACCTTGTTTAACAATCATGATTGGGACAAACAGCTAAGTAAAGCAGTCACTATAAGTGAAACCACCACTGGATATATGATCTGACTTTTGCTTTGCTTTGCAGATCTGCAAAGATTGGAAATGTGAAGATTGGTCACAAAGCTACTTCTTCATCAGTGTCATAACCAAGAATGAACTGGTAAATGAGTCATTCACTGAACTAGGGATCTGGATACACATATGCAAACAGAATTTTTGCCTACTGCAGTTCACTGAAATTAAAGAGACAAGGTAGATAGATTTTCTAGGTTTTCAATTCTAATACATTTCCTACTGTTTTTGCAAATCAGTAAATATTTGTTTTTTTTCACAGCTCTGTAATTGGGAAGCACCTCCTTCAAAACTGTCATAACCTTAGTCCCATCTGACATGACAACAGGTCAATGCCAGTTTTATTCTTTACAGATATGAACATTGTGTTTTCAGAAGGGATAGGTTTATACTTTTTCTGGGAGAGGTATCAAAGAAGAAGGCTTTGATCTAAAGTAACAGTCCACTCCAATGGAATTTTGCAATCTGACAAAAAGGGTCAAGATGGCGGTTGCAAAAGCTTAGTCCTCTTTTTGTTAACATGCAATTTATGGCAGAGTGACTTTGGGCAGGATCAGGACAGGGTCACTTTCTCAGCCCAACCCATCTGACAGAGGTGTTGTTGTGGGGAAAATAGAAGGCAGGAATATTAGGTGTGTTTGCTGCTTTGAATTGACCAAAATACATTTGAAAAGTCAAAGATAAAATTTTATTAGGGCTAGCTTACTGACTTTGCATGCTTCAGTAAGCCTTCATATTATATTAGCTTAGTGTATCTTCACTGCCCTTCAGATATTCTTTTTTTTTTTTTAAAGAAAATTTTATTAATTTTCTACAAACAGACAAGACAAACAAAACATTAAAACATTCAACTCTCATATGTACATCCAGTGTGTCAGTTGGTTCATCATTTTTGTGCATTTATTCTGTAGTCCCAGTTACAATTATGTTACATAACAACTCATATTATCCATCCAAACTTATATATCCTATAATCACTAAACAAAAAAAAAAGAAATTTTTGACTATATTTTTAATCATTCATGCTTTATGAGCTAACAATACTTTAACCAGATTATTCAACAAATCATATAATCATATCAAATCAATCCTAAAAAAAAATCCTTTATAAATATAATATCAAAAAACAAAATAATAGCAAAATAGCAAGATAAAGATATTTCTTACTATCTAAAATATTCTATTATCGTATTTTATCATCTAGCCATTTATAAAAAAGATCCCAAATTTCATAAAATTGGTTATCCTCTCGCTCTCTGATTTCAAATGTCAATCTACTCATCTCAGCACATTCCAATATTTTCTTAATAATTTCTTCCTGTAATGGTATTTTCTCATTCTTCCAATTTTTAGCAAATACAATCCTGGCCGCTGTTAATACATTTACAATCAGGTATTTCAAATCTTTACTATATATATCAGGTAAAATTCCCAATAAGAAGATCTCTGGTTTCAAGTCTATATGTTTCTTTGTCATTTTTTCCAACCACATGCAAATTATAGTCCAATATTTTCTAGCATCCTCACAAGTCCACCACATATGGTAATACGAGCCGGGTATCTGATGACATTTCCAGCATTTTTCAGATTTATTCTTAAACATTCTTGCTATTCTTGTCGGAGGAAAGTGCCACCTGTAAAACATCTTATACAAGTTTTCTTTATATGCTGTTGACATTGTCATTTTATAATTTTGAGACCACAGTTTCTGCCATTTCTCTAAATCAATCCCATATCCAAAATTCTTCCCCCAAACAATCATAGTTTCTTTGACTTGTTCTTCCTCTAATTTCATTCCCAGTAAATAACCATATAATTTTTTAATCACCTTCTCATCAGTACCCATCAAGATCTTATCTAAATCAGTCTGCTTATCATAAAATCCCTCCGTTTTGGAATCTTCATCATACCTTGAATGTATTTGTGCATATGAAAACCAATTCATCCTTATACCTTGTTCCTCTAAGTTTTGGATCGATTTAAGTTCACCCTTTTCATCCAAAAGTTCCCCATATCTAACTGTTTGTTCCTTCTTATAAATTATAGGATAGGAAAATGCTTCAATGGTCGATAACCAAACTGGAATTTTCAAATAACATTGTCTTTTTATCTTCTCCCAGTTTAACCACAAAGACTCCCGTACATAATGTCTTCTAAAATAACCCTGTGTTTTAATTCCCTTATACCATAAAAAAGCATGCCAGCCCAACAGCAAGTCATGCCCTTCTAATGTCAACAACCTATGTTTCCTTAATGTTATCCATTCTTTGACCCACATCAAACTTGCAGCTTGATAATACAATTCCCAATTAGGCAGGCCAAAACCTCCTCTAATTCTAACATCTTGCAAAAGCTTTAGCTTTATTCTCGCTTTTTTACCTTGCCATATAAACTTCAACATGATTTTATTTAAATCTTCAAAATAATCTTTTCCAAGCCTAATTGGTATTGTTTGAAACAAAAATAAAATTCTAGGTAAAATATTCATCTTAATTGTTGAAATTCTCCCTATTAATGACAATTGCAAGTTTTCCCACTTCTTCAAATCTGTAGTTATCTGTTGTTTAAGTTTCATATAATTATTCTCCTTTAATGTGCTACATCTTGTTGTCAAATATATCCCCAGATACTTAACCTTATTTGTAACTTGAATTTTCAAAAGATCTGCCAGTTCTTCTCTCTGTCTCAATAGCATATTCTTTGTCAAAATCTTTGTTTTATCTTTATTTATTTTCAAACCAGCCACCTCTCCATATGTCTCTATCCTTTCCAATAACTTTGGAGATGTTTCTAGCGGGTCTTCCAAAATAAAAGCTAAATCATCAGCAAAAGCTTGTAGCTTAAATTCTTCCTTCTTAATTTTCATTCCTTTTATGCTTTTATCATCTCTAATATTTCTATTCAACACTTCCAAGGTCAACACAAATAGCAAAGGAGATAGGGGGCATCCTTGTCTTGTGCCTTTCCTTATATTAATAAAATCTGTAAGTTCCCCCTCCAACATTACTCTTGCTGTCTGTTTATTATATATGGCTTCTATTGCTTGAATAAATTTTTTAGCAAAACCCATCTGATCCAATAATAATAACATAAATCTCCAGTTCACGTTGTCAAATGCTTTTTGAGCATCTAGGAATATCAAAGCCATTTGCTTTTCAGGATGAGCCTCATAGTATTTCAAAGTGTCCAAGATTACTCTCATATTGTCTCTAATTTGTCTCTTTGGCAGAAATCCATTTTGATCTGGGTGAATAAAATTATTTAAATATTTTTTAAGTCTTTCTGCTAAGATTGAAGCAAAGATTTTTTGTCTGCATTCAATAAAGAAATAGGTCTATAATTCTTAATTTGCAGTGGGTCAGTCTCTTCCTTTGGCATAAGTGTAATATAAGCCTCTGACCATGTTTTAAGTATCATCTTTTTTAACATAACTTCATTCATAACTTCTAACAATGGGATGCTCAATGATTCTTGAAATGTTTTATAGAATTCTGCTGGAAGCCCATCTGGACCCGGTGCTTTCCCATTATTTTGTCTCTTAAATGCTTCATTTAGTTCCATCATTGTTATATTGCTTTCTAGCATTTCTTCAGTCTCTTTAGGTATCTTTGGTAAATTAGTTTCCTGTAAATACTATTTGACTTTTTCCTCATCAATATTCTCTTGTTTATATAGTTTCCCATAAAAATCTCGAATAATTTCTTTTTTCTCCTTATTCCCATAACAAACTTGGCCTTGTTCATCTATTAACTTCAATATTTTTCTTGATTCCTTCTCTTTTCTCAATTTATATGCTAGCCATCTACCTGGTTTATTTGCATCTTCAAAATAATTCTGTTTAGAGTTTCTGATTTTCTGTGCCAGTTCTTCTTTCTCTATTAATTCCATTTTATGTTTAATTACATCCAGCTTCAATTTAATATCCTTTTTCTGTGGCATTTTCTATAATTCTTTTTTAAGAATTTTATACTCATCTTCCAAGGCCTTAGAAGCTTGCCTTTTCCTAATATTCTTTTTTCTTGTATAATCTATTATCAAACCTCTAGCGTATGCCTTCATTGTATCCCACACATTCTGCGTTGAAGTATCTTCTTTTTTATTTTCTCTGAAGAAAAAAGCCAATTCCTTCTCCATCCATTATATAAAATCTTTCTCCTTTAAAATAGTATTGTTTAATGTCCATCTCGATCTTTTTTTTTTTTTTGTCCCTTCCATTTAATTGTTATTGGGCTATGATCTGCCCACGTACTTGTTTCAATATTTGTTTCTTTAATATTGAATATTAATTCTGTTGAGATCCAAATCATATCTAATCTGGACCATGATAAATGTCTATTTGAATAAAAAGTATATTGTTTAGCTTTAACATTTCTTTCTTTCCAAATATCTTTTAAAGTTAATTCATCTGTCATTTTAAAAAAAGACCTTGGGAGAGCCTTTCTATTTTGCAGCCCTTCAGATATTCTTAAAGGCTATTACCAAGGAAAATGGATACCAAGGAAAATGGATAGTTATGGAATATTGCAAATATACCAGAAGGCTGAAGAAGAAGAAAAAAAGCCTTTGCCCTTCAGATATTCTTAAAGGCTTTTTTTCTTCTTCTTCAGCCTTCTGGTATATTTGCAATATTCCATAACTATCCATTTTCCTTGGTAAATAGAGTCTGTCAACATAGCTGCGTGGATCAAGGGCATGATTTAGTAATATTATTTTTTTGATCTTCCCATTCAGGGCCTGCTTGAGTCCAGTCCACTATTCCAGATTTGTATCTAATGATGACAATTGGCCAAGCACTGATTGCTTTGATGGTATTTCTTCCACTGAGTTTGGACTTTAAGATCTTCACTCTCATGATCAGAGATGGCATTCAGTAGGTTCTGACCAGTTCTGGAGAACCGGTTGTGGAAATTTTGAGTAGTTCAGAGAACCAACAAATACCATCTCTGACTGGCCCTGCCCCTATCTATGCTCTGCCTCTTGAGTCCCAGCTGATCGGCTGGGTCTTCTTTTGTTGCCCTGCACAGGAGAATGGAGCTGAAAAGCAAGTTAGTGGGATGGGGAGGGAATGGGATTTTGCAGTAACCTTCCCTCTGGAGTGGGGTGGGAATGGACATTTTACAGTATCCTTCCCCTACCATGTCTACCAAGCCACGCCCACAGAACCGATATTAAAAAAAATTGAATCCCACCAATGCCTTGATGTATGTACTTCCAACCTTTTTCTTGAATTCGGAATGCTTGATGTTGTCACCTTGAAGGATGCTCAGATATTTGTAGTGATCATCTTCATCTAGACTCTTGGTGTTGCTTCCATAGGGCATCTTGATTCCTTCATTTTTCACTATTTTTCCCTGTTTGATTGTGAGGGCAACACATTTGTCCAGTCCAAACTCTATTGCAATATCTATACGGACAGTGCTGAGCTGCGATTCTATTTCAGATGGTGTTTTTCCATATAGCTTCAGATTTTCCATATAAAGAAGGTAGAATAGTCTGACAGATGTGTTTGATGTTTGAGAGACAGGACCTGAGTTATTCAGTATTTTTTTATTCAGATATTTTAATATTGTTATTCCAAAAACAGACATGCAACTGAACAGAAGAAATAGAATTACAAATAATTCAGCAACATTAATGTCCAAAAAAATACCAGATATTAATTTATGGATATGCTGATTTTAACTAACTAACTTAATTAGTTCTGGTTAATTTAAAGAATGTAATTTTGGAGTAATCTAAGATCACATGTGAAACTTCAACCCCATATTCTGTGGTTTTTCACTTCTGGAAGAAAAGGGGAAAGAATACTTGACAGTAGATTTTAGAAAATTTTAACATTCATAAAACTGAAGATATAACTAAAGAAGTCAAGCACTAGGTATGTATCACACTTGTTTAAAAAAATGTCGAATACCAAAGCATAAAATATATGTATATAACCAGTGGTGGGATTCAAAAACATTTACTACAGTGGGTCTGTGAGTGTGGCTTGGTGGGTGTGGCAGGGGAAGGATCATGTCAAATCCCATTCCCTCCCCACCCTACCAACCTGCTTTCCAGCTCTGTTCTCCTGTGCAGGGCAACAAAAGAAGACCTAGCTGATCAGCTGGGACTCGGAAGGTGGGGACAGGGCCAACCAGAGGTGGTATTTACCAGTTCTCTGAACTACTCAAAATTTCCACTACTGATTCTCCAGAACTGGTCAGAACCTGCTGAATACCATCTCTGTATGTAACCTTTCAAGGTAATATACATTTGTTACCTTCTGCAGTTTTAACTATCAGAAGGCCAAAAAAAGGCTATCTTGGGATGAATAGGTTACCCTGATCTTATTTATTTTGAATTTGCATTCTGATCACTCATATACCCATCTGAATCTTTATCTAATGAAAGTTCATTCTTGTTGTCCAGCATTTCATCAGACACATATTTTTCTGATCTCTGTTCTCCAAGGTCTTATTCAGTGCCTTCACTTTCCAGTGGAACTGAAATCAGATCAGGTGACAAGAAGCAGTTGACATTCAACACCTGTTCTGCAGTCATCAGATTATCATAGCAAAGGAGTTGTGAAAGCAGAGATTTAACTTTATTAAGTTATTAATTAATTAGTAAGTTATTCAGTATTTTTGATAGAGGAATCAGTGCAATGACAAACACTAGCAGTGATAACTAATCTCCTTGAAATATTCCTGTCTTGATATTAAGTTCTCCCAGTCTCTAACCACTGACCAACATTGTCTTCCATTGTCTTCTATAGATCTCGAAAGAGTTTCTTTAAAAAGAGCAATGAAACAGTATTATTTTCTGCATTATTGTTTGTTTTATCAGCTTAAGTTAAATAGTATAATACCTTTGTGAAAAGGTATAATACTTTTGTGAAACATTTGTGAAAAGCAGAGCTATTATATAAAGACACTTAGTTTATATTTAAATATTTTCATAAGTATATATTGTAACAATGATTATAACAAATTTTCTGTATATTTTAGGATCTTTTCTAATAATACATCCATTCTGGATTAATACTCTAAATTTGCTGAATGGAATGACTGACCATTGAAAATTGGGAAATGCACTGTTACATTTAATAAGTCAAATTTCAAAATTGCTGAAACAGCTTTTTTCCTCAGTGCAATGGTTGAAAAGAGAATACTTAGAAATTAATCAAAAATAACCCAATTTAGATTAACTGACTGACCAAAAGACAGACAAATTTATTAAAAGGTGGAGTTTGTTTATATAGTTCAGAATTACAGAAATATTGACCATATTCAGAATTAAACAAAACAAAAACATCAAGATACTTTGTTTTGATCACTAAGCATGGTTGGGATTCTTTGTTATTTGTTATTTGTATTGTTGAACAAAGTGACCTTGTTGCACTTGACACTTAGATACTGTAAAAGAATAACCATAGTGTTGCAAATTTCATTTTATTTTTACTTCAAATGTGTGATAACTTGTCTACAGAATAAAAATGTGTGATTTCTTAAAAACTGTACCATTTACCTTTTTTACCCAATCAGAGTTTGAAACTCTTGCAGAGTTTCAAAAGCATTACAGAAATATTTTAGAACAGTATTATCTGGCTATTAAATTGCTATCATGCTATATCACTTTAAGAAAAATGGCATTTTACTAAGACTTCTTTTACTTACTGTACAATTGCTTATTTTGCAATCAAATAATACAAAAGACTTGATTAAGAAATGTTTTTGATGTATTCAAAAGATAGCTTGCTGCTAAAAGGTTAAAATTTAATGACAGAGGATGAAGAGATGACATTCGCAAATGTGACTTCCCAAAGTAGAGAATCGTCAATTGTAACATGTCTATTTCTCTCCCAGAAAAGGAAGGACAAATCTTACCATCATGGTTAGCCACTTTTCTTCAACGGAAGGGTAGAGATTCGAGATGGAAGCAGAAGTTGTTGATTCCGTGCTCCCAAGTCGTTATCAGGTCCCTTTTCTTCTCAGTCTCTTTTGAGACCTCCTGCAAAAAGAAATGGATGAGGTACAATCAAAATTAATTTTTAATGCATTACAAAATCTTTCTCACAAAGGTGGTTCTAATTTCTTACTATCATGTAAGATATCTTCAGTGTTCACACTACTAGTTGCTTTCTGGTGTTTTTCATATCTCCTTTTTAGCTCCTTGTACTCCCTTTTATCGTCGCTGTCAAATAGGCAGGCCCTGGCAAAAAAAAAGAACTAGAACTTGTACAACCAAACTTAAGATGAAAGAAATAATTTATTTGTTTTATCAATTTAAGCTTTAAAAGAATAAACATTAGCATTCAGAATCACAGATATATTGATCATATTCAGACTGAAGCAAAAACATATCAAAATACTTACTCCGTTTCCACTACGATGAATGGTTGGGAGTCGTCATTTTGTTGATTGCAATACAAAGTGACGTTGCATTTGAGACCTAGATACTGTAAAAGAATAAACACTGTATTGCAAAATTGATTTTATTTTTACTACCAAATGTTGCATGGTAACTTTTTTTGCAGAATCAAAACATGTAATGCCTGAAAAACTGTATCATTTACTTTTTGTATGCAATCAGGTGTTTCTTTGGGCTCTTCTCTGGCAGAAACTTAAAAATGTTAAACAAATGTTTTAGAAAAAAGTAGAGAATCATCAACTGAAGCATGTCTATTTCTCTCCAAGAAACGGAAGGACAAATCTTACCATCTTGGTCCTCCCTGGACAGGTAGGGATACAAGTTGGGAGCAGACGTCATTAATTGCCTGGTCCTGAGCCCTTACCAGGTCTTTCTTCTTCTCATTTTCTTTTGAGATCTCTTGTAAAAAGAAATTGATGGAGTACAATCAAAATTAACTTTTAATGCATTATAAAATCTCACTTAAAGAGGTTGTTCTAATTTCTTACTATCACATATGATACTTACAGTCTTCACTATGCTGATAGCTTTCTGGTACTTTTCATATTTGTCTTTTAGTACCTCGTACTCCTTTTCCTCATCTCTGTCAGCATCTCCTGGCAAAACAAATAACAATAGAACTAGAAATTGTACAGTCAAACTGAAGATGAAATAAATCACTTTTCTTTTTAGAATGAAAACTATTAAAAAGTTGTTAAGTTAAAATAATACTCTCTGGATTGTCTGTCATTTTCTTTTGAAGCTCTTTATTTTCCCTCATAAGCTGAGCCATTTTGCTGGCTAAATGGTTGTTCTCCTCTTCCAACTAAGATGCAGAAATTACAAGAAGCAAATATGAGTCATATAATATAAATACGTGATACTAACACTCTGCTGATGGCTTTCTGGTATTTTTCATATTTGTCTTTTTGCACCTCGTACTCCTTTTCCTTGTCTCTGTTAGCATCTCCTGGCAAAAAAAAATAACAACAGATCTAGAAATTGTACAGTCAAACTTAAGATGAAATAAATCACTTTTCTTTTTAGAATGAAAATTATTAAAATGTTAAGTTTAAATAATGCTCACTTTCTGGATTTCTGTCATTTTCTTTTGAAGCTCTTTATTTTCCATCATAAGCTGAGCCATTTTGCTGGCTAAATGGTTGTTCTCCTCTTCCAACTAAGATGCAGAAATTACAAGAAGCAAATATCAGTCATATAATATAAATACGTGATACTTACACTCTGCTGATGGCTTTCTGGTACTTTTCATATTTGTCTTTTAGCACTTCATACTCTTTTTCCTCATCTCTGTTAGCATCTCCTGGCAAAAAAAATAACAACAGATCTAGAAATTGTACAGTCAAACTTAAGATGAAATAAATCACTTTTCTTTTTAGAATGAAAACTATTAAAATGTTGTTAAATTAAACTAATACTCTCTGGGTTATCTGTCATTTTCTTTTGAAGCTCTTTATTTTCCTTCATAAGCTGAGCCATTTTGCTGGCTAAATGGTTGTTCTCCTCTTCCAACTAAGACGCAGAAATTACTAAAAGCAAACATCAGTCTTATAATATAAATACATGATACACTCTGCTGATGGCTTTCTGGTACTTTTCATATTTGTCTTTTAGCACCTTGTACTCCATTTCCTCATCTCTGTTAGCATCTCCTGGCAAAAAATAATAATAAGAGAACTTGAAATTGTATAGTCAAACTTAAGATGAAATAAATCACTTTTCTTTTTAGAATGAAAACTATTAAAATGTTAAGTTTAAATAATGCTCACTTTCTGGATTTCTGTCATTTTCTTTTGAAGCTCTTTATCTCATAAGCTGAGCCATTTTGCTGGCTAAATGGTTGTTCTCCTCTCTCAACTAAGACACAGAAATTACAAGAAGAAAATATCAGTCATATAATATAAATACATGATACTTACACTCTGCTGATAGCTTTCTGGTACTTTTCATATTTGTCTTTTAGCACCTCATGCTCCTTTTCCTCATCTCTGTCAGCATCTCCTGGCAAAAAGATAACATAATAACTACTAGAACTTATACAATCAAACTTAAGATGAAATAAATGACTTTTCTTTTTAGAATGAAAACAATTTAAATGTTAAGTTAAAATGATACTCACTTTCTGGGTTGTTTTTTATTTTCTGCTGCAGCTCCTTGTTTTCTTTCATAAACTGAGCTATTTTGCTGGCTAAATGGTTGTTCTCTTCAACTAAGATGCAGAAATTACAAGACTAAATGGTTGTTCTCTTCAACTAAGATGCAGAAATTACAAGAAGCAAACATCATAAATAGGTGGACAAAAAGAGGAGCTTTAAAAAGCATGGTAAGGGAAATGAATTACTTACAGCTCTTATGGCAAGGTCTTTTTCTGCCAGTTCCTTTCCTTGCATGGATCTGAATCAGTGTCCTTGATCCACTTTTCTGTATTTTTATGGAAAAACACTTTTAACACTTATTAAACAATATTCACAAAAGACATTACATATTAACCCACCAAGAATACTGAAATTTAAGACTGGCCATTAAATCGGAAGAGTCCGGTGTGATGCAAAGGGAGGATTGCCTTTGTCTTCCCACTCCTGCTACAGGTTCTCACACAAACAAAATAGTTGGTCTCTTTAATGTTGTTGGTATTTCTGCAGACAGACCTCATATTTCTTTTCTGTACTTCATACTCCCTTTTATCTCTGTCAACATCTCCTGGCAAAAAAATAACAGAAGAACTAAAACTTGTACAGCCAACCTTAAAATGAAATAAATCATTTTTGTTTTTAGAATGAAAACAATTAAAATGTTGTTAAATTAAAATAATACCTTCTGGATTGGCTTTTACTTCCTTCTGCAGCTCCTTGTTTTCTTTCATAAAGCATGCCATTTTGCTGGCTAAGAAATCATTTTCCTTTTCCAACTAAGATGCAAAAATTACAGGAAGCTTGTATCAATCATAGAATATAAACAAGCAGACAAAAAGAGGAGCTTAAAACAGGATAGTAAGGGAAAATAATTACTTACAGTTCTTATGGTGGGCTTTTATTCTGCCAGCTCTTTTTCTTGCTTTGATGTTATTTCTTCCATCCACTTTTTTTCTGTATTTTTATGGAAAAACACTTGTGCTGTTAAACAATATTCACGAAAAACATTATACATGAACTCACCAACAACTCATAAATTTAAGACTGATGATTATAAATGGCATAGTCCATTTAAATTGCAATGTCAGTGCAGGGAAACATCTTTTTGTATCCTTTCCCCATTAACTTAAATGGAGTTCAGAGCTTTCCCCAAAGACAGTAATTCTGAAGGGGGCTGGCTATTTTCTCATGAAGGTCTTTTTAAAAGTAGGGAGGGTCAATTGTAATGGAGAGAAAGAATTGTCTTTCTATCCTCGTTCCTGCTGCAGATTCTCACACAGACAAAATAGTTGGTTACATATTTTGGTCTCTTTGGTGTTGTCTATATTTCTGCAGACACACCTGTCAAAAGAAGACATTTTGAACATTTGAGGACAAAACAACTGGAGGGAGAGAATTTACTAAGTATTAAAAATCATAGTGGATACAATCCACACTGGCTAGAGTCATATCCAGTTACAATATCCTTTGGCTGCAATCCAACAAGCTCCCCTATAAAAATCTGCTGCTGTACTCCGTTTCACACCAGCTGCCCCTAAAGGAAAACTGTTTGCTTTTAGGAATAAATATTTCTTCTTTTCTCACAACTGTCTGGATCTCATTTTATTTACTCTTGTGCAACCTCGGCTTGAGTTGAAACCCCAAATATTATTGTGACAATATGGCGACCACGAAGGGACTTAAGACTAACCTGGCCAGCAGACCTAGTTCGAATAAGTTCGGGTTCTTCAGGCTCTCAATGTCCTTTATTCCTTTCTATTCTTCACTTTACCTGCATTTACCAGCCTGTAGGTAAAAGCTAAAAGCTGGGGGCTGAGGGGGGAAAAGGGGGGGAGACTCTTTAATCCCTCTCCACTCTGCAGCCTATTCTGACCTTTTTTCAACTGCTAAAACATTTCTTCCCTTTAAATCTCTTTATGAAAACAAATCTATGAGGAATAATCTTTCCACCTTGGCTTGCCTGGCCAGCAAGGCAATGTGGAGAGAAATCTTCTCCTTTTCTTGTCCCTTCCCCACAAGCAATGGGTTAAAGTTCTATTTTGAAAGTTTTTGTTTTAGTGTGTTGGTCAAATATGAATTCCAGTCTAATTTGTTTGCCAATGCTGCAAGGACAGTCTTATCTTAGCCATGAAAGCAGGCTTGGTGACTTTGGGCAAGTCATTTTCTCTCTGCCATAGGAAAAAGGCACATTTTTGCTTTCTCAACTGTTATTATCTAATATACTGTATTGTACTATATTTTTGCCTAATCTGTTTTGTTGCCTCTAAGACCAATTTGTATTTCAGCCTATCTCAATAACTTCATCATTTGCCTTACACAGAAACATTTCAGCATTGTTGATTCCATGTGGACCAGTAAGAAAAAAAATATAAAGTTGTATGATTTTTTTTGTACCCTTTACCTGCATTTAGCCTTTAAAGAAAAATCCTAAATGGGTCACAAGAGCATGTTTACTGGGTTTCAAGTTCAGCAGCTTTCATCTTTGTCCTTAAAATAGCTTCTGATAAGGTGAAAAGGGAAGAGAGAAAACAATATTTGATTAAGCCTCCATGAAAAGATATAGATGTCTGAAACATAAAAAATGCTTCCAGCTCTTGGCTTTGAAAGCAATACAAGAAGTAAATACATCATCATACACTCACCCAGGTTTGCAAGATCTTATTCTGGGTAATTATTATGAATTATTACAAAAATATTAGACACAGTTCAAGTAAAGGACAATTCAACTCTTGCCTTAGAATATTGGTGATTGAAAACAGTTCTATTCTAGTGTGGGTGGCAATGGAGCTAAGACCCAAGATAGACCTATCAGAGTCTGAGATTGCAAACGGCCCAAATTAGTTATAGTACAATCATTTTTAAAGTATTGCTTTTACAGCTAATCTGTGTCCTGCTGACCATGGGAGTGGAAGCCATTTTGAAATTAAGCCATTTTGAAGCTCAGTCAATGATTTGTTGACCATCATCCAGTCTATGCCTACCAAGATAACCTTTCCCCAAGAGAGAAGGTTTGCACACACCTGGTATGGAAAGAAGAACTTGCTTTCCTCCTGGTGGATGTAATTGAAAACTACAGAAATACATCTGAAAAATGCCCAATAACATCACTATGGAACCTGAATGGGCACTCAATAACAAACTTGACTCTATGGAGTATAGATGTATGGTGGGTGCTAATGGAACCCTGGCTCCCCCACAATAATGCTAACAATTGTCTTTTGATTCGGTCGATTTCAATAGGAGAAACTGCAGTCACTTTAGGAAGAATTCTCCAAGCTACTGAAAATTAAACAGCATTGAGCTTGGTTAGCTTCATCAACCAAACTGCCTGCCTGATGTTCTACTGCATCTCTTCCTGCTGATCACCACAAATGCCATGACCATCCTAACAGATTGCCATTACAGAATAACAATGGAATTGATTGGATTTATACTGGGATTCATAGAAGAAGGAAGATAGTGGGAAAAAATGGATATTCATTTGTATGCTTGTAATTATTGGCATGTTCTAATAGATGTGATTATTATTGATGTACCATGGATTCTACAATGTATGTGAGCAAAACAAGACCTCAAATGAACCCCCATCTAGTGAAACTCCAGGGAAAACTTGCGGAAGACTGGGCGTGGCAGATTGTGAGGGTTGTCACTTGTTGGGATAACTGGTCTTGTATCAACGCTGTTAAATTATTTTCCTCCCAAAATAATTTCTTAGTCTACAGAACATAGGACTGCATAGCTTAAAACTTTACATCATTGTATTCCTTCCAACTATGTTAATCAATAAAAAACCCATTCCTAAAAATGCTTCCCTTAAGATGTTACAAATTGACAAAAGGTATGGTTATAAACTACATCCATTAATAGTATGTGTATGTGTGTATATACATCCACATATTCTCTCTCTCTCTCTCTCTCTCTCTCACACACACACACACACACACACACACACAGATGATTGTGAGAAATTTTATAATAAAATTTATTTGTTATACTGTTTCCATCTTCCCTTAAAAAATTAGCAGAACCTGCAATGGTCAAGAATCAGTGTCTCCATTAGATAATTGATAGTTCAGCCTAAATTATCAAGTAAAAATAGGGTTAGAGTTAGGGTGCCCTTCCCCAACCAGGTCATCCAACAGGAGCAACCAATGCTATTTCTGCACAAGTCAGAATCATGACTGGTAAGGGTGCAACAAAAAGAAAAGATCCTTGTGTCTTAATGTAGTCTTGAGGACGAGCACTCTTTCAACAACTGAAAAAATGGCCAAAGAACCAGGTAGTGAATGGGTCTAGCCTACATGTGGTAGAGCTGATATAATGTGCTCCAAGCTTTTCCTCAGAGGCAAGAAGGCAAAACAAATCCCTGATAGTCATACAAAACAATTTCAATCGCGGCCCTTGTCTGTGCCCACTTCTCTTCTGCCACAGCTGACCCACAGTGGCCTTTCATCTTCCACTGGCCTTCAGCCAGTGTTCCTCTCTCATCAATGTGCCCTCAGTCCTCCACCCGTAGCTCTTCATTCTAGCGGACTTCCAAAGGCACAATTTTATTTGGGCGATTTGCTGCAAAGGAAAAGTAGTCCCACCTCCCAGCAGTCAATCAGGCAGTGGTGGGCTATGGGCAGCAGAGAGGCAGAGGGGATGGGGGCGGGGGCAGCTGGGTGGCAGTGATTGTGGTTGGGCAGCGAGCGATTGTGGAGGTAATGGAGAAAACCAGGGATGTCCACTTTTAATTTTTGTTTGCCTCTTGATGGTGTTTCCTCATCCAATCCAGCCTAAATTCTCAGTTTCCTCAACTGAAAGATGGTTATAATGCAGATGCCAGGGTTTTAAGCTACAGAACATTGATCACTGCAGCATAACAGAAAAAAGATCTTCCCCCTTGGGACAAAAGATTGGAAGGTGGGGGAAGGAGAGGATTATGAAATGCCTTGAGTATTATTTCAAGATGTCTTGGAGATCAGAATCTTTGACTCACTTCTTTCCTTTTCTCCTTTCCTCTCCTTCTCTTTCTTTTCTTTCCTTCCTCTCTATTTCTCTCCCTCCTCCCTCACTGCCTCTTTTTTTCATTCTTCCCTTTCTTCCTCTATCTCCTTTCGTTCCTTCTTTCCTCCTTCCTCTTTTCCTTCTCTCACTTTCTCTTTCTTTTACTTCCTTTTCTCCCTTCTCTTTCTTTTCCTTTTTACCGCTCTTTCCCACCATCCTTGAATGAATGAATATAGACTCAGTATTCAGGTTTATGGGAAAGAGCGTCCACTCTCTCGTTGCAGAAATTGAACCGTGCAAAGAATATCCACCATCAGACATGGCACTGGTTTAGTTTAGTTTACTTTATTGTCATTGCACCTCATACAATGAAATCAAACACCATCTTCAGTGCACATCTTGGCCATGACCATGAAAATAAACACAAACACACATCCTTCACCCTTCATATATTGAACCAGAAACCCCCAACACCACACCAACACTGCACTATATAGCAGATTTCAAAAGAGCTACTGCCCTGGGATAGAAACTGTTTTTCAGCCTAGTTGTCCTTGTTTTTATTATTCTGTACCATCTGCCAGATGGTAATACTTCAAAAAAAGGGTTCCCAGGATGAGATGGATCTTTGAGAATGTTTTGAACTTTCTTAAGGCAGCGGGAGCTATGAAGCTCTTCCAAAGAGGGGAGAGGGCAACCAATGATCTTCTGGGCAATGACATTAACCCTTTGGAGTGTTTTCCTATCTGCCACTGTGCAATTGGCAAACTATACAGAAGTGCAGTATGTTAAAATGCTCTCTATGGTGCAGCGGTAGAAGGTCACCAGCAGTTTCTCATTCAGTTGTTGTTTTCTGAGAAGCCTCAGGTAGTATAATCTCTGCTGAGCTCTTTTGACTAGTGCAACGTGGGCACCGCAGATCAGGTCCTCTTTTAGGGTAACACCCAGAAACTTAAAACTGGCCACTTGCTCCACTTGGTCTCCATTGATAAACAAGGGCTGGATGTCTGATCTGTTCCTTCTATAATCCACTAGAAACTCTTTGGTCTTATTGGTGTTGAGGACCAAGTTATTGTCTCCACACCACAAAAGCAACTGGTCCACCTCATCTCAGTTGGCAGACTCATCCCCCCCACCACTGTTGTATCATCTGCAAATTTAGCAATAGTATTACTAACGTGAGTGGGAATGCAGTCATGCACATAAAGAGTATAGAGTAAGGGACTCAACACTCAACCCTGTGGTGTACCAGTGTTAAGGGCTGAAGAGATATGATTACCTAATCTGACCTTCTGTGAGCGGCCAGACAGGACATCCATAATCCAAAGGCAGATTGAATTAGAAAGCCCAAGGTCCAGAAGTTTAGACACTAGTCTATGTGGAAGAATTGTGTTAAACGCAGAACTAAAATCCACAAAAAGCATCCTCACATAACCCTCCCGCTGTTCTAGATGAGTCAGAGCAGTGTGAAGATGGCTGTAGCATCCTCTGTAGATCTATTTTTTCTGTATGCAAACTGGTGTTTATCAAATGTATGAGGAAGACCAGAAATGATGTGCTGGCAGATCAATTTCTCAAAGCGCTTCATGATAATAAGAGTGAGTGCCACTAGTCTGTAATCATTGAGGTTATTGATAGGGAACTTCTCTGGCAACGGAACAATGGTGGAAGCCTTCAAACAAGATGGTATAGTGGACTGGGATAAAGAGCGATTGAAGATCCTGGTAAAGACTCCAGCCAACTGATCAGCACAGTCTTTAAGCACTTGGCCAGAGATACCGTCAGGACTGGCAGCCTTTCTAGGGTCCACAGCCCTCAGAATGCTCCTCACCTCCTGTTCCTTCACAATGAGGTGGGGCCACAATTGGCTGGTGGTTGTATTTTATCTGTTTCTGATGTCTCCACTTCAAAGCGAGCAAAGAAATCATTCAGTTCCTCTGTCAATGAAGCATCCCCCTCAGCAGGGATGACATTGGTCAGTTGATGCTTTGTAATTTGTTGAATCCCTCGCCACACCTGCCTCATGTTATTGCTATAAAAATTATCCTCAATCTTCCTCTTATAATCTTGGCCCTCTGAATACCTTTCTTCAGATTAGCTCTGGCAATACTGTATCTTGCCCCATCACCAGACCTAAAGGCCTTGGCCCTGTCACGCAAGAGGCGCTGGACTTCCTAGGTCATCCAGGGTTTCTGATTGGGATAGATCTAATATGTTTATCCACAGTGATAGTATCTGTGCAGTGTTTGATATCGCACAGAACAGTTACAGTGCGAAACTCTAGGTCAGGGTGGTAAAAAAATGTCCCAATTTGTGTTCTCAAAACAATCCTGAAGTTGTTGGGAAGCATCTTCTAGCCAAGATTTCACTGTCTTTATTATAGGCAGAGCCCATCTCCTTAGAGGGATGTATGCTGGTGCTAAAAGCAGTAATATATGGTCTGATTGTCCCAAACATGGTAATTGTATAACCTTATAGCTATGTTTGATGTTGGTATATATTTTGTCCAATATGTTTGCTCCTCTAGTAACACACTTAACATGCTGATAGAATTTAGGGAGCACTGCTTTTAAATCGGCTTGATTAAAGTCCCCCGCTATGATATGCACAGCATCAGGATACTTATTCCACTGATTACTACTAATGTTATACAAGAACCCCATTGCATTGGCATCAGGTGGGACATAGACTGCAGTAATCAAAACCACGCTGAATTCCCACGGAAGATATATGGGTCTACATTTAAGAGTCATATACTCCAGATCCATGGAGCAGTGGCTGTCTACAGTCTTTGTATTGATACACCAGCTTTTGTTCACATAAAGCCTTAAACCTCCCCCTTTGATCTTGCCAGAATCTCAACTCCTGTCCTGCCAGTGAGCTATGTAGCCTTCCAGATCAACAGCTGCATCTGGAATGAATGAATGAAGCCAAGTTTCTGTGATTAGCAAAACAGTTCTTGATGAATTTAGTTTTTGCAATCTGTAGCCTTAATTCATCCATTTTGTTAGTCAGAGATCTTGCATTGGTAAGAAATATACTTGGAATTGAAGGCTTGTGTGGAAACTTACTCAGCCTAAAGAAAATCCTAGCACAGCATCCTCTCCTCCTCTTCCTGTTCCTCTTTCTCCACCTCTTCCTCCTTCCTACAGAGATAGTGATTCATGGCTCCCCCAAGGCCCTAGCTGCCTCCTTTGATATGTTATGAGAATGTATAAAATTGTCTGTAATAGCCTTTTCATATTTCATTCCAATTTGTAACAAGGCTTGCCAACTATAGATGCTCCTTGCTCTACAGAGTTCAATCAAGGAAAGGATCCAAAACACACACAGAATCATCCACACCATACACTGAAAGAAGGAGTGATTCAATTTCTGGGTGATCTGTAGGAACTCCATATGCACCTCGACTTGATGCCAGGCCCCTTCCAGGTAAGGTCTTCAGGTCTCAAATGCCACCTTTATGGCCAATAACTCCTAGCAAATTGTGTAGTTGCACTCTGCCAGATTGAGCTTCTGGCGGTAATAGGAACAAGGGAAGAGTGTACAGCTAGGTGCATGAACCTGGAGTAACACCGCCCCCCACAATGATGTCAGGTGCATTGGCCTCCATGACAAACAGATGCTGCGGGATGCTTCAGGATGGGTTCTGTCATGAAGGCTTATGTCAGACTCTCAAACGCTCATTGCTCCAGGGTGCTTCACTGGAAGAGAGGATTTTTCTGAAGGAGCCGAGTGAGAGGCACGGTCAAGGAAGCAAAGCCAGGAATAAAAGTGTGGTAGTAATTTGCAAACCTCTAGAGTCTTTGAACTTCCTTGGCTCAATGTGGGGGCTTACAGCTATGCAACACATTGACTTTGCTTGGTTTCTGGGCTATGCCCACGGGGATATGTAGTAACCAAGGAATTCTACAGTCGATTGGCAGAAGTAGCACTCCAGCTCAGCATATAACTGGTGCTCCCAGAGTTGTTGCAGAATTAAATGGAGATGCTGTTCATGGCTGTCCTGGGAAGGAAAGTAAATCAAAATGTCATCAAGGGAATGATGACAAACTGGTCCAATAGGCCACAGAAGATGTCATTCATAAACTGTTGGAAAACAGCTAGGGCATTGGTCAGGTGAAAAGGCATGACCATATACTTGAAATGCCCATACCAGATGCAAAACGCCATCTTCCACTCATCTCTGGACCAAATTGTATACCCCATCCCCCATTAGTCCAGTTTTGTGAATATTTTGACCTGCCGGAGCTGTTCCAAAAATTCAGGAATGAAAGGTGATGGATATCTGTTGTGTGCCATGATTGCATTCAATTTGTGGTAATCACAACAGAGTCTCAGTTCTCCTGATTTTTTCCTTCAGAAACAGCATGGGGCAGCCACTGGCAAAGTGGACAGCCGGATAAAACTCCTAGCCAAGTTTGTAGCCAAAAAGTCCCACAACGCGGCCAGTTCGAGTTCTGATATGGAATAGAAGCAACCAATTGGGATTGGGGCATCGGGAAGCAAGTCTATCAAAGCAATCGTAAAAGCAGCAGTAGGTCTACCTCCTTCTCGCTGAATACATCAGCATAGTCTGTCACTTCAGGTGGCAAGGATGGGCCAACGAGCCTTGGAACTTGGGCGGTGCACACTTGCCAGGTGTAGTGGGATTGTCGGATTGGGAAGACAATCAAGTTCTGGCACCAGTAAATGAGGAGATCATGAGTTCAAAGCCAAACCTCCATTCCAATCAGTAACTCCAAGTCAAACTTATCTCTAAAGTAACTTTATTAGAATAGCACCTGGCACATCTGCGGAAACCTGCTGCAGCTTTGGAATATGGACCAATTTTCCCACCAACATCAGCAAGCCACCCTGGGGTGGATTTCCCTCCCCCACCATTGGTTTTACCTTCCAGTTCCAGCTCATGTGGCTCTATTCAAGGTAAGGTTTGCGCTCAGCTGAAGGGTGAGGGCCAGCGGATGGGCAGGCCATCTGGGTGGCGCAGCTTGTGTTCCAGTGCAGCCTGAATTAATTGCTTTGGGGAGTACTTTGGGAGGACATTTCATGCGGACCACCCAAATTTCTTGCAGACCACCAGTGGTCCCTAGCCCAACAGTTGGCAACCACTGTGCTGGAGGTTCTCACACAGGGGTGGGATTCTACTGGTTGTTATTATTCTGTGCAGTTTGGAGAATCAGCAAATCGTGCCCCTGGCTGGCCCTGCCCCTCTCTGCCCTCTCTGGGCACAATTTTCTGATTCTCCAAACTGCACAGTCAGTCTTTATCATGCATGCACGACATCACGTGCATGCCCGACATTGCTGACTGCATTCTCCCCTGTCCAATCACTCCTTAAGGTATTTCTTTTATTTTTTGCCTCCTGACAATCAGCTGTTCCAATGATCAGCTGTGCCAGGAGCCTTCTCGCTGTCTTATTGCTTCACCCAGGAGGCTTCCCTGAGGCCCAGAAGGCCCAAAAATGGAGCATGGGGGGTGCCGTGCACCCCCACAAGGCTCCATTTTTTGCCTTCCTGGGCCCCAGGGAAGCTTCCTGGGAGCAAAAAAAGGGGGGGGTGCTGCAAAAAAAGAGAAGAAGCCATGACTACCCAGTCATATGACCATACCCAGCTAGTCATGCCCACAGAACCAGTCATTAAAAAATTTGAATCCCACGCCTGTTCTCACACAAACAAAATAGTTGGCTGCTTACTTTGGTTCCTTTGGTGTTGTTGGTATTTCACTAAACATACCTGCTGAAAGAAGACATTTTGAACAGCTGAGTACAAACCAACTTGATGGGGTGAATTTACTAAGTATTATAAATCAATCTGGATACAATCATACTGGCTGGAATCTTATCTAGTTGAAATGTGTTTTGTCTGCATTCTGGCCATTTTTTTCTAAAACACTTTGAAGTAATTCTCGCAAAATGCATGGACCATAAAGCCACCTTTTGAAAAGCAAGATAACTACATCAATCTACTGTATTATCAATCTTCCATTATAGCATCTTCATGTTTTCAGTGGAATTTATATATGCCTCTTCTAAGAAAAATGTTAATTCTTGTAGTTGGGACAAAGTATGGTAATTTACTTTTTGAGTAGCAATCCTTAAGCAGGCTGATTACAAATGAAGCTGCTGAGAATAATAATTTTGCTGACTTTCCCTCTATTTTTAAAAATCTGTAAGGAATCCTCTAGCTCTAAATCAGGGGTCCTCAAACTTAGACTTGTGGACTTCAGCTCCCAGAATTCTCCAGCCATCTATGCTTGCATATAATCTTTGTGTGTGTGTGTAATTCTATATATATAAATGTTGCTACTTGGAAATAATCACAGCAGAGGTCAACAAAAACTGCTTGGATTAGTGAAATCATTTTTACCTGCTCTGCCTCTGCAGCTAGTAGAACATAATAGATTGTTCTTTGTTAAATTAAATCAAGTTGATAAGAAAGGAGATAAAACTGAATTTGCTTGGGATTTTACTTATTCCTCTGTTGATTTATGGGGATGGGGGCATGTCTCTACTGAAGCCAGTGTGAGAGAAAGATAGCAGATTTCCATAGACTACACAGTTTGTCAGATTGAACCTTTTTTAAAAAGTATATTGTTTCTGTTGTGTTTGAAAGGATGGGTGCAATAACGGAGATGAGACCTCAGATAGTAACTTCAGCTCTTTATTAGTGACTTCTGATCTGGGTGAGAAACCCTGGCCGCAGCAGCTCCTTTTATAGAGCTGGCTGCGACTAAACGTCCAATGACAACGATTTAAGCTTGCCGCGCTTGGTTTGCCCAATCGTGGCAGCCCGTTAACCAGCCAATCGGACTAGCCTGGAGCAACCAATCACGACCCGCTGTTAGCAGACCAATCAGGTTTGCAGGTTTACGAGCCTGCTAGTCCAGAATACCCCTCCCCTCTAGGTTCCATCTAAGGGGTGGGGTTATGTACTCTCACAGGTAGGCAGGTCTTCGCACCTGTCTACCTGATTTGTGTTGTTTGAAAAGTCTTTGCTCAGTCTCGGGTTCTGACAGACTGCTCGCCGGGATTGTCTGGAGTGGTGACCCGGCTTCAATGCTGGGTCTCCTTTCAGGTGGTCCTGGAATACCTGGAATGCCTCCTTCGTTGCTACCATCTGGGTTCTCCTGGTTTGCTGACCCCGTTCGGCTGCTGCTACCAGGAGAGACGACAACCTGCCAAGGTTCTTCAACAGCTGGTGAATATGGTGGGCTTTGCTGTGCTGATTGTGGGGTTAGATCTTCTCTGCCAGATGTTGGTTCAATTTCAGAACCCCCGGTTTCCCTTCCCCCTCTGGCTTCGAGATCGGGGTTAGTGATGGGAGTTGTGGTCAGCCTTGAGCGCAGCTGGTTGATGTGGAGTTTCCACATTCTCCCATCTGTGGTTTCTTTTTTTTTTTTATAACAAACTTTATTAAAAAAATTTTAACACACACAAACAAAACATAGGATGTAGTAACATAAAATATCTTTTCTAGAAGAAACAAATCTTATTTAAAAAGAAGATAATTCCAAATTATCACACTTCTATATATATATTTATCTTATCTAATCAACTTCATATCTTTTCAAAACTTTTCTTTATTACTCCCTTTCGTTCTATTTAATCATATTTCTTCTGTCTTAAATATATATATATATATATTCATTAGTATTCTTCCACATCCTGTCAGACTTAAACAAACATTACACAGAACATAAATACATAAAACTTCTTTTTGGAAGGCGGCTTACCCCAAGTTAACTCTTTTTATACAGACATCAATCAAAATTTATACTCACTTAATATACTATCTCATATCTTATTTAACATTCTCTATTTTCCATATATTTTCTCTCTCCTTTTAATTCTATTTTATTTATTCCATCTCAATTAAATAATTATATTTGCATCTTTGGTCTGTTTTCTTTCAATCACCTACTTATCCTTTCTATCTAATACAATATTTCTCCTGTAAACCCAGATTGAAGTATGACAACTTTTTATCTTCCCCCTAAATAACACTTAAAATAATGCATATTTTCCGTGCTGATTCTGCTCCGTACATTCAAAATATTACATTTCAAAATAGTAAAACAAACAAATAATATTGAGTTTAATAAGTAATAATAAAACTAAAAACAAGTAAAAAATAAATATTAAATTTATAATATAGTAAAAGCAATGTTTCATAAGAAATTAAATTCTATTATTAATTCTTAAACAATACTATTATGAATTAAAACTCTATAATTAAATCATGACTTCGCTTTAATACATTTTTAAATCATATAATATTCTAATTTTCTAACTCAACTTCAAATACTAATGTCTACAATGCATTTTTATGTACTTTTGCAGAATCATTTTTCAAAAAAGATTATCTCACCCCTTATCTCTGAAAAAAAAAACCATTTTTTTGCATCTTGTTTGAAGCCTTTATGACTTCTCTTCCCTTTCCCCCTTTCTTTCTTCTCCATTCTAACTTTTTGAACCCCCCCCCCCATTTCTCCAATTTCACTCTCTTAATCTTCCCTCTCTATTGTATTTCTCTTTTCTGTTGCTTTCTGACATCATATCGCTTTTTCATCTCCTTTTTCTTTTTCTTGGTTGCTTTTTTAAGTTCTAAGTTCATCTTTTCCTTGCCCCCCTTCCGCTTTTCTTCCTCCACTAAGTGTGTTTGTCCATTAAAGATGGCTTCTTCTCCTTCATCCCAGCCTTGCTGTAGTATTTCTTGGTAGGTAGAAATCGCCATTTCCAAAAAGCGAAAGATAGATCCAAACAAGCCCTTATCTTTGTTTTTCAGTTTTTGAAATTCCATTTGTAGTCCTTCAAAAGATAATGCCATTTTTTCTTTCTTTTTAAACGCAACTCTAATGTCTTTAGTCCCATTTTTTAAAAAACAAAATTTCACAAAGATCTCAAAGTCACAAAGCAAACCAAATCAATTTTAAGTTGTTGGTTTTTTTTAAATCCAGAAATCCTTTATCCCTTGGCTTTAAATTTCAAAATGAGTTACCTTCCGTGCCCAAGTAGATTTTCCAGATCTCCATCTGCTATTTCTATGGGGAGGGAGAGTTAAGAAAAAAAAATTTTTCCCCTTAACAGCTTTAACTGCAGCTTTCCAATCTTCTTTGGGAAACAATGTATCCTCAGGCAATTCAAACAGTTCAGTTTCCATGGTAATTAAGAGTTATTATTGTCTCAGCTCAGCCAAATTATCACTTCCTCCTGCAACCTCCAGGACAAATATTACCTGGCTGCAGGCTTCTTTGTGATGGCCATCACTGACCGCCGCTCCACCACCTTGGAAAGAAGGGGTTTTTCCGGCTGGGGAGGGGGTCTGCGACACCCCCAAACCCCTGTCCGGATCCCCTCTCTCTTTGGTTGCCTCTACAGGGCAGTCATATCCCCCAGACCCATTTGGATTGGGGGCACCTTGGCAGCAAGCACAGCAGGACTTGCAGACAAGCAAATTCCTGCTGCAACCGAAGCCACGCAAAACCGGAAGACCACCCATCTGTGGTTTCTAAGCAGTAGGAGCGGGGGCCTGTAATCTGCGTTATTTTGGCAGGGATCCACAATGGGTCACCTGAAAAGTTTTTTTTGCAAATACAGGGTCTCCTACCTTAAATGTATGGTGTTAACTGCTGGAACCCAGGGGCTTTTCCAGGGTGTATGCTGGATGTAGGCAGTCTAGATGCGATCTGAGTTTTCTATCCATCAGAAGTTCAGCTGGGCTTTTGTTGGTGGTACTGTTTGGTGGAATATGCTGGAGAAGGAGCATTCTGGTGACTTTGTCGTGGATGCTTCCTTGTTCCATTTTTTGTAAAGTTTTCTTGGTGAACTGAACCATTCGTTCAGCTCTGCCATTGGCTGGTGGGTGAGCAGGTGATGTTAAAGCGTGGCGTATTCCACGGTCTGCTAAGTATTGTTCAAAAGTCAAAGCGGTAAATTGGGGCCCGTTGTCGAATACCAGGACATCTGGTAACCCGTGTGTTGCAAAAAGTCTGTTCAATTTCTTGATGACTGCATCTGTAGTGGTAGTCTTCATTTTGTTAACCTTGAGCCAGTTTGAGTATGCGTCTACTGTTATCAGGAAAGTATGTCCTTTTGTAGGTCCCACAAAATTGATGTGAATGTGGGACCATGGACCGCTGGGCATGTCCCATTCAGCTGGTGAGGCTTTTGGTGGGGCTGAGCGTGTTTCTTGGCATTTGCTACAGGTGGCAACCCAGGTTTCAATTTGTTTGTCCATACCTGGCCACCAGGCATAGCTCCTTGCCAGCGCTTTCATTCGAACGATGCCCGGGTGTCCGTTGTATAGTAAATTTAGAAGATTTTTTTGTAGTTTTGCTGGTATGACCACTCAGTCTCCCCACAACACGCACCCTTTTTGAGAGAAGAGTTTGTCTGTTCTTGAAGGGTTTAAAGATTTTGTTGGGTTCGATTTCCGGCCATCCCCTCTCCACCCAGCTAAGAACCCGTGCCAAACATGAGTCTTTTTTTGTTTCCAATGCGATGTCTTGTGCTGTTAGTGGAGGTGAGGGAAGCGTCTCAATTTGTAGTATTGACAGTGTGGGAGCTGGGTCATCTAGAAGTTCTGGCAATGGAGAGCGGCTCAAGGCGTCTGCATGGGGAATGGTTTTTCCTGGTTGGTGCTTCAACTGGTAGTCGTAGGCGGCTAGGAACTTCGACCATCATGTCATCCTTGGAGATAGGATGTGTGGAGTTGGTTTGTCACCTGCCAAGATGCCAAGTAATGACATGATCTGTGATGATGGAAAAGGATCTTCCATACACGTACTCGTGGAACCTTTTGATTGCAGATACAATAGCGAGGGCTTCCTTATCTAGGTGACTATAGTTCCTCTCTGTTTTAGACGAAGTTCTTGAAAAAAATGCAATAGGCGCCTCTGTACCATTTGGTAGGACGTGGCTCAGGATGGCTCCTACCCCAAAAGGTGAGGCGCCACAAGTCACAGTTAATGGAAGTGTCTCATTATATTGGATGAGCACTGCATCCGAAGTTAAAAGGTCTTTTACTTGTTGGAAAGCCTGCTCCTCCCGATGTCCCCAAAACCAGGAAGCCTTCTTATCAAGGAGTCTATGTAGGGGTTCAGCGATGGTCGTCTTCTGGGGTAGGAAGATGTTATAAAAGTTAATGAGTCCCAGGAAGGCTTGGAGGTCTGTTTTGATTTTTGGTCTTGGGGCATTTTTGATGGCAGCCAATTTCTTTTCAGTAGGGTGAATTCCTTGTTTGTCAAGAAGGTAACCAAGAAATTCAACCCTTTCAGTGCATAACTGGCACTTTTCCTTCTTTACCTTGAGGCCAGCATCTTGGAACTTTTGTAGAACAGTTCTTAGGCATTTTTCTAACTGACTTCTTGTAGGGGCGGCTATCAATACGTCATCGAAATAGGGCATGACCCCTTTAATGCCCTGTAAAAACCTTTCCATCAAACTTTGGAAAATGCCTGGTGCTAAGCTTACTCCGAACTGGAGTCTGTTACATTTGAACATGCCTCTGTGTGTAACTATGGTTTGGGCTTCTGTGGTTTCGGCATCTACTGGCAACTGTTGATAAGCTTGGGCCAGGTCAAGCTTTGTAAATACTTTGCCACCCCCAAGTGAGTGAAGGAGATGTTGGACCACGGGTACCGAATAGGCGCTCTGCTGTAACGCGTGGTTGAGGGTAGCCTTGTAATCCCCACAGATTCTCAAAGATCCGTCAGGTTTTAGGGGAGTTACAATTGGGATCTCCCATTGGGCGTGATCGATGGGTTCTAACACACCTTGTGCAATTAGTTTGTCCAGTTGCTCATCAATTTTTGGTTTGAGAGCAAAGGGAACTCAGCGTGGCTTTAGGTGAATGGGTGCTATATCAGGGCAGAGATTAAAAGAGATAGGGGACCGCTTGTACTTGCCTAATTTTTCAGTGAAGACTTCTTGAAAGTCTCGGATGAGACTGTAGTCTTCATCTACAGTCTGGTAGATGCCTGCCATTTCGATTCCTAAGGGCGCGAACCACTGTAGACCCAATAAGCTGGGCCGGTCTCTGTCAACGATGGTGAGGGGTAGTATTGCGGTGTGGTCCTTGAAGAAGACCTGGACGTGACTGGAACCAGCGACTGGAATTCTGTTTCCCTGGTAGTCCTTTAATATAAGTCTCTGGGTGCTGAGATCCTGGTGGCGGATGTTGGGAAACAGCTGCTTAAGGGTTTTCCAGGAGACCATGGATAGGGAAGACCCGGAGTCCACTTCCATGATGCATGGACGATTTTCAATGGTGACCTTTACACGGATTTTTTTGGTGTCTAAAGATGAAGCATGGCCAATGGTAATGGTCTGATGTACCTCTTCCCATCTGGTTGTGCCAGTAAACATACGGTTTCTGTTGTACTGGTTCCACTGGTTGTTCGGGTGGTCCCGATTTGTGGGTGGGGTGCCTCCTGATTGGCAGAAGTTATTTTCTTTCTGTTTGGGACTGGATCCTCTCTTGTTCCGGCACACCTTAGCAATATGCCCTCTTTTTTCACAGGAACGACAGATGGCATCAAGGAACCTGCATTCGGATCGTGGGTGGTTTCCCCCGCATCCGGTGCATTGGAAATTTGATTTACAACCCCGCTGGTCTTGTTGCTCACACTCTGACCTGAGTCTATAGATGTCTTCCTCCTCACTATCCAATGAGGAATCGATGTCTTCATGGTGGGCGGTCGACATGTATTTTTCTGATGGTGTTGCCTTATCGTTGGTGGGTTGGCAGCTGGCTCCATTTGCCCGGTACATTCGGGCTGCGATTTGCGGGTGGCTTCCGCTGCAGTGGCGTCGGCTATGGAATCTGTGAGGGTGATGTCTCCTTTGGCCATGATCTTGCTTTGGACCGTTGGGTCTCTTAGACCAAGGACGACTCGATCTCTCATGGCTTCCTCTAGATTAGTGAAGCCACACAATCCACCTAAATTTCTTAGGTCAGCTACAAAGTCCCCAATGTTCTCACCTTTGCATTGATCCCTCTGGTAAAATTCTCTTCTTTTAACGGCTGAATTAAGTCCATTTATATTAATTGTAATCAATTTTTTCTCTTCCATGGTTATATTTTGTAGTTAGGTTTGACAGCTCTCATGGATCTTGGTTCACGTTGTTCTTTGGCTTCCTCCTTTCCACCAACTGCCTCTTTTTCAGTCGTCATTTGGCAGTCCTCTTGGAATTCAATTAGTGAAATTTCTTTTTCTGTCTCTTCCTCTTTCCCTCTGAAGAATTCTGTGTAAAATGATTCTGCTTTCTCAATTGAGTCAATTCTATATCTCTGTTCTTGCCATGTGAACATTAAACCTTCTGGAATCAGCCATCTATAATTCACCTCTTTTTCAAGTAGCATTTTGGTCAGGAATCAGTATTCTCTTCTCATCTGTCTCACTCTTCTGGGTACTGGTTTCAAGACCACAATCTCCTTGTCTTTGTATTTTAATATTTTCTCTCTTGCCACTTGCAATATTTGCATTTTAATGGCTTTCTTTGTAAATCTGATGTGAACTTCTCTTGGTAAGCTATTTCTCATTGCATATCTTGTGAAGACTCAATAAACCTCATCTATTCCATTCATCATCTTCTCTTCAGTTATTTCCAAAGCTTCAGCCAATATTTCTATCATTATCTCAGCTAGATTTTTGTCCTTTTTCTTCCTCTATGTTTTGGAATCTAAGATAAAATTCTGATCTGTCCAACCCCCATTTCAGCATACCACTTTTATCTTGTTCAACCACAGTAAATCTATTATCGATGTCTCCAATCTTCTTGTCTCTTTGTTTATCTTTTTCTTCAATTTTTTGGAGTCTCTCATCATACTTCATCATCATTTGTTGGATATTCTCCCCCTTTTCATCGGTTTTCCCTGTTCTTTGTTCAATGTTCTCTATTCTCTTTTCAATATTCTCTGATCTTGTTTTAATATTTTGAATTCCTTGCATAATCATCTGCAGGGTCACTTTTTCTTGTTCTTTTTCTTGCCTTAACATTGTCTGTATTGAACGTTGTCCTCCAGATGGTGGAGAGGAAGAAGTAGAAGTTGAGGAACCAGGAGCTGTTAATTTCCTACTCATTTTGAGCAATTCAAAATCTTCAGGTTCTTCTAGACTTTAATCCAATTGTGAAATAACCAATTGCAGTTCCAAATAAAAATAGTAGGAAAAAAGAAGCCAAATAGTAATAATAATTAAAAAAGAGAAAAAAAATTCTTCAGGTTCTTGTATACCTTAATCCAATCGATTGGTTAGATAACAGTAAAAATTCAAAAATGAAGGAAAGGACCATAAACACACACAAAAAAGAAAAAGTTGTAAAATCCTAAAAAAGGTGGAAAAGTGAAGAATAAAAAGCTAAAAAAAGAAAGGGAAAATTCTTCAGGTTCTTCAACACCTTAATCCAATTAACAGGTCTCAAATATAAAAGGATGCATAAGAGAACAAAAAAGGCCAAAGAAATAAACAAAACCAAAAAACAAACAAACCACAATATGGAAAGTAGATGGAAAGATAAAAATACCAGGAAGGGAGAGAGAAAAAAAGGCTACTCCCTTAAAAAGAAAAGGAAGGGAATCATTAATACTAAAGCTTTTCCTTTAAAATAAAAAGCAAGCGTAGAAATTTAACTTCCAAAGACAAGAAAAAAAACAAAGACAAGTTCCAAAGAGCCAAAAATCCAAATAGCTATTACAAAAAGTAAACTGATGAGGAGGGGTAACGCAGTTTAGAAAAAATTAAAAGAGCACATTGCACTTTGTTTAATTATCCAAGGCTCTTGTTATAACTCTCTTCTCCAGAGGCTTATCATCTTTTCTTTTCCTATAAGCTTCAAAGCCAGACTCCAGCTGTTGATAGAAACCCAGAAGAGCATATGCAATAATACTCTCCCATGCTCTTCCCTCTATCTTATCAAATAGCAATGTCCTTGAAAAGAAGTCTCAGTTCTTTCTCAGCTTTGTCTGGTCAAGAAAAAGAAATAGAATATTTCCAAGCCTCTAGTTGGCAGTGTTACAAAGTTTCTTTGCTTTCACTTTCCCCCTCCTTTTCCAAGCAAAATATAATAAGAATTAATTAAAAAAAGAAAAAGATATTTAAAAAAAATAACTAAAAGGGAGTCTCTAGCCTAAAATATTATAAAGTCAAAAAGGAGAAAAAGAATAGATGAAAGAAGAGAAAAAAACCAGTCCGGTTTCAAAATATAAGATCATGTGTAGAAAATCCAGCAATGAGGGAAAAAAAAATTACTTTGACATTCCTGTTTAAAATCGCCGCTTAGTCACTTCTGTCAAAACTTTTACAGATTCTTTCTTTTCCTTAGAGTGCCCTTTCAAATCTTAAAATAAAGAAAAAGTTCTTACCAAACCAGCACACTCTCTCTTTCCGTTCTCTTTTCTTTCGGAGCCGTCCCAACTTCAGCAGCTTTAATGGCTGCCTCTTTGCCGCTGGCAAAAAGAGCTTCTCCTGGATCAACCAGGGACTTTGCAGTATCCCTGGGATCGACAGGACATGCTCTTTATATTCACCATCTCTTCAGGATGGTTTAGATCCACTTGGACCGTCCAGGAGCAAAGATATCGTCAGCGATCTCAGACTTCCAAGATCGCATGCCATATCATCGTGATGCCAGCTCTGCCCTGGCCTCAGAACACAGTTGGATCCTATTTCAAAAAAATATTAATGACTCAACTCCTTGAAGTAGTTACTCCTTTTGCAGTCCTGAAAATAGACACGTCTACTTTAATGCCTAGCAGGGAACTGCTGGTCTCACTTGCATCTGAGGTCCAAAGAAATTCCAGTGCTACCCAATGAAGGAAAGAAGTCAAACTCTGCAAGAAGGCCAGTGGGGAACCTTAATTAAAATCCTACTTTAATATCACGCACACCCTAACAAACAGATAGTACTTTGGATTGCAATTCACACCAGCCATCTTGCAGATATACCTCATGACTGCTTCTGAATAATTATTGAAGCATACCGAATCTTACTTATACACTATTCATATAATGCCACAAAATTTAAGATTCTCTTTCAAGCATTTGGTCATATGAATGCTCTGAAGGCCCATTGTGGCCTAGGATCTTGTTGTTTTTCCTGATCTATGCACTATCCATTGTTAGCTGTGCCTATACAGGTCTTCCTCAACTTACAACAGTTCATTTCTTGACCGTTCAAAGTTATAACAGACCTGCAGAAAGTGACTTATGACCATTTCAGTATTTCAAACTATTTCAGCAACTCCGTGGTAACATGATCAAAATTCAGAAACTCGGCAACTGCTTTGTATTTATGACCATTGCTATGTCCCACGGTCATGTGATCTCCTTCTGCGACCTTCTGACAAGAAAAGTCAATGGGGAGGCCAGATTCACTTAACAGCCATGTTACTAACTTGACAGCTGCAGTGATTCACTTAGCAACTGTGGCAGGAAATGTCATAAAATGAGGCAAAATCATTTAACAAATGCCCCACTTAAGAACATAAATTTTGGGCTCAATTGTGGTCATAAGTCGACAACTACCTGTGTCATATTTGAAAATACCTCATGAGAGAAATTCCATGGGCTGATATATAGGAATCCAAATGTTTTGCAAATTGTAGGTGAAAAGAATCCACATGGGCAGCTTTAGATTAGATAGTCTGAGGATTATGTGGGAGAAGGGGCCACTTTGTAAATAATCGTTCTTTCTTCCACCTACCCTTTCATTGTTTCTTAGCATGATAGCATTTTTATTAATGTAATTGTTATGGACTAAGCCAACTCAGTGAGACAACCCTAAATAGCTTTTACTTTACAGCAGGCTTGTAATACTGCACTTCTCATTGGCCCACAAATAGCGAGTCATGATTGGTCGTTTTTGGCCAATCTGATTGGCTGTTAACAGGCCCCTCTGATTGGATGCTTGCGAAAGCGGTAAACTCAAACCATTGGTTGTTTTGACAGCAGTCAGCTCTATAAAACAGCTGCTGCTGCCCAAGTATTTGCTCTGTTCTTATTTGACAATAAAGAGTTGAATTTCACTGTTCGATGTCTCGTCTCCGTTCCTTGCACCCATGCCCAGGACTTAACACTGGCGACAAGGATGGGATGTGGAGACGATAGAGCTGACTAAGTACGCATCAAACAAGACAGAGCACGTGGCAAAAGAGCGCGCGCAACAAACGGCAAGATGACCAGTGGCGCCATACCACCCGCTCCATTCGACCCAGCAACTGAAGACTGAGACTCATATATAGATCACTTCCAGATGTTCCTGGAGACCAACAATTTAAAAGATGCTACGCCTGGCAAGAAACGAGCGGTGTTTCTGAGTCATTGCGGCACCACCGTTTTCAAAATGGCTAAAGCACTGGCAAAACCGGCGGAAGTGAAGACCATGGATTGGGATATCCTCGCTCCAATCCTCCGGGCCCATTACACACCCGCAGTACCTACATTGACACAAAGACACGAATTTTACCAGAGGGACCAATGGAAGGACGAGAGCATTGGGAATTTCGTAGCCTATCTCCGGAAACTAGGAGGCCTTTGTGGTTTTGAAAACTTACAGGAAGCCCTAAGAGACTGCATAGTTCTGGGACTAAATGCGCCACACATGCAGAGTAAACTGATAGCGAAAGGTGACATCAGCCTTAGAGATGTCATCACCGATGCTACGAAGAGGAGGTCAACCGGCTCCGCTCGGAACGAGAGCAAAGGAACCAGAGATGTCCGTGCCAATGTGCTGGTTGCGGGGCAAACCACCCACAATCGGACTGCAAATTCCTCGATGCACTCTGCCGTACTTGCGGAAAAAGAGGCCACATCGCAAAAGTCTGCAGAAGCAAGCAAGAGTCCAGTCCCAGCCGAAGGGAGAACAACCTCCGTCGGGAGACAGGCAAACCTCCTGAGAACAAAGACCATCTGAACCACCAATGGAACAACCACTACTACTACAGAAATCGAGCACCTGCCTCTTCAACGAGACGAGAAGAGGCCCACCAAACCATTATTATCAGCCATGCTTCATCGTTCGATGCAAGAAAGATCCGCATAAGGGTTACTATTGAGAATCGACCGTGCGTGATGGAAGTCGATTCGGGATCGTCCCTATTGATGGTATCCTGGAAAACCCTCAAACAGCTGATCCCTGCCATCTGCTGCCAGGACCTCAGCACACAACGAACCATCCTGAAAGACTACCAGGGAAACAGAATTCCAGTTGTCAGTTCCAGCCACGTCCAAATATCCTTCAAGGACCGCACAGCAATGCTTCCCCTGACTGTTGTCGATCGTGACCGACCCAGCTTGTTAGGGTTACAGTGGTTCGCCCCACTCGGGATTGAACTAGCCGGAATACACCAAACCAGAAGTGATGACTGGGAAGAAGCTCTCATCTAGGAATTCCAGGATGTGTTCACAGGAACATTAGGCAAGTACAAGGGGACCCCTATATCGTTTAATCTCAGCCCCGATGTAGCTCCCATTCGGCTTAAGCCTCATTGGGTGCCTTTTGCCCTAAAGCTGAAGATCGACGAGCAGCTAGATAAACTGATAGTCCAGGGTGTATTGGAACCGATTGACCATGCCCGCTGGGAAACTCCAATAGTAACACCCATGAAGTCAGATGGTTCATTAAGAATTTGTGAGGATTACCGGGCCACCCTAAATCATGCTCTTCAACAGAGCGCTTACCCAGTACTGGTGGTTCAACACCTTCTTCATTCCCTGGGTGGCGGAAAAATATTTGCGAAATTGGACTTAGCTCAGGTATACCAGCAACTACCTGTAGACGCGACAACTGCAGAAGCCCAGACAATATTTACACATAGAGGCGCTTTCAAGTGCAATAGACTCCAATTCGGAGTAAGTGTGGCACCAGGCATTTTCCAAAGTTTAATGGAGAGACTATTACAAGGCATAAAAGGCGTCGTGCCTTACTTTGACGACGTCCTAATAGCTGCCCCCACTAAAGAGTTATTAGTACAACAACTCAGAAAAGTTCTTCAGAAATTTAAAGATGCTGGTCTGAAGGTAAAAAGAGACAAGTGTCAACTTTGTACGGAGAGAGTGGAGTTCCTGGGATACCTTCTCGACAGACAGGGAATCCACCCCAACAAAAAAAAACTAACCGCAATCAAAAACGCCCCGAGACCTAGGAATAAGACAGACCTCCAAGCCTTCCTGGGACTCATTAACTTTTATAACATCTTCTTGTCCCAGAAGGTGACCGTAGCCTACATAGACTTCTTGACAAAAAGGCTTCCTGAGTTTGGGGACGGCGTGAAGAGAGAGCATTCCAAGAGGTAAAAGACCTCTTAACCTCCGATGCTGTATTAATGCAATACAATGAGACTCTACCTTTGACAGTTACCTGTGACGCCTCAACATTTGGAGTGGGAGCCATTTTAAGACATGTCCTACCAAATGGGAATGAGGCACCTATTGCGTTCTTTTCGAGAACTTTGTCTAAGACCGAAAGAAACTATAGTCAACTTGATAAAGAGGCTCTTGCTATTGTATCCACAATTAAATGTTTCCATGAATATGTGTATGGGAGACCCTTTACCATAATAACAGACCACAAGCCACTACTTGGTATTTTGGCGGGAAACAAACCAACTCCACATATCTTATCACCAAGAATGACATCTTGGTCAGAATTTTTAGCCGCCTACGATTTCCGATTGCAACATCGCCCGGGAAAAACCATTCCCCATGCTGACGCTTTGAGCTGATCCCCACTACCAGACATCATAGAGGACCCAGCTCCAACCTTATCCGTATTGCAAATCGAAACTCTCAAATCGCCACCGCTGACCGCTCAAGACATTGCCTTAGAAACCAAAAAGGACCCTGTTTTGGCATGAGTCCTTAGCTGGGTGGAACGGGGTTGGCCGGTCAGCGAAACCAATGATACATTCAAGCCATTTAAGAATCGTCAAACAGAGCTATTCTCCCAAAAAGGCTGCATAGTGTGGGGAGACATAGTTGTAAACCCAGAGAAATTGCAACATAGAGTATTAAAAATGTTGCACGATGGACATCCAGGCATCGTGCGGATGAAGGCATTGGCCAGGAGTTACGCATGGTGGCCTGGGCTAGATAAACAAATAGAAACCTGGGTAGCAAAGTGCATCAAATGCCAGGAGACTCGCTCTAATCCTCCAAAAACTCCCCCAACCCAGTGGGAAACACCTTGAGGTCCTTGGTCCTGTATCCACATCGATTTTGCGGGACCCACAAGAGGACACACCTTCCTCCTAACAGTGGATGCCTATTCAAACTGGCTCGAAGTCCACAAGATGAAAAGCACCACCACAGAGGTGGTCACTAAAAAGCTGAATAAGCTATTCACTACCCACAGATTTCCGGATGTCCTGGTCTCCAATAATGGCCCCCAATTCACTGCCCTGCCAGTCGAACAGTACCTGGCAGATCAGGGCATCCGCCATGCCTTAACATCACCAGCTCACCCTGTGGCCAATGGTAGGGCTGAGCGAATGGTTCAATTTGTAAAAAAGACCTTGCACAAAATAGACCACGGCAACATTGATGACAAAATAACCTGGATGCTTCTCCTCCAGCACATAACCCCAAACAGTACCACGAACAAAACCCCAGCTGAACTCCTGATGGGTCGCAAACTTCGCTCGCATCTCGATCGCCTCCACCCAAACTACACGCCGGAACAACCCCAGGATCCATCAGCAAGTGTCGGGCATTCCAGGAAAGTGACCTCGTGTTTGCGAAAAACTTCTCAGGTGACCCATTGTGGGTCCCCGCTACCATAACGCAACTTACGGGACCCTTATCCTATTGCCTGCAAACTACAGATGGTAAGATGTGGAAACGCCACATAGACCAACTCCGTCCCAGATTAGCACCTAGTCCTATCTCAGCCCCGGAATCTCTAGCTGGGGGGGAGGGAACATTGAAGAGGCCGAAGAAGAATTAACAATCGAAACCCAACAGTCTACACAACCAACCAGGGGATACTCACCATCAGGAGGAGAACCGAGCCAGAGAGTGGCCTCACCGTGTGACAGCACTGTGACGGAAACGGATCCAGGGAACCCGAAAGACAGCACTGGCGTAAGCAGAGAAAGCAGCCCAGGGCCACAGTTTTCACCATCCAACCCAGCTAGCAGCCCACCGGAACCAGAGCCAGGACAGAAACCGGTGGAACAATGCAGGTCGAGCAGGCAGGTGAAGCGACCTGCCTATTTGCAAGAATACGTCATCCCACCCCTCAGATGAAACCTGGGGGGGAGGGGTGTTATGGACTCAGCCAACTCAGCGAGACAACCCTAAACAGCTTTTACTTTACAGCAGGCTTGTAATCCTGCACTTCTCATTGGCCCACAAATAGCGAGTCGTGATTGGTCATTTTTGGCCAGTCTGATTGGCTGTTAACGGGCCCCTCTGATTGGACGCTTGCGAAAGCAGTAAACTCAAACCATTGGTTGTTTTGACAGCAGTCAGCTCTAGAAAAGAGCTGCTGCTGCCCAAGTATTTGCTCTGTTCTTATTTGACAATAAAGAGTTGAAGTCACCGTTCGATGTCTCGTCTCCGTTCCTTGCACCCATGCCCAGGACTTAACAGTAATCCTTCATCTCTTCCTGAAGGGGCAAAGGACAAATGGGAAGATAATTCAATCTGGTGCCAAATGAAGACACACACAATTATTTATCTTGCTCTGGTAGATAACTGCCTGCTGAAAAGAATCCATGGCCTATCAGGGAGAAAACAACTGGGCTTAGTTTATGTTTTGTTAGAAGATCATGATAACCAAACTGCAAACAAACAGCAGAAGTGAAGGCTTCCTTTTATGAGATATGGGGAATTAATCTCAGATGGATTACCTGAGGAAGATGTATAGTAAAAAAAAGTATGTGGGAAGATGTTCTCCTTTCATAGTGTTAAAGTGTACTTTCATATCATTATTTTTATACAGTAGTGTAGAGGAATATGAGCAGACAGGATATCGATCACTGTAATAAATACTGAAATACCTATTTTAAATAAAATTTGTTGAGTTTCAGCTTTTGAGAGAGAAAGAGGAAGGGAGAGGGAGATGTGGGGAGAACTTCATGGTGTATGTTCAGTGGAACCTATGAAATTCTATGAAGTGCACTCTCTCTAGTCATTTCTTTTGAACACTTTCTGTACATATACCAATAAAGGAAAATATTTGTAGCTCAGGACTGAAATTTGGAGTCTTTAGTGCTCTCTGACCTTGGCTGTTTTTTTGCAGATGTAACATCATCCGGGCACTGATGAAGTTAGCTAGTTTGGGTTATGAAATGTCTGCAAGAAAACAATCAAGCTCAGAAAACACCAAGGGCTTCTATACATTTTTCAACTACAGACCCTTGAAAAAGGGTCCTTGGGTTGGTTGGAAATGCATCAGGCATCAATATTGCAAGGATACTTTAAGGATCATATTTGTCTTTGTTCGTGCTGTCTCCTTGCATTTTATTTCTGTGGTCATCGGTTTTTCACATTCCTTTCATTATATTCAGTGCTAGTATAGTTGGGCTGCAAAAGTTCAGATATCCATGGGGTAATGTAGAAAAAAAACTAGCCTTTTCAGCCTTTCAATGCATGTCCACATTTCTGCAGCTCAGGTAAGTTTGCCCTTTTATATTTATCTTGAATGTTAGAATGTCTCTCACAGTGATAAGATTCCAAAAATGGTCCTCAAAAGGAAACATCAATGGTTCCCCTGCAGAGATGCTATTTCAAATTCTATAGACCTGTCAGCAAAGGTGTTTCATCTTGGGAGGAGAAAGAGCTATCAAGGTTCAAAAACCTATTTTTGTATTGAGATGGAGGCTGCAATTCTACCACCACTTTTTAATATGAGTCATTCAATTCAACATCATTTATTCCTGAATGGTAATTACTCCGATTTTTGGTAAAAAGTGCATTATACTTTTAAAATGCACGTTGGCTTCCAATGTACATTTCTGGGTTCAATACTTGCTCACCCATAAAAGTCTGATTTGAAGGGAGACAGACTGCTCACATTGTAGATTGTATTGTGTAGAATTTCAATTGGAGAGAGACATTTTAAACTAGGAATGCTCTGTTCACGCAAAGCTTCTGTTTTTAATTTTAGGTGAACTCCCTTGCTATTATAGACACAAATCTAACATTTCGACTGTACCTGGAATGGATGATATACAGTTTATTTTATTTTATTTATTTTGTCAAGCATACATTTGATAATATATATAAGTATAAACATGATTATTAATACATGAAATAGATACAAATAAAAGGGAACATTAAGACAGGGATGGTAGCCACATTGGTGCACTTATGCACGCCCCTGACAGACCTCTTAGTAATGGAGTGAGGTCAACAGTAGACAGTCTGAGGTTAAAGTGTTTGGAGTGAGTGGAAGAAGCCACAGAGTCAGATAGAGTATTCCAGGCATTGACCATTCTGTTGCTGAAGTCGTATTTCCTGCAATTGAATTTTGTGCGGTTTACCTTGCGTTTGTATCTAAATGTCAGGTTTCCAAATGATGAAGTCCATTTAAAAAGAAAAGAGCCAAGTCCATCTTCCAAAACAATTTATTTTATTTAGGAAAGCATCAAATTGGCAAAGTCCATGGTAATTCTGGGTCTGACACAACTCGGAATTACCCCACATTATCAGAAGTTAGAAACACCCCCCAAAAGTCACATTCTCCAATAGAAGTAATTCAACATTGCTTGATGTCATAAATCTCCACCTAAAGGGGCCTGAACACAGTTAGCTCATTTTCCCACAGGAAGAAGAATCACCTAGCCTAAACAACTCTCCCTATCTCCACTCCTCCCCCCCTTAGGAATGTGGCAAGCCTGAAACCCTTCCCCCATGACCAACAAAGAGAAAATAAGAAAAAGAAAATAAGATTGATGAATTAGTTACTTCAGAAACCTTTAAAAATATAAATTTTATACAAAATCATCGATTTGTGGGACTTCCTTGTGAAAAACTTATACAAAGCATTGTAACTAATTTGAAGAAAAGATTGATGGATTGTGAATATTTAAAACAGGCTGCCAATTTAAAGACATTGATCAATTAAAATTTCTAAATTATTTGGAGCCAGATTATTAGAACATTGAAGAAGTGGTGGTTCCATGGAGAGCAGCTGAAGGACAATTGGTTGCATTTGGTCAAATTTTTAATTATGGAATCAATATTATTATCGTGATTTCATAGAAAATGTACTTAAATGTTTCTCCAGATAGTTTCTATTAAACCCAACTTTATTCAAACTTTCTATAACCGAACAATATATCGTCTCTGCACCTTGTTTATTTAATTCTACTAGTTCAAGGAAAATTGTTGGTGAGAAAGCTGGACCCTCAACTTTTAAGTACAGTATAAGAACTGGTTTGGAAAATATTGTTGAGGCTTTGCCAATTATCAAACAGATTTTGAGAGTTTTCTCAATAATTTTGGTAAATAAATATTTCCTGATATCTTTTGCAATGAAATCTATGAGTGCAACTGTAGTTCTACTTGAATGCAACCCTGTTCCTAAATCTACACCACTTCTTTTTCGTAACTCAATCAGAACTTCTATATATGAAATGGTCTGCACGTTTGTGCCAGACTATAAATTGTAATAAATACTCTACATGTACTACCCAGATATGTCTCACTCATCTTCTCCAGTCCTTTGCTTATGGCATCCTACTCACATTGCTTTATCTTCTCTATACAGATGTTGTGAGCATTAGAGAAGAAATGTTTCTTCAATTTCTTTCTGAGGGAAGCTTGTTGGATTTCTTTACTCCTTCCTGATGGTTCAATTTGGTAATTCTTCCACTCCGTAGCTCTGTGGACACTTTTTTCTTTGGTTGAAATTTCAAATCTTCTGCAATACTTGCAACCTAATTTTTTCTGGGAAACATCCAGTCCATCATATTTTTCCCTAAAATTATTCTATTGCTGCAGTGTCCAGCAGTTAGGAAGGTTCCCATCAATGTCTGATTCAGCTCTTCCAGTACCTGATGATGTGCTGACTCCTTCCTCTGATTGTGGTGTGGATGATGTGCTGACTCTGCTTTCTTCAATGGATGATGTGCTTCTTTAAGCAAAGAAGAAACATCAAGATGAATAGTAAAATAATTTTTATTTATGTGTTTATTTCTTTCTTTAGTATCTGTTTTGTTTTTATGATTAATAAAAACAAAAACAGATAGTAAATTATATATATATATATATATATATATATATATATATATATTATTCATTCTTAAGTTTTCGCGGGTACTTACATGTCTGGCATTCAGCTTTGTTCGGGTATTTGCCCACGTCATAGTAGTGGTGCTTTTAAAGTTGTAGCAACGTTTCAGCAGAATCTCATCTGCCATCATCAGGCTTCTGTATGGTGTTTGTCTGTGAGTCAAACTTTTACAGTGGTTTCAGATTTAAATTTGGGGCAGCCTATTGCTGTGTCAGAATGGTTTTTTCTTCCTCCTGATTGGTTGAGAGTCTTGGTCTGTGTTTATTGGTCTTGGAGTTTGCTGTGTTCTGCTACTAATATCTTCTGTCTGTTTGTTTTGGGGGGGGGCTCTTTTTGTATCTTGATGGGCTGGCAACATTGTGTTACTTTATTGGAGGCCTTTAGTGCAGCTTGGCTTCGGGTAAATGGACGGCTATCATTAGTTAGGAAGCTGGGTTTCATCTGGGTGCCTGGTTGGGGTGTGTTTGAGCTGGAGGTATCAGTGGGGATCTGTTTGTGCCCAGGTGTTTGTCTGGCTTGTGGTGTGGAGATTTTTTTGTTTGTGAGTGCAGGCTTCCAAATGATTGACAGCCTGGTGGAGTCATCTCTTCTGTTCATGCTTTCTGGTCTTTTTTCAATCTCTATGGCTTCTCTGATGATTCTGTGGCTGGGATTTTCTATAGTGGCTAGGGTTTTGGTGCCATTGAAGTTGATGCTATGACCTGTGGCTTCCATGTGTTGGACTAGTGAGGAAGTGTGTTCCAGATTTTTGACTGCATTCAGCCTAACTAAACTAAATACAGATGAAGCTGATAAAATAAGACACCAAGTTACCAACATCCTATGCACAAGCAAACCACCCAAAAGCAACTTGCAGCAAAATGAAATTAAAGCGCTACAAACCCTGAAAAGAGACAGCAGCATAATCATCCTCCCAGCAGATAAAGGGAATGCCACTGTAGTAATGGACAGAAAAGACTATGAAACTAAATTGACAGACCTACTCCAAGACTCCACATACAAACCCATAAACACAGACCCAACCACATATCTGGAAAAATTAACCAAGAAGAAAATTATAACCAGCCACATAAGCAAAGAGATCCAACACACGATCATACCCAGAGAGAAATCTTCCAGATGCCCCAAACTATACGGCCTACCAGAAATACACAAAGAAGGCATACCTCTCAGACCCATAGTCAGCTCCAGAGGAGCACCACTACAAAACCTAGCTCAACACCTAGCAAAAGAGCTACAGCCCCATGCTGAAACAGCAGCTTCTCATGTACAAAACTCATACCACTTCTTGGAAATGATCAAAGATCTACACGTGGAGCAAGAAGATCTGCTTGTAAGTTTTGACGTGGTTTCACTATTCACTCAAGTCCCGATAAAAGAGACCCTTGAAATCATCAAAAATAAATACCAACCAGCTAAACACCTCATGGAACTAACAGAACACTGCTTAACCAACACATATTTCATATACAAAGATACAAAGATACAAACAAATTGAAGGAGCCCCCATGGGATCACCACTGTCACCTGTCATTGCAAACCTGTTCATGGAAGAATTCGAATCCAGAGCCCTGGCCAATGCCATCCTCAAACCCAAACTATGGTTAAGATATATCGATGACACATTCATGATTTGGCCCCATGGACAAGAAAACCTAAACAATTTCCTAACACACCTAAACAGCGCACACCCCAAAATCAAGTTCACCATGGAAACAGAAACAAACAAACAACTACCATTCCTAAATGTACTAATCTACAAAAAAACAGATGGCACACTAGGACATACCATATACCAGAAGAAAACACACACCAACCGCTACCTCAACGCCCAATCCCAACACCACCCAGCACAGATAAACTCCGTGGCTAAAACATTAATTACTAGAACCAAACGCCTGGCAGATAAGACACACATTAAGACTGAACTATGCACCCTGACTAAAATATTGACAGCCAACAGCTTCCACAAAAGCAAAATCACCAACTTGATCCACAAAAACACACTGAGACATAATAGAGACCCAGAAGATGAACAGACCCATGAAACAGCTGTCCTGCCCTACATAAGAGGCACTACAGACAAAATTAGTAAGATTCTATACAGACACCACATCAAGACTGCCTTCAAAACAGACAGAAAAATAGCAGCCATCCTCAGGAACCCCAAAGACAAAATTGACCTGGAAAACCAAGGCATATACGAAGTCCCCTGTGCATCATGCCCGGCCACATACATTGGACAGACCAATAGAAGAATAAGTACCCGCCTGGATGAACACAAAAATGCAGTCAAAAAGCTGGAACACACTTCCTCACTCGTCCAATACATGGAAGCCACAGGTCATAGCATCAACTTCAATGGCACCAAAACCCTAGCCACTATAGAAAATCCCAGCCACAGAATCATCAGAGAAGCCATAGAGATTGAAAAAAGACCAGAAAGCATGAACAGAAGAGATGACTCCACCAGGCTGTCAATCATTTGGAAGCCTGCACTCACAAACAAAAAAATCTCCACACCACAAGCCAGACAAACACCTGGGCACAAACAGATCCCCCCTGATACCTCCAGCTCAAATACACCCCAACCAGGCACCCAGATGAAACCCAGCTTCCTAACTAATGATAGCCGTCCATTTACCCGAAGCCAAGCTGCACTAAAGGCCTCCAATAAAGTAACACAATGTTGCCAGCCCATCAAGATACAAAAAGAGCCCCCCCTCCAAAAAAAGACAGAAGATATTAGTAGCAGAACACAGCAAACTCCAAGACCAATAAACACAGACCAAGACTCTCAACCAATCAGGAGGAAGAAAAAACCATTCTGACACAGCAATAGGCTGCCCCAAATTTAAATCTGAAACCACTGTAAAAGTTTGACTCACAGACAAACACCATACAGAAGCCTGATGATGGCAGATGAGATTCTGCTGAAACGTTGCTACAACTTTAAAAGCACCACTATTATGACGTGGGAAAATACCCGAACAAAGCTGAATGCCAGATATATATATATATATATGTATGTATGTATGTATGTATGTATGTATGTATGTATGTATGTATGTATATATATATATATATATTCTTAAGTTTTCGCGGGTACTTACATGTATGGCATTCAGCTTTGTTCGGGTATTTTCCCAAGTCATTGTAGTTGTGTTTTTAAAGTTGTAGCAACGTTTTGGCAGAATCTCATCTGCCATCATCAGGCTTCTGTATTGTGTTCATCTGTGAGTCAGACTTTTACAGACCTGTAAAAGTCTGACTCACAGATGAACACTATACAGAAACCTGATGATATGTATGTATGTATGTATGTATGTATGTATGTATGTATATATATATGTGTGTGTGTGTGTGTGTGTGTGTGTGTGTGTGTGTATGCAACTTACCAAAAAGTAGACAGGCAAATTGGCTAGCCAACTATGCTGGGGTCCTCCTCAGTCTTCTATCTTGCTGCGACAAGGATGGCTGGTGCAGGAGTTGGCTCTTGACCGGGCTGGCAGCAGCAGCAGCAGGAGGAGGTAGGGGACCAAGCCAGCAGGAGCTGCTGCTTTGCCTCCTCACTACCAATCGCTGGTGGGAAGACAAAGCAGCAACCCTTGGGCTGCGGAGGGCAAGGGTAGGTGGCGGGCCGGCATCGGTGGCCTAGCCAAGATGGCAGCCAACATGTGGGCAAGGCAGCGGCGCCAGGCCTGGGGGTTGGCTGGTGGCGGTGGCAGTGGTGGTAAGAGGAGGTAGGGAACCAAGCCAGCAGGAGCTGCTACTTTGCCTCCTCACTACCAATTCGTGGTGGGAAGGCAAGGCAGCAACAATAGAGGGCCACAGGCGAGGGAAGATGGGGGTGGGTGAGGCAGGGAGCATCAGCAAGGGTGATGGGCATCCTGGCAGTTGGCAATCGACCAGGACTGGCAATGATAGGTACGTGACTGGGTTGGAGGTCAGTACTTACCGATCCACGTCTTCAGAGGCCAGCAGGACAGGCAGTCAGGGTGGGTGAGGATGGCTAGCGGCTGCGGTGGCTGAGGCTTCCATCTTTTTAAGGTAAGGCAGGCAGGTCAAACTCGGGAGGCAGGCTGGCCGGGTGAGGATGGTTAGCAGCGGTGGCGACTGGGGCTGCGGCTTGCCCTCACTCACTCAGCAGGGCAGCAGAAGGCAGGAAGCGACAGCTGGCTGGCTCAGCGGCTGGCTGGCTCAGCGGCTGCTCCTGCTGCTGCTGTTGCTGCTGTTGCTGCTGCTGGTGGTGTGAGCAATGGCACTGAGCTGGAAAAATTTTGTAGTTAGCGCACATGTGCTATAAGTAGGGGCAGAGCAATGCGGGTTGGGGAGAATGAGGAAGGGATATTCGTGCATGCCCAGTAATAAAAAAACAGTTTTTAGCCTATAGGAGTGGCTGAAAGGGGCGGGGCCAATCAGGGGTCAGTTTTACCAATTCTTAGAACTACCGGTGATGTTAACAACCGGTTCTATAGAACCGGTGTGAACTGGTAGAAACCCACCCCTGAATGGATGCAGGGATCTATAGCAGAAGAAAACCACAAGGGAAGCATCTTCCGCCTCTTTGCAACAATGAAGTATAGGGATTGTTTTAATTCTTGAATGGGATCCAGCAATGGATAGATCTTCTTTTGTAGAGGAAGCAAAGCAAACATTCAGAAAAATGGAGTATAGATTTAAGCCACCAACACATTTTTTCCAAAGCATTTCCAAAGTGCAGAAGAAAATGAGATCTGCTTTCCAGATGACTTTCTCCTTCCAGATGACTATTTGATGCTCTACTCAAGTTAAGTTCACGTACTGCTCCTTTCCAAAATTTTGGGCTTATGAGCTTAAGGGATTTATATAATATTTAACGGGAAGGGGCAAGACTATACAAATGTAATTATCAATGAAAAGTCACAGATCATTGTATTTCTTAATTTGAGGTTTTTGTTTCTTTTTTCTTTCTTTTCCTTTGATTTGACTTTCACTCTTTAAATTTTTAGAAATAAATATAAACAAAACAAAAACCTCTGGTTAAAGTTGTTCCATTTCCCCAACTTTTTAATAAACCTTTTGACTGATTTTAGTCTCACATAAGATTTAAATATAGAATATCAGTAATATAAATAATTAAAGAAATAAGATCATTAGATTAAAAAGAATGAAACACCATAAATAGAGATTGCCACCCGCCAACATATTTATCGGTCAGAAAGTCTTAGTAAACTGAATGAGGTTGACTTCAGAATGGAAGCTGTGTAGAAACGTATTTGTAAATATGTGATATGAGGATCCACAAGGTATCAAAAGCAAATGAGTAATATTAACACTTTGCTAGAGAGAAGTTCCCTGAGAATGGGCTCAAGCATGACTCCAATAGCTCAGAAGACTAAACCTCTGAGTGACCAAGATTGGATCCTGCAACATTATCCTGGGACACATATATTCGCTTTCATTCCTAACATTTATATTAAATGAGATATTATGCTCACTGCGGACTTCATCTATAAACCTAGGGTCTCATGGGGTCCTTGTCTTCATTTCATGAAGATATCAGGTTTTTTTGCACACTCCTTCTCCAGTCAAGTGTTTCAGGAAATTACAGAAAATGAATATACCAGAGTGGAAAAGAAGAGTGCTGTAAGGAGAGGATGGGAGATTACCTCAGCTACTTTGAACCCTGCCCCAACTCATGGTTTCTGCAGCTTCAGCCACAAATTGTCCTCTTGGGAATGTAGCCCTGTTCCTGTCTCTGCCTGGAACAGTTTCATGAATCAGATGGCTCCATCTTAGCATATTCATACTAGAATTGCTATGAATGTGAGACTGAATGAGTGAATATTGAATAATATCCAATACTAGTCACCTAGAATTTGGAACTAAGCTTGCTGGTAAAGAAATAAATATCAAGACTTACTTCAAAAGGTTAATCAATATGTGTGTTCTTAATGAATGTAGACCTGTATTAGCACATTATAGCATTATGCTGAATCATATATAATTGATAATATAGTGACAATTTTTAAAATATATATTAGTGAGGATATGGATGGCTGGAAGCACGTTGCAAAAACTCTTTGAACTTCACATGCGAAGTTGTGGTTCCTCCAGCTGTAACTTTGCTGGTGTCACTGTAATTACCTCAACTGCAGTGTGCTTAACAATGTATCTTTTCACACACACACACACACACAAAAAGAATGAGTGGCAAGCATCTCCAGCCTGACACTTCTTGATAATGAATTAGGCAGCCCTTTCTTCTACTGATAAGCAGTTAATTAGGACTTCAATCTGAAGTCCAAAGCGGTTTTCATTAATTTACATTGACTTTTAAAGTATTATCTGAATGCACAGCTAGCAATAGATGTCTTTATAATTGTTTGCCACCCAAAGTCACTGGTTTGAGATAAGTGGCTATACACGTTTTTAAATAAAAATAAAATAAAACTAATAAAACTGACCTATTTAGAACTAAACCAACAGAATATATATTTCTAACTAGCTACATTAAAATATTAGCATCAGCCTGATAATATTTTCTAAATAAATCGTAAGTCCTGCCCCCCCCCCCATTGAGTTTCTGTATTGTCAGTTAAGAGGTAGAGGAATGTATACTATAATTAAACTAAATACTTTCTTTTACTCTTACTGTATACAAGATGGGTTACTCTGCATTCTTAAACAAGTTTCCTTTACATTTATCCCTGACTTTTGATTTTAAAAAATGGAAGCTATATCCTGAGCAGAATTGAGCTAATACTATGACAAAAGGTATTATATTATGCATTGTTAACTGCTTTGAACGTTCTCATGATAATCACAAAATATGTAATGCACACAATTTTTTGTGACACTATAGTGTGTGGTGGAAGGATTATGTATATGGTTTAGGAAGGGGAGCATTAACATTAGTTGGAATACCTAGGATTGATCTCTCTCTCTCACACACACACACACATATCTGCCTTACATTCAAGTTATCAGATTACCAAATATATTAGTTGTCCTTTACGTTTACCAGTTGGCCTTCTAAGGAATGGGCATTTGTTCAGTGTAACAGTAAACTACACAATCTAAAGCCATCTCTATCTATTGGACTGGATGGAATATGTGCCTACTTCTTAAAAAAGCTATCCACTGCCATAGCCGAATCTCTAAGCATAATCTTTGAAAAATCTTTCAGGACCAGCTCCTTGCCAAAACTATGGTCACAAGCTACGGTCATCCCCATCTTCAAAAAGGGAGACCTCAGCCTAGTTGAAAATTACAGACCAATCTCCTTATGCTGCGTCACCTGTAAAGTCATGGAATCAATTATTAATCAATCCATCATCCTCCACTTAGAGACAAACAACCTACTCTCTAATAAACAATTTAGTTTCAGGAAAAAACTATCATGTAATCTGCAACACTTACATTGCAAAAACATATGGACTACACAACTCGATCAGGGCAAAGCAATAGACACAATCTACATAGACCTCTGTAAAGCCTTTGATTCAGTGGTACACAACAAACTACTCCTAAAATTCTTACGATATCTCTGGACAACTGCATAACTGGATAGAAGCATTCCTGTCAAACAGACAACAAATGATCAAAATTGGGAGCGTCCTATCAAATTCTGTACCTGTCAACAGTGGTGTCCCCCAAGGCAGTGTTCTAGGACCAACTCTTTTCATTCTCTACATAAATGACCTCTGTGATCATATCAAGAGCAACTGCGTTCTCTTGCTGATGATGTGAAGCTATTCAACACCACAGACAATACTGCTACCCTTTAAAAAGACCTTGACTATGTATCAGAATGGTCAAACAAATGGCAACTTCAAATCTCAACAAATAAATGCTCTGTCCTACATATTGACAAAAAAAAATCAGAAAATAAAATGCAGGCTGAATAGTCAATATCTTGTTGATGATTCAAACTCTGTCAAGGATCTTGCAGTACTCATCTCAAATGACCTAAGTGCTACAGACCACTGTAACTACATAGCCAAAAAGGCATTAAGAGTTGTTAACCTAATCTTACATAGCTTTTTCTCTGGTAATATTACACTACTAACTAGACCATACAAAACATTTGCTAGACCAATACTCAAATATAGCTCATCAGCCTGGAACCCACATTACATATCTGATATTAACATATTTGAGAAAGTCCAGAAATATTTCACAAGAAGAGTTCTCCACTCCTCTACTCATTGCAGAATACCTTATACCACCAGACTCAAAATTCTAGACCTAGAAAACCTAGAACTACGCCGCCTTCGGCCCAATCTAAGTATAGTATATAAAATCATACATTGCAATGTCCTACCAATCAATGAATATTTCAGCTTCAAACATAACAATACAAGAGCAAACAATAGATACAAACTCGAGGTTAATCGCACCAAACTTGATTGCAGGAAATACAACTTCAGCAACAGGGTAGTCAATGTCTGGAATACTCTACCTGACTCTGTGGGGTTTTTTCCCCAAACCCGAAAAACTTTAACCTTAGACTTTCTACTATTGACCTCACCCCTTTCCTAAGAGGTCTGCAGGAGGCGTGCATAAACAAGCCAATGTGCCTACCATCCCTGTCCTATTGTTTCGTTCTTTTTCTGTTCACCAATCTCTGGGAAAATACTGGTTAGGGCATTCCCCCTCCCCCACAGTTCAATTCAAAACTGAATTTTAATTTTTCTACTCATGGCATAAACTTTCCAGGATGACTGTCAAGTAAAATGTATAGTACTCAATATTTGAAATACATTATGTTCAGAAGCACACAAAAGCTGTGGTTCCCTGAAAAAGCCCTAAAATAATCAGGGGTGGGGACGATTGATTGATTGATTGATTGATTCTTTCTCAGTGCTTCAGAAGATTGTAGGCAATGGTGGAGACCTTAATGCTTGCTGTATTTAAATTGCTTACTAATACCCCAAAAGAAAAAAACATAAAAATATTTAGATACTTCAAAAAATGAGCTATATACTAAGATTGGTCATTAGCTGCCCCTTTGATTTTCACGCATTAAGTGTGAAAATAAAAACGCATACCTTTAGAATTAGATGTCTTAGAAATACTGTCTTTGGGCTCATCAATTATGTTGATGATGCTAATATAATATATATCATGTTCCACTGTAGATAGTCTTTACATATCAAAGGCATACAATTTGATTTGCAACTGGGCAGCATTTGAAAACCTCTGGTTAAATTTATTCTGGAATTCAGTGTATCCCTTCCCTCCTCTCCAAAATAAGACAGAGTTTCCTCTTGATCTGACAACACGTTGACAAATATATTCTGAAATGTGCCAGTAGCATCTTGATTGGGAAAATTGTCCTCTCACAACTTTAAATTCAAAAACAGCAAATGAAGCAATGAACCTGGTAATAATATTCTTTTGTAAGTGTTACTTTGTTGGTCAAAGATCAGAAGAAACATAATCATACATATTATTTTCTCTCTTCTCTTAGTTCTAGCGAATCAGAACTTACTTGGTAAAAATAAGAAAAAAATCATGGTAAAGGGAAAAGATTAGTTAGTCCTTGATTTACAGCAGTTCATTTAGTGACTGTTCAAAGTTACAACAGTGCTGGAAAAAGGTGACTTCTGGCCCTTTCTCACACTTACAACCATTGCAGCCTCTCCATGATCATGGGATCAAAATTCAGACACTTGGCAACTTGACTAACATTTATGATGGCTGCAGTATCCCAAGCTGATGTAATCACCTTTTACCACCTTCTGATCAGCAAAGTCAATGGGAAAACCAAATTCACATAACAAACAGGTTACTAACTTAATAACTGCAGTGATTCACTTAACAGCTATGCCAAGTAAGGTCGTAAAATGGGGCAAAATTCACTTAACAAATATCTTGTTTAACGACAGAAATGTGGGGCTCAGTTGAGGTCGTAAGTTGAGTGCTATCTGTATTAAGCATTGTAATGCTGCAGTCTGCTGCAAGGTCTTCCCTTGGGGGTAACTTTTTCTACTCAAATACTATTTCATGGTCTGGCATTCAGTAGAAGAAACTTACTGTAATAAGCAATTCCATTTGCCATCCTTTGCCATGAATTGGCCTCCCTCTATCAGCCTTCCATTGTTCTGCCAGCTGGGTATCTTTTCTCATGCTCCAGCAGAAGGAAAATATAGTTTGGTTTTAGGAACATTACCGACAATTACCGGTCCTTTTATGAAAGAATATTTCAAAAGCTTTCTTAACTGGAAGAAATGTGTTTATTTATCCTGGTCTCCTTTAGAAGTGTAGCATATTTAGTACAAATTTTTTTCCCCTGTTTTCTTTCACGAGTGCTCATTGTTTGACTTCACAAAATTTGAATCCAACCCACAGGGACATAGATAAAAGGTAACAGGCCAATTTTCAAACTCTCACTCCCATATTGTAAAGCACTGAGCTTCCCTTTTGTTCATATTCATCAGGCTAAAGATGTTGTGACTCTAGTCAATACATTCTCTCTCCGAGTTTTATCAAGGCAACAAATTAAAACTGCAGGAAAAGGAGTGAAAAAAGAGACAATCTGCTCTTGTTAAGCTGCATAAATTTTTGATACACAGTGCTCAGTTCTCTTTTTGAAAAGTGTCTGGTAGCACCTTATAACGGTACTTTATCAGGTGCAATATTGTAATTTTAAAAGAAAAGAAAAATGTAATTGTTAAAAAAAGCATCTGCTGGGTTTCAAGCCAAGAACCTTCTTTATGATAAGTAAAGGTTTCAACCAGTATGTTATTTTAGTAATGCTATTAAAATGAGATATAGAACCTATCTGGGTTTAAAGCAGCATTGGCTTAAATGAAAGGGTGGCTCTTCTTCTTTGGTCAATGAACTGCTAAGACTATCCAGAAACAAACTGAAGTAAGGTTAAGGTAAAGGTTTCCCTCACAAATACATGCTAGTCGTTTCTGGCTCTAGGGGGCAGTGCTCATCTCCATTACAAAGCTGAACAGCCAGCGCTGTCTGAAGATGTCTCTGTGTTCATGTAGCCAACATGACTAAACGCCAAAGACACACAGAATGCTGTTACCTTTCCACCAGGGGTGAAATTCAACCACCTCGCACCATCTCGGGAGAGGTGGTAGGGACGATTTGAATCAGTTGACCCCGCCCTTGCTCACTCACCTTATTCCTTTTAGAGACTGAGTCCTACCAAGCCATGCCCACCAAGCCAGTAGGGAAAATTTTTGAATTTCACCCCTGCTTCCCACCAAAGTGGTCTCTATTTTTCTACTTGCATTTTTACATGCTTTTGAACTGCTAGGCTGGCAGAAGCTAGGATAAGTAATGGGAATTCACTCCGTTACAGGGTGCTGGGGATTTGAACCACCAAATGGCCGACCTTTCTGATCGACAAGTTCAGCGTCTTAGCCACTGAGCCACCATGTCCCCTTGAACAGCCCAAATGGACAGGATCCCTCAAGGGAAAAATGCTTTACTTTAAATACATGTCCTGAGGTAACTTTATAAGAAAGTGGGAGGGTTGGCAGATTTGCCTGTTTCTATCCTGAAATTATTGCCTATCCACTCTAGTGATAAGGCAATGAGCAGTGTGAATAAAACCTTGGTGCTAATTATATCTTTGATAATTCCATTATTTATGATCCCCATCACTTAATGCATGTTCAAGTTTACATTTATTACAAATAGATATTAAATAAAAAGAGACGAATCCAATTAATGGAATGCAAATAGCATTTTAGTAATTTGCAAGATTTGGGAATGTAGCTTGTACTAAATAGTATGAGGATGGCTTGACATAAACCTGGACTTTGCTTGTGCTTTCAATATACCGGCCAAAATATGTGCATAATCAAGTAAAAAGACTTGAATTATGGAGTTTTTCCTATGATATGGGGTTAAAAGTTGATTGTTGAATATGACAATTCATAAATATGAGAGAATATGAGAGAATTATCCTGGGACACTTATATTCACCTTCATTCGTGAGAGTATTATATTTTGGAAGTAAAACATTGAATGCTCAGCTTTTTGTTTATTTAGGGATTGGTGTATAAGAAATGTTTATACTGATGTGATGTATCTTGGATGAAGCTATGAATATGTATAAGCTTTTGTATGCAGGCAAAGTTACATTGCTGGGTTGAGAACCACTGCAAATTTTGCTGCAAATTTTAAAGATGCACCAAAAAGTACATATCTAAAGCGTAATATATCAGAATAGTATCTTAATTATCAGAGTAGCTGTGTTTTTAAAGACAAAAACAGAGTGCCCAATTACAAGCTATACATAAATGACAAAGAAAAAAACCACTTCAGAGCAAGTAAATGAAAGAAATGTTCATCTTACGCATAAAGAAATATTAAGATGTACAAATGCTGGTAGAAAGTTAGTATCAAAATAAGTAAAAACAATTGTATATAAGAGCATGGATTCTGCCCGTTGTATTATGTGAAAGTGAAAGGAGAAACATAAAAGCAATTGAATTCAATGGAATGGGTTATAGAATAATTGATGCAGTGGTGGGATTCAAATTTTTTTAACTACTGGTTCTGTGGGCATGGCTTGGTGGGTGTGGCAGGAGAAGGATACTGTAAAATCTCCCGTCAGAGGTGGTATTTGCCAGTTCTCCAAACTACTCAAAATTTCCGCTACTGGTTCTCCAGAACTGGTCAGAACCTGCTGAATGCCATCTCTGAATTGATGTGATAAAACATACAGTAAAAATGAACAGGTGATATAACACAAAGGTAAGCAACCACTATGGAAGCAATGTCTACAACTGGCTTAATCAAAGGCAGAGAATGAATTAGAACCAGTTTGCTAGCAAATAAGTTATTACTATTATTAATTAGATTTATATTCTCCCTTTGTTTTGTACAATCCAGAGTGGGGTATAAAGCATATGAAGGAATGGTGAATGAGTCGAATGAAAAGGAAATAAAGATTTGGTTGGATGGAATTGATGAGATCTCTGAAATGAGAGAGAACACCCAAAGGCAGTGTATGATTTGGTGGAAGCAAAGATCTTTGCAACAATAGAAAAGTAAAGAGAGATATTATGAATGTTGCAGGTATAAAGTAGCTTTTGTTCTGAACTAGCAGGCTCGTAATCCTGCATTTCTGATTGGTCCGTGAACAGCGGGTCATGATTGGTCATTTAGAGCTGATCCGATTGGCTGGTAAATGGGCTGCTGCGATTGGGCGCCCCAAGCGCGGCAAGCTCAAATCTCTGTCATTGGACGCTTTAGCAGCAGCCAGCTCTATGAAAGGAGCTGCTGCTGCTAGGCTTTTCACCTCCGATCTGAAGTCACTATTAAAGAGTTGAAGTTACTATCCGAGGTCTCGTCTCCATTATTGCGCCCATCTTCCCAGACATAACACTGGTGACGAGGATGGGATGTGGAGACGATAGAGCTGACTGAGCACTCGCAGATTATTCAGAGCACGTGGCTGAAGACGCACAGAGAACAGCAGAATGGCCAGCAGCGCTATACCACCCGCTCCATTTGACCCAGCTAGCGAAGACTGGGACTCATATATGGACAGGTTCCAAATGTTCCTGGAATATAACAATTTGAAGGATGCCACATCGAGCAAAAAAAGGGCGGTTTTCCTAACGCATTGCGGACCCGCCGTTTTTAGAATGGCAAAGGCGCTTGCCAAACCAGCTGAAGTCAAAACAATGGACTGGGATACCCTGGCTCCCATCCTGCACGCCCATTATGCCCCAGCAGTTCCAACCCTCATCAGAAGACACTAATTCTACCAAAGGGACCAACGTGAAGGTGAGAACATTGGGGACTTTGTAACTGACCTACGGAATTTGGGTGGATTATGTGGCTTTGTAAACCTAGAAGAAGCCATGAGAGATCGAATTGTCCTTGGTCTAAGGGACCAAGCAAAATTCAAAGCAAAATTATGGCAAAGGCAGAAATAGCCGATGCCATAGGCGATGCCACTGCAGCAGAAGCCACTCGTAAATCAGCAGCACGAATGCGCCGAGCAAATGGGGCCAGCCGTCAACCACTCAGTGACCCAGCCACCAACTCAGAGAAATACACATCATCCACCCACCACGAGGACATCGATTCTGCATCAGATAGTGAGGAGGAAGAAGTCAACAGACTCAGGTCAAAGTGCAAACAGCGAGACCAGTGGGGTCATAAATCTAATTTCCAATGCGCAGGATGCGGGGGAAACCACCCACAATCAGAATGCAGGTTCCTAGACGCCATCTGTCATTCCTGTGAGAAAAGGGAGCACATTGCTAAAATGTGCCGGAACAAAAGAGGATCCAACCCCAAGAGAAAAGAGACTAACTTCCGACAAGTAGCAGGCACCCCACCAACAAATCAGGACCACCCAAACAACCAGTGGAGCCAGTACAACAGGAACCAGATGTTCACTTGTGCAACCAGACGGGAAGAGGCACATCAGACCATCACTATCAGCCACACTTCATCCTTAGATGCAAAAAAAAATCCAGGTAAAGGTCATCATTGAAAATTGTCCATGCATCATGGAAGTGGACTCCGGGTCTTCCTTATTCATGGTCTCCTGGAAAACCCTCAAGCAGCTGATTCCTGACATCCACCGCCAAGACCTCAGCACCCAGAGGCTCATATTAAAAGACTACCAGGGCAATCGAATCCCAGTTGCTGGGTCCAGTCACATCCAGGTCTCCTTTAAGGACCACACTGCTATACTACCGTTCACCATCGTTGACAAAGACCGGCCCAGCTTATTGGGTCTGCAGTGGTTCACGCCATTAGGAATCGGAATGGCAGGCATCAACCAGACTTTAGACGTAGACTGGGAGGCGGCCCTCATCGAGGACTTTCAGGAAGTCTTCACTGAGGAATTAGGCAAGTACAAGGGGTCCCCCATCTCGTTCAATCTATGCCCTGATATTGCACCCATTCGCCTAAAGCCTCGCCATGTTCCTTTTGCTCTCAAACCTAAAATTGACGAGCCATTGGACAAATTAATAGCGCAGGGCGTATTAGAACTCATCGACCACGCCCGCTGGGAGACCCCAATTGTAACCTCCATAAAACCTGACGGATCTTTGAGAATCTGTGGGGATTACAAGGCTACCCTCAACCACGCGTTACAGCAGAGCACTTATCCAGTACCCGTGGTCCAACATCTCCTTCACTCACTTGGGGGCGGAAAAGTATTCGCAAAGCTTGACCTGGCCCAAGCTTATCAACAGTTGCCAGTAGATGCAGATACTGCAGAAGCCCAAACTATAGTTACACACAGAGGTGCCTTCAAATGTAACAGACTCCAGTTTGGGGTAAGTGTAGCACCTGGCATTTTTCAAAGTCTGATGGAAAGGTTGTCACAGGGCATCAAAGGGGTCGTGCCCTCTTTTGATGACGTATTGATAGCCGCCCCTACAAGAAGTCAGTTAGAAGAACTCCTGAGAACTGTCCTCCAAAGGTCCAAAGACGCAGGCCTCAAGTTAAGAAGGAAAAGTGCCAGTTATCCACTGAGAGGGTTGAATTTCTGGGTTACCTTCTTTTTTTTTTTTGAAACAAGTTTTTATTAATTTTAAAGATAAAACAACACATCATTAACCATTAAATACATAAACACATAAAACCTCTTAATATTGTAAATCCTTACAAGTCAAACAAAACAATATTTTTATACAACATAATTCCGATTTATCCCATCCCCATATGGACACGCAAATATCTTTCATCAAATTTCTCATTATTTCTCTTTACTCCTATTCAATTTCATTTCTCTTCCATATTTATCCATTTTATAGTCATCATATTCTTTTCTTTCTGGCTTGTTTAAATTATTCTCATCTAACATTCCTCCAAGGTTTTATTGATTCTTTTTTCCTTTTTTTTAATAAAAAACAAATTTTGTTAGTTTTATCATAAGCATAATACACAAACATACAAACACAAAACATAGACAAAACTACAAGATCTTTTCTGAAGGTTGTCTGTTCCCGGGTTAAAACTCTTTACACAGACACAAATTCAAACATCATATTCAACCTAAATCTTCCATATCTTATTATCATTTTCTTTTTTATATATGTATATAAAAACTATTTTTATCAGTTATCTAAAAACAATACACACAAAATCAAGGCATAACAGCTTATAAATTCTTTTCTAAAAAAAATAATAATGATAGACCAATAAAACATAACATTTCCAGATTATAATATCAATATTTCATATAATATTAACTTCATATCTTGTCCCTACTTCTCTTTTCCATCCAAATTATTTATCAATTAAAATTTTATTGCCTTTTATCAATATACAAAATCAAAAAAAAAAAGCATATATATCCTTCCATTATTACCATTTTCAACAACATTCTTTGTCTGTTCTATTTCCAAACATCCATTCATCTTTTTTCTTTTACTATACTTCTCCTGTACACCAATTGGAGTTACATCTATAACTCATTACCAAACTTAAAAATACTACATATAAATCTTTCTTGGGATTCTATTTAAAAAATTCTAAAATTACATAATAAATTTTTTATTCTAAATATACATACATATAAAAACACACTCTTGAATACCCTCCAGAATCCCTCTTTTAATCTAAATTAAATTCACCCATTGTCTCTAAATAAACTTTTTTTCTTTAAATCTTGCTTCCCCCCATTAAGGCTTCTCCTCCCCCCTTTTCTCTCTAGCTTATTCTTCTCCTTGCCCTTTCTACCTCTTTGCTTTTTCTCTTCGCTTTTCATACTCCTTTTCCTTTGCTTTCTAACCTTGCCTCCATCTCTTCGCTCATTTTTCTCTCTTTTGGTTGTTTTTATAATTCTTAAAAACCCCTTTTTCTTATCCTTTTTCTCCTCCTCTCCGGAAGGAACCCATTGTTCATCAAAGATGGCTTCTTCTTCCTCTTCTTCCTTGTCCCAGTCCTTCTGCTGCGTAATCAACTTTTCAAAGGAACATAACGCCATTTCTAAGAATTGGAACAAAGCGCCCAAAGTATCTTCTTTTTTATATTTTTGATATTCAATCTCTAGTTCATCCACAGACAATGCCATTATGAAAAGGGAAACTTTTTCCAAAACAACCACAAGTATTTTTAATCCAAGACAATCAAAAGCAATTAAAAAAAAGAAAAAAAGAAAAAAGTTCCAAAAGTTAATACTTTTCTTCCTTCTTCTCTTTCTCTTTCAAAATTAATTTTTGATCAAAGAGGTCCAATTACCATATATCTTCTTTTGGGATCCACCAAGACGTTCTAGACAGTCTCCTCCTTTTTCAGTTTCTGCTCCAATTTTTCTTTCTCCCTTCCCACTTGCAATAACAATTTTAAATAATCAAAACTCCATACCTCCAGCAGAGATTTTCCAATTTCTTAAATTTTTCAATGTCCAAAAATCCCTTTATCTCTTATCTTAGCTTTCAAAGCAATCCACTTTCAGTGTCTAATACATCCAAATATTTTTGCTTTTTCCGTGGGATGGGAGAGTAAAAGAAAAGTTCCCTTTGACAGCTTCTCCGCCGCTTTCGATCTTCTTAGGGATACAATGTATCCTCCAGCAACAAGCAGCTCAATTCCAGGAGATTTAAAAGTTGTTACTTGACCCGGCTCAGACAGAACTTTCACTTTTCACACTTCCTCCAGCACAGTTCTTACCCGGTTGCTGGCTTCTTCGTGGCGGCCATTGCTGACCGCCGCTCCACCGCCTTGGGAAAAAGGGGTTTTCCCGGAGAAGGGGGGGTCTGCGATGCCCCCACCTCCCTAACCGGCTCCCCTCTATCTTCAGCTGTCCCTACAGGGCAGCCATAACCCCCTGACCCATCTGGATCGGGGGTACCTCGGCAGCTAGCCAGCAGGAATCGCGAGCTGTCGCGAATTCCTGCTGCCCCGAAGCCACGCAAACCGGAAGTCCCCAATTTCTGGGTTACCTTCTTGACAAACAAGGAATTCACCCTACTGAAAAGAAATTGGCTGCCATTAAAAATGCCCCAAGACCAAAAAACAAAACAGACCTCCAAGCCTTCCTGGGACTCATTAACTTTTATAACATCTTTCTACCCCAGAAGGCGACTGTTGCTGAACCCCTACATAGGCTCCTCGACAAGAAGGCTTCCTGGTTTTGGGGACATCAGAAGGAGCAGGCTTTCCAACAAGTAAAAGACCTTTTAACTTCGGATGCAGTACTCATCCAATATAATGAGACACTTCCATTAACTGTGACTTGTGATGCCTCACCCTTTGGAGTAGGTGCCATCCTGAGCCACATCCTACCCAATGGTACCGAGGCACCTATTGCATTCTTTTCAATAACTTTGTCTAAAACAGAGAGAAATTATAGTCATCTTGATAAAGAAGCCCTCGCTATTGTATTTGCAATAAAAAGGTTCTACGAGTATGTGTATGGAAGATCCTTTTCCATCATCACAGATCATAAACCATTACTTGGCATCTTGGCAGGTGACAAACCGACCCCACACATCCTATCTTCTAGGATGGCACAATGGTCGGAGTTCTTAGCCGCCTATGACTACGAATTGAGACACCGACCAGGGAAAGCCATTCCCCATGCAGAGGCTTTGAGCCATTCTCCACTGCCAGAACTTCTCAATGATCCAGCTCCCACGCTCTCTGCACTACAAATTGAGACGCTTCCATCACCTCCACTAACAGCATTAGACATAGCCTGGGAAACAAAAAAGGACTCTTGTTTGGCACGGGTTCTCAGCTGGGTGGAGAGGGGATGGCCAGAAATCGAACCAAACGACACCTTTAAACCTTTCAAGAACAGACAAACAGAACTTTTCTCTCAAAAAGGGTGCATGTTATGGGGAGACCGAGTGGTCATACCAGAGAAGCTTCAAAAGAAAGTTCTACACTTGTTACACGATGGACACCCGGGTATCGTTCGAATGAAAGTGTTGGCAAGGAGCTATGCCTGGTGGCCAGGTATGGACAAACAAATTGAAGCCTGGGTTGCCTCTTGTAGCAAATGCCAAGAAACACACTCGTCCCCAACAAAAGCAACACCAGCTGAATGGGAAACGCCCAACGGTCCTTGGTCCCGCATCCACATTGATTTTGCGGGACCTACAAAAGGACATACTTTCCTGATAACAGTGGACACCTAGTCTAACTGGCTCGAGGTCAACAAAATGAAGACCACCACTACAGATGCAGTCATCAAGAAGCTAAACAGACTTTTTGCAATGCACGGATTACCAGATGTCTTGGTTTCCGACAACGGGCCTCAATTTACCGCCTTGGCCTTTGAACAGTACCTTGCAGACAGGGGGATACGCCACACCCTGACTTCACCTGCCCACCCGGTGGCCAATGGCAGGGCTGAACGAATGGTTCAGTTCACTAAAAAGACATTACAGAAAATGGAACAAGGAAACATCCATGACAAAGTCACCAGGATGCTCCTTCTCCAGCATATTACACCAAACAGTACCATAAACAAAAGCCCAGCTGAACTCCTGATGAGCAGGAAACTCAGATCGCATCTAGACCACCTACACCCAGCATACACCCCAGAAAAACCCCTGGGTTCCAGCAGTAAATACCTCTCCTTTAAGGTAGGAGACCCTGTATTTGCAAAGAACTTTTCAGGAGACCCCTTGTGAATCCTTGCCAAAATAACGCAAATCACAGGCCCCCATTCCTACCGACTAGAAACCACAGATAGGAGATTGTGGAAACGCCACATAGACCAGCTACATTCTAGGCTGCCCACAACTCCCATCACTAACTCCGACCTTGAAACCAGAGGGGGAAGGGAATCAGGGGTTTTTGAAATTGAACCAACATCTGGCGCAGGAAGCATAACCTCACAACCAGCACAGCAAAGCCCACTATATGCACAGACAGAGGAGGAACCTTGACTGATGGTCGTATCTCCAGGAGCTAGCAGCCAAACAGGGTCCGCGATTCCAGAGAACCCCGATGACAGCAACAATGGAAGTGTTGCAGGTATCCCTGAATCACCTCCTAGGAGACCCAGAGTAGAAGCCGGGTTGCCACGCCAGACAGTTCCAGTAAACAGTCCGTCAGAACCAGAAACTGAGCAAAGACATTTTGAACAATGCAAATCAGGTAGACGGGTAGGAAGACCCGCCTACCTGCAAGAATACATCACCCCACCCCTTAGACGGAACCAAGAGGGGAGGGGTGTTCTGAACTAGCAGGCTTGTAATCCTGCACTTCTGATTGGTCCGTGAACAGCGGGTCGTGATTGGTCATTTAGAGCTGATCCGATTGGCTGGTAAACGGGCTGCTGCGATTGGTCGCCCCAAGCGCGGCAAGCTCAAATCTCTGTCATTGGACACTTTAGCAGCAGCCAGCTCTATAAAAGGAGCTGCTGCTGCTAGGCTTTTCACCTCCGATCTGAAGTCACTATTAAAGAGTTGAAGTTACTATCCGAGGTCTCATCTCCGTTATTGCGCCCATCTTCCCAGACATAACAGCTTTAGTTACTGTGATGATCTGGGACATGGCATGATGAAGGCAACACAGCCAGAGAACAGATATGAGTCCCTTTATTTGCTCCAACTTGCCCCCAACGTTCCATTCACTCTCTGCCCTAGAGAAAAGCTCTCCCACGAACATGCAGCAGCCTCTAGCTGCAGATACTCCAGTTCAAATGCTGTAAGCAGACTGACTGCAATCAATCACTCCAGCAGGGCCCCAAAAATGGGCGGGGGCTACAAAAAAGCAAAAAAAGCCATGCCCACCCAGTCACATAGCCACACCCACCAAGCCATGCCCACAGAATCAGTAGTAAAAAAATTTGAATCCCACCACTGATTCAACGTTACAATGGTACTGACCTTTTTTCATACTTGCAACCACTGTAGCATCCCCATGGTCAGGTGATCAAAATTTGGATACTTAGCAACTGTTTAATATTCATGATGATTGTAGTGTCCTTGGGTCATGTGATCCTCTTTTGCAACCTTCTGACTAGCAAAGTCAATGGGGAAGCCCCGTTTCACTTAACAACCATGTCACTACCTTAACCACTGCAGTGATTCACTTAACAACTGTGGCAAGGAAAGTCAGGGTCAGGGTCAGGGTCAGGGTCAGGGTCAGGGTCAGGGTCAGGGTCAGGGTCAGGGTCAGGGTCAGGGACAGGGACAGGGACAGGGACAGGGATAGGGATAGGGATAGGGATAGGGATAGGGATAGGGAAAGCGTTAGGTTTAGGGTTAGGGTTAGGGTTAGGGAAGGTCATAAAATGTGGCAAAATTCACTTAACTATCTTGTTTAGCAACAAAAATTCTGGGCTCAATTGAGGTTGTAAGTTGAGGACTTACTTATACAGTATAATTATCAATATATTTGAATCAACATACCAAAACAAAACAAGCAGGCACTTCTGTCAAAGTGCCTGGACAAAAATTGTTCATAAGCAGTGAACAAATATTACTTATAGACATATCCTCTAGTATCTCTAAAATGCAATTTTTAGTACACATATTTCCCTTGTGTGTACATTTATACACACCTTTTCCAACCCCCCCCCAAAACCTACAGGAAGATAAAAAGGATATGTTCACAATTTAATAAATCTAGAAATGAGAATTAACATAGATATCAATCAACCCAATTTTTGTCCTTCATTTTGAATGTATATTGCAGTTTACAAATATTAGCATTAACTTGCAGTTATTATGTCCACCAACATTTTATACATTTGCGCTTGACAAGTACAGGTCTGCCAACCTTGAGTGATAGTTCGGAGTGAGACACTGCGAGGGAGCGGAGCGACCGAGGGGGGGATGGTGTGGAAGGGGGGTGTCCCCCCTTCCACGGTAGGGAGCTTTGACAATTTTACATTTTAAATGGTGCAATCTGATGCATACTTTAGTCATGATTTGGACATATACATACATACATACATGCAAGCAGCACCAATGTACTTGAACCGGACTTGTAAGATATTAATAATGCAGTTCACTGACCATGAATAATTGAAGTTCCTGACTTGTAACTGCAGTATTCTACCTCAACTGACTTTATTAGCTTAGTGATGTACTATAGACCACTATAGGATGAATTCAATGTGCAACAAAAAGACAAAAAACCCGAAACAACTACAGAGATAATGCAAATACATCAATGGGTATTCTTCTTTCTGTATCAAATACCATACTACATGCCAATATCAAATGCTATCGTCTCAGTCTTTAATTATATACTAACTTGTTGACTGAAATAGGGGTTCATAATTTCAGACATGTATAAACTAAACATTTAATCGAATAATGAGTGCTTCATATAAATATACATATTGTTAACTGTAAAACTCATCTACTGTATTCTGAAGCTTGGCCCTAGCTTTCATCATAGAAGCTATAGAACCAAAACAAAGCCCTGGTAGAGACTAAAAAATACAGCAAGTGAACATTATATTTTGCATCAGTCTTCTTTTCTTCCACCTTCCTCTCCTTTCCTTGTATCTTACACAGTGTAAACCCCAGGGTGGTGCTCGTAAAATTACTTTTTTTAAAGAGCCATTATAGCAACTTTATTTGGCTGAAGAATTAAGCAGATGTTTAATTAATTACCATTTGGAGGAGACTGCTTCCAATATTAGAAAAAGGGAAACCCTAACCTTGTTTTTAAAGTATTTTCAAAAATGCCGTCTTGAAAACTCACCTGCTACCAAGGCCCAGAGTAAACCGGAGGGGGAGAGGGGGAAGGTTACTAAACCAAATCCAAGTTATTAAAGGAACCCAACTGCACTGTCAATGCTGGAGTGTCATGCGATCGCTTGGAAATACATAACCTTTCATCCTGGTTGATCCCATTGTCCTAACAGAACATTGTCCTAATGCTTTTAGCATGTGGGTGTATGAGCAAACTTCCACCACCACCACCACCCCTTTACACGCCTTATGCTCTCTTTTAGCTGATCCAAAAGAGTCTTCCCAAACCAGCAAGGCGAGAAGCGCGCCAGGCTGATCTATAAAGGGGCTGGGCAGCTTTGTGCAAAATAGAAAGTTGGAGGACTGACAGGATGTGATCCTCTGGAACAAATGTCTTTCAGAGAGAGAGAGACGCCCCAGCTTCTAGTTACATCTCTGGCAGCGGACAATTCTCAGCTTTGCTTACCAGGGTTATTCCGAGGCTGTTGCCTGCAAAAGAGGCTTTGCCAGCCCCCTCGTGTCCTTCTTTGAAAAGGGCAGCTGGCTTGTCCCGGAGGACATTGCAGAGAGGGAGAGCGTGGGGCAAAGTGGCTGCGAGCGCCCCGGGCAGGAAGAAGCCTCTTGCTCTTCGCTTTCCTGAAGCGAATTTGCTAATCGGCATCATGGCATGCACAGTTACAGGACACTGAGGCAGAACGAGGATTAAGGCGGGAAAAGAGGCGCGGTGGGGTGGCTGGGCAGGGTGGGGCGGCGCTGGGAGCTCATCCTTCTCCTAAGGGGAATATTCGGAATATCAATTCTCAGCTTTGCTTACCAGGGTTATTCCGAGGCTGTTGCCTGCAAAAGAGGCTTTGCCAGCCCCCTCGTGTCCTTCTTTGAAAAGGGCAGCTGGCTTGTCCTGGAGGACATTGCAGAGAGGGAGAGCGCGGGGCAAAGTGGCTGCGAGCGCCCCGGGCGGGAAGAAGCCTCTTGCTCTTCGCTTTCCTGAAGCGAATTTGCTAATCGGCATCATGCACAGTTACAGGACGCCGAGGCAGAACGAGGACTAAGGCGGGAAAAGAGGCGCGGTGGGGTGGCTGGGCAGGGCGGGGCGGCGCTGGGAGCTCATCCTTCTCCTAAGGGGAATATTCGGAATATCAGAGAATGTACTAGAGATATATTTATTTTTGTACATTCCATTTTGGGGGTTTAGCGTGAGATTTCGTTTATCAGAGTGAGACAGTCAAAATTGGTTGAATTGCGTGAGTCTCACGCTGATTGCGTGAGAGTTGGCAGCCATGCAAGTAAGAAAGGAGAATCATTTTATTTTCTTGGCTTGGGAATAGATAAAAATGAGCAGTGTGCTAGCGGAATAAAGAGGAAATTAAACCAAAGAAGGAGCAACGATACACCAATAAGAAATAAACCTTATTCCTTAGACAGCAAAGATCAGAACTATTAAAGCAAATGACTTTTTCAGGGATAATATACAACAGGGATTGTTGGATGTTGAAAAAAAAAAGATAAACAGCTTAGCATTTTGGAGATACCTGCTAAGAGTGGGATTCAAATGTTCTGACCACCAGTTCTGTGGGCATGGCTTGGTGCATGTGGCTGCAGGGGTGGGATCGCACACCTCACGCACCTTCGCTATTGCGCGCTTTGTGCACACATTAAAACAGTAAAAACTAAGCCACTGTGCCTCTCAGCTGTTTAGCACAGCAATCTGCACTGCTGCGCCAAACAGAGGTTAAAAAGGAGCAGGCACAGGCAGGTGGGCAGAAGCTTGGAGAGAACCAGTTCTCTGCCAGCTGATCTTCGACACTACCAGTACGCCAGAATTAGGCCGAATCCGTAGAATACTGCCACTGTAAGAGTGCCCTGCAAGGAGAAACAGCTAGTCAGTCCTGGACACAATAAAGGATGGTCTCACCCTTTAGGTAGGAAGCAGACCTCTGTTCACATGCTTTGAGCATATGAGGAGAGTGAACGATGGACGAGAAACAATAACTATGTTTGGCAAGGTTAAGGAAAGTAGAAGTAGCAGAAGACATATCAATGGCTGGTTCAAGGTGACAGGCACCAGATTTAGATAAAGTCTTTTGGGGTTAGTCTCCACTGAATGGTACCTATTTCACCTTTTGAGAGCTTGGTGGATACAATAATCTCTGCCAATCACACCCTCTTTGAAAGGCATCTGAATAAACATGATTTATTAATTTATTACACAGATTTCTGAAATGGAATGTAAATGTAAATTTTTCTTTTGTCTCAAGCTACTTTTACAGGTAGTCCTCGACTTATAACACTTCATTTTGTGACCGTGCAAAGTTACAATGGCAGTGGAAAAAGTGACTTATGATGGTTTTTCACACTTATGACTGTTGCAGCATTCCCCATGGTCCCATGATCAAAATTAATAGGTTTGGAAACTGGTTCATATTTATGACGTTTGCAGTGTCCTGGGGTCATGGATTACCTTTTGCAACCTTCTGACAAGCAAAGTTAATGGGGAAGCCAGATTCACTCAACAACCATGTCACTAACTTAACACATGAACGATTCACTTAATGACTGTGGCAAGAAAAGTCATAAAATGGGACAAACTCACTTGACAAATGTTTCACTTAGCAACATAATTCTTGGGCTCCATCGTGGTCATAATTTGAGAACTATCTGTACAGTGTTAAAAGGTACCGCCACATTAAAGAAAATAAGAATGCATTTTCTGGGCTGTTTTTTTTTTTAAATCAACGAAGATATTTAGGTGGGAGTAATTACTGAATATGTTAGGCCTTCCTCAGCAGCTGTCACTTTAGCATGATCAAAGAATGCAGATGTCATATGAAATATAAATGTGCCTCTTTTTATTAAAAAAAAAAATTCCCATTAGAGGGGAAAAGGAAATATGCTTATAATTTGGCAGAGAGGCAGAGTTGATACATGTGATGTCTGTTATCTTCCAGTTGTCCTTGTTTTGATGAATTGCAACATCCATGGCTAGCATACAGATGTATTAATTGGTGTTTGACATGGTGGGGGGGGGGAGGAGTGATGGCTCTCATTTTTAGCCAGACAGAAAGATGTTATATGCAGCCTAGAAGCTCTGATTTGATAATGATACAGAAGGTGACAATTTCATTGTAGTGCAGATGGCTGTGTCCTTTGCTTGCTGAGAGGAACTGAATGCATATAATGTTTATTTGGTGGTTTTAAAAAAATGCCCATCCTGTTATTTGCTGCAGCTTCTGAGCTACAAACTAAATATCTGCAATCAAAGCAAGGACAGTTCTATAATGCTTTGGGTGAAATTGAAGTGGGGGAGGAACGGAGGAAAAGAGAGGCAAGAGGAGAGAGAAAAGATATGAAAGGGTTTCTTCTTCTACTTCCTCCTCTCCTCCTCCTTCTTCTTCTTCTTCGAACTATATTGTACTAATAATATTCGGGATTAATTATTTATTTTGCATAAGCGCTATGGGCTACCAAATAAACTGAATTTCTATAATGAAATAAATGGGAAAGGACTATTTATTAATATTTCTGATGGAGTGGCTCAGATTGACAGGCTAATTTTTCATATTGTCCCAGGAACGTAGCTATATAGTGTATATTCATGACAAGAAATGATAGAACCAAAATGACAACATGCCTTAAGATTCAATTATGCAATAATAATTCCATTGTATCACCATATGATGATTTCTCAGGCAAGCATGTAAAATACTTGATTTCACAATTAATTGCGTCCTCATTTCCCCATCCTTCCTCTGAACAGCTATATATCCATGGCAACAATTCTTATATACATTGGCTGCGAAAATCTTTGGATAGCTGATTAAAGGTGATATACCTTCTTGGGCTTTTGACCTTGAATGCATGAAAAAAGTCACAGGAAAGGAAAAGGCAAAGAAACGGGAACCAGGATAAACCCTACATTTGATTATCATAATTTAAATAAAACATGATTAATATTAATTTCCATTTACTAATGTCCTTTTGTATTAAAACCATATTTCAACAGTGATTTTAGCTCTAAGGGCTGCAAATAAAGCTTGATGGAATTGCATACAGCTATGCAATCATTTATGTAGTCTTGAATTAGATGCTAGTGGAAGGCTTGGAATGAACTTTTATTGTGGAATATCGTCCAAGACTCACTTTGCAGTTCTAAATTAAAAATATTGAACAATGGGAATGAAACATTTCAAAAATGTAGTTTTTTATTTTATTTTATTTTTTTAAACAAAGTTTTAATTTTTTACAACAAACATACGAACAAAACATAAAAACATAAAACCATCTTTCAATACATACAGTGTGTCAGTTGGTTACAATCTTTTGTGCTATCCTTTTTTTACCATTACTCACAAGTTATATAAATTCTCACCTTATCCATCTAACTTGTGCTTATATAATATCAATTATTAAACATTCATTTGACTATTTTTCCATCATTTTATATGAGATATCCTAATTTTCATTATGATTTAATCTTATACATTCATCCAATGGTTATATATTTTATATTGTATTCTATATCAATCTATTAATTTTTATTGTAAGGCTTACTAGTCTATTTCTTTACCATGTCTTTTTATCTAACCATTGATAAAATAAATCCCATATCATATAAAATTGTTTATCCTCTTGTTCTCTAATTTCAAATGTCATTTTACTCATTTCAGCACAGTCCATGATTTTCTGAATAATTTCCTCCTGCATAGGTATTTTTTCATTTTTCCAATTCTTAGCAAATACAATTCTAGCCACTGTTAAAACATTTACAATCAAATATTTCAATTCTTTACAATATATTTCAGGTGTCAGGCTGTGCTCCCTTTAGATCCCAAGAAAGAAATACTCAGACTCCATGGTGTAGAGCAAAGTTATCCTTTTACTGGAAAATAAAGTGGAAGCTACAAATCAATTCCAAAACTGAGAAATTGGCGGGTAGAATCCACATACAAAGAATTAGGTTTGTTCCCACCCCTCAAAGTTCAAATTATTCTTCCAATTAAAACTTCTGAATAAGCTCATGTGGTCATCTCCAGATGGTGATGAAGTGTCTTGTCAAATGACCTTGACATATTTTGATAAAAGTTCGCAGTTGCGCAAAAGAGGGCAGAAGATAGCCAAGAAACGGAAAGTTAAAGAAAAGAATCCCCCCTCCCCTTGCTAGCCCAGCAAGGAATGCAAACACCTCCAGTCTTCTTCTCTAGCAAAATCCCCCCTCCTACCGTTGTCATGACAGCCCAGAGAAATAATGAAATAATAGCAGAAAAGCAACAGAGGAAGGTATCTTGAGGGCTGACATTCGGACCCCCTAGAAAAAGGACATAAGTCCCTAAAAGAAAACAACATAATTACATGTTAACATTGTTATACATTTTCATGGTTTATCAGGATATTTGGCATAGAACTTCTTGAATAGTTCAGGAGCTCTAAGGTCCTTTTCATTTACCCACTCAGAATGGGACGGAGGAAAATGTTTCCAGGCTACCAAGTATTGGGCATGACCCCTCCACTTTCTAGAGTCTAAAATTTCTTTAATTTCGAAATGCTGTTCACCCTCAATTAACAATGGTATGGGGGGGATCAGACTGGGTCGGTCTCAAGGTACAGGTACGTTCTGGTTTCAACAAACTAATGTGGAAAACTGGATGAATACGACGAAGAGTCTTTGGTAAAATGAGTTGAACAGTCACAGGATTTATAATCCTCTCAATGGGGAAAGGTCCTACATACTTAGGACCCAGCTTCTTCGATTTTTGAGTAGTCTGCAAATACTTGGTCGAGAGAAATACTTTATCACCCACTTGATATGACATCTGCGGAGCTTGCTTTCTGTCTGCAAATTTCTTATGAGATTTGTGCGCCTCGTCCAAAGCTTTTCGGACGACCGGCAAATTAAGTTGAAGCTGAGATATCCAATCACTCAGTGACTGGACAGTTGGGTTTTCACCAGGCAGTTCAGGTATGGGTACAAAATCTTGCCCCGTTGCTATTTTGAAAGGAGTAAATCCCGTACTACTGTGAACAGAGTTATTATATGCTACCTCCGCAAAAGGTAGTAGATCCAACCAGTTGTCTTGCTGATAATTTATGTAACATCGGAGGTATTGTTCTAGCACCCTGTTAGTTCTCTTGCAGGCTCCATTTGTTTGGGGATGGTGGGCAGAGCTTAAGCTTTGGGTGGAGCCTATTAACTTCAGAAATTCCCTCCAGAAATTCGAAGTAAATTGGACTCCCCGATCAGAAACTACACGTTCAGGTACACCATGCAATCTGTAGACATGAAGAATGAATAGTCTGGCCAATGACCTCACCGAAGGGATCTTTGAGCAAGGGATGAAATGGGCTTGTTTGGAGAACAAGTCAGTCACCACCCAAATGACTGTGTGTCCACTGCTCTCGGGTAGATCTACTATAAAGTCCATGGAAATTTCCTTCCAAGGAGCAGTTGGGCTGGCCACATTTTGCAACAGTCCTGGTGGCTTCCCAGGAGGTCTTTTTGCTGAGGCGCAAATTGGACAACTCACCACATAAGTCTCAATGTCCTTTTTCAACGAAGGCCACCAAAACTGCCGTTTCACCAAATGTAAGGTCTTCACAAACCCAAAATGACCAGCCACTTTGGAATCATGAGTTTGTTGCAATATGTGGCTTCTCAGGTTCTGAGGTACATACAATTTTGCCCCCACCCAGGCTAGGCCATCTCGAACAGTGCAATTGTTCGCATTTGCCAGAAACCACTCATCCATTTTCAAAGCCTCCTTAAACTGTTCCATCAGATCAGTGGATAGATTCTTTTCTTGGTTCCTTTTTTGAGCGCGGGTAACTACAGGGGCAGCCAGTTGTGTAGTGGACACGATTGGCCTTATCACTTCTTTATGGATACTGTTGTATTGAGGCATTCTAGACAAAGCATCTGCCATAAAATTCTTTCCCCCTGGTATATATTTCAAGAAGAAATTGAATCGCTTGAAAAACTGAGCCCACCTAACTTGTTTAGGGGATAACTTCCGAGGGGTTTTTAAAGCTTCTAGATTCTTATGGTCAGTCCACACTTCAAATGGGTGTTTTGCTCCTTCCAAAAAATGCCTCCAAGCTAGTAAGGCCCAATGGACTGCAAATGCTTCTTTCTCCCAAACGGCCCATCTCCTTTCAGTCTCAGTGAATTTATGAGAAGTGTAAGTGCATGGTTGTAGTGTCCCCTTCTCGTTTAATTGGAGTAAGACCGTCCCCACTGCTACATCGCTTGCATCAGCTTGGATCACGAAAGGGGCGTCCATGTCTGGGTGTTTCAGTATTGGTTCTGCAGTAAAAAGTCTCTTAAGTTTTTCAAATGCAGCTTGGCACTCCATGGTCCAATTCAATGGTTGACTGGGCTTTGGTTTCAGTTCCCCCTTTGTTTTCAGGAGGTTGGTGATGGGCATGGCTATTTTTGCAAAAGACGGGATGAATTGGCGATAAAAGTTGGCAAATCCCAGAAAACTTTGAAGCTGTTTACGAGTTTTCGGTGGGGCCCAGTCCAAAATGGCTCGCACCTTTTCTGGGTCCATTTCAATGCCTTCGGGGGAGATACGATATCCCAAGTAGTCGATTTTTTCTTGATGGAACTCACATTTGGATAGTTTGGCGTACAATTTGGCGGCCCTCAGCTTGTGCAACACAGAGCGTACCAGCTTCACATGTTCGTCTCTAGTCTCCGTGTAGATAAGAATATCATCAAGGTATACCAGAACCCCTTTGTATAAATGTTCGTGAAGCACTTGATTGATCAGTTGCATGAAAACAGCAGGCGCCCCCTGTAAGCCGAAAGGGAGAACATTGAACTGGAAACAACCCATTGGGCAGTTGAACGCAGTCTTCCACTCGTCTCCCTCCTTTATCCGGATTCGGTAGTACGCCTCCCTCAAGTCCAGCTTTGTGAAAATCTTCCCCTTTGCCAGGTGAGCTAACATGTCCTTCATCAGAGGGAGGGGATACATGTTCTCTACAGATACTGCGTTCAGGTTTCTATAGTCCACTACCAGACGTTTGGAGCCATCTTTCTTCTCGCGGAACATCACAGGGGCCGCCACTCGAGGTCTGGCAGGTGTGATGAAACCCCGTTGCAAGTTCTTGTCGATAAATGCCCTCAATTCCTCCAACTCCCCCGGTGTCATCGGATACATCTTCGGTTTCGGGAGCGTCACCCCCGGCAGGAATTCAATGCTACAATCGGTCGACCGATGTGGAGGGAGCTCGTCGGAAGCCTCTTCACTAAACACCTCTCTTAAGTCCCAATACTCCTTCGGGATTTTCTCCTCTCCTTCCACGTGTTCGGTACCTGTAGAAGCTATCTCGGTGGGTACCTGGGACTTCAGATGGGATTTCTCCTCCCCTTCCAGATAGGGTTGCTCCTCCCCTTCCGGTGGCCGATCGGTGCGGATGCGTATCCACCCCTCTCTCCAGTTCACATGGGGATTCCACTTCCGAAGCCATGGTAGTCCCAATATTAGAGGCTGTTCCATCCCAGGGGCCACAATAAAACACAGGGTCTCATGGTGGTTTCCCATGGTCATCTCTAGGGGTTCTGTTATAAAACATGCGGGGCAACCTCCCGCCACCGACCCATCCAGTTGGCAAAAAGATATGGGCGTTTTTAAAGTTCTCAGTCCGATGCCCATGCCCTTAACCACTTTCATGTTAATTACACACCTCATGCACTCCGAGTCCAGTAAGGCCAACATCACTCCCTCAGTCCCAGAGGTGGGCTGCCTTAACTTTATTGGGATGGTCATGGGCCCTTGGTTAGGACTCACTGGGACGTCATCTTCCGAATCTGTCTCGTTCTCGTCGAGTGGGGTTGGAGGTCCCAGCTCCTCTCCCGCCGAAAGGGTGACCTCTACAACCTCTCTTGTCTTCAGCCCGGTCTCGCGGGGCTTGGTTGAGGGGTTTTTTGGCTTCCTCCCAGGGTCCCGCACTTTTGGTGGGTTCATCTTTACCCGGCAATCCGCCATCCGGTGGCCCTCCTTTCCACAACGGAAACATGCCGTGGTCTTGGCTCTTGCCACCACCCCTCTCAGTTGGGGGGCTGAGGTCTCTCAGAGACGTGGGGGGAGTGGTTTTCTCCAGACGGGACCTCCCCTGCGTCTGTTTCGGGCTAGATCAATGTCCACCTCTTCCGCCAGCAAGTACCAAGACTGTAACTCACGTGGATCCCTTCTGGAGATGCACGTGTGGTATACATCTTCATTTAAGCCATCTTTGTAGGCTTCCACCAGGGCCCCCTGGGACCAACCTCGGATGTGGTATGCCAGCTGCCTGAATTCTTGGGTGTAGTCTGCCACCGATCTCCCCCCTTGGACTAGGGTCTTCATTCTGATTCTGGCCTTTCTCTCTGCCAGAGGGTCCTCAAACCTTCTCCTCAGTGCAGTCATGAAAGCATCGAGGGTTTGCAGTTGGGGGGAGTTATCATTGTACAAAGTCACCACCCAGTCTGCTGCCAACCCTTCCAGGGTTCTGGTAACGCATCTCACTTTGGCTGCTTCAGAGGTGAACTCCCGCTCAAATTCTGCCATATAACTCCCAACTTGTACCAGGAAAAATCCCAAATCTCTGGGATTTCCTCCAAACTTCACATCTAGGGGGGGCAGGTGGCGTCTTCCAGGAACCACCCCTATTGCTGGGGCTCCCCGGGTGGCAGCGGGTGGCTGCGCTGGCGTAGGCTGGGCAAAGGGGGTAGGGATAGCTTGGCTTCCCCGGGCTGATCTCACTCCCTCTTCCCCCTTATACCTTTGAGCAGTGCTGGGCTTCTCAGAAACATCCATAAAGAATTTCCCGGCTTCATCCAGTTTGCATTCCATCTCCTCCCCCTCCTGCCATAGCCATTCCCTCGCACCTTTTCGTCTTACAGTGATTCTGGGAGGAGGGGGGTCTTCAGAGTCTCTCCAACCAACCCCCAACGACCATCTGGGCATCTCGGCTGGGGTTTCTTCCAGAGTCAAGTCGGCCAGCAGGTCAGTCACCGACGTCTCCGGTAGCAGCATCGGCTGCCCCCCCCGCAGCTCCCTGATCCTCTTCATCGCTGGTTGGAGATGACATGAGATAAAACCCCCTCGGAAGAAAAGTTGCTGTTTTCTCCGGATGGGTTGATGTGGAAGTTTCGGAATAATGTCAGGCTGTGCTCCCTTTAGATCCCAAGAAAGAAATACTCAGACTCCATGGTGTAGAGCAAAGTTATCCTTTTACTGGAAAATAAAGTGGAAGCTACAAATCAATTCCAAAACTGAGAAATTGGCGGGTAGAATCCACATACAAAGAATTAGGCTTGTTCCCACCCCTCAAAGTTCAAATTATTCTTCCAATTAAAACTTCTGAATAAGCTCATGTGGTCATCTCCAGATGGTGATGAAGTGTCTTGTCAAATGACCTTGACATATTTTGATAAAAGTTCGCAGTTGTGCAAAAGAGGACAGAAGATAGCCAAGAAACGGAAAGTTAAAGAAAAGAATCCCCCCTCCCCTTGCTAGCCCAGCAAGGAATGCAAACACCTCCAGTCTTCTTCTCTAGCAAAATCCCCCCTCCCACCGTTGTCATGACAGCCCAGAGAAATAATGAAATAATAGCAGAAAAGCAACAGAGGAAGGTATCTTGAGGGCTGACATCAGGTATAATTCCTAATAAAAATATCGCAGGTTTTAAGTCTATGTGTTGTTTTATCATTTTTTCCAACCATGTGTGGATTATAGTCCAATATCTTTTTGCATCCGAGCATATCCACCACATGTAGTAATATGAACCAGGTATCTGATGACATTTCCAACATTTACCCGATTTATCCTTGAACATCCTGGCAATTCTCATCGGGGGTAAGTGCCACCTGTAAAACATCTTATACAAATTTTCTTTATACACAATTGACATTGTCATTTTATAATTTTGAGACCACAATTTTTGCCGTTTATCTTTGTCAATCCCATATCCGAAATTTTTCCTCCATGCAATCATTGTTTCTTTTACTTGTTCTTTCTCTAATTTAAACTCTAGCAAATGTCCATAAAGTTTTTTGATTACTTTTTCATCAGTACCTGTCAAAATTTTATCTAAATCAGTCAACTTGTCATAGATAACTTCTGTTTTAACATCTTTTTCAAATCTAGATTGTATTTGCAAGTATGAAAACCAATTCATTTTTATACCTTGTTCTTCCAATGCTTGCATAGATTTAAGTTCACCCTTTTCATTCAATATCTCACCATATCTAACTGTTTGTTCCTTTTTATATATTATTGGATAGGAAAAAGGTTCAATAGTAAATAACCATAGTGGAATTTTTAAATAATATTGCTTTTTTATCTTCTCCCAGTTTAGAAACAATGCTTCTCAAATATAATGTCTTCTAAAATACCTCTGTGTTTTAGTTCCCTTATACCAGAGGAAGGCATGCCACCCTAAACAGCAAGTCATGTCCTTCTAAATTCAAAAGTCTAGTATTCCTTAATGTTATCCACTCCTTTACCCATATCAGACTTGTCGCTTGGTAGTATAATTCCCAATTGGGCAAAGCAAATCCTCTTCTTATTCTTGCATCTTATAACAATTTAAGTTTTATTCTCGCTTTCTTCCCCTGCCAAATGTATTTTAGCACTATTTTGTTTAAATCTTCAAAAAATTCTTTCCCTAATCTGATTGGAATTGTCTGGAATAAGTATAAGATTCTGGGCAATACATTCATCTTAATTGTAGATATTCTCCCAATCAGTGATAATTGTAAATTTTCCCATTTTATCAAATCTGTCACAATCTGTTTAAGTTTGAGATAATTGTCCTCCTTAAGTGTGCTACATCTTGGTGTTATATATATCCCTAAATACTTAACCTTGTTTGTGACCTGGATCCCCCAAACTTCCTCCAATTCTTTCTTTTGTCTTACTAATATGTTATTTGCTAAAATCTTTGTTTTATCTTTATTTATTTTCAAACCTGTTACTTTCCCATACTCTTCTATCTTTTCTATCAGTTTAGGTGCAGACTCCAATGGATCCTCTAATATAAATACCATATCATCTGCAAAAGCTTGTAATTTATACTCTTCTTTTTAAATTTTTATTCCTTTCATTTCCTTTTCTTCTCTGATGTTCCTATTCAGCACTTCCAGTGTTAACACAAACAACAGAGGCAACCGTGGGCAGCCTTGTCTGGTCCCTTTTCTTATATCTATAAAGTCTGTTAACTCTCCATTTATCATAACCTTTGCAGTTTGTTTATGATATATCGTTTCAGTGGCTTGAGTAAATTTTTTACCAAATCCCATTTGGTCCAATTGTAACAGCATAAAATGCCAATTCACATTATCAAAGGCTTTTTGTGCATCTATAAACATCAGAGCCATTTGTTTTTCAGGATGTGCCTCATAGTATTCCAGTGTATCTAAAATTATTCTCATATTATCTTTAATCTGTCTCTGGCAGAAATCCATTTTGATCAGGACGAATACAATTGTTTAAATATCTTTTCAGTCTTTCTGTGAGAATTGAAACAAAAATTTTATAATCTGAATTTAATATTGATATAGGTCTGTAATTTTTAACTTGCTGTGGGTCTGTGTCCTCCTTCAGTACAAGTGTTAAATATGCTTCTGACCGTGTTTTGGGGATTCTCTTCTTTGTCATAACTTCATTCATAATTTCTAAAAAGTGAAAATTCAATGTTTCCTGGAATGTCTTATAAAATTCCACTGGCAAACTGTCCGGACCTGGTGCTTTCCTAATGTTTTGCTTTTTTAAAGCTTCTGTTAATTCCATCATTGTTATATTACTTTCTAACATTGTTTCAATATCTTTGGGTGTCTGGGGAAAATTTGCTTCCTGTAAGTATTGTTGAGTTCTTTCTTCCTGAACATTCTCTTGATGGTACAGTTTTCCATAGTAATCTTGAATAATTTTTTTTCTTCTCAGCATTTCCATAGCATACATGTCCTTGTTTGTTTATCAATTGATTTATTCTTCTCGAGTCTCTTTCCTTTCTCAATTTATATGCTAGCCATCTGCCTGGTTTATTTGCATCTTCAAAATAGTTCTGCTTAGCATTTCTAATTTTTTGTGCTATTTCTTCTTTTTCCATTAGCCCCATTTTATGCTTAGTTATGTCCATTTTAATTTTAATGTCCTTTTTTGTGGAAATTTCTGTAGTTCTTTTTCCAACTTCTTGTAGTCATCTTCCAATATTTTAAAGATTTTTTTTTCTGTTTTACATTTCTTTTCCTTGTATAGTCCATTATCAAACTTCTTGTATAAGCCTTCATTGTTTCCCAGAGGTTCTGTAATGATGTATCCTCTTTTGTATTTTCTTTAAAGAAAAAAGTCAATTCTCTCTCAATTTTCTGTTTAAAGTCTTTTTCCTTTAATATCGTATTATTTAAAGTCCATCTAGATCTCCTTTTTTGTCCTTTCCATACAAGTGTTATTGGATTGTGATCTGCCCAGGTACTTGTTTCTATTTCAATGTCTTGTATGTTAGAAAGCAATTCTGTTGACATTCATATCATATCTATTCTAAACCATGATGCATGTCTATTTGAATAAAAGGTATATTGTTTATTTTCCACATATCTCTCTCTCCATGCAACTTTTAAGTTTATCTCATCTACCCTTCGAAAGAAGGATTTTGGCAATGTCTTTCTAGTTTTCTTTGCTGTTTTTTGTGTTTTATAATCCAATTTGTTATTTATGGTTCCATTAAAATCTCCCATCAGACAGATATTAGCATAGTCCAGTTCAATTATTTTCTTATGTAATTTCCTGTAAAAATATTCTTGATTATCATTTGGAGGATAAATTGCTATTAAAAGTGTCTTTAGATTATTGTCCTTTATCTCCACCATCAACATCCTTCCGTCATCATCTGTATGTATTTGTTCCACAGGGATTGTATCTCTAATGTATAACACCACTCCTCTCTTTTTACAATGTGTTAATGCTGTAAATAATTTCCCTAATTTTTGTTGTTTCAATATATGATCATGTTGTTTTTTAATCTGTACTTCTTGTAAGCAGATTATATCAAATTTTAATTTCTCTAAATTATGAAATACTTTTCTTCTTTTAATAGCTGAATTAAGCCCATTTATATTAATTGTAATCAATTTTTTCTCATCCATTTTAGACTTTGTAAGAAGGATTTGTTGCTCTAGTAGATCTTGGTTCTCGTTGTTCTCTGGGTACACCACCTACGGCTCCTCCCTCTTTTTCAATTACTGCTGTACATTCCTCTTGAAATTCAATTAATGACTCTTCTTTTCTTGTTTCTTCCTCCCTTCCTCTAAAATATTCCAGATAGAATAACGCTGCTTTTTCAACTGTATCAATTCTGTGTCTTTGTTCCTGCCAGGTAAACATGAGACCTTTGGGTATCAGCCATCTGTAATTTATTCCTCTCTTAAGTAACTCTTTGATCAAAAATAAATATTCTCTTCTTATCTCTTTCACTCTTCTCAGTACCTGTTTCAGTACCACTATTTCTTTATCTTTGTACTTTAGTGTTTTTTCTCTTGGCGCCTGCAGTATTTGTGATTGCGTTGCAGCGGTACAGCATGCGATCTTTAAGCTCTAAGATTGCTGCTGATATCTCCATTGCAGGATGGTTCTAACGGACCTAAACTGTTCCATAGAGATAGTGACAGAGGAAGGCACATCTTGTCGATCCCAGGGACACACAAAGTGTATCAGTTTGGTGAGATAATTTTCTACTTATTTTTTTGGGGGGAGAGAACCCCCTAAAAGACTAAAAATTAAATTTAAAAGTGAAGATAAAAGTGCTCAAATGGTGAGATTAAGCACAAATTAAACCTGAAGGGTTTTTTTTTTCTTCTTTTTTATTGGAACTTTGGATTTTGTTAAAACTTTTTAACTTTTTAACTGGACTGGTCTTTCTTTTTTAATTTTCATTTTTTCCCCTTAAAACAACTCTTTGGAAAAAAAAATATTCTCTGGCTTTTTCTTTTTAATAATTTTAGATTCTTTATATTTTTTTATTATTCCTAATTTTAATATTAGAAGGGAAGGGAAAGGAAAGAGAAATAAGTAGTACTGCCACCTGGAGGCTTGGATACATTGTTTTCCTTTCTTTCTTTCTTGTTGATACATTTGCTGTTACATTCAAGGACTCTGTGCTTTTCATTGAAAAGATAGTGGGAAGAGCATGTAGATTGTTTGCAGGTGCTCTTCTGTGGATCTACTGATAGCTGGAGTCTGGATTTGAAATTGAAGAAAGAAGATTGAAGTGACCTTGAAAAGAGAACTGGAAATTTTGTTTTCTTATTTAGTAAAGAGCCTTGAACATGTAGTGGCAGTGCTTTGCTTGTTGGCAGAATTGCATTTTCTCTTTCCTTTTTTTTTATTCCCTCCCCCCCCTCAGTTGAATTTTTATATTTGGACTTCTGCAAGAATAAGACTACTTCCCCCCCCTCCCTTTGTTTTACCTCTTTGGCAAGGGGAATATAAATATTTCTGTCTTTTTAAATCTTTTCTTATTTTTTTATTTTTTTCATCCTTTTTCCATTTTATTTATTTTTTCCTTTTTTCCTACATAATTGGAGCCAATTAGATTAAGGTATTCAAGTGCCTGAAGATTTTTCCCTTCCCTCTTTTATTTTTTATTTTTTTACTAGAGTGGCAATTGGCTGCTCTTGCTTTTTCTTTCCAATTTTTCTATTGTACTTTAAGATGAGCAGAACAATACCAGCCTCAGCTTCTTCAATTCCGACTTCTTCCTCACAATCTGGAGGACAACGATCAATACAGGTGATGTTACAACAAGAGAAGGAGAAAGAAGTGACACTGCAGATGGTTATGCAAGGAATTCAAAAGATACAAGTAAAAACAGATAATATTGAAAAGAGAACGGAGAATATTGAGCAAAGTACAGAAAAGACGGATGAAAAAATAGAAAATATTCAACAGATGATGATGCAATATGAGGACAGAATTAAGAAAATTGAAAAATAAGATGTACAAAGAGATAAGAAGATTGGAGATATGGAAAGTGGAAAGAGATAAGGGCAGATCTCTGCAATCATTGGGATGGGAAATTGATAGATCAGAATTCTATCTTAGATTTCAAAATATAGAAGAAGAAAAGGGTGAAAACCTTGCTGAAATGATGACAGAAATCCTGGCAGAAGCATTAGAGGTAACTAAAGAGAAGATGATGGATGGAATGGATGAGGTTTTTCATGTTTATACAAGATATGCGATGAGAAATAAACTGCCAAGAGAAGTTCATATCAGATTTAAAAATGTAGTTTTCAAGTTGCAAAATTAAGTTGCAATTAGGGGAAATACTCAACAATAATACATAACTGACAAAGATGGATGGAAGGAAGGAAGGAAGGAAGGAAGGAAGGAAGGAAGGAAGGAAGGAAGGAAGGAAGGAAGGAAGGATAAAAAACCAGCTTATTAGTATTGATTGGTAATCACCTGGGTAGGTCGATGTATTGCTATCTTTTATACTAGCCATGCTCTATTAACATTATTTTTATTTTTGAAAAGAAAAGAAAACAAGAAATACAACCACATGTAAGAAAAAAAAAACCCTCACATTTGCAATTAATTTGTAAAATAATTCAGTTTTCATGCAACAAACTGAATCTCACCACATACATATACATTTATTAGGGTTTTTTTTTCAGTAACATACATATTCCTCACAGGACGTTGTTGGTATAATTAACCAGTTAGGATGTTAGAATAAGCAAATATACAAATATACATCTGCTGAAATATGAAGGTTGAATTTAGTCTGTTGCATTAAAACATCCATTGCATGCCCAATAAAAATTGAAACTCATTGATTCAATTGTCATTCATTTTAATTGCTCTTTTGATTATAAGATTGCTGCTTTTCTTTTCTGTGATCAATATTCAGGAATCTTTAAGAAGGTTGCTGAATTCCTGCTAATAGTCATATATTTTAATATGGCCTTGTGCCACTTTCACATTATTAACTTTAATTTCATTCTTGTTTTATATTATGTTATGTTGTGTTATATTATTTATATAATAAATAAAAATGAGACCAATTCCTTGTGTATCTAATCACACTTGCCCAAAGAAAGTATTTAGTTTTATTATATTTACTGTGCTTCCCTTTTATGAATGGCTTTCAATTGTAATTAAACAAATCAACAAATAGATCTGTCTTTCCACTTTGTCAGTAAAGATCTGCTTCAAAGATGGACATTGAACACATTTTTATCATCCATAATTGTATGCCCAGAGTGGTAATATATTTTCAACCATGCAAAAGTATTTGTTTTGCTATAATCCAAATCCAAAAAATCCAGAGTTTTTCATAAATCAATATATTCTATTATTTTGTTATATGGTTAGATATCACATTATGTTCTGACTCAACCCTGATACCAGCAAGAAAATCCCAAACAAACTCAGTAACTCAAACCTTCACAGCTTTAATCTACAAATAAACTTCTTTGTAGATAAAAGGTGGCTTGCAGCCAATTAGTCCAACCAGAAAAGCCTTGACAGATAAGCTGGTGTCTCTATACACAACGCTGGGTTCTTTGAACGTTTTTGCTTTCTGCAAAAGCAAAAACTCTTTGAATTCAGGCTTATATTCTCTGTAGGGAGAGGCTATTATGTTGCATTCTTACTCTCGAGTCGACTGTGCTGCTCCAGTTGTTCTCTTCTATGAATCATCTTGTGCTCACTCACACTTAGCACAGGCTGTTTGAGAACCTTCTCATCACTGCTGCTGGCTAACCACAACACATCAACAGATATAAACATTATTTCCCTTCCCCAAACAATGTTAACAACAATGTGAATATTGAACCAAAACATAACAACCAAAGAATAAGCCCAAATGGTATTTTTCCAAGTCCCATCAAATATTTAACATCTGTGGCATAAAAACAAGAGACATACAATTTTTCCTAAACATCTGCTGAGCTGTGTAAAGAAGTATACATTGGTAAGTTAGTCTCAACTTACAATCATAAGAAACATACATAACTTTCATAATAAGATAATTCCATTGAAATTGGCAATGTCGATTTTCAGCTATTTCAATATATATATATATATATATATATATATATATATATATATATATATATATATATATATATATGTATGTATGTATGTATGTATGTATATATGTATATATGTATATATGTATATATGTATATATGTATATATGTATATATGTATATATGTATATATGTATATATGTATATATGTATATATGTATATATGTATATCTGTGTGTGTGTGTGTGTTTTCTTAAGTTTTCGTGGGTACTTACATGTCTGGCATTCAGCTTTGTTCGGGTGTTTTCCCACGTCATAGTAGTGGTGCTTTTAAAGTTGTAGCAACGTTTCAGCAGAATCTCATCTGCCATCATACAGAAGCCTGATGACGGCAGATGAGATTCTGCTGAAACGTTGCTACAACTTTAAAAGCACCACTACTATGACGTGGGAAAATACCCGAACAAAGCTGAATGCCAGACATATATATATATATATATATATATATATATATATATATATATATATATATATATATATATATATGTTTTCTGAGGTTCTCGCGGGTATTTGTATGTGGATCTTTGGTTATTCGGGTTTTTTCCCGCGTAAGATTGGAAGTATCTAGGCAACATTTCGATGAAGTCTCATTCATCATCTTCAGGCTTGGTCTTCAGCTCTGTGCTTCTCAGAGTGATGTGAGCTTGTAGCTGCTTCTTCCTTTTAACTGCTAGTGGGGGTGTGACTTGATTGGCTGAGGGCTTGGCTGTGTTCTGATTGGGTGGGGGTGTGTTCTCATTGGTTGGGGGTTTGGCTGTGTTCTGATTGGTTGGGGGGCTGGCTGTGTTCTGATTGGCTGAAGGCGTGTTCTGTTCAGGTGGGGGCTTGGTTGTGCTCAGGTTGGTCTTAGTTGCTGAGGGATTTGAGCTGGTGAGCTGTGATCTTGCTGTTTGGCTTCGAGTTCGTGGTCGTGCTGCATCTTCATGGTGGGGGTCAGTTCGCTTCATGTATGGCTCAGAGGGGTTTGAAGTGGGTAGTGAGGCAGCTGCAGTGCGGCTTCTGGTCCGTGGTCGTGTCTCATCTTCTGTGTGGGTGTGAGTCTGCTTTCTACATGGAAGTGTGGTGGTGGCATCTTGTGTGGCTCTCAGGGGTGTGAGTCTGGTGTCATTCTTCATGTTAGGTACGCGTCTGTTCATGAGGGCGGGTTTCCAAATGGCTGGTAGGCGGGAGGTATCATCTCGTTTATTCATGCTGTGTGGGCGTTTTTCTATCTCTATGGCTTCTCTGATTATTCTGCTGCTGAAGTGTTCAGTTTTGGCGATAGTTCTGGTATTTTTAAAGTCAATCTCATGTCCTGTGGCTTTGAGGTGTTGGACCAGGGAAGAGGTCGGTTCTTCCTTTTTGATTGAGTTCTTATGTTCTTCAATGCGTGCACTTATACTTCTGTTAGTTTGTCCAATGTATGTGGTGGGGCAGGCAGTGCAAGGGATTTCGTATACTCCTTGATTTTCTAACTCGATTTTGTCCTTAGGGTTTCTTAGGATGGTGGATATCTTTCTGTTTGTGCAGAATGCTGTCTTAATGTTGTGTTTTTGGAGGATCTTGCTGATTTTGTCTGTAGTGCCTTTTATATATGGGAGGAGGGCTTTGCCATGCTCTTGTTCTCTGTCTTGGATTTTGGTTGGGGTTTCTTTTTGGATTAGGTGGGTGATCTTTCTTTGGAATCCATTGGCTGTCAGCACGTCGGTGAGAGTGTGTAGTTCGGTCTCTAGGTGTTGTTCGTTGGCTAAGCATTTTGTTCTGGAGATGAGTGTCTCAGCTACGGAATTGATCTGTGCTGGATGGTGGTGTGAGAGTGGGTGTAGATAGCGGTTTGTATGTGTTTTCTTCTGGTAGATGGTGTGTCCTAGGGAGCCATTGGATTTTTTGTATACTAAGACATCTAGGAAGGGAGGTTGGTTGTTAGCTTCTGTTTCCATGGTGAACTGTATTTTGGGGTGTAGGCTGTTGAGGTGTGTGAGGAAGTTGTTCAGTTTTTCTTTCCCGTGTGGCCAGATTATGAAGGTGTCATCTACGTATCTGAGCCAGAGTTTGGGTTTGTGATCATATTTTTCTAGAGCTTGTGTTTCAAAGTGTTCCATGTAGAGGTTAGCGATGACAGGTGAGAGGGGTGATCCCATGGGTGCTCCTTCTATTTGTTTGTATTTTTGTCCATTGTAGGTGAAGTATGTATTGGATAGGCAGTGGTTGGTCAGATCTAGGATGTGCTTGGGGGGGTTGTATTTGTTTTGGATGGCTGTCAAGGCTTCTTTTATTGGCACTTGGGTGAAGAGGGATATGACATCGAAGCTCACTAGAAGATCACTGGGTTGTAACTTTTGTTTCTTTATGATCTCGATGAACTGGAATGAGTTTCTTACATGTGAGTTGATGGATTCTGCACAGGGCTGCAGTTGTTTGGCGAGAAATTTGGCTAGGTTTTGTAGAGGTGAGCCTATGGAGCTGACTATTGGTCTAAGTGGGGTTCCTTCTTTGTGTATCTTGGGGAGACCATAAAGTTTAGGGCATCTGGATGATTTCTCTCTGGGTATGATTCTTTGCTGGATTTCTTCACTGATGGGGGAGGCTTTTATTTTGGATCTGGTGGTTTTTTCTAGGTAGGTGGTGGGGTCTGTCTTTAGGGGTTTGTATGTGGGGTCTTGGAGTAGGTTGGTTAACTTGGATTGGTAGTCAGATGTGTTCATAACCACTGTCGCGTTTCCCTTGTCTGCTGGTAGGATTATTATGCTGGTGTCTTCTTTCAGGTTAAGTAGTGCAGTTTGTTCTTCTTTGGATAAATTGCTTTTAGGTGGTTTGCTAGTGCAGAGGATGTTGGTGATTTCGAGTCTGATTCTATTAGCATCATCAGGGTTGATTTTGGTCAGGCTGGTTTCAACTCCACAAATGATGGTTTCTGTGGGGATGTGTTTGGGAGCGACAGCAAAGTTGAATCCTGTGGAAAGGACCTTGGTTTCGGCTTCGGTGAGGATCTTGTCTGAGATGTTGTGCACTGTTTGTTTCATGTGTGGCTGTGAGGGGGGAGGAGTTGGTTTCTGGCATTGTTGTAGTTGGTTTCTGGCATTGTTGAAGCCTTGACAGCCATCCAAAACAAATACAACCCCCCCAAGCACATCCTAGATCTGACCAACCACTGCCTATCCAATACATACTTCACCTACAATGGACAAAAATACAAACAAATAGAAGGAGTACCCATGGGATCACCCCTCTCACCTGTCATCGCTAACCTCTACATGGAACACTTTGAAACACAAGCTCTAGAAAAATATGATCACAAACCCAAACTCTGGCTCAGATACGTAGATGACACCTTCATAATCTGGCCACACGGGAAAGAAAAACTGAACAACTTCCTCACACACCTCAACAGCCTACACCCCAAAATACAGTTCACCATGGAAACAGAAGCTAACAACCAACTTCCCTTCCTAGATGTCTTGGTATACAAAAAATCCAATGGCTCCCTAGGACACACCATCTACCAGAAGAAAACACATACAAACCACTATCTACACGCACTCTCACACCACCATCCAGCACAGATCAATTCCGTAGCTGAGACACTCATCTCCAGAACAAAATGCTTAGCCAACGAACAACACCTAGAGACCGAACTACACACTCTCACCGACGTGCTGACAGCCAATGGATTCCAAAGAAAGATCACCCACCTAATCCAAAAAGAAACCCCAACCAAAATCCAAGACAGAGAACAAGAGCATGGCAAAGCCCTCCTCCCATATATAAAAGGCACTACAGACAAAATCAGCAAGATCCTCCAAAAACACAACATTAAGACAGCATTCTGCACAAACAGAAAGATATCCACCATCCTAAGAAACCCTAAGGACAATATCGAGTTAGAAAATCAAGGAGTATACGAAATCCCTTGCACTGCCTGCCCCACCACATACATTGGACAAACTAACAGAAGAATAAGTGCACGCATTGAAGAACATAAGAACTCAATCAAAAAGGAAGAACCGACCTCTTCCCTGGTCCAACACCTCAAAGCCACAGGACATGAGATTGACTTTAAAAATACCAGAACTATCGCCAAAACTGAACACTTCAGCAGCAGAATAATCAGAGAAGCCATAGAGATAGAAAAACGCCCACACAGCATGAATAAACGAGATGATACCTCCCGCCTACCAGCCATTTGGAAACCCGCCCTCATGAACAGACGCGTACCTAACATGAAGAATGACACCAGACTCACACCCCTGAGAGCCACACAAGATGCCACCACCACACTTCCATGTAGAAAGCAGACTCACACCCACACAGAAGATGAGACACGACCACGGACCAGAAGCCGCACTGCAGATGCCTCACTACCCACTTCAAACCCCTCTGAGCCATACATGAAGCGAACTGACCCCCACCATGAAGATGCAGCAGGACCACGAACTCGAAGCCAAACAGCAAGATCACAGCTCACCAGCTCAAATCCCTCAGCAACTAAGACCAACCTGAGCACAACCAAGCCCCCACCTGAACAGAACACGCCTCCAGACAATCAGAACACAGCCAGCCCCCCAACCAATCAGAACACAGCCAAACCCCCAACCAATGAGAACACACCCCCACCCAATCAGAACACAGCCAAGCCCCCAGCCAATCAAGTCACACCCCCACTAGCAGTTAAAAGGAAGAAGCAGCTACAAGCTCACATCACTCTGAGAAGCACAGAGCTGAAGACCAAGCCTGAAGATGATGAATGAGACTTCATCGAAACGTTGCCTAGATACTTCCAATCTTACGTGGGAGAAAACCCGAATAACCAAAGATCCACACACACACATATATATATATATATATATATATATATATATATATATATATATATATATATATATATATGTTTTCTTAAGTTTTCGCGGGTACTTACATGTCTGGCATTCAGCTTTGTTCGGGTATTTTCCCACGTCATAATAGTGGTGCTTTTAAAGTTGTATTTATATGTATGTATGTATGTATGTATGTATATGTATATGCATATGCATATGCATATGCATATGCATATATGCATATGTATATGTATATGTATATGTATATGTATATGTATATATAATTAATTTTTAAAAAACTATCATGACTTTCAAAGCACTTTCTTACTCAACAATTAATTTGGGAGTTTTAGAAAGTCCTACGATACAGGTACAAATAACTTATTTTTATTGGGAAAAAATCATTCTGAAGTATTAGACAGTACATCAAATCCTTTTTAATGAATCATTAAGAATAAGATAATCTTAAGTGTTTTTCTGTCCAAATACTACTACTACCACCACCACTAATAATAATTATCCTGGGGTGATATCTATAACACCACCAAACATCCATATTTGCCTACCCCAGGTCCTTGGAAAGAATAGGTAGATTAAAAATGCCAAATGCAGTCTGAACATCAGGATGACTATGTGACAAACAACAACAACAACAGACAAAGCAGATTATAAGATCTGGTAACGGCTAAGAGCAGCAAAATTGAAGAAAGAAACAGGCTAATTCTGACTGCATAAAACCAAGCATTAAAAACAAATGAATATAAAGCCAGAATTTAGAAAACAGCAACAGACAGCAAATGCCACCTTTGTAAAGAAGCTGAGGAAATGATGGACCACCTAGTTAGCTGCTGCAAGAAGATTGCACAGAGTGACTACACACAACAGCATAACAAAGTAACAACAATGGTGCATTGAAATATCTACAAGAAATACCAGTTGCCTGCAAGCAAGAATAGTCTATTTGTCTAGAAAACAGACAAAACAATAGAAAATCATCTTCTTTTAACAACCCCATAATCCCTTGCGGGATGGAGTCTCAGCAACTGAATGGAGCTAGCAGAGTGTTTTAATGGCCGGATGTCCTTCCTGTTGCCAATGCAGAGTTTTGTTCAGCAGATATATTATCAGTGTGCCCAGAGAGAGAACTACCTGCCTAGGATCGAACTCACAGTCTCCTGATTGTGAGGTGAGAACTCAGGCCACTGTACCCCTCTTACAAAATGATAGAAAATGAAGAAGCTAAATTGCTCTGATACATTTGGAATTCATATGGATAGGTACCTGCCACATAGCACCCTGACTTAAAAAATTTTGGTGAGGAAGACAAAAACTTTGGATAGTGGACATACCTGCAGACAGCAAGAATAGAAGAAAAAGAACTGGAAAATATCACAAAGTACAAAGATCCATAAATAGAAGTAGAATGGCTAGAAGAAGAAAAAGAAGAAGCAAAAATAGAGCCAATACCAATAGGTACCAATAGGTACCTGGGGTGCAACCCCAAAACATTTGGTGCATCACTTGAACCCAATCAGTATTGACAAAATCACCATCAATCAATTGCAAAAGGCAGATTTACTTGGAACAGCTTACATCTTCTGACAATACCATTAATACCATCAAACAACAGTATTTATCTATCCCGTTTCTATGGAAAAGACTCAATTGATGGCTAAAAATGCCAAATCCAATTTGGCTGACTGTGCAGTAATCTATTTACATTGTTTAGAATGGGATTATCCCTAAATATCCATTTCTCTGTTAAGAGGAATAAATCTTCAGCTTTCATTCCTGAATCTTTGAAATATCCTTGCAGACTTTTATATGAGAACATCAACTGGATTCCTGCCAAAAGAAGTAAGTAGCCTTGCAAATCATCAAAGTCAGACAATAACTTTCTAGTCTTGCCCATAATGGTTTTGCAATAAATCATTTGGACTGCACAATAAAATATAGGAAAAGATATAAACCCAATGATAAAGTTTACAGACTCTTCTGTTTTTATGGGCATAATAGATAAAACGGTTTTCTTAAATGCTGCAAAGGCTTGAAGTATTCATTGTGCCTCTTTAAAGCACAAAAAATGAATTAATTAGTACCCTTGAAAGTATGACAGCCCTTAATTCACCTTGTAAACCTCTCCCAAAAACTTCTAAATGAAAAATAGGTCTCAATAGTTTATCCCTTCCCATCAGGATTATGTCCTAACTCACCCGCCATAGTCTCTTTGAACCCCAGGGTGACCTTAAAATATATTTCCAGGCTAAAAAAATGTTGCTCACCCCATGCTAAACTAAAGTATTTGCTAAGTCTTTGGTAATATTTTTTCATTCAAAAACCCTACAGAATTGTAAGTTACTTTTTCAGGAAATCAATCTACTGACCTAAAAGACAACTTGAACCTTCTAGATCAGGGGTGTCAAACTCAAAGCCCACAGGCCACATCCGATCTACCCAATGAGAAGAGGAAAAATCAGGCCAGCATGGCTTCAGACCAGTCCACCCAGTGCAAAGAGGAAACATGCCAGAAGTTTGGGGAGTGGTGTCAAACTGGCCATGCCCATCCAATTGGCCACACCCACCCAGTCAGTCACACCCACCCAGGTGGCCATGCCCACCTGGCCCCCTGAGGTCAACCATAGCCCTCATGTGGCCCTCAATGAAATTGAGTTTGACACCTCTGTTCTTGATGTTTTGAACTGTAACTCCCATCTATTTCAATATGTAAGAGAATGATGGGAACTTTGATCCAAACCTGCTAAATGTCAGCAAAACTGTCTTTGATCATACACAGAGAATATATTGAAACTACATATTTTTATAAACTTTATAGGATTCTGAGCTTCTCAGACTCATGCAGCATCTCTTTCTTTTAAGTAAACAATGTATAGGTTTATTTAAAAATTAAATACCTACATGAATAAATTAGAACCCCTAATCCTCCAAACTGCGATAGAAAAAAGAAAACTTTCTCCAAAATTTCATACAAGGATAAGGACAATAGGGACATTTTTTTTCTGCAATAAATTCAATAGCATAGCAACCATTATATTATAGTTTATAATTTGTAAAATAATTGAGTTTTCATACAACAAATTGCACACCCCATGACTGGTCTCCAGAAACTTATTTTTATCTTTTTGACAATATTTTCATGAAGATTAAAATCTTACCCTTTTGAGCAGGCTTTGAAGACCTTCTAAAAAACGGTTTCAGGGCTGGAATGTTTACCAAGGATGGAAAGGTTCTCTACAACCTTGTTAGACCTACTAGCCTGACTCTGATATTTACATGTTGAACTGGACAACCTACATTCTGCAAACATAAGGGATCTGACTGTTATGTCACAAGACAAGTTGAAAGATGTCTGCAGGAGTATTGAAGCAACAAAATGGAAGTAGGTCTCCTGCCATCTGTCAGAACATAAAAGCTTATTAGTTCCATAAATTCAGGGATGGGATCCTGCTGACATAACAACCGGTTCGGTGAACATGCACTTGCAAAACAACTTCTCCTGCAAGCAATCACCATCTCCTGCTGATGTGCAGCACTCAGCTGTGCTGCGCAAAGCAACGAAGGGAAAAATAAAGGACAGCCTAGAGCCCAGGAAGGTGGGTGGAAGACAAGAAAATCTTCAGAGAGAACCAGTTCAGTGTCAGCTGCTCTTCGGAACTACCGGTTCTATAGAACCAGGCCGAACCAGTAGAATCCCACCCCTGAATAAATTCTATTTCAAGCTCTAGAACAGGGTTATCTGCCCTTGGCAACTTTAAGACCTCTAGACTTCAACTCCCAGCATGGCTGGCTGGAGAATTCCAGCAGGTGAAGTCCAAATGTCTTAAAGTTGCCAAGGTTGGACAACCCCAGGGGTGGATTCTACCTGGTCGAACCAGTTCTATAGAACTGGTTGTTATCATTCTGCCCAGTTTGGATAACCGGCAAATCGTCCCACTGCTGGTCCCGCCCCTCACCTCCCCTCCCCACCCACTGATTCCTTACCTGGCATGCACACAATCAAACTTGCCTGCATTTGGTAAGTTGCTATTTTTCCTTCTTCCCCCCCCCCAAGCATCAGCTGTTCTGCTGTGCTGGGAGATTTAGAATAGCTAGAAAGCAGGAAATTGTTGGGTTTCTTGCTTTCTAGTTAATCTAAAAGCAGGGCTGAACCTTCCTTAGGACTGAAGCTTCTATTTTTCAGTGCAGAGTCAGACAACAGATTGCAGAAAGATAGATCTCAGAGTGAATCTGTGATTCTGTGAGCAACTCAATCTGCCTGCCTGTTTTGCCTGATTTTGGGTAAAATTTGCTTTTTTTAATTTAAAAAAATCAATATTTACATAAATATTTATAATATTTACATACAAGCCATGCCCAGCCACATGATCACCAAGCCACACCCACAATCTTGGCCACACCCACAGAACTGGTTGTTAAGACATTTGAATCCCACCCCTGGAAAACCCTCCTCTAGAAAGAATATCATAGGTCTCCTGGAAAGCAGAGAACTGAAATTAGGAACAGAGCTATTGTTCTTTAGATTGGTGGGTGGGGGAGGTAAAAATGCAACTGAATTCTTGGTCCTTATACTAGGAAGTATTTGTTTCTTTAGGTTCATTAGTTAAATGTTTATAGAGCCAAACTGAAAGGGGAATATCAATTCTCCAATTTGTAAAGCAGCAGTAAGTAAAACCATATTTTCAAGGAGTACAGAATCATTTCAGTTTCTGAATAAATTTCCTTTTTTTCAAGCCCAGGCCAAAATGCAGAATCTCACTGTAGACTTTCATATCCTGATCCATCCCCCATTTTGATTACATAAGGTGTGAGTCACACTTCATTCATAACTAAGAAGAAATAAGAAACCTTGCCTTACATGCGAGTCTTATTATGAAACAGATTGTGCTCCATATATGAGGCCTAGACCACATCATTCAACTGCCTCACATCATTCTGAAACAAATCCATGAAAATGCATTTTAAAAGAACAATGGAGTTGAGAGGAGAGATCATGAATCATGCTGTTGTCATCAGAAGAACAAAAATGTATTTTGAAAAGCAAAGGTTTGCTTGCTGTAAATTAATATCTGAGAAGGAGTCCCAGACACAAAAGAAAATTGCCATTGTTGGTCTAGAATCAAGGCAATATCTAGATCCTATAATGGCCACATTGATTTGGGAAAGCAATTAATTTCAATGCTGTACAAATGTGTACACATTGCATTTTATGAAAATTATGTTGATGAAATGGGTTGGCCCGTTAGGCTCAATTTGGCTTTCTTCATGGGAAGAAATCTGAAGTTTTGTTACACACAGAAATGTCATCCATTAGCTAAGTGGAACTTCAGGGAGATTCACACAGAACATTAAAAAAAAAATCAAGATGGCAGATACAATCACACAATGAACGTGCCATCCCTTAAAAAAAAAGTGTGTTACACATGCAGCATGTGTTTAAAAAGAGACAAGGTTCAATTGTGCAACCATAGCTAACTCTGCCATGAGTTAGAGCCCCTTCCAGTTTCAACCCAGCCATTCCAGAAGTTTGAAGAAACCATGATTTAGATTCTATCCTATTTATTTCATATTCCTTATTAGTAGCGAAGTTTTGATTCAGGAATGAGGACATTTTTCCTAGTGGGCCTCATTTCTCTAAGGGTAGAAAATTCTCCAACTACAAATTTAATAGTAGCTATAGGTAGGTACTGAATCGGATCATATTAACCATGGTTGATTATGGATAAAAGAATCTCCTTCTCTTTCTCCTGCCATGTCTCATTCCTTTTCCAGTGGGCTGCCAAGAGAGACATAGATTGCACTGAAGTGATCAAATAGCCACAGGTTGCCAAATCATCATTTAAAAGACAAATGTGACACTTAGTAGTTACCTTCTATATAAAAATATTAGGGAATACCTTATTTTTTATGAGGATAAACACATTTGCCATAATTTTGTTTTCAACATGGCCCCTCCGTTCATCAACAATATTTTTTTCCAGGCTTCCAGGAAAGTTTGAATAAAACCTGAATACAGTTTTGCTTTCCATGTGGGTTTATGTGTGTATTTCCAGATATGGTATCTGTATTCAGCAGCACTGAAAAGCATTGATGGGAAGTCAGTATTTCCCCAAAGAAGTCTCCCAAATGTCCAATTTTACTTTGGACTACTTCATAAACCTCCTGCTTCATATCAAGGAGCTGCAGAATAAATCAGGAGCAGTAGAAGTCATTTTAGAATTAGAGATTTAACTGGATCTGAGGCATATCTCAGGTCCTTCTGCCCATATTGAAATACAGAGAGCTGCTACTGTTAAGTCTGGAGCATGGGTGCGAATGATGGAGACGAGCCGGTAGAAACAGTGAACTTCAAACTCTTTATTTACATTGTGTGACAGCTCAAACTGGAGGGCTGCTATAGCCTTCCTTATACAGGCAACTTATTAACTATTCAACCAATAGCAATACTGGAGCGCTAGCTCTGTTAACCAATGAGAATGGCCTGTTAATGGCCAATCAGATGCTCCTGAACGGACCAATCCGATCCTGCCATTAACAGCCAATCAGAAGTGCAGGGCCAGAACCCTGCACTTGACTTCAAGCTCAAGATAACTTTATTGGCATTATTCATTCACAACACCCCTTTCCCCCGGCTTCTGCCCACGGGGCGCGGTTACATAGTCCTTAAGGTAGGATGGTTGTTTTATTAGTCTTTTCGGTTTTCGCAAAGTACCTGGCGGTTGGCTGCACTTCTGCTGAGGTAGATCGTTGTTTAACGGTAGGGGTGCCTCTGGTTCCGAGTTCGCGTTCCCGTCATCACCAATATCACTGGCCACTCCCTGAGGTGAACCCACTCCGGTCCCCGGTTCCTGTTCCTGCGTTTCAGTTCTGTTATCAGTCTCTTCAAAAAGATTTTCCTCTAATTGCAATTCGTTTTCCTCTGTATCTCCCCCCCCCTCAGTTTGGTCATAAGGGAGTTCGGAATTGCGTGAGGGTAGACACGATCGTAGTTGATCTATGTGGCGCTTCCAAAGTCTATTGTCAGGGCACTGAACGAGGTATGATCTTGGGCCGGTTATGCGGATTACGGTCGCCTCTACCCACAACGGATCGCCCGATAAGTTTTTAGCGAATACTAAATCACCTACCTGGAAGGTACGGCATCGGCCGCTGGATCCGAGTGGCTTTTCCGGTTCGTAGGCTGGGTGTAACCGATCGAGGTGGGAGCGGAGCTTTCGTCCCATTAGCAGCTCGGCGGGAGTTTTGTTGGTGACACTGTGAGGTGTGATATGCTGTAGGAAAAGGATTCGGTTGATTTTCTCGTCGATGTTGTCGTAGTCTATCTTTTGTAGAGTCCTTTTGATGAATTGTACCATGCACTCAGCCCTACCATTGGCCGCAGGGTGCGCAGGCGAAGTGAGCGCATGTCAGATACCGTGGTCAGCCAGGTACTGTTCAAAAGACAGAGCGGTAAATTGGGGCCCGTTGTTGGATACCAGAATATCTGGTAATCCGTGGGTTACAAACAGTCTTTCCAGTCTTTTGATGACCGTTTCGGTGGTCGTGTTGCTCATTCGGTGGATCTCAAGCCAATTCGAGTAGGCGTTGACAGTTAGCAAAAATGTGTGGCCTTTGGTCGACCCAGCAAAGTCCAGATGGATGCGGGACCAGGGTCCCCATGGCATCTCCCATTCGGTTGGGGTTGCCTTTGGTGGAGCGTTGCTTACTTCTTGGCATCTCTGACAAGTTTTAACCCACGATTCGATTTGTCTGTTGATGCCTGGCCACCATGTATAGCTTCGTGCGAGGCCCTTCATGCGCACAATGCCAGGGTGACCATCGTGCAAGGTTTTTAGCAGTGCCTGTTGGAGTCGTTCTGGGATAACGACTCTATCGCCCCAGATGACACAGCCCTTCTGTGAGAACAACTCTGTTTGACGACTTTTGAATGGTGCAAAGTCGTCTGGTACTTGGTCCAATGGCCATCCGCATTCCACCCATGTGAGGACTCATGCTAAGATGGGGTCGCGTTTTGTTTCTCTCGCGATGTCACGGGCAGTTAATGGTGGAGTATGGAGAGTCTTGATCTGCAATGCTGTCATCGTTGGTGCAGGATCGTTGATAGTTTCAGGGAGCGGTGCACGGCTCAACGCGTCGGCGTGAGGAATGGCTTTACCGGGATGATATTGTAGCTGATAATTGTAGGCAGCCAAGAATTCTGACCAGCGGGTCATCCTGGGAGAAAGTATGTAGGGAGTTGGCTTGTCCCCAGCGATGATCCCCAGCAATGGTTTGTGGTCAGTTACAATGGAAAAAACCCGGCTGTACACGTACTCATGGAATCTTTTAACAGCTGATACAATTGCCAGGGCTTCTTTATCGATCTGGCTGTAAATTCGCTTGGTTTTCGAGAGCGTTTTTGAAAAGTAAGCAACAGGGGCTTCGCTACCGTTAGGTAATACATGGCTCAAAATGGCGCCCACTCCAAAAGGCGATGCATCACATGTAATGTTTAACGGCAAAGTCTCATTGTACTGCATTAGTACGGCGTCAGAAATCAGTAGATTTTTTACATTATGGAATGCCTGCTCTTCTTTGTGACCCCATACCCAAATTGCTTTTTTATCTAATAGGCGATGTAAAGGTTCAGTGACAGTCGCCTTGTGCGGCGAGAATACATTATAGAAATTGATGAGGCCTAAGAACGCCTGGAGGTCGGTCTTGTTCTGGGGTCTGGGAGCATTTTTTATTGCTCTCAATTTGCTATCGGTAGCGTGAATACCCTGACTGTCAATCAAGTACCCCAAAAATTCAACACGATCTGTACACAGTTTGCACTTATTTTTTTTCACTTTCAGGCCTGCTTCCTGGAATTTTCGTAAAACCAGTCTTAAACAATCTCATAAGATTTTTGGAGTGGGGGCAGCAATGAGCACATTGTCAAAATAGGGGACAACGCCTTTGATCCCCTGCAATAGTCTCTCCATTAGGCTCTGAAAGATCCCTGGGGCTACACTGACTCTGAATTGAAGCCACTTACACTTAAAGGCACCTCGGTGTGCTACGATAGTCTGTGCCTGTGCCGTTGTTTCATCAACCGGCAGTTGCTGATAAGCCTGAGCTAAGTCTAGTTTAGCGAAGACTTTTCTGCCCCCCAGAGAATGGAGGTGGTGTTGCACCACTGGCACCAGATATGGATTTTGTTGCAGGGCATGGTTTAGGGTGGCTCGGTAGTCCCCACAAATTCTAATGGAGCCGTCCGGCTTAATTGGTATCACTATTGGTGTTTCCCATGGGGAGTGGTCGGTTGGCTTTAAAACTCCCTGGGCTATCAACTTATCAAGCTGTTCATCGATTTTCGGCTTTAGAGCAAGTGGAACTCGACGAGGCTTAAGGCGGATGGGAGCTATCTTTGGATTAAGGCTAAAGGATATCGGGGTCCCCTTGTACTCGCCTAGCTTTTCCTCGAAGACATCCCTGAATTCGTGGGTGAGGTCTTCCTTCCAGTCACTGCCACCGATTCGGTTAATGCCTGCCACTTCAATGCCGAGTGGTGTGAACCATTGCTGGCCTAACAGGCTAGGCCAGTCCTTGTCGATCACAGTCAGGGGTAAGTATGCCATGCGGTTCTTGAATGCAACCCGGACTCGACTGGATCCTATGACTGGAATCTGGTTCCCCTGATAGTCCTGTAACACGAGTCGTTGGAATTGAAGGTCTTGGCGCCGGATAATGGGGTGAGTTTCTTGAGGGTCTTCCATGAGACCATTGAAAGAGACGATCCCAAGTCAACTTCCATTTGGCAAGGCTGATTTTCAATGTCCACGTTGACCCGAATTTTCTTAGTGTCTAGTGAAGAGGCATGGTCAATAGTGAGTGTTTGGTGGGCCTCTTCCCATCTTGCTAGGCGATTCACGGGTCGGTTTCTGTAGGAGTGGTTTGCTGGTTCTCGCCTTACAGGGCGATTCCCTGTCGATTGGCAGAGATTGGTACCCTTCGAGGTCTGGCTGGGTCCGAGGAGACTTCTGCAGACCCGTCCGATGTGGCCTCGTTTTCCACACTCGTGGCAAAGCACGTCGCGGAATTTGCAATCGGAGCGGTAATGGTTGGCCCCGCAGCCAGCGCACAGTTGCTGGGACTTCGGGTGTTGGTCCCGATCGGACTGCAGGTGTTGGACCTCTTCTTCGTCGCTATTTGACGACGAAGAGAGGTCCTCATGGTGGGCTGTCTGTAGCTGCCCTTCTGCATTAGGTGAAACTTCGCTGGCCGGTTGGTGTGCTGGAGCGCAATTTCAGTGTAGTTGGGCAGCCGACTTCCTGGTCGCCTCCGCTGCTGTGGCTTCAGCTATGGCGTCTTTAAGGGTGATGTCGCCCTTTGCCATTATTTTGCTCTGTATGTTTAGAGCGTCTAACCTGAGGACTACTCGGTCTCTCAAGGCCTCCTCTAGGTCAGTGAAATCGCAGAGGCCTCCCAAGTTCCGGAGGTCTGCAATGAAATCAGCAACGCTTTCTCCTTTCCGCTTGTTTCTTTGAAAGAACTCGTGTCGTCTTATGAGCATTGGAACGGTCGGTGCATAGTGGGCCCTTAGTAGCGGTTCGAGGACGTCCCAGTCCATGGCCTTCACTTCAGCCGGTTTCGCTAATGCCTTAGCCATTTTGAATACTGTCGGGCCACAGTGCGTTAGGAATACTGCCCGTTTCTTCCCGGTTGTGGCATCCTTCAGATTATTCATTTCCAAAAACATTTGGAAACGGTCCATGTAGGACTCCCAGTCCTCTTGAGCTGGATCGAACGGAGCGGGTGGTAATACGCCGCCGGACATGGTTCCGCCATTGTGCGCTTCAGCCACGTGCTTAGTTGTCTTAGTTAGCTCTGATGTCATCCAATCCCATCCTCGTCGCCAGTGTTAAGTCTGAAGCATGGGTGCGAATGATGGAGACAAGCCAGTAGAAACAGTGAACTTCAAACTCTTTATTTACATCGTGTGACAGCTCAAACTGGAGGGCTGCTATAGCCTTCCTTATATAGGCAACTTATTAACTATTCAACCAATAGCAATACTGGAGCGCTAGCTCCATTAACCAATGAGAATGGCCTGTTAATGGCCAATCAGATGCTCCTGAACGGACCAATCCGATCCTGCCACTTACAGCCAATCAGAAGCGCAGGGCCAAAAACCTGCACTTGACTTCAAGCTCAAGATAACTTTATTGGCATTATTCATTCACAACAGCTACCTTGAATGTTAGCCATTCAAGATTTACCAGGCAAATATTACTTTTATTATAAAGGTATAGTGATGGAGTCTTGCATGCCTGAATGTGCTTCTCTCTTTCCTTCTTTTATCTCTGTGAGAACTTTTGTCAGATCACAGTTCTTCTCCAGACTCAAGGTTCTTTTATCTGTCCATTGTCTTTTAATACCTCTTCCTTCTGTCTCTCAAAGTCATTCCTTCCCATTACAATACAGTAATAGCACTTATATTTATATACCACTTCACAGTGCTTTACAGCCCTCTTTAAGCAGTTTACAGACTCCGACTATTGCCCCTCACAATCTGGGTCCTCATTTTACTGACCTTGGGAGGATGGAAGGCTGAGTCAACCTTGAGCCAGGTGAGAATCGAACTGCTGTACTGCTGGAAGTCAGCAGAAATAGCCTGCAGTACTACATTCTAATAACTGCACTACCATAGTGCAAACATCTACAAATCTTCATTTGACTTTTCATCCTCCTGCTTTTCTTCAATAAGAAATCTGACATAGTTTAAATTTTACTTTTAATAAAATAAACTCTTTCCTCAGGGATATTCACAAAAAGAAGGAGGGAATCATCAAAATTTACAAAATGGCAGGATGCTGCAGCCACCAACTTGGAAATTTTGACACAGAGAGAATCATGGGAGCTACTACTCCTTCCAAGATTATGGTTCTGTGGTCCTGATTAGTGTACATTTCCTATATTACAGGAACTTGTATTAGCAAATATCTCTCTGTAGGTTTATATTTCAGTATTTTGAAATACAAAGTTTCAAATAATAGTGTATACTAAATATAATTTTTAGGGAAATAAAACATACAATGCAGGCAACTGGAACAATAAACTCATTATGATTAATACTGCACATAGTTTGTTTCTGAGAAACCTCTGCATGCATATTAAGCATGTCCTATCTTCCTATTAGGAGTTTTCCATGGCAACAAGTCACAAATAGACATCAAGCTGCATTGTCAAAAGCATTAGGCCTAGTTTTGGTAACTGCAGCAACGTTATCTATATTCCAGAAATACTGCCTGCCAGAAATAGCTTTTGCAAGCCTAAAATATAAATTATACTTCTAACGATAAAGGAATGTGTATGCTTCATATATTCACAACTCAATATAAATGGATTTGTATGCCATTGAGGCATACTGAATTAATTCTTCACTTTCCCATTAATGTCTCTCTTTCAATTCCTTTCTGGAATTAATGGCAGAGTAAATTTTCTTATATGACGGGAAGGACATCAGATGGTGGAGAATGACTAGGGACATAATTCCTAAGAAACATCATTTAGCCTCTGTGGCTTATTGGTATATAATATTTTACTTTGCAGAAGGACTTCTCAAACTCAGGTACTGAAGAGGAAATTTGTCCATATTGCCAGGACTTGGCGGGGAGGGGGAATCAAATCTGGTGGTCCAAATAAAGGTAAATAATAGTTTTCCTTGGAGGATTTAAATTGTTTATTTTTATTTATTTTATTTGGCTTGTCAATTGCTTACAATTGCTTACAAGATAATAGGTATAAGTAAAAACATAGCTATGAATTTAAATTGTGTTTGATAACACTTTTATATTCAAGATGCTAAAGACAATCCTAATAGAATTTAATGTAAAGTAAATGTAATGAAAGTAAATGTAAACACTGTACATTTTCTTTTGTTTCTTTATCAACATTGATTTCAGGACAGTGTGTCTATGTATGTGTGCATGTGTGTGTGTGTGTGTGTGTGTGTGTACGTGTATTCTTACACACACATACTTACATACCAGTACATACACACAGACACACACACCCCAAGCAAAAGATGATTCAAACAGAATTATTTGTTTGTTTATTAATCAAGTTTACATAACTGTCCATCTCATGGAAAGTAACTCTGGGTGGCATGGAGCAATCCCAAAACTCTCTCTCTCTCTCTCTCTGTGTGTGTGTATGTGTGTGTGTAGTACATGCAGATATGTGTATATATACCATTATTACTTAAAACCAAAGTATAATAATTATTAAAAATGAAAGTATGTCAATCGTATTGAAAAGGCTTGATCTAATCAGGTCAGTTTTCTCTAGCACCTAAAATAAATATTAGTGCTATGTGAATTTCTTAAGGGAGGGGATTGTATAAGTACTCTGGAGTTTGATAAAGTAGAATATAAATCCTGGAAAATAAACAAGTACAATAGTTTTTCAATTTTAGGTACAGCCATGCCTACAATTATATATAAAGAGAATTTATGAACATCCATAGGATATGATTCAGGGGTAGAACTGGTGACTGGATCAGCCTTGTGGACTTGTGAAACCTTGATACATATCTCTAAAATTTGCAGGGAATCATACCTATGTCCTCTATTTGTAACCTTCTACCTAGCACAAAGCAGTGGTGGGATTCAAATTTTTTTACTATCAGTTCTGTGGGTATGGCTTGGTGGACGTGGCAGGGGAAGGATACTGTAAAATCTCCAGTCAGAGGTGGTATTTGCTGGTTCTCTAAACTGCTCAAAATTTCCACTACCGATTCTCCAGAACTGGTCAGTGCCAGCTGAATGCCACCTCTGCCAGAAAGGCATGTTCTCCTTTCTGGAAGGGAGGTGAATGGCATCTTTCTCTAGAACATAGAGGAAGATGCTGCTTCAAATTCAAAACCAAGTTGCTGGGACTCAAACTTAGAAATGATATTTTGAAAGCTACTGAGTTTCTTCATAAAGCACTGGAATGGTTGCTACATTGAGGTAACTGTTAATACTGAATTAAGAATTATAGTAGATATGAAGAATATATGTTCTGCATTATATAGTATTTGGGTTACATAACTATGCAAACTATGCAAATATTTCATCTCCATTTATATTTTCAGTAAATGAGCGTTTTAAGCTAAGCCATTTAACTGGAACAATGTCAACAATGTTCCAACACAGAGATTTCTGGTCAGAATAATAATTACCCACTGAAATGCAGCTCCTAAAGACTGGATTAAGTTTGTGTTTAAGCTAGAACTTAATCACAGAACCTTCAAAGACTCAAACAAAATGTGCTATGTTCTGAGAATCTGAAGTCTGAGCATATCCACAAGATTTGGCAAAGCCAACAATGAGATGTAAGTGCTCTCCACAGTCCATCAGTTTCTCTTAACCTACTTCGTTTGTCATACTTAATTTTTTATTGACTTGATTTATATGCTACCTTTCTCTTCAACAATGATCCTCAAAGCTGTTTTCAGTTCAAACTTATTTGAGAGGCAAATAACAATATACAAACATTTTTTAAAAAAATATTTTTATGGTCCACAATCTGCTCAAAAAGCAGGTTATATACATTAATACAGACCATAAAAAAATTAAACCATGTAAACTGAATTCATAACTAATGTTTCCTGAATAACAACTAATGAGCTGATATGATGACTTTGTGGAACCTGGAAATCAGGTTTTGTTGGGCTGACAGCAAATAATTAATATGAACTTTCTCAGCTCTACTTGATATTTGAGCTAATAAGAGTTCTTGTGTAAGTATGGCAGCTCCCCATAAAGCTGACTATGTTGTAATTGATAGCCATTGATGTTACTTACCCTTGAAGCTTGATGGTCTTTCAAAAGAAGTTGAGTGAATTTGTGGAAGTCATGGGGAATCTATGGCTAATAGCTGTAACGGCAATAATGGCCTCCGAAGACCATCCTCAGAAGACTACTGGGCTTCCTTCTGCAGTTGGTCAGGTCCTGTAAGAACAGACAGTGGGATTTGAGGGGGTAGGAATCTGATCGAATAGGATTCAATACTTATGTTTGTATGACACAAACAAGCACTTTTAGCACTGGGAGCATTACAGCATTTTTGGCATGGGGAAAAACTACAGTTCTAAGCAATGGTGGGATTCAACATTTTTACTACCAATTCTGTGGGCATGGCTTGGTGGAGATAGCATGGCTTGGTGGGCATGGCTTGGTGGGCAGGGGAAGGATACTGCAAAATCCCATTCCCTTCCCACCCCCACTAACCTGCTTTCCAGCTCCGTTCTCCTGTACAGGACAACAAAAGAAGTCCCAGCCTATTAGTTGTGACTTGGGAGATGAAGAATAGATGGAGGTGGGGCCAATCAGAGGTGGTATTTGCCAGTTCTCTGAACTACTCAAAATTTCTGCTACCGGTTCTCTCCAGAACTGCTCAGAACCTGCAGAATACTACCTCTGTTTCTAAGGATGGAACATATTGTAACAATATTGCACAGTATGTCAATCTGGCCATTAAGGGGTTGGTTCAGTTTTCTGGAAATGAATTATCCAGAATAATAAATTGTTCCTAGTATCTTGAGATTGGACCAAAATCAGAATACTATGACTACTTCCTGTTTGCTCCTAGACTAGCATGTACTCCTTGACTTACAACTATTCATTTGGTGACCGTTCAAAGTTACAATGGCACTGAAAAAATGACTTACAACAGGTGAATGAATGAATGAATGAATGAATGACTTGGAGTTATACTGGTCTATGCATCCCTAAATATTGAGAGGCAGGGGGTGGGGAAGAGGGAAGGAGAGATCTTCACAACATCCACACAATATTTCCCAGAAAGAAACTACGTATAAATGGCAGTGTTTACCAGTGACAGTTACAAGAAAACAACCATAAATAAGAGACAGTTGGAGCAAAGTTTGCATTGCAATGATAGGGTGACCCTGCCACACTACTGTTCTATTGCTCTGATCTGCTTTCAGAATTTGAAAAATAGGAATGCTGTTTCTATGGATACACCAAAATACTTCCATTGACTTCCCTGTCATCCTCAGTGCCGAGCAGGTGTGTCTGAAAAAATGGGAATGATGATTTTGGAGGACACATTTTGGATCTGGAAATAAATATGGCCAACTATTGCTAGCTTTAAAATGCCATGGCATGCCACCCCATGGGTCATTCCAATAAGTGGCCCAGTATTTATCTTCTGGTTTTGTTTCTGTGGTATTAACAATGGAAATACCAGCCAAGATCCCTGTCACAGTTACTGCTATTGAGCCTGGTTTCACCCAATCTATATGTGTACTTTTGGTTTTTCTTGCCTAAGTGTAGAACTTTACTTTTCTCTACATTGAATTTCATTTTTAAGTACTTGGACATGGGTCGGAGTAATGGAGACAGCCTCTGAATAGTGACTTTCAGCTCTTTATTCGCATGGTGACTTCTCAAAACAACAACAGTGAACCCTGCCTTATATAGGCAACCTTTGTGAGAATTGTCCAATAGCGAGCTATGAACGCAAGTACTTTAAACCAATAATAATCCTCTGCTGGAGACTTCCGGTTTGCGTGGCTTCGGAGCAGCAGGAATTCGCGACAGCTCGCGATTCCTGCTGGCTAGCTGCCGAGGTACCCCCGATCCAGATGGGTCAGGGGGTTATGGCTGCCCTGTAGGGACAGCTGAAGATAGAGGGGAGCCGGTTAGGGAGGTGGGGGCATCGCAGACCCCCCCCTTCTCCGGGAAAACCCCTTTATCCCAAGGCGGTGGAGCGGCGGTCAGCAATGGCCGCCACGAAGAAGCCAGCAACCGGGTAAGAACTGTGCTGGAGGAAGTGTGAAAAGTGAAAGTTCTGTCTGAGCCGGGTCAAGTAACAACTTTTAAATCTCCTGGAATTGAGCTGCTTGTTGCTGGAGGATACATTGTATCCCTAAGAAGATCGAAAGCGGCGGAGAAGCTGTTAAAGGGAACTTTTTTTTTTTATTTTTTTTTTACTCTCTCATCCCACGGAAAAAGCAGAAATATTTGGATGTATTAGACACTGAAAGTGGATTGCTTTGAAAGCTAAGCTAAGAGACAAAGGGATTTTTGGACATTGAAAAATTTAAGAAATTGGAAAATCTCTGCTGGAGGTATGGATTTTTGATTATTTAAAATTGTTATTGCAAGTGGGAAGGGAGAAAGAAAAATTGGAGCAGAAACTGAAAAAGGAGGAGACTGTCTAGAACGTCTTGGTGGATCCCAAAAGAAGATATATGGTAATTGGACCTCTTTGATCAAAAATTAATTTGGAAAGAGAAAGAGAAGAAGGAAGAAAAGTATTAACTTTTGGAACTTTTTTCTTTTTTTCCTTTTTTTAATTGCTTTTGATTGTCTTGGATTAAAAATACTTGTGGTTGTTTTGGAAAAAGTTTCCCTTTTCATAATGGCATTCTCTGTGGATGAACTAGAGATTGAATATCAAAAATATAAAAAAGAAGATACTTTGGGCGCTTTGTTCCAATTCTTAGAAATGGCGTTATGTTCCTTAGAAAAGTTGACACAGCAGAAGGACTGGGACAAGGAAGAAGAGGAAAAAGAAGTCATCTTTGATGAACAATGGGTTCCTTCCGGAGAGGAGGAGAAAAAGGATAAGAAAAAGGGGTTTTTAAGAATTATAAAAACAACCAAAAGAGAGAAAAATGAGCGAAGAGATGGAGGCAAGGTTAGAAAACAAAAGAAAAGGAGTAAGAAAAGCGAAGGGAAAAAGCAAAGGGGTAGAAAGGGCAAGGAGAAGAATAAGCAAGAGAGAAAAGGGGGGAGGAGAAGCCTTAATGGGGGGAAGCAAGATTTAAAGAAAAAAAGTTTATTTAGAGACAATGGGTGAATTTAATTTAGACTAAAAGAGGGATTCTGGAGGGTATTTAAGAGTGTGATTTTATATGTATGTATATTTAGAATAAAAAATTTATTATGTAATTTTAAGAATTTTTTAAACAGAATCCCAAGAAAGATTTATATGTAGTATTTTTAAGTTAGGTAATGTGTTATAGATGCAACTCCAATTGGTTTACAGGAGAAGTATAGTAAAAGAAAAAAGATGAATGGATGTTTGGAAATAGAACAGACAAAGAATGTTGTTGAAAATGGTAATAATGGAAAGATATATATGCTTTTTTTTTTTTTGATTTTGTATATTGATAAAAGGCAATAAAATTTTAATTGATAAATAATTTGGATGGAAAAGAGAAGTAGGGATAAGATATGAAGTTAATATTATATGAAATATTGATATTATAATCTGGAAATGTTATGTTTTATTGGTCTATCATTATTATTTTTTTTTAGAAAAGAATTTATAAGCTGTTATGCCTTGATTTTGTGTGTATTGATTTTAGAAAACTGATAAAAATGGTTTTTATATACATATATAAAAAAGAAAATGATAATAAGATATAGAAGGAGACTTAGGTTGAATATGATGTTTGAATTTGTGTCTGTGTAAAGAGTTTTTAACCCGGGAACAGACAACCTTCAGAAAAGATCTTGTAGTTTTGTCTATGTTTTGTGTTTGTATGTTTGTGTATTATGCTTATGATAAAACTAACAAAATTTGTTTTTTATTAAAAAAAAGGAAAAAAGAATCAATAAAACCTTGGAGGAATGTTAGATGAGAATAATTTAAACAAGTCAGAAAGAAAAGAATATGATGATTATAAAATGGATAAATATGGAAGAGAAATGAAATTGAATTGGAGTAAAGAGAAATAATGAGAAACTTGATGAAAGATATTTGCGTGTCCATATGGGGATGGGATAAATTGGAATTATGTTGTATAAAAATATTGTTTTGTTTGACTTGTAAGGATTTACAATATTAAGAGGTTTTATGTGTTTATGTATTTAATGGTTAATGATGTGTTGTTTTATCTTTAAAATTAATAAAAATTTGTTTCAAAAAAAAATAATCCTCTGCTAAGAACCAATCGGATTCCTAAGAACTAACCAATCCGATCTGGCCGCCTAACAGCCAATCAGAAGTGCAGGGCCAGAACCCTGCACTTAACCTCAAGCTCATACTTTATTAACTATGATACATACATAATACCCCTTCCCCCTGGCTTCTTAATTATGGTGTAGTTATATAATCCTTTAAGTAGGATGGTCGTCTTTTAAGTCAGTCGGATTTTCATTGGACTGGTTGATTGCAATCCTGTTGAGGTAGATTGTTGTTTGGCAGTGTCTCTGCTTCTTGCTCAGGTGCAATTTCTTGTGGTGCAAACAATTCTCCTTCCTGCTCCATTTCTTGAGTCTCACTTGATTCGTCACTCTCTTCGAGCAGGTTCCCTGGAACGTCATCTTCTTCTTCTGTACCTCCCCCCCACTCAGTTTGATCATGGGGGAGTTGTTGACTGGCCATTATGAGTCGTGACCGTAATTGGTCGATATGCCGTTTCCACAGTCTATTGTCACAGCATTTCACTACGTAGGATTTGGGGCCGATCACTCATACTACCGTTGCCTCTATCCATAACGGGTCGCCTGATAAGTTCCGTGCGTAAACGCGGTCTCCTACCTGGAATGTGCAACAGCGGCCACTGGATCCTATTGGCTTTTCCGGTTCATAAGCAGGGTGCCGGTGACGCTATGTGGAGTTATGTGTTGCAAAAAGAGAATTTGGTTGACTTTGTCATCGATATTGTCATAGTCCATTTTTTGCAAAGTCTTTTTAACAAATTGAACCATGCGTTCCGCTCGGCCATTGGTCGCAGGGTGCACAGGTGAGGTGAGCGCATGGCGGATGCCGCGGTCAGCGAGGTACTGCTCGAACATCAATGCCGTGAACTGTGGCCCGTTATCGGACACCAGGACGTCAGGCAATCCGTGGGTTGCAAAGAGTCTATTTAGGATCTTAATCACTGCCTCAGAAGTTGTGGCCGTCATACGATGAACTTCTAACCAATTGGAATATGCGTCGACTGTCAGCAGGAAGGTATATCCTTTGGTTGGCCCCGTGAAATCCAGGTGGATTCTGGACCAGGGTCCATGTGGCGTTTCCCATTCAGTAGGCATGGCTTTTGGTGGGGCGTTGCTGGCTTGTTGGCAACTGGTACACGCTTTGACCCACTGCTCGATTTGCCAGTCCATGCCCGGCCACCATGCATAGCTTCATACGAGTGCTTTCATCCGCACGATGCCGGGGTGGCCCTCGTGCAGGGTTTGTAGTAGCGTCTTCCGGAGTCGTTCTGGGACAACGACTCTATCGCCCCAGATGACACAGCCTTTTTGTGAAAAAAGTTCAGTCTGTCTTGCTTTAAATGGCGCAAAGTCATCTGGGACTTGGTCCAATGGCCATCCGCGTTCTACCCAGCCTAGGACTCGAGCTAGAGTGTGGTCTCGTTTGGTTTCTCTCGCGATGTCTCGGGCGGTCATAGGCGGCGAGTTGAGTGTTTCGATCTGCAACGTGGTTGCCGTTGGTGCTGGATTGTCGAGAGTCTCTGGAAGCGGTGCTCGGCTTAATGCGTCGGCGTGGGGAATGGCTTTCCCCGGGCAATATTGAAGGCGATAATTATAAGCAGCGAGGAATTCTGACCATCGGGTCATTCTAGGGGATAATATGTAGGGGGTTGGCTTGTCCCCGGCTATTATCCCTAGCAACGGTTTGTGGTCAATTATAATGGTGAATGTCCTTCCATACACATATTCATGAAATTTCTTTACAGCTGCAACGATTGTGAGAGCTTCTTTATAAATTTGTCCATAGTTCTGCTCTGCATGTGAAAGAATCTTCAAAAAGTATGCAACAGGGGCTTCATTCCCATGAGGCAGTAGATGACTCAAAATGGCGCCCACCCCGAAAGGCGAGGCATCGCAGGTTATAACTAATGGTAAAGTCTCGTTATACTGCATAAGTACAGAGTCAGATGTGAGCAATTTTTTAACATTCTGGAACGCTTGTTCTTCCCAGTAACCCCATAACCACAATGCTTTTTTATCTAATAACTGGTGTAACGGTTCAGCAACAGTCGCCTTATGCGGTAAAAATACATTATAAAAATTAATGAGGCCTAAGAATGCCTGGAGATCGGTCTTGTTACGTGGCCTGGGGGCATTTTTTATCGCCTTTAATTTACTTTCGGTAGGATGGATGCCCTGGCTATCAATCCTATACCCTAGAAACTCAACAATGTCAGTATATAAGTGACATTTGTTTTTTTTTTCACCTGAAGTCTTGCCTCTTGGAATTTTTTAAGAACACTTTTCAAATGATCTTGCAAGATTTTTTTGGTAGGGGCTGCAATTAATACGTCATCAAAATACGGAACCATGCCCTTGATTCCCTGTAACAACCTTTCCATGAGGCTTTGGAATATCCCCGGGGCTACACTAACCCCAAATTGCAATCGAGTACATTTAAAAGCACCTCTGTGCATTACAATTGTTTGGGCCTGAGCCGTCTTTTCATCCACTGCTAGTTGTTGATAAGCTTGAGCTAAATCTAATTTAGCGAAAACCTTTCCGCCTCCCAAGGAGTGGAGGAGGTGCTGCACCACCGGAACTGGATACGCATTCTGCTGTAGGGCGTGGTTTAAAGTGGCCCGGTAGTCCCCACAAATTCGGATTGACCCATCTGGCTTAATGGGCGTTACAATAGGGGTTTCCCATGGAGAGTGATCGATGGGCTTCAACACCCCTTGAGCAATTAACTTATCGAGTTGTTCGTCGATCTTAGCTTAAAGAGCGAATGGAACTCGACGGGGCTTCAAACGAATTGGGGCTACTTTTGGATCTAAACTAAATGAGATTGGGGTCCCCTTATACTTGCCTAAATGGTCCGCGAAAATGTCGCTGAACTCAGAAACAAGGTCTTCCTCCCACTCACAACCACCGACTCGGTTCACGCCGGCCACCTCGATGCCTAGTGGCGCGAACCATTGGAGGCCTAATAGACTAGGCCTATCTCTATCGATGATTGTTAGAGGTAAGTACACTGTATGTTTTTTGAAGGAGACTTGGACTTGGCAGGACCCAACCACAGGGATTCGATTTCCTTGGTAGTCCTTGAGGATGAGGCGTTGAAATTGGAGTTCTTGGCGTTGGATTGTGGGGATAAGTTGCTTGAGTGTCTTCCAAGACACCATTGAGAGGGACGATCCCGAGTCGACCTCCATGTGGCAAGGCTGGTTCTCGATGGCTACCGTGACTCGAATTTTCTTAGTGTCCATGACTGAGGCGTGACCTATAGTGATAGTATGGTGAGCCTCTTTTTTTTGCAAAGCGCGATTTCTGTAGGAGTGGTTTACTGGTTCTCACCTTACAGGACGGTTTCCTGTCGATTGGCAATAGTTGGCCCCTTTTGAGGCCTGGCTGGGTCCTGGTAAGCTGCGGCAGACCCAGCTGATGTGGCCTCGTTTCCCGCATTCATGGCAGAGTGCGTCGCGGAATTTGCATTCGGCCCTGGCATGGTTTGCTCCACAGCCAGCGCAAGGGCGTAAGGGCTTAGGGCAAGGATCCCGGTCAGACCGCATTCGATGGACCCCTTCTTCGTCGCTGTCTGATGACGAAGAGAGGTCCTCGTGGTGCGTCGTAACGAGCTGCCCTTCTGAGTTGGGTAAGATTTCGCCGGTCGGTTGTGTTGCCGAAGTGCGGCTTCGCCGTAATTGTGCAGCCAACTTTTTGGTCGCCTCCGCAGCCATGGCTTCGGCGATGGCATCAGCAAGGCTGATGTCGCCTTTTGCCATCAGCTTGCTCTGCACACCTAGCGCATCTAATCCCAGAATTACTCGGTCTCTCAGTGCTTCTTCTAAATCGGCGAACCCGCAGAGGCCTCCTAAATTTCGGATGTATGCCACGAAATCGGCCACGCTCTCTCCTTTTCGCTGGTTCCTTTGATAAAACTCGTGGCGTCTCACGAGTGTAGGCACGGTTGGCGCGTAATGATCTCTCAGGATGGGTTTGAGGTCGTCCCAGCTCATGGCTTTCACTTCTCGAGGTTTGGCGAGTGCTTTTGCCATTTTAAAAACAGCCGGGCCGCAGTGCGTCAGGAACAGTGCCCGCTTTTTTGCTGGTGTGGCGTCCTTCAAATTATTCGTCTCAAGAAACATTTGGAAGCGATCCATGTAGGATTCCCAATCCTCTTGGTTTGGATCGAACGGAGCGGGTGGTATGATGCTGCTGGACATGGTTCCATTGCTGGCGTCGTCTTCCACATGCTTGGTCTTGCTTCCTGACTTCTTAGGTTCAGACGTCTCCAAATCCCATCCTCGTCGCCAGCGTTAAGTACTTGGACATGGGTCGGAGTAAATGGAGACAGCCTCTGAATAGTGACTTTCAGCTCTTTATTAGCATGATGACTTCTCAAAACAACAACAGTGAACCCTGCCTTATATAGGCAACCTTTGTGAGAATTGTCCAATAGCGAGCTATGAACGCAAGTACTTTAAACCAATAATAATCCTCTGTTAAGGGCCAATTGGATTCCTAAGAACTAGCCAATCCGATCTGGCCGCCTAACACCCAATCAGAAGTGCAGGGCCAGAACCCTGCACTTAACCTCAAGCTCATACTTTATTAACTATGGTACATACATAACAATTTTGTTAGATACGGCCCAGTGTTCTAGTCTGTCAACATCCATCTGGATCTTGAGCCTATCTTCTTGGGTGTTAGCTATTCCTGCCAGCTTAGTATCATGCAAATTTGGTAAGTTCCCCTTCTATTCTCTCATCTAAGTCGTTTATGAAGATATTGAAGAGTACTGGGCCTAAGACAGAACCTTGTGGCACCCCACTGCTTACTTCCCTCCATGTAGACTTAGACCCATTAAGGAATAGTCGTTGAGTACGGTTTGTCAGCCAGTTGAGAGTTCATCTAGTGATGGTGCTATCTATTCCACTTTTTTCTAGCTTACTAAGAAGTAAGTTATGGTTTACTTTGTTCTACTCCGGTCTATTCTCTAATAACTGCTTATTTTAGACCCATTATTTTGAGAGGGGTCACGATGCATCAACTTGGCATCATGTTTGATTTCTGGAAAGGGGAGAACCTTGATAGATGATACATGAAGTATAGAATATGATTTTTTTTCCCTATTCCAAAGAGCTCAGCAAAGGAGCTGCAGAGTTAGAAGGGACCTTGTAGGTCATCTAGTCCAATCCCCTGCTCAAGCGGGAGACACTACACCATTTCTGACAAATGGCAGTCCAATTTCTTCTTGAAAGTCTCAAGTGATGGCGCTCCCACAACTTCCGAGAGCAAGCTGTTTCATTGGTTGATTGTTCTCACTGTCAGAAAGTTTCTCCTTGTTTCCAGGTTAAATCTCTCCTTGTTCAGTTTCCATCCATTATTCCTTGTCTGGCCTACAGGAGCTTTAGAAAACACCTTGACCCCTTCATCTCTGTGGCAGCCCCTCAAATATTGGAAGACTGCTATCATGTCTCCCCTGGTCCTTCTCTTTACTAGACTAGCCAAGCCCAGTTCCTGCAACCGTTTGTATGCCTTAGTCTCCAATCCCCTAATCATCCTGGTTGCTCTTCTCTGTACTTTTTTTAGACTTTCAACATCTTTTTTATAATGTGGTGAACAAAACTGGATGCAGTACTCTAGGTGTGGTCTTATTAAGGCTTTATAGAGTGGTACTAGTACCTCATTTGGTCTTGATTGTATGCTTTCTCTATTTGTGTGTATGTGTGTGCAGTCTCTTTGAAATCTTTAAGAATTTCTCTTGTGTCGTCAAACAGAAGATGCCAGCATTAGTGTCTCCAAGCCTTATAATTAAAATTTCTAGAAAATTGCCTGGGGTGACTGATCACTGAGCAGAAGTTGGGTACACAGGGTGGCTGCCTTGCCCGGAAGCTCAACACTCTTTAGGTCAGTTCTTAATCCGAAGTGCCAGCGCATAAATAAATGAACTGAAAGGTCTCTAGTATTCTTGGGAGAGTTATGCCTGGAAGATGATGGGGCCGTTCAACTTTTGTATTTTTGTTCTGTTTTGGGCTGAAGGCTCGAGCATACTCAAGGGCCACGGCAGCAAGAGCCAGGAGAAGCAAGCCTCATCGTGACATCTGACACACTTTCTGTCACTTTGTGTCTTGTGTTCCAGAGAAATGGTGCTTGCAGCACAGCAGAAGTCAGTTGCATAATGATTACATTTCTTTCTCTCTTTTTTATTAATGTATTTTTTTTTAAATTAAATGTAAGATAAAGTAGAAATAGAAACAAAAGTTAGGGCAGTTGAAGAATAAGAAGAAAGTGGGGTACAGAGAGACAAAGAAGAAGAAGAAAAAATATGACTTTGGATTTCTTTCAGTGCATTAGAATACAAGAAAAGTTATAAATGTTATAAATGTTTCATGCCCATTTCTACAAGAACAAAGTCATTCTAATTATAATCATCACATTTCATGGGCTGCCCTCTTTGGCCTGACATATGAAATGACATTTTCCAAAAAAATCTGCATGCCTAACTAATGTGACTATCCTTATTAGTATGTACAATTCTGTTCTGCATGGAACATTAATGTTCATGGAAAGTTATTAACAGCTTCAGGTAACTTCAAAATTAATCACAACAAAAAGAGAGAAAGGGAGTTCTTATATGGATAGGATCAGAGGAGGTATTCAGCAGGTTCTGACCAATTCTGGAGAACCAGTAGTGGAAATTTTGAGTAGTTTGGAGAGCCGGCAAATACCACCTCTGACTGGCTCCGCCCCCATCTCTTCTCTGCCTCCCAAGTCCCAGCTGATCGGCTGAGTCTTCCTTTGTTACCCTGCACAGGAGAAAGGAGCTGGAAAGCAGATTAGTGGGGTGGGGAGGGAATGGGGATTTTGCAGTATCCCTCCCCTGCCACACCCACCAAGCCACACCACATCCACCAAGTAAAAAAATTTGAATCCCACCACTGGATAGGATTGGGTGGGGTGGGGTGGCATATCATTATACAGCCTTCCAACTCACAAAACCTGATTCCAGGTGATGTTCAATAAAAGAGCTATACAATAACAATATAAAAGACAATTGACAACTAAAACATTAATGTTATAATTAAAAGGCAAGGAGAGAGCATCAGATATTACAGAAAATTGAGCCATCTATCAGCTCATATATTGCTGATATATTGCTTATAATATAATTACCGTATATACTCGAGTATAAGTCGACCCGAATATAAGTCGAGGCACCCAATTTTACCACAAAAAACCGGGAAAACTTATTGACTCGAGTATAAGTCGAGGGTGGGAAATGCAGCAGCTACTGGTAAATTTCAAAAATAAAAATAGATACCAATAAAATTACATTAATTGAGGCATCAGTAGGTTAAATGTTTTTGAATATTTATTTCAAAGAAAAACAGTAAACTAGCTCTGTAAGTGGAAAAGAGAGCCAACAAAACCAATATGGTATCAACAATAACTTTAAAAGTACAAAAACCTTAGCTCAATCAGCAACCAAGCTAAAACACAAGAGTTAAAATCCTTCAAAACTGGATTCCTCCTCCTCATCTGTATGTCCAAACAGAGTCACTCTCTCCCTTGCAAGAAAAAAGCATGTGTATGTGCTGCATGTACATCCTGTTTTGGAGAGCCACCATCTCTTTCACAGCTCTCCCTCATGCCTCCATCGCATGTGCACACATGCCATGGCTCAGTAGTAGGTCAACATACAGATGTCACACTAGTTTCCCTCCTCAAAAGGAACATCCAACCTTTCTTGAGAAGTACAAACTTCATCTGTTCAGGATTGTGGTGACAAAGGTGAAGGAGGATGGGGCTGAGAGAAGGGAAGGGAAGAAAAGATCATTGACAGGGAGAAAGACAGGGAGAAACACCTGGAAGTGTGAGCCCTCGAGTTTCCTTAGGGAAGACCAGACAACAAGGGGAGAGGAGAGGATGAGGATGAGGAGGAGAGTAAAAAAAAAAAGAGTGGGAAGCCAACTCACGCGTGCCATCAAAGCCAGGGGGAAGCGGGGCTTTCTCCGCCTGCTGCCGCCAGAGGAGTACGGGGGGGAGTGCGGGGAAAGGGGGTTCGTGCCGAGGCTCCGCAAGCGATTACCAGATTTGCAGCTCCGTTTGTTGGTGAAGCTAGGAAGCGCGCAACACAGGAGCTCGCGGGGGCCCCGGGCGCCCGTTAATGGGGAAGGAGAGGCCGCTTGGGGTCGCAAGGCTCAGGCAGCCTCCCCCGCCCCCTCCCCTAGCGGCGAAGAGCTGCTCCGGGGGGTTCCCGCCACGGCACAGCCAGGCACTTTGTCTCGCTGCCCCCAGAGCAGCTCTTCGCTGCTAGGCTAGGGGGCGGGGGAGGCTGCCTGAGCCTGGTGGTTTCCTGGCGAAGCTGGAAGCGCGCAACACAGGAGCTCGTGGGGGCCCTGGGCGCCCATTAATGGGGAAGGAGAGGCCGCTTGGGGTCGCCAGGCTCAGGCAGCCTCCCCCACCCCCTAGCCTAGCAGCGAAGAGCTGCTCCGGGGGCTCCCGCCACGGCGCAGCCAGGCACTTTGTCTCGCTGCCCCCGGAGCAGCTCTTCGCTGCTAGGCTAGGGGGCGGGGGAAGCTGCCTGAGCCTGGCGGTTTCTTGGTGAAGCTGGAAGCGCGCAACACAGGAGCTCGTGGGGGCCCCGGGCACCTGTTAATGGGGAAGGAGAGGCCGCTTGGGGTCGCCAGGCTCAGGCAGCCTCCCCCACCCCCTAGCCTAGCAGCGAAGAGCTGCTCCGGGGGCTCCCGCCACGGTGCAGACAGGCACCTTGTCTCGCTGCCCCCGGAGCAGCTCTTCGCTGTTAGGCTAGGGTGCGGGGGAAGCTGCCTGAGCCTGGCGGTTTCTTGGCGAAGCTGGAAGCGCGCAACACAGGAACTCGCGGGGGCCCCGGGGGCCCGTTAATGGGGAAGGAGAGGCCGCTTGGGGTCGCCAGGCTCAGGCAGCCTTCCCCGCCCCTTAGCCTAGTAGCGAAGAGCTGCTCTGGGGGCTCCCGCCACGGTGCAGCCAGGCACTTTGTCTCGCTGCCCCGGGAGCAGCTCTTCGCTGCTAGGCTAGGGGGCGGGAGAGGCTGCCTGAGCCTGGCGGTTTCTTGGTGAGGCTGGAAGCGCGCAACACAGGAGTCGCGGGGGCCCCGGGCACCCGTTAATGGGGAAGGAGAGGCCGCTTGGGGTCGCCAGGCTCAGGCAACCTCCCCCGCCCCCTAGCCTAGCAGCGAAGAGCTGCTCCGGGGGCTCCCGCCACGGCGCAGCCAGGCACTTTGTCTCGCTGCCCCCGGAGCAGCTCTTCGCTGCTAGGCTAGGGGGTGGGGGAGGCTGCCTGAGCCTGGCGGTTTCTTGGCGAAGCTGGAAGCACGCAACACAGGAGCTCGCAGGGGCCCCGGGCGCCCGTTAATGGGGAAGGAGAGGCCGCTTGGGGTCGCCAAGCTCAGGCAGCCTCCCCCGCCCCCTAGCCTAGCAGCGAAGAGCTGTTCCGGGGGGTTCCCGCCACGGCACAGCCAGGCACTTTGTCTCGCTGCCCCCGGAGCAGCTCTTCGCTTCTTGGCAAAGCTGGAAGCGCGCAACGCAGGAGCTCGTGGAGGCCCCGGGCACCCGTTAATGGGGAAGGAGAGGCCACTTGGGGTCGCCTGTGTGGCCCTCAGCGGGTAGACAGCCGCGGCGGCGATGCTGCCCTGGAGGCGCGATCAGTTGCAGCCACGCCAGCGCAGGCCAGGCATGGTGCCGTAGCGGCTGACTCGAGTATAAGCCGAGGGCGGTTTTTTCAGCACAAAAAATGGGCTGAAAAACTCGGCTTATACTCGAGTATATACGGTATATTGGCGCAGTGGTTAGAGTGCAGTACTGCAGGCTACTCCTACTGCAGTTTCCACCATGCTCAAGGTTGACTCAGCCTTCCATCCTTCCGAGGTGGGTAAAATTGCTATATATATCATACATATTATAAATAATAGCTTGCAAAAATAGCTTCAGGGGATGTAGAGTGCTAACACACCTGTCTGCAGTTCTTTAAAGCAGCAGCATCCTTTCTATAACTGGAATTGTGGAAATCCACTATGTCAGTTTTAACAACAAATTAAGAAATTTATGATAAAATAGGTTAAACATTTTGGACGCAATATGCATGCATGCATTCATTCATTTGTTCAATGTCTGTGGCCATGCATCTCAGTCAATGATTCTGGGCAGCTTACATACATGAGAAAATGGGAAAATATGTTGTAGAACCAGGAAGAACTCATATTAATGTCAAGATCATTCAGCTATGCTACATCCTCACTGCAAAACATTGGCTTGCAATGGCTGAGATTTAAATTTGCCCTCATAAATTTTCAAATATTTCAATTTTTATAAATTTTTGCAGGTATTCAGGTGTGTTGCTTGATGATGAGGTGGGTATTTTGGCCTGTGGGCATTCTTTTGGATTTTTTTTTAAAGTGGAGTCCATATTGTAAAGTCATGTATTTCTTAAAAAAAATCAATCAATGTACAATGACTCCATTAAGTACTAGGATAGAAAGGAATTCAAATTATAGTAATTTCGATACATTTTGCTTTCTTACTTGATCAAATGGTTTTATTGATGAAAGGTCTCTTAAAACAGACAGCTATCAGATTAATAACTGTGGTGGAAAAATATAATTGGGGCATCCATTCTCGAGTTGTCTTCAACAGAATCCATACAATATATGGGCGTTTTAATCATATAGAACTACAGTTAATCAACCAAAATCTCAGGGCGGGGGGGAGGACTTTGATGCTTTCCTAAAACTCTTAAACATTGCAGAAGCAATAGCTCAGCAATAGACACATGAACATTTCACGGGTCTAAGCTGGCATACCAGCTGATCAATATTGAAATATCAAATTATTTTTTCAATAACCTCCTTTTGGACTCCAGACTGACTCCATATATAGAAACTTTCCAGAAATGAATAAAAATGGAACCAGTCTGGAAAGCTTTGGAAATGAACTGCCTGTTGCCAAAAGTTCCAATTTTTCAACGGTATGTATATTTTAATACTGTAATTATTCATTTCGTGAATGAGTGAAAATTGCCGATAGGTGGAGCGTTTTGTTATTGGAATCTATGTTGTTTAAGCCAACTTCAAAATTTCACTCTGGATTCCAAGAACTTGGTGCTGGTTCTGAGCTAGTATTCAATCCAAACTTTTGCAACTGCAGGAGCTCATTGGTTGCCCTCTTGCTTCTTACCTTTCTCATCCAGGCAGGAGAGACAAAACTCATTGCTGAATTCTAGTACGGACTGGTCTACCTCTTTCTTTAAAGAACTGTTTCTTTCATATTGTTCCCATTCCTTTCCTATCCCAGCTGCTTGTACATATGGATGCCATCGTATCTTCTTCTGAATTTTTGTTCTTGGACACTAATTCCTTCCTTCCTTCTTTCCTTCCTTCCTTCCTTCCCTCCTTCCCTCCCTCCCTCCTTCCTTCCCTTCTGAATTTATCTTCTTGGACACTAATTCCTTCCTTCTTTTTCCCCTCCCTCCCTCCCTTTTCTGTGTGGTGGCACAGAGGATAGAGTACAGTATTGTAGGCTGACTTTACCCACTGCCAGGAGTTCAGTCCTGATTGGCTCAAGGTTGACTCAGTTTTCCATCTTTCCAAGGTCGATAAAATAAGGACCCAGATTGTTGGGGACAATATACTGACTCTTAAACTGCTTAGAGAGGGCTATAAAGCACTGTGAAGCAGTATATAAGTCTCTCTCCCCACTCTTGTCTTTTTCTGTCTTTTGTTCATTATTGCCCTGATGCTACAATACTCAAAGCAGGATGTTTTTTGGTTCCACTTATGTTACAGTCCTGCCCTGGGTAGAAGTTCTGCTCCTGTTATTTACAAACATCTCATTTATGTCATAATAAAAACTTCCTTTGATTTGAAACAGTAACTGTGATTGCTCTTATTTGAACTGGGAGTATATCTTGAAAACCCTTCACTTTTCTGATTGAGAGAAAGGACATTTTTTTTAAAAAAAATGGCTATTGAGAATTCAACATTACAATTGAATTCTCATTCTAATCTGAACATTTTTTAAAATAAAAATAAATACAGCCTTGCCTTCTTACCTAAGCCCTATTAGACCATTGAATATACATAGAAAATGAGTGCCTTTAAGTCAATCTATAGATTCAGTTGCCATCTTTCAGAAGAACAGCAAGACTGTATGCAGTCCTAAATTTGATAATATTTTTCACAGTTCTCTAATAGTCTATTTCTAAATAATTCAAAAGACATAATCAGACTGTATGTCAGAGACAAACCAACATTAAACAATATTCCTAACGAGACAATTTTGAGAGAATAAATTCATCTGTTACCCACATCTGATAGAATTTTTCATTCCCAAAAAAGCAGAGATGTCATATTTATTTGCAGCTAATTCTTACATAACTTACCAAGTGAATATATTTCATCTTAATTCAAAATCTTTTTTGCTCAAGGGAATAATGTCTCATCATATTGAAAGGTCAAAACTGAAATGAATAACACATACAAGGCAATTTAAGTTCAAAATTGCCTCTTCTTTATTTTAGAAACTGAATTCTGTGTACTGAAGATATTCCATATATTTTTTGCCATTTGATTCATTAGAATTGGTTATGCAATTCCTCTTCAACACTGAAACTATCATCTGTCTAATTAAAAAAATAAAAAATAGACACCTAATTTTCTTTAAGTAAGTAACACATCATACAAGTTCAGAAAACCTCAAGCAATAATCAAGTGGGTTTTTGTTTTTTTTTTTTTTTGGTATTCTTGTAATTTATTAATTTATTTAAAATAGCGGTATGGCCACCCATCTGAAATACAACTTTGAGAGGCTCACTCTGTTAAGCCTGTGTTCCCCAACCAGGGTTAAGAAGACAAGCTAAACAGAATGTGCAGCATTAGTCAGATAGGCACACAGATAAATGAGTGAGATAAGTTTGTATGTTTGTTAACATACAGTAAAAATAACAGATACGCTTGTGCTTTCAAAAATATAGTTTATTCCATTTAGAATTTATAGCATAGTCAAAATAACAGTCCATTTGTCATGTATCATTTAGTCAGTCCATTCAAGGATATTCAATTAGCAAAGTCCGTGTAGAATATCCAATGTCAGTTCACTTACAATAAATCAGTCTTTTCTCTCTCCCATTCCAGTAGGGAAAAACACAGTCTTCATCCAGTAATTAGGGATCATCAAGCCAGAGAGAGCAAGCTGCCGTTGTCTTGCTTCTTTTATGGTGCTATTACAAGCACTCCCTTAATTACATTCCTACAGTTAAAGTTGCAGACACTTTAACTAACATGTAAACAAACTTTAACAAATATGTAAACCATGATTACATATTTATTATTTTTCCTAAACCAGTTAGGGTAAACAATGTTATCCCTAACATTCTCCCCTTTTAGGAAATAATAATACTATAACTATTTACATCTTTAAATCATATTTGTTACAACTCTCTTTAAACTTAATTACTCCTTGAGCTTTTGTAAATTGGTCTGCAATGTTTTCTTCTGTCATGCAGTATTCCAATTTAATTAGCCCATTCTTTACAGATTCTCTAACATTTAAGTATCTTAAATCGGTATGCTTTGATCTAGTTTTTACAACAATATTAGTAGCTAACTTTATGGTTGCCTGGTTGTCCTTGTACAAAATAATGGAATCTTTAACAGTTACACCCATGTCTAATAATAACTGTTTGTACAAAATTAAGTCAGTGCGTAGTAATGACAGACAGGAAAATTCCGCTTCCATCGTGGACAAGCTGATATGCTGTTGTCTGATTGACATCCACCCTATTAGTGTCTCACCAAATAATATAGCCATCCCAGATGTTGATTTTCTAGTTTTTATGTCAGTTGCAAAACTCGCATCTGCATAGGCACTAAGACTCAAATCACCCTTTGGTTCTATATACAATGCATGGTTCATTGTTCCTTTAAGATATCTTAAAATTCTCTTTAATGATTGCCAATGACATTGATGTGGATCCGAATTAAAACGAGCCAGCTGATTAACACTATAAGCTATATCAGACCTTGACCAATTGCTTATATATGATAAGCTGCCAATCAAAGATTGATATATGGATTTATCAAATTTGGGACTTTGAGCATCAGTTTGGCAAACTTCCTGACTCATTGGAGTCTTTGCCGGTTTACAAAGTTCCATTTTGTACATTTTAATTAATTGGCAAATTTTATCTTCTTGAGATATCTTAAATCCATTTTTTGTTTTGTTAATTGTCAATCCTAGATACTTTTTAATTTCACCTAAATGCTTTAATTTTATCTTTTTAGCTAATAATGATATAATCTCATTAGCTTCATTATTAGTCTTAGTTATCAAAGCAATATCATCTGTAAATAATAACAATAATGACACCGTTCCATTATTTTCTCTTTTAAACACAAATGGATCTGCTAAACCAGATTTAAAACCTATATTGTTTAATTCTTTCACAATATATTGGTTCCATTCAAAGCCAGATTGTTTCAACCTGTAAAGACTCTTTTTGAGTTTCCAACAATCATTACTATTTACTTTATTGTCTTTTATAATAACTGGCTTTTTCAAATATATAGTGTGCTGCAATGGTGCATGCAAATAAGCAGTTTCTACATCTAAATGGTTAATGACATAGTTTTTCTTAGCTGCCCACACTAAAGCTGCTCTGAAAGATGTTGCCTTAAGACTTGGTGCAAAAACTTCATCATAATCAGATGCAGTTTGATTAAATCCTTGAGCTACCAACCTAGCTTTATGGGTAACAGTCCCATCATTTCCAGTTTTTACTTTAAATATCCATTTGCACCCAGTGGATTTTTCTCCTGGAGGTAATTTGGCATCTTCATATACTTTCATTACCTTTAATGAATTTAGTTCTTTTTCCATTGCCTTTTGCCAATTCTCCTGATCCTTAGCAGGATACATCTTAAGTTCATCTTCACTAGTTGGACCTTTAGTTACTTGGCAAACTATACTTGCTTGATATCTATCAGGTGGTCTAGTTATATGTGTAGTACGTCTAGGTATTACAGGACTTACAGGTGGACTTTCATTAACTAATTCTTCTTGATTATCTAACTCTTCCTGATCAACTGTTTCTTATTGTTCTGATCCTATTTGTTCTTCGTGGACTTCTTCTTTAATTGGACTCTTCTTATAACTAGTCTGTTCTTTCTGCCTTTTGTAGGGTAGTTAAAGTTGCAGACACTTTAACTAACAAACCATGATTACATATTTATTATTTTCCCTAAACCAGTTAGGGTAAACAATGTTATCCCTAACACACTCAACAACAATAAAGCTGATAACAATAAAGTCATAAACCATAAAATGATAAAGACAAAAAAAAACCAGTATCTTTGCTCCACAACCTCATCCTGATATCTTCATTCTGTGCCAGCACCTAGGTGAAATTCTAGATCTTAATGGCCTTCCAAAGCGCTCGCGTAGAAAGGTGGAGAAATTAGCAGAGCGGGATGATCCTTGGAGTCAGCTTTAGGAAAGGCCTGCTTTTGAGGTGCCAGATGGTACAATTTCAGTGAAGACAGCTGGAGTGTGTCTGTCCCAGAGAGGGCGAACCTATCACACATGTGTCACATGTGACACACCAGACCTCTGGACCCTCTGGATTCATCATCATTTGCTTACCCTATTTGATCTGGTAGGACAGTAGACACTTTCAGGGAGGGAACAAAAACTTGGTCTGTAAGGTGATAGGGGGTGGGTGGGTGGATGGATGGATAGATGGATGGACAGACAGACAGATATACATATTTTTAAATACAAGAATAAGACTAATACAAGCTAAGAAAAACTATGAAAAGGAAAAGAGAAACAGAAAAAAAAGAAAGAGAAACTTAAAGATGAAAAAAGAAAAGGAAGAGCGGAAAAATAGGGAAAAAAGATATGAAGAATACACATACATACATGAAGATGACAGAACCAATGAAATATATATATATATTTCATATATATGTGTGTCTGTGTGTGTCTGTGTGTATCTGTGTGTGTCTGTGTCTGTGTGTGTTTGTGTCTGTGTCTGTGTGTCTGTGTCTGTGTGTATCTCTCTGTGTGTTTTCTTAAGTTTTCATGGGTACTTACATGTATGGCATTCAGCTTTGTTCGGGTATTTTCCCACATTATTGTAGTTGTGCTTTTAAAATTGTAGCAACGTTTCGGCAGAATCTCATCTGCCATCATCAGGCTTCTGGATGTGTCTGTCTGTGAGTTAGGCCCCCATAGTTGTTTCAGTTTTGAATTTGGAGCAGCCTATTGCTGTGCCAGAATGGTTTTTTCTTCATCCTGATTGGTTGGGAATCTAGGTCTGTGTTTATTGGTCTGGGAGTTTGCTGTGTTCTGCTTGATTGGTGTTTCTAATATCTTCTGTCTGTTTAGTGGCTTTTTTTGTGTCTTGATTGGTTGGCAACATTGTGTTCCTTTATTGGAGGCCTTTTGTGCAGCTCGGCTCCAGGTAAATGAACAGCTATCATTTGTTAGGAAGCTAGGTTTCATCTGGGTGCCTGGTTGGGGTGTGTTTGAGCTGGAGGTATCAGGGGGGAATCTGTTTGTGCCGAGGTGTTTGCCTGGCTTGTGGTGTGGAGATTTTTTTGTTTGTGAGTGCAGGCTTCCAAATAATTGACAGTCTGGTGGAATCATCTCTTCTATTTATGCTTTCAGGTCTTTTTTCAATCTCTATGGCTTCTCTGATAATTCTGTGGCTGGGGTTTTCTATAATGGCTAGGGTTTTGGTGCCATTGAAGTTGATGCTATGATCTGTGGCTTCCATGTGTTGGACAAGTGAGAGAGTGTGTTTCAGCTTTTTGACTGCATTTTTGTGTTCATCCAGGCGGGTACTTATTCTTGTATTGGTCTGTCCAAGGCATGATGCACAGGGGACTTCGTATATGCCTTGGTTTTCCAGGTCAATTTTATCTTTGGGGTTTCTAAGGATGGCTACTATTTTTCTGTCTGTTTTGAAGGCAGTCTTGATGTGATGTCTGTGTAGTATCTTGCTAATTTTGTCTGCAGTACCTCTTATGTAGGGCAGGACAGCTGTTCCATAGGTCTGTTCATCTTCTGGGTCTCTATTATGTCTCAGTGTGTTTTTGTGGATCAAGCTGGTCATTTTGCTTTTGTGGAAGCCATTGGCTGTCAGTACTTTAGTCAGGGTGCATAGTTCATTCTTAATGTGTGTCTTGTCTGCCAGGCGTTTGGTTCTAGTAATTAGTGTTTTAGCCACGGAGTTTATCTGTGCTGGGTGGTGGTGGGATTGGGCATTGAGGTCGCGGTTAGTGTGTGTTTTCTTCTGGTATACGGTGTGCCCTAGTGTGCCATCTTTTTTTGTGTAGATTAGTACATTTTGGAATGGTATTTGTTTGTTTGTTTCTGTTTTCATGGTGAACTTGTTTTTGGGGTGTGTGCTGTTAGGTGTGTTAGGAAATTGTTTAGGATTTCTTTTCCATGGGGCCAAATCACAAATGTGTCATCGATGTATCTTAATCATGGTTTGGGTTTGTGGATGGCATTGGCCAGGACTCTGGATTCGAATTCTTCCATGAACAGGTTTGCAATGACGGGTGACAGTGGTGATCCCATAGGGGCTCCTTCAATTTGTTTGTATTTTTGTCCTTTGTATATGAAATATGTGTTGGTTAAGCAGTGTTCTGTTAGTTCCATGAGGTGTTTAGCTGGTTGGTATTTATTTTTGATGATTTCAAGTGTCTCTTTTATCAGATCTTGAGTGAATAGTGGAACCACATCGAAACTTACAAGCAGATCTTCTTGCTCCACATGTAGATCTTTGATCATTTCCAGACAGATGATAGTTTCAGTGTTGAAAAGGAATTGCATAACCAATTCTAATGAATCAAATGGCAAAAAATATATGGAATATCTTCAGTACACAGAATTCAGTTTATAAAATACAGAAGAGGCAATTTTGAACTTAAATTGCCTTGTATGTGTTATTCATTTCAGTTTTGACCTTTCAATATGATGAGACATTATTCCCTTGAGCAAAAAAGATTTTGAATTAAGATGAAATATATTCACTTGGTAAGTTATGTAAGAATTAGCTGCAAATAAATATGACATCTCTGCCTTTTTGGGAATGAAAAATTCTATCAGATGTGGGTAACAGATGAATTTATTCTCTCAAAATTGTCTCGTTAGGAATATTGTTTAATGTTGGTTTGTCTCTGACATACAGTCTGATTATGTCTTTTGAATTATTTAGAAATAGACTATTAGAGAACTGTGAAAAATATTATCAAATTTAGGACTGCATACAGTCTTGCTGTTCTTCTGAAAGATGGCAACTGAATCTATAGATTGACTTAAAGGCACTCATTTTCTATGTATATTCAATGGTCTAATAGGGCTTAGGTAAGAAGGCAAGGCTGTATTTATTTTTATTTTAAAAAATGTTCAGATTAGAATGAGAATTCAATTGTAATGTTGAATTCTCAATAGCCATTTAAAAAAAAAAAATGTCCTTTCTCTCAATCAGAAGAGTGAAGGGTTTTCAAGATATACTCCCAGTTCAAATAAGAGCGATCACAGTTACTGTTTCAAATCAAAGGAAGTTTCTATTATGACATAAATGAGATGTTTGTAAATAACAGGAGCAGAACTTCTACCCAGGGCAGGACTGTAACATAAGTGGAACCAAAAAACATCCTGCTTTGAGTATTGTAGCATCAGGGCAATAATGAACAAAAGACAGAAAAAGACAAGAGTGGGGAGAGAGACTTATATACTGCTTCACAGTGCTTTATAGCCCTCTCTAAGCAGTTTAAGAGTCAGTATATTGTCCCCAACAATCTGGGTCCTTATTTTATCGATCTTGGAAAGATGGAAAACTGAGTCAACCTTGAGCCAATCAGGACTGAACTCCTGGCAGTGGGTAAAGTCAGCCTACAATACTGTACTCTATCCTCTGTGCCACCACACAGAAAAGGGAGGGAGGGAGGGGAAAAAGAAGGAAGGAATTAGTGTCCAAGAAGATAAATTCAGAAGGGAAGGAAGGAGGGAGGGAGGGAAGGAGGGAAGGAAGGAAGGAAGGAAAGAAGGAAGGAAGGAATTAGTGTCCAAGAACAAAAATTCAGAAGAAGATACGATGGCATCCATATGTACAAGCAGCTGGGATAGGAAAGGAATGGGAACAATATGAAAGAAACAGTTCTTTAAAGAAAGAGGTAGACCAGTCCGTACTAGAATTCAGCAATGAGTTTTGTCTCTCCTGCCTGGATGAGAAAGGTAAGAAGCAAGAGGGCAACCAATGAGCTCCTGCAGTTGCAAAAGTTTGGATTGAATACTAGCTCAGAACCAGCACCAAGTTCTTGGAATCCAGAGTGAAATTTTGAAGTTGGCTTAAACAACATAGATTCCAATAACAAAACGCTCCACCTATCGGCAATTTTCACTCATTCACGAAATGAATAATTACAGTATTAAAATATACATACCGTTGAAAAATTGGAACTTTTGGCAACAGGCAGTTCATTTCCAAAGCTTTCCAGACTGGTTCCATTTTTATTCATTTCTGGAAAGTTTCTATACATGGAGTCAGTCTGGAGTCCAAAAGGAGGTTATTGAAAAAATAATTTGATATTTCAATATTGATCAGCTGGTATGCCAGCTTAGACCCGTGAAATGTTCATGTGTCTATTGCTGAGCTATTGCTTCTGCAATGTTTAAGAGTTTTAGGAAAGCATCAAAGTCCTCCCCCCCGCCCTGAGATTTTGGTTGATTAACTGAAGTTCTATATGATTAAAATGTCCATATATTGTATGGATTCTGTTGAAGACAACTCGAGAATGGATGCCCCAATTATATTTTTCCACCACAGTTATTAATCTGACAGCTGTCTGTTTTAAGAGTCCTTTCATCAATAAAACCATTTGATCAAGTAAGAAAGCAAAATGTATCGAAATTACTATAATTTGAATTCCTTTCTATCCTAGTACTTAATGGAGTCATTGTACATTGATTGATTTTTTTTAAGAAATACATGACTTTACAATAAGGACTCCACTTTAAAAAAAAATCCAGAAGAATGCCCACAGGCCAAAATACCCACCTCACCATCAAGCAACACACCTGAATACCTGCAAAAATTTATAAAAATTGAAATATTTGAAAATTTATGAGGGCAAATTTAAATCTCAGCCATTGCAAGCCAATGTTTTGCAGTGAGGATGTAGCATAGCTGAATGATCTTGACATTAATACGAGTTCTTCCTGGGTCTACCTTAGAAACAAATGTATTGATGAATGTCAAGTTTTCTGTATTTCATGACTTCAGTTCTTAAATTAACTAGACTGCCCACAATACAAATGTCTTTCTTGCCACCTTTATTACATTTATGTCACATTGATGAGTGATGGCCGCAACCAATTTCCTACATGTTCTCTTCTTGACACTCTTTCTGATTGAGAAATTGCAATGTCCCAGGGTCAGCTCTCTGTTTACAGCCACATGTGCTTTCTCACCATATTCTCATTGTGGGTCCCTCACATTATTTCAGATACCGAGGTTCTTGATCCACATCTGAACTAATACTTCTGAGTAGCTCTGAAATCGTATCAGGGTATTTATTTAAATAAGTATTTAAATAAGACAATCCAGGAATTAAAAATATGACAGATTTGATAATGCTTTAGAAATAAAGCAGACTTAAAAAATAGCCAATTCTTCAAAGATTTCTATTCAAATCCTAAACATTACTCAGTGTAATTGAATAAAGCTTCCTTGAGTCTTTCTGACTGCTGTTATCTCCCAAGATAAATTGTAATTTGACCAAGATGGGGCAACTCTAGAAATTGAATGAATAAAATAAATAAATGTTTTATTTGGTCTGTCCCAGATGATCTTTGTCATTGATTTTTAAGACTGGAAGGGCAGATAAATCCCCTATCTGATCCTCTAGCTAATATTATTTTAACATTAATATCTATGTAAATATATCTGAGAGACACATTTAAATAAGCCTCTAGAAAATTGTGTTTTATGAGCGTACCTTTTTTATTTTAAGAGGAAATAATCCAAAATGATTCATTCCTTTCTATCTGTACCCTAACAGTGAAAAAAGAGCAAAACTTGGAAACTGCAAAATTAAAATAGAATTTGAGAAGGTTAGAATGCAGACTCATGAAGACATGGATCAACCAAAGAGCAAAATCTGTAGGCACTTCCATCCTGCTGTGCTTTCACCACCATTTCCATGCTCCAGTTTCTCAGGTGTGTGGAAGCTGGCCAGCCATTTATTGCACCCCTGCAAATATTGAAGGCTGAGAAGAGTGAGAGAGAAGTGAGAGAAAAGGTTCTCAGTTGAAAGAACAGAGGATAAATGAAAATTCTCTTCAGTGATGGAGCTGATCTCCCTGAAGCCCTGCAGAAGAGAAGCACTTGTATGAGCGAGGAAATTTAGCCTTGCTACCATTTCAAAGGCATCATAGCATCAGCAATGGACCAGTTCAGCTTGCAGAGAAAAACAATGTCAAATAAAAACCCTTGATTGTGGTTTTGATCAGCTTTTACAGTAAAAAGAGAGGAATGGTTTGATACAACAATTTGTTATAAGAAAAAAAAAGACAATGGGACAACAAAACAAGATATCTACTGTGTTTCACGTAAAATAAAGCCGGGTCTTTTTTTTTTTTTCTTTTTTTTTTTGAGCTCCGAAAAAATGGCTAGGATATCTTTTCGGGGGTGACTTAATTTAATCTACCGGCCGACAGAAGCAGCTGGTGACTCTGCCTTTGGGGAGCTTCCATCGGCCAATAGAAATGGCCTTGTGGTGAGGGGAGTGCACATAAGCTTTCGCCCCAAGGCCACTCCTACCGGCTGATAGAAGCAGCTGGTGACTCTGCCATCGGGGAACTTCTATCAGCCGATGTTCTATCGGTAGTAGATCAGGGTATTCTAGCCTAGGCTACCTGCATGACGCTCCTAAAGGCAAGTTTTCTCCCCCCTCCCCTTCCCCCCATTTCTTTTCACCTCGTGTAGTTCTAACAAACGATGTGAGAAATGGTGGGGAAACACATGGTTTAAATAGGCCTAAATTTTGGGGGCGGGGCTTAATTTCACCTCATGTCTAGAAATCATGCTGGGCCTTCCTATTGGTGCAGGCCGTATTGTTGGAGAAACACGGTAATGAACAATTTTGTGTAATTGTATAACTTGGTGAAGATATTTGGTGAAGTAATAAACATATAATATTATCAGTGTGACCTTCAAATTTGGAGAGGATTGGGGGGGGGAATCAAAGCTAATGTGCTATATCAAAATGGCTCTGAATAAACCCTGCTAAGAATGGAGAAATTGTGGCTCTCTAACATTTGGTGATAGAATATAGGGGCACTGCTGATATCGTTTTGATTATCTATGTCCCTCATTTTCTTTTTGACTATTGATTTGGTCTTGTCCAGGGTTAATTGGCCTAAATATTCAGGAGAAAAGCCAAGATTGCCAAAATCAATGTCATGAGAACAAGCAAATCAGGAACTGATTTTGAATTGCTGCTAAGAGCCCATGTGGAACTGACTAAATCTGTAAGAAAATGAAGTTATCCAAAAAGAATATATGTTTGTTGATTCAGAGTTACAGAAGGATGGGAATCCATGGGGCAAAGAATAATATTCTTTGAAAACAATACTATGAAATTTTTGGAAAGGTGGATATATTGTAATATTGTAACTAAGAGGCTCTTCACACTTACCAGAGATTTGAACTGCATCTCCATAAGGATCTCACCCTTTGGAAAACCCTGGTTTAGAATGTCCACAGTTCTCCAGCTGAAACTGGAGTTGAATTTTCTGTGTCTTGAGAGACTAATGAATTTCTCATCCTTTCTTCTGATTTCCCCTTGATGTTTGTGGATATGTTCTTTGGATTGTGGCCTTTAGGTTTGCTTAAGATGTTTTAGAAAGATCTAACAAAATAATAGAGTTGGAAGGGTCTTCTAGTCTGCTCAAGTAGGAGACCCTATACCAGGGGTGTCAAACTCATGTTTTGGCGACATCACATGTTGTATTGGGACTTCCTCCCCCCTTTGCTGAACCAGGCATGGGCATGGCCAGCACATGGCGCATCCAGCTCGCAATCTGGGAGTTTGACAGCCCTGCCCTATACCATTTTGGACAAATGAGTATCCAGCCTCTTATTAAATGCCTCCAATGATGGAGCACCCGCAACTCCTGGAGGCAAGCCATTCCATTGTTTAATTGTTCTCACTATTAAGAAATCTCTGATTGCTCTGTGTGTTACAGTGATGCCAACAATATGTAGAAAGGATTAGAATTAAGAAGGAAATTGCCCCAGCATATAATCCCTAACAATCAACATGCAGATAAATAGGAAACAGCACCCGATAAACAATCAGGGAAGAAACAGTTCCCTTATCAAGGAACCCTTAAGAAGGAAAACACATACCCACCAAGACTGGCAGTACATGCTACTATATATGAATAACAAGCAAGGCCCACTCTTCTAAGCACTGATGATATTATCTAGCCTTGCAATGTAACATCTGCAGGAACCCAACTAAGCTCAGTGTGAGAGGACAAGCTGCCTAGCAGTTGTGTGGCTGCTGTCCTATCTCTTTACACCCTCTCCCCTAGCCAGCACAGCAATTGTTGGCTATAAAACCTGAGAAGAAAGGCAACTAGGTGTGGTGGTATTGGTCGGGGTGGGATTCACATTTTTAACAATCGGTTCTGTGGGCGTGGCTTAGGTAGTAGGTGTGACTTGGTGGGTCATGTGACTGGGTGGACATGGCTTGGTGGTCATGTTATTGGCTGGGTGTGGCCAACTCAATATCACTCACATTGAGGCACGCATCTCCTCACCTGGCCTCTCATGACTGTGGGGATGCTGCAACAGTTGTACGTGTGAAGAATGGTCATAAGTCACTTTTTTCAGTGCCATTGTAACTTTGAATGGTCACTCCACACAAAGTACCAGCAAAGGGGAGGAAAAAACTCAAGAGACGTTTCTGAGACAGGAAGTCTAGTTCTGCCGAGAATGTAAAAAGGGTTAACGGAGAGGCAGTTTCTGTAAGCACACCAGAATGTTTCCTTCCTGCCTTCCTTACAGGATTAGGCCAGTAATTTCTTCAAACAACCGGTTCTCCGAACTGCTTAGTGTCGTATCCGCAATTAAGACTCGTAGTCAGTGACTTTCAATTCAAGCTCTTTATTAACACTGGTGGAACCGAACCGCCAAAGACAAAAAGCTTGCGGCTTTTATATCTTTGGCTTCGGCGGCCGCGGCCAATGGCAGCGATTCAAGTCTCCCGCTCTTGGCTTTAACCAATCGCGGGAGACTCCAATCGGGCCAATCAGGCGCGGCTCGCCTGGCCAATCAGAAATCCCCGCGCCTTAGCCAATCAAGGCACGGGGATTTCGAGTAGTCCATTTGCATACATGACACCCCTCCCCTCTTGGTATGGTCTCTCACGTGGTGTAGTCACGCAGGTAGGCGGGGCTCCGTCGAGTCCTAGATGACCTGCGCAATTCATTTTCTTGTTGTACCTCGGTAGGGGCGGTCATCTTTTTGGCTGCTCCTGCCTCTGAGCGAACCGGCTGGATGATCGGGCCGGTTCCTCCGCCGCGGCTCCCGCCTGGGCCTACCGGGTCGGTTGAGTCGCGGATTCCGCCGCTCCCGCTTGGCTTCTCCGGGTCGGTAGAGCTGGCCAGACGGTTCTTCTCCGGCTGTGACTCGTGAAGGCTGCGTTCTGGTGAGTTTTTAATTTTTATTTGTTCTTGCGGTTGTTTAACCGGGTGTTCCCTCCCCCCTTGGTTGGCGTCTTGGGGGTTGAGGTTAGTCAATGTTCGTGACCGGAGCTGGTCGATATGTCGTTTCCAGGCTCGCCCGTCGGTGGTTTGGAGCCGGTACGACTTTGGACCAGTGATCTGAGTTATGACGGCTGGGATCCATAGGGGGTCCCCCGTCATGTTTTTGGCGTATACTAGGTCGCCTGGTTCAAATGTCCGATACCTGGAGCTGGAGTCTGGGGGCTGTTCCGGGTTGTAGGTTGGGTGTAGGCGGTCGAGTGGGGAGCGCAGCTTTCTGCCCATCAGGAGCTCTGCAGGGCTCTTGTTGGTGGTTGTATTTGGTGTGATGTGCTGTATGAAGAGCAGCCTGTTGATCTTGTCGTTGATCTCCCCGTGGTCCATTTTCCGGAGGGTCTTTTTTGTAAACTGGACCATCCGCTCCGCCCTACCGTTCGCCGCCGGATGCGCCGGTGCCGTTAACGCGTGGCGGATGCCTTTTTCTGCCAGGAACCGTTCAAAATCGATGGATGTAAACTGTGGCCCGTTGTCCGAGACAACGACGTCTGGGAGGCCGTGGGTGGCAAACAGCTTACACAGTTCTTTAATGACGGCCTCCGTGGTGGTGGATTTCATGTCGGCCACCTCTAGCCAGTTTGAGTATGCGTCAACTGTGATTAAAAAGGTGTGGCCATTTGTGGGGCCGGCAAAGTCTAAATGTATTCTGGACCAGGGTCCCCGAGGTGTCTCCCAGTCCCGGATAGGTGCCGTGGGTGGGCTGGATCTGGTCTCCTGGCACCGGTGGCATTTGGCGACCCATGTTTCAATTTGTCTGTCCATGCCAGGCCACCAAGCGTAACTCCTGGCCAGGGCTTTGGTCCTGACGATGCCAGGATGACCCTCGTGCAACATCTCTAGGACCCTGTTCTGTAATTTAGTCGGAATTACCACCCTGTCTCCCCAAAGGATACATCCTCTCAGTATTGAAAGTTCCGTCTGGCGCTGGCGGAAAGGTTTAAAAGTCTCGTTATCGTCTTTTTCCGGCCAGCCTTTTTGTAACCAATGTAAGATTGGCGCTAAGTGTTTGTCCTTAACCGTTTCCCTCGCTATGTCCGATGCGGTAATGGGTAAACACTCGATGGACAGGGTATTTGTTGTTGGTGCAGGGTCAGGGTCAGAGTCAGGTAAGGGGGAACGGCTTAAAGCGTCCGCGTGCGATATCTTCTTACCTGGCTTGTGTAGCAGTTCATAGTTGTATGCTGCCAGGAATTCAGACCATCTTGTCATCCGGGGTGACAAGATGTTTGGTGTGGGACGGTTTCCCGCGAGAATGCCCAGCAACGGTTTATGGTCAGTCACTATTTTGAATGGGCGGCCATAAAGGTACTCGTGGAAACGCTTAACGGCGGCCACTATAGCCAAAGCTTCTTTGTCCAGCTGGCTATAGTTCCGCTCTGGTTTAGTCAGAGTTCTCGAGAAAAATGCGATAGGTGCTTCTCTCTGGTCTGGGAGGGTATGGCTGAGGACAGCGCCGACGCCGAAGGGTGATGCGTCGCAAGTGACAGCTACAGGCAGGGTTTCGCAGAATTGCATTAGGACGGCATCAGAGGTGAGGAGGTCTTTGGTCTTTTGAAAAGCTGTTTGTTCCCGTCTCCCCCAAGTCCAGGCTGCCTTTTTGTCCAGGAGTCTATGTAAAGGTTCCGCTGCCGTAGCCTTTTGAGGTAGGAAGACATTATAGAAGTTTAGTAAACCTAAGAACGCTTGCAGCTCTAATTTGGACTTTGGGGTGGGGGCTTCTTTGATGGCCTTTACTTTTTTCGTTGTGGGGTGGATGCCCTGCTGGTCTAGGAGGTAGCCCAGAAACTCTACTTGTTTTGTACAAAGTTGGCATTTTTCGCGTTTGACTTTAAGTCCTGTTTCTTTAAATTTCGTTAAGACTTGTCTTAAACGGTTTTCTAGTTCAGCTTCATCTGGCGCCGCCACTAATACGTCATCGAAATAGGGCACCACCCCCTTGATGCCTTGCAGCAAACGTTCCATCAGGCTCTGGAAGATGCCTGGTGCCACGCTGACCCCAAATTGAAGTCTGTTACATTTAAAAGCCCCCCGGTGGGTCACTATTGTTTGGGCCTCTGCCGTTTCCTCGTCCACAGGTAGTTGTTGATAGGCTTGTGCGAGGTCGAGCTTAGCAAAAACTTTGCCCCTTCCCAGTGAGTGCAGTAAATGTTGCACTACCGGGACTGGGTAGGCGCTTTGCTGCAACGCGCCATTTAGGGTGGCCTTATAGTCCCCGCAGATTCTCACGGACCCGTCTGGTTTTATTGGGGTCACTATAGGGGTTTCCCATCTGGCGTGATCTGTCGGTTGTAACACCCCTTGTCTGACGAGCTTGTCTAGCTGCTCGTCGATTTTGGGCTTTAATGCAAAGGGTACCCTTCTTGGCTTAAGCCGCTTCGGGGGAACCCTTGGGTCTAAATCAAATGAAATAAGGGGCCCCTGGTACTTGCCCAATTCTCCATTGAAGACCTCCTGGAATTCTTCGGTTAGCCGCTGTTCCCAAGCTTCAATGGATACGTGGTTGACACCTGTCAGCGCGATGTTAAGCGGAGCAAACCATTGTAACCCCAGCAGGCTAGGGCGGTCGCGGTCGACTATTGTGAGTGGAAGTTGTTCTGTGTGGCCTTTGTAGGTTATGTTAAAGTTCTTGGTGCCCACTACCGGAACGCGATTACCTTGATAGTCTTTTATGATGATTTTTTGGGCAGGTACGTTTCTTCTTTGTAGTGTAGGCACTAGTTGCTTGATTTCGCGCCAAGCAATCCTAGAAAGGTAGGAACCGGAGTCCACTTCCATCTTACATGGTCGACCCTCTATGTGAACTTCTACGTGAACCTTTCTAGCTCCGTCGGAAATGGCGTGGCCAATGGTCACCGTCTGGTGGGTTTCCTCTTTTCGCCGGCTGTCACTGCTTCTTTGCGATCGTTGTCTCTGGTCCCATCGACCCGTTGGCTGGCGCTCTCTGGCTCTGGGCGGGGAGTTTTCTCTCTTCCTGTCAAGTTGTTCTCGTTTGGGCGGGCTGCGGGGTTTTTTCTGGCGGCAAACTCGGGCGATGTGGCCTCGTCGGTCACAATGCCTGCAGATAGCGTCGAAGAATCGGCATTCTGACCTGGGGTGGTCGCCGCCGCAACCGGCGCAGTTGGTCCTCGACCTGCGACCTCTTTGGCTTCGCTGTTCGCCTCGTCCCATTTGTACACGGTGTATGTCCTCCTCGTCATCTGACGCGCTGGAGGTTGATTGGTATTCACCGTAGTGTGCGGTCGCTTCACTTCTGGTGTCGGCCGGCCTCGCGGGGTTGTTGTTCCCGCCCTTCGCGTCAGATCTTCGCATGGTGTCTGCTGACGTGCGGGTGGCTTCTGCTGCTGCGGCCGCAGTGAGGGCATCGGCTAGGCTGATGTCGCCTTTTGCCATGAGTCGGCTCTGGAGTGTCGGATCCCATAGCCCGAGCACGAAGCGGTCTCTGATGAGACTATTAAGCCCTTCAAACTCACAGAGTCCTCCCAGGCGCCGTAATTCAGCGACAAAGTCGCTTAATTTCTCGTTCGGTTTCTGGTTTCTGCGGTAGAACTCGTTTCGCCGTATCAGGATGGGGACCTCGGGGGCGTAATGGCGTCTCAGTATGGGCTCGAGGACGTCCCAGTCTATGGCGGTTGCGTCTGCTGGTTTGGCCAATGCCTTGGCCATCTGGAAGACCTCTGGTCTGCAGTGTGTGAGAAAGACGGCGCGTTTTAGCGGGCCCGGGGCGTCCTTCATGCCGGCGCATTCCAGATACATCCGGAATCGATCCGAGTACGATTCCCAGTCCTCGGCGGCGGGGTTGAAGGGAGCGGGCGGTGCTATTTTCGCCATCTTCGCTGTCGCTGGTTCTTAAACGGATACGGGGTTCGGTTCAAAGGCGAGATCCCACCTTCGTCGCCAGTGTCGTATCCGCAATTAAGACTCGTAGTCAGTGACTTTCAATTCAAGCTCTTTATTAACACTGGTGGAACCGAACCGCCAAAGACAAAAAGCTTGCGGCTTTTATATCTTTGGCTTCGGCGGCCGTGGCCAATGGCAGCGATTCAAGTCTCCCGCTCTTGGCTTTAACCAATCGCGGGAGACTCCAATCGGGCCAATCAGGCGCGGCTCGCCTGGCCAATCAGAAATCCCCGCGCCTTAGCCAATCAAGGCACGGGGATTTCGAGTAGTCCATTTGCATACATGACACTTAGAATGTTAACAACTGGTTCTAGCGAATAGGTGCGAACTGGTAGAATCCACCCCTTGGTATTGGTGTGTGGGAAGGAGGATGGGTATGTTGCTGAAGCAGCCTGTTCTCCACCATTAGGACTCATAAGGAGTAGTTAAAATAGCAGCAGGAGGAGGAGTTATAGTAGAAATGGGAAAAGAATGGAGTATTAGCTTTTTAAGTGTGTGTGTGTGTTGCTTAGGGATCTGTGAAGTTGTGTTATCTGCTTTGGGTTTTGAAGTCTACTTAAGGGTTTGATCAAAAGAACCCGTGACACTCAGAGAACATCAAAAATCCAACAAATCTTGTTGTCTCTGCTTTGATTCAACAATTTCAGTACATTTTAGAAGCTCTGCTCTAAAAATTTGAGAAATCGTAATCCAGGGGAACACAAACTGTGCCCCAATGCTTTGACTATGGCTTCCAGAATCCTTCCCAAATTGCCACCAAACTGAATTTTTATATGATCAAAAAAGGGAACTCAGTTAACTGCATTTAATGAAAGTTTGGGTTTAATTCCATCTAATCCCATTTCCACTAAATTAAGTATAGTTTTTGTCCTGACTCTCCTCATTTCTTTATGCCAGCACCAGACATTTTGGAGTTTTGATTCACCACATCCCACTTCCTCGCTGTGAAGCACATGCAACCCTCAACCAGAAAATCACAGGTCTTCATTGTGCTGATTGCTGCAATCAAAGGGGAAAATCTCCTCTGAGTAAAGTTTCAATTCCTGATCTCTTCACTGACATGTCCATATGTTATCTTAATATTGGAACAGAAGTAATTTGCCCCTGCTTTCTTCTGGGTTTTTTTTTTTTTGCTTGTTTTAAAGTCTAGCCTATAACTTTGAAATCTCTGATGATTTCTCATCCCATATTTCCCAAGCCCAAATCTGCTTAATTTCTTGAAAATTCTTCAGTGCTATCTAAATTGAGCAGACTAGCAATGTGAATGTTTTCCCGCCAGGATAACTTTTCCACAAGCAATCCAACTCTCTGGCAAAATCCCAGCCAGGCATGGTTCAGCAGAAACAAATAATAGTAATCACAGCTAAAATCCCATGGCTGTGCAAAAGCCTAAGCCTATTTATTTTTGTTCTGGGAGATAAACTGTTTTTTTTTTCTTTTCAATATCCAAGTAGTTCCTTTAATTGAATTATTGATCTTTCAACCAGGCTGAAACACACTAAGCAGTCTTCAGTTTTACCATTGAATTTCCCCAGCCTTTACTCGTCATTTATCAAAATAAAAAGGTCAAGTGCATACATTTGCTTATTCCTGTTCTATTCTATTCCATTTGTTAAAGTAGACTTGCTGACCTGATGTGTCCATGTATTAGATGACAGCTCTGTGATTCACATGTTTGGCTGATGTGACATGATGGCAGCAACAACAAGCATATCTGGGGGAATGTCCATTTTGATAAGGCCACTCTATTGCAATTTATCCTCTGTTCTAGCTTTTTTAAAGGATTTTTTAAATTGGTCATTCGTAACAATATTATTATATTCATGCTTTTTTTGGTTACTCATGTGGCTTTTTGCCAGCAACTGAAGGACGAAAACTAATCAAGGGCTCTGGGTTTTCCTTTGCGGTTTCTCCTTTGTGTAGTTTAAAAACGCCCTTTTTTTTTTCTTTTAACAAGCTTGAGTGCATTTTAATCAAAAGTTAAAGCAAGAGTCATCAATCTGTTCAAGCTTTGATGCTCTTCTTTCATTTCTTCTGCTGCAGCAGGATTTATAACTACCATTTTTCCTAAAGACAGGTGGGCCTTTCTCTGCCCCTGAAGGCCATAATAATGTCTTTCTGAAGTCTCTCTCTCCTTCTCTCTCACATACACTCAGTCTTCTGAATGCTGTCTAATGATGTAGATTTTCTGTTCTGAAATTGTCTCTCTTTAAAATGGTATTCCTTTTGGTTTTGCCTCCTAACCACTGTCGATGGGACTGACAGATTTCTTTTGATCATTGTTGTTTTTTAGGAAAGGGAAGTGCATGCTTGAATGTTTAATGCAAGTATCACTACCAACAGCCACAACAAAAATAGTCATGTTTGTGGGCCCAAATTTATGAAAATTCTCTCCACTTTTAAAAAGTATTATTTTCAGGCCAAATCTGCATTGACCCGTGTGAAACTTAGCATATCCCCATATGTAAGATCATAATTCATGTGTACTGTTGTGTATGCAATATAATTAATAAAGTGTGAGCTTGGAGTAAGTGCAGGGTTCTGGCCCTGCACTTCTGATTGGCTGTTTAGTGGCCAGACTGGATTGGCCCGTTCCGGGGAATCCGATTGGCCCTTAACAGAGAGTTCTTATAGGTTATAAAAGCTAGCGTTCCTAGCTTGTTATTGGTTAAACGTTACAAGGTTTGCCTATATAAGGCGGGTTTTACTGATATTAAATGAGCAAGTCACGATGTAAATAAAGAGCTGAAGTTCATTGTTCAGAAACTTGTCTCCATTCTTTCTCGCCCATGCTCAAAATATAACACTGGCGACGAAAGTGGGATGTGGAAACATCTGAACCAACGAAACTTCGAAGAACACTGAGCATGTGACAGACGACGCCAACAATGGAACCATGTCCAGCGGCATCGTACCACCCGCTCCGTTCGATCCAACACAAGAAGACTGGGAGTCTCACATGGATCGTTTCCAAATGTTCCTAGAGACGAACAACTTAAAGGACACCACAGCCAGGAAGAAACAGGCGATGTTCCTAACGCATTGTGGTCCAACCGTATTTAAGATGGCTAAAGGACTAGCCAAACCCCGAGAAGTGAAGGCCATGGATTGGGATGACCTCGAACCTATCCTGTGAGACCACTACGCCCCGATCGTGCCTACGCTCATGAGATGCCACGAGTTTTATCAAAGAAGCCAGCGAAAGGGAGAAAGCATGGCCGACTTCATAGCAGACCTCCGAAATTTGGGAGGCCTCTGCAGATTCACCGATCTAGAAGAAGCACTAAGAGATCGCATAGTTCTGGGATTAGATGCACCAGGCGTCCAAAGCAAGCTGATGGAGAAAGGCGACATCAGCCTTGCCAACGCCATTGCCGATGCTACCACAGCGGAAGCAACCAAGAAGTCGGCTGCACAACTACGCTGCAACCGCGTTCCGGTACCTCCACCGACAAGCGACATTTTATACAAGTCGGAAGGACAGCTGGCGACAATGCACCACGAAGACCTCTCTTCGTCGTCAGACAGCGACGAAGAGGGGATCCATCAACTGTGGCTGAAGCCCTTACGCCCTTGTGCTGGCTGTGGAGCCAACCATGCCAGATCCGAATGCAGATTCCGCGACGCACTCTGCCATGAGTGCAGGAAACGAGGCCACATCGGACGGGTCTGCCGCAGCTTGCCAGGACCCAGCCAGGCCTCAAAAAGGGCTAACTATCACCAATTGACAGGAAACCGTCCTGTAAGATGAGAGCCAGTAAACCACTTCTACAGAAATCGAGCTTTGCAGAGAGAAGAGGCTCACCATACTATCACTATCGGTCACGCCTCAGCTTTGGACACTAAGAAAATCCGAGTCATGGTAGCCATCGAGAACTAGCCTTGCCACATGGAGGTTGACTCGGGATCGTCCCTCTCGATGGTGTCATGGAAGACACTCAAGCAACTCATCCCCACAATTCAATGCCAAGATCTCCGTTTCCAACGCCTCATCCTCAAGGACTACCAAGGGAATCGAATCCCCATCGTCAGGTCCTGCCGAGTCCAAGTCTCTTTCAAGAAGCACACAGCATACTTACCTTTAACGGTCATCGATAGAGATAGGCCTAGCCTACTGGGCCTCCAATGGTTCGCACCACTCAGCATTGAAGTGGCCGGCGTAAACTGAGTCGGTGGCTGTGACTGGGAGGAAGACCTTATCTCTGAGTTCAGGGATGTCTTCGCGGACAGCTTAGGTGAGTACAAGGGGACCCCAATCTCATTCATCTTAGATCCAAAAATAGCTCCCATTCGCCTAAAGCCCCGCTGAATTCCGTTTGCCTTAAAATCAAAAATCGACGAACAACTCGACAAACTGATAGCCCAGGGGGTGTTGGAGCCCATCGATCACTCCCCGTGGGAAACTCCTATTGTAACACCCATTAAGCCAGACAGGTCAATACGAATTTGTGGGGACTACCGGGCCACTTTGAACCACGCCCTGCAGCAGAACGCATATCCAGTTCCGGTGGTGCAGCACCTCCTCCATTCCCTGAGGGGCGGGAAAGTTTTCGCTAAATTGGATTTAGCTCAGGCATATCAGCAATTACCAGTAGATGAAAAAACGGCACATGCCCAAACTATTGTGATGCACCGAGGTGCCTTTAAATGTACCCGGCTGCAATTCGGAGTAAGTGTAGCCCCGGGGATTTTTCAGAGCCTTATGGAAAGGTTATTGCAAGGGATTAAGGGCGTGGTCCCCTATTTTGACGATGTATTAATTGCAGCCCCTACAAAAAATATCTTACAGGACTGGTTAAAATTAGTCCTAAAAAAATTCCAAGAGGCTGGTCTTAAGGTTAAAAAAAACAAATGTAAATTGTGTACTGACAGTGTTGAGTTTTTAGGGTACCTGATTGATAGCCAGGGCATTCACCCTACCGAAAGTAAATTAAAAGCGATCAAAAATGCTCCCAGGCCAAGAAACAAGGCCAATCTCCAGGCATTCCTAGGCCTCATGAATTTTTATAATGTATTTTTACCACACAAAGCAACTGTCGCTGAACCGTTACACCGATTGTTAAATGAAAAAGCAATTTGGTTATGGGGTTACCGCGAAGAACAGGCATTCCAAAATGTTAAAAAACTGCTCACTTCTGACTCTGTACTCATGCAGTATAACGAGACTTTGCCGTTAGTTATAACCTGTGATGCATCGCCTTTCGGGGTGGGCGCCATTTTGAGCCACGTACTGCCTAATGGGAACGAAGCCCCTGTTGCATATTTTTCAAAGACTCTGTCAAAAACGGAGTGGAACTATGGACAAATTGATAAAGAAGCCCTCGCAATTGTCTCAGCTGCGAAAAGATTTCACGAATACGTGTATGGTAGGGTTTTTACTATTGTGACTGACCACAAGCCGTTATTGGGGTTAATAGCCGGAGATAAGCCAACTCCCTACATATTATCCCCTAGGATGACCCGATGGTCAGAATTCTTAGCTGCTTATAACTATCGGCTGCAATACCGCCTGGAGAAGGCCATTCCCCACGCTGACGCATTGAGCCGAGCACCGCTTCCAGAGACTCTCGACGATCCGGCACCAATGGTAACCACGTTGCAAATCGAAGTGCTCAACTCGCCGCCACTGACCACCCGAGATATCGCGAGAGAAACCAAACGCGACCACACCCTAGCACGCGTCCTAGGCTGGGTAGAACGTGGATGGCCATTGGACCAGTTATCAGATGACTTCACACCATTCAAAACTCGACAGACCGAACTCTTCTCCCAGAAAGGCTGTGTCATCTGGGGTGATAGAGTTGTTATTCCAGAATGGCTCCGAAAAGCGCTGCTGAGAATTTTGCACGATGGCCACCCCGGCATCGTGCAAATGAAAGCCCTTGCACGAAGCTACGCACGGTGGCCAGGCATTGACAAGCAAATCGAACAGTGGGTAAAAGCTTGTCCCAAATGCCAAGAAGTCAGCAATGCCCCACGAAAAGCCATGCCTACTGAATGGGAAACACCACGTGGACCCTGGTCCTGAATTCACCTGGACTTCGCGGGGCCAACCAAGGGCCACACCTTTCTTCTAACTGTCTATGCCTACTCCAATTGGCTCGAAATTCATCGCATGACGACTACGACCTCCGAGGCGGTCATCAAGATTCTAAACAGACTCTTTGCAACCCACGGATTACCAGACGTCCTGGTATCCGATAACAGCCCACAATTTACTGCACTAGCGTTCGAGCAGTACCTCGCTGACCGCGGCATCCGCCATGCGCTCACCTCGCCTGCGCATCCTGCGAGCAATGGCCGAGCAGAACGCATGGTTCAATTTGTGAAGAAAACTTTGCAAAAGGTAGACTACGACAACATTGATAACAAGGTCAACCAAATCCTCTTTTTGCAACACATCACCCCACATAGCGTCACCAACAAAACTCCCGCTGAGCTGCTAATGGGACGAAAGCTCCGCTCCCACCTTGACCAGTTGCACCCTGCATATGAACCAGAGAAACCACTAGGATCCAGCGGCCCCTGTTGCACCTTCCAGGTAGGAGACCTGGTTTATGCAAAAAACCTATCGGGTGACCCGTTGTGGGTTGAAGCGACAGTAGTACGTGTAACCGGCCCTAGATCCTACCTTGTGCAATGCCTTGATGATAAACTTTGGAAATGGCATATCAACCAATTATGGTCGCAGCTTGCACCGGCCAATTCGCAACTCCCCTATGACCAAACTGGGGGGGGGAGGTACGGAAGAAGATGAAGCCTTAGGAAACCTATTCGAAGGAAACGACGATTTAATTGAAACTCAGGAAGTGGAGCCGGAGGGAGAAACGTCTGCACCTCAGGGAATCGAGGAAAATATGGGCAACGACGTGGAAGTGAACTCTGAACCAGAGACAGCCCCACTTCCAGACAACGATCTACCTCAGCGAGATTGCAACCAGCCGATACAATGAAAATCAAAGAGACTAAAAAGACAACCGTCCTATTTAAGGGACTATGTAACTGCGCCCTGAACTAAGGGACCAGGGGGAAGGGGTTTTGTGTAAGCAATATAATTAATAAAATGTGAGCTTGGAGTAAGTGCAGGGTTCTGGCCCTGCACTTCTGATTGGCTGTTAAGCGGCCAGACCGGATTGGCCCATTCCGGGGAATCTGATTGGCCCTTAACAGAGAGTTCTTATTGGTTATAAAAGCTAGCGTTCCTAGCTTGTTATTGGTTAAACATTACAAAGTTTACCTAAATAAGGTGGGTTTTACTGATATTAAATGAGCAAGTCACGGTGTAAATAAAGAGCTGAAGTTCACCGTTCAGAAACTTGTCTCCATTCTTTCTCGCCCATGCTCAAAATATAACATGTACCATTTCATAAAAATAGAAATAATTATTCACAATTATTCATGAATACAATAATAACATGCTTACAACTGGAATAGGAAAATGTTAAAACAGTTCCACCTTTATATAAGATTGCTCATTCCTTAATACTGCTGAGGCCCCACCCTTACATAATGACTATTGTTATGATAAAATGTTGCACTTCCAATTTCTACCACTACATAGTGCTACCAGATCCCAAACTAATAATTTTGTACAGATGACAAATAAAAGAAGCTGTTCTGTACAGTCATTAGCATACTTGCAAGCATTGCACTGTGATTGGCCAAAGCGCACGGCAATCTCATTGGCCGAGCGAGCCGCACTGATTGGCCCGTAACGAATCCCCTGCGATTGGTGGAAACTAATCGCGGGAGATTCAAAGTGGTGCCATTGGCCGTGGCCACCGCAGCCAGAGAATAAAAGCCGTTGTTTTTCCCTTGAATCCCGAGCCAAACTTGGGACCAAATAAAGAGCTGAAACTGAGTCACTGGCTCTGAGTCTCCTTTCCCACGATGGACACGACACTGGCAACGAAGGTGGGATCCCGAGACTAACCCTCATCAAGCATGTGTCCTGAGGAAGCGAGACTGACAAGATGGCCAGCATTGCACTGCCCGCAACCTTTAACCCAGCTACCGAGGACTGGGAATCGTACACAGACCGATTCCTAATGTTTCTTGAAAGTAGCAACTTGAAGGATGCAACCGGGCAGAAGAAAAGAGCCATCTTTCTAACACACTGCGGGCCCACAGTGTTCAAGATGGCAAAAGCTCTTGCAAAACCCAGGGATGTGAAGGAGATGGACTGGGCTGACCTCGAGCCATTGCTCCGAAACCACTATGCCCCCGCTGTGCCCACCCTCATCAGGTGGCACGATTTCTACCAGCGGGACCAGAGATTGGGTGAGATCATCAGCGACTTTGTGGCTGATCTACGGAGCCTAGGGGGCATGTGCGGGTTCTCGGACATGGACGAGGCTTTGCGGGACCGTGTTGTGCTCGGACTCAGTGACCCAGTCCTACAAAGCCGGCTGATGGCAAAAGGCGACATCGCCCTCACCGACGTCCCCGCTGAAGCCACCGCAGCCGAGGTAACCCAGAAATCGGTGAATCGAATGCGGAGACCGGACACCGGGGAACGCACCGCGACCACCGAGACGGGCCGGGCAACTGAGGCCCACCCAGAAGCAAGCCACCGGGAAACCACCACCCATCATGGCGACTTCCACTCCACCTCTGACACCACAGATGAGGAAGAAGAAATACATCGGCTCCAGACGGGACGAGATCAGTGCGATCGGCGGAGTCGTAAGTCGAGGACACTCACCAAACCGGAGAGAAATTACAGTCAACTGGACAAAGAGACCCTGGCTATCGTCACCGCAGTGAAGAGGTTCCACGAGTACCTCTACGGCCACACGTTCACCATCATCACTGATCACAAGCTGCTGCTGGGAATCCTGGCAGGGAACAGGGCCACCACGAACATTCTATCTCCTAGAATGACAAGGTGGTCTGAATTCCTTGCCACCTACAGCTACCGGCTCACACACCAACCGGGGAAGACAATCACCCACGTAGACGCCCTGAGCCGCACGCCGTTACCTGACCTAGACATCGACCCAGCACCCATGACAGCCACCCTCAGCATAGAGACTCTGCCCGATCTACCCATAACCGCATCAGACATTGCCCGCGAGACTAATAAAGACAAACGTCTGGCGCAGGTGTTACATTGAGTAGAAAAGGGGTGGCCGGAAAAGGACGATGACGAATCATTCAGGACATTCCGGAACTGGCAAACAGAACTCTCATTACAAAAAGGTTGTGTATTTTGGGGGAATAGGGTTGTTATTCCGGAAAAGTTACAAGGGAAGGTATTGGAGTTGTTACACGAGGGGCACCCAGGCATATTTAGAACAAAAGCCCTGGCCAGGAGTTACGCCTGGTGGCCAGGGATGGATAAGCAAATCGAGACTTGGGTGGCAACATGCAAACATTGCCAAGAAACCAGACTGAGCCCTCCCGCAGCACCAATCCTGGAATGGGAAAACCCCAGGGGACCATGGTCCAGGATTCACATAGATTTTGCCGGGCCCACGAAAGGACATATATTCCTTATCACGGTAGATGCTTACTCCAACTGGTTGGAGATAAGCAACATGAAAACCACCACCACGGAGGCCGTGACCAAGGAACTCAGCAAGCTGTTCACAACCCACAGCCTCCTAGATGTCATCGTGTTGGATAACGGGCCCCAATTTACCTCGCTGGAATTTGAAAAATTCCTAGCGGAACAGGGCATACGACACGCACTGACAGCACTGGCACATTTGGCGGCGAACGGGAGGGCGGAACGGATGGTTCAATTCACAAAAAAAAAAACCATCCAAAAAATTGAACACGGGGAAATCCAAGAAAAAATAAACAAAATGCTCTTTATACAACACATAACCCCGAACACGACTACCAACAAAAGCCCAGCAGAACTATTAAGGGGGAGGAAATTAAGGTCCCCACTCGACAGACTGCACCCCACATACAACCCAGAAAAACCCCCAAACTCCTCAAGCAAAAACCAAACATTCTCCCCAAGTGATGCAGTCTACGCAAAGAACCTTACCGGAGATCCACTTTGGGTACTGGCAACTATAACCCAGTTGACAGGTCCCCACTCGTACCGGCTGCAAACAACCGACAGACAAACATGGAAACGCTACATCGATCAAATAAGATCGAGAACAACCACGGGAAACACAACCGACACGCAAACAGACACAGACAGCCCCCATAACACAAACCAAGAGGGGAGAGAAGACCCCGGGAACCAAAAACCAATAGAAAGAAACCAGCTATACTCACTGGCAAGCAGCCAGCTCGAAGCCTCACCAGGGAGAAGCAGCCAGGCCAGCTCAACCAGCCCAGAATGACCAGGTGGGAGCGGCAACAACCACAGCTCAACCAGCCCGGGTAGACCGGGAGGGAGCTGCGACGAAAGGCCCGGCGAGGCCTTCCAGGCGGTTCCATCAACGAGGCAGAGAGCAACACCGAACCTGACCGAACCAGCCGGGAGCCAAGCAACAACTAACCTGCGCAGGTCAAGTAGGCAAGTACGAAGCCCCGCCTACTTACAGGACTACATTACGTAGGACTGTACCAAGAGGGGAGAGGTGTTCTGTACAGTCATTAGCATACTTGCAAGCACTGCGCTGTGATTGGCCAAAGCGCATGGCAATCTCATTGGCCGAGTGAGCCGCACTGATTGGCCCGTAATGAATCCCCCGCGATAGGTGGAAACTAATCGCGGGAGATTCAAAGCAGTGCCATTGGCCGCGGCCACCATGGCCAGAGAATAAAATCCGTTGTTTTTCCCTTGAATCCCGAGCCGATCTTGGGACCAAATAAAGAGCTGAAACTGAGTCACTGGCTCCGAGTCTCCTTTCCCACAACGGACACGACAGAAGCTGCTGGAATGAATTAACCCATAATTTCACTAGATGTTCTGCTCTCTGCTCAATTTGGCTGAAAGTGAGGATAAGATAAAATATAATAAGCATCTTCTATCTAGTCAAAGTACCCAATAAATAAAATTGCCTGGCTATGTGGACTGAATAACAATTACCTCAGAGACAAAACAGATATTAAATATTTAAAATATGCCTTTAAAGCTAAGCCTCACATACATTTAAGTGGTTTATTAATTCCAGATTTATTAAGCTAAGAAGTGTTAAGAAAATCAAAAGAAAGCTCTAAAGATAACCTTAAGTTTCCTTACAATGATAAGAAATCAAATTAATGACATTTAAAGGGAGTGAAACTCTGGTCAGTCTCAAAGAATTCTGCTTGATTGAACAGCCCTAAATTCTTTCATGGCAGGTTCTGACTCAAATTTGTCTTGAACTCCTAGATTATATGAATCTTTTTCCAACAATTTGTAACAATATCCTTCAGTGTTATAATGGACCAAGTCCCCTGAATAAGATTTGGAATTTGTTTTCAATTACAGTGCAGAGTTTTTTTAAAAAGAGTAAGAAGAGAGAAATAATGTTTTAGTGTTCTAAAATAGCTAACACATTTTTGAACATTCATATTCATTTCCAAGCCCATCCTACCCATTTGGAAATCACAATGTGGATGCAGGATTAACTATAGGCTAAAGCAGAGTAGGCACTGGCCTAGGTGTGCCATGATGTTAGGGTTCTACAATATGATTTTAAAAACACCCCTCTGTACATGCATCAGTTTCCACATCAGTCAACTCCCACTGTGCACAAGCAAAAGGTTAGGAAAGTAGATGGCTTTTGTGTATCTCCAGATACTTTGATTTGTTTAAAAAAATACAGATTCTCAAACTGATGATGACATAACCATCACGCGCTACAATTACCTGATATATATTTTAATGGCTCTGCATGTAAAGCATTTTGGAAATGTTTGTAATATAATACATACATGTGAATTATAGGCAAATTTCTTAAGAGGGGCACCATTGTTTGAGGTGGTCTAGGGATGCCATATACCCTTGAGCCATCCCTGAATTTGACCATAGCAATAATGCCAGTGGCAGGTAAGCAGGAATGCCTGCATCCTGGATTCCCAAAAAGTGCCCAGAGCCATCAATACTCCTACAGACACCTCCCATGGTACCTGCAAGACTTTTTAAAGACTTTTAAGGCTTTAGAAGGGGTACATTAGAATATTGTTATGAAAAGGAAAAGTGCCACAAATTAGGAAATGCACAAGCTGTTCAGCTAGACAGAGGGGAATAATTTCACCAGATTCCCATTTAAGAAATTGTTATTTTTTAATATTTTATTAGAGTTTATTATAATATAAAATACAAATAGGAACAAAGGTTAGACAGGAAAGGAGAAAGGGGACTGCAGAGAGAAAAAGAAAAAAAGAAAAAAATTCTGACTTTTTCCATTGCAGTACCCTACAAAATACAGTTACAACCTCAAATTTTTGCTTCATCAAAATGTGCCTGTTGGTCCTCAATGAGTACAGATTTTTAGCCTAATATTCCTTTTCCTATTAGGCTCCTAAAATGCAAATGGAAGCCAAGTAAATGTAAAATTGGACATAATCAAAAGAAATTAAATGTCATTGTATATCACAGCAAATGTAAGAGAGAGCACCTTCTTGTTAGATCAAGCTAATGATGCGAGATGACAGATAGGATTATCACCCTTGTCAAATTTAATAATACAAATCAGGAGTAAACAATTTTTTCCCAAACTGAGTGGCACAAAACTGGCATTGGAAAAAAAAAAAGTGAAGATGCAGTTATTAGTGAATCTCCATCAGTCAATACTCTGCTAAACCTCTTGCTGATGGGGGATATCACTTTATACGACTCTCTCCAACAAAAACAGCTTCTGAGGAAAGAGCTGTTGGCCTAATTGCAGGGAAATAAAGTTGGCAAGAGAAGCTTGGAACAGTGAGACTTGAGAGAGGTCCATCAAAGGAGATTTGTGATAATGCAGTAGATGGAAGGAGTATAGCTGAATACCTTTAATGATACATGAAAGGAGGAGGAGGAGGAGGCAGCAGTTATTCCGAAAGTGGCAGAGCAGTCTCTTTATGACTTTATTACATAAAATCAGGAGGACAATTGCATAGAGCTTCATCGAATGAGGTCTTTGCGACTGAAATGATAAGCCGGGTGGATTATCTTCATTCTAAAAGTAATGTTAAAAGATGATGCCCCAAGTTATTTCAATATGTGAGGTCTTCCTGCAGACATCTGTCTATTGCAGGAGTGTCAAACTGACATCGTCATGGCATCGTCACATGACATATTGGGACTTTCTTCCCCTTTGCTAAACCAGGCAGGGGTGTGGCCAGCACATGATGCATCCGGCCCACAAGCCGCGAGTTTGACAGCCCTGGTCTATTGGGTCATGCCTTTAGGGAAGCAAGAACAATTGACAAAAGTATCCCATCAGGCTCAAGATCTCTTGGCCTTTGTTGATTTCGGGACTGCTTTTGATTCCATTTCAAGAGAAAATGTATGGGAAACACTTAAGGTCTTGTCAGCCAATAGGTGTTTGTTCTTATTCCTATATAAATTATATGATAACAGAAACATATGAAAGATAGAATCTACAATGTCAGCTTTCTAATCCAGTTCCAACACAGAGAAGTGTGAAATTGATATTAGTATCCTCATGTGTTTGTTTTATTTTTATAAATACATATAATTTTATTTTTATATTCACTCAGTAGTTTAATGTCTTGGAGCCTCTAAACTGGTTGGGAAGCATATGGCAATTTTACTGGATACTTGTAAAACTGGCTGTACCAGCCTACAGATGCCCTAGAAAAGCCTTAAGAGCTCTTAAGCAATATCGATCATCCCTGACAAAGAACAAACATTTTAGTCTTCGCTAAAAGATGAACTATGTAAAAATGGAGTGCTGATAGTACCAGCTGTACAGTCAAATGGGTCAAGTGTTTTAACTATCACGGTGTGGTATTTCATGACTGAGGAAGAAAGAAATCTGAAGTTCAACAGATGAATCTATTCCTCCATATGAATATAGCAGCTGTTCCATTTTTTTTTCATTCGAAAAGAGGTAGCATTGTTCTAGCATTATAGCAACGATAATGTTGTTTACCAGCCTCTAACTCGACTTTTATAGAGAGTCCAACTAGCAATATACTTTAGTTTTGTCTGAGAAGAGAAAGATCAGAGAAGAGCAACAAAGATGATTAGAGGACTGAAGGCAAAAATATATGAAGAACAGTTGCGGGAACTGGGTATGTCTAGTGATAAGAAGGACTAGGGGTAACATGACAACAATGTTCCAATATTTGAGGGGCCGTCACAAAGAAGATGGAGGTCAACCTATTCTCCAAAGCACCTAAAGGAAGGATAAGAAGCAATTGATGGAAACTAATCAAGGAGAGAATCAACCTAGAACTACGAAGAAATTCCCTGGCAGTGAGAACAATTAACCAGTGAAACAGCTTGCCTTCAGAAGTTGTGGGTGCTCCATCATTGGAGATTTTTAAGAAGAGATTGGAGTGGTTTGAAGGTCTTGAGAAGGGGTTGGATGCAAGGACCCTTCCAACTCCGTTATTCTATTAATAGAACCATGGCCCGCATGCAGGGAGGAGCTTCAAAAATTTCAGCAACTGGTTCTCCACCTGGTTGCTGGGTGGGCATGGCCATGGTGAGCATGGCCTAGTTGGACCCCTGCACCATGTTGGGGGGGTGTTTTCACCCTTCCCGGACTCTAGAGGCTTTCCTTGAGCCTCTGGGAGGGCGAAAACAGCCTCCCCAGGCTCCGGACGCCCTCCAGAGGCTGGAAACAAGCCCATTTCCAGCATTCAGGAGCCTCCGGGTGGCTCATTTTTCAACCTCCCCAAGCTTCCACATGGGTCCTGTACTTACCTGGCATCCAAAATGGGCCACATGGAGATTCCTGGGAGGGGAGGGGTGGGAGGGACAGGGCAGGGTGGCCAGGACCAGCGGGGGGGGGGGTTTGCCAGTTCACTGAACTGCACAGAATCTTAGCTAGAGGATCGCCCAAACCCATGCAAACCTGTAGCAGCCAACCCCTGCCCACATGGTTTTATGCAGACCCGGGTGTGCACATGTATCACCTCTCCTGCAGGAGCTGCATTGATTGGCGATTTGCTTCCCGGTGCAATTCAAGGTGCTGGTTGTCACCTTTAAAGCCCTCAATGGCTTGGGACCAGGTTATCAGGGGGACTGTCTCTTGCCAGTCACATCTACCTGACCCATCATAGTGGGGAACCAGGGAATGTTGTGGGTCCCATCCCCAAGGGAGATACATCTGGTGGGAGCCAGAAGAAGGGCCTTCTCCATCATGACTCTCTCTGGAACATCATTCCCCCCACAGATTAGAACAGCCCTTGCTCTAATACTCTTCCAGAAGGCACTGAAGACCTGGTTCTGCCAGCGGGCCTGGGGACCCAGAGCAGAATGGAGCCCATCAAATGGCTCATGTGATCTGCTGTTGCTGGGGCAGGGGGGTGGGAGTTGGGGGGTGATTTTGTTATATTATACTATATTAATTTATTTGATTCTTTTTATTAGTTTTTATTGTTTTAAATGTGGTTTTATATTCTGTAAGCTGCCTTGAGTTGCTATGGGCGAATAGGCGGCAATATAAATTCACTAAATATATAAATATAGGATCTATATTTTTGACAACCCCCTTTCAAGCTCCTAGATATGTTCCTAATGCACTTTGAATAACTTGTAAATTGTGTTACTAGGGCTGAAGGTAGATTTTTGCATAATTAATAATTAAAGTTAAAACTTCTCCCAATGGGACTAGTTGTCATAATGCTAATTATTTTAAATCTAGCTGGATGAAAGCTTTCTGCCAAGGAGGCTGTGAATCCTATTCCTGCCCTAGGCAGGAAAGCCAAGCAGCCTGTTGTAAGGGGAAGAACATAGGTGTGACTTAGGCATAATACCTGAAAAATTAAAATCCTGATGGGGAAACCTCACTGGGAATCAGGCTACTCTTTTCCTGCTTTAATTGTCCTTAAATAGAGCATGGTAAAATACTCGTCCTTCTGTTGTGTTTTATAGTAGATTTAACAACCCTCTTTTTAATGAAGGTGTTTAATCTTGTGGCTTTGAAACCTCTGTAATGACTGTTTTTCTTTATTATGTTTTCATGTTTTTCTTTATTGCATATTTTCACAAGATGAATATGTACTCAAATAATATGGCCTCTTTTATTACCTTTTTCCTGTTTTCGATGTTCCTTACATTTGGGGGATACTAGTCTTACTAAGGCAACTACATTTTGCATAGTAATAAATCCACCAAGAAATTATCAGGGATTCATTTCTTATTTGTCAACAGTCTTCAGATTCTATAGTTAGTCTGTGCATTTTATGTCTGGATAATTATATTCCTGATCTTCGACTATTACAAAGTTGCAAAGTAAAATATGGCTTTGAGACTTGGAACCTCTTTTAATTTTTGTTGTGTTTTATGCTGTAATTTTAAAAATCATTTATGTTGCCTTTTGCTGATGTTTCTTTCTTTTGAGAGCCTCCTTCATTTCCCTAATAGCCTAACGCCTAGCCTTATGTAAGGCCAATTTTGTGCTGTGAATCTTTTTTTTTCCCCATAGAGTTGTTAAACTCTGCAGACCTGATTCTCATGCAGAGCAACACAGCAGTCCCAGAAAGGAAGACAATAAGAACGGGAGGTCTCTGTTGGTCATAAAAGATATACTGAAGCAAAGTTCACATGTTGGTTCTGCAGTAGTGTGCAGTAATGACTTGCATAAATAAGCAGTCTTGAGTGAGAGTATTCCCCCAGCTGAAAGTGTTCTGTCCCTAATTAGCATTCTTGAGATCCCCGCGCTTTGATTGGCCAAAGCGTGGGGCACTCTGATTGGTCAGGCGAGCCGCGCCGATTGGCTCGCTAAGAATCTCCCGCAATTGGTCCATTCGGTAGATTCAAAGCGGTGCCATTGGCCGCGGCCGCTGCGACTAAAGGAATAAAAGCCGTGAGCTTTTTCCTTTGCCACAGTTCGGTTCCAACTTCAAATAAAAGAGCATGATTTGAAGTCACCGACTCCTGGCATCATTTCGCGGACACAACACTGGCGACGAAGGTGGGATCCAGACCCTGAACCGAACCACGTGTCCGACGGAAGCCAGACGAACCACCACGATGGCGAAAATCGCACACCCCGCACCCTTCAACCCCGCTACCGAGGACTGGGAATCATACTCCGACCGATTCCGCATGTTCCTCGAGTGCAGCGACCTGAAGGACGCCACCGGCCCCATGAAGCGCGCCGTCTTCCTGACCCACTGCGGGACCGAGGTATTCAAGATGGCCAAGGCGCTTGCCAAACCCGCCGATGCGACCGCGATGGACTGGGACGTCCTCGAGCCAATACTTCGGCGGCACTACGCTCCAGAGGTACCCATCCTGATCCGACGCAACGAATTCTATCGTCGGGACCAACGGTCGGGTGAGAGTTTCAGCGACTTCGTCACCGAGCTACTGCGCCTAGGGGGGCTCTGTGAATTCGACAACCTGAACGATGCCCTGCGAGACAGAATCGTGCTCGGTTTGTGGGACCCCGTCCTCCAGAGCCGGCTGATGGCCAAGGGCAACATCAGCCTAGCAGACACCCTCACCACAGCCGCAGCCGCCGAAGCAACCTGAACATACGCCGACCGCATGCGCAGACTGAACACTGGGGACCGCAGCGGAAACAACAACCCGGCGAGCTCAACCGAGGCCCAACCTGAGACGACCACCCACCAGGGCGACTTCCACTTGGCATCGGGCACTTCCGATGACGAGGAGGACATCCATCGCCTCCAGACAGGCCGCAACCCACGGAACCGGCAGGGTCATCAGTCGAGGACCAACTGTGCCGGTTGCGGCGGCGACCACCCCAGGTCAGAATGCCGGTTTTTCGAATCGATCTGCCGGCATTGCAAAAAGAAGGGACACATTGCCCGTGTCTGCCACCTTAAAAAGAACCACAGCCCGGCACGATGGGACCAGAGCGACCGGAGGAGAGAGAGCACACCACCCCGGACCAGAGATTGCCCCTCGGACAACAGATGGGACCGGAACAGACGATCCCTGTGAGGCGGCGATAACCGGCGAAGAGAGGAGACCCATCAGACGGTCACCATCGGCCACGCCATAACCAATGACGCCCGGAAGGTCCACGTGGAGGCAGGCATCGAGGGCGAGCCATGCAAAAAGGAGGTGGACCCCGGGTCCTACCTCTCCATGATATCATGGCATGAAATAAAGCGCTTGGTGCCTACCCTCCAAAGGAGGAACCTAGACAGCCAGAGACTCATTGTAAAGGTCTACCAGGGAAACTGCATCCCGGTAGTCGGAACCAAACACTTCAACATCACATATAAAGGGCACACTGAAAGGCTTCCCCTGACAATCGTCGACCACGACCGCCCAAGCCTACTGGGACTGCAATGGTTCGCCCCGCTCGGCATCGCAGTCACGGGAGTCGACCACGTCACCGACGACAGCTGGGAGCAGCAACTGGCCCGGGAATTCCAAGAGGTCTTCGACGGAAACCTAGGCAAGTACCGAGGGCCCCTTATATCATTCAGCCTAGACCCAAACGTCCCCCCAAAACGCCTGAAACCAAGGCGGGTGCCATTTGCACTTAAACCCAAGATAGACGAGCAAATTGACAAGCTCGTCAAGCAAGGGGTCCTACAGCCAATAGACCACGCCCGGTGGGAGACCCCCATAGTCACCCCGATCAAGCCCGATGGGTCATTGAGGATCTGTGGGGACTATAAGGCCACCCTAAATGGCGCGCTACAACAAAGCGCCTACCCCGTCCCAGTAGTGCAACACCTACTGCACTCACTGGGAGGGGGCAAGGTTTTCGCCAAGCTCGACCTCGCCCAGGCGTACCAACAGTTGCCAGTCGACGAGCAAACGGCAGAAGTGCAAACCATAGTCACCCACCGGGGGGCATTTAAATGCAACCGACTCCAATTCGGAGTCAGCGTGGCACCGGGAATATTCCAAAGCCTAATGGAAAGACTACTGCAAGGCATCAAGGGGGTGGTACCGTACTTCGACGACATCCTATTGTCGGCAACCAACCAAGCCAAACTAGAGGGTCGCCTAAGGGAGGTCCTAACCAAATTTAAAGAGACCGGGCTCAAAGTCAAGAGGGAGAAATGCCAACTATACACAAAACGGGTAGAATTCCTAGGATACCTCCTAGACCGTCACGGCATCCACCCCACAAACCAAAAAATCAAGGCCATCAAAGAAGCCCCCACACCCAAGTCGAAGACGGAACTACAGGCATTCCTGGGGCTACTTAACTTTTACAATGTTTTCCTGCCCCAAAAGGCCACGGTGGCGGAGCCCTTGCATAGGCTCCTGGACAAGGCGGCGACCTGGACTTGGGGGAAACGCGAGCAAGCCGCCTTCCAAAGAACAAAGGACCTCCTCACTTCGGACGCCGTCCGTATACAATATAACGAGACCCTACCTCTGGCCGTCACATGCGACGCATCACCCTTCGGCGTCGGCGCTGTCCTCAGCCATACCCTCCCCGACGGAAAAGAAGCGCCCATCGCGTTCTTTTCAAGGACCCTCACCAAACCGGAGCGGAACTATAGCCAGCTGGACAAAGAGGCTCTGGCTATCGTTGCCGCCGTAAAACGATTCCACAAGTATCTCTACGGCCGGACTTTCACCATCATAACCGACCACAAGCCGCTGCTGGGAATCCTTGCAGGAAACCGGGCCACCCCGAACATTCTGTCTCCCCGAATGACAAGGTGGTCCGAGTTCCTGGCAGCCTACAACTACGGACTCATACACAGACCGGGTAAGACGATCTCCCATGCAGACGCCTTAAGCCACTCGCCGCTACCGGAACCTGACACCGACCCAGCACCCACGACGACCACCCTCAGTATAGAGACTCTACCCAACCTGCCCATAACCGCGTCAGACATTGCCCGAGAGACTAATAAAGACAAACGTCTGGCGCAGGTGTTGCATTGGGTAGAGAAAGGGTGGCCAGAAAGGGACAACGACGAGTCCGTCAAAACGTTCCGAAACTGCCAAACGGAACTCTCATTATTAAAAGGGTGCATACTATGGGGGGATAGGGTGGTCATTCCAGAAAAGCTACAAGGGAAGGTTCTGGAACTGCTACACAAGGGGCACCCTGGCATCGTTAGGACTAAAGCCCTGGCCAGAAGTTACGCTTGGTGGCCAGGGATGGACAAACAAATTGAGACCTGGGTAGCAAGGTGCCAACGATGCCAGGAAACTAGGCCAAGCCCACCCACAGCACCCGTCCTAGAGTGGGAAACCCCAAGGGGACCTTGGTCTAGGATTCACATAGACTTCGCCGGGCCCACAAAAGGACACACCTTCCTTATAACAGTAGACGCTTACTCCAACTGGCTGGAGGTAAGCAACATGAAAACAACAACCACGGAGGCCGTGATCAAGGAACTCTGCAAACTCTTTGGAACGCACGGCCTCCCAGACGTCGTCGTTTCCGACAACGGGCCCCAATTCACCTCGCTGGAATTCGAAAAATTTCTAGCGGAAAGGGGCATCCGCCACGCGCTGACAGCACCGGCGCACCCAGCGGCGAACGGTAGGGCGGAACGGATGGTGCAATTCACTAAGAAGACCATCCGGAAAATAGACCATGGGGGGATCCAGGAGAAAATAAACAAACTACTCTTCACCCAACACATAACCCCAAATACCACAACGAATAAGAGCCCAGCCGAACTATTAATGGGGAGGAAATTAAGGTCCCCACTCGACAGGTTACACCCCACGTATAACCCGGAGAAGCCCCCAGACTCAAACAGCAAACACCGAACTTTCGCACCCGGCGACCCCGTATACGCAAGAAACCTGACGGGAGACCCACTATGGATACCGGCCGTCATCACACAAACAACAGGCCCACACTCGTACCGGCTACAAACAGCAGACGGACAAGCCTGGAAACGCCACATCGACCAATTAAGATCGAGGACTGCCAACCAAGAGACCACCGATGCACAAACAGGCGAAACCAACCCCCACAACACAAACCAAGGGGGGAGGGAATACCCAGGGGACCAAAACCAAAGAAGAATAAACCAGCCATACTTACCGGAAAGCAGCCAGCACGACCCCTCGCCAGGAAGAGGCAGCCAGGCCAGCTCGACCGACCCGGAGAGACCGAGCGGGAGCGGCGAAACCCGCAGCTCAACCAACCCGGGAGGCCCAGGAGGGAGCTACAGAGAGCGGCCCGGCCCGACTGACCAGCCGGTTCCCACGACGGCACCAGGAGCAGCAGAGATCCTGACCGAACTGGCCGGGATCCAACCTACGACTGAGCTGCGCAGGTCCAGTAGGCTCAGACGGAGCCCCGCCTACCTACGTGACTATGCGACGTAGGACTGAACCAAGAGGGGAGGGGTGTTCTGTCCCTAATTAGCATTCTTGAGATCCCCGCGCTTTGATTGGCCAAAGCGCGGGGCACTCTGATTGGTCAGGTGAGCCGCGCCGATTGGCTCACTTAGAATCTCCCGCGATTGATCCATTCGAATCGCGGGAGATTCAAAGTGGTGCCATTGGCTGCGGCCGCCGCGGCTAAAGGAATAAAAGCCGCGAGCTTTTTCCTTTGCCCCAGTTCGGTTCCAACTTTAAATAAAAGAGCATGATTTGAAGTCACCGACTCCTGGCATCATTTCGCGGACACAACAGAAAGAATCCTACTCATGCAAGTAATTATGCTGCCATCACCTATTCATAAATATGAAGATGCTCTTCACAGCTGAAACCTAGATGGGCAAGAAGAAGTCTTTCTTCTCTAGATGTAAGCTTTTTTTAAAAAAAGGAGGGGTTCCCATTTTCCTTTTTAACCAAGGTTACTAAGCCCAAATAATTCTGAAGTGCATACTGCTGTCTATAAACCAAATATTGGAATAATCAACATGGAGATTTAGTGGGATGGGCAGAAACCACTGGAGTGTCTGAGAAATGAACTGCAACTGTCTCCAGCAAATTATTTGATTAAAGGTATTCTCAAACCTTATAGAAGATTACCTCAGAGTTGTCAAAGGTTTCATTAAAAACATAGGCTGGATTGAGGGGAGAGCCCAAAGATCATTGATGTGCTGAAAAATAATTCCAGGCATATAAAGGTAAAGGTTCCCCTCACACATATGTGCTAGTTGTTCCCGACTCTAGGGGGCAGTGCTCATCTCTGTTACAAAGCTGAAGAGCCAGCACTGTCCAAATACGTCTCAGTGATCATGTGGCCGGCATGACTAAATGCCGAATATTCAAGGAATGCTATTAGCTTCCCACCAAAGTGGTCCCTATTTTTCTATTTGCATTTTTACATGCTTTCAAACTGCTAGTGGGAGCTCACTCCGTTACGCAGCGTTAGGGATTCTGTAGGGATTTTGATTTCTGATCGACAAGCTCAGCCAAGCTGCACTAAAAGCCTCCAATACAGGAACACAATGTTGCCAGCCAATCAAGACAAAAAAAGCCACAAAACAGACAGAAGATATTAGAAACACCTATCAAGCAGAACACAGCAAACTCCAAGACCAATAAACACAGACCAAGACTCAACCAATCAGGATGAAGAAAAAACCATTCTGGCACAGCAGTAGGCTAGCCCCAAATTTAAAACTGAAATGGCTATGAAAGTCTGACTCACAGATGAACACAATACAGAAGCCTGATGATGGCAGATGAGATTCTGCCGAAACGTTGCTACAACTTTAAAAGCACAACTGTAATGACATGGGAAAATATCCGAACAAAGCTGAATTCCATACACACACACACACACACACACACACATATATATATCACATACATTTATATACTTTTTTCAAAAATTCAAAAAAGCAAAAATGTTCAGCACAATCTACAACAAACCACCATGACATCAAATAATTTAATCTCTGGGGCAAGTCATTTGCAACAATTGTGTTGTGTGATTTGCCTTTTCCTTTTGTCACTGCCCCCCTCTACAGATGCCCCTGCATCAGAATCCTTCCCAAGCATTTTAAGGAATTCCAGAACAGCTTGGAAAGTACAAATGTAATTTTATAATAGCGGAGTGCATGTGCTTGAAAACATTTTCCAATATAAATTTTAAAGTGTGCTGTGTTAATGTTGTCTGACCGAAATTATGGTAGCATAGCACAACATTGAATATATAGAGTAAGCAAATCAGACACAAACTGTTTCTTTGCTGTGTCTCTCTAAATATTTCTGTAATGAACTTTTTAAAAATTGTGTGAATGCACAAACAAGAGTTGGGATGGTATCACAAGCAAAACACAGGGACAATCATAGTTGATCTTGATCATTTGCTTTTGTTTATGTTAAGAAACTTATGATGCTCCTTAACTTATTTAAAGGATTAAATAAATTAAATTTTTAAGACATTTATTCATTCATTTTTATGTGATAAATTTACAGACTGCTCAGCTCCATTACAAGTTTGGGTGGTATGCAATTGGTACATTAGAAGAATTTGTACTAAAGCCTTCCTGGCCACAGCTACCATCTGCTCCTCAGGTAGGAACTGTGAGTCTAAGAAGACCCTCAAATTGTGCACCATTCTCAAATATGGAACCTCTCCTGATGTTCCAAATACCCACAAGTACTTGGTTTTGTCAGGCTTGAGCCTGTTCTTATTCAACCATAACCATACAGCCTCCATATCCTAGGACAAAATCCTCCATATCCTAGGACAACCTCACCTGCTTGGCCTGGAGCATTGGTGAACACGTGAGTCCAAATCAATAGATGATCTCATCCAAGTGGCAGCATGGAGATATTAAACTAGAAAGGTGACTGCCTCAAGGCTTAAAGCGCCCCACATGTTTCCAGATTTATTTCTTCACCCTGCCAACCCTGATGCCCTTAAAGATAATTCAGAAATTACAGCTATTTCAGAATGCAATGGAATGAGCTGTGTTGCATATTTGTACTTTGCTCATGTTGCACTTCATTGTGTAAGCTGCATTGTTGCTCAGTTTTATTTTTAATGTGCTGGTTACCACTTCTAAACCCTTAATAGCATGGGGTCAGATTGTTTGTGAGATTATCTGTCCCCAAAGCTATCTTCCCATTGCACCAGATTGGCTAGTGTGGGCACACTTCAAGTCTCTTCCCTTAAATTATACTATCTTGTGGATCTGGAAAAGATGCCTTTTCCCTAGCAGCCCCAACCCTTGAGATAAAAACATTCTTCCTCTTGAGATCCATCAAGTCTCTACTGTATACTCTTAATCTTCCAGAAGACTCTAAAGCACTGGGTCTTCCTACAAGCTGTGGGATAGGATTAGATCAGGGCCCAAACATCCTGGTATTATTTGCCTCCCAAAATATTGGTTGAGGCACAAAGTTTTCTTTTATTGCCTTTTATTTTTATTATTTTGTATGGTGGTGTGATTTTATCCCAATATTGTGATCCACCAAGAGTTTGTCTTTTAAGAAAGGCCACCATTTAAGATAAACAAGCAAACTGGACCCAATCTCATAGAAAGGAGGAAGACCATAATCTTGCCTTGCACTCCCATTCCTCATCCTTAAAGGTGGCCCAGAAGGATTACACGGCCAACTACTGAAAGAACAAGCAGAAGCAGAAAAATTGCTCAATGGATAAAAATTATCTAGGAAAGTTGGATCTGGCAAAGATTCCTCAGGGAAGGAATGTATCACTGCTTATTTCAAGCAGGTGATACCACCCCTTCCCTCAGCAAATCAAATATTCTCACATGGACACAGCCACATGTTCCCACACCCACACAAAACACACACTGTCCAGGTAGCCTTTGTCAGGATTTGCTTCTATCCCCTTGAGAAAACTTAGCCGGTCAAAGTCCAGCTCTGGAAGAATCAGTACATCTCTGCACCAGATCCTGTAACTCATCCCTTCCCTGATGTGATAAGAGTGGGGAAAATAATTTGCTGGGCCTGGAAATAAATATGAATTGATTAAAAATATATGAGAAATTGGGGATTACATAAAGAAACATTGTCAAAAGGTACAGTGAATCCCAAGTTCATATATTGTGTTATGTATGTAAATAGTTTAAATAAAAGCAAGCTTGGGGTAAAGTGCAGGGTTCTGGCCCTGCACTTCTGATTGGGTGTTAAGCGGCTCGATCGGATTGGTTGGGTTCAGAGAATCCGATTGGCCCTTAACGAAGGACTCTTATTGGTTCTGGAGCTAGCGTCTTACAGCTCCCTATTGGTTAATTCACATTAAGGTCACCTATATAAGGCAGAGTTGTTGTTGTTCACTCTCTTAAGTCACTATGTAATAAAGAGCTGAAAGTTCACCAACTAAGATTGTCTCCATTCATTTCACCCATGCCTGAAACTATATCACTGGCGACGAAGGTGGGATTTGGAGACATCTGATCTTAAGGAACCGGGAAGAAAAACAGAGCAAGTGCCAAGACGACGCCACCAACGGAAACCATGTCCAGCGGCATCGTACCACCCGCTCCGTTTGATCCGAACCAAGAGGATTGGGAATCCTACATGGATCGCTTCCAAATGTTCCTTGAAACAAACAACCTGAAGGACGCCACCCCAGCCAAGAAGCGGGCGCTGTTCCTGACGTACTGCAGCCCGGCTGTCTTTAAAATGGCAAAGGCACTCGCGAAACCTCGAGAAGTTAAAGCAATGAGCTGGGACGACCTCGAACTTCTCCTGAGAGACTATTACGCGCCAACCGTACCTACACTCGTGAGACGTCACGAATTCTATCAAAGAAGCCAGCAAAAAGGAGAGAGTGTGGCTGACTTCGTGGCAGACCTCCGACACTTGGGAGGCCTCTGCGGATTCGCAGACTTAGATGAAGCACTGAGAGACCGCTTAATTCTGGGATTAGATGCGCTGGGCGTGCAAAGCAAGCTGATGGCGAAAGGCGACATCGACCTTGCTGACGCCATCGCCGAAGCCACTGCTGCTGAGGTGACCAACTACGCAACTACTACGCCGCGCAACTACGGCGAAGCCGAAACCCAACGACCCCACAGACAGGCAAGCTTTTATCCAAGTCAGAAGAGCAGCTTGTTATGACGCACCACGAGGACCTCTCTTTGTTGTCAGACAGCGACGAAGAAGGGGTCCATCGACTGCGGTTCGACCGGGTCCCTCGCTCTAAACCTTCACGCCCTTGCGCTGGTTGCGGGGCAAACCACCCCAGGGCAGATTGCAAATTCCGTGATGCAATCTGTCATGAGTACGGAAAACGAGGCCACATCAGTCGAGTCTGTCGCAGTTTACCGGGACCAAGTCAGGCCTCAAGGGGAACCAGCTCTCGCCAATCGGCAGGAAACCGTCCTGTAAGGCGAGATCCAGCAAACCACTCCTACAGATGTCGAGCGTTGCAGAAAGAAGAGGCCCACCATACTATCACTATAGGTCACGCCTCAGCCATGGACGCTAAGAAGATTCGAGTCACAGTGGCCATAGAGAACCAACCTTGCCATATGGAGGTCAATTCCGGATCGTCCCTCTCGATGGTGTCGTGGAAGACATTAAAGGAACTCATTCCTACCATCCAATGCCAAGACCTTCGAATGCAGCGTCCCATCCTTAAAGACTACCAAGGGAATCGGATCCCTGTGGTTGGGTCTTGTCGAGTCCGCGTCTTGTTTAAAAAGCATACGGCATACTTACCTCTAACGATCATCGATAGGGACAGGCCTAGTTTGTTGGGCCTCCAATGGTTCGCGCCACTCGGCATCGAAGTAGCCGGCATGAACCAAGTTGATGATTGCGAGTGGGAGGAGGACCTTATTACTGAATTCAGCGATGTCTTCGCAGATCATCTGGGTGAGTATAAGGGGACCCCAATTTCGTTTAGCCTCGACCCTAAGGTCGCCCCGATCCATTTAAAGCCCCGTCGAGTTCCGTTCGCCCTTAAGGCCAAGATAGATGAACAACTTGACAAACTAATTAAACAAGGGGTACTGCAACCCATTGATCATTCTCCATGGGAAACTCCTATTGTAACCCCCATTAAACCAGATGGGCCAATCCGAATCTGTGGGGACTACCGGGCCACTCTAAACCACGCCCTCCAACAGAACGCGTATCCAGTGCTGGTGGTACAGCACCTCCTTCATTCCCTGGGAGGCGGAAAGGTTTTTGCTAAGTTAGATTTAGCCCAAGCCTATCAACAATTGACCGTGGACGATAAAACAGCCCAAGCTCAAATGATAGTAACGCACAGAGGTGCTTTTAAATGTACCTGATTGCAATTCGGGGTAAGTGTAGCCCCGGGAATATTCCAAAGTTTAATGGAACGATTATTGCAGGGAATCAAGGGCGTGGTTCTGTATTTTGATGACGTGTTAATTGCAGCTCCTAGTAAAAAAATTCTACAGAATCGTTTAAAATGTGTTCTTAAGAAATTCCAAGAAGTGGGATTGAAAGTAAAAAAGGATAAATGTCATCTGTATACAGACAGTGTTGAATTTCTAGATTATCGCATTGATAGTCAGGGTATCCACCCTACTGAGAGTAAATTAAGGGCGATAAAAAATGCTCCCAGACCCCGTAACAAAACAGATCTCCAGGCATTTTTAGGCCTTATTAATTTCTATAATGTGTTTTTACCACATAAGGCGACTGTGGCTGAACCGTTACACCGGTTATTAGATAAGAAAGCATTGTGGGTTTGGGGTTACCTGGAGGAAAAAGCGTTTCGAAATGTAAAAGATTTACTTACATCTGATTCTGTACTTATGCAATATAATGAAACATTACCATTGGTTATAACTTGTGATGCCTCACCGTTTGGGGTGGGCGCTATTTTGAGCCATGTGCTGCCTAATGGAAACGAAGCCCCTGTTGCATACTTTTCGAAGACTCTTTCTCAGGGAAAACGTAACTGTGGACAAATAAATAAGGAAGCTCTTGCAATTGTGGCAGCCGTAAAAAAATTCCATGAGTATGTATATGGAAGGACATTTACCATTGTAACTGACCACAAACCTTTACTAGGGATAATCGCTGGGGACAAACCAACCCCCTATATATTGTCCCCAAGAATGACTCGATGGTCAGAGTTCCTAGCTGCTTATAATTATTGATTGTTACATCACCCGGGGAAAGCCATTCCCCACGCCGACGCACTCAGCAGAGCACCGCTACCAGAGACTCTCAACGATCCGGCACCAACAGCATCGGCGTTACAAATCAAGATGCTCAACTCGCCTCCCATGACCGCTCGAGATATCGCGAGAGAGACCAGACGAGATCACACCCTAGCTCGAGTCCTAGGCTGGGTAGAACGTGGATGGCCATTGGACCAGGTCCCAGATGACTTCGCGCCATTTAAAGCAAGACAGACTGAACTTTTTTCGCAAAAAGGCTGTGTCATCTGGGGCGATAGAGTCGTCGTTCCAAAACGACTCCAAAACTCGCTGTTACAAATTTTGCACGAAGGACATCCCGGGATCGTGCGGATGAAAGCACTCGCACGGAGCTATGCTTGGTGGCCAGGCATGGACCGACACATCGAGCAATGGGTCAAGGCCTGCACCAAGTGCCAACAAAACAGCAACACACCGCCAAAAGCTGCACCGACTGAATGGGAGACGCCACGCGGGCCCTGGTCCAGAATCCACCTGGATTTCGCAGGGCCAATTAAAGGACATACATTACTATTGACTGTCGATGCATACTCTAATTGGTTGGAAATTCATCAAATGACCCATACAACCTCCGAAGCTGTCATTAAAGTCCTCAATAGACTCTTTGCAACTCATGGATTACCGGATGTCCTGGTGTCCAACAACGGACCACAGTTTACAGCGCTAATGTTTGAACAGTACCTTGCTGATAATGGCATCCACCATGCACTCACCTCGCCGGCGCATCCTGCTACCAACGGCCGAGCGGAACGCATGGTCCAATTTGTAAAAAAGACTTTGCAAAAAGTGGACTATGATAATATTGACGAAAAAATAAACCGCATTCTACTTCTACAACACATCACTCCGCACAGCGTAACCGGCAGAACTCCCACAGAACTTCTCATGGGGCGAAAACTCCGTTCCCGCCTCGACCGATTGCATCCTGCTTACAAGCCAAAAAAGCCTGCAGGATCCAGCGGACGCTACCGTACCTTCAAGGTAGGCGACCCCGTTTATGCAAGAAATTTATCAGGCGACTCGGTTTGTATTGAAGCAACGATAATACACGAGACTGGGCCCAAATCCTATATTGTAAAATGTGTTGATGAAAGACTGTGGAAACGACATATTGACCAATTACGGTCACGACTCCTTTCGGCCAACCAGCAACTCCCCTACGACCAAACTGAGGGAGGGGAAGGAATGGAAGAAGACGACATTCCAGGGAACCTGTTCCAAGAGAGCGATGAATCTAGTGAAAGAATCGTACACTCCAAGGGAAATCACACCAGAACGAGAAGCTGTGCCACTACCAAACAACATTTTACCTCAACAGGACTGCACACAACCAGTCCAAAGAAAATCTAACAGACCCAAAAGACAACCGTCCTATTTGAAGGACTATATAACCACACCATAATTGAGGAGCCAGGGGGAAGGGGTGTTATGTATGTAAATAGTTTAAATAAAAGCAAGCTTGGGGTAAAGTGCAGGGTTCTGGCCCTGCACTTCTGATTGGGTGTTAAGTGGCTCGATCGGATTGGTTGGGTTCAGAGAATCCGATTGGCCCTTAACGAAGGACTCTTATTGGTTCTGGAGCTAGCGTCTTACAGCTCCCTATTGGTTAATTCACATTAAGGTCAGAGTTGTTGTTGTTCACTCTCTTAAGTCACTATGTAATAAAGAGCTGAAAGTTCACCAACTAAGATTGTCTCCATTCATTTCACCCATGCCTGAAACTATATCATATTGCATTATATAAAAATCGTATTCAGGTCACTTGGGAATAATCTGCTTCCAGCAAATTTAAGAACCATATATGTTCTTGATTGTAGAAGGAACAGCAGAAATTATATAAGATCATTGCAAGCTTTTCCTCAACACTTTTCATTAATAAAGCAAAACAATTAAAATAAAAACTGTTCATTTATTTTTTTCCAAATTGCTTTTATTTTATGCTGAATTTTCTGCTCTGGTCTATTTAGATTTTGACATTCATATCCCATAGCCAAAAAAGGGGGAGAAATGAGCTATATAACACAGTATATTAGATACTTGGGGCAGGTTGCAATGGCTCAGCAGTTAAGATGCTGGGTTTGTCACCTGGAAAGCCAGCAGCCCAGGTTCGAGACCCAAGCACCACACAATGGAGTGAGGTCTTTGTCCCAGCTCCTGCCAAACGAGCAGTTTGGTGGGAAGGTAACAGCATTCTGTGACATCATGCTGGCCAAATGACCATGGAAATGTCATTAAATAGTGCTGGCTCAATGGCCTTGAAATGGAGATAAGCACCGCCTCCTATGGTTGGCCACAACTAGCAGAGTAAAATCAATAGGAATTCTGCCTTTTTAAAAAATATAGACAATATCCATTTGTATGGGGGAAAACCTCAAGGAAATCATTTTTAGAACAGCTATTGTAGACAGAAGGTTTCAGATCACTTCTGCACACATATGAATATTATTTAACTTTACTATAATACAATATCCCTAGTTAGTACTTAATGTTAAGCCCACTGAATGATACTGAAAAATGTAAGTTAGTGAATGTGTAAATCTGCTGAAGAACATAGTATTTGAGGAGATCTTAAAGTTCACTCTTCAATATACTATTGAAATTTACAATTTATTGAACTCAGTGGTTATGATTAGATATGTATAAAATTACATGAACTTCATTTATACATAATTCCAGACCACTATTTGAAAAAAAGTGTTCATTGAACAAGCTGATTCCATCATATGTTTATCCTTGCTAAGCTTGAAACAGAAAATCACATTTTGATATTCAAACCATATAATGTCATTCTATTCTAATTTCCTCCACCATTTTTCAATTTCAAACTCCCTTTTACATTTCAAACCATCATTCCCAGCACTAGTTTGGAAGGCAAATGATGGATTGTTCAACCAGGAAATGATGCAGGGGATCAGAACATGAGATAAACGGAAGAAGAGTCCTGGGTTAAAGGCGTGTTTCTAACACCTTCATGAGTTAACGCTAGCCACAGTCTGAGAAAAAAATTATTGAACCACAGAGGAATTTAATTTGATGTAAATAAGGCGGTGGCATATCGCAAACTGGATACAGGATAAACCTTGGCAGCTGTTCAGACTTGAGAGGAAGGGATTAAAATTAAGAATGTCATAAGCAATTAATCAGGAGAGTTGACAAATATTAATATCTATGATTAATTGTTCCAATAGTTGTCTGGTGTAAACATAACCCTATTTTTAAGAGACAAATAAAAAAAAATAGCAGGAGTGGAGGCAGTAAGCTCTCAACCTAATGAGAATACACTGAATGTCTACCTTTGCTGGACAGAAAAGCAATTGCTGAATAAGTGCTATTGATGGTTACGTTTCCTGAAATCATTTTCAACTCCTAGTAACCACATAAATAGATCTTCTCCACAGTGATCTACTCTAAACCTGTTCTTTCATGTCTACCAATGGCGTATTCATCACCTCTGTAAGTCCACCCACCCTGCTTTGATGGTTATCCTCTACTTTTCTTTCCTTCCACCTTTCCAAACATTAGAGTCCTTCTCCAGAGAGCTGGATCTTTGCATTAGGTGTCCAAAGAAGGATAATGTGAGCGTAGTCAATTGTACCTTGAGTGAGACCTCTGGGTTGATTTAGTGTTCTTCTCATCTATGATTAAATGGATAGGTGTGAGGTTCGGTCAGAAAAGATCACTCTCAAAGTTTAGGAGATTGTCATGACCGTAAGGTAGATTTTACAGCAAAATTCATGACAATTTTGCCATTACATTGGGAGCACTCCATCTTGGAAGGGGGCAAGCAGGCAAAGCAAAGGACTAACTTTCCATAACCCACGTTGAGAATAAGACAAAGGCAGATACAACCTTGATGACATTCTACTGCAAACAGGAATGAAACCATCCTTAACTTGCATTTTGCTTATGCCAAAGACAGGAAGTAAATGAACAAATGAAAGCAGAGACAAAGGCCAGCAAGCCTAACTGCTGTTGAGGAAGCACCAAAGTGGCAAATCCCTAGCAAAGATCATCGCAGTGCAAATCCCATGCTAAATCAGAGGTTTTATTTACTACCTGCTTCTGCCTACTCCTTCTTCTACCTATTTATTTTATTTTATTTGTTTATTTCTTTGATTTGTCAATTGCTTACAAGATAATAGGTATAAGTAAAAACATAGTTTTGAATACATGGATGCATATAAGAAAAATAAAAAAATAAAAGAAACAATAGGACAGAGATGGTAGGCACATTGGTGCGCTTATGCACACCCCCTGCAGACCTCTTAGGACAGGGGTATGGTCAATAGTAGAAAGTCTAAGGTTAAAGTTTTTGGGGTTTGGGGAAGAAAACACAGAGACAGGTAGAGTATTCCAGACATTGACCACTCTGTTGCTGAAGTTGTATTTCCTGCAATCAAGTCTGGTGCAATTAACCTTGAGTTTGTATCTATTGTTTGCTCTTATATTGTTATGGCTGAAGCTGAAGTACTCATTGACAGGTAGGACATTGCAATGTATGATTTTTGTTAAGTTTGGAGCATGGGTGCGAATAATGGAGACGAGCCGGTAGAAACAGTGAACTTCAAACTCTTTATTTACATATTGTGACAGCTCAGCTCAAGGGCTGCTCTAGCCTTACTTATATAGGCAACTCATTATCTACTTAACCAATAGCGAACCTGGAGCGCTAGCTCCATTAACCAATGGGGATGGCCTGTTAATGGCCAATCGAATGCTCCTGAACGGGCCAATCCGATCCTGCCATTAACCGCCAATCAGAAGTGCAGGGCCACAACCCTGCACTAGACTTCAAGCTCAATGATAACTTTATTGGTATTATGCATTCACCACACCCCTTTCCCCCGGGTTCTGCCCACAGGGCACGGTTACATAGTCCTTAAGGTAGGACGGTTGTTTAATTAGTCTTTTCGATTTTCGCAATGTGCCTGGCGGTTGGCTGCACTCTTGCTGAAGTAGATCGTTGTTTAGCGGTAGGGGTGCCTCTGGTTCCGAGTTCGCGTTCTCGTTGTCATCAATATCACTGGCCATTTCCTGAGGTGCATTCACTCCGGTCCCTGGTTCCTGTTCCTGCGTTTCCGTTCCATTATCAGTCTCTTCAAAAAGGTTTCCTTCTAATAGTAATTCGCTTTCCTCTGTATCTCCCCCCCCCCTCAGTTTGGTCATAAGGGAGTTCGGAAGTCCAAGGTGGTAGCCGCGATCGTAGCTGATCTATGTGGCACTTCCAAAGTCTATCATCAGGGCACTGATCAAGGTATGATCTTGGGCCAGTTACGCGGATTACGGTCGCCTCTACCCACAGCGGATCGTTTTTAGCGAATACTAGATCGCCTACCTGGAAGGTACGGCATCGGCTGCTGGATCCAAGCGGCTTTTCAGGTTCGTAGGCTGGGTGTAACCGATCGAGGTGGGAGTGGAGCTTTCGTCCCATTAGCAGTTCGGCGGGAGTTTTGTTGGTGACGCTGTGAGGTGTGATGTGCTGCAGGAAAAGGATCCGGTTGATTTTTTTCATCGATGTTGTCGTAGTCGATCTTTTGGAGAGTCTTTTTGACGAATTGAACCATGCGCTCGGCCCTACTGTTGGCAGCAGGGTGCGCAGGCGAAGTGAGCACATGTCGAATACCACGGTCAGCCAAGTACTGCTCAAAAGGTAGCATGGTAAATTGGGGCCCGTTGTCGGATACCAGAATGTCTGGTAATCCGTGGGTTGCAAAAAGTCTTTCCAGTCTTTTGATGACTGCGTCAGTAGTTGTGCTGCTCATTCGGTGAATCTCGAGCCAATTCGAGTAGGCGTCGACGGTTAACAGAAATGTGTGGCCTTTGGTCGACCCAGCAAAGTCCAGATGGATGCGGGACCAGGGTCCCCACGGCGTCTCCCATTCGGTTGGGGTTGCCTTTGGTGGAGCGTTGCTTACTTCTTGGCATCTCTTGCGAATTTTAACCCATGATTCGATTTGTCTGTCGATGCCTGGCCACCACGCGTAGCTTCGTGCGAGGCCCTTCATGTGCACGATGCCAGGGTGGCCATCGTGCAAGGTTCTTAGCAGTGTTTGTTGGAGTCGTTCTGGGAATGACTCTATTGCCCCAGATGACACAGCCCTTCTGCGAGAACAACTCTGTTTGATGACTTTTGAATGGTGCGAAATCATCTGGTACTTGGTCCAATGGCCATCTGCGTTCCACCCATGTGAGGACTCGCGCCAAGATGGGGTCGCGTTTTGTTTCTCTCGCGATGTCACGGGCAGTCAATGGTGGCGTGTGGAGTCTCTCGATCTGTAATGCTGTCATCGTTGGTGCAGGATTGTTGATAGTTTCAGGGAGCGGTGTACGGCTCAGCGCGTCGGCATGGGGAATGGCTTTACTGGGACGATATTGTAGCTGATAATTGTAGGCAGCCAAGAATTCTGACCAGCGGGTCATTCTGGGAGAAAGTATGTAGGGAGTTGGCTTGTCCCAAGCGATGATCCCCAGCAATGGTTTGTGGTCAGTTACAATGGTGAAAATCCAGCCGTACACGTACTCATGAAACCTTTTAATTGCTGATACAATCGCCAGGGCTTCCTTATCAATTTGGCTGTAATTTCGCTCGTTTATTGAGAGCGTCTTTGAGAAGTAAAAAACAGGGGCTTCATTACCGTTAGGTAACACATGGCTCAAAATGGCGCCCACTCCAAAAGGCGATGCATCACAGGTTATGTTTATTGGCAAAGTCTCATTGTACTGCATCAGCACGGCGTCCGAAGTCAGTAGTTTTTTTACATTACGGAACGCCTGCTCTTCTTTGTAACTCCATACCCAGCTTGCTTTTTTTATCTAAAAGACGATGTAACGGTTCAGCGACAGTCGCCTTGTGCGGCAAGAAAACATTATAGAAGTTGATGAGGCCTAAGAACGCCTGGAGGTCGGTCTTGTTCTGGGGCCTGGGAGTGTTCTTTATTGCTCTTAATTTACTATCAGTAGGATGAATACCCTGACTGTCAATTAGGTACCCTAAGAATTCAACATGATCGGTACACATTTTGCATTTATTTTTTTTGACTTTCAGGCCTGCTTCCTGAAATTTTCATAATACCAGTCTTAAACGCTCCCGCAAGATTTTTTGAGTGGGGGCAGCAATAAGCACATCATTGAAATAGGGGACAACACCCTTGATCCCCTGCAATTGTCTCTCCATTAGGCTCTGAAAGATCCCTGGGGCTACACTGACTCTGAATTGAAGCCGTGTACACTTAAAGGCACCTCGGTGTATTACGATAGTCTGTGCCTGTGCCGTTGTTTCGTCAACCGGCAATTGCTGATAAGCCTGAGCTAAGTCTAGTTTAGTGAAGACTTTTCCGCCTCCCAGGGAATGGAGGAGGTGCTGTACCACCGGCACCAGATATGGGTTCTGTTGCAGGGCGTGGTTTAGGGTGGCTCGGTAGTCCCCGCAAATTCTAATGGAGCCGTCCGGCTTAATGGGTGTCACAATCGGCGTTTCCCAAGGGGAGTGATCCGTTGGCTTTAAAATTCCCTGGGCAATCAACTTATCAAGCTGCTCATCGATTTTCGGTTTTAGAGCGAACAGAACTCAACGAGGCTTAAGGCGGATGGGAGCTATCTTTGGATTAAGGCTAAAGGATATCGGGGTCCCCTTGTACTCGCCTAGCTTTTCCTCGAAGACGTCCTTGAATTCGTGGGCGAGGTCTTCCTCCCAGTCACTGCTGCCGATTCGGTTAATGCCTGCCACTTCGATGCCGAGTGGTGCGAACCACTGTAGGCCCAACAGGCTAGGCCGGTCCTTATCGATCACCGTCGGGGTAAGTACGCCGTGCGGTTCTTGAATGTAACCCGGACTCAACTGGATCCTGCAACTGGAATTTGGTTCCCCTGGTAGTCTTTTAGCACGAGCTGTTGGAATTGAAGGTCTTGGCGCCGGATAGTGGGGATGAGTTGCTTGAGGGTCTTCCATGAGACCATTGAAAGAGATGATCCCAAGTCTACTTCCATCTGACAGGGCCAATTTTCAATGTTCATGTTGACCCGAATTTTCTGAGCGTCTAATGAAGAGGCATGGCCAATAGTGAGTGTTTGGTGAGCCTCTTCTCGTCTCACTAGACGGTTCAGGGGTCGGTTTCTGTAGGAGTGGTTTACTGGTTCTCACCTTACAGGGCGATTCCCCGTTGATTGGCGGAGATTGGTTCCTTTCGAGGTCTGGCTGGGTCCAAGGAGGCTTCTGCAGACCTGACCGATGTGGCCTCGTTTCCTGCACTCGTGGCAGAGTGCGTCACGGAATTTGCAAACGGAGCGGTAATGGTTGGCTCCGCAGCCCGCGCACAGCTGCTGGGACTTCGGTCGTCGTTCCCGATTGGACCGCAGGCAATGGACCTCTTCTTCATCACTATCTGACGACGAAGAGAGGTCCTCATGGTGGGCCGTGGAATGTCGCCGTTCTGCATTAGGTGAAATGTCGCCGTCTGGTTGGTGGATTGGAGTGTGAATTCGGCGTAGTTGAGTAGCCAACTTCTTGGTCGCCTCCGCTGCTGTAGCTTCAGCTATGGCGTCTTTAAGGGTGATGTCGCCCTTTGCCATTATTTTGCTCTGTACGTTTAGAGCATCTAGCCCGAGGACTACTCTGTCTCTCAAAGCCTCTTCCAGGTTGGTGAAATCGTAAAGGCCTCCCAAGTTCCGGAGGTCTGCAACGAAATCGGTGACGCTTTCTCCTTTCCGCTGGTGCCGTTGATAGAACTCGTGTTGTCTTACAAGCGTTGGAACGGTGGGTGCGTAGTGGACCCTTAGCAGCGGTTCGAGGACGTCCCAGTCCATGGCCTTCACTTCAGCCGGTTTCGCTAATGCCTTAGCCATTTTGAATACCGTTGGCCCACAGTGCATCAGGAATACCGCCCGTTTCTTCCAGGCCGTGGCATCCTTCAGATTATTTGTTTCTAAAAACATTTGGAAACGATCCATGTAAGACTCCCAGTCCTCTTGAGCTGGATCGAATGGAGCGGGTGGTATTGCGCCGCCGGACATGGTTTCACCGTTGTGTACTTCCATCACGTGCTTAGTTGGCTCTGATGTCATCCAATCCCACCCTCGTCGCCAGTGTTAAGTTTGGAGCATGGGTGCGAATGATGGAGATGAGCTGGTAGAAACAGTGAACTTCAAACTCTTTATTTACATATTGTGACAGCTCAGCTCAAGGGCTGCTCTAGCCTTACTTATATAGGCAACTCATTATCTACTTAAGCAATAGCGAACCTGGAGCGCTAGCTCCGTTAACCAATGGGGATGGCCTGTTAATGGCCAATCGGATGCTCCTGAACGGGCCAATCCGATCCTGCCATTAACAGCCAATCAGAAGTGCAGGGCCAGAACCCTGCACTAGACTTCAAGCTCAATGATAACTTTATTGGTGTTATGCATTCACGACAATTTTTATACACTATACTTAGATTGGACCGAAGGCGGTGTAGTTCTAGGTTTTCTAGGTCTAGAATTTCAAGTCTGGTGGCATAAGGTATTCTGCAATGAGTAGAGGAGTGGAGAACTCTTCTTGTGAAATATTTCTGAACTTTCTCAACTGTGTTAATATCAGATAGATAATGTGGGTTCCAGACTGATGAGCTGTATTCGAGTATTGGTCTAGCAAATATTTTGTATGCTATAGTTAGTAGTGTGATATTACCAGAGAAAAAGCTACATAGGATTAGGTTAACAACTCTTAACACCTTTTTGGCTATGTTGTTACAGTGGGCTCTAGCACTTAGATCATTAGAGATGAGTACTCCAAGATCCTTGACACAGTTTGGATCATCAACAAGGTCTTGACTATTCAGCCTGTATTTTATTTTCTGATTTATTTATTTTTTGCCAATATGTAAGACAGAGCATTTATTTGTTGAGTTAGAAGTTGTCATTTGTTTGACCATTCTGATACATAGTCAAGGTTTTTTTTGAAGGGTAGCAGTATTGTCTGTGGTGTTGAATAGCTTTACATCATCAGCGAAGAGAACGCAGTTGCTCTTAATATGATGACAGAGGTCATTTATGTAGAGTATGAAAAGAGTTGGTCCTAGAACACTGCCTTAGGGGACACCACTGTTGACAGGTACAGAATTTGATAGGACACTCCCAATTTTGACCATTTGTTGTCTGTTTGACAGGAATGCTTCTATCCAGTTATTCAGTTGTCCAGAGATTCCATAAGATTTTAGTTTTAGGAGTAGTTTTTCATGTACCACTGGATCAAAGGCTTTACAGAAGTCTATGTAGATTGCATCTATTGCTTTGCCCTGATCGAGTTGTGTAGTCGATATGTTTTTGCAGTGTAAGTGTTGCAGATTACAGGATAGTTTTTTTTCTGAAACCAAATTGTTTATTAGAGAGTAGGTTATTTGTCTCTAAGTGGAAGATAATAGATTGGTTAATAATTGATTCCATGACTTTATAGGTGACGCAGCATAAAGAGATTGGTCTGTAATTTTCAACTAGGCTGGGGTCTCCCTTTTTGAAGATGGGGATGACCGTGGCTTATGACCATAGTTTTGGCAAGGAGCTGGTCCTGAAAGATTTTTCAAAGATTATGCTTAGAGGTTCGGCTATGGCAGTGGATAGCTTTTTTAAGAAGTAGGCACATATTCCATCCGGTCCAATAGATACAGATGGTTTTAGATTGCGTAGTGCTTTTTCAACATTGTCTTCTGTAAAATCAATATGTATTAGATCATTGTAGTTGTCTGTAGTTCAACTAGGAAATACTGGGCATAATCCATTGCTGTTTACAAATACTGAGCCAAAGAATGTGTTATAGAGGTTGGCTTTAATGGTACCATTAGTCTTTACCATTAGGTCCTTTCAGGGGTGGGATGGATCTTGAGTGTTTTAGTTTGTTGTTTACAAAATTGTAGAAAGCGCGGGTGGAATTGGTGCATAGGTTTTCCTCTTGTTTAATGTGATAAATGGTGCATTCAGTCTTTATTTGGTGGCATAAATTTTTGTATCAGCTTTTGAAGTTGGCAACATGAGCAGATTTATTTTTCCACCAAAGTGATCTCTTTTTGGATTGAAGCTTCCTTATTGTTATGGATAATCTGTTTTTTCTGGTTTTGGGAGTTGTTATTGGTACATATAGTTTGATGACTCTTTTGACTTCAAGTAAAAATATGTTGTAATGGTCTTCAACAGTATTGCATCCAGTGAATAGAAATTGCCAATCAGAGGATGAGAGATTGTTGTCTATAAGATCATAGTTGCCTTTTTTGAAGTTATAATTGGGGATCACATCGTTGTGTTGATTTTTGTGTGGACGTATGTTGAGACAAAGGTCAATCATGCTATGGTCAATGTTGGAAAAAGGGTTCTTTAATTTGTATTCCATAAATTGAATTCAAACTATTACAGAAAATGAGATCGAGGCAGTTGTTAAGTCTAGTATTGTTGGTTACTAGTTGTTCCAGTCCCAGGTTTGTTTATTATTTATTATTTACTAGCTACTACCTTTGATTTACTATCTACTTCCACCTATTTCTACTTCTACCTATTTACTACCTACTTACTTCTTTTTCACTGAAAACAGAAGTAGCAGATAATGATTTAAAACAGAACAAACCAAGATCCAAATGATGTTTGGTGCATTGTTTTCTGCTAGGAAATGGGGGTTGTGAAAGAGTATTTTCCTCTGCTGTTATCCTCTTCTCCCTCCCACAAAATGAAGAACCAAAGAATAGTAGAGAAAGATTACAAGGATCAGCCTTTATGAATGGATGAATGGATGAGTTTGTACCATGAATATCCATTTTTTTAAATGCTCAATCCACCTAAAATGCAGCAATTGAGATAATTTTTCCCATTTAAAGTTATTTTTATCACCTTCTTTTGCAAGTAAATATAATATTTCCAATTCTAGAATCTCCCTGGATCTTTTCTTCAGCTTTTCTTGGGGTGGGGGTGGAGGTGGGGGAGACATCTAAGTACTGATGTGTTACCAAGATGTTCCTGATAGAATACTGCAATATGATTCACTGAAACATAGGAAGGCTCATAATATTTATTTTGGACAAGGTCTCCTCATAGTGCTAAGAATAGGGGTGGGCCAGAATTGGTATTCAGCAGGTTCTGACCAGTTCTGGAGAACTGGTAGTGGAATGAGTAGTTTGGAGTAGTTTGGAGAACCGGCAAATACCACCTCTGACTGACCCCCGTCCCCATCTATTCTCTGCCTCCCGAGTCCCAACTGATTGGCTTGGTCTCCTTTTGTTGCCCTGCACAGGAGAATGGAGCTGGAAAGCAGGTCAGTGGGGTGGGGAGGGAATTGAGATTTTGCAGTAACTTTTCCCTGCCATGCCACCAAGCCATGCCCACCAAGCCATACCAAGCCTACCAAGCCATGCCCACAGAACCGCTCGTAACAATTTTCAAATCCCACCACTGAAATGGGCAGTTAATTTTCTCAAGGAGCCATATGAGCAATTGGGATGGTTGTGCAAGGTTGAACCAATGCTATGAATGTCTGTAGGCATGCATGCAAACATATGTAACTTGAAAAAAAGTGGCCTTCAAAATTAAAGCAGCACAGGTGTGTTCTGTACATACCCTTATTTACATTTAATTTTCAGTTGACTTTACCTAAGCCAAACAGGGATAGCCAAAGGATCAGATGTGGCCTGAAGCTGTAAAATGCCTAGGTCAGGCTACAAAGGATGTCAGTCTGAAACTCTGAAAAGCCATTGCTAGTCATTATTAACAATATCAGCCTGGATGGATCTATAGGAATAAGACAACTTTCTATGGCCCTTTGGTAGAACGTTATCAAAAGAAAATGTTTCTATGCCATTTCAGGTCCTATGGGTGAAATAGGATGCAGTCTAACCACCATATTTATTTTGAACAATGATCAAGGTAACACCTTTGCCAGGTAAGGAACGATGAAATAGTAAATGTACAAGAAAGAAATTGCTACAAACAGACAATGGCAATCTACTGTCCTATAGAACCTGAATGGCTAGTATGGTTGAACAGAGCCTAGGCTATTCTTTGATGTTAATTCATCATAGGAAAAAAAGCTAAATAATGAATATAAATTGCAAGAATGAATCATGAATGTGTTGTTGTTATCTCAGCATTCAATTTGTTATGGTTTAAAAACTCACTGGGCAGGCTTTATCTTCTTTTTCTAAGTTAGTATTAACACTCTTCAACAAGAGTATTGTGGCTTAGTTCTTTGTCCAAATTAGAACATCTTTGCAGATTATGGTGTATTATTATTATTTTTTTAATTTGAACTACAGCATGAGTTTTCCAATCACCAAACTTCAGACACCTCATTCCAGGGACCCTTTCTTCAGATATATCATGCTGCAAATATATGAACGAGAGAGTGCATCTGTCATCTATTCATTGTTGCTATATTTATATCTGTTTGCTTTTGTTATATAGGAAGCAGGAAACTTCAGATTAAGAGAATTTTATTTATGCCAAGAGCTTCTTAGAAGCTTTAACATAATTAGATAATACCTTTCTGATCCTGTGGGTGTAATACACATCTGTTTCTCTAAACACTTCATTAATCTCTGAGCTCTGGTGTTATTTTCATCTGCCATATCCATAATGAGGAATAGTAAGAGCACTTTTCCTAGTGCTCAATTTTTTCCTTTGTTGCAGGAATGAGTTCATACCGGATGTGTACCACAAAGCTTCTTCCAATTTGGTATCTCTTTTCTTAAATCTTGTTCCATTCAGTCATTAGAAGACTTCATAACAAATCTATACAATTGGAGTTAATGGGAGACCATTTTTTTTTGCCCTCAATTAAAATGAGTAATTTAATATAGTACTTTGCACCTAACCCCCTTTCGGTAACTAGGAGGGAACATTTGCTGAGCTAAATGAAGTAAAATAAAGTCATGCTTGAAATAAACATAAGTTTTCATTTGGTATAATGGAATATATGCATGCCCATATCTATGTATGCTTCTCTCTAGCATAGATACCCATGAAAGCTAGTTTCAGGTGGCTTTTCCTCATGATACATGAATTTTTCTGGTCCCTGAGTAGGCAGAAAAAGTTGACTGCACCAGTAATGAGGCTCAACATAGAGCCCCTTGTTGTGAATGCATAGGGCTTAATAAAGATATCTTGAGCTTGGAGTCAAGTGCAGGGTTCTGGCCCTGCACTTCTGATTGGCTGTTAACGGTGGGATCGGATTGGCCCGTTCCGGGGAATCCGATTGGCCATTAACGGAGTGTTCTTATTGGTTAAGGGAGCTAGCGCTCCTAGATTGTTATTGGTTAATAGTTATTGGGTTGCCTATATAAGGAGGGCTATAACTGCCATTGAGTTTGAGCAGTCACTATGTAAATAAAGAGCTGAAGTTCACCATTCCAGAGGCTCGTCTCCATTCTTTCTCGCCCATGCTCCATACTTAACACTGGCGACAAGGATGGGATATGGAGACGTCTGAGCCAACTGAACTAAGAAGAAACACCGAGCACATGGCTGACAGCGCTACACGACGGAACCATGTCCGGCGTCGTCGTACCACCCGCTCCGTTCAATCCAGTGCAGGAGGACTGGGAGTCCTACATGGATCGTTTCCAAATGTTTTTGGAAACTAACAATTTAAAGGATGCCACAGCCAGGAAAAAACGGGCGGTATTCCTAACGCATTGCGGTCCAACCGTATTTAAGATGTCTAAAGCACTAGCCAAACCTACAGAAATGAAAACGATGGACTGGGACGACCTCGAACCCCTACTAAGAGCTCATTACGCACCGACCGTGCCCACGCTCGTGAGACGGCACGAGTTCTATCAGAAAAACCAGCGAAAAGGAGAAAGTGTCACCAACTTCATAGCAGACCTCCGAAACCTGGGAGGCCTCTGCGGATTCGCCGATTTGGAAGAGGCACTGAGAGATCGAATAGTTCTGGGATTAGATGCACCAGGCGTGCAGAGCAAGCTGATGGCGAAAGGCGACATCAGCCTTGCCGATGCCATCGCCGATGCTACTGCAGCAGAAGCAACCAGGAAGTCGGCTGCACAATTACGCCGCAACCGCGCTCCGGTACACCAACCGACAAGCAAAATTTTACCCAAGTCAGAAGGGCAGCTTTCAACGACACACCACGAGGATCTCTCTTCATCATCAGACAGCAACGAAGAAGAGGTCCATCGACTGCGGTCTGACCGGGACCACCACCCGAAATCCCTATGCCCTTGCGCTGGCTGTGAAGCCAACCATGCCAGGTCCGAATGCAAATTCCGCGACGCGCTCTGCCATGAGTGCAGGAAGAAAGGCCACATTGGACGGGTCTGCCGAAGTTTACAAGGACCCAGCCAGGCCTCAAAAGGGGCTAACTATCGCCAATCGACAGGAAACCATCCTGTAAGGCGAGAACCAGTAAACCACTCCTACAGAAACCGAGTTTTACAGCGAGAAGAGGCTCACCATACTATCACTATCAGTCACGCCTCTGCCTTGGATGCCAAGAAAATCCGAATTACAGTGGCCATCGAGAACCAGCCTTGCCACATGGAAGTCAACTCGGGATCGTCTCTCTCGATGGTGTCCTGGAAGACCCTCAAGCAACTCATCCCCACGATCCAGCGCCAAGACCTCCATTTCCAAAAACTTATTCTTAAGGACTATCAAGGAAATCGAATCCCTGTTGTTGGTTCCTGCCGAGTCTGGGTCTCATTCAAGAAGCACACAGCATACTTTCCGCTAATTGTCATCGACAAAGATCGGCCTAGTCTGCTAGGTCTCCAATGGTTCGCACCACTTGGCATTGAAGTGGCAGGCATAAACCGAGTCAACGGAAGTGACTGGGAGGAGGACCTCATCCATGAATTCAAGGACGTCTTCACGGAAAATTTAGGCAAGTACAAGGGGACCCCAATATCGTTCAGCCTTAATCCAAAGATAGCTGCCATCCACCTTAAGCCCGTCGAGTTCCGTTTGCCTTAAAGCCGAAAATCAACGAGCAGCTCGATAAACTAATAGCTCAGGGGGTGCTAGAACCTACCGATCACTCCCCCTGGGAAACCCCAATCGTAACACCCATTAAGCCGGATGGTTCAATCCGAATTTGTGGGGACTATCAGGCCACCCTGAACCACGCCCTACAGCAAAATGCATATCCTGTGCCAGTGGTGCAGCATTTCCTCCATTTCCTGGGGGGCGGAAAAGTCTTCGCTAAATTAGACTTAGCTCAGGCATATCAGCAATTACCTGTTGATGAAAAGACAGCACAGGCACAAATGATTGTGATGCACCGAGGTGCCTTTAAATGTACCCGGCTCCAATTCGGAGTCAGTGGAGCCCCGGGGATTTTTCAGAGCCTTATGGAGAGGCTACTACAAGGGATTAAAGGCGTGGTCCCCTACTTTGATGATGTATTAATTGCTGCACCTACAAAAAAAATCTTACGGGATCATTTAAAGTTGGTCCCACAAAAATTCCAAGACGCCGGTCTGAAGATGAAAAAAAATAAGTGTAAATTGTGTACAGATAGTGTTGAGTTTTTAGGGTACCTAATTGACAGTCAGGGTATTCACCCTACTGACAGTAAATTAAGAGCAATAAAAAAACGCTTCCAGGCCTCAGAACAAGGCCGATCTCCAGGCGTTCCAAGGCCTCATCAACTTTTATAATGTATTTCTACCACATAAAGCAACTGTCGCTGAGCCGTTACATCGTTTGCTAGACAAGAAAAATTGGTTATGGGGTCATAAAGAAGAACAGGCATTCCGTAATGTAAAAAAACTACTGACTTCTGACTCTGTACTCATGCAGTACAATGAGACTTTGCCATTAAATATCACATGTGATGCTTCGCTTTTTGGAGTGGGCGCCATTCTGAACCATGTACTGCCTAATGGTAACGAAGCCCCTGTTGCATATTTTTCAAAGACACTTTCAAAAACTGAGCGAAATTATGGCCAAATCGATAAAGAAGCCCTCGCAATTGTATTGGCGGTTAAAAGATTTCACGAGTACGTGTATGGCCGGGCTTTTACTATCATGATTGACCATAAACCATTATTGGGGATAATAGCTGGAGATAAGCCGACTCCCTACATATTATCCCCTAGGATGACTCGCTGGTCAGAATTCTTGGCTGCTTATAATTATCGGCTGCAATACCGCCCGGGGAAAGCCATTCCCCATGCCAACGCATTGAGCCAAGCACCGCTTCCAGAGACTCTCGACGATCCTGCACCAACGGTAACCACGTTACAAATTGAAACACTCCACTCACCGCCACTAACCGCCCGAGATATCGTGAGAGAAACCAGACGTGACCCCACCTTAGCACGAGTCCTAGGCTGGGTAGAACGCGGATGGCCATTGGACCAATTATCGGATGACTTCACACCATTCAAGACTCGACAAACGGAGTTGTTCTCTCAAAAAGGCTGTGTCATCTGGGGCGATAGAGTCGTTATCCCAGAATGACTCCAAAAAGCGCTGCTGAGAACCTTGCACGATAGCCACCCCGGTATCGTGTGGATGAAAGCCCTCACACGAAGCTACGCATGGTGGCCAGGCATCGACAAGCAAATCGAAAATTGGGTTAAAGCTTGTCATAGATGCCAGGAAGTGAGCAATGCCCCACCAAAAGCCATCCCTACCAAATGAGAGACACCATGGGGACCCTGGTCCCATATTCACCTGGACTTTGCGGGGCCGACCAAAGGCCACACCTTTCTTCTAACTGTCGACGCCTACTTGAATTGGCTCGAGATTCACCGCATGACAAACACAACCATTGAAGCGGTTATCAAAAAATTGGAAAGACTGTTTGCAACCCACGGATTACCAGACATTCTGGTATCTGACAATGGGCCCCAATTTACCACGCTGTCCTTCGAGCAGTACCTGGCTGACCGCGGCATCCGACATGCTCTCACCTCGCCTGCGCACCCTGCGACCAATGGCAGGGCTGAGCGCATGGTCCAATTTGTTAAGAAAACCCTGCAGAAATTAGACTACGATAACATCGACGACAAAATCAACCAAATCCTTTTTCTACAACACATCACACCTCATAGCGTCACCAACAAAACTCCAGCCGAACTGCTAATGGGACGAAAACTCCGCTCCCACCTTGACCGGTTACACCCAGCTTATGAACCGGAAAAACCACTAGGATCCAGCGGCCGATGTCGTGCCTTCCAGGTAGGCGATTTGGTATACGCTAAAAACCTATCGGGCATTCCGCTGTGGGTAGAGGTGACAGTAGTTCGTGTAACCGGCCTGAGATCCTACCTTGTACAATGCCTTGATGATAGACTATGGAAACGCCATATCGATCAATTACGATCACGGTTCCGGTTGGGCATTTCTGAACTCCCTTATGACCAAACTGAGGGGGGGGGGGAGATACAGAAGAAAACGAATTTCAATTAGGAGAAAACCTGTTCGAAGGGAACAATGGTGGAATAGAGACACAGGAATTGGAATCAGAGAAGGGAATAGATTCACCTCAGGGAGTTGCCGAAGATATTGGTGACAACGGAAACGTGAACTCTGAACCAGAGGCAACCCCATTGCCAAACAACGATCTACCTCAGTGAGATTGCAGCCAAATGCAAAACACACAGCGAAAATCAAAAAGACTGATAAAGCAACCGTCCTACCTAAAGGACTATGTAACTGCGCCCTGCAAACAGAAGCCAGGGGGAAGGGGTGTTGTGAATGCATAGGGCTTAATAAAGATATCTTGAGCTTGGAGTCAAGTGCAGGGTTCTGGCCCTGCACTTCTGATTGGCTGTTAACGGCGGGATCGGATTGGCCCATTCCGGGGAATCCGATTGGCCATTAACGGAGTGTTCTTATTGGTTAAGGGAGCTAGCGCTCCTAGATTGTTATTGGTTAATAGTTATTGGGTTGCCTATATAAGGAGGGCTATAACTGCCATTGAGTTTGAGCAGTCACTATGTAAATAAAGAACTGAAGTTCACCGTTTCAGAGGCTCGTCTCCATTCTTTCTCGCCCATGCTCCATACTTAACACCCCTTTTTACAAATTGTGTGTCAGACCATTGAAGAGAGACATCTAGTAGCAACTCCCTATTTCATTTCCATTCCAACATGATACCGACTACAGGTGAGAAAAACAACCATCAATTGCCTAGAATGAAGGGTTTTGCCGTTGTTCAGGTTGTCTTGCTGCAGATAATTAGTCGAAGTGGCTCCATTTGACAATCTATTCCTTAGAATATTTTGAACAGTGATTTGACAGGTTGTTGGTATGAAGAGAGCTCAGACTGCTGCTTACTTGGGCTGTTTCTGAACTCAGGTTTGCTCCTCTAGAACAATGATAAATTTGTGCTTATGGATATTACCGCTGACAAGTGAGTGGGCAGAGAAGGAATGTTAGGAGAAACAGAAGGATCATCTCTGGGATCCCAAGAGAAGCTTCCCTCCTAGATCATCCTGCATCTCTTCTCTCCCCCAATATAGCCGCCAGTTGGGCTACTTGGAGACACATAAGAGTATAAGACCCATGTTCAAAAATAGCCCAAATGATACATTCTTGGCACCATGGAAAATTTGTGAAAGGCCTTGGAGGTGCTCCCTCCCTATTCACCATATGGCACTTGCAGTTTCTGTGAATTCTATTTCACCCCAACTCCCAAATAGTCAAAGAGGCCCTGAGTGGCTGAAGCTAGCAGTACCTGGTAAGAGCCCCGGAGTAGACAAAATAGTGTTGGTGTTGGCAAAATGGTATCTACAGTACCTAGCTAATTGAAGCAAGAGATAGGTAGCTATATAAAATCCTTTTGTCAGCAGCAGCAATCAAAAACTTGCAATGGATTCATTTGGATAACTGATAATATAGTAACCAATTCCCCTTTTCCCAGCTTTCTACATTTAAGAAGAAAAGAAGAAGAAAAAAAGACAGGTCTGGTGCACTTTCCAGACCATAAACCCGTGTTTGTGAAATAAATTCTGAAAGCTCCAAAGTCCTTTAAAAAAAACATATACTGGCATAATGCTACCTTTGATGCATTAATTTGAATTAGGAGAAGCCAAAGACTGCATTTAGAAAGCCTGTGGAACTTCATACAGGCCTAAAAAAATATCCATCCATAAAGTATCAATCTCCACTGTGAGATGCCTCAGTGGACAACAGAGCAACGCTAAGCATTTAAGGGAAGTGTAAAAGAATTTTTTCCATGGATGCTGCTGGAAGTAAATTTCACTTTCAGTGGATGCATGCAGGAGAAATGCTGCCAGAAGCAAAATCCAGCAAGCATTCATCTCCCTCGCTAAAAGAACAAAGAAAAACCTGCTTACTTTTTAAGATATTAAAAAGTGCAGCCTTGGAATTTCATATTTATTTTATTTAACTGTGTGGATTCCTTGAGTGAACACTACAGAGTGGAATATTCTTCTTAGAAATTCTTTCCTTCCACAGCTCTTCCTGGAATGCCCCTGTGACCATTTGTTACTAAGTGCTCTTACCAAGAACTGGTTACAGGGGAAGCAACCTCTGGATGAAAAGCCAAATCTGCAGTGAGAGTACAAGGCATTTATACAGACTACTATAAGCATCTAAAAACATTTTTTAAATCTACTCTCTCTCAAATTATCTCCCACACAGTAGTCAGATAATTGAAGGAGGTGTATTTGCCATATATGTATTTGTTTGTTTGTTTATTCCTATTACATGGGAAATGATTGAGGAGGAATTGTATGATTTTAGCACGCATGGTTTGGAACTGATCTGATGTTCTAGATGCAGGAGATGGAAACTGGAAATAAGCAGAGAATGCCAAGCCACAAACCATATAGGGAATGGTTTGGATTCTTTCTCCGTTCCCACTAGTCTCAGAAAAACAACAATCTAGCTATTAGCAAAATCAGCTTAAGGGATAAAATCTGAACTTGTTTGCCTGACTGTTGCATTATGGAGAAATCACACACTTCCATTTTTATGATGAATTCATGCAGCTGAAGATGTAGGAGATTCCCACGCAGATCCAATTCACAGTTTGGGATATAGACACTCTAATATAAGATAGCTTTCCACGTGATCGTTTAAATACATGTTCTGTGCCTATATACTGCTGCTGGTGGAGGGGGAGGGGTTGTACATTTAAGATTACATCCTTAATATCCGCAGTGTTTCTCCAGAAGTTTGTTTCTTCTGTCAGTCTCCAATTATGAATACTATAGGAAGCAGCTATATTAAGATGCCACATGTACTGTCTATAATTTTTGCTAGGAGTCAAATACAGATAAGCTTGTTTTATCCCCACTATCCTACTGTGAATGCATTAGGTTCGCTGCAATGCAGTTTTCTGCCTAGTGTCTAAGAAAAACACTTCACTTTAATGTCTATGAACAAAGCTAAAGGAAAGAACAGCCACACAGAAATTGAGGGTAGAAGAAGTCAGTGCTTGGAATAATGCATATTAAATGGTTGGGGCATTAATAAAAGTATCAGAAGGACAGATCCGACAAAATATTCAAAAATTGGCTAATCTTGATTGGTTCTCCATCAAAGAAGGCAGCCCTCCTGTAGATCATTCCTTAATGCTAGCAATTATCCAAGCATCCCTGGACAAGAAGATTTGGGATGTGATAAATTTCATTCTAGTAGGTTCCAGCTGAATATAGTGAAGGGACATAATAGTACAATAGGTAGAATTAGTGGAACATAATAATAACTTGCTATTTTGCTTCTGTAAGAAGTTCTTTGCTCCTGTAAGAATTACAATGACCTCTGCCATTTGCTTCTACCAGTGATCTAACTTCTGTTATCTTGTGTAACTCGATGCCTGGAATGGAATATGTCATAGTTTGGCAGGGTTACACCGGCCAAATACCAGTGTTGCTAAACACCCAGGCCCCCTCTGTTCCTTGCTCTATGGCCAATGTAGAGCTACAAGAAAGGCATGGGCCAGGGGGGCAGAATTAGATGCTAAGCTGATGTCTCTGAAAGGTATGAACCATACCTTCCCCAAGTTGTGGCCTTCCTTACATGCATCTTGTCTGTATGTTCATGGAACAGTCTACCCAGCCATTAGTTTTGATCAAAATAAACACTGTTCTTTTTCAAGCCTCTGCTTAAGCTCTTCTTTTGGCCTATTGTTGACTTAAGTGCATTGCCAAACATTACAATAGAATATGGAGTATATAGAATAAAATAAGGTGATCATGATAGGCCTTTTATCCAATATGGTTTAAGAAATTGGTTCTGGAGCTAAGGCTTTACTGTGCGCTATCAATCAAACACAGGCATGAAATAAATTGGAGACCATTTCTATCACACCTTGCAATAGCAGAATCCAAGGGGTTTTTTTCCCCTCTAATGAAAGTGGCTGCAATCGCACATGATTCCATTACCAAGTTTGTGGTCTTGCTTGAGAGTAATGACATTCCAGACATTCTTACTTGAAATCTTGTGACATATCATGGAGAAAAGCTTATGCTTAATGAGATTTTGCAATCTAGCAAGATATGGACATGTTTTTAAAAAATATTGAAAAAAATAATGGAGTGTCATTTAGGCATCATATAGGAGTGGCATAGATATCCAGGCAAAGATGCAGGCTAAATGACCAATCTTTGAAATGAAAGAATGAACTGATTTCAGTTGAAATCTGTTTGTTTGTTTGTTTGTATTCTTTCCTCCTGTTTAGAAGCTGTCAAAGGTTATCAATAGTGCTCTCTCCTCCCATTTTCCCCTGCAACAAGAACTTAGTGAGATTTGGTGCCAAAAAGCAACTGGCCCAAAGTCATCCATTCAACTTTGACGAAGGTGGGCAGAAACCTGCCAGTCTTGTCGTGTCTTCGGAAATGATGCCAGGAGCCGGTGACTTCAAATCATGCTCTTTTATTGATGTAGGAACCGAACTGCGCTATAGGAAAAGTTCGCGGCTTTTATTCCTTTAGCCGCGGCGGCCGTGGCCAATGGCACCGCTTTGAATCTCCCGCGATTTGAATAGACCAATCGCGGGAGATTCCTAGCGAGCCAATCGGCGCGGCTCACCTAACCAATCAGAGTGCCCCGCGCTTTGGCCAATCAAAGCACGGGGATCTCAAGAATGCTAATGAGGGGACAGAACACCCCTCCCCTCTTGGTTTAGTCCTTACGTCGTGTAGTCCCGTAGGTAGGCGGGGCTCCGTCTTAGCCTACTGGACCTGCGCAGCTCAGTCGTAGGTTGGATCCCGGCCGGTTCGGTCGGGGTCTCTGTTCCTCCGGATGCCGTCGTGGGAACTAGCTGGTCGGTCGGGCCGGGCTGCTCTCCATAGCTCCCTCCTGGGCTTCCCGGGTTGGTTGAGCTGCGGGTTTCGCCGCTCCCGCTCGGTCTCCCCGGGTCGGTCGAGCTGGCCTGGCTGTCTCTTCCTGGCGAGGGGTCATGCTGGCTGCTTTCCGGTAAGTATGGTTGGTTTATTCTTCTTTGGTTTTGGTCCCCTGGGTATTCCCTCCCCCCTTGGTTTGTGTTGTGGGGGTTGGTTTTGCCTGCTTGTGCTTCGGTGGTCTCTTGGGTGGTCGTCCTCGATCTTAATTGGTCGATGTGGCGTTTCCATGCTCGTCCGTCTGTTGTTTGTAGCCGGTACGAGTGTGGGCCTGTTATTTGTGTGATGACGGCCGGCACCCATAACGGGTCTCCCGTCAGGTTTTTTGCGTACACGGGATCGCCTGGTGCGAAAGTTCGGTGTTTGCTGGTTGAGTCTGGGGGCTTCTCTGGGTTATACGTGGGGTGTAATCTGTCGAGTGGGGTTCTTAATTTCCTCCCCATTAACAGTTCGGCTGGGCTCTTGTTCTTTGTGGTATTTGGGGTTATGTGTTGGGTGAAGAGTAATTTATTTATTTTATCCTGGATTTCCCCGTGGTCCATTTTCCGGATGGTTTTCTTAGTGAATTGCACCATCCGTTCTGCCCTACCGTTCTGCCCTACCGTTCGCCACCGGATGCACCGGTGCTGTCAGCGCGTGTCGGATGCCCCTTTCCACTAGGAATTTTTCGAATTCCAGCGAGGTGAATTGGAGCCCATTGTCGGAAATGACGACGTCTGGGAGGCCGTGCGTTGCAAAGAGTTTGCCGAGCTCCTTGATCACGACCTCTGTGGTTGTTGTTCTCATGTTGCTTACCTCCAGCCAGTTGGAGTAAGCGTCTACTGTTATTAGGAAGGTGTGCCCTTTTGTGGGCCCGGCGAAGTCTATGTGGATCCTAGACCAAGGTCCCCTTGGGGTTTCCCACTCTAGGACGGGTGCTGTGGGTGGGCTTGGCCTAGTCTCCTGGCATCGCTGGCACCTTGCTACCCATGTCTCAATCTGTTTGTCCATCCCTGGCCACCAAGCGTAACTTCTGGCCAGGGCTTTAGTCCTAACAATGCCAGGGTGCCCCTTGTGTAATAGTTCCAGAACCTTCCCTTGTAGTTTTTCTGGAATGACCACCCTATCCCCCCATAGTATGCACCATTTTAATAACGAGAGTTCCGTTTGCCGGTTCCGGAATGTCTTGACGGACTCGTCATTGTCCCTTTCCAGCCACCCTTTCTCTTCCCAATGCAAGACCCGTGCCAGGCGTTTGTCTTTATTAGTGTCTCGGGCAATGTCTGATACGGTTATGGGTTGGTTGGGTAGAGTCTCTATACTGAGGGTGGTCGTCGTGGGTGTTGGGTCGGTGTCAGGTTCCGGTAGTGGCGAGCGGCTTAAGGCGTCTGCATGGGAGATCGCCTTACCCGGTCTGTGTATGAGTCCGTAGTTGTAGGCCGCCAGGAACTCGGACCACCTTGTCATTCGGGGAGACAGAATGTTCGGGGTGGCCCAGTTCCCTGCAAGGATTCCCAGCAGCGGCTTGTGGTCGGTTATGATGGTAAATGTCTGGCCGTAGAGATTCTCGTGGAATCTTTTTACTGCGGCAATGATAGCCAGAGCCTCTTTGTCCAGCTGGCTGTAGTTCCACTCCGGTTTGGTGAGGGTCCTTGAAAAGAACGCGATGGGTGCTTCTTTTCCGTCGGGGAGGGTATGGCTGAGGACAGCGCCGACACCGAAGGGTGATGCGTCGCATGTGACGGCCAGAGGTAGGGTCTCGTTGTACTGTATAAGGACAGCGTCCAAAGTGAAAAGGTCCTTTGTTCTCTGGAAGGCGGCTTGCTCACGTTTCCCCCAAGTCCAGGTTGCCGCCTTGTCCAGGAGCCTATGCAAAGGCTCCGCCACCGTCGCCTTTTGGGGCAGGAAAACATTGTAAAAGTTAAGTAGCCCCAGGAATGCCTGTAGCTCCGTCTTCGACTTGGGTGTGGGGGTTTCTTTGATGGCCTTGATTTTTTGGTTTGTGGGGTGAATGCCATGACGGTCTAGGAGATATCCTAGGAATTCAACCTGTTCCGTGTATAATTGGCATTTCTCCCTCTTTACCTTGAGCCCGGTCTCTTTGAATTTGGTTAGGACCTCCCTTAGGCGACCCTCTAGTTCGGCTTGGTTGGTTGCTGACACTAAGACGTCGTCGAAGTAAGGTACCACCCCCTTGATGCCTTGTAATAGTCTTTCCATTAGGCTTTGGAATATTCCCGGTGCCACGCTGATTCCGAATTGGAGCCGGTTGCATTTAAATGCTCCCCGGTGGGTGACTATGGTTTGCGCTTCTGCCGTTTCCTCGTCGACTGGCAAATGTTGGTATGCCTGGGCGAGGTCGAGTTTGGCGAAAACCTTGCACCCTCCCAGTGAATGCAGTAGGTGTTGCACTACTGGGAGGGGGTAGGCGCTTTGTTGCAACGCGCCATTTAGGGTGGCCTTATAGTCCCCACAGATCCTCACCGACCCATCGGGCTTGATCGGGGTGACTATGGGGGTCTCCCACTGGGCGTGGTCTATTGGTTGTAGGACCCCTTGCTTGACAAGCTTGTCAATTTGCTCGTCTATCTTGGGTTTAAGTGCGAATGGCACCCGCCTTGGTTTCAGGCGTTTTGGGGGGACGTTTGGGTCTAGGCTGAATGATATAAGGGGCCCTCGGTACTTGCCTAGGTTTCCGTCGAAGACCTCTTGGAATTCCCAGGCCAGTTGTTGCTCCCAGCTGTCGTCGGTGACGTGGTCGATTCCCGTGACTGCGATGCCGAGTGGGGCAAACCATTGCAGTCCCAGTAGGCTTGGGCGGTCGCGATCGATGATTGTCAGGGGAAGCCTTTCGGTGCGCCCTTTGTATGTTACGTTGAACTGTCCGGTTCCGACTACCGGGATGCGGTTTCCCTGGTAGTCTTTTACGATTAGTCTCTGGCTGTCAAGGCTTCTCCTTTGGATGGTAGGCACCAAGCGCTTTATTTCTTGCCATGCTATCATGGAGAGGTAGGACCCGGAGTCCACCTCCATTTTGCATGGCTCGCCTTCGATGCCTACCTCCACGTAGACCTTGCGGACATCATTGGTTGTGACGTGGCTGATGGTGACCGTCTGATGGGTCTCCTCTCTTCGCCGGGTCTCGCCGCCTCGTAGGGATCGTCCGTTCCGGTCCCATCTGTTGTCAGAGGGGCGATCTCTGGTCCAGGGTGGTGTGCTCTCTCTCCTCCATTCGCTCTGGTCCCATCGGGGCGGGCTGCGGTTCTTTTTGAGGTGGCAGACGCGGGCGATGTGTCCCTTCTTGTCACAATGCCAGCAGATCGACTCGAAAAACTGGCATTCGGACCTGGGGTGGTTGCCTCCGCAACCGGCACAGTTGGTCCTCGACTTACGACCCCGCTGGTTCCGTGGGTCGCGGCCTGCCTGGAGGCGATGAATTTCCTCCTCCTCGTTGGAAGTGCCCGATGCCGAGTGGAAATCGCCCTGGTGGGTGGTCGTCTTCGAGTTGGGCTTCGACCTACCTTGCAGGGTGGTTGTTCCCACTGCGGTCCCCAGCGTTCGGTCGGCGCATGCGGTCAGCGGATGTTCGGGTCGCTTCGGCGGCTGTGGCTGCGGTGAGGGTATCTGCAAGGCTGATGTTGCCCTTGGCCATCAGCCAGCTCTGGAGGACGGGGTCTCACAGACCGAACACGATTCGGTCTCGCAGGGCGTCGTTCAGATTGTCGAATTCGCACAGCCCCCCTAGGTGGCGTAGTTCGGCGACAAAGTCGCTGAAACTCTCACCCGACCATTGGTCCCGACGCTAGAACTCGTTGCATCGGATTAGGATGGGCACCTCTGGAGCGTAGTGCCGCCGAAGTATTGGCTCGAGGACGTCCCAGTCCATCGCGGTCGCGTCGGTGGGTTTGGCAAGTGCCTTGGCCATCTTAAATACCTCGGTCCCGCAGTGGGTCAGGAAGACGGCACGCTTCATGGGGCCGGTGGCGTCCTTCAGGTCGCTGCACTCGAGGAACATGCGGAATCGGTCGGAGTATGATTCCCAGTCCTCGCTGGCGGGGTTGAAGGGTGCGAGGGGTGCGATTTTCGCCATCGTGGAGATTCGTCTGGCTTCCGTCGGACACGTGGTTCGGTTCAGGATCTGGATCCCACCTTCGTCGCCAGTTTGTGTCTTCGGAAATGATGCCAGGAGTCGGTGACTTCAAATCATGCTCTTTTATTGATGTAGGAACCGAACTGCGCTATAGGAAAAGTTCGCGGCTTTTATTCCTTTAGCCGCGGTGGCCGCGGCCAATGGCACCGCTTTGAATCTGCTGCGATTCGAATAGACCAATCGCGGTAGATTCCTAGCGAGCCAATCGGCGCAGCTCGCCTAACCAATCAGAGTGCCCCGCGCTTTGGCCAATCAAAGCGCGGGGATCTCAAGAATGCTAATGAGGGGACAGAACAAGTCTAACATCTTACTTTCTACACCACCTGTTGTGTATGTACCATAGTTAATAAAGTATGAGCTTGAGGTAAAGTGCAGGGTTCTGGCCCTGCACTTCTGATTGGCTATTAGGTGGCCAGATCGGATTGGTTAGTTCTGAGGAATCCGATTGGCCCTTAACAGAGGATTCTTTTTGGTTAAAAGAGCTAGCGTTCATAGCTCATTATTGGACAATTCTTACAAGGGTTGCCTATATAAGGCAGAGTTCACTGTTGTTTTGAGAAGTCACTATGCTAATAAAGAGCTGAAAGTCACTATTCAGAGGCTGTCTCCATTTACTCCGACCCATGTCCAAGTACTTAACACCACCATGGCTCTCAGTTTTTGAAGTGCAATCTGAAATTTTATACTGCATCTTAATCTGGCTTAACCGTTTCTTATCTATTTTGCCCTGGAGCAAAATAGGGATTATATAAAAGAAGAAAAATAAGTGTGTGCATGCAGGTAGAGCAAGAATCCATGAGAGAGAGAGAGAGAAGAAGGGAGGGAGGGAGAGATCGTATGTATTACATTTTTTTGTGCAGTTATCTAAATGAAAATACAGGTCTACCTTGAAATCCTTTTTCCTCTTCAAGATATCAGGTTTATCTTCCATAGATATGCATCTATCTTAAAAAAATAACTCATAAAATCCACATTCAAGAAAATATTTTCATACTGAAGTTTCATTTTATGTCATTTTTAATTTTCTAGTTTAACTGTGTGATTTTTGAATCTACAATCTTTTTGGCTGCCATTTGTTACAATGGAAGGTACCTAGAATTTTAGGTTCCCTGGTGTTATGGACTAAGCCAACGCAGTGATACAACCCTAAACAGCTTTACTTTACAGCAGGCTTGTAATCCTGCACTTCTCATTGGCCCGTAGATAGCGAGTCGTGATTGGTCATTTTTGGCCAGTCTGATTGGCTGTTAACGGGGCCCCTGATTGGACGCTTGTTAAAGCGGTAGACTCAAACCATTGGTTGTTTTGACAGCAGCCAGATCTATAAAAGAGCTGCTGCTGCCCAAGTGTTTGTTCTGTTCTTTCTTGATAATAAAGAGTTGAAGTCACCGTTCGATGTCTCGTCTCCGTTCCTTGCGCCCATGCCCAAGATTTAACACTTTTGTTATCTTCATTTGTAGTTTGATTTCTTTCCTGCTTTTAAGTGTCAGTCCCAAACTATCTTTCAAATATATATAATTAATTTACAGGGACTTCCTGTCACAAGATATGATGGTGCCTTTGGCTTGGATGGTTTTAAAAAGAGGATTACATAAATGCCTAAAGAAAGCTTATTAGACAAGATCTGCAAGAGCATATTCACACTTAACTATTTAAGCTATTCCTGTCCTGTGCTCATGCTGGCTTGGCTCTAAGCCATTTTCAGAAAATCCTTTTCAGACTGAGATACCTTGGCAACAGCTTACTCAGTCAGTCTAAACTACAAACATATCTTACTACTGGGCAATTTCCCTACTGCTGTGTCCCCCTACTTTTCTTTTTAATAAAGCCACTGTCAACCACTTTTCTTACTGCAAGTGGATCTTTTAACATGAATGTGTATATACATTCACACTCTCCAAGTTAAATTGTTCTGTAGATAAACCAAACAAAAACATCAAAAGGCATATACATGGAAGCACAACTAGCAGCTTAAAAACATTTTTATCCCATTTCTTTCTAATGTCTGAACATAACGTCTAAATGCTATAAAGTACAATGTCTACAGTTCTGCTCTTGTAAAGAGAAGAGTTTTTTAAATTACATGACAGTTTTTAAAATTACATTTTTTCTTTCATTGAACATCCAGTTATTTCCACTATTTTTGTTTTGTTTGTTTTACGATCTGTTTGCTTATTAATCAAATTTATATGTCTGTCCATCTTACAGGAAGTGACTCTGGGCAATGTTTATTTATTAATCAAATTTATATGGCCATCCATTTTAAGTCCAGTAGTACACAATTGCACTATTTTTTTGAATTATCTAAGGTACAAGGCAGGGATGGGAATACCGTGCAAAAGTTCATTTATTTCAGGAATGCAACTTAAAAAGGTGAAACTAATATATGAGATAGACTCATTACATGCAAAACAAAATAGTTCAAACCATGATTTGTCATAATTGTGATGATTATGGCTCACAGCTCATGAAAATCCCAAATCCACAATCTCAGAAAATTAGAATATTACACGCAATCAATAAAACAAGGATTGTACACAGAACAATATTGGACCTCTAAAAAGTATAAGCATGCATATGTACTCAGTACTTGGTTTGGGCCCCTTTTGCAGCAATTACTGGCCCAATGCAGCGTGGCATGGAAGCTATCAGCCTGTGGCACTGCTGAGGTGTTATGGAAGACCGGGATGCTTCAATAGCGGCCTTCAGCTCTTCTGCATTGTTTGGTCTCATGTCTCTCATCTTTCTCTTGGCAATGCCCCATAGATTCTCTATGAGGTTCAGGTCAGGTGAGTTTGCTGGCCAATCAAGCCACGGTCATTGAACCAGGTTTTGGTGCTTTTGGCAGTGTGGGCAGGTGCCAAGTCCTGCTGGAAAATGAAGTCAGCATCCCCATAAAGTTCATCTGCAGAAGGAAGCATGAAGTGCTCCAAAATATCCTGGTAGACGGCTGCATTGACCCTGGACTTAATGAAACACAGTGGACCAACACCAGCAGATGACATAGCTCCCCAAATCAACACAGACTATGGAAACTTCACACTGGACTTCAAGCATCTTGCAGTGTGTGCCTCTCCATTCTTCCTCCAGACTCTAGGTCCTTGGTTTCCAAATGAGATGCAAAAGTTGCTCTCATCAGAAAAGCGGACTTTGGACCAATGAGCAACAGACCAGTTTTGTTTTTCTTTAGCCAAAGTAAGATGCTTCTGATTGTTGTTCAGGAGTGGCTTGACAAGAGGAATACGACATTTGAAGCCCATGTCCAGGATCCGTCTGTGTGTGGTGGCTCTTAATGCACTGATTCCAGTCCACTCTTTGTGAAAGTCCTCAACACTTTTGAATGGCCTTTTCCTGACAATCCTCTCCAGGCTGCGGTCATCCCTGCTGCTTGTGCACCTTTTTCTTCCACACTTTTCCCTTCCACATAACTTTCTATTAATGTGCTTTGATACAGCACTTTGGGAACATCCAACTTCATTTGCAAGTACCTTTTGAGGCTTTCCCTCCTTATGGAGGGTGTCAGTGATGGTTTTCTGCACAACTGTTAGGTCAGCAGTCTTTTCCGTGATTGTGATTCCTACTGAACCAGACTGAGAGACTATTTAAAGGCTCAGGAACCCTTTGCAGGTGTTATGGCTTAATTAGCTGATTAGAGTGGGACACTTTGAGCCTAGAATATTGAACCTTTTCACAATATTCTAATTTTCTGAGTTTGTGGATTTGGGGTTTTCATGAGCTGTAAGCCATAATCATCTCAATTATGACAAATCATGGCTTGAACTATCTTGCTTTGCATGTACTGAGTCTATCTCATATATTAGTTTCACCTTTTAAGTTGCATTCCTGAAATAAATTAACTTTTGCACGATATTCTAATTTTTCGAGTTTCACCTGTATTATACATCTTCCTTGTTTTCCATTTATCTTTCCGGATTCCATGTTAAATTTCTGACACATATGACAGCACTATTTTTTTGTCTGCCCAAGGCCCAATTCTTTAATCAAAGAATTAACTATTTTTTTAGCACATGGCCATTTATTTATCAAATTTTTAAAATCACCCTTCTCATAGAGGGACCTCACAGAAGGGTGAGAATCCTGAAGGCATATGTATGTATGTATGTATGTTTCTATCTATCTATCTATTATCTATCTATCTATATCTATCTCTATATCTCTATATCTATCTATCTATCTATCTATCTATCTATCTATCTATCTATCTATCTATCTATCTATCTATCTATGTAGGTCTAGGTGTGTTTGGGTCTTTTCCCATGTAAGATTAAGAGTATCTTGGTGACGTTTCAGCGAGGTCCCACTCAGGCTGGTGCTTTCGGCTTCGTACCAGTGCAAGCTGGTACAATACACACACACACACACACACACACCTTGTTTTTTCTTTTTAAAAAACCTTTTTAAATGAACAATTCAGTCTATTAATATTATTTGAAAAAATGTTAATCTATTTAATGGTATCAGCCTAGCATATTTACAATATAACAAGTCTGCTTTAAAAACATAATTTTTTTAAAAATCCCCCAAATTTCTTTGAACTTCATAGATAACTTTTCAGGGCATAAACAGAAGAAGTAGCTGAGACTAAAAAGTCCCAGGATATAGTTTTTTCACAATGTGATGAAAAATGTGCTCCCCATAATTATTTTAATATCATTTTGCATCTGGAAATGTTGTTTTTTTTAATCAAGTTGCCTATTTAAGGAGATAGAAATTGTAGATTGGAGGTGAGTATGAAACCTAGGCAACAAAATAATTGTGCCATAGCCTTATTTGGGACCTTTAAGGAAATGAATCAGCCAGCTATAAGGAACCCTAGCATATTGGCTGAAATACAACTTGTTCTGAAATACCAATTCCTTACTTCCACCTGCTTCCTAAGGAACAAAAATGCAGCGTTTTCTGAGGCTTTGTAGATGGAGCCCTAAATCAGAATCATTGGTCTTCAGGATTTAGAAAAACTAAGAATGGGCAGAATATCTAAAGTAGGATGTGAGCTGCCCCCTGGTGGCAGAGGAACTTTTTCTTCTATGCAAGAATCCTGCCTTGAAGGCTGGTTGCTTTTCATCAAGGTCTCATAATATGTATTTTGTTTTATTTGATTTATTTGATTTGTCAATTGCTTAAAAGATAATAGGTATAAGTATAAACATAGTTATGAATACATGGATACATATAAGAAAAAAAAGAAACAATAGGACAGGGACGGTAGGCAAGTTGGTGCGCTCATGCACACCCCCTACAGACCTCTTAGGAAAGGGGTGAGGTCTAAGGTTAAAGTTTGGGGGTTTGGGGAAATATAGGTTTGCTCCAGAATCATTTTCAGAGAGGACAGAAAGATCTGTACTAAATCCCTAAATATCCCTAAATATTTGTACATCCAAGCAGTAGAGTCTAAATCATCTGATTATAGCAAGATGATGGCTCACATGTCTTAATGTAAAACAAAAAGTTAAAATCTTTAGTTACATTTATTTTAATGTAAGCTTTGTTTGTTTGATTGATTGATTGTTATTGCACCTTTATGATTGTTTATAAGTAACTCAAGGAGGCAGACATTCCTCCTTCTGTTTTCCTCACAACAACAATCCTATGTGGTGTTGGGCTGTGAAAGAGTGATTGGCCCAATGTCACCCAACCAGTTTTCATGCCTCAGGCAGGACTAGAACTCATGGTCCCCTAGTGTCTACCTGATGTATCAACCACAAGACCAAACTGGCTCTCTTTATATTTTTAGTACTCATTTATTTTGCAATTTGTTTTGCACACCACTTCAAAAGTCTTTTAAATGGAAAGATGCATATAAAATAATTGACCATATGCAACCGAAAGCAATCAATTGATTACATAAACACAGACACACACACCTATAGTAGAGTCTACATTTCTTGTAGGGATAAGTAAAGGCTTAAGACTTCTTTTCTGCCTCATTTCTTGTATACAGTAAGCTAAGCTTCTACAGAAGCCAAGGACAGGACTTCGTACTGCAGACTTGCTTGGTTGGCTAAAAACAAGATAAAGATTGGTTGTCTTTCCTAGAGACAAGGTGTTTGATCTATCTGCAATATGAAGTAATCTTCAGTGCTGCATAATGGCCCAAGCTAACAGTGCTTAGGAACATATTCCTATCATAAAGATGAATAAAGGCACTACTATAAAACAAAGCATTTAACATTAACCTCCAGTGCACTGCTTTTGAAAAATTAAATTTCTCTCTCCCTCAAGAGTTTTAAAGGCATAACTTCATTACACTTGCTAATTATTTCCTTCTTTTATTGATTGGTGTTATATCTTAGCTATTTGGCTGCAATCTTAGCCATATGTGTAGAAATAAATAGAATGCATGTTCTTAATGAAATACCATAAGTAGACTGGAAATGATCTGTCAATATAGAGTTAAAATTACATCTAATGTTGATTGTGCATTTCAGCAAATGACCTTGGTCAGGATGCTTTATTTTAAGACCCCTCCCCCACCCATTCCATGTGCTCTCAATCATCATTTTTCTGCTAAAAAAAATTACCCACCTGTAATTACCTATCTACTTTTTCCTAATTGTCTTTGAAGATCATTTAGGGAACAAAACACCCAGGAAGTAGGAATTTGAGGCAGAGAAATAACTGTTTTGATGTTCCACATGACCTATAATTTGGGGCATACAGAAAAAGTGTTCTCTACCCAGATGTATGAGGACTTAAACTTCCCAAATGCTAAATCATCACGCTGGCTGATTGTTCTGGGAGTTGCAACCGTAAGCCTTTCTAAGCATGTTAAGAATGGAAAGTTTGGGATGAATAGTTGGGAATGGCTCAAATATTCCGGAACTACAAAATTCCTCTGGTCAATATAGTTTGGATGTATCATGCATTTTTCCTTTAACAGTGTCCCATTTAACCTAGAAGTTGATGTGCAATGCAACCTGCAAGAAGCTAATGTCACAGAAGTGGCACTGGTTTCAATGGGAATTATTCCAATATAAGCAGTAGTTCAGCCAGTTTCTTCAACATTACTAAATCTCATTCAGCATGCTAAATAGAGCTGCTGTTTAAATAATTTAAGTAATTTAAATCCAGTTCAACTGGGCTGGATCAGTACGCAAGCCTAAATAAATAAATCTTGCATCTAATGTTGGGAACGGAAGAGATCAGAAATGGTTTTTTTTTTTTAAAGAATTTTATTGATTTTCTACACAAACAAGACAAACAAAACATTAAAACATCAACTCTCTTATGTACATCCAGCGTGTCGGTTGGTTCATCCGTTTTGTGCATTCATTTTGTAGTCTCAATTACAATTATGTTACATAGCAACTCATATTGTCAATCCAAACTTATATATCCTAATATCGCTATTAAAAAGAAAAGAAAAACTTTTGACTATACTTTTAATCATTCATGCTTTATCAGATAACAATACTTTAAATAATTTATTCTGTAACAAATCATATAATCATACCAAATCAATCCTAAAAACACTTTATAGATATAGTATACTGTCTAACATTCTAAATATTCTATTATCGTATTTTATCATCTAGCCATTGATAAAAAAGATCCCAAATTTCATAAAATTGTTTATCCTCTTGCTCTCTAATTTCAAATGTCAATCTACTCATCTCAGCACATTCCAATATTTTTTTAATAATTTCTTCCTGTAATGGTATTTTCTCATTCTTCCAGTTTTTAGCAAATACAATCCTAGCCGCTGTTAATACATTTACAATCAGGTATTTCAAATCTTTACTATATGTGTCAGGTAAGATTCCCAATAAAAAGATCTCTGGTTTCAAGTCTATGTGTTTCTTTGTCATTTTTTCCAACCAGATGCGAATTTTAGTGCAATATTTTCAAGCGTCCTCACAAGTCCACCAGGTATCTAATGACATTTCCAGCATTTTTCAGATTTGTTCTTAAACATTCTTGCTATTCTTGTCAGGGGAAAGTGCCACCTGTAAAACATCTTATACAAGTTTTCTTTATATGCTGTTGACATTGTCATTTTATAATTTTGAGACCACAATTTTTGCCATTTCTCTAAATCAATCCCATATCCAAAATTCTTCCCCCAAACAATCATAGTTTCTTTAACTTGTTCTTCCTCTAATTTAATTCCCAGTAAATAGCCATATAATTTTTTAATCACCTTCTCATCAGTACCCATCAAGATCTTATCTAAATCAGTCTGTTTATCATAGAATCCCTCCGTTTTAGAATCTTCATCATACCTTGAATGTATTTGCGCATATGAAAACCAATTCATCCTTATACCTTGTTTCTCTAAGTTTTGAATCGATTTAAGTTCACCCTTTTCATCCAATAAGTCCCCATATCTAACTGTTTGTTCCTTCTTATAAATTATAGGATAGGAAAATGCTTCAATAGTCGATAACCAAACTGGGATTTTCAAATAACATTGTCTTTTTATCTTCTCCCAGTTTCTTCAACATTACTAAATCTCATTCAGCATGCTAAATAGAGTTGCTGTTTAAATAAGTAATTTAAATCCAGTTCAACTGGGCTGGATCAGCACGCAAGCCTAAATAAATAAATCTTGCATCTAATGTTGGGAACAGAAGAGATCAGAAATGGTTTTGTTGAGACTTTGGCAGGTGTCCAAAGAGACCAGGTATGGCATTTGGGCTTTTGTTGTTGTTTTGGTGAGTCTGAGAGTACCAACTACCACTACTTCAACCCATTGCTGACTAGTTTGTGAGTATTTTCTGCAAGGAAAAAAAAATAAGAGTTATCAATACAGTAGGCTTCACCCAGTTATGTTTTTAGCAAACCTTTTAAAAATGGGGATACTGGAGCTAAAGATGCACGCATTCCTCCAGGGACATGATTATTATGTTTGTTAAGCCTGGTTTCCCCAACCAGGGTTAGGGAGACAAGCTAAACAGAATGTGCAGCTTAGTCAGATAGGCACACAGATAAATGAGTGAGCTAAGCTTGTATGTTTATTAACATACAGTTCGAGCAATGCAGACTTGTTTCCTTGCAGTAATCAGGGATCATCAAAGCCAGAGAGAAAGCAAGCTGCAGCCTTGCTTCTTTTAAAGTGCTTTCACAACCACTCCCTTAATTGCTATCCCACAGTTAAAGTTGCAGACACTTTAACATACAAACTATGATTACATATTATTATTTACCTAAACCAGTTAGGGTAAAACAATGTTATCCCTAACATTCTCCCCTTTTAGGAAATAATAATAAATATAACTATTTACATCTTTAAATCATATTTGTTACAACTCTCTTTAAACTTAGTTACTCCTTGAGCTTTTGTAAATTGGTCTGCAATGTTTTCTTCCATCATGCAGTATTCCAATTTAATTAGCCCATTCTTTACAGATTCTCTAACATTTAAGTATCTTAAATCAGTATGCTTTGATCTAGTTTTTACAGCAATACTAGTAGCTAACTTTATAGCTGCTTGGTTATCCTCGAACACAATAATGGAATCTTTTACAGTTATACCCATGTCTAATAATAACTGTTTGTACAAAATCAAGTCAGTGCATAGTAATGACAGACATGAAAATTCCGCTTCCATCGTGGACAAGCTGATATGCTGTTGTCTGATTGACCTCCACCCTATTAGTGTCTTACCAAATAATATAGCCATCCCAGATGTTGATTTTCTTGTGTTTATATCAGTTGCAAAACTTGCATCTGCATAGGCACTAAGACTCAAATCACCCTTTGGTTCTATATACAATGCATGGTTCATTGTTCCTTTAAGATATCTTAAAATTCTCTTTAATGATTGCCAATGACATTGATGTGGATCTGAATTAAAACGTGCTAGCTGATTTACACTATAAGCTATATCTGGCCTTGACCAATTGCTTATATATGATAAGCTGCCAATCAAAGATTGATATATGGACTTATCAAATTTGGGACTTTGATCATCAGTTTGGCAAACTTCCTTACTCATTGGAGTCTTTGCCGGTTTACAAAGTTCCATTTTAAACGTTTTAATTAATTGGCAAATTTTATCTTCTTGAGATATCTTAAAACCATTATTTGTTTTGTTAATTGTCAATCCTAGATACCTTTTAATTTCACCTAAATGCTTTAATTTTATCTTTTTGGCTAATAATGATATAATCTCATTAGCTTCATTATTAGTCTTAGTTATCAAAGCAATATCATCTGTAAATAATAATAATAATGACACCGTTCCATTATTTTCTCTTTTAAACACACATGGATCTGCTAAACCAGATTTAAAACCTATATTGTTTAACTCTTTCACAATATATTGGTTCCACTCAAACCCAGATTGTTTCAACCCGTAAAGACTCTTTTTGAGTTTCCAACAATCATTACTATTTACTTTATTGTCTTTATACCTACTGGTTTTCTTAAATATATAGTGTGCTGCAATGGTGCATGCATATAAGCAGTTTCTACATCTAAATGGTTAATGACATAGTTTTTCTTAGCTGCCCACATTAATGCTGCTCTTAAAGATGTTGCTTTAAGACTTGGTGCAAAAACTTCATCGTAATCAGATGCAGTTTGATTAAATCCTTGAGCTACTAACCTAGCCTTATGGGTAACAGTCCCATCATTTCCAGTTTTTATTTTAAATATCCATTTGCACCCAATGGATTTTTCTCCTGGAGGTAATTTAGCATCTTCATAAACTTTCATTACCTTTAATGAATTTAGTTCCTTTTTCATTGCCTTTTGCCAATTCTCCTGATCCTTAGCAGGATACATCTTAAGTTCATCTACACTAGTTGGAACTTTAGTTACTTGGCAAACTATACTTGCTTGATACCTATCAGGTTGTCTAGTTACACGTGTAGTACGTCTAGGTATTACAGGACTTACAGGTGGACTTTCACTTATTAACTCTTCTTGATTATCTAACTCTTCCTGATCAATTGTTTCCTCTTGTTCTGGTCCTATTTGCTCTTCTTGGACTTCTTCTTTAACTGGACTCTTCTTATAACTAATCTGATCTTTCTGCCTTTTGTAGGGTTCAATAATTACTTCATTATTTAAATCTTGCTCTAATCTATTCCATCCTACATGTTCTAGGAATTTTGCACTAGCACTGGTGTAAACTCTAGATGTACCTGGTTCCCAGAATCTATAAGATCTATGATTAGATGTATATCCTACAAAATATAATCTTTTAGCTCTATGTTGTCCTTTGTGTCTAAGTTGTGTAGGGATATGCACCCATGCTGGTGCTCCAAATGTGTGCATGTAACTTAAATCAGGTTTTGTGCCATGCCACAGTGTGAATGGTAATTCACCTGTTGTTGAATTAACAACATTATTTAATATATGATTACCACACATTATTGCTTCTCCCCACAAATTGTCAGGTAATCCTGAATCAGACATCATAGTACGTGTCATTGATTGTAATGTTTGGCCTCTTCTCTCTATAAATGCATTATGTTGTGGCCTATATGGTGCAGACATTTTATGTTGAATACCTAACATTCTTAGTCTGTTCTGGAATTTATTATTTGTAAATTCCGTACCATTATCTGTTATAAGAGTTACTAATTTCTTTTTAGTTTTCCTTTCTGCAAATTTAATCCAATTAAAGAGATTTTGATACGTTTCAGTTTTGCTTTTCATTAAATAGCAAAACCCATATCTAGAATAGTGGTCCATTATACTTAGTATGTAACGAGCTCCTCCTACACTTGGTTTTTTAGGACCTATTAAATCTGCAAATACTACCTCTAAAGGTTCTTTAGTAGTAAATCCATCAACTCTATTAGCCGGTGTGACCCTGGCTTTGTTATGATTACAGGCATTACATTGCAAATACTTATTACAAGGTTTCAAACTTATTCCCTTAGATAATTCAACAGTTTTCTTAAGCATTTTAAAATTTAAATGCCCTAGCCTTCGATGTAACAAGTGAATACATTCATCATGAGGTTTCTTATTTTCATAAACTGTGTTAGCCACCTTTAAACCATCATCATTTAACACATATAATTCACCTCTTAAAGATGCAGTAATTTTCTTATTTTCTTTCTCAATTATGCAGTTATCTCCCCTAAATGTAACTACATATCCTAGTTTAACCAAAATTCTTACTGAAATTAAATTAAACTTAAGTTGTGGTACATATAACATTTTTACATTCTCTTTTATAAAAGAACAATATGCTATACCTTGACCTTTAGCTTTCAGTTTCCAGCCATTGGCTAACGATATCTGCTGTGTACTCTTGGACATTTTAATAAAATTTCTGTAATCATTTGTTATACAATGAGATGCTCCACTGTCAACCACCCATAAATTATTTTTTACAGCTCCGTTAGTATACATGGCTAACTCTAAATTTTTATTTTTCTTTTGATGACTTTTAGTATTCTGGCCAGCTTTCTGGCGCTTTGCTTTTTTACAAAATCTTGCCAAATGTCCTTTTCCTCCACAATTAAAACACTTTTTAATTGCGTATGCAGTAGGAGTTTCATTATCTTCTTTTTGAGGTTGCTGCCTCCTTAACTCGTCTCTTTCAAGCCTTCTTCTGGCCTCTTCAATCAATCTGCCAGTTATATCAGTTAAAGTTAGGCTTTCCTTTGGCAAAATTTCAAGGGAAGTTACGTAGTTATCATAGCTTTCATCAAGGGAAGATAGAATTATGTAGACTTGGTGTAGTTCAGAGAAAATAAGCTCTTTCTCGTGCAGTTCTTGAAAAATGCTTTGCATAGTTTTCAAATGACTCAGCATATCACCATTCTTATGGAGATGTGTACTGAAAAGTTTCCGTGTTAGATTTATGTGAGCACCAACATTATCTCGAACATAAATCCTCTTCAGCTTCTGCCAACACCCAACAGCCATTTTCTCTCCGTGGATATAAACAAGTTGCTGATCAGTTAAGGTGAAAGCAATAATGCAAATAGCGTGCTGATTTTTATGCATAAATTCTTCTATCTTTAATTTATCTTCCTCATCCTCTGGATCCCATTCTTCTACATTTGGTGGATTTTCAATTATGTTCCACAAACCTTCTCTTCGTAGAAGCAGGCTACATTTCATAGACCATGATACATAGTTTGTTCCATCCAGCTTGGATATAAGGGACAAACTTTGTAGATTGACTTGTGCCATGTTTTCTTATATGGATATAAAACTATAATTAATAAAACACAGCTGTCTGTTTACTGTAATGTATAACAACACAAACTCTCACTTTTACATAAATCTGTTTTATCCTAGTTAAACTGACTTTGCAGCCTCTGGGTCCATAACCAGTGTTAAGCCTGGTTTCCCCAACCAGGGTTAGGGAGACAAGCTAAACAGAATGTGCAGCTTAGTCAGATAGGCACACAGATAAATGAGTGAGCTAAGCTTGTATGTTTATTAACATACAGTAAAAATAACAGATACGCTTGTGCTATCAAAAATATAGTTTATTCCATTATGAGTTCATAGCATAGTCAAAATAACAGTCCAATAGTCATGTATCATTTAGTCAGTCCATTCAGGGATATTCAGTTAGCAAAGTCCGTGTTAGAATATCCTATGTCAATTCACTTACAAGTCAGTCCTTTGTTTTCTCTTCCGTTCGAGCAATGCAGACTTGTTTCCTTGCAGTAATCAGGGATCATCAAAGCCAGAGAGATAGCAAGCTGCAGCCTTGCTTCTTTTAAAGTGCTTTCACAACCATTCCCTTAATTGCTATCCCACAGTTAAAGTTGCAGACACTTTAACATACAAATTATGATTACATATTATTATTTACCTAAACCAGTTAGGGTAAAACAATGTTATCCCTAACAATGTTCTTTGCAACCTTTAGCTTTCAAAATACAGGTAGTCCTCATTTAGTGACCACAACTTGGGTCAGCAATTTGCTCCTTAAGTGAAGCAGTCACTGAATGAAACTGAAGGCATGCTTACAATCTTACTTCAGCTTTCCTTTGTTTTACAGACCTGCAAAGGTTGTAAATGGATGGATTGATCATGAAGTTACTTTTCCATCACTGTGGTAACTATGAATGGTCACCAAAGAGAATTACTTTAAGTGATATGTGACCAAATGTAACTGCAAAGGACTGCCTGGCTGTAGAGTAATTGGTCCCACAGATGGCAGTACTAAACCCCACAAGCCAAACCTTATATCCTTCCTTTTGACACTGGAAGGTTTTTGGAAGTTGGAAAAAGGGGAGGGGGGGAGAGATTGTTTATATATTGAAATGGAGTGTAGGCATGCACACATGGGCTCTGTTGTCTTGGACAGTCACTAATTCCAGTGAAGCTCTCCAAATCCTTTTCCCACATGCCTGTTGTACTCATCCCATGACACCCAGAGGTAGCCAAAGAATAACGCTGCTGCTTTCCACTATCCACTGGAAGTGTTCTCCCACTAATGTACCAGGGAGTAAGTGATTCCTGCAAGAAGTCATGTGATCCCTTTCTAGATCCCTTTCCCAGAGGAACGTGTCTGATTAAGAAATGGTCTTCATTGTTTACACATAGGACTTGTTCTTATTTTTCTTTCATTTTTTTCCTTGGAGAAAAATAAAATTCAAAACAAAAACTCAGGACTGTCCTTCCCTTTTTTATATTTAAAAACTTACCTGTTTAATCTATTAAACAGAATCCCAAGAAAAATTGTTATATGAAGTACTTTTAAGTTAGGGTAATGAGTTAAAAACGTTACTCCAATTGGTGTATAGGAGAAGTATAGTAAGAGAAAAAAGATGAATGGATAGTTGGAAATAGAACAGACAAAGAATGTTATTGAAAATGGTAATAAGATATGAAAGGATATATAAAGGTTTTGTTATGTTGGGGTTTTTTTGGATTTTGTATATTGATAAAAGGCAATAAAATTTTAATTAACAAGAAATAATTTGGATGAAAAGGAGAAGCTGGGATAAGATATGAAGTTAAATAGATAAAGTATTGATACTATAATTTGGAATTGTTATGTTCTATTGGTTTTCTTCTTTTATTATTTTTTCTTAGAAAAGAATTTATAAGCTGTTATGCCTTGATTCTTTGTGCATTGTTTTTATAAAATTGATAAAAATGGTTTATATATATATATAAAAAAGAAAATGATAATAAGATATGGAAGGATATATAAAGTGAATATTATGTTTGAATTTGTGTCTGTGTGAAGAGTTTCAACCCGGGATCAGACAACCTTCAGAAAAGATCTTTTAGTTATGTTTTGTGTTTTGTATGTTTGTTTTCTGTAAAATTAATAAAATTTTAATTAATAAAATTGTTTAAAAAAAAAAAAACTTACCTGAAAAGATTAATCAGATTACCAGAGTTGGAAGAGACCTTGTAGGTCATCTAGTCCAACCCCCTGCCCAAGCAGGAGATCTTACACCATTTCTGAAAAATGGCAGTCCAATCTCTTCTTGAAAGTCTCAAGTGATGGCACTCCCACAACTTCCAAGGGCAAGTTGTTCCATTGGTTGATTGTTCTCACTATCAGAAAGTTTCTCCTTATTTCCAGGTTAAATCTCTCCTTGTTCAGTTTCCATCCATTATTCCTTGTCTGGCCTACAGGTGCTTTAGAAAATAAATTGACCTCTTCTGTCTCCCCTGGTCCTTCAAGTCATCAGAAGCCACTTCCCTGATGACCTCCTTCTCATTGATTTTCCAGGGATTCTATTTGATCTAAACTATTTGATCGGTTTGACATGTCAAACTTTTTATTGAAATAGAATTTCCACACGTTTGCTATGTATCACTTAAAAAACTGAAATCTTCACATTTATTCATAGGCCCATGAAAAAGGAATATGCACCTTCTCTCCCCCCCCCCCCACTATATGCAGGATGTATGTGGACAAATTGTGTATCTGCACACACTGCTGTATCTGATGACACTGCTAAGTGCAAACAGCTGCTTCAGCTATTACAGCGCAAAACTATAATGCAGCTGCTAAAGCTTGCCCAAGAGATGATAGATAGATACCACAATGCTTTCTATTCTTGACAGTGTAGCTTGACTGAATTAGAGATTCACTCCTGCAAAGTGACATCCAACTTAAAAAAGAAATCTGAAAGAGAATCACAAGTACCCTCTCTGCCCTGTGGAACGGAGATGTGCTCTTCTTGAATACCCCGATTTTTATCATGCCCAACTGAACACAGCTGAATACTGAGGCCCATTAAAAATGGCAAACAGCCATGCATCTGCCTTATGATGTTTTGGGAGCCCTCAAGAGAGAGAGGGATGACACAAATTCTTTGAAGCATGACTTTGTCAGATGGCATCAACATTGGAGACAGGTTAGATTGAGCATTTGCAATGACCTTATAATGTGCTAACTGCCTCTGCATGGATCAGATTCACAAGCAGGGGTGAATCAGGGGTGTTTAGAGATGCTGAGAACAGGATCCAGGTTGGTGGGAAGTTATTCTCTTGTCCGTCACAGCATCTGTTCAACAAGGGACTGTTGTGTATTGTGGGAACAAACATCCTCTTTTCTTTTAACTCTTTCTCCAATAATATTCTCTCCACACCATGTTCTAGTGCTTTGAGGTACAGACCACTTTGAAGTATCATAGCTTTTAGCAATTCAGAAAGCAACAAAGGCTGATTGGAAATGGAATGCCTTCTGTATGCATCCTTTCATAACAAGTAGATACTTCCCTGATACAGCCATGAGAATGGAAGAGATGAATCAGACTGCAACTCAAATCAAGAGTGAGCAGTGAACTTGCCTGGGAGCAATAACTCAAGTTTATAAATTACAACAGCCACTTTGATATAGCAATTAAGACACCAGACTAGAAACTGTGAGTTCTAGTCCTGCCTTAGGCACAAAGTCAACTGCATAACTTTGGACCTGTCACTCTCTTTCAACCCTAGGAAGCAGGCACCAGAAACCATTTCCAAAATCTTGCCAAAAAACTGTAGGGACTAGTCCAAGAAGTTGGCAGGAATCAACACTGATTTGAAGGCACACCTATTGTACCTTATGATTCTTGACTCGTGGTGAATGTATCTTTTCTTTTATGTACACTAAGAGCATATGCACCAAGACTAACTCCTTGTGTGTCCAATCACACTTGGCCAATAAAGAATTCTATCTATCATCTTCCTATCTATCTATAATCTATCATCACACAGCCTCTGAAAATAGACATCTTAACTGAGTACAAGACAAACTCCCCAGTTGTTCAAGTTAATCACAAATAGAAATATATCATTGTTCCAAATATATACTTCAACAAGTTTTAGAGGGGGGGAAATCAAACCCTTTCATAAGAGGTCTCTTAACATAAGAATATTTTCAGCCTTTCAAAATGCTGACTTAGAATCTGTCAACATTTGGAAATCTGCTTTAGAAATCTAGCAAAAGCAAATGGCTGAGCCCTAAAAAAAAAACTCCACACCTATCAGGTATTTTGAGATTATGATGCACTATTGGTGATCCTTGAGGTACGACCATAACCCATTATGGTTGCATGTCACAACAGCCATTAGATGAAATGTGTCACATAATGATCCCCCCATCCCTCCTCTCCTCAATGAATTGTAAAATAAGCATGCAGATCAAATGGAGCGTGGGGTAACTTCTGGATGGATGAGACCCTTAGGGCTTAGTACAGGCCCAGGCCTTCCTCTGTGGCTCTCTGAAGGCCTTCAAAACCCCTGAGATGCTCCTTTCTCAACTTCTCTTCCCTTGAGTCCCCATAGGCCTTTTCCCTTGGGATAGGTGTTTTCCCACTCCCACCAGATTGCCTAGGCCTTAAGCCTGATTCTCACCACACCAGGCAAATACTCTTCTCCATATTTAGTTTTCAAGAGCTCTGAGGTCTTCCAGAAGACTGAAATAGATTGCTTCTTTGTGCAGCCACATTGCATGGGTCTGAGGGGCGAGCATGTTTGGCCTTCAGTTCCCCACCCACAAAATGGTGGCTATTGTATAGCGGTGAAAAGACAGAGACAGACGCAGGCTAAAAGTTAACAGGCTTTATTCTTAGTGAATAAAGGGTCGCCGCGGCTGCCGTGGCTAACTGGCAGTCAGCTGGCGGTGACAGCTGATGCCGTTTAACAGCTCCTTTTATAGCCAGCTGTCAAATGGCATCAGCCAATGGGAGCGGTCGGCACTCCTGCGCAGGCGGCGGACCAGAGAGAGGACTGCTTGTCAGTCTGTGAACACAGCACTCCTTTCCCCTGGCCAGGAGCATGCGTAGTCCTGCAGCCAGGTAGGCCGTCTTCGCTCGCGGCCAGATCGTTGTAGACCAAGGGGCTTCCCAGCAGGCAAAAGGTCCCTTGCTCTCAGGGAGTCACTTGGAGATCCTTGTCGGCCTACAGGAGTTGTCGACTGAGTGTCTGGCTGCTGACCAGGTAAGTCCCTCTGATTGGCTCGCTGTGGGGACAGCTCGGGGTTTGACGGGTAGACCGGGTTGTCAGGTGGGAAACCATTCGCAACTGCTGGGTAGACCGGTTTGCTCAGCTGGTCGGCTTCAGCAGGTGGTTGGTAGACCGGGGTGTCTGGCGGGCAGGTTTCAGGCGGCTGGTAGACCGGCGCGTCTGGCGTCTGGTAGACCGAGGCGTCTGGTAGTCCTTGGGAGTCAACGGCAGTTCTTTCCCAATGCCTCCTTAGCTGGTCTATGTGCCAGCACCATACTCGACCATCCTCCAACAGGATCCTGTAGGACTTGAGTCCTGTAATGGAAACTATTTGCCCTGGCATCCATAGAGGGTACCCTGCATAGTTCCTGGCATAAACCAGGTCTTGCAGGGTAAATTCCCTGGCATGGCTGTCAGAGCCTAAAGGGGTGCCAGGGGCATAGTGGGGGTGCAATCTGTCCAGGGTGGTCTTGAGGCGTCTGCCCATCAATAGTTCTGCAGGGGACTTGTTGGTGGTGGTGCATGGAGTAGAATGCTGGGCGAATAAGTAAGTGAACAGCTTGGAGTGCCAGTCTGCTTGGCCAAACCTTGCCAAAGCTTCCTTTACAGATCTAACAGCCCTCTCAGCCATCCCATTGCTTGCAGGGTGAAAAGGGGATGTGAGGGCATGCCTGATGCCCAGGTTGGCTGCAAAGACCCCGAACTCACAAGAGGTGAACTGGGGGCCATTATCTGATATCAAGGTGTCAGGCAGGCTATGTGTGACGAACAGTCTGTCAGGGCTTGCGTGACAGCCATTGTAGTTGTGGAGGGCAGCAAGGCCACATCAATCCATTTAGAGAACGAGTCTACTATGACTAGGAAGGTCCGCCCATGCACAGGGCCAGCCAGGTCAACATGCAGTCAGGACCAAGGGGCCCCAGCATCCTCCCATCGGGTTGGTACAGCAGTTGGAGGTGTTGATCTAGTTGCCTGGCAGGGCTGGCACGTGTTTACCCAGCTGGAGATCTGGGCATCCAGGCCTGGCCACCACATGTAGCTGCGGGCCAGAGCCTTCATCCTCACGATGCCTGGGTGGCCTTCGTGAAGGGCTTTTAAAATTGGCTCTTGGATTGTAGTGGGGATGACCATTCTTGTCTCCCATAGTAAGCAGCCCTGTAGTGAAGATAACTCTTGCCTGTGGGTCTTAAATGGCATGAATTCAGGGGTGTACTGAATTTTAGGCCACCCCCTCCCCACTGTTGACCTGCAGTCCAGGATTCAGGAGATTACCTTGTCCCTTCTGGAGTGGGCAGCAATATCTTCGGCTGAGACTGGCAGGTTGAGTTTGTTGCAATCAAAAATGGCGTGGATGGGCGTGGGGTCTTCCACTGGTGTTGGCAGGGGGGACCTGCTGAGGGCATCTGCATGGCACAGGTTCTTCCCCGGGCGATGTACCAGCTTATATGAGTAGGCGGCTAGGAACAGGGTCCATCTGGTCATCCGTGGGGATAGTACCTGTGGGGTTTGCTTGTCTCCTGCTAAAAGGCCTAAAAGTGGTTGGTGGTCTGTTATAAGCTCAAAGGAATGACCATAAAGGAATTCGTGGATTTTTTTTACAGCAGCAACTGCTGCTAAGGCTTCCTTGTCAATTTGACTATAGTTCCTTTCTGCTGCAGATAATGTTCTTGAGAAGAAGGCAATTGGGGCCTCGGAGCCATAAGGCAGCCTATGGCTGAGTACTGCCCCTATGCCAAAGGGGGAAGCATCTGCAGCTAGAACCAAGGGAAGTTGTTGGTTAAACTGGACTAGAACTGCATTTGAGGTTAGCAGGGATTTGACTGTTTGGAAAGCATTGGCTTCTCTTTGTCCCCAGTGCCAGGGCGCTTTTTTATCTAAAAGTCTATGTAAAGGTTCAGCTATAGAAGCCTTGTGTTATGTATGTAAATAGTTGAATAAAGGCAAGCTTGGGGTAAAGTGCAGGGTTCAGGCCCTGCACTTCTGATTGGGTGTTAAGCGGCTAGATCGGATTGGTCGGGTTCTGAGAATCTGATTGGCCCTTAACAAAGGACTCTTATTGGTACTGGAGCTAGCGTTTCACAGCTCCTATTGGTTATTTCACATTAGCATTGCCTATATAAAGCAGAGTTGTTGTTATACAAGTTAGAAGTCACTATGCAATAAAGAGTTGAAAGTTCACCAACTAAGACTGTCTCCATTCATTCTACCCATGCCTGAATCTATGACACTGGCGACGAGGATGGGATTTGGAGACATCTGATCTTAAGGAACTTGGAAGAAAACAGAGCACGTGTAAAAAACGGCGCCACCAACGGAAGCCATGTCCGGCGGCATCGTACCACCCGCTCCGTACGATCCATCCCAAGAGGATTGGGAATCCGACATGGATCGCTTTCAGATGTTCCTCGAAACGAACAACCTGAAGGACGCCACACCAGCCAAGAAGCGGGCGCTGTTCCTGACATACTGCAGCCCGGCTGTCTTTAAAATGGCTAAAGCCCTCGAGAAGCCTCGAGAAGTGAAAGCAATAAGCTGGGACAACCTCGAACCTCTCCTGAGAGACCATTACGCGCCAACTGTACCCACACTCGTGAGACGCCACGAGTTCTATCAACGAAGCCAACGAAAAGGAGAGAGTGTGGCTGACTTCGTGGCAGACCTCCGGCACTTGGGAGGCCTCTGCGGGTTCGCAGACTTAGATGAAGCATTGAGAGACCGCCTAATTCTGGGATTAGATGCACTAAACGTGCAGAGCAAGCTGATGGCGAAGGGCGACATTGGCCTTGTTGATGCCATCGCCGAAGCCACCGCCACTGAGGCAACCAAAAAGTCAGCAGCGCAGCTACGGCAAAGCCGAAATCCCACAAACCCACCGACAGGCGACATCTCACCCAGCTCAGAAGGGCAGTTGGCAACAACGCACTACGAGGACCTCTCTTCGTCGTCAGACAGCGACGAAGAAGGGGTCCATCGACTGCGTTCCAACCGGGACCCTCGTCCTAAAACTTCACGCCCTTGCGCTGGCTGCGGGGCAAACCATCCCAGGGCAGACTGCAAATTCCGCGACGCACTCTGCCACGAGTGCGGGAAACGAGGCCACATCGGTCGAGTCTGTCGCAGTTTACCGGGACCAAGCCCGGTCTCAAAGGGAACCAACTTTCGCCAATCGGCAGGAAACCATCCTGTAAGGCGAGACCCAGCAAACCACTCCTACAGATATCGAGCGTTGCAGAAAGAAGAGGCTCACCATACTATCACTATAGGTCACGCCTCGGCCCTGGACGCTAAGAAGATTCGAGTTACAGTAGCCATAGAGAACCAACCCTGCCACATGGAGGTCGATTCGGGATCGTCCCTCTCAATGGTGTTGTGGAAGACATTAAAGCAGCTCATTCCTACCATCCAACGCCAAGACCTTCGAATGCAACGCCTTATCCTTAAAGATTACCAAGGGAATCGGATCCCTGTGGTCGGGTCTTGTCGAGTCCGCGTCTCGTTTAAAAAGCATACGGCATACTTACCTCTAACGATCATTGATAGGGACAGGCCTAGTTTGTTGAGCCTCCAATGGTTTGCGCCACTCGGCATCGAACTCGCCGGCGTGAACCGAGTCGGTGATTGCAAGTGGGAGGAGGATCTTATGTCTGAATTCAGCGATGTCTTCGCAGATCGTCTGGGCAAGTATAAGGGGACCCCAATTTCGTTCAGCCACGACCCTAAGGTCGCCCCGATCCGTTTAAAGCCCCGTCGAGTTCCGTTCGCCCTTAAGGCCAAGATAGATGAACAACTTGACAAACTAATTAAACAAGGGGTACTGCAACCCATTGATCATTCCCCATGGGAAACTCCTATTGTAACCCCCATTAAACCAGATGGGTCAATCCGAATCTGTGGGGACTACCGGGCCACTCTAAACCACGCCCTCCAACAGAACGCGTATCCAGTGCCGGTGGTGCAGCACCTCCTTCATTCTCTGGGAGGTGGAAGGGTTTTCGCTAAGCTAGATTTAACTCAAGCCTATCAACAATTGCCCGTGGACGATAAAACAGGCCAAGCCCAAACGATAGTAATGCACAGAGGTGCTTTTAAATGTACCCGATTGCAGTTCGGGGTGAGTGTGGCCCCGGGAATATTCCAAAGTTTAATGGAACGATTGTTACAGGGAATCAAGGGCATGGTTCCGTATTTTGATGACGTATTGATTGCAGCTCCTAGTAAAAAAATTCTGCAGAATCATTTAAAATGTGTGCTTAAAAAATTCCAAGAAGCGGGATTGAAAGTAAAAAAGGATAAATGTTATCTGTATACCGACAGTGTTGAATTTCTAGGTTATCGCATTGATAGTCAGGGTATTCACCCAACTGAGAGTAAATTAAGGGCAATTAGGAATGCTCCCAGACCTCATAACAAAACTGATCTTCAAGCATTTTTAGGCCTTATCAATTTCTACAATGTGTTTTTACCGCATAAGGCGACTATGGCTGAACCATTACACCGGTTATTAGATAAGAAAGCATTATGGGTTTGGGGTTACCGAGAAGAAAAAGCGTTTAGAAATGTAAAAGATTTACTTACATCTTATTCTGTACTTATGCAATATAATGAAACATTACCCTTGGTTATAACTTTGCCTCACCGTTTGGGGTGGGCGCTATTTTGAGCCATGTGCTACCTAATGGAAATGAGGCTCCCGTTGCATACTTTTCGAAGACTCTATCCCAGGCAGAACATAACTATGGACAAATAGACAAGGAGGCTCTTGCAATTGTGTCAGCCGTAAAAAAATTCCATGAGTATGTATATGGAAGAACATTTACAATTGTAACCAACCACAAACCTTTATTGGGGATAATCGCTGGGGACAAACCAACTCCCTATATATTGTCCCCAAGAATGACTCGATGGTCAGAGTTTCTAGCTGCTTATAATTATCAATTGTTACATCGACCGGGGAAAGCCATTCCCCATGCCGACGCACTCAGCAGAGCACCGCTACCAGAGACCCTCGACGATCCGGCACCAACAGTATCGGCGTTACAAATCGAAACGCTCAACTCGCCTCCTATGACCGCTCAAGATATCGCGAAGGAGACCAGACGAGACCACACCCTAGCACGAGTCCTAGGCTGGGTAGAGCGTGGATGGCCATTGGACCAGATCCCAGATGACTTCGCGCCATTTAAAACAAGACAGACTGAACTTTTTTCACAAAAAGGCTGTGTTATCTGGGGCGATAGAGTCGTCGTCCCAGAACGACTCCAAAAGATGCTATTACAAATCTTGCACGATGGACATCCCGGGATCATGTGAATGAAGGCACTCGCACGGAGCTACGCTTGGTGGCCAGGCATGGACCGACACATCGAGCAATGGGTCAAGGCCTGCACCAAGTGCCAACAAAACAGCAACGCACCACCAAAAGCTGCACCGACCGAATGGGAGACACCACGTGGACCCTGGTCCAGAATCCACCTGGATTTCGCAGGGCCGATCAAAGGGCAGACATTGCTGTTGACTGTCGATGCATACTCTAATTGGTTAGAAATTCATCGAATGGCCAATACAACCTCCGAGGCAGTCATTAAAGTCCTCAATAGACTCTTTGCAACTCATGGATTGCCGGACGTCCTGGTGTCCGATTACGGACCACAGTTTACAGCGCTAATGTTTGAACAGTACCTTGCTGACAACGGCATCCGCCATGCGCTCACCTCGCCAGCGCATCCTGCTACCAACGGCCGAGCGGAACGCATGGTACAATTTGTAAAAAAGACTTTACAAAAGATGGACTATGATAATCTTGACGAAAAAATAAACTGCATTCTACTTCTACAACACATCACTCCACACAGCGAAACTGGCAGAACTCCCGCTGAACTTCTCATGGGGCGAAAACTCCGTTCCCGCCTCGACCGACTGCACCCTGCTTACGAGCCAGAAAAGCCTCCAGGATCCAGCGGACGCTACCGTACCTTCAAGGTAGGCGACCCCGTTTATGCAAGAAATTTATCGGGCGACCCAGTTTGGATTGAAGCAACGGTAATACGCGAGACTGGGCCCAGATCCTATATTGTAAAATGTATTGATGAGAGACTATGGAAAAGACATATTGACCAATTACGGTCACGACTTATAACTGCTAGCCAACAACGTCCCAACAACCAAACTGAGGGGGGGGGAGGAAGAGAAGATGACGATATGCCAGGAAACCTGTTCCAGCAAAGCGATGAATCAAGTGAAACCCAGGAAATGGAGCAGGAAGAAGAATCGTATGCTCCAAGGGAAATCACACCAGAATGAGAAGCTGAGCCACTACAAAACAACACCCTACCTCAACGGGACTGCATGCAGCCAGTCCAAAGGAAATCTGACAGACCCAAGAGACAACCGTCCTATTTAAAGGACTACATAGTCACAAACTAATTGTGAAGCCAGGGGGAAGGGGTGTTATGGATGTAAATAGTTGAATAAAGGCAAGCTTGGGGTAAAGTGCAGGATTCAGGCCCTGCACTTCTGATTGGGTGTTAAGCGGCTAGATCGGATTGGTCGGGTTCTGAGAATCTGATTGGCCCTTAACAAAGGACTCTTATTGGTACTGGAGCTAGCGTTTCACAGCTCCTATTGGTTATTTCACATTAGCATTGCCTATATAAAGCAGAGTTGTTGTTATACAAGTTAGAAGTCACTATGCAATAAAGAGTTGAAAGTTCACCAACTAAGACTGTCTCCATTCATTCTACCCATGCCTGAATCTATGACACCTTGTGTGGGAGGAAAGCTGCACAGAAATTCAGAAGCCCTAAAAAGTCTTGTAGTTCCGTTTTGGAGTAGAGGGAGTAGGTGTCTCATGGATGGCCCTAACTTTTGTTTCTATAGGATGAATTCCAGAGGCGTCAATTCGATAATCTAGGAAGTCCACTTGCTTAGTGGCAATGGTGCACTTGTCCTTTTTTTTAGTTTTAACCCATGCTGCCTAAAATGGTCAAGAACTGACCTAACCCTAAGTAATAATTGTGTTTTGTTGGCGGCAGAGACCAAAATGTCATCAAAGTATGGGACTACCCCTGGCAGTCCTTGGAGAATCCTTTCCATCAGGGACTGGAAGATACCTGGGCCACACTAACTTCAAATTGTAAACGCCTACACCTAAAAGCGCCCCTGTGGGTAACTATTGTTTGTAAGTCAGCAGTGTGATTGTCTACAGGAAACTGCTGATATGCTTGGGACATATTTAGCTTTGCGAAAATTGTACCTGGCTCAAAAGAGTGCAACAGGTGTTGAATTACGGGGACTGGGTATGCACTAATTTGGAGAAAACGATTGAGGGACGTTTTATAGTCTGCGCAGATTCACATGCTGCCATCTTTTTTAAGGGGGGTGACTATGGGGGTCTCCCATATTGCTAGATCTACTTGTTCTATCTACTTGTTCTAGTACCCCTTGCTTAATTAGCTTATCTAGTTCCAGATCCAATTTAGGGCGAATGGCAAATGGGACTCTGTGAGGTTTTAAATGAATGGGGGTGGCTTGTGGGCTTACATCAAATGAGATAGGGGTACCAGAATAAACATCCCAGCTCATTACTAAAAACGTCAGTGTAGTCCCTGAAGAGGGTGTCTACCTCAGTATTCACCACAAAGTGAATCCCAGTTACACTAAGGCCCAGAGCAGGGAACCAATCTAGCCCAAGCAAGCTGGGAAGGGCACCATCTACAACCACCAGAGGCAAGTGGCTTCTAAAGTTCTGGAATTGGATAAGGAACTTGCCTTTACCCAGGACTGGAATGGTCTTTCCCTGACAGGCTCAAAGAGTCAGGTGGCAGTTGAGCAGCTTCTTCTTGGAGAGTGTAGGGAGCAGCTTCTTCAGGTTGGCCCATGAGATGATTGAGAGGGCAGACCCGGTGTCCACCTCCATCCGACAGGGTTTACCTTCTAAAAAGACAAAAATGCTTATTTTGTTAGACCCAGGGGTGGTATTGTCTGAGTGGTAACAGGTATAGCAATCTTCAACTTGCCTTTAGAAGGAGGAAGCAGCTTGAGGTCTTTGTGGGAAGGTTTTTTCAGCTTGGCAAACCCTAGCTATGTGGCCTTTTTTCTGGCAGTTTAGGCAGATGGCATTTCTGAATCTGCAGGTTGACCTGGGATGTGCTCCCCCATAGCTCAGATAATTAGTCATAATATGTCTGGCTGCTGGGCTGGTGTTTTTCCTTGGCATCTCTGGGGGGGGGGGTCTTGGTTGTCTGAGACGGTTTACATCAAGTGGCTCCTCTTCTAGGGAAACCTCATCAAAGTGAATGGCAGAGTTCCCTTGCTTTATGGGGTTTCCCTAAATCTCAGCTGCTGACAGCTCTGATGACTCAGCAGCCTGAGCTTCTTCAATGGCTAAGTTTAGGGTTAAATTCTTTTTTGCTAATAAACGCCTTTGTAGCTTTAGGTCTCTAACCCCTCCTACAATTTGGTCAAGCAGCATGTCTTCCAGGTAATCCCTAAACCCACAGTGTATGGCAGCTGATCTTAAGGCTGCCATATACTGACTAATGGTCTCTCCTTCAGCCTGAACTCTCCATCTAAAAGCTAGTCTCCTAGCTATTTGAGAGGGTTTGGGGGAGTAATGGTTAGATAGGATTCCCTGCAACTCCTCCCAGGGAATAGCTTTCACAGAGCGTGGGGACACTAATGCTGAGGCTGTATCAAAAACTGCAGCCCCACAGAAACTCAGAAAATAGAATCTTTTCCTCAGGTCAATGGCTTCTGTCAGGTCAATAGCATTTAGGAAGCACTCAAAACGGTTCATATACAACTCCCACGTCTCGCCCATCGGCTGGAAAGGAGGGAATGTTGGGTTTTTACCCATCTTGGAAGTGGCGGTGTTGGTTTCCTCAGCTGAGGGAGCTTTAAATTCACGCTTTTAAAAAAAGCGCACACGGCTGTGCCTGTCAGGCAGCGTCAGACTCCTCAGCTGGAAGTTTGAACTTCGCACTCGTGGAGAGCATCAGTGGCGGTGATGTATTCAGCTCTTGGTGGCTCCGGCTCTTTTTGACAGTGACTGTGCTCAGCTGTCTTTGCCTGGTTGTCTCTTCGTCTCTTATTGAATCCTGCCCTCATCGCCAGAGTTGTAGAGCGGCGGTAAAGACAGAGACAGATGCAGGCTAAAAGTTAACAGGCTTTATTCTTAGTGAATAAAGGGTCGCCACGGCTGCCGAGGCTAACTGGCAGTCAGCTGGTGGCAACACCTGCTGCCATTTGACAGCTCCTTTTATAGCCAGCTGTCAAATGGCATCAGCCAATGGGAGCGGTCGGCGCACCCGCGCAGGCAGCAGACCAGAGAGAAGACTGCTTGTCAGTCTGTGAATACAGCAGTGGCCACATTCAGATTGTTGCCTCATGGCCTAGGGACAAACTAATTTATTTTGCTGCCTTAACAAGCTCTGCACAGTGCACTGGGTAGACTTCTCTAAGGCAGCACAATGAAACAGTCTGCCAGCCTCCATTTTCCCTGCCTGTTGGTTGACAGTAATAAAATGGTGCCCGCATTCGGGGTTCTTCCACATGGCCTGAGGACCATCCACTTCATTTTGCTGCCTTAACAAGGTCTGTACTTTCTGAAGCTTCTGCAGCACTGTGAGATCTCTCTAAGGCAGTGAAATGAAGCAATTTCTGCCATTCTGTCCCACCCATAAAGGAGTGAGAAAAAATGGCAACCCTATTTGGATCACTGCCACATGGCCCAGGAATACATGGCCTGCCTCCTTCCACAGCCTGAGGTCTGAATAGCTTCAGGAGATAAGTGTGGACATGATGAGCATGTTGGGAGGAGGCCCTAGCACTGCAGGCTTCCAGTGGGGTGAGGTGGAGTGGGAAGAGGGAAGAGAGTTATGAAAGCACTACAGTAACCCCGTGGTGGGTTATAAGCCTGAATGGGCTGCTGAAGCCATCATATCTTTCAAACAGGGTCATATGTAACATTTTGGCTGGTTCGTCGTAATTTCAAATGGCCTGTCGTACCTCAAAGGATTACCTGTATAACTGCATTACTCAATGGCCATACCTCAATTTATGGTCTGATTTTGTCCCTAGCCATAAAAAACCCTCCAGAAGCAAAACTTCCTAACAACTGAAGTCACTTTTGACTTGATATCACTTTAGCAAGTCACTTTAGCATTTGACTTGATATCTTAAATTTCAGTAAGGATTCCTGTACTAACATACCATTCCCAGTGTTAAAACTGGGCTGCAATCATCAAAGATGTGTGTTTTTCTCCTGCCCTTTATAAGCTTGTTGTCCTTGAATTATTTTTATACAGTGCCCAGAGTCTCTCTGTGATGGGTGGTTTTGAAATTTAATAAATAAATAAATAATATTAAAAGAGGGTGTCTAGATCACGCTGGTATACCACATCTTCCCTTCAATTTGATGTCATCCAACTTCCAGGTGATTCTAGGAAGGTCATAATATACCATATGATAAAAGTAGTATAAAAAAGAACCAAGATTCAACAAAATTCAAACCAGAAAAGAAGAAAAGGAACAAGATGGTATACCCTACAGCAGGGCTCTCCAACCTTGGCAACTTTAAGACTTATGGATTTCAACTCCCAGAATTCCTCAGCCAGCAAAGCTGAGGAATTCTGGGAGTTGAAGTCCACAAGTCTTAAAGTTGCCAAGGTTGGACACCCCTGCCCTACAGTCAACCCAAGCAGCTCATCAATATTCAACATCCAAAGAAAGAGCCTGAGCCACTCTAACCAGAAGCCTTTTTAGGGATAAAAGATGGGTCTTTTAGCCCTCCAGAAAGCCAATGCAGAGGGGGCCATCTTAATGATCTTCTTGGCTCTTTGGAGCATCACTTCTATTGCTTCCTTTATGTCAACATTTAATCATTCATTGTGACTACATTCAGAACCTTCCCTGCAAATTTTTTTGAATGGGTCTTTAAATCTTTCCTTAAATGTACCACCTAGTCACCTTTGGGAAGATGGGCAGTGTACAAGTTTGATAACTGTCGTGTCCGTCGGTAAAGAGACCAGGAGGCAGTAACTAGGTTTCAGCTCTTTATTGGTCCCCGGAACCGATCTGGCTCCAAGGGAAAAAACAGTGGCTTTTTATTCTCAAGCCGCGGCGGCCGCAGCCAATGGCACCACTTTGAATCTCCCGCGATTCGTATCCACCAATCGCGGGAGATTCTCAGCGGGCCAATCAGCACTGCTCGCTAAACCAATCAGATCACCCTGCGCTTTGGCCAATCAAAGCGCGGGGTTTCAAGAATACTAATGAATGTACAGAACACCCCTCCCCTCTTGGTTTGGTCCTACGTAACATAGTCCCGTAGGTAGGCGGGGCTCCGTACTTGCCCACTGGACCTGCGCAGGTCAGTCGTGGGTTGGCTCCTGGCCAGTTCGGTCGGGTTCTCTGTGTCTCTCAGACTCGTCGGTGGAATTGCCTGGTATGTCTTGCTGGGCCGCTCGTCGCAGCTCCCTCCCGGTCTACCCGGGCTGGTTGAGCTGTGGTTTTCGCCGCTCATGCCTGGTCTTTCCGGGCTGGTTGAGCTGACCTGGCTGCTTCTTCCTGGTGAGGTTCCGAGCTGGCTGCTTGCTGGTGAGTATGGCTGGTTCCTTTCTTCTGGAATTTGGTTTCCAGGGTATTCCCTCCCCTCTTGGTTTGTGTTAAGGGGATTGGTTATGTCTGGTTGCATGTTGTTTGTGTTTCTTGTGGCTGTCCTCGATCTTAATTGATTGATGTGGCATTTCCATGCTCGTCCGTCGGTTGTTTGTAGCTGGTACGAGCAGGGACCTGTCAGTTGGGTTATGGTTGCTGGTACCCATAGTGGGTCTCCGGTTAGGTTCTTTGCGTAAACGGCATCGCCTGGTGCAAAGGATCAGTGCTTCCTGGAGGAGTTTGGGTTTTTTTCCGGGTTGTATGTGGGGTGCAGTCTATCGAGTGGGGACCTTATTTTCCTCCCTATTAGTAGCTCTGCCGGGCTTTTATTTGTTGTCGTGTTCGGGGTTATGTGTTGTATGAAAAGCATTTTATTTATTTTGTCTTGGATCTCCCCGTGGTCTATTTTCTGGATGGTTTTTTTCATGAATTGAACCATCCGTTCCGCCCTTCCGTTCGCCACCAGATGCGCCGGGGCTGTCAGTGTGTGTCGTATGCCCCGTTCCGCTAGGAATTTTTCAAATTCCAGCGAGGTGAATTGGGGCCCGTTGTCCGACACGATGACATCTGGGAGGCCGTGTGTTGCGAACAGTTTGCAAAGTTCCTTGGTCACGGCCTCTATGGTGGTGGTTTTCATGTTGCTTACCTCCAACCAGTTGGAGTAAGCGTCTACGGTTATTAGGAATGTATGTCCCTTTGTGGGCCCGGCGAAGTCTATGTGGATCCTAGACCAAGGTCCCCTGGGGGTTTCCCATTCTAGGATCAGTGCCGTGGGCAGGCTTGGTCTGGTTTCTTGGCAGCGTTGACACCTTGGCACCCAAGCCTCAATTTGTTTATCCATCCCTGGCCACCAAGCATAACTCCTGGCTTTTGTTCTAACTATGCCTGGGTGCCCCTCGTGTAACAACTCCAGTACCTTCCCTTGCAGTTTTTCCGGGATAACCACCCTATCCCCCCACAGTACACACCCTTTTTGTAGCGAGAGTTCTGTTTGCTGGTTCTGGAATGTTTTGAATGTCTCATCATTGTCCTTTTCCGGCCACCCTTTCTCTACCCAATGTAACACCTGTGCCAGACGTTTGTCTTTATTAGTTTCTCGGGCAATGTCTGACCCGGTTATGGGTAGATCGGGCAGAGTCTCTATGCTGAGGGTGCTCGTCGTGGGTGCTGGGTCGGTGTCTAGCTCGGGTAGCGGTGAGCGGCTTAAAGCGTCTGCATGTGTGATCGTCTTACCAGGCCGGTGTGTGAGCCGGTAGCTGTAGGCGGCAAGGAATTTGGACCACCTTGTCATTCTAGGAGATAGAATGTTCGGGGTGGCCATGTTCCCTGCGAGGATTCCCAGCAGTGGCTTGTGGTCGGTGATAATGGTGAACGTGCAGCCGTAGAGGTACTCGTGGAACCTCTTCACTGCGGCAACGATAGCCAGGGCCTCTTTGTCCAGCTGACTGTAGTTTCTCTCTGGTTTGGTGAGGGTCCTCGAAAAGAAGGCAAGGAGTGCTTCTTTTCCATCGGGGAGAGTGTGGCTGAGGACGGCACCGACGCCGAAAGGTGATGCATCGCATGTGACTGCTAGCAGTAGGGTCTCATTGTATTGGATGAGGACAGAATCCGAAGTGAGCAGGTCCTTGGTTTTCCTGAAGGTGGCTTCCTCGCATTTCCCCCAAGTCCAGGTAGCTGCCTTGTCCAAGAGCCTATGCAAAGGCTCCTCCGCGGTCGCCTTTTGGGGCAGGAAAACATTGTAAAAATTAAGTAGTCCCAGAAACGTCTGCAGTTCCGTTTTAGACCTGGGTGTGGGGGCCTCTTTGATGGCTTTAATTTTGGTTTCGGTTGGGTGGATGCCGTGCCGGTCTAGAAGGTACCCCAGGAATTCGACCCTCTCTGTGTAAAGTTGGCACTTTTCCCTCTTCACCTTTAGCCCGGTTTCCTTGAATTTGGTTAGCACCTCCCTCTAGTTCTGGCTGGTTGGCTGCCGATACCAGCACATCGTCGAAATAGGGCACCACCCCCTTGATGCCTTGTAAGAGTCTCTCCATGAGGCTCTGGAAAATTCCAGGCACCACGCTGACTCCGAACTGGAGTCGGTTACATCGGAAAACTCCCCGGTGGGTGACTATGGTTTGTGCCTCCGCGGTTTCTTCGTCGACCGGCAGCTGCTGGTATGCTTGGGCCAGGTCGAGTTTTTGCGAAAACCTTTCCTCCCTCCAGTGAGTGTAGAAGATGCTGCACTACTGGGACGGGGTAGGCGCTTTGTTGCAAGGCGCAGTTTAGGGTGGCCTTATAGTCCCCACAGATTCTCACCGACCCATCAGGCTTGACTGGGGTGACTATTGGGGTCTCCCACCGGGCATGGTCTATTGGTTGTAGGACCCCTTGCTTGACAAGCTTGTCAATTTGCTCGTCAATTTTTGGCCTGAGTGCGAAAGGTACCTGCCTTGGTTTTAGGCGTCTCGGGGGAACGTTCGGGTCTAGGCTGAAAGAGATAGGGGGCCCTCGGTACTTGCCTAGGGTACCGTCGAACACTTCCTGGAAGTCCCGTGCCAGTTGTTGCTCCTAATCGGTCTCGGCGATGTGGTTGATGCCCGTGACTTCGATGCTGAGCAGTGCGAACCATTGCAGTCCCAAAAGGCTGAGTCGGTCTCGGTCCACGATTGTTAGGGGAAGCTTTGCAGTGCGTCCCTTAAATGTTACTCTGAATTGTCCGGTTCCGACTACCGGGATGCGGTTTCCCTGGTAGTCTTTAATGATTAGTCTCTGGTTCTCCAGTCCCTTCTTTTGGATGGTAGGCACCAAGCGTTTGATTTCTTGCCAGGTGACCATGGAGAGGTAGGACCCAGAGTCCAACTCCATCTTGCATGGCTCGCCTTTGATGCCTACCTCCACGTAGAATTTTTGGGCGTCGGTGGTTGATGCGTGGCCGATGATGACCGTCTGGTGGGTTTCCTCCTTCCGCCGGGTCTCGCCACCTCGTCGGGCTTGCCCGCTCCGGTCCCAATGGATGTTGGCTGGGCGATCTCTGGTTCTGGGGGGTGTGCTGTCCCATCTCCGCTCGCTGTGGTCCTGCCATCTGGGGCTGTGGGCTTTCTTCAATCGGCATACGCGGGCGATGTGACCCTTTTTGTCACAGTGCTGGCAGACTGCATCGAAGAACCGGCACTCGGATCTAGGGTGGTCTGCAACCGGCACACGCGGTCCCCGACTTACGACCCCGCCAACTACGCTGGTCGGGTCCTGCCTGGAGCCTGTGGATTTCCTCCTCCTCGTCCGAAGTGTCGGAGGTGGAGTGGAATTCGCCATGGTGGGTGGTAGTTTCGCGGTGACTTGCTTCCAGTTGGGCCTTGGTCGCCTGTCCAGGGTTGTTGTTCACGGTGCGGTCCCCGGTGTCCGGTCTCCGCATGCGGTTTGCTGACTGCCTGGTGGCCTCGGCTGCGGTGGCTTCAGTGATGGCATCGGCGAGGGCGATGTCGCCTTTGGCCATCAGCCGATTCTGTAGGACTGGGTCCCGAAGCCCGAGCATGACTCGGTCCCGTAGGGCCTCGTCCATGTCGGAGAACCCGCATAGTCCTCCTAGGTTCCGCAGTTCTGCAACAAAGTCGCTGAGGCTTTCGCCCGACCTCTGGTCCTGCCGATAAAACTCATGCCGTCTGATGAGGGTGGGCACAGCGGGAGCGTAGTGTTTTCAGAGTAAGGGTTCGAGGTCGGCCCAGTCCATCCTGGTGACGTCAGTGGGTTTCGCTAGGGCTTTCGCCATCTTGAACACTGTGGGCCCACAGTGTGTCAGGAAGACAGCTCATTTCTTCGGCCCAGTGGCGTCCTTCATGTCGCTGCATTCGAGGAACATGCGGAATCTGTCCATGTAGGATTCCCAGTCCTCGCTAGCGGGGTTGAAGGGTGTGGACGGAGCGATGCTGGCCATCTCGTCGGTCTTGCTTCCGTCGGACATGTACTTGCTAGGGTTCAGAACCGGGATCCCATCCTCATCGCCAGTGTTGTGTCCGTCAGTAAAGAGACCAGGAGGTGGTGACTAGGTTTCAGCTCTTTATTGGTCCCCAGAACCGATCTGACTCCAAGGGAAAAAACAGTGGCTTTTTATTCTCAAGCTGCAGCGGCCGTGGCCAATGGCACCGCTTTGAATCTCCCGCGATTCGTATTCACCAATTGCAGGAGATTCTCAGCGGGCCAATCAGCGCGGCTCCCTAAACCAATCAGATCTCCCCGCGCTTTGGCCAATCAAAGCGCGGGGTTTCAAGAATGCTAATGAATGTATAGAACAATAACTATGTTATATTTTGCTATCACACTCTCTTCCATCTTCTACTCTTCTTGATCTATGCATCTCAGGGCTAAAAAGCTTGTCAGCTGTCATAGAATTACTATATATGCCCCTCTAAAAATATTGCCTTTAGTTTTTCCACCAGTTGGTATTTTGTGGGCAGAGAGAGTCTAAAATCTATACACCTTTTCTTTAAAATTCAATTCAAGCACACACTCAAAAATAATGAAGTTTGGTATCATGTAGTGCACAGATGGTTTTTTTGGTACAGGTTAGAACAATGTCAAACCTAGTGTTTGTGGTTTATAAAGTACGGATTATGGCTTAGTCTTAGGTTTTACCTAGGACACTTTGGCTTAACCAATGGATTGTGGTTAAAATAAATCAAGATATAGTGTGATGTGTGGTGTGTATTTTTTTAATGGTACAGTCATACTACAGAGTGGTATTTTGCAGGGGTTTGCTGCACTTTCTTAAAAATTAGAATTTTAAATGATATTTCCCCATTGCAAAATCTCTTTCTAAATCTTTGAATTCATCTATACATCAATTGAATATCCCCTCCTCCAAAGAAAAAGATAAAAAACTTAAATCTTACATTCAAGACAAAAGAAAAGTTACAGCTTCTTGTAATATGAAGTGCCAAATTAATACAGGGAGTCTTAAAAAGAATGCCACAAGCTACAAAAATACCTCATGATTCCACCAACAAGAGTTGTAGCTTTCATCCCCATCAGATATTTCTTCTCACAGCTGTAGTTGTCATCTCCATTACAGTTGGAGCCTTTGTTTATTCTGTGGAGAGCAAGTAATATAAGGCCCAAGACAAAGTAGAATGGATTTTTGTAAATGTTCATTTAATATTACAGAGATGTCTATATCGCTTCCCTTCTCTGCCTCAAAGTGACTTGGATATCTGACAAAGCATATGTACAGATGCATTAAAAACATTAACATCCATAAATAGAATTATATCTGAAATGATTTGCCATTAACTGCATTATCATGGCATATGTTAAAGTTAAGTTTACAGAGAGCTATCTTCACTTGCAGATTAAAAAAAAAAACCCAATGCAAAGCCAAATGACTAACCCACTTCAAACAATTCTGTCTTCGAGTAAGGGTACTTGTGGGTGTTGCTTATAATCTCTATGAGGGCAAAGGTGGTGTGTAAATGGACTTCCACCGGGAACCCTCACTTTGGAAATATTCCTGGGAACATAGTTGGAAAAGCCAGTTGTGATGTGGTTACACAGTGCTTTCCACTTGATCTAATTTTTTCAATGCAGAATTCTCACTTGCCCAAAATAAAGTACATCATTCAAGGATTTATTTCTATTAAAATTAGAGAAGGGGGATTTAATTTCCTTTATTGATTATGAATGAGATATCAAGGTCCTCATTTGTCAAGGCACCAGAAAGATAAATAAAAAAATGTTTATAGGAGCTAGGTGTTCTAATTAAATTAGAGGGTCTCTCTAAGCTTTCTGTCCACAGGGTGGAGAAAAAAGATTGCTGATTTATATCTGGTATGATGCAGGCTGAAGAGGATAGTCTAATCTAGTGGTTCCCAAAGTGGGCAGTACCGCCCCCTGGGGGGCAGGGGGATGCCTTAGGGAAGTGCTAAGAGGCAAGGGGGCCAGCAGGGGGTGCTAAGAGGACACAGAGAGGCATTTGAGGCGCCGGCCGGCCCTCCAGGTTCACCCATTGAGGTGCCGGCTCTGGAGCAGTGCTAGTCAATGGGTGAACCTGCAGGGCCGGCGTGTCGAACGCCCCCCTGCCGCCTCTTAGCGTCCCCAAAGGGGCCAGCAGAAGGGCACTAAGAGGCGGCAGGGGGGTGGCGTGTCGAACATAGCCGTGGCAGCACGTAACATGCCACCACTTCCGCATTGGAGGCGCTGGCTCCGGAGCAGTGTTAGTGAATGGGTGAAACTGCAGGGCCGGCAGGCATCTCGAACACCCCCCTGCCACCTCTTAGCGCCCCTCTTCCAGCCCCCTTGGGGATGCTAAGAGGCGGCAGGGGGGTGTTTGAGGCGCCGGCCAGCCCTGCAGTTTCACCCATTGATTAATACTGCTCCGGACCTGGCTCCTCCAATGCGGCAGCACTTTGGGAAAAGCGGCTGCCACCGTTTTCCCAAAGTGCCACCGCTGTCGCATTCTGTCTGTCTGTCTGTCTGTCCATCCATCCATCCATCCATCCATCCATCCATCCATCCATCCAAAAGGTCTGTCTGTTTGCCTGCCTGCCTTCCTGCCTGCCTATCTCTCTATCCATCCATCCATCCATCTATGTTCAAAGCTTTAGTCCCGCAGGCACATCAGGAAAGTAGAGCAAAGCCAGTCTGAGAGGGAGGGAAGGAGGGAGGGAGAGAGAGAGAGGGAGAGAGAGATACCTGATGCATCAGATTGAATGAGGCCTAGTTTATACTGAGGCCCTTTTCCACATTGAAACATCTTTGCCAGCACATTGAAACCTTTTTGGCTTCTATTAAAGGTTTTGTGGACGAAACATGGTCAAGACTATCAGGAAGCTCTCACATTTTGTTGAGGCTTTAAACAGGATCCATTGGACCAGATCTCCACCCTAAAAATTACTTTTCCCCAATGTATTACAGTGTCAATTCTGAAGAAGGCAAAACCAAAATGTACTGGTAAATTACAAGGGGAACACACACACACACACACTCCCTTCTAACCCTACTGGAGTAGGTGATTGGACTAGAATAGATATCTCATTATCTTTCTTCTCCTTCCCTCCCTCCTTCTTTATTTCTTTTTCTTTCTGTCTCTTCCATCCCCCTTCTTTATCTGTCCCTTTTTTTTCTTTCCCTTTTCTCTTTCTTTTCTTCCTCTCTTTCTCTCTCTCTTTCTCTCTCTCTCTTTCCCTCTCTCAGGCTCACCCCTTTAGATCAGGGGTCGCCAAACTTTTGGACCTCAGGGACCACCAAACTCATAATTTTAAATCCCGGAGACCACTAATATGAATTTTGACTGACGGTGGCTTTCTGGAGTTGGTGGGAGTGAGAGAGAGATCTGATCCAACCTCTCTCTCTTTCTCCCTCTGTCTCGCACACACAGTCAGGGGTGGGCTTTTGGCCCCTGATCTAAAGCTGTCAAAACTGCAAAAGCAGGCCAAGTAGCTCTGGGGAGGTCAGTCATAAATTAGATCACTTGCTAAACAATCAGCCATTAATTAAGGATCACTTGTATTTGGTTTGCCAGTCACCTGGCCATGCCCACCCAGTCACATGACCAGCAAGCCATACCCACCCAGTCACATGACCAGCAAGCCACAGTCTCAAATTAGGCCACACCCATAGAAATTTGAATCCTACCCCTGGGTGGGGGGCACTGAGGATGAGTTTGTAGCAGCAAGAGGGCGATGGACCGAAAAAGTTTGGGAACCACTAGTCTAATCTGTCAAATAAGGAAAGAAGAGCAAGGATGAAAACAGGAATTAGGAGGGAATTTGCTGCCTGTATTCTTAATGCCCATGGGATAAAATATCTGGGCATCATCTCCAGCATCTGTGCTTCCAAGGTATGTGTTGTGAATGAATAATACCAATAAAGTTATCATTGAGCTTGAAGTCAAGTGCAGGGTTCTGGCCCTGCACTTCTGATTGGCTGTTAATGGCAGGATCGGATTGGTCCGTTCAGGAGCATCCGATTGGCCATTAACAGGCCATTCCCATTGGTTAACGGAGCTAGTGCTCCAGGTTTGCTATTGGTTGAATAGTTAATGAGTTGCCTATATAAGTAACGCTATAACAGCCCTTGAGCTGAGCTGTCACAATATGTAAATAAAGAGTTTGAAGTTCACTGTTTCTACCAGCTCATCTCCATCATTCGCACCCATGCTCCAAATTTAACAGTATGCTACTGTTTCTAGTACTGTTCTCATCTGCCTATACTACAGATTTCAACATCCCACTCTGCTACTCATGCTGATTAAGACTCAGGGCTCCTGCCCACCCTTTCATACCGCTGAAATTCACATGATCTCATCACAATCTATTTCCAGATACTAAGTAGGGTTTGAGTATCCCACAAATTTGAATGCATCTAAAGAGAAATCCACCCTTTCATTTCTACAGATCAATGCAAGATTGAACCATGCAGAGTTAAGTTTAAAATAAAATAGGTTTCTTTTTTGTAATAAAATCACTCAATTAAGAAACACACAAGTGCTGGGAATTAATTTATAGCTAAAGTACATGAACTGGGAAATATATGTGTTTCTTTCTCGATTTAGGCAATTGGCTCATAGTGCTTTATGTTGTTAATTTCACAATCCAGCCCACAAAATTTCTGGGGGTGGTATTGCAAAGATTCTACAGTTCTGTATTACTGAATGCTCAATTAAATATCCGTAGACAGTGATGGTTTTAAGCGTGATTGCCAAGAAAGTTACTTAACATTAAAGACAAAGTTCAGGAAGACATCATATATTATAAAAGATTCATTTAGGAAGTTTGATTTTCTTCTTTAAAAAATAAAAAAGGCACAGTTTTCCTTACATCTGCTTAAGCTGCTTGCTTTAACTACACTGAGAAATGTTTATGCCTTGTATCCAAATATGTTTTTTCATCCATTGAAAGCACTCTTCAGTTGTACCAGGGAAAAGCACTTTTTCTTTCTTATCCCTCTTCATTCACTGCAGCCTACCAAATCCTGCATCTGAGGGTAGTAGAGGATTGTGGTAAGTACGGTAAAAGGAATGGCTGAATATTGGCAGCAGTGTCTTATGTGAGCAGAACTGCTTTCTTCTATTCACACAAAAAGCATCTTCAGCGACAGGCCATGGTTCTTGACTTCTAGGCCAATGCTGTTATTCTTATATCTGGGTAGAAATATAATTCCAAAACTTGCCCTGAACCATGTGGGTATGTTGTAAAGGAAACTTGCAGATTTCAAGTTCATGAACAGTTTATGCCTCATTCTATGTCTCTTTCTGCATTAGATGAAGTCCAATAGATACCTTTCTTACATGGGATTCTAATACACTAATAATAAAAAAGCAACACAAACAAAACCTACTTTAATATTGTGAACTGAACACTGATATAGGCAAGTATAGAAATGTTTTCCCTTATAGACAGGCCTTATCTGTCATGCTCAGCTGATATTTCTATTAGGCTTTGGCAGAAATGGAAGGAACAGCAATAAAGATTCAAAATAGCATTTTGATCTAATCTGTCTCTAACATTTGCAGAGATTACAGACATCAAGCTTGAGATAAAAGCCAATATAGGTCTAGAATAACCCAAATAAGAAACCAATATGAGACATTATCTCAAAAATAATTTACAAAGGGTTTTTACTGGAAACTGAATGATATGAAGACTTGCACTGACTCAGAAACGGTCAATGAATATTAATACGCTCTCATATTCAATAAGACTATGGAAGGTCAAGAACTGGAAAGCCAATCACAACATGGTATTTCCACTGCATTCACACATCATGATGAACCTTTCAGAGAATAAAGGAAGTTTTGTTTTTTTTTGGAGGGCTGGGGAAAGTTTGAGATTTTGGGAGAGTTGTAGAAAAATTGTGTTTTGGGGGATAGCTTGGTTTGATATTCCTGATTATCAAAACCATGTATCAATAAGCTTGGCTTGAGGAAAAATTGAAAACAAGTAGTAGGTAGTTTCTAATTATATGTAAGTTTAAAATCAATACACTTATTCTACTTTAGTTTATTTGTGTTTTAGTCATCTCATGCAGTGCTAAAATGTATTAGATAATCTGATTGTAGTCTGTAGGATAGTGTTATAGGAACCTGTCCTGGACAGCTGAAATTTGATTTCCCATCCTGAATTTGTCTCCCACAGCATTAGCTTTTACAGTGCTCTCTAGATGCAGTTTAATAATTGGAAATTTATTTTGGTTGTTCTCAGAATATGTAATCTTTAGAATCCAGTAAAACTTATTGCGTATTTGCTGTGTTTGTACTCAAACAGTTTTTATACTCTTATTAAATTAATGTTTTGCTGAATAATCATAGAATGTGCAATTATTTACAATTGTTTTAGAGTTATATTTTTACATTATTTCCTTATTTCATCTATTTTACACTGCTATTAAAAATGAAATCAAAGTTTATTGTGTTCTGTCCCTAATTAGCATTCTTGAGATCCCCGCCACCGAGGACTGGGAATCGTACTCCGACCGATTCCGCATGTTCCTCGAGTGCAGCGACCTGAAGGACGCCACCAACCCCATGAAGCGCGCCGTCTTCCTGACCCACAGCGGGACTGAGGTATTCAAGATGGCCAAGCCGCTTGCCAAACCCGCCGATGCGACCGCGATGGACTGGGACGTCCTTGAGCCAATACTTCGGCGGCACTACGCTCCAGAGGTACCCATCCTGATCCGACGCAATGAAATTTACCGTCGGGACCAACGGTCGGGTGAGCTACGGCGCCTAGGGGGGCTCTGCGAATTCGACAACCTGAACGACGCCCTGCGAGACAGAATCGTGCTTGGTTTGTGGGACCCTGGCCTCCAGAGCCGGCTGATGGCCAAGGGCAACATCAGCCTAGCAGACACCCTCACTGCAGCCGCAGCCACCGAAGCAACCCGAACCTCCGCCAACTGCATGCGCAGACCGAACGCTGGGGACCACAGCGGAAACAACAACCCTGCGAGGTCGTCCGAGGCCCAACCTGAGACAACCACTCACCAGGGCGACTTCCACTCGGCATCAGGCACTTCTGATGACGAGGAGGACATCCATCGCCTCCAGACAGGCCGCGACCCACGGAACCGGCGGGGTCGTAAGTCGAGGACCAACTGTGCCGGTTGCGGCGGCGACCACCCCAGGTCAGAATGCCGGTTTTTCGAATCGATCTGCTGGCATTGCGACAAGAAGGGACACATCGCCCGTGTCTGCCGCCTAAAAAAGAACCGCAGCCCGGCACGATGGGACCAGAGCGACCGGAGGAGAGAAAGCACACCACCCCGGACCAGAGATCGCCCCTCGGACAACCGATGGGACCGAAACGGATGATCCCTGCAAGGCGGCGACAACCGGCGAAGAGAGGAGACCCATCAGACGGTCACCATCGGCCACGCCATCACCAACGACGCCCGGAAGGTCCACGTGGAGGTAAGCATCGAGGGCGAGCCATGCAAAATGGAGGTGGACTCCGGGTCCTACCTCTCCATGATAGCATGGCATGAAATAAAGCGCTTGGTGCCTACCATCCAAAGGAGGAACCTAGACAGCCAGAGACTCATTGTAAAGGACTACCAGGGAAACCGCATCCCGGTAGTTGGAACCAAACACTTCAACATCACATATAAAGGGCACACCGAAAGACTTCCCCTGACAATTGTCGACCGCGACCACCCAAGCCTACTGGGACTGCAATGGTTCGCCCCGCTCAGCATCGCAGTCACGGGAGTCGACCACATCACCGATGACAGCTGGGAGCAGCAACTGGCCCGGGAATTCCAAGAGGTCTTCGACGGAAACCTAGGCAAGTACCGAGGGCCCCTTATATCATTCAGCCTAGACCCAAACGTCCCCCCAAAACGCCTGAAACCAAGGTGGGTGCCATTCGCACTTAAACCCAAGATAGACGAGCAAATTGACAAGCTCGTCAAGCAAGGGGTCCTACAGCCCATAGACCACGCCCGGTGGGAGACCCCCATAGTCACCCCGATCAAGCCCGATGGATCGGTGAGGATCTGTGGGGACTATAAGGCCACCCTAAATGGCGCGCTACGACAAAGCGCCTACCCCGTCCCAGTAGTGCAACACCTACTGCACTCACTGGGAGGGGGCAAGGTTTTCACCAAGCTCGACCTCGCCCAGGCATACCAACAGTTGCCAGTCGACGAGCAAACGGCAGAAGTGCAAACCATAGTCACCCACCGGGGGGAATTTAAATGCAACCGACTCCAATTCGGAGTCAGCGTGGCACCGGGAATATTCCAAAGCCTAATGGAAAGACTATTGCAAGGCATCAAGGGGGTGGTACCTTACTTCGACGACGTCCTAGTGTCGGCAACCAACCAAGCCGAACTAGAGGGTCGCCTAAGGGAGGTCCCAACCAAATTCAAAGAGACCGGGCTCAAAGTCAAGAGGGAGAAATGCCAATTATACACGGAATGGGTAGAATTCCTAGGATACCTCCTAGACCGTCACGGCATTCACCCCACAAACCAAAAAATCAAGGCCATCAAAGAAGCCCCCACACCCAAGTCGAAGACGGAACTACAGGCATTCCTGGGGCTACTTAACTTTTACAATGTGTTCCTGCCCCAAAAGGCGACGGTGGTGGAGCCCTTGCATAGGCTCCTGGACAAGGCGGCGACCTGGACTTGGGGGAAACGCGAGCAAGCCACCTTCCAAAGAACAAAGGACCTCCTCACTTCGGACGCCATCCTTATACAGTATAACGAGACCCTACCTCTGGCCGTCACATGTGATGCATCACCTTTCGGCGTCGGCGCTGTCCTCAGCCATACATTCACATAGACTTCGCCGGGCCCACAAAAGGACACACCTTCCTTATAACAGTAGACGCTTACTCCAACTGGCTGGAGGTAAGCAACATGAAAACAACAACCACGGAGGCCGTAATCAAGGAACTCTGCAAACTCTTTGGAACGCACGGCCTCCCAGACGTCATCGTTTCCGACAACGGGCCCCAATTCACCTCGCTGGAATTCGAAAAATTCCTAGCGGAAAGGGGCATCCGCCACGCGCTGACAGCACCGGCGCACCCGGCGGCGAACGGTAGGGCGGAACGGATGGTGCAATTCACTAAGAAGACCATCCGGAAAATAGACCACGGGGGGATCCAGGAGAAAATAAACAAACTACTCTTCACCCCCAAACAAACTACTCTTCATAACCCCAAATACCACAACGAATAAGAGCCCAGCCGAACTATTAATGGGGAGGAAATTAAGGTCCCCACTCGACAGGTTACACCCCACGTATAACCCGGAGAAGCCCCCAGACTCAAACAGCAAACACCGAACTTTCGCACCAGGCGACCCCGTATACGCAAGAAACCTGACGGGAGACCCACTATGGATACCGGCCATCATCACACAAATAACAGGCCCACACTCGTACCGGCTACAAACACCAGACTGATGAGCGTGGAAATGCCACATCGACCAATTAAGGTCGAGGACTGCCAACCAAGAGACCACCGACGCACAAACAGGCGAAACCAACCCCCACAACACAAACCAAGGGGGGAGGGAATACCCAGGGGACCAAAACCAAAGAAGAATAAACCAGCCATACTTACCGGAAAGCAGCCATCACGACCCCTCGCCAGGAAGAGACAGCCAGGCCAGCTCGACCGACCCGGAAAGACCGAGCGGGAGCGGCGAAACCCGCAGCTCAACTAACCCTGGAGGCCCAGGAGGGAGCTACGGAGAGCAGCCCGGCCCGACCGACCAGCCGGTTCCCACGACGGCATCAGGAGCAACAGAGATCCCGACCGAACCGGCTGGGATCCAACCTACGACTGAGCTGCGCAGGTCCAGTAGGCTCAGACGGAGCCCCGCCTACCTACGTGACTACGCGACGTAAGGACTGAACCAAGAGGGGAGGGGTGTTCTGTCCCTAATTAGCATTCTTGAGATCCCCGCGCTTTGATTGGCCAAAGCGCGGGGCACTCTGATTGGTCAGGCAAGCCGCGCCGATTGGCTCGCTCAGAATCTCCCGCGATTGGTCCATTCAAATCGCGGGAGATTCAAAGTGGTGCCATTGGCCGTGGCCGCCGCGACTGAAAGAATAAAAGCCGCGAACCTTTTGCGAAGAGCCAGTTCGGTTCCTACTTTAATAAAAGAGCATGATTTGAAGTCACCGACTCCTGGCATCATTTTGCGGACACAACATATTGTTTGTTTGCTTTTATCCTTTACTCAATTCCTGGTTTTCTCAAAAGCATTCCCCCCACCAATAAGCATCTTCTTTCCCTTCTTTTTTCTCAGCCTCCTTTGTTCCCCTTCTCCCAACTTATCCTAAAATCTCCTGGATGTTCTCCTTATCTTAAATCATCATTATCTATTGCCTAATCATATTATGACTAGGAAAGCAATGCATACATATAGTATGGCATGACAAAACAGTATTCATTAGATTAATAGTGATTGGAATGCAGAAGAGGGACAAACATTTGATTTACATATTTTTATCTAATATAAAGAGAGAGAGCCAGTTTGGTGTGATTAAGGCACTAGCTAAAAATCAGGAGATTGTGAGTTCTAGTTCTGCCTTGAACTCAAAGCCATTTTGGTTATTGTGGCCCTCTCCTTCTCATTCAGTCCTAACCATTAAACCTATACAACAGAGGTAATTTTTTAAAATGCATTAATTTTGGCCTACATAGAATATTGCCCTTGCCCTAAAGCACACCTGAACAAACTGCAATTGTCAAAATTAAAATGAAGCATGTATGATTTTTTTAAAGCCCATAGGCTTCTATTTTTCATCTATCAAACTGCAGCTAAATTTCCTATGGAATTATTCCTGTTAGTAACCAAGAAATAAAGTTGGATAATCCATCATTAATCTTTCTTTTGATGTAATGGATAAAATGAATGCAAGGATGGAAAATAAGATGAAAGTGCCTATAACTTTAAACTCTTGGGTGATTGAAATGAATAGAATAAAAAACCTTGGCTAATACAGATTTGTCAAGAAATTCCATTACATTAACTCAGAAAACTTAAAAAAAGGAATGGTGGGATATAAAAATTGTCCATCTAAGAAAGGTCTAGTTATATGGGTCTTTTGAAAAAAAAACAAAAACAAGCTATTGTTGTTTGAAATCTAGAAGAATTAAAATCTACCCAATTGATGTAGTGGCTATGATCTGGGCTAGAAACTGGGAGATTCTGAGTTCTAGGTCTCCCTCAAATAGGAACACCAGCTTGATGAGTTTGGACCAGTCCCTTTTTCTCAGCAAAACTCAAAGCAGAGTTGTTGTGGAGAAAATAGGTGGGATTATTAGGTATGCATGTTGCTCTGAGTTGACAAAAAATAAAGGCAGGGGAAAAATGAACACATACAAATATAGTTCTCCATTCATAAGAGGCATATACAATGTATCTATTGGGAAAAAATAGAGTCAGAAATGTGTATATTAGCCCAATTATTATTATTTAGAGTGATATAACTAATCTATCTATGCTAATATGCCCAAAAGAAGATATGAATTTTATAAGGGGTTGTTTTTAAATTTCTCAACACAAGATATAGTAAACTCAAGTTTATAAAAATAAAGAAAAAATGAAATAGTTAAATTCATGTAATCATATTACAAACTATACAGAAATCACCACAACCAGGGCGGAACTGGTGTCGCGACGATATGGCATGCGATCTTGGAGGTCTGAGATTGCTGCCGATATCTTTGCTCCTGGATGGTCCAATTGGATCTAAACCGTCCCAAAGAGAGGGTGAAAGTAAAGAGCGCATCCTGTCGATCCCAGGGATACTGAAAAGTCTCTGGTAGATCCAGGAGAAGCTCTTTTTGCCAGCAGCAAAGAGGCAGCCATTAAAGCTGCTAAAGTTGGGACAGCTCCGAAACGAAAGAGAACGGAAAGAGAGAGTGTGCTGGTTTGGTGAGAATTTTTTCTTTATTCTAAGATTTGAATAGGATATTCAAATCTAAGGAAAAGAAAGAATCTATAAAAGTTTTGACAGAAGTGACTAAGCGGCAATTTTAAACAGGAATGTCAAAGTAATATTTTTATTTTTATTTTCTCATTGCTGGATTTTCTACACATGATCTTATATTTTGAAACTGGACTGTTTTTTTCTCTTCTTTTTATCTATTCTTTTCTCCTTTTTGACTTTATAATATTCTAAGCCAGAGACTCCCTTTTAGTTATTTTTTTAAAATATCTTTTTCTTTTTTAAAATTAATTCTTATTATATTTTGCTTGGAAAAGGAGGGGGAAAGTGAAAGCAAAAGAAACTTTGTAACACTGCCAACTAGAGACTTGGAAATATTCTATTTCTCTTTTGACCAGACAAAGCTGAAAAAGAACTGAGACTTCTTTTCAAGGACATTGCTATTTGATAAGCTAGAGGGAAAAGCATGGGAGAGTATTATTGCAGGTGCTCTTCTGGGTTTCTATCTACAGCTGGAGTGTGGTGTTGAAGCTTATAGGAAAAGAAAAGGTGATAAGTCTCTGGAGAAGAAAGTTATAACAGGAGCCTTGGATAATTAAACAAAGTGCAATGTGCTCTTTTTATTTTTTCTAAGTTGCGCTACCCCTCCTCATCAGTTTACTTTTTATAATAGCTATTTGGATTTTTGGCCCTTTGGAACTTGTCTTTGTTTTTTTTTTCTTGTCTTTGGAAGTTAAATTTCTATGCATGCTCTTTATTTTAAAGAAAAATAAGTATTAGTATAATTTAGTATTAATGATTTCCTTCCTTTTCTTTTTAAGGGAGTAGTCTTTTTTTATTTATTTATTTCCCTCCCCCTCCTTGGTATATTTGTCTTTCCATCTACCTTCCATATTGGCTTTTTTTGTTTATTTTTCTGGTCTTCTTCTTTTTTCTTATGCATTCTTTTATATTTGAGACCTGTTAATTGGATTAAGGTGTTGAAGAACCTGAAGAATTTTCCCTTTCTCTTTTTTAGCTTTTTATTTTTCACTTTTCTGCCTTTTTTAGGATTTTACAACTTTTTCTTTTTTGTGTGCGTTTATGGTCTTTTCTTTCATTTTTGAATTTTTACTGCTATCTAACCAATCGATTGGATTAAGGTATACAAGAATGTGAAGACATTTTTTTTCTTTTTTTATTATTATTTCTATTTGGCTTCTTTTTTTCCTACTATTTTTATTTGGAATTGCAATTGGTTATTTTGCAATTGGATTAAGGTCTAGAAGAACCTGAAAATTTTGAATTGCTCGAAATGAGTAGGAAATTAACAGCCCCTGGTTCCTCAACTTCTACTTCTTCCTCTCCGCCATCTGGAGGACAACGTTCAATACAGACAATGTTATGGCAAGAAAAAGAACAAGAAAAAGTGACCCTGCAGATGATTATGCAAGGAATTCAAAATATTCAAACAAGAACAGAGAATATTGAAAAGAGAACAGAGAACATCGAACAAAGAACAGGGAAAACCAATGAAAAGGTAGAGAACATCCAACAAATGATGATGAAGTACGATGAGAGACTCCAAAAAATTGAAGAAGAAGATAAAGAGACAAGAAGATTGGAAATATTGATAACAGATTAACTGTGGTTGAACAAGATAAAAGTGGTATGCTGAGATGGGAGATGGACAGATCAGAATTTTATCTTAGATTCCAAAACATAGAGGAAGAAAAGGGACAAAACCTAGCTGAGATAATGATAGAAATATTGGCTGAAGCTTTGGAAATAACTGAAGAGAGGATGATGGATGGAATAGACGAGGTCTATCGAGTCTTCACAAGACTTACAATGAGAAATAGCTTACCAAGAGAAGTTCACATCAGATTTACAAAGAAAGCCATTAAAATGCAAATATTGCAAGTGGCAAGAGAGAAAACATTGAAATACAAACACAAGGAGATTGTGCTCTTAAAACAAGTACTCAGAAGAGTAAGAGAGATGAGAAGAGAAGAGAATACTAATTCCTGACCAAAATGCTACTTAAAAAAGAGGTGAATTATAGATGGCTGATTCCAGAAGGTTTAATGTTCACAAGGCAAGAACAGAGATATAGAATTGACTCAATTGAGAAAGCTGAATCATTTTACACAGAATTTTTTAGAGGGAAAGAGGAAGAGGCAGAAAAAGAAAAAGAAATGTCAATAATTGAATTCCAAGAGGACTTCCAAATGATGACTGAAAAAGAAGAAGGTGCAGTAGGTGGAAAGGAGGAAGCCAAAGAACAACATGAACCAAGATCTATGAGAGTTGTTAAACCTAACTACAAAATATAACCATGGAAGAAAAAAAATTGATTACAATTAATATAAATGGACTTAACTCAGCTGTTAAAAGAAGGAAAACCTTCCATAAATTAGTGAAATTAAAATTTGATATAATCTGCCTACAAGAAGTACATATTAAAAAGCAATATGAACAATTGTTGATACAGCCAAAATTAGGGAAAATATATACTTCCTTGACACAATGCAAGAAAAGAGAAGTGGTTTTATACATTAAAGATATTATCCCAGCGAAATTGATTTGTAGTGATGATGACGGAAGAATACTAATGGTGGAAATAATGGACAATAATACAAAAACACTCCTGATTACAATCTATGCCCCAAATGACAATCAAGAAGAATTTTATAAAAAATTACATATGAAAATAATTGAACTGGACTATGCTAATATAGTTATGATGGGAGATTTTAATGGAATTGTAGACAATAAATTGGACTATACAGCACAGAAAACAATAAAGCAAAACAGAAAGACCCTTCCTAAATCTTTTTTTAAAATGGTAGATGAAATAAACTTAAAAGATATATGGAGAGAAAGAAATGATAAAACTGAACAATACACCTTCTACTCAAATAGACATTTATCATGGTTCAGAATAGATATGATATGGATATCAACGGAATTGTTAACTAATATTCAAGAAATAAATATTGAAACAAGTATCTGATCACAATCCAATGACAATTAAATGGAAAGGACAAAGAAGAAGATCTAGATGGATGTTAAATAATACTATTTTAAAGGAAAAAGACTTCACACAGTGGATGGAGAAAAAACTGGCTTTTTTCTTTAGAGAAAACAAAAAAGAAGATATATCAATCCAGAACGTATGAGATACAATGAAGGCATATGCCAAAGGCTTGATAATAGACCATACAAGGAAAAGAAATGCCATGAAAAGATTAGCCTCTAAGGCATTCGAGGATGAGTATAAAGGGCTTGAAAAAGAGCTACAGAAAATGCCACAGAAAAAGGACATTAAGTTAAAAATGGATATAACCAAACATAAAATGGGTCTCATAGAAAAAAAAGAACTAGCTCAGAAAATTAGAGGTGCTAAACAGAACTATTTTGAAGATGCAAATAAACCAGGTAGATGGTTAGCATATAAATTGAGAAAGGAGAAAGAATCAAGGAAAATATTGCAATTAATAGACAACCAAGGCCAAGTTTGCTATGGTAGTAAAGAGAAGAAGGAAATCATATGAAACTATTATGGGAAACTATGCACACAAGAGAATATTGATGAGGAAAGAGTTAAACAGTATTTACAGAATGCTAATCTACCCCAGATACCTAAAGAGATTGAAACAATGTTAGAAAGCAATATAACGATGATAGAGTTAACTGAAGCACTCAAGAAGCAAAATAATGGAAAGGCACCAGGCCCAGATGAACTTCCGGCAGAATTTTATAAAACACTACAAGAATCGCTGAACCTTCCATTGCTAGAAGTTATGAATGAAGTTATGTTAAAGAAGAGGATTCCTAAATCATCATCAGAAGCTTATATTACACTTATTCCAAAGGAGGAGGCCGATCCATTACAAATCAAGAACTATAGACCTATTTCCTTACTAAATGCAGATTATAAAATTTTTGCTTCAATATTGGCAGAAAGACTTAAAAAATATTTAAACAATTTTATCCATCCTGATCAAAATGGATTTCTGCCAAAGAGACAAATTAAAGACAATCTGAGAGTAATCTTGGACACTTTGGAATACTACAAGGCACATCCTGAAAAACAAATGGCTTTGATATTTTTAGATGCACAGAAGGCATTTGATAATGTGAATTGGCAATTCATGTTATTACTGCTGGAACAGATGGGCTTTGCTAAAAAAAATTATTCAAGCAATAGAAGCTATATATCATAAGCAAATGGCAAAGGTAATGATAGAGGGAGAATTGACAGACTCTATCAATATAAGAAAAGAAACAAGACAAGGGTGCCCACTATCACATCTGTTGTTGTGTTAACTTTGGAAGTGCTAAATAGAAATATTAAAGATGAAAATAATATAAAAGGGATGAAAATTAAAAAGGAAGAATTTAAATTGCAAGCATTTGCAGATGATCTGGTTTTCATTTTAGAAGACCCACTAGAAACAGCATCAAAATTGATAGAAAAGATAGAAACATATGGAAAGGTGGCTGGTTTGAAAATAAATAAAGATAAGACAAAGATCTTGACAAAGAATGTGTTATTAAGACAAAAAGGAAGAACTGGGAGACCTATTGAAAATTCAGGTCACGAATAAGCTCAAGTATTTGGGGATATATGTGACATCAAGATGTGGTACACTAAAAGAGAATAATTATATCAAACTTAAACAGCAGATAGCGCTAGATTTGGCAAAATGGGAAAATTTACAACTGTCATTAATAGGGAGAATATCAACAATCAAGATGAATATATTACCCAGAATTTTATATTTGTTTCAAACAATTCCAATTAGGCTTGGAAAAGATTACTTTGAAGATTTAAATAAAATTGTGTTGAAATATATATGGCAAGGTAAGAAAGCGAGAATAAAGTTAAAACTTTTGCAAGATGCTAGAATAAGAGGAGGATTTGGTTTGCCTAATTGGGAGTTGTATTACCAAGCTACAAATTTGATGTGGGTTAAGGAATGGATAACATTAAGAAATACTAGATTGTTGACATTAGAAGGACATGATCTGTTGTTGGGGTGGCATGCTTTTTTATGATATAAACAAACTAAAACACAGGGGTATTTTAGAAGATATTATATGAGGGAGTCTCTGTGGTTAAACTGGGAGAAGATTAAGAGACAATGTTATTTGAAAATTCCAGTCTGGCTATCGACTATTGAAGCATTTTCTTATCCTATAATATACAAAAAGGAACAAACATTTAGATATGGGGAAATACTGAATGAAAAGGGTGAACTTAAATCTTTGCAAAAACTAGAGGAACAAGGTATAAAGATGAATTGGTTTTCATATGCGCAAATACATGCAAGGTATGATAAAGATTCTAAAACAGAAGGTTTCTATGATAAACTGATTGACTTAGATAAGATTTTGATAGGTACTGAGGGAAAGGTGATTTAAAAATTGTATGGATATTTATTAGAAATTAAACTAGAAGAAGAACAAGTTAAAGAAACTATGATTGCTTGAGGGAAGAATTTTGGATATGGGATTGATCTAGAGAAATGGCAAAAACTGTGGTCTCAAAATTATAAAATGACAATGTCAACAGCATATAAAGAAAATTTGTATAAGATGTTTTACAGGTGGCATTTCCCCCCAACAAGAATAGCAAGAATGTTCAAGAATAAATCCAAAAAATGTTGGCAATGTCATCAGACACTTGGCTCATATTACCATATGTGGTGGACATGTGCGGATGCTAAAAAATATTGGACTAAAATCTACACATGGTTGGAAAAAATGAAAAAAAAGCATATAGATTTGAAACCAGAGATATTTTTATTGGGAATTTTACCTGAAATATATAGTAAAGACTTGAAATGCCTGATTGTAAATGGATTAATAGTGGCTAGGATTGTATTTGCTAAAAACTGGAAAAATGAGAAAACACCATTGCAGGAGGAAATAATTAAGAAAATATTGGAATGTGCTGAAATGAGTAGATTGACATTTGAAATTAGAGAACAAGATGATAAACGATTTTATAAAATTTGGGATCTATTCTATCAATGGTTAGACAATAAAATATAGTAATGAAATATGTAGATTCTTAGAAAATAACAAATATATAAAGATGTATTCTTTTCTTATTATATCTACAAAATGATTTTAGGATAGATTTGGGATGATAATATCAACCATCATAAAACAAATTAAGTAAAATATGGATTATTTCGTAAAACATGAATGAATAAAAGTATAGTCAAATGATTGATTAATAATTATATTAATGTATTTAATATTTGATTGAAAATATGAGAATATATACAATGTAATTGTAATTGAAGACTACGAAATGGAAGCACAAAACAATTTGTAAACCAACAGGCAAACTGTATGTATATATATGGAAGATGGCTTGATGTTTTTATGTTTTGTTTGTTTATGTTTGTTTTAAAAACCAATAAAAAAAAATTTTAAAAAAAAGAAATCACCACCTTGTTTAAAGAAGACTGTCAAATTCTTCTGCTTGAGGAAAAATATCTACATAATAGCTGTTTCAATCAACACATTTCTTTAATGCGGGACTGTCACAGGAGCCATTTCTATGTTAGAAATCTGTATTTGTTTATCATTCGGAGCATAAATTGCAATCAAGAGTATTTTTATATTATTGTCCATTATTTCTACCATTAATACTCTTCCATCTTCATCCGTGTAAATCAATTTTGCTGGAATAGCCTCTTTAATGTATAAAACCACACCTCTTTTCTTACATTGAGTCAAAGAGGTATATATTTTCCCTAATTTTGGCTGTAATAACAATTGTTCATGTTGTTTTTTAATGTGAACTTCTTGTAAACAAATTATATCATATTTTAATTTCTCTAATTTATGAAAAGTTTTCCTTCTTTTAACAGCTGAATTAAGTCCATTTATATTCATTGTAATCAGTTTTTTTTCCTCCATGATTATGCTTTATATTTAGGTCTAACAGCTCTCGTGGATCTCACTTCACGCTGTTCTTTATTATCCATCTGTCCCCCTGCTGCTCCTTTCTCTTTTTCAGTCTCCAGTTGTTCATCTTGAAACTCAATTGATAAAGCCTCTTTCTCTGCTTCCTCTCTTCTTCCTCCAAAAAATTCTGCATGAAAAAGTTCTGCTTTCTCAATTGAATCAATTCTATATCTCTGCTCTTGCCACCCAAACACTAGTCCTTCTGGAATCAGCCATCTATAATTCACTTCGTTTTCCAATAGTATTTTGGTCAGAAATCGATATTCTCTTCTCATCTCTCTCACTCTTCTGGGTATTTGTTTTAAAACCACAACCTCTTTACCCTTGTATTTCAGTGTTTTCTCTCTTACTACTTGTAATATTTGCGTTTTAATGGATTTTTTGGTAAATCTAATATGGACTTCCTTGGGTAATTTATTTCTCATCGCATATCTTGTATAGACTCGATATATCTCATCTATTCCATCCATCATCTTTTCCTCTGTAATTTCCAAAGCATCTGCCAAAATTTCTATCATTACCGCTGCCAAATTTTCTCCTTTTTCCTCTTCTATATTTTGAAATCTGAGGTAAAATTCTGACCTTTCCATCTCCCACCTCAACATCCCACCTTTTTCTTGTTCAACCGCTGTTAGTCTGCTGTCAATATTTCCAATCTTCTTCTCTGTTTTCCTTCTTCCTCAATTTTTTGGAATCTCTCCTCATACTTAACCATCATTTGTTTAATATTTTCCACTTTTTCATCAGTCTTCTCTATTCTTTGTTCAATATTTTCTGCTCTTTGTTCAATATTTTCTGCTCTTTGTTCAATATTTTCTATTCTTTGTTCAATATTTTCTGTTCTTTGTTCAATATTTCCTGTTCTTTGTTCAATGATATCTGATTTTGTCTTGAGATCTTGGATTCCTTGCATAATCATCTGTAAAGTTATTTTTTCTTGTTCCTTATCTTGCTTCAACATTGTCTGAATTAAACGTTGTCCTCCAGCTGGTGGGGAAGCAGAGGTAGAAGCAGAAATGCCAGATGGTATTGGTTTCCTGCTCATTTCAATGTTTCCAAAACTTCAAATTCTTCTTGACTTTTAATCCAACTGGTAGAGCAGCCAATTATAATCCAAAATGGAGAACTCCAATAGTAAAAAACACGAAACCAAAGAAGAAACAGGAAAAAAGGAAGAAGAAAGATCTTCAGGTTCTTCTAGACCCTAATCCAATTACGAGATAGTCCACCATAAAAAAGGAAAAAATAGAAAGGAAAAAACAAACAAATCCAAAAATAATAATATTGATTAAGAGCAAAAGAAAAAGGAAAAAAGGAAAAGCAAAAAGAGAAAAAACAAAAACAAAAAGTTCCTTCAGATAATCCAATTAAAAAGTCTCAGAAATCTGTATTTGTTAAGCAGATGGCTTCCTTCTTGAAGGAAAACAATGGTTCACATGGCAACTTAAATATCAGATATTCCATTTCAATACTACGGACAAGGATATTGCAGAAATTTTTTTGGGTATTTTCCCACGTCATTATATTTGTGCTTTTAAAATTGTAGCAACATTTTGGCAGAATCTGATCTGCCATCATCAAGCTTCTGTATTGCGTTCGTCTGTGAGTCAGACTTTCACAGCCATTTCAGTTTTAAATTTGGGGCTAGCCTACTGCTGTGCCAGAATGATTTTTTCTTAATCCTGATTGGTTGGGAGTCTTGGTCTGTGTTTATTGGTCTTGGAGTTTGCTGTGTTCTGCTTGATTGGTATTTCTAATATCTTCTGTCTGTTTTGTAGGTTTTTTTGTCTTGATTGGCTAGCAACATTGTGTTTCCTGTATTGGAGGCTTTTAGTGTGCCTTGGCTCCGAGTAAACGGATGGCTATAATTTATTAGGAAGCTAGGTTTCATCTGGGTGCCTGGTTGGGTTGTGTTTGAGCTAGAGGTATCGCGGGGGGGTCTGTTTGTGCCCAGGTGTTTGCCTGGCTTGTGGTGTGGAGATTTTTTTGTTTGTGAGTGCAGGCTTCCAAATTATTGACAGTCTGGTGGAATCATCTCTTCTATTCATGCTTTCAGGTCTTTTTTCAATCTCTATGGCTTCTCTAATAATTCTGTGGCTGGGATTTTCTATAGTGGCTAGGGTTTTGGTGCCATTGAAGTCGATGCTATGACCTGTTGCTTTCATGTGTTGGACTAGTGAGGAAGTGTGTTCCAGATTTTTTACTGGATTTTTGTGTTCATCCAGGTGAGTACTTATTCTTTTATTGGTCTGTCCAATGTATGTGGCTGGGCATGATGCACAGGGGACTTCATATGTGCCTTGGTTTTCCAGGTCAATTTTATCTTTGGGGTTTCTTAGGATGGCTCCTATTTTTCTGTCTGTTTTGAAGGCAGTCTTGATGTGATGCCTATGTAGTATCTTGCTGATTTTGTCTGTAGTACATCTTATGTAGGGCAGGACAGCTGTTCCATAGGTCTGTTCATCTTCTAGGTCTCCATTATGTCTCAGTGTGTTTTTGCGGATCAAGCCAGTGATTTTGCTTTTGTGGGAGCCGTTAGCTGTCAGTACTTTAGTCAGGGTGCATAGTTCAGTCTTTATGTGTGTCTTGTCTGCCAGGCGTTTGGTTCTGGCAATTAATGCTTTGGCCATGGAGTTTATCTGTGCTGGGGGGGGGGATTGGGCGTTGAGGTAGCAGTTGGTGTGTGTTTTCTTCTGGTATATGGTGTGTCCTAGTGTGCCATTTGTTTTTTTGTAGATTAGTACATCTGTCAGGCTGCACTCCTTCTAGATCCCAAGAAAGAAATACTCAGACTCCATGGTGTAGAGCAAAGTTATCCTTTTACTGGGAAATAAACTGGAAGCTACAAAGCAATTCCGAAACTGAGAAATTGGCGGGTAGAATGCACATACAAAGAAATAGGTTTACTCCCAACCCCCAAAGTTCAAATGATTTTTCCAATTAAAACTTTTGAAACAGCTCATGTGGTCATCTCCAGATGGTGATGAGGCGTCTTGTCAAATGACCTTGACATATTTTGATAAAAGTTCGCAGTTGCGCAAAAGAGGAAAAAGATAGCCAAGAAATGGAAAGTTAAAGACAAGAATTCCCCCTCCCCTTGCTAGCCCAGCAAGGAATGCAAACACCTCCAGCTTTCTTCCCATATAAAATCCCCCCTCCCACCGTTGCCATGACAGCCAAGAGAAATAATGAAACAATAACAGAAAGGTAGGAGGGGAAGGTATCTTGAGGCTGACATTCGGACCCCCTAGAAAAAAGGACATAAGTCCCTGAAAGAAAAACAAAATAATTACATGTTAACATTAATGTACATCTCTATGGTTTATCAGGATATTGGGCATAAAATTTCTTTAACAATTCAGGAGCCCTAAGGTCCTTTTCATTTACCCACTCAGAATGGGACGGAGGAAAATGTTTCCAAGCTACAAGGTATTGGGTACGACCCCTCCATTTTCTAGAGTCCAGAATTTCTTTAATTTCGAAATGCTGTTCCCCCTCAATTAATATTGGCACGGGGGAATCAGATTGGATCGGTCTCAAGGCACAGGTACGTTCTGGTTTCAACAAACTAACATGGAAAACAGGATGAATACGACGAAGAGTCTTTGGTAAAGTCAGTTGAACAGTTACAGGATTTATAATCCTCTCAATGGGGAAAGGTCCTACATACTTAGGACCCAACTTCTTTGATTTTTGGGTAGTTTGTAAATACTTGGTCGAAAGGAATACTTTATCGCCCACTTGATATGACATCTGTGGAGCTCACTTTCTGTCAGCAAATTTCTTATGAGATTGGTGTGCCTCATCCAAAGCTTTGCGGACGACTGGCCAATTAAGTTGAAGCTGAGATATCCAATCACTCAATGACTGGACAGTTGGGTTTTCACCAGGCAGTTCAGGTATGGGTACAAAATCTTGCCCCGTTGCTATTTTGAAAGGAGTGAACCCCGTATTACTGTGAACAGAGTTATTATACGCCACCTCCGCAAAAGGTAACAGATCCGCCCAGTTGTCTTGTTGAAAATGTATGTAGCATCGGAGATATTGCTCTAGTACCCTGTTAGTTCTCTCGCAGGCTCCATTAGTTTGGGGATGGTGGGCGGAGCTTAAGCTTTGGGTGGAGCCTATTAACTTCAGAAATTCCCTCCAGAAATTCGAGGTAAATTGGACTCCTCGATCAGAAACTACACGTTCAGGTACACCATGCAATCTGTAAACATGAAGAATGAAGAGTCTGGCTAAGGATTTCGCCGAAGGGATCTTTGAGCAAGGGATGAAATGAGCTTGTTTGGAAAACAAATCAGTCACCACCCAAATGACCGTGTGTCCACTGCTTTCAGGTAGATCTACTATAAAATCCATGGAAATTTCCTTCCAAGGGGCAGTTGGTCTGGCCACATTCTGCAACAGTCCTGGTGGCTTACCCGGTGGTCTTTTTGCTGAGGCGCAAATCGGACAACTCGCCACATAAGTCTCAATGTCCTTTTTCAAGGAAGGCCACCAAAACTGTCGTTTCACCAAATGTAAGGTCTTCACAAAACCAAAATGACCAGCCACTTTGGAATCATGGGTTTGTTGCAATACATGGCTTCTCAGGGTTTTTGGTACATACAATTTCACCCCCATCCAGGCTAGGCCATCTCGAATGGTGCAGTTATTCACATTTGCCAGAAACCACTCATCTGTCTTCAAAGTCTCCTTAAACTGTTCCATCAGATCAGTGGGTAGATCCCTCTCCTGGTTTCTTTTCTGTGCGCGGGTAACTACAGGGGCAGCCAGTTGTGTAGTGGACACGATTGGCCTTATCACTTCTTTACGGATACTGTTGTATTGAGGCATTCTAGACAAAGCATCTGCCATAAAAAATTTTCCCCCTGGGATATATTTCAAGGAGAAGTTGAATCGCTTGAAGAACTGAGCCCACCTAACTTGTTTAGGGGATAGTTTCCGAGGGGTTTTTAAAGCTTCTAAATTTTTATGGTCAGTCCACACTTCAAATGGGTGTTTCGCTCCTTCCAGAAAATGCCTCCAAGCTAATAAAGCCCAACGGACTGCAAATGCTTCCTTCTCCCAAACGGCCCATCTCCTTTAAGTCTCAGTGAATTTACGAGAAATGTAAGCGCATGGTTGTAGTGTCCCCTTCTCGTTTAATTGGAGTAAGACCGCCCCCACTGCTACATCGCTTGCATCAGCTTGGATCACGAAAGGGGCGTCCATGTCGGGGTGTTTCAGTATTGGTTCTGCAGCAAAAAGTCTCTTAAGTTTTTCAAATGCAGCTTGGCACTCCATAGTCCAATTCAATGGTTGACTGGGCTTTGGTTTCAATTCCCCCTTTGTTTTTAGGAGGTTGGTGATGGGCATAGCTATTTTTGCGAAAGACGGGATGAATTGGCGGTAAAAATTGGCAAATCCCAGAAAACTTTGAAGCTGTTTACGAGTTTTCGGTGGGGCCCAGTCCAAAACGGCTTGCACCTTTTCTGGGTCCATTTTAATGCCTTCAGGGGAGATACGATATCCCAAGTAGTCAATTTTTTTCTTGATGGAACTCACATTTGGATAGTTTGGCGTACAGTTTGGCGGCCCTCAGCTTGTGCAACACAGAGCGTACCAACTTCACGTGATCGTTTCTTGTCTCCGTGTAGAAAAGAATATCATCAAGGTATACCAGAACCCCTTTGTATAAATGTTCGTGAAGCACTTGATTGATCAGTTGCATGAAAACAGCAGGTGCCCCCTGTAAGCCGAAAGGGAGAACATTGAACTGGAAATAACCCATTGGGCAGTTGAACGCAGTCTTCCACTCGTCTCCCTCCTTTATCCGGATTCAGTAGTACGCCTCCCTCAAGTCCAGCTTTGTGAAAATCTTCCCCTTTGCCAGGTGGGCTAACATGTCCTTCATCAGAGGGAGGGGGTAAATGTTCTCTACAGATACTGCGTTCAGGTTTCTATAGTCCACTACCAGACGTTTGGAGCCATCTTTCTTCTCGCGGAACATCACAGGGCCGCCACTCGAGGTCTGGCAGGCATGATGAAACCCCGTTTCAAGTTCTTGTCGATAAATGCCCTCAATTCCTCCAACTCCCTCGGTGTCATCGGATACATCTTCGGTTTCGGGAGCGTCACCCCCGGCAGGAATTCAATGCTACAATCGGTCGACCGATGTGGGGCGAACTCGTCAGAAGCCTCTTCACTAAATACCTCTCTTAAGTCCCAATACTCTTCGGGATTTTCTCCTCTCCTTCCACGTGTTTGGCACCCGTAGAAGCTATCTCGGCGGGTACCTGGGACTTTGGATGGGATTTCTCCTCCCCTTCCGGATAGGGTTGCTCCTCTCCTTCCGGTGGCCGATCGGTGCGGATGCGTATCCACCCCCTCTCCAGTTTACATGGGGATTCCACTTCCGAAGCCATGGTAGTCCCAATATTAGAGGCTGTTCCATCCCAGGGGCCACAATAAAACACAGGGTCTCATGATGGTTTCCCATGGTCATCTCTAGGGGTTCTGTTACAAAACGTGTGGGGCAACCTCCCGCCACCGACCCATCCAGTTGGCAAAAGGATATGGGCGTTTTTAAAGTTCTCAGTCCGATGCCCATCCCCTTAACCACTTTTATGTTAATTACACACCTCATGCACCCTGAGTCCAGTAAGGCCAACATCACTCCCTCAGTCCCTGAGGTGGGCTGCCTTAACTTTATTGGGATGGTCATGGGCCCTTGATTAGGACTTACCGGGACGTCATCTTCCGAATCTGTCTCGTTCTCGTCAAGTGGGGTTGGAGGTCCCAGCTCCTCTCCCGCTGAAAGGGCAACCTCTACAACCTCTCCTGTCTTCAGCCCGGTCTCGCGGGGTTTGGTTGAGGGGTTTTTTGGCTTTCTCCCGGGGTCCCGCGCTTTCAGTGGGTTCACCTTTACTCGACAATCCACCATCCAGTGGCCCTCCTTTCCACAACGGAAACATGCCGTGGTCTTGGCTCCTGCCGCCATCCCTCTCGGTTGGGGCCCTGAGGTCTCTCGGAGATGGGGGTGAGCAGTTTTCTCCAGGCGGGACCTCCTCTGCGTCTGTTTCTGGCTAGATCAATGTCCACCTCTTCCGCAAGCAAGTACCAAGACTGTAACTCACGTGGATCCCTTCTGGAGATGCACGTGTGGTATACATCTTCATTTAAGCCATCTTTGTAGGCTTCCACCAGGGCCCCCTGGGACCAACCTCGGATGTGGTATGCCAGCTGCCTGAATTCTTGGGTATAGTCTGCCACCGATCTCCCCCCTTGGACTAGGGTCTTCATTCTGATTCTGGCCTTTCTCTCTGCCAGAGGGTCCTCAAACCTTCTCCTCAGTGCAGTCATGAAAGCATCGAGGGTTTGCAGTTGGGGGGAGTTATCATTGTACAAAGTCACCACCCAATCTGCTGCCATCCCTTCCAGGGTTCTGGTAACGCATTTCACTTTGGCTGCTTCAGAGGTGAACTCCCGCTCAAATTCTGCCATATAACTCCCAACTTGTACCAGGAAAAATCCCAAATCTCTGGGATTTCCTCCAAACTTTACATCTAGGGGGGGCAGGTGGCGTCTTCCAGGAGCCACTCCTATTGCTGGGGCTCCCCGGGCGGCAGCGGGCGGCTGCGCTGGCGGAGGCTGGGCAAGGGGGGTAGAGGTAGCTTGGCTCCCCCGGGCTGATCTCGCTCCCTCTTCCCCCTCATACCTTTGAGTTGTGCCGGGCTCCTCAGGAACATCCATAGAGAATTTCTCGGCTTGATCCAGCTTGCCTTCCATCTCCTCCCCCTCCTGCCATAGCCGTCCCCTTGCACCTTTTCGTCTTACAGTGATCCTGGGAGGAGGGGGGTCTTCAGGGTCTCTCCAACCAACCCCCAATGACCATCTGGGCATCTCGGCTGGGGTTTCTTCCAGAGTCAATTCGGCCAGCAGGTCAGCCACCGACGCCTCCGGTAGCAGCATCGGCTGCCCCCCCGCAGCTCCCTGATCCTCTTCATCGCCGGTTGGAGACGACATGGGATGAAACCCCCTCGGAAGAAAAGTTGCTGTTTTCTCCGGGTGGGTTGATGTGGGAGTTTCGGAATAATGTCAGGCTGCGCTCCTTCTAGATCCCAAGAAAGAAATACTCAGACTCCATGGTGTAGAGCAAAGTTATCCTTTTACTGGGAAATAAACTGGAAGCTACAAAGCAATTCCGAAACTGAGAAATTGGCAGGTAGAATGCACATACAAAGAAATAGGTTTACTCCCAACCCCCAAAGTTCAAATGATTCTTCCAATTAAAACTTTTGAAACAGCTCATGTGGTCATCTCCAGATGGTGATGAGGCGTCTTGTCAAATGACCTTGACATATTTTGATAAAAGTTCGCAGTTGCGCAAAAGAGGAAAAAGATAGCCAAGAAACGGAAAGTTAAAGACAAGAATCCCCCCTCCCCTTGCTAGCCCAGCAAGGAATGCAAACACCTCCAGCTTTCTTCCCATACAAAATCCCCCTCCCACCGTTGCCATGACAGCCGAGAGAAATAATGAAACAATAGCAGAAAGGTAGGAGGGGAAGGTATCTTGAGGCTGACACATCTAAGAATGGTAGTTGTTTGTTTATTTCCGTTTCCATGGTGAACTTGATTTTGGGGAGTGTGCTGTTTAGGTGTGTTAGGAAATTGTTTAGGTTTTCTTTTCCATGGGGCCAAATCACAAATGTGTCATCGATGTATCTTAACCATAATTTGGGTTTGTGAGTGGCATTAGCTAGGGCTCTGGATTTGAATTCTTCCATGAACAGGTTAGCAATGACGGGTGACATTGGTGATCCCATAGGGGCTCTTTCAATTTGCTTGTATCTTTGTCCTTTGTATATGAAATATGTGTTGGTTAAGCAGTGTTCTTCTAGTTCCATGAGGTGTTTAGTTGGTTGGTATTTATTTTTGATGATTTCAGGAGTTTCTTTTGTTGGGACTTGAGTGAATAGTGAAACTACTTCGAAACTTACAAGCAGATCTTCTTGTTCCGTGTGTAGATCTTTGATCATTTCCAAGAAGTGATATGAGTTTTGTACATGTGAAGCTGATGCTTCAGCATGGGGCTGTTAAAATCTGTTGATGGAGTTGATGTTTGCAGATTGGCTGGCTTTTTTGGAAGAACATGTGTGGCTGAGATATTGGCTATGTGTCTATCAGCCTCCTGTGTTGTACTGACCTGGGTCATGGGCTATGTTCTATGTTCTGAGTTCTATTGTTGTGACATCCTGGGTCTTGTCCTGTAATCTCCTGGGTTGTTGACTGTGTTGCAACATCCTGAAGTTTTTGTGGTGCAACATCCTGAGGTTTTATGGTGTAACCTTCTGTGTTCTGTGATGGTTTTTTTTTTTTTTTGGAACAAATTTTATTGATTTTAAAGACAAACAAACCATCATTAACCATTAAATACATAAAACCTCTTTCCATTATTAATTTTACAAGTCAAGTAGAATATTATTTTATGCAACATAATTCTGTTTTACACCATTTCAATATAAACATATAGATATCTCTTAACAAATTTCTCATTATTTCTCTTTTCGTATTCAATTTCATTGTTACTATTATTATTTTCTATATTTATCCAGTTTATAGTCATCATCTTCATTCCTCTCTGACTTGATTACCATTATTCTCATCCAACATTCCTCCGAGGTTTATTAATTCTCAAACAAAACATAGATACACAAAACACAAAAATATAAAACTTCTTTTAAGAAAGTAGTTTGGCCCCAGATTACCTCTCTTTGTATGGACTTCAATTAAATTCGTGCTCATCTTATATACCATTACCTATCTTATTTACCATTCTATATCTTCTATATAACTTATCCCCGCTTTTCATTCTTCTTATTTCTATTTTATTTAATTCATTTTAATTTAAATCATTGTATTTGTATTTTTTGTCCATTCTTTCCAAATTATCCATTTATCTCATTCCCTATAGTAAGAAAAATAAAAGAATTTCTCCTGAAATCACTGATCAGAGTATGATGCCTTTCTATCCTCCCCCTAAATTAATATTTGATACCCAATCTGATTCTGCTTAGTACATTCTACCTACTAACCTTCAAAGAGAAAAAATAATAAATTCATAATAATTAATATAATTAGATAATAAATCTTAATATTAAATCTTATAACATTCCGATTGTCTATTTCAAAAAACAAGTGCTACAATTTTATTAAATTTTAAAATCTGTCATTACTAAACATTTCAATATTTTAATCTTTTATTAATTCTAGTTTTCTATTTCTAATACATAGTACCATCTTATGTACCCTTGCAGAATCTTCTTTTTTAAAGAAATTATACCTTCCCCTGTATCCCTAAAAAAAAAAAAAGATCCTTTTTTCCCATCTTGTTTCATACCTTTGTGGCTTTTCCCTCCCTTTTCCCTTCCTTTCTTATCCCCCCTGGCCTTTTTACCCCCCCCCCCTAACCACCGCCTTTTTAGCTTTCCCTCTCTGTTGTAATCTTTTCTCCTTTTGCTCAGTAACATTAAGTTAGTTTTGCATCTTATTTTTTCCTTTCTTAAGTGTTTTTTTAAGTCTTAAGTCCTTCATTTTCCTTCCTTCCTTTCTCCTTTCTCTCTTAATTAATTTTTTAGATTCACTGAAGATGGCGTCTTCTTTTTCTTTTTCTCCTTCTATTTCCTCCATCTGTTGTTGTGTTTGTTGATAAATAGCAAGCACCATTTCTAAAGAAAGGAAAGCTTCTTTCACAGCGTCCTTACTTTCTTGATATTCTAAGTTCATCATCAGATAAAGCCATTCTTTGTTCTTCTTAGAGCAACCAAAATGTTTCAAAAGTTAAAATAATTCCTCAAAGTCTCAGAAACATCAATCAGTCCAAACAATGCACAAAGTTCTCGTTTTCTCTTCCTGGGGTGGTATCAGTAAAAGGGAAAAGAAAAAAACTCCAATCTGTATTTACAGCCTTGTTGCAATCAATTTCTAGTCTCAAGATCTTCAAGGCATCTCCTCCAGCAAGATCTTAATACTTTTTTTTGTCCTCTCCCTTCCCACTTATAACAAGAAGCCAAGTTTTTACCTTTTATAAAAAAAACAACAGGTTTCTCAATGGCCATCTGTTGATTCCATAGGGAAGGAGAGTAAACTTTCCTTTCAGCAACTCAATTTTGCCGCTTGAAATCCTCCTCTGGAAACAAAGTATTTTTCAAAAAGTCATAGTTCTCAGGATTAAACGCCTCTTAAAGTCCTGGATCAGCCAAAAAACTTTCTCTTGTAAACTTTCTCCTCTCTTCCTCCTGCTCAGTCTTACTCAGCTGCCGGCTTCTTTGTGGCGGCCATTGCAGACCGCCGCTCGACCACCTTGAAAAAAGGGGGTTTTGCCGGTTGGGGAGGGGGTCTGCAACACTCCCAAACCCCTCACCAGCTCCCCCTATCTTCAGCTGTCTCTGCAAGGCAGCCTTAGCCTCCAAACCCGTCCAGATCAGAGGCGCCAATATGGCTAGCGCGGCAGAGATTGCACAGGATCGTGAAACCCTGCCAGTGGCGAAACCGACAAACCGGAAGTTCCCAATCTGAGTTCTGTGATGTTGATCAATGACCAAAACCCAGAATGTCACATCACAATCACCCGCTCAGGATATCACATTACAGAACTCAGAAGGTTACACCACAAAACCTCAGGATGTTGCAACATAGCCAACAACCTCAAGATTCAAAAGGATCTTGATGAATTTGAACATTAGGCCCTATGCAATTAAATTTTTTCAGTGGTGAGAAATGTAAGGTCCAGGGGTGGGATTCTACAGGTTCGCACCTATTTGCTAGAACCGGTTGTTAACATTCTAAGCAGTTCGGAGAACTGGTTGTTAGAAGAAATTACTGGCCTAATCCTCGAAGGAAGGCAGGAAGGAAATATTCTGGTGTTGCTTACAGAAACTGCCTCTCCATTAACCCTTATTACATTCTTGGCAGGACTAGACTTCCTGTCTCTGCAACTTCTCTGCAGTTTTTTTCCCTCCTTTGCTGGTACTTTGCTTGTGTGGAGTGACCATTCAAAGTTACAATGGTACTGAAAAAAGTGACTTATGACCATTTTTCACACTTACGACTGTTGCAGCATCCCCACAGTCATGAGAGGCCAGGCGAGGAGATGCATGCCTTCATGTGAGTGATGTTGAGTTGGCCACGTCCAGCCAGTCACATGACCACCAAGCCATGACCACCAACTAAGCCATACCCACAGAACCGGTTGTTTAAAAAAATTGAATCCCATCAAGGTCCTGCATTTCGGCAGGGGAAACCAGATGTATAGAACTTTGCTTAGTGGTAATAGAGTGTTGCTTAGTGATAATAATTGTGAGAAGGATCTCACAAATAAACCCTCTGCTTGGAATATGCCACAGATCACCAAGGAACCAATGTTGATTTGGGCTGCAACAAAGGAAGAGAGCACAGACTATCCTATACTGATCAGACCACATCTGGAAGACTGCATCCAGTTCTAGTTGCCACAATGCAAAAACTACCCTGAGAAACTGGAAGCAATGTAAGGGACAACAAAATTGGAGGCTAAATCTTCCATAAAATAAAATAATATATAGTGGTTGAAGAATTTGGTATGCTGAGCCTACAGAAGGGAAAGCTAAGAAGAGATATGATAGTATTCTTGCAATTCATGAACAGTTGTCACAGGGGGAAAAATAGATTTATTCTAAGATAAGAACCAATGGGTGAAAGCTTTACAGTGAAAGATTCAAAGTGAGAGGGGGTTTCTAAAATATGCTTTGTATGTATGTAATTAAGCATTTCAATGCAAAATTCCCCCCCAAAAAGTCGCAAAATAGCAAAATCTCAGGAAAAAAAGTGGTAAGTGGTTTACAGAGTCAGCATGTGCATAAATCCTATGCATTTCTACTTAGTATCAAATCCTATTGAGTTCAATGTGATTTCTAGGTAGCTCTTTATAGCAGGGTAATCAGCCCATTCCCTGCAGGATGCACAAGACTTCCTACATTTCTTTTCTGTGATTCCTGGAGCTCACCCCAACTTTTGTGCTGCTAAAATTTGGCAAAAGAAAAATAGTATGGGGAGCATTTTCAACATGAACTAGAGATTAAAATAGATGTGTGAAGCATCTCCTAGGTTTCCTACACTTATTCTGTCTTAAACAATCAAACAAAAAAAATATAACCTTGAAAAATGTTAAGAAAAAGATGGGGGGCAAATGTCCTGTGGTATCCTGGTACCTAAGAAATTAAGGAAAGGAGGGAAGATATGACTCCATACTAAAAATGCTTAACTGGTTTAATGCAACTTTAGGCTTAAATAGTAAATCAGGCACACTGTGACCAAAGCTGAACTTACTTTTATAGATTTATGGGTTTTATGAGATAGTTACCAAAAAATCAATAAAATTTTAAAAGGGTTATATGATGTGTATGCATATGTTTCTCTTTAAAGCTGAACTGGTATAAAATTGGCCTGAGTTTTTAGGAGTGAGTCTTTTTAGGTATCTAAATATATAAACAGGCATCACAATGAAAAGTGTAATGCTTAGATTATTGTCATGGAAAGTATAGTCTGATATTCTCTAACCCTTTGAATCATCTTACTGTGTGACTTATTACAGTTCCACTTGGCTTGACAAATCAGTTTATGTATTTGTACCTAGTGCATAAAGAAGTAGTAAAAACCATTGGAATTTTTATATATTATACTAATAAAACAAATAAAACTTTTTTAAAAAGTAGTAAAAACAAACTTTTTTTAACCAAAATATTACTTAAACTGTAATCCAAATTATAATAGAGTGATAGGATGACTCTCTTTAGTTTAATTGGAACTAAAGCATCTGTGTTTTACATAAAACCTGATGACTTCATTTTGGGCAGCATAGGGACAATTTTGCTATTCAATTAAACAGTTTGCAAGCTATTCTTTATTGATGAAATGACTTTTCTAGTGTCATTGGAAGAGAATATTTGTAGGTCAGGGTTGGACAGTGGAATCTTGCTGCATCAAGATCATTCCCAACAACACTGACAGGGCAAGCCACTAATATATAAAAGGAGAGCAAATCCCACTCCCTTCTAGCACTGATGATGTTACCTAGTTTGGTAATAAAACATCTGCAAATAAACAATCAAACTCAGAGAACACCAAAGACATCCATGGCTTTTCTAGTGGCTTGATAGATTTGATCTTCTAGTGACTTTTCTTTTGAAACATATATAATATCTGTTGAATCTGTATTCTCTTTCCTGCTTATTCTAAATCTATTGGATTGTAAATCCATGGTATTCAACAGGCTAGACAATATTCAAACTTCAGCATCCCAGCCATTGGGATAGAAGTCTCATAAAATACAGATGCATTTTTAAAGATCTGATGGGTTTGAATGATCCTCGACTAAAGGGAAGTATCCATTTCAGATGGCAGTTGAGACGGTGGTTCAAGTTTATATAGTTCCATTTAATTTGTTAGCCATTTACTTGTATGTGGAATACAGCCACTACAATTTTAATGAAGGTCAGGCAGCTTACCAAAGAATATTTTTTTCATAGTAGTACCAGTACTAGAATGGGTTATGAAAAAATGTTATGCTCTCCCCATTTTATGCAAACTTCATTTTTCAGCAAACAGCAGAAAAACCAACTGATTACCCTCCCATCCCATGCAATAACCATGGTTTTGCTTTAAGGCATAAAATCACAAAGCTACCATTATAACTGTATATTAATGAAATATCTGGCTGAAAAAGCCAGTGTCTTTCTATAGTATGTTGCTATAATTATGGCTGCATTTATATTCTTCACATTTATTATATCATTCAGGACTTCATGTTTCTTGGATATGCTTCTATCAAACATTATTATTATTGCTGTACAGTAAGACAACAAATTATTTGAGAAATGAGAAATCATCAGACGGATATATGGCACAACGGAGCTGAGAACAAAAGACATTGCTGATTGTTTGGGAATAGAAAAGCAAGGGATAGTTCAAAGATACGTTGCAATGCATTCAACTCAGGCAGTAACCATGAACAGACTTGTTTCCTAAGAAGCTTCTTCCTCTCTGTTACTATAAGTAATGTTTAAACAATCATGTCATAGCAAATAGCAATTAGATTCATGTTTAGCAAAAAAAACAAACAACCAGTGTGCTTTTTCGAAGGGAACTTATAGCTGAACTTCCCCTCTACTTACATTGGGTGTACATTCCCTTTGGCTAGACATCCCAGAAATTCTGGAACAGCACATCTACAGAGCATTGGGGGGTGAAATAGAAGGAGATGAAATGGCTGCCATTGAGGATTTATGAAGCAAGAAAGTATCATTGCTGCAGCCATGCGATTATTCATCTATATACCCCACCCCCAACACATCTTCTTGCTTTCAGTTGCAAAACTATACTTGTATAGATATTACAAATGGATATTGGCCTTGTGAGGGGACAATCATTCAGCAGCTTGGTTGAGTCACTCTGCTTACTATTGAGACTGAATTAAGGAAAGCTATTCACTTAATTATACACCAATTGTGATGGATCAAATTCATTACAGAACATTCAAAGAGTAGGCTTGTTTACCTTCCTAAATTGGCTATTCCTTCCTCATAACTTGTCATAATGAGTATTTATAGTTACAATTAGTTCATGAATCAGTTCATCACCACTGCTGCTAGGGTCATAATTTGTATGAATGAAATCCCTTCAGCAACTCTATCATTTTCATTCCCATACCTTCAAAAGAAGTTTGAAGATCTTGCACAACTTTAAATTCTGCTGATCTTCGCAAAATGAGAACAAATAAAAGCTGTTGCAAGACAACAACAGCAGAAGCAGCAACTACAATTAGTTGCTCATTCCACTGCACCACAAGAGAAGCAAAAAAATTATTTGTATATCCTTGCTTCATGCAGTGTTTCTTTATCTAGGTTTTTGAAAACAAATCCCACTCGGTGTACTTACAAAGAGCACCTAAAAAGCCATTTAGCCATCTTTCTCTTTGAAAAAAGTTTCAACTGAAGTGGAAATACTTCTACAGTAGTATCTGGGGTGGGATTCTATCAGTTCATACCTATTTGCTAGAACCGGTTGTTAACTTTCTAAGCAGTTCAGAGAACTGATTGTTAGAAGAAATTACTGGCCTAATCCTGTAAGGAAGGCAGGAAGAAAACATTCTGGTGTTGCTTACAGAAACTGCCTCTCCATTAACTCTTATTACATTCTTGGCAGGACTAGGTTTCCTGTCTCTGGAACTTCTCTGGAGTTTTTTTTTCCCTCCTTTGCTGGTACTTTGCTTGTGTGGAGTGACCATTCAAAGTTACAATGGCACTGAAAAAAGTGACTTATGACCATTTTTCACACTTAGGACTGTTGCAGCATCCCCACATTCATGAGAGGCCAGGCGAGGAGATGCATGTCTCGATGTGAGTGATATTAAGTTGGCCACGTCCAGCCAAAAACATGACCACTAAGCCACTCCCACCATCTAAGCCATGCCCACAGAACTGGTTGTTAAAAATTTTGAATCCTACCCCTGGTAGCATCCCAAATAATTCGTGTTAATTTTGCTGCAATCTCAAACAAGATGTGAATGTGTTTGTAATGTTTCAGCTGCCCAACATGGATGGTAACATGAGATCATAAGAGGTGGAGCTGATTCTGGATCATGCAAACATATGTGGAGATACCCTAAGGATTTTATACCGTCAATGATCCCATCAGTGGGATGTGCTATATCTAATTGATAGAACAACAGCTCCATGGCATTTCCATAGAGGGCTGAGAAATATGCTCCAGCCTCGAGAAAGCAATTGTGAGCCATTTTCAGTAGTATTATGTTAGAGGGATCAAAAGTCTGAGTCAGTACAAGGTTCATTTTGATCAGGTAATCTGCTATTTTCTGATTGTCTGACAGTTGTCCTTATCATCTATAAAAGTTGCTGATTCCTCACAATGAGGAGAATATTCACTTTGCAAAAGAGTTGACTGAGAATTGCCAATCTATTATTACAAGAATTGCCAATCTATTATTACAAGCATTTCCAAAATTTCAGTGGGGTGATTGTCGTATCCGCAAAAGAAAGCTCAGAGTCCGTGACTATCATTCAAGCTCTTTATTAAACTGTTGTGAACCGAACCGGCGAAAAGGAAAAAGCCCGCGGCTTTTATCCTTTTCGCTTCGGCGGCCGCGGCCAATGGCAGCGATTCAAGTCTCCCGCTCTTGGAGCGAGCCAATCGCGGGAGACTTCAATCGGGCCAATCAGCGCGGCTCGCCTGGCCAATCAGAAATCCCCGCGCCTTAGCCAATCAAGGCGCGGGGATTTCGAGTATTCAAATTAAGGACAGAACACCCCTCCCCTCTTGGTATGGTCCATCACGTAGCGTAGTCACGCAGGTAGGCGGGGCTCCGTCTAGTCCTAGTTGACCTGCGCAACTCAGTTTCAAGCTGTACCTCGGCCGGAGCGGTCATCTTTTTGGCTGCTCCTCCCTCTGTGTGAACCGGCTGGTTGATCGGGCCGGTTCGTTCTCCGTGGCTCCCGCCTGGGCCTACCGGGTCGGTTGAGCTGCGGGTTTCGCCGCTCCCGCTTGGTTTCTCCGAGTCGGTTGAGCTGGCCAGGTGGTTCTTCTCCGGAGGGGACTCGCGATGGCTGCGTTCCGGTGAGTATTTTTGGATTTTTTCTTGCGCTATTTTATTTGGGTGTTCCCTCCCCCCTTGGTTCGATTCTTGGGGGTTGAGGTCTGTTGCCGTACGTGACCGGAGCTGGTCGATGTGTCGTTTCCAGGCTCGCCCGTCGGTGGTTTGGAGCCGGTACGACCGTGGACCGGTGATTTGAGTGATGACGGCTGGGATCCATAGGGGGTCCCCCGTCAGATTTTTGGCGTAAACTAAGTCACCGGGGGCAAATGTCCGGTATTTGGAGCTGGAGTCTGGGGGCCGCTCCGGGTTGTAAGTCGGGTGCAACCTGTCGAGTGGGGACCTCAGCTTCCTGCCCATTAACAGTTCAGCTGGGCTCTTGTTGGTAGTGGTGTTAGGGGTGATGTGTTGTATGAAGAGGAGTTTGTTGATTTTGTCGTTGATCTCCCCGTGGTCCATTTTCCGGAGGTTTTTTTTAGTAAACTGGACCATCCGTTCCGCTCTACCGTTCGCCGCCGGATGCGCCGGTGCCGTTAATGCGTGGCGGATGCCCCTCTCCGCCAAAAACCTTTCAAACTCGAGGGAAGTAAACTGGGGCCCGTTATCTGAGACAACGACGTCTGGGAGGCCATGCGTGGAAAACAGTTTACACAGTTCTTTGATGACAGCCTCCGTGGTAGTGGATTTCATATCGCTTACTTCCAACCAATTGGAGTAAGCGTCGACTGTGATCAAAAAAGTATGCCCATTTGTTGGACCCGCAAAGTCTAAATGGATTCTGGACCAGGGCCCCCTTGGTATTTCCCAGTCCCGGATGGGTGCTGCGGGTGGGCTGGGTCTGGTCTCCTGGCATCGATGGCATTTGGCGACTCATTGCTCAATCTGTTTGTCCATCCCCGGCCACCAAGCGTAACTCCTGGCCAGGGCTTTAGTCCTGACGATGCCAGGATGACCCTCATGCAGCATCTCTAGGACCCTCCCTTGCAATTTGTCCGGGATGACTACCCTGTCACCCCACAAGATACATCCCTTAAGAATTGAAAGTTCAGTCTGGCGGTTTCTGAACGTTTTAATGGATTCGTCATTGTCCCTTTCAGGCCAGCCTTTTTCTAGCCAATGTAGGATTCGCGCCAGACGCTTATCCTTAACAGTCTCTCTGGCAATGTCCGATGCGGTAATGGGTAGGTTTTCAATGCTAAGGGTGTTTGTTGTTGGTGCTGGGTCAGGATCAGAGTCTGGTAAGGGGGAACGGCTTAAAGCGTCCGCGTTCGAAATTTTCTTACCTGGCTTGTGTAACAGTTCGTAGCTGTAGGCTGCCAGGAACTCGGACCACCTTGTCATCCGGGGTGATAAAATGTTCGGGGTGGCTCGGTTTCCGGCGAGGATTCCCAGCAATGGCTTATGGTCTGTCACAATGGTGAACGGGCGGCCATATAGGTATTCGTGGAAACGCTTAACGGCAGCAACTATAGCCAAGGCTTCTTTGTCCAGCTGGCTATAGTTCCGCTCTGGTTTAGTCAGAGTCCTGGAGAAAAATGCGATGGGTGCTTCCCTTTTGTCGGGGAGGGTATGGCTGAGGACAGCGCCGACGCCGAAAGGTGATGCGTCGCAAGTGACAGCTAAGGGCAAGGTTTCGCTGAATTGAATCAGGACGGCGTCGGAGGTGAGGAGGTCTTTGGTTTTTTGAAAGGCGGTTTGCTCTCGTCTCCCCCAAGTCCAGGTTGCCGCCTTATCCAGGAGTCTATGCAAAGGCTCCGCCGCCGTAGCCTTTTGGGGTAGGAAAACATTATAGAAATTCAGCAACCCTAAGAACGCTTGTAGTTCCGTTTTAGACTTTGGGGTAGGGGCTTCTTTGATGGCTTTCACTTTTTTAATTGTAGGGTGAATGCCATGCCGGTCTAGAAGGTAGCCCAAAAATTCCACTTGCTTTGTGCATAGTTGGCATTTTTCTCGTTTAACTTTAAGTCCTGTCACTTTAAATTTTGTTAAGACCTGTCTGAGTCGGTTTTCTAATTCGGCTTCGTTTGGCGCCGCTACTAATACGTCATCAAAATAGGGCACCACCCCCTCGATGCCCTGTAGCAAACGTTCCATCAGGCTTTGAAAGATGCCTGGTGCCACGCTGACTCCGAATTGGAGTCGGTTACACTTGAAGGCCCCCCGATGGGTCACGATGGTCTGGGCTTCCGCCGTTTTCTCATCTACTGGTAGCTGCTGATATGCCTGGGCGAGATCGAGCTTGGCAAAGACCTTGCCCCCTCCCAGTGAGTGCAGCAGATGTTGCACGATTGGGACTGGGTAGGCGCTTTGTTGTAATGCGCCATTTAGGGTGGCCTTATAGTCCCCGCAAATTCTCACGGACCCGTCTGGTTTTACTGGGGTCACTATAGGGGTTTCCCATCGGGCATGGTCTATCGGTTGCAACACCCCCTGTTCGACGAGCTTGTTGATCTGCTCGTCAATTTTAGGCTTCAGGGCGAATGGTACCCTCCTAGGTTTAAGCCGCTTGGGGGGAACCTTCGGGTCTAGGTCAAATGAAATAAGGGGCCCCTGGTACTTGCCCAAGCTTCCATCGAAAACTTCCTGGAACTCCTGGGCTAGCCGCTGTTCCCAACCGTTGTCGGCGACGTGGTTGACTCCTGTCAGCGCGATGTCAAGCGGGGCGAACCATTGTAAGCCCAGTAGGCTTGGGCGGTCGCGATCGACGATGGTGAGTGGCAGTTGTTCGGTGCGGCCCTTGTAGGTTACATTGAAGCTCTTGGTGCCCACTACCGGGACGCGGTTCCCTTGGTAGTCTTTTATGATGATTTTCTGGGTATGAATGTTCCTCTTATGGAGTGTGGGTACGAGCCGCTTAATCTCGCGCCATGCAATCATGGAGAGGTAGGACCCGGAGTCCACTTCCATCTTGCATGGCTGGCCCTCAATATGGACTTCAACGTGTACCTTTCTGGTGCCGTCGGAGATGGCATGGCCGATGGTCACCGTCTGGTGTGTTTCTTCTTTTCGCCGACCGTCGCCGCCTCTTGAAGATCGCTGGGTACGGTCCCACCGACCGTCCGGTTGGCGCTCTCTGGTCTTGGGCGGGGGGTTTTCCTTCTTCCAGTCGTGTTGTTCCCATCTGGGCGGGCTGCGGGTCTTCTTTTGGCGGCAAACTCGAGCGATGTGACCCCGTCGTTCACAATGCCTACAAATAGAGTCAAAAAATCGGCATTCTGACCTGGGGTGGTCGCCGCCGCACCCGGCACAGTTGGTCCTCGACCTACGACCTCTTCGATTTCGCTGGTCGCCGCGTCCCGTCTGCACGCGATGTATGTCCTCCTCATCTTTCGACGTGCTGGAGGCTGACTGAAATTCTCCGTAGTGTGCGGTTGATTCGCTTCTAGGGTTGGCCGACCTTGCCGGGTTGTTGTTACCGCCCTTTGCGTCGGATCTTCGCATGCTGTCAGCGGACGAGCGGGTTGCCTCTGCGGCTGCGGCTGCGGTGAGGGCGTCTGCTAGGCTGATGTCGCCCTTGGCCATAAGCCGGCTCTGGAGTGTAGGGTCCCATAGGCCGAGCACGAATCGGTCTCTAATGAGGCTGTTTAGACCTTCAAACTCGCAGAGTCCTCCTAGGCGCTGCAGCTCAGCGACGAAGTCGCTCAATTTCTCGTCTGGTTTCTGATTTCGGCGGTAAAACTCGTTGCGCCATATCAGGATGGGGACCTCGGGGGCGTAATGGCGCCGCAGTATAGGCTCGAGGACGTCCCAGTCCATGGCGGTTGCGTCTGCCGGCTTGGCCAATGCTTTGGCCATCTGGAAGACCTCTGGTCCGCAGTGAGTAAGAAAGACGGCGCGTTTTAGCGGGCCCGGGGCGTCCTGCATTCCGGCGCATTCTAAGTACATTCGGAACCGGTCTGAGTACGATTCCCAGTCTTCGTTGGCGGGTTTGAAGGGGGCGGGCGGTGCGATCTTCGCCATCTCTTTCACTGGAACTGGCTCTTGTTGGACACGGGGTTCGGTTCAGGGTCGGGATCCCACCCTCGTCGCCAGTATCGTGTCCGCAAAAGAAAGCTCAGAGTCCGTGACTATCATTCAAGCTCTTTATTAAACTGTTGTGAACCGAACCGGCGAAAAGGAAAAAGCCCGCGGCTTTTATCCTTTTCGCTTCGGCGGCCGCGGCCAATGGCAGCGATTCAAGTCTCCCGCTCTTGGAGCGAGCCAATCGCGGGAGACTTCAATCGGGCCAATCAGCGCGGCTCGCCTGGCCAATCAGAAATCCCCGCGCCTTAGCCAATCAAGGCGCGGGGATTTCGAGTATTCAAATTAAGGACAGAACAGTGATAGCCTGTTTCTGTATCCACTTTCACTTTCGTTTCCATAACGTGTCACAAGGAATACCATGGCTTGTATGATTCTGATATTTGCAGATATTATTGATGTATCATGGCATGTATCATCTTACCTAAGGCCTCGGTAGCATCTTTACCAAGTGCTTTACCATTTGACTGCTTGTTCCTTTACTGCTGAGGGCTGATGCTAAAAGGCAGAATATATCCACCACTCTGATACCTTCGTTGTCAATTCTAAAACTGGCTGTTCTCCTTTGGTTTTCTTTATATTGAATTTTAATCCAATTTTTTCCCTACTCTGGTTTGACTTTTAGTACTAGGGCTTGCAGATCTGTTGCATTTTTGCCTGTTAAGTTAGTGTCATCAGCACTGCAGATTGATGTTTTTCCCTCCAATTTAAAACTCCCTTCACCTTCTTCCAATTCACCTTCCTTTTTATGTTGTTTTCTTGATAAAAAAAAGAAAAAATAGAAGAGTGGTTTACCATTGCTTTCTCCCATACAGTAATTGCCATTGTCACTAAAGTGATCATCTGTCTTCAGTGTCTTCCTATATTGCTGATGCCCAAAATACATATGCATTTGTTTTAGCTGGACAGCTGGAATGACCTTTGTGCCTTAAGTAACCTTGTTGGGAATTCATACTCTTGGCATACACTCCCAACATTCTTCATTTGTTCCACCCAGGAACAGCGTACACATACATACATACATACACACAGAGAGAGGTGGGGGGAGAGAAAGAGAGAGAACCATGATGAGGACAAGGGGAAATTAAACACCCATTAATTTCACCTGTCAGGGCAATAGCAAAGGTTTGTAGGAATTGGAGTCAAAAACATCCTCAGAACATTAGGTTTTTATCCCTGTTCTAGGGTTAGGCTCTGCTGCCTTCACATATTCCTGCCCAACCAATTTTATCTCACTCCCCTCTAGCTAGCCTTCCAATATTGTTCTGGGTAATTAAATCCATTAGTCAGTGGCAGTCTTTGGTGCACATGCAGCTGATGTGTATCAGTTCCTTCTCTTATGATAATGCAGTAAAAGAAAAAAAAAAAGGAAGAACAAATTGCACAATCCAGGCAGCTGAAAGATGGTGGGAAATGGTTGCTTAGTGAATCCATGATGAGGCATAAATCTGATTATGTGGGATCTTCCAGAAATAAATTGTGAAGCTATGAGCTCATGCACACAGAAGAAGAAAAAAAACAGCTCAGATTTCTATTTTGGTAGTGCTTTGCTTCTTGATTGCCCAAGAAATAAATGTGATGATATTGCTATTGATGGAGCTGGGGGTTTTCTTGATCTCTAACAATACATTGGGGGTTACCTTTGTGCTAATAGTTACCAGCAAAAAGTGCATATTTTGTATCAGCTAAATAACAGCAAAGCAGGAACAAATTATACAATTTTTTCTTCACAAAATAAATTCAATTTACACTGAAAACTGATAAGGATTCTTGAAAGAATGTGGAAAGTATGCCAAGTAAAAAAGTTTAACAGTGAAAAAGCTTGCTTAATAGCTGAATTAAAATTTTTAAGTTTGGAACAGTCATGAAACAAAACAGATTAAAAATATAAAAATGCTTAATTTTCTTAGAACAGAGGTTGGCAGTCCATGGCAATATCTATGGGCACTAGGACATCACCTGCATCCTAAACATATAAGCTCTAACAATAAATAGAAATATGAACACACTGAGATATATAGTATGTGTTTTAATATATTAATTGCAAAGATATTCTTGCCTATCTTATGAGTTTTTAGCATTCCCAGAAGATATCTTCCAGTATCTTGAAGTGAGTTTGCTAAAACCTCAGAAAATATGAGAATCTTGTGCTATTTCAAAGCAGCTTCAGAAAGAACTTTGAGAAAGAAAGGATTGACAAAATACTACACTGCTCCAAAAAGTAAAGGGAAGACTTAAACAACAAAATGTAACTCCAAGTCAATCACACTTCTGTGAAATCAAACTGTCCACTTAGGGAGCAACACTGATTGACAATCAATTTCACATGCTGTTGTGCAAATGGAATAGACAACAGGTGGAAAGCATAGGCAGTTAGCAAGACATCCCCAATAAAGGAGTGGTTCTGCAGGTGGTGACCAAAGACCACTTCTCAGTTCCTATGCTTTCTGGCTGATGGTTTGGTCACTTTTGAATGCTGGTGGTGCTTTCACTCTACTGGTAGCATGAGACGGAGTCTACAACCCACACAAGTGGCTCAGGTAGTACAACTCATCCAGGATGGCACATCAATGCGAGCTGTGGCAAGAAGGTTTGCTGTGTCTGTCAGTGTAGTGTCCAGAGCATGGAGGTGCTACCAGGAAACAGGCCAGTACATCAGGAGACGTGGAGGAGGCCGTAGGAGGGCAACAACCCAGCATCAGGACCACTACCTCTGCCTTTGTGCTAGGAGGGACAGTAGCAGCACTGCCAGAGCCCTGAAAAATGACCTCCAGCGGGCCACAAATGTGCATGTGGCTGCTCAAACGGTCAGAAACAGACTCCATGAGGGTGGTATGAGGGCTGACGTCCACAGGTGGGGGTTGTGCTTACAGCCCAAGACCGTGCAGGACGTTTGGCATTTGCCAGAGAACACCAAGATTGGTAAATTCACCACTGGCGTCCTGTGCTCTTCACAGATAAAAGCAGGTTCACACTGAGCACATGTGACAGACGTGATAGGGTCTGGAGACGCTGTGGAGAATGTTCTGCTGCCTGCAACATGCTCCAGCATGACCATTTTGGCAGTGGGTCAGTAATGGTGTGGGGTGGCATTTCTTTAGGGGGCTGCACAGCCCTCCATGTGCTCACCAGAGGTAGCGTGACTGCCATTAGGTACCAAGATGAGATCCTCAGACCTCTTGTGAGATCATATGCTGGTGCAGTTGGCCCTGGGTTCCTCCTAATGCAAGACAATGCTAGACCACATGTGGCTGGAGTGTGTCAGCAGTTCCTGCAAGACGAGGGCATTGATGCTATGGACTGGCCCGCCCATTCCTCAGACTTGAATCCAATTGAACACATCTGGGACATCATGTCTCGCTCCATCCACCAATGCCACATTGCACCACAGACTGTCCAGGAGTTGGGGGATGCTTTAGTCCAGGTGTGGGAGGAGATCCCTCAGGAGACCATCCGCCACCTCATCAAGAGCATGCCTAGGCATTGTAGGGAGGTCATACAGGCATGTGGAGGCCACATGCACTACTGAGCCTCATTTTGACTTGTTTTAAGGACATTACATCAAAGTTGGATCAGCCTGTAGTGTTTTTTTCCACTTTAATTTTGAGTGTAACTCCAAATCCAGACCTCCATGGGTTGCTAAATTTGATTTCCATTGATAATTTTTGTGTGATTTTGTTGTCAGCACATTCAACTATGTAATGAACAAAGTGTTTAATGAGAATATTTCATTCATTCAGATCTAGGATGTCTTATTTTTGTGTTCCCTTTATTTTTTTGAGCAGTGTACTTTCTTTTCTTGGAACAGTATGTTCCAGGAAGATTAAGCACAAATAAGAAGTAAATTACTTTAAGTGATTGATAACAATCTATACTGGATCATAGTCACAAATTTTATGAAGATATCTTCTTTCAAGGATAAATTTGAAATTAATTCAGATCCATCACAGGAGGTAATTTCTCAAGGAAGGAACATAAAACTTTTAGATGGCAACACATCAGTGCTGGAACATCTGATTTTACTTAAACTATTCTGTTGATGCTTCCTACTCATCCAGCTTCCGCCCACCAGGTTTATTAGCACCTGCACTGAATTAAGTCTCTAGATGAATCAGACTGAAGCTGTTAGGAAACATCATATTTCAATAATCAGCTGAAGAGAAACAGGACATGTCTAGTTTTTATTGGAATGTGGATAAATCAAAAGAAGATCAAAATGTGTTCCTAACTTATTTAACAGGTGAACAAGGTGATTACTGGATCTGATCTAAAACTCGTAAAATCTGGAATGACCCTAAGCCCATAACAGTAAAGATGTATGTGCATTATTAAATATGAAGTTTTAATATTCAACTTGTTTTATTTGTTTATTATTCATTTATATTTCCTATTTCTTAACTGCCTATCTTCCTCAGAGATGGGGTCTGTGTAGTGTTTAGCTTGGTTCCTGTTTCTCTCTCATTCCATTGCCATTACCTCCTGCTGATTGTTCATTGTGAGCTCCTTCAAATAGTAAAACTGGTGACTGAATTCCTACCTAAGAAGGAAAGGTACTGTCACAGAACAAATAATCCTGTTCTTGAAGCTGCGGGATATGTTTTCCTGAAAATTATCGCAACATACACATAGTATAGCTGCCATGTTACTTCATATTTGGGAACAGAAAGAACACAATCTGTTACATGATGCAGAGAAAATTGCTTTGCTCATGAACAAGATGGCTTTGTTCTCTAAAACTAATAGTTTACATTGAAAGACTATAGAAAGCCACTTTCAGACTACTATCAGTGGAAGAATTCTGCTTTATAGAAGAAGCAAGGAAAGAAAACTTCTAAGTTGTTTTCAGAAGGAAAGTGAATGCCATTTATTTTATTTTACCTTTTCCTGGAAAGAAAGGATTTGAGTCAAACTCTGTCAATGCTAGGAAAATAGGGAAATTTGAATGGATGAGATGTTTTTAATGGAAAATTTCTGTATTTGTTTTCCTGTTTGATCTGACTAAACCTTGCAATTCACAATGTTGTATTTTGTCAGTCAGACACACAGAGGAAGGATAAGCATGGTATTCACAATCCATTCTACAATTAGGCTCCATTAATCCCAATGGAAACAATTTGATTTTAGAGGTTCAGTGTTTTTAATGGTTTCTGGTGAAGACAATCAATTCCTCATTGGGATTATGAGATTCAAACAAAAATGAATTATTATTTTTTGACTCATCCCTGCTTCATACATTTCTAGATATATTATTTTCTCTCAAGCTTAAAACCCAAGCATGCACATTAATGATATTATATGAAATGCTCATAATCATTTCTATTGGGTAGAACAAATCATTGAGCATTTACTTAGACTGTATATAGACATTGTGATACAGGAAAAAAGGAAAATAATATGTATGAATTAATATCTCATGCACACTTAGAACCCTTTCCAGATGGGTTGCTCGAACATTATTCACACCTTTCTAATGGAACATAAAGTTCAATCAGATTAATATTAAAATGTCTATATATTGGGTGCTGATCTGATTCCTCTTCCTACAGATTGACAAGTTCCTTTTTTATTGGCAGTTTGTTCCTCTATCTCACATCATCACTCAGATGTAAATAAAGTAAGTTTACAATAAGCTTCTTGAAAACTATTGCACTGCTTGAATTCTGAGAAAGAGGGGGCAGCGAGGGAAGCAATAAAGTGAACTGAATGAATTAACTTCTTAGATTTGAATGTCAAGGGACACTAAATCCCCAGGAGGGAAGTCGTATTCTGAAATATGGGATATTTAAATGATCCCAGGAATAAAGAAGATTGGGAGGCAGGAGAAACTATCTGCCTCATGGAAAACACAGAGGAAAATCATACAAATATGGAGTTGTGCCAGATGATGCTATGCATCTTCTTGGCATGAAAAAAAATAGCCTGAAAGACTGTTAGAAAAGTGGCAGTTAAAGTAGCTGAGGGTTGTAAAAATGTGGGGAAAATTGCCCAAGAAATGTAGCTAAAAGTTAGGAAATTCAGATAACAGCAATGAATTGAAATGCAGCAAATCTATGAAAGAGAGATTAAGAGGTAACAGACATAATCTAAATAAATAAACATGAAACTATCGGAAAAATACAGTATGTAGCAAGCTAAACAAATTATTGTTATATTGGTCTACTTGTATTCCTAGACTTACAAAAACCAGGGTCATTTTCAGATTAAGAAAAAAGCTGCGTAAAGTAGGATGGAGAGAAAATATGAGCAGATGTCCATCTACCCAAAGCTTTATAGTAAATTATGAGCAACCTGTGATTAAAAATTGAGATATTAACTGCTGTGTTTTGCTAAAATAACCAAATATCTTTACTGATTTCATAGGCACGTATTTCCTTTCAAATAAGGCATATTATTTAAAAACAGAGATGTCTGGTAAACTAATAATCATTTTTAAGTTTTATATCACTGATATGCTCCCAATCATCAATTTGTTTTATTGTTGATATATTATTATCATTTCTTTTATTCATTAAACATAAAACTTGGTCAACTGAACATTTAAAAATGTATCACAAATATTAATGACTGGTGCTGAACTAACAAAATTCCCAAGTACAATTTCTCAGAACCAAAATATTTCTGTGCTGACTTTTCGTTTTTGTTTTCAATGTTAAAATTGTAGCACAAAAAAAAAATACATTTCATTTATGAAAATGCTTAGGATAATCTTCCCTGCTGTTTCTTGACAAGCGTTTGAGAAAAAGCAATGGAAGGAAGCATTCTGCATTACATTGCTGATTATATTGCCAGGCAATTCTCGCAAATTTAAAAATAGTGAATATTTCACTTCCTTTTCTCCACTTGCTTGGACTGTCAGTTGTAACCAAAATAAAAGCTGGTAATCAGATTTTTTTCATGCAGGAATGACTGGCAGAACAATCTGACTCTGAAGAAGCTTAAAAGTGAAATTTTATATTAAAAGTTCCAATGGAGACATTAAAGTGCTTGCACAATTTCCATATTTTACTATTTCTTTAGTAGAATATTTAGCTATTTTCTAGATATCATTGAAATACCTTCCAGCAGCTCTCAATTTTTTTTCCCATTATCAAACTTTATCTTGATCTAGTAATGACAGAACTCTAACAGTTCTATATATTTCAATCAGTATACTTTGCCAACACAGATTTTTTTCTTAACACTTTTTAGTTTGGCTGTTAGTTTTTCAGTAGAAACAACAAGTCTCTTTATCATCTACAGGTGAAACTCAAAAAATTAGAAAGTTCATTTATTTCAGTAATGCAACTTAAAAGAAATTAATATACGAGATACTCATTACATGCAAAGCAAGATAATTCAAGCCGTGATGTGTCATAATTGAGATGATTATGGCTTACAGCTCATGAAAACCCCAAAGCCACAATCTCAGAAAATTAGAATATTGTGAAAAGGTTCAATATTCTAGGCTCAAAGTGTCCCACTAATTAAGCCATAACACCTGCAAAGGGTTCCTGAGCCTTTAAATGGTCTCTCAGTCTGGTTCAGTAGAAATCACAATCATGGGAAAGACTGCTGACCTGACATTTGTGCAGAAAATCATCGACACCCTCCATAAGGAGGGAAAACCTCAAAAGGTACTTGCAAATGAAGTTGGATGTTCCTAAAGTGCTGTATCAAAGCACATTAATAGAAAGTTATGTGGAAGGGGAAAGTGTGGAAGAAAAAGATGCACAAGCAGCGGGGATGACCGCAGCCTGGAGAGGATTGTCAGGAAAAGGCCATTCAAAAGTGTTGGGGACTTTCACAAAGAGTGGACTGGAATCAGTGCATTAAGAGCCACCACACACAGACGGATCCTGGACATGGGCTTTAAATGTCGTATTCCTCTTGTCAAGCCATTCCTGAACAACAGTCAGAAGCATCTTACCTGGGCTAAAGAAAAACAGAACTGGTCTGTTGCTCAGTGGTCCAAAGTCCTCTTTTCTGATGAGAGCAACTTTTGCATCTCATTTGGAAACCAAGGACCCAGAGTCTGGAGGAAGAACGGAGAGGCACACACTGCAAGATGCTTGAAGTCCAGTGTGAAGTTTCCAGTCTGTGTTAATTTGGGGAGCCATGTCATCTGCTGGTGTTGGTCCACTGTGCTTCATTAAGTCCAGGATCAATGCAGCCGTCTACCAGGATATTTTGGAGCACTTCATGCTTCCTTCTGCAGACGAGCTTTATGGGGATGCTGACTTCATTTTCCAGCAGGACTTGGCACCTGCCCACACTGCCAAAAGCACCAAAACCTGGTTCAATGACCATGGCTTGATTGGCCAGCAAACTCACCTGACCTGAACCCCATAGAGAATCTATGGGGCATTGCCAAGAGAAAGATGAGAGACATGAGACCAAACAATGCAGAAGAGCTGAAGGCCGCTATTGAAGCATCCCGATCTTCCATAACACCTCAGCAGTGCCACAGGTGATAACTTCCATGCCATGCCGCATTGGGCCAGTAATTGCTGCAAAAGGGGCCCAAATCAAGTACTGAGTACATATCCATGTTTATACTTTTCAGAGGTCTGATATTGTTCTGTGTACAATCCTTGTTTTATTGATTGCATGTAGTATTCTAATTTTCTGAGATTATGGGTTTGGGGTTTTTATGAGCTGTAAGCCATAATCATCTCAATTATGACAAATCATGGCTTGAACTATCTTGCTTTGCATGTAATGAGTCTATCTCATATATTAGGTTCACCTTTTAAGTTGCATTACTGAAATAAATGAACTTTTGCATGATATTCTAATTTTTCGAGTTTCACCTGTACTTCTGTTTTTATCTGAAAAGGTTTCTTTTTATTTCATCATGTGAATATGTGAGACCTTGTAAAATTTATAATCACAATGTTCAGTCAAGCTTATATTTTGCTAGAAGACAGACCTAGTTGATTAATAGTAACAGTTTCCTTCTACTGGAAAATAAATGTAATGTCTATATTAATTGGAGACAGGTAGAAGAAAAGTTGCTTTGGTTAATGTTTTTAGAATAGTGATTAAAAAAATACAAAAGCCATATGATTTGTACTTCTGGGAAATGTTTTAATAATCATTATCAGCATATCTAAGCAAAAGCTGTAGTTTCTGATGGGGAAGCATGAATGAATTCTAGTAAAGACATGTACTAATCAAACAATTGGTGCAGTTTCCAAGCTGGAAAGTTGCCCAATGCACCTTTGATCAATTTAATTTGGCATCTGAAAATAAATTCTGATTCAGAAATCTAATTGCTGTGCTCCCCACTGTCTCTCAGAGGATATTGACTTTTCATTTTGACATGCTTTTTTTAAAATTTACAAGCATTATAATACTGTATGAGAATATCATATTTCAGACATGTTGAATTTACACTAAAATCTCTGACCCAAACTGGAAAAGAAATGGAAATGAAAGCATGTTCTGGTAAATCCTTTATGTTACGGAAAAACATTTATATAAACAACATTTATGTAGAGAATGTTTTAGTAAAAATGCCAGCAAAATATGATCAATGCAACATTGCCCGTGGAAGTTATTTTTCTCCTTTACAATGTATTTTAAATGATACAACAGGAAGTCGTGCATTTCCAAACCAAATACCAGCTCTGCCAATCTTTATTCTGGTTACTATTAATCCAAATGTAACAATATAAACACATGGCAGAAGAAAGCAATAATGGCTATAAAACCTATGATAACTTCCTGCTTAATGGAAACTATAATTTGCTGTTTTTTTAAAAAAAAAAAACTCCTAAATAAACTAAATAAAAATGGTCTTGTTAGTTAATATTATAAAACACCTTTGTACATTTCCAAGAAATCTCTGAAAAGAAAAATGGAATACCAGGGATAATTTGCTATGCAAAAATCTTCAGTCATTATACCCCTATTTTGTCAGATTATTTTTAGGATTTCCTTTCTAGTATGCAAATTTTACAAGTCAGGGGACAACATATGGTTTAATTTTAATATCAATAAAATATTTTTGTTTCAGATGACAAATGAGGAAAGTTAGTATATCTCTGTGGTTTATAAAAACATTTACTTTACATAATTGAATTATTCATAACATTTTGAAAATTCTCTTTAATCATTTGCATATGTGATGGGACATAAGCATATTCATACAAATTTGTGTACATAAATATACAATACAATTACTCTTAAAACAGTATTTAAAATCAAGTATTTTAAAATATAAGGATTATTACCTTTAATTTATGTTGATATGTGTGTTTTGATCAGCAGCTGTAGGTCAAGTATATCCTCCCATATGAAACTAAGTTCTTCAGATATGCAGTTTTTGTACTTAAGAAGGCAACCCAAAATTTAACCTAAAATCAAAGTTACAACAAGGTTTCTCTATCCCTTACCATAATATTGTTTATTTAGCTTTAGAATTTTTTATTTTATTAATTTAAAATAAAGTTTATTGAAGATTGATATATTGAAAACATTTTTAAAAAACAAACAAACATATAAACATGTTCTGTCTCACCTTTCCTCTTTCCCAAAAGATGAAAGAGTACAAACTCACACAAACTCCATAAAGTTAGTCATGGCCCCTGAGTCCACCAGCACATTCGCTGGAATCCCTTCTGACTGGTTAGCCAAGAAAACCTGCGTGTCCAAAATCAGATGCCGAGGGGGCCCAGAGTCAACCTCCGCTAATTCAGGCGGGTGTTTGATATGTGCCCGCCTAGGGTTTCCCCCCCGGTTGGGCATGCCCCATTTCCCGACTGATCATGCCGAGATTCAGGCACAGGCTTGATCATCCCACTTCACTTTAGAGGACAAGAAATAGTGAAATGTCCTGCCCCCCCACAATGCAAGCACAAACCCCCTTGGCATCTCCGCGTTCGCTCCTGGGCTGCCGGTGAGGTCTGACCATTCCTAACTCCATTGGTTCCTTGGCCATTGCCACGATACATTGGGTGACCCAGGGCGCTGTTAGCACAAGGCGCTGTGGTACAAATGCAGATGGCTGCTCCTGGACAGTGCAATGGTTCTTTTGCCGTTGGAGACGTGCGTTGATGCACAAGCATTGCACCACCAGAGCGCTGAGGGTCGGGGCCACTTCCACTCAAACTAACTCGTCCTGCAGCTCATCTGACAGGCCATCCTGGAAGGCATCCATTAACGCTGCGTCATTCCAGTTGGAGTCCAGGCACAAAAGCCGAAATTCAGAAATAAACTCTTGCAGGGGGCGCCTCCCTTGGTGAAGATCCTTAAGACACCTGGCTGCCATCTGCACTCGTATGAGGTCTTCATACATGTGGTGCATGTGTTGCCAAAAACCTTGGTAATTAGTTATTAACGGGCTGTTCTTGAGCAACAAAGGTGTGACCCATCTGGCGGCCGAGCCAGAAAGGAGGTTTATCACAAACCCCACCCGAGCCCGATCATCTGGGAAATTCTCTGGCCTCATAGCCATAAATAACTGGCATTGTCCCATAAAAGCCGGGAACATCTCAGGCTGCCCAGAAAACTTATCTGGCACAGCCACCGGGCATTTCTGATGAGGAGGGGGAGGAGGAGCTGCATGAGTCTGCAGCAAAGCAAGTTGGGCTGTTAATTGAGCCACTTGCTGTTGTAGAGTTTGATTTTTATCTTGCAGCTGTTGCTGGTCCATCTTAGGTAAAAGATGGTTTAAGTCTGGTATGGGACAAAAATGTTCTGTCTCGCCTTTCCTCTTTCCCAAAAGATGAAAGAGTACAAACTCACACAAATACAGGCAGGCAAGCTGGCTCGGATTTCACAGAGTTAATTCTTTGGAACTGATAATATTCTTGGCATTCCAACATGTCCTGCCTGCCAAGTCCGAACTGATAACAAAATAAAATTTTACTCACAGAAAATCACAAGGCAGTCCACAAAATAATCATTCACGAAGAAAATCTGAAGTAAGTTTAAACTTTGTCCCGTACAAAGTTTCAGAAGAAAACACACCCACTTTTATCCCCTGTGAGGTGTGGCCCAATGACTCAGCTCACTCTCTGACCCTCCCACGCCTCCTACGTTGCTGCTCACGTTTTTTCCCTACAACGCTGCTTAGGATCAAGCCAACACTCTTCCTCTTTACTCCCTGTCAGGGGCTGCTCTGATATGCCTTCCTCCTGATTAATCTCAGGCTGTTCCTCTCGGTTGTCTGATGGAACCTGAGGCATTATCAGGGAGGAAGGTCCTGGCAAGGAAGGCATTGCCAGAGAGGAAGGTCCTGGGTAGGAAAGCATTCCCAGTTCCTCCTCCTCATCTTCCATCTTCTGACAGCATAGGCTTGGGAATCGGGGCCACAACATAAACCTATACATATATCCTTATAAAAATTAAGGATAGATAGATAGATAGATAGATAGATAGATAGATAGATAGATAGATAGATAGATAGATATTTTCTGAAGCTACTACCAATTTCATGGACCGGGCTTTTGTCACATTATTAAATTCCCTTGGTTTCTGTGGAGCCTCCCATTAAAGTGGAAACCATTGATGGGCGGGAACTGCAGTCTGGGCCTATTCGTTTTGCTACTCAGCCATTATGCCTGGTCATTGGGGACCATGAGGAGACAATTAGCTTTTATATCACCTCGGACCTCCATCTCCCCTTGGTTCTCGGAATGGTTTGGCTACGGTTGCACGATCCTCAGGTAGCATGGGCACAAAACGCTATTTCATTCCCAAGTCTCCACTGTGTGGACCATCTAAGACACATCTGTGCTGGTCAAGACATCGCTGCCCCCGCCGTCTCTGTACCTCCTGAACTATCCAACTTTTCAGATGTCTTTAGCGAGAAGGAGGCGGATCGGTTACCCCCGCATCGACCTTATGACTCTCATGTGGACCTCCTGCTCAATGCTCTGCTACCCAAAGGTTATCTGTATTCACTGTCTGAGCCCAAATTGGTCACTCTACGAGATTTTCTGGACAAGAACTTGGCCTGGGGGTTTATCAGACCGTCATCATCTCCCCTTTCCGCTCCTGTCTTTTTTGTGAAAAAGAAGATGGGGGATTTGTGTTTATGTTGTGACTACCGCAGGTTAAACACCATTACGGTGAAAAATAGTTATCCTTTGCAGCTCATTCTTGAGCTGATGGAAAGACTACGAGAGGCCACTATTTTCACCAAGCTTGATCTTCGAGGGGCTTACAACCTGGTGCGGATGCGCAAAGGAGACGAGTGGAAGATGGTGTTTGGTACTAGATACGGCCATTTCGAATATACTGTAATGCCTTTTGGATTGACCAACACCCCCGCGGTCTTTCAACATTTTATGAATGATATTTTAGGGACATGCTTGATCAGTTCATGGTGGTGTACCTGGATGACATTTTGATCTATTCTAATTCCAGGGAAAGCCACCTTTGCCAAGTCCACCAGGTATTACGTCTTCGGGAGCATAGACTCTATGCGAAGCTGGAGAAGTGCTTCTTTTTCCAGTCTTCCATAGAGTTCTTGGGACATATCATTTCTCCCAAAGGCATTGCCATGGACCCACATAAGGTGGAGGCTCTGTGTAGTTGGGAACCCCCTCATCAAGTAAAAGATGTGCAACGTCTCTTGGGGTTTGCTAATTATTACAGATCCTTCATCCTGGGTTTTGCCAAACTGATGGATCCCATCACCCAGCTCCTTCGCAAGAAGGTTCCATTCCAGTGGGGACCTCCATAGCAACAGGCCTTTGAGGCCATCAAGAAAGCCTTTGTTGCAGAACCAATCTTGAGGCATCCCGACCCCCATCATCCATTTGTGGTGAAGGGGGATGCATCCAATGTGGCCATTGGAGCAGTGTTGTTACAAGCCTCAGCGGATGGTGCACCTCTTTTTCCATGCGCATATTACTCAAGGAAACTTACTACTTCCGAGCGTAATTATACAATCTGGGAGAAAGAGTTGCTGGCCATCAAGACTACATTTGCCTTTGTCATCGGGTTATACAACGGTACTTGTGGTGGTTGACATGCTTACCAAGATGGCCCATTTCATCCCGTGTAGAAGGTTACCATCAGCTCGTGTTACTGCCCGGCTTTTTATACAACATGTATTCCGTTTGCATGGCTTACCGGACAGAGTTGTTTCAGATCACGGTGTCCAGTTCACTGCTCAATTCTGGAAAAGCCTAATGAATGCATTACAGGTGCAAGTATGTTTAGCGTCGGCGCACCATCCAGAAACCGATGGAGGGACTGAGAAAGTAATTGGCATCCTCGCCCAATACCTCAGATGTTTTGTTAATCAATGGTAAAACGACTTATCTTCCGTTGGCGGAGTTTGCTTTTAATAATTCTCAGCATACCTCCACCCACATGACGCCTCTTTACGCAAATGTGGGTTACCATCCGAAGTTTTTTTCCCTGTCAATCTTGGGTTCTCCAGTTCCAGAGACATGAGACTTTTTGTCTGAATTACATGCGGTGCACCAATTGATTTCCAGACAATTGGAACGAGCGAAAGCAGATTATAAACATTTCGCAGATCATTCACATCGGGCGATGCCTCCACTGGTTGTGGGAGACAAGGTGTGGTTGTCCACGAAGCATCTCCGGGTCGATTGTCCAATTAGGAAGTTGGATCATCACTTTATTGGTGCCTTCCCTATCAAGGCGGTTATCAATCACATGGCTTATCGGCTCACCCTACCATGCTCTATGCGCATTCACCCTGTCTTTCACTGCTCCCTTTTGGTACCTGACACCCCATCATGTACTCTCCATTCTCCCGACGATACGGGTCCTCCATCTAGACCCAGCGCTGATCCTGTTGTTGATACCACGGTGGTTGGCATTTACGATTCACAATGGCTGAAGGGACAATTTCAGTACTTTGTAGGGAGGCTGGAAAATGAAACAGATTCATTCCTGGGAGGATGGGTCCAAGGTGCATGCCCCAGACCTTATCCGGTTATATCATGCACAATTCCCATCGAAACCACATCCGGATCATCAGACTCAGGGGAAGGGCCCTGTGGTGAGGGATAGTGTTGTGGCTGGAAGGTTTGAGCCTGCTATGAGCTTTGAGTCTGATGTATCAGAAGACACAGGTTTGAGTGATGAGGAAAGTTTGGCATTGGAATTGGAGCCTGCTCTAATGAGAGATGCAGACGTGAGCCAGGAGGATGAGGGAGTGTCAGAGACACCATCGTCTCCAGAACCTTCCAGTTCAATCATGCCTCAGGTGTCAGCAGCTGATCCACAGAACATGCCAGAGTCCTTGAGTGATGACGAATGTTGGGTTGATGCAAGGACTAGACGCAGGTTGAGACGTCAAGCACAATTTGAAAAGAAATGTCAAGTCAGAGACTGATTAGAGAGACTGACATGCCCCTTCAAGGAATATAAGGAGGCGTGTTAGTTAACGATCTTTGTCCGGATCAAACTTCATTATTTACTGAGTAGCTTTGAAGAAGCCCTCTGTTCCTGATTTATCTTGCGGCTCATTATCTCAGCTTGAAGACAGTTTCTGGGAAAGCTGCCAACAACAATTAGAGAGAAAAGTTAACTCTGTGGTTTCTGGTATTATTTGTTCGTGTTTATTTCTTTGGGACATTTGGACTCTCACTTGTGGCTATAAGTGAGACAGTATATATATATGTGTGTGTGTGTGTATGTATATGTATATATATGTATGTATATATATGTATATATATAGAGAGATCTTTGGTTATTCGGGTTTTCTCCCGCGTAAGATTGGAAGTATCTAGGCAACGTTTCGATGAAGTCTCATTCATCATCTTCAGGCTTGGTCTTCAGCTCTATGCTTCTCAGAGTGATGATATATGATCACAGACCAGAATGCATACCACAGCTCCATCACTACCCGCTTCAAATCCCTCCGACCCATACATGAAACAAACGGACGCCCACCATGAAGATGTGGCAAGATGTTCACTCTGAGAAGCACAGAGCTGAAGACCAAGCCTGAAGATGATGAATGAGACTTCATCGAAACGTTGCCTAGATACTTCCAATCTTGGTTATTCGGATTTTCTCCCGCGTAAAATTGGAAGTATCTTGCCAACATTTTGACAAAGTCTCATTTATCATCTTCAGGCTTGTGTCTTTGGTTTTGTGCTTCTCAGAGTAATGTGAGCTTGTAGCTGCTTCTTCCTTTTAACTGCTAGTGGGGGTGTGACTTGATTGGGTGGGGGTTGGCTGCGTTCTGATTGGTTGGGGGGGTGTTCTCATTGGTTGGGGGTTTGGCTGTGTTGATTGGTTGGGGGGGTTGGCTGTGTTCTGATTGGCTTGGAGTGTGTTCTGTTCAGGTGGGGCCTTGGTTGTGCTCAGGTTAGTCTTAGTTGCCAGGGGATTTGAGCTGGTGAGCTGTGATCCTGTTGTTTGGCTTCGTGTTCATGGTCATGCCACATCTTCATGGTGGGCATCCGTTCGTTTCATGTATGGGTCGGAGGGGTTTGAAGCGGGTAGTGATGTAGCTGCGGTACGCATTCTGGTCCGTGGTCATATCTCATCATCTGTGTGAGTGTGAGTCTGCTTTCTACATGGAAGTGTGGTGGTAACATCTTGTGTGGCCCTTGTGGGTGTGGGTTTGGTGTCATTCTTCATGTTAGGTACACGTTTGTTAATGAGGGTGGGTTTCCAAATGGCTGGTAGGTGGGAGGTATCATCTCGTTTATTCGTGCTGTGTTGGCGTTTTTCTATCTCTATGGCTTCTCTGATTATTCTGTTGTTGAATGTTCAGTTTTGGCGATAGTTCTGGTATTTTTAAAGTCAATCTCATGTCCTGTGGCTTTGAGGTGTTGGACCAGGGAAGAGGTCAGTTCTTCTTTTTTGATTGAGTTCTTGTGTTCTTCACTAAACATGTGGTCCTTAATATACCAAAGTAAATAATAAAAAATTACAGTAAAGCACAGTAAAGTTGAACATAGAAACGTTTTAATTCTTATAAGGGAATGGTTGAAAAACATAGCTAAAATGGATTCTTGCTTTTAGTTAATAAATGCCAGAATAAGATTTCATCCAACCTGAAGAGCTTTATCAATTAGTTCTAATAGTGTGTGTGTGTGTGTGTGTGTGTAACTTTATTAGCAATATATTAACATTAATTCAAGTTTGGCAGAGAAACATTTCAAAAATTACATAAGCAATTTGTCAGAAGATAAAATGGATAAAAACCATCCATGTCTAAGACTTTGGACTTACAGCATGATAAAATAAGATAGACAGCCTAGAACACTGTTTTATAAATACTTAGACATCCCATTAACTTTGATAGAAGTTCCCTAAGAAAGAAGTGGAGAATGAATGCACGCTTCTTCTTCTCTTCTCAGCAATGTGTTAGCTCTGCATACTAGGTACAGATACATGGATCATTTTATAAGCACTTGTACAAGAGACTAAATATTTAACCAAAATATCCATGGAGGAAAAACCATTCTAATCTTAAGACTATTATAATAAAAAGTACCATTAAATAAACATGGCTCAGAAGATTCCATAATGGTTTCAGATGAATATACAACTTGCCTATTGATAGGTATTTATTAAATTGCTATATGATATGACACTACATCTATTTTACACTTTGATAAGATACTTTAATACAAGGAAATAACTTAAGCATATTTATGTATCTCAGATTTCTATGCATTTCAGTTTAATAACATATAACAGTGTTGTACCTACATTTCACAGAATACTTTTATCAGCAGTTAATTTTAAAATCACAGTAAATTTATAGGTTAGTGCTTTATATATTACAATAATAATGAAATATTTTAATTATAAATGTGATAACTATTTTAAACATTTAATGCAAAATAATCTTTGCTTAACAAGTTGTTAATAGTGAACTATTTTAAATACGGATGAAGCTGCTTGAGTTTAGCTTTCCTTGACAATCCAACTCTTAAAGGACCGCAACATGTTTTCAGAGGCTGTATTCTTATAATTCCACTGAGTAAACAGTTTCCTACATTTAAAAAAACAACATCTTGAAATCATATCAAAAGTGTGCATTTTCATTATTTCTTATCAAACAAGTTTGATGGTGATTTTGTAGAACTCAAAATAAATTTCTAGAACGATAACCAAAGGAACAAAGGAACTATTGATGCTTTCACTCCTGAAAACATCTAGTCAAGTGCAGTAGTAACTGTTTTTCAGGCAAATTATTTAGAACATGGAGGCATATATACAAATGCTTTCCTTTACAAAAAATGAAATGTTATCTCCCATTCAATTATTTCTCAGGTCCAACCATGCTTAGGTTTTCAAAGGAATTCAAGATAATCATGGTAATAAAAAGAGACAGTATGCTTTCCCCACACCTAGGAGAAAATCTTCTACTTTTCTATTTTGCCTGTTATCAAACCATCAAGGTACAGCTATTTTTTCATCCATTGAAAAAGCTACAGTTGAGAGTAGTTATCATCATGGTTAAATGATGTGTGTATTAAAAAATATTTTATATCAGCTTTTATATGCCTTTGCTCAGATTTAAGTTATGCAGCATGCTATTTCCTTAGTGACAGTGTTTTTTTAATCTAAATTTTAGCTAATGGTATGATTAACTATGCCTCAGCAGTTGCTTTTGATGTTAAAGCTGACATTAAAGAAGGGTAACTTTACCTATAGGAAATAAATAGAAGATTGTATCAGGCCACATAAAGTATGCTAGGGGGCAATGAACAGAGGTCAAGATAGAGCTATATATGTCAGACATTATTCCCTACATTTTATTATCAGATTTGGTTCAACTATCAATCCAGCTGATTCCAGAGCATAAAAAGGAGAGAGAAGATTATTTGTACATAAATTGGGGAAAATATCCTAGTTCCATTGCACTGAAATTGTAACTATCAGTGCCAACTGGGGTGAAGGAGAAGTTTAAAACATTTTTCTTTGTTTTCCATTAATTTTTTACCTCGAGTTGTTTTTATTCTTCAACAAAATTTACCCAACTTCATTCAAAACCAGTTTAAGGGAGTGATTAGAAATAGAAGTATGGTAGGTAAAAATTATCTAGAAAAGGGCTTAATGTTTTCCTGGCTTGCCAATGCCACAGACTAATTTTCAAGAATAAAAAAGTCCCATAACTTCAAAAAAAAGAAAAAGAAAGAAAAGAAATAACACTGAATGAAAATTATATATTGTATGTGATCAGTGTTTGCTTTGGCACAAAGATAACAAAATGAATGAATGAACTAAATGATTGACAGTTTTTTTTTGTCCTGCATTTTCCCCCGTCCTCTGCATATGATCTGGAGCAGTGGTCACCAACTGATGAGTCGCGAGAAAATTTTGGTGGTCCGCAGAGAAATGTCACCCCCAGAGCACCCCCAAAGCAATTAATCCAGGCTGCCTGGGAATACAAGGCAACGCCACCCACATGGCCTGCGGGAACCCTCCCCGCCCACTCACTCCTTATCTGGCAAACTTGCCTGTTAAGTTGCTATTTTTCCTTTTTTTTCCCAACCATCAGTGGTTTTGCTGTGCTGGGAGATTTAGATTAGCTAGAAAGCAGGAAACTGTTGGGTTTCTTGCTTTCTAGCTAATCTTTAGATCTTCAGCTCTACTTTTAAGCAGAGCCAAACCTTCCTTAGGATTGAAGTTTCTATTATTCAGTGCAGTTTCAGGTAGCCGATGGCAGATAGATAGATCTCTGAATGAATCTGTGATTCTGTGAGCAACTCAATCTGCCTACCTGCTTTGCCTAATTTTGGGTAAAAGTTGTTCTTTTTTTATATATATAAAAAATTCAATATTTACATACATGATGCTTTGTGAGTTTGCTTGCAAGCAAATTTTATGTGACAGCTGATTGCAGATAGATCTCTGAGTGAATCTGTGATCAACTCAATCTGCCTGCCTGCTTTGCCTGATTTTGGGTAAAAGTTGCTTTTTTCTTTATAAAAAATTCAATATTTACGTAAATATTTATAATATTTACATACAAGCTATGCCCAGCCAGTCACATTACCAAGCCACACCCACAAATTAGGCCATGCCAACAGAACCAGTTAATAACTTTGAATCCCACATCTCTCTCTCTCTCTCTGTGTGTGTGTGTGTGTGTGTGTGTGTGTGTGTGAAAGAGAGGGAGGGAGAGGTTAGATCAGATCTCTCTCTCCCTTCCCCCCCCTTCCCACCAAGTCAGCAAGCCACCGTCAGTCAAAATTCATATTAGTGGTTCTCGGGATTTAAAATTATTAGTTTGGTGGTCCCTGAGGTCCAAAAGGTTGGCGACCCCTGATTTGGAGGGTCTTTCCATCCCCAGGAGGAGCTCTGTGGATGTATTATCAATGGTTTACTTTTTCAGAGTTTTAAAAAAGATTTAAAGTAGACAGAAGATTTTACGGTTTTGTACGCAGTAAGATTATGGAACTGAATTATGTACAAATAATGAACATGTAATTGCTAAAAGGTATAAACTTTTATTGACATTTGGAAGAGAACAGATGAAAGAATGTAAATTAGGCTAAAATGTTTATAATATATAGATGAAATAATGGAAAAATATGTGGTTGAAAGTATTGAAATTTATACTACTTAATTATCTTCAAGAGAACTTTTTATAAAATGATGCATCTTTGGTATATAACATCAGAAAACTTATTTAGAATGTATAAAAACATTTCAAATCTTGGGAATGTGAACAGGAAGACAGGAATATCATGTTTAATTGATGTGTAAAAAGCTAGAAAATTTTGGATTCAATTATATCATGTTTGATGGATTTGTAAAAACGCTGGAAATTTTTGGGTTCAAATACATACTGATTTGGAGGATTTAAAAGATTAATATGCAATTGAGACCAGAGGTTTTTTTTTGGGGGGGGGGTGTATTGATGATTGGTTGGGAGAAAAACTCATGGTACTTTGTTTCTATATATGATAACTGCAACAAGATGCATAAAGATGCACAAAGATTGAAAGATTTGGAGGAGGAATGATTGGTGAAGATGATGGAACTTGCTGAGATGGCTAAATCAATTTCATGGATTAGAGAAAAGATAGTATCTAGTATATTTAATGCTAACTGAAAACCCTTTATGGACTATTTGTGTAAAATGGAAAATATTAATTTATGATTTATGGTTTTATGATTAGACAGGATAGATTATAGAAAGAAGAGTTGTAACTATAGAGGAAGAGATAAATTTGTAATTGTAATAATTACTGTAAACCTACTTCTTCGTATCTTCTTTCTTACTTTTTTAAGTTTTCTTTTAATTTTTATCTTTTCTTGCAGATTGATTTCTTTTCTTTTTCTCACTTTATAATACTTGTATTAGTTTTTATCTTCCTTTAAAAAAATATCTGATACATAGATATTTTATATGGATGCATAGAGAAAGAATTCTAGTAAGAGATGAAAGCTGTTGGTTACAACTCAAGTCTACTTATTACATCAGCATGAACTTGAGGAGCAAAGACACAATTCTAGAACACATAAGAATTTGTAATAAAATTGTCCGATTGCAAGGCTTCGGCGGTGGCAGGAATCCGCTTCTCTGCGGGTCCCTGTTGCGCTCACCGCTGAGGTACCCTCGATCCAATTGGATTTGGGGGTTGTCGCTGCCCCGAAGAGGCAGCAGAAGACAGAGGAGATCTGGGCAGGGGTCTGGGGATATTGCAGCCCCCTTCCCCAGCCGGCTAGACTCCTTTTTCCTGAGGCGGTGGAGCGGTTGTCAGAAATGGCAGCCTCAAAGGAAACTTCAACTGGATAAGACTGTGCAGGAGGAAGTTTTTTAGAAGAAGTTTTCTTGGCTGAGCTGGGACATTAAGTTACTTTTAAAACACCCTGGAAACCTGACTTGTGGATTGATACATTTGCTTCCAAAAGATTGTTAAAGCGGCGAAAGTGCTGAAGGAAAGTTCACTCCCCTTCCTTACGGAGAAAGCTAATGAGCACAGAAAAACCTGCTTCTTTAAGGTAAAAACAAGCTCTTTGTTATAAGTGGGAAGGAGAGGACTAAAAAAAATCTTTAAAAATTTGTTGGAGGAGACGCCGTGAAGATTATAAGACCAGCAACTAACTGTAATACGGCTTTAAAATATATTTGGGATTTTACCCCAGGAGGAAAAATTGCAAAAAGAAGAAGAGGAAATAATTTTTGTCTGTTTGGATTGTTTGATAACTTTGACATTTGGAAATTACTTTAAGACTAAACACATCTGGGTTGTTCTTAAAAATTTACAATGGCACTATCTGTGGATGGAATAAAAATGGAATATGAAAAATTAAAAGAAAGAGAACAAAATGGCAAGGATTTTTTGGGAGCTGCCTTCCACTTTTTAGAAATGGTTTCTACGTACCAGCAAATACTTGAGGAAGGAGAAGGAGAAGAGGAAGGAGAAGAAGCCATCTTTAATGGACAAAAAAGTTTGATTAAAAAAGAAAATAGGAAGAGAGGAAGGAAAAATGAGAATTTAAGATTCACTAAAACAACCAAGAAAAAGAAAAATAAGGTGAAAAAAAGGTACAATGTTAGAAAGCAATTGAAAAGAGAACTACAACGGAGAGGGGAAATTAAAAAGGTGGAGATTGGGAGCGGGGGGCAAAAAGACCAGACTGGAGAAGAAAGGGAGGCAAAAAGGGAAAAAAAGCTACAGTCTGAAACAAGATGCCAAAAAGAAATTTTTTTTTAGAAATAAAGGATAAAAGATAGTGTATAATTATTTGCATTTGAAATAGTCTATTATAAGATTTAACAAAATATTAAAATATTAAAATGTTTAATAATGATAGATCTCAATATTTAATAAAATATTAAAGAGAATGTGTAAAATGATTAATGCTTAGTTATTGTTTAATTCGTTGTTTTAATGTTATTATAAATTTACTATTTCATCTTCTTATTTTAAAATAATGTATTAATTAGAATTAGAACTAGAATGGAAATTATATACTTAACTATACTATAGGTTTATTATTTTTTTATTTTAAAATGCAACATGTAGAATGTACTAAGCAGAATCAGGATGGAAATTATGTATTACTTTAAGTGTTACTTTAGGGGAAATATAGAAAGGCGCCATACTTTAAAAGTGATTACAGGGGAAAGTCTTTGCTAAAGAGAAGAGATAAATGGATGATTGGAAAAGAACGGACAAAAGATACAAGCATAATGATTTTGAAATAAGATGAAATAAACAAAATATAATTAAGAGAGTGAAAAGAAGGGAGAAGTTATATAGAAAATATAGAATGGTCAATAAGATATGAACGGTATATAAGGTGAGCATGAATTTGATTTAGGTCTGTAAAAAAAGATGTAACCCGGGGCTAAGCCACTTTTCAAAAGAAGTTTTATGTTTTGTGTTTTGGTTAGCTATGTTTGATTGTGAATTAATAAAACCTTGGAGGAATAAAACTAAAGGGAGAGAAATTTGAAAAAGGCATGTACAAATGATAATTAAGGAGGTTTTATTTTTTTATGTCTTGTTTTATGTTTTGTATTTTGCGTGTTTATGTTTGACTGAGAATTAATAAAACTTTGATAGAAAGAAATATAATTGAATAAAAGTGAAGGGAGAAATAATGAGAAATTTGGAAAAGATATACATGTGCTTAAATGGAAATGTGACAATGTGGAACTATGCCTTAAAAATGATGTTCTATTTGCCTTGTTAAAACTTATAAGTAATTTTTAGAAAGGAGGTTTTATGCTTTTATGTCCTATGTTTTGTTTGTCTTCAAAAATTAATAAAATTGGTTTAAAAAAAAAGAATTTGTAATAAAATTTAGCTATCAAAATTATGCTTTGGGTAGATAATTACATTAATTTCAGTTTTTCTCTGACTTCATTTTTGTAATCTTATTTTTCATTTGATTCATAGAACATGACACCACCTAGCTATTTTGACTAAACTGAAGAAGAAAAAATCTAAAAAATTTAGTTCTGTTAGTCGGCTGGATGAGAAATCACAGAAAACCTCAGGATTATAGACAATATAATCTGTCATCCCAGTTACATAAAAGATCTCAGACTTCCTAAGAAAATTGAACTCCATGAAGAGGAGAATTTATTGCTTTTTCTTTTATTTCAGCATCCAGCCAGGGTGTCTCCTACATGTTAAATGTTAAATTTAATTGAACACTATTTGTTGTTAGGGTTGAATGTATGTTTCTTTTTTGTTTCATTTTGTTTGTTATAGTTTTACTGTTTTATATTTTATTTTCCATGATAAAACAATAAACAAATTAAAAATTGAACTCCACAGGTAATTTCCCTAGCAAGAACATTTCAACTATCATGGAGTGAAGGCCTGTATCAACATCCCCCCCAAAACAATATGTTATGTAAAGTATGTCAAGTAAACAAGAACATAAATACTAATCCAAATGGCACATTTGTCACCAGACTATAACTTCGTACTTATTTTATCTTTGCAACAATATGGACCTGCAAATTAGTGGCAAAGCCTTGGGTATACCAACATCTTTATGAATGACCTAGAACAATGCTTTCTTAATTCTTATCTCCCAAAGCCTCTCCTTGACTTGTGATTCATTGATTGCATTTTCATAATCTGGATGTATCAAAATTAATCCCTTTTCAAATGCCATCATGAGTTCAACATCTTCTACCCCCGACAATTACAGCCTAGACTTATCTATACAACATATCGTTTGATATCATTGTAAAACTTACATAACAGTTTAAACTATATATCAGTGCAGCCATTCTATGTATCTGATGAAGTGAGCTTGACTCACAAAAGTGTGTATCTTTTAATAGAATTAATTAATCTACCAAAATCCCTAAATTTTTGCTGCCATAGATTAACATGGCTCTTCTCCTACAATCCCAAAAGCAGGTTACAGCAAACCATTCATGTGTTTTAAACAAGATAACTAGATAGGACAGTATATGAAGTGTCACAATTTGAACTTGATCCAAGAATGATTTTATCATCTTTTACACACTGATTTTTTTTTTAGTTTTAGTAAAATGTTGTTTGAGTTAAAATGGTATTCACATTAAAGTGTTTGAACTCAAAGGTCACCTTGGAATCCAACAAATCAGCCACAAACTCACATAAATTAAAAAAATATTTACTGCATAAATTAAACTAAAATATAAATATATAAAAGTGAAAATGCTAAATTATTATAAGGCATAATTTACCTCTTTCTGTTGTTAAATTATAGCTTCCTTCTTTTGTGAATGTTTGAGATACGAATGCAGGGTTCCAAGAGAAAGATTGTTTACAATGAGCACGTTCTTAAATTTGAAAAACAAATTCACAATAAGCATTATAGTTATTAATGGATCAATTTGAACTTTACTATATACTACACATTAGGTCTACACAATGTAGCAACTATGTGGTAAAATATTCCTAGTTTGAGATAATATATAAAACTTCATATATTGTATACTTGATATATTTGATCTAAAATATAGCAACTACATTTAAAAAAACACCCTAATGCTTTATTACATCTTTTCCACTATAGTATTGATATATTAGCTCTTACCAAACCTGACTGTCTACTACAAATTAATGTGCCAAGCATGACTTATACTGATGGTTTGCACTGGATCCCCTTTTCTTTCTTTTTCTGCCAATGTGATCTGAACAGCACCAGGCAGCTAAACGCAGTTGCAATTTAATACTTACAATACTTCCAGTATAGTGTTGCTTTGTGGAAAATGTTACTATCATCATTTAATGTCCCAATGTTTCTGTTACTTAATCAAGAGTAGCACCCAATGTCAATCCAAAATTAAAGCTACTGCTACCAACATCTTCACAAATATATTTTAACAAATATTTAGATTTGAAAGAGATCTGTGCATCTTTTTTATAGTGCAAATCTAGTACTATTACATAAAATAATCTGATTCACATATTTTTAAAATCATTTACTTACTTTCAGATGAACAGAACAATTCTTCATCTGACAGATTTGAACTGTAGTTGTGGGGTGTCTCTTGCTCTCCAAATTGTATGTTCTGGTGAAATGAACTTTTTGTATAGCTGTTTTGCTTTACCCCAGATGTGCAACTCATAGTAATATCAGTTGTGGAAATGACTGGATTGATATTTCTGTTAACTTGATCTGGTATGTTGTCAGAACAATTTAGTACATGAGATTCTTTCTCAAGGATATTTATTTCTGTTTGTGACAGGCTGTTTTCATTTGCCTTACTAATTTCATTGAACATAGGAAGCTCTTCCAGTACTAACTCAAATTGATCTCTTCTGTTAGTTTCTGAAGAAAAATGCTCACCTCTTGAATCTTCACAACCTTTTTGTTTTGTAGAACATGAGACTGTTAATTTGTCCACAGAATTAACAGACTTTGCACATTCGTCTTTGAAATGTAGCTCACATAAATTCTGAGACTGGTTTCTTTTGTTTACATAGTTCTTCCCAGCAATGGTACATTTTGTCTTATTTACATCCTCAGCAGTTTGGTTTATACATAGTATTTCTGACTTAATTGTGCCACTGAACAAAATATTGTTACTACCCCAAAAGTTCATATTTTCTATTACTTTAGCTTTGGGTGCCTTAAAAACATTTGATATCCATGTAGTTTGATATTGGTATTGTAAAACACTCTTAAGTTTTTCAAATTCAAAGCACCTTGGCTTTGCTTTTTTTCCATATAAGGAAGTTTTACTCCACTTTGTTTCTACACCAATTGCTATATTTTGGGTTAGAAAAAGGTTATGAAACATGTTGGGAGTAAAATGTTGACTAACATGTAAGGAATGTTTAAAAAGTCTTTTGGAAATTGGGAAAAATTTACCATTAATTTTGTGTTTTAGCCAATGCCTGTCTTTGAAATACTGAGACGTCTTACTTTTGCTTTCTTGTTTTAAAAGACAATCATTTGCAAATAACTTGAGTGGCGCACAAATATAAGTTAATGTTTCAGAATGATTGCTAGTGAATCTTTTATCAGCAGTTATGCATTGCTTGCTATATTTTTCATCAGTAATTATTATATCACCCAGGACTGAAATGTGTTCTATTTCGTCTGAATAAGAACTGAGGGAAATTTTTTTATATGTATCAAGATGAGATTTTCTATCAACAAAATCACATGGATTATTTTGGTTATGTTTATGATTATTATGTTGTGTTTTGTTCATTCTTTCTTTACTACCTGTTATTATATGTTTTGGGACATATTTGTTATTATTTGTATAATTAATACTATTTCTAAATATTCTCTTTTCCCATTTGTTATGTGCTCTTAAAACAAAATAAAAATGTTTAAATTTTTTAGAAGAAAAGTTACTGGTTTGATTGCACGTTTTTCTATTTTTCTTTTGCATAAATGGTTCTACAGTAACTATATCAAGTTTAAAATCTTCAGCTTTTGACTTTTTAAGCATGATTGGAATTAAAATCAGATAATTTAATAATCTAAAACTATCTGCCAAATTGTAGATTGTTTCAGGAATATACAAGCTTCTTTCCCGTAAAATAATATTGAAATTTTTACTTTGGATATTTTGATTATTAGAAAGTATTATTTGGCTTGTTGTTTGTTTTTTTCCACAGCAAAGCATTGAAAATATATCATCTTCCCTAATATCTGTAGGACATAAGAGCCATTCTTTTGTGTCTTCATTAGATTTTTCTGTTTGTTGGTGATTAATTTGACTTATGTGGTTGAATACTGGAATACCATTTTCTGTTACAGTACTGTAATGATATGTTCCTTTACTTTGTAAAAACAGTTCAAAAGCAATACCTTTTGTTAATTTAAGATTTATTCCACATTTTTTTGAAAAAAGTATATATGTGTGCCGAAATATTTTGTTTCTTCTGAAATTCTTCCTTCTATAAAATCTTCTTTGCTTTTTGTAGGATAAAATATCATTGTTCTTATGTAAAATATATTTATACTCAAATTTGAAAGATTCAAAGTCTGACTTTTTTCCATTCATAAAATATTTAAATGGCAAACAGAACTTTAAGACTTCTTTATCACTATTTTCATAACTTCTAACTGGTTTTGAAATAAGATGTTCTTCTGACTGTAACATTTTATATGCATGACAACAACCTGGATCCTTTTCTTTATTTTGAAATTCTGGCACATCTCCAAATAAAGATTCTACTCTTGCAATAAACTTTTCTGCTAAGATAATATAAAAAATTATACCTCTTGTTGGCCATTCATTTGCCTTTGACATATTAGCAGTCTTTGTTGCCGTTTCACTTTCTTTTGCATATGAGACCAAAGATTCAAGTTGTATGAAATCTGAATTATTTTTCTTTAACTTGCAACTACTACCATTCCAAATAGTAGTACAACTATTAGAAGGCCATTTTCCAATGTACGGAATATTTTCTAACAATCTGGATTGTAATTTGGCATTCATAAACATCTTGAAATTTGCATGTTGTCTTACACTGTTTTTTAAAATTGTACTGCTTTTCTCTCGTAACTCCAAATTATGTTGACTAAAATTCCATGTTTTAGGAAAACACAGAAACTGATTTGCTGATTTGTTATCTTCATTGCATATTTCAAATAACTGCTGTTGCCCCCTCTCAAAGATCACTTGATTACTATCAATTTTAAATTTCTTTGAATATGGTTCTTCTGTTTCTTCTGGTGTAGGTAAAACTGTTTTTAAACTAGAGTCTTCCATGATGATTTGTCAAAAATAAAATGTGGAAGTTCTCTGTTCTGTAATGTTAAAAACTGACACAAGAAATTAGTGCACTAGCATTCTAAAGAAATCTGTATTTTCCTACCAGAATTTAATGTCATCTTTTGAAGGCTTGTTTTGGGTGCCTTTCTGTTCTGAACTACACTGAGTGGTTATCTGAGATCACGCCTCTTCAATAATGATAGCCGCCCTACTTCTGAAGTAGTTGCACCACTAGAGAGGTGCAACTACCAATCAGAATGCCTCAATAAACCCCAGGTCTCTTGCTACTTCACAGCTTCACTTGATTATTCAGCTTAACTAGGCAGTCAATTATCTGCTTGGTTTGGTTAAATTAGTCAGTATTGTAGACTAGAATGTATGTAAATCATATACAACAGTAATCATTCACAGCCAGATAAAAATGACAATTACACCTTCAGGGGTTTAAGCCCTAGTTTCTTTCTTACTCCTTTCCAGATTAATTAGTGCTTGATACAACACTTGGCAGACTTGAAGTCAAGTGGTTGTTGAATGGCTGTTCTGAACTGGAACCTCATTCACTCCTAGGTTTATAGTACTTTCCTTTTGGTACTAGGTAAAAACATAAATAACATAGTAAAACGTAACGTATATTAACAATGTGCATATTATATAATAATGGACTTTTAATTTATTTTAATCAATTATGTTTAAGATTCACATCTTAAGATTATTAAAAATCTTATTAAGATTTGCTATTAAGCAATAATTATATTAATATAAATAACATTTTTTAAATTGTCAAAATTTATACTATTGGACTAGTTTCTGAATCATCAGCTTTACATTCAAGTAAACTATATGCTTTTAATAACAATAGTTTAGTACTATAAATGTAATACTATTGTAGAGATAATCAAGAAATTCTCTATATAAAGTTAGGCTTTTTATTTTAATAAAACATACCTAATACATATGATTAGGAATGGATGGTATCAAATTCAAATCAAAATGCTGTCATTCATGTCTCTAATTACATTTATTTTAATCAAAAATGACCTTACATTCATTTTATTACTGTATTAAGAGTTTGATTCTTTATTTTAAGAGTCATTTCGAGGCATCAAACATATCAAATACTCCTGCCTCTTATTTTCACAACCACCTTGTGAAATGAGCTTAGCTGAAAGAAAGTAACTTGCCCAGTCACTCAATGGTTTCATGCCTAAGGGAGCCCCAGAACTTACCATCTTCTGGTTTCTAGGCCAGCATCTTAACTCTTCTACCTAAGTTTAATTAAATTTTAATTTAATTGATCTAATGACATTTTATGTCAGATACAAAGAACAGTTGATTTTTAATATTTTCTATTTATCACATTACAGTGAAAGAATTAATTTACAAAGTTAAAGTACTACAAATAAAAATTGAAAATAATATGAAAACTTAGAAGTTTGTACTTTGTACAAAATGATTTTTTCTTGCTGTTTTAGAAACTAGAAGCCAAAGGAAAAAATATGAGGACATTCCAAATACATAAAGTATTTCATTTATGGTTATTATAAACAAATTATCTGTATATAAACATTTGTGCAAGACTGCATAGAGAGCATCATTGACAACAGATATACTGTGGATCCAAATGTCTCTGATAAAGCGTGGAGTTATTTACAAAATACACTCTTTTCTTTTCAAACCAAAGATGCTCTATCATGATCAGGTAGAGAAAGCTTTTCAAATTATTCAGTCTTCTGCCTGAAGGTACTCCCAACACTTAAAAATTGTTCACATTAGGAATTTAAGCACAAGACCTTTATTTTATCTAGTGACATGCTGTTTCTCAAAACAGTGTCATGATATATCCATAGACTGATGCTGAGATCTCAAGGTTTAATGCAGTTGCCTGAGTGGTAGGCCCAATTAAAAAAACAACAACCCAGGCCCTTTGAATAGTTGTTAGCTGCCATTTTAAATCTAACAGCCCTCCAGCCATCATAGAACAAACTTATCTGGCTGTTTAATCCTAGCTTGTTTAGTGCCAGATATAAAAGGGAAATTCTTCCAATTCATTTTCAAGGCCCTCAAATCTGGAACCAGTCCCAGAGGATCTAATACTCAAGTGTTTCTCAACTTCAGCTTTTAAGTTGTGTGGACTTTTAAGTTGAAATCCAGTTGAAATCCCCACATATTGAAATTGATAGTAAAGTAACACCGCCTTTATATTCTTTATCAACACATATCAAGAGATAAAAAGACTGTTTCCAAATATTTTTGTTTTGGGAGTTTTATAGTTCATTTCCTTTACATTTAAAAAGGGTCTCTAAACTTTTGAAATTCTCCAAGTTTCAGACTTAGATTCTATTTTTGAATTATAAAAGGGTGAAAACTATTTTTGACCTGTAAAAAGATGGAGGTTCTTAAAATTGCTGGGAGGCTAAACTCCACAAGGGGGTCATGAAATTCCTATGAGAAAAAGAGTAATAAAAGATGGACTGGGAGGATATAACCCTGAAGCCAAAAAGAAAAAGCTTATCACTAGAACATGCTTAAAATGTCAAGGACATCTTTCCTGAGTTATTGTTCCAATGGTTTGGCACTAAAAAGAAGCCATTATTTTGCTCCGTATACTGTTCAGGGTCTGTTGTGTTGCTCTATTTTAATGCTGTGCCATATTCACCAGAATCATTCCCAAGACATTTCTATAAAAATGAATGTTACAGGTAACCTGAACCAACCTTTCAGGTTATCTTATTATCTGTCCTAATGTGGAAATACTGAAGAGGCTATTTCTTCCCAGAAAAGGAAAGATTCAGCTTGGCTTCCTTCCACCATTTGGTTCTTCCTGAATTACTTGGTGGCTGTGCTGCCTTTTATTTTTTTCACACTGAAAGCCAGAGCCTCAAAAAGAGATGGGAGAAACACTTGCCCAGGGAAAAAGTGGGAGGTTGGGCTTTCATATTAATATATGGCTCTTGCCATTTTCCACTCTATGTCTAATAAAAGAAGTCCTCATTAAGCGACTGCCTAATGGAGTGATCATTAGCAGATTAAAAAAACTAACTTTGCAATTAATCCACATGTTTACAACCTTCACAGGTCTGTAGAGCAAAAGGAAAGCTGAAGTAAGATCATAAATACAAAGTTGCAGTTTCACTTCACAATCACTTCACTTAAAAAATGAGTTGCTGGTCTCAATTGTGGTCATTAAATGAGGACTACTTATATGCAAAAGGACCAGCTGGCTGCTCAAGCATGAAAAGAAAGCTCTCTAACTACTGCTTTCCTTCTTCAATATTACTATTCCCTCTTTGCGGGACTCAGAGAGCAAGCTCAGCACATTGCTGAGGTAATTGTGCTGAGGTAAAAAAAAAAAAAAACAGCAATAAGGAAGAGTCTCTTGGGAGCTATTAGGGAAATTGTTTAAACCAGCTTCACAGATTCCTGGGAGTGACCCAATTCAGAACCTGGTCAGCCAGCTGCTTTTCCTGGTTATGCCATTTTTTTCCTTCCTAATCAGAATACAGAACAACAGAGTTGGAAGGGATTTTGGAGATCTTCTAATCTCATCCCTCCCCCCACTCAAGGAGATCCTATATTATTCCAGACAAATGGCTGTCCGATCTCTTTTATTTTTTTTTAAAAAAAAAAAAGTTCCAGTGATGGAGCACCCAGTTTCTGGAGGCAAACCCTTCCACTAATTCAAAAGAGGGATCACTCAATATTTTTATTACATTTATTATATGCCACCCATCTCCCTATCAAGCCACTCTGAGCAGCTTCCAACATCATAAAATAGCAATTTAAAACCACCCAAATGTTTAAAAAAAACATTTAAAACAAGGAGCATTAAAAGTTAGTATTAAAATTAGAGTTGGCAAAGCTGGTGTCCCATTCATCAGGGGACAGCATAGTAAACACAAGACATCCTAAAAGTCTATTTAGAACATCAGCTTCTCAAATCTCATAATAATTCATTTTATTCATATGAAGATACCTATGATTATCAGACAACAAAAAAGCACAAATCCAATCCTCCTGAGCTTCACAACCCAGAAGATTTGACACCCTGCAATGCCCAAGGAGTGTGGTGAAACACCTACAATGGAAAAGTTGTGTCTGTTTCTCTCTCCCCTTCCTCTGCCACAACACCCTCAGCTTCTCTGTGATCCCCCTTTTAAACCACAGGCTACCTATGGCAAATTTACGTAGGGAAGTAGAAATGGGCGTGAGGATCCCGTTTCCATCTCCCTTCAGCTCTACACAGATAGTTCAACGGAAAGTATTGGTTAGCAGGCTTACCTGCCCAGAAATATTTTTTAAGGGAAATTTATTTTTAATTGAGTCCTCCAGAAACAGAAACAGTGCTAAATAACCTCAACCTTCCCCAAGGTGGCGCCTCGGTGGTTGTCAGTCTTCAAATTATAATTTTTAATAATCCGGCCATCGCCTTTTTCATTCAATGCACGGAAGGGACGCCCTTCTACCCACCGAGAAAAGGAATCATGCTGAAACAAAATGACCCGGACATTACTGAGGGGAAAGGGGGAATTTTCGCTACAAAAACAAGGGGTTTTTTTTTAAAAAAATAAATAAATAAAACTACATTGCAGGTGAAGATCATTATTTCCAAATGAGGGGAAAAACCGGTCACATGAACAAGTTTCTTATTTTTGCATAGACATTTAACCCGACCTGTAATCAGGACTAAGCCAAAGGACCCCGAAATAGGGCCCTGGTTTGCATGGATGGGTCAGATTTCAACCCTGGAGAGGGGAAAATGGGACTGCAGGAACGCAGAAGCTTTGTCCAAAAGGGAGCGAGACACCTGCAGGTTCCCTTCCCAGCGAGATCCGCCAGTAGGTGTCTACCTGGCAGAGATCCTTCCGACTGGGCGGCAATTGACTTGCGTCCCCGTCGGACAAATCAGTCTCTGCAAAAGCGCGGGGCAAAAGGAGCTGCTAAACACTGCAACCCCATCGATGTTGACGTTGAAGGACTCCAGGGGGCTTTACTTCTGAGTAGATCCGTTAAGCGATAAACGAAAGAATGAGTCCCATTTTTTTTCCCGCCGAGTGGAGCAGACGTAAAGAAAGACACTTCCTTTTGGAAGGGCTGTTTGATAGGTTTCCTTCCAAGAAGGTATACAGAACATTGCAGTGTGGATTTATTTCTAGTATTTATAAGCGCCGCAGTCTTCGATTACATTTGCCTGCCCGTGAATATATTTTGTATATTTACACTATAGTAGTCGACATGTGTGCTTGTTTCCTTAAAAAAAAAAAAAGGGGGGGGGGGGTGTTTTGCTTTTTTCTGCCTGAAACAGAAAACTCTTTTAAGCAGAAAAAAGCAAGCTGCCTGCCAATTTGGGATGTCGGAATGAAAAAGGGCAATGGATCGTATTTGTATATACATTTGCTTCCCTGTACGCCTCAATAGGACTTATTTCTGAGAAACGCACAAGATTAGGTTGTCTGAAGAATTGGATTATTTAATCATTATTTAATGTATTAGGTCGATTGAACCTGAAAGAGGAGATAATGAGAATCTCCATGAGCAACCGTTGTTTTGCAGGTGTTTGAGGCAAAAAAGGGGGAGGTGGGTCTTTAAGGTATTCTTTGATTCTGCAAGGGGGGGGGAATCAATAAAGTAATGGCACTATTTGAAGGTACGTTTGTAATTGAAAAAGCATTGATGAAGAATAATGAAAGATTGGGGAGTATCATTTAATCCAAATCTGTAGTTATTGTACACTTAACCAGGCATTTCTACAAATGAAGAGGCTAAAATAAATGACCTGGAAAACTGGTATTGTGCAGTGATCGTGAAAGCCCCTCCCCCTCACAAATTACAGCAGGTGTTTAATACAAATAACTCACTTCATAGGCATTTACTTCCAAGTAGATGTGTAGAGGATTGCAGCTTTAAGATTGTGGATTATTTACTTAAAATATTTTAAAGTAGATTATCTCTCAGTTGTTTCCTGACTGAGATAGAACTGTAAATTCAAATACCTCCCAGTAGGTAAGAAACAGGAGTTTACAATCCCACACTGCTTGATAACAAAACATGCCATTAAATATGCTCAGGACATGTAGTTTCCAATTAAATATATTTTTCATGAAAATTTTAATGACATTATTTATACCTTCCTGCTGCTAATAATCTTCTGCTTCTTCACAGTCATCTTTTTAGAGTTTTCCATTCTCTCTTCCAAGACGCCTCAGATCAACTGTGTTTTCATACATAAATAATATCAGTGTATTTGCAAACATAATACTATTGAAGAGAAATCATTAAATTAAATCAGGATGGTGAGACTCCTTCACAGCCCACTTTGGAACTGGTTGGTCTGCACAAGTCAGCAAAGCTTCATCTGTGCATGTGCAAGATCAAGGTAGCATACCAAACCCCCTCCCAGTCTGGAAAAATTGTTTTTCATGGAACCAGTCCCTGGTGCCCCAAAGGTTGGAAAGCGTTGCTGTAGAGAAAGATTGAAAGAACTGGGATGTTCTCTGAAGAAGATCCAACAAGTGGGAGTGGGGATGAGATATGGTGGCATTCTTCAAATACCTGAAAAAATATCATACAGAAAGTCAGGATTTGCTTTTTCCTTTATCTGCAAATATGAACAAATGGGGTCAAGTTAGAAGAAGGCATGTTCTCCTGGAAGGTTAGAAGAAAATTCCTGACAGAGCAACACTTATCTAGAGAGAAACAACTATTTGGAGAGTTCTATTTTGTTGAATGTGTTAAAGTGAAAAGTAAACAACCTGGAATATTTTAATTTAGGTTCCTATATTGAGGAATTTATGGCCTTAGTAGTCTCTTTTAAGTTATGATTAACTATTGTTGCATTGCTTTCTAGTCCAATTGTTTGAATTAAGCAGATACTTTAATATAGTGTATGTGTATGTGTAGATGATGAATAGATGGATGGTTAGGTAGGTAGGAAGGTAGATAGACAGACAGATAGATAGATCTAATTCTTTTGACATTGGAAAACATTCCAATACCATTATATGTCTATACTTAAAGATTAGAATTGTGCAAGCAGTGGTACTCATGTGACACTATGGAAGTAAAAGTTGGCAAAGCAGTTCAGTACGAGCACTGACATTTTTGAACATTGATGTTGGAGAAGATTCCTGGAAATACAATGGATAGCCAAGAAAACAAGCAAGTTCATCAAATAAATCCAGAGTTCTCACTCATGGCACAATAACTTGGCTCTAATTATCAGACGTATTATGCAAAGAGCTAGCTTCCTAGAGAAGGCTCTAATGCTGGATAGGTAAAAGAAAAGAAGAGATTAATGGTTTTAGTTACAATGACAATGGGTGTGAAGTTGAAGAAAATGAGGGACCAGGTTGGGGACAGATGGTCATGAAGAAAATTTAAGTGATAGCTAAGAATCAACAAAGGTTGATGACACAAAGTCAATCATTTCTTCAACAAAATAAACACCATGTGTACAGAAGATAGACATTTTATGCACACACTGTGAACCTCATATGTTGCACTGTGTATTATATGTATTTTCTTTCATCCAGCTTGTAAGTTATATAATATACAGTAGGAATACAATGGGAAAGTAAACACTCACAAAATGTTGTAAATTTGAGCCAAATGAGTAAGATCTCAATGCTACTTTTGGCAGGAAACATTCCAGAACTGATGACTTCATGGACATAGACATGCAGTTTTCTTGGCAACATTAAAGAAGTAGTTTCACTCCCTTCTCTGGAGCTATTTTTCTACTTCTCAGAGTACTAAGATTTACCAGTGGTCTTCCATTCAAATACTAACTGGCTTGCTTATGAGTGGAGACAAAATGGTAACCACCAGAAAAATTCCTTTGTTTGCCTTAACAAAGTCTGCACAATGCTGCATATATCTTTCAGTGCTGTGCAGAGCTTGTTAAGGCAGCAAAACAAAGCAAATTTGTCCCCAGGCCGCATGGCGGCAACCTGAACATGGCTACCATTTCGTGGGCTGGACAAAATGGCAACCACTTCTGGAATTGTGCCATATGGTCTGTCAACAAACAATCTGTTCCAGCGTTCTGGAAGTCCTTAGGGCTCTTCAAAGATTAGTTGAGGAGGAAGATATTTGGCCTGGTGAGTGGGTCTTCTAAGGCAACAGCTCCCGACCTTTTGGACACCAGGAACCAGTTCCGTAGAGAGAGGTTTTTCCGTGGACCGGAGATGGCGTAGTTTTCATGTGCTGCCTTATCCTGTGGATAGGGTTTTGTTTGCACAGATCAGTTGCTGGCATAGTGCAGACTGGTGCCAGTCCACGGAGCAGGGGTTGGGCACCCCTGCCCTAAGCCTGAGGGACCTGCTAAGAATGGGGAAAGTCCTGTGGGGACCCAAGAAGTGAAAAGTGGAGCACAGGTGCCTCGAGGGGATGTGGCAGACTTTGGGAGGGTCAGAGCCAGACAGAACCCTGCTAGGTCTCCAAGGACCTAACCCCCCTGAGGCACCTACCTATTCATTTAATGATTCATTGGAGAGACCAGGGATGGGGAGGGTGTGACATTCCTCAGTAATGGACAAACTTACATCTTGAGGACTACCTATACTATATTTGATTTGCTATCATGCTGTTACTATTTTACTTATATTAGGTATATCAGTATATAATTGATTACTGACTTACCTTCCTTTACTCTCCATTGCCAAACTATAGGTAGTCCTCAATTTATGACCACAATAGAATCCAAAATTTCTGTTAAGTGAGACATTTGTTAAGTGAGTTTTGCCTCATTAATGACCTTTTTTGCCACAGTTGTTAAGTGAATTACTGCAGTTGTTAAGTTAGTAATAGAGAGGGCTTAGAGAGGGCTGTAAAAGCACTGTGAAGCAGTATATAAGTCCAAGTGCTATTGCTATTAGTAACCCGGTTGTTAAGTGAATCTGGCTTCCCCATTGACTTTGCTTATCCAAAGTTCGCAAAAAGTAGTCCCATGAAACACTGCAGTGGTCATCTGTTTTTCAGATAAACAGACAATTGGATTTGTACTGTAAGAATGTACAAAAAAGCATTGCATATATTTTGGACAATGTAAAAATTATGTGTAGTTTGAAATATAATCCAGAATTCAGATAAGTGTTCGTGTTTTGAAATACAAAAAGATCCTGAACGATCTTATCTGACAGACTGTTTTATTCCAGATTTTTTTTTAATCTTATTGTCTTAATTTAGTCATCCCAGATCTATGATATTTACAGAAATACACAGTAGGCATGAATAAATTACTTAGGAGCATAGTGTTGCTAAACTAAATTATTTACAAAATCACTTTGATACCGTGTTTTTTTTTTTAATTAATTGCACAATCCTTTGAGGAATATATATTTTGTGTGGATAGATTTTCTTAATTTTTTTTCTCATGATAGTGAAACAGCTGCTTACCCTATTTTTGCATAATGGAGGAATGGTTAATTCAGTTCTAAGTCCAAATGCCAACAGTTTTACTTGTCAAATAAGACACAAAAGTGAGACTACATCACTTCAGAATTAGGTTATATCAGTAAATTTTGCACACACTTTTCTTTAATTGAAAAAATATTTTTATGGTTTTTATAAATATAAAAATTATTAATTTTCATTTTTTATAAATTAAAAAAAAAGAGTGGCGCAGTGGCCTAGAGGTGAAAACACTTGCCTCACATCAGAAAGTTGAGAGTTGAATCCTAGGCAGCGACAGATGTTGCTTTATCAGGGTGCAAAGTGTAAATATCTGCTGTGAGCTCCACATAGGTGTCAGGAAGGAAATCTGGCCACTAAACGCTGAGCTCCATTTTGCCCTGAACCCACCCCAAAACAAGGGATTACAGGGTCATAAGAGAAAAAAAGAAAAGAAAAAAAAATGTAACTGATTTATTAAACTTATATCCCACCAAAAATCAAGGCTTTTTAAATGATTTCCCTTCTTTCTAACCCCACAACTTCTAGTCCTAGTCCCACCTTAGGTATGAAAGCTACTTGGGCGACTGGGACAGTCAGTCCCTCACTCTCAGCCCAATTGACTTGATGGGATTGTTATTGTGGGAGAAAATAAGAGGAGAAAGGAGGGTTAAGTATATTTGCCACTTTGACTTGTATATGAAAAAAAGGTGGAATAAAATCTAAAAAAAAATTTTTTTGAAGCAAGTTCATTGGATGCTAAATGTCTTCCCTGCATTAATCCAATAACTTAATCATCATAACCATTAATGCTAAATCTCGGTATGATTTCAAAGGTATCTCTGGCAAATGGAGATTTCTTCAAAATAATATCATTTAAATGTGAAAATCATGATGTACTTTGCATTCTTGGGTCCTGGTATCTAACACAAGCACAGGAATTTTTATGAGATGGTACATGTTATGCTTGCTACTTATGAGCAGATTGCCTATGGATACAAACTTTGTATGGATAAGTATAATGAAATATGAGACTCATTTATTCAAAATACATACTTTTTAAAAAAAAGCATGATAGCTATATTAGAAATAAATGTATATCTACTTAATGTTTGCATTAAATAATATATAGAATTATAGCTGTTAACTATTGTAACTACATACTATACTCTATATTTTTTCGGTGGTATTTTTTCACTTACAGTATATTTCAGCACTTGTTATGCTTTTTTATAATGTATATTTGTGTTTTGTTCCTTTTGTGTTTTGTGTTTTCTATTACTTTAAAAGCAATAAAAATACATTTTAAAAAATGGTTCATGTTCCAATAATTCTCCCTTCCCCTCTACACGCACTTGCTTTTAAATTCATTGATACTGGTACTTAATTGCATGGTGAATGGGATGTAGTCAAAGGAGAAAAATTATTGGTGCTGGACAATGATTGATGGGGTGGGTAGATCGGCTGCCTGGCAAAATGGAAAATGGGGCCAAGTATTGAACCAATGGTGGGTTGCAACTGGTTTAACAACCAGTTTGGTGAGCCCGTGCAGTGTTCAAAAACCATTCATTTTAAGCTTAAAAACTTACCTTCTATGTCAGTGCTGCTGAGTAAAACAGCTGAGGCATGGCATCCTTTGTGCTGCGTGATTCAGCTGAGCTAAAAAATGGAAATATAGAACAAGAAAGGGCAGGAGTGGGTGGCGGGGCCAACAGCTCACTGAAACTACCGGTTCACAAGAACCAGTCCCAACCTGTAGCAGCCCATCACTGCCCTGAACCAGAAGGACCCAAAGTGCAACCCAGAATAAGAAATCCTGCTCATATTGCCTCCTATAAGTTATCTGACTGCCACTACTAACATGCACAAACAAGTACTGATAGATTAGCATCACCTTAATACTGCTTCTGGTTAGTATCAGACTAAAGGGAAAATTTTGCTTGAACATCTATACTCCAAAACAAACCTCAAACCTTCTCAGGCATGGGCTGGTAACAAGATGAAGGCAATATCAAGGGAAACAGCAGAATAACAATGTCATCAGGGATGCAGTAAGGTACAAGTGAGGAGAGGCCCAAATGTTTTCCAGTCATAGGTAAGGTAGCAAAAAGAAATACGTGATTTTAGGAAGTGTTCTAATCAATTACAATAATAGTATCATTTAAGGCAGAGAGCTGAAGACTATTTTGGATCTGAGGCTCTTACTGAGTCCAGACATGATATTCTTCTGATTAAAATTGGAATTCCGATTTTTTTGGAAATCGCCCACCCCCCTTTCCCCCCCTTCTTCTCCTCCTTCCCCTCCCCTTGGAGGCCTCCTGAGTCAGGAGTTGCTACCGCTGGCGCGGCTCCAGTCCCGCGAAAGGAAAGGCAAAAGGAAGAGCCGCAGCAGTACTTTGCAACAGCAGCAGCGGCACCGGAGGCTCAGGCGCAGCAGGTTCCGGTTTTGCCTTTCCCTTCCCAAGGCAACATGGGACTGGAGTTGTGCGGAACTGCGCCAGCAGTAGCAACTCCTGACAGCCCCAGCCGGACACCTGAGCAGAGCCTGGGCGGTGCGAGCGAAGGCCGCTGAGCGGCAGGAAAAGGAAGCTGGGCAGCCACGGACCATCCGTCTCCATGCAACACACCACCGCCCGGCCCTGGCGAGGGAAAGCAGCGGGTGCTGCCCGGGCGGCGGCCTCGGCCCCGCCCCCAGGGAAGCGGCTGCCCAGCTCTGGAGCTGATCCACACGTGACCGGCTGGAAAGGAAGGGTGTGTAGCATTGGTGTTGTGTGTGCAATTTCTTGGCTCACGGCGCGAGGTCTCTTTTGGCCAGCCCCGATTTTTTTTTCAGAGGGGAATATCATGCCTGTGAGTCATTACCATATAATAGCCGAAAATCTATTTTGATCAGTAAGAATTGTTGTAGGTTCTAGAATTTATGTATGGATCATAAGAGAGATGGAGAAATCAGGTTTATTTGAAGCCAACCTGCTTTTTCTTAGATGGCTTTGAAGAGGATAAAACAAAGGGAACAAGCTACATTCATGCAATATTGTAGGTTCAATTAAAGAAAGTTAGGGCAAAATAAATTCTATGCCACTTTGATATAGTGACTGGGAACTAACAGATGCAGCTTAGGAAAATAAAAAAGTAAAGAACAGGTGCATCTTGACTTTTTTTTTTTCCTGCAAACACTTTTTTTAACTGATTTATTAAGCACTTGAGAATTCCAGATGTAGCTTATAATTATAAATAGGCTTTATTTATTTTTCCTTTAAAACTACAGCTTCCCTATAGCTTTGTCCTGATCACTTTGATTGGCACCAAAATCTCTCAGAAACTCTGATTTTGTCAGATTAGATCTTGGTTTTCTGACATTAATTAGGAAACAAGCAAACAGTAACATTAGACATCCTCAAAAGCATCCAAATTTGCATAAGGTTGTTAACTCCAGACCCAAATGCTGGGCCCCAAGGCATAGAAAACTGAAGCTATTTCACCTTGTCCTGTGGGGAACTCACAGCTGTGCTACAGTCTCCCAAACTCCCATGGAAAGAAACCCAAGGGAAGCCATCTGTTCCAAGCCGGGCTTGTTAAAATTAATTCCTAAGTTCTATTTATGATCAAAATGTTATGTGCTATTGCTTTAGGATGTTCTGATCCAAGGGCTTTTTGCAAAGTCATTAACAGTCCAAGGTTGAAGTCCGGAGAGCTACTGATCTTGTAACTGAATGGGGAAAAAAACCCAAGATTCAAAATGCACAAGGTTCATAACCAGTGACAGAGCTTTATTCATTTTTCTGCAATCTCTTGCTGCAGTCTCATGGCTCCCAATTGTGTTGAAGATACGAAAAGAAAAAATTAAAATATCCACAGTAGGAAGAAAACACAAACAGCATTAAAAAATAAAAATAAAAATTAACAACTGCATACATTGAGATGCTAAAAGTAAAATATAGTGTCAGTTTTTGATTCTTGGCAACCTCCTGGATGAGTCTGTCATTTTTTTGGCAATGTTTTTTGGAGCATCTTGCCTGCTTTCTAGGGCTGAGAAAGAAAAGGACTGGCCCTGTGTCACTCAACTGGCTTTGTGCTAAAATGGGACTAAAACTTATGGCTCCTAGTTTCTAACTTGGTATCTTAACCACTGTACCAAAGTGGCTTTCTTCACTGTACCAAGTGAATGCAGATGACTGCATCACTTCCCAGAGAAGCTCATGTTTTAATAATCCCCTGAAAGCCATCAAGGTGGAAGCAAAATTGATTTCTGCAGGGAAATTTTCACACCACCAGTATTGCCCCTGAGAGGCAGCACTTCTAACATTGATTTCATTCACCTATTAAATCTGAGACCACAAGGAGTCTTTCCCTCAAAGATGTTGTAGCGTTGTTCCCAAACTGGGTACCCCAATCCTGTAGCATTGGTATTGCATGCTTCCAGCTGCAGGAGCCCTTTAATGCAAGAGTGTGGACCAACTGCAATTTCTGAATATTCTTTAAAGGCAGTCCCATGTAAAATGCATGGCTGTAGTCTATCCAAACAGTTAATGAGAGTGTGTGTTATAGCTGTAGAAATTGAGCAAGCAAACTAGAAAAAAAAATGAATCGTGCTTGAGGATTAGAGATCTGATTTTCCTGATTCTCCTCTGAGGAAGATACAATTATCTAAGAGAAAGATGGTTAGCCAAGACTCCCTGAACTGGTATTCCAGCTACCTCTGAAAGAAAGGTAAACCAAAGACCTTTTTTTTAAAAGGTTACTAGAACCTAGTTTATTTTATCTGTCTCTGGCACTGCTGGATTGTGGGTGACAAATGCCTAGAACAGCCTTTTTTCAACTCAACTTTTTACCCTGGAGGAATGATTGAAATAATTCCCAGGTCTCAGTATAAAAACTGCAGAAACATGTTAATTGTACACAACTGGTATAAAAAATATGAAAACCTCAGAATACAATTCAACTCAAAGCAAGGAAGCCATATTTTACAACATTCACAGCAACAGATAAGTGGCAGGATGGCTGTGGATCAAACTTCCCACCATTGTGAGCAACAACATTGTGTAGTACACAAAATTAGAAAACAGTGGTGTTGGTTTTTCCCCAAATGCATCTCTCATAGAACTCCTTGCAACCTGACCTGCTGGGACTCTAAAGTTCCATGGAACTCCAATTGAGAAAGGCCAGCCTAGATTGTGTCCTGATATAAACTCAGGTTAAATTCTACATTATTAGGATTTCATGAATGCATCAGGAGTACAGAGGCTCTAGGGGTTTGCCATGTACTCACATGAGCATAATTTCCAAACTGTGACATGGTTAGTCATAACTTTACGGTATAAAGTACACAACAAGGTACAGAGCAATTTTCAGGCAATGCTCTTAGATTTTTCTAAGAGATTTTTCTAAGAGATTTTTCTAAGAGATTTTTCTAATTTTCCTATGAATACCCCTAAATAGCAACACATCATTACTGTTTGAATATTTCCCTTCATCTCTTTCCATCCTCATTGTGACATGTCTTCCTCAAGGCTGAAGTTTTGGAGGGTCAGAGGGCAGAATTAACACATTGCAATCTATAAATAGTCTACAATCAAAGTCAGGAGGCCTCATGTGCAGAGGAGATAATATCCAGACAATAGTCCAAAAGAGTAACACCTCATTTATTTTCTCTCTTGTCTTAATTTTTTTTTACATATTTTTTCTTACTCATTTTCTGCACTAACCCAAAAGAGGAATAGTGTGGTCTATGTATGCCTTTGTTAAATTTAGCTGCCCAGAATATATGATTATGGTAACAAATAATACTTGTGAAATAAATACATGTAAAATTGATTTAATGCATCACTTGTATTGAAGACAAGTTTTTGGAGTTTATAAAAGGTCACGAATATTTTCATGACTAGTGAAACAATAACTTACTAATTTATAATTTTACAGGGCAAAAAAGTGAAAAGAGGATGACAATTTAAATCAGTTTCCATTAACTTTAATAAGCTAATACCAATCTCATTATTTGCACTATAAAATTCCAAAATTAAATTGCATTGTTAAGTAATTTATTTGGGCAACAGTTCTAATTAATTCAATTTCTCTCATATAAGTTATATGACATTTCTAGTACTTAATAATTTCTTACATTCATATGCTGCCCGACTCCCATTTATAGACCTTGATATAAATAAGTCCCATTTTCTATAACAAGACAAATACTAATATGTCAGAACATTAACCTACTTTTAACCTAGGTTACTGGTTCGCCTTACAACAACAATTAGAGACAGAATTGTCATTGAAGTGGTTGCAGTCATAAGTTGAGTTGGACCTAATTTTACAACAATTTTTACAGTGGTCATTAAGCAAATCATGGCCATTAAGTGAATCACACAATCATTAACTGAATCACACAGTCATAAAGTGAATCACCACCATTTTTATGTTGTGAGTAAAGTAAAGGTAAAGGTTTCCCCTGTCCAGTCGTGTCCGACTTTAGGGAGCAGTGCTGTTTTGTAACTGAGGGACCCAGCCTTGCCCAAAGACATTTCTGTAGTCATGTGGCCAGCATGGCTAAATACCAAAGCGCCAGGAATGCTGTTACTATCCCATCGAAGTGATACCTCTTTATCTACTCACATTTGCATGCTTTCGAACTTCTAGGCAGGCAGGAGCTAGAACAAATAATGGGGGCTCATACCCCATTGTTCAGTGTTCAAGTCTCCAACCCAGGCTGTCAGTTTTCCATCTGATAAGCCTAGTGCCTCTAACCACTGAGTCATCGTGCACTTCCTTATGTTTGTGGATACCTCTTGCTAATTTTTTTTAAATCTACTTCTTGACTTCATAAGAGAATGTTTTGATATTCCAAAATCCTCCAGTACTTTGTTGAACTTTATTCAACTCCATCAACTTAAATTACTTTCCTGTGCAAAACAGTCCTGCTGAAACAGAGAAAATTAAATTTGCTGTGTGTGGTTTTTTTTTCATTTCCACTTTGGTTTGCACTTATAATCTTGAATTTAAGCGCTCTTCTTAGTAATGAGGCCAGAAAGTCATGCTGGCTAACGCATGTTATGTTAATGCAGGGTGTTAAAGAAAGCAATTGGTGGATTTCCTTGACTTCTTTTGTTACTAGCCAGTGCAAAAATCACCCACTCCCCATCTATCTCCTTAATATGGAGTGGGTCTAAAGCAGGGCTCTTCAAACTTGGCAGCTTTGCAATTTTGGAATTTTGGGAGTTGAAGTCCACAAGTCTTAAAATTGCAAAATTGGACACCTTTGGTCTAAAGCTAGAGGAACATTATATACTAATATATTTATTTGACATACTGCACACAACAAGCAAAACAATGACAATGTAGCACAAAATAGGCCAGTTTCAACAGAATAAGCATATAATAATTTTAATATTTTGTAATCTGAAGCCTATCATAAATTCTTATCAAATGCTATCACTGCAATGAAAGGTTCTATTTGCTTCATAAAAAGTTCTAGAAAAAGAAATGTGTTAAGGAGTTTTTTAAACCTCAAGAGACGGAACTCTAAATATTATTCAAGAAGCTTTAGTATCAAAGAATAGGATATAAAGAGGAGTTAATGCTAAAATGTGAGTAGGCTGTTCTAACCAGCAGATTTAGCCATGAGATAAATCTTGTGCTAATTTTGCACATTGTACATCGATGTGTCCAAAGGATACCTAATTGCCACCTGATAGTGATATTCCACAATATTTTAAGCCTCTGTTTAAAATCAGCCTGATGATCAGTTAATAGTTAGATTTGCTTTGAAGGTGCCCTTGGAAAATATGTTAACCTAACTTTGTTTTTTTGATATATTGTATATGTAGTTGGTAAAGGCAGGTTCCCCCCTCATTCACAGATTCTGCTGTCAGGATGTAGACAGATTTCTTTCTCTCTCCCCCCCACTTGCCCTTTCCTCTCTATGCAAGCTGACATGAGAATTTAAAATTTACCCATTTGCCTGGAAATTTTCAAACTGCAGCCAATTTTCTGTCTAAAAAGGAATTGCTTTCAAATCCATGCTGTGAAAAGGAAGAAGATAGCAATGGGGAAGGGAAAATATTCACTTTTAAGCTTAGCTAGAACCTGCGGCATGCCAGTTCTGTGTAGTGGTTAGAAACTTCAAGCTAGAAACCAGGAGACCATGAATTCTAGTCCTGTCTTAGGCACAAAGCTAGCTGGATGATTCTCCCAGTCCCAGGGAGTAGACAAGGACAAACCATTTCCAAAAAAAACCTTACCAAGAAAGATGCAGGCAGTTGCCAGAGCCAATGGTGACTTGAAGGCTTGTTCTGTATTCTGTACAGCGGTATTTGCTCCTCCTGTAGCGCATCAAGGAGCACAGCCTGGAGGGAGTTTTTCTCTTCCCAGATGCAGTCTTCACATTCTTTGTTCGCCTCCTTGAAGCATTGAATGTGTTCTTGGAGCTCTGGGTCTTCCAGGTTTGACTGTACGTACCTGAGCTTACTTTCACTGTCTCTCCACCGCGGAGATGCTCCTATAACTCTTTCTGCATTAATAGGAGGTTCTTGAGGGGCAACTTGCTTTTGGGGGTGTTGCAGATCCTTGGCAGCTCCATCCATACATTTGCATGACAGAGATACTGCTTGTCCCAATCCTCTCTGAAGCGTGTCACCGCAGGTGAGGTAAGCTTTCTATGCTGTCTGAGGTCGTAGGCTTTCTGAAGTATTGCGGCTTCTCCAGAGGGTTGGACATCTAAAAGTGATTGTTAGGAACCAGGCTCCATGTTTACATCAAGGGTGGATGGAAGGTTCAAGTCCTCTGGTACTTCAGGGACATCTTTCATGGCTGAAGCAGTTGCCATGTTTCAAATTGGTAAAAGGTGATTTTGGAAAAATTTAGTGATTTTTCTGTGCAGTTCCCTTTTTTTGTACTAGGATGCGCTGCAAGCAGGTAGCAGAAAGTAGAATTGCTGCTGGATTTAGTACTTGAGCATGTAGGTGGCGCTGCAGAGTCTGGGCGATGCTAGCACAGTACACAGTATGGCTGTTTCTAGGGTGCATTGTGTGCTTGCTACACAAGGGGGCACTAGAGGTTGCGTAGCGAAGTCTGAAGACTTGAGGCTAAACGCAGAAATATGCCTGTTAGTATTGCTTGCTCCACAAGTTGGCAGTAGAGGTTGCATAGCGAAGTCTGAAGACTTGGAGGGCTAAACGCAGAAATATGTGTAGCGAAGTCTGAAGATTTGAGGACTAAATGCAGAAATATGCCTGGAAGATGCTGTTGCTACACCCATGTTAGGTTGCAGTTACTCTTGGGACCTTGAATTAAATTGATTAAATTGTCCACTATAGTTGCAAAAAGGGATGTCATTGGGTGACACGTATTGGAAAAATATGGGAAATTTCTCCTTGACCACCAGATGGTGCTGTGGGCTGCTTTGCTTGAGTCTGGAGGGGGGGGTGAACCCCAGAGTAATTTATTGTTTCCTTGCTGGAAGAAAAACCAAACCAATTGAATACAACACTCCAAAGGTTTGCTTGCAGTGTTATATGTTTTTTTTTTAATTGTTTAATAAAGATAGGAGAACATGAAGAAATTTTAAGGTTTTGAGCAGAAAGAGAAATTGTTCCTTTTAAAAACATTGCTAGGATTAGCCTTCTTTGCTTTGAAGATGGTCTGTCAGTAATGAATTATGATCCCCAATAAAACGGCTAGAGTAGTTGTAAAAATAGCTGGAGAGGCTTCTCTTATTGCCTCTGAGCTGGAAAAATGCAAAACCTTTAAGCTGGAATGAGTAGGGCAAAGTTAGTTTTCCTTTCTAGAAATGCCAGCAAGATTTCTGAAACTTTCTCATTGCGTTTGGAAAGGGTTTGTAATTGGATGGATACAGGGATGGATGAGAGATACTTGGCCTCTCCCTTTCTTTTACAAATTAGTTCTTTTCTGAGTTAGGAGTTGTAATTTGAGACACAGCACTTCTTTCACTGAAGAGAATAGGAGGGGGAATTTGCCCCTTCCTGGCTTGATATGAAGACAAAGGAATCCTGCCTCAGTAAAGGAAGAGAAAAAAAAAGGATCGAAGGAGGCAAAGTTGATTGCCTTTGAAAGCCAGAGCATAGGATATTTGAGAAGTCTCTTGCATAAAAGGGGAAGGGGGGGTTCTTGCCCCTCTCTGCAATTTAAACTGAGGCACAGAGCTTAGCATTCCACATTCACTCCTGGCTTCAACATTATTTTGCTTTATCACAAATCCAAATTAACTGTCTTTATACTGATGAGCTTCAGGATTTCAAATTAACCATCTTTTTACTGTTCTGTATTCTGTACAGTGGTGGATTTGTAAGCTGTACAGATGCAGATAGATAAACTCAACAAGACGTCCATAACAAAGTACATTTATTGGTTCATCAGGTATCCTCATAACTCACATTTGTGACGAAGTTCTTCTTTAATGACCAATACTTTGTATATCTATCTTGTAGGTAAAAAGATGGTTTATCTCCTATCCTTTTTCTCCCATCTTGTAATGATAGAAGTAGAACAGTTACCACGAGTCCATGAGTTCAGCCAAGAGTGAGGAAAACTGCCCCAACCCATCGAGGGTCAATTGAGTGACCAATTAGAATTACAGATGTAGTCACGTGACATGGACTACATTTTCAGGATACCTTAACTACATTTACCATGATGCATTCCCTTAAGGGAACAGCTCACAATTGCTACCTAACTATCCAATTCCCTGGCTGGACAGCACAAGGCTTATGCAGCTTGCAAAAGAATTAGGGTTAGGGGTAAAAGTGATGGCCAGCAAAGGTTCTTTGAACTATTGATTTTGATTAAGTTCTGGGAATGTGAATACTCCAGGCTCTGTGCCAGAGAGAGTGGGGGGGAGAGAGAGGGAGGGGGGAGGGGAAGAGGAAGGGGGAGGGGAGGGGAGGGAGGGAGAGAGGCAGAGGAAGAGCATCTGGAAGTAGTGACACTTCTTCTGCAAATTCCCTAGGTTCTGAAATGGACAATTTCTTCACTGCAAACAGAATCATAGCCATTGAAAAATAAATGATGCCAACTGTCACCAAATAAGATTGAGTATCCTGCTGGAAACTTAACTTTTAATCCTGCCATCCAAGTAAGAATTACTTACTGGAGAGTTAACCCCTTTAATTCCATAGAGGGCAGGCTTTAGCAATACAAATAACCCAGAGATGCAGGGGACAAGAAGATCCCAAACTTCTTTTCAGGGGTTATTACTGTCATATTATGAACCCAGATTGGGCTTAAAAGGGCCGGGAGCACTATTCTTAAACACAAGATGCAAAATAGGCTGGAGTTCTGTTTTTATTTATTTAATTGATTTATATTGCCACCCTTCTCCCTATCTAGTGACACTTGCAAAAATCAGAGCTCCTTTTGCTTGAAAATCCAATAAGCCAAAGTTAGATTCTAAAGGAATAAAGCAATGGAGCAGCTTTGTTCAACACCTTTAACAATCTTGAGGTCATTTTCCATCCAAGGGAGTTATTCCCATAGCTACCATTTTACAATAGTGCAGATGGAAAAAGGAAAATGTTTTTGATTTAAGCTTAGGATAGAGTATGTTTTTCACCCTAGAGATTCCGAACAGATAGGGTGGTAATCCATGCTGATGCCATCTATAAGAAATGTAAGTCAAAACAAAGTTGTTGGCTTAATTGCATTTTCATAGGAAACAACTTGAAACAACTGTTGTCAGAATCTCTTTTTGTCCAACCTCCTGACACAAAAAACCCACAGAAATTGATTAGAGAGCAACGCAGAAAATGATTCACTTTAACACTGCCTATGAAAAGCAGCACTGGCAGCAAAAACAAACAAATCCTCAAACCTCTTCTCTGCAATTGGTTTGAAATTGGACTTTCTCCTTAACAAACAGGGTAATGCAGACTATGCATTTGGCAAGCTGCCAGCATGTTCAAAGTGAAATAACACTTTTTTTTCCATTTAATATGCTGCCAAACCTCACAATCACCCAGGATTCACCCACGAAAGCCCAACACAGGGATAAACAATAACAAAAATAACCAAGGTCTTCGCATTTTACAACTTCCACCTGAAACCCTCACAGGCAATACATATACAGTACAATGCACACAGAACAGAACATGTTGTTATAGTTATTTATTACCTACCCAAAACACACAACACAAGCTATAAATTCTGTTTTCTAGATAGTAAATATTATTGTTAATTCACTTAATTTAGACAAGTTAAGCAGTGGTCTCTGTGGGAGTTTCTCCCTCTCCCTCCCTCTCTGTGCAAGAGGTATAGAATAACAAAAGCAGGGTCACATTGATGCAATGCAAACCCTATCCCTTTTTAGAGTTTAGATTTTTAGATTTGATTTGATTTGTAAATTGCTTACAAGATAATAGCTATAAGTATAAACATAGCTACATCTGTTCTCAAGAATGGGAGATCATCTCATCTGAACCGTGCCAAAAACACTCCACGCTTTCGCCAGGCAAACCTGTCTTAGGAGAGGCATTATTTCAGACTGCCAAAGAAGACAACGACTTAGCTTTGTCTATTGAGGACAAAAGGTTCCTAGAGCTCATGGATAAGGAATTTCAACAGGACGCAACCCGTAGTTGGATGTTGCATGCAATGTATGTGTGGTGGTGGTGGTGGTGGTGACAGCATGGGGCTTTTTTGACAAAAGCGTCACATTTCTGTGGAAGCACATGAAAAAAGGCAAATAAGAGGAATCTTTGCCAGTTTTTATGTTCTGGGTAGGGCTAGGGGAGATCCATTGTCTCCAGCAGAGGAAGGTGAGACCAAGGAGAGGGCCAAACCCTTGTCCTCCAGAGGAGCCTTTCTGTCTGCTGGTGGCCAAATACTAAGGTCGGACCTTCCTTCCTTCCTTCCTTCCTTCCTTCCTTCCTTCCTTCCTTCCTTCCTTCCTTCCTTCCTTCCTTCCTTCCTTCCTTTTTCCTTCTTTGCTCTCTTATCTTTCCGTCTTTGCCTTTCTTCTTTCCCTTTCTTACTTCCTGTATCTTCTTAGATGCTCAAATGCAAAATGGGAAACATTTCTCCTTTTGTTTTGTTTTGTTTTGCTTTGCTTTTAGTTGTTTTGCTAGCCTTCTGCCAGCAAAAATAGAAATGGGGGGGGGGGAATCGCAGCCCCCCCCCGGCCCTGTTTTCGACCTGGACGGCCTCCTGCAGCCCTCTGCCAGTGAAAACGGAGCTTGGGGGGGGGCATGTATATAATTCATATATAATTGAACTATATAATTCATATAGTTATATGAATGTATTCGTAGTATATGTACTTGAATAATATTAACTTAGATAAGAATGTGCATGTGTGTGTGTGTGTGTGTGTGTAGCTGTTAACTCTTATAACAAAATACTGTAAATTGTTTTTCCTTTTAGTTGTATTTTTTCACTTTTTTTAAGGTACTTTTTCTGGGATTTTTTTTTTTAGAATATATTCGTCAAAATTATTGTGTGGTTTTGTTTCTTTTTTCTGTTATTATTTTAAAAGCAACAAATAAATAAAGGTTTCATCATGCAAAGATCCTTGAATTTTGATGTTGTGCTCTATCTTATTCAAATAAATCCAAGATGTCATCTATCAGTACCTTAATGGAATTACTTGAGCATGCTTGTTCCTTTGCCACTCTCCTCTGCTACTCTCACTCATCTTGCCTGAACCAATAGCTGCAGGAGCAAAATGGATCTCTTATATTTTATTGGATATCTTGGAAAAACAATTGAAACCAAGCCAGGTGCAATTTATAAAAAAAAATTAGGCACAGAACACGAGACATTTGGAACACTCAAAATAATGCTGTTTGAAATGATCTTACTTTGTTTAAGCTTGGAACAAATCCAATGTGCCTTGTTCTGAAGTTGAGATAACATAGGAGTATTGCTCTCAGTTCCAACAATCAATTTAATATACAAAGATCAAGAACAGACCAAAAAAACCACCCAAGATAAAATTATATTTAAATACCAACAATATAATATTACTCAATTAGCCTTGAGGTCATTTTTTTAAATTATAGGTAGCCTTCACTTACCAAGTGCAATAGGAACTGGCACTCTTATCATTAAGTGTTTCATGAGTTTTTTGCTGTGATCATTAAGTTAATTACTTCAGGCTGTTAAATACAATGTCCTGTGATGGGAACTTGCAACTTTTTGCTAGCTTCTCCATTGACTTTGCTTGTCAGAAGTCAACTACAAGGATCAGAAAGGGTAATTACATGACTGTAGGATCTGGCAGCAGCCAGAAGTACAAGGAATATAAATCTTTATTCTCAGTGTTGTGGTAATTTCAGCAACCACTGAACAAGTGGTTAGTAAGCAAGGACTAACTGTATTGACAGCTGCCTTGGAAAACTTTTGGAACTGTTTATTACTATTTTGGTTAACTGATAAAAGAAAAAAACAGAAATAAGAACGTTTCACATATTCCGCTTTAAGGAAAAATGTATTTTCAATAAAAATATAAAATGATCTGTTTCATAATACAATATTATATTTTATAAAAAATAATGATAAGTAACAACATATGAATTGTTTCTCACTGTTCACTAACTTCCTGGAACGGTTGTTTTCCTTTTTATAATGATGATGATAACATGAGGCAATATTCAAAGGGATACATGCAAAGGTATAAATAAAGCAATGAATGATTTGTTTATAGCAGGAGTGTCAAACTTGTGGCCGGCCGGCTGGATGTGTCACGTGCTGGGCCCACCCCCACCTGGTTTAGCAAAGGGGAAAAAAGTCCTGATACATCACATGACGCTGTCGTGACGATGTGAGTTTGACACCCCTGGTTTATAGCAACACAGACAAAACTGCTATGGTCAAATTCTCTATAAAGTGGTGCAAAACCAAAGATTTCGTTTCCAATCAGATATTTCTGGTTTGAAGTGACAATTGTCATATATATGAGGTGTGTAAGAACAGGAAATACTTTGGTCATTTTGGTGAGTTGCAGAAAGGTTCTTATGTACAGTATATATTACTGAAATTCTTCTGTCTGATTGTCATCCCTCCCAGGAAAACTAGACAGGAAACATGACTTCCGTAGATGAATTAATGTTATTTTATTGTAAGGCTACATTAACAGAATCTTCCAATTCTGACGGCACAAACTTCCTGTCTCCACTTTTAACTGCTCGATCCGTTAAGGTGGGTCCTTTCTAAGTTTCCTTCTCTGAAACGTAGCCAAGTTAAGCCACTGGGGGGGGGGGGTCCTGTCTCTCTTATCTGATTGGTTCCTAGACAGCAACCCTTCCCCTCTTTCCTCAAAGTTGTCCATGCATTCCATTCCATCGGTACATCACAGAGCAGCAATTTTGAACCAACTTACCTGAAATGGACTAACTTACATAATGTGTCCAAAATCCAGGACCCATGGGATTCAAATTTGGCAAAGCTATGGCCATTTCAATGTTGCGACGCTGCCATTCTGCTGTACCACTATTGTCAGCCATGGTCATGTGATCATCATTTCCAACGGTCCCTACAAGTGTCCTACAAGGAAAGGAAGCTGATAGGAAATTGAAAGTCACTCCCACTCCCACTGCTTTATTGCCTGTCAGTGGTCATTCTTTATTTTGGTAAAGTAATAGTGTTGAAATGATGACCAAACAGGCCACGTATTGTATAATAAAAACTATAGCTGCTAGTCTAATAGGTAAACAGTAATAATCATAACCAAAATATATCTTCAGAAGATTACTTTTTGGCAACATCAGTTGAAGATGCAACAAAAAGTAGTCTAGACTCTCACCACAATGGGGAGAAAGTGCTCATTTTCCTTCCTACATGAAGGTCCCAGTCTCATTTGGATCCACTTTATTTCACTTGAATAAGAAACCACATAACTGGTAGTTGTGTATTTAAAGTAATGTGCAGTTTAATGTCTACATTCTTACTGTTGATCCATTCTAAAGCACTCTCAATAAATTCTTCTTTGCCCACCACCCGCAGAGATGAAATTATTCACTCTGTAATTTCAGTAAATTCTGAAAGCTTCATTATTATAGTTTTTAATTTTTTTCTCCAGCAATTTAATTTCATGTAAGACAAATGCTGTATGGGAGAGTGAGAGCAAAAAGTAGAGCAAATCTCACATTATAAGGAAATTACATGCAATGAAATTCTGTCAGGGTTTTCTTTTTTAATTAAAAGGGATTTATGGCAAGATGGAGGGGTGGTATTTATTGTTTTCTTTAGTTTTGGATTCTCCAAAAGCCTTCTTCAAGGCAGGATATACCATACTGTCTCCACCACAATAATTCTGCAAGGTAAATTGGGGTCAGATGGAGGGACTAGTCCAAAGTCACCCCATGAACTTTCATATCTGTGGCTGGAGTTTCCAGTTCTACTCCTACATCTTAATCATTGTATCACTCTAGAGCAGGGCTGTCAAACTTGCGGCCTGTGGGCCAGATGCGTCATGTGTTGGCCATGCGTATGCCCGGTTTAGTGAAGGGAGAAAAAATCCTGATACATTACATGATGCCACCGTGGTGATGTGAGTTTGACACCCCTGCTCTAGAGCTCCAAATTAATTAGCCCATTTTTCAGGCAGCTTTCTTTTTCTTCAAAATACCTCCTTTTTTTTCCACCCGGAGAACGCAGTGATATATTCAGAAGATTGCAGAGGAAAACGGATGATGTAGTCCAAGGCTTAGGGTAAAGTTCAAGTAGTGTTACCCTGCCTCTGACTTGTGTTACTATTTTAAAATGTCTAGTTGCACCATTCAGTTGCACATTTTTGTCCTAATCTACTCATGTCAGAAGTTGTTTCACCTTGCTTTGGTGCAGAACTAGTGACATTTTGAATACAAAACAGGCAATATGAAAGAGGTTCAATTCTTTTTCAAAATCAGAACCCCAGAAATCACTTTATGGTAAGAAAACTTACAAATGTCTACAGTTGTGTTTTGCCCTTTTGCTTCTCATAGGTACAGGGCTGTGCATTCAGAATGACTCCAAAAGTTTGGTTGCATTCTAGGAGATATCTCTTGTCTTGACCATCTGCATCCGTAACTGATGATGTACAAAGCAAGCGGAACATACTCAGGGGTGGAATTCCACTGGTATAACAACTGGTACAGTGATCTTGTGCTTCACATACTTCCTGTGTGCTCTGTGCACATGCTCCACATTTAGAAATATTATAATACTTACCTTCTACAGCAGTCCCTGTGAATAAAACAGCTGAGGCGTGGCAAACTGCTCTGCTGCATGAATCAGCTATGCTCTAAACGAAGTAAAGCACAGGAAAGAGCAGGGGCGGATGGGCCTACATTCTCGTCGCAGCAAACTGCTTCATTGCCAGCTAATCTTTGGAGCAAGGGGTTTGGCCAAATGGGCCCAAACCGGTAGAATCCCTCCCCTGAACATACTGTAGAGCTGGCCTCTTGCCCTTGTGACTAGAAAGGTTGGCTGCTTTAAAATGGAGCAGTTGGCCTTTATAGTCTACAGCAGTGTTTCTTAATCATGGCACCGTAAAGAGGTGTGGGTTTGAACTCTTAGAATTCTCTAGCCAGGCCTGCTGCTTGTGGAATTCTGGGAGTTGAAGTCCATACAGTTTAAAGTTGCTTAGGCTGAGAAACACTGTTCTATACCAGGGGTCTCCAACCTTAGCAACTTTAAGTCTTGTGGACTTCAACTCCCAAAGTTCCTCAGCCAGCAAAGGAACTCTGGAAGTTGAAGTTCACAAGACTTAAAGTTGCCAAGGTTGGAGACCCCGTTCTATACTGTAGTAGAATTATAGTACTTCTCCTCTTGGCTCCAATCAGTAACTGCACAGTTGCATGAAATATGTATTTGAGAATAAGAGGCATTACAGAGCCAGCAAGAAGCTATTGCTACTTCCTTCATTCTTTGTATGTACAGTATTTTCCTGAACCTGCACAACTACAATGTCAGCCCTGGAAAAGATCCGTGTATTTTAAGGAGCTGCCAACACATTCAGAAAGGATACTACTGTAAAATTGAAAACACCTTGCCAGCAGCAACTGGCAGGGACTTGTCAAAGAAAGTTAAGATGCACCTTTAGTTTGCTTATGCTGTGTTGATGTTTGTCCAAAAAGGATGGGGCTTTGCTTGTGCTGCTGCAACCTTCATCCTGGTGTTTTCAATCCTCTTAAGGACACTGCTCAACTTGCCTGTTTGTTTTTGATTAGTCCATAGTTATGATGGCAGCTCGGACTGGATTCTGCTATGGTTCATTGCCATGGAAGAAGGGAGAAAACTGTAGAGATAGGAAGCATCTATTGGGTGCAAGGAGCTCCACAGAAATCTAATGCAGAAACAGAAGTGGTTGATGTGTGATTCCAACATATATAATGCATATAATGCAGGAACAGTAACTGCATGGTATAATATCCAGTTAATATGCAATCTATATGTAAATATAAATACAAACACAGTCAGTGGACTGTGCATACTGTAAAAAGAATTTAGAAAAAAATCTTTGAGTCATTCCTGAGCATAGCACCTTTCTGTTGTGCATTGAAGCTTTTTAAGAATCACATTACAAATGGATTCTTTAAAGCAGCCACTTCTATTTTCACTCTCATGCAAAAACCTAAAAGAGATTAGCTGCATTAAGCAATAGCAGGGTTTGCTAGGTTTGCCCTTGCATGAAGCCCAAAACACTTTTTGAATATTTTTTAAAGTGTGCACAGTCATAATGTATATGTTCCAAAACATCCTACATCTTTATTGATCAATACAAAAGAAACCAGCATCTCTTTTGTTGTAGTATTTATTGATTTAGTGTGTGCAAACTTTTAAAATGTGATTGTGGCATTGTAAATATAATTAGTTATAAGGGAAAAAAAAAGGGTGTGTGTGTGTGGAACCAGTCAGTACCTAAAGGCAGAGTATGGTTTAGGTTAGGAGATGATGAGATAATTCTGCATAAATTAATTCGCACTCAGAATACTTCCACAGGTTTGGAAATGATTGACAGTATTGGAATGCTAAACAAACATCAGTGACTTTCCATCCTTTTATTTTTATAAAATATATTGAATGTATTTTCATCTTGACATATGCTTCAGTACCCTATCTTTATTAGTTAATATACTGTATTGATTGATCGATCTAAAATGTGGAGCTGTGAAAGGAGAGTCAGTGAAAATCTTAACAAAATTTGATCTCATATAAATTGAAAAGTTGACATGTTGTACAAAAACAAAAAGCTAATAGTTGATGGACAGTTTTAAGAATACTGTTAAATAGAAAATGTTGTGTAGGCGCTCAAAAGAAGGCTCGGGAGTCAGTGACTAGTTTTCAGCTCTTTATTAGTCCCGAAATCGACTCGGTTCCTGGAAGATTGGTGGCGGCTTATATGGAGTTGGCCGTGCCGGCCACGGCCAATGACACCGCTTTGAATCTCCTGCGATCGGTGTCCACCGATCGCGGGGGATTCGCAGCAGGCCAATTTGTGTGGCTCACTCGGCCAATGTGCCCTGGCCAATCAGGGTGCGGTGTTTACAAGAATGCAAATGTACAACACAGAACACCCCTCCACTCCTGGTATGGTCCTACGTGACATAGTCCCGTAAGTAGGCAGGGCTCCGCACTTGCCTGCTGGACCTGCTCAGGTTAGTTGATGCCTGGTCTTCGAACAGTTCGGTCGGGTTCTGTGTTGCTCTCTTTCTCGTTGATGGAACCGCCTGGAAGGGTGAGCCGGGACTTTTGTCATAGCTTCCCCCCGGTCTACCTGGGCTGGTCGAGCTGCTGGCTTTGCCGCTCCTGCCTGGTTCTTCTGGGTTGGTTGAGCTGGCCTGGCTATTTCTTCCCAGCGAGCCTTCGAGCTGGTCGTCTATTTCTGCTTCGGTTGGTGAGTATTCTTGGTTTCTTTTTTGTTGGGTTGGTTTCTGGGTCTTTCCCTCCCCTCTTGGTGGGTGCTTGGGTGGTCTTTCTCCATTTCTGGGGTTATGTTTCTGTCTGTTTGCATGTCGGTTGTGTTTCCCGTGGCAGCTCTCGATCTTAATTGATCAATGTGTCATTTCCATGTTCGTCCATCAACTGTTTGTAGCCGGTACGAGCGGGGACCTGTAACCTGGGTTATCATTGCCAGTATCCAGAGAGGGTCCCCTCTGAGGTTTTCTTTCGTATATTGCATCTCCTGATGCGAACGTTCGGTGCCTGCTTGATGAGTCGGTGGGTTTTTGGGGATTGTATGTGGGTGCAGCCTATCTAGGGGGGATCTTAGTTTCCTCCCCATTAATAGCTCTGCGGGGCTCTTGTTGGTCATTGTGTTTGGTGTTATGTGTTGGATAAAAAGTAGTTTATTTATTTTTTCTTGCATGTCCCCGGTTTCAATTTTCTGGATTGTTTTTTTGGTAAATTGGACCATTCGTTCCACCCTACCATTCGCCGCCGGATGTGCCAGTGCTGTCAGAGCGTGTCGTATGTCCCGTTCCGCTAGGAATTTTTCAAATTCCAGTGCGGTGAACTGAGGACCATTATCTGACACAATTACATCTGGGAGACCATGGGTTGAGAATAGTTTGTTGAGTTCTTTGATGACGGCCTCGGTGGTGGTAGTTCTCATGTTGCTTACCTCCAGCCAATTGGAGTAAGCGTCTACCATTATGAGGAATGTGTGTCCTTTTGTGGGCCCAGCGAAATCTATGTGTATCCTGGACCATGGTCCTCTGGGGGTTTCCCATTCCAGGATTGGGCTTGGCCTGGATTCTTGGCATTGCTTGCAGCTTGCCACCCAGGCTTCGATTTGTTTGTCCATCCCTGGCCACCAGGCATAGCTTCTGGCCAGGGCTTTTGACCTAACGATGCCTGGGTGCCCCTCGTGTAACAAGTCCAGGACCCTTTTTTGTAATTTCTCCAGAATAACAACCCTGTCCCCCCATAATATACAACCCTTTTGCGTGAAGAGTTCCGTTTGTCTGTTCCGAAACGTCCTGAATGTCTCGTCGTCGTCTTTTTCCGGCCGTCTTTCTCCACCCATTGTAACACCCGTGCCAGACGTTTGTCTTTATTGGTTTTGTGGGCAATGTCTGACGTGGTTAGGGGGAGGTCGGGTAAGGTCTCTATGCTCAAGGTGGATGCTGTGGGTGGTTAGGCAGTGGGGTGCGGCTCAAGGCGTCTGCATGTGCGATTGTCTTACCGAGTCGATGGGTCAGCCGGTAACTGTAGGCAATGAGGAATTCAGACCACCTTGTCATTCTCGGGGATAGAATGTTCGGAGTGGCCTTGTTTCCTGTCAGGATGCCCAACAGCGGTTTGTGATCAGTGATGATGGTGAATGTCCTGCTGTAGAGGTACTCGTGGAATCTTTTTACGGCAGCAATGATAGCCAGGGCTTCCTTGTCTAGTTGGCTATAGTTTCTTTCGGGCTTTGATAGGGTTCTTGAGTAAAAGGCGATGGGTGCTTCGTTTCCGTTCGGGAGTGTGTGGCTGAGGATCACTCCGATGCCGAACGGTGATGCATCGAACGTTACTGTTAGCGGGAGGGTCTCGTTGTATTGGCTTCCAATGTGAGTAGGTCCTTGGTTCAGTTGAATGCGGCTTCCTCTCATCTCCCCCAGGTCCAGGTGGCTGTTTTGTCCAACAGCCTATGCAACAGTTCTGCCACAGTCGCCTTTTGGGGTAGGAAAACATTATAGAAGTTAATCAGCCCCAGAAATGCCAGCAGTTCTGTTTTATTCCTCGGCCTGGGGGCTTCCTTGATGGCTCTGATTTTTTTTTCTGTTGGGTGAATTCTGTGCTGGTCTAGGAGGTACCCTAGGAACTCGACCCTCTCGGTATGCAGCTGGCATTTTTCTTTTTTGACTTTTAGCCCCGCGTCTTTGAATTTTTGTAGTACCTCCCTCAGGCGACCTTCCATTTGTTTTTGGTTGGCCGCTGACACCAGCACGTCGTCAAAATAGGGCACCATCCCCTTGATCCCTTGTAGGAGTCTCTCCATGAGGCTCTGGAAAATTCCTGGTGCCATGCTGACTCCGAACTGGAGTCTCTTGCAGCGAAAAGCCCCCCGGTGGGTTACTATGGTCTGCGCCTCGGCAGTTTCTGCGTCAACCAGTAATTGTTGGTAGGCTTGCGCCAGGTCAAGCTTTGCAAAAACCGTGCCTCCCCCCAGTGAGTGCAGAAGGTGCTGTACTACTGGCTATGTTGTAAGGCACAGTTTAGGATGGCCTCCTAGTCCCCACAGATTCTCACCGACCCATCAGGCTTGACTGGGGTGACTATAGGGGTCTCCTATAGACTATAGGGTGTGATCGGTTGGCTCTAGGACTCCCTGTTTGATGAGCTTGTCTACCTGCTCATCGATCTTGGGTCTGAGTGCGAAAGGTACTTGCCGCGGTTTTAGGCGTATCGGGGGAACACTGGGGTCTAAACTGAAGGAAATAGGGAGCCCTCAGTACTTGTCTAGGGTGCCGTCAAACACTTCCTGGAAGTCCCTTGTGAGTTGTTCCTCCCAGTCTATCTCTGCAACGTGGTCGATGCCTGTTACCTCGATTCCGAGCGGCGCGAACCACTGTAGTCCCAAAAGGCTGGGTCGGTCTCTGTCCACGATTGTCAGGAGAAACCTTGCTGTGTGCCCCTTGAATATGACTTCAAAGTGTCCTGTTCCGACTACGGGGATGCGGTTCCCTTGGTAGTCCTTTAGGGCCCCTTTTGTGGATGGCGGGCACCAGGCGCTTGATTTCCCGCCATGCAACCATGGAGAGGTAGGACCCGGAGTCCACCTCCATCTTGCATGGCTTGCCCTCGATGCCCACTTCCACGTGTACCTTGCGGGCGTCCCAGCTAGATGAATGGCCGATGATGACCATCTGGTTGGTCTCCTCTCTTTGTCGGTTCTCACCGTTTCATCGGCCTCATCCGTCCCGGTTCCAACGGCCCTCGGTTTGGCGATCCCTCGTTCTGGGGGGGGGGTGCCATCTCGTCTCTGGCCACTGCTGCCTCGTCGTCAGGGGCTGTAGGCTCTTTTGAGTCAGCAGACTCGGGTGATGTGGCCTCTCTTGTCGCATTGTCGGCAGATCGCATCGAAAAATCGGCACTTCGATCGAGGATGGTCACCCCCGCACCCGGCGCATTGTAGCCCTGACTTATGACTCTGCCGCTCGCACTGGTCCCGTTCTGTCTGGAGTGGTGTCGGAGGGGGAGTCGAGGTCGGCATGGTGGGTGGTGGTGGTTGCTTGTCGGCTTGCTTCTGGCTGTGTCTCGGCTGTTGGGGTCATCTCGGAGGTTGTGGTTCGGTGTCCGGCGTCTGATCTCCGCATTTGGGCCGCTGATTTCTAGGTTGCCTCGGCTGCGGTAGCTTCGGCGAGAGCATCGGTGAGGGAGATGTCGCCTCTCGCCATCAGCCGGCTTTGTAGGACAGGGTCCCTGAGCCTGAGGATGATGTGATCTCGTAACGCCTTGTCCATGTCCATGAAGCCGCAAATGCCTCCCAGATTTCGCAGGTCAGTGACAAAATCGCTGATGCTCTCACACTCTCTCTGGTTGTGCTGGTAGAAGTTGTGCCGTCTGATGAGGGTGGGCACGGCGGGAGCATAGTGGCTTTGCAACAGAGGCTTGAGGTCGGCCCAGTCCATCACCTTTACATCTTCTGGTTTCGCGAGGGCCTTTGCCATCTTAAACACTGCGGGCCCGCAGTGTGTCAGGAATACGGCCCTTTTTTTCTGCCCTTTTGCGTCCTTGAGGTTACTACTCTCCAGGAACATCAGGAGCCGATCAATATACGATTCCCAGTCCTCAGTAGCCTGGTTAAAGGGTGCGGGCGGCGTGATGCTGGCCATTTCGTTGGTTTCACTCATCTCGGTGCCACGTACTTGGTGGGTATCAGTTCTGCAATCCCACGTTCGTCGCCAGTGTTGTGTAGGCGCTCAAAAGAAGGCTTGGGAGTCAGTGACTAGTTTTCAGCTCTTTATTAGTCCCGAGATCGATTCGGTTCCTGGAAGATCGGTGGCGGCTTATATGGAGTCGGCTGCGCCGGCTGCGGCCAATGACACCGCTTCGAATCTCCCGCAATCGGTGTCCACCAATTGTGGGGGATTCGCAGTGGGTCAATCTGTGTGGCTCACTCAGCCAATCCGATTGCCGTGCGCCCTGGCCAATCAGGGCACGGTGTTTACAAGAATGCAAATGTACAATACAGAACAGAAAAACATGATTTTTTTTAATACAAGGAATCTGCTGTTGGATTAGCGTCATCCTTGTGTGATGCCCAAGTGACATCTCCCTTGAGCAGATTAAATCCATTAATTTTCAGTTCAGATGCAGATCAAGGTATCCATTCCCCATAATGGCTTTGGATTTGCACTGGGGCTCTGCAGAATTTAAGAGTGGATCAGTTCACCATAAAGAAAATCCATACTGTTCCCCATTCCCCATAGAAGCTAATCTACCTCATCACCACATTAAGTTTTCATTTCAACTGGAAGCTTTGCTGTTCCTTTTCACAGTAACCTCTTGAATTTTTCTAAAGGCCAACAAAGAAGCACAATGAATTACAGAGGCGAGGTGTGCCGAGATTCTGTATGCATGCCAATTTTCAGTCTCTTAATGATCAGGAGTGCCACTCAGCCCATGCTGTATGCTTGTTATTTCAAGATAGATTTTAGTGGGGACAATCCAGAAATATTTCTGAGAGTCCTGGAAGTGAAGGTGGTAGCCACATGGAAGAGATTTGCAGATCTGTCTAGAGAATGCAGCTACAGGGCTTGTCTTTGTTAATAAATCAACTGAGCAGCTTGAGGATTATGATAATAAAAAACCTATGACAAATGAATACATTGAGGTAACAATTAATGCTATGGGGGGGGGGGGCTGTAAGATGGGCTACATTTTGTTTTGTTTCTTGAATCATATGCCAGCCTTTCTTTATCCCAGAATAAGAATAAGAATATGCAGTTGTAGGAAGCCCCCACCCCCCACACTGAGAATGAAATATTTCAATAGAATAGAATAGAATAGAATAGAATAGAATAGAATAGAATAGAATAGAATAGAATAGAATACTTTATTGGCCAAGTGAGATTGGACACACAAGGAATTTGTCTTGGTGTAAATACTCTCAGTATACATAAAGAAAAGGTATATTTGTTAAGAATCAAGAACCATAACGTACAACACTTAATGATAGTTATAGAGTACAATCAACAATCAAATCATACTAGGAAACAGTCAATATAAATCGTAAGGACACAAGCAACAAAGTTACAGTCCTACAATCACAAGTGAGAGGGGATGGGTGATAAGGAGTAATAAGAAGATTAACAGTAATAGTAGTGTAGACTTTGTAAATAGTTGAACAGTGTTGAGGGAATTATTTGTTTAGCAAAATGATGGCTTTCGGGAAAAACTGTTTTTGTGTCTAGTTGTTCTGGTGTGCAGTGCTCTATAGCATCGTTTTGAGGGTAGGAGTTGAAACAGTTTATGTGAGGGATGTGAGAGGTCTGTAAATATTTTCACAGCCCTCTTTTTGACTTGTGCAGTATACAGGTCCTCAGTTGAAGGCAGGTGGGTAGGAATTGTTTTTTTCTCCAGTCCTAATTATCCTCCGAAGTCTTGGTTCTGTTGGGTTGCAGAACCAAACCAGACAGTTATAGAGGTGCAGATGATAGACTCAATAATTCCTCTGTAGAACTGTATCAGTAGCTCCTTGGGCAGTTTGAGCTTTCTGAGTTGGCGCAGAAAGAACATTCTTTGTTGTGCTTTTTGATGATGTTTTTGATGTTTAGTGTCCATTTTAGGTCATGTGATAATAGTAGAACCTAGAAATTTGAAGGTCTCTACTATTGATACTGTGTTGTCTAGTATTGTACGAGGTGGCAATATGGGAGGGTTTCTTCTAAAGTCTACCACCATTTCTACGGTTTTGAGTGTGTTCAGTTCCAGATTGTTCCGGTTACACCATGAGGCAAGTTGTATAACCTCCTGTGTGTATGCAGATTCATCGTTGTCTCGAATGAGACCAATCACTGTTGTGTCATCAGCAAACTTCAGTATTTTAACAGATGGATCATTTGAGATGCAGTCATTGGTATATAGAGAAAAGTGGAGATTGCACACAGCCTTGGGGGGGGGGGGCTGTGCTGATTGTACAAGTATCGGATGTGATTCCGCCTAGCTTCACCTGCTGCTTCCTGTCTGTTAGGCACTTATGATCCACTTACAAGTGTATTCAGGTACCGTCAGTTGGTTTAATTTACTTAGAAGAGTGTCTGGAATGATGGTATTGAATGCTGAACTGAAGTCTACAAAGAGGACCCTTGCACAGGTATTTGGAGATTCAAGGTGTTGTAGGATGAAATGCAGAGCTATGTTAAGGAATATTAAAAGAGGCAGAATATTTTTGTTTTGAAAAAGATTTTATTAATTTTCTACAAACAAACAAGACAAACAAAACATTAAAACATCAACTCTCATATGTACATCCAGTGTGTCAGTTGGTTCATCAATTTTGTGCATTCATTTTGTAGTCTCAATTACAATTATGTTACATAACAACTCATATTGTCAATCCAAACTTATATATCCTAATATCACTAAAAAAAAAGAAATTTTTGACTATACTTTTAATCATTCATGCTTTATGAGATAACAATACTTTAACCAGTTTATTCTGTAACAAATCATATAATCATACCAAATCAATCCTAAAAAACCCTTACTGTCTAGCATTCTAAATATTCTATTATCGTATTTTATCATCTAGCCATTGATAAAAAAAGACCCCAAATTTCATAAAATTGTTTCTCCTCTTGCTCTCTAATTTCAAATGTCAATCTACTCATCTCAGCACATTCCAATATTTTCTTAATAATTTCTTCCTGTAATGGTATTTTCTCATTCTTCCAATTTTTAGCAAATACAATCCTAGCCGCTGTTAATACATTTACAATCAGGTATTTCAAATCTTTACTATATGTATCAGGTAAAATTCCCAATAAGAAGATCTCTGGTTCCAAGTCTATGTGTTTCTTTGTCATTTTTTCCAACCACATGCAAATTTTAGTCCAATATTTTCTAGCGTCCTCACAAGTCCACCACATATGGTAATACGAGCCAGGTATCTGATGACATTTCCAGCATTTTTCAGATTTGTTCTTAAACATTCTTGCTATTCTTGTCAGGGGAAAGTGCCACCTGTAAAACATCTTATACAAGTTTTCTTTATATGCTGTTGACATTGTCATTTTATAATTTTGAGACCACAATTTTTGCCATTTCTCTAGATCAATCCCATTGGTATATAGGGAGAAGTGGAGATAGCACACAGCCTGGGGGGGGGGGGGGGGGCTGTGCTGATTGTATGAGTATCGGATGTGATTCCGCCTAGCTTCACCTGCTGCTTCCTGTCTGTTAGGCACTTATGATCCACTTACAAGTGTATTCAGGTACCGTCAGTTGGTTTAATTTACTTGGAAGAGTGTCCGGAATGATGGTATTGAATGCTGAACTGAAGTCTACAAAGAGGACCCTTGCACAGGTATTTGGAGATTCAAGGTGTTGTAGGATGAAATGCAGAGCCATGTTAAGGAATATTAAAAGAGGCAGAATATTATATTTCGCCAAAGGAGAAATGGAGAAAAATCTTAACAAAGGCAGAAAGCAGTCCCAACAGCCTCCAGTAGATGCCTGAAGTCTTTAGAGATTGATATTTTGTGCCCAGTAAGAAAGATTGGGCCAGCCTATTCACAAACAAAACACCTTCAGCTTGAGATGATGGGATTAAGGAAGACAGGACATGATTTTTAGGAAATAATAGAATTAACCCACCACCATTAGAATAGCAAAAGGGACATGACTCACTACATTGCACAACCCCCTGCAGCATCTCAGAACCTTATAAAAATCCATCCATTCCTAAGCCAAAGGATCAGCCACTCCAGAAACATGCTTCTATCAACGAAGTTTCTGGAATCCAAACAAATCTTCTTTCCTTGCAGCCAGTCAGCCTCCATTTTATTTCCAGCACCTTTCCCCTGGCTTGGAACCAGACCAGATTTTTCTTCCAACGCAGCATGTAAGTGAAAAAATGACAGACTTTCAGAGAACAGTGTTGAAAGAAAAATCCTCCTGGGTTCAGTTCCAAGTGGGAAAAAGACACTGGAAACATGGAGGCTGTTTGGAAGGTTTAATATCAGGACCATATGGCCTGGAGCTCCAGAGTGAAAAAAAAAAAATGATCACATGTTTCAAGGTGAAGGAAGAGATCAAGAAAAGGGCTGAGGTGCTGAGAGTGCCTGGGTTTTTGTTAGGTATATAAGTCACCTAACAGCTATTTGGGTTGGAAATATATAAACCAGGATAGACATTTTAAAAACTGTATCTTTAAGAAAATGCAAAACTGTCATTAGGTGTGGTTTCTCAAACAGCCATAAGATGGAGCTAGAAACCTGCATTGTTTAGTCTTAATCTTAGTCTCAGAAGAGAGTGAAGTCTCAGTGAGTCTGTTTCCTTCTGTTGGAGTTTTGCTGTTCCTAATTGACTGCTATTCTTGGATTTGATGTAAGTCTGATACTGAACTGTTTTTGATACTGGACTTTGATATTGGATTATTCCTGGACTAAAAACTGACTGATCTTACCTGTGAATGACTTTGGACTGTTTATCTTGAACTTTGCTTAAACGTTTCTGGAATTAAAAACCTACATTTACTATACAGTGTATCTCCCTGGATGTGCTCATTCTCCCAATGGGGAATTACCTCAACACTTTTATAACCTTTGTTGGGGTTTGAATTGGAGCTTGTATTCTGATGGTTGTCAGACTCCTATGAGACCATGCAGGGGCAACTCTGTAGGCTGTCCTGAGTTCCAGGCTTGGTTGAGCCTTGAGCTGGATGATGATGCACTGAAAGGGCTTTTGAGCAATTGCTATAGCTTTACTTGGAGATCTTTGTTATGTAAAGTATTCTGGCCCAGGCTTTAATGGCCCACCCATTAACAAAGGTGGGGGTGAGTTTCTGCTTCTGAGGCAAGTTTCTGCTTCTGAGTTACTCTTTTTAGGTCTGCCTTTTTAATATTTCCTAGGATATTTCAATTGCCTAGGAGAGGTGTGGGTGCTAACCTTCTACAGCAGGACCTGCATTCCTTCTCCAAGCCTGCAGTAAAAATATAAAGAAATACTACTCTGAAATAAGCTTTCCTTACTATAGCTTACACTCTGAATTTTCTTGACAATTAAACTTACTTTAATTATGGAGGGCATTGTTAATTACTGCAGGCTGGCTTGGGGTGGAGAGTGGATGTTCTAGATAAGGTAAATGTCAAATTGTGTATTGCATTAAATGCATGACCTCATTCAACATGTCTGAATTTTTCAAAACATCATCGCGGAGAGCTCACCAGACCCAAGGTTATGGGATGGATGATGGGGGAACATTTTCCCTGTTCCAATTAAAATACTTCTTATTTGCTGCAGAAAGAGAATTGCTTTATTTCTTCCTCATTCTTGTGAAGGTATTCAGGCTGCAGTTCAAATAGAGAAAAGAGAAGAAATCAGTATGTATGGAAGCAGTAATAGATAAAAGTGGAAGCCCATTAAATTGCTTTTCTCATTCCTGCTGCAAAGCATAAGGGAAAAGCCGGATGTGAAGCCTCCACTTGAGAAGCTTCCAGGTTCAATCCCCAATATCCCATAAGTAGATCTTGGAAGGTATCTGATCTATAACACTGCAGTGTCACTGTACTATTGATCATGGCTTTGTTCAAGAAAATTTTCCAGGCTTTGAAGCAGCATAAAAGTTTGTCAGCATGCCTTTGCATTGTCCTTATTGCTGAATTCTATTCTGATTCATTCAGTGGGCCAAGGACTGGCCGTCATCTGACAGTTTTAACATTGCCAAGTTAAGAGGAACCATTGGTGAATTTATCTGACTTTATTTGCCCTCCCACCTAATGTCACTAGCTCACAGGACTAACCTCAATCCATTTATTTAAGGTGGGCTGGGCAGAGGAAGGCACACGTCTACAGAAGGCTAGACTGTCATGTTTATCCATCTGTCAAAACTTGCTTTATTTTTGCACAGAATGTGTATGGTGGGTATGATTAAAAGGTTTTGGACATGAGTTTATTCTGGACCTCAGAAAGGAGCCCAAATAACAGCTTTTAGCTTCTTTAAATATAGTAGTGAAAAATATGTTTTCCCTAATGTGGATTTTCTGTTGTGTCCTGATAGGAGACAGTTCCTCCCTCTTCCCCTACACTCTTCTGCTGGATCAAATCCTTTTAAAATCTGCAGAAGACAATAAACTCCAGATTTGCAACAACTACAAGCCAATTTTTTTTTAACACTACCACTCAAATAAGCATTTATTTCAGAATAAGTCTTTTTGGATTCCATAGAAGAAAAGTTTTGGCAATAGCAACATACCCTGTGCTTCAGGGTTGTAATATTAACAGCAAATTTTCCCGAATCCTATAAATGACTAGTCAGCACTAAAATAACCTTAATGCGTGTGGATGGTGTTATGTTCTGTGCATGGGTGCAAGGAGCAGAGACGAGGCAGTGAACAGTGAACTTCAACTCTTTATTAAGCATACTGAACAGAGCAATCACCTAGGGCAGCAGCAGGACTTTTATAGGGTTGGCTGCTGTCCTATTAGCCAATGAAAAACATGGAAGTGTTAAACCCTTGAACCAATGAGAGTTGGCCAGTTAACAGCCAATCAGATTTCCCAGAAAGGACCAATCCGATGTCGCTATTATCAGCCAATCAGAAGTGCAGGATTAGAACCCTGCTTTTTACTTAAGGTTGTTAAAACTTTATTAAACGCCTTTATTAGTTCATAACAGATGGGCTGACTACCAATCAGCCAAAGCAATGTTGGATGTTAGTCAGATGGGCAACGGGTTGGCTTGGCATAGGATACATCACTGTGTCTACATCACTGTATTACCTTTTGACTGAGGAAATGCACAGTTATCAGATAATTGTGAAGCTCACCAGCCAAGATATATTCTGAACTTTCTCAGCTGAATATATTTTATATACTGATGATGCCACTGGTGATATAATGAAGGCCATAACTCTGTACAAATGCTCCAAGACTCTTAAAAGCTGGAATAAAAACTATAAAAAATAAATGACCAGTTTTGTATCAAGTATAGGAAATACTCTTCATCCCTCTGATATTTCCCCTTTTCTAAAAAGCAAAGGGAAAGGGCTCAAATTTAGACTGATGAAAAAGAAAGCACTATATGTACGTTGATTTTTTTTTTTAAAAAAAGGAGACTGAAAACTTTGTTCTCTTCCCCTTGTACTTTAATATTGGGACAAGTTTTTTCTTTATTTCGCATTGGAAGATGTAGCTGCTTTATTACTGAACAGTAACAATAGGAAGTAATGAATCATGAGGGAAATTTTGGGAACCATAGGCAAATGGGAGAAGCCCCAGGGAAAATAATTTCAAATATAAACAAGGATTATTATTTCAGGGAAATTTATCAAATGCTAATTTAATTTTGTCTGAACTGTGTGTGTGTGAGAGGGGAGGGAGGGAGAGGGGGGAGAGAGAGAGAGAGAGAGGGAGGAGAGAGAGATCTTTATCTCTTCTTAGTTGCTGGGCCTGTCCTCTGATATCTCCAAGTTCATTCCCTCAGAACATTACCCCCTTTTTTACTGCAAGCATGTGAAATATTAGAGGGAATTCTGTATTTTATTTACATTTGTTTTATTTTTACATTTGTTTCTAGTTTTAAATTTCTGTAAACTGCCTGCAGTCACTATGGTGAGATCTGGATAGTGGGAGGGAGGATGAAGGGAGGGATGCATACATTATTTAAATAAATAAAAAATATTTATCAATTTCTGTGGCTAATGTAAGAATAAATCTCAACAAATATTTATACTCTTAATACAATTATCTTTTGGAGCTATTGGTTATTGGGACAGGCTCTTTAATGTTTAGAAGGAGAGAAATAAACGTTAACCTGAGTTGAACCTCAAGATATGATGGGCCCTTTCCATGCCTCTCTTGTACATAATTAGAATTATTTAATTGTACCGAGAATGTATTCTAGAATAGATATTGTGTAACTTTGAGTTTTTTAAAAAAATATTATTGGGAATATTTCTATCTCAAACAAAATGCTTTAATAACTGGGTTTCAGTTGTATTTCCATATTGTGTATCTTTGATCCTTTAGCATGTGTTTACATGTTTACTTATTTTTAAAATTTAGAAGACCACAAACCAATAGCCAATCATTTAAATCAGCTCAAAATAAGCACATTGGTGTGTGTGGGGAAAAGGAGAAAGGGTGCATCTTTTCAAATTATTTTCACAGGTAAGTTTTACTGTTGAAATGCCAACCGTATAATGCATTTATTAAACCAGCTCTAAAATATCATGATCCTTTTTCTTGAGCATAATTTCAAAATCTCAAACAACGGTGCCATCGCCACTGAAACAATCTTTCCCAACCTAATGCCCTCATGCTTTTGACTGAAACTTCCAGAAAGATGACTTAGCAATAGCTGGAAAGTCTAAAGCAATAATGGCAAATAATCTATGACACAAAGGCGACTTGGCACAACATTTTGGGTGTTACACCTGTATTCACCAACCTCCACCTACGGTATTCTCAAAAGCCTATCCCATTCTCACATCATTTTCAGAGGCCACACAAGAATGGGGTGTGCTCTCACATGTCCTCTAGACTCTCTGGAAGTTGTGCAGCCTCTGGAGCCTCTGAAAACCACATGAGAAGCTTTCCCACGGGTTTTGGAGACTGCAGAAGCCATGGAAAGCATTCCCCAAAGCCTCTTCAAGAACAAATGCCTCATGTGACCTGGAGCAGCCTCACGTAGGCCATAGGGGCCTGTCAAAAGAAAAAGGATAATGTCTGAAGGTAAAGAAGTACATAGCAGATGCTGGAGGATCTTGGGCTGCAGGGGCAATCACACCTTGGGGAATGATGCAAGGCAGCCCTCATCTCCCTGCCCAATCTTGTTGCTGCCACCAAGCACCAATGTTCAGGGTGGCCATGGTGGGAGAAGAGAGGTGGAGAATTGTTTCTTTTTTGTTGGAGGAGAGTGTGAGACACACTAGCAGAATCAAGTTAGTCATTTTCTAAACCCAACAGGTTTGCCATCGTTTGTCTAGAGGCTGCAGGTCTATCTTTGCAGGTGTTCACCAAGAGGTCTAAGAACTTTTAAAAACGTGTTATTGGATGTGAAATTCCAACTAGGAATTTCTCTGGTTAAAAAAAGCACCTAATCTTCTTATGGTAAGAGTGAGGCTAGAACTGATATTCTCAATTATAATGGGTATAAAAGGATGGACCGAAGCATTTATCTGATTTAGCAATGATGTATTTATCCTTGCTTCCTTGTCCCCAAGGCTGGCAACTGTTTCTTTCTGAAATACCATCTGTGCAACCTAGACTTGAATGAGGTATTGATCTGGAAAATCTTGCACAAGCCTGGCTAACAGTGAAATCACTGCAGCAAGCATCAAACAGTTAGGAATTCTAATTTAGCTGGCCTGTCCTTTTTGGGGCTCAGTAATGCTTTAGACTGATTTGTCAATATAGTATTGGATTTTTGTGTGAGTGATTTGTTGGTCAACTAAAATGGCATTACTGTACAAAGTAAAAGAGAGGAATTGCACCTATGTTATAACAGAGTCAAATACCACAACGTATATTGTTGTAATAGACACTCGGACACAAATGTGTAAGATGGAATTTGCACCATGACATCTCTGCACCCATGTTAACATTTCTGAGTGATTGTGGCTTGCTGCAGTTGGATATATCCATCCCAGAATTGGTATTTTCTGAAGGAAACTCTGAGGAACTGAAATAGACAACAGTGACAAAAGATGTAGTCTTGTTAAACAAATGATCATATACCTAATATATTCCAACCTGGCATCCATGAACACATTTTGTAAGATAGAATTAACTCCACTGCATAAATTACAGTACATTTTCATAGTAAAAGTTTCAATATATATTCTCTGATATAATCATGGATTTTTTTTAAAAAAAATTATCCCATATTTATTACTTTAGAAATAACTCAGAGCGCAAACATACAATACTCCTTCCTCTACCTATTTTTCCCACAACAACCCTGTGAGGTAGGTTGGCTTAGGAGAGGAATGACTGGCCCAAAGTCACTCAACCTACTTTGTTTGTTTGTTATAACTCAGGGCTCTGATTTATAAATAAATTGTATCAGACCAGAATAATTTTAGGAAAACGATTTTCTACTTTCCTGTGCAGGAGATGTCTGTTTCAAGATTGTGCTTATTAACTGCAATATTTTTGCTTGTATTAAAAATATACAACCCATTTAACAGGAGCTATTGTATTAGTCAATAAAAGTATTGATTTAATTGATTGATTGCATGTGGCTTCTTTATTGAGTTCTATGAAAGTATTTTCTGCAAATACATAGGATATGGCTAGCATGGCAGCCATTTTGTGATTGGCATCCATTATACTTTATTTGACTTGACTGCTAGAAACCACCTGGGCTCTTATATAAGGAAGCTTACATAATTTAGGGAATCATAAACTATTATAAACAATTGGAGTCCTCCTGCCTTAAAATAACAAGTTAATTAAGGTATTTGGTCTTGAAATATCCAATTATATTTATGTGTTTGATTTCACAATTTGTTTTGATCTTGTATGAGTCTATTTTCAAAACCAGATGAGGATGTGTCACTAGATAGATAATTAATATTTAACAGGGGAAATAGTCTTCCCTGCAAGGACAGGAAAAGTGCCTATCTGGAAATGCAATTCATAGATATTACTATTCAGTGTCTGAATTGTTTTGAGGGTCATGTTGACAATAATATGAGAATTGTGTAAATAAAGCTAATTTATAATAATATTAAGAATGTATAGCACACAGTATAAAATATTATTTAATACAGCTACTTATCATAACAAAACCTTTGTGTTTCTTTATAGTATTAATTATTATTAATTAATTATTAATTATAAACAGACACACACAAACAGGTTTTCTGCAGTTTTCTTGGCAAGATTTTCCAGAAGTGGCTTGCTCTTATCCGCTTCCTAGGTTTGAAAAGGACAGGCCCAAGGTCACCCAAATGGCACTATGCCTAAGGCAGGACTTGAATTCAACAGTCTCCCTGTTTCTAGTCTGATGCCTTAACCACTATATTAAATTGGCTTTCTTAATTGTAAGTATTACAATTATTTGAGGCATGAGATGAATGTATCAGCTTCAGTTTGGAAAATGTTACGCTATTGTCATAAGCACACTTGAGAGCAAGTACTGCTCGACTCAACAGACTTCATTTCAAAATGAGAATCACAGGTTCAGTTATGTATATTTTAACCAAGCTCCAAATATTGAATTTAAAGAAACTGAGCCTTCTTTACACCATGGTTTTTAATGGGACCAGCAAAACAAATACAGCTTTTGCACTCATGCTTACTTTCTCATAGCCTGTTGCATTTGAAGGAACAAATAATTCTAAAGCGTCATTATGATAAAAATGGGGTAGAAACAGTCAAATAACACTGCTTGATTTGCAGTTTAGATACTCATGCAAACAGCTCATTATATTCATAAGTATGCAACCACAATGCAGAACTCTAAATTTAAGACTATACTTTAGTTGGAATTATGGGACCAATCTGTACTTGACATAAAAGTACAAGATAGTCCTCAACTTACAATCATAATTACAGCCAGAATTACGTCATAAGTCCTATCGATAGCTAAGTAGTTCAACACATGAATTTATGACAATTTTATAGTGAATCACCATAACTATTAAGCAAACACCATGTGACCAAGTGAACCCATTGTCTACAATAAGCTTTTTTTTTTTTTTTTTTTTTTACTGAAAACCAGGTTTCCAGCTAAAAAAGTAATCTCAGTGATAACTGTGGGGCATTGCTGATGGCTGTGAATGTAGGCAGGTTGCCAAGTATGCAAAATGTGATCACATCATTTCACATGGGCAGCTATCGGAATTCAAAATTCTGGTTTTAAGTAGTTTTTGGGAAAGTCTGTTCTAACTTTGAATAATTGGTAGGTGATTGTTCGTAAGTCAAACAGTACTGATAAATCTGTTTTTTAAACTTTGCAACTTTTGAGTGGACTTCAATTCCCCAGCCAATATCGGAAGTGGACAGTACACCACATAGCAACACCTGAGTTAGAAGCTAGTCAGGGTCAGATCCAGGATTTCTATAGTAGGAGTGTCAAACTCGGAACAACACACTGTCACATGACATATTGAAACTTTCCCCCTTTGCTAAACTGGGGAGGGGGGGGAGAGAAAGGTGGCCAGCGCATGACACACCCAGCCTGTGGGCTGCCAATTTAACACCCCTGGACTATAGGATTGTAGGTTAGACTGGAATGTAAAAAAAAAAAAAAAACCTTCCTGAAAAGTATCCATGACAAATGACACCTGTTATTGTTGCTAAGATAACCGTTTAGTTGTACTGTATTCATGGATTCAACAAGAACCAAGTTTAACTCGGTTAAGTTAGGGTTTAACTTGTTGGGTTAGGGTTTCCATTTATTATTATTATGTCACCGTAGAGTAAAATGGATAAAATGGAAAGAGAATCTGGGGGAGGGGGAAGCCTTCTTCTGTAGTCAGCGTGGTGGGGAGAAAAAAGAACTGTTTTCTCCCTCCATCCTGAGGAAGAATGAATCACACGGCGAGAAACGTGTTTGGCCAGCACCACTGCAGCCCCTTCTCACGACCCTCGCTCGGTCTGCCCCTCACTTCGTGTCCCCCACCTCTAGGCTCTCTTCATACAGCTGTGCCTGTCTCAAAAGCAGCCATCCCGCCCACATCGGTGGTTTCGTGGAAAGCAGCCCCATTCCCCCATAGCAATTTTTCCCTCAAGGGATCGCCGACCGTCCCCCGCGTTAGCTCTCGGCGTGGGCAAACCCTCGACTCGGAGCGCGGTTTTTGGAGTCTCACGCGCTTGCTTGATTGCGCTTGCTCGGCTTGAAAGGAGCATGCTCAGTCGTTGCAAAGCCGCAGATGCGACGGGCAGCTGATTTCAACCTTACACACCGGCCCGGGTTTGTCGGCTAGCGCCTGCGCACAGAAGCTCTGATCCTGCAAGGGATCCTTGAATTTCTTCGGGATTCCTGATCTGCAGTGCAGAGCGAAGCGGGGAAACGCAGGGCAGCTGCTTCTAGGGTCGCCGAAGCGATCCGAAGAGGATTTGGAGCGGCAGTCAGAAAGTAGGAAGAGGCGAGCGAGGGCCGGTTCAACTGCTGACTCTGAGCCGACCTTCGCTATTATTCTTTAACCCAAACCAGAAACCTGTGCCGTTGAATTGCATCCTTCGCTCCGGAAGACCGCGCACGCCGCAAGCTGTAAGTGTGTGTTCTCTGCCCTCCCGGAGGTTAACGCGCGGTCAAAAGAATTGCCGCGGTTTTTTCTCTTTTTCTTTTCGCAACTTCGGGAGCGATGCATTGACATAATAATAATAAGAGCTCCGTTGGCACCGCGCATCGCCTTGCTTTTGACTAAGCATAGAGCATGGGAAAGGGGGCGAGCAGCTTGAGGCGGCGACAAAAAATAGGATTTGATTCGTGGGCTTTTGGCGATGCGAAGAGCATGCAGGAAGGAGAGAACGAGAAATAGAGGAGGGGATAATGGACCGGGGTTTCAAAAAACAATCTTTAAATGGGTGCGAGCGTCTCCCATATGAGCACCGATTTCTCTATATGATGCATACCCAGCAAAACTGCTGGTTAGGTGCTTGACGGCATCCGTCAGATATCAAACTGACTCGTTTCCATCTCTGTCTCTTTCTCCTTCCCTCCATCCCCACCATCCAAAAGCATTTGGACACGAAGGGAGTGATTGGGAGATTTCGTGCGTTTATGGACCATATGTTGGTACTTAGAAACTCAAAATAATACGCTTAGGTTGTCGCTGTATCCGTTTCCCCCTCCCCTCCTCTCTTGAGCGCCTTAATAAAGTTGAATACGAGCCGCGTTATTGGTGATGATGTCGTTTCTTATGCGAGCGCGGATTTATGTTGTGTTTGTTGCTCGGTTGTGGAAGAAGAAGAAGAAGCGCCTCCATCTACAAAGGGAAAACGCAGCGTTACGTTGAGAACTTCTTTTGCTGGGGGGCTTTTTGGCTCAGAAAACCGAAATACGGAAACGCACAAAAACCGCCATAACTCTCTGGGGTGAGAGGACATTAAAAGCGAATATTGATTTCTAGCTTAATCATTTGCATTTGACTTCAACAACGAAAAGATGACAGGCTAAAGACCTTGACATTTCAACTCACTTTTTAAGAACCAAGGATTTCTTTTATTTAGTGTATGGCAAATACATATAGCAGTTCAAATGTTAATGACCAGGCCACCGACCCATTCAAGGATAGGATGGTCTATTAAGAACCAAGGAGATGTCTGCTTTCTAGAGTAAACAGTTCCCGTGACTCATGCTTATCCCCAAGGTCATCCAATCCATTAATGACTATTCCCCCTTCCCCAAAGCTGACTGCGACCGTACTTCCTCCAATTTCTTGACTTAAAGTAAGCGATGTTTTTATGCTCTGCAGGAAATCCCGGGCGAAGCCACGTGCAACGTTTAAAGAAGAGCGCATATAGTATGTTGATATACAGTTCTAGGGGTATGGACGAAAGCGTGTACACGCGTGTGTGTTGTAATGGTGCTTCTCTGAGTGTGAAGAAGAGCGAGCGCGGGAGATTCCCCCCCCCACACACAACACGTCCTCTCCTATTCAGCGGTTCCCAATCTCCGCGAACGGATGGAGGTTGGGAAAATGGAAGGTGGGTGAAGACCAAGTCTGCAAGAGACGCACGCGAGCGGGAGGTTTTGGGGGGAATCGGGTTCCGGGAGAAGATCACAACAACCGAGAAGCGGGCTGCGAGGCTGATCTGAAAAAAGGACTCGCGCGGAAAGGGGCTTTCTACTCAGAGACGGCTCGGCCAATCAGGATGGCTCCGGAAGGGGGGGGCAACCACCCGCTCGGCTCGCTGCAGTGTCACACCAGATTAAGACTGCGGTTCTAGGCGCCGTACCTGGAAGTCAACCTCTTACTTCTGAGAAAGCGTTATGTTGGACTTCGGTCTCTTCCTGACAGGGTCAAAGGGATATATTATCTTGGTTGAGGGGAGGGAGGGTTGTTGCTGCAGAATAAACACCGAACACCCGAGTAGTGGATTTCTGTAGGATAAGTGAAGTCGTTTAAAACAAGTACCACGATAAGGGAGTTGCAGTATTCCGCCAAAATTGGGGTGGGGGACTTGGACAATATCTACATTTTCGCCATCTGCGATTTGAAAATTCCATGTGTGCATAGCCATATAATTTGCTTAGGGATAATAATTTAAAAAAAAAAAACATTAAAACTGCTCCTTGGTTTTTTTTTAATTCAGCCCAGAAAATTTCGGAACAAAAAAGATTGAAAAACTACAAGGCAGGAGCTAGAAAAGGAAGAAAGAAATGCCATGTTGGAAAAGCCCACAGACATTCTGGCCAGCAGGATATATACTGTGGAGGCCGTTACTAGACAAACCCTTTGACAGATGGATTCAGGGTTCAATTAAGTGAAAGGGCTTGGATTTGAATATATCAAGTCCTTTGCTGGCATTTTAGGTTTTCGGGTTTCCACCTCTGACTAAGCCAAAATAAAACCAATCACACAATATATGCATCCTACATAATTTCCCTGCATTCCCTTTCCAGATCATTGACTTTATTCTATACTTGCTAGTTTTGACAGTCTGTTTTGCTTCTTACACGTGGTAGTGTTTTTAAAACCCAAAGCAATCTTTAGCACCCATTATGTTCTGCATATATAGCTACAACTCTCTGGAGGGCACAGATCGCCTCGCTATACTTTGCAGCCTGTTATTTTTGAGAGATTGAATATCCATTCTGCTTCCCTCTTTCTCTTTCTCTTTTATTTTTTTTGGCTGTCAAGCTTACCTCCCCCCCCCCTTTTTTTTTCCTGCGCACTGTACTGCAGTACCTAGGATGGAAGATCCTGAATCATTTAATTCTTATTTTTCAGCTAGAAAATACAAACTATTCCTTTCATCCAAAGGAAACTTTTATTTGTCTAGCCCACCTGGTGCCCAAATCTGACATTCAACATGTTTTCTTACCATACTTGTTTAGAATCCGTTTGCATCCTATGATTTTTCACTCCATAATTTTTATTTTTTATAAATAACTCAAGGCAATGAACATACCTAATACTCCTTCCTCCTTTTATTTTGCCCATTTCAACAATCCTGCAAGGTGACTTGGCTGAGAGAAAGTGCCTGATCCATATTTCTATAGGTAATAAACTCTTTGATCCCTGTATCTGAGATAATGATCTCCTAATCACAGATTCCACACCAGATGAAGCAAAAGTGAGAGGAGACAGTTATATAATTGCAATAAAGTGACTGTAGGAGCAACTTGACTTGAAGATGAAGGATGGCAAAATGAAGATGATGGCTGAGAAGATTGAGGAGCTGTTTATAATTACAAACGTGTGAATATCCACAAATTGATTAAATTCATTATTAAAAACACCTTAGCCACATCAAAGCTGCTGCTGCAAACCCAGTTGATTGTAATATTACAGAATCTCCAGAATTGACTGTGTTGACCTCTGCTTTTAACTATAGCTTTATGTTTTCTTGAAGCCATGGACTTGCAGTGCTCTGATGGAACTTTCTGCCATTGTTCTTTGATGCAGAGAGTGCATTGTTCTTTGATGCAGAGTGTGGGAGAAACGGACTTGGACTGCATTGTTTGAAGCTTCCCTTAGAGACACTATCATATGAAAAAGTAAATAGTGGGAAGCCATTGCTTGGGTCAGCCAGGCTCCAATTAGCCTTTTTTTTCTTTGCATTGTTTGAAAGCAAGTTCAGATCTAAAACATAAGAAGGCAAGCAGGCTGTGTCATTTTTACTTTCCTACTTCAGGTATGATGTATCTATAGCCAGCCTTGCTAAAGAGATAGAACTTCTCCAGTCACTTCTCAACATCCTGCAAACTCCGTCTTTGGAGTTTGAAACTGCAGAGTCTTCGGCCACCATGTCAGCAGTGATCGTTCTTTTTTTGGCAGCCAGTGGTATATGCACACAGCCTCTTAACAGCATCTACTGCTGCATTGAAGAACTGACATCCTCTGCAGTATTTTTTTTTTTTTAAGAAAGTCACTCCCTTCTATGGTGTTCATTCTTTTGGATGCACACTTTGTTTGGGAAACATTTCCATAGTTTCTCCTTAAGTAGACAAAAGGGTCTTCAGGAACATTAGACAGATCTATATTGTCTTAATAAAAAGAGCTATAAGTGTTTAATTCCCCCCCCCTTCAGCCCTTCTGCCAATGCTATAAGGAAAGCAGATTGAAGGGAAGCTGCCCTCTATTTAGTAACGAGAAAGATTATTATCTGAATAAGGAGTTGGTGCAAATGGAAGTTTATTAAAGAAATCATTAAGGGAAACAATTAAATTTCATTCAACATACTCTTTAGAAAATGGAGGGGAGAATAATCTTTTTAAAAAATATTTATAGATGATTGTTAATTAAAATTATCAGTTATTTTATTTCCAGCATTCCAAATAAATGTAAAATTTATTTTGCAATTTGATAACAGAACAGTTGAAAATGTGAGAGCGTTGAGCTTGTATCATGGTAAAATGATTGCAGTGGGTCAGAGAAATTACATGTTTTATAATAGTCAGTTTGCACTTGCAGCCAGTCTGAGTTACATAACAATCCTTGCCATTCTAGGATGAGGACAGCTTCTTATGTCTGAATTGTGCTCCGTTTTGTATCAAAGGATCATTCTTTTATGATGTAAAGCTAAAAATGATGGGAAAGATTTTGGGTAAGAGATTATGTATTTATTTACCAAAGTAATGTAAGATTCTGTTGGATTTCATCACAACTCATAATGTCTCATATTCAAATGTTACCAGAATAAAGAGAAAACAGTAAATCTTTCACTAAACATTTGGTCACTTACAGATGTCCTATTGTTGGTTTAACTAAGCTTATCCTTTCATCCTCCTAAGTGTAATGGAAACATGCTATTTTTTTTGTACTGTATCCTCATGATGTTCCTTTCATCTCATTCTACAGCGCACAGCTGAGACAACTTAAAATCATCTTTTGCTTATGTGTTTTAAAGTAGGGATTTCTCTTTTTGCCCCAATTCCAATTCAAGTGCTCTAGTTGGTAAGGAATTGGACACTGTCCAGCTGATACGGGTCATTTTCAGTTACTGTGGACATAGCCCTTCCTTGCTATCTATTAGGCATTTTCTTCTATGGCCATTGGCTTGGTCTGCAGGAGAGACCAGACACCTGGCTTCTGCTGAGCCATTTCCTGTGTAATTAATGCCTGGCAGATGCTTTCAGAAGGAAAGCAGGCTCTATATACCTGGGTTTAGGGTTCTTCTGAAGGAAGACTAAATCTGTTTTTTTTTTAAAAATGCTTTCTTAAGAAAGCATAACACCTGTGCTACATAGAAGGTCAGTATAAACCAGGAAAGAGCTAGGTTCTGTTAGTTGTTGAATTTCTCACTATTGAGTGCATCAGTGATTTTCTGCAGCTTCTGAGTCAAGGGATGGACCAACCTTTTTAATGTTTTTATTAGTTTGAGGTGGGGGGGTGTCCTGTCTACTTCTGTGTCATTTTACCTACTGTATTGGATTTTCTCCTAGGTTATGTTGGCCACTTATCTGCTGCCAGAACTTCATTATTGAAGGATGCAGCTGTTTGTTACTGATTGCTTCCCTATTCCATCCTCCATGCCTGTGATCTGTCAGCTGGCCTATTTATGAAGATGGGTCTAACACCCCTCCAAAAGAATACTTGAGCTGTGTTCAGCAGCAACCAAAATGACAGGTAACAAGCATAGAATCCCACCATGTTAGATGAGCACCTTCACAGGTAACTAAATCAGCTGTTCCAAACACCCACTTACCATGCTTATATCAGATCTCTCAGGGTTAAGGAGAATGATTTGTCATTGTTTTCCCAATCAGCAGGTGATGCTCGGTGGGAGGGAAAATGAAGCAAGAGGGAGGGAGGCTGTAATTGCTTGCTTTACTTTATCACGCACTCAAGCAGTAAGGATGGAAATAGTGGCTGGCCTTGTCAAAGGCAGAATAGGAAGCATCAGTGAAGGCAGCACAATTGGTGTGGGCAAACTTTTTTTTAAAACAAATGAAGATATGTCAGAACATTTAACTAGTACAATAACACATTGCTTAGAGTTGTTAGGAAATATTTTGATTTGAGAAGCAATTAAGTACTATGGATTTATTAAGATGTTTTCCATTTCTATTACATTTGCATAATTTCATAGTTGTTAGAGATGTCTAATAATATAAACATAGAGAAGACATATTACCTTGTTCCCCTGATGCTTATTTCATCCCAATGTTCATCTTTGTCTCGCTGTAAATATACACTCAACCCATCAGGTGGGGCATACGTACATGGTTTTTGCTTTGAAACAACATGGTTGGAACCTACCTTTTCAACAGCACAGATTATTCTCTTGGTTGATTTTCCTCTTTCCAATCATTTCTCCCCCTTTTTAAAACAAATTAACTGCAATCAATATGTTTGGTTTTTCAGTTCACTGTGGCTAACTTATAGCTTTGCTGCAGTTTGGTATCTTTAACACACAATTCTCTTCTAAACTAAATCCTACCTCCTAGGCCATTTCTTCCCATACCCTTCCCATTCTTCTTATTACCTATTCTCTTTATTTCCTCAATATTTGTTGACATAGATTTTTCCCCCTCCATTTTTTACTGGTACACCTACTTTCTTTGGTTTCCTTGCCTGTGCATTGCCTTCCTTGCATCAACCTACTTTGTTTCCTTTCCATGCTGTTGCTAGGCTAAGCATTTAAAAGCACATTATTTTTTATCTCTGTCACAGATGCTGGATACTATTGAGAATATTCTTCAAAGAGGCTAAAAACATCTGAATATTCCAGGATATTATTGCGGCACTGTTTTCACTACAGGGGGTCCTTGACTTATGGTCAGATATGGGTCCAGAATTTTCATTGCTGGCTGTTAAATGAATCATGTCTGATTTTATTATCTTTTGTGACATAGTCGTTAAGCAAACCACTACAGACACCACACAGTTATGCAAATCCAACATCCCCCATTGACTGCTTGTTGGAAACCAGAAGGAAGGTTGCAAATAATAATAAATTGACTCCAGGATGCTACAGCTGTTGCAAAAACATGCCAATTGCCAAGCACCAAAAATTTGACCATATGACTGTAAACATGATATAATGATCATAAGTGAAGGCCAGTTATAAGACATTTTTTTAAAAAGTGCCATAACTAAATGATTGCAAATTCATGCCATATACATGCTGCTAGACTTGTCTTTCTGCAAAGACTCCTCTTAAAAAAGAAAAAAAAATCAAAGGATAGATTTGGTCTGCATTGCATGGCAGAATTATATGGTGAATTAGTACATTTAATGTTATACCTGTATGAATTTTCATGGGAAATACATTAACTGTTAATCAAGTAATACAAATACAGCCTCCCATGTCTTTTACCACTTAAATGCAATTTTGGAGGTGGGGGGTGGCAGGGGAGGAGAAATTGGTGAAATGTATCCTCCAGATATTTTGGTGTTAAACTTCCAGATTCCTGTGAAAGCTTACCTGTTTCTGTATAATCTGAGAATTGAGTCCATGCAGGATACTCACATTGGGAAGACTGATCTAGAATCAAACATTTCCCCAACTGATAAGTTTTCTCTGTGAAAGAAAGTGGATTTTTCATTGTTTGTGATGATTTTAAGCAGGTATTTCCATCATAAGTTAGAATCTTTGCTTTATCAATTGATTCTGTTATGCTTCTTATGTGGTCTGTAAAATGCCACTTGACTTAAGTTGCGCTACAGATTTGGTGGACTATTCAGAATAAAACAGATTATGAATGAAGAGCAAAGCTAGAAATGTTTTATTGAACACCAATACATCTTAATATTTAAAAGCATTCTTAATATTAGTAGTCTTTTGAATTAATAAGCATTCCTCAGTGCTCTTTCAGGATTGAAATGTGTGAGCTGAAACAATATTTGTAACTACCGTATTCCTTTTCAAAGTCCTAGATATAATAATAATAACCTTTATTATTATTGTGTATATATATATATATATATACACAATGAAATTGATTATATAACCTGCTTTGGCCATATAATGATATGATTTTTGAGTTGAGACTGCTAATTGAAAAAAAAATAATATCTGAATTCTTGCAATGTCAAATCTACCAATAAATTATATTCCTTTCTTTCATGTTCTCACCCAGGCTTTAATGCCTGAAATTATTCACTACTTTGATGCTGTTGATGCCATTGTTGATTTTTTTAATGAAGTTTTAGTTTTGTTTTTGAAATTATTCAGTATAAAGTTGCCCCTTCCCTTCCCATGAAAAAAGAACGCAAATAGTTCAGAGTATTTGCATCACATCCGACCAGCACACAAGTCAATAATTCTGCAGGATTCATTAACATAAGAAAAGACTTTATATACAATACTATACACCAGAAGTCAGCATACAAGTTCAGGAATACAGAAGCAATATTCACAGAAGCAAGTCATTACAGAGTAGAGAGATTCATAGGCCCTGAGGCCTAAATTTACAGAGGCCTAGATTATAGAGGACAACCCAACTCTTATATACAGTTCAGCAAGTCAAAACCACGCCCCATCAATGCCCCATCAGTGGTAAGATTTAAAAAAAATTACTACCAGTTTTGTGGGCATGGCAGGGGAAGGATGCTGCAAAATCTCCATTCCCTGCTCACTCCATGGGAAGGTTACTGCAAAATCCCATTCCCTCTCTACCCCACTAACCTGCTTTCCAGCTCTGTTCTCCTGTGCATGGGAACAAAAAAGACCCAGCCAATCAGCTGGGACTTGGGAGGCAGAGAATAGATGGGGGAGAAGCCAATCAGAGCTGTTTGCCAGTTCTCCAAACTACTCAAAATTTCCACTACTGGTTCTCCAGAACTGGTCAGAACCTGCTTAATACCACCTCTGGGCCCCATGCCAAACAAATACTATGTTTCAGTTTCCAAACAGCCTTCATTGGCTGACTTGTTACTATGTCTATTCCAGCCAGTTCCAATGGCTGACCTGTTGTCATGACTATTCCAGTTCATGAACTATATGCACTGACAAAGTTTTAGTTTTCTTTTGAAATTATTCAGTATAAAGTTGCCCCTTCTCTTCCCATGAAAAAAGAACTTCAGCTAAATAATAATGTAATTTTTGTTAAAAATAATGTATAATCAGTATTTTTATTATTTATTTTTATTTAGTACTTAGCCAGTTTATTATGAAAAACTGGATCTTTAATAGATAATTCTGAGATTAATGAACTGAAAACTCAAAAAATATATATTTACATTTACATGTCAATTTATATTGATATTTATTTGTGTTTATAATTTACATTAACATTTGGGGTTGAAAATAACATTCATTGTATCCTTAAGTATATATAAACTTATTAGATTAGAGTATTAACATATCCCACACATTTTTTTCCAAATGGTATGAATCAAATATACTTAGGTAGAAGGTTCTACCTACATTTCAGAAATAGGGAATATATATATGTGAACTTGAAGAGATTTTTTCTGTAATTTCACCTTGATTTTCTAAGTATTCTACATATGATGTGATATGGCTTGAATTTTCCTAAAATAAGTTATGAACATTTAAAAAGGAATGGAAAAGTAGAAGAAAGGCAGCAAATGCATAAAAACAAAAACAGAAATAACTTGGAGGATTTATAATAAAGTTTGGAGAAGAGAATGACAAATAATATCTGGACACAACTGCTGCCTGTTTGCAACAGAATAGGATTGGTGCTACAGTGATACATAAATCTAAGCCTAGAAATATACTTTTTAACCCTTTAGAAAAAGTGAGGTTATAAAAATATCACTATATATTTCCATTCTGAGTTAGAGATATGGGCAGAGGGCTTTTACTTTTGCCTCTCACTTTTAGGGACACCTTTTTAGTTTTCATAACATAAAAAGAATATTTTATATCATGTTTGTTTCCAAATGTATATATATTGTTCTATGAAGTCAGTTCAACAAACATGTCCAAAGCAGCTTGTTAAGGATGAGTATCTGGTTGAGAAATGGCTTGTCCTTTGTTGCTTCCATCCCATTTGTGAGGCAAGAATATTTGAAGAAAGGTATTTGCATGTGTTTAATAAGCAGGGAATTTTGTTAAGACTGTAATTCAGTCTCTTTCAATACGGAAGAGAAATCATGAATGTTTCATTTGCCCAGACAGAATACTGACAAGCAAACCTAGCCAATGAATGTAAAACACTGGAGCTGAATAATATACAAATATTTGTATATTATTATTTTTTAATATTAGCATTTAAAAGCATGTATTTGCTATTGAACTTGTAGTTTCCATCTATCTTGACTGTTAGCCCACATGGTTAATTAAAAGCTAAGCATTTTTAAATACAGTAGCACATATTTGCTAGTTGTCTTGTTCTGAATGACATTCTTGAGAATTTTATTCAGTGCTTGACTAGCCATTATGATAAAAATGTATTTAACTTTTATTAATAATAATCACTGAACCAGTGATGCCTGGAGTATTGTTTTAATTAAACTTAAGTAAATCGTTATATAAAGTTTCTTATAAAAGATCTGTGTCAGTGCTTTCAGTATTCTGTGACATAATTTTTGCCTTGATTGTCTGAAGATTTTTAATAAAGATCACCCAGAAAAATGTCTATTTTAAAAGATGAAAGAAAGATACTATATTAAGCAGTATCTATTATATTTTAAATGAGTTCTCTTGTAAGCAATACTCGAAGATAATATATTTTTATTTAAGGAATATTTTATCCCCACTCTAATTAATTTAAAAGGAAACATCTTGTTCATAAAAGTTCTTGATTAAGAACATGGCTTCCTAGCAATCTGTTGAGGTTTGCTCCCAAGAAAAGATGAACGTAAAACCTGGTGCTTGAGACTTTCTCAAATTCTTTGCAAAATCAACCATAATGGTTAGATAAATAATATTTCCTTGCATCAATGTTTGTTTTAGTTCACACTGAATACAGCTGTTAGCTAGAGTTCAAAATTTTAAAAAAATCCACATCTCTTGTAATAAGCACATACAGTGTTCTATTTTATCCAGCAATTGTAATATGAACCATTATACTTTTATTTTGTAACAGGATATACCTCTGATTAATAAATAAATGCAAGATAGTTCTTACTTTACAACCACAATTGAGCTCAGAATTATGATCATAAGTTATGGCTGTTGTTAAGTGGGACATCATGTATCTATACCCCATTCTAACAGTTGTTAAGTGAATGCCACTGTTGTAAAGTGAACACAGAACTTATTAAATGAATGAAACAGTCATTAAATAATATGATGGTTGATTGGTCAATAAATAATCCATTTTCTTCAATGGGTTTATTTTTTGCCAAAAACTGGAAGTAAATGCTGGAAACCAGCAAAAATTCCAAAAATCACATTTACGTGACCACAAACAGCTGTAAATGTTAGCCAGTTACCAAGTACACAAAATGGGATCATTGGAACCCCAGAACCAGGTCATAAGTAGCTTTATGTTATGGAGGTCTGCTATAGGATTGAACAGTTGCTAAGTGAACAGTTGTAAGTCAGGCATTACCTGTTATTTTCAGCTGATGGTGCATGATGCTTATCCAGTCTAGATCTGCCCACTAAAGCAGAAGAAGTGGATCTTCATTGCCATATAGTCCAGTGAGAAAGCTTCTTGGGTCCTTTTCCCATTATTAATCTACAGCAACATCTAGCTACCATTATGGCAATATAAACCCTGACTTCATTACTATTAGTATTGATGCAGCATTGGTTAGATAATGGGACTAGATCAGGGGTTCAAACTCACGGTCTGCAGGCCAGATGCATGATATGGTGGCCATACCCTCACCTGATTTAATGAAGAGGAAAAAAGTCACAATACGTCACATGATGACGCCATGGCAACACGAGTTTGACACCCCTGGACTAGATGATCTCTAGTGCCTTTAACACAGGAAAAGCTGGAAGAAACATTTGAGACCAGAGGTAAAAGCTTTTTTCTACACATAGGGAATGGAGGATTTGAGGGGGAAGAGAAGAGGGTAGAGGACCAAAATCTGGGAAAGAGAAGAAGAGTTTTGAAGGAGGGCTGGAATTGCAGAGGAGCAAATAAAGGAGTTCAAACAGCTTTGGGTCAAATAGCAAGCCTGGGCAGCAGGCCAGAAATCCCCCATGCTGAATATAGAAGAACTAGTTGATGAAATTCTGCTATTCCTATTAAAAATGAAGTCAAGTTAAATTAAAATGGACAAGATCACTAAGGGAAACATGCGGGGGAAAGATTAGCAACATGAAACCTAGACGCACAATGTCATGACTGTGATAGGAAGGCCCTTTTTCCTCAAAGTATTAGTGCTGAAGTAGGAATAGACAAACCAAGGAAGCATTTCACACAGATAATTTTGCTTTTTGGATTCATTATCCTAACATGTAGCAACTGGGGCTCTGCTTTGGAGGCTATGATCACATCTTACTTATTAAGAAAGTTTTCAATAAAAGAAATCAACAGATATTTGGCTACTATTATTTGTATTATATATACTTAATTAATAGCTTTTTACTATGCTATTCTGGTGTCTGTTACAGTTGTAAAAATTCAGTATGTGTAAATTTGTGTCCAGTTGTATTACTGCCAGCGGAGGCAGCAAGTATTCTGATCTACTGAGATAAAGGATCCAACAGCCCTTTTTTTCCTTCTTTGATAGTAATCCTCGGTGTGCTGGTGATTCACAACTACAGGTACTCGTTAACTTACAACAATTCATTTAGTGACAACGGCATTGAAAAAGGTGAATTATGACCCTTTTACACACTTACAACCATTGCAGTATCATGTGATCAAAATTAGGATGCCTGGCAACTGGCTCATATTTATGAAGGTTATGTCCCAGGGTCATGTGATCCCCTTTTGCAGCCTTCTGACAAGCAAAGTCAATGGGGAAGCCAGATTCACTTAATAACTGGATTACTAACTTAACAACTGCAATGATTCACTTGACAACTGAGCAAGAAAGTCATAACATGAGGCAAAACTCACTTAACAAATTTCTCACTTAGCAGTATAAATTTTTGGGCTCAGTTGTGGTTGTAAGTGGTAGACTAACCTGTATATCTAATAACCACTTAGGGTTATTTGAGTTTCACATTGGTCAGATGAGTCCAGAGAAACTTTTTTAACAGTCAGAGTTTGAATTAATGTCATATATTTATGTAAATGACATTTTTGACTTTCCACCGTTACCCATCAAGGAATAAAAAAAATCCTTTAGTCCAAAGAATTAGTGAAAGCTTATTAAATGTTGGCATATCAGTATCTCCTCAGAGCTGTTTGAAATATAAAATGCTGTAGAATATAAACTATATATGTTACCCAGTTGAAAAGCTATCGACTGGTTTTTTTTAGTTCATTACTAACCAGTGATTTAATTTATTAATTGATTGAAATGCCGGTGATGAATCACCCCAAAGCTTTAGCAATTTGGTTTCCTCCCCGCTCAGCCATAAATCTTGTTAAGTGTCCTCAGGGTATTTACTTTCAGCATGCTGAATCTGACTGGGCTGGGTGGGTTAATAAGCAAAGGGATAATAAACAAATGCCATGTGCGGCTAGGATTGTATTTGCTAAAAATTGGAAAAATGAGAAAATACCATTACAGGAAGAAATTATTAAGAAAATATTGGAATGTGCTGAGATGAGCAGATTGACATTTGAAATTAGAGAGCAAGAGGATAAACAATTTTATGAAATTTGGGATCTTTTTTATAAATGGCTAGATGATAAAATACGACAATAGAATATTTAGAATGTTAGAATGTTTTGCTATTATTTTGTTATTTGACATTATATTTATAAAAGGTTTTTTAAGGATTGATATGATATGAGGATAGGATTTGTTATAGAATAAATTGGTTTAAGGTATTGTTAGCTCATAAAGCATGAATGATTAAAAATATAGTCAAAAACTTCTTTTTTTTAGTGATATTGGGATATATAAGTTTGGATTGACAATATGAGTTGTTATGTAACATAATTGTAATTGAGACTACAGAATGAATGCACAAAAATGATGAACCAACTGACACACTTGATGTACATATGAGAGTTGATGTTTTTATGTTTTGTTTGTTTTGTTTGTCTGTAGAAAATTAATAAAATCTTTTTCAAAAAAAAAAAATAAACAAATGCCATGTGATATCCTAGGAGGAGTCACAAACTGCACATATACTAAATAAATCATTTAAGAGATGCTATAATGCAGGAGAGATGCTTTAAGATCTGTGGACTTCAGCTCCCAGAATTCCTGAGCCAACGTGGCTGGCTCCAAAATTTTGCGACTTGAATTCACAGATTATAAAGGGTTCATTCATAGTTGTCCACTCCTGCTCTAATGCAAGACATGCAGAAGTCCAACAAGGATCATAACATGTTAGAGTCTTGTTTGGAATGATGAGGAGGTCCATTTCATAGTTGTAGTCACAATGCATTACCTACTAATCTCTTATCTGTGATTTAAATGCAAACTGTTGTCCTCAAGTTCTTCAGAAGTCAGTCGTGCCAATGAGCATCCATATCAATTCCTTCTAATGCCGATACATTTGTTCAGTAAGGCCAAAATCCAATTCAGTACCAGTCTTAAAAAATCTTTAACAATGACATCCAAAAAGTTCATATATGTGAATATATTTTCTAATGTGTAAATGTTGTGCAGTTACAACTGCTGTGAAAAGCAGCAGCTTAAATGAGATAATAGGATATTTTGTTTCCAGAGATAAAAATTAAAGAGCCATTTAGTTGAATTGAAATACTGTAAGTATGTCAAATTAATTGAATTATTCTGAAATAGGTTTCATTCCCAAGAGCCAAATTAGACATGATCCATTATCAGAATCTGAAGATTCTTCAGGAACCCAGAAAAAACAGAGAACCCTATCCTTTTGGAGGGGAACAAAACATTGGCAACTTTGGGCCAGTTACTCTCAGCCCAACCCACTTCACAGGGTTATTATGGGGAAAATAGGAGGAGGAAGGAACATTATGTTCACTGCCTTGAACTATTTATAAAAGTAATAAAGGCAGTATTACAAAATCTAATAAATCTAATTTTAAAAATATTTTTATAATTTCCATGAAAAACGGGGTTTTTACATATCTGTTGATTATGAACCATCAAATCAGGGCATAATCTTGCAACCACATAAGTAGGTTTTCTCCAGGATGTTCTGTCCCAACTTGGCTCAACTGGTCTTCCAATAGTGCATCCATTATTGCTATATACACCTTTCTGCTTGTCATCCTCCTCTTTTTTTCTACCTTTCCTAGCATTATAGACTTCTCCAAGGAGCTAAGTCTTTGCATAGTATGTCCAAAATATGATAATTGAAAAATTGGTTACCATGCATTAAAGGAAATATTAAATTCATTAAAGAAGTGGCATGAAGGCATATGAGAGTCAGGAAGATACAAATAAAATGTGTCTGATCTCTCTGTTTATATGTATGCATAGCAGAGTTGGTGACATAAAATCCGCAAGTATCATTGTGCCATGAAATCCATCAGCGGATTCCACAAATTAAATTAAAATTACACTTTTAATAATAGCCTGATATAAACTCTAATAAAATTTTGATCTTTTTCCATGAGAACAACAAAACACAATTTTCTGCAAGAACAGCAAACATTGATGAGATGTCAGCCTTTTCACATAATATTATTGGAAATGGAGTGTGAATTCGGTGATAAATTTGCTGAAGTCTGGCAACGTTTGATCATCTTCACTTACATTGTCAAATATGATCATGAAGTGATATATGAGAGAGTTGCTGATCTCTTTTTAACAGATGTACACTCCAGTGAAGTATTTAAGTAAAAGAATTGTTACTGGTTTTCAGGGAAAAATATATGTAATTTTGCCAGAGTTCCTCATGAAGAAAATGTACTTGATGTGCTGCTCAAGCTCACAGATTCAGAGTCTTGGGGTAAATTGGCAAAGCTTGATGAGAATATAGCAGAGCCAGATTTGAATTACCTAAATTGGTAGATTATCTTCTGATCATTGAAATCTATAATAAGGTAAGCTGTTTTTGTTTCCCTGAGTAATCTTCCCCATGCAGAAATGGCTTCATAGAATATGGTTTAAAAATGATTATGAATGAAATGTGGGTCTTTTATCACATTCTGAAGGAACCATTCAACTTATTGCTGAAGTCATGGCAAGGAAATCCACCCATGATGACCATACCTCTAAGGCAGATTTTTTTTTTTTTTGCCCCTTCTCATTTTTATCACTTTCAACAAAATGTAGAAAATATCTTAGGTGATTTTCTAAATCTAGTACGTTGTTCATTTGACTGTGGCAGTGAGTAAATTGAAATGTAAGTTTAAATATAATGCCATTCCTGATTATTGAAGAATAGCGAAATAAGTCGAATAGTATTGTTGAACACCCTGAACAGATTTGACTGTAATATTTTCATTCCTTTGATGTCAGTCTTATAGCTGTCAACCTCACCAGGTAGACAAGATCAAGAATTATCTCCACGGAAAGGCTAAGACTAGTTTTATTAAGAATGACCGAAAAACAGAATCTGATTGTGCTGTACTTCTTCCTCTTCTATACCCACATGAAAGAGAGGGGTCTGTTTGAACCACTTCCAGATAATCTGTCTGTTTTGGATTTAAGATAAGCTTATTCCCTTATTGCTTTCATGATGGAGTTTGCATATCTCCACCAAGATGAATCAGATATCCTTACTTTCTCCAATAACTGATACTTCCTCATGGGGTCTTGAGGTTTTATCTGAGTAACAATCAGATTCATGCTGTCTTGCAACATTCTTCAACCTAGTGCTGATTAGTAATTATGGGAGTTGGATTCCAAATATGTCTGGCGGACACAAGATTGAGGAAGCTGCTATCTGATCTCTCTGTAAGGCTACTGAGGGACATCGACTGGAAATCTCCATTGATGCAGAGCTGATTTGTTGATTTGGGATGGACAGGATAGATAACTTGAAAGAGATCTTCGTGGTCTTGTAGTCCAACCTGCTGCTCAAGCAGACGACCCTATATCATTCTGGACAAATGACTGCCTATCTCTTTTTAAAAATCTCCGGTGATAGTGCACCAACAGCTTCTGAAGGCATTCCATCCCACTGATTAATTATTCTCACTGTCAGGAAATTCCTTCTTATTCTAGGTTGGTTCTCTTTTTGATAAGTTGGCTGGCAGGGTCCAAGAGAAGGGCTGCCATGGCTTTTTCCTTTTGGGATATCTTTATCCCATTGATGTATGGTTGGTTCCCATCCTTCTGACCTTCTGTAAGGGCCTGAAGTGCTGGCTTTCTCAGATGGCTTAAGGCCCCAACAGGCAACCCCATCTTGGAGATGGTTAATGAATTAACAGCCAATCCCACCTTTCCCCCCTGCAGCCTGCTCATTCCTTCTCCATCTTTTAACTATAATTCTATTTTTCATTGTAATTTCCATGTTAATTGTTTCAAAAGAATTGGTATGTCAACTCACCAAGCTTTCCTGACCTGCTCCCAAGATGCCATAGGCAGAGACTGGGAATCGCATCTCGCAGCTGCACCAAGGAATTCACACCAGTCAAAACAAGACACAGCCTAGCCAGGCCAAAGCCAAGGCCATCTCCACGGAAACCCACAACAGTTGGAGGGAGTGATTTCTACAACCCACAAAATTACTTCGTTGGGGAATGTGACTTGTGACACTCACTGGGGCAAGGGGGAAACAGAGCCGGGGCAAGGCACGAATTGGGTGATTTTATGATTTTAATGCTTGTAAACTACCCAGAGTCATATGAAATGAGATGGGCGGCAAATAAATTTAATAAACAAACAAACAAGTTTCCATCCATTACTTCTTGTCTTGCCGTCAGGTCTCTGGAGAATAGGTTGTTCCCCTCTTTCATGTGGCAATCCCTCAAATATTGGAAGACTGCTATCATGTCAAGAATAAAGTTTTCCCTAACTGCATTATATTTTGGAATACTTTATAAGGTGAAATTTATAAAGCCCCAGTTTGCTGGAATCTAGTAAGGAACATTTTTATCATATAATTCTTTCTGCTTGGGGGAAAGATTTGTTCTATGTTTTATAGCCCAGAAGAATGATAAGAGGCTTGATTGAGATCTGCTATAACTGAGATGAGATTTCAAATAAATCCTTTTTTATTAGATTTGAAGAGTGATGTTGCAATTGTTTGTATTTCCAACATTTGATAACAACTTTCCTATGCTTATTAAGTTGGCACTAAGAATGCAGGAAAATATCTCACTTTCATCAAAATGCAGTTTTGTATGTAATGTTAGAAACTTACCAAGAAGGTTCAGTTTATAACTCCCAGCAACAAGGGGTAATTTTACAATGTTATAAGGCTATTAATTATTTTAGCCTTTTAAATTATAACGAGCATTTATCTGGCTTTGCTCAGAACGTTATGTTATTGTTGGAAAAGCTTTTAACATCATAATGCATTAACTACACAATTTTAGACTTTTATTTTCTACAAATGTTATTAACATCTATTTGGCTTCACATAGTTTTCTGATATCGCCTTGTAATTATTTCATTCACAATTTGGATATTTTCTGACCATGTTCAGAAACAATGTTTAAGTAATGGCACAAAAATGAGTATTGAGAATATGAAAAAAAATGGATACAGTATCTGGGATTTTGTTATATACTTATGGATTTTTTTGTATTTTATATTTATATTTGTGGGATTTTTTTGGAAATTGATAATAGAGAAAGGAAGAAAAGAACAAAGCTAAGTACTGTATAAACCAGGTTCTGCTTAAAGAAATGTAGAAATCAAATTCAATTCCTTATGAATGAAAAAGTTTGATAAAGGCCACCTACTTTTGATAAGACTTATTTTATTAAACTCTTCTGAATAAAAGCAGAATACTTGGTTTGAAATATCTTCTTGTAATGTTACTCAAAATTTGTGATAATTTTTACCTATTTGAATATAAATCCTTTTGTGAAAAAACAGCTCATAATTTCACAGGCAGTAGGTGTGTGCAGTATACCAACACATATGGAGAAGCAGGATAAATAAGAAATACGATACATAATGTATTTCTTAGGATACATAAACAACTGGAAGAAAAGGGAAGTGGACAGTTTGGTTGTATAAGTTACTTTTTGTATATGCAGCCATTGATATATATTTATTTTTTCTTTTTTAGTACTCATAAATAGCAGTAAATAATAATACAACATTATTTACAAACAGATACATTGAACTTAATTGAAGATTAATCTTATCAATGTCATATTAAAGCATCAATTATATAATGTAAGCAACTTTATAGTCATACTTATATGGGAAATTACGTTTAGCTTTGATACAAATTTTCTATTTTTAAAGGTCTAACTTATTTTAATCACCACAGTATTCATGTACTGCTGTACAAAACAATTTGGGGAAAATAATTATAGTTTTGTTTAGACAATTTCTAGCCTGCTTTTCATCATTAAACACAAGTGCAAAGCAGAATATAACTCATTAAAACAAATAATTAAAATAAATTATGGTGTCTCTCTGTGTGTTTATACAATTATGATCCACCGTAATTTTTTAAAATGTACCTGGGATAATAAGATTGCATAACAAAAGTACAGGGTGACTGTTAAACCAAAGCTTAGATAGACAGGTATCTCTTAAGGTTACTTCAAAAGTTTTAAGGTCTTGATATCAGTCATACCCCAGCAGGAGGGAAAAGCCAAAGTCAGGATTTTTCACAGAGAACAAGACCATCTTCCTTAGATCTCTTCTGATAAAAAGCAAATGGTGGCCAAGTTTCTCTATTAGATAGCTAATTCTTAAGTTGTATACAGGTAGTTCTCAACTTATGATAACAGTTGAGCTCAAAATTTATGTCACTAAGTGAGACATTTGTTGAGTGAATTTTGTCCCAATTACAACCTTCCTTGCCATAGGTGTTAAGTGAATCACTGCAGCTGTTAAATTAGTAACACGGTTGTTAAGTGAATCTGGCTTCCCCACTGACCTTGCTTCTCAGAAGGTTACAAAAGGTGATCACATGATCTTGGGACACTGCAACCGTCATAAATATGAATCAGTTGCCAAGCATCCAAATTTTAATCATGTGAAAAAACTATCATGTCACTTTTTTCAGGGATGTTGTAACTTCAAATGGTCATTAATTCAACTGTCGTAAGTCAAGGACTACCTGTAGTTATTTCTGCATACCACAGAGTACAAATACCTCCATGAACTTTGAAAATAAACTTCCGAATGGGTAAAATGTTTTTATGAGAGATTTGTAATTAATACTGGGGAAATTATTTTAAAAGGACCTCCCATTCAGAGAAGAGTAATCTTGTGTCACATAACCCATTGGCTCTTCAGATTTCTGGTTTAAAGTAGCAAGAGTCTTTTTAAAAAGGGGATTCACATTTTATTAAAGGATGCAGTAATTCTACTAGTAGTTTGAAAAACATTAAAGCAAAACATCTTCAGGGTGCAATTCACTGTCAGTGATGTTTTGAAATATAACATCCCTGACTGTGTGTCAGACATGAGGATCCTTGATGCTTGCAGAATATGTAGTGTAACTTTTCACACAATGTTGCATCTATTCTAAACAGTGAAGTGCTTAGCCTTCTGTTGCAAGGGCATGTTGAGAAAATTAACACTGAGACTGTGGCTGGACTTTGTACACCACACAATACAAGGAATGATTTTGAAAGTTTTTGAATTTACTGTCATGTTTTACATACTGCATTTTGTTTTAATTTCTGTAAGGATTCTTGAGTGATTATATATGCAGAAAGGTAGAGTACACATTTAATTTTTAAACATATATAAATAATATAAAATTGTGTGAGTGTGTGTGTAATCTTTCTGTATATATAATTTTAAAAGCATCCTTTTTATTATCAAACTTACATTATTCTGCTATTTCTGTGTTTGAATGTAGAATTAAAAACATGATTCAACAACCTTTTCATGTTACGGGCACCACTGTGGTAAAGGAAGCAAAACAATTTTAAAAGCCTGGCCCAAATTTCATAGAAACATAGAATGTAAACATTGGAAGGGACATTGAAGGTCATGTAATCTGATTCCTTGCACAGTGCAGGAATCCCCCTGCTGCACCATCCCTAGCAGACAGCCCACGTTGCCCCTCTATAAACATCTCCAGTGAAGGAAAGTCTACACCTACCAAAACAGTCTTCTCCATTAGTTAGGGTCTTACCATTAGGCTATTTTCCTGATAGTCCTATCAAAAAACTTCTTCCTTGCAATGTAAGCCTGACTTCTGGAACATCTATGAACAATTCTTCATTATCCAGAGTGGAGCCCTTCTTGAAGACAACTGTCATACCTTCCCACAGCCTTCTCTGTCCCAAGCTAAATACCCCCATATATCTATAATACTTAGCCTGTGACCAGAATACAATATAGCGGTTCTATTATTTTCAACAATTTTGAAACTATATTTCTATTGATGCTGCCTAAAATGTAATAGTGCAAAAGTGTTCACTTGAAAGAAATCAAGAAAAGGACTGCAATACCAAATCTGGTGAGACTTTAAGATCTCATGGAACTCTATGTAAGAATGCAGATGTTATAACATATGATTAACACATAAGACCATGGGTGCCAAACTCAAGGCCTGGGGGCCGGATCCAGCCTGTGGGGTGCTTAGATCTGGCCCACCGGACCACCCGGGAAATAGTGAAGGACCATCCCATGGTGCCTCTCCCAGAAAAACAGAGCTCGGAGAAGGCCACCCGCAGATCCCCCCAAGCTCTGTTTTCACTGGGAGAGGGTTGCAGGAGGCCAATGCAGCTGAAAACAGAGCATGGCAGCTTGTTTTCGCTGGAAGAGTGCTCAGGCCACCACAGGTGCCCCCAATATGAGTGACATCAAATTGGCTATGCCCACCTGGCCATGCCCACCCCAACCCCCTAAGCTCAAACACAACCCTGATGTGGGCCTCAATGAAATCGAGTTTGACACCCCTACATAAAACAATGGACAGTTAAAACTTTGAAAATATACATTTAGGATGTATGATGTATATGTGTTATATAGTATCAGCCTTCAAGAATCTTTCTTCTGCTTGTCTTTCCGGCTGCCATTGTAATGGGGGGAGGGAGGATGAATTGGGCTTGTTGTGGGGGAGAAGAGTGCTAGAGGCTTTAATTGGTGAAATGTAAAACTTTTTCTTGTTTATGCTTACTTGCTTACTGCGTAGCTGCAGCATCTTATCTATCCAGGCCAAGGTCAACGGCCAAATATCTGAATCACCACCTGAAGATATACCCCACATGACATACACATCTCAGATTGGATGGTCAGTTTGAACTATTGTGGGTGGGAATGTTGCCATAACTTTGTATATGTGCACCTAATGCCTCAGATCTTGAATTGTTTTGGTTTCCTGTAAAAGTCCTTTTCTCTATAACAATGGAGTCCAATAGTTTATTTCTTGGATTTTGAATGGAGCTTCACCTGACATATAGTATGTTCACAGTTAGGCTTTAAAATCCTTTTATGGAATCTAATATGTTTATATGTTGCATTTTCCTTCTATTATATGATAATCATATACCTGATTCTTCACGTCTAGTGCTAATTGCGCTAGAGATGTACTTTGCACTTCTTAATTCCCTTCCCTAGCAGGACAGAAGGTCAAAACATATTGCAGTGTTAGGAGCTGTCTTCTGTCATTTTTGCTTGCAGCTCTATGTTGTGATCACAAGTCTTCCCTGTTGATTTTCTTTAATAACACTGAAGTTTAGCTCTGTCTGGGCCATCTGATACTGTCAGACGTGGTGCCAAAAGCAGATGTGATTGTTCATGAAATGGCAGGTAAACATCTGACATTACTGTTGCTGAGAGCGTTAGTGTTACAGTAATGAAAAATAGCACTGTTTCGCTTAGGAATTAATATGATATTATGGACAATTATTTCATGTAGAGGAAGCAGTAAGGGGATAAGCAGTAGAGGAAGTTGTGTTTGTAGTGATTACTATTTCTCTACCAAAAATTATTCTGCTAACCCCGCTAACCTCTATTATCTATATCTTCTTTGGTGACTACTAAAAGGAATGGATATATAAGAATACAAAAAATGGATACATTTTAAAAAAAACCTCTCCCCACAAGATTTTTTGAGCCAGCATATTTAGCAGGCTGTTATGATAAATGCTCAGAGATCATTTCAGCCCAATGTGGCTTTAGCTCAGGCAGGAATAAAAATCTCAGCCATTTGGGAGGGAAAGGAAATTAACCTTGTCTCTGTTGTGAGATTGTGGCTAAAGAAAAACCACCAGGATTCAAAGTTGATCCAAGGAAAAAGGCTTTATTGGATATACATCTGCGCAGATGGGTTCCCCCCCTTGGCAGCTGGGATGAGGAACACAGAGCGTAGCATCTACTCTTATTTTTATACCATAAACTACCCCCCCTTCCCCATTATGCAAATGGCTTGGTTTACAATCTACCTTTTAGAACACAGGTTACAATTCATTACCTTATATGTGCATAGCACGCAGCGAATACCTCCCTAACACGAGGGCATACATCGACATATCATGCGCAAAGTGCATGATAGTTCAACAGTTCAATTGGTAACCCCCTACTTCAGAAACATTCCAAGGGAGTTCAATAGTTCCCAGCACTTCAAAGGCATTCCAAGATGGGTTGACATTTTAATTGGTGCCTTTTAACTGGTGCCTGGTACTTTCCTTCCTCACTTTCCTTCCTTCAAAGACATTTTCTTCAACATGAGATTTGAGTCATAAACTTTAATTTAACACTTCTTCTCACAATCCCCCCTCTTCTTGTTCCATCCTTGATTCAAACTCAGTTAATAACGAGTCTGCTGTCCACAAGTCTTTTTATAGCTTCTATAGTTTTATGTCCGGGGCAGATGTAAAAATGGTGTTTCTTTATGAATGCGTAATCGATGGTGGACAAGAGGACCCTTGCCAAGTCAAATTGCAGTTCTGGAAACCAAGTATTGGGGGTCTCTTTCCGCTAGTCCAATTGACTATATCTGAATGGGGTTGATGTGAATTCCCGCTTCCCCAGGAAGTTCCCAGTCCTAGTCCTAGAATAAAGACAATTAACTCAGTCCAGAGTTCAGACTTCTTCATCTTTTTAAAGTGAGCTTCAGCGGCTGACCGTCCACTGAACTGCCCTCCAAGGTCTTTCAGATTCCGGTATCCTTTTGACTCTGCTGTAATGCGTCCAGCCTCCTTCCCGAGTGCGAACTGCAGATTCAGTTGTCAGCAGCACCTGGTACGGGCCTTCCCAGCTAGGTTGCAGCTTCTCATTTTTCCAAGTCTTTATCAGAACCCAATCTCCAGTCTCAAAAGGATGTTGGCTCTCAGCAAGAGGTGGTCGTTGCACCAATAGTCCCTGTTTATGGAGAGAAAACAAAGACCTGGACAGTGTCTGCAAATATTTTCTCAAAAACAAATCTTTAAATTCAGGAGTTAGATTCCCTATTTTTGCCAAGTAAGGTTGCCCCATTAGCATCTCGAATGGAGAGACCCCAGTGTAGTCACAAGCAAGTATTTCCATCTCCCCCCCCTTTCTGGTAATTCGGTGAAATCAATCTGTAGTCTCTGGAAAGGCCAGCCCACTAGGGGTCGCCCTCCCATTTCTTTTTCCTTGCTGCTTTCTTGTTTACTTTCAAACATATCAAGCATTTCCAACAGATGCTCTGGGCTAGTGTCCACATTTTCTCAGCGTACACCCTTCTTTTTCCAAATCATCTTTCTCTTTTCCCTCAGGTTTCCAATCTTCATCCTCTTCCATTTCTAGCAGGGGAATTGATGCCATTACCAGCTCTATTCCCCTGCAGCTTCTTTCGCCCACTTGTCTGCCCACCTGTTCCCAACTACCTCTGGGGTGTTCCCTTTCTGATGAGCATTCACATGTACTATTGCCACTTGATTTGGCAGTTGCAGGGCCCCCAAGGGCTGTTCCACAAGCTGTAATTGTTCAACTTGTTTCCCATCAGCCTTGATAAAACCCCTCTCCTGCCAGATCTTATCAAAGGTATGGACCACACCCCAGGCATATTTGGAATCAGTCCAGATTGTCACATCAACTCCTTCAGTCAACTCCAAGGCCCTCTTCAGAGCAAACAACTCCCTGACTTCCTTTTTCCTTCCTCAACCCTGCTTGATCCATCCACAAACCATTTCTCCCCTTCCTTCAGAGGAGTCTCTTCCAGATCCTCCCTCACCTTTGTCATTAAATCTACTTGCAACAAACAATCATGGTCCTCAGCTTCCCACTCCTGTCTTCTTCCTTCCAAAAATGGTCTCATATTTGAGAATCTGCCCTTCTGTCATCCAAGTTGTTGCCAACTGACTTAACACAGAAGTGACCTGATGAGGAGAATGCACCACAAGCCCCCCCAAAAAAGGTTAACTTCCTGCTCTCTACCACTAACATAGCTGTAGCAGCCACAGCCTGCACACACACCGGCCATCCTCTCACCACCGGCTCCAGAGTTTTGCTCAGAAAAGCGATGGGATGGTATTGCCCCCCCCTTCTGCGCCAATACTCCTAGTGCCGTTCCCTGAGCTGCTGATACATGCAGATGAAATGGGAGCTTCAAATTGGACAAAGCCAAAACTGGTGTGGATGACAGTGCCTTCTTCAAAACTTCCCATCTCTCATCATCTCCCTCTAACCATTCTATACTCTCTCCTTTCCCTACTAGCTTCCTGTGCAGGAATTGAGCTAACACAGTGTACTGGTCCACCCAGACTCTGCAATATCCCCAAAATCCCAGAGCCTTCCTGACTTCTGTCTTATTTCTGGGGGGAGCCAGGCTTATGATCCCTTTCACCCTCTCAGGATCCAAGGACCTTACCCCCTGCTGAATATAATGCCCTAAATATTTCACCTTCTTTTCCACAAACTGGATTTTTTCCCTTGAAACTGTCAATCCTTGCTCCTTCAGCCAATTTAGCAAAGCCACAGATGCTGCTCTAACCTCTTTTTCTTTCTCCCCAGTCAGCAACAAGTCATCCACATATTGAATCAACATAATCCCTTTTCCTTTTTTAAAGGACACTAACTTTTCTTTCAAAGCCTGTCCAAACAGCAGAGGACTTTCAGTATAGCCCTGGGGAAGCACTGTCCACCTCAAGTTGCTGTTTTCTCCCAGTCTCAGGATCATCCCATTCAAATGTAAACAGGTCTCTACTTCCCTCCTCAAGGGGGCATGCCCAGAAGGCATCCTTCAGATCTATCGCAGTCACAGGCTTCAACCCCTCTCTCCCCCTTCTACTCATTGAATATTGTGAGGTCCAAAGCTTTGTCACCCCAGGCTGCACTTGAATCTTAATTGGCTGAATGTTCATTAGCCCTGCCTTCTCTCCTCCTGCCCAGACCTCATCTGAAATTGCTCTCTCATCTTCCACAGTCATCTTACACATCTTTACTCCCTTCCCGGTATCCCACAGCTGGATACCAAACACAGGCAATAAATCTCTCCCTAGCAAATTCACTCCAGAATCAGGAATATACAACACTTCAGCTTCAGTCACCACTTCATTCATCTCCAGTCTGATTTCTTCAAACACACTCACGTCCTGTGATTTTCCACTCACCCCAACTACTTTTATTACTTTCTTTGATCTATGTGCACCTTCTACCGGGTCACATACAGAAGTCCAGCTTGAGCCAGTGTCTATCAGGAACAGCCGCTCTTGACAGTTAGGACCCACTAAAATGTTTACCAGTGGCTCCCCGCAGGTCCTCTTAAAGGAGCCGGAACAGCCCTAATCATCATACAATGCATACTTCCTCTCCTCCCGGTTGGTAGCACACTCGTGCACAAAGTGACCTTCCTTCCCACACCTGTAGCAACTCCTATCCGTTCCAGGCTGTCTCATTCCCATGCCTCTTCCTCTGGAACCTCTTCCTCTGCCCCGGAATCCTCCCTGATTGTATCCCCCCAAATTCTCTCTCCTTTCTCCAATTGGACCCTTCCCAAAATTCCCACCTTTGTTCATCTCATTTTTTGCTGCAGCCTGTACAGCTGCAACCATTATCTGTGATTTCTGTTTGGTTTTTACTGTGTCTCTGTTCACAAAAACTTGTTGGACTGCTTTCAGGAGATCAACCATTCCCACTGCTCCCCAATTATCCATTTTCTGAATTTTCTTTTGGATGTCTGGCCAGGCTCCAGTCACAAACTGCATTTTCAGCATGGCTTCAAAAGCAGGTGTGCTAGGGTCTACTCCTAAATACTTGACCAGGCTTTCCCGGAGTCTGGTGTAATAATCTCCAGGGGATTCATCTTTGTCTTGGTTTACTTCAAAGCTTTAGTTAAATTTTTCCCTTGTGGGACTGCCAATTTTATCCCCTCCATGATCATTGCTCTCATATTCCGCATATTATCCCTACCCTCTTGGGTGTATGGATTCCAATCGGGAACAGCTATGGGGAATTTTTGATCTGCCGGTACAGCCCCTGCCCGACCCTGATGCCTTGCATCCCAGACTTTCATTGCAGAGGTCCGAATGAGGTTCCGTTCCTCAGGAGTAAACAGGTGCCCCAAAATATACATCAACTCCTGATATGTGTAATCATTCGGGCCCAACCATAGTTCGAACTGTTCGGCCACCTCATGAACATTTTCATGAAGTTTTGGAAGAGTCTTTTTCAATTCTCGCAACTCGGCTGGTTTTATGGGGACAGCCACAAAGACTGTCACCGGATTGCCTGCTGCATTGATCCCATTAGGGACTTCCCTAAGAGGAAATGCATCCACTTCAGGTTTTTCTCTGAATGGAAAATCCTGAACACTTCTCTTTAATCCTTCCGCTTCTTTTCTCTTCTCAGTCGTGGATAAGGGGGTGGCTGAGGAGGGGGTTGTGCCACCGGCAATGGCGGTGGTGCCATAGGAACATTGGCGGGTGCATTATTCAAATGGGGATTTGCGGGCGGCGGACTCTGCAGCCAATCATCCGTCTCACTCTCATTGTCTCTTCTGTTGAGACATGTATTGACCCTCGATTGGAGGGACAGGACCTTCAAATTTCACATGAAACCATACATCTATGTATGCAATTTGATGGTCATTTTGTGTTGGAGAATATAATTTCTTAATTGAGTCATCCAATAGATACTGGTTTCCCCCTCAGGACTCCAGTGATATGGAAATTTAGGATCAATCAAAGGGTATTTTGGCCATCAGTCTCGACAAAGATAAATCATGTTTTTCTTTTCGAGATGTCTGGTGAATTCTTTAGATTCGGGGAGAACCACTGCTGGAGTAGCTGTCCCAGAGGCGAATCTACTGGAATTGGTTTTCTGCCATTGTTAAATCTTCCCTGTCCCAGACAGGCTTCTTCCCGGTCTCCAAGACCCTCACTCTGTCCCTTTCCCATCTCTACTCTTCCAGACTCCCAGAGTCTTGACTCACCAGTCCAGTCCTCCAGCAGACGCTGGATTCCCCCAGGGAGTTTAAGGACCCCTCTCTTTCAAACTCCAAAGCCCAATCCTCCAGCAGACACTGGATTCTTCCAGAGAGTTTAGGGACCTCTTTCTTTTGGCTACAAATGAAAGGAACAAATTTTACCTGATCTGATCACTCCTGGACTTTCCGCAGTCAGTCAAAGGATGTGTGGGCGTCCCCAACTCAGATCGATTTCACAAACTCTCAGCCGGCGTTTCGTCTCAGTTCTTTTTCCAAGGATCGTCTGGATTCCCAGTCACCTCGGGAGTCTGACCGAATTCGGGGAGAGGTGCCTCTCAATGGGAGGTTGTGGCCACTCTCTTACCTGGTCCCCGCTTTCCAATCGACCACCGTTGAGGATCCCGGACGAGCCTCCAAATTGTGAGATTGTGGCTAAAGAAAAACCACCAGGATTCAAAGTTGATCCAAGGAAAAAGGCTTTATTGGATATACATCTGCGCAGATGGGTTCCCCCCCTTGGCAGCTGGAATGAGGAACACAGAGCATAGCATCTACTCTTATTTTTATACCATAAACTACCCCCCCTTCCCCATTATGCAAATGGCTTGGTTTACAATCTACCTTTTAGAACACAGGTTACAATTCATTACCTTATATGTGCATAGCACGCAGCGAACACCTTCCTAACACGAGGGCATACATCAACATATCATGCGCGAAGTGCATGATAGTTCAACAGTTCAATTGGTACCCCCCCCACTTCAGAAACATTCCAAGGGAGTTCAATAGTTCCCAGCACTTCAAAGGCATTCCAAGATTGGTCGACATTTTAATTGGTGCCTTTTAACTGGTGCCCGGTGTTAAGGATACACACCCTAGCAGAATGTGCAACGGCAGTCTAGCAGGTAGACAAATGATGTGAGATAAATATTGTTGTAGTTTACGCTCAGTAAGACAGATACACTGTGCCAGTTAAATAGTTTTTTATTCCAGCAAGAGTTATAGCATAGTCAAAACAGTCCATATGTCATAAACTAGTTCAGTCCATCCAGGGATTAATCAGTTGCAAAGTACAGTGTTGAAAATAGAGGTCAGTAAACTTACAAATAATCAGTCCAGAAATATATCTCTTTTGCAGTCAGAGATATGAAGAAAATCAAACCCCTTTTCTTCTCTCAGCAACAGCAGGGAAACACATGCAGTTATCACCCTCAATCCAACATTGTCAGTTATCCAGTAAAAGCCAGCAAACAGTGTGCTCTCTTGCTCCCTCTTATGGTGATTTTACAACCGCACCCAAAATACATGTTTTGCAGTTAAAGTGATACACACACTTAAACTCACTAACATAGTTTATATATTATTTTTACCCAAACTAAGTTAGGTAACCAATGTTATCCCTAACACCTGGTACTTTCCTTCCTCACTTTCCTTCCTTCAAAGACATTTTTTTCAACATGAGATTTGAGTCATAAACTTTAATTTAACACTTCTTCTCACACTGTGATTAAAAGGCCATCTTGACTTTCTATTTTCCATATAAAGTGTCCAAACATAATGATGGGGAGGGAAGACAAATCAAGATTATAATTTGGTTTCTCTCAGTGGTGGGATTCAATTTTTTTTTACTACTGATTCTGTGGACGTGGCTTGGTGGGCCTGGCAGGGGAAGGATACTGTAAAATCTCCAGTCAGAAGTGGCATTTGCCGGTCCTCCAAACTACTCAAAATTTCCGATACTGGTTCTCCAGAACTGGTCAGAACCTGCTGAATACCACCACTGGTTTCTCTCCTACACATATATACACAATCCATGCCATATTATACATCATAAAGAGTTTCTTTTTTAATTTTAAATTGACATTGTATATGTTCTAGAAATTATATGGTTGTACATTTTAGCCATGTGCATCCTCAAATGCTGGCATTTTTTTCTATTTTTCCCCTATTTATTTTATTTAAAATAACATCTGTCCTGAAGCTTTGAATATTATTCTGTGTAATTTTAATTGGTCTTAAAAAAACATACTTTTTGAGGCTTTTTTAAGGCTCAGCAAAATCATGAGAAAAGTCAGGCTGCTCTGTCAAGTAGTGGGGAGATGCAGTATTTGCATAAAGTGTGAAATGCTTCTTCCAGATCATTTTCGAAGGATGCTATATTAAACACAAATATTATCCTGTCAATGTTGAACAATTTGCTTTGTTCCAGTGTAGCTGCACATATGTTTTAAATTAACTAACTAAAAACTTTTACTTTTCCTAATTTTCCTCATTACAAAATCAGGAAATGTCTGTTGTGATTCTTAGGTCCTAAGCCTGGACTGTTGAAAAAAATATGAAAGGTGGTACAGTAATTATCCTTTGTGTACATTTTTTAAAAAAATTTGGAAGTGCTAATGCCAACATTATCAATTTGTCTTTCAAAATCGTGACACTGAAATAGTGTGATATATTTTGCTGGTTTTGTTCATCTTTATTTTTTATTTTTATTTATTTATTTGATTTGTCAATCTCTTACAAGATAATAGGTATAAGTACAAACATAGTTTTGAATACATGAAATGGATACATATAAGAAAAATAAAAAAGAAACAATAGGACAGGGACGGTAGGCATGTTGGTGCACTTATGCACACCCCCTACAGATCTCTTAGGAAAGAGGTGAGGTCAATAGTAGACAGTCTAAGGTTAAAGTTTGGGGGTTTGGGGAAGAAATCACAGAGTCAGGTAGAGTATTCCAGACATTGACCACTCTGTTGCTGAAGTCGTTTTTCCCCATCTCTTCACTAAATTGAATGCAGGGCCATTTAGAACTGTTGAATTTTGAGTACAGCCACCAGAGAACTGCAAAAACTAATCCCAAATAGTTTTTATTTTATTTGGGGATTGCATTGCATTTTATTTCATGCATGATTGGAGAATAATCCTAATAGCTATATTTTAATTTTATTTATGCTTGGCTGCAAATGAAATGAAACCAGGTTCAGTTTTTGCCTTGAGCCACTTTTTGAAGTGTGGCCCTGATGTATCATTTAAAAGCCAAATTAGAATTCAGCCAGTTCCAATAACACCTGGTATATTTCACAAAAGAAACTCTTTTTGTTTAGCCCTTGTGTTTGGAATTAAGGAGTTAAGTAAAAAAGCTTCATAGAAAAATTAGATCAAAAGAGGCTTTTAAAAAGACAAAAGTGTGTTTGATGTTCTAGAACAGGGGTGGGCAAACTACGGCCCGTGGGCCACATCCGGCCCATTGGTCTTTTTAATCCGGCCCGCCGAAGATTGATACAGAATTAAGGTTTGATGTGAATGATTGAATGATTGCGTTCATTTGATTTTGACTTGTAATGACAGGCATTTCGACACCAGGTGACGGCCCGTCTGTCAAATTTTAAAAGTCAGTGAGGCCCCTGAGCCAAAAAGTTTGCCCACCCCTGTTCTAGAATCAGAACTGTTTCTGATTCTATAAGCTGTGTGGACTTCAACTCCCAGAATTTCCTGGCTAGCATGCTTAAACACAGCTTAAAGTTTCTGAGGTTGGGAAATACTATTTGAGAAAAGATTTATCAGCATGGAGACTAGAAAGAGAGACTGATAAATAAAATTATAAGTGACTGTCAGGTGATTATCAGTAGCAAGTGGCCATCAGCAGCAATTTCATTTCTGTTATTTGCCATCTGCAATTTCTGAGGAGTGGGCAGTGAAATTGTGAGGAAAGGGAGGAAGCAGCATCCCATTTCTTTAATACTGTGTATGTGACTGGACATCAGCACATAGATGTCTGCATTGGGAAAGCTTGATTATGAGCATCTACTTATACATTGTATTTCCAGGTGAGTGAGGGCAATGCTATAGTTGACCCAGAGCCATCATAGAGTTCACAGTTGAAGGCATAAGGAAATAATTGAAGGAAAGCATAAGGTCAATGAATTTAAAGAGTTGAAGGCATGGAGATAATGTACAATCATAACAGTTGATGAAGACTACCAAATGGAAAAAAAAAATAGAGTGGTTGAAGATGAGGGTATTTCTGGAATGGGATGCAAATCAGTGAGATGACTACCAGTATTTTATGTACATGTAATGAGGTATGTCAATTCTCAGTGAGGAAGAGAGAGATAGAAATAAATTATAACTCTAATTGCAGAATTATGAAAAATTGTGAAATGGCTAAATTATGGCATGGAAATGACACAGTGAAATGACACAGCGAAGAAGACTACAACTACAATCCTGGCATCCAGCTTCCCTACTGTTGACTTTTCCTTTTTTCCTTTTCTGGAGGTTAAGGTTAAGACTTGTTTTCCTATTCATAAGGCACTGTATATGTGTAGACAGTCTTAATTCTCTTATTGGATCTATCCATACTTAACTTAAAGTTGTTTATAACACTAAATACACAGAAAACATTTCTGTGCATTTAGTGAGAAGTGTTCAACTATACCATGCAGAGATTAGTAGGAAAGAATGGGCATTGGTAGAAGTTACCGTGAATGCCCTTTCTATCTATGCTGCAAGAGAACCCAGGGTGGGTTAACTCCTTCCCATAACGTCATTTAGCTGAGTCTGTACTAAGATATAAAAGCCAGCCCTGGAACAGACCCCAGCTTTGGCGAAGATACTTGACAGACTGAAAGGTGTCTCTGAAAGCACAAATGAATACAGAAATATGTCTTACCCTCTCCGGACGAATCAAGGGAGGGCCTGGGCTCTCTTGCAGCATAGATAGAAAGGGCGTTCATGGTAACTTCTACCAACGCCCATTCTCCTCCATGCTGCATCGAGAGCCCAGGATGGGACATACCAAAGCTTGTATGTCCATGGGTGGGTCTTTGTCTGGCTCATCACACCGACTGTGGAACCACTTGTTGAAGCACCCGTCTGCCGAAGGCTGCAGTCGCTGAGGCAAAGGCATCCAGATGGTAGTGTCTGATGAAAGGAGACAGGGATGTCCACGTGGCCGCATGACAAATCTCCTCCAAGGATGCTTCAGTTGCCCAGAAGTGGCCACGCTTCTGGTAGAGTGTGCCGTCAGACCTTGGGGAATCCGAAGGGCTGCAGCTTTGTAGGCCTGCTCAGTGCAAGACCTGACCCACCTGCTAATAGTAGGAGAAGAGGCCTTGTGCCCCAAGTGAGAAGGGAAAAAGGAAACAAACATGGCTTCCGACTTCCTGAAGGAGAAAGTGCGCTTAATGTATATTCTAAGAGACCTTCTTATGTCTAGCATGTGCCACTGCCACTCTAAGTCATGGTGCGGGAGAGGACAGAAGTCAGGCAACACAATGTCCTGGGACCTGTGAAACCAAGTGTTAACCTTCGGAATAAATGAATGGTCCAGATGGAGAACAACCCTATCATTGTGAAAGGAACAAAAGTCCTGTCTGATGGAAAGAGCAGCAAGCTCAGAAACCTCCTGGCAGAAGTGATGGAAACAAAGAACACTACTTCAGAGTCAGGAAACGGAGAGACACTGTTCTAAGGTGCTCAAAGGGGGGCTTCGTAAGGACATTAAGGATCATATGAAGGTCCCAGAAAGGATACCTGTGAACCATCGGTGGGTGCAGTTTGGAAGCCCCTTTCAAAAACCTCCTGACTGAAGGGTGATGGGATAAGGAAGGAAGCGAAACCATGAAAGGATTGAGGAGAGGTGCCTGCCTGCATAAGGTGTTGGAGGCCAAACCTTTCTCCAGCCCATGCTGAAGGAAGCTAATAACTTTTGCCAACTGGGCTGAAGCAGGAGAAGGACCCTCCCTGAGGCACCATCGGGAAAAAGCCTTCCAGGTGGCATCATAGATGTGCCTTGTAGAAGGTTTGCAAGATGCCACGATAGTGAGGATGACCCTTTCTGGAAGATCAGCCTTCTCTAGCCACTACCTCTCAAGTGCCACATGGTCAGCTTGAACCACTGGGGCTCTGGATGGAATAGGGCCCCCTGGTGAAGGGAGATTAGATGGGCTGGGATCCTCCAAGGAGAAGCCGCAGATAGGTTGACCAGGTCCGCAAACCAGGGCGTCCTTGGCCAATAGGGTGCCAGCTTGTTCCTCCAACATCTTCCAAATTACTACTCACAAGTGTTGCAATTTGGTTGTGGGAGAGAGCTGGCTCTTTTTTGTGTTGATGGAAAATCCGTGGCTCTGGAGATATGACAGGGTAATTTGCAGATCCCAATGGGCTGCATGGAGGACAGAATCAAAATGTTGTCCAAGTAGCATTGGATCCTCACTGGAATAGAAGCAGGCAATCTATTATGGAGTTGGTGCAGTCACTATATGGATACCCTTGTTAAAAAGGATGCTGCCGGACTGGTGATTGCGCTTGAGGGTCTGTTCAGAACATGTATCATCCAGTTTCAGGATATCTTCTGGCTCCGTGGGAATGCCAGAAGATGAGAACGAGGCCAGAACCAGAATGTCAACAGAAGGCACTGCCAGGGTATTGTCCAGAGCTGCGCTGACATTGTAGAAACGCTTATCCAGAGAAGATGGGCAAGGACCTGCCGAAGGGGAAGCGCACTGTTTCTTGACCTTGTCCCGGAACAAAATGGGAGAAGGCAAAACCTCTGCATGCACTAGGCTTGGAGAAGAGCAAGTCCCCTTGGCTAGAGGGATTTCCTTGTGGCTCAGGAGCCACTTCCTCCAGTGACAGCTTGGCAGTGACCAAAGCCTTGCTGAGTAATGGCATGAAGAGAGTAGGTTTGAAGACCAATGCAGAGGATGTCTGCTCTGTGTGAGAATCCTCTTCCTCTGAAAGATTTTGGTCAAAAATCTCAGCTTCTTCACACTCTGAACGAGAGGAGTAACTGTTCAGATGGTGAAGCCCTTCCTTCCTCATCAACCTCCTCCCATTCTGGTAGAGAAGAATGGACCCTGAGGTCCAGGGGCCTGTGTAAATCAGGGTGATAAGGCAAGGAACTTATAGACTGAGAAGGGAGAAGGGCCTGAAACCTTTCCAGAGGTCGAAGAATTGCTTGAAGCCTTCAGCCAGTTCCTGCCTAATGGCCAATGAGACAAGATCTTGGATATCCGCTGGTCTATGCTCAAAGGTAGAGGCAGAAGGCCAAAGGCCCACTGCTGTGGGAGTGAAGGTGGCTTCAGGCCTAGATTGAGGAGAGGTTCGAGGCATGGAGGGAGGGGGAGGAGCACAGGGCCCAGAAACCTGTTGGAAATAAGGCCCAGATCTGCTTAGATCCTGAGGATCTGATTGTACTACAAGAGCCTCAGGAGACCAGGATGGAGGATGGAAAGGCTCATAGATAACTTCTCCTCCCCTGGGAGGGCTTGGCTGGGGCCCACGAGTATCACCTGAAACATGCTGTAGTTGCACTGCCATCTGTTGAATAGTTCTGTTGAACTGCCTCTCTAGGGCTGCATGTCTGCACTTTTCTGCCCTCAACTCAGCCTGAGTTGCCTTCTTAGGGGTTGGAGCCTTAGCTCTGATTTTAGCAGCCACCTCCCTCCGGACTGATTGGGTACGTTGCCTGCATCTTTTTCTCTTATTGGGCTTAAGAGACTGTTCCACTGGGGGGGAAAGCTCTGCCTTACCCGTATCTTGCTCCATTTGTAGAATAAAGGCTCTTGCGATGGAAAGAAACTGTTTAGAAATTTTTAGTAAATCCTTTAGGGTATAAAATGGCCCCTGGGCTTACAAAATGGCCACTCACCTCGTGGTGGAAGGCTTCAATCCAAGATGGCCACTGACTAGGGGAAACAGGCTCTGAGATTGAAGAATCGCTCCTTAGGCTATACAGAGCCTCGAGCAAAGTCAGCAGGGAAAAACCCAGCTGCCGGCCACATGGTCAGCTGGCTTGCGCTCTTATTGGTTTGCTGATCATTTTTACGATCGCTCAAAACCGCAGGCGTGGGGGAGGTCTACAGACCCTGTCCAGCTTGCCTGCACAGAGCTCTGGTAATGCTACTCCCAATGTTGCAGGAGAGAGAGCCCTGCTCTCCTGGAAGAGCAGCTGCCCAGATCCTTGGGAGCTGCTTGAAGTGAGGAAAAAAGTACTGAAGATCGCTGGTGAGTGCTGTCTAACAGAACACTTTTAGAGACACAGCTACTGACTGAAAGGAGCTGAGTAAAAAGATGGGGTCTCTCCCGGGGGCTGGCTTTTATATCTTAGTACAGACTCTGCTAAATGACATCATAGGAAGGAGTCAACCCATCCTGGGCTCTCAATGCAGCATGGAGGAGAATGCAGGAAATCTTTGCAATACAGCTTTGGGATGGAATAAATACTCAATTGGTCTTTGGAGTTTTAATCCTCTGTGTCGATGTCCTAAATTTGTAACTATGCATTAATTGCATTCAAAAATATACTGCAAATAAGGCAAATATACTGCAAATAAGGCAGTCAACTTTCAATCCTTTGCGTTGTAAAATGGAAAAATACATTTTTACAATATTTAAAGAATCAGTCACTTTGGCTGTCCATAAGGCACAAAGGAACCATTTTTGTTCCACAAATTCTATAAAATGTCTTCTAATTTGTTTTACTACTAGCTAAACCATGCCATAAATATATTCCCAGTTATACTGCCAAATCGTCCAAGTCATATTTCTAATGACAAACAAATACAAGATAATTTAACACAGCTATTATACATAATGTTTCATATTGTTCATGTTTCATATTAAAAGAATTGGCATGTTATAGCACAGTACCTACTTGTACTCATTGTAAAAAAACCCAATCTTTTCCAAGTTCCAAAACTATATTTATTTTAATGTACTTCTTCCATTATTTATTCCATTTATAGTTAAAAAGGCAAATACTTACCCATGGTCCCAAGAGCAAAATACTTTGCATATTGGGTTAATTGGCTCAAGGCAATTTACTAACATTTCCTGTTATTAACAAAGAAATAGTCATCTATTTTTTTGCTTGAGATCATAGTTCTTCCATCATGGAGCTATTTTTCTTGTACTACAATGTGCTCTCTCTTTTTCTTTTCTTTTTCAAGGTATTGGAGGGAACCTCAGGAAGATGTTCAAGGACAGTGTGAGCCAAGTTTATTGTTGAAGAGACAAATTTAAAAGAACAAGTTAAAATAGATCTCCAGTAGAAGGTTATTGAATATTGCTTCCATTTTAGTGTGAATGTTTTTGCCTGGGTAAATAGAATAAGCCATTCCTAAGAAAACTGGAAAACTTAATTAATCCGGTTAGTTAGTTTGCTTCTGATAGGGCCTTTTTTTTTGGTAGTATGTAGCAATTTCTAGTACAATACTTTGCAACATTAAATAACAAGTCCAAAATAGAAAAGAATGGCCACACTCCATCTTCCCTAGGCATTACAGCTGTCAATGGTCTGCCTACAAAGAAAAGTTGTTAGACATTAAATGAATGCTGGGAGCCAGGTGCATCTTTGGGGACATTTGTTATAGTATGGGAGTCACTAATGAGAGAATATGCCTTTTAGCCCTTATATCCCTCACTTTAGAGGCTCCCTGGATGACTTGAGAGGACAAGCAGAATCATTATAGACAAAACAGTCTCAGAAATAATAGAAATAGAATTCTCTATTGGCCAAGTGTGATTGGACACACAAAGAATTTGTCTTTGGTGCATAAGCTCTCAGTGCACATAAAGAAAAAATAAAATACATTCATCAAGAATCATAAGATACAACACAGTGATAGTCATGTTACTAATAAGCAATCAAATCATAGTAGGAAACAATAAAACAATATAAATTGTAAAGATACAAGCAACATGATTATAAGTGGGAAGAGATAGATACTAGGAAGGATGGCACTGCATCGTATAGAATCTGACACTGCATAACACAGAATTTTATAGCTGATAATCAACTCTTTGAATTCAGCCTGTAAGCCAATAGGCAACTCATGCAGTAACGAAAGTGCCTTATTCTGTAATGGTGGGACTTACCTGCCGGTGGTCTTGCCACTGCATTCTATCCTACCTGCAAATGCTGGGTATTCTTCAACAACAACCCCACACTGAGAATCTAGCAATCTAATTGTATGACAGTATGGTTAGAAGTCATTGTCACCAATGCTCCTTGTCCAGATAAAGCTAAAACTGGTGCAAAACTGGACAAAGCATTCCCAGCCACAGCCTCTATCTGCTATTTGGAAAAAATTAGCAGACCCTTCAAGTCATGGACTTACTGTCATGTCTTAGGACTCAGACTCAGACTCTGAAGCGTCTGCTCCAAGGTAATCTATGGAGTGTCACCCTCAGGAGACACTCAACCATGCATCACCTGAGACTAATCAAACACATGTAGTCAGACTTTGAGGTAAGTCTTCCAAGCCCTCAGACTCCTGAGTAGAGCAGAGAGCAAAACAAAGATGCTCACTGAGTCTCCTTGCCAAGCAAGGGATAAAATTTCTTAACTGAAGATAGATGGCTATAGCCTGATTTAAGAGGCAGCAGCCCTAACCTGTGTTTCTCCACTGAAAACATCCATGAAGTACTGATCTTTGGACTGCCTGACCAACCTGACTTGACTTTCTGAACTTAGGATTGTATTTTCTTCTGCATGTTTCTTCTGAAAGCAAAATTATTCAGGCAAGCTTTCTTTCTCAGAAACTCTGTTTTGATTTGCATTCCTTTCCTTGTCTGCTGTTATCTACTCATCCTTGAATAAATTGCTATTTTCACCTAGCAAATGTGCAAATGTGTGGAATTTGAAACCTGAAATGGAATGTCTGCTTCTTTGGGGAAATACTGTACAAGCTCTTCCTGAACTACAAGTTGTCAGGCCCAAAAACCCAGATCTACACATGAAAGTCCAATTAAACTGATTTATTTCTAAACAGCCTATGCACAGGAATCTTCTCAACAAACAGCAGCTGCTTGGAGTTAGATAAGGGTCAGTGAAATTCAAGGAAGTTTGGACTTAGTCTGTTTCTGGCTATGTAGGAATTCTTGCTGATCCCTCTTTTAACTCCACTCCCAGCATCTGCCACTCCTCATACAAAGTAGAACTTCTGTTTCCAGAAGGCAAGGTGTTTATGGATGATTTAATCCTTTCAAAACCTCCCCAGCATTTCCAAATCCAATGGAAGCCTATATTCTTCTTTGCTTAGTTTTTTCAAAATCAGATGACCTGAGAATGACCAAACCAGCCCAAGTAGAAAAATTGAAGAACATGTCAAAGAATAGAAAGTTATTTTTGCTTATTCATAAATTCCACGAGAATTCGTGGAGGAAGGTGAGGTATAATATGCGTGAACATTACAACACAAAAAATCCTGTCAAAAGAGGCGTTAGCAAGAATGTATGTTCTTCCCCTCTTTTTCCACTCTGGGTATTAATCCTCTCACATATACAGACTGAAGAAGTCGTCTCTGCATCTGCCAAAATTGGGAAAGACCAAACAATATACAGATGAGTCTCTGCTGCTTTCATAGATTGGTCTAAGGCAGGTGCTTTGCAAAGCTGCTGAAGAAACACTGAAAATCAACTCCTCAAAAGCCAGGGTCATGTTCTTCGCCATGCCCCTTAAGTTTTTACATATTTGATGACTAAGCAATCATCTGATAGGACAAGTCAAGGCATTGGAGTATTTAGATTCCCCTCCCATTGGTTTCTGTAAAACCAATGCCAATTACATTACCCCCAAAGTACAAACATTTGCATCAGTTCTACAATTTTTTCTACTTCTTCAAAGAATATCAGTTTATACTTAACAGTGCTTAAGGTTTTGTTGGCTTTCCTGAAATTTATTTGAACTTTTAAAAAAATATTTGTAGTTTATTTATGTATTAGTACTATAAGATACAAAAATACAAAAGAAAATAGTAGGAAAGATAGGGGAGGAAAAAGGGAAGAAAAAAGTGTCGGGGAAAGGAGGGGAAAAAAAAGAAAAGGCATTGACTTTCAACAAGTGTAATTGAATAAAGTAATAATATCAAACCTCAATTTTTTTACTTTTACGTAATGGTATAAACTAGCCATTTGTATAACAACAAAAAATTATTTTAATTTTTATTGATCATTATTCCACTTTGACAGGATGCAATCCCAATTTTTTTTAAGGCGTAACTTTCAAACTTCCTATTATGTTCCTGATGTGGGGCTCCGCTGTGAAACCCGTGTTCTTAAAATATCTTTTCTTACTGATTTAATTAGAACAGAAGAGAAGAGAAGAGAAGAGAAGAGAAGAGAAGAGAAGAGAAGAGAAGAGAAGAGAAGAGAAGAGAAGAGAAGAGAATAAAATTCTTTATTGGCCAAGTGTGATTGGACACCCAAGGAATTTGTCTTGGTGCAAATGCTCTCTCATAAAAGAAAAGATACATTCATCAGGAGTCAAGAATCATAAGATACAACACTTAATAGTCATAGGGTACAATAAGTAATCAAATCATACTAAGAAACAGTCAATATAAATTGTAAGGATACAAGCGACAAAGTTACAGTCATACAGTCACAAGTGGGAGGAGATGGGCGATAAGGAGTGATGAGAAGATTAATAGTAATAGTAGTGCAGACTTTGTAAATAGTCCGACAGTGTTGAAGGAATTATTTATTTAGCAGAGTGATGGCATTCAAGAAAAAACTGTCCTTGTGTCTAGTTGTTCTGGTATGCAGTGCTCTATAAGCGTAGTTTTGAGGGAAGGAGTTGAAATATAATCCGGGATGTGAGGGGTCTGTAAATATTTTCACAGCCCTCTTTTTGACTCGTGCAGTATACAGTAGGTCCTCGATTGGAGGCAGGTTGGTAGTAATTATTTTTTCTGCAGTCCTAATTACTCTCTGAAGTCTGTGTCTATCTTGTTGGGTTGCAGAACCAAACCAGACAGTTATAGAGGTGCAGATTTAAACTACTTGTTATCCCAGCTGGTCTGGCTCTTCTAACCTTGACTGATAACTCATTTTTCTCAAAATCAAGCCGTTCATGAGAGATTAATGTTTTTGGCTTTTTGTTCTTTTTTCTTTTGGAGCCACAGTCTCCTAGATGAGCTATAACATGCATTAACCCCTCTTAAGCAGCATGCTGTGGACATGGAGATACAAATTGACCTGTCACTTTTGCCTAGAAAAATGTTTTTGGGTTGCAATCCTCATGTCTTAACACTCAGCTCTGTTCCCTAGTCATATAGCAATTCCCAAATTCAGACAATTTTTATTCTTGGTCAAATTTTGGGCATTTATTATTGAAGGACTGATATCTGAAGATCCCATTTCAGTAGAGTCTCTATTCTGGAGGAATAGCTGAAACATTGGATCATGTTGTAATGTGTTGCTTGGTTTATGCTGATGCTCATGTTGTAATGTGTTGCTTGGTTTATGTTATCTCCATTTTTAATCAAACACTCTGGTCCTTTCAACTCCTTTATCTCCAGCTGTTACTATCAGATCAATCTGACTTTATTTTGTTTATGATTGCTCCAGTAACTGCACAATAATCTATATTTTTTTAAAAAAATAGCTGTTAAATATTTTTTGTCTAGCTTGGTTGATCATATGTTGTAGTTGTTTGTCCAATTGATTATATTTATGCATTAAATGTATATGTGCTTTTACTTGTTATTATCCATTTTGTTTTGAAGAGTTACTGTACAAGTATATTGCAGTTTGGAATGAACTTATGCCACAATAAACTGTTTATTGATTCATTATTATTATTTTGGAGGGGAAATAAAAAGAGAAAGAGTGAGACAAGTGGTAAAAGAAGAGTAGATAGGGTAAATAAGTGGAGAAATGGAGGGATAAAAGAGAGCAAGACAAGATAGTGAGAGATTTTCCCATACTTGTGTTTAGATTAAATGTTGACTTGCGCATGCCCAGTGTAACAGTAACATAAACGACACAACCTGTTAAATTACAACAAACCTCCACATATGTCAAACATATCACAATTCACATTTGGAGAATGCTAACTTGAGGAAAGCTATCTTACACCATTCCTTCAAAGATTCTGCTATGATAACACTGATTCCAAATAATGTCCTTTTATATTATACCCTTATATTTATATTAGGCAGATAGTTGGATCCAAAGAAAAAGCTGGCTGCACTCAATTATGCTCCTCACAACTAATTTGAGTCTCACTGATTTCACTGGGACCAGCATGCTCTGAGTGCAGCCTACTGATCCTCTCACTTTTCTTCTTCTCTATATACTAATCAAATCAAATAGTATCTGCAACAGAATACTCTAATGAGAATTGCTCCTATTCCAAGCTATGCTTTGTGTACTTCTTCAATCATGTCATCACCCCAAACCTGCCATTATTTTCCTCTTGGGTATTGAAAATCCCATTTAAAGAGTTGCATAGTGATAGATGAAACCATTTTAATTCGAACTGCTCTGTCCTTGCCCCCAACCAGCCCATGTAGAACATGAAGAACATGCAACAAGTGGTCCCAAAAATGCCTGCCACAATGGGGCCTTTACACATTCATAAAACAACTTCCCTGTTAGATATGCAAGTCAACAAAGGACCCACTGACTCAATCATGAAATGACTAGAAAGTGTTAGTTTGCCCTGCGTTCTGTAACAGATAGTTGTGCATTCAATTTGCCACAGTGCTGTTCAGGACACAGGTCTGTTAGAGCTGTGACAAGTCACAGGGGAGCTAATGCATCGACAATGGGACACACAAGAACTTTGCTTTTGCAGGCAGTTATTTAGACACAATCTGCCTGCAAGACTTCAGGAGCATTGAAGCAATGTGCGTGGTAGGTGGGACTTATTTATTTATTTATTTTATTTGGTTTGTCAATTGCTTACAAGATAATAGGTATAAGTAAAAACATAGTTATGAATACATGGATACATATAAGAAAAATAAAAAAATAAAAGAAACAATAGGACAGGGACGGTAGGCACGTTGGTGCGCTTATGCACGCCCCCTACAGATCTCTTAGAAAAGGGGTGAGGTCAATAGTAGACAGTCTAAGGTTAAAGTTTTGGGGGTTTGGGGAAGAAACCACAGAGTCAGGTAGAGTATTCCAGACATTGACCACTCTGTTGCTAAAGTCGTATTTCCTGCAATCAAATTTGGTGCGATTAACCTTGAGTTTGTATCTATTTGCTCTTGTGTTGTTATGGTTGAAGCTGAAGAATTCATTGACAGATAGGACATTGCAATGTATGATTTAATATACTATACTTAGATCGACTGAAGGCGCCGTAGTTCTAGGTTTTCTAGGTCTAGAATTTCAAGTCTGGTGGCATAAGGTATTCTGCAATGAGTAGAAGAGTGGAGAACTCTTTTTGTGAAATATTTCTGGATTTTCTCAACTGTGTTAATGTCAGATACGTAATGTGGGTTCCAGACTGATGAGCTGTATTCGAGTATTGGTCTAGCAAATGTTTTGTATACTCTAGTTATTAGTGTAATATTACCAGAGAAAAAGCTACGTAAGATTAGGGTAACAATTCTTAGCACCTTTTTGGTTTTGTAGTTACAGTGGGCTCTAGCACTTAGATCATTAGAGATGAGTACTCCAAGATCTTTGACAGAGTTTGGATCATCAACATTGACTATTCAGCCTGTATTTTATTTTCTTTGCCAATATGTAAGACAGAACATTTACTTGTTGAGATTTGAAGTTGCCATTTGTTTGACCATTCTGATACATAGTCAAGATCTTTTTGAAGGGTAGCAGTATTGTCTGTGGTATTGAACAGCTTTACATCATCAGCAAAGAGAGTGTAGTTGCTCTTAATATGATCACAGACGTCATTTATGTAGAGTATGAAGAGAGTTGGTCCTAGAACACTGCCTTGGGGGACACCACTGTTGACAGGTACAGAATTTGATAGGACGTTCCCAATTTTGACCATTTGTTGCCTGTTTGACAGGAATGCTTCTATTCAGTAATGCAGGTGTCCAGAGATACCATAAGATTTTAGTTGTAGGAATAATTTGTTGTGTACCACTGAATCAAAAGCTTTACAGAAGTCTATGTAGATTGCGTCTGTTGCTTTGCCCTGATTGAGTTGTGTAGTTCATATGTTTTTGCAGTGTAAGAATTACAGATTACAGGATAGTTTTTTCCTGAAACCAAATTGTTTATTAGAGAGTAGGTTGTTTGTTTCTAAGTGGAGGATGATGGATTAGTTAATAATTGATTCCATGACTTTACAGGTGACGCAGCATAAAGAGATTGGTCTGTAATTTTCAACTAGGCTGGGGTCTCCCTTGTTGAAGATGGAGATGACAGTGGCTTGTGACCATAGTTTTGGCAAGGAGCTGGTCCTGAAAGATTTTTCAAAGATTATGCTTAGAGGTTCGGCTATGGCAGTGGATAGCTTTTTTAAGAAGTAGGCACATATTCTGTCTGGTCCAATAGATAGAGATGGTTTTAGATTGCGTAGTGCTTTTTCAAACATTGTTTTCTGTAAAATCGATATGTATTAGATCATTGTAGATGTCTGTGGTTCGACTAGGAAATACTGGCATGATCCATTGCTGTTTACAAATACTGAGCCAAAGAATGTGTTAAAGAGGTTGACTTTAATAGTGTTATCGTTGCAGTCTTTACCATTAGGTCCTTTCAGGGGTGGCATGACTCTTTTAGTTTGTTGTTTACAAGATTGTAGAAAGCGCGGGTGGAATTGGTGCGTAGAAGGTTTTCATAAAAAAATATGCAGTGTATAGGAGAGGCAGGATACTTTTTGATTTTGTTTCCTGAAGCTATTTCTGGATTGATTTAAATTCTGCTTGGACTGTCTCTTCATATTGACCTTGTTTATTTGTCCTTTCCCCTCAATTCAAGGGAAGAAAATGCTTCTTCTATTTTCATTCCAGTTTTTCACATTGGCTCAGAACTATTTCTCGGGAAAGAGCCATGTTTAGTCTATCATACTATAGCTAAAGCAGCAGTCTTCTTTAGTTAAAAATGAACTTATCTGAACTTTTGCAAAACAGATCCCATTTTGCCAGATGTATGGCATAATTACCCTGAAAGTGGAAAGAGGACACATATATTTTTGACCAATTTTTTGGAAGGAGGAAAAATTGCCCTGGAATCAAAAATCAGAAGGACATAAAATCCAGAGAAGACAGACAACAGTGATAACTTCTTGGCCTTTCACATAAGGGGTGTTAGGTATGAAAAATGCATTCTTGCATTGGTGAACTGATGAAATGAATTCTGTGCAATTCCATATCTTGTCTATTTGACTTCTCGGAGTGAAAGACTTCATTCTCACACTGTACTCATCATTCTTGGTTCTGATTCATTGCAGCGTAATGATTGTTTGAACGCACTTGGATTTTGTTCATTTTCTTCCATTTCTCCTTCAGTGATCATCTCTCTGCCATGTAATTCATGAAAGAATTGGTTTTTTACCCCATTATCAAAAGCACAGTTAGATGGATCTTTGATCAATTGTGTACTCTTTTTAAAAAAGATTTTTATCCTTTTTCTTTATAAACTGTACAGTGCTTAAGACAGTGGACATACCTAAGTACTTCTTCCTCTTCCTATTTTCTCCATAATAGCAATCTTGTGAGGTGAGTTGGTTTGAGAGAGAGGGACAGGACGTTAATGTCCCTGCCAACTTTCATGCCTAAGTCAGGTCTAGAATTCATCAACTCCTTCCATATAAATCTTTCCATTCTCCACCGCCCAGTCAGAGTTGAAGAAGCTTCTTGGATGAGAAGCGAAACGTCTTCAAAGAAAAACAAGGAGGTCCAGTTGCCTCTTGAAAAAGCTTTGGGTCACCGACTCCTGGTTTCTAGGCCTGCATGATCCTCCTGGTAATAAACAAATCAATTATTCTTTTTTATTTATATACTGCCCCATCATTTATTTATTTAAGAAAATTTATATGGCCACTCAACTTATTCTCATTGTCTCTGGGCAGATTAAAAATTCAACATAAAAAAGCAGTAAACCCGTTGAGCTAAGCTAAGAAGTTGTACTGAATTCAATAGGATTGCTTCTAAAGAATGTGTTTTAAGATTGTGTAATTTTTTTCCTTGGTTATTTTACCATTTATATTTCAATTACATGTTTTTTAACCTCCCTGCTTTTAATATTCTTCGCTGCATTTATTGACTTTCTGCCAATTTCATTCCATAACTAAGAAACCTTAGTTAATTAGTAAGTTATTAGTTATGTTTACATCATGGAAAATAAAATTTGCTTTGGCGATAGGTAAGAAGGTAGAATGGCATTCAATATAATGTATATATATTTTTAAAGGATACCGTTGCCGCTTGTTAACAATTGGGAATATGTTTTTTTTCCTGTTTTTGATCATTAGTACCATCCTTAATTATGCCATTCCACTGGATTTGACAGAGAAAGAAAGAGATGAAACCCAAACATCTGTGACCAAACTGCTAATCCTCAGGCTACTTTCTAGAAGTGCTACTAGGGGAAAAGGATCACAGGAGACTTTGTGAAAAAAAGATGTTAACAGATGCCGTTTACACCTGCTGCAAATTTGTACAGTGCAACAGGCCTCATTAACAATTTGCTTTATAGTATTATTATTTCTGTGCTGGAGCCATGGTGGCTCATGTGGTAAGATGCTGGGCCTGCATACCACTGAGGTCGGCAGCTTGGCGGCTCGATTCCCATGAGCGAATAAACCACAGAAAGACAAGAAAGGAGCTTCCCCCAATTGCCTTCCAGCATTCAGATGTTCCACGGGTAAAAGATAACACCACCCAAAAAAATTCCTTTCACAGAGGCAGCCAGGCACCTCAGTGATCCCTGGCTAACACGTGCCATACGCTAAATAAATACATTTCTATGCTGTACAATATTATGTATCAGCCTCTCCAATCTGATGCCCTCCTGATGCTACATTACAAGATCAGGGGGGAAAAAGACACTGGACTTTGATTTCTTCTGTTGCCATGAAGTTCACTGGATGAATTTGAGATTGTTGCACACATTATGGCTTGGTGCATACACACCAGTGTGTGTATGCACCAAACCATAGTTAATTGCCTGGGCTTTCACATCACAGTCCATCATAAATTATGATTTGCAACCACCATGGTTTTCAAGGTTTCCATAGCACCAAGTCTAAACTGCACAAACCTCATTGTGGCTTAGTGTGATGGGTAAACTTTAGTCACTCTCTATAAGACTATATACAGTACTACCTATACCTGTGATAGCAAACCTATGGCACACATGCCACAGGTGGCACGCAGAGCCATTTGTGCTGGCACACGAGCTGCAGGCAAAGTTACCTCACTGAGCATGCACATGCTTCTCGCCTGTTTGAGGCCTTTTTCGGCCTCCCGGAGGCTTGAGGAAAGCCTCTGCCTCCCAAAAAATAGGCCCATTTCATCACTTCCTATATTTCCAGAAATACCAGAAGTGACAAAACGGGCCTATTTTTCGGGCTGCAGAGGCTTTCATCAAGCCCCTGGGAGGCCAATAAAGGCCTCAAATGGGCCAAAAATCAGCTGGGAGGCGCAGTGCAGGTAAGGGAGCAATGGTGATGGGGGATTGCATGTGCATGTGCAGGGAGCAGGTGGGCATTGCCTTCTGGGTGCTGGCACGTGAGTGCACACCCAGAAGGCAATGTGGGCGCGCACACAATTTTTGGCATAGGAGCCCAAAAAGGTTAGCCACCAATGACCTATACATTGGAAAAACAGGAACAATTATAGGTCATGGGTACAATTTAGGTAGTAGTTATGAATGCATTTTGAGGGAAGTCACAGAAGTTTGGATGTGTTGATACAATCTAAAATAACTAAAGAGAAGAAGGGAATGTTTTAAATTGAGGAACTAATGTTCTACATAGATACTTCATCCCCTCGACCATTTATTTCACGGTTCCAACAGAAGTGTTCATTACAGATAATGAGTTTGTTTAATGATCACGGTGTTCACTTTACAGTCACAATGTTTGCTTAAAGAACTACTATAAAAAATATAAAACGGGTCGGTCGTGTGGGTGGCTGTCATGTCATCCAACAGAAATTCCAGGCTCCATTATAACTAAGTCGAGAACCTCCCATATAAACAATTTTATCCTTTACCTTTAACTTATTTAGGCCATCAGAGTGTCAACAATTTCTCATTTATATTGTATAAATTCTACGGGATGTTCAGCTGTGGTTGTTTTTGCACCTTCAAGTCCCTGCAGTTTTCTTGGCAAGGTTTATTTTTGAGGGGGGGGGGAAGTGGTTTGTCATTAACTGCTTCCTAGGTCTGAGAGAGAAGGACTGGCACAAAGTCATGCAGATGGCTTCACACTTAAAGCTAGACTAGAAATCCCGGTCTCCTGGTTTCTAGTCTAATGACTTAACCACTACACCAAGCTGGCTCTTGGGCCCAGTTAATACCTGTATTTTATAATGTATTATTCTCATCTTATAATGCAATAAAACAATTACTTGGGGGGGAAAAAAATCAGGCAAGTTAGAGTTGCTTGCTGTTCTACTGTTTAATATCAGTAATGAGAAATACCCTTAGAGTAGTCTAGATTAGTTTGACAGCTCAGACCATATTTGGAAAAAGCAGACCTCAATTCCATGCATTTTTATTCCATGCACCGGATATATCCAGCCTCATCGGCTGTATCCCTTGTGATATAGTACTGCCTTTAATCTTCAGCTAGTTCAAAATGCAGGCGCCAGAATGTTTTTATAGATTGGGATTTTTTTTTTCCTTGCATCACATAGATTATTAATCTACTTATTTTCAGATTTAATTCCCTGTGTAGTATGGAACCAGGATACGTGTAGCCCTGAATAGTCCAAGGGTATGATTGCAATTTCAGTTTCACTTATTAAATATGTTCAGCCAGAAACTACTATTCATTAATGTGATTAAATTTTAAAATGCAATGGAAACCAAAGACTGATTGGGAAACTAACCCTGTCATTAATTTCCCTATGATTTAAATAAAGTTTTGGGGCTACTGGTATCATTAGAGCTATTTTCTATGCTATCATCTTATTAAAATCAGGTACAAGAAAGCTTTTGTTTTTTCTTCATCCAAACTGAGTTGATAGCATACCTGTTTACAGTTCATTTTTCACTGTCTGATAAATGCAATGTGCAATTTAAAGGATAATTGGGGAAATCCTCAATCTAATAATGTTTACCCTAAGGGCAAAACTTTGCTAATATCTACTCCCTGTCACAATTTAATGCATAATTTGAAATCTTCCAGTTGTGAATGCTTTACAAGGTTGCTTAAGTTATATTAATTTAATATTTAGCTTGCTTATGGTCCCATTTCAGTGTTATATACCATGGTCCCATTTTAATGTTATACCTAGTTGCTATCATAAGATTCTTATTTTTCTTCATGGCCAAATTATGTATCAACTTTCACAGCTCCTTAGATTAATTGGCATTGAGAGTGAATGCTTATTTTGATTATTTGCTATCAAGTTGTAGTTGATACTTAGCAACCACACAGAAATATTTGGCAACATTAATCTAGCCCTCTAAAGATCCTAAGAATGACTTCAGAAGTGACTTATCACAAAGATTATGCTGGCAGATTGCAAGACCAGCCTTTTTGATAACTGCTGAATATCTGGAGAATAACCTCTTTCCAGAACTCTGCTTGAGCCTCTTTCTTGAAGACTTTAATTGATAATACATTTTGCCCCATTTTACAACTTTTCTTGCCACATTCGTTAAGTGAGTCATTGCAGTTGTTAAATTAGTAACAGTGTTGTTTATGGGAATCTGATTTCCCCATTGACTTTGCTCGTTACAAGTTGCAAAAGGGGATGACTCTGGGACTGTCATAAGTCACTTTCCTCAGTGCTGTTGTAACTTCGAAGGGTCACTAAGCAAACTGTTGCAAGTCGAGGATTTCCTGTATAACATTTAGAAAGTTAATTTTTTAAAACATACAGAAATAAAAAAGCAAGTATATGCTTACTCAACATTGAGCATGGGCCTTGTAAGCATTCAATATAAGAGGGGGTTTTTTGGGTGGGGGAGGGTGGAGGGCTCCTAGAATTGCTCTGAGGGAAGAGAAAAGGATGTCCAGCTATTGCATCCCTCACACTGTTTCCTGCTAGTATAAAATTATGTTGCATTTTTAGACCTACAAAAGGAGGCACCAGGGCAGAGACCAAATTATAAACTTTTTTAAAAAAATCAAGAATGTTATGCAAAATATTATTACAATTACCTAGAGATGTATTACTTTGAATTGCATGCTTTCTAAGCTCTGGAACATTCTTCTGCTTCAGTAGTTTCTTGTTAGCAAATGGGTTTTTTTTCCCCCCTTGAATAATTTTAGCCTCGTTTATATAGAACACCATGGTGCTGAAGAAAGAAGCAACAGAGAATCAGAGCTACCTAAGAGCAAGTTACAGAAATCTCTACATGCTACTTTGGGCATTTAGCTGGAACAAGGTATTCACTGATGCGTAAGAGGAATGAGGCTGTACATCTGGCCCGCGGACTTTCAGCCTCTAGCTTGTCTTGGTGAATAAGGCATCAAGCTGTGCTCTACATCCATTTGTGTGAGGAGTGCTTTCTGCATGGCAAACATGGCTTCAAGGTGGCCCTGGTTGCACAGAGTTCTGTTCAAATTTCTGACTGTTCCTTGTGACACAATGAAGGACAGAGGTTGGGCAGGCAAGGCTGGGTATGACCAATTGTTGCAGCTACCAGAGTCAGAAGCCAGCAGCCTTTTGAGGCTGAATGCTTGAAAAAGATTTGCATAGCTAGCATAGTAAAAGATACTAATGGGACACATAATGTATTTCAACCCATGTACACCAAATTATTCCTTTAGATTCTATAGCCCAATTGCTAGATTTTTCTGTAGTACTAAGAAGAAATTGTGGTTCTGGACTGTGGTAAGCAATTCCAATATTTCAGAATAACAGAGCAGAATAACAGAATTGGAAGGGACTTTGGAGGTCTTCTAGTCCAACTCCTTGCTCAGGCAGGAAACCCTATACTATTTCAGACAAATGGTTGTCTCATCTCTTCTTTAAAACTCTCAGTGTTGGAGCACCCACAACTTGTGAGGCAAGTTGGTCCACTGATTAATTGTTTTAGCTGTCAGGAAATTTCTCCTTAGTTCTAGGTTGCTTCTATCCTTGATTAGTTTCCACCCATTGATTCTTGTCCTTCCCTCAGAGGCTTTGGAGAATAGCATGGCCCCTTCTTTGTAGCAAATATTGGAACGCTGCTTTCATGTTACCCCTAGTCCTTCTTTTCATTAAACTAGACATACCCAATTCCAGCAACCGTTCCTTATATGCTGTTCTCTGTACTCTTTCTAGAGTCTCAGCATCTTTTTTACATTGTGGCGACCAAAGCTAGATGCCATATTCCAAGTGTGGTCTAACTAAGGCATTATAAAGTGGTCTTAACACTTTACATGATCTTGATTCTATCCCTCTGTTTATGCAGCCTTGGACTGGTTAAGTAAAGGATAAGTAAAACATTCATGTCTGTGGATGATTACCAGGAGCCACGTTTCTACTTTAGTGCCTCTCTGTGTGGTTTGGCTAAAGAGATGGCTATTGGCCATGCTGATTTAAGACACCGGGTCACTAGCATGAAGTATTACTCTATATCAGAATCCCTAAACTCATCAGCTCATCAACCCCTTCATGAAATTTCAGATTATTTATCAACTCCCCAAACATTTATTATATGCAAATAATTTAATAAATACCACTTTAATTAATGCCACAAATAAAAATAGAAATAACAGTAATGGATAGTCCCACTTACTCGTAGGAGTCAATATTGACCACTTTGGGGAAACCTGCACTATATTATCATATATTTAATTTTTATATTTTTTTCAATTCTCTCATGTACGTATTCTTGATTGCAATAAAGAAAACACAGTATGTGTATGTATGTATGCATGTATTGTATGTATGCTAAGGTAGGATCTTTTAGCAATAGCCATGTTCCCTTTGGAAAAGAGCATGTTAAATCCTGGCTGAGCTCCAGATCTGAGAACTTTGAAACTGGCTAAATCAAAGCTTCAGCCCATGTAAAATCTGAGCAGTTGATTCTTCTTGTGTGAATCAGCCTCTTTATTGAGAGATGAATGTGGGTGGGTAGCCAGGAAATAACAAGGTTTCCTGTTTATCAGGTGGAATAATAGGTAATAATCTATTTGCAACAGAAACAATAATTGTGCACAGAGAACTGACCTTCACACAACTTGGTCATTTACATTTTAGACAACAGAGGATACATTTTGAACTGAAATCTGTATCTGCCAACTCATTTCCTTTCTTAACACCAACTTTAAAAAAAAAGAATTAAAAAAGGAAGATTTTACAAAAAAGATCGACACACAGAGGTCATTTGACTGCAGCTAAAGAATTGTGTGTTGTTATATTTTTGTTATCCTGGAAGGCAATTGGTTTTTTTGTTCATTCTTTTTTTTTTTTTGTAAAGCATTAGAAATGCTTGATAATAACATGCACCAGAATATATATTTAGTTAAGCTTTTCTCACCCCACCCTCAACTTATTGAAGTTAGCTTTTTCTTCTGAATGAATCATATGTTGACTCACTTAGCTGACTAACTGCTTTGACCATTGTCAGTGCCTGTCTTGAAGCAAAAATCCATTATTTTCATTCTCTTGGCTTATGATTCAATTTTTAAAAAAAAATAACATTTCCACAGCATTGCTGAATATTATAAAAGGTAATTGAGCACAGTTTTGGATGACTGATTAATAACAAACTACTTGAAAGAAGGATGTGCCTTGGGAACAATAGTCATAACAACACAGAAGCTTTTTTAATATTTAAAAATTTTCTTTTAATTTTTTTTAAAAAATATTTTTAAATATTTAAAAGCCTTAAAACACGTTGTGGTATTCATTTCCATTGCTCACTAAATGCAAATAGGTATATGTATAATTATGTGTTCATTTCCTGCAAGCAATAAAAAGCAATCTTTTAGATTCCAGGAATGAATCTGCTGGGAATTCACATGTAAATTATCAGAATTGCTCAGGACTGATAATACAAATATAATGTACCACTTTTCATGCTCAATTCACAGGTGATACTAGTATGGTTTCGTCCTTTATATTCTGTTCTAATAGGGTACATATTTTGGACCTTGCATAAGCATTGCCCCTTTGCTATTTATTGCAGTAATGAATCAACAAGTTTCGGTACAGGCCAGGCCTCACGTAGGCTGAAAGCGTACCAGGAACAACGAACATCAATCAACAACATGTCATCATGGGCTGATAACTGGACTGCAAACGCTGAATGGCTACTTTGTGCTAAAATGAACATATAACACTGTGATTGGATGTTACTATGTGTGCACTAATATTTTTACTCATGTAACATAATGATTGGATAGAATTCACCGCTTATGACGTATCACTGTGTGTTTTTAATAAAAGAGTTTTCTGAGCTCGTGATCGGGGCAGCTCGCCCAAGATAGAACCAGACTGGTGTCTTTCTTGATGCATTCGACCACCCAGTGAGAAGCCTTCCTAATGCGGAGCAAAGCCGCATCTGGTGACCCTGACGTGATCCGTTAAAAGAAATGGGTGCGTCTATCTTCGACTGCTTATCTCACCCAGCCAGACGAGCCAGTTGCAACTCAGGGACGCTGTCTCGTGTCACGGATCCCTCCCCAGGAATCTTCTGCAAAGAAGACATCCTCCCTTCAGGTGAGTATGGGCGGAAAGTTCTCTAAAGCGCAGATAGCACATTTGCAGGAATTAGAAGAACTAACGAAGAGCTCAATTATTATCCTTAGGAATCAGGGCAAAACGCTCCCGGTTCCAACTAAAAAGGACCTTATCACCCTTTTAACTTACATTTACACACAATGTCCGGCTTATCTGGAGAAAGGGTCCTTGAAGGTCTCCACATGGCAACGTTTGGGTGACTGTTTTCATGATAACCCCAGAGCTCCGCCAAAGATTCTGACCACATGGAGAATAGTCATGGAATGTTTAAAAATCCATGGTTTAGCACTTACCAAAGCCCCCTCCCCTAAGGAGGGTCTTCCTCCCTATACAGCTGAAACCAAAACAAAGGACACTCTCCCGTTAGAAGCTTCCTCCCCCACTGCTCCCAAACCCATAAATCCTCCTAACTCAAATTCAGCGGAGGATAAAACACCCATGGAAGCGATCGCGCAAGCAGGGAAGGCTCTCTTACCCTGGAGGAGCTCTCTCCCTCTGTCCTGTTGAATATATAGGGGATGGAGCCGGAAATATGGTGCCTAGACTTGAACCTTTACCCATGAAATTAATCAGAGATTTAAAACAAGCCGTGGCCATGTACGGCATCCAGGCACCATAAGTCAGAGGCTTCATTAACACAATTGTAGGATCTCTTTCAAAAATTACTCAAGGCTCACATCAGCCTTATGCTGAGTTCATAGAGGAACTTCAGAAAGCCATTCACAGATAAATCTCGAATGAAGAAACCCGTAAAGAACTTCTGTTGAAACTGGCTGTTGAAAATGCAAATGAAGATTGCAAGAGGATTCTGCAGCCTCTGTCTGCCCGAGTGGGGGCTTCCCTCTCGGACTATCTAAAGGCTTGCAGAATGTCTCTTACAATATGGAGCATCTGGCCATGGCCTTGCAGCAAGCAAATTCTCAAAACAGGCCAGCCAGCAACTGTTTCAATTGTGGGAAGCCAGGCCATTTCAAAGCACAATGCAGAGCCAGAGACAATACACAAAACAACACCAAGCCTAAAACTATATGCCCAAAGTGCAAGAAAGGGTACCACTGGGCAAACCTGTGTCGCAGCAGCACTCCTCAGCCACAGGGAAACTAGAAGGGGAGCGATCAGCCAGCCCCGCTCCCAAGGCTGACTCCATATCTTTCCAACTAATTGCCTCAGAAGATATGGAAACTGACATTCCAGGTACTGTTTACTTTCTCCCCACATGCCTGAAAACGATCCCTCCTGCCATGACGCCCCTCATAAATTATCCCATCTGGGACCTCATGGCAAAAGAAATCATTGCTTCTCTGTTTCTGAGAGATTCCGATGACTTTTCCTCAGTGGCCATGGCAGTAATTGGAAACACTCTAGCAAGGGAGAATTAGTAGCAACCGCTGCTCCAGTGCCTGTTAAAACGGCTGATGCATGTGCATTTACTGTCCATCAGACAGTGGAACAAGCCAGGCCTGTGTTACAATTCACAATCCGTAACAAAGTCTTTTCGGGTCTCTTAGATACTGGAGCTGATGTAAGTGTCATCTGAATGGCTGAGTGGCCGGACGATTGGCCTTTGGAAACTGCCCAAGCTGTTAGGGGAGTGGGAGGAGTTCAGCACGTCCACCATAGCAAACACTGGCTACCGGTGAGTTCCTCTGATATTTCTCACACTACCTACCTCCAACCCTTGGTTCTTCCATTATATATTAACCTGTGGGGCTGTGATCTTATGTCTCAATTTAACGCAAAACTCATTTTTGATTAATGGAATCTTTTGCTAGAACTCCACTACAGCTACAATTAAAAACCACAGAACCTGTTTAGGTATGCTCAATAGCCCCACCATGTGTCAACACTATGTAAATAATGTCTTGCTACCCTATCGTTCTGCTTTTCCACAATTTTTGGTGTACTTCATTTTCCTTCCTAGAAGGGAGAAGACAGGAGTGGGAAGCTGAGGACCATGATTGTTTCTTGCAAGTAGATCTGATGACAAAGGTGAGGGAGGATCTGGAAGAGACTCCTTTAAAGGAAGGGGAAAGATGGTTTGTGGATGGATCAAGCAGGGTTGAGGAAGGAAAGAGGAAATCAGGATTTGCAGTTGTGACAGGAGAAAAGGGCTCCCTTCCTTCTTCATGGTCTGCGCAGAAATGTGAGCTGTTTGCTTTGAAGAGGGCTCTGAAGTTAGCTGAAGGGATTGATGTGACAGTCTGGACTGATTCCAAATATGCCTGGGGTGTGGTCTATATCTTTGATAAGATCTGGCAGGAGAGGGGATTTATCAAGGCTGATGGGAAACAAGTTGAACAATTACAGCCTGTGGAACAGGCCTTGGAGACCCTACAACTGCCAAGCCAAGTGGCAATAGTGTATGTGAATGCTCATCAGAAAGGAAACACTCCAGAGGTAGTTGGGAACAGGTGGACAGACAAGTGGGCAAAAGAAGCTGCAGGGGAGATAGAGCTGGTGATGGTATCAATTCCCTTGCTAGAAGTGGAAGAGGATGAGGAATGGAAATCTGAGGGAAAAGAGAAAGATGAGTTGGAAAAAGAAGGATGTGTGCAAACTGAGAAGGGGTGAAGGTGGTTTCTGTGAATGCAATGAGGGGAATTACAAGAAAGCAGCAAGGAAAAAAGAAATGGGACGGCGACCCCTAGTGGGCTGGCCTTTCCAGAAAACACAGATTGATTTCACCGAATTACCAGAGAAAGCGGGGGGCAATACCAGCCCATCGCTTTTCTGAGCAAAACTCTGGAGCCGGTGGTGAGAGGATGGCCGGTGTGTGTGCAGGCTGTGGCTGCTACAGCTATGTTGGTGGTAGAGTATACTTCATTTTCCTTCTTAAAAGCCGTTCTTGCAAAAGGAGATTTGCACATAGCACCTGAAAAGGTGCAAGTACTAACTCCATACGCATATCTGGGCTATAAAATGCTTTCTGCTACTGCCTATCCTTCACTTCCCTCTCTGTCTCTGCCTTCTCAACCCACCCTGGTTCAACTTCAGCAATATCTGGGTACCATAAACTGGGTTCAACCTTTCCTGTCTTTAACCACTGATATTCTTTCTCCATTGTTTGAAGCCCTTACCTGGGGAAAAAAGCCTGCTGACATGATATCCTTGCAGCAACCTCAGCTTCAAGCAATAACTCAAATAGAAGAGAATATCCGAAAAATATGGGTAGACAGAGCTGCTGTCAATACTCCTCTAGATATGGTCATTTTAGCCACCAACCCTTCCCAGGAATCCTCCAGGAAGGCAATGATGTGGCTGATCAAGCGGCTGTAGGTATCATGACCTCACACACATTAACTCCTTGGGAGAGCCATTCATATTTCCATCAAAACACTAAAGCTCTCATGATACATTTTAACCTCACTATGGCCGAAGCCTCAGCCATTAGACAGCAGTGCCCCACCTGCAGTCAACAAGCCCATTCCATTCCCTTAGGGGTAAATCCCCGCTGGTTGAAAGCCTGTGAAATATGGCAGATGGACGTTACTCAGTTTCCTCCGTTTGCCCCCTGGAAGTATCTGCATGTCACAATTGATACTTATTCAGGGTTTATAATGGCAACCCCGCAAAGAAGAGAAGCCTCCAAACATGTCATCAACCATTGCATTCGCACTTTTGCATCGTTGGGACGCCCAAATGAAATAAAAACAAATAATGGTTCCGCATACACTAGCACAGCCATGTCAGAATTTTGCGCTAAGTGGCAAATTACCCACAAATTTGGAATTCCTTATAACAGTCAAGGACAAGCCCTGGTAGAGAGAGCCAACCTAACGCTAAAAACAGCGTTAGAACGACATTTGATCAAAGGGAAAAAAGCCCTTGGCCTCCCGGTGATGCAAGATACCCTTAATCTCTGTCTTTATACCCTCAACTTCTTCAATCTCTCCGGCACCCCTGCTACAATGGCAGCAGAGTGACATTTTTCCTCCCCCCCTTCCCCTGATTCTCCCAAACCACAGGTATACTACCGTCAACTGCCAGACCCAACTTGGAAGGGTCCTGCTGCTCTCCTCACCTGGGGTCGTGGCTACGCAGTTATCCAGCTTCCAGATCGTGTCCTGTGGGTTCCTGGATGACACATCAGACCATATCACCCCAAGATAGAAAAATCACCACCTGCAGACATATCAACATGATTCGTCTCGTTGTCTTGCCGACCTTCTTCCTCCTTTTTGCCGCCCGTGCCTCCAAGGTCTCCATTCCGTCTCGAGTGACATACTTCACGCCAGATCAACACCTTTGAACACCCTGCCTGACCAAAACCACGCAAGCAGGCTCCATTCAACTAACTCTCATCTACCATACCCAAGAACCGCAGAAGTGCTTTCCTACTGGAAAAACTTGCCAAAAAAACGGGACCATGTACCATCTATGTAAGAAGAACTCAAAAACCATTTGCTACGATCCCAAAACGGCTGTACGTCTCAACGTTACCTTATGGGCGGGACTTCCAAGAACCTCTGGCAGATCTGATCCTGAGGGGGAGGGAAAACTTTATTACCTAAACCACACTACCGTGCTCAAGGATGGTACTAACCCAATTGTTTTAATCTTTGATGTTTGTGTTGCTTGTTCTAAACCAGAGGGACATTCATGCGGGTCGGTTGACTGGAAAACAACATATGCTCACAATCATAAATATTTGTGTCCTATACCCATTAACTGGGCCATAGGGAACCCCAATCAATGGGTCCCTTGTGGAGGTTCCATCGAGTGCTCAGGTTGGTCTTGTGTCTGTGATTATACTGGGGGAGGGTATTCAGGTTGCAATCATCTGTCACATTTCAAATGAATATCAGAAACTACCACAGACAATAAGATAGAAATCACCATCTCCAGGCAACACCCTGCTTTGGATACTTATTTTTTTTTTGAAAGAGATTTTATTAATTTTCTACAAACAAACAAGACAAACAAAACATTAAAACATCAACTCTCATATGTACATCCAGTGTGTCAGTTGGTTCATCAGTTTTGTGCATTCATTTTGTAGTCTCAATAACAATTATGTTACATAACAACTCATATTGTCAATCCAAACTTATATATCCTAATATCACTAAAAAAAAAAAAGAAATTTTTGACTATACTTTTAATCATTCATGCTTTATGAGATAACAATACTTTAACCAGTTTATTCTGTAACAAATCATATAATCATACCAAATCAATCCTAAAAAACCCTTTATAAATATAATGTCAAATAACAAAGTAATAACAAAATAGCAAAATAAAGATATTCCTTACTGTCTAGCATTCTAAATATTCTATTATCGTATTTTATCATCTAGCCATTGATAAAAAAGATCCCAAATTTCATAAAATTGTTTATCCTCTTGCTCTCTAATTTCAAATGTCAATCTACTCATCTCAGCACATTCCAATATTTTCTTAATAATTTCTTCCTGTAATGGTATTTTCTCATTCTTCCAATTTTTAGCAAATACAATCCTAGCTGCTGTTAATACATTTACAATCAGGTATTTCAAATCTTTACTGTATATATCAGGTAAAATTCCCAATAAGAAGATCTCTGGTTTCAAGTCTATGTGTTTCTTTGTCATTTTTTCCAACCACATGCGAATTTTAGTCCAATATTTTCTAGCGTCCTCACAAGTCCACCACATATGGTAATACGAGCCGGGTATCTGATGACATTTCCAGCATTTTTCAGATTTGTTCTTAAACATTCTTGCTATTCTTGTCGGGGGAAAGTGCCACCTGTAAAACATCTTATACAAGTTTTCTTGAAATGCTGTTGACATTGTCATTTTATAATTTTGAGACCACAATTTTTGCCATTTCTCTAGATCAATCCCATATCCAAAATTCTTCCCCCAAACAATCATAGTTTCTTTGACTTGTTCTTCCTCTAATTTCATTCCCAGTAAATAACCATATAATTTTTTAATCACCTTCTCATCAGTACCCATCAAAATCTTATCTAAATCAGTCTGCTTATCATAGAATCCCTCCGTTTTAGAATCTTCATCACACCTTGAATGTATTTGCGCATATGAAAACCAATTCATCCTTATACCTTGTTCCTCTAAGTTTTGGATCGATTTAAGTTCACCCTTTTCATCCAATAGTTCCCCATATCTAACTGTTTCTTCCTTCTTATAAATTATAGGATAGGAAAATGCTTCAATAGTCGATAACCAAACTGGAATTTTCAAATAACATTGTCTTTTTATCTTTTCCCAGTTTAACCACAAAGACTCCCATATATAATGTCTTCTAAAATAACCCTGTGTTCCCTTATACCATAAAAAAGCATGCCAGCCCAACAGCAAATCATGCCCTTCTAATGTCAACAATCTATGCTTTCTTAATGTTATCCATTCTTTGACCCACATCAAACTTGCAGCTTGATAATACAATTCCCAATTAGGCAGGCCAAAACCTCCTCTAATTCTAGCGTCTTGCAAAAGCTTTAGCTTTATTCTCGCTTTTTTACCTTGCCATATAAACTTCAATATGATTTTATTTAAATCTTCAAAATAGTCTTTTCCAAGCCTAATTGGTATTGTTTGGAACAAAAATAAAATTCTGGGTAAAATATTCATCTTGATTGTTGAGATTGTCCCTATTAATGACAATTGCAAGTTTTCCCACTTCTTCAAATCTGTAGCTATCTGTTGTTTGAGTTTAATATAATTATTCTCTTTTAATGTGCTACATCTTGTTGTCAAATATATCCCCAGATACTTAACCTTATTTGTAACTTGGATTTCCAAAAGATTTGCCAGTTCTTCTCTCTGTCTCAATTGCATCTTCTTTGTCAAAATCTTTGTTTTATCTTTATTTATTTTCAAACCAGCCATCTCACCATATGTCTCTATCTTTTCCAATAACCTTGGAGCTTCTTCAAACGGGTCTTCCAGAATAAAAGCTAAATCATCAGCAAAAGCTTGTAGTTTAAATTCTTCCTTCTTAATTTTCATTACTTTTATGCTTTTATCATCCCTAATATTTCTATTCAACACTTCCAAGGTCAACACAAATAGCAAAGGAGATAGGGGACATCCTTGTCTTGTGCCTTTTCTTATATTAATAAAATCTGTAAGTTCCCCCTCCATCATTACCTTTGCTGTCTGTTTATTATATATGGCTTCTATTGCTTGAGTAAATTCTTTAGCAAAACCCATCTGTTCCAATAGTAATAACATAAATCTCCAGTTCACGTTGTCAAATGCCTTTTGAGCATCTAGGAATATCAAAGCCATTTGCTTTTCAGGATGAGCCTCATAGTATTCCAAAGTATCCAACATTACTCTCATATTGTCTCTGATTTGTCTCTTTGGCAGAAATCCATTTTGATCTGGGTGAATAAAATTATTTAAATATTTTTTAAGTCTTTCTGCTAAAATTGAAGCAAAGATTTTATAGTCTGCATTCAATAAATAAATAGGTCTATAATTCTTAATTTGCAGTGGGTCAGTCTCTTCTTTTGGAATAAGTGTAATATAAGCCTCTGACCATGTTTTGGGTATCATCTTTTTTAACATAACTTCATTCATGACTTCTAACAATGGGATGCTCAATGATTCTTGAAATGTTTTATAGAATTCTGCCGGAAGCCCACCTGGACCCGGTGCTTTCCCATTGTTTCGTTTCATAAATGCTTCATTTAATTCCATCATTGTTATATTGCTTTCTAGCATTTCTTCAGTCTCTTTAGGTATCTTCGGTAAATTAGCATTCTGTAAATACTGTTTGACTTTTTCCTCATCAATATTCTCTTGTTTATATAATTGCCCATAAAAATCTCGAATAATTTCTTTTTTCTCCTTATTACCATAACAAACTTGGCCTTGATCATCTGTTAGCTTCAATATTTTTCTTGATTCCTTCTCCTTTCTCAATTTATATGCTAGCCATCTACCTGGTTTATTTGCATCTTCAAAATAATTCTGTTTAGAATTTCTGATTTTCTGTGCCAATTCTTCTTTCTCTATTAATTCCATTTTATGTTTAATTACATCCAGCTTCAATTTAATATCTTTTTTCTGTGGCATTTTCTGTAATTCTTTTTTAAGTCTTTTATACTCGTCTTCCAAGGCCTTAGAAGCTTGCCTTTTCCTGATATTCTTTTTTCTTGTATAATCTATTGTCAAACCTCTACCGTATGCCTTCATTGTATCTCAAACATTCTGCGTTGAAGTATCTTCTTTTTTATTTTCTCTGAAGAAAAAAGCCAATTCCTTCTCCATCCATTGTATAAAATCTTTCTCCTTTAAAATAGTATTATTTAATGTCCATCTCGATCTTTTTTTTGTCCCTTTCATTTAATTGTCATTGGGCTATGATCTGCCCAAGTACTTGTTTCAATATTTGTTTCTTGAATATTGGATATTAATTCTGTTGAGATCCAAATCATATCTAATCTGGACCATGATAAATGTCTATTTGAATAAAAAGTATATTGTTTAGCTTTAACATTTCTTTCTCTCCAAATATCTTTTAAAGTTAGTTCGTCTGTCATTTTAAAAAAAAGATTTAGGGAGAGCCTTTCTATTTTGGTTTGTTGTTGTTGCTATGTAGTCCAATTTATTGTCCACAATTCCATTAAAATCTCCCATCATAATTATATTAACATAGTCCAGTCCAATTATTTTCATGTGTAGCTTTTTATAAAACTCTTCTTGTTTATCATTCGGAGCATAAATTGCAATCGAGTATTTTTATATTATTGTCCATTATTTCTACCATTAATACTCTTCTGTCTTCATCCGTGTAGATCAGTTTTGCTGGGATAGCCTCTTTAATGTATAGAACCACTCCTCTTTTCTTACATTGAGTCAAAGAAGTAAATATTTTCCCCAGTTTTGGCTGTACTAACAATTGTTCCTGTTGTTTTTTAATATGAACTTCTTGTAGACAAATTATATCAAATTTTAATTTCTCTAATTTATGAAAAGTTTTCCTTCTTTTAACAGCTGAATTAAGTCCATTTATATTCATTGTGATCAGTTTTTTTTCTTCCATGATTATGCTTTATATTTAGGTCTAACAACTCTCGTGGATCTCACTTCACGCTGTTCTTTACTATCCACCTGTCCACCTACAGCTCCTTTCTCTTTTTCAGTCTCCAGTTGTTCCTTTTGAAACTCAATTAATGAGACCTCTTTCTCTGCCTCCTCTCTTCTTCCTCCAAAAAATTCTGCATAGAAAAGTTCTGCTTTCTCGATTGAATCAATACTATGTCTCTGCTCTTGCCACGTAAACATTAGTCCTTCTGGAATCAGCCATCTATAATTCACTTCGTTTTCCAGAAGCATTTTGGTCAGAAATCGATATTCTCTTCTCATCTCTCTCACTCTTTTGGGTATTTGTTTTAAAACCACAATCTCTTTACCTTTATATTTCAATGTTTTCTTTCTTACTACTTGTAATATTTGTGTTTTAATGGTTTTTTTGGTAAATCTAATATGGACTTCCTTGGGTAATTTATTTCTCATCGCATATCTTGTATAAACTCGATATACCTCATCTACTCCATCCATCATCTTTTCCTCTGTAATTTCCAAAGCATCTGCCAAAATTTTTATCATTATCGCAACCAAATTTTCTCCTTTTTCCTCTTCTATATTTTGAAATCTGAGATAAAATTCTGACCCTTCCATCTCCCACCTCAACATCCCACTTTTTTCTTGTTCAACCGCTGTTAATCTACTGTCAATATTTCCAAACTTTTTGGAATCTCTCCTGATACTTGACCATCATTTGTTTAATATTTTCCACTTTTTCATCATTCTCTGTTCTTTGTTCAATATTTTCTATTCTTTGTTCAATGGTGTCTGATTTTGTCTTAAGATCTTGGATTCCTTGCATAATCATCTGTAAAGTTACTCTTTCTTGTTCTTTATCTTGCTTCAACATTGTCTGAATTAAACGTTGTCCTCCAGCTGGTGGGGAAGCAGAGGTAGAAGTAGAAATGCCAGATGGTATTGGTTTCTTGCTCATTTTAATGCTTCCAAAGCTTCAAATTCTTTTTGACTTTTAATCCAACTGGTAGAGTAGCCAATTATAATCCAAAATGGAAAAATCCAATAGTAAAAGGCCCAAAACCAAAGAAGAAAAAGGAAAAAAAGAAGAAGAAAGATCTTCAGGTTCTTCTAGACCCTAATCCAATTACGAAGTAGTCCACCATAAAAAAGGAAAAATAGAAAGGAAAAAAACAAACAAACCCGAAAATAATAATATTAATTAAGAGCAAAAAAAAAAGAAAAAAGAAAAAATTCCTTCAGGTTCTTCAAACCTTAATCCAATTGAGAAGTCTCAATAATCAAAAAAGAAAAACAAAATGGTCCAAAAACATGGATAGAAAGAGCAAAGAAGTCCCAATAAAAATAAGGAAAAGAAGAAAAAAAAAGAAAAAAAACAAAACTCTGAGGCTTTCCCTTTAAAAAAAGGCTGGTGAGTAGGGATATCACAAGTAAATATATATATATAAGAGAGCACACTGCACTTTATTTATTTATCCAAGGCTTTTATTATGACTCTCTTCTCCAGCAGCTTCAAAGCCAAGCCTCAAGAGTTGAAATATTGATAAGAGTCCAGGAAAGCACCTGTAATAATATTTTGCTGTGCTCTCCCTCTATCTTATCACGTTGAAATGTCCTTGAGAAGGAGTCTTCTTACAATTCTCTCCAATTCAAATAAAGTATTTTCAAGCCTCTAGTTGGCAGTGTTGCAAAGTTTCTTAATGCTCTTTCCCCCCCCAGCCAGAAAGAAGGAGTAATGTATACAAAACAAAAGAAAAAAAAATAGCCAAAGGGAGCCTCTGTCCTAAAGAAAATTAAAAAATCAAAAGGAGCATAAAAATATATATAAGAGAAAATTCAATCCGGTTACCTGCAAAGTCACACTAAAGTCCCCAGGAAAATAAAGTAAGAAAAAGAAAAAAAAAACCCCAAGCCTCAATTTGACATCACTTTAAAAAACACCGCTCAAACAGTTTCGGTCAAAAAAAAAATCTCACAGATTTCTTCTTTGTTCAGGGTGCCCTTGCAAATCTCAGCAAATTTACAACACAAAAGGAGTTTCTCACCCAGCCGACACACTTTCTTTCCAGCCACTTTCTTTCCGGAGCTGTCCCGACTTCAGCAGCTATGGAGGCTGCCTCTCCGCCGCCAGCAAAAGGGCTTCTCCTGGATCAAACCAGAGATTTTGCGATATCTCTGGGATCCTGGGACAGTACCCTTCTCAATCCCCGTCTCTACAGGACGGTTTAGGTCCGTTGGGACCGACCAGGGGCGAAAATATCGGCTGCGATCTCAGAGCCCCGAGATCGCAGCTGTATCGCCGAAACGAAGCTCCACCTTCTCCTCCCTGCTTTGGATACTTATTGATGCACAGGATCAGATCCAAACACTTACACTACCATAACAACTGAAATAATATATTAAGGTAAGGAAACATCATTAGGCTGGTCGGTAAGCCCCTGATACCAGTGTTATTGCAAAAAAAACTTGTTCATGGATATGGCAGAAAAAATTGCAAAACAACTTGCAAAAACCAATTGTTTTGTCTGTGGGGGAACCACCACAGGGGAACAATGGCTGTGGCAAGTCTTAGAAGCCTCACCATCACTGTTCAATAACATGTCTTCTGTAGGAAACATAACAGCTAGAACAGCTTCCGATCCACTTATCTGGATAATTATCACCAACTTAATTGGTAGAAACTGCTTTTCCCGAAATGGGTCCACTCCAGTAAAACACCTCCTTTGCTTAGGTATATGGGATAACTCCTACCGGACTTGGACTGCACCTGACAATGCTACCACCACACCTGCAAAATTCAACACCTCCCTCCTTCCTTATCTCAATGACACAACATCTTCCCAAGAATGGATAGCCCCAAATAACATGTATTGGATTTGTGGTAACCTAGCCTATCCATCCCTTCCAGCAGATTGGCAAGGATCATGTGCATTGGGGTGGATAAGACCTTCTTTTTTCCTCCTACCGATCTCCATTAAGCAAGAACTAGGCATCCCTGTGTATGATACATTATCCCGCAAGAAAAGAGACACCGACAATGCCTTTAGAACCCCCATATATATGATTAATAGAATTATTCGTTTACAAGCTGTTTTAGATTTAGCAGGCCAACGAATAGACAAGGCTCTAAACACTCTAGCAACTGCTACAGACAAATTATGCACAGTTGTCTACCAAAATTGCTTAGCTTTAAATTACATACTAGCCAAAGAAGGAGGGGTATGTGGTAGGTTCAATCTCACAAATTGTTGTCTTCAAATTGATAAGGTTGGCAAAGTAGTAGCACAATTAACAACTGAGATGCAACAATTAACCTATAATCCTAAAGTATTGATCTTAAAAATATTTTTAGTTCCTGGTTCCCAAAACTACCAGGATTACAAGCTATAGTAGCTCTCATAGGTATGATTGCTGCAGGATGCATTATTCTTCCATGTGTGTTACCAATTTTTATTCGCACTATCATCAATAGTCTGTCTTTATTAGCTGAAAAGTGTGCCATTGCACAGGTTAATGCCCTCTGGGAAAAGGAACCTCTGTACAAGATCATACCCTCAGAAGACCCTGATGCGTACGCTCACACAGATTTTCGCATGGGCAGTGACAAAGATCCAGAAGAATTTCCTCCATATAAAACTAAAACAGAGGAGATGCAGTAATGAATCAACAAGTTTCAGTATAGGCCAGGCCTCACACAGGCTGAAAGCGTACCAGGAACAACGAACATCAATCAACAACACGTCATCATGGGCTGATAACTGGACTGCAAACGCTGAATGGCTACTTTGTGCTAAAATGAACATATAACACTGTGATTGGAAGTTACTATGTGTGCACTAATATTTTTACTCATGTAACATAATGATTGGATAGAATTCACTGCTTGTGATGTATTACTGTGTGTTTTTAATAAAAGAGCTTTCCGAGCTCGTGATCAGGGCAGCTCACCCAAGATAGAACCAGACTGGTGTCTTTCTTGATGCATTCGACCACCCAGTGAGAAGCCTTCCTAATGCGGAGCAAAGCCGCAATTTATTAACACGATCACATTTTTTTAACCATTGTTAATGAACTGACTTGCTCAGAAACCTGAAAAGAAGAATCAGTTTGTTGCAATTCTGTTTGAATCTATCAGTTTACCTGTCTTAAAGAAAAAAAAACTATTGGTCTAGTGCAAGGGTGTCAAACTCACCTCGCCATGTGATATTTCCTAACGTTTTTCCCATTTGCGGAACTGGAGTGGGCGTGGTGATGCATCCGGTGCATGGCCGCCAGTTTGACACACACACCCTGGAGTGGTTAAGGCACCAGGCTAGAAAGCAAGACATTGTGAGTTCAATTCCTCTCTTAGCCATGCTGGGTGACCCTGGGCAAATCTCTCTGTCTCTCTCTGTCTCTGTCTCTCTGTCTCTGTCTCTGTCTCTGTCTCTCTCTCTCTCTCTCTCTCTCTCTCTCCTGATGATCTAGCATGAAATAGGTCCATTTGTCTCCTGGTAAATCAACGTATCAAATTCAAATTGACTGCGGTTCATAAACAGGTTTCTTGTAGATGTTCACCACTATTACATAGGATTCCAGAGTCAATGCACATTTCTGCGCGTTGCCTGGATCTTCATTTAATCATGGTGAAAGCCTACAATAAATTGTAGCTGAGTGTCAATGACCTGGAGATTGTCTGCTCTTTGCTTTGTGCTGTGCTATGGCTTCCAGTTGGGATCCAAGTTCTCTTGCTCAGAAGAGTAAGCCCATCTATCAATCTCAGTGTCTTGTCTCTTGCCTTTGGCAGGGCACCTGCCTTAATACTATCAGGCAGGCAGTTCCTAGCATTCCAGAGCAGAATGGAAACTGAAAGCTGAGGGTAAAATCAGTCCAAACCAGCTGTTGAGACAGATAGCTCAGCACTAAAACAAACAGCAAAGGAATGGCAATGCTTTAGAGCGGCTAGGCAGAGTGTTCAGGGAAGCAGCCTTAAAAACACAGACTTTTTGGCCATGCAAATAGTGATCTCTTGGTTCTCCGTCTTCCAGGAGATCAAGAGATTGGCGTTCTCTTGGAAAAAACATCCCTCTATACCCAGTTATCTTTCATTTCCATAAGCCATGAATAAGTATTGACTTTACTGACTGGTTAACATAAGGAGCATGGCAGATAAAGGAGAGGGAATTCCTAAAATTCCCTAGCTCAGGGCATCCACAACAAAGTGGTTTTAAAAAAAGCCAAGATGGCAGCTGCAAGAGAGATTTCCAGGTGGAGAAAATGGCAGACTGACCCATCTGCAAACAACTGAGATGATCCTGAGACAAAGACTTCTGAAGAGGAGGCAAGTCCAGGCCAGCTAGATCAGCAGGTCCAGATCAGCTTGTCTGATCTTCTTCAGACAAGAAGAGACCAGTATATCACTCACCTGTGCTTCAGAAGAAAATTCCTCATGAGGAGATCTGCAGACATGAAAGGGCCCTGTGGTTCACTCATGAGTAGAGAAATGAGAGCCACAGAAGAAATACCAAGCTCACAACCTCAAACTGTTTAAGGACACTAAGTTCACCCATGTCTCCACTTTCTATGGCACATTTTGAATCCAATAATAAAACTGTAGAGATCTTCCAAGCAGCAGAGCATTTAAACTATCTGGTGAGTGATCCTCCAACCTGGATTAAAATTAAAAATAAAGAAACAGCTATAAGAATTTTAAAAATAATTAAAAGCAAAAAACTTAGCAAGAGTTTGAACTAAGAAAGTTTCAAATAAACTAACAGGGCAGTTAAATTTGCAACAGTATTTATTTTAAAGTGTTTTTGAATTAATTAAATAAATAATACATATCTCCATGGCAACATGGAGCAAATTGCTCACTAAAAGGAGCAGTTGGTTGGCTTTATTAAACAAAAAGGTAAAGGAAACTTGTGAAAGAGATCTGACTGTAAAACTATGGAACTGTGCCAAATAGGACTAAACAGTTCAGGATACAGGGAAAGGACTGGGTAGGAAAATACACTATTTTCCTTTAATTTTATATAAAAATTATTTTAAAAACTAACATTTGGGTGAAACCTGAACTGCTTTTACTGGGACTTATAGCTCAGCAATTAGACTTACAAAAGATTGGTTTTCCATATGGTAACTGCTGTGAAATTTATAGAAAAATACTGAAACACTTATAATGGAAGAATGAATTGTAAAGATGGTGGAACTCACAAAAATGACAAACTTGACCTGTCTAATAATCTTCCAGTATTTTTTAGGAGTGACCATTCTAGCTGGGGCTGCAGAGACCTGTAGTTCAGCAAATAACCACAGGGCTACAAATTCTCCAAAGTTGTCCTTTTTGCAAATTTGGTTAAATGAAATATTCTTATTTATTGCAGTGGATTTTAGTCCATTTCAGAGTGGTAAACAGCAGGTTCTGGAGAACTGTTAGTGGAAATTTTGAGTAGTTCGGAGAACTGGTAAACACCACCTCTGTCTGGTCCTACCCCATCTATTCTCTGCCTCTCGAGTCCCAGCTAATTGGCTGGGTCTTCTCTTGTTGCCCTGCAGGAAAATGTAGCTGGAAAGCAGGTATGTAGTGGGGTGGGGAGGGAATGGGATTTTACAGTATCCTTTCCCCAGGAATGGGGTGGGAATGGGGATTTTGAAGTATCCTTCCTCTGCCATGCCCATCAAGCCACATCCACAGAACCAGTAGTAAAAAATTTTGAATCCCACCATTGGTCCATTTACTTCAAAAATGATGTGCCACATATTGATAAACAAAAGATGTAAGAGGAGAGCCATTAGTTTATGGCAGCCAACATTCAGAAGGAATCTAGCAGCATCTTTTCAGAATAACACATTTTATTAAAAGATACAATATTTTGTGAACAGCAACTCATTTCACCAGACTTCTGTTCTGTTTTGTTTTTGCTGCACAAAAGGCACTAAAGGAATAAATAATATTACTTTATTTTAATCAAAATAGAAGTGCTAATACTAATGTGAGTTGACCTCTAAATATGCTTTAAATATTTCATATTTTAGGAAAGGCTTTAGAATTCATGTGTTGATTTGTTTTTTTTTTTTAAAATAATGTTATTAGTAATACACTGTTTTTATATAAAAAATAATCTAAGCAGTTATAAATGATAACATCCACATAAGAGAAGAAATAACACTGTGCTATAAAAATCTGACAACAGCTGACGAAAAGGTGTCAGCCCAGTTAAAAGAAAATCAATTAAATTAAAATGTATACTAAGAGTCCGAGCAGATGAAAAAAAACCCTAATCATTCCACAAAGCCAAACATGTTTTTAAAACACAACCTGCCTTCCATTAGCACTTTCTTGTTCCACATCTCTAGCTTCTTATTTATTACATTCCTTCTTACCATACAGTATCTAGAAGGTATTGTCACCTGTTCAGGTCGTCCTCAGCTTACAACAGTTCATTTAGTCACTGTTCAAAGTTACAACAGCACTGAAAAAAGTGACTTATGACTGTTTTTCACAGTTACGACCACTGAAGCATTCCCATGATCATGTGATCAAAATCCAGGCACTTGGCAACTGGTTTGTACTTATGACCATTGCTGTGTCCCAAAGTTCACCAATCCCCTTTTGTGACCTGACAAGCAAAGTCAATGGGGAAATTCACTTAACAATCGGGTTACCCAGCTTATCAACTACAGTGATTCACTTAACAATGGTGGCAAGAAAGGTGGTAGATTGGGGCAAAACTCACTTAACTGTCTCACTTAACAACAGAAATTTCAGGCTCCATTGTAGTTGTAAGTGGAGGCCTACCCTTAGTACACCGTGCAATATATATTCTTTCCTGCTGAAAAGACCTCAGTCCTCTAACATTATTTCAACAGCTTTGAGGCAGCCTAAATGCGGTTTCTGGTTTTTTAAAAAAGGGATTAAATCAGAGCCAGGAAAGTGTCACCACAGAAAACAAGCTTATTACCAAGGTAATTACCAAAGCAGAGAATACAGTGCCCAAACCCAGCTAGCTGGTACATGGCTATTACATCTCATTAGCATGTTTGTGTTGGATGCATTTCTGTGTCAGTGTACTGCTTAGCATATTGCTACTTCTGTTCAGATGTCTGCAAATCTCCAACAGAACTTATCCTGTTCAAGATGACCTCGATTAAGCCTTTCTCTCCCTCCAAGATACTTTAAACCAGGTGTGTCCAACCTTGGCAATGTTATGACTTGTGGACTTCAACTCCCAGAAGCCAGTACATGCTGACTGAGGAATTCTGGGAGCTGAAGTCCACAAGTCATTACATTGCCAAGGTTGGAGACCCCTGCTTTAAACTAATTCCTCTGCCCAGCCAGTTCATACCCATCTTCTGTTCTGGTTTCCCAGTTGTTTTCTTTGTTTCTTTTGAAGGCAGGCTGGGAAAAAGTAAAGAAAAGGTGAGCTGCATCCATGTGAAAGTTTTTCTGTCCATAACCCTACCAGCATCACCACCCTTGTTGTAAGTTGTCCAGAATTGCCTCGTAGCAAGATGGGCAGCAAATAAATTGAATAAAGAAATAAACCAATCTGATACTTCATTCTTTCTGCTGGATTATAGCAGAAGTAGTGCAAAGCAGACAAGGCTTTGAAATCTGCCTTTAGTGAAGGTCATGGTGATTCTAGCTTAACTGCAGTAATTGTCTTGCTAGAACCGTAATGGCAAACCTATGGCACGTGTGCCACAGGTGGCATACAGAGCCATTTGTGCAGGCACATGAGCCCCAGCAAAGTTACCTGCACTGTACATGCGCGCACCTCCTAGCTGATTTTCAGCCCGCTTGAGGCCATTTTCACTCTCCTGGAGGCTCGAAGGAAGCCTCTGCAGCCTCAGGCGGCCAAAATATGAGCCTTCCAAAAATACCAGAAGTGCCGAAACAGGCCCATTTTCAGCCTCCAGAGGCTTCAGAAGCTTCCCTTGAGTCTCCGGCAGGGTGAAAACAGCCTCCCCCAGGCTCCAGAAGCCCTCTGGAGGCTGAAAATGAGCACTTCCAGTATTTCCGGAAGGCCTTGGGAGGCCAAAAAATGGGCCTTCCAGAAATACTGAAAGTGCATCCGGGAGGGTGAAAACGAGCCGAAAATCACACTGGGAGGCATGCACAGTGCAGGTAAGGGGCAGCAGTGGGGGTGTTGCATATGCATGCACAGGGAGGGCATTGCATTGTGGGTGCCAGCAGAGGTGTGCTTTCGGCCCACCACAACATAAAGGTTCGCCATCACTGTGCTAGAACGTGATTGCATTTTCTATTTTTTGCTTCTTCCATAATCTTTCTTTTTCATTTTACATATGCTTTCTGGGTTTTTTTAAAAGTTGCATTACAATTTTGTTTAAAAAATGTTTTTAAATATAATCTTTGGCAAAATTAGGGTTCCCTGAAGCACGTAGATTATTCCATCTTTTTTCCTCTGGTGGTTCTTAGTTATAATTCTGAGTCACCCTTTTGCAAATCCTTTTATCCTTCTTACTAATTCGTTTCGAAGAGCTGGAAGCCAAGTAAGTATAACAGTTAAGGTGTTGCAATAAAACGAATTGTGTCAGTTCAAACCCGCATAAAAGTTCACTATGTATGAATGACTGTACACAGGCCATCCTTTTCCAGGCAGCGCAGCCAGTGTGTTCAGACCACTTATGCCATCTGGATTTTCAAGTGACAAGCAATAGTCCAAACTGCTCACCTGCTTCTTTAGTGAGAATACAATTCCATCCAGATTTAGAGACCTATTCAGTTCCTGGGCATACAAGATTACAAACCACAGGATATTCATCTTGCCAAATTTCTTGGCTATTGTCCAAACCATTACAGCATTCACAACCTACTGCAGCATTTATATTGGCTCACCTGACAGAAGACAGCAAGAAATAGAGCTGGATAATCCTGAGCTTACTGATGAAAATCCAGTCTCAGTTTTAAAATGTCTTCATTCATACAGCTATAAAACCAGGGTGTCAGAATAGATTGCTGTGGGATAGCCAAAGCCAAGCAGAAACCTTTTCAACTCACATCTAGTGGGAGGAGCAGAAGAATATTTCCTTACTCTAGAGTAACTTGGGGCCTGGTGCAGATAGATTGAGGCAAGGCTACCATTGTTATGTGCATTGATTTCTTTGTTGTTCTTGAATCAAACTTGATCCCCAATGAAAAGTCCATGCAGATTTCTTTGCAGAATTTTCAGAAGCCAGTTGCCTTTGCCTTCTTCCCAGGGCAGAGCAAAAAACAACAGGCCCAATGTCATCCTGCTGACTTCCTGTTCTTGAGGCAAAAAAGGAACATGGATCTCCCTGCTCCTACTCCAATCAGACTAAATTGGAATATCAAATTGTTTACTCAGAAGTGAATCCTAGTAAGTTTGGGAAGCTGACTCCCAGCTAAATGGATCCATGTCTGCAGAACTCCAGTTGCCCCATTATTGAAAATTGTAATGGTTCCTTCAAAATGGTAGAGTTGCTTGTTCTTTTGGTGAAGAAGCTCCATTTTTCTTTTTCTTTGCAATAAAACTGACAAGTAATCTTTTCTTAAGCTCTATGATACAAATAACTTAATACCCAGTTCTCGGGGTGGAGGGGACTCAGTTTTAATAAGGATGGGGAACACTTATTTCCAATTCAGGACTGAGAACCAAAACCAGAACATGAACAAATCAAGATCAACATTAGTTGCTTCCTCCCACAGTCAGTTCGTGAACAGGTTACTTTCTAATTTAAGGGGGAAGACTTTTTTCCAGAGCTGTGCATCTCCACTTTGAAAAGCCTCCATTTCCAAGGCTTATCCGTGCCTTGAATAGATCAGAGAGCAATATTTCGGAAAGGAATGGGAGCAGGTTGCTGGCAAGTCTCTTCAGCCATGTTTTTCCAGTCATTTTGCTCTGCCAGTACAGGCACAAGATTCCTGTTTTACATTAATATTTTTCTCATCTTTTATTTTTATATTTTTGCTCCCAGAAATTATGTAAGAAAGGGTCCAACACATGACAGGGACCTGACAGCTTTGTATCACTTCTATCTGCTTTTCACTCTGACAGGAGTATAAAGAAAGGCAGTCTTGAAAGAAGCCTGAGAACAGAGGAACGGTGCCCAGAGGTCTGTTAAGAGTCACAGTTGTTACCAGAGCACAGCAGGGGAAGCTTAATAACAGGAAATAACAGGAAAATTGGCCTTTTATCACTTTGTGTGAAATTCAGTACTTGCTTGGGATGTTTCTCAGTATTTTGCATAAGTTAGGATCAACATTTGAGAGCTTCTGTTCAGCTAGTAAACATGGGGCTTTATTTTACAATTGTAATTGTAAAATTACTCTTTAATTAATTGAGAACTGCTCATTTTACCCTTACCTGTGTTCTCAACTGCTGCATTCTCCACATCCAGAAAAATTGATGCTACAGCACTTATAAATGATACAGGACACTTATAGTATGCTTCTTGCTCCAAAAGGATTCAAAGGAAAGGTATTCAGCTGGTTTATTCTTAGCAGAACTCACAATCTAGTATCACCTTAGCTTTACAACTGGTTTTCCTTTATAGAAAAATTAAAAGTGTGAAAATTACCTAGTCCTGAATGCCATCTCCCCCTTTTGTAACTGGTAATCCAAGATCTTCCTTAATTCAGAATGATTGAAAGAGATTGAAAGATGGATGGATGGAAGGATAGATACACAAATCATTCCATTTTCAAATTGTGCATATTCACCATAAGCAACCTGGGACCCTTCCCCACCAATTTACAAAAGCAAAATTAATAATATTGTAAAGGTGGCAGCATGATACCAGATGTATGGTGTTTCGAACATTGGGAAAACATAAAAACATTGTTTATCCTAGTTTTCTCTAATTGTCTAATCGGGATGAGACTTTACATATAAAATACGATGCGTTATTTCCTCCTCATGGAAATCCCATGTTTTAACTCTCAAATGGTTCTAATGCTGAAGAGAATAATAATCAATTTATTCTGACCTCAGCATGAGATCTTGGCCAGGTTGCTAAGTGAATCTATGGGGGTCTCTCCAGAATACCATTTTTCTATCATAATATCTTTGAAGCAGCACAAATGATACTCCTCTCTTCCTTTACCTCACGGGTGTCAAACTTGAAGTGTCACGTTGCTGTCACGTGATGTTTCAAAATGTTTTTCCTCTTCATGAAACTGGGTGGGCGGCGTGACCTGCATGTGACACATTCTGCCCACAGTCTGCCAGGTTGATACCCCTGCTTTACTTCATGTTATCCTCTCAATAATTTTGTGATGTAGATTAGGCTAAGAAATAAGGTCAAGCTCACCCAATGAACTTTACAACAGAATGGGACTACGAATCTGAGTATGATCCTAATCAAATATTTTAATCAGTACATCATTGCTGTACTGCATTCCTTATTTGTATACCAGAGATTTTATAACAATCATGGCGGGAATAACACTGTCATTATTAAGATTACTGCAATAGCAGGGAGTGTTCAAACTTCAGTACAGGATTTTGCAACTTTTCAGTGTTAAGACCAAAAAGTTAATAATAAAGGTAAAATCGTTACAAATTCAGGTGGCAATCTCAAACCCATGTGAAAATTGCTAAATTCACAGGTGGTAACATTTTGAAATTGTGTCATTTTAATGTTGATATGCTGGCCATTTATGAATGTCACATTTACTGAATTATTGTTATGTGCTAATTTATTAAAGTCACTGCCAAAGTACCATTTCATTAGAACATTCTAATGTATAGATTCTCATTGTATAGTGTCACGGAAACGAACCCCATTCATTGTAACAATGTAGAATAGTACATGAACCCTTGGAAAGTGTTGGGATCCATTTTCTGATAGACTAGATAATCCATGAATTACAGTTTTCTTATCCTCATTAATTAAATCTGCAACGAGAAGTCTCTGGATTCACAGCTTGATAGAAGCTCAGAACTGTTGTAGGGACTGTAATTAGCAAACTAGTTTTGTTAATAAAAGAAGTAGTATTTGAGAAGAAGATGCAAGAATAAAGCCATATAATTATGATTGAAAATTGTATGGAGCAGGCCTGCTCATCTGGCACAATTTTCTCCATTCAACTTGAAGAAGGGAGAAATGGTATTGTTTTACCGATTCAACAAATACAAAGGAGTCAATGCAGAGGATTACAACTATTTGTTGATATTCAGGTTTTTATTGATTTTATTTTTATTTGCCAATCGCTTACAAGATAATAGGTATAAGTATATACATAGTTATGAATACATGAAATGGGTACATATAAGAAAAATAAAAGAAACAATAGGACAGGGACGGTAGGCACGTTGGTGCGTTTATGCATGCCCCCTACAGACCTCTTAGAAAAGGGGTGAGGTCAATAGTAGACAGTCTAAGGTTAAAGTTTTGGGGGTTTGATTCCAGACATTGACCACTCTGTTGCTGAAGTCATATTTCCTGCAATCAAGTTTGGTGCAATTAACCTTGAGTTTGTATCTGTTGTGTGCTCTTGTGTTGTTATGGTTGAAGCTGAAGTATTCATTGACAGGTAAGTCATTGCAATGTATGATTTTATATACCATACTTAGATCGGACAGAAGACGGCATAATTCAAGGTTTTCTAGGTCTAGAATTTCAAGTCTGGTGGCATAAAGTATTCTAAAATGAGTAGAGAAATGGAGAACTCTTCTTGTGAAATATTTCTAAATAAAATAAATAACTTATTGTGAAATATTTTTAAGGAAAGCTGTTTAATAGCTATGTTAAAAACTTGAATTCTATGGAAGGATAGAGATTCTTGGTTTACCCAGTACCTTAAAAACTGAGGTAAGGTGTTATAATCTAGCCAGACCATCTGCAAGGAAACTAGCTAAAAGAAGGAGCTGTGGGTGGTCTTCCATCTCTGGAAGGCATTAGTTTGTCTACCATAACCAGTTGCGGAGAAAAAAATTACAGTACCTGGGATTGATATCCAAAAGTAGCGTTAGAAGCAGTTAGTTTCAAAATAATTCCAGTGATTAAATGCTAATGCCCCTTTGTACAAACCACTTATAATAATATCTCTTGTTTTTCTTAGGCATAATGGGGAAGCAGAATAGCAAACTGGCTCCTGAAGTGATGGAAGATCTGGTGAAGAGCACGGAATTTAATGAACATGAACTCAAGCAGTGGTACAAAGGGTTTCTAAAAGATTGCCCTAGTGGAAGACTGAACCTAGAGGAATTTCAGCAGCTTTATGTTAAGGTGAGCTCACAGTTTGTGGCATGTCATACCTCATTGATAACATAGTTCAAGACTAATTATTTGCATCATTTGTAGCCAAGCTACTTAGAGTGGTTTTTTTGAAAGCAGCAAAAACATAATCAGTGATAAATGTGCGTTCTCTGCTATTGGTGTCATTTTGTGATAGCTACCGCCTCCTCCTCCTCCCCCCCTCCTCATTCTTCATTTTACAATAAATACATAGAGAATGTCACATTCAAGAGTACTAAATTAGATCCTTTAGAAAGTGGGGAGGCCACCCAGCACATGCTAGGCCACATCCTTCTTCTACTCAACACAAAAGCATGTCAAAGAATTGATAATAAACAATGGAATGACAACACATTTTTTAAATATTTTTTCCTCCCTTCTGTCTCACATTGGTTTGCTGAAAAACATTTTGTAAACATCTGTGTGTGTGGAGTGTGTATATTTTTTGGGCTTATATGCTACTTCAGTGGTAATTGATTCTAAGCAACATATGTGCTGCAATTATCAACAAAATCCTTTGTCTTTATTAAAATATGTGTTGATGAACAGACTGTACTCTTTATTTTTATTTATTACATTTATTTATTGTTAAATTTATTCACTGTCCATCTTGTCACTCTGATTAGCTTACAATCTGTTAAAACAACATTATAAAAGGTTAAAATATAGAATAAATACATTACATATATTAAAAACAACAAAGAAATAACTAAGTAGAGAGCAAACAGTTTTCAAAATAATATCAGAATTCAGTTTAAATAAATTGATTTATGCCTTTGGGGTAAATTATTTTTATTTAGAAAACTTTGCAATAGTGGCGAATATATAGAATAGAAAACTTTTCATAAACTAATGTGTTTCTCATAAAATAAGGCCGGGTCTTATATTTTTTTGAGCCCTGAAAAAATGGCTAGGCCGTCTTTTTGGGGGTGACTTAATTCCCCCCCTTGCATCCTCCTTTAGAGCACTCTGCGGGCAGCCTCGCCACCAGCCGCTCCTAACAGGTGATCATGGCAAAGTGCAGAGAGCTCCCTACTCCCACCAAACACCTTTGCTGCAGACCCAAGACCTTTGGCATCCGCTGCTGTTGCTTTCCCTTCTGCCCATTCCGCCGCCACATTTGGAGCTGCCGCTTCCGTGTTTGGAGTGCCGCTGCCATTTGGAGTGCCGCCGCCATTTGGAGCACCGCTGTCATGTTTGGAGCTGCCACTTCCGCATTTGGAGCTGCCGCCGTGTTTGGAGTGGCGGCGGCACTCCAAATGGCGGTGGTGCTCCAAACAGCGGCAGTGCTCCAAACGCAAAAGCGGCAGCTCCAAACGCGGTGACAGCTCCAAATGTGGACATGGCAACGCCAAACAGCAGCAGTGCTCCAAACAGCGGTGAGGTTCCAAACGCAGAAGAGGCAGCTCCAAACACAGCGGCAGCTCCAAATGCGGAAGCGGCAGCTCCAAACAGCAGCAGTGCTCCAAAGAGCGGCAGCACTCCAAACGTGGAAGCAGCAGCTCCAAACGCAGCGGCAGCTCCAAATGGCAGCGGTGCTCCAAACAGCAGTGGTGCTCCAAATGTGGAAGTGGCAACTCCAAATGCCGCGGAGACATGGGCAGAAGGGAAGTCCATAGCAATGGGCGCTGAAGGTCTTGGGTCTGCCGCAAAGGTGCTTGGCAGGAGTAGGGACCGCCCTTCCCCCCATTTTGCATGTTTTAAAATAGGCCTAAATTTGGGGGGAGGGGCTTAATTTCATTTTATGCCTAGAAAACATGCTGGGTTTTCCTATTGGGGGAGGTCGTATTGTTGGAGAAACACAGTAGCTACCATAAACTTTTTTAAAGGTGAGGAGATAATGGGCGCATGAGCTTGTCTGTGACCAAGGCCAATAAACATGATAACTGAAGACCTGAGAAAGAGACCATGAAGGATCACAACCTAAAATTGAATGAATCTATTTATAATTTTTTCTATAGCTAAAAGAACCTTTTTTCTTTCCTGGTCTAAATTTACTTTAAATGTTTTATTATATACAATCCTTATGTTTTTCCCACTTTCTCCTTGTGTGCTATGTGTGCGCACGCACACACACACACAGTTAATTGAAACTGTATATCATACAAAGTACAGAAGATTAAACTGCTCTTTGTATACATCCACAGATGCATTCAAAATAGATCCATTTTCCCCATTTTTTTCTCTATCCCAATATATATGTGACAATTTGGAGACTGTTTATTCTACCAGTTCTTGATTTACTTCTCTCAGTTCACTTTGGATTTCCAATTGCTGAGGGCCACCACTCTAGCAATGAAAATGACTTCAGTTGTAATACAGCCAAATAGGCAAAGATCTTGAAAACATGATAGGAGAATTGAGAAGCAAATTTTGGTCCAAATAGAGGATACTCTTGGGCAGATTAACATAGTTGAGTTTAGATGGGCACTAAGGATCTATAACCACAGCAAAGCCCACCACTCATTATAGCTGGAGTCTGAAAGTGACCAGGAGCCCAATATTTTCCATAAAAAACTATTTCAAATGTATTGTATATGGCACTGTTGAAAATCCATTCATGAGGGTCATTTTACATTTTCCCTGAGTTGATGCAATTTCATTTGTAATTTTGACTGGTTAAAACTGAATTTGGGGAGGTGACATCTAGATTGATATTCTAGATACTAATCGAGATATCTAGATACAATTCCTAGGTTTACGCTATGTGACTGAGCAATGTTTCGACTGTAATTTTTGTAATGTCATGGAACATGAGAGCTGACATTGTTCCTGGATTGCCTGAAGTTTTTAAAATGAAAGATGGATATGAAAAGCTGGTCATGGTACAAACTTCCAGGTTCAGCTTATTCATTAGCCAAGGCTAATTCATTTGTTGCAAGTATGATTTACTTGATGTTAACAAAGGATAGGCTGCTTTCTCATAGACCTCCCTCTAGAAATACACTGTACGCAAGAACTAACTATACTGGATCACTAATAACAGCAAGAGAAGGAAAAGGAAAATCACATAGGGCACAATGGTGAAATACAGACTGTATACAATTGCAAAGACTTTTACTATCATCACTGGTAATTTTCTGAGACTGGTCTGATCAACTCTGTATTACAGTCATAGACCTGCATAAAACTAGCCTGCTATTACATATATTGAAAATCATGTTCTTAACATTTAAAACTTGGAGAGAGGTCAATTTGGCTGCAGGCTGCTTTGTCATTTTTTATTGTCTAATATTATAAAAGATAACAACGTTTTATATTATTTAAGATAGGGCCTTATTCTAACCATACTAGTTAGGCAAAGGCAAGTTCTTATGAAAGGGCATTTTTCATGACTGCTGGTATCATGCTTAATAACTTCCACTATTTTGTTATTAAGCTTCTGTGCAGCTATACTTGATTCTGATTCAGTCAATTTTTTCTACTACTTATCGATGATAAACCTATACATTTATGATAATGTTTTTATGAGTAAAAAGGCAGGCATTCTTCATTAAACTAAATCTGGTATTCTGTATGGTTACAAATTCCAGAGGGCTTGTCTGTTGGAAGGATTTTTGTGGCTCCCTAAAGACCAGCAAACTGATTGCAACACAAGCTTATCGGCCAGGCTCTAATCCATGAAAGCTTTAAAGCTTTCATATTGATCTGTTTGTCTTTATGCAGCCCCAAGACTGTTGTTTATGTTACAGCTGCCCCTCCAGAAGACTATAAAGTCAATTTGATTATATTTTGTTGTATGAAAGAACAGATAAAGGGTTGATGAAAGCATGTTGTTGTTGTTAGTCGAGAAGTCTGTCCGACCCATCGTGACCCCATAGATAATGTTCCTCCAGGCCTTCCTGTCCTCTACCATCCCCTGAATTCATTAAAGCTCACGCCGACTGCTTCAGTGACTCCATCCAGCTACCTCATTCTCTGCCATCGCCACCTTCTTTTGCCCTCAATCTTTCCCAGCATTAGGACTCACTCTTCTCCAGTGAGTCCTTCCTTCTCATTAGGTGGCCAAAGTATTTGAGTTTCATCTTCAGGATCTGACCTTCTAAAGAACAGTCTGAGTTAATCTCCTTTAGGACTGACCAGTTTGATAGCCTTGCAATCCAAGGGACTCACAGGATGAAAGCATAGGAGCAGTTTTTCCCAACATGCTACAAAACTACACACAGAGACAAATGGAGACCTGCTTAGTGCAAGACTGAGATTGGAGTAGAGGTTCGCAATGAAGGCCTGTAATAACATCAGTCAGCTTGGCCAACATGCAAAAAAGTTCTCTTTTTGATTGTCTAAATTACAAGCAAAGTAGGATTAGCTTCACTAGGATTCTATCTTTTCAATATCCCTGAAAACCACAAAGAGACTAGATTTGGTTGTTGTTTTTTTAAACTTCTATCTACATTTCCTTGACTCTCAGGAGAACTATAAGTCTAAACTTGTGGCATTTGTAGAAAAGAAATGTAAAACAAATCAAGCCATTTTCCCAAGATTGATAATAAAGTATACAAGATACAGTTAGTGGGTGCAATTATTTCATAAAAGGAAAATGAAATATTTCTCTAAAGTTATCCTTATGCAAATATTGGTAATTTTGAATCTATGAGTTATACATGCTTTCTTTTTTGTCCCTCCAGAATTTCTCTTTTGATGGAAAACTAAAAATAAGTATCTTACAGGTCTGTTTCTCTCAGTATTGTTTAAATCCATCACATTGAGGTTCTTCTCTTAATATATTGACATAATTTAAATTGATGTTTCATCATTCAATCTGCAGTGAGCTGCCCAGAGTTGTGTTTTCAAAGAAACATTCTATCAGATTACTTCTGATTTTTGGTTATCATAGACTAAGATGGCTCTCAAACAGTATGCTGATTATGGAAAGCAAAAGAAGAAAACATCTTTTCAAATGAGAATATTTTCTCTATTTTTATGTAAAATTTATTAAAGAAAAATATTTTAAAAAGTTAAAAAGTAAGAAAATTATAAAATATAGAAAAGTGGGATATTTTTAAAAAGGGAAGAAAGAAAAATAGGAAAAAAGTGAATTACAGATAGATCCAGAAAGAAAAAAGAAATGAAAGAACAAAAGAAATATTGAAAGAAGCATCTTCCAATCTTTTTTGCACCAGTTACAAATATAGTTAATATTGTTTCCACCTTACTAGATTACATAATATAGTTTCTGTCTTCCTATGTGCAGCTGTTTTTAATTAATAAATTCATAAATCACCAGTTCATATTTATCAATTTTCAGCAAAAATCCATAAAGGGTTTCCAGTCTTTTAGCTATTTCTTCAAGTTCTGTCATCTTCATGATTCTCCCTTCCATTTGTCAGTATTTCTGCATTTTTATCTTTGTGCTGCATTTTAATTTTATAATGAAATTTATCTCTAGCGTTGTGAAGAAAAAAAGGAGGGAAAGAAGAAAGAACATTTTAACTAAACAGAGATAAACTTATATCAGATATCACCCAAGTAAAACAATTGCAGATGCTATCAAGGTTTAAGCGTATGCTTAATTTTCCTACTGAGATGTTACAACATATGCTTTATTTTTTTGTTGTAATGGAGTTCAAAGTATCACAACATTAACAGCATAAACAGCATTGTCTTCTTTGTAATAATTATTGAATGTGCCTAATACACATTAAGGAGGATAGAGACACCTTTTGAGAGCTTACCAAGGGTTCATTTGTCCTGTTTTTATGTAGCTTCTTATAACACTTCTGTTTTCTCTCTCAAGAACCGCCTACTCACATGAAAAGAATGTGGGGTGCCAAATACTTCCTCGCATAGTAGGCAACAGCAGTTGCTTATAACCTTGTGGGTTTGTCAGGAGCCAGGAAAGTGTTGCTTCGTGCCATACTTGCTCAACCATTATCTTATTTCCAAAAACACGGCTATACTCCACATACAGTAACTTGGAGACTTTCTTACAAAATAAAATTAAAAGGGAGATAGATCAGTGCAATGATTTCTTTGGAAATGTATACCTGCCCAGAAGAATAAGTCAAAAATAAGCTGAAGTGACAGAAAGCTTTTCAGTGCGGCTCCTCCCTTGTGGAATACCCTCCCCTCCAGCCATTCAGCAGAACCTATCTCTTTAGCCATGTGGAAAGCTGTTAAGATTTTGGTACTTTACTAAGATACCGGACGGGACAGGATGATAGAATAGATAGTATGGAAGAAGGGCAACTGAGCCTGCTGTAGGGCATTCCAAGGGGACAATTAATTTGTTTTATGGTTTACCATTTTCACTGTTTTATTATTGCTTTATTAGCTTTATTGTTATTGTGAGCTGCCCAGAATTGCTTAAGATGGGCAGTCATATAAATGAGGGTAAAGGTTCGTTCTCAGAGCTTGTGGGTTAGTTTCCAAATGTTTCATTACCAGGCTAGGTAACATCTTCAGCGGAGTTTAGAGGATGTCCATGTTCTGTTCTATTGAAAACAGAACACTGACTTTCCCTTAAACTCCATTCAGGATGATTTCATTACCTAGCCTGGTAATGAAATTTTCAAAAACCAACCCAGAAGCTCAGAGAATGAATCTTCACCCTCATCCTAAACCCAAGTTCCAGATATTCACCACTATTGCAAATCATATAAATCTTATAAATGAATAAATAGAACATCTCAAAGATTAAAGGGACAGTTTACCTCCTGATAAAACATAAAAGAGCATTTCAATATCAATATATCAAGGGGATCATTTTATGAGAATAATCATACTATGCTTTAAAAGTTAAACCCACTTGTTCCAAAATGTGGGAGACCCCTTCTTCCCCATTCCCTATTAAACTTCATATCAGCTCCCTTGACTTCTGGATGCCCTTCTATCTTCTTAGCCAACATGGGAAATAATTCTTGGAATTAAAGTTCCACATATTTGGCAAGGATGATTGCCACATACCAGTTTTTTTTTAAGATCAGCCAATGGCTGCCATCAACTACATAATTTGAGGAGCAGAATTATTCCGAATTTTGCAAGCAGTGGTAATCTCTAGGGGAATTGTTGACTAATGTTACCAAGTTTCTCAGATAATAACTCAGTTTCAATCAGTCTGTTGAAGATTCATAAGCCAGAATATGGGAGTCATGATAAATTGTAAGGGAGCTGCTAACCTGTAGTGCTGGCTTGCTGGGTTTCACAAAAGGTTGCTTGGCTAATTGTGTGAGATTGTATCAAATTCTGGCTGAGAAAGTACACATTTGTTTGCTGAGTACTTGACCTAAGAGGTGTTTCCCAACCTCTGCAGATTTACAATGTGAGGACTTCAATTCCCAGAATTCCTTAGGCAGGAGAAGGGCTCACAGCTGCAGCTCTCCTATTAATCTGACAATGTGATTGTCAGCGGAGCCACGTTTCTCAACTGCTTAGTCTCAGACAACACCTTCTAAAAGGAAGTAGGAATTTGTGACTAGATGCAACAATCAAGAATGAGGAATTTTGTGAGGGAAGTTAGTGGAAATAGGAGACAAGATATGATTTCTCAAATCTGTCAAAAAGGAGATAAGAGGACAGCAGTAGTGACTTGTGTGTATCATGTTTACCTTCTTACTAGGTGTCATAATCATATCTTTCAGTTATACCTTTCAGTTGTTCCAGAGAAGAAAGTGAAAGAATCAGAAGCCAGATTTTCTTACTTGAGACACATCAGGGCAAGTGAGGTGCATACACAAGTAACCCAGTGGTGGGATTTAACTTTTTTTTACTACCGGTTCCATCGGCATGGCTTGGTGGGTGTGGCAGGGGAAGGATACTATAAAATCTCCAGTCAGAGGTGGTATTTGTCATTTCTCTGAACTGCTCAAAATTTCCGCTACTGGTTCTCCAGAACTGGTCAGAACCTGCTGAATACCACCTCTGAAGTAACCCATATATCTAGCACAGAGGTATAAATATTCAAATAAATACTATCTAAAAACTTTTAGATTTGGATATGTAATATTCAAAGAATAGCACAAATTAGGAAGTTAATCTGCCTGATCAAATATGAAGTACTTGTCTGCTCTTTTATTATTTCTCAGGCACTGATCTTGGTTACAAGTGTATCTCAAGCACTTTGCTTAGCGTTCTCTTAGCTCCCTGAGGAAATGCCTAGTGCTAATACTGGGATGGTGAAATAATTTCTGTAACGGAGCACTATGAAATTATAAGTATAGGTTGTGATGTCCCTAGAGAATGCAGTGGAAGAAATTACATGGAGAGGAGCAGGGATTTTCCAAAACACACAGAAAGTGTGTTCATAAGCATACTGGCAAAAGGGAAAAAGCTTGAAGTTTGATCTACTTACTAAATGTAAGCTTTCATGAATTAGGATTCATTTTATCAGAAATATGAATTTCCTTTGGCAACGGGCATTGGACAGGGGGAAAAGAAAATTTGAGGACTAATGTCAGGAAAAGCATCTGAGGTAATTCAGCTGATACCGATACTTAGGCATCAAGAAAGTAGTTTGTGGCAACTCAGAGCTGTGGAAATGGTGCTTCACAACTCAAAGTACAATTCTGATTTGGGCTTAGAAGCTGTTGTGGTATGTGGGGATAAACAGGCTCAGACTCAAACCAGGCAAAAAAAAATAGATCAACTAAAATAATCATAAATACAAGTAGGAAAATACTTCAGATTTTAAATGTAAAATATTTAAAACATTCATCAAATTACAAAACAATCTTGTGAATGTATTAAATATTATATGATTAAATTGCTAAATCATTATGTAAATGCACACAAAAATCATGTGAACACATATTTGAACAAACCAAACACATATCAGAAAAGAAAAACAGCATAAAAGCATGCAAATGTGATATAGTTATACAATGCTAATATTAAAAATACTTTTCTACATAAAGCTGTGGCAGGTATAAGAAATTTTCTTATGGAGAAGTTAAGGTTCTAGTTCAACAATATAAAACAAACATCATTCTGAAAACAGGTAGAATCTCAATGAGGAACCAACATGTGGTCTTAGAGCCTCAGTTTTTTTTAGACCACGAAATCAAATTTGCTCTGCAAAATGCTATTGTTATGTTTTCCTTCCAGTATTGCAGAGGGCAAGTTCATTAAAACAGGCAAAATGGAAGTTCTGCAGTTTGTTGCGCAGAAAATGTTGAATGACCTGTCACTTAGTAACTGTTTGAAGTTACAGTGGACCCACCCCCCAAAGCTACTTATGATCTAGTTCCAGAATTCCAATAGCTGCACAAACATACATATTATGGTCACATGATTGCATTTCAGGTACTTGGCAACCAACTCATCTGTAATAGAATATTACCTGCAGCAGCAGAGGGGGGTATTTGGCCAATGCAGTCTTCTCAGAAAGAGGGCCAGATTAAGAGACTGTGGGTTCCTAAGCTGGATGGGGGAGAGGGGGAAATGGTTTGGGGCACCTACACCCTATAATCTGTCAGGACATATCTAACAGGTTAGGTACCCTGTTTCTCCAACAATACGGCCTCCCCCAATAGGAAGTCCCAGCATGTTTTATAGGCATGAAATAAAATTAAGCCCCTCCCCCCAAATTAAGGCCTATATTAAAACATGCAAAATGGGGGGGAATGGTGGGGGGCTTGCCATTAGGAAGTACTTTTGTTGCACACCCAGATATGGTGCTGCCTGCATTGACCCCGATATGAAGTGCCCCATCAACGCCGAGGTCAACATCCAAGCTGTCGCTGCCCACCCGCTTGAAGATGCAAGGCGGGGGAATTAAGTCACCCCCGAAAAGACGGCCTAGCCATTTTTTCGGGGCTCAAAAAGAAATAAGACCCAACCTTATTATATGAGAAACACGGTAGTTCTAGCTTTAGTTTAGCAAGATTCTTTCCATTAGGTGAACTCAACTGAATCGCATTACCTTGTCTCTGAGCTTGGGCCTGACATCCCCTTTATAGCCAGTGGCAGCAGTCCCCATTCACAGGACCACGATTTACAATGTTTTCTTTCTGTTTCCAACTTTTTCAGCCAGTTTGTGGGAAAAATGATCTATAGTAATACATAGATAGAGAGCCATGCTGGCACAGTAGTTAGAATGCAGTATTGCAAGCTAACTTTGCCCACAGATAGGAGTTTGATCCTGATAGGCTCAAAGTCAGTCAAATGAGCACCAGATTGTTGGAAGCAATATGCTGACACTGTAAACCATCCAGAAAGTGCTGTAATGCACTATGGAGAAGTATATGTGTCTAAGTGCTACTGCTACTGCTAGATTTGCTTAATGACACCTGGAAGAAATACTCATAAAATTGGGTTTGGTCACATGAGTGTCTTGATTTACAACCATCATGACATGATAGAAAGTCCAGGTTACATTACTCTCAAGGAATACCTGTATTTAATGTTGTAAAGTATTTCCAATTTATATTCAGGTACTATATTATTATCTAGATTGTCCAGAACTACCTGGAGAATTCTATCTAATAATACCCATTGTTGAATTGCAGTTCTAGCTCTTGATCATCCCATAGCCAAGAAGCTTGGCTGGGTTTAAATTTTCCAGAAAGAAGAAAATTTGTCTAGAAAGATTATGGTGGTCTGGGAATCATTGGAAAAAATAAAGCTTAAGCCAGAAACAGAGGTGGCATATATGGACCTATGACTCTAGCTATATTATGTTAACATTGGCTAATTTTGGATTGAGTCAGAATCATTGTATATTTTAACTCTGGTTATTCTTAATACTAAAAATGTTAAAATGTTTAACTGTTTAGTTGAAGAGGCACTAGTCATTTGCTAGGTATTTTATTCAGTCCCCAAATCTTTGGCTTGTAAAGTTCAGTTAATTTTCTGTCTGGGGATACTTGACATTGGACTGACAGACATAAGTTCTTACATATGCTACCACTTCTTCTCTCCTATTACTCCACTGCATTTGGAAACCAGCCATATGACTTTATTCCTCCTAACCTTGGAATATTGACAATAGGCAGGGAATAACAAAACCCAGTCAGTGCTTCCTCCAACCGATGAAGGGCCTAAGAAACTTTTATTCAATCAGTATCCCAGCTCCAGAATGCCAGCAAATCTGCACATTTCCTCACCAATCTTAATTGACTTTTCCCATTTATGTTTTACGTAAATGATTGTCATATCCATACAGTAAATGAATAATTTGCAACAAAGACAAAAAAAACCCCAACCCAATCCAAAACCCTAAGCTGTTGATCTTTAGGGAAGCAATAGAGCGAGCCCAGACCTTTTGGGAATTTAAAAAAAAATGGCTTGTCCTTCCTTCTCCTGAATTTCAGCATCATAAATCCCCAAATGAAAGAGGGAAGGACAACATTGTCAGAACCCAAAAGCACAAGTGCCATATGTGGGGGATTCTTTGTCACAAAGCTTCTCCTCCAGAAATGAAAAATTACTGTCCCTCCAGATGTAACTGAAACCCAAGACACAACAGATATCAGCATATCCAGTGCTGAAGGATGTGGGATGGATACTGTTACATTGAGGAGACATTGAAAGTCTAGTATTGAGCTATGTGAACTAAATATGATTTGCAACTAAAAATAGGACACAGGCTGACTATGCCCAATCTCTCCCTCTGAAGTAGAAACCCAATGAGGTTCTGTTCTTAAGAGCCAGAATAGGTAAGCTGTCAGTGCAAACCTGGACCATAATAAAGTAGGGGTTAAAATCGCTCAGACTTCTGTCTTTGCATTGAAACACAATTACAGCTTCTATTCAATCAGCTGTAATCAATAATCTATTCAATTCAGTCAGACACAAAGTTATGAGAATAAGGCAGATGGTACATGGAGATATAAGGGTTAAGGTCAATGTGCATGGTTCTTTCCTGTATCTAAATTTTAAAGCTTCACCTATCCAGATAAATGATATAACAAGGCTTTGAAGAAGAAGCTTTTCCTTACTGTGTTTACAGTACTCTGATCATAACTGATAAATCAGCAATAATTATGCACTGTTACAACTGGTTTCTTTCCTGATAGATACAAAGTGCATTTGAACAGCATCATTTATAGGCTGGTGCCTTATTAATGATCAGTCTAGATAACTTGTATAATTGTGAAAGACAGTAGTTGAAAGTCAGGTCATGTTTCTGCTAATCATAGACTGAACATTTTAGCACCTTGGGATAGCATCTTTATTTTCGTGAAATAAAGCAAATTTGTCTTTCATTCTCTTTGGTTTTCACTAGAGTTTGCATGAATTGCTGTATTTTTCTCAACAGAACCACTGATTGTAGAGCTGTTCCAGTGTGCTTGGTGTTCAAGTTTGCTCTCTTAATTATATATTTCAAGCAGGACAAAATAGCACTGAAGAAAACATTTGTGCTGGAAGATTAGGTAGCTAAAGCTAGAAGTGGAGTACAAAGGGAAATAATTTGCTTTATTTCCTCTGTGCCAAAATTACAATGGATGTTCACTGATTTTGCAAACTCCTTGCTGCTTTTGGGGATATCTGTTCCCATCTGAGTAGTGTGTAGAATGTGGAAATTAAATTCAGCTATCTCCTTCAACAATAAATACCAGTAACAAATATCAGAAGCTGAAATATAAATTATCCATTTTTTGACACAGGGAGGTACAAAAATTTAAATCTAGGGAAATAATAGGTTAAAAGCCTGTTTAAAAAAAACACAGTTAATTAATATAAACCCAATGATGGTTGTGTAGGATAATATAAGAAACATACAGTAGCAGTCTCTATGCGTGGCTCAGATAACTTCCAAATGTAATTTGATGTGACTTTTATGACGTTAAAATAAAAAACTACAGTTGCCCACTGACAATGCTCAAAATGGATCATCCTTGCTTATTAAACATCAGGACCTTTCCAGACAACTCTGTAACTGCAGTAATGATACATGCACATATCTCACTTGGGAAATGCAGTGTATACTAACTGCCCTCTTCTGTAGGACTTTCAGTTGAATGTGTGTTGCTTATGTCCCATATACTGTTGCTGTTCCTTTGAACATCTTATCTGCATAGATAATCTACACATGCCTATTTTTACATATATGCTCCAGAACCTCATCATTTCTAGGCTATTAGATTTTAGAGCCCTTCAATCCACAGGAATTAAGAAACGCCTCTATTAATGTTTTATTAAATAGAGTTTAATGAAACTTTCTGGATAGTTCCCTTGGGGAATAATCATATATTGTGTTCTGTATGTTCATTTACATTCTTGAAACCCCGCGTTTTGATTGGCCAAAGCGCGGGATAATCCGATTGGTCTAGCGAGCCACGCTGATTTGGCCCGCTGAGAATCTCCCATTATTGGTGGAAATGAATCGCGGGAGATTCAAAGTGCTGCCATTGGCCACGGCCGCCGCGGCTTGAGAATAAAAAGCCGCTGTTTTTCCCTCGGAGCTAGACCGGTTCCAGGGACCAATAAAAGAGCTGAACTAAGTCACTGACTCCGGGTCTCCTTGCCGTGACGGACACGACACTGGCGACGAGGGTGGGATTCCGAGGCTAACCCCATCGATCACGTGTCCGAAGGAAGCAAGACCGACGAGATGGCCAGCATCGCTCCGCCCGTGTCCTTTAATCCCGCTAGCGAGGACTGGGAATCATACACGGACAGATTCCTCACGTTCCTCGAATGCAGCAACATGAAGGACGCCACCGGGCCGAAGAAACGAGTCGTCTTCCTGACACACTGCGGGCCCGCAGTATTCAAGATGGCAAAAGCCCTAGCGAAACCCGCTGACGTCAAGGAGATGGACTGGGCCGACCTCGAACCATTGCTCCGCAACCACTACGCCCCCGCTGTGCCCATCCTCATCAGGCAGCACGACTTCTACCGGAGGGACCAGAGACCGGCCGAAAGCATCAGCGATTTTGTGGCGGAACTGCGGAACCTAGGGGGCATGGACAAGGCCCTACAGGACCGTGTCATGCTCGGACTTCGGGACCCAGTCCTACAGAGTCGGCTGATGGCCAAAGGCGACATCGCCCTCGCCGACACCATCGCTGAAGCCACTGCAGCCGAGGCAACCCGGAAATCGGCGAACTGCATGCAGAGACCGGACGCCGGAGACCGCACCGTGACCGCCGACCCAGGACGGGCGACTGAGGCCCAACCGGAAGCAAGTCACCGCGAGACCACCACCCACCATGGCGAATTCCACTCCGCCTCCAACACTGAGGAGGAGGAGATCGACCGGCTCTAGACGGGATGTGACCAGTGAAATTGGCGGGGTTGTAAGTCGGGGACCGCATGTGCTGGGTGCGGAGGTGACCACCCTTGAGCCGAGTGCCGTTTCTTCGATGCAGTCTGCTGGCACAGCGACAAAAAGGGTCACATCGCCCGAGTCTGCCGATTGAGGAAGGCCTACAGCCCCAGACGGCAGGACCACAGCGAACGGAGACGGGACAGCACACCCCCCAGAGCCAGAGATCGCCAAGCTGACAGCCGATGGGACCGGAGCGGGCAAAACCGATGAGGTGGCGAAACCCGGCGGAAGGAGGAAACCCACCAGACAGTCATCATCAGCCACGCATCAACCACCGACGGCCAAAAAAGTCTACGTGGAGGTAGGCATCGAAGGCGAGCCATGCAAAATGGAGGTGGACTCCGGGTCCTACCTCTCCATGGTCGCCTGGCAAGAGATCAAATGCTTGGTGCCTACCATCCACAAGAAGGGACTGGAGAACCAGAAACTAATCATCAAAGACTACCAGGGAAACCGCATCCCGGTAGTCAGAACCGGACAATTCAAAGTGACATTCAAGGGCCGCACTGAAAAGCTTCCCCTGACGATCGTGGACCAAGACCGACCCAGCCTCTTGGGGCTGCAATGGTTCACACCACTCGGCATCGAAGTCACGGACATCAACCACATCAGAGACCGATTGGGAACAGCAACTGGCACGGGACTTCCAGGAAGTGTTTGACGGCATCCTAGGCAAGTACCGAGGGCCCCCCATCTCCTTCAGCCTAGACCCCAACATTTCCCCGAGACGCCTAAAACCAAGGCGGGTACCCTTTGCACTCAGGCCAAAAATAGACGAGCAAATTGACAAGCTCGTCAAGCAAGGGGTCCTACAACCAATTGACCCTGCCCGGTGGGAGACCCCAATAGTCACCCCAGTCAAGCCCGATGAGTCGGTAATCTGTGGGGACTATAAGGCCACCCTAAATTGCGCCTTACAACAAAGTGCCTACCCCGTCCCAGTAGTGCAGCACCTTCGACACTCACTGGGGGGAGGCAAGGTTTTTGTGAAACTCGACCTGGCCCAAGCATACCAACAGCTGCCAGTCGACGCAGAAACCGCAGAGGCGCAAACCATATTCACCCACCGGGGAGCGTTCCGATGTAACCAACTCCAGTTTGGAGTCAGCGTGGCGCCTGGAATTTTCCAGAGCCTCATGGAGAGGCTTTTGCAAGGAATTAAGGGGGTAGTGCCCTACTTCGATGACGTGCTGGTGTCGGCAACCAACCAGCTAGAACTAGAGGGTCGGCTAAGGGAAGTGCTAACGAAATTCAAGGAAACCGGGCTAAAAGTGAAGAAAGAAAAATGCCAGCTTTACACATAGCGGGTCGAGTTCCTGGGGTGCCTCCTAGACCGGCACGGCATCCACCCAACCGCAAACAAAATCAGAGCCATTAAGGAGGCCCCCACACCCAGGAATAAAATGGAACTGCAGGCATTTCTGGGACTGCTTAATTTTTACAATGTTTTCCTGCCCCACAAGGCGACCGCGGCGGAGCCTTTGCATAGGCTCTTGGACAAGGCGGCCACCTGGGCTTGGGGGAAACGTGAAGAAGCCGCCTTCAGGAAAACCAAGGACCTACTCACCTCGGATGCCGTCCTCATCCAATACAATGAGACCCTACCACTCGCCATCACATGCGATGCCTCACCCTTCGGCGTCGGCGCCATCCTCAGCCACACACTCCTAGATGGAAGAGAAGCACCCATCGCTTTCTTCTCGAGGACACTCACCAAACCAGAGAGGAACTATAGCCAGCTGGACAAGGAGGCCCTAGCCATCTTGCAGCAGTGAAGAGGTTCCACGAGTACCTCTACGACCGGACGTTCACCATCATCACAGACCACAAGCCGTTGCTGGGCATCCTGGCAGGGAACCGGGCCACCCCGAACATCTTATCTCCCAGAATGACAAGGTGGTCCGAATTCCTTGCCGCCTACAGCTACTGGCTCACACACCGACCCGGTAAGACTATCACCCACGCAGACGCTTTTAGCCGCTCGCTATTACCCGACCTAGACACCGACCCAGCACCCACGACGAGCACCCTCAGCATAGAGACTCTGCCCGATCTACCCATAACCGCGTCAGACATTGCCCGAGAAACTAATAAAGACAAACGTCTGGCACGGGTATTACATTGGGGAGAAAAAGGGTGGCCGGAAAAGGACAACGACGAAGCATTCAAAACATTCCGGAACCGGCAAACAGAACTCTCGCTACAAAAAGAGTGTGTACTGTGGGGGGAAAGGGTTGTTATTCCGGAAAAACTACAAGGGAAGGTATTGGGTTTGTTACACGAGGGGCACCTGGGCATAGTTAGAACAAAAGCCCTGGCCAGAAGTTACGCTTGGTGGCCAGGGATGGACAAGCAAATCGAGGCCTGGGTGGCAAGGTGTCAACGCTGCCAAGAAACCAGACCGAGCCCTCCCGCGGCACTGATCCTGGAATGGGAAACCCCCAGGGGACCTTGGTCTAGGATCCACATAGACTTCGCCGGGCCCACCAAGGGGCACACATTCCAAATAACCGTAGATGCTTACTCCAACTGGTTGGAGGTAAGCAACATGAAAACCACCACCACAGAAGCCGTGACCAAGGAACTGAGTAAACTATTCACAACCCACGGCCTCCCGGATGTCATCGTGTCGGACAACGGGCCCCAATTCACCTTGCTAGAATTTGAAAAATTCCTAGTGGAATGGGGCATACGACACGCACTGACAGCTCCGGCACATCCGGCGGCAAACGGAAGGGCGGAACGGATGGTTCAATTCAGGAAAAAAACCATCCAGAAAATCGAACACGGGGAAATCCAAGAAAAAATAAATAAAATGCTTTTTAAACAACATATAACCCCAAACACGACAACAAACAAAAGCCCGGCAGAGCTGCTAATGGGGAGAAAATTAAGGTCCCCACTCGACAGACTGCACCCCACATACAACCCAGAAAACCCACCAAACTCCTCCAGCAAGCACTGGTCCTTTGCGCCAGGCGACGCCGTATACGCAAAGAACCTAACCGGAGACCCACTGTGGGTACCAGCAACCATAACCCAACTGACAGGTCCCCGCTCGTACCGGCTGCAAACAACCGACGGACGAGCGTGGAAATGCCACATCGACCAAATAAGATCGAGAACGGCCATAAGAAACACAACCGACACGCAACCAGACACAGACGAACCCCTTAACACAAGCCAAGAGGGGAGGGAATACCCCGAGAACCAAAACCCAAGAGAAATAAGCCAGCCATACTCACCGGCAAGCAGCCAGCCTGAAACTTCACCAGGGAGAAGCAGCCAGGCCAGCTCGACCAGCCCGGAAAGACCAGGCGGGAGCGGTGAAAACCGCAGCTCAACCAGCCCGGGTAGACCGGGAGGGAGCTGCAACAAGTGGCCCGGCAGGGCCTTCCAGACGGTCCCAACAACGAGACCAAGAGAAACAGAGAACCCGACTGAACCGGTCAGGAGCCAACCAACAACTGACCTGCGCAGGTCCAGTAGGCAAGTATGGAGCCCCGCCTACTTACAGGACCAAACCAAGAGGGGAGGGGTGTTCTGTACGTTCATTTACATTCTTGAAACCCCGCGTTTTGATTGGCCAAAGTGTGGGGTAATCCGATTGGTCTAGCGAGCCGCGCTTATTGGCCCGCTGAGAATCTCCCGCGATTGGTGGAAACGAATCACGGGAGATTCAAAGCGTTGCCATTGGCCGCGGTCGCCGTGGCTTGAGAATAAAAAGCCGCTGTTTTTCCCTCGGAGCCAGATCGGTTCCGGGGACCAATAAAAGAGCTGAACTAAGTCACTGACTCCGAGTCTCCTTGCCGCGATGGACACGACATATTGCACTTACCCTGACACTGCAATTTATCTATTGAGAGTCAGAAGACCCTCCGTTGCTCTTTTACAGATTGAATGCAGCTGATTTCCACTGAGTGTATTCTCTGGGTTAAGGCAGAAGCATATGAACAATATGGAAGATTTTTCCTGGCTTCTGTGGCAGGAGGTGGTAATGTGGGCCTTCCAAATATTACTGAGCCACAATTCTCATTATCATTCACCATTGGCTCCGTTGGCTGTGGCTTCTGGGAAAAATTCACAAATATTTAGAGTTGGCCACCCCCACCTAAGAGAATTTGTTCTATGGCTGGAGCAGGAGTCAACTCTTAGTACTTTTCCCCTTGCAATACTTGTAGATTCTTACCAGTTGTTTTAGCAACTGCATAAATGATTTCCTGGAAGTGCCACAACAGGTTAGTGGGTTAATAAGATCTACCCTGATAGCATGAACTCTAAAATGAGATTTCAGCTCTGCTGCACTGGAGAATATACTTAGTATGAGAATTGTTAACTTGGGAACTCATGCTCAGTATATTGGCGTGGTCACACGTCACACTAAGCTATAGTGTATTTAGTTTGATTTTTGACTTAATTTGCTGGGTGAATTGAGTTAATTGTGACTTATTCCGTAACTATGACTAAAATAAATCAGAGTTGGGGAACTATGGCTCCTTTATGACTTGTGAACTTTAACTCCCAGAATTCTTGAGCCAACATGGCTGGCTCAGGAATTCTGGGAGTTGAAGTCCACAAGTCATAAAAGGGCCATAGTTCCCCAACTCTGAAATAAATCATAACAACACAATGAGTCAACCTTGTTGATGTGAGTGTTTAGGAGTTTAAGAATGCCTGGGCATAGTAACCAAGTAATAGTTGCTATAAGCCAGCCATTCAATTTATTGCCCTTTCAAAAGAAGAAGAATTATATGGTGTTATGAATGCAAATACTGTCTAATAAGGTTAAGTATCTAGTATTATTTAAACTGAAATTCATTCAGTGCAACTTTTGAGGAAGGATTTTGTTCCACTTGTTTAGGCTGCTTCCCAAATTCTTATTTTAATACCGGTAATACGTTTCCCATAAGTTGTAATTTTAGAGATTTCCCAACATTTGCACTGCAATTTTCCCCCAAGTCTTGAGATATCTTAAGATTTTAGAGACTTAAACATTTCCAAGAGTTGGAATTGATTTCCTGCTAAATAAGCACCGAAACCTTCTGCCCATAATAATAAAAAACCTGCGTAGGAGTTTCTTGTATCAGAATTTATAATACGTAACATATAATGGTACAATTTTGACATGTTTAGTAATCAGGAAGTCCCTTTGGTTGCATGCCAATATCTAAACCACCATGTGGTTTCATTTGGTGAACCATAGCGGCTTTCATGACTGCAGTGCAGACAGATACCATTTTGCTGTTAATGTCCCGTGAAAAAAACCAAAATTCAGCAATGTGACACTCTTTTTTAGAAGGATTATGAGAGTTAAGTAATACTTCCCTAAAACTGACATTTTATTTAAAAGAAAGAATAAAGATTTATATTCAAGTATCAGGGGAAAAAAGGAAATGGCAGAAATCCCTGCAAAGGGAATAGGCTTTTGAATCTTTAAAGATTGCAGTACAGTATGCAAAAGAAAGAAGAACTTGCAGTACAGAAAGAAGATTGCAGTACAGTATGCAAAAGAAAGAGGAGTTACTTGCTTCTTTTAAAGAACCCCTTCCTTGTCTGCTCCCATTGACTCAAATATCCAATAACTGAGTAACTGTTTTGCAACTATTAACATGGTGCCCTTCCACTATTTCTCAGTGCTTCATTTAAGCTGCTAAACAGGAATGAATGCCCTAGTCCTTGGCTGCTATTTTAGAGGATTATGCAAAAGAGAGAGATGAGTTATTTTCCTCATTGCAAGCATAGAGAGTTGGGTGCTGGTTTTACCCTTCTCTCATAGATCAGCTAGAAGGCTTTGTTTGGCTCATTACTTTAGGATGTAGTGAGGCATTCAGAGAGAATGAAATTATTTCCGAAGAATTAATTTGAAGTGTGAAATACTTAAGTGGATCTATGGCCTCCAGATCTTTTGAATCTAATTGTCAAGTAAAATAAAACTTGCCAGATCAAAGGTCTAGGACTGTCATATCTGTACTGCAGAAATATAAATTACCCAAGGCTCTATCAAATGTTAGTTTTTTGTACTCCTTGTTGCCATCTGATGATCCATTTAGTTTATCTGCAGCCCAGATATGGTAGCTCTAAGTAAAGAATTTACCAAAAAGATGTGTGAGTTCTCCAAAAATCAACTTTAATGTGTACTAATATTTCTATATTTGCATTCCAGACAAAGAGGAGTTTTGTGGCACTGCAAGATTTTGAATAAATCAAATAACTATACAGCATTTTCTTGGATAGTGCCACATAGGGGTAGAAAAAAAACATGTCACTTTAAAAAATCCAGTTTCTTAAGTTTGTATCATTTTCCAAGCCATTAATAATAATAAAAATAAATATTTCCTTCATGTGGTAATTGCACTTCCTTGCAAACTAGACTAGGAAATTAGACCACATAAAGGGATGAGTTTATTTAAACAACAAAAAAACCCTTAGCAATTAACGGGAAATTAATTACAGCAATTTTTTCTCCACCCTGAACTCTGAAAGCATGCTCTTCCTATTTAGGGAGAGAAATTGAATTTATCACCTATGAATCATTATATTTTAATTCAAGGCAGTTTTGCTCTTTGGTGGCTAATCTATCTGATGATTTCAAAGATCCGTAACTGGAATTATACTTAATAGTAAGTTTATTTCATGATAGGTAGTCCTCAATTTACAACCACAAAATTTATGTTGGTAAGTGAGTTTTGCCACATTTTACAACTATTCTTGCCACATTTGTTAAATGAATCATTGCAGTTGTTAAATGAGTAACATAGTTGTTAAGTGAATCTGGTTTCCCCATTGACTTTGCTTGTCAGAAGATCGCAAAAGGTGATCACGTGAGTACGGGATACTGCAACCATCATAAATGTGAGTCAGTTGCCAAGCATCCAAATTTGGATCACAGGACCATGGGGATGCTTCAATGGTCTTAAGTGTGAAAAATGGCACTTTTTTCAATGCCGTTATAACTTTGAATGGTCACTAAACAACTGTTTTATATCGAGGACTGCCTGTAGTATATATCCCAGGCAGGCTGGGCATGGAACTTATTCAAATAAAGGTTTGCCTTTGTAAAACTGAACAGGATGCACCTTTAAACAAGAAGGCATTCCATACTGTTCTTTACAAATGTTGTTCTCCATATCTGAACTCCAGATTGTACGTACAACAATATTTGCCATGCTGATGAAGTTCCTATATTGCTATTGAATATGAGGTAGAGGAAAAAGAGTGAAAGACTACAACTGTGATTCACTGAAATAAGCTAAGATCAGACCATGGTAGGTTAATTTTAGAACAGCAGATTACTTTACACCAGGAAGCCACTCTGCCACATGATATGGGAAGAATTCAAGTAAATTTATTGTTTTAACACATATTTCAATATTGTTTATAGTGACAAAATATTCATAGAAATCCAAATTTGCCTCACAGAACAATGTGCTCTTCATTTAAAATCCTTCAGATATGCATATACTCAGATAATAATAGGTAACTATTCTGACATATATCTATATAACTAAGGAGTTTAGTATGCCATCATTGTATTTCTACTGATTAAAGATAAATTATATAATAAACCTAGATATATAAATTTTCCTTCCTTCCTTCCTTCCTTCCTTCCTTCCTTCCTTCCTTCCTTCCTTCCTTCCTTCCTTCCTTCCTTCCTTGAAAAACTACTTGGCAAAATATACATTAATTTATTTCAAAGAGTAATTATTGCTTAAGAAACTATTCCTATCTTAAATAATAATTTGGCCTAAAAGTAAAAGTGTTAGAAAACTGTTAATATTGTTTGATTGCATCTAGAAAGTCATATCTAGAGCAGAGCTTCTGTAATCAATGGATTTAATGATTATACACCTGCTTTCATATTGAACTATATTATTGAGCTTCCTAATGATCATTATAGGATAAAGAAATAGATGACCTATCAGAAGCACTGATTCTAGCTTTACATGGGTATAATTTGTTATGCACATGTATTTTGTAAGAATATATAGCCTCTCCTTCCTGCTTTTGATCCATTTTACCTTTCTGATAAACACACACACACATACACAACATACACACACGCCTGCAAATCTGTATACAAGTTGCTTACAAGTTGATACCAGATACTGAAAGAGGTAATTTTAGCTAACCCCAACAGATAAAGTGGATATGAGCAGAGATATTGTACTCTTTCATGGATGGAAAGATTGGAAAAAGGGATGTCCTATAAATGGAGTATATTGTGGGAAAGAATAGTTGGATGCTCTAAGATTTTTAAAAGTTCAGATGTACACCAAAAGTGAAGGAAGAAGAAGAGACTCTTAGCCTCATAAACTAGATTTTTTTTTGTTATCTGTGACTCTTTTTTTACCTCACCTCATCCTCATCCCTGAGAGATCAACAAAGTTCCAAGGGGCTTTGCAATGAACAGTGAAAATATGGGTATAATTTTGCTCTGAAAAAAGTATATTTTCTTAGAATATATAATAACCCGATTCCTTGAAAGTATTAGGTAGATTTCAGAGAGTTTCTCCCGCTTTCCCACTTCCCTCATTATCTTCCCCTTTCTCTTAGATTAAAATATTAATCTTGGTAACCGCTTTCCAAACTTTAGATATTCAGTGTTACAATATTTTATTTACTTCAGTAAATAAAAGAAACAGTAAAGACCAAAATCTAGTCTGATTCTATCCCTTACTCTCAGAATATGATGGGGTGAGATCTTGATGTGTACGTAGCCCAGCCTGATGAAATGGAGTATGTTTGCTCAGGGATGGGATTCAAATTTTGTAACAATTGGTTCTGTGGGCATGGCTAGGTGAGCATGGCTAGGTGGGTGTTGTTAGGGATAACATTGTTTACCCTAACTGGTTTAGGTAAAATAATAAATATGTTATCATGGTTTATAAGTTAAAGTGTCTGGAACTTTAAATATGGGAATGTAATTAGGGGAGTGGTTGTGAAAGCACTTTAAAAGAAGCAAGACGACAGCTTGCTATCTCTCTGGCTTTGATGATCCCTAATTACTGCATGGACTCAAGACTGCGTTACTCGAATGGGAGAGAGACAAAGGACTGATTTGTAAGTGAACTGACATAGGATATTCTACACGGACTTTGCTAACTGAATATCCTTGAATGGACTGACTAAATGATGCATGACTAATGGACTGTTATTTTGACTATGCTATAAACTCTAAATGGAATAAACTATCTTTTGATAGCACAAGCGTATCTGTTATTTTTACTGTATGTTAACAAACATACAAGCCTATCTCACTCATTTATCTGTGTGCCTATCTGACTAACACTGCACATTCTGTTTAGCTTGTCTCCTTAACCCTGGTTGGGGAACCCAGGCTTAACAGGTGTGACCATGTGACTGGGTGGGCATGGCTTTTTTTTTTGCAGCATCCCTCTCCTCGTTTCTCAGGGAAGTCTCCTGGGGCCCAGAAGGAGCACAGAGGGGGGAGGTTGCTCCCAGAAAACTTGCCTGGGGCTCAGGAAGGAAAAAAACTGAGCATTGGGGGACATGCAGCAACCCTCTGCGCTCCGTTTTGGGGCCTCCTGCACCTCAGAGGAGCCTCCTGGGGGGCATTTTTGCTCCCAGAAAGCTTTCCTGGGATTTAGGAAGGAAAAACCTGAGCATAGCGGGGATACGCAGCAACCCCCTGCGCTCCATTTTGGGGCCTTTTGGGGAGCCTCCTGGAGGGGGTGTTTTTTGCTCCCAGGAAGCTTCTCTGTATTTAATCTGTCAGTCAAACATGGACATCCATAGGGCAAAGAACATTGTGTCACATATTACTAGTGGGCAACATATTACTAGTGGGCAATCTAAGTATGATAGGGCAAAGCTTGCAATGTGATATCAATGATTTTTGCCATTATTGTGGCTAACCTTGGACAGCTCTAGAGAATTGGCAGAGGAAAATTCCCCTCAAGTTTTTTTGAACCTTCTTTTCCCAAAATAGCTTAAAGCTATTTAAATAGAAGCCTCAAATCCTTGGAAATCTGGGATTCAAGAGGCAGGTGGGGAAATGTAAAAATCTAATTTTAATTATTTTTTATGGAAGGTGAGTTGAGCTCTGGTGCCTTTGTTATACAGTTTTGTATTTTTTTATGTTATAGTTTTGTGATCTGTCCCTGGGTTTGTAGATGAAAGTGAAGTAACTGGGATACCATTTAAAGACAATGGTATTCTCTCTCTCTCTCTCTCTCTCTCTCACACACACACACACACTTTTTATTTCTTTCAGCTTCTGCCTATTCTCTTAACTTTTATGTGAATAACAAAGAGTTGAATTCTTACTGAATCAATTTATTGAAACTATATATTTATTATCTTATATTAATTAGAGAGCCATTTCAGTTAGTGGTTAAATGCTGACCTAGAACCCTGGAGACAGTGAGTTCTAGCCCTGCTTTAGGCATGAAAGATGACTGACTTTGGGTCAACCATTCTCTCAGCTCAACCAGAAGTGGGATTCTACCAGTTTGGACTGGCTCGGGCAAACCGGATGTTAAGTTTTCATCTGGTTCACCAAACTGGTATTTCAACTGACCAGCTGGCCCCACCCACCCTCCTCCTCCCCTCCCAGGAGTCTCCATGTGGCCTATTTTCAATTAAGGTAAGTGCAGGGTCCACGTGGAGGCTCTGGGAAGGGAAAAATGGGCCTTCCAGAAGTCTGGAAACAGGTCTGTTTCCAGCTTCCAGAGGGCCTTCAGAGTCCAGGGGAGGCCATTTTCACCTTCCCAGAGGCCCAGGAGAGGCCTCCAGACCCTTGGGAGGGCAAAAACTGGCCCTCTTGGAAGTACCGGAAGTCCGGAAACAGGAATGTTTCCGGCTTCCGGTGGGCCTCCAGGACCCGAGGGAGGCTGTTTTCACCCTCCCAGCGGCTCAGGGGAAGCCTGCCAACCCTTGGGAAGGTGAAAACGGCCCTCTGGGAAGTTTTGGTAGGCCACACCCACTATGGCCATGCCCACCCAGCAACCTGGCAGCAAACTGGTTGCGGGGTTTTTGAATCCCACCCCTGAGCTCAATCTACCTCACAGGTCTGTTGTTTGGGGGGGAAATAGGCAAGATGCATGGCAAATAAATCTAATAAATAAATCAAATTAGAGGAGGAAGGAGTATTAGATATGTTCGCCACCTCGAGTTGTTTAGAAAAATAATAAACATTTAAAAATAATAATTCTGACTTTCCTTTATTATTTCTGTAATTCACAAAAAAATCAAGAAGAAATAAGGAAATATGTATTTTCTGGGAGATTTAAATCTGGATAATTGTATTGTAGTTATGTTTTGTTATCTGCATTTGTGACAATTAATTACAAGAGTTCCAAATAAGAACTTTCTTAACAAAGCACCATCGTTAAAAAAACACCAGAATCATGTTTCTTTCATGCCTCACTTGAGCACTGCAAAATTTAATTAGTTAATATTTGTACAGCCATGGAGATACAAGAACTATTTAAGTTTTAATGTTAACCTCAGAGACATACATTTATATATTTCCTGCTGGATATGTTTAAAAAATAAAAAGCAACAGTGGGTGTCATGAGTATCTAGAAAAATATTAATGGAAAAGATGGTAGATTAACTGCAGAAAATTTATGGAGCCTCCAGATTACACTATTCTTTACTGCACAGCCATAATTTTCTTTCCTTCCGCCTGTGCAGGAGATGCTTAATTTTGTAGAAAAACCAAAACAGAGGCAACCTTTTCTAGATTTGGTCTGCCATCTTTAATTCTGTCGTGTTTAAAGGTGGTGTAGCTTCTACCTCAGCACAAATTGATAGAATCATAAGTCTAGAAGATATTCTAGTCCAGGGGTCGCCAACCTTTTGGACCTCAGGGGCCACCAAACTCATAATTTTAGATCCCAGGGACCATTAACTGGTTCTGTGGGCATGGCCTAATTTGTGGGTGTGGCTTGGTGGTCATGTGACTGGCTGCATGGCTTGTATGTAAATATTATAAATATTTATATAAATATAGATTTTTTTATAAAAAAAAGAGCAACTTTTACCCAAAATCAGGCAAAGCAGGCAGATTGAGTTGCTCACTGAATCACAGATTCATTCAGAAATCTATCTGCCATTGGCTAGCTCAGTCTGTCACATAAAATTTGCTTGCAAGCAAACTCACAAAATTAACTCACAACACACCATGCATGTAAATATTGATTTTTTTTTAAAAAAAGCAACTTTTATCCAAAATCAGGCAAAGCAGGCAGATTGAGTTGCTCACAGAATCATTCAATGATATCTATCTGCCATCGGCTAGCTCAGTCTCTCAAATTTGCTTACCGTGAGTCTGCACTGAATTTGCTTGCAAGCAAACTTTCAGTCCTAAGGGAGGTTCGGCTCTGCTTAGCTAGAAAGCAAGAAATCCAACCATTTCCTGCTTCCTAGCTAATCTGAATCTCCCAGCACAGCAGAACAGATGATGGCCGGAAAAAGGGAAAATAGCAACTTAGCAGACAAGCTTGCCGGGTAAAGAGTAAGTGGGTGGAGAGGATTCCCATGGGCCATGTGGGCTGAGCAGCCTTGTGTTTCTGCACAGCCTGGATTAATTGCTTTGGGGGGGGTGCTCTGGGGGTGAGATTTCTTTGCGGTCCACCAAAATTTTCTCGTGGCCCACCGGTTGGCAACTGCTGTTCTAATCTATCTAATTCTCCTATTTTATTTATTTATTAGATTTATTTGCCATCCATCAGGCCTATTTTCCCCACAACAACAGCCCTGTGAGGTGGTTTGAGCTGAGAGGGAATGATTGACCCAAAGTCAGTCACCTTTCATGCCTAAGGCAGGACTAGAACTCCAGGTTCTAAGTTAACACCTTAACCACTAACAAAGGGAGGAAACCTTATACAGCTAATCCTCATTTAATGACCATTCAAAGTTACAACAGTCCTGAAAAAAGTGACATGATCATTTTTCAGAGTTACAACCTTTGCAGCATCCCCATGATCATGTGATCAAAATTCAGATGCTTGGCAATTGGTTCATATTTATGACCACTGCAGTGTCCCAGGGTCATGTGATAACTTTTTGCAACTTTCTGATGAGCAAATCAATGGGGTAACCAGATTTATTTAACAACCAGATTAGTAACTTAACAACTGCAGTGATTCACTTAATAATTGTGGCAAGAAAAGTTGTAGAATAGGGCAAAACTCACTTAACAAATGTCTCACTTAACAACAGAAAGGTTAGGCTCAATTATAGTCATGTCAAGGATTACCTATACCATCCTGGGCAAATGGCGGTCCATTTTTTTCTTGAAACCCTCCAGCGATGGAGCACCCACAACAAACTTTCACCCTTTGCTTCTTGTCCTGCCCTCAAGTGCTTTGAAGAATAAGTTGCCCCCCTCTTCTCTGTGACAGCCCCTCAAGTACTGGAAGACAGCTATTATGTCACCTCTAATCCTTCTTCTCATTAGGCTAGTCACACCCAGTTCCCTTAACAATTGTACATTGTACAATTTAGCCTCTAGACCCCTTATCAGCTTTATTGTTCTTCTCTGTGCTCTTTCTAGGGCCTCAGCATCTTTTCTGTATCGTGGTAACCAGAACTGGATATGGTATTCCAAATGTGAGCTCATTAGTGCATTATAAAGTTGTGTTATCATTTCCCGTGTCTTTCTGCCTCTTGATTCAGCTTCCGCATATTGCTTTCCTTACAAGAGAACATGCCTGCTTTTCTGGGCCTGCTTGTGAACAATTCTGAAACCTGAATTGTATTAGATATTTTACAACCTATAAAACGTAGGTTGACTATGCTTCTGTGCATAGATGCGAGTACCACCAGCTCCAAGAAAATAAGAGTTGATTAAGAGACTTAAATGGGCAGAAGAAACTTGAGGAAAATAATAACAATTTATTAGAACAGCTTACATCCTGTGACAATACTTTAATACCATCCAACCTGCCCTAGTTCTGAGAAGAACATGCTAGATTCATCTTAGCATTTGACTGACCTTGGAACCAGCAATAATAATTTATTAAATGCACATACCATCTAACTTCCACGACTCTGAGCAGTTTACAATTGTTACTGATTGCTTACTTTCTGGATAGAGATATAGTAGTAAAATATCCAGCAGTTAAGAAATGTATAAATAATATGTGTTAGGGATAACATTGTTTTACCCTAACTGGTTTAGGTAAATAATAATATGTAATCATAGTTTGTATGTTAAAGTGTCTGCAACTTTAACTGTGGGATAGTAATTAAGGGAGTGGTTGTGAAAGCACTTTAAAAGAAGCAAGGCTGCAGCTTACTCTCTCTCTGGCTTTGATGATTCCTGATTAATGCAAGGACACAAGACTGCATTGCTCGAACGGGAGAGAAAACAAAGGACTGACTTGTAAGTGAATTGACATAGGATATTTCTACACGGACTTTGCTAACTGAATATCCCTGCATGGACTGACTAAATGATACATGACTATTGGGCTGTTATTTTGACTATGCTATGAACTCATAATGGAATAAACTATATTTTTGATAGCACAAGCGTATCTGTTATTTTTACTGTATAAACATACAAGCTTAGCTCACTCATTTATCTGTGTGCCTATCTGACTAAGCTGCACATTCTGTTTAGCTTGTCTCCCTAACCCTGGTTGGGGAAACCAGGCTTAACACTGGTTATGGGCCCAGAGGCTGCAAAGTCAGTTTAACTAGGATAAAACAGATTTATGTAAAAGTGAGAGTTTGTGTTGTTATACATTACAGTAAACAGACAGCTGTGTTTTATTAATTATAGTTTTATATCCATATAAGAAAACATGGCACAAGTCAATCTACAAAGTTTGTCCCTTATATCCAAGCTGGATGGAACAAACTATGTATCATGGTCTATGAAATGTAGTCTGCTTCTACGAAGAGAAGGTTTGTGGAACATAATTGAAAATCCACCAAACGTAGAAGAATGGGATCCAGAGGATGAGGAAGACAGACTAAAGATAGAAGAATTTATGCATAAAAATCAACAAGCTATTTGCATTATTGCTTTAACCTTAACTGATAAGGAACTTGTTTATATCCATGGAGAAAAAACAGCTGTTGGGTGTTGGCAGAAGCTGAAAAAGATTTATGTTCGAGATAATGTTGGTGCTCACATAAATCTAACACGGAAACTTTTCAGTACACATCTCCATAAGAATGGTGATATGCTGAGTCATTTGAAAACTATGCAAAGCATTTTTCAAGAACTGCATGAGAAAGAGCTTATTTTCTCTGAACTACACCAAGTCTACATAATTCTATCTTCCCTTGACGAAAGTTATGATAACTACGTAACTTCCCTTGAAATATTGCCAAAGGAAAGCCTAACTTTAACTGATATAACTGGCAGATTGATTGAAGAGGCCAGAAGAAGGCTTGAAAGAGATGAGTTAAGGAGGCAGCAACCTCAAAAAGAAGATAATGAAACTCCTACTGCATATGCAAATAAAAGGTGCTTTAATTGTGGAGGAAGAGGACATTTGGCAAGATTTTGTAAAAAAGCAAAACGCCAGAACGCTGGCCAGAATACTAAAAGTCATCAAAAGATAAATAAAAATTTAGAGTTAGCCATGTATACTAACGGAGCTGTAAAAAATAATTTATGGGTGGTTGATAGTGGAGCATCACATTGTATAACAAATGATAAGAAAAATTTTATTAAAATGTCCCAGAGTACACAGCAGATATCGTTAGCCAATGGCTGGAAACTGAAAGCTAAAGGTCAAGGTATAGCATATTGTTCTTTTATAAAAGAGAATGTAAAAATGTTATATGTACCACAACTTAAGTTTAATTTAATTTCAGTTAGAATTTTGGTTAAACTAGGATATGTAGTTACTTTTAGGGGAGATAACTGCATAATTGAGAAAGAAGATAAGAGAATTACTGCATCTTTAAGAGGTGAATTATATGTGTTAAATGATGATGGTTTAAAGGTGGCTAACACGGTTTATGAAAATAAGAAACCTCATGATGAATGTATTCACTTGTTACATCGAAGGCTAGGGCATTTAAATTTTAAAATGCTTAAGAAAACTGTTGAATTATCTAAGGGAATAAGTTTAAAACCTTGTCGTAAGTATTTGCAATGTAATGCCTGTAATCAAAGTAAAAGCAAGGGTCATACCGGCTGATAGAGTTGATGGATTTACAACCAAAGAGCCTTTAGAAGTAGTATTTGCTGATTTAATAGGTTCTAAAAAACCAAGTGTAGGAGGAGCTCGTTACATACTAAGTATAATGGACCATTATTCTAGATATGGGTTTTTGCTATTTAATGAAGAGCAAAACTGAAACGTATCAAAATCTCTTTAATTGGATTAAATTTGCAGAAAGGAAAACTAAAAAGAAATTAGTAACTCTTATAACAGATAATGGTACGGAATTTACAAATAATAAATTCCAGAACAGACTAAGAATGTTAGGTATTCAACATAAAAAGTCTGCACCATATAGACCACAACATAATGCCTTTATAGAGAGAAGAGGCCAAACATTACAATCAATGGCACGAACTATGATGTCTGATTCAGGATTACCTGACAATTTATGGGGAGAAGCAATAATGTGTGGTAATCATATATTAAATAATGTTGTTAATTCAACAACAGGTGAATTACCATTCACACTGTGGCATGGTACAAAACCTGATTTAAGTTACATGCACACATTTGGAGCACCAGCATGGGTACATATCCCTACACAACTTAGATACAAAGGACAACATAGAGCTAAAAGATTATATTTTGTAGGATATACATCTAATCATAGATCTTATAGATTCTGGGAACCAGGTACATCTAGAGTTTACACCAGTGCTAGTGCTAAATTCCTAGAACATGTAGGATGGAATAGATTAGAGCAAGATTTAAATAATGAAGTAATTGTTGAACCCTACAAAAGGCAGAAAGATCAGATTAGTTATAAGAAGAGTCCAATTAAAGAAGAAGTCCACGAAGAACAAATAGGACCAGAACAAGAGGAAACAGTTGATCAGGAAGAGTTAGATAATCAAGAAGAGTTAATAAATGAAAGTCCACCTGTAAGTCCTGTAATACCTAGACGTACTACATGTGTAACTAGACCACCTGATAGGTATCAAGCAAGTATAGTTTGCCAAGTAACTAAAGTTCCAACTAGTGTAGATGAACTTAGGATGTATCCTGCTAAGGATCAGGAGAATTGGCAAAAGGCAATGGAAAAAGAACTAAATTCATTAAAGGTAATGAAAGTTTATGAAGATGCTAAATTACCTCCAGGAGAAAAATCCATTGGGTGCAAATGGATATTTAAAGTAAAAACTGGAAATGATGGGACTGTTACCCATAAGGCTAGGTTAGTAGCTCAAGGATTTAATCAAACTGCATCTGATTATGATGAAGTTTTTGCACCAAGTCTTAAAGCAACATCTTTAAGAGCAGCATTAGTGTGGGCAGCTAAGAAAAACTATGTGATTAACCATTTAGATGTAGAAACTGCTTATCTACATGTACCATTGCAGCACACTATATATTTAAGAAAATCAGTAGGTATAAAAGACAATAAAGTAAATAGTAATGATTGTTGGAAACTCAAAAAGAGTCTTTACGGGTTAAAACAATCTGGGTTTGAGTGGAACCAATATATTGTGAAAGAGTTTAACAATATAGGTTTTAAATCTGGTTTAGCAGATCCATGTGTGTTTAAAAGAGAAAATAATGGAACGGTGTCATTATTGTTATTATTTACAGATGATATTGCTTTGATAACTAAGACTAATAATGAAGCTAATGAGATTATATCATTATTAGCCAAAAAGATAAAATTAAAGCATTTAGGTGAAATTAAAAAGTATCTAGGATTGACAATTAACAAAACAAAAAATGGTTTTAAGATATCTCAAGAAGATAAAATTTTCCAATTAATTAAAACGTTTAAAATGGAACTTTGTAAACCAGCAAAGACTCCAATGAGTCAGGAAGTTTGCCAAACTGATGATCAAAGTCCCAAATTTGATAAGTCTATATATCAATCTTTGATTGGAAGCTTATCATATATAAGCAATTGGTCAAGGCCTGATATAGCTTATAGTGTAAATCAGCTGGCACGTTTTAATACAGATCCACATCAATGTCATTGGCAATCATTGAAGAGAATTTTAAGATATCTTAAAGGAACAATGAACCATGCATTGTATATAGAACCAAAGGGTGATTTGAGTCTTAGTGCCTATGCAGATGCAAGTTTTGCAACTGATATAAACACTAGAAAATCAACATCTGGGATGGCTATATTATTTGGTAAAACACTAATAGGGTGGAGGTCAATCAGACAACAGCATATTAGCTTGTCCATGATGGAAGCGGAATTTTCATGTCTGTCATTACTATGCACTGACTTGATTTTGTACAAACAGTTATTATTAGACATGGGTATAACTGTAAAAGATTCCATTATTGTGTACGAGGATAACCAAGCAGCTATAAAGTTAGCTACTAGTATTGCTGTAAAAACTAGATCAAAGCATACTGATTTAAGATACTTAAATGTTAGAGAATCTGTAAAGAATGGGCTAATTAAATTGGAATACTGCATGACAGAAGAAAACATTGCAGACCAATTTACAAAAGTTCAAGGAGTAACTAAGTTTAAAGAGAGTTGTAACAAATATGATTTAAAGATGTAAATAGTTATATTTATTATTATTTCCTAAAAGGGGAGAATGTTAGGGATAACATTGTTTTACCCTAACTGGTTTAGGTAAATAATAATATGTAATCATAGTTTGTATGTTAAAGTGTCTGCAACTTTAACTGTGGGATAGTAATTAAGGGAGTGGTTGTGAAAGCACTTTAAAAGAAGCAAGGCTGCAGCTTACTCTCTCTCTGGCTTTGATGATTCCTGATTACTGCAAGGACACAAGACTGCATTGCTCGAACGGGAGAGAAAACAAAGGACTGACTTGTAAGTGAATTGACATAGGATATTTCTACACGGACTTTGCTTACTGAATATCCCTGCATGGACTGACTAAATGATACATGACTATTGGACTGTTATTTTGACTATGCTATGAACTCATAATGGAATAAACTATATTTTTGATAGCACAAGCGTATCTGTTATTTTTACTGTATGTTAATAAACATACAAGCTTAGCTCACTCATTTATCTGTGTGCCTATCTGACTAAGCTGCACATTCTGTTTAGCTTGTCTCCCTAACCCTGGTTGGGGAAACCAGGCTTAACAATATGTTAGAGTTATGACTACAAAAAAAGTACAGGAAAGAATTGGTCTTATTTAAGAATGATTTGTATTTGAACAGAGTCCCTGCTTCCAGTGTTGCTTAGCATTTTTATAAAAGAAGACAAGGTAATTTATCAGATGCTCAGATTGACAATGCTATTTGGAGAAGATAGAAATTCAAATGCTTTACTAACTGGACCTCAACTAAACAATCCAATTTCTGTGAAAATAACAATGGATTCTATTGGCCTGTTTATATTTTAGAAAAATTGTGTGTCTTAGGATGGCATAAGAGAAGCATGAAATATGTGGTAGTGATTGAAAACGCTAATATAATTCTGGCAGCATCAGAAAAATAATGTATCGAGGCATTGAGAAATAATGATTCCATTCTATTATGCTATGGACAGACCTTTCCTGGAAAGAAAAAAGCAAGAGGAATTTGGAAATAGCTCATCTAAACAGCCTACAATAAAACATTGTCAGTATAAAAAAGAAATCTATCCATTTTATTCTGTTTACCATAAGTCATGGCTCAAATCAGTATTTTGTTTGGGTTGTTTTCTCCAGCAAAGCATGAATATCTGATAAAAGATTATTTTTTTCCCTTGTGCTGATCAAATGAGCCAGATAGGGAAAGAATGACAACTCAGTTCATTGCTTTGCATCCAAACCAACATGACTTCACATTTCTCAGCTAGACAAAATGGCCACCATGGAATGGCTATTGCTTCCGGTGCCACAGTGACATTTCAAAAGCAACTGGTGCCTTTACAAAACAGTTTTGATATAATTGACACCAACTATGGACTACTAACTATGCAAGAAAATAACCAGGAGGGATGTGCAGTTCTTCAGATTGTTGCCCAAAGGGTGCTGTAGAACATACAGGAAACCTAGCATAAAAGAAGCCTGCGTGGCGCTGTGGTTAGAGTGCAGTACTGCAAGCTACTTCTGCAGCCAACTGCCTACAATTTGACAGTTCAGATCCCACCAGGCTCAAGGTTGACTCAGCCTTCCATCCTTCCAAGGTGGGTAAAATGAGGACCCAAATTGTTGGAGCAATATGCTGACTCTGTAAACTGCTTAGAGAAGGCTGCAAAGCACTATAAACACTCTATGACATCAGTATATAAGTCTAAGTGCTATTGCTATTATCTGCAACTTTTTAAAGCACCTGAGTCTTTTTTCAGGAGTTGCAACAGCTGTAAAAAAGCAATTACATGATCTCAGGAAAAAAGATTGCTGCTTTAAACCATAGCAATCAGATTCTGTATTCATGACCCTGCATTTTCTAAAGCAACTTTCTGGAACTGAATCCAACACATTGCACCTTCCTGTTAATTAATGCTTTTATAAACCATCAACCATTTGCCTTGATGTGGGGGAACATGTCACCAAAGATTGAAGTAGGACTAATCTGTCTTGGCTTTTATACACTTGATGCATACACAAAGAAACTCCTCTACACTAGTGATGTGACACGAGGCACTGCTCTTAAGACATTGGGTGCTAAGTTGCATCATGATTTTGTTTCAAGCCTTTTGAAAATGCTTTAGTCCAAGCAAAATGGCCTTTTTAAAGGACAGAATTGTCAAGCAGGTGGACCAATGTAGAGTTTGCTTTGATGGTTCAGAACTGTTCTCTTAAAACCAGAATACATTAGAATTCATAGATTTGTTCTTAAGTTTGTACATTTGGATTTTTAACACAAATTTATGTTAGAGCAATTGCTTTTGTTCAGTTCTATTTATTTCAACACATTCTGGTATAAATTGGCATGAAGATGATGACATCAGACAAATAGGGCCATTCTATACTTCCATTCTGTTGTTTGTTGCAAATACAGAATAATAGAATGACAGAGTTGGAAGGGACCTTGGAGGTCTTCTAGTCCAATCCCCTGTTCAGGCAGTGTTCTGACCAAGGCTTCCCGAGACCGTAATTAAGCACACAGTTAAAACAACTCTTGTTTTATTTCAATGCTGGAATTATGTTCATTCCCAGCTGGTAATGAGTCCCAAACAGTCCCTTCAAAATAAGCACCCACCTTTCTTTCCTTTGAATTGCTGCCAACAACTAGAGTGCCAACTGAATTATAAAAAAAACAAGTACAAAGTCCACACAGAGCTTCAAAGATTAATCCAAACAGTACAAATGACTTTGCTTCCTACGAAGGTTTCACCTTTGCCTGTCCTTTATACCTTATGGGAGGGGCAATCACCTCCAAGCCTTACTTCCAAGTCGCTCCTTTTGTCTCAGCTGCTCTTGCTTTCTAGCAGCTCTGCACGCACATGCACTGGGAACAGGCTCCCCTTGTTCTTCAGCCTCGCTCTTCCAGACTCCAGAGGCTCTGGCGTCAGCACCCCACTCCCAGATGGTCTTCACCCCATCTCTGCATTGGATGCAGGACTCTCATCCAAGTCCTCCCTAGACTCCTGGACTGGTCCCCGTTCTTCCCCACTGTCCAATTCTGCTGCTGTCTGCACAGGCTGCCAGCGAACCACAACAGGCAGGAAGCCCTGTACCATGTCACACAAATAATTGTCCAATCTCTATACAAGTAGTTCTCGTTTAGCAACTGCTTATTTAGCAACTGTTTGCATTTGTGATGGTGATTTGGGACCAACACTAATCATGAATTAGACACCAAACTCCCAGATCGTGGTCATGTGATTGCAGATCTATGATCTTTTTAGAGTTGCCAGCTACAATAGCCAGAAGTCCAAGGACCAGTCTGAAGTCCTCCTTATTTAACGCCATCGTAACTGAATAGTTGCTGAATGAGTGGATTGCCTGCAATGTTTGAAAAAAAGTAAAGCAAAACATCAGCTTTTTTTTTTCTAGAAAGTATATTTAAACTGTCTGGAAGGAAAAAGCAAAATACTTATCAGGATTCAGACTACAGACAATCAAGAAATCAAAGTTTAGCTCAGTATCACGTTGCTGTTAGAAAAAAGTCATCCTGCCATTTAGAGAATGTGATTTATTTTATGGAACTAATTGGCAGTGTAGAAGCAACATAAAGCTAGTTTTTAAGGCCATAAAAGCAGTTCACTCTTGGTGTCAAGTTCAATGAAATTATTAAAGCAGTTGTAATTTGGCCGAAGAAATATTCTTAAATCTATTATTATTACTTGGTCATGGGTGTTTCCTTATTTGTAACCTTGTTTATTGTTTCTATAAGCCAAAGCTTTCTGCTTCAACAATTTCCAATATTCCATGTGCATAAGCCAACTTTTTGTTGCCAAAAAGTTGGCAACAAGAATGAAATGCCTTTTGGAATCAATATTTTAACTGATCAAAGGGACTGGGGAGGATGGTTTGATCCATCCAATCAGCAAGTTAAATAATTCAGTGGGTTTTTCCCCCCAAATGTTACTTTGTAATACAGAAATGAAGATGGGTCAAAAAACAAACCAACAAAGTTCAAAAGGACAGTACATGATTACAATACAATTTTTTGAAAAGCAAAACTAACTTAATTATTTCGGGTTACTTATGAAAATCACATCATTCCCAATGTGTTTTAGTTCAGTACTGAAATTGGGATCTCAGGGTGGCAGAATCAAACCCATACTCTGGAAAGATGAAAATGTTGTCATAGAAATACAGGAAGAATTCTACAGAATCCATAATCTCATCAACTCCAGTATTCTGTATCTGGTAGTGAGTGGCCCACTGGATCTCTTGAGAAGTTCACAAGCAGGGACTGGAAGGTGGTGTCCCTCTTCTAATCATGCAATTTCTATTTCTAGCATACTAATTGGAGATCTCTCATACCATCAAAAATAAGGAACTGGAGGACAGGTTAAAAAAGGCTATCATCCCCACATAATGGGGGGCCTTTTGTGACCACATCTAAACATTTTATAATTGTCCCAATCTTTTAAATGAGTTTCTTCTGCTTCCACACGCTTTTGCTGAGTTTAGTTAATATTCTGGTCTTAAGATTTCATTTTTGTGATACATTTTGAGCTGCTGCGCTGCATCCAATTAAATCTTAGAAATAATAGTTAATAGACTGTATAATAAATTTCTGACTGAGCTAAATTTTGAACCAGCAACCATCCAGCTCTATAACTCTTCTGCAGTACAGTATTTCAGAAGTCAAAATTAGGAAAGCATTAGATAGTAATTTGATTTTGCCTAATCCTTTTGGAAAGGTATAACAGGAACAAGAATCCTAGAACATTTTGTTTTAGAAATGACTGAGGCATTGTGCAGGACATTTGAAATATATAATTCCATAATTGGTTTAACTCAATGTTGTAACTGGTTGGTCATCCAATCATTTCTGGTAAATAATCAGTTCATCCATCCACCAGAGAGGCTGCTTGTTGTCTATTATGCTTGTTTGTTACATACTTTATGAAGAATTCCAAATGATTCACGATGGTTTGCTGCTACCGACATTTTAGCTGAAGTATCCCATCAGGTCTTATTTTTAATATGGGGGGAACAACTTCACATAATTTTTCCTATGCTCCTGGGTGAAGCTTAATGTCTTTAATCAGACAGAAGATGCTCTTGTATAGTCCAAATTCCAGAGCAACCTGACTCCAGTCTGAAGCCATCAACCCACCATTCTAATTAAAGAGTCAGAGCCACTGGATACCCAGCATCACTTTGGCATACAGGTAGTCTTCAATGTACAACAGCTTGTTTAGTGACTGTTTAAGGTTCCAACTGAAAAAAGTGACTTTTGACTATTTTTCACCCTTACAACCATTGCAGCATCCCCACAATCATGTGATCAAAATTCTAAAGCTTGGCAGCTGGTTTATAGTTAAGACAGATGTTGTTTCCTAGGCTCATGGGATCCCTTTTGCAAAGTCAATGGGGAAGCCCGATTCCCTTAACACAGGGATTGTCAAACTCAATTTCACTGAGGGCCTCATTAGGGTCGTATTTGACCTCAGGAGACCAGGGTGGGCATGGTCAAGATGGGTGTGGCTAGTTCAATGTCACATGTGTCAGGGGGTCTGTGGGGGTCTGAGCACTCTGCCAGTGAAACAAGCTCCCAAACTCCGTTTTCAGCTGTGACGGCCTTCTGCAACCCTCTGCCAGCTAAAACAGAGCTCGGGAGAGCTGCATGTGGCCCTCTTGAGATCTATTTTTGCTGGCAGATGCACTATGGGCCAGTCCTTTGCTTTTTCCAGGGTGGCCCCACGGGCCAAATCTAAGCGCCTCACAGGCCAAATCCTCCCCCACTTCCTTGAGTTTGACACCCCTGCCTTAATAACTATGTCACTAATTTAACTACTGCAGTGGTTCACTTAACAACTGTAGCAGGAAAGGTCATAAAATGGGACCAGAGTTCACTTAAATGTCTCACTTAACAACATAAATTTTGAGCTCAATTGTGATTGTAAGTCAAGGACCACAGAATACATAATATTCAGGAATTTGTCATATCATGACGTGTTTTAACTCAAGATGGTTATCTAGAACCCTGATTGCCTGTAAACCGACTGACAGTTGTTCTCCAGTTTTAACCAGGAATCTTTCCCGGCACCAGCCTTGAGATGGTTGGGAATAAACTTCCAAATCTTTTGCATCCATACCATGTACTGTTTTCCCTGAAGATTTCAGATATGTTTCTATTTCTAGGAGATGATTCATGTCTAATTGTCTGTTTTTTCCCTATAAGATAACACAGTGACATTTAGTATCAAGGGATGAGTTTAAAGAGCTTTTCCACAGACCTAAATGACCAGTCTGAATTGCTTGCTTTACTCAATAGTCATAGGTAAGCCTCTTAAGCCCCATTAATACATTAGTGTTAATATATTGGTTTAAATCTAAATACTTAACCTGAATTAGATCATTGCTAAGCTGAATCTCAAAAGAAGTGCATGTGTGACTTATTCAGAGAGAATCTATTTAATAACAGTAATAGTGGGAAAGAATTATATAAACTAAAGTTGTAGTTTCCATGTATTTCTGCTTATTACACCATTACAGTGATGCTATGGTACCGGTTCAGCCCAGTTCACCCGAACCGGTAGTAAAAATCACCACAAAAAGTAGTTTTAAAAAGCCTCCGATCAACTGACAGGAGGGAAAAATAGCCACCAACGATCAGTTGAGAGGATAAAAGACCAAAAAGCGCATGGGAGGGTGGGAGTCTCGCTCCTAGGTTTTTGTTTCTTCATCCTCTCAGCTGATTGGCTTGTTAGGGGCATGCACGTTAGGGGCGTATATGCGCACACACGATCACCCACCAAACCGGCAGCAACTAAGGTAGGATCCCACTACTGCACCATTGCTTAATTATATATCACTGATATCCAGTAACAACTAAAAGCAAATTTGAAAATATAATCTACAAATGTAAAATCTCAATCAAGAAAGGGGAGAGTCAATAAGACATTAATTTTTTTTTTTAAAAAGCAGCAGAAGTCATGGAAAAGGTCACTTAAGACAGATATCTAGCAGGAAAGCTACACAAGTCTCACATAACAAATCATTGAACAAATGGGGGCAGTTCCTGAAAACAGTTCCTGCTGTGAATTGGCCATATTCCAGGTTTGGAGGGAAAAAAAAATAGTTGTTTTCAGGTCAGTTGAAATGGTAGGCATTTTTAGGGATATAGTTCTCTGTTCTTAGAATCACATTTGATGATGGTTGTATATACATGTTTTTAATTATGACATCAAAAGTATTTATGATAAAGTAGCAGGAACAACTTCAATATATTTCCTGCACGGTAAAATCTAGAAAATCAGCTTTTGGTAATTAAATCATTTATACAAGTTATTTGTTTAGAGAGTTTACATGGCCACTTTGCATAAACAAATGACTCTTGTCAAGAAACAAATAGTGCACAAAAGAACACCATGCTATAAAATCAATATAAAACAAGACCAAACTTACAGTTAGAAAAACAATCATAAGTCAGTAATTGAGGATTTTGTATGCAACTCATCAAACCAAACACACATATTGGCTAACAACCTGGCCCCAGTCTCAGAAGGAAAAAATCTCTGGCTTTTTAGAAAGCCAGTAGAGTCAGGGCCATCTTAATCTAGAGCAGGTGACACATAAAGTCCATCATTTGCCATTCAAAATGGCAAAACTGAGTTCTGTTACTTAAAAAATTAATTCTTCTGTGCTAATCTTTTGCTGCTATCCTTAAACAAAATAACATCTTGACCTTTAAAAAATAATATTTTCTTTCAAGCCAAACAAATAAATATTTTGCAGGATCCATTTTTCCCTTGAAGTCTCATTTTTCTTCTTTGAAACCCAGCCAGCCAAAGCTGGCCCAAATTAATTTTCTGCCATTGGCAAAAATCAAAGCTTTAGCTTGATGTTGCTTTAGCAAACTGTCAGCCGAATCTTGGGACAGCTCTGTTCTTCACTTCACAGCTGCTGCCCAACCCAGCATCTGCTGCCTGAGGCTGCTGTTTCACACCTTCAGCCTCCTGAATGGGAAGCAGAAAAAGGGAAAGAAAGGTCTCTGTGTACTTGTGTGTGTATTTGTGTGTGTGTGTGTGAGAGAGAGAGAGAGGCAGAGAGGGAGGGAGGGAGGGAGGGAGGGGAAAGAGAGGGAATGAGGGAGAGGGAAAGAGAATGAGAGAGGAGAGAAAAAGTGAAGGAAGACAGAAAGCTGGAAGCAAAAAGGAACAACTTAAGATTCACATAGCACCATGAATTTAGAACCCAGGTTTCTAGCATTCTTCTAAAAGAATGCTAGAAGTGATCAATATGAACTCTCAAAAATCAGTGGCACTATTGACCTTACTATTCATAGTACTATGAGTGGTATTTATTAAGTTATTTTCATATACTATGTGTTTATTACATTTAGATTGATAAACAATCTAAAACACCTTGAATGGGTTGATGAGCTGAACAGTATGGGGTCCTCTACTCTAAAACATGTATATTAAACCACCATACAGCTAATCCTTGCTTAATAACCATTTGTTAGTGGACATTTAAAGGTGTTGAAAAAAAGGACTTGCCATCCCCCTCCCCCGCTTATGACTGTTGCAGCTGCCCCAGATCCTGATCTTGGCACTTGGCAATTGGTTCACACAACAGTTGCAGTATCTTGCGTGATTCCCAGTCAGGTTCCAACAAACCAATTTGATGGAGAAGCCAGTAGGAGGTCACAAGTCACAATCACACATGAAGTCTTGCTTAACAACTGTGGATGATTTGTTTAACAACCGTAGCAAAAAAAAAAAGGTCATAAAAATCAGGTATGGTCACGAGATGCCTCATTTGAGAGCTCTATGGCTTAGATTTTCCAGTCCTTATTATGGTCATAAATTGAGGATTACCTGTATCTATGACAGGCTATTTCAAAAGCTCTTCATCTTTTTGTTGCCTCGTTGCCTTCATTTAATGAAGTGAACCATGCATTTGCTTTGTTTCTGCCTGAAGGTTAAGTTGTTTACTCCAGTCTCTCATGTGATCTCACAATACATAAATGTCACTTCTTCCCCAATTTCCCCTTTGGCAGCAATCAAAATTCTGTACCTAGGAAACCTTACAGATGGCAGCTTATAAATTGCTATGAAACCTGGCACAGCATTAAAATATTGATGTGCTTGACATTGTAAAAAGATGGCTGAGGAGAATACATTGCAGGCTGGGAAAGACTCTGGATTAAACATAATTTGATCTACCACAGTATTCTACCCACAATATCAAAACTCAAGATTAGACCATTTCATTCCTTAGAGTAGGGTTTCTTAAAGTGTGGTCCTAGGAATTCCCCAAAACCCTCTCAGAGATCCACTAAATCAAAATTATTTAGAATTGAATTGAATTGAATTCTTTATTGACCAAATGTGATTGGACACACAAGGAATTTGACTTTGATGCATATGCTTTCAGTGTACATAAAAATACATTCATCAAGAATCATAAGATACAACACTTAGTGATAGTCATAGGATACTAAATAAGCAATCAAATATACTAGGAAACTAAATAAAACAATATAAATTGTAAAGAGATAAGCAACAAGGTTATAGTCATAAGTGGGAAGAGATAAGTACTTGGAAAGATGAGAAGAATAATAGTAATATAGTCTCAGTAAATAATTTAACAGTGTTGTGAGAGTTACCATATATACTCGAGTATAAGTCGACCCGAATATAAGCCGAGGCACCCAATTTTACCACAAAAAACTGGGAAAACTTATTGACTCGAGTATAAGTTGAGGGTGGGAAATGCAGCAGCTACTGGTAAATTTCAAAAATAAAAATAGATACAATAAAATTACATTAATTGAGGCATCAGTAGGTTAAATGTTTTTGAATATTATTTCAAAGAAAAACAGTAAACTAGCTCTGTAAGTGGAAAAGAGAGCCAACAAAACCAATATGGTATCAACAATAACTTTAAAAGTACAAAAACCTTAGCTCAATCAGCAACCAAGCTAAAACACAAGAGTTAAAATCCTTCAAAACTGGATCCCTCATCATCATCTGTATGTCCAAACAGAGTCACTCTCTCCCTTCCAAGAAAAAAGCATGTGTATGTGCTGCATGTACATCCTGTTTTGGAGAACCACCATCTCTTTCACAGCTCTCCCTCATGCCTCCATTGCATGTGCACACATGCCATGGCTCAGTAGTAGGTCAACATACAGATGTCACATTAGGTTCCCTCCTCAAAAGGAACATCCAACCTTTCTTGAGAAGTACAAACTTCATCTGTTCAGGATTGTGGTGACAAAGGTGAAGGAGGATGGGGCTGAGAGAAGGGAAGGGAAGAAAAGATCATTGACAGGGAGAAAGACAGGGAGAAACACCTGGAAGTGTGAGCCCTTGAGTTTCCTTAGGGAAGACCAGACAACAAGGGGAGAGGAGAGGAGGAGGAGGAGGAGGAGAGTTAAAAAAAAAAGAGTGCTGCTGCCAGAGGGGTGCGGGGGGGGGGGGCTTTGCAAAAAAAAAAGAGAGAGAGAGTGAGTGAGAAAGAGTGTGAATGAGAATACTGACCGCTCTTGCAACGGCGGAGGTGACTTAAGATGACTCCCCGTGTGGGAAGTCACCCGGCGCACACCTCCTCCTTCCAGCCTGCTCGAGTAACCCCCTCCCCCCGCACGCACTTTCGTGGCTGCTTGACGCGCTGGGAGAAACCCAAAGCTCTTCTCGACTTGGCGGCGAGCGGCTCCTTTACCCGCCTGTTGTATGGGAGCTACCGCGCTCGCCTCCGGAGCAGCCGTCCGCAGTTTCAGCCGGGGAAGGAGGGGGGCACAAAGCAGCCCAAACGCGTAGCAGTGGAAGGAAGGCGCGCTGGTGCGAGGAAGAGAGAGAGAGAGACAGACAGACAGACAGACACACACACACACACACTTCGCCACTTTGCACCTTGCAAATGCAAAATCCTGGGGTTTTTGCATTTGCAAGGTGCAAAGCGGCGGGGGCGGATCCCGCGTGCTGGAAAGGGCTTGACTGTATTACGGGGAGAGAGAGAGAGAGAGGGAAGCTGAGTGGAGCCGAAGCAACCTCGGCTCGTGTTGTTTTCTCAGCCTCGCTTTTGCCTTCTCCCTACATCTTCCCTCTGTTAAAATCCCCCCCACACACACACAGAGGGGAATCTGACTCGAGTATAAGCCGAGGGCGGTTTTTTCAGCACAAAAAATGGGCTGAAAAACTCGGCTTATACTCGAGTATATACGGTAGTTGTTTAGCTGAGTGATGGCATTCGGAAACTGTCCTTATGTCTAGTTGTTCTGGTGTGCAGTGCCCTATAGTGTCATTTTGAGGGTAGAAGTTGAAACAATTTATGTCCAGGATGTGAGCGGTCTGTGGATATTTTCACAGCTCTCTTTGATTTGTGCAATATACAGGTCCTCAATAGAAGGCAGGTTGATAGTAATTGTTTTTTCTGCAGTTCTAATTATCTGTTGAGTTTGTGTCTGTCTTGTTTGGCAGTCTATATTGAAAAATAATACAATATGAAAATCCATCAAACAATAATGAGAAGCAGCAGTGGCAGCAAATGCATCAATTTTGAACTTTTAATATGTTAAATATAGATAAATTTAAGCCATATAAAGGAAAGCTCTTTTAGGGTGCGCCATAATTTTTAAAATGTTGCATTAGATCATTCTTTCCCAGCCTTGTGCTGTTCAGAGGTGTTGGATGGACTTGTAAGGAATAGTAAGGTTTTGATGGGAGGGAATATTTGTAGCTCAGGGTTGAATTGTGGTCCTTAGTGGTCTCTGAGGTTGGTGGTTTTCTTGCAGACATTTCATTATCAAACTTGGTAACTTCATCAACCCAGTAATGAAATGTCTGTGCAAGAAAACTACCAAGCTCAGAGAGCACCAAGGATCCCATAGGGAGGTTTATAATTTAACAGATGTGGACAGCACTTTGTTAAGAAGGATGCCTTGGAGCTACATTGCTTTGCATCTAAGGAAACAGATTGTAGTCAGTGAAAATTTTTATCAGTCCATATGAAGTGTTGGTAGCAGTCTTTGTGGTTTTGCAACTAATAGACTAAGACTGCAATCCTGTACAACTCAGGTTGCAGAAACTTCCATTGTAGTAAGTCAGCTTATTTCTAATAAGATATTGTACAACTACAGTATATAATTTTACATCTGACTAGTGTTGATTTTATTTTCAGTTTTAATTCTCTTGACAGAAAAAATGAATTTTACACTCAGATTCACATGGAAGTTATTACAGCTTAAACATTACATCTATTTTGAAGAGGATCAATTTGGAATTTGCGACTGAGAGTCTATTTTCTATACTTTGGAATAGGTGATTTTTTATTTATTTTAAAGAACAAACTTCTTTCTGAATGTCATACTTTCATGGTTTATAATGAGTCACTTTGGTGCCAACAAGTGGCACACAAAATAAACAAGTAATTGCGTCACATTTCAGACATATGATTCAGCCACCTTATTTTTTAAAGTGGTTTAATCTACTATCATTTTGCTTTTAATGTCTTATTAAAAGTGTCCATGTGAGCATATCTATACTTTGGAGCAGTGTTTTTCAAACTTGGCAACTTTTTAAGATGTGTGAATTTCAACTCTCATACTGTCTAGGGAATTCTGGGAGTATACTGGTTCCATCATTCCCCTGCTTATCCATGAACTTGCATCCATTTTCTCCTGTTTTTATAATACTGATATTTTCTCAATGCCCTTTACTTCTCCAAATCCTTGGAGTTGCTGAGAACCCATGTCTCTTTTATGTAAACTTATTCAGAAACGATGTCTTGATGCAAAATGACATGTTTAAAGAATTTAATGCCTGCAAATTTTGAGAAATGTATGTTATTTGACATTCCATTTATTTGGAAACTTGATGTTTTTGTTTTCATTTCATTGTCATTTTAATATATGCACTTGGTTTCTTCTTCAGAAGTGGATCTTATCTGCTTTAGCTTCAAGTAGCTTAACTAGACAAGCATTTTATAATACTAAAAAAGAAATACTTTTAAAATAAAACAAATAAATAATAAATAGGGCTAGGATGTGGAGAATCAAGATGTGGTGCGGTGGTGGGAAGGATGATGTTTGCGGGGAGGTTTTGTGGATTTATATTTATTTTTGTTTTATGAAATATTGGCATATGTCAGAGAGCTGGGCCTTATACATTTTCTAAATAAATAAATACAAATGTAAATACCTTTTCACCTATTTGATGTCTTCTAAAAGGGTTGAACTTCAGACTTCATAATCCAGGACCAGGACTGCCATGCTAGTAACTTTATGGAATGTTGAAGTTTAAAACACTGTAATAGATTAATTCTTATAATCTTATTTATTTAATTTGGTTTAGGCAAGATCCAAGTCCGACTGTTTTGGAGTGGTTCACAGTATATAATAAACCATAAAAACATAATGCACAACAAAAAAAGGATGGGATCTGGTTACTTTGGATAAAATAGGGGGGCCTGTCCATCTTAATCCAAGGTCTGTGAAAACAGGCAGGACTTCAAGGCTTTATGGGATCAAGGTGGAAGTCACAGGAAACTCAAGGGGAACTTCATTCCACAGGGTAGATGCCATGAGAGATAGATGATCCCATAAATAACCTGGTGCTATGCCTGGGGGAGGAAGGGGCTATTGATAATGAGCAGCACCTTGCATTGCACCTAGAAGCATTCTGGGAACCAGTGCAACTTGCACAGCATATTATTGTGTTGATAAGCTATGTTGATATTATGAGAGCATACCTCTCATCATGCTGCTAAGTTTTGGACCAGTTGAAGCTTCCAAATAGATTTCAAGAAACCTTTAAAAACTGGGATAATTTTAAGCTTAGGGAAATCTTGCTTCTGTCATTGTATGTCTGCATTAATAGTTCATAGGAACTATTAGTCCTGAATACCTAGTTAATTGTATCCAAAAATCTCTTAGGAATGATATTGTTGATCTTTCTCACAAGGGGTAGCCTTGCCTGAATATATGCCATATAAAACCTTTCACATTTACAAGTATTTATTTCAATCCAGGCTATTGGGAGCAAAAATGGATTATCACTGCCACATTGGCTGCATTAAGGATCCTAACAGTACAGAACTGATAAGTTGAAGCAGAGGTAATCATTCATTACATCATAGGGCCAGAAAATGTACAATGAGTTTTATTGACTAAGATGGAAGGACCTAGGAAATGAATAATTTATTCCTGTAGGCCACCATTCTCTGTCTACTTGCATTAAACACAGTACAGAGGCACTGATGTCTGAGTAGAGGGGTATTGAATCACACTGTTAACAATTATTATTGTCATCAGCTTATCTATTTAAAGAAAATGATTACATACCTTTTCCAGTGAAACGATTGCTCCAAGGGACTTACATATTTATTTGCATATTTATGGGGAAGAACTCCAGCTCCTGTATAGAACAGGAACTGAACAAGCTGACTTAGATGAGATGTAAATTTTGCTGCATTTACAATACTACATCTGGGGAAAGAGAAGCTTGAAATCAAGAGAAATGGTCCTTTTTTACTGTTTTAAAAAGCACCTACTGCAGGACAGGTTGATAATCATTTCTTCAAGAACGGAGCAATAACACCTGAGCGTTTGCAGATTTTCTTTTCTTATTAGAGGAATATATTTCTTAGAGAGTCCTCAGAGGACGCAGTGAATAGAAGGAAACACAGAATATATTCAGACAGAATCTCTCTGCCTAGGGAGACAAAGCAACAGCAACAACAAGAACTATTGCCTGGAGATCGTTGCAGGGACCAACCTGAGATTCTTCTGTTCATATTGATCTGGTGTTTCTGTTCTCACTCAATGCTATTAACTCATGATGGAAGGAGGTTATGCAATAGCCTTAAAATAAAGATGTCCCTCTTTTAAAAGCAATTGTACTGCAGTTATATTGGATGCAGGTAAAGGACCTCTCTGTTAGATCCAGTGGGAAAGCTGAATCTGCCATGCTGTATTTTCCACAAGAAACTTGTGTCACTACTCCAGAGGTTGCTAACATAGAGTTGTGGTGACCCAGTGGTTAGAATGCAGTATTGCAGGATAACCTTTGCCAGGAGTCCAATCTTGATGGGACTCAAGGTTGATTCAGCCTTCCATCCTTCAGAGGTTGGTAAAATGAGGACTCAGATTATGGGGGCAATATACTGACTGCTTAGAGAGGCTGTAAAGCATTGTGTTTTCTGTTCTAATATATCCTCATTCTGTACGGATTTACATCAGAGTCAAGCTGATGAAATTAGTTAAAAATGGAATAGATCCTGGAAGCCTTAAATTCTTCAAACGGAGTTGTGAGCTGCTTTTCAAAAATTCTCAGCTGCCATTCGGGTAGGGCTCATAAAAATTGTTAATATGGTCTCTACTGGTGATTTGTTGTACTTTGCTATAACAGTTAATAAATAACCCTAAAAACCCAATCTTTGGAGAGGAGTAAGCTAAAAAATATGATGCATAATTGAAATTCTATTTTGTGAATTTGTATCATGTACTACTTTGTGTACATGAATCTGAATTTTTTGATAAGCTAATTTTTTGTATTCCTTTCTCTTTAATCCAAATATTTCACTGTGCATGTTATCATTTTGTTCATACCTAAAAAATCTTAACTTTATTCTTTTTGGTGTCCATTTTCACTGTAAATTGAAAATAGCAAACATGTGAGATTAGCATTAAACTAGTATTTGTTTCTTAAGTATCAGTAGCATCCCTAATAAAAAATATTTAGTGATTAGGTGGTTAAGTAGCTTATATCAACTCAGAGTGTTTTCTGGTGCCTGTCAGAAGAATTGTTTATGAAAACAATAATTTTGAGGCCTCTCTTGATCTGTGCTTTGTGGTATCTATAAATAAAATGAATACATTTCTCATCGACAAGATGTAAACATTCTATGTAAGCTTGAGGCTTGTAGAAATGAAATAGTGGAGGGAAACACAAGGTTTATGCAGCCTGAAAATACAATTTGATCTATTTATTTATTTAGGATGGGAAGGATGCATATTATTTTCAAACAACATCTTACATATCTTCTTATGGAAGTAAGTGCCAGTGAAATTCAGCATAGCTTGTATCCAGGTAAATAAGTATTGAAATGCAGATAGTCTATATAAGGGAGGATTGGGCAGCTTAAGCAGAGTTGCCCAAATGTGGTTGATACAGTAGGCCTCAGAATGAAAAATAGAAGATAAATGGTTCTCCATAATGCCATTTTAGTAGAGAACAATTATTTATAGAAAGGATAACGGCTGAATCAACATCCTCCCTCCCTCTCCCCCTTCCCCTCTTCAGCAATAATATTGTACTTTTATATATAATCAGGTGAGCTTTTCATGATCTGCCATTGTAGATGTATCAAAACAAACAGACAAATTCAGGTGCAGCAAGGTTAGGGTTAATACCTTTCCTGAAGCTAATGAACATCAGTTGGGTATAAGCATGAAGTGCACACAGAGATTCTGTTGCCCCCCCCCAAATAACCTCCTTTCCACTAACATTATTATTATATTAAATAATACAATCATTTAAATCAGGGGTGTCCAACCTTGGCAACTTTAAGACTTGTGGACTTCAACTCCCAGAATTCCTCAGCTGGCTGAGGAATTCTGGGAGTTGAAGTCCACAAGTCTTAAAGTTGCCAAGGTTGGACACCCCTGATTTAAATGATTGTAGGCCATGTGTGACCCCCAAGCCCTCTCCTTTTTTCTTGAGCAGTCTTGGAACTTCCTCTGAGTATGCTATCAAAGGGTGGGATGCCATGTCACATTATTTGTGAGGAAGGGAACTTAGGAAGGAAAGCACATTCAGAGTCACAGGATTCCTTTACTACTTTATAGCTTTTCTAATGCAAGTCGTTTTGGGTGTATAACAATACTTGCTGTTTAGTCTGCATTGCCTTATAGGTCTGAGTGTATTTCCTTTCCTCCCCTTTTTATCTTCATGTGAATTGGGAGCAGGGATTTTCTGAGCCACTTTCTTAATCTGGGCTGAAGCCTCATTTATCTGATGGTTGGCTTGGCAGTGAACCTTCCCTCTGTTCTTCAAGGCCATGGTTTATTACATACTATGCCCAAACCGGAAGTGACTTCCCTGATTTCGTGGTAGTTTAATAGCAAAAACCACCCTATTTACTTCAACTTATCCCAAGATTCAAAGTGGCTTGCAAGCAAATAATTCAAACAAAAAATACCTTCCCTAATAAACCCACCATTCAAAAACAAAGATCCAGAAAATAAAGATAGTCTCAGGTATTTCCAGGTAAAATATTGGCAAATAACAGGTAGAAGCTCATAGTATTCTTGGATAGTTGCTATCAATTAAAGAACACCTTTCTCCTACCTGATGTCTTCCACACAGAGTAGGTTGGATTAAATTCCTATCTTTTTCCAACCAATGTGCCTTTTCCAATTAATAGCTTTCCATGTTTATCATGGAGGTGGAGAATTCGTAGCGCGGTAGATGTTTCCAAACCACATCTCACAGGGATATCAGTCAGGTAGACAGTAGGGCAGGAGGCTGAAAGTTAAAGTTTAGTGATTGGGGAAGGTAGCAAATTCCTCATCTTTAGTTCTGAAATATCTGTCATGAAGCAAATAGGATTTAGTAATAAAATTGAAGATTTCCTCAGCATTGGATTAAATGCTTTCCTGGCCTCTGCTCTTGTGGCATGAACCTAGGTTTCTGATCTATTTATTTCTCTGATAGGTTTCAATATAATTTTTGAACAAAGACGTTCAGTGCGTAGAGTCTTGTGTTGGAGGGAAATCAATTGTCAAGTTGCATGAAATTACCCGCCTCCCCGGCTGACGTCATGTCAGAGTAATTGTTTCAGCAATAATGCCCAGTGGGGCTGTGGTTAGCATTGCATAAGCGCAAGATTGCCGATATGCTGGCCTGTGGAACTGCTGTGACTGCCTTTAACTTCTCATTGTTCAGATCTAATTAGAGAGCACTGTAATTCAAAATCAGTTCATTTCCTGCTGGTTAATAACTAATTCTCCATTAATGTGAATCAAAAGATTTATTCCTGCAGGTTAGAACTTTATTTAAAGCCACAATTACATATGAGACCAGCCACATACAGAGAAGTAATAAATAGGCAAGCACTGAGATGGGGGTTTTGGGAAGGAAGGGGAGGTAAAAGAAATGTCTTCTTTAATGGATAGAAAGAGACACCTGAACCCAAGAATCCTAGGAAGACAATTCTGCTTAGAAGAGCCGGTTCCAAGATTTATAACAGTGCTTTTCTAATGGGAGAAATAGTCTTGTTTAGCTTTCTAAGAACCTTGTGGGAGGCCCCATCCTACAGCACAACTTGATGCTTAAACTAAGGAACACAAGCATGCCATGGGTCCTGCTCTACCTCCCTTTGCGAGGCAACCACAGAAAAAGATCTCCTACTGGGCTTGGTTGACTTAAGGAGTGAGCAACTGTATTCAGTTCAGAAATGGAATTCTGAATGTGTCTATATGTGTAGAAAAACAAGGGCTGAGGCAAGTGTGTGTACGAACATGCAAGCAACTTGCACTAACCTCACACATTTGTTTTTACTTTGCCTGATATTCTGAATAACAGATGCAGTTTTAAAACCATTTGTCAGGAGGCATGTAGGGAAGAGTGGGAGATACTGTTCTCCTTCTTCCCCTCCTTCCCATGCTCACTGTACATTGTACACCGCACTAATTTCCATGTTGCTTGAATCCTTGTGGGGGAATTCAGCTTTTCTTTTTAGGTGATGCAGAAGGTGATGGAAATGGATGCCTTGGAAAAGCCCCTCCCCTTCTCTATACAAGCCAACGGAGACCAATTCCTAACGGATTTAGTTTCCCTGTTTATTTTATACTGCACGTCTGTCCATGGCACTCAGAATATTTTATATGGCTAGTCATCTGCCCTATTCCAAACCACTGAGTGAAAGGTATAGGCTAAATAGTTGCAACTGACAAATAGAGGATGGGTAGATAGATGATGATAGATATTGATAGACAGATGATGGATACATGATAGATAGACAGAATGATGATAGATAGATAGATAGATAGATAGATAGATAGATAGATAGATAGATAGATAGATAGATAGATAGATAGAATGATTATGATAGATAATAGATAGAATGCTGATGATAGCAATAGCACTTAGACGTATATACTGCTTTACAGTGCTTTACAGCCCTTTCAAAGTGGTTTACAGAGTCAGCATATTGCCCCCAACAATTTGGGTTCTCATTTTACCCACCTCGGAAGGATGGGAGGCTGAGTCAACCTTGAGCTTGGTGGGATTCAATCTGCTATATTGCAGTGGGAGTAGCTTGCAATACTGCACTCTAACCATTGCGCCACCGAGGCTCCCAGGTAGATAGATAGATAGATAGATAGATAGATAGATAGATAGATAGATAGATAGATAGATAGATAGCACCTAGCACCTAGCACCTATCCCGTGACCTCTTTTGAGGTCGTTGGGGCGCCTGCGAAGATTTAACCACCACGCTTCTCCATCCGTCTCTGTCCTCCACTGCTCTCTGGGATGCTGCCAGGTTCAAGCCTGTCCAATCATGGATATCATCCTCCCATCTCCTTCGTTGTCTTCCCCGTTTGCGGCTTCCTCTTACCGTCCCTTGCATGATGGTCTTTGCGAGGCCAGTAGAGCGAGACACGTGTCCGTACCATCTCAATTTCCGTTTCTTGACGACAGTAAGAAGGTTGTCCTGTGGTCCTATTGCCTGTTGTATTTTATTTAGGACCTCTTCATTTGTCACATGGTCTGTGTAGTGGATGCCAAGGATCTTTCGGTAGCATCTCATTTCTGTTGCAAGGATTCTTCTTTGTAAATCCGCATTGAGTGTCCAGGTTTCGCAGGCATATAAAAAGATTGATATTGCGAGGGAGCGCATTAGGTGGATCCTTGAGCGCAGACTGATGTTCTTATCTTTCCAAATAGTTTGGAGCTTCGAAAGCGCAGCTGTTGTTTGTGCTATCCTTGCCATTACTTCTGGTTTTGAGCCTTCATCGGAAATGATGGACCCAAGATATTTGAAATTTTTTACTGTCTCTAGGGGTGTTCCGCTGACTCTGATGTCTGAGGAGATACCTTGGGTACTGTTCGTCATCAGCTTGGTTTTCTCGGCATTGATCTCCATGCCGTACGCTGAAGCCGCTTTATCTAAGTGTTGGACAAGGCTCAATAGTTCATCCTCATTTCCTGCCAGGCCATCGATGTCATCTGCGAATCGCAGGTTGGTGATGGTTCTACCACCGATGGAAACTGTGCCTTCGTGGTCTTCCAAGGCATCTTCCAAATTCCAGCGGTAGTTTTTCATCTCGTAAATCAGTTCTTCCAGTTTCCCATCCTCACGTAGTGTTCTAACGTTCCAGGTGCCAGTCACGATGTTACTTCTGGCAGAGAGCCTTGATCTTGTGGCACCAGTAGCATACTTATCGCCTCCGCCCTGGTGAATAGCGGCTTGCGCGGTCCTTGTTAACCCGGGCGACGACTGAGCCGGTATGGGGTTGATGGTAGTTGTCTTCAACATGGCGTATCTTGGGCAAGAAGATCTGGCGGTGCCCAACCCTCTCCAGACCGTTAGCCACAGCCGAAAGTCCTCGTAACTTGAGGGATCGCCTTGGCCCCGGACACATGGCCGTTGAACTTGTGTCAAGTCTCATCCGCCCTGGCCGTTGACCACCGAAGTGGTTCTTCCGCCCAATGATGCAGTGTCAACATCATCCCCTCATGTGGTTTAGCCCGCTAGCTGAAGCAGTTTACCGGGGTATGGCGCTTGGAGCCAGCACATGAGAGATTTAGGGATGGGTGAGGACCAGTGATGACCGTCCAACCTACTAGGTAGGGAGCAGCATGACGAGAATCGATCAAAGGTACTACCTCTCCCCAGAGCCCCTATACCCCAGATAGATAGATAGATAGATAGATAGATAGATAGATAGATAGATAGATAGATAGATAGATGGATGGATGGATGGATGGATGGATGGATGGATGGATGGATGCATGGATAGATGATAGATAGATGGATAGATAGATAGATAGATAGATAGATAGATAGATAGATATAATGATGATAGATAGGTATAATGATGATAGATAGATAGATAGATAGATAGATAGATAGATAGATAGATAGATAGATAGGCAGGAGGCAGGCAGGCAGGCATTAAATAGATAGACATACAATATGGAGTTGAGCTTCAGAGCCCAATCTGAGTCTCATCAATATTGTCTGTTACTCTACGCCAGAACTGTGGAGTTTAGGTCACTCCAGATATTATGGTTCTACAGATGCATTTGTTTATTAACAAAATCTATACAATTCACTTGGATTTCAAGCAATTTACATGAGTAAATAATATTTATTTGATTAATGAGCATCAAAAGGCAATAGGCAATGCAGATGGAAACTTCGCCTATTCAACATGTATTGTCCACTGGGAAGATCCCCAGGAGGGAGTCAAGAAATGCAAAGTGACAATCTGCTACCTCATAATCCAAGCCTTGCCCCCTTTTTACATGCTAGTAATAATTACATGGGTAATTATTGTTATAATTCAAGAATAATCCAAAACCAAGAGAGCAACATTCCACCCCAGAGAAGAATCTTCAGAAAATTTGAACGTGGTTGTTTCCTTGTTCCAAAGTGGCCCACTATAGATCACATTTTCTTCCAGGGTTCTTCCCTTTTAAGTTCTTTGCAAAGAGAGCAGATTCTTTTTCATAATTCCTTCAGAAACTCTCTCCCCTTGCAAGAAATTGAAGTGATTATATAGCTCTCTTTATATTTCAACCACTGATCGACATCTGATCATTGTAGTACCGTAAGCATTAGCACCATTATGATGAACCCTGGATTTTATTCAGCTGGAAGAACAGCTCACACTGAGCAAAAAATAGGGCAGGAAACGGTATATTGAGTTTCCTCCTCCCTTTTCATTGCCCAAGGAATCCTGTCTCCTTGAGAGCAGGTTTTCAAGAGAGCCAGAAGACTGTAAAGCATAGGAAAGGTAGATTATCATCTCTCTCAAACAGCGGGGAAATCTCTGCCACATCAAAAGCCTCCTGCTGACAGAAGGAATTTTCTCATCTCCTGGAGGATTTACAACTTACTGATTTTTTAAAAATCATTAATTGATTGCTCATTTCTTGTGTTTTCTTATAGTCTCATGGTGCCGGAGTTTAGTTTCTGCTGCAGGACAAAACAACACAAGGCCAAATTAATAGGAGGATCATACAGCAACCAAACTATATTTTCATACTGCAGATTTGGGAGCTTTCAAAAGCTTCCTCAGGAAATCAGGGTGATCCTGTCTGATGTTGCGTAGTTTGTATCATTGTGGTGGCGGCAAGAGGGAGAAAAAGTGGGAGGGAAATCTTGTGATGTTGGTGTCAATGTGCGAAGTCACTTTCAAAGGCCTTCCCTATGGGTTGAGAACCTGATATGAATGCCTGTATGTTGAAAAACAGCATCTGTGTCCTAAAAGCACCTCTAAATCATTCAGAAATTGTATCTTTTAAAACTGGACTGATAGAAAAAGCAAATGCGAAGAAAACATTTGCATTGTAATTTTCTTGCAGTTTTCAGACCGCGATTTAAAAAGATGAATTTGAATATGAAATTTAAAAGCAGATTTAAAAAAAATACAAGCCTTTTTTTTTCTCCTTACCTCATTTTGTCTTTTTATTTCCTTGCTGCTAGAATACAGGTAGAACCAGGGCTGGGCTTCAAAAAAAATTAGCAACTGATTCTCTGCCTGGTTGCTGAGTGGGCGTGGCCTAGTTGGCCTCCTGCACCACAGTGGGGGGGAGGGGAATTTTACCCTCCCAGGGCTCCAGAGGCTTTCCTCAAGCCTCCGGGAGAGTGAAAACGTCCTCCCTGGGCTCCAGAGGCTCTCTAATATCCGGTTTTCCGAAACCAGTGATAACTGATTGCAGCCCATCCCTGGTTAGAACCCTCTTGAGTAATTTCTATTGGAGCCAGAGAGTGCAGGAATTGAAGGAGGAAGCATTTTATTCTGTCAGATGCAAACCTCCCCCCCCCCAAAAAAATAAATGCTGTTCCTTTGCTGGAAAATTAACTTTAGAAAAAGAGATTGCCCTTTTAAAAAAAAGCCAATTACAGGTAGTCCTCGAATTACAGCAGTTCATTTAGAGACCATTCAAATTTACAACGGCACTGGAAAAAGTGACTTATCACCATTTTTCATACTTACGATATTGCAACATCCCCGTGGTCACATGATCAAAATTCAGATGCTTGGCAGCTGGTTTCTATTTATGATGGTTGCAATGTCCTGGGGTCATGTGTTCAGCTTTTGTGACCTTCTGACAAGCAAAGTCAATGGGAAAGCCAGGCTCACTTAACAATCATGTTGCTAACTTTAAAAAATGCAACAATTAACAACTATGACAAGAAAAGTCATAAAATGGGGGCAAAACTCACATTTATTGTTTCACATAGCAACATATATTTTGGGCTCAATTGTGGCTGTAATTCGAGTAACAGCCACAATTAACTTAAGTTAATTGTTGCATGTATCACTGAAGGGCAAGATGTTCATTGCAACCTAGCTTGAGAGTCAGTGGTTTCCTTTCTGGTTTCTTCACTTTATGATTTCAATTGAAATAAGCAGGTTTAAAAAAAAAAACATATGCAGTTGCTAATTGCTTTTAATAAGCTGAGCTTCCTTTTGTTTAATGGCTGTTTAAAATCAACCCAGACATTTTTTACTTTTCTGACTTTTTATTATTAAGAAGGGAGTCTTTTCTGGCCTCTTTTATGTCTGAGAGAGCAGACAGACTGTGACTTACCCTTTTCACAGATTCAAAAACCGGGAAATTGTTGAGATGGCTAAAATAGACAAAAATAACAATGTCTGAGTTTTCTTCCTCTTGAAGATCTAACACACCAAAGTTAGGAAAAGGAAAGGCCTGACGGTATCTCTGGCCGAGTGCTTAAAGACTGTGCTGATCAGTTGGCTGGAGTCTTTACCAGGATTTTCAATCAGTCTTTATCCCAATCCACTATTCCATCTTGTTTGAAGGCTTCCACCATTGTTCCGCTGCCAAAGAAGTTCCCTATCAATAACTTCAATGATTACAGACCAATGATACTCACTCCTATCATCATGAAGCACTTTGAGAAATTGGTCTGCCAGCACATCATTTCTGGTCTCCCGCATACATTTGATAAACACCAGTTTGCTACAGAAAAAATAGATTTACAGAGGACACTACAGCCATCACTCTTCACAATGCTCTGACTCATCTAGAACAGCGGGAGGGCTATGTGAGGATGCTCTTTGTGGATTTTAGTTCTGCGTTTAACACAATTCTTCCACATAGACTAGTGTGTAAATTTCTGGACCTTGGGCTTTCTAATTCAATCTTCCTTTGGATTATGGATTTCCTGTCTGGCTGCTCAAAGAGAGTCAGATTAAGTAATCATACCTCTTCAGCCCTTATTCTTAACACTGGTACACCACAGGGTTGAGTGTTGAGTCCCTTACTCTATACTCTTTATGTGCATGACTGAATTCCCACTCACATTAGTAATACTATTACTAAATTTGCAGATGATACAACAGTGGTGGGGGGGATGAGTCTGCCAACTGAGATGAGGTGGACCAGTTGCTTTTGTGGTGTGGAGACAATAACTTGGTCCTCAACACCAATAAAACCAAAGAGTTTCTAGTGGATTATAGAAGGAACAGATCAGACATCCAGCCCTTGTTTATCAATGGAGACCAAGTGGAGCAAGTGGCCAGTTTTAAGTTTCTGGGTGTTACCCTAAAAGAGGACCTGACCTGCGGTACCCACATTGCAGCCCTAGTCAAAAGAGCCCAGCAGAGATTATACTACCTGAGGCTTCTCAGAAAACAACAACTGAATGAGAAACTGCTGGTGACCTTCTACCGCTGCACCATAGAGAGCATTTTAACATACTGCACCTCTGTATGGTTTGCCAATTGCACAGTGGCAGATAGGAAAGCACTCCAAAGGGTTAATGTCATTGCCCAGAAGATCATTGGTTGCCCTCTCCCCTCTTTGGAAGAGCTTTATAGCTCCCGCTGCCTTAAGAAAGTTCAAAACATTCTCAAAGATCCATCTCATCCTGGGAACCCTTTTTTTTTGAACTATTACCATCTGGCAGACGGTACAGAATAATAAAACAAGGACAACTAGGCTGAAAAACAGTTTCTATCCCAGGACAGTAGCTCTTTTGAATTCTGCTGTGTAGTGCATTGTTGGTGTGGTGTCGGGAATTTCTGGTTCAATGTGTGAAGGGTGAAGGATGTGAGTTTGTGTTTATTTTCATGGTCATGATGTGCACTGAAGATGATGTTTGTGTTAGATCTGAGGCGGATCGGTTCGACAGAGATGCGAGACCATTTACATGAGTTCAGCTCTTTATTAGGTATAGGTAAAGGTCTGAGAATGCGAGCCGTAGCAGCCCTTTATATAGGGCTGGCTCGCGGCTCGGCAGCCAATGGCAGCACTTTAAATCTCCCACGACTGGCACAGCCAATCGCGGTAGATTCCTAGTGCTCCAATCACAGCCAACCTGTTGACCAATCAGGTCTCCGCTGGTCCGGACCAATCGGGTGCGAGGGTTTCTGAGTATGCTAATACTGTACACCCCTCCCCTCTTGGTTTCGTCCTGCAGTGCGCAGTGATGTAGTTGCGTAGATAGGCGGGGCTTTTTCCCTGCCTCCTTGACCTGCGCGGTTCAGTTCTGGTGTGGTCGTTGATCGGTTCGGATGCCTCCTCTGTCGCTCCAGTTCCTTGGGATGGAACCGCCTGGAACATTGAGCTGGGCCTTTCTTGGTAGCTCCCTCCCGGTTCTCCTGGGCTGGTTGAGCTGCCACTTCTGCTCCCGCTTGGTTTTTCCTGGCCGGGTGAACTGGTTTGGCTGCTCCTTCCAGGTGAAGAGCCCGGGGTTTCGTGCTCCATTGGTCCTGCGTCTATAGGTGAGTAGCATCGGTTTAGTGGTATATCTATTCTAGGTGGGGGGTGTTCTGCTTGCTTTCGTTGGTTTCCTTCGATTCCTTCTCTGTCGCTTACCGATTCCTCCCCCTTCTAGTTTCTTGTTCGGGTGTTTGGCTGGTTGTGGCGGCTATTCTTGACCTAAGTTGGTTTATGTGCCGTTTCCAGTTTTTCCCATCACTAGTTTCCAATCGGTATGATAGGGGCTCGGTTATCTGGGTGATTGTTGCTGGCACCCAGAGTGGTTCTCCTGTGAGGTTTTTGGCGTATACTGGATCCCCTATATTGAATGTTCTGTATTTGCTGGAGGAACCTGGGGGTTTGTCTGGGTTATATGTTGGGTGCATTCTGTCTAGTGTAGAGCTTAGTTTCCGGCCCATCATTAGTTCCGCCGGGCTTTTGTTTGTGGTTGCGCTAGGTGTAATGTGTTGAATGAGGAGCATTTTATTGATTTTGTCCTGTATATTGGCTGTTTCTATTTTCTGGATAGCTTTCTTGGTGTATTGGACCATGCGTTCCGCCCGCCTGTTCGCCGCCTGGTTTGCTGGTGCGATTAATGCATGGTGTATCCCTTGACCTGCCAGAAATTGTTCAAATGCTAGTGCGGTGAACTGGGGCCCGTTGTCTGACACTATTACATCTGGCAGGCCGTGCGTAGTGAAAAGTTTGCTCAGTTTCCTTATCACCGCCTCCATCGTGGTTGATTTCATAGTGCTTACCTCCAGCTAGTTGGAGTAAGCATCTACTGTGATAAGGTACATATGTCCCTTGGTTGGCCCCGCGAAATCTATATGAATTCTGGACCACGGACCTCTTGGTTTTTCCCATTCTTGGGTTGGGGCGGCGGGTGGATTGGATCTGGACTCTTGGCATTGTTTACATTTGGCAACCCAGGTTTCGATCTGTTTGTCCATTCCTGGCCACCATGCGTAGCTTCTGGCCAGGCTTTTCATTTTAACCATCCCCGGGTGCCCCTCATGGAACATTCCCAATACCTTTTCCTGTAATTTTTCAGGAATTACCACTCTGACCCCCCACAGTATGCAGCCCTTTTCGGTAAAGAGTTCGGTTTGTCTGTTCCGGAAGAGTCTGAATAGTTCGTCTATGTCCCCTTCCGGCCACCCTTTTCCCACCCAGGTCAAGACTCGCGCCAGCCATTTGTCTTTATTTGTTTCTCTGGCAATGTCTGGCACGGTCATGAGTGGGTTGGATATTGTCTCTATTTGGAGTACCTCTGTTGTGGGTGCCGGGTCGTCTTCCCAGTCCGGTAAGGGTGACCGGCTTAGGCCGTCTGCATGGGCGATGTCCTTGCCGGATCGGTGTATCAGCTGGTAATTGTATGCTGCTAGGAATTCGGACCACCTCGTCATTCTTGGTGATAGAATGTTTGGTGTGGCCCTGTTCCCCGCCAGGATTCCTAGCAGCAGCCTGTGATCCATGATGATTGTAAAAGTCCTACCGTAAAGGTATTCGTGAAATTTCTTGACGCCGGCGACGACTGCTAGGACCTCTTTGTCGAGCTGGCTGTAGTTCCGCTCTGGTTTTGAAAGTGTCCTTGATGAGAAAGCGATGGGTGCTTCCCACCCGTCTGGTAGCTGGTGGCTGAGGATGGTGCTGATTCCAAATGGTGACGCGTCACAAGTTACCGTCGATGGCAGAGTCTCGCTGTACTGGATTAGTACCGCGTCGGATGTTAGCAGGTTCTTTGTGTTGTTGAAAGCACTCTCCTCCCGTGCTCCCCAGGTCCAGGTGGCTGTTTTATCTAACAGCCTATGTAGCAGTTCTGCCACGGTCGCCTTTTGAGGTAGGAGGACATTGTAAAAATTTAACAGTCCCAAGAAAGCCTGTAATTCCGTTTTGTTTTTTGGTCTCGGTGCTTCCCTTATGGCTCTCAGTTTCTTTTCTGTGGGCTGAATCCCTTGTTTGTCTAGGAGGTACCCCAGAAATTCGACCCTTTCGGCCCATAGCTGGCACTTCCCTTTCTTGACTTTAAGTCCCGAGTCTCTGAACTTTTGCAGTACCTCCCTCAACCTGGCTTCTAGTTTTTTCTCATTTTTCGCGGCCACCAAGACGTCATCAAAGTAGGGCACCACCCCTTCTATTCCTTGGAGCAGTCTTTCCATAAGGCTTTGACTCCAAACTGGAGCCGGTTGCAACGGAAAGCCCCTCAGTGCGTTACGATGGTTTGGGCTTCTGCTGTCGTGGCGTCGACCGGCAGTTGCTGGTAGGCTTGCGCCAGGTCGAGCTTTGCGAAGATCCGGCCTCCCCCCAGTGAGTGCAGAAGATGCTGGACTACTGGGACGGGGTATGCGCTTTGTTGGAGCGCATGGTTTAGGATGGCCTTGTAGTCACCACAAATTCTCACTGACCCATCTGGCTTGATGGAGGTGACAATTGGGATCTCCCACCGGGCATGATCGATTGGTTCCAGCACCCCTTGCGCGATGAGCTTATCAAGTTGCTCATCGATCTTGGGCTTGAGTGCAAATGGCACTCGCCTGGGCTTAAGGCGGATTGGCGCGATGCTTGGGTCTATGTTAAATGAAATAGGGGACCCCTGGTACTTGCCTAAACGGTTGTCGAAGACTTCCCGGAAGTCCCTCACGAGCGCTGCTTCCCAGTCTGCCTCTCTGATGTGGTGTATGCCTGTTACTTCGATGCCCAGGGGTGTGAACCACTGTAGTCCCAACAGGCTCGGCCGATCTCGATCAATGATCGTCAGGGGTAGCACTTCTGTGTGGCCCTTGAAGGTGACTTTAAAATGGCCTCTTCCCACTACAGGGATTCGGTTTCTCTGATAGTCTTTGAGGGTTAGTGTTTGGTCTTCCAGTTCTTGGCGGTGGATGGTGGGGACCAGGCGCTTGAGTGTGCGCCAGGAGACCATTGAGAGGAAGGACCCTGAGTCCACCTCCATGTCACATTGCTGGTCTTCTATCCCGACCATCACATATACCTTTCTGGCGTCGCTGGTGGAGGAATGGCCAATGACGACAGTCTGGTGCGTTTCCTCTCTCTGTCTCGTCTCCTGGAGTTGCCTGTTCCGACCTTCCCGGCTCCAGCGGTTCTCCATCTGGCAATCTCGGGTCCTGGTGGGGGTGCTGTCTCTCCGTCGGGGGCTGGCATCTCACCGCCACGAGCTGTAGTGCTTCTTATTCCGGCACACTTTGGCAAAGTGCCCCCGTTTCTCGCAATGCCTGCAAATGGCTTCGAAAAAACGACAATCCGCTCGGGGGTGATCACTGCCGCAGCCAGCACACTGGAACCTCGACTTACGACCTCGTGGTTCCCGCCGCTCCCTCACTGATTGGAGGCGGTGGATCTTCTCCTCCTCGTCTTCGGTTTCTGAGAAGGAGTTGATGTTGCCATGGTGTGTGGTTGTTGGGTCTGTCGCTGGCCTCCTCTCGGGGGTCGACGTTTCCTCTCTGGTTGCTGCTCGTGGCATGATGCTCGATTGTCGCATCCGAGCTGCTGATTTCTTGGCCGCTTCCGCTGCAGCGGCTTTGGTGAGGGCATCGGTGAGGGAGATGTCTCCCTTTGCCATGATGCGGCTCTGGAGGACGGGGTCTCGGAGTCCCAGGACGACGCGGTCTTGCAGGGCCTCATCCAGGTCGGTGAACTCGCACAGACCCCCCAGGTCCCGTAGTGCCGCTATAAAGTTGGCCAGCCCTTCGCCCTTACGTTGATCTCACCTGTAGAAATCGTGCCGCCGGATGAGGATGGGCATGACGGGGGCGTAGTGGCTCTGCAGCAGGGGCTCGAGGTCGTCCCACTCCATCGCCTTGACGTCCATTGGTTTGGCCAAGGCTTTGGCCATTTTGAAGACCGCGGGCCCGCAGTGCGTGAGGAACATGGCCCGTTTCTTGTGGCCATTGGCGTCCTTGAGGTTGCTACTCTCGAGGAACATTTGGAACCTATCGGTATAGGATTCCCAGTCCTCAGTAGCAGGGTTGAAGGGAGCGGGTGGCGAGTTGATTCTGGCCATGCTGCTGGTTGCTGCGTGCCACCTCGCCACATGCTGCATGGTCTCTTTGTATCACGATCCCACCCTCATCGCCAGTGTTAGATTTGAGGTGGATCGGTTCGACAGAGACGCGAGACCATTTACGTGAGTTCAGCTCTTTATTAGGTATAGGTAAAGGTCTGAGAATGCGAGCCGCGGCAGCTCTTCATATAGGGCTGGCTCGCGGCTCGGCAGCCAATGGCAGCACTTTGAATCTCCCGTGACTGGAATTTCCAGATTCCTAGTGCTCCAATCACGGCCGACCTGTTGATCAATCAGGTCTCCGCTGGTCCGGACCAATCGGGTGCGAGGGTTTCTGAGTATGCTAATACTGTACAGTTTGATTTCATTGTATGAATTGCAATGACAATAAAGTAAACTAAAAATGTAGAATTACATGCAGCTGTTTCCATGGTGTTTCGCTGTATTTCAAACTTTAGTTTTTCTGTTAAAAGCCAAGAAGAAAACTTTCATGTCTGGAACCATTTCAACTTGTAGACCAAGTCAGGAGTGAGATGTTAAATACCTGGGGACCACTCCTGCTGTTTTCACATCTCAGCAAGAAGGTATAGAGTGTTGGCTTCCCATTATCAGCCAGAAGGAAGGTATCTTCTGGTGGAAATAAAGTTCCATGTGAATCTGAAATACACTTTTTTTCTCTTAGAAATACAGATGAGCAATTCTGACTCCTCGGCAATACAACTTTGCCCTTGTTTCTTTGTCACATGTTGTTTCAATCAACTTCCTGAGTAGAAGATAGTTTATTTCTTTTTAAGATGAATATGTGGATTCATGGGCCTCCTTTTGTTCTGACCCAGCTCCCCAAACACGAACAAGCCCTCTGACTTGAACTCAAAAGATTCCTTTATTAGGAATGCTGGGAGCCCTGGCAAAAAGTTTCTCTTGCAGGTTAACAAATCCGTCTGTCCAGAAGATAAATAGTTGTCTGCCACACCAATTCATCTCTGCCCCCTGCCTTTTATCCCCAGAGCTAAGGTGGGGCCTCACTAGCAGCGGTAGCTCTTCCTTCCCCAAGATCAGCCCACGTCTTTCCACTGTTCTCCCCTTCTCTGCCTTCTGCGCAGCCGTGCATCAGGCACTGGACCCAGCTGTTCCTATTCTTCCTCATCAGCCACCTCCAGGCCTGGAGGCTGTTGACTCTCCATGTGAGGGCTGACGGATGGGCCCAGGCTCTGCCTCTGTCTCTCTCCCTGCCAGCTACATTCCTTCTTCCCCCTCAGAGTTCCCAGGTTGTCCTGATGCTGACCCTGACTCCATGCCTCCTCTTCTTCCTCTGATTCAGCTGCTGGAGGGGCCAGCAGCGACAGGCAATAACACCTTTCCCATAGACTTCTAGATAGCTCAAGAGAAAAGAGCTCTCTATCAGGTAGTCCTCAACTTACAACCATTCATTTAGTGACTGTTCAAAGTTACAACAGGGCTGAAAAAAGTGACTTAATAGCTGGTCCTCACATTTACGATTGTCGCATGTATTTATGATGGTTGCAGTGTTCTGAGGTGATGTAATGTGATGACTACTTGTGTCCTTCCCAGCTGATATCTGACAAGCAAAGTCAGTGAGGAGAGCTAGATTCATTTAAGAACCACGTGATTCATTTAAAGTGGCAAAAAAGGTGATAAAACTGAGTGCAAATCGCCTAACCATCTTGTTTAGCCACATAAATTCTGGCTAAATTTTAATAGAAATACTTTCCATAAATGTCAACCAACCTCTGGGAGGAAGTTTCCAGGTATCTATAGGAGGATTGCTAGAGCCTGTAACAGCTTTGTTACCATCCATCTTGTAAACTCGCAGGATACTTCTTCTTTTTTCCCATGCAGAGGTGGGTATTCAGCATGTTCTGACCAATTCTGGAGAACTGGTAGCAGAAATTTTGAGTAGTTTGGGGAACCGGCAAATCCCACCTCTGACTGGAGATTTTACAGTATCCTTCTCCTGCCACGCCCACCAAGCCACGTCCACAGAACCGGTAGTAAAAATTTTTTGAATCCCACCACTGTTGCCATGTCTATGTATACATTCAAATTAGACTGTGATGTTTCTTTGTGTCATACATGTGTGTGCATGTGGGTATATGCACAATGCTAATCTTTTGAGCGCTGAATGCAACGAAATTTCATTTTAATGAAATTTAATGCTAATTAGTGTAATTTACCATGACAATAAAGAATTCTATTCTATTCTTAAATCTCAAGCAGATAATGTCAAAGACCTCAATTGCTCCTGATATTAAAAATATAGCAGAATGAGAAATCGATCCTGGATAAGCTGAAATTACACGCACACAAAAAAAGTAACTGCGTGTGCTTCTTCTCCGGTTAATGGTACAAAGGCATCCATGAAATCCAATGCTACGAAAGGTCGTGCAGATGCACTTTGTCTTCATTTAATAAACGAACAATTTTCATGATTATTAGAATTCATAGCTAAAGCAAGAAACGAAAGAAGAAAGGAAAGCCCCGAAGGCCAATATGTCTCGGGTTTCCTGGCACAGTCTTGACAGCAACTGGAAATAGCTAATCTAGTTTGATTTACAATATTATAAATTCTGCAAGCACACAAGAAGAAGAATCCAAGCCTAGATGTCATCTTCAAAGGGATCAAACGCTAGAGTCTGGAACTTGAATATCATTTTGTAAGTGTCACTTGGGTGATGATGGCATAAAATCGTGCAAAAGACAAGAATACTAAGAAAGGCAAATATTTTTGTTGGGTCAAGGTGCTCAGAGCTCAGCCTTTTAAAATATATATATATAAGTTTATTTTTATTTTTCAGTTTCAAAACGACAAACATTCCATTTTTTTTCCTGAAGCAGTGTGTCGTCTGGGCACAAACGCTTTTGTGCTACATTTTTCACCATTTACAACATTCACTTTCACATTGATATTATTTCTCTAAATTTAGGATTAAAATACATCAAACAGCTAAACATTTACAACCCTTTTGGTGATAATGCCTTATTCACATTACATCTCATTATTCTCATCATAGGTATATTAACAATTATCATCTGATGTATATCTCTACCTTATCATATTTTCTATTCTCCTTTATTCTTCTTCATTTCCAACTTTCTTTTTTATCCCTCAGTCTTAAAATACATCCTTAAATTGGATATAGAAATGAAAAGCAGAGATTTATAAGGGCTGCTAATGCTTTTCCCTGTGTTTTAATTTTGTAGTTTTTCCCCTATGGAGATGCTTCCAAGTTCGCCCAACATGCTTTCCGAACCTTTGATAAGAATGGGGACGGCACCATTGACTTCAGAGAGTTCATCTGTGCACTCTCCATCACTTCGAGGGGCAGCTTTGAACAGAAATTAAACTGGGCCTTTAATATGTACGACTTAGATGGAGATGGGAAAATCACCAGGGTGGAGATGCTGGAAATTATAGAGGTAAGCCAGCTTCCTCCCATCGCTTTCTAATGTGAGCAAGAAACAAAATGTCCTGCTTTGGTGATTTTTTTAAAATATGTTGAAGTTTGACCTCCTCCTTGTGGATTTTATGGTTAAAAATGGCAGAAATAGGCCAGTGGTTAAAGAAAATCATTGGCTCAATAAAAGCCTGGGACTATGTAAGCAGAAGGTTTAAATGTCAGGTGGCTGACAGTTAAATCTGTGCCATAGGGTACATCTCTGGATTCTGTGGAATTGCATCTCTCGGTATTCTTCACTATGGACCATGTTGGCTGTGGCTACTAATATTGTAGTTGCCCAACATTTGGGCACAGTAAGGAAAGTTTTGTGGACAAATGATTACATGAGATCACGTTTGTCCTGAAAACTGCGGCATAAAAGGTAAATTTAAGATTTAGTACCAGACCCCCTTCACAGATAATAATGCATAATGCAAAAACTGCACAGCCTCACACCAAATGGCAACACAATGCAAATGATGCCTGCAGACATCATTATAGGTGGTCCTTTTGATGTTAATTTGTTCAGTGATCATTCCACGTTACAACGGAGATTGGTGAGCAGTACTCAAGACCGGTCCTCGAAGTTGCAATCCAGCATCCCAAAGTCACATGATTGTGTAGCTGGGCACCTGACAATTGTCTCGTGCTTACAGTGGTTGCAGTATCACATGGTCATCTGATTGCCATTTGCAACCTTCTCTGCCAGTTTTCGACAAGTAAAGTCAGTGGGGAAGCCACCTCTGGCCATGTTCGCATTACACCACAGCAGCTGCCCTTGCATTCCCTCCTCTTCCCCCCCCCCCGGCATTGGCTACTTATCTACCTGCCAACCTACTTGTGATCCTACTGGGGCTTAACGATTCACGATCCTTGCTTAACACTAGCACCAAGGAGTCTGGGCTTGTCACCGCTGAGTGGTATGGTCATGTGATATTGCATTTTATGACTGCATTGCTTAGTAAAGGAATAGTTGGTTCTAGTTACTGTCACTGAACTGGCATGCCAGCTGAAAAGGGGAACACAAAGTCTTTGTCTAAGTAGGCAGCAGTAGCAATATTAGATCTTTACACATGAATGAGTAGAAGGAGGGCTAGTTTCCTTACCCCAGGTTTAAATCTTAAACCTCAATACAACAGTGTCCTTGAGTGAATCATTTAATTTTCTCCTAGAGAGGTGAAAGAACGTCATTCACTCTAACTGTGACACTGTTGATGTGGTGACAGAATCTGTCTTCTATTCCTATTATGGATGGCTTGCTTCTTTTTGACAAGATTCAGCTCCACAAAGCTGTCTGGTATAAAAAGAAGTAAATATGTAGGTGAATATCCCAAAGGTGCTTTTTTGAAGAGACAACTGGACTTTCTGGTTTTTCTTCGAAGACGCTTCGCTTCTTAGGTGAGAAGTGAAACATCTTCAAAGAAAAAACAGAAAAAGTCCAGTTGCCTCTTGGAAAAACACCTTTGGGACAATTGTGACCTGGATGGCTGAGAATCTCCATAGACATATAGATGAATAGTCCCAAATATATAGACCCATTCTTTTTATAAAATGTTGACATAAAATTCTCCTAATTTAAGGAAGCAATGCAACAGATTTTCAAAAAAAAAAAATTTCAGAAAGTATAATCTCTTGGTGTAACTTCGACTTTTGTGGTGTATTGTACTGTCATTGATAGCATATGTTCAACATTCTGTTTGATCTACATTTAACTGTTGTGCTTAAATCAGGCCAGATGACAGAGTTGATGCTTAAAGTGCAATCCAATATTCGCTACCCAGGGAATAAGCCCTACTGAACTCAGCTGACTTGATCTCTTGTAGAGAACTACAGCGTCGTTCTGTAGTTGTTTCAACGGATTGAGTAATTTTGTCGGATCTCATGAAATTCATCTTTTCTTTCTTTCTCTCTCTCTCTCCTCTCTCAAGGCCATTTATAAAATGGTGGGCACTGTAATAATGATGAAAATGAATGAAGATGGTCTCACACCAGAGCAACGAGTAGACAAGATTTTCAGCAAAATGGATAAGAACAAAGATGACCAGATCACATTGGATGAATTCAAAGAAGCCGCAAAGAGTGACCCTTCCATCGTATTACTTCTGCAATGTGACATTCAGAAATGAGCTTGTATAAAATGCTTTCATGGACTGCACAGAAGTTTAAATGTTCCATTCAGTTTGCAGCTATCTATACAACACACACACACACACACAGACATACACACACAAAAAAAAACAAAACAAAACAAAAATTGCTTGGACTATCAATGGACTTGCTTCTTGTGTTTGAAACACTTGTGTGCATGAGAATGTCAATTGCTAAAGAATTTTAAAAATATCTATTATAAAACAAAATTATGCCACATTGTGATGTGTGCAATGTCATTTCATAAGTCTTTTTTCCTCTGATGCCTATGCAGCGATACCGTGCTGCAGTGAACTATACTATTTATTGTTCAAGTTTTACCGATGCTAGCTATATGTCTTCTTAAACTGGATAATGTTAGTGACACTGAACTCCCCATGTTAGTGTAACTGTTCATTAGCAAGTATGTCACCATTCTGCTGTATAGTGGTAGTGGACAGACTGAGGGCAGCTTTAGGAGTCTGATCCAGCCATGTGCTTGTATTGTCAGTGGAGATAAATGTATTTCATTTGCATGACTTTTTAGGTTTGCCTTAATTCTTACCTCATTTGCATCCTTCATTTGAAAAAAGAAAAAGGCTCATGTCAGAGGAGTAAAACATAAGATAAATCTTTTTTAAAAAGCTAACCCCACTAAGGTGTTCCCATAGCTGAAAGCTAACTGAACAAACGAATAGAGAAATAGAGAACAAACATATTTTCAATGTTGTATTATTGGAAGTTTAAACTGTTTTGTTGGGGTGTATTAATTTCTGCTTGAAATCTTCTTAAGCTTCCAAAAAGGTTGAGATCAATGTCCCCAAATAAATTTATAACATTTGACTTCTCATGTGTTTCCTTTTACACAGGTACCTTGCTGCTAGCACTGGAATTAAATAGGTGATGAATGTTACTTGATAGCCAAATATTTCTCAATGGAGCTTCAATGTATGTATGGGGACTTCACCCAGACGTTTACAGAACTCATCTCCAACCATTTTCAATTGCAGGTGTAATGGACAGGAGGAATAACTCTGAGAATAGAAGAAAGAGTTGCAACCAAGGCAATAGTCAGATAACAGAAATTTATGTCCAAAACAGAAATGTAATTTGAGAAAATGTCTCAGGTTTGACCTTCCCTAGTTATCACCAAGAAAAAGAGAGGGAGGGGGAAAGCGTATTTGAACATACAAGACTCTGTTACTGTAACCATATAATAAAAGTAGTTTTAGCATTCATAACTTTGGTTTTCTAGTCTGGTCTACTGCAAAGGGCTAACGTCAGCCTTTCATAATTCCTAGAAACTATCATGAAAGTTAGTCGATTTCTCTGGGTCTCGTTCTTGTATCGTACATTCCAGAAATATCAAAATCCTTGAGCTCCAGCAAAAGGTTGTACGGTTCTAGTTTTCATTTCTAGAATTTTTTCTAAAGAGGGCAGTTGAAACCATGTGTGAAAGGTATTTGATCCCAGAAGGACTACGGCAACAAATTGTTTTTTTTTTTACATCCTTCATAAAATCAGATGAGTCATATTTCCAAAAACATTACATCTCAAAAAAAAAATCAAAACACACCAGTTCAGCTGAACTGTTGATCCTGTGACTACTATTGTTCGAAAGGTATTCTTTCCTGAGAAAAAAATATATTGTAAGAGCCCACAGCTGGATTCCCAGTTTGTTTTTCCAAAATATGCCTGAGCAAAATCTTGGAGACAAAGCAAAGGAAAACATTGGCAAAGAATGCAAAGCTAGTTTTCTAAATAAGGGTCTTAATAAATTTTCTCGTCACCATTGTCTTAATAAGAAAAGGTGAATAGCGCTCACTACTGTAGTTTTAGTATCCACCTAGCTTTAAAGTATGAGCTGTTGCCACAAAAGTGTGGGAGTATAGGCTAAGAACATCTAGTTGAAAAGCATCTCCTGGAAACTCCTCCCATGTTACAATGCAGGTAAATTGATTGTCCTAAATATCAGGCCAAAGGTCAAGGAGGTCAAGGAGGCATAGACATATTAAAGTGGTCCTATGAAGTCCAAAGAGCTTGGTTCAAAGACCAAGGGGGTGGGTGGGAAGGATAGGATTCATGTCCTGACATCTCCAGGTGATATTGGAGGGCCTGTCATGAAGTATGGACCTTGATAGCTCTCATTTGAACTCATACAGCCAAGAGCTAGACCAGTTGAAATGACCTGACCATCTGAAACATACTTCCCATAGTACTGTATATGTGATGATAATCTAATTTGGAGGTGGTAATCTAACTTGGGGCTGAAGGGTGAAAGCGGAAGCAGTATGTTCTGTCCCATATTTGGGTAGACTAGGTTACCCTGACAAAAAAAACACTATCTCTCCCCTGGCATAGCCAACAAACTTGGAAAGTCCGTGGCTTACAGATTAGGACATCATCTAATATATAAGTAGCTGGGGTTCAAATCCCAGTAAAGCTAGCTGACGAGAGCTAAATAGCTTGAAATATGTCTATACTAGTCTCACTTTACTTCTTTGTTGGTAAATATAAATTTAACACAAACATTGGAGGTGGTAACTGATGAGATAAAGTCTTGATTCTCTAGGAAAGGGTGAAGTCAGATGCAGGGGTGGGATTCTACTGGTTCGGGAGAACTGGTAGTTCCAGTGATCATTTGGACCCTCCCACCCACCCCTGCCCTTTTCCTGTGCTTTATTTCCTTGTTTCTGAGCACAGCTGATTCACGCAGCAGAGCAGTTTGCTGCGGATCAGCTGTTTTACTCACGGGCTGCAGCAGAAGGTAAGTATTATAGCTAAAAATTGTTTAAATGCTGGGCACGCGAGCAAAGCATGCACTCACCAAACCAGTTGTTACACTGGTTTAATCGCACCACTAGTCAGATGGAATTCTTCAGAAGCAGTTCTTGTGAAACCACAAATTTGGATTGAAACTTATTCCCTGATTGCAAATCTTGTGTTTTAGATCACCTGTAAGTCCCTACAGAAAAGGCAGAAATCTAATCCAGTATTATTAGATTTCTTAACTGTATTTCTCTCTTGTCTGCATTCATTTTTAGAATATGGATTCTCTCATCCAGCCTAAAACTACTGGACAAAATTCAGTACTTCCGCTATATTCCAAAACTAGTAAAATAAAATGACTATTTAAATGCTACACACTCTCGTTATAAAAATATTGCACGATCATTTATAAAAGTGAACTTAATGGTTCACTGATGAACCTCCCCACTCCCTCTCTGTCCCTAGAATAAAAAAAAATCTGCAAATAATACATGGCTTCAGGATAATTTACTGGAGGGGCCAAGGGATACTACTTAACTTCCCACCCTTATTCCCAGGGAGCAGAGGCGGATATTCAGAGTTATGGTTACATCACCAGAAGAAAGAGAGATGATTTAATTTTCAATGTATTGCTGACTTGATTGAATTATCACTGTCCACTTTTACAATGTATTCAGAGCACATAATGGAAGAGGAGAGGAGACAAATTTGGCTGCTTTATCTCAAGATTATCCATGCAAATCCAGAGAACCGAAGAGAGCTCACTAAAGATAAAAAAAAAAATGGCTTTCAATATTACAGAAATATGTAAAAATTCAGCTAGAATCAGAAGTCAGAATCAAGCAGGAGTGCCTAAGAGAACCTTCAGTATACAGGTAATCCTCGATTTATGACTGCAATTGGGATTGACGTTCCTGTTGCTAAGCAAACAATTGCTAAGTGAGTCAGATCTGATTTTACAACCTTTTTTTGCCACCCGTTAAGATAATCATTAAGTGAATCACACAGCCATTAAGCAAATCTGGCTTCTCCCATTGTCTTTGCTTGTTGGAAGCCACCTGGCAAAGGTCGCAAATGGCAATCACCTGACCCCGCCAAGACCTGCAGAAACCCACGGAGTGGGATGGGAGAAGATAGGTGGAGGGTAGGCATTGCAGTGTCCCTGAGATAAGTTGTAAGGATGGGCATATTGTTCAGCACCTGAATTTTGTTTCTTGTGACCATAAATTCGGGCAGGAATCATAAAACCCTTCACTCAGCACACATCATTTCAAACAGTTGCTTGACTGATTGTAAATCCAGGACAACCTGTACTTGGGTCAACTTGCCACGGACAACTCGCCATGGCCAACTCAACGTGGGACAACTTACTGCAGGACAAGAGTTAAACTAATATCAAAGAAATGGTGGAATGGAATCATTAAAGAAAGGATGCAAAAGGAAGGACAGAAAGAAATGTGAGTGACAAAAATTAAAATAACTTTTATTTTAAATAATTAAATTGAATTGTTAAATTGCCCTATGGTGAGTTGTCCTGCAACAAATTGGCCAAAGTGAGTTGGCCATGGTGAGTTGGCCACAGAAAGTTGTTCCATTCCACTCTACTCAGTGTACCCGTCTTTGTGTTTGGTGTCTTTCTTGGCAAAACAGTTAAGAAAATCCTGTCTTTGGTAGCAGAGCGCGTGTTGATTTACTGGGGAAATGAATAGGCAAGTAATAAAAAGCAGATTTTTTCTGAGGGAAAAAAAATAAAAATTGATCACAAGGTAAAAGTTTGAAAAAAATCCAGAAAACTTATTGCAAAGTTGAAGAGAAGCTAGTTGTATTTTAAACAATTTCTAGGGCTAGAAAGTCAACTCTTAACTGCCCTTCAAGTGATTCTTCCAGTGTCAATTAAAGTCTCTTATATCACAACACATTTTGATCAGTTCTTGTCAGCATTGTATATACATGTACAAAAGGGCATCCTTAGACAAACCACTGTCCTGCATGATCTCTAAAGCAGGGGCCTCCAACCTTGGCAACTTGTGGACTTCAACTCCCAGAATTTTTGGAGTTGAAGTCTACAATTTTTAAAGTTGTTAAGGTTGGAGGCCGCTGCTCTAAAGTGAGTGTGATGGCACCTGTCTTCTGACACAGCTGGAAAGCAGTTTTTAAGATGAAAGGCTCATCTACAGTTAACATGTTTAGCATTTTTTTATGGTAACACTTGCTGACATCTCTGCTGGAATTCCAAACTCTCTCTGAGGTACATGAAGTTGAAGACAGAATTGCAAATCAACTTATTAAATATTTGAAAACAAAGGAATGATCAAATCACGTGCCACTCACGTCAAAGGCCATTACGAAAGTCCCTCATTTTCTTGAATGAGAAACGAAACGTTTTGTTCTTCTTCAAGGAAAACACTGCTGTTGCTTTTTTTAAAAAAGAACTTTTGGAGCCAAGGGCTACCCATACTCTGTAAACAACCAAACCCCTTCCATCGTCATAATTCCAGGTAGTTCCCATATTAATGTAACATCTATGCAATCACCTCCGTATGATGCTAGATTTGAAAGTTTTATTGTTTTTCTTTTTTTTGCTTAGAAAAATTACACATTTTAAATTAGTTTATATTATTCCCAAAGATTTCAAATAACACCGCACCACGACCAAGGATGCCTTTAAACTGGTTTATCCCTTGTAGGAATAAGCAGCTTTGGTTCCTCCAGGTGACACAGAAGTACACTTGCCCACAGCTAATATCAGCATGGCCAGTGAGGAGGAATGCCGGGATTTATACTTCATCAGTGCTGGTAGGCTTACATTGGGCCTAGTCCTGGCTTAGCATTTCCTATATACCACTATAGTTTGTTCAAAAGCAGTGATTTAGCACAATGTGCAAATCCGACCATCAACTGAAGTTTTATTTGCCACAAACTAAATGGATAACAGAAGCATTTGAAAGACAGTAACAAACAATAAAGTGGTTTAACAATGTATATTGTAATGATGAAGGAAACAATACAAATTTAGACAGAAATGTTGTTAGGGGACTTCTGATAAAGAGTTTAGTTTTTCACCTGCTATTATAACATTTAAAAATATTGTAAAATCAGGTAAGCATACCATAAAAAATTTATTCATTTTCTGTCATTTATATTTACCTCTCTTTTGGGAACAATAAAAAATAAGAAACATTTCCCACATTCAGCAAATATATTATTAATAGCAAACTCTGGCAGGAAATATACAGTAAATGTAATTCATAGGAACAGAGTAGAAGAAAGAACACAGTGACTGCTACAATTCTAGCACCAAAAGGCTTACAAAATCTGAGCATAAAATTCAAATGTGTTGGATGCCATTAAAGGCCTGCTATAGAGACAAGTATGAAGGCCACAAGTAAATTTCAAAAAAGAAAAAGGCTTTCTTTCACTGATTTTACCAGCAGTGAACATAGCTTGTGTGTCTTCATTATTACAAAACAAGTTAGTGACAACAGATTAGATGTTCTCATTCTCCATCTTCATCTTCTTCATTTGTGTGACTGAAATTCAGCGTCTTTTGTCCCCTCTCGGGGTCTTCCATTCGAAGGATTCGGATAAGACTACTTGTAGGCAAAGAACTAGATACAAAAGGAAAAAAAAACACAACCCATTAATAATGATTCTTTCATGCAATGCTTTCATACTTGGACCTCACCTGATTAATAGCAACTCATCTTTAATCTGTATAAATATGCTGTATCAAAAACATTTAAACAATTTAAATACTGTTCAGACTGGAATAATCTTTAGGCTAATTAATTTAATTTCACAATCTGAAGCAAAACTCTAAAGCTGCTAAAACTTCACTAACTAGGTGCCTTCAACTACCTGAAAGGCCATTAGGTGGAACCTGAGAAGTGAAAGAGTTGTTCTTAGAGATTCCAGAAGAAAGGACTAGAACAAGGGTGGCAAACTTGCATCGTCACAGCATCGTCACGTAACTTAGCATGACTTTTTCCACATTCGCTAAACTGGGTGTGGCCAGCATATGACCCATCCAGCCTGCGGGTCGTGAGTTTGACACGCCCTGGACTAGAATGAATGGATGGCAACTGCAACGTAGCAGCTTTCACCTTGCCATTAAAGAGGGTTAACTGGTTCTCTATTTGTTTCCAAAATTGACAAACCCTTCTTTACTATAAAAATGAACTAAAGAACTAATGAAATGGCATCTATCAAGGTCGTTGTAGTTACATTTGTAAATCTTGAAGACTCTGAGCAAGAAGGTAATCTGCAAAACCTGTTCATTATACCTTAAAATCCATGGGATTCAATATTGCACAAAGCTACTCTGAATACTAGGATATTCATATTCCCATTGCTCATTTTTATTTTTTTACTTTATAAACTAGTCACCAATCTGATAGCAATAGCTTTTGACTGAACATATTACCCACAGGTATAACAGTGGCAACAGCACTTCTGCTAAATGCCATGTGAGAACTAAACTTAAGAGTCAACTGCTCAAGCTTTTCCTCCAGGTGCTAACAGGCTCCAGCTTGCTGAGGGCTCCTATCTCAAGACTGCATGGGAAGTTTGTTGAAAGTCAGGAGTGTCAAACTGGAGTTCTCCTCTGTGGGCCGGCTGGTGGGGTGACAGGACGGAAGCCTCCTGCAGCACCCTGCTGGCCATAATGGGGGGAAGTGCCACGTGAGCCCCCCCCCCCCCCGCTGTCCATTTTGGCTTGCATAGTGCTGCAGGAGGCTGTCCAGGCCCTAAAACAGGGCACTGGGGGGGGAGGGGCACATATAACTCCTCCATGCCGCATTTTGGCTGCCAGAGGCACAACGGACCAGTGCTTTGCTATTTCCAGACTGGCCTTGCAGGCCAGATTTAAGCACCCAGATTCAGCCCATGGGCCTTGAGTTTGGCACCCCTGCCCCTAAGTGATCTCCTCACTATTTCTGGGGACAATGAACCCAATCTTATTGTTAGAATCCAAATTCTGCGTGAATATAGGAGGATTGAAAAAGTTTGTCCACAAAGGACATGAACCCACAGGGAGCTAAAAAATTAACATCATCTAAAAAATCAATAATTCACAAATGCACAACTTATTACAAATCACTTAAATAACAACAAAAGAAGTATTCTATTTAAAAAAAGCAATAGAAAGAAGTTATCTCCTGAAATAACAGCTATTGAAGTTAGGGTCCAATCCTGTGGTCAGGCTGGTCCTCAGATCTTATAAAAATCACATAAAAGTATTAAAATTTGAGAGTATAGATAAACGATAATGATACATGATAAATGAAATATTTTTTGAAACTATTAAAATGCCTTTAAGAATAGAGACCAGGAAATCTATAATAGATACCTCATGTTCTGAGGAGTGAGCAAAATAAACTGCCGATAACGTTGGGAGTCTGCCATCTTAAGCATCATGTCCATTGCAATTCTCCTGTTAACCATGTCCTAAAAGATATTGAAGTTGTGCTAAATGTTACTAAAAAAACATTTAAAATTTCAAAACAATTCAATGTATATTATTGTCTTAAAGACCAATTCCAATGCCACTTTTTCTTTCTTTTATAACAGCTATTTTACATCAACTTTGTTTAATTCAGGGTTAGGTAATCTGATTCGTCTGAGCACAATGGCTAAAAACTAATGGCACAAAAGTACTGTAAATTTATTTACTTATTCATTCATTCAATTTCTACAGCTGCCCAATTCAACCAACTGTCTCGGAAAGCTTACAATTATAAAATTATAAAACACATTTAAAAAATATTAAAACAATAAAAACATCCGCAAAAACACATAATAAACCAAGAAAAAGAAATTCCAAGCTACCCACTAAATTAGCCCGTCCATGATCTAATATTTTACAGTACATAAATTCAGCCAACCATACCATGAATACATCAAATTCATCCAAGCATCTGAAAGGAGATTCAGCAATAGACCACAAAGAGAGGATGAAGCAGCAAGTGGAGAAGGAACGTTCACCTCCAGAGAGCGATTTCATGTCATCAAGAGCAGCTTTGTTTCCATTTCCAGGCTGTACCTTCAAGAAGAAAAAATATGTAACTGAAATTATAAGATGGGGCCCTGGACTTTGGCAGTGTGGCAGCTGGCCACAGCACCTAGTTTGAGAAAGCACTCCTCAGTGGTGGTGACAGCACTGGCTCTGCTGGGACTGAAGTAGAAGCTGAGGGGCAGTGGTGGCTGGATGACAAAACATAAGGTCCCAAGAATCTGTTTCAATCCCAGCACCACCACTGCTGTGCAAGGCAACCAAATGAGCAATGATGGAGCAGGCAGAAGCACTTTTAATACAGTACAGCATTGCCAATAATGAACCCCTTTAAGCAGTTCAGAATGACATTTCAAACTTTACTGAGAAGTCCATGTACAACCAAGATGGATGATCCCATAACCACGGGAGGCTGCAAACACCTGTAAAGTTGAGTTGGTTGCCAAGTGCCCAAAATGCAATTACACAATGGGAGTGTAGGCCATTGTAATTCCAAAAATGGGCCATAAGTAGTTCTGCAGAAGTTAGTTGTGAATTTGAACTATTAAAATAATTAAGCAATCGGTTTTAAGTTGAGGAGTATCTATATATATTTTTCCTGTTAGTATGAGAAAACAACTAAATTGTCCCCAAGAGACAATAATGACAAATTAAGTAGGAAACCTAGCATTTCACGGACACTCTCACTCTGATTGCCAACATGATGTATTGATAATCATTTGTAAACATTTGTTTTCTTGGTTGCTGGCAGATTTTAAATTCTTCAAAAAAACAAACAAACCGCAGTACTAAAGTTGGATCATTACTGAACATCAACCTTTGACTGATTCATCCGGAAGCTTCATCTTTTGACTAGTACATCTGGTAATAATAATCTTAATGGAAAAACAAATACAATCTAACCAATTTTGCAGTCGTTTATATATTCTTTTACATCCTCAAGTATTCCATTACAAGACAAATGGTACAAAATGCCTTCTTTAAAAAAAAATATTTCACTGTAATTCCTGAATTACATGTTCACATGTTCTTTTACAGCTCACATGTTCTGAATGGGCAACTCGTATTCTCCTCACTGTCAACTCTAGTCTAAGCAAGCATATTGCTGCTATCTTTGGGCAGAATTTTCTTTGGTATAGATTGCTCTAAATGCCTTAATTGAGAGGCTATAGGGTAACTGAGTTTTCTTTGTGTAGCAAATGCTTCTCAAAAATTGCTGGAACCCTGGTTAATCATGTGAAAAATTACTCCATTCTTCTATGTTTGAAAGGAAAAACTTTAGAGAGTAGTGTTGTGCAAAACATTTTGAATGTTAACCTTTCAGTCTCAAAATAGTTATGTTTGAATACATGACTTTAATGTCCAGCATTCTGTATAATGTATTCTGTATAATTCTATATAATGGGTAATTCTCTCTCTTTGGAGTTAAGGGTCAAAAATGAAATTTGTCTTCTTTCTTGTAAAAGGAAGTCCAATAAGTACTGTTCAATGAATAATCATATGATGCTACCTTTCTACTGATGGATGAATGCTAAGTCTTAAGGTTGGAACGGACAGCTGCTGGTAGGCAAGTTTATACCGAAGAAAAGGAGTTGATCAATCTTGATAACAGATAATTAGAGTCTGAAAGGACCTTATAGATCATCTAGTCCAACCTCCCATCCAAGCAGGAGACCATACACCATTTCTGACAAATGGCAGTCCATTTGTCTTCAATCTCTTCTTGAAGGTCTCAAGTGATGGCGCTCCCACAACTTACAAGGTCAAGCTGTTCCAATGGTTGATTGTTCTGTCAGAAAGTTTCTCCTTATTTCCAGGTTAAATCTCTCCTTGTTCAGTTTTCATCCATTATTCTTTGTCTGGCCTACAGGTGCTTTAGAAAATAGCTTGACCCCCTTCCTCTCTGTGGCAGCCCCTCAAATATTGGAAGACCATTATCATGTCTCCCCTGGTCCTTCTCTTCACTAAAATAGCCAAGCCCAGTTCCTGCAACCATTCTTCATATGCCTTAGTCTCCAGTCCCTTAATCATCCTGGTTGCTCTTCTCTGTACTTTTTCTAGAGTTTCAACACCTTTTTTATACTGTGGTGACCAAAACTGGATGCAATACTCTAGGTGTGGTCTTATTAAGGCTTTATAGAGTGGTACTAGTACCTCACTTGATCTTGATTGTATCCCTCTATTAATACAACTTAGCTTTTTTGGCTGCTGCTGCACACTGCTGGCTCATATTTAGCTGGTTGTCCACTAAGACTCCAAGATCCCTGTCAGTTACTGCTATTGAGCCTGGTTTCACCCAGTCTATATGTGTACTTTTGGTTTTTCTTGCCTAAGTGTAAGACTTTACTTTTCTCTACACTGAATTTCATTTTGTTAGATATGGCCCAGTGTTCTAGTCTGTCAAGATCCATCTGAATCTTGAGCCTATCTTCTTGGGTGTTAGCTATTCCTGCCAGCTTAGTATCATCTGCAAATTTGGTAAGTTCCCCTTCTATTCCCTCATCTAAGTCGTTAATGAAGATATTGAAGAGTACTGGGCCTAAGATGGAACCCTTTGGCCCGCTACTGCTTACTTCCCTCCATGTAGACTTAGACCCATTAACTCATTGAGTACGGTTTGTCAGCCAGTTGCAAGTCCATCTAGTGGTGGTGCTATCTATTCCACTTATTTCTAGCTTACTAAGAAGTAGATTGTGGTCTACTTTGTCAAATGCCTTGCTGAAATCTAATTACGTCTACAGTATTTTGCTGGTCTACTAATTTAGTCACTATGTTGAAGAATGAAATAGGATTGGTTTGGAATGATCTGTTCTTAACAAACCTGTGCTGACTGCTAGTTATTACTTTACTTGTTTCTAGATGTTGGCAGATCTGTTTTTTTTATTATCTTTTCCAGTATCTTCCCGGGTATTGATGTTAGGCTGATTGGTCTATAGTTTCCAGGGTCTGTTTTTTTTTTTTTTCCTTTTTTGAAGATGGGAACCACATCAGCTCTTTTCCAGTCCTCTGGTAGTCCCCGGTGTTCCAGGATTTTTGAAAGATATGGTGCAGTGGTTCTGAGATGACCTCTGCCAGCACCTTTAATCTACTTCTTAGTAAGCTAGACATTGAAATGAATGAAATCACCATGACGCTTCATGAATTGCATCCAAAATATCTTAATACTATAAACACAGGCAATCACATCACCCTGTATTTACAATTAAACTTAAATAGCAATAAAATATTATGCTAAGAAAAAGTAGCCAGAAGACATTTACTGTTTTTCTGCAAAATATTCAGTGTAGTCCATCTTTTAGAATTATGGGGACATCTTGAGGTGACAAATGTCATAGCTACTCCCCAACATGAAAATAATTTTGATTTATATTAAAAAAGAAACATCACGAGCAATTTCAAGAACGTTCAGCGATGTGATGATCTTTACGATTAAAAATTGCAGGACTATGAAAAATTGAATCCCAGTTTTTTTGTCATAAAGTCACCTCTAAAACATTTTTCAGGCTAGAACCATACTCACAAATATGAGACAGAGCAGTTCCCTGCTTCTTCCCCCATTTGTTTAACTTGAAAATTGGCCAGAAAGTCATCCATTAATTCCATGGTTATTATGAAAGCCAATAAAAATGGTGAAAGAGAAGCTAAGCATTATGTCTATCTTTCACCAACATGTTTACACCTTTGGGAATTAATTCCATGTATTCATTAATGTGGAATTCCTGATTGTTAATAACTATCAATAAACTGTCAATATATATAAGTGGCCTAAACATTAACATTGACAATTAAAAAGAACAAAACCCAACAAATACCAAATGATCCACCGTGTTCAAAATCATTCTTACTTCCTTGTAGTGAAGTTTCCTCATAAAGTCTTTACTGTTCCATATTGCTCAAGAAAAGCTATACTTAACAACAATATCACACTTATATAGGTAACAGTGAATTTGACCTAATCTTTGTAAACTATCTTAATTTCTGCCACAGTGGAAACAATTTTTGATCTATTAAAGCCTCAAACCATTAAAAAAGGGAAAATGTTTACAATTAAAAATAATATAACCTGAATGAATATTCAGGAATTATTTTAATATGTACAAATGTTTATGTACTTAAAATATGCAAAATATAATATCTTACAATACAGGCAGTCCTTGACTTTCAACAGTTCATTTAGTGACAGTTCAAGGTTACAACTGCACTGAAAAAAGTGATTTATGATCGTTTTTCAGAGTTATGACCTTTGTAGCATCCTCATGATCATGTAATCACAATTCAGGTGCTTAGCAACTGGTTCACTGATTGTGGCTGTGTCTCACGGTCATGTGATCACCTTTTGTGACCTTCTCACAAGCGAAGTCAATGGAGAAACCAGATTCAACTTAACAACTAGGTTACTAATTTATCAACTGTGGCAAGATAGATCATAAAATGGGGCAAAACTCACTTAACAACAGAAATTTTGGGCTCAACTGTGGTCATAAGTTGAGGAATACCTATACAAAGACTTTAATGTAGAAAGAATTACATATCCTGAAAGACAATTTGTCAGGTATAAAAATGGACTTATAAATACCCTTAGGTATTTCATTATTTTAATCTAGTTTTCCTTCCAAAATAAAGCTGTTATGGATTAATTGGGAAGCAGAAGGCAAGAATAGTGGGATGGAGAATAATTAAGTATAATATGAATTAAAATAGGAATATGGGGGAAAAAAATCCAGATTTGTTATGAAAAGTTGCTTAATCATCTCTGACGACTGGATATTGTTCACAAGACCTCAATTAATAACAAGAACTCCCAATCTGGTGATATAATAATCCAAGATGACTCTTAACATTTTCATACATTTAAGACACAAAAATGAGACACGTTCGATTCAGTAGTGACTGAAGTTTCATGAATTATTGAGCCAGCTCTTTTCTTGGGGGGGAGGAGAAGGGGGGGGAAGGTTTCCACAAGTCAAGCTTGACTGCTAATGACAGTTTTCATGGCAACAGTACAGAAGTGGCTTGTTTTTGCCTTCCCTGCCAGCTCTAGCTTTTTGGATAATAAAGCACTATTAAATTGAGGCAATGACCTAAGGAGCATTTGTGTCTTTCGAAAAAGTGCATATTATTTTCTGTTTGCTCTGAGGTATTAAAAAAAAAAATACTCTGCTCCTATTTTTTGCAAGGGAACGATTTTGTACAACAGAGTGCTCACATGGAAGCTCATTCGTATGCAGGTTGTGTGGAGAAGTGAAACCATTATTTTCCATTTCATTTTAAGGCCAATCTTTGTTAAATGTATAAACTTGAACTGGCATAATGTAGGAGAAAAAATTTTTTATTCAATGATCAGCCCATTCTAAACAATACAGAAAATAAAATAACAACAAGAACAAAAGTAAACTGAAAACCTGACTTACCGTAATTGAAAGTCTTTCATTCTTGTGGTCAAACTCAATTTTTCCAGAATACGACCGCTGATTTAACAAAGAGTCGAAGTAATATTTGCATCGCATAGTAAGAAACCTTCAAAATGAAGATATTGGAAAAAAGAAGATATGAAAGAAATTGAAAATTTATTAAATAACATATGAAACGACACTAACAACTTGGGGTTTGTCTATATGTGTCAGCTCCAGTGCTGCTCCTTTATCCTTCTTAGTGCACTGTCTTACTTGTTCTGCCAAAGGCAAGAGTGAACAGAAACCTCCATCCTAGAGACAATTAAACAACCTGTTCTCATAAACCAGGCTGAATCTGTTAAGAACATACCTGCTGTTCAGCCTCTTGCATATGTTTATAATTACTAAAAAAAAGCTAGTATTTAAAAATTTGAAGTTTAATAAACTTCTGTGGCACCAGGAAATAAAATTAAGTAATAGGACTATTTTTGAAGAGAAAACTACTTACAACAAACAATCCCTTCTGCCTATTGACTTCAATTTCTTTTAAGACAGGGCTGTCAAACTCACAGCCCACAGGCCACATGCATCACATGCTGGCCACACCCATACCTGGTTTAGCGAAGGGGGGGAAATGTCCCGATACATCATGTGACACTGCTATGATGACGCGGGTTTGACACCCCTGTTTTAAGAAGTATGCACAGTGATTCAATTATACAAAACTGTAATTGCTGTTCTGTATCACCACATTGGTTCTTGTTAACATGAAACATGTAAGTCACAAATTTAAATAAATTCAAACTGTCATTGTCTCTTATTAGATCCTTAACTTAGTGGATATTTTTAAAAATATCACACACACGCACATAATGCCTACCTTCTAAAATGCAGATATGTTTTATGTCTCTGAACCATCATCTCATCCAATAGTTTAATGAATTTCTTCAAATTTTTGCTTTTGCTTTCTGCACTCTGGTATTTTTCTTTTGATTCCTGAAGTTGTCTGCATATTTAAAAAGAACAAAGAAAAAGAAACATTAGTTTCAAACCAATATCAAAGTAACCTAGGAAAATTCTAAGGGAGAAAGATGCCTATAACCTGAGGCAGCCAGCTACTGTATGTTCTAAGGAAGTTTTTCTGGATGCCTGGAAGACTATCCTGAACAAGTTGGAATGACATTCCAGGCAGAGAAAAAACTAAAATTTGGGGGCCCTCAGTGATAGTGACTTTCAACAGTGAAAAAGAAGTATAGTTTCATGAAACACAGTATTACAGTTAGGAACACAAAGTTGCCCAAAATGGAAAATTAACACCAATTGTTGATTTTCAGTATTTAATATTTAATAGGTAAAAATGATGATATAGCTCCAGATTCAGAAAATCAATGAACTCCATAAACATTTTCAATGTATTATGATTTTATTTTTAAAAAATATTTTCCAGACATATGAACTGGAATCCCTCTCAGAATATAAATTAATTTGGAAATAATTATTTTGAGGGCATTCACCTGTTAGTCAGAGAGTTATGGAACGTAATGTTAATTTTAAAAAATTGAAAGCTAAGCTACGAAACTTTGATGTAGGGTTCTGATGTCTCCTACATATTTACTCATCCTCACATACAAAATTAATTTACATACACATACACACTTACCTTATTATTTCTTCTCTATCTCCAGTACGTTCTCTTTCTGAATTTATTTTTTGTCTCAAACGATTCATTTCTGTATCAAGACTTTTATAAGTCCTAGTTATTTCTAATCGCTCTGGATGGATCTTTGAAGCCTTTACAATCATTTCCTAATATATATGTTAAAATATGGCAAAAGATAATTTTCATTACATTTTTGGATGAAAATAATGCAGTAATATAGAAAAAATAACAAAGTGAAGTGAAACTAAGTATAATAAATAAAGGAAACAGAAGAAGGTTTAAAACATTAAGAGCAAGTATAGGTGCAAAGGAAGAAAATACACAAATGCTGGATGCAATAAAATCTGAATAGCAATGGGCTGCATATTAGCCCTCTGTAAAAATCAAAAAGAAATGGGAAGGAATCCAGCAGCATAAAGCTGGAACAAATATAGGTCAGATTATTTATTATTTTAATATTTATTAAAAGTATTGACATGCTCCTCATAAATACAAATAAAATTGCCCCATCCCTTGTGATTTTCTTGCTAATAAAGGCTGAGGTGCTAGGTGCTTTGTCATGTCAAACTGGAAAAGCCTTTTTCAGGGTATTTATACAGCTCTAAAGCTTTAAATTATGCTGCTCTAGTTTATTATTTTAACATTTAGTGTAACTTATTTAACATATTACTTAAAATATTGAACCTTTTATAAAAAAAATCTTTAAAGTATTCAAACACAGACTCACACAAACACAGACCCACAGACATACAGTTCTTTGGATCTGGAGCAAAAAGATACTGATACATCACTTGCCCAACTTATTAAAGTAGTTACAGACAGGTACTAAATTCATACTCCCGCATAATCCAAAGCATCATTTTCTATCAGATCTGAAGCACAGCACAAGTCCTAAATTATACAATTTAGCATCAATGTGATGATATCTCTAAAACATTTCAGAACTTTGCATGCTATATCAACCTAAACATCCATATAAAATAGTATTTAAATATTTGATAATGCAAGCTAGAAGTTGTTGAAAATTTTACATTTTCCCCCTTGCAAGCTTGGTTCCGTTGTCTATATCATATATTTAATTGCCTTTGAATACTGACTTTCTATCGGGTTATTTCTGCACCTAAGCCTAACTAGAAAAATAATTACTCTTATTTTTTCATGGCCTCTGAAAACTAAATTAGTAATTTTTATTAGCAAGGACTGTTAGCTATGTTAATTAAAATCAACTCCATAGAAATACATAAAATACATATTACAATATGCAATAGGGAATATTACCTTTCTTTATGTTACCATATTACAACAGAGAAAGTTGCCACCATTCCCATCATTCAGTTGGCAACTGTACTGCAAAGAAATTTTGCAATCATACTTAAAGAAAGTAAATACCTCTAATTCTCTTTCTTTTGTAGCTATGTTATGTTTAAATGCTTTTATGGATTCCAAATGGAGCCTTTCTTTTTCTTCGTAATGTTTTAGATTGTTTTTACTTCTCTCCAGTTCATCCTCTGCCTGATGTAATCCATCCTATCAGGAGGAAATCAATACCAAAGATAGGTTAATTAATTTATTAAACGTATACGCACCGCAGATAAATGAACTGGCTGCCAATTTGTTTCCAGGTGCAATTCAAGGTATTTGTAATCACTTTAAAGGCCTTCATGGCATGACACCAGGCTACTTGTAGGACCATCTCAACCCAATGGGACTGCAGAGGAGGCATGCTGTTGGCCCAATCAGCCAAGATATTATGGTGGGCAGGATGCAGAAGAGCCTTCTCTTCTCTTGCTCCTCCTCTTTGGAATATCTTGTCCCACAGAATGAGGTCAGTTCCAACCCTCCTGACCTTCCCTAAGAGCTTGAAGACCTACCTCTGCCAGTTGGGTTGGGGCTCCACAATTGGAGGAGGGGGAAGGCTTCACATTGCAGGTGGTTGATAGACTAATAATAGATTTCACCTCCTCCTCTGCTCAACCTACTGATGGGATTCTACTGTTTGGACCAGTTCTATAGAACTGGTTGTTACGATTCTGTGCAGTTCGGAAAACCGGCAAATCACGCCACTGGCTGGCCCCGCCCCCCTCCCACCACTCCTTATCTCACATGCATGCCATTCAACTTGCTTGCGTTGTGCCTTCACCTAATTTTTGGTAAGTTGCTATTTTTCTTTTTTTTCTCCCAACAATCAACTGTTCCAACTATCAGCCATGCCAGGCAATTTAGATTAGTTAGAAAGCAGGAAATCATTGGAATTCTTGCTTTCCAGCTAATCTAAACTTGTTGTTGTACTGCTTTGCCTTCGCCCAAGAGGCTTCCCTGAGGCCCAGAGGTGGTATTCAGGGGGTTGGGTGGGGGAGGGAAGTGGCCTGAGAGCAGAGCTGAACCTTCCTTAGGACTGAAGCTTCTATTTTTCAGTGCAGATTCAGGCAGCAGATTGCAGAAAGGTAGATATGTGAGTGACTCTGTGATTCTGCAAGCAACTCAATCTACCTGCCTACTTTGCCTGATTTTCGGTAAAAGTTGCTCTTTTTTTATAAAAAATTCAATATTTACATAAACATTCACAATATTTACATACAAGCCACATCTTTCCAGTCACATGACCAAGCCACACTCACAAATTAGGCCATGCCCACAGGACTGGTTGTTAAATTTGAATTCCCCCCCACTCCGTCCCTCCGCATCTTTTAGTTAGGGATGAGTATTTATCTTTTATATTATCTAGTGCTTATGGTGTATAGGTTTTGAAATATTTTATCTTTTTAATACTGTAAACCACCCAGATGGATGGTCAATAAATTTAATAAATAAAAAGAAAAATAGCCCTCCCATCTCACACTGCAAAGCAACTCTGGGCAGCTTACAATTAAAATAATAAATATTAAAACATTAAGTACATTAAGATACAGAAAGAAAAAAATCAACGGCAAGATGGATACAATGGTAGGCTCTTTCCTATTAGTCTATCAGCCATCTCCAGCATAAAGGGTCCCCAAGTCATTTTTTCCCCTGCTTGCCTTCTTTAAAAAAATGTTTGATATGAAATGTGTTACATTAGCTTAAAGAACAATCATTCTGAGGGAAAACTATAGATTGTGCTAGCACTCCTATCCAAAATCTGCTCACTCATAGTTTTTACTGACTGAAAAGATTTTTTTCCTGAGGAAGTTCTATTCAGGCCAAATTATAGAACATTGTATCTCCTATTTTGAATTTTCTGGTGCACCTCAAACACAGTAACAATTAAAGTCTTTTAAATGTGAATCAAAAGATATAACTTATTCATTGTTTCACTCTTTTTAGATAGTTTGTTCATTCTGTCCACGATACTGAATTGTAATAATAGTACCTTGATTGTAGCTGCTTCTTCTTGTACTTGATTAATTTTCTCTTTAATGGCTGCACATTTTTGTTCTTCTTCTTGCAAAAGGCATTTCAATTCCTCCAGTTTCGCCTTCTGCTTATTTATTCGTTCTTTAACAGTTTCTATCTTCTGTTGGTTATCATTAATTTCTTCTTCCTGATGTAAAAAATGTCAATTTGAATTACTAATTGAGTTTCAGCTTGACAAAAGATAGCAAGGACACTACAGAGTTTACCATATTGTAAGGATTTTATCACTATTAGCTTTATTGTAACACAAGCTTTTGCAGAGGTCAGTTCCCCTGAAGTATTATGAGGTAAAAATCAGGTTTATCCCAATGTGTTAAGAGACAATTGCTATCAATTTTATCATTGTCTCTCAATATCTATTATCCATTACACTTCAGATTTGTTATTTTCACAAAATAATGTGGTGGTAATAATTATTTTATTCAAAGCACTGGAAATATGACAATTTAATATTTTTAATATTATTTCCCCAAATACTTTGGCAGTGAGGTTTATCAATATTCCATACACTAACAATTGGTGTCTATATTTGTAGTGAAGCACTATAAACTATACTGCATGAGTAGCTTTTAAGATAGAATCAAATCTGGACTTCCGGTTTGGGTCTTTTCAACGACAGACCGAAATCCGTGATCATGCGCAGTTTCAATCTGTGCTGGCTGCTGGAGTGCCCCGATCCTTTGGATTTGGGGCTGAAGCCACCCTGTAGAGGTGAAGAGGGGGGAGACTGCTAGCTGAATGGAGGGGAGCCGCATCTCTCCTCCTTGGCTGGTCTAGACTCCCTTCCCCGAAGGCAGTTGCAGCGGTAGTCAGAAATGGCCATCTCGAAACTTCCGGTTTGCGTGGCTTCGGGGCAGCAGGAATTCGCGACAGCTCGCGATTCCTGCTGTGCTAGCCGTCGAGGTACCCCCGATCCAGATGGGTCAGGGGGATATGGCTGCCCTGTAGGGACAGCTGAAGATAGAGGGGAGTCGGAAAGGGAGGTGGGGGCATCGCAGACCCCCCCTTTCTCCGGGAAAACCCCTTTTTCCCAAGGCGGTGGAGCGGCAGTCAGCAATGGCCGCCACGAAGAAGCCAGCAACCGGGTAAGAACTGTGCTGGAGGAAGTGTGAAGAGTGAAAGTTCTGTCTGAGCCGGGTCAAGTAACACCTTTTAAATTGCCTGGAATTGAGCTGTTTGTTGCTGGAGGATACATTGTATCCCTAAGAAGAGCGAAAAGCGGCGGAGAAGCTGTTAAAGGGAATTTTTTTTTTTTTTTTTTTTACTCTCCCACCCCACGGAAAAAGCAGAAACATTTGGATATATTAGACATTGAAAGTGGATTGTTTTGAAAGCTAAGATAAGAGACAAAGGGATTTTTGGACATTGAAAAATGTGAGAAATTGGAAAATCTCTGCTGGAGGTATGGATTTTTGATTATTAAAATTCTCATTGCAAGTGGGAAGGGAGAAAAAAAAAAATTGGAGCAGAAGCTGAAAAAGGAGGAGATTGATTAGAACGTCTTTGTGGATCCCAAAAGAAGATATATGGTAATTGGACCTCTTTGATTAAAAATTAATTCAGAAAGAGAAAGAGAAGAAGGAAGAAAAGTATTAACTTTTGGAACTTTTTTCTTTTTTTAATTGCTTTTGATTGTCTTTGATTAAAAATTCTTGTGGTTGTTTTGGAAAAAGTTTCCCTTTTCATAATGGCATCGTCTGTGGATGAACTAGAGATTGAATATCAAAAATATAAAAAAGAAGATACTTTGGGCGCTTTGTTTCAATTCTTAGAAATGGCGTTATGTTCCTTTGAAAAGTTGATTACGCAGCAGAAGGACTGGGACAAGGAAGAAGAGGAAGAAGAAGCCATCTTTGATGAACAATGGGTCCCTTCTGGAGAGGAGGACAAAAAGGATAAGAAAAAGGGGATTTTAAGAATTATAAAAACAACCAAAAGAGAGAAAAATGAGCGAAAAGATGGAGGCAAGGTTAGAAAGCAAAGGAAAAGGAGCAAGAAAAGCGAAGAGAAAAAACAAAGGGGTAGAAAGGGCAAGGAGAAGAATAAGCAAGAGAGAAAGGGGGGGAGGAGAAGCCTTAATGTGGGGAAGCAAGACCTAAGGAAAAAAAGTTTATTTAGAGATAATGGGTGAATTTAATTTAGATTAAAAGAGGGATTCTGGAGGGTATATAAGAGTGTGTTTTTATATGTATATTTAGAATATAAAATTTATTATGTAATTTTAGAATTTTTTTTAAACAGAATCCCAAGAAAGATTGCTATATGTAGTATTTCTAAGTTAGGGTAATGAGTTATAGATGTTACTCCAATTGGTATACAGGAGAAGTATAGTAAAAGAAAAAAAAGATGAATGGATAATTGGAAATAGAACAGACAAAGAATGTTATTGAAAATGGTAATAAGATATGGAAGGATATATATGCTTTTTTTTTTGGATTTTGTGTATTGATAAAAGGCAATAAAATTTTAATTAATAAATAATTTGGATGGAAAAGAGAAGTAGGGACAAGATATGAAGTTAATATTATATGAAATATTGATATTAAATCTGGAAATGTTATGCTTTATTGGTCTATTATTATTATTTTTTCTTAGAAAAGAATTTATAAGCTGCTATGCCTTGATTTTTATAAAACTGATAAAAATGGTTTTTATATATATATATAAAAAAGAAAATGATAATAAGATTTGGAAGGAGATATGGGTTGAATATGATGTTTGAATTTGTGTCTGTGTAAAGAGTTTTAACCCGGGAACAGACAACCTTCAGAAAAGATCTTTTAGTTTTGTTTATGTTTTGTGTTTGTATGTTTGTGTATTGTGCTTATGGTAAAACTAACAAAATTTGTTTTTTATAAAAAAAAAAAAAAGGAAAGAATCAATAAAACCTTGGAGGAATGCTAGACGAGAATAATTTATACAAGCCAGAAAGAAAAGAATATGATGACTATAAAATGGATAAATATGGAAAAGAAATGAAATTGAATAGGAGTAAAGAGAAAAAATGAGAAACTTGCTGAAAGATGTTTGTGTGTCCATATGGAGATGGGATAAATTGGAATTATGCTGTATAAAAATAATGTTTTGTTTGACTTGTAAGGATTTACAATGTTAAGAGGTTTTATGTGTTTATGTATTTAATGGTTAATGATGTGTTGTTTTATCTTTAAAATTAATAAAAATTTGTTTCAAAAAAAAAAAAGAAATGGCCATCTCAAAGAGGAACCCAACTGGATAAGATTGTGCAGGAGGAAGACAAAGAAGGAAATCAGGACAGACCAGGCTAAACAACAGAGAACATCTAAGCAAGGTACCCTGAATCTAAGAGTACCTAGAGGGATACTTCTGAAAGAAGATCTTTAAACAGCAAAGGAGAGAGAAAAGGAGGTTAAAAACCCTTTTTTTTACCTTTATATTGACAATTACAAATGGAAAGAAATGTATATTAATCTATTTTGACACTAATAGGCAATCTTAAGCTGAAATCTAAGTGTCAAAAGGAGAATAAAGATTTTTTCTTGGACATTTTAAAGCCCTAAAAAGGAGAAGAGGAGGCAAAAGGGTGGGACTTGGAATAAAGGAAAAATGGAGTGCCACCTGGAAAAATAAAGAGGATTAACAGTGAAACTTTGAAGGCTCCCGAGGATACATTGTAACTGAAATCTTATTAAAAGATACAGTAACCCACGGAAAGGAAAAGTAAAGTAAAGAAACAAGAAGGAACAGTCTGGGATCATTTGGTGATTTAAAAAAAAAAGTTTTTGGCATTGGTTTTTTTTTTATTTTTCTGTTTTTACTTAAAGTCAATTGGGTGGTTGTTCAAAAGTGTTTAAAATGCCATCACTACTGGAGGAACTGAAGAATAGTCTTAAAAAAACAAAAAGAAGATGCAGAAAGGGGAGTAAGATCCTTTGGCTTCTTATTTGAATTTTTTGAAATGAAGATCCTGAACTATGAAAAGCAAAAGGAAAAGCAAAAGGAAAAGCTTCAAGAGCAAGAAGATGACTACAGACGGGAAAATTAGAGAGAGAAGGGTATAAAGAAAGAGATGAGAAAAAGGGGGGAAGATAGAAAGGGAAAGAACTTATGAGGGACAAAAACATAAAGAAAAACATAAAGAACATAAATATAAAAACATAAAGAAAAATAAAGAAAAAAGGGAAACGTACTAGGATTAAAGGTATTTGCTCAACTAGAAAACAAAGAGACAATGGTTAAATTTAGTTAAAAATGAGGATTCTGCAAAGGCACAAAAGATAGTGTTGTGACAGTAGAATACTGTAATGAGTTAGACATGAAATAAATAAATACTCTATGAGTTAAAACTGTATTGTTATGTAATGGTATGTTTATTTATAATTAATGCAATAATAAAGAAGATAGGGAAACATTACAATTGTTGCTAAAGATTGATAAACTATTGAAAAGAAATGTGAAAGATTATTAGAATGAATTTGAATAATTATTTTGCTTATTAATAGTAAATAATTTATAAGATAAAACTCTATGACTATCCAACGGTATGCTTATTAACAGTTAAGTAATAATGAAAAAGGGAGGGAAACATTTCAATTGTTCTCAAAGATTGATAGATATTGAAAAGAAACGTGAAAGATTTCCAAGGTTCATACCAGTACTAGAATGATTTTGAATAACTATTTTGTTTACTAATGTTTTTATATATATGTTTATATATATGTTTATATATATATGTTTATATACATATTTATGTGTGTGTGTGTGTGTGTTTCTGCTATGTTTTTAGAATTTTTCTTTTTACATTTTCAAGGGAAAGTACCAAGCAGAGTCTGAATAAGATCTACATGATATAAAATAGATATTAGAAATTTGAATGTTATAATTTTAGAATGCACAAATTCAATGAGATTTCATATGATAATAACAATAAAATTTAAAGGTGTTGCACTTCGATGGGCAATCATAGGGGGAATTTTGCTTCTTAAGAATGTTGGAAGAGAACATATGAAATTGTAAACAAGAGAGACGAAAGTGTAAGTACAACGAATAAAAAGATACCGAAATTTAGGTAAAAGAAATACAACTGAATAAAAAGAAAAGGAGATAACCATAAAAGAAAATTAAGAGAAATAAAGGGAAAAATAGTGAGAAGTTGGGAAAAGAGTAGTAAGATATGAAGTTGAATACGTAAGATGAATAGGCATATGAAATTGTGTCTGTATGGAAATGTGATAACCCGGAATGATGCTGTACTCAAATAAGATGTTTTATTTGTTTTGTTAAAACTCAATAAAACTTTATTAAAAAAAAAAAAGACAGAATCAAATCCAATACATGGAGTTGCTCTTTGTAGAACACTATATGTTGCTATTCACCACTGACAGAAAATTTTATTCACTAATTACACTATAGTAATCCTTGCTTAGGGACTGCCTCAGATAGCAACTACAGGTAGTCCTCGACTTACGATTATAACTGAGCCTACATTTTCTGTTGCTAAGTGAGACATTTATTAAGTGAATCTTGTCCCATTTTATGACCTTTCTTGCCCTACTTGTTAAGTGAATCACTGCAATTGTTCACTTAATAACACAGTTTTTAAGTGAATCTGGCTTCCCTATGGAGTTTGCTTGTCAGGTCATAAAAGGTGATCACATGACCCTGGGACATTGCAACTGTCATAAATGTCTGTTGCCAAGCATCTGAACTTTGATCATGTGACTAGGAATATGCCGCAATGGTCCTAAGTGTGAAAAATGGTCATAAGTCACTTTTTACAGTGCTTTTGTAACTTCAACGGCCACTAAATGAATTGCTATAAATCAAGGATTATCTGCATTTGTAGTTACAAAGTTGCCAAAAATCTAACCTCTTCAACCAATGGCCACATGTATGACTTTTGTAGAATCTCTCAGTCATGTGTTAACTATTATAATCAATTAACACATGTCGTGCTCTGTAATTTCATAAGCACTTTGGCAGTCACATGATTTTCCACTTAGTTTAACAACCAAGCTGCTGGTTCCCATTGCAAGCACTAAATGAGGACTCTAGCACAATATTTGTTCTAAAGATCCATAATTTCTGTAGACATTTCTTCACTTGTTTCTTCCTCTAGTAACCAAGGAAGATGTAATGCAAATCAGCAAATAAAACCAATTTCTCGGAAGTAATAATTAGGAATAACTAGTCTTCAGTAGCTACATCACGGTGTACCAAATAATATAAAGATAGGAAGTGTTCAAACAGTTCTTACTAATGTAGAGATGACCACTGATTCTTCTACATTTTCAAGGTCTGTAATTTCTAATTTTGTTTTTCTCATTGTTATCTGTAACAGAAATAAAAATGTTAAAAATTGAGATTCCAGGTAAGCCATGAACAGAGAGGTTAAAAGTGCTACATTCAAATTACAACGTATAAAAAAGAAAAGCAATCTTCTAAAATAGATTCGTATCCCATTTTCCAATCAGAAACTCCAGGTGACACACATTATTATCCTCTTATTTTTCTTCATGTTCATAATCCTGTGAGATAGATTGGGTTGAGAAAGAATGATTGGCCTAGAAAAACCCTGTGAGTTTCTGTGGCTGAGGATGGGCTAGAACCCTCTTTCCTAATACACCTTAACCACCACACCACAGATAGCATCAACAATATTAGAACTGGTTTCATCCTGATATATTGTACAATAAAGATTATTAACTAGCCAAGCTGTGTCAAGCGCTGGAGTAGTTTCTGTTGAGTTTTCAGCCAGAGAGACTTGGGGAAGGAGGGGGAGCCCTTGAAAAACATGACATGGTGAGATGTACTTGTCTAGGCAACCTCAAATGAAATATTCCAGGATAGCAAATCTGGGGGTCATAAGACCTACTTGTATCAGCTGACTCAGGAATTCTGCTCAACCTACTGTGGTAGATAACAGGATGAGAGTTACTTTCCAATAGAGGTTGCCCGCTACGTTCTTCTTACCTGCAGTTCTTTTTTGTGCTGCTGATGATCAGTCAGATAGCGTTTGTTCTGTTTTATGTCAATTTCAGTAGAACGTATTCGTTGTTGTATTGCCAAGATATGAGTTTTTCGGTTTTCAACTTCTCTCTCCAAATTACTTAAAGACATAAAAGCATTAATTGCAACTACTCTTTAGCTAGAAACCTATTTTTACAAGAATGTGAAGAATCTTTTTAAAACAGTTGAGCATGGATTTAAATAACTGTGCTCTTAAATTGAGATTAATAAAATAAAAATCATTTTATGTATACTGGACACCACAGAAAATATTGAATTTGGATTGGTTCAGCAGAAGCAGTTGGTTGGACTTGGTAGAAGAGAAAGACTTGCAAGCAATACAAACAACACTTTAAAGTTCATAACTGTCCAAGTTTATTTTCTTTCATACCTTTATTTTCCATGATTGTATATGTGCTGTTTCCCCAAAAATATGCCCTACCCCAAAAATAAGTCCCAGCCTACTCTTTGGTGTGCCTAATATAAGCCCTTCCCCAAAACTAAGCGAAACTAAGTGAAAAGGTTGGCCGTGGTCAGCATAGGAAGCGGAGAATATCTGGGCCAACAGTTTAGTAGCAGTTGTAACCCACACAACACAGGGGAGTTGAGTACCTGTACAAGTAGCAGACAGAGCAGAGGCGCGGGGGGGCGGGGGGGAGGTAGACAATCTGGACGTGCCATGCGAAAGCCAAGCAGCAGAGGGCTGGAGCAGTGGTTGGCTGCCGGAGGCTTGTCTTCGCGCAGTGACACAGACAGCAGAGGCGCAGGAGGGGAGGAGGCATGTGATCCGAATGCACAGGCCATGGGAAAGCCGAGTGGCGGATGGCTGCGGGAGGTTCATCTTCACGTCTCTTGCCTTGCCTGCAGCCTGCACAGTGGATGGGATCACCTGCCTTCCACTCTGTGTCAGGATTGCCTGCCTTCTGCTGTGCCCGCCATTCTTTGCAGCTCCAGAGTGCTCTGACTAAGGGTCTGGTGGGATGCAACTGCTACCGAACACCATCAGTCCCCATGCGCTTGGGGGTTCATGTGTGTGCACTGGGGAGGGTGGGGCGCCCAGCCAGGCTGATCAAACTGAAAGCATGTTTCCCCAAAAATAAGCCCTAGTGCTTATTTCGGTGCCCAAAAGAAAATAAAAATGGGACTTATTTTCAGGAAAATATGGTACATATCAACAAACACACATTTTCTATTAATTAGTTTGCTTTAATAGATTATCTACAGATACAATTTTAGTAGCAGCAAAAAAAGGGCAGAATTAATACAAAAATAATTGTCATCTGTTATTCTAACCTTATGTCTGCTTCTACATCTCTGCTGAGAAACCTAGGCCCTCTATTCTCAGAAGAGTAGTATCTTTCCTCAAATACCTGATCACCATCAGCAGTAAAAGCTTCCTTACAATATTTAGGAGGCTTGTTGTGCTGCATAACTCTTCGGGCTTCATAATTACTCTAAGAAAAAAAAAATAAAGCACATCAACAATTTACAAGTAAACCTTCAATACTGATAACTCAAGGAGATTTAAAACAGATGGGACTGAAAACTTTTCTTAACATGGTTATCACTACAATTTAAAATATCCAGCTGAATACCAATAGGTTTATTCCAATACTATACTCTATTGGATTTATCTTTATGCAACAACTATTTCAAGCAAAAACTCATTCTCTTAAGATCATCAGTACACCATCCCCTTGATGTGACAGCCAATTGATAATCTGCCTTAAATCAAATCTGATTTTAACTTCTCTTGTCACAGTTGATGAAACGAGCAGGTCTCTCTTTATACCCTGTTATCATTTCCTTTAAGCTCCCAATATTCATTCTCTTATATAATATCAAAATAACTTGATAAACATCTGAACATGATTTGGTACAAAACACAAATAGTATACATTTAATGAGTAGTCTGTCTGATCCTAAATAAAATGAATTATCACAAAAATATCATGCTAACAGTCTGTATGCATTTCAAGTATGAGAGTGAATTCTTACTTTAATCAGCAGGACAGTCTCTATGCTCCTCATGTCTATTAAGCAATTGGCTACTACTGAATTGTCAATGTCTAATGCCGTCAAAACTGTTGGGAAGTTAGGGTGAAAAACAGCCCTACGGGAAGTTAAAACAGTAAGATACATTGTTGTGACAATATATAATATTAAGAATTACTCTTTATAACCAGTGAATCTGTTCCACAACAGAAGTTATCTTGGTTTTAGGAGAAATTTCTGGCAATGGGCATAGAAACAGGAAACCTTTAAAAACATTTCTAACCCTGAAAAAAAACATGGATGAATAAAATAAAACATTTATGACCAACATCATTCAGAACTGTTTACTGTTCTGACTGGGATATAGTTTTATGAGTTTTAATTGGGAAAAAATGAAAACAATTCAGAGTGGCAAATAGCAAACTGGAGGATTGGTTTAGAAATGGAAGGATAATTCTGGCATAGAACAGTTTAGAATTAAATAACACAATTAAACACATTGCTGGAAAAAAAGACTACTGCATACTAACTCCTAAATTTTTAGAGAATTTTTCAAACCGAAAAAAATTTCAGAAGGTACTTGTTTCCTCCTTTTAATTAGTGAAGGCTTATAAAAGTCTGTATGTAAAAAAAAGCATATACTAGATATAAATTATGTACTCTATTAAAAGTCCTCATAAATGGGAGAACAGTGTTCACATGTGTCAAGAATTGTTATCAATATGCCACTGTAAACCACTATAATGAGCTGAAGGTGACAAAAGTAAATCTCATATTTATTGATGCCAATCTCAGAAGTTACTTACTACTAATTATACGCAGTTATTTTAAAATATCTCTCACTGAGTTTATTTCCTAGTATATAAATTATGACTGAGCTTTAATTAAAACAATATCGTTCAAACTACATCAGACAAGTGGGAATAAAGGAATTGATTTTAATTAGGGCTGATTTAGAAATTAGATTTTAAAACAAGACTCAGATATAACTTACCTTGACTTTACATCATAAACATTGTTCTGAAAACGAGTAACAATAATCGGAGGTCGAAAACCAGCTTGACAGCATTTGGACATCAATGCCTGTAAAACTCTTTCATCTTTATGATTGTCACAACAAAACGCAAGCAACAGGTTTTTTAAGCATGCTTCCACAGCCACTGTAAGTTCAGGATCTTTCAGATGAATAAAAGCACCTAAATGTAAGAATTAAACCTCAGTATATATTGTCAAAATAAGTTCCTTTAGTTGTACAGAATAGGATTGCTTCTTTTCCCACTGTAAGCACCCAGGTGGCAGCGTAAGCACAATGTGTAGGTACAATGCTATTTCCATGACAGCACTTTTTTTTTTAGTAAAGCAGAAGATTCAATATATCTGTGGGTTTATATTTGCTTATTTTTCCCAATGATGACATTTTGGTAAGGGCATCCGATTATATTCAATCTGCTCATAGTTACCTACACATAAAGTAAAAGTGCAGAAGTATTCATCTTTCGGGCGTATCAGTGAAGCCATCTAATTATTTTTGAAATAAAACATAGAAGCTTGCATTCTTGTTAGATTTTTGCCATGCTTTACACAAGAATATACAGGTGAAACTCAAAAAATTAGAATATTGTGCAAAAGTTCATTTATTTCAGTAATGCAACTTAAAAGGTGAAACTAATATATAAGATAGACTCATTACATGCAAAGCAAGGTAGTTCAAGCCGTGATGTGTCATAATTGAGATGATTATGGCTTACAGCTCATGTAAACCCCAAAGCCACAATCTCAGAAGAATATTGTGAAAAGGTTCAATATTCTAGGCTCAAAGTCTCCCATTCTAATCAGCTAATTAAGCCATAACACCTGCAAAGTTTTCCTGAGCCTTTAAATGGTCTCTTAGTCTGGTTCAGTAGGAAGCACAATCATGGGAAATCGACTGCTGACCTGACAGTTGTGCAGAAAATACTGCATTTATCCTTCAGTTTGAGAATATCAAAGCTGCAACTCAATTCTTTTACTCTGTTGAGTCAAGGTTTTCATTATTTGATTACATAGAAAAGAACACTAACAGATTACCTAGTGGTCCTACTGGTTTGAGTGTAAATTGTGCTTGAGCATTGGCTGCATCAATTGCTTCACAAAGGTCTGGCATATATGACCCAAATCTTTTCATACGATTGGTTTTACTCTCCTTTAGTTGTCTTAGCTGTTGTTGTTGAGAATCTAGCTTTCTTTTCACTTCATTTTCTTCCTTTCTAAAAAAACAAAAAACAAATAAAAAACCCCACACACTATTTTTTTTAGCAAAAACATTTCATATGCAGTTTGATTTTTTTTCTTAGCAAAACTTTTAATTCAGGACTCCAAAACTATGGTACACAGTGTATATAATTTATGGTGCATAGTAAAACTGGGTACTTATGGACATATATACTCAGCTTAATAATTTATTTTTAGAAGTAGAATGAAGTTTATTCTTTTAGCCACAAACATACTCTCATTTTCTATTCAAATATTATAAAAATAAGGTGGGATACAAACAAGCAACTAAATCATTTAGTAGTGATCTGCAGATGGATGTTAGAAGCATTCACTGTCTCCAAAAAATATTTAAAGTTTTACAAATGCATCTGCTCTACTTTCGTATCTACAAAAGGAGAAGTGTTTTTGACTTTATAAAACACGTAGCTTACTTCTCCTTCAAAAGGTGGGTGTCTTTTCTTCTTATAGAAAAATAGTACAGAATCAAAATGATTTATGCCACTTCCCAGAACTAACCTAAACCAAATGTATACACGTATTTCTTCTCATGCCAACATTGACTACTTCTTGCAGGTCCTTTATACCCATAGGAGAAGCATTCAGGCAAGTGAAGAAATCAAACAAGTCATAGTGATTAATTTGTACCTTTCTTTACTAGATTTATTGTATATATCCTATTATTTATTCAGTTCAAAGTGGCTTCCATATTGTTCCTTCTTATTTTTCCCAACAACATTCCCTATGAGATAGGATGGTCTGAAAGACAAAGACTGACTTTAGTCCTGATCTATAATTAATAGCAATAGCACTTAAGATTTATATACCACTCCATCACTCTTTTTATGCAGCACTCTCTGAGAAGTTTATGGTATTCAGCATATTGCCTTCAACAATCTGGGTCCTCATTTTACCAAGCTGGGAAGGATGGAAGGCTGAGTCAACCCTGAGCTGGTCAGGATTGAACTCTGAACAGTGGGAAGAGTCAGCCTGCAATATTGTGTTCTAATCACCACCATGGCTCCTGATCACGGCTAAAAGCAGGCTAGAATATGGGTCTCCCACTTTCTGATCCAATATTTTAACCACCAAATCTAATAAGCAATCAAGCCACAGTTCCACCTGAGAAGCTTACCTAAGTCGAGTAAAATTTTCATCATATGAACGTACAGCCTGTTGAAACTGTGTTATCTGCTGATCAATGGATTCATCTTGATCCTGTAATGTCTTTAGCTTTTCTTTCAAACGGTCTATTGTTTTTTGTTTTTCCATCGTATCAGGTTCTGAAATCTGTTCAGCACTGCAATGTTGTACAATTTACAGATTATTTTGTCTAAGCACTAATTTGATAAAATACTTTGCATTAAGAAAAAAATAGTTACAAATACTGATGTTTTTTATTTACATTTCAAGTTATGTAATTATAGGGTATTTTTATTTGGCCTAACTTTAGTGATAAAATCAACATTAATAGCACCATGTCCAACACTTCTATTTTAAAACAGGGTAATTTAACAAAACTACAGATTTAATGCTTATACAGCATGACACAACCAATGAATAAAATGGCTCTTATGATTTGTTTTGTTGCATATGTTTCAAGGGCACAATTCATTTCTTTAAATGCATGGAATTTTACAGATAGATGTTCTTGGAAGAGAGATAATAAATGTAGATGCTGAATCACTTCTGTGTTTCCCCTAACCTCAAATTTGTTTTTGAATAGTGCAGATTTGGGAGGGAAAATGAAAAATGGAGGATAGATGCAATTCTACTAGCAGCAGAATATTCATTAAATATTTGATTCTTTTTCTCTATGTTGCACATTTTAATAGTAAACCATCACCACTTTTAAAGAACCCATTATTTTTCTAACATAGAACATAATTAGAAAAACAAAGAATTATCACCTATTTTTTAGTTCTTCAACTTTTTTGTACAGTTGTTCATGATCTTTTAACAAACGCTTCAGTTCAGCTTGAGACCTATTATGTACTGCCTGGACAAGAAAAAGAGGTCTGTATTAAGAGTAGCTTGAACACAATTATAGTACATACTGACCCATAATTCAGATACAGGAAATGTCCTACAAATCCCTTCTTGAAAGTATATTCTTCTGGACCGTATATCTTTCAGTTTTCCTAATTCATTTTTGCTTCCACACCAACAGTTAACAAAATCCACACATACGATTTCACAAAATATAAGCAACTAAAATTACATTACTATAAGACAGCATTCAGCAATTTAAGACTATGGATGGAGAATCCAAACCTCTGCATCATTGTGTCCTTTTCTTCTTGCGTGCACTTCTGTTTTCAAAACAATACATAATGGTTCTAGAGTTTGAGCTTCTTCAGTTATTTTCTCAAGCTCGTCTTGCATAGTTCTATGTTTAACTTCTGCTGTACCAACTTTATTCTAAAAAATAAATGTTACAGAAGTGCTGAGAATAATGACCCCCAAAAAGTTATTGATATTCAAATCCACCTGAAAGTAATGAGTTAACATGGTTACATTTTTTGGAATACTGTAAGATGACAATATTTTGAAATATTTAATTTCAATTGTATCTTGCTTTCCAATATATTTTAGACTTCATTCATCTCCCATGAATACTGGAGTATGAACTATGTTATAAATGAACCAGATATAAACAGCAGTTATCTTAATATATTTTCCTCTTTGAGCCATCATTTCACAGAAAAAGTATTAGCCTGTCATTGATCCTTCTGGCAATCAATCAATTTGAAATGTATAAATGTATATAATTTATAAATTTGATAAAATATACCATGCACCTATATTTCTGTTTTTAATCTGATCAGTTAAACAGTGTTTTCTGCCTATTGTGCTCAGGTACCTAGATCAAAAGTACCCTACACAGGGTTTAAATATAGCTCTGCTTCCAGAAGGAAGAAGCTTTCACATTTATTTAGTTCGTCTCAATTTGGTTTTGTTAATATTACACATAAGCCAAGTGATTAGATGTTTAAATGCTACAATGCATAAGCTCTGAAACCCGTTTCCTATAAATTTTATTATTCACGTAACAAGAGAGAATCTTTTTACGGGTTCTATATAAAAGAAATTAAGGAAAGATCTAACTGTTCACTTCTTCAATATTCTATGTGCAAAAAATTCATTTTATTTATCAAAGTATTATTCCAAAATTAGCTTTTATTTAGTTTTCAAAATAAATCAATAGGAACAGTATTTCTATGTATAACAGGTCAGTTCTTAATTTTCTGTAGTCTTCTAGATCATAACCTGAAAACTTCAGTTTTTTTGTGGTGACCAATTAGTGACAATATAGAGGCAATTTAATTTTAATACTTCAACTGAACCAACCATTTCATGGCAAGTTTTGCAACATACCTGCCATTCTTTCACTCGCTCAATGAATTTATCAGTTTTTGCTTCTTGGGCAGTAACCTCAACTCTGATTGCTTTTATTTCTTTTTCAGTGTCTCGTACCTAAAATATAAACTCAAAATTAAAATCATTTATGAAATATTACAATCAAATTAAACTCATTAATATCACATTGCAGATGATAAGCAATTACCATCGCCCAAGCTATTTGACGTTGCAATTCCTGTAGCTCATTCTGCATTTCACTCAAAGCTGCAATACTTCTGTAACGTTCCTCTTTCTCCAAATATTGCTTTCTAAGTTCTTCAAGAAACTACAAGAAAATATAAAAAGATTGTAGGGGAAATACAATGATTTCTGAATATATACCACTGATTGAAAAGTTCAATAGACTTAAGGTAAAGTACAACCATTATAAGCTTTTCCAAAAAATTAAAAATTCACAAAGTAACAATGTGCCCAATTAAGACTTTTAAGAATCCTTTCTTATTGATTATACTGTATAACATGAGACTGATTATCAAGGTATGCACTCTGGACTTCCTCCTCCAGGTGTCTACAGTCCTCTAATAGTTTGGTTATACTCATGGTTTCTAAAGAAAAATCCCTTTAAAAATCTATATTAACATAATGAGAAACAGGAACTTAACTAACCAGAAAACAAACGGTCAAAAAGTAAAAGTGAAAGAAAAGGGAGACCACACAGAAGCCAGTCCAACAGATAATTGAATTATCTTAGACTATTATAAGTCAATTAATTAAAGGGTACCTTGCTAACCACTGTTGTTGATTTTTACAAACATTTTAAAAAGTAAAAAATGCATTTATTTATTTTATATAAATTTAACCTTTATTAGTATATTGTCATTACAAACTACAATATAAAAAAGTTTTCTGATACCTCTCCTCCTTGTTCAACTTGATCAGATGTTCTTTGTTTAGTTTCCATGATGTATGAATAATCTTCTTTCATCTGCTCCAGTTGAGTTGCTTTCATAAAAAACTCAAGAAACATTAAAAATCATGTTTTTAAAACTGTCTTTTTAATAAAGCAAGAATTATGACTGCATTTTTTTTAATACAGTTCAACAAAGCTGTCTTTCCCACTCTCCAGTTCAACACATGCAACACAAAAATATTAATAAGCCGGCCGACAGGGTGCTTAGATCTGGCCCAGAGGGCCACCCTGGAAACAGTAAAGGACTGGCCCATGGTGCCTCTGTCAGCGAAAACTGAGCTGGGTTGCAGGAGACCGTTGCGGTTGAAAATGGACCTCAGGAGCCCGTTTTCATTGGCAGAATACTCGGGCCACCATAGGTGCCCAACACAAGTGATGTCAAGCTGGCCATGCGCCCCTGACCTGCTGAGGTGAAACACAACCCTGATGCGGCTCTCAATGAAATCAAGTTTGACACTCCTGCTCTCCATTCTCTTCAAATTATTTAAAATTAAGAATGGATGGCAGGCACTGGTTTCCATTTTTCAAACATTCATATTTTTTTCTGTACAAACCTGATTCACCCTGTTATAAATCATAAATCAGGTCACGTAATGGCTTTATTACCTTGTATTTGTCACCTTCATTTTTAGACTGTAAAAACTGTTTGCTCATTTCCTGGGTGAGTACAGAGACCGGATTATCTACCTGCAACAAAATAAAAGTATTTTATTTTGTAAAAAAAATATAAATTCAGTTACCTGACATCCAGCTATTCTCCTCCATATCCATTCCCACACTACACTGTAATGATTACAAAGTTCCAGCTTGTTTTCAAACTTCTAATGAACACATATAACTGTAAATCACTTTGTTTATATTAAGTATTTAAGGGGTTATTTTTAATTTTATGAACTGATAACTCAGGGGATTTTTGTTTGTTTAATTCAGTTACAAATTCCACATATTGTATGATCCCATAATTCCAATTATCAATGGAATGGTAAAAATGTATATACAGCACTGCTCAGTACAAAATGGAATTGCAGTTACCTGGATATTAAAGTGATCCAGGATTGCAGTGAGTTCTTCTTTCTTGGAAGAAATTAAGATTCCTAAATATAAGAATAACTGTAAGTATCATTATAAATATTACTGTAGAGCCTTTTAATAGAACAGGCTTTCTAAGAATGTACCCATTTAAGAAAAAAATTGTCTGAACTTCACTATGTAATTTAAACAAAAGACAAATAGTAATAATATTACTGGACAAGGATAAAGAACAACATGCAAGCTCAGCTTTTAAAGCTCAGTACAGATTGTTCTCACTGAATGACAGTAAATGGGACAGAAATTTGCATCACAAGAGATTATAAAGCATGACCTCACATGATCCCATCACTTAGCAACAGTAATCCCAGGGATCCTCACTGCTGTTATTAAGTGAAAACTGTGGGTCATTAAGCAAGGACCTCATGTGATGGCAATTCCATGCCAGCTACCAACAAGCAAAGTCAATGGTGAAGCTGGCTAAAAGTTACAAATCCAAGGCAGTTCACAAGCAACCAGAGAGTAGGTGAACACTCGGGACGGGAGTGCCACATGAGTGCATGTGGGCTGGGGATGGGTGCTGTGGTATCTCATGCTTTGTAACAGGGCTCTTAGGGAGAAAAAAATGTTGTTGTTGGTAGAGCGAGCCAGTTGCCCAGTGCCTGGATTAAGATCATGGACCGAGGGAATGGTGCAATGGCCAGGGTCATTGAACAAATGATCTTTAACTAACATCTATCTATACAACAACTTTTTTTCCAAAGGTACATACATTTTCAAAATTAAAAGTGAAATATAAACACACCTGTATTGCTTTTCAGCTTGTAACTACGATGTCCTTCCGAGGTTATGTGCTGATTTATAGTAATACAGTTACCATATTGCTCTGGTTTAAATGCATCTTCACCTCGATTTCGCAGAGTGATTGAAACATCTGCAGAACTAAAGCACAACATGATTTGCCACTGAGGAGCTTCTTATTTATAATCATAGTACTTTAAGTGGTCACAACATAATTTTCAACAACTGCACAAATCTTAGTTTAGAAAGCTTATATAGCTAAAGCTTTAAAAGGCAACCAACAGATCTCCTACTTGTCAACTACATGTTTCAGCCTGGTTCCCATCTTTTAACTCAGCTCAAGCAACCAACTGAATATCAGTCATATAAATGAAAGCAAAATAGAGTAAGAAGTACAAAGGAAACTGCAAGGCAGGTGAAGGATGGCTCATATGACTGTCAAATTGACCACTCAAAGTACTGGTTAAAAGTAAAATAAGATGCTTTTTTTAACAGTTTGTATCTACATATGAATAAGGTGGCCAGTTTACTTATCTGTAGAACCAGGTGTTAAATATCAAAAGAGCTGAGCATGGCCATTTCAAAAGACAATGTTGGCATATGAAATATGAAAGATTGAATATTTATAGCAGCATAACAGAAATCCACATTGCAATTCCCTAAAGAACACAGCCAATGCTATAATAGTTCTGGTGGACTAAATCCAGAGCATATCTCAGCTGAAAATTTTGCCAGCTAGTAACAGAAGCCAGAGTAGATTTAACTGGAAAAAAGTTGTGGCGAATAGCTTCCCAATCCATTCTCTCATATCATTGAATCCTGAATTGAAGGAAGCAATCTAAACTTTTCTTCAGATTGCTGAAATGTTTGCAGAATCTAAAAACAAACTGAAGAAGCAAGGAGAAGTGTGCAAATACCTCCTCCTGTCGTGCATTCCTCCTCATGGAGAATCTAACTGCCCGCAGGGGAGATTAATTTTGTTCCCAGGGAATTTAGGATCCCAAAATTAAGAACAGGGTTATAGCCACTAATTATTAATTACAAAATAATATTTTAGTTTTTAAGGAATTAAAGACTACAGTATCACACAATACCAACTAGAGCATGGGTGTAAAACCTGCCTTGTCATGTTGCACGTGATATTTCGCAAAGTTTTCCTCCCCCTTCATGGAGCTGGGTTGGGCGTGGCTTGCACGACACATCCAGGCCGCGGGCCACCAGTTTGACACCCCTGATCTAGAGCAAACAGCTGCTTAATTACAAATTCAAATTAAATCATTCCCAGCAAGTGGCTATCCAGTCTTTGGTTGAAAACATTCAGCAATGAGGAACCCACTATCATCCTGGGTAATTGGTTCCACTTTCCAACCGGTTTTGTTTAAGGCATCTTTGCTAAAATTAAATAGGAATTTTCATTCCTGTTTCAAACTTATTCTATGTCCTGAATAGAATACAGTCTTCTAATGAGACAGGGAATCAAGCAAAAATTAATCAGGAGGAAAGTCCTCCATCCAACGGTAATATTATCTATTTCAAAAGTTATACTGGTTATCTCCAACTTTTCCAAGCCTGAAACTCAAGTTTCTCATATCTTCAGTTGGCTAGTGCTCACAATAGCTGAGATAGTATGATTTTTCCTTTGCCAAAATCTTTCTATGCAGCAAAGTGGCCTCAAAGTAAATTAAGAGTTTATAATTAAAATATATTTATGTGATGATCTCTCTCTCTCTCTCTTTCACACACACACACACACATTGTGCACCTCACCTAAAAGACTCTAAATGTTCCTTGCCTGTATCTGGCACTGCCAATCAACCTTAAGAAATGACCATTTTTAGCTACAAGACCAGAGATCCTTTCCCACACTTAGTACTGCTCTTGCAGAAATTCACTAACCTCTGTCCATCTTTCACAAATACTTTCAAGGACGATCCTCGGTTTGTCACTGTGGCTTTTCCTCCAAGGCCTACAATCAGGGCAGTTAGTACAGCACTTTTCCCACCTGGAAAAAAGCAATAAATATAAATGGAACCAACAGTGATACAACTGCTATGTTGTTTACTGTACTCCATATGTTTTTTCTTTTAAACAGAAACTTGTGTTTAGCCCACACCCTCAACCTTTCATTCAGCCCATCCCCATTATTAAAAAAAACAAAAAACACTTCTCAAACAAGCTATTGAGAAAAACAGGAGGAGGAGAGAAGTTAGAAAAAAATGTCGCTTGTAAAGGGAGATAATGACTACTGCTAAAATACTTGACTTAGTAGCAAAACAACTAAGGCTGAAAACTCAGTGCTATGGTAAAGACTCTTCTTCCAGAACAATCTAAAATAATCGTGGGCATTATTCATGGTTCCACTTTCTAAGTAACTCAGGACAATCCCTGAAGCCAAGCACAGGGATGGGAGTGCTAGCAAGGAAAATTAAGTATCTTTCAGGCTCAGAAATAATTAAGCTAGTGGCATCATTTAAATATCAGAGTGGTAGTACAAAGTTGGATTGTCCAACTATGAATGCACTCTTTCCATGCTTTTGTGTTAAGATGATTGGAACTTCAGGATGAAACTGAAGAAATCTTTTTATTTTCAGTGATATTTTATAAACTTCACATCAGCAAGATACAAAAGCATGACAGAATACCAACATATAGGCTAAAATATCCCTACAAAAAATATATTTAAGATGACTTGGTTGAGCTCTGGTTCTTCTCCTTGTTGCTACAGAGTTTTCAATTTGTTTGAAAATGCAGTGAAGGCTCTATGCTAAGTTTTTCAGTCTATGCATGCTCTTATGACTTGCTTATGACTTGTTGATACTGATCTCTCTCTCCCTCTCAGTTTATATATGTAAAATATAATCATATATATAAAATAAAGGGAGCATTTAAACAACACAATGTAACTCCAAGTCAATCACACTTCTGTGAAATCAAACTGTCCACTTAGGTAGCAACACTGATTGACAATCAATTTCACATGCTGTTGTACAAATGGAATAGACAACAGGTGGAAAGCATAGGCAGTTAGCAAGACATCCCCAATAAAGGAGTGGTTCTGCAGGTGGTGACCACAGACCACTTCTCAGTTCCTATGCTTTCTGGCTGATGGTTTGGTCACTTTTGAATGCTGGCGGTGCTTTCACTCTACTGGTAGCATGAAACGGAGTCTACAACCCACACAAGTGGCTCAGGTAGTGCAGCTCATCCAGGATGGCACATCAATGCGAGCTGTGGCAAGGTTTGCTGTGTCTGTCAGCGTAGTGATCAGAGCATGGAGGCGCTACCAGGAGACAGGCCAGTACATCAGGAGACGTGGAGGAGGCTGTAGGAGGGCAACAACCCAGCATCAGGACTGCTACCTCTGCCTTTGTTCAAGGAGGGACAGGAGCACTGCTAGAGCCCTGCAAAATGACCTCCAGCGGGCCACAAATGTGCATGTGGCTGCTCAAATGGTCAGAAACAGACTCCATGAGGGTGGTATGAGGGCCCAACGTCCACAGGTGCAGCCCAACACTGTGCAGGACGTTTAGCATTTGCCAGAAAACACCAAGATTGGCAAATTCGCCTCTGGTGCTCTGTGCTCTTCACAGATGAAAGCAGATTCACACTGAGCATATGTGACAGATGTGACAGGGTCTGGAGATGTCGTGGAGAATGTTCTGCTGCCTGCAACATCCTCCAGCATGACCGGTTTGGCAGTGGATCAGTAATGGTGTGGGGTGTCATTTCTTTAGGGGGCCACACAACCCTCCATGTGCTCGCCAAAGGTAGCCTGACTGCCATTAGGTACCAAGATGAGATCCTCAGACCCCTTATGAGACCACATGCTGGTGCGGTTGGCCCTGGGTTCCTCCTAATGCACGACAATGCTAGACCAATGCTAGATAGAGTGTGTCAGCAGTTCTTGCAAGATGAAGGCATTGATGCTATGGATTGGCCTGCCCGTTCCCCAGACTTGAATCCAATTGAGCACATCTGGGACATCATGTCTCGCTCCATCCACCAACGCCACACTGCACCACAGACTGTCCAGGAGTTGAGGGATGCTTTAGTCCAGGTGTGGCGAGGAGATCCCTCAGGAGACCATCCACCACCTCATCAGGAGCATGCCCAGGCGTTGTAGGGAGGTCATACAGGCACGTGGAGGCCACACACACTACTGAGCCTCATTTTGACTTGTTTTAAGGACATTACATCAAAGTTGGATCAGCCTTTAGTTTTGAGTGTAACTCCAAATCCAGACATCCATGGGTTGTTAAATTTGATTTCCATTGATAATTTTTGTGTGGTTTTGTTGTCAGCACATTCAACTATGTAATGAACTAAGTATTTAATAAGAATATTTCATTCATTCAGAACTAGGATGTCTTATTTTTGTGTTCCCTTTAATTTTTTGTGCAATGTATGTGTGTGTGTGTGTGTGTGTGTGTGTAAGTTCTGGTATTTTCCTCACAGACGAACACAATACAGAAGCCTGATGATGGCAGATGAGATTCTGCTACAACTTTAAAAGCACAACTACAATGATGTGGGAAAATACCCGAACAAAGCTGAATCCCATACATACATACATACATGTGTGTGTGTGTGTGTGTGTGTATACCGTGTTTCTCATATAATAAGGCCGGGTCTTTTTTTTTTTTGAGCCCCGAAAAAATGGCTAGGCCGTCTTTTCGGGAGGGAGGGGACTTAATTTCCCCCCCCTTGCATCTTCAGGCGGGCAGGAGGAGACGGCTTGGATGTTGACCTCGGCGTTGGTGGGGCACTTCGTATCGGGGTCAACACAGGCAGCACTATATCCAGGTATGCAACATAAGTACTTCCTAACGGCAAGCCCCCCCACCATTCCCCCCCATTTCGCATGTTTTAATATAGGCCTTAATTTGGGGGGAGGGGCTTAATTTCATTTCATGCCTATAAAACATGCTGGGACTTCCTATTGGGGGAGGCCATATTGTTGGAGAAACAGGGTATATATATATATATATATATATATATATATATATATATATATATATACACACACACACACACACACACACACATTTTTTTTTGTAAGTTTTCACGGATATTTACATTTATGGTATTCAGCTTTGTTTGGGTATTTTCCCACATCATTATAGTTGTGCTTTTAAAGTTGTAGCAACGTTTCGGCAGAATCTCATCTGCCATCATCAGGCTTCTGTATTGTGTTCGTCTGTGAGTCAGACTTTCCCAGCCGCTTCTGTTTTAAATTTGGGGCTAGCCTACTGCTGTGCCAAACTGGTTTTTTTTTCCTCCTGATTGGTTGGGAGTCTTTGGTCTGTGTTTATTGGTCTTGGAGTTTGCTGTGTTCTGCTTGATTGGTGTTTCTTATATCTTCTGTCTGTTTTGTTGCTTTTTTTTTGTCTTGATTGGCTGGCAACATTGTGTTTCCTGTATTGGAGGCTTTTAGTGCAGCTTGGCTCCGAGTAAATGGACGGCTATCATTTATTAGGAAGCTAGGTTTCATCTGGGTGCCTGGTTGGGTTGTGTTTGAGCTGGAGGTATCAGGGGGAGTCTGTTTATGCCCAGGTGTTTGCCTGGCTTGTGGTATGGAGTTTTTTTTGTTTGAGAGTGCAAGCTTCCAGATAATTGACAGTCTGGTGGAGTCATCTCTTCTATTCATGCTTTCAGATGAGATTCTGCCAAAACGTTGCTACAACTTTAAAAGCACAACTATAATGACGAGGGAAAATACCCAAACAAAGCTGAATACCACACACACACACACACAGAGTATGTGTGTATAATGCATATATATAAAATATTAAAGAAACACATGCATCGGAGTTCAATATATAACTTTTGTTTTATGTTGCATGAAACGAGCTACTCATTGAAGAAAGCTGATGAGAGTTTAGTTATTTATCCACTGGCTCTAGCACTTCATGGTAAGAATGGACAGTTATTTATTCTTTTGTCAGTTATAGCTGCCACGTTCAATCACTCCCTATATGGATTTCCCTTATTATTTCAAGTTCCCCCTTTCATCAATCTTTCCAATAGTTAGCAGATTGAAAGCAATCATATACACTGTCATTTCAACTATTCTTGTTGTCCTTAAATCAGGCTTGTCCAACCCGTAGCCCAACAACTACAGGTGGCCCTAAACAGCTAGTAATGTAGCCTCACATAATAAAGATAGTTAGATACACACTAACTGTATTTTATATGCAGCCCAATACAATTCTTTGTTCAGTGTAGTCCAGGCAAGCCAAAAAGTTGGACACCCATGCTTTAGATAAAGAATCAGGGATCAAAAACTTGCTTTATACTTCTGTTTTTCTTATGGATGAAACATTCAAAATACTGTAAGTTTTAGTTCAATGGAGCAAAGCAAAGTTTCAAGATATGTTCTCTTAAAGTACAGCCAACTTTGAATTTTCAAATGCAGCATTAAAGATTCAAATTGAAGCAAAAAGAATGTTTACAAATTTTCTGCATACCTACAAATGAAAAGCTAACACCATGATATTGCTTTTGATTAAAGAACTACAACTTACTTCCATTGTTTCCAACTACAAAATTGACATTGGATCCAAACTTGAATGGCCCCAACATAGAGTGGCACATAAAGTTCTTCAGCTGGATACTTTCAATTATTCCAACATCCCCTGAGACCTACAAGTACATCAGAAAGACATTTTAATTGCTAAAAAAAAATATCCTGATCACAAATTTCGATACAAGCTGAGTAAGCTCCCAGACCTTACAATGCTGACAGTACAACGCTGGAGAGGTTCTGAAACTCTATGGTACTAAGATTTCTAAAATAACTGAAGGTATGTGACCTCCTCTAAAAAAAACTAATGATTTATTTGATATTACAGATAGTCCTCAACTTACAACTACAATGGGACCAAAATTTATGTTGCTAAGTGAGACATTTGTTTAAATGAGTTTTGCCCCATTTTACCTCCTTTCTTACAAGTGAATCATTGCAGTTAAGTTAGTAACAGTTAAGTGAATCTGGCTTGCCATTAACTTTGCTTTTAGAAGTCACCAAAAGTGATCACATGATCCCAGGAAACTGCAACCATCAGAAATATGAACCAGTTGCCAAGCATCAGAATTTTGAACATGTGACTGGGTATGCCACAACGGTCATAAGTCACTTTTTTTAGCGCTGCTTGTAACTTTGAACAGTCATTAATGGACTGTTGTATTTCGAGGACTATCTACAGTTCCACTTTCCCTGCACAAGTCTGAACCTATTTTTTGGAGGGGGAAAAAAAACTATATTCAACCAGGAAGGCCCAACACTAAGTTTAAGAATACTTATTCTGGCAGAAATCTTGGAAACAATTCTTCTTCTATTGTTTTTCGACATATACAGGTAATCCCCGGGTTACGAGAATTCCCTTAGCGAATGTCTAAAGTTATGTGATAAGCGCCCCAAGCATTTACAAACAAGCCCCAAAATTATGAATGTTGCAGCACCATGACAGTTGTTTGCCCTTACAAATGGCCACAGGCTCTGCAACATTAGCCCTGCCTATTCAACCCCCTCCCCCCCCCCCCCCCCAGCCAGGACTTCATAGGCACTCTGCCTGTGGAGACTCATTTACCTTGCGAAGATCTCCTGTCATGGTTTCTTTGCCTACTTTGTTGCATTTGTAAAGAACAGCGGCATGAGACCTTGTGCTATTAATCTCTCGTGATCCTGCACTTTAGGCCTCTATTCTCTGTGATTTGAGGCCTGGACATTTGCAAACGGAGGGAAAGCCTTGGTCCTTCAGGTCTTCCCTCCATTTGCTGTTTCTTGCTGAAGCCTGAAGGGAGATTACATCCCTATAGCTTTGGCAGCCCTTTGCAAAAAGTCTTTGTTGGAATCAGTGAAACTTGGGGGTGGGATGGGGATGCCTCCCTCCAAAGCTTTGTATCCACCGGCAAACGCTTTTTGGAAAGGGATGCTGAAGCCTAAAGGGATGCAATCCTCAGGCGCTTCGGTGGCAATAAGGGAGGCTCAGAGGTGTTTGTGCGGCTCTTCATACCTTTTTTCATCACCAAAGCCTTCCTCTAGTTTGGCAGTGAGAAAGGAGGCCCAGAAGGTTGTGCGTGCTCTTCCAGGCCTCCTTTTTCATCATCAAAGCAGTCCTCAAGCAGTTTGGCAGTGAGAAAGGAGGCCTGGAATGGCACGCCACCCTCTGGGCCTCCTTCATCGCTGAAGCTGTCCTCAAGCGATTTGGCAGTGAGAAAGGAAGCCCAGAAGCCTGCACCTCCTTTCTTGACGCCAAACTGCTTAAGGAAGACTTTAGTGATGAAAAAGGAGGGAGCAGGCAAAAAAGCAGTCCAAAGACAGCTCTTCATCACATATTGTGCAGCTCTTCATCACACATGGTGCAGCAGGATGGTAGGGAACAATTGGGTGGGAACCCCAAGGGAGAATGAGGTATCCGTGTGTCGGGGGAGGCCTTGGGTGGTCTGAAGCATGTGGCCTTTCATTACTTGCCCCCCCCGTGGCCTTCCTCAACCTGAAATACCTCATGTGCACTTAATGAGCCTCGCATTCAATTAGTGAACGCATGGGAGAAAGGAGGAATGATCATGTTCAAGGTACAAGATTTAATCCCATGAATCGAGTTATGAATGGAATGGGCAGGCTCCATTTCATTCGTAACTCGAGGACTACCTGTATATATGGTTACAAAAGTGCATCTTTTACATATAACCCTCAAACATTACAGAGAATTAGAATAACTTGCAGTTGCGACAAAATGCTAGGAAGAGAAACATGAAGTTTTTAATGAAGCTTTAATATGAGAAAGGAGGAAATGAAACCCACAGAGTAATCACAAGGAAACATACCTTAATAAATGTAGTTTTTATTTTGCCCTGCTGCCTCCATGTTCAGAGTGCAACTATCAGCACGGCATTCAACACCAATTAATACATACTTTCCAAAATTCAGTTTAGTCTAGGTTTCTGGTTAAAATTTAATGCAGACAGTCAAGGCTAAAACCAAAGCCAAAAAACAATGGCATTAAATACCAGCAGTTGAATCCTGGCATTTAATGCTATTGACTGTCATTTTTCCCAGTTCAGCTTATACCTAATTAAAACAAAGTGGTTATTTTGCATATACACAGACATCCAACATTGGATTCAAGCACCAAGTCACAGATATCTTTGATATCATCATAATACATATTTTTATCATTGCCCCAATGCCTGTGATTGCATGGTTAACAGTGAGTTATATTTAGGATTTTAGTTCAGTATCTGGAAGATCACAAGTTGCTTACTGCTGAATCAAAATGTATAAAAAATTGAAATGGATGACTAATTGGATGCTTAGTCACTTCATCAATTAGGTTTTTTTATCTTTGTCTGAGACTGTTGTTTCATTTTTCCTTTCAAGATAATTTCAAAATTACATTGTTGCATTTATAGCTTACCAATTGCGAATCAGAATTATTGTCATTCATTAGCTTTGAGCATTCATCACTAAGGTCACCATCAGAGCTATCCTGGAATTCTTGCCTAGCCCTTTTGTGGGATACTGGCGTTGAAAAACGGCGTTCTTTTCTTTTTGCCATAACTAAAAGCAAAAATTGAATAAAAGTTATCTCACTCCATATATAACTGTAAAAAGTCCCATCAGAATACAACTAAAAATAATATCATTCATCTCACTGCAACAAGTTTAAGAACTGGTATATAAATGCTGAATTAAAATTAAAGGTTCCCTGTAGTATTGAATTCTGGCTGTATAATTCCCAGTGAGGGAAAGATCAGGAATTATTCTGAAAGAATTAAGAGAGATACACTTTAATTACATTTTGTTAAACAGAAATGTCATAAATTCAAAGGAAAAATAATCTTTAAAACAATCAAAGAATTGTGAATTTGTATAACAATAGCACAGACTTATATACCACTTCACAATGCTTTACAGCCCTCTCTAAGTTGTTTACAGCGTCAGCATATTGCCCCCAACAATCTGGGTCATTTTACCGACCTTGGAAGGATGTGGTAGCATCCCCCAAGTGGTGAACTCATATTCCCTAAGAGAATTGCTCCTGAAATCTGTAAAAAGTTCAATCTCAGCAGTGTAATTTCAAGTAATTTCCTTCAGATTTTGGAGGAGGTAGGAGCACCAGTACCTCACTCAGATTTTCACCTTTAAAATGCACTTAAACATACACAAGAACAATTTTAGTAAGGGAAGGGATTGACTGTTTTGATTAAAATAATGGAAATGGGAGTACTCTGCTTCCCATGTGCCTTTTACTGCTATTCCTGTTAAAATCCTCTAAAATAAAATATAGTTAATTTTTTTGAAAATGACCAACAAATGTCACCCATACTTCTGTTGAAGTCTGTAGCCCTCCAGGCCTTCATAAAGCTAAGTTTGGTGCCCAGCCCCGCAGAACTGTCTGCAGTCTATAGTCTGATTTATTTTCAATATCTGAAAACTGTATTTGTTTATAATATGAAAATGTCTCACACCAATCATAATTCCATTCTCAATTTATTTAATTTTCTTAATTAAAAGCAGCTTTATTTCCCAGTCTTTTGGATGTGATAATTTTTTTTAGAGAATTTTGGCTTCCTTTTTAATTTTTCTAGTAAGTTTCTTTTAGTTTGATTTATAAAGATACGGATTTATCCTTTTGTTGAACATCATCCTTAAAATGGACCATAGAATGAGGATTACTGGTAATAACTAAAGATTGATAGAAAAACTCATTAAAAATTAAGGTTTTTTTCAAGTTGATTTTAACTCCTGTGATTTCACGAGCACATCTATATGAATTTCTGGACAACTATCAAAAACAAACTGCATATTTTCTCAACTTTCCTGTCTAGTCTTATAGCACTAGTTCTCTTCAGTAATCTCCCACCCAAGTTTCAACTAACCCTGATTAATTTCCAACACTGATATTTTCAGTTGGGCATGACTATCTGCTAAGGGTCATATAAATGGAATTAAATGAAGCTTTATATTATTATACAGTCTAAATACACCGCCCCCATTACAATAAATGAAAGTACTGGAAATCTGACATTATACTGCTTTTCGTATTACTCTCGGTCCTTTAGGAGTTGAGGCATTTCCCCACCTCAGAATGTCTCAAAAAGACATTAGAGGCTTTACCAGGAGGGGCCAAAGAACCTTAATCCTTTTTAAATCTGCCCCCCCTCCCAATTTTTTTAAAAATGGTTTTCTTGCTTTAAATCGAACCTTTCTCTTGCTGAGAAAATTTTCTTTGTATGGAAAAAGATGGAAGCTTGTTTTCATTCTTTCAAACAAAAAAAAAGAGACCATTTCCACTTCCGTCCTACCAGGCGGGCAATCAGGGAGCGCAACTGAACGGCCAATAGATACACCAGAAGCAAAGTCTGGTTTATTTTGTCCCAAAGTTAGATCTCTGGGTGCAAACTTCAAGGGAATTCGTCTCTCTGCCTAAGCGATAGAAGCAGAGCTGGGGAGCCGAGTACCTAAACAGATCTCGAGGAGTGCGGGGGGGGGGGGGGGGAAAGGCTGCTTTCCCAACCCGTTTTTCTCAGACCCTTCTCTCCCCCTCTCCGCCTGAAGCTCTTGCAAAGGCGACCCTTGGCAGGCAACGCCACTTCTCCCCCATCTTAGGTGGGCAAGGATGATGGGCAGGGCGATTCCGTCTGGAGATCAGCGCCAGGCATGACCTTGCCCCACAAGAAAGAGAAAATGCCCTTCACCTGCCCGGGGGGGGGGGGGGGGGGAAGCAAGAAATGCAACTGGAAATAAGGACGGAGCTCCATTACAGCCCATCTCTTTGGTTTATTCCCGGATCATTTTGGATCCAGCCGCTGCTCCCACCTTCCCCACGCCCCCTTCTCCCGGGCCAAACTCGTTCTCCAGCCCTTTCGGCGAGGGGATTTGGGGCTGTCCTCGGAGGGAGTCTCCGCGTCCCTCTTGTGCCCTTACTTGGAAAGATTCTGTCGAAATTACCGTTGGGCAAACCGCCAAGCGTGTGGCCCTTCCACCCTCCCCGTTCCCCTCTTCTTCCCAAAACCGGCAAGCTCCTCTCGAAGTCCCGCAGCCGAAGCCCGCCTTAATCTTGGGGCGACTGCCAGGACGCATGCGCAGTTCCCAAATGCTCCATCAGTTTCGCTTTCCAGGCTCATTTGCATAAACGGAAGATGCCTAGAAAGCCGCCATTGGCGGGCAAGGTAGCCGTGTAGGGCATCGAATTGCGTGTCACGCCTGGTTAATTGGTTGTTGGACAAAGACTCGCGTTCGGTATTAAGTATCACGCTCTCAAGAAGGAAGCCGACCGAAAGACGCTACTCTATGGTTCTCAAACCTATTTCTACTTCGTATCCCATACGCCACCAGAAGTGACGTAATAATATCATGGAGCATGTTTCCTTTTCGATCAAAAGTTCTGCCTCTCCCCCTTGCCGGACGTCATGATACCGCGCAAGCGCAGATAGGCTCCATTGAATTACGAATCTTGGCGCTGTTTCTTGGCGAAGTCGCTGCATACGGACTTGGAGACAAGTCCGCATATGCGCGGGCGACTGTCATGGTGTTGAGAGGTACCGGGGGGAAGATTTTCCTTGCTGTTGATATCGCAAGAGTTTCTTTCTTTTTTTTTAAATTTTGTCTGATTCGGTGCTAGGTAACAGTTTCTGTATACTTATGTCGGAATTGAGTCCCATTAAATGTCAGAAGACTTGAGTAATAGTCCGTAGGACTGCATGTCTAAAAGTAAATATAAAAATCATGGGAAATCCTTTGGGAGATATATAATCCGTTGCATCTGATATAAAACTTGCCAGGCACGTAGATGTTGAGAGAGCAAAAACTGCAATAACGTTACTCTGCGGCATAATATAAAAATTGCCTTTGCCTGAGACAAAGACAAAAAGCTAAAATAGAAACCCTTCTATATAAGAGGAGAAAGAGTTGTGTCTTCTAAGGAATTTAATTACATATCTCTCGGTTTCTAGATTAAAGGTATTCAGTTGCAGAGCCTAGTGCATACCTTCTGATTCAACAGAAACATAGGTGCTCTCCAGACTACACAAACCCACACAAGCATGTTATTTGGCTACTCACAGAATAAAAAGATACACTAAAAATAGAATAATGGCATTAAAATAGATCTGGATAAAATCAAAAACAAGGAGAGTGCAGAATTACTGGCAAAATAAAAAATTACTGAAAGTAAGTTTTGTAGAAATATAGGTGTATGCTCCATTCTCAGACATTTCTACTTGTCCCATGTCAAAAATAGCATATGACTATAAAGATGCAAATTGGGTCACTGAATGAGTGCTTACTAAAGGATCTTTCCTTTGAAGAAAAAACTAGATGATTCAAAAGTTTTTTGGGTTTAGAAAAAAAGGCATTGAAATTACCATTAAACCAGATTACTGTAGATTATGTATTTTGGGGAGAGTGAAGATTCCCCCCCCCCCCTTTCAAAATCATAGAACTAAGTTCTAGTGATCCTCAGTGACAGGGCAATAACAGGCTATGCACAAACATATCTTCTCATTTCAGATTATTTTGCATGTATGGTTATGAATTTTAGCTTAAATAGTTAAAATCTGTTGTGACAAATTTAGAGTGAAAGCCAAATTTATCAGTTAGCGTTCACATGATGTTGAAATAACCATTATATTTGGGAGAGAGATCTCTCACTATCTGATGCTTGGGAGAGAAAATAAAGTAATTCTGCTTGTGAATTTTTTAGAAACATCTAGATCGGGGTGTCAAATTTGTGGCGTCACGTGATGTATCGGGACTTTTCCCCTTCGCTAAACCAGGTGGGGTGGGGCCAGCACATGACGCATCTGGCCTCCAGGCCACGAGTTTGACACTCCTAGTTTATTTATTTATTTGATTTGTCAGTTGCTTGCAAAATAATAGGTATAGGTATATACATAGTTATGAATACATGAAATGGATGCAAATAAGGAACAATAGGACAGGGACGGTAGGCACGTTGGTGCGCTTATGCATGCCCCCTACAGACCTCTTAGGAAAGGAGTGAGGTCAATAGTAGACAGTCTAAAGTTAAAATTTTTGGGGTTTGGGAAAGAAACCACAGAGTCAGGTAGAGTATTCCAGACATTGACCACTCTGTTGCTGAAGTCGTATTTCCTGCAATCAGGTTTGGTGTGGTTTACCTTGAGTTTGTATCTATTGTGTGCTCTTGTATTGTTATGGTTGAAGCTGAAGTATTCATTGACAGGTAGGACATTGCAATGTATGATTTTATATACTATACTTAGATTGGACCGAAGGTGGCGTAGTTCTAGGTTGTCTAGGTCTAGAATTTCAAGTCTGGTGCATAAGGTATTCTGCAACGAATAGAGGAGTGGAGAACTCTTCTAGTGAAATATTGCTGGTCTTTCTCAGCTCATTTTAGATAGTGACTTTGGGAAACATACTTGTTTAGATGCATCAATTGGGATTCTTGATATTATATATCTTAGCATAGAAAAATGACAGACGTATTAGGGATTGTTAACCTCTAGACATCTTCTTTTTCAGAAATGAGCTCCCCTGTGTTTATAGGTCTTGTTCAAAGGAAAATATACACAAGACTGAAGCCTGAAAGTTTCAACTGCTGATGTGCTATTATTTTCACAACTATGTAATAGTCTCTTGAAATTTAGACAAAATAAATCACTATAGCTACCTAGGAAAATAAATTTTTTCAGAAGAAGCAAAGCTAAAAAGTTGAGGGGGGAAGGCTTATAGATTTCAATGCCATCTGCAACATAAACAAGATCAGGATGTGAATAGCACAAGGAAGAGAAACTCTGAAGTTGAGAAATTTGTCACTTGAAGAAGACTTCAGTGTTATTCTATTTTCGATAGTTCCGTTAACCCCTGAGATAAAAGAAACTTTGCACTTAGCTAAAAGTATTAGATTCCTAACTTTTGTGCTTGGTTTTAGAAAAGGCTCCAAAGCCGAGCTGAATAGTTCCTTCAAAGAAATCATTCTGATAATTAAAGTTGGATTTAAAAAATACAAGAGAAAAAAGGAGGTTTTGGCATTGCCTCCTACATGATTTCATATAATTTTTTTTAAGTTGTGATTGCTGATTTACCAATACAAATTAAATTTTTGCTAAGAAGAGCAGGTATATATCATTAGAATAAGTTTCTCAGTGCCCTCCCAACCCTGTGGCTATTTCTAATTCTTTAGATCTCTCTATCTCCTCTTTTTATCTGAAGCTTGTGAAATTTGTTAGGTTTTCAAGAGTGATAGGATAAAAGCCACTTTTTTGAGGATTTAAATCATTATCTCTCAGTCCTGGTGTTTCATTCCATGTTCTAAATATCTGACTTTTTTCTGGCATTATCAGCCAGTTGCATGTTAGCAATGACTTGAAAAAATAGTGTAAGACTGAAGTCCCATTTTAATCTGGTAAAATAGAAACCTATGCATAGGAGTACAAACCTATACACAGAGCTTCCTTCTGGGTGATTATTCTTAAATTTGTTGTCTAAATAGTATATTGCAATCCTTACAAACCTGGAACTTAGATGTAGGTATTACTGCTGAATAAAGTCACTTACTATTAGAGATTACTGCACACATTTGGAGTCACTTTTGTTAAAAATTACAGGATTTTGCCACTGCCAAATTCCTGGCAATCCAAAAATATGTCTTAAAGAGCTATTCTATTAAGCCTGCAGAAAGCAATTGGAGATAACTCTTGTGCACAATTCATTCTGGAGACATTGTGTTGATTAACACTTTGGGGGTATACAGATTTAAATCATAGTAATAGACACATTTTTCTCTTTATGTGCAAAAGAAGGGGAAAAATGGATAGAATACGAATCCAATGTTGGATCTCTGACTGATTAAAGTAGGGATGAGTAGGGTGGCTTCCAAATATGATATAATTGCATCTCCCATCATATCTCGCTAGTGGATGTATTGGGTTGAATTGCTAGAAATACTCAGAAAAAAAATGAGCACATGGTTTTTACTCATTACTGGACCAAGTGGACTCTGGTTAATTCTGAAAAGAACCCACATTATTAAGCAAATTGTGGTTAATTATAAGACAACAGTAATACATCAATAAAATTAGTATGGCTTAACAGTGAAAAATCCTAAATAGTTAGTGTGAAATTATGTAGATGAAGGTAGTTTAGTTGTTGATGACGATGATGATTTTAAATAGACTCTTTGGAATTATAGTCAATCTATTTCTTTGCTACAATGCAGCCCAATATCATTCAAAAATATTAGGTTATACATCCCATGACTCTAGTAGCCCAACCACTGGCTGAGAATTATACAATATCTCATCTTGTAGATATAATGCTGTGCATGTAAGTATCCATTAGATGGCACTGTTCCCATTTTTTGTTTTTTGTTTATTGTAGAATCCTACAATTCTTTAGATTGACAGAGTGCTCAAGAACATGTGACATTTGTCTGCAACACCTTAAAGCATCTGCTGTGTTTACATTACTCTGAATGCCAAAGCATCTTTTGGAAGCTAAATCCAATCTACCTTACAGCCCTATAAATTGCATTCCAACTGACTTCTCTAGGGTAAATTGAAGAAGAAACAGTACATGAATTAATTTGTCTGATACTCTTAACACAGTAAGGAAAAAAGATGTTATTGAATTGAATTAGGAATAAAATCAGAAAATTTAAGGGAATGATGAATCATTAAAGGGGACGGAATGAAGAAGGGAATAAAGAGCCAGAAATAAAAATCTGCAGAATAGCAATAGCACTTAGATTTATATACTGCTTCACAGTGCTTTACAGCCCTCTCTAAGCAGATTACAGAAGGAAATATTCCAGGGCATGGAGGTAATCTGAAGACTTTTGTTCTACATACATTGGATTGTTTTAAAATTCAAAATTCAGGGAAAGGAAATAGTTTAAAGGGAAAAATGAGATGCATCTTTATATATTTACTTGATTTTTATCCCAGCTTTACTTTATAAGTAATTTAGCTGGTAAACATACATAATTATCCTTCTTCCTCTTTTTTTCCTCCTGACAACAACAACCCTGTGGGGTAGGTGGGGTGGCCTGGGGTGAGTTGAGAGAGTGACTGGCCCAAAGTTGGCTTTCATTTTTAGGGAGGGGGTGGGAATAGATCTCACAGTCTCCTGGTTTGCAGGCCAGTTCCCTAGCCACTGGACCAAACCAGCCTAGATCAACATTTGCATGCTCCAGATTTTAAAATAATAATGCAGTTGTAATATTAGAATTATGAATAAAAAAACTAATGCAGGCAGGAAACAGCAATTTCTGGAATACTGTTTAGGTAGTAGAGAAAGATGATTGCAATAACCTCTTCCATTCTGATCTACTAAGTTTATTTTTTAACTTAGTAGTAATTGTCACTGCAGTAGTTGCTAAAAAAAAGAAAACTTAGAAGGATTAATAATAATAACTGCCGCATGTCTTATGAGAGACAGTAGTTGAATTTTTATATCCTGTGGATCTGAAGAGAGAATTTCTTCGCGGTGCATATTGGTTTTTCACCCTTTGAAAATAGGCATTATCACTATGGACCTGTGTGTGCTTTTTCAAATCCAAGTTTCATATTTTCAGTCTTAGGCTTTCCCCCAATCTTTGCCACCATCCTTTTGTGGGAGAAGGACAGATTAAAGATACTGACATAAGGAGCAGGCCCATAATGTTATAACAAGCATGTGTCAGATTGGGATGGATTGGAGGGAAAATATTGTGTATTGTTTGGAGAGTTTGTGGTTGGTTTAGCTGTCTTAAATCATTTCAGTGGCATCCATTCATCCATCTGTCCATCCCTCCATCTATCTTGATCTTTGCAGGCAGTGCCTCTGAATATTTGGAACCATGGGAGTAACTAGCCTGTGGCAGATCCTGGAACCTGTCAAGCAACATGTCCCTCTCTGCAGTCTTAAAGGAAAAACGTTAGCTGTTGATTTAAGTATCTGGGTGTGTGAAGCACAGGCAGTTAAGAAGATGGTGGGAGTAGTCACAAACCCACATCTTAGGTAAGTACAGTGCCTGTGCTAATAAATTGCTGATATATAATATATGACACATTACTTCTCTTGGGGGCTTTACAAAATAGAAAATATAAGGCAGAGTATAATTTCAGTCTGGGGAATAATGAATTCATTTCACTGTAAGAGGCCCTGAACAAAATTTTTGAGTGCTCATGGAAAAGAATTCTGAACCTGCTAATGCTCAGTTAGCCTGGACTTGGGCCTTCTCTGCAAATGCTGGTAGGATGTGTGGTAGGCAATGTGACTAAATAAGAGCCATAAAGTACCTCATACCATCTTCCAATAATTTTGTCAGGCTCATGTCATTGATACCTTTATCTTTTCAATTGTTTTCTAATTCAAATAACTATTTTGAGGGATGGGAGCCAAGAATACATGGAGTTTCCTTATATTGATAGGTTTGGAGAAAATGTGAGGCATGGAAATACATTGATTATTTATTGAAATCTAAGATGAGAAATATAAGATAATGCTATTTAACTTCACTCTCTTACTGCAGGAATCTTTACTGCCGTGTCTCTTCTTTAACACTAATGGGGATCCATCTGGTGTTGGTCACGGAGGGTGACCTCCCCAAACTGAAAAGCAGCACGGTGCAGAAGAGAATAGAAGCTCGCTTTGGGCCATTGAGAAAGCCTAAGATCACCAAAAAAGGGAGATCCCGTTTCAAATCTATTTTGAAAGAGGCAAGTTATCACAGTGGTTATATTTACAGGATACTGAATACTGGAAGTATCAGATTCATACAGTAGGAGGCATCCATATTTAATATGTTTTATTGAACCAATGCTAATTTTTGCAGACTTTATATTGCTTGAGAGCAATTCGGTTAGATTAATTGGGCATATGCTGCTCTCCTGCCCATTTCATCAAGCCTAGTGGCTTATATTTCAGTAGGTTTTGAAACCTGAAGTTCTCTGCTTGTCCTTGATTTTCTTTGGCTGCAATGGTTGCTGGTTTTATATTTAATGTGTAAGCAGAATGTTCAGATTACCTCAGGAGGACTTGGGGGAGTATATCTTCACATTTTAGATTTATTTATTTATCAAAGTTATACACCATCTTCTTACTGCATAAGTCACTCTCTACCTTGTAAGTGTACAGAATACAGATAGTTCTCGACTTACAACAGTTCGCTTAGCGACCGTTTAAAGTTACAGAGGCACTGAAAAATGTGGCTTAGGACCATTTCTCGCACTTAGGACTGTTGCAGCATCCCCAAGGTCACGTGAATTCCATCGGGGTTCTTGCCAACTGACACATATTTATGACAGATGCAGTGTCCCAGGGACATTGCAACCTTCTGACAAGCAAAGTCAATGAGGAAGCTACATTCGCTTAACAACTGTGTTACTAATTTAACAAGTACAGCGACTCGCTGAACAAATGTGGCAAGAAAAATCATCAAATGGGGCAAAACTCACTTAACAAATTTCTCTCTTAGCAACATAAATTTTGGGCTCTATTGTGGTGGACTATCAGTACAGCCTGTTCCAATCTTAATGCATCTTGCCACCAAAATTTGTCAAGGAACCATACCAATGTGGTCTTGGCTACCTCAAATGTTTTTAGAGAAGGAGCAGAAGAGCAACCATCAGTTGTTCACCCCAATGGTATTTCTCATTGCTTCCTCCATTGGGATTTTTTCCTGTTTCAGTGCCTTGAACTGCTGGAGTGCTTGGGAATCCCATGGATTCAAGCAGCTGGAGAAGCAGAGGCAATGTGCGCTTACCTGAATGCAAATGGCTACGTGGATGGGTGCATCACCAATGACGGAGATATCTTCCTTTACGGTGCTCAAACAGTGTACAGAAATTTTACCATGAACATCAAGGTAATTTACTGGGCTTTATTTTTTATATGCGCTACTTTTTTTAAAAGTGTATTTTTTATTTTTAAATAAGCAATAGGCATTTTGAAAGAGAAAAGCAAGAAAAGGGAAGTAATAAGCGGGTGGGGAATACAAAGAAGAAAGAGGAGAAAGAAGGAATAGAAAAAAAGGAAAGGAAAATAAAATAAAAAGGCATAAAGAAGTGGCTTTCAATCTTCTTAATGGCTGTTTCAAATACATTTGTGTTTTACCCACTCTAAGATTACAGCATAACTTTTTCTTTCCATAATAGACACATTCTAATCAAACCCATGAATCACAAAATCATTTTTTTCTTTTTACAGCAAAAAATCCATAAGGGGTTTCCAGTCACCAATAAATTAAGTTATTGGCCTTTCTCTAATTAAATAAGTCTATCTTGCTATTTTGTTTTTTAAAAAATAATAATTTGGATCTCTGATAGCTTTTGTCTCTCTCACTCAGAAAAATATTTTCACCTCACTCTCATGCCACCTTTGTTTACTCTTTGTGACTATAATATGAAATACTCTTGGGAATTTGTTTTTAACTCAGTAGGACTGAATTTTGAATAGACGTATTTGTATGCCTTTTCTGTGCTCTGGGGAAGAAGGATTGTGAAATGCTCAGCTTGTTCATCCTAGATTGTTGGAATGGATCACCTCCTCTGTACAGATACCATGATGTCTGCAAATCATGGTTTGACAAGATACAGTTTTCCTTAGAGCAAGTACCATATTTTCAAACTTATTCAATAATGTTTGTGGTATTGCTAGTAAAGATATGAAAAATGATGAAGTATTAAGAGGGAGTGTCACTAACGTTCTCTATTCTGCACAGGACCCACATGTTGACTGCTACTTGATATCTGATATTGAAGAGAAATTAGGCTGCAGCCGAGAATCTCTGATCGGATTAGCAATTCTGCTTGGCTGTGATTATCTTCCTAAGGTAACGAAATAATCAGTTTAGATCAGGAGTGTGAAACTCAAGGCCAGATCTGGCCTGCAGGGTGCTTAGATCTGGCCTGCAGGGCCACCCTGGAAACAGTGAAAGACTGGCCTGCAGTGCCCCTGCCAGTGAAAATGGAGCTCAGGAGAGCCCTCCTGAGCTCCGTTTTTGCTGGCAGAGGGTTGCAGGAGGCCATCGCAGCTGGAAATGGATCTGGCTCAAGAGCCTGTTTTCGCTGGCAGGCACAGGCACCCTCGACACGAGTGACATCGAACAGGCCGTGGCCTCGAACTCCCTGAGGTCAAACACAACCCTGATGCGGCCCTCAATGAAATCAAGTTTGACACTCCTGGGATAATGGATGGATGGATGGATGGATGGATGGATAGATAGATAGATAGATAGATAGATAGATAGATAGATAGATAGATAGATAATAGATAGATAGATAGATAGATAGATAGATAGATAGATAGATAGATAGATAGACAGAGACAAAAAGACAAAGACAGAAAGACATAGATTATAAAACTTATTGGCATCATTATTTATTTAAAATATTTAGATAGACACCTAACTTATATCATACTCTTGGCAGTTTCCAGCCAACAATAAAAACAGTATCAATAAAACACATAATTAAAAACATAAACACAAACCAAAAATCATTAAGAAGAGGTTCTAGGATTATATTACTCTATTTCATTAAACATTTTCTTATACAAGTTTCCTATACAATGGATTTATTTTTTTTCCGTCATGTTTTTTTCATGCCAAAGGATACTTGCTTGAAAGTGATTCTATACTCAGGAAGGAGGAATGACTGGCTCTGAGACCTTCTCTCACCACAAACCAAGAAGCTCAGTGTCTTTGTGGAAGAAATTAGGTTTCGGCAAAGCTTCCTGCTGGATTCTGTCTGGGTTTTCTTCAGTGTGAAGTGATCTTTTAACCCTAATAATTATGCTCTGCTTTTTCAGAGGAAAGAAAGGAATTGACAGCCTTTCCAGTACAGGTAGTCTTCAATTTAACAACAGTTCATTTAGTGATCATTTAAAGTTACAATGGCACTGAAAAATGTGATTTATGACAATTTTTCACAGCCCATGATCACGTGATCAAAATTCAGATGCTTGGCAACTGGCTCCTACTTATGACCATTGCTGTTTCCCAAGGCCATGTGGTCACCTTTTATAACCTGACAAGCAAAGTCAATGGGGAAGCCAGGTTCACTTAGCAACTAGGTTACTAACTTGTCAACTGCAATGATTCAGTTAACAACTGTGGCAAGAAAGGTCATGGAATGGTTGTGCAAAACTCAATTAACAGATGTCTCACTTAACAACAGAAATTTTGGGCTCAATTATAGTCGTAAGTCAAGGACTACCCATATGTATTTTTGTCAAGTTGACACAGCTGTTTCAGTTACATTTTTTAGGACTTAGCTACCAGCTGTTTGTTTCAAAATATCTTTGCCCTCCCTTTACCCTAGGCCAATTTGGTTTAGGTCTCTTAGCAATCCCAGAAGAGTGCACCAATTTAAAACTGTTTCAGCAACACACTCGTCTACATAACAGATTACATAAGAGTATAAATACGAATATTTCTGGCTATAATTCTTTGCACATTCTGTTTTAAAAGGCATCTCAAAGGCATCTTTAACCCTGTCAAAGTGTAACTGATGGCACTGCTTGTGGCAATATATCATTCTTATATTGGTGTGCTTTTGTGGGACAGTATTTGCTTTCCCCTTGAATGTCTTGTCTTATTTTTGCCTATTTGCCCTTTATTCTTTTAAGTTTCTCTAGAGCTAGGACTCATTGCCTTTCAAACTGAACTGCTTTACAGAGTTTTCTTTTTGTGTGTGTGAACATAACATGAGAGCTAAGCCACATAAGCAAGAGGTGGTGCCGTTACAAGATTGTTGGACTGCAACTTCTATTAATCCCACAGCATTAGTCATGCTGACTATGAAATATTATTTCAGCAGTATGTAAATGAAGGCAACATGCTGGCTACATCTGAGCCATCCTGAGCTCATGGAAGGATATGTGTGGTAGAAGTACGTTAAATAAATAGGGTGCCACTATATTTGCAAAGCACTCTCCAATGGTACTGATATCTTGCAATCAAACTCAACTGCAATTAATATTCTTTAACATAATTTTTTAGCTAGTCTATGTTTTATTTATTTGGTGACATTCATTACTACATTTATCTAAACTATCAAAATACTTCTTCTCTTTGTTCTCAAAGGGAGTTCCTGGAGTAGGAAAAGAACAGGCTTTAAAGTTGATCAAAACTTTGAAAGGACAGAGTTTACTGCAAAGGTATGTTATTTTTAAACTGTGTTTCATATTTTTTCCTTTCTCTTTCAGGGAGCAAATTCCTCACACTATTCAGAGTTATAATGTGCAAACATATATGCATTGTATATAGAGATGTGATTATTTTTCAGTGCTATACATTCATCACCGTTTCAATATTGCTTTAGATTTGAGTCCTGGAAAGACCATTTCCAATTGGGTGAAGTCTCAGTCTCGATAGCTAAAAAACCACTTCACTGTTCTGTGTGCCATCATCCAGGTGAGCCAATTCAGAAAATAGATTCCGTGTATTGAAGTCTCCCTTTGAATTGAGCACCCTGATGTGTAAAGACTTATCATGATGATGAGCTGTAATCACCATCTCCTGTCTGTTGAAAATAAAACAATTGCAGCCCCTGGTCAAAGCAATTCCATGTGGTAGAATTGATTTGGACTTTATATACTGTCAGATGCTGCAGCAAACTGTTGGGCTCCTGCATAATCAACAATAAGCTACAGTTTTATGCCTGTTGTCATACGGTAGAATTATGAATTAACAAGACTCGTAATGCTAAAATGGTATGGAACTATAAAACTAAACTTCTAGTTACCTTTGGATAAGTGATTCTCTTCTCTCATTTGACAATCCAACTCAGAGCAAGCACAAATCAGATTCAGGTAAAAGAATAAAATTCTGTTTCTCTCAGACTAGAAAAGGAAATATATTATCCAGATGCATTGAAAAAGTTATGTGCAGAGGCTTCAAAGAGTACAAAACAGCAGATTAGATTTATGTTACAAAAAGTTTCCTGAGTTGATAACATTCAGATACTTTGGCAGAAAAAATAAAATTTCTCTTTAACTTTGTATCTGAATTATTAGATTTTTCACACCACTCTGAGCCATTATCTGCTTAATAGTAATTTGCTGAATCTTATGTATGAAATAATAACTCATTGCTAAACCATATGTTTAAATGAAGTGCATGTGTATTTATTTGAATACTTTGATAAGTATGGTAAGGCTCTTACTTCAGAAAGCATAGGAACTCAGAACAATGACCAATACAACCCTTTTATTTTAAATATACTTGTTAATAAAATTAGTATTGTATTGTGTCATATAGTCCATATGCCACCTCAAAAAGATGATTGTTCATTAGCAACTATTTCAAAAGTCCTGGGAGACTAAATGCCCTAGCCTAAAGCATGATTTACCAGCCACAGTAGCTAAGTTCAACAGCGTCTAAGCCCAAACCAAGCAAGCCATTATGTGAACCCACTTGAACATTAACTTGAAAAGTTTTAACTTGACCAGTAACATTTTGTCCCCATAAACAGTGTAGTATAGCGTTATTAGACTAAGAGTAGGTGACCAATGTGTAAGCTACCTTCAGCCAAGGAAAGTCACCGAGTGCCTTTTCCTCAACCTCACCTACCTCATAGAAAAGTTATTGCAGGGGGGAAAGGAGGAGGAAGCACTACATAACACCCTAAATCAAAATGGATTGTAGGTCAAATAAATAAATTTCTCATCATTTCTTTTGCTTCAACAAGGAAAGGTGCACTTCATTTTTGCCATTTCTGCCATTATTCATACATTATATACATTATACGTAGATTACATATAAAAAAATGGGACAGATTTGTCTTTTAAGAAAAATATTTAGCCTGTAATCCTCTTCCTTTTTTCTTGTAGGTTCTTATAAAGATCATGAGGACATGGGATGTCATATCTGTGGTAGTGCGGGATATTGTGAGCCCCTGGATACTAACTACTGCTGCCCCTGTGACTGGCACTCTTCTGAGTCAGAGCAGCAAAAGAGCTTAGTGGAGGAAGGTGTTAAAAAGTAGGTGTATTTTCATATAATTTGCTCTGAATTGCTTCAAAAAGACCTCTGTGACATTCATAGATCTGAGATGTGTATATTTCATTTACAGAAAAGCCAAGGCATGTGAAGGTTTTCCCTTTCCTGAGGTAACTTTACAAGTCATGCATGCATGCATGCATAAATAGAATCATTTAAACCTTTAACTATCTCCCTCAAGTATCTTATTCTATAAATGAGATAAATAATAAATGCCTTGTTTTTTTAACTTTGCTAAGGTTATCCACGAATATCTCATCAGCAAAGACAAACCAGTGAAATTAAGTGGGTGCCAAAGGCCAAATTTATTATCTTTTCAAGTAAGTATTAAGACACGATACCTTGCACGCTAAAATGTTCTCAATGTTGAATACAGTTTAGTCCATTAAGACCATCCTTCTCTTCGTAAAGGGAAGCAAATTAAAACATTCCCAAGAGATGGTTGTACAACCTCTGCTTTAAGACATACAATGAAGGGGAGCCGATCCCTTTCCGGGAAATTGCTTTCAGTGTAGAACTGCATGCTGTTCTACCACATAAACAAGCAGGGATGTAAGTGCTTTAGTTTGTGCTGATGGAATTATACTGAGATATGTCAATATCCCCAGTTCAGGTAAATAACCAGATACGACATTTGTAGGTCTTATTCCAAGATCAGTAGGTTGGAGTAGGTGTCCCAGAACTTAGTGTGATTTCTTTGACTACTTTCTTAATGTCAACAGTTGAAAGTCTGTGTACATATGTTATGTATTCTTTTATTTAAACACTTTATATGGCTACATGTCTTTGGAGATTCTCAGTTATCCAGGTCATGGTTGTCCCAAAGGTGCTTCTTGGATGAGAAGCGAAATATCTTCAAAGACAAACCAGAAAGTCCAGTTGCCTCTTGAAAAAGCATCTTTGAGAACACGCTTCAGTGGATTTTGCAATCTGGTTGTCCTCATACAGCTCTCTTGGTTTCCCCTGCTTTATAGTTATGTCTACTTGGTTTGGAAATTACTTTAAGGTGACTGTTCTGTCCTTGTGACATTTTTAAAAAGTTCGTGACATTTCAAACTAAATGTGTCAAGTCTTCAGGGAGAATCAGTGCTGCTGCTGTTCAGTAGATCTATTTCCATCTGTGTTGTATTTGTGATTTCCCAACATGTTTCAAACAGAGGTTTGCTGTCAAGAAAATGAACTGGACCGAGCAGTACGCCTGTGAGAAATTGTGTAGCCTTCTGACTTACTATGACATGAACAGAAGGAAGTCTGGCCATACTGATCCAAAGCAGCTGCAGGCCCTGCGGTAACTCAATTTATAATTTAATTAGAATTCACCCTTTGTTTTGTTTTATATCTGGGAGTGGAAAATATTTTTTGTTCTGTGCCTCTACTCCTGATTCTGCATTTTTTCATTTTTGAAGAAAATGGCCTGCATACCGCATAGTGTTTTCAGGACCAAATATTAAAAATTAGAAGGAATTATTTAGGCTATCAACCTGCTGATCAGAGCAGGAGTCCAAATGAAAGCACCTTGACAGATGTCTGTTTAACTGTGCTTTGAACACAGCCAGTGAGGTAATTAGTTCTTTAATTAGTTCCTAAAGCCTCCTCTTCCTGTGTTGGTTAGTCCAGGAATGCCACCAGTGGAGTTAACGTTTTGTTGATGTAGCTAGGACTCCCTGGTGTGTCTGTTGAAATGCATTACATAGATTCAAGGGGGGGAAAAATTCCACGATTCAAAACAGCATTTGAAACTGCTGAAGGTTCCAGTTCAAAGATTAGAAATTCTATAGTATCAACATGAGTTTTGGATTTTGGCCCATTTTTCAAAAGACTGCTAAAGAACAGCAAGATAAAGGCTGCTGTCCACAATGATCACAAGAGCGAGATATATTGAGCAGGAAAATTCTAGGGGAACCTTGAAGAAGCCTTTCATGTAGCACTAGCACTAGCACTTAAGCTTATGTACTGCTTCATGGTGCTTTACAGCAGTCTCTGAGCAATTTACAAATGTCAGCATATTTCCCCCAACAATTTGGGTCCTCATTTTACTGACCTCAGAAAGATGGGAGGCCAAGTCTACCTTGAACCAGTGAGAATCAAACTGCTGGCAGTTGGCAGAATCAGCCTGCAATACTGCATTCTAACCATTGTGCCACCAAGACTTTATCTGTGTAAGGAAATTTAGAGCGCAACTCATATTTATCTTGCTCGGCCATGTGAACTAACTTAAATGATCATCCTGAAAGTGTAGGTTGTGGCTATCATCCATTGCCTATGGAACATTGGTCTGAGGTACTCTTAAGTGACATTTACGGAACGTGGAAGGAAATACGAGTTAATGGTAGCCAGGTTTTAAGTTATCAATGCTGAATAATGCAAAGATAATAATTGCATTGTCTCCCTGTTTCTAGGGGCATTCTAAGCAAGCCTGGTGTGTGGAAATCTCTTCTCTATGATGCTCTCTCATGCTTGTTGACACACATTGCTACAACTGTATAGTCATCATGATTATGAGAGAGCTATAGCTGATTAGGAGACACAGAGAAAGGGTACATGGTTTCCTCACACAATTGTGCAGAACTCCAACTCATGGGCATAGCTACAGAATGGTAAAGAACCATGGAATCAGCCCTTATCTACAGGATGGTCAAACATGGTAGCTCCTTAAATGCCTGATTTCATTTTTGCACATCGTCTTTAAAAATATTAGGACTTTAACTTTTGTTTCTACAGGGTAATCAAGACACGGATTAGAAATGGAATTCCCTGTTTTGAAATTGCATGGCAAAAGCCAGGTTAGTACTCATTGCTGGGCATACCAGAAGGGTACATTCCAGTACAATTTAAAACTGGAGTAAGAAACCTCTTAAAAGGTGGGCATGTTGAGAAATAGAAATATAATACTTCTTCATGTATAGTACAGGTAGTCCTCAACTTACAATAGTTTGTTTAGTGACCATTCAAAGTTACAACAGCACTGAAAAATGTGATTTATGGCCATTTTTCACACTAACAACTGTTGCAGCATCCCCACAATCAGGTCGTCAGAATTTGGATGCTTGGCAACTGGTACATATTTATGATTGCAGAGTCCCTGAGTCATGTGATCCTCTTTTGCAACCTTCTGATAAGCAAAGTCAATGGGGAATCCAGATTTACTTAATCATCACGTTACTAATTTAACAACTGCAATGATTCACTTAACTGTATCGAGAAAGATCGTAAAACGGGGCAAAACTCATTTAACAAATGCTTCATTTGGCAATATAAATTTTGGGCTCAACTGTGGTCATAAGTGAAGGGTTACTTGTACAGCCTATGCACAAACATATCTTCTCATTTCAGATTATTTTGCATGTGTTGTGGATATTAATTTAAATAGTTAAAATCTTTTGTAAAAAATTTACAGGGAAAGACAAATTTATCAGTTAGCATTCAATATGACACTGAAATGGAACCATTGTGCTTGGGAGAGTTATCTCTCGCTATCAGATGCTTGGGGAGAAGATGAAGCCATTTTTCTTCACCAACAGCTTGTGAAGATGGATTGGGCTGAAAGAGAAAGACTTGGCCCAAAGTCACCAATAAAGGTTTTCAGTTTTTGTGCTCTTAACATTAGTCCAACCAGAGCCAATTTGGTGTTGTGCAGGGCTGTCAAACTCATGGCCCATGGGCCAAGATGCTTCACACGCTGGCTACGCCCATGCCCAGTTTAGTGAAGGGGGGAAGTCGCAATATGTCATGTGACACCACGAGTTTGACACCACTGGTCTAATGGTTAAGGCACCAGGCTAGGAAGCAGGAATCTGTGAGTTCACATCCTGCCTTAGCCATGAAAGCCAACCGTGTGACTTTGGGCGGGTCACTCACTCTCAGCATAACTCACTTCAAAGGGCTTTTATTGTGGGGAAAACAGGAGGAGGAAAATGTGTTTTTTATATGTTCACCACCTTGAGTTCTTTGTAAAAATAATAAAGCTGGGATACAAAGAAACAAATATAGGATGCCTGTTTAACAATGTGTAAATATTAAATTAAATGAAACTATAATAGAAATAAAAACACAATAATATCAACATTGGATTTGGGAGTCTTTTTTCTCCATAAAATTACTGCTTTGAAATTAAATTCACACAGTCATTCTGGTTTTGCCCCTTTCTTGGTACAGGTTTCTGTAGCCTAGTAACCCGGGTTGACTTCTGACTAACTTTAGATAGAACTGGGAATTTTTCCTTCTAAAATTCTTGAGACCATATGCCAGCTGACCATGAATGACCGATCTGACTTTTTATATGTAAATGTTTTATGCAGAATGGAAAAAGACAGCATTTAAAATAAGAATTTCTTTTTCTCACTTTTCAGGCATATATTGCGTGCCCTCTACATTGTACAGTTACATTATAATTTCTCATAAGGCGAAATCAGTTTTCCATCGTGTTATAGGTAGGGGTGCACAAATATGGTTGTTTGAAGAATTTGTCAAAAAGAAGGGGCAGATATTTGTGGATTGCATGCAAATTAAGGAGGGTCTACAACAAGGGTTAGACATGGGAGCCTCAGCTGTAGGTTCTGTAGGGTACAGATTCCAATCCAAAGAAAGAGTTATATGTTCCTTTTTCTAAAGGAGTGCACATGAAAATTGTAATTAAGGGAATCATCTGTAGTTACCTAGTAAAAGTATATTTCTCTGCCTCTGCTTCATTGTTCCAGATCATTACTGTGCTACAACTGAAGATCAGCCAGCCCATCCCTTTCTAATAACAATAGAAGAGTCAATGCTATTTGAGGCTGCCTATCCTGAAGTGGTTGCTTTGTATCAAATGGAGAGGTTGAAAATTGGCCAAGCAAAAAGGAAAAGTAAGCTGAAAACTTTGCATGTTTTGTTTTATTATGTTTCATATCTTAAATAGTCACCGTATGCTTGTCAAATGGCCAGTTGTTCTATAGAATTTTCTGCACGCAAATTAGATTTAAATGGAAGCCATTTAGTTTACCCACTTCTCCCACAATTACCTGATTACAAAATCAAAAACACAGTGCTTTTTTAACTTCGTATCTCATTTTTTTTAAAGATTGTTTTTAACAAGATGTTCTTAACATATTTTTTTTATTGTTGTTGTTGCCTTAGGTAAGAAGAAAAGTAAAGTGAAAGAAGGCTCAGCAGGGACCAGTGAAGATACTTTTTCTGACCTGAACTTGCAACCTGCATGTGAAAACATTCTCAGCCAAATTTCAAAATCTGATTTGCCTGTTTTTGATCTGCAAGAATTTCCCAAAAAGAGCTGTGAATCTCTGTGTTTTTCAGACTCTGCAGATTTTTCTACTGCGTTAGGAAAGCCAAGCAACTTCTTTCTTGCTTCACAAAACTCAGAAAATGAATATAAACCTTCTAATTCTTTAATCTCACAAACAAACTTATTTGCTAAGGAGCCTGTGGCTTCTTCTGCAAATACTGATCTGCAGCTAAGTGGCATTGACTGGGAAGGGACCTCCTTCAGCATTTCTCCAAGAAATGTTAATTTTCCTTGGTATTCAGAATCTGAGTCTTCCTTAAGTCAGTGCTCTCCACCACACAGTAAAGCAACCAATATCCTCACGCAGCATGCAGATTCTGCAGAACACGATCCCCATCTAATCACTGGTGTAGATTACTCTGTTTCAAACACAGGCTTTCCAAAAGAGAAGAATGATTTGTCTTTAAAAGATCGAACCACTAGGGAATGTTTGGAAGCTTTCCCCAACGCTAAAAATGTGCCTTTGTTAAACTCCGTACAATTGCAAGAACCAATAAAGAGAACTTCTAGCCCTGGAGGGGAATTTTCATCTCTTCCTGACAGCATTCAAGAAATTGAAAATGTGATGTTACTAGAAAAACATCTGCGGGGGCTAAGCTTAGAAAACTATAAAGAAGATCTCCAAAGTTATAACCCACAAACTGCAGCAAATAAAGTCAAGGATTCAGGAAGTTCTTTGAGGCTGTGCACTGAAAAGCTAAAAGTGAGCCACTTAGAAAACAAACAGCAAATTTTGCCCTTTAGGCCAAATCAAGTCCTAGATAACTCTCAAATAGGGGGGAAATCTGTGCTGAGAAACATGAAAAGCTCACTTAAGAAGAGTGTGTGCCAAAATAGTTATCCTGCTGAGGGCAGTGACAGTGAAAATGTGGAGGGGAGGTGGAAGGGTCATAAGATCTCAAAACAGCAAATAAAGAGTCATGCAGTTCAGCTGAAGGATAAGTGCAGTGGCAAAAGGAACAACAAGAAATTGGCATTTGAGATTCAGCCAGAACCAAAAGAGAAAGTTGAGAATGGTCTTAAATTACTCAACATAGATTTATCCACAGAAGAACATCTGCTTCTACCTCTCTCCAAGTCTCCAAGCCTCTCCAAATGTGGAGATGATCCTTGTCTTCAGGAGACCAGAAGTGATTTGAATATATGGCTTGAGAGTCCATTGCCTCTGTCTGAAAGGCTGAAGCACAGATTGAAGAACAGTTGAGAATTTCTTGTTCCCTTCTCTCTGATGTCTTCATCTGGAAATATCTCAAATGTCTTGATAGGTTTTAAATGTCTTCTAAATTTAATAAGTTCCATAACTGTGAGTAGTAGAAGATTGAAAGAAGCGTCTGAGGTGAAATGACTCGCAAATTCTTCAAGCAACTTTTCTGTAGTGACGTGTTCTAATTTTGACTAACAGACCTGCTGTGAGTTGGGCTGAATTTTTCCTAAATAATTTGCTTGAGTGGTTGCATCAATCATATCACAATAGCATGAACTCAAGAATAAATACATAATAATGTTAGGTTTTTTGCAGAGTATAAAATATGTAACGACTTACTGATCAATGGCAGTGGCAAAGCTACTGACATTTTTACACAAAAATTGGTGTTACTGTAGTATATGTTTTTATATATTTGCTGCAGATTTTCAGGTCCAAATTAAATAATGTTCTACATCCAATCTTGGAGTCAATCCCTACATATGCAACATAGTTAAATACCAGAATCATAAAGCGGTTAAAAAAATCAATTTAGAACTGGCCTATAAGATACCTTTAGAATTAGAAATCTAATTTATCAGAGAGGACTGCTTCAATCTAGTACTTTATCTGCTCTTTGTTTTCTCCTTTGACCAATTTTCTAACTTGGGATCATATGTCTTAGAATAATAATGACTTTCATTTGTAACTATATATAATTTGGTTTTTAAATAGATTTTCATATAGACTTTTTTTAAAAAAAATACAATGCTTTTCAATAATAGTAGTTTAAATTTTAATAATTAGACACAAATACTTTGCAACAATATTTATGTAATGGCTAAAGTTAAGGGGAGTACAGACTTTTAAAATATGGTATTTGTAACATTAGTGATTTTCTCTGATTTCAGATATTGTATTATTTCTAATCTTGCTTAGATCAAATTTTTGTCTTTTGTAGATAAGCTCTGTATTTACTGGTAAAATGGATACTTTCCATGCCAAAAGTACCAATTTCAAATTATGGCTTTTTACTTCAGGCTGGAATGATCCCCAATGGCAGTTCTGGATACCTATTGTTGGTCAAGATACAGCACTTGAGCAAACAGTCTTGGCACAATGCAACTCCTAATAGTGGTGGTGATCAGATCAAGGTGCAAATTGTATCAATTTTCTAAGATATAAAATTGAAAGAAATGCATCTTGTTTGGTGATTGTTGTTGATTCATGAAAAGGGTGAAAACATTAATTAATTCACAGGGTTGTTTTTTGCAATGGAATTGGAGGTGTAAGTGACATTCTAATGTACATATTTTTATCTTTCACAATATATGGTCACAAATTATTAAAAAGATGCAGAATCTGATTTCACATGTTGTATTGTGTCATCACCTAATTTGTCTGATTTATGTATAGTTTAACATGTGATTGTAGCCATTGTAAGTGTTCTACAAGTCATGGTTAAGACAAATCATGGCTAAAATGTGACAATCCTAGTCAATTTGCAAAATTATTTGAATTTCTACTTACTTCAGTAGAACAACTGAAAATATTCTCCTGAATTCTTTCGCACTAAAACCATGAGAGAAAAAGTACTCAAGTATAGCTGAATTATGTCCCAGGTTCATAAAATTAATTCTAAATTCATAAGGATTTTTCTAAAATAATGCAAGTGTAGCCCTGCAATATGACATGGCATAGTTCAGGAATCTACTCCCTTGCTGTGTGAAACAAGGCCATTGGAAAAAATAACTAGTTTTCTATTTAGTTGTGACCTAAGTGTTGGCCTGAAGTGGGAAGAAAAATTAAAAAAAATTGTTCCCTCTGCTTATCCTATAGGCTGGCAAATTGCAGTGATACAGCAATGCAGAAGTCAGTATATCCCCTTTTTAATGTTTATTTTCCTTCATAGAACATTTTCTGTTTGCATCCATTCTTGCCATATTGTATGGAATTCTTCCTCTTAACATTACAAATGTTATATACACTGTTAGAAATCAAGTGCTACTTAACATTCTTAGAAAGTGTAGTTGTGTAAATGTACTGTATCTAAGTCTTTGGGTTTATTTTTTAAAGAAACTGGCTAGAAACTAGAAGATCAGGAGTTCTAGTTCTGCCTGAGATCCAAAGCCACCTCTCTCTCAGTCCTAGGAAGGAGAAAAGGACAAACTGTTTCCACAAACATTACCAAGAAAACTTCAGGAGCTTGTCTAGGCAAGCACAACACTGAGGTATAGCACATTTCTTTTTGCTTTGTTTTCCATAGCTTATCATATTGGCAAAAGATCCAACTTAATGTGTTTAAGTGTTTTTATTGCCAAAATTTTATAACAGGACCATAAATGCCTTGCATCAAAGAAACACAACTCAAAAAACACACTGCTCATGAGCCTGTTTAGATAAAAGAGTTAAAGTAGCATTGATGTTGTCATTTGTATCTCAGACAGGGCAACCTTGTAATAAGCATATTATCGAGATGTCCGAAAAGGTTTGATTTTTGTGGTCTAGAACAGAGGTCGTCAATGTTTTGGACTTCAGGGACCACCAAACTCATAATTTTAAATCCTACAGACCAGAGACCCTGGGAAAATCCCAAAAAAAGTCTGCCGGAAAATTCCTCACCCCATTTTCATCCCAATTGATCATTCTTTATTTGGGATCGCAGGATACCAATTCCAGCTCCATTCTTGGGGAGAGAAAGAGAGACTTTTGGCTTCATGCAAGGAAAGAAGCAGAAGTCTTTCCTCCAAACTCCGCCAGAAATGAATCTTTGTGACTTGTTGCGCTGGTACAGACTCTCATAGCAGGATGCCTTGCACGGTCCCAAAGACTCATTTCTGGCAGAGTTTGGGGGACAGAAAGAAAGACTGCTTTCCTTGTGTTCAGCCAAAAGCAGAAGAAGCAAGAAGCGGAAAGAAGCAGCCCGTTGGCCAGGCCAGGTGTGTGGGGTGAGTGGGGCAACTTCCCCCCACCTGCCTTTCTCCCCCTCCCCTCACTTCTTCATGTTGTTAGCAATGCAAGTGATGCAAGCCTTGTGTTCCCATGGGCCATATGAGCAGCACAGCTTTGTGTTCCCACACAGCCTGGATTAATTGCTTTGGGGGTGACATTTCTCTGCGGACCACCAAAATTTCTCATGGACCACCAGTGGTCCCCAGCCCACTGGTTGGCAATCACTGGTCTAGAAATCTCTTTCTATGATGGGATTCTTGGAATTAGAAAATATATTTAGAATGCTGATAACATTTTGGAACATCACCTTGGGATGAAGCCCCATAAAAATCAATGGATTTTAGTGTCTGAACATAAATATGACTATGAATTTTCATTAAAACAATTAGCCTAAGACTGTAATATTGTTTTGAGTTCAAGTAATAATTTCATGAGGAATACAAGACTCCCTTAAAAAAAAAAAGAATGTTATTTTTAAATTGGAAAGATTAATATGAATAAACCCCATGTCATTCCAACCATTTCTCTAGGCTAAATGCGCACAGCCAAATATTTATCAATAAAGCAAGAGGCAAATGTAGATCTCATCAATCTGTCAAGATGTTAGCAGCGCACATTAGACTGCAAAATATTTTCCAGTGATTACTGTTATTCAAATTATTAAAATATATCTTTTAAAAAAAGAATTTTCCACATATCTTTCAAGTAAAGCTCTATCAGTTGTCTTAAATTGCAAACAGTTGGCTCAGCTCTGTATTTGAATATGTTACACCTTCCATATTCCTTAGCAATTCATAACTGTATTAGGTAAAGTTAAATATATGCTAAATAGCATCTCATTCTTTGTAATTGTATACATTATAAATATTGTTGTGCACCTTTTTATTCAAAACAGAAAACTTTGCAGAAGAATTAATCTTAGAAAGCAGGAGATCAAAATAACAAATATTTTCTTAACATGCCAAGAAAACTTCTCAATGAATTTCTTAACCTAGTTTAACTCAGGGTTTGTTTGGTTTTTTGATACAAATGTAAGCCTAGGACAAAAGATATCAATTGTTAAATGCCTCTGATTTTTTCTTTTATTGTACAGGTCCATGATTTTAAGCTGTAGATTTTGTTGCTCAACAACAAAGAACAGCCTGAATAAAACTAACATATAATAGCTGCCTCCTCATTTAAACAGTGATAGAAATACAAAGTATTTGTTTCCTGAAGAACAAAGTGCTAAATCTAGCACTGTGTTTTACTGTTCACCAGTAGCACTTAGTCTATAACAGATCTAGTAATATTGCTAACTGTGGTTTCCTTTCATCTGTTGATGCAAAATAGCAGTGCTTCACACTTCCTTAGACATGAAAAGATTTTTACCTTGACTTGTGACACTGCCTCCATTAATCTTCCACTTCTTATTCCAACCGTGCTAATGCTAAAATTCTCAGAGATGGCTTCAAGATAACCTCTTTATAAGTAGAAATAGGTCAGGGGAAGAAAAAAAATATCACAAGATTGTTTTGTTTTTCTGTTTTCAAATTTGAACAACTTGATTTTTTTTAAGTGACGGTCATTTCCTCTAAGAACTTATGAATCAAATGTTTTATCAGAAGATTATGAAACTGCAGTTAGATTTCTTTTTATGCCAGTGCAACAATAAAAGACACAAATATATAAATTTCCTCCATAGGAAGAAAGCAAAGAATCAATTTCTCAAAAAGAGCAATTCTCAGATTTTTTTATTGTTTGTTGAGAGAGAAAAATGCCTGTTTCTAGGATTGATTTTCTCCTCTATTTTAGAACTAAACTATAAAAAGAAGGGAAATAGATCAAAATCATGGGAAGTATGAGTGGGCAGTACTGCAGTGATGTGTTGGGATATGGGTAACATTGAAAGCAAATTAATTTTGTATCTTTTGTGGGGGAGTATACTGGTACATCAATGTTAATGTCAGTGATTCCCATAAGAGTGCCATCAAAACAGCAGGAGAACCTACACAGCCAGGCAATGAAGTCTGGACTTTGGGGGACAAAGACGGAAGTCCCCATAACCCATAAAATAAAGAAGACGCAAACATTTCATGAGGCTGACATTGCTCAACAAAGGTGCTTTTCAAAAGGCAACTGGACTTTCTTGGGGTTTTTGTCCTTGAAAACGTTTGCTTGTTGGATGAGAAGCAAAACATTTTCCAGGGGGAAGAAAACCCAAGAAAGTCCAGTTACCTTTTGAAAAGCACCTTTGGGATAGCCATGACCTGGATGGTAGAGAATCTCCATAGACACATTGCTCAACACCATATCAAGGTTTTAATCAAGGTCATATATCAATATATACAGAATAATAACTATTCCTTTCATTTATCTAGAGTTTACCATAAAAACTGTTCATTCACAAGTAAAAGTGGGGTTATTTAAGGAAGAACCTGAATGCCAAATTATCTCCATTCTTAAGTAATTATTGATCATATAAAATACATTTTGCATTGCCACTACAGTATTTTTCAGTATTTTTGTGTATTGCATGGGATCTAGTTTTCTGCATTCCATATGCCTTTAAAAATCACACTTATTTCTCAGAAGAATCACTAAACAACTTTAGCTTACCAATAAAGAAAAATATTTGTAGTTCAGGGTTGAAATAGCAATAGCAATAGCACTTAACACTTATATACCACTTCATAACACTTCACAGCCCTCTCTAAGCGGTTCACAGAGTCACCCTATTTCCCCCAACAATCTGGGTCCTCATTTTACCCACCTTGGAAGGATGGAAGGCTGAGTCAACCTTGAGCCTGGTGAGACCTGAACTGCCGAAACCAAAATGGTGCTCTCCGAGTTTGCTTGTTTTCTTGCAGACATTTCATTAACCAAACTAGGTGACATCATCAGTGCTAGTAAGGAGCACTGGTTGATGTTACCTAATTTGGGTAACGAAACGTCTGCAAGAAAACAAGCAAGCTCAGCACATTTAGCTTAGCAAATTTAATATTGCCTCTCAGCATTGTGCTCTCCTATCTAGCCAGTTGAGCTGATTTCCAAGAAATGAAGATGCTGCTGAGGCTCTGTTTGGTAATAGTATAGGTTGAGTTGGAGCTGAGATCACAGCATGTATGCTGGTAGAGGAGAAAATCACTCAGTGGTACACAGACCTCTAAAATTATTGATCTGTGGGTCCTAAATAATGATATGCATAAACAAAGTAATGACAGTGAATTGGGGTTTCTTCTTGGCATGCATTATAACTTGGATTATACTGCAGATGTACCCAGGTCCTTAGCATCTTATCCCAGAGCCATGGCCATAGATTTTCTTTTTAAAAATTCTATACTGTGTGGAGGTAATTGAGAAACTATATATAAATGTCTTAACTGTAAATGTGAAATGTGCTTCCAGTTTGTAAAGATATCTTTAACAAATTATATCAGTACAGGTAGATGTACATTCATGGTTACAGAGATTGCTTTTATCTATATTAGATGATTCAATAAAATATACCAGGAAGAACTTTTAAAAAAAATCCTATCTCTATATTTCATAGCATTTTGGAAATGGATGATATACTTTCAGCCTTCCTTTGCAATTTAATACCTATGATGATTGTCTTTTCAGCATTTGATTCTTTCATCGATTGTCTGTAACAGTTATTGATAGGTGACTTGACAAATTTAGGGAGAAATAATTCTTGACTAATAGACTCCCATTCTATTGTCTGACTAAATTGGGAAAGCAACAACTCTGAATAGGCCATAAATATGTTGTCTTTGGCCTGTCCTTTTCAGCCTGCTCAACCTAATTGGTGTGTTTGGCACCAAGGTGTTAATGCAAGGTTTGTTCGCTTCAACATGATGGCAGGTGATTTGCATTTCAGAGTCTGATAGATTTATAGTCTTTGATGTTTTAACCAGCTCATAGCCATGAAAAAAACAGTTCCTCTTCAGAGCAACCCTGCAAATTTGTATTCAGCATCCCTAAGCATATTTATTAGGTAATTATATCAGGGTCAACATTTATTTCCCATTCAGTAATGTAGGATTACTAGCAAATCACAATCCTATGTGTTTTTAAGGCAGAAATAAAAATGGAATTATAAACATACTCCATAGGATCTACTTCTGAGTAAATAGGTCTAGTCTTTCTGTGAAAGGTCCTTTATGATTAAGACGTAAGTATGCATAGCATTGCAAAATTAAGATGATTTATAGCAAACAAAAGAACAATATTATAAATAATAAAATCCTTCTCCAAAAAATATGTTGAGATAGAATAAACCACACAAGCAATATTTAAACTATTTCCAAGCATCAAGATCATGAGAAGTGATACTACAGCTTTAGACAGCATTAGTGAGACCACACTTGAGTGCAGAAAAAAAAATCAACAAAGATGATAAGGGATCTGGAAATTAAACTGATGAGTGGCTAAAGGAACTAGCCTAACGGAGAGAAGGCTTGGGGGTGATACGATAACCATCTGCCATGAGGAGAGGGTCAACTTATTCTCCAAAGCACCTAAGGGAAGGGAGAAGAAGCAATGGATGGAAGCTCATCACCTGGAACTAGGGAGAAATTTCCTAATGGAGAGAACAATTAATAAATGGAACAATTTGCAGGAAGCTACTCTGGTCATCTTTCTACATAATGCTGAACTATTTTAAACTGTTCTAAAAGATATCCTTATTTTGAAGTGGAAGGTTAATCAGGTATTTCATAAGTGCCAGTGTGTTCTGTAATCAGTGAGGACATATCGAGTATAGAAATTGACTTTTTAAATTACTGTATCTATTCTCTAACTTTCATCAAGCAACATGAGATGCTCTGGGTTCCATCCTTTGAGAATATTATCTGGCATAACCCAGAGGTTAAACATCCTGCTGGCCTTTTGTAAGTCCTGGTTTGTTAGAGCCTGAGTTGTAGTTGAGCCCATTTCATGGTTGTGTTGTTACTGGTTGGCTTTGTTTTAAATAGATATTAGCTGATGCATATATTATTATAATTTTCAAGTCTTATTTTAAATCATTGCTAGTGGTCCAGAGTCATGTATTTCAGATGGTATGAATCAAATGGAATGAATCAAATCAATCAATCTTTGGCATCTTTCGAAGATATATTTCATATCTCTGTGTCAAATCTGCCTGTTGGTTGATAAAACTTTGTTAATTTTATTAGCTTTATATTATTTTATTATACATTCTTCACAGTTTAGATGTTTTTGGAATGATATACAATTTAAAATATATTTTAAAGTGTATTGGGTGCCTGTAGAAAGCAGGATATTGTATGTCTATACATGAAGATTGTCATTTCTGCCTCAATCTCGTAAAATAATCCAAAAGACCTAGTGGAAAATATACTTTTGATTCTATTTTATCCCTTCCTCTATTATGCACCCATCTACCTGATCATCTACTAAATATTCCTATAAATCTCCATAAATATTTCCAAAGTCCTGCAAGATTTTGCAAGTAAAGTTTTTCTAGCATCTGGAGAATAAAGTTTTTCTAGCATCTGGGGATATGTTCTCATGGCTTATTTAGCAATTTTTTTGGTTTGCTGCAAAATTTCTTTCAAAGTATGCTGCTGTGACATTTCGGCTGCTAATATACTCTGTAGTTGATCTAAGACCCCTGTATGTATCTCTGACATTTCAGTTCCCACAGTCTGATGTGCGAGTTCAAGCTTTGATGAACAGATCAGGTCAAAAAAAATAAAAGTTCAGGTTTCCCTTTCTCTCATTTTTTGTCCCTTGCTGACGATACAATATTAACATTAGTAAACGGCCTTTTGCAGAAAACCAAGTTTGTAGAAAAACATAGAACTTTCAGAGTTGCGCTGCATAGACCTGAATGACCACAGGAAGGCAGCAAAGCATTGTAGTTTTCTGCATCTCTTTGCTGCCATCTACTGGTGATTTGGATTTGTGGAGCCTAGATGTCATAACCTTAAAAATAATTATGTCATTTGTTTTCAAGTGCAAACACTAGGTCTGATGAAGAACTTCAGGTTATTCAATCTGAATTTTGATAAGACATTTAGTTTCTGTGAGGAGAAAAAGCAGGACAAGTTACACCTGAACCACAATGGCTTTGCCCATTGTGGCTAGTGACTGTGCTGGTTAAACACAAAAATTCTTTTTCAAGAGGCAACTGGACTTTCTGGTTTTTCTTTGAAGACATTTTGCTTCTTCAGAACTGAAGAAGGTTCCTGGATGAGAAGCAAAATGTCTTCAAAGAAAAAACAGAAATCCAGTTACCTCTTGAAAAAGCACCTTTGGGCCAATCATGACCTGGTTGATTGACAATCTCCATAGACATTGTGCTGGTTAAAATTTTGTAAGCTGTAGTACCAAACATCTGGAGGAAATCAGGTTGAAAAAGACATCAACCAGATTCACAAAAACCCAGATGGATGAATAATAGCAAGTTGTGTTGTTGCAATGAGACCTTATTGGCATTTATGAAACTCAAGCCAGAAGTAAGTTTTAGAAGCTATCCAATTCCAGGAGAAATCCCAATTGTCCAACATGAAAATATCAGATTCATTAGATTCATTTGGAAACCTGTCTTTTTTAAAAATTGATATTAATAGACTACTAAATTGAACCAGTCATCAAGTTAGCTCCTGGAACTTGTAAGAAAGATCTCTAAAATACATAAAAGAAAAAAAAAATTCCAAACTTGAAGTATCATGTTAAAAATAAATGGATGACAGATATATTTTAAAATGGTACAGAAATAAAATTACATGGCAATAACTTACTGAGGTTGTAGAACTATGGAGAAATCATTGTTTCTTTGATGAAATAATCAGCATAAAATAACATTTTTATATTAAGGGGAAATGGCAAAGTCAAGGGATATTGTCTACTAAGTTATTGGTTCTGGCAATGAAAACAGATTCACATATACTGTTCAATTCCTACCCCCTGCAATTTTCCAGCATCTAATGTGTTGTGTACATTCAGCAGGGGGGACCGTTCCTTAATTCTTGCAAATAAGTGTAGAATAGCCTTTGGGACTTGGTTCATCCATGCCTGTGCCATTGCTTATTCCTTATGTGACTCCATTGAAAAGATCTCTGGAACCTTCTGCTTTTCAACCTCAAATATTCCCACCATAGAAACCACCCCGAAACAGGCAGCCACAGGTTAGAATGATAAACATGCATGAGCCAGACTCAGGCTTACTCAGACTGAGTTCCCAACACTACCTCTGGTTCCTGAAATTATGTCCTATTGTTGTTAAGTGAGAATAACAAGAACTGGTTTACTTAAAGATCACTGCTCGGGCTTACAACTGGTAGAGGTTAAAATGTTAAAATCACTCAAATATTGCCATATGCTAAATAAAATAAAATAAACTCAACTATTCGGGTGGTATTAAAGGAGGATGAATGAGCTCATCCATCAGATTTAGCTTTTTTAAATAAAATACTCATGTTACTGCATGCATAAGCATCAAATTCCATTTATCTGAGTGCATTCAATTGACAGATTTTTGGGGAGTGAAGTATTCTAGATTGAGATCTATTTGGATTATTTTGTGAATCAGTAAATGTTACAGATTAAATATTCATATTAAATGTATTAAGGCAATGAATTCAAGCTTCTGAGACACTGATATTCTATTTATTCTCTGGATTCTGGTACCAAAAGCAGAAGAAAGCCCCATTTTGGTAAAATCTATGTTTTGGTGATCAGCTAAATAAGGAGTAAGGAAGCCCCCAACTCTTCAGCCATTCTTTTCTCTTTTCCGCTAATTGAAATGAAAAGCAAACATTAAAGACCAACCACACAGCATAATATCCTTTCAACTTCTGTTAACAGGGGTTTTAAAAAGACTTCCCCAATATCAACTAGAAAACACCAAGTCATAAAACCCCTACTTAAAAGATGGAGAGGTGTAAATTCAGCACATGGGACTGTTTTCATCTAGGGAACCAGTTGATTAGAGGCCAGATGTCTTAAAGAATTGGGAAGTTGCTATCATGTCTCAGCTAGTTGAGATTGCCACTTCTCAGAGGATCAAATGTTCATATAGAAGGGTTTCGAAGAGCATGTGATCTTACAAGTGTGTGAACAAAGCATACCACTTGCACAAGACCCTACTCAGAACAATACTGGTGCTTAGGGATATGCAGTTGGTAATAGCTTTAACTTTGCTTATAGACAAGTGCCAACAAAGCAACACAGGTTGTCTGCTTCCCTGCCAACCTGAAAGACAAAGCTTTCAACCTATTGGAATCACTCATGCATTTGAGACCGATGGTTACAAAATAGCTGGCTCACCCCTTCTCAATATTCATATCAAACAGTCCCATGAAAATATCCATACAACTTGGAGAATGATGGTAATGTTATGCCACTGTGTTTTCCAGCTCTGATGACTGTCAGTTTTAATATGCAGGCATTTTCCAGCTCAATAAAAGTTGTGACCTTGCTTCACAGATGGTTCAAACTCAACCTTCCCCAATCTGGTACCTTCCAGAAGTACCAGACTTCAACTCTCCAATCTTCCACAACCTTGAGCTGTCAAGATGATTATGAATGACAAATCCTGACACTAGTAGCAAGACTATTGATTGCATTCTCAGGAAAATTCGTATTGTTTCTGTCTAGTATGGTTAGCACTCAGGCTGAAATAGTTTAATTCTAAAGGAAGAGTAGAGATAAATAAGCTGTGATTATTTGTTTAACTATACATACTGTTTTGGATTTTAATCTTTACTGATCTGGTTATTTGTATTTAAGATATCATTTCCATTTTGGCTGCTCTGGATCCATTCAGAATATCTCTAAATAAATAAAATAGAAATGATTAAGTATGGGTAGCCAGTACAGGTCAAGACTTATGCTGAACATCATATTTGATTAAATGGATGAATCATTAATGGAAAGGATAGTTTTATTGCAGGAAAAAAATCAGTGCAATCTTTTCTGATGCATGTCTTCAATGGAATCCCCCCTCCCAAAAAGTGAATTTGACACAATAGTATATCCCTCTTTAAGATTTAAATTATTCAGTAGAGATGTATGAAATGCATAATACAAATCTTCATTTGTTTTCATTTCAAAAGTATCCACTTTTTTTCTGTTACTAAGAATAGCATCTGCTTCCCTGTAGCATTTTAAAGAAAAAGCTGTTCATTAGTAGCATTATTGATATTTGTTTAACAACCTACTTATGCATTTGGAATTAGGACGAAGGAACTCATAATCAACAGTGAATGAAGACTGAATGTCTGCCTTCAGATTGCTGAATAAATTAATGGAGTGAAAAATAAAGCTGCCATTCAGGCAGAAAATGCCTTTATCATTTTTCAAAGTGTCATTGAGCAGACCTATAATATTAGCTCCATAACTCAAATAACCTTCAGTGTTATGGGATCACTATATGACAAAAAAGATCTCACCCAGATTTGTATAAAGTGGAGGAAAAGATAGAGGTCAGAGATATAAATTTGTGCTTTTAAATTTGCTAAAGCAATACAGTATGTATAACTTATCCATTTCACCTCTTTCGTTTTCTGACCAGGCCAGAAAAGCAAACAGATCTATGAACCAATCTACAATATACGAGCAATTTATAGTGTCCTCCACTTGTCTCTATGCTAATATATCACTAATATGGAGGAACGTTACTGTACACTGCCACTGTAAATATGTGATAATGCTGTAAATGGCTTCAGTAGTAGGGTTTTATATCTTCTTTAACAGCATAAAGAAAATTTAATATTCATTTTTGTAATATTAGTACTTCTGCAGCAAGTCATACAAGCAGTAACAATTTTCCTCACAACTGTACACTTGTCAATATTAGATCATTTAAAATGTGCTTCCAATTAGGCTTTAACAAATCTAATCAATAAATTAAAATCCATAAATAGTATGTTTACAAGTTCCAATATAGGAAGCCACTTTCTACCACCCAAGTGCTCTAACCAGTAATTGTCCTTTAATTCCTCAGACATAAATCTTTCAAGCAATCACAAATATGAAATTGAGGAATTAGGGACTTCCGATTTGAAGGGCTTCGGCGACAGACAGGAATTCGCGATCGTGCGCGGTTTCTGCCTGGGCTCGCCGCTGGAGCACCCCGAGCCGGCTGCCTTCAGGGCTAAGCCACCCCATAGAGGTGGTGAAGAAGGGGGAGACTGCCAGCAGGGTCAAGGAGAGCCACATCACTCTTCCTCAGCTGGCCAAACTCCCTTTCCCGAAGGCGGTAGGAGCGGCGGTCAGAAATGGCTGCCGCAAAGAAGAACTCAACCAGAAAAGAAAGTGCAGGAGGAAAATAAGTGAAAGTTTTGGCTGACCGGGTTAAGCTGAAAAAACAACAATTAAGGTACCCTGGAATTTAAATTTTACAAAAGATAACATTGCTCCCAAAGAAGGTTGGAAGCAGCGAAAGGAAGTGAAAAGGGAAAGGGTTTTTTTCTTCTTCCTTCCTTACATTGACAATTAAGGGATCAGAATAAGAAATTGGAAAAATCCGCTTTGGCATCAATAGGCAATTAAGCTGAAAATATAACTAAATGCCAAAGGGACAATAAAGATTTCTGGACATTAAAAACTTTTTCCTTTATAAGCTGGAAGGGAGAGGAAAAGAATAAGGGCAGGATCTGGAGGGAGGAGACTGGCTGGACTTCAAAAGAATCTAAAGCAAAACTTCAACAAGACTTCTAAAAGATACATTTTAACTGAGATTTTGCAACTAAATAGTAACCCCAGGAAGAGAAAGTGTAAAAAAAACCCACTGTTTGTATTTGGACTGTCTGGTGACTTTTGGATTTTTGGTTATTATATTTGAATGACTAAAATCAATTGAGTGGTTGTTTAAAATTTTTTACAATGGCATCACTTCTGGATGAATTGAAAATGGAACTTTAAAAATACAAAGAGGCACAAGAAAGGAAGGGCTCTTTTGGATTCGTTTTTCAATTCTTAGAAATGGAGATCTCCAACTATGAGAAACAACAAGAAAAGACTGCAAAACAAGAAGACTGGGACAAAGAAGAAGCCATCTTTAATGAACAAGTAACTCTATGTGGGGAAGAAAGGGGAAAGGGGGGAAAGAGAATGAAGAATTTAAGACCTAAAAAAACAGGCCAAAAAAAGGGAAAAATAATTTGAAAAGTGGATATAATGTTGGAAAGCAACAGAAAAGGGGAATACATAAGAGGGAAATGGAGGTGTAGACAGGAGGGTAAAAAGGGGAGAGAGAAGAAGAGAGGGAAGAAGGAAAGGAAGAGAAGTTATAAAGGTTTGGAGCAAGATGTAAAGAAACAGGACCAGTTTAGAGATAATGGGTGAAAATCTAACTGAAAAAGGGATTCTGTGAAGGTACATAAGATTGTATTTGTAATAGAAATGATTTTAGAAAAATTGAAACAACATATGATTAAAAAGAGGGATAAAGTAGTTGGTGTGGTTTGGGGAAATGTTTGTGAATGAAATAAATGAAATAAAATAAATGAGAAAATTGAATTAGGAAGGAACGGGAACATTTTAATTAGTCAATGTTTTATAAAATATATGTGAAGGGGGGCAGAATTAACTATGGAAAGTTTATAATTGTTCCCATAGAAGTATGATACTTATTTGAAAAGTAATGTGCAAAATGTTAAGATCTAAATGAATATTAATATTAACGATAGAATTGAATTGGAACGGATTGTTGTTTTAATTACATTATACATGTATAATCTTTTTTACTTTTTTCAAGAATACAATGTGTAGTTTTAGAATGTGCCAAGCAGAATCCAAATGAAAGTTATGTATTATATTAAGTGTTATAATTTTAGGGGAAAGATATAAAGGCGTCATACTCCAATCAGTGATTACAGGAGAAATTTTGTTTAATGAGAAAAAATAGTAGACAGTTGAAACAGGACAGACGAAGAATATAAGTACAATTATTTGAATTGAGATGAAATAAATAAAATAAAATTAAGAAAGTTAAAAGAGGGGAGAAGCTATGTAGAAAATGTAGAATAGTAATAAGATATGGAATGGGATATAAAAATGAGCATGAACTTGAATTTGTGTCTGTACGAAGAGATGTAATCCGGGATTATGCTGCTTTCAAAAAAGATGTTTTACTTGTATTTCTTTTCTTTTTATGAAAACTCAAATAAAACTTACAAAAAAAGAAGAAATTGAGGAATTAGCTGGTAATCTTTCCAAAAGCAAAAGCTTGGAGCTCTAAATATACCTCAAAAGTGTTTTTAGTAATATCAGTTATAAATTATGTATTCATTTTCATGAAGATACCAGACTTTGAGATGCCATGATTTTAAAGAAAGTCCATTTCTACCACTTATTGGTTCCATAAATGGCTGTTTAAAAGAATTTGCTTGTGCCCTGAACTGTCCATGCAGCAAGAGAACAATACAGTTCTTATAGCAGGAAGAACCATCTCTCTTGGAACTTCTGTATGGTTACTTTAATATCCACCAGAGAAAGCAGATTTGTGGGAAGCAGTGCAAACATGAAAACCAAAAAGGGATTACCTGTGGATATGATGTGGGAGGCAGCTCATTGCTTACTCATTTATAACACTATTTAGTAAAGAAACCTGTATAACATGGAATCCCTTTGGCTATGGTAAATAACCAGCTCTATTCACAAACAGTTTAAAAAGAGACTTCTACTAAGCTACTATCTGTGATAAGCAACAGGAAAAAGGAATGGAAAATTAATATTATTCTTACTAGTATTGAACAAAGAGGTGCTTAAGATGCATAGGGGCTTTATAGTCATTATTTTTGAAATGTCATCTATCTTCCTGGTGGTGGGGGGGGGAGGAGAGGATGATGATGATACAAGACAAGATTTCATCTGAACTGGTGATCCTAGGGCTAGGCTGTGGCCTTTGGTCTATGCCCAATAGTCCAACAGTCCTAGCACCACTGCTGAGTAGCACAAAACAGCTCAACTATTAACAGCCATTAATTGGGGTCTCAAGTTTAAGAAGCTATTCTACTTACCCTTTCCAAGACTTGGAGAGCACTGCATTTTTCCTTGCCTATTAGAACTCTCTGAGTATGTTTCTCTGGATTCCTTTCATGCTCCAAGGAGAGGTTACCAAAACATTTGAAAACTAAGACCACTGAATACGCACTAGGAGAAAAACATGCTGAGATAATAAGAGGCACAGAAAAGGCAGAGGTGAGGATTTTGACCTTCACATCAAAACTGGTAAAATTCTACATCTCACCTATCACACTCCTGGTGCTTAAAATTTGATGACACATCCTTTGGGAGGGGTAAATTCTGCTCACCAATTTTAGTGCCACTTTTGGAAACCGATTTATGGAGCATCATTTCCTGCTTAAGCCAGTTTATATATGAGACTAAATTAAATAACATTTCCTTCATCATATTCTTGAAATATCGTTTGGAGATTAACTAGACAGCTATAATGGGAAATTATTAGTCTTTTCACAAAATTGCACTTCATATTGTTCCTTGGGGAAACAAGGATATTGAAGCTCATTTTAAGCCATTCTTCAGTTACAATACAGAAATTCCTTATTCCTCTTTCAATACAGTGCTACGTCATTTTTCATGATCACAATAAAAGCAAAGGAAAGAATGAGAAAAAAATACAAGAGCCATGAATGTGCCACAGAAATTAAATACCCAGTTTTCCTCAATGCAACGTGGATTGAAAATCCTTCCTCACTGTAAAAAGAAATGTATGAAAACAAGTATATAAAAGTCTATGGAATTAAACTAATACATCATCCTATAATACCTACAATAACTAAGAAATTGTTCTTAAGGGCAAACTACATATTAAGTTGAACACATACTTTTTGATGCTGTTTAAACTGGTATTTAGTTTGAATAAAAAATTGTCAGCCTAAAGCTGACAATTCTTGATCCCAAACCAATTCCCATCAGAAATTACCTTTGACTTCTACTGATTATGCTGATTATAAGTCTTTCATAAACAGTAGTTAAAATGTTTTTGTTCCCATCAGATTTTAGTAGAACTAAATGCTTAATTTTCATAGCTATGCCTGTTTCATTTTCTTCTGACATTGAATGTTGTGTTCCATTGTATTCCTATTACATTGTTTTATGACCTTCAAGACCTTTTTATGGAAATAAAATATTGAACTAAAGGGCTGTGATAGTTCCATGTCAAATATTTCTATTTGATTGTGGTTATTTCAACATTGATGTGCATCAAAAGTAAAGGGAATACTATCAACAGAATGATACACACAGTGTGAAGGTAAAAGCAATGTAGGAGGGAGGGAGGGGGGAGGGAGGGAGTGCAATGTTGGACCACACCTTACACTCCAGAAACATTTCCTATACAAATTAAATGGGAAAACTCTAATCAGAGATGCCATGGAAAATATCAGAGCAACAAGAGACATCCGAAACAATGTCCCTAACTATGATTATAAGGCATTTGGAATAATTTATTTTAAAAGTATGGGGTGCATAGTGTATCTTGCAAACTCATTCAGTTTTATTTATCAAAATTTTGAAATTTCCTATCTCCCACATAGAGGGGCTCTGGGTAGTATGCAAGTAAAATATTTTTTAAAAGTGTGTAAAATGTAAGAGGCAAGGTTGAATAAAAATCAATATTAAAAGTAATTAAAAGGTAGGGGGTAGGCTTTCGGGGTGCTAACAAACCCCATAGCTGGGTTGTCCTGTGAGCCCCAAGCAAGGCAGCAGTCATTTTTCCTATCTTTCTAGGCCAGGAGATTGGTTGCTTGCCTCACTTCTGGGATGGAAGCAATATTCCAAAGGACAATTGCAATGGCAGAGAAAGCTCTCTTCATGGCCTACCGATTGAAATTCTTTAACAGATGAGGTCTGCAACTTCTCTGGAAGAGTGGTTGGGAGAGGCTGGTATAATGGAGAGAAAAATGGTTGTGTGGGTAACCTGGTCCTATGGTATGTAGGACTTTAAAAGTCATAACCAACACCTTGAATTGGACCCAGAAGCAAACTAAGCCCCATTGCAGCAACGTATAGCAAAATGTGCATATTCAAGGAAACATATGGCAATACCTTAACAGCACATTCAATGTAAAATAGTTATCAGCATGGGAAGGGTTATAACAGAATTCTGTAGGTTCCCTAAGACCCTGAGTGAGTTTAGAACAAAGGGATGATTGAAATCAAAACTGGTCTCAACTTTAGCTCAGCTGTTTTAGCTCAGCTCAGTTTTGGTCACCACAATGTAAAAAAAGATGTTGAGACTCAAGAGTGCAGAGAAGAGCAACAAAGATGATTAGGGGACTGGAGGCTAAAACATATAAAGAACGGTTGCTGGAACTGGGTATGTCTAGTAACTAGTTTGATAAAAAGAAGGACTAGGGGTGACATGATAGCAGTGTTCTGATATCTCTGGGGTTGCCACAAAGAAGAGGTGGCCAAGCTATTCTCCAAAGCACCAAGAAGCAATGGACAGAAACTAATCAAGGGGAGACGCAACCTAGAACTGAGAAGAAATTTCCTGACAGAACAACTTGCTTCCAGAAGTTGTGAATGCTCCAATACTGGAAGTTTTTAAGAAGAGATTGGACAACAATTTGTCTGAAATGGAATAGGATTTCCTGCCTGAGCAGGATGTTTGACTTGAAGACCTCCAAAGTCTCTTCCAACTCTGTTATTCTGTTCTGTTAGTTGTATCCAAAAGTGTGTCTTTTGAAGAAATGGCAGCTGTCAGAAAAAAAGATTCTTCTTCCCCCTGCCTTCCCCCCAAGCGCTTTCAAGGGTTGGGAATGATCCAGAGCAGATCTGGGGCACATCTGGCAGAGTGCAAAATGGAAAAGAACAAGGAAACTCCATGAAATGAGCACAACCATGTTTATGTGATGTTGGATATGGCCAATAATATACAGCACAACAATTTCCAAATGGTATTCTTATTAAGGAGTTGTAGAGGCTGGAGGCAAAATATAAAACTTTCCTTTACAACATTATGTGTTTAACAGTGTCCTGTAGTGGTGAAGGCATTGATCAGGAGCAAAGAGACCCAATCCACCATAGAAAATCACTTGGAGATTTGGGCCAACTTACACTGCAAGATGTTTTTGTGAGGAAAAATAAACAGGGGGAATCCTATGTATGCAAACTTGACCTCCTGAAAAGAACAAGATGAGCCATCAGTATGATATACATTTTAATGAAATATCTTTGATATCAACTAAAAAGTGCTCCTTAAAGCACAAGCATGATAAATAATACTCAGAAGCCCCATTTTCCCCTCCATCATTCAACCTTCGATTCTTTTTTTTTTTTTAAGGAAAGCCGGCGTTCAAAAAAAGTGCAAAACTCAAGACGACCAGCTTTCTGGTGTGCTTGGAAGGTGAAAGTGCGTCCAGAGGGACCGGGTCCCCAGCTAGAAAAGGAAACATAAACTTCCCCCCTGACTTTAATTCCTCACGGGATGTTTATGTGATGGGTTTCCCCGCCAAATCCCCGGGGATCGGTAACATATCAAGCAGCCTAGCCCGATAGCCTCGCCAGGCGCTGCTCCTGCTCCCAGTCCGGGCCGCCCCCTCCTCTTTCTCGCCCTCGCCTGCGACTCAGCCGAAATGGCCCTTTAGCCGAAGGACGCTAATTATCCTAGCGAAGCCGCCGGGAATTTGGGCCTCCCCAAGCTTCATTTGAATGCCCGCCACTCCCTTGGCACCCGATGGCCCCTTTGGTCACCAAGCCCTCCCTCCCCCCATCGCTCCCATAAAAGTCTGTCCCGAGGTCGGGACCCCCGACGTGGCCCGCATGCCGCCGCGGCCCCTCGCCCGCCTAAGCCTCTGTCTCAGGAAGCGACAACGGAGAGCATGGATGCCGAGACCCCTCCTTTCTTCTCCTCCTCCTCCTCCTCCTCCTGGGACTGGAAGGTCGGCGGCAGCAGCAGCGGGTCTCTGGAGCTGGGCCACAGCTCACCCGCGCAAAGCTTGTCCCCGTCCCCGTCCTTCGACTCGTACGCCTCTTCGCCTTATCCCCTGCTGGTGGACGTGCCCTGTGGCCCCGGCGGGGGGAACGAGGCGGGAAGCAGCCTGAGAGGGTACCCGCTCGGGGAGTTTCCCTCCGTCTATCTCTCGCGGCCCGGGCAGGGCCAAGGTCACAAAGGGCCCAAAGGGCGGATGTCGGTGCAGCGCAGGCGAAAGGCCAGCGAAAGGGAGAAGCTGCGGATGAGGACGCTGGCGGAAGCCTTGCACACGCTGCGCAATTACCTCCCGCCCATGTACACGCAGCGGGGCCAGCCGCTCACCAAGATACAAACGCTGAAATACACCATCAAGTACATCGGCGAACTCACGGATTTGCTGAACACCGTCAAGTAAGGACGAATGCCTTAAAGGCTTTGGGGAGCAGCTATGCCCTCTCTATGGAAGGCAGCCGTCTATCCGATCCCCCTAGCTCCCCCACTTGACAGTCTTCGGGTCGTCTTTTCTAAAAATGACATTTTTACGAACAAATGTGGGTCAAACCCCTTTCCACAGTGGGAGGACACAGCCATGCGGCTTTGTTGGGAGCGATTTGCCAGTTGCTTTTTCCTTGGGATGTGTCTTTTTCACTGACTTTTTCATCCGCCATCCTGGGATTTTCCTTGTGGTCTCCCATCCAAGTGCTGATCTTACTTAGCTTCCAAGATGGGTCAGCTATTACCAGTTGACCGGAGTTTGACAATTATGGACTTGTTCAAAAGACAATTTGGGCCATCCGTTATTCTAAGGGGTAGCTCATGACAAGAGTTGGTGGTATTTTGGGATGCTGCCCAGAAGGCTCATGTTGGACAGACATTGAATCAAACATGCTAATGGGACTTTTTTTAAAAAAAATGTAATTAATGTTAGTGTGCCAAATTTAATCTAATTGGGTATGTCTTGAAGTGGCAATCAATGGATTTCTTAAAAGCCCTATGTATTTTTTTTTAGTTATGTCTGTTGTTTGGGAGGCACTTTATATCAGCAAGAATATTTTTATGCTTATACATTTCAAGTTTCAATGGGAAAAAGCCTAAAATGTATAAAAAGTTGCTTCTGATTGGAGTTACTTGTATTACAAGCTTAGTGTAATTGAGTTTACATGGATGTAAATTGCATTTTTTATCAAATAATAATCGCTGTCTTTTTTAGTATGGGACATCATCAGTCTGGCCCAAACAGTTGTCTTCATAACGTGGAGGTTAGTTTTAATGTATATGCATTTACTGATTTTGTAAATACAGAACTATTTTTAAATTGATAATAGGGGTTGCTGAATCTCTCAATCATGAAAGCCAGGGGAAAGTAAGTTGTGGATGGGCTGGCGTTTTTTATTTTTGTGTGTAAATAACAATAATCCATACAAGGGATATGCTATCAGCGCCCTAAACTGGATATAGTCCAGCTAGGATTAATCACAATGAAAGCAATGAACTTAATCATGACTGGAAAAAATTTCATTGACTTCAGTGGAAATTATCCTCAACTATTTATTTTCCCCTACCAAGTGATATACACATTTCTTTATAAACCTAAGTGTTTGCCAATAGCTGGTTACAACATCCCAGTTGGTTTTAGCATGATAGAAATCGATCGTATAAATTCATTTAAAATGCTTCTGTAGGGGAAACTCTAAAATCCAAATCAATATGTATGTTTTCAGCTCATGTGCAGACAACTTTAAAACCACCACTACTATGACGTGGGAAAATACCCGAACAAAGCTGAATGCCATACATACATACATACATACATACATACATACATCATGCATAGTTGAATCTTATGACACATTGATTACACACCGTTCTTAGATGAAAATGCCTTTGAACAGGGGCATTATCAAATCTGAAGCAACCCTACCCTGGTAATTTGATTGCTACTTTATTAATTGTAAGGCATACATTCCGCATATTTTCTTTATGCTTGAGGATATGTGCACATGCATGTGTTAAATGCCAAACAGCAGCTTTCATGCTTGAGTTCAATCTGCCCATTGCTGAGTGAGCAGGGCTCCCTTGATAGACGGTATCTATCCAGCTGATCTGGCAGCAACACATTGCCTAGGGAGTTCATCACACACATCTCATTTTGAAAAAGATAACAAACTTTCAGCATGATAACAAATAAGCTATTTTCCTCAGAGCTATCCAGGGTAGGCTGGGCTGAGATATCAGGAGAGGCTAAGATTTGTGATGCTGCATTTAATGCATAGTGTATCTAACTCCGGTCTTTTGGTTCCCCTCTGAATGCTGATTGTTATTTTTCCAGAGAACATGCTGGCAAGTTTTCTATGGTATTACAAATGAAGGGGAGGAAAGTAGATTTGCATACTCACAAATCATGTTTTATTCATGCATATTTCAAAAGTATCTTAGGGCTTTGTGGACAAGCATAATCAACTGGACAGAATAAGAGAACAGAAAGGTTTTGTCTTAAATAAAACATCATATAATCTCTTAGTCTTGATAAATGATTTCAAGTGATAGCAAAGCTCTGCAATGACCTAAAACCTGTCATTACAATGCAGAAATTCTCCTTACCCTAATAGCCAGTTTCATTTCCAAAATCATGCCCTTAGCAAAGGCTATTTTCTTTTTAGAAAAGCTGTGTGTTGTTCCATCACATGGAGGGAGAGTGCATTTCACTGTTTTTGAAGCTGAATGACGGACTTAATTCAACATAACATTGAGGAAATCAATGTCAGAGGCTACATATTGTACATCACAAGGTAAAAAGAAAAGAGAAAATGTACATTATCAATTTTGATTGAAAATAGATTGCACATGACCCCCCCCCCCTTCCCTCCTTCCACCCTCATAGCAACCAAAACAGAGGAGAAAGAAGAACTGGTGTGCTGCTGCAATGCAGATGGAAATTGAAAAATAAAAGAAAGCAAGTCCACCTTTTCCTTCCCCTGGAACAGTAGTCCCACGTTATATAGTCCATGATGTTAGATGAAAAAAAGAATGATTAGAAATAATGGTACAGAGGGATAGGTTTTCCAGGGTGTCTGATTTGCACTTACTAGCACATCCAATTGCATGATCAACAGTTTGGGTTAGTTATTTCATTTTCTTTTTACTTTTTCTTATATAAATATAATGGACATATTTTTGTATTTTCTCCTTTCATATGTTAATTACAAACATCTTGACTTAAAAAGAATGGTTTTAAGAAAGGGGGATACCGTCACTCCTTCCCACTTTTCCATTCTGTATGGGATTTTTCCTCAAGATATTAGTGAGTTGCGGTTATGATGGAGCAAGAAATAAACTTGAAGGATGGTTTTCTAAAACACACACACACAGAGAATTTTTGACTATAGCTAAGGAATTGCATCTGCCAATGAAACTTCTCTGGATAGAATTCAAATCTGCATTTGAGGGGGTGTTGCCAGTCATGCAGAGGAGTGAAGAGCTAAGCAGGGGAAGCTGTAGGAGATGTGTGTGCACACACACACAGACACACACACACACATACACACACACACACACACACACACACACGCTGAGGACCTAGAAAGAGTGCAGAGAAGAGCAACAAAGACTATGAAAGTGTTTTGAATCTAAATCATAGAACGAATGGTTAAGGGAACTAGGTATGTTTAGACTAATGAAGAAAAGGCTCAAGGGAGACAATGACAGCAATCTTCCAATACTTGACAGACTGTCGCAAGGAAGAGGGAGTTGCTTTATTCACCATCCTGATGGGCAGAAACTCATCAGAGGGAGATTCAACCTGGAAATATGGAGGGATTTCCTGACAGCAAGAATGATTAGTCAATGGAATCGCTTGTCTCACGGAGTTGTGGGTGCTCCATCATTGGTGGTTTACAAGAAAAGATTGGACAGCCATTAAAACAATGCATACACACTTAAACAACAATACTTTAAAACACCAAATTACTAATCATCATCATCTTCATTATCATCATCATCAGGACAGGCTAATAATGACCAAACCAGACTGTGGCATGTTGAGTATGAGTTCAGCCAACGAAAGGATCTCAAAACAGCCCAAAGAGGATAGAGAGAGGGTGGTGGATGGGTAGCCTATAGAAATTGTATTTTGGGTGGAAGGGAACTGGGGGGAGGCATGGAAGGAAAAAAGAACTGAATGTCCAGAAGGAGGAGAAGGGAGGGGTGGAGCAGGAGGAGAAATAGGAAGAGAAGGAATGGAGGAGGAGAAAATGAAGAAGAAGAGAAGGAGAAAGAGAATGAAAAGAGAGGAGGAGAAAGAATCCATGCTGCAAATTTGTTAAAGGTTCCACTTGTTAAAACTAAACTAACTTTGAGACTGAGATGGCCTTACAGTGGTTGTACAGCTACAAAAAGTTTACTAAAAGTCAGTGGGTGAGTATTAAAATATTAGAAAACACCCAAAACTTGCAAAGTTGGGAGGGGGTAGAAATTAAGAAAGAATGGAGGGGGGGAACCAACTCCAAGATAACTTGCTTGATTTAAAATAAACATTTCAAAGAGGATAGAGCATGCCCTATGTTGCTAGGTAAGTGGGGAAGAATGACAATTACCAAAACAGCAGGTGTGTCCCCCCTGCTCAGCCCTTCACCCCTCTGCATGAACCACAACACTCCCCCCCTCCAAAAGCAGATTTGGGTTCTATGGAGAGGAGTTCCACTAGTCTAGTGGATGCAATTCCTTAGTTATATGGTAGTCAATTTTTTTGTTGTGCCTTAGAAAAACATCCTTCAAGTTTATTTCTTACCACATCATAATAACTTATACTTATGAATGTCCTGAGGGAAAATCCTATATGGAATGAAAAAGTCAGAGTGGGAAGGAAGGATGTGTGCCCATTTTTTTGAAGGGTCGAATTAATCTGAAAGCGAGCCTGGCTGTCTATGTGGAAGGACCCCCTCAAGGGGCAAGTTGTCTCTCTGACTTTTTCTTTCTTTCTAAAAGCTTAAATGAGAAAAAAGTCATCAGAGAGAATGCTTGCCATCAGTTTGAACCCCCATCTTTTCACTCCCTTCTCTGGTGCTTTCCAGGCAAGTTGTTGGGCTGGCTGGGGAAGATGGGATGTATAGTCCAATCGATCTAGAAGGCCACAGGCTGGGCAAAGTGAAATGATCTGAATTTCTACTCATGTACTATACTATACTAAAATGAACAACTGGACCTTTAAAACACTTTCAAAAGAAAAACAGAAACGGCACCTCTCCCCATTTCCCTCAGCCACAGACAGTGAAGCCCGGAAAGGAAGCCTCCTATGCTTTTGTCTGTAATTACCCAAGGTTCCCTCTGGAGGGAACCCCATATCCCTCCCCATGGGAAAGTCAGTTTAAAAATGATGCTTTAGGGATCTGTCTAAAAAGAAAAGGTAGGATATGGGATGAAGAGATAATTATAAGCATGGAGGGGATGAAAAATCACTATACTTATTTATACATTTGGTAGAAGTTGGAAATAATTTCTTGATATATCTTTTACTTTATTATTTCTTTTTTCTATTCTTTTCCTCTCATTTTTTCATTCCTTCCTTCCTTCCTTCCTTCCTTCCTTCCTTCCTTCCTTCCTTCCTTCCTTCCTTCCTTCTTTGTCTTTTTAAGTTCAGTTCGTGTTATATTTTACTGTTACAATTAAATAGTTTTAATTGCATCTCCTATAGTTATCTCCTTTAATTAATTTAATTTAGTGTCTTATTTAGCTAAAAAAAGGTAATATATTCCAGTCTCAACTTCTGTCATTTTGCTTCTGGAATGCATTTCTGATTTCCACCAGGGCTTGACATTGTTTTCCAAGGGTCCAGCAGATAGTACTGTCTAAATAGCATCCGCATAAGATATAGCAGATTAGTGTGATATGATGGCAGTTAATAATTCACCTGAGATATTTTTACACTCAAGTTACTGAGTAGTACATCTTATTTATGTTCATAATCTCGGGGCATCAGCTTACGCTGCATTTAGGATTTCTATTTTTATTGGCAAGTATCATATACAAATAATGAACAATTATTTGAACAATTAAGGCAAAATATACCAGTGACTATGGAGTGAAAAAAACCCTACATATGTCATAATGATTAAAATAAAATAAAACATAAGGAAAAACACAGAAAATAATAAATGAAAAAGAACGATAATCTAATATCTTTAATATAAAATTAAACCATAAACTAATTCTAAACCACGAGGAAACATATTACTCCATCTTTTCATTTGGACAATATAAAGAAATTTCAAAAAAGGGATAACAAACACCTATCTGGAATCCATTCTTTAATATTAGAGGGTACATTTCTTTCAAATTATGCAAAATTATTTTTGTTGAGTCCCAAGCTCCATAGAGCTAAGCCTCTACATAAAATGGGATGTTCTCCTCTTCGGTACATACAAGATAAATCTTATATGTGGTAGCACCTGATTTCCTGACTTTAAGAATTTGGTGAGAATATGGATATGCAATCTGAACACACGCATAGTCACACACACATATATATATAGGTATGCATGAATGAATTAATCCCTTACCAGAACCATTTTTTAAAATTCGGCAGAGCATGCGCTGAATGTACAATAGATGAAGAGAGATGAATCACCCTAACCAGTCTGATGTCCTCAATAATTATGGAGGAATTGTTCCATTGCCAGTACTGATTTGAGATTTAGTAGCCAATCTGGTTTGGTGCCACCAGATATGGCACCAAAGAAAGCATCTTGCTCTTTGACTCAAGCAACATTATTATTTACAAATATTTCTCTGTACCTATATACCTATATAATATGTGAGTCATGGGATTCCTGTTAAGAGAAGCAGCATTATGCAAAGAGTAGAAAACATATATTCCAAGGCCAATTGTAAAATAAAACACAATCACAACAATAAATAAAATCAATACAAAAATCAATACATACTGAAAGTTGTACTGAAATAAATCACATTTCCCACTGAAATATCATTCTGAACAGTAAGACTCATTGTCAGGATGCGCTCCTTTTAGATCCCAAGAAAGAAATACTCAGACTCCATGGGGTAGAGCAAAGTTATCCTTTTACTGGGAAATAAAGTGGTAGCTACAAAGCAATTCCGAAACTGAGAAATTGGCGGGTAGAATGCATATACAAAGAAATAAGTTTGCTCCCACCCCCCAAAGTTCAAATGATTCTTCCAATTAAAACTTTTGAAACGGCTCATGTGGTCATCTTCAGATGGTGATGAGACGTCTTGTCAAATGACCTTGACATATTTTGATAAAAGTTCGCAGTTGCGCAAAAGAGGAAAAGATAGTTAGGAAACGGAAAGTTAAAGACAAGAATCCCCCCTCCCCTTGCTAGCCCAGCAAGGAATGCAAACACCTCCAGCTCTCTTCCCCTATAAAGTCCCCCCTCCCACCGTTGCCATGACAGCCGAGAGAAATAATGAAATATTAGCAGATAGGCAAGAAGGGGAAAATATCTTGAGGCTGACATTCGGACCCCCTAGAAGAAGGACATAAGTCCCTGAAAGAAAAACAAAATAGTTACATGTTAACATTATGTACATTTCTATGGTTTATCAGGATATTTGGCATGAAATTTCTTTAACAGTTCAGGAGCCCTAAGGTCCTTTTCATTTACCCACTCAGAATGGGACGGAGGAAAATGTTTCCAAGCTACAAGGTATTGGGTACGACCCCTCCATTTTCTAGAGTCCAGAATTTCTTTAATTTCGAAATGTTGTTCCCCCTCAATTAATATTGGCACAGGGGGAGCAGATTGGATTGGTCTCAAGGCACAGGTACGTTCTGGTTTCAACAAACTAACATGAAAAACAGGATGAATACGACGAAGAGTCTTTGGTAAAATCAATTGGACAGTCACAGGATTTATAATCCTCTCAATAGGGAAAGGTCCTACATATTTAGGACCCAATTTCTTCGATTTTTGGGTAGTTTGTAAATACTTGGTCGAAAGAAATACTTTATCGCCCACTTGATATGACATCTGTGGAGCTCGCTTTTTGTCAGCAAATTTCTTATGAGATTGGTGCGCCTCATCCAAAGCTTTGCGAACAATTGGCCAATTAAGTTGAAGCTGAGATATCCAATCACCCAATGACTGGACAGTTGGGTTTTCACCAGGCAGTTCAGGTATGGGTACAAAATCTTGCCCCGTTGCTATTTTGAAAGGGGTGAACCCCGTACTACTGTGAACAGAGTTATTATACGCCACTTCTGCAAAAGGTAACAGATCCACCCAATTGTCTTGTTGAAAATTTATGTAGCATCGGAGGTATTGCTCTAGTACTCCATTAGTCCTCTCGCAGGCTCCATTAGTTTGGGGATGGTGGGCGGAGCTTAAGCTTTGGGTGGAGCCTATTAACTTCAGAAATTCCCTCCAGAAATTTGAGGTAAATTGGACTCCTCGATCAGAAACTACACGTTCAGGTACACCATGCAATCGGTAAACATGAAGAATGAAGAGTCTGGCTAAGGTTTTCGCCGAAGGGATTTTTGAGCAAGGAATGAAATGGGCTTGTTTGGAAAACAAGTCAGTCACTACCCAAATGACCGTGTGTCCACTACTTTCAGGTAGATCTACTATAAAATCCATGGAAATTTCCTTCCAAGGGGCAGTTGGTCTGGCCACATTTTGTAACAGTCCTGGTGGCTTACCCGGCGGTCTTTTTGCTGAGGCGCAAATCGGACAACTCGCCACATAAGTCTCAATGTCCTTTTTCAAGGAAGGCCACCAAAACTGCCGTTTCACCAAATGCAAGGTTTTCACAAAACCAAAATGACCAGCCACTTTGGAATCATGGGTTTGTTGCAATACATGGCTTCTCAGGGTTTGTGGTACATACAATTTCGCCCCCATCCAGGCTAGGTCATCTCGAATGGTGCAGTTATTCGCATTTGCTAGAAACCACTCATCTGTCTTCAGAGCCTCCTTAAACTGTTCCATCATATCAGTGGGTAGATCTCTCTCCTGGTTTCTTTTCTGTGCGCGGGTAACAACAGGGGCAGCCAGTTGTGTAGTGGATACGATTGGCCTAATCACTTCTTTTCGGATACTGTTGTATTGAGGCATTCTAGACAAAGCATCTGCCATAAAATTTTTTCCCCCCGGGATATATTTCAAGGAGAAGTTGAATCGCTTGAAGAACTGAGCCCACCTAACTTGTTTAGGGGAGAGTTTCCGGGGGGTCTTTAAAGCTTCTAAGTTTTTATGGTCAGTCCACACTTCAAATGGGTGTTTCGCACCTTCCAGAAAATGCCTCCAGGCTAATAAAGCCCAACGGACTGCAAATGCTTCTTTCTCCCAAACGGCCCATCTCCTTTCAGTCTCAGTGAATTTACAAGAAGTGTAAGCGCATGGTTGTAGTGTTCCCTTCTCGTTCAATTGGAGTAAGACCGCCCCCACTGCTACATCGCTTGCATCAGCTTGGATCACAAAAGGGGCGTCCATGTCAGGGTGTTTCAGTATTGGTTCTGCAGCAAAAAGTCTCTTAAGTTTTTCAAATGCAGCTTGGCACTCCATAGTCCAATTCAATGGTTGACTGGGCTTTGGTTTCAATTCCCCCTTTGTTTTTAGGAGGTTGGTGATGGGCATAGCTATTTTTGCAAAAGACGGGATGAATTGGCGGTAAAAATTTGCAAATCCCAGAAAACTTTGAAGCTGTTTACGAGTTTTCGGTGGGGCCCAGTCCAAAACGGCTCGCACCTTTTCTGGGTCCATTTCAATGCCTTCGGGGGAGATACGATATCCCAAATAGTCAATTTTTTCTTGATGGAACTCACATTTGGATAATTTGGCGTATAGTTTGGCGGCCCTCAGCTTGTGTAACACAGAGCGTACCAACTTCACGTGGTCATTTCTTGTCTCCGTGTAGATAAGAATATCATCAAGGTATACTAGAACACCTTTGTACAAATGTTCGTGAAGCACTTGATTGATCAATTGCATGAAAACAGCAGGCGCCCCCTGTAAGCCAAAAGGGAGAACATTGAACTGGAAACACCCCATTGGGCAGTTGAATGCAGTCTTCCACTCGTCTCCCTCCTTTATCCGGATCCGGTAGTATGCCTCTCTCAAGTCCAGCTTTGTGAAAATTTTCCCCTTTGCCAGGTGGGCTAACATGTCCTTCATCAGGGGGAGGGGGTACATGTTCTCTACGGATACTGCGTTCAGGTTTCTATAATCAACTACCAAACGTTTGGAGCCATCTTTCTTCTCGCGGAACATCACAGGGGCCGCTACTCGAGGTCTGGCAGGCGTGATGAAACCTCGTTCCAAGTTCTTGTCAATAAACGCCCTCAATTCCTCCAGCTCCCCCGATGTCATCGGATACATCTTCGGTTTCGGGAGCATCACCCCCGGCAGGAATTCAATGCTACAATCGGTCGACCGATGGGGGGGGAGTTCGTCGGAAGCCTCTTCACTAAACACCTCTCTTAAGTCCCAATATTCCTTCGGGATTTTCTCCTCTCCTTCCACGTGTTCGGCACCCGTAGAAGCTATCTCGGCGAGTGCCTGGGACTTCGGATGGGATTCCTCCTCCCCTTCCGGATAGGGTTGCTCCTCCCCTTCCGGTGGCCGATCGGTGCGGATGCGTATCCACCCCTCTCTCCAATTTACATGGGGATTCCACTTCCGAAGCCATGGTAATCCTAATATTAGAGATTGTTCCATCCCAGGGGCCACAATAAAACACAGGGTCTCATGATGATTTCCCATGGTCATCTCTAGGGGTTCGGTTACAAAACGTGCGGGGCAACCTCCCGCCACCGACCCATCCAGTTGGCAAAAAGATATGGGCGTTTTTAGAGTTCTCAGTCCAATGCCCATCCCCTTAACCACTTTCATGTTAATTACACACCTCGTGCACCCCGAGTCCAGTAAGGCCATCATCACTCCCTCAGTCCCCGAGGTGGGCTGCCTTAACTTTATTGGGATGGTCATGGGCCCTTGATTAGGACTTACCAGGACGTCATCTTCTGAATCTGTCTCGTTCTCGTCGAGTGGGGTTGGAGGTCCCAGCTCCTCTCCCGCCGAAAGGGCGACCTCTACAACCTCTCCTGTCTTCAGCCCGGTCTCGCGGGGTTTGGTTGAGGGGTTTTTTGGCCTTCTTCCGGGGTCCCGCACTTTCGGTGGGTTCACCTTTACTCGACAATTCACCATCCGGTGGCCCTCCTTTCCACAACGGAAACATGCCGTGGTTTTGGCGCCTGCCGCCATCCCTCTCGGTTGGGGCTCTGAGGTCTCCCGGAGACGGGGGGGAAGCGGTCTTCTCCAGGCGGGACCTCCTCTGCGTCTGTTTCTGGCTAGATCAATGTCCACCTCTTCCGCCAGCAAGTACCATGACTGTAACTCACGTGGATCCCTTCTGGAGATGCACGTGTGGTATACATCTTCATTTAAGCCATCTTTATAGGCTTCCACCAGGGCCCCCTGGGACCAACCTCGGATGTGGTGTGCCAGTTGCCTGAATTCTTGGGTGTAGTCTGCCACCGATCTCCCCCCTTGAACTAGGGTCTTCATTCTGATTCTGGCCTTTCTCTCTGCCAGAGGGTCCTCAAATCTCCTCCTCAATGCAGTCATGAAAACATCGAGGGTTTGTAGTTGGGGGGAGTTATCATTGTACAAAGTCACCACCCAATCTGCCGCCATCCCTTCCAGGGTTCTGGTAACACATCTCACTTTGGCTGCTTCAGAGGTGAACTCTCCCTCAAATTCTGCCATATAACTCCCAACTTGTACCAGGAAAAATCCCAAATCTCTGGGATTTCCTCCAAACTTTACATCTAGGGGGGGCAGGCGGCGTCTTCTAGGAGCTACTCCTATTGCTGGGGCTCCCGGGGCGGCAGCGGGCGGTTGCGCCGGCGGAGGCTGGGCAAGGGGGGTAGAGGTAGCTTGGCTCCCCCGGGCTGATCTCGCTCCCTCTTCCCTCTCATACCTTTGGGTTGTGCCGGGCTCTCCAGGAACATCCATAGAGATTTTCTTGGCTTCATCCAGCTTGCCTTCCATCTCCTCCCCCTCCTGCCAAAGCCGTCCTCTCGCACCTTTTCGTCTTACAGTGATCCTAGGAGGAGGGGGGTCTTCAGGGTCTCTCCAACCAACCCCCAACGACCATCTGGGCATTTCAGCTGAGGTTTCTTCCAGAGTCAATTCGGCCAGCAGGTCAGCCACCGACCCTTCTGGCAGCGGCATGGGCTGCCCCCCCACAGCTCCCTGCTCCTCTTCATCGCCGGTTGGAGACGACATGGGATGAAACCCCCTCGGAAGAAAAGTTGCTGTTTTCTCCGGGTGGGTTGATGTGGCAGTTTCGGAATTATGTCAGGATGCGCTCCTTTTAGATCCCAAGAAAGAAATACTCAGACTCCATGGGGTAGAGCAAAGTTATCCTTTTACTGGGAAATAAAGTGGTAGCTACAAAGCAATTCCGAAACTGAGAAATTGGCGGGTAGAATGCATATACAAAGAAATAAGTTTGCTCCCACCCCCCAAAGTTCAAATGATTCTTCCAATTAAAACTTTTGAAACGGCTCATGTGGTCATCTTCAGATGGTGATGAGACGTCTTGTCAAATGACCTTGACATATTTTGATAAAAGTTCGCAGTTGCGCAAAAGAGGAAAAGATAGTTAGGAAACGGAAAGTTAAAGACAAGAATCCCCCCTCCCCTTGCTAGCCCAGCAAGGAATGCAAACACCTCCAGCTCTCTTCCCCTATAAAGTCCCCCCTCCCACCGTTGCCATGACAGCCGAGAGAAATAATGAAATATTAGCAGATAGGCAAGAAGGGGAAAATATCTTGAGGCTGACACTCATTCAGAGAAAAAGCATATGAATAAAAGAAAGGCCCTCTTAAAAATTGGCAGTCTTACATTCTTTAATTAAAACTAAACTGCAACTGCTGGAAACTAGAGCCAGAAACGACTAGCACATATGTGCAAGGGAAAACTTACCTTACCTTAAACTGCAACTGCATTTAGCATTACATAATTAATTTCCAGCAAAATGGTATCATAATATCTTGCACTGTGGTGGTTACAGCTGAAGCCTTACGTATAAGAAGTTCCTGGTCCTATGTTCCAAGGCTTGATATGTCACTCTTGTACCAATAGTAGGGAGGAACAATAAGGAATACTGTAAGAGTTTATCTTTGTGCTTTTAAATAATATAGTAGTCAGTTAAAGGAATCTTTAAAACAAAATAACAAGCACAGGGAAGAAATTGCCAACAGTTGTTACATTATTTATCATATTTATGTGGTTGCTCCTCTCACAAAGGTATGACAAATAATGTACAGGTTATAATGAAACAGTGATAGAGTCACAACTGGAATGGTCAAACAGCTTGGTCACCAGTTCTAAAGGGAATTTATTTTTTGCTTCACCTTTTTCCCTAGAAATCAAAGAAGCTTACAGTACACAGGACTCTCCTTCAGTATATCCTTACAACACCAATAGCAAGGATGACAATAACATTTCTGTAAGGGAGATTGGGCAAAAAGAGTGATTGGTCAAAGTCATCAACTGGAGGATTAACTTGAATCAGATCTCTCAGTCCTAGTCCAAGATCTCAACCCTGCATCATGGAAGTTCTCAAGAACCAGATACCGTACATAGCAATAGCTTTTAAACATACATACCATTTCATAGTGCTCTACATCCCTCTCTAAGTGGTTCACAGAGTCAGCCTATTTCCCCCAACAATCTGGCCCCTAATTTTACCGACCTCAGAAGGATGGAAGGCTGAGTCAACAAACTGGATAGGATTGAACTGTTGGCAATCGGCAGAATTAGTCTGCAATACTACATTCTAACTGCTGCGCTACCACATGCCATGAAGATAAGCCTATCCATTACTGCAGTTCTCATGAGTGCTCTACATTACCTTCAGGACTGGAATGTTAAGGACATTGAGAAATAAGTACTGTGGAAGATGATACCTTGTTTATGATTTTCCCAGAGACACTTGGTTGAATGCACAGGTTGAAAGCTGGACCCTGTGACCTTTGATCCAATCCCAGCATAGTTCTTCTCACATTTGCCCACTCAGAGCAGGCTCTGTGTTTGCCCCAAAACAAAACATCCCCAGAGACACCCTGAGATTAACCCCTCCAGCATCTACTAGATTTACTTCTATTCCAGTCACCACTGCAATGATGAGCCAGTGGTTTAGTGAACCTTGGCATGCTGTTGCATGGAATGGAAGGGAAACTGATAGGCTCATGCTGAATAGCCTTAAGAGGAAAATCAAACTGGTTTCTATCTCTCCTCTTTCCCCACTCCCTCCCACCCTACTCCCTGCCAAAGATATCCCTGCCATAATAAGTTCTAAAAAGATTCCTGCCGAATTATAAAGAGGGTTCTTTGTAGCAATGCTGGATTCATGTCATCTCACAACTGTTATCAAGGCAGCCTGGGACTATTGTGGCAGCGCTCTAGGCATCAATCTGGAATACACAATGAGCTTTAAGTGCTGTACCATTAGTGGAGAGACCAATTATGGTCTATTGCTATCATTGAGTAAAGCAATCATGAAGGGAAATTTTTGGATTTTTCTCATGTGGCATAGATAGTATTCTTTTAGAAATATGCTACATTTTAGGGTTGCGGGAAATAATTTTTCCCTTATAGCTACAGTATAAACCTCTGAATGTATTTTGTACTTTGCTCTAATAAGCACTGCACAATTCAAGAATCAGATGCTGGGTTGTTGTAAGAGTTTAGAAAAGATCCTCAACTTTGAAGAATAACTTTCTGAACTCTTCAGAAACAAAGGTATAATAAATTGAAAAGATTTTTTGGTCAATTTCAGGCGTATTGTCCACATAATATTAGAATCTTTCAAATTTGACATGCTATTTAGTTTCACATATGTCTTGCAATCTCATCACTTATTGATTTATTATTAAACCTCTTTTCCTTTAGAAGCTAAAGGCATTATACACTATGTAGCATTCTGTTCTACAAATGTTCTTCACAACAACTTGGGAAGATGGATTGGGCTGAGGGAGATAATGACTGCCCCAGTCACCGAATAAAGGCTTTCAGTTTTTGTTTTCTGAGTGTCAGTCCAACTGGAGCCAGTTTGGTCTAGTGTTTAAGGCATCACATTAGAAAGCAGGACACTGAATTCAAGTACCGTCTTTTGCCACGAAAGCCAGGTTGGTGGCTTTGGGCCAAATCACTTTCTCCTTCAGCCCAACTTACCTCATAATGTTATTGTTGTGAGGAAAATAGGAGGAGGGAAGTGTGTTGGATATGTTTGCTGCTTGTGTTATTTTTTAAAAACGAATAGAGGCTGGTTACAAATAAATAAATTGGAGCATTATACCACACACTTGATGCCCATTTGAGTCTCCCAAAGGAGGTTTATATATTACCTTGCTTCTTAAAGCAAAAATAAACAGTCTTTTAGGGATAGGAGCACATTCAAAATGTTGAGCGCATTTAGTGGGCACATTTGTAAAATGGCTGCCCTGTAAGAATGATCTGTTAATAAAATTACTGTCATGTGGCCATGGCTACTGACACAAAGCATTAGTAGGTGCATTAGCCCTCTGAAAATACCTGCTATCCATTGGACTCAAAAACAGTTTTGCATGGCTGCCAACTCTCACGCAATCAGCGTGAGACTCACGCAATTCAACCAATTTTGACTGTCTCACTCTGATAAACGAAATCTCACGCTAAACCCCCAAAATGGAATGTACAAAAATAAATATATCTCTACATTCTCTGATATTCCGAATATCGATATGCCCAAGCCCAAAGTTTCGAGAAGTGAAGCCTCCGATCCTGGGCGGCTTCAGAGGGCGAACAGAGCATGTGCGAGAGGACGTTGCCCGCATTGATTTCTGTACTGGGGTGAGGAGAGAATTCCACGCTGCAGGAAGCGGTTGCTCCTTTCCGCTCTAGGATGTCACAACTCTCTGGGCTTAACCCTTGCGCTGCACTCTGCTCTGGCAGGCGGAGATGAGAGAGACGAACTCTCTATCCCCCATGAAGTACGACTACAGGGCATCCCTGGGCCTTTCTCGAGAGCTGAGCTCCCATCATCCCCTCCCCGCACCCGTCTGGTCTCAAGGCCGCTGGGATTGGGGCGCAAAGGCGCGTCCCTCTCCGGCCTCCCTCTCGCAAGGGGAGCTGCCGTGGCTGGCCTCTTGCGCGCCTCGGCTTCTCTCGCTCCCCAGCCTGATGGGAAGTCCCTGGAGAGGGAGGGGGAAGAGGGGGGGAGGGCTCTTTCCCGGGTACATTGTGTCCCTCCCCCTGCCCTTTGCACCTAGATATGCGCCCCCCCCAGCCTCCCCTGGGTCCAAGAGGCTGCAAGAGGGTCTGGCAGGGAGGAGCCTCTCCAGGAAGGGGGTCCCGCCAGAGGGCAGGCTGGAGCGGGGCGGGGGGGGCTCGCAAGGAGGGGGGGTTCCTGTCCCCTCCGAGCCCCAATCGCAGCCGGTGCAGGAGTTTCTCTCTTTTCAGGCTTCTTTCCCCACTTGATGCCAGGAACGTTTGGATGCTCTTTGGGAGCCCCTGGGAAGGAATCTCGCCTTGAGGGGTCTCCCCACAAATGCCAAGCAAAGGGGGGGGAGTGGCCACTGTCCTCTCCTCTCCTCCCCCAGACAATCCAGGACTTCCCTGCAGGGGAGCAGCTGATGGCAGCATTGCTGGGGGTCCCATGCACAGACTGGGAGGGGGGCGTTTGGGGAGTGAAGGACACCAGCCTCCCCCCCCCATTCTGTGTGTGTGTGTGTGTGTGTGTCCATCTGCCTGCCTGGCCCTTTCCGACCCTTCAGCTGGACTGTGAGGCTGGTGGGTCCAAGACTCAGCCTGGATCCCCCTCCCCTCCGCAGGTGGGAGGCCCAGAGGGTGGGAGAGGGCTGGGAAGGGCCGTTTCTGCCCAGCTCCAAGGCCGGGAACCCTGGCAAGGCCCCCTCCACCCCCGGGGCCATGTGAGGGAGGCTTCTGTGGCCCTGAAGAGGCAGCCTGGAGGGGCCGGATCCCAGGCACTTGGGACGCCCCTCTCAGCCAGGGACCCTGGAGGAGGAGGAGAGCCGGAGCAGCCCAAAGGGACGGAGCAGATGGGCAGAGGTCCAAGAATGTGGACCCTTTCCGGCCAAGATGGTCAGTGAACTGCATTATTAATATCTTACAAATCCGGTTCAAGTACATTGGTGCTGCTTGCATGTATGTATGTATGTATATGTCCAAATCATGACTAAAGTATGCATCAGATTGCACCATTTAAAATGTAAAATTGTCAAAGCTCCCTACCGTGGAAGGGGGGACACCCCCCTTCCACACCATCCCCCCCTCGGTCGCTTCGCTCCCTCGCAGTGTCTCACTCCGAACTATCACTCAAGGTTGGCAGCCCTGGTTTTGAAAATAATATGCTAAAGGATCTTATATTTATAATGTATTTTGTTTCGCCATGCACCAGCTTGTTATTTATGTATTTATTTTTGTTAAGGGAATGTTTAGATGGGACCATAGCGATGCCTGAAGTGGCATATTGTTGGTCCTTGACTTAATGTGTAGCCTGCAGCATTGTTGCATTTTGTTGTCATTCTGGAATAAAACTTGGACATGAAGGTACATCCAGGTATAATGTTAGGAATCTGAATAATCTGAATAATACTATAGACATTGTGGCATTTACTAAGGATATTCAAGAAACTTAAAACTCAGCTAATATAAGTATTATAACACTTTATCACCATCTTCATCCAGAGAATGTTGATATCCAAAGCATTGACTTCAGCATTTTCTCATATTTTGTTCAATCATTACGTACTCTACAACATTCTAGTTGGGACCAAAATCTTTCAGTAGCCCGTGTCTCCACTTTATAGGTCATTCAAGTGGGCATGTTTAACTGTAGAACCACTATCATATCACTTTTTGTGACCATCTTTTGTCAAGTAATATTTTAATATTATAACCAATTACTGGTAATACTATTAATACTGTAACATAAATATCAATAGTACCGTATACTATTGATTGTGCAATGTTAATTAACTCATATAAATAGTTATGAGCACAATTCTCTCCAGACGAATGGTGATATGCTGAGTCATTTGAATTCTATAAAAAGCATTTTTCAAGAACTGCACGAGAAAGAGCTTATTTTTTCTGAACTACACCAAGTCTACATAATTCTATCTTCACTAGAAGAAAGTTATGATAACTACATCACTTCCCTTGAAATTTTGCCAAAGGAAAGTTTAACTTTAACTGATATAACTGGCAGATTGATTGAAGAGGCAAGAAGAAGACTTGAAAGATATCAGTTAAGGAGGGAGCAACCTCAAAAAGAAGATAATGAATCTACTGCATACGCAATTAAAAAGTATTTTAATTGTGGAGAAAGAGGACATTTGGCAAGATTTTGTAAAAAAACAAAGCGCCAGAACGCTGGCCAGAATACTAAAAGTAACCAAAATAAAAATAAAAATTTAGGGTTAGCCATGTATACTAACGGAGCTGTAAAAAATAATTTATGGGTGGTTGACAGTGGAGCATCCCACTGTATAACAAATGATAACAAAAATTTTATTAAAATGTCCCAGAGTACACAGCAGATATCGTTAGCCAATGGCTGGAAACTGAAAGCTAAAGGTCAAGGTATAGCATATTGTTCTTTTATAAAAGAGAATGTAAAAATGTTATATGTACCACAACTTAAGTTTAATTTAATTTCAGTTAGAATTTTAGTTAAACTAGGATATGTAGTTACCTTTAAAGGAGATAACTGCATAATTGAAAAAGAAGATAAGAAAATTACTGCATCTTAAAGAGGTGAATTATATATGTTAAATGATAATGGTTTAAAGGTGGCTAACACGGTTTATGATAATAAGAAACCTCATGATGAATGTATTCACTTGTTACATCGAAGGCTAGGGCATTTAAATTTTAAAATGCTTAAGAAAACTGTTGAATTATCTAAGGGAATAAGTTTGAAACCTTGTAATAAGTATTTGCAATGTTCTATTTGCAATCAAAGCAAGAGCAAGGTCAAACCGGCTAATAGAGTTGATGGATTTACTACCAAAGAACCTTTAGAGGTAGTATTTGCTGATTTAATAGGTCCGAAAAAACCAAGTGTAGGAGGAGCTCGATACATATTAAGTATAATGGACCATTATTCTAGATATGGGTTTTGCTATTTAATGAAGAGCAAAACTGAAACGTATCTAAATTTCTTTAATTGGATAAAATTTGCTGAAAGGAAAACTAAAAAGAAATTAGTAACTCTTATAACAGATAATGGTGCGGAATTTACAAATAATAAATTCCAGAATAGACTAAGAATGTTAGGTATTCAACATAAAAAGTCTGCACCATATAGGCCACAACATAATGCCTTTATAGAGAGACGAGGCCAAACATTACAATCAATGACACGTACTATGATGTCTGATTCAGGATTACCTGACAATTTATGGGGAGAAGCAATAATGTGTGGTAATCATATATTAAATAATGTTGTTAATTCAACAACAGGTGAATTACCATTCACACTGTGGCATGGTACAAAACCTGATTTAAGTTATATGCACACATTTGGAGCACCAGCATGGGTGCATATCCCTACACAACTTAGACACAAAGGACAACATAGAGCTAAAAGATTATTTTTTGTAGGATATAAATCTAATCATAGATCTTATAGATTCTGGGAACCAGGTACATCTATAATTTACACCAGTGCTAGTGCAAAATTCCTAGAACATGTAGGATGGAATAGATTAGAGCAAGATTTAAATAATGAAGTAATTATTGAACCCTACAAAAGGAAGAAAGATCAGACTAGTTATAAGAAGAGTCTAATTAAAGAAGAACTCCATGAAGAGCAAATAGGACCAGAACAAGATGAAACAGTTGATCAGGAAGAATTAGATAATCAAGAACAGGTAATAAATGAAAGTCCACCTGTAAGTCCTGTAATACCTAGACGTACTACACATGTAACTAGACCACCTGATAGGTATCAAGCAAGTATAGTTTGTCAAGTCACTAAAGTTCCAACTAGTGTAGATGAACTTAGGAAGTATCCTGCTAAGGATTAGGAGAATTGGCAAAAGGCAATGGAAAAAGAACTAAATTCATTAAAGGTAATGAAAGTATATGAAGATGCCAAATTACCTCCAGGAGAAAAATCCATTGGGTGCAAATGGATATTTAAAGTAAAAACTGGAAATGATGGGACTGTTACCCATAAGGCTAGGTTAGTAGCTCAAGGATTTAATCAAACTGCATCTTGTTACGATGAAGTTTTTGCACCAAGCCTTAAAGCAACATCTTTAAGAGCAGCATTAGTGTGGGCAGCTAAAGAAAAACTATGTCATTAACCATTTAGATGTAGAAACTGCTCATCTGCATGCACCATTGCAGCACACTATATATTTGAAAAAGTCAATTGTTATAAAAGACAATAAAGTAAATAGTAATGATTGTTGGAAACTCAAAAAGAGTCTTTACGGGTTGAAACAATCTGGCTTTGAGTAGAACCAATATACTGTGAAAGAATTAAACAATATAGGTTTTAAATCTGGTTTAGCAGATCCATGTGTGTTTAAAAGAGAAAATAATGGAACGGTGTCATTATTGTTATTATTTACAGATGATATTGCTTTGATAACTAAGACTAATAATGAAGCTAATGAGATTATATCATTATTAGCCAAAAAGATAAAATTAAAGCATTTAGGTGAAATTAAAAAGTATCTAGGATTGACAATTAACAAAACAAAAAATGGATTTAAGATATCTCAAGAAGATAAAATTTGCCAATTAATTAAAACGTATAAAATGGAACTTTGTAAACCGGCAAAGACTCCAATGAGTCAGGAGGTTTGCCAAACTGATGATCAAAGTCCCAAATTTGATAAGTCTATATATCAATCTTTGATTGGTAGCTTATCATATATAAGCAATTGGTCAAGGACAGCTATAGTTTATAGTGTTAATCAGCTGGCACGTTTTAATTCGGATCCACATCAATGTCATTGGCATTCATTAAAGAGAATTTTAAGATATCTTAAAGGAACAATGAACCATGCATTGTATATAGAACCAAAGGGTGATTTGAGTCTTAGTGCCTATGCAGATGCAAGTTTTGCAACTGACATGAACACTAGAAAATCAACATCTGGGATGGCTATATTATTTGGTAAGACACTAATAGGGTGGAGGTCAATCAGACAACAGCATGTCAGCTTGTCCACGATGGAAGCGGAATTTTCATGTCTGTCATTACTATGCACTGACTTAATTCTGTACAAACAGTTATTAATAGACATGGGTGTAACTGTTAAAGATTCCATTATTGTGTACGAGGACAACCAAGCAGCCATAAAGTTAGCTACTAGTATTGCTGTAAAAACTAGATCAAAGCATACTGATTTAAGATACTTAAATGTTAGAGAATCTGTAAAGAATGGGCTAATTAAATTGGAATACTGCATGACAGCAGAAAACATTGCAGACCAATTTACAAAAGCTCAAGGAGTAATTAAGTTTAAAGAGAGTTGTAACAAATATGATTTAAAGATGTAAATAGTTATTAGTTATATTATTATTATTATTACCTAAAAGGGGAGAATGTTAGGGATAACATTGTTTACCCTAACTGGTTTAGGTAAAATAATAAATATGTAATCATAGTTTATAAGTTAAAGTGTCTGCAACTTTAAATATAGGAATGTAATTAAGGGAGTGGTTGTGAAAGCACTTTAAAAGAAGCAAGACGACAGCTTGCTCTCTCTCTGGCTTTGATGATCCCTAATTACTGCATGGACTCAAGACTGCGTTACTCGAACGGGAGATAAACAAAGGACTGATTTGTAAGTGAACTGACATAGGATATTCTGCTAACTGAATATCCTTGAATGGACTGACTAAATGATACATGACTAATGGACTGTTATTTTGACTATGCTATAAATGGAATAAACTATATTTTTGATAGCACAAGCGTATCTGTTATTTTTACTGTATGTTATTAAACATACAAACATATCTCACTCATTTATCTGTGTGCCTATCTGACTAACGCTGCACATTCTGTTTAGCTTGTTTCCTTAACCCTGGTTGGGGTACCCAGGCTTAACAAATACAATCCTAGCCGCTGTTAATACATTTACAATCAGATATTTCAAATCTTTACTATATATATCAGGTAAAATTCCCAATAAGAAGATCTCTGGTTTCAAGTTTATGTGTTTCTTTGTCATTTTTTCCAACCACATGCGAATTTTAGTCCAATATTTTCTAGCATCCACACAAGTCCACCACATATGGTAATACGAGCCGGGTATCTGATGACATTTCCAGCATTTTTCAGATTTGTTCTTAAACATTCTTGCTATTCTTGTTGAGGGAAAGTGCCACCTGTAAAACATCTTATACAAGTTTTCTTTATATGCTGTTGACATTGTCATTTTATAATTTTGAGACCACAATTTTTGCCATTTCTCTAGATCAATCCCATATCCAAAATTCTTCCCCCAAACAATCATAGTTTCTTTGACTTGTTCTTTCTCTAATTTCATTCCCAGTAAATAACCATATAATTTTTTAATCACCTTCTCATCAGTACCCATCAAGATCTTATCTAAATCAGTCTGCTTATCATAGAATCCCTCCGTTTTAGAATCTTCATCATACCTTGAATGTATTTGTGCATATGAAAACTAATTCATCCTTATACCTTGTTCCTCTAAGTTTTGGATCGATTTAAGTTCACCCTTTTCATCCAAAAGTCCCCCATATCTAACTGTTTGTTCCTTCTTATAAATTATAGGATAGGAAAATGCTTCAATAGTCGATAACCAAACTGGAATTTTCAAATAACATTGTCTTTTTATCTTCTCCCAGTTTAACCACAAAGACTCCCGTATATAATGTCTTCTAAAATAACCCTGTGTTTTAGTTCCCTTATACCATAAAAAAGCATGCCAGCCCAACAGCAAATCATGCCCTTCTAATGTCAACAATCTATGCTTTCTTAATGTTATCCATTCTTTGACCCACATCAAACTTGCAGCTTGATAATACAATTCCCAATTAGGCAGGCCAAAACCTCCTCTAATTCTAACATCTTGCAAAAGCTTTAGCTTTATTCTCGCTTTTTTACCTTGCCATATAAACTTCAATATGATTTTATTTAAATCTTCAAAATAGTCTTTTCCAAGCCTAATTGGTATTGTTTGGAGCAAAAATAAAATTCTGGGTAAAATATTCATCTTGATTGTTGAAATTCTCCCTATTAATGATAATTGCAAGTTTTCCCACTTCTTCAAATCTGTAGCTATCTGTTGTTTGAGTTTAATATAATTATTCTCTTTTAATGTGCTACATCTTGCTGTCAAATATATCCCCATATACTTAACCTTATTTGTAACTTGGATTTTCAAAAGATCTGCCAGTTCTTCTCTCTGTCTCAATTGCATGTTCTTTGTCAAAATCTTTGTTTTATCTTTATTTATTTTCAAACCAGCCATCTCACCATATGTCTCTATCTTTTCCAATAACCTTGGAGCTGTTTCTAACGGGTCTTCCAGAATAAAAGCTAAATCATCAGCAAAAGCTTGTAGTTTAAATTCTTCCTTCTTAATTTTCATTCCTTTTATGCTTTTATCATCCCTAATATTTCTATTCAACACTTCCAAGGTCAACACAAATAGCAAAGGAGATAGGGGACACCCTTGTCTTGTGCCTTTTCTAATATTAATAAAATCTGTAAGTTCCCCCTCCATCATTACCTTTGCTGTCTGATTATTATATATGGCTTCTATTGCTCGAGTAAATTTTTTAGCAAAACCCATCTGTTCCAATAGTAATAACATAAATCTCCAGTTCACGTTGTCAAATGCCTTTTGAGCATCTAGGAATATCAAAGCCATTTGCTTTTCAGGATGAGCCTCATGGTATTCCAAAGTATCCAAGATTAGTCTCATATTGTCTCTGATTTGTCTCTTTGGCAGAAATCCATTTTGATCTGGGTGAATAAAATTATTTAAATATTTTTAAAGTCTTTCTGCTAAAATTGAAGCAAAGATTTTATAGTCTGCATTCAATAAGGAAATAGGTCTATAGTTCTTAATTTGCAGCGGGTCAGCCTCTTCTTTTGGAATAAGTGTGATATAAGCCTCTGACCATGTTTTGGGTATCATCTTCTTTAACATAACTTCATTCATGACTTCTAACAATGGGATGCTCAATGATTCTTGAAATGTTTTATAGAATTCTACCAGAAGCCCATCTGGACCCGGTGCTTTCCCATTGTTTTGTCTCTTAAATGCTTCATTTAATTCCATCATTGTTATATTGCTTTCTAGCATTTCTTCAGTCTCTTTAGGTATCTTCGGTAAATTAGCATTCTGTAAATACTATTTGACTTTTTCCTCATCAATATTCTCTTGTTTATATAGTTGCCCATAAAAATCTTGAATAATTTCCTTTTTCTCCTTATTACCATAACAAACTTGGCCTTGATCATCTATTAGCTTCAATATTTTTCTTGATTCCTTCTCCTTTCTCAATTTATATGCTAGCCATCTACCTGGTTTATTTGCATCTTCAAAGTAATTCTGTTTAGAATTTCTGATTTTCTGTGCCAGTTCTTCTTTCTCTATTAATTCCATTTTATGTTTAATTACATCCAGCTTCAATTTAATATCTTTTTTCTGTGGCATTTTCTATAATTCTTTTTCAAGTCTTTTATACTCGTCTTCCAAGGCCTTCGAAACTTGCCTTTTCCTGATATTCTTTTTTCCTGTATAATCTATTATCAGACCTCTAGCATATGCCTTCATTGTATCCCAAACATTCTGCGTTGAAGTATTTTCTATTTTCTCTGAAGAAAAAAACCAATTCCTTCTCCATCCATTGTATAAAATCTTTCTCCTTTAAAATAGTATTATTTAATGTCCATCTCGATCTTTTTTTTTTGTCCCTTCCATTTAATTGTCATTGGGCTATGATCTGCCCAAGTACTTGTTTGAATATTTGTTTCTTGAATATTGGATATTAATTCTGTTGAGATCCAAATCATATCTAATCTGGACCATGATAAATGTCTATCTGAATAAAAAGTATATTGTTTAGCTTTAACATTTCTTTCTCCAAATATCTTTTAAAGTTAGTTCGTCTGTCATTTTAAAAAAAGATTTAGGGAGAGTCTTTCTATTTTGCTTTGTTGTTGCTGCTATGTAGTCCAATTTATTGTCCACAATTCCATTAAAGTCTCCCATCATAATTATATTAACATAGTCCAGTCCAATTATTTTCATGTGTAGCTTTTTATAAAACTCTTCTTGTTTATCATTCGGAGCATAAATTGCAATCAAGAGTATTTTTATATTATTGTCCATTATTTCCACCATTAATACTCTTCCGTCTTCATCCGTGTAGATCAGTTTTGCTGGGATAGTCTCTTTAATATATAGAACCACTCCTCTTTTCTTACATTGAGTAAAGAAGTAAATATTTTCCCCAATTTTGGCTGTACTAACAATTGTTCATGTTGTTTTTTAATATGAACTTCTTGTAGACAAATGTATATCAAATTTTAATTTCTCTAATTTATGAAAAATTTTCCTTCTTTTAACAGCTGAATTAAGTCCATTTATATTCGTTGTAATCAGTTTTTTTTTCTTCCATGATTATGCTTTATATTTAGGTCTAACAGCTCTCATGGATCTCACTTCACGCTGTTCTTTACTATCCACCTGTCCACCTACAGCTCCTTTCTCTTTTTCAGTCTCCAGTTGTTCCTCTTGAAACTCAATTAATGAGACCTCTTTCTCTGCCTCCTCTCTTCTTCTTCCAAAAAATTCTGCATGGAAAAGTTCTGCTTTCTCAATTGAATCAATTCTATGTCTCTGCTCTTGCCATGTAAACATTAATCCTTCTGGAATCAGCCATCTATAATTCACTTCATTTTCCAGTAGCATTTTGGTCAGAAATCGATATTCTCTTCTCTTCTCATCTCTCTCACTCTTCTGGGTATTTGTTTTAAAACCACAATCTCTTTACCTTTGTATTTCAATGTTTTCTCTCTTACCACTTGTAATATTTGTGTTTTAATGGATTTTTTGGTAAATCTAATATGGACTTCCTTTGGTAATTTATTTCTCATCGCATATCTTGTATAAACTCGAAATACCTCATCTACTCCATCCATCATCTTTTCCTGTGTAATTTCCAAAGCATCTACATTGTTTATTTTTGAACTGTCCAGGGATGGGCTGCTGGGGGTCCATAGGGTTCAGGAGATCCTCTAGCTAAGATTCTGCACAGTTCGGAGAGCCCCCAAATCCTACTCCTGGCTGGCCCCATCCACCCCTCCCTTCCCCTCCCAGGAGTCCCCACGTGGTCTGTTTTGGATGCAGGTAAGTACAGGGTGTACGTAGAGGCTTGGGGAAGGTGAAAAACTGGCTTTCTGGGAGTTTGGGAAGGCTGGAAAGGAGCCCTTTTCTGGCTTCCAGAGAGCTTCCGGAGCCCAGGGAGGCCGTTTTCATCCTCCCAGAGGCTCAAGGAAAACCACCGGAGCCCGGGGAGGGCAAACCCCTCGCCATCATGGTGCAGTAGGCTGAGTAGGCTTTGCCCACCATGGTCACACCCACCCAGCAACCGGGCAGAGTACCTGTTGCTAAAATTTTTGAAGGTCCACTCCTGGAACTCTCATAAAGAACATTATGAGAGAATGTTACCTCTCACATACTGGGATTAGGGAGAGGATACTATTGAACCATGCCTTTAGGAAGTAGGGAACTAACAAGCTGCTTTGCAAAGCAGAGATGAAGCATGGTGTAGAGAACTTCTCGGGATTTTTGAGATCTCCAGCCCTCTATGGGTCAGCAGTTCTGCTACAAAACCCATGTTTAATTCCTGGGTGTTTGTATACATTTATAATTAGATTTAGAATTCTCTATTGGCCAAGAGTGATTGGACACACAAGAAATTTGTCACTGGTGCATAAGCTCTCAGTGTACATAACAAACAATAAGTGATAAATCATGATCGTAATCGAATGATTATGATGTGTATGCTTTGCCTTTCTTTATAAAACTGAGTGACTTCCCAAAAAACTGGTGATATGTCTATAATTTAGTAAAAGGATAGTTCATCTAAGTAAAATTAGCTGATAAGAAATACCACCTTGAGTTTTTGTTCTTTCAGATATTCAAACAAATGGAAAAAAACCAGCAAAACATATGCTGCCCTTAACCTTGACTGAAAGAGTGTTCTTTTTCTTTTTTCTTTCCTGATTTAATTTCAATTTTTTAATTGTTTCAACTTAAATGTGTTTTGTTTTTAATCTATTTGCTGCCTAGAATCACTGTAATTTTAGAAATTAACAAAAAATCAATTTTGAGAGAGGATTTAGAACTCTATGTTAAGTTTTAAATTTTTATTTTTACATTGTTATTTGTAAATTTTGCAACAGAATCCAGTGATGTAATAAGTCAACATACATCAGTAATAAACATACATAGAACCTGTCACACACCCAAGATTATTAGTCCTGGTTTTGCGGGGTGGGACTGATTAATATTGGGCCCATTTTTCAAGCTAATGCAAACTTCATCCACCATTTCACTGATATCTTTGAGATATGCTGGATTACAATTTGCAAGATCTTCCAACCAGAATATTTATTGGGTATCAAGCTGGAGAAAGAAGCTAATTGTAAGAACATCAATATATTTTCATTCTGTAGCATTACAAAAGACACTACTATTTTAATTAAGATATCTTCCTTTTTTAATCTGCAGTATTTTGTTGCTGAAACGTTGGCCTAAATGCTATAAAGTTATCTTTCTTGCCACTCAGTGAAGACTGAAATCTGCATAAAACAATCTATACATAGGGGATATTCTGAAAACAGAGCCATGAAGCACCAGCACCATCCAGACCTCACAGTGTGTGTCACTGAGCAAACCTACAATTGAGGGGGGGGGGGGGGCAGCAGGATCTTGAACCAAACTTCAATGGCTGAATGTAAGCAGGGCTTGATTGGTGAATTACAAAGTGGCAATTATGGAGAAAATCCACAAATAACATTAAGACTACCCCCCCCCCCCCAGCTTCTTCTGGTGTGTCTACACAACAATCTTAATTTCACAGCCATCTCATTCCTTTTGTCTAATCATCATAGGCTCGGGAAGACTCCGTGTGATATTTCATGGAGTCTCATTAGAGGAGATTGTAAACCAATTCAGAGAAAATGAGAGAGAATATTTTGGGTGATAAGAGTTCTTCCGCTTGCTCCTTGCAATTAAGCAGACACTTGTAAAAACCCCAGCTGGCTTCATTATTTTCATTGTCATACAATTGGTCATTATACTGTTACAGATGGTTCCTCAGCCAACTTTAGTACAGAGAAGTTTTGCAACCAACAGAGCTCCTGATACTGCAGTATGTATGTGTGTGCGCGCAAGAACAGATGCATATCAAATCATTTTTCAAATCATTCTCAATTCTTGGTAATTGGACACGTCCTTGTTGTCTTCTTGGAAATTTTTTCAAAAGGGTTTGTCTTCTTTCAAGGGCTGAGAGAAAGTGATTGGCCTGAGGTCAACCAGCTGGCTTCACAACTAAGGTAGAACTGGAACTCACAGCCTTCTGGTTTCTACCCTGGTGCCTTTGCTATTTCACCAAACTGGTTTTCATAGAATTTATAGCTGATATTTATATACTACTTCCTTCCAAAAACCCTCTCTATTGTAAGTTAAGGTTAGATATTTATATCTACAGTTATTATTGTAACATCTATATCAGTTTCTATTTATTAATGAATGAAGGAATATTTCAATTATGGCCATCCACCAGAACTGCAAACAAACACATTAAAAATAGAAATAAAAGAATAAAAACAAAGCAAGATAAAGTGTTACAATTGGTGGTGGGCAGGGATGGGATGGCTCTGAAGAGCAGCAGACACTGAACCGGTTCAGTGCAACCTCCTTTTGGTCGTTTGTTTGGCCCACCCACCTGCTCGGGTTCTTGGCTGTCTTTTAGGTTGAAAAAGCGGGAAAGAAGAGGATTTTCAAACGCTGCGCACCCACGCACAGCACTTGTCAGCTGTTTGGGTGGCACAGCTGATGTTTTTTGCAATGGTTTTACATGTGCGCGCAGCGCGTGTCAGACGCACGAGCACGCAAAGCACACGCGCAAAACGCACTCTGATCAAACCAACAGTAATACAGGTTGAATCCCACCCTTGGTGGTGGGTTCATCAGTGAATAATAAAACTGCCTAATTTTACAGGCAGCATAACAAAAATTAGCTACATTTAGAGACAGAATCACACTGATCTCATAACAACAGCGATACATAAAAAAGATTAGAATTTCCCATGTCTTTTACCAGGTAAGGAAATATAGCCCTTAAATCCTTGTAGATGGCCCTGGGGTTTTTATAAAGCAGGGCTGTCAAAATCATGGCCCACAGGCCAGATGCATCACGTGGTGGCCATGCCCATGCCCAGTTTAGCGAGGGGGGGGGGAAGTCCCAATATGTCATTTGATGCCACTGTGACAACGTGAGTTTGACTCCTGTTATAAAAGGTTTAGTTTAAATGGACATGAGTTATAGTTTAAACATCCCCTTCTCCACAGGGCACAGACTCAGCTTATGTATTGGCCCTCTAAATACAAAGCTAAAGTTAGTGCTCTTTGGAATTTGGAAACAGTGTGTAAATGTCTTGCTGCTTTGTAAAAAGGGGCTTGACTTATGAGAAAGACATTCTTAGATAGAGCATGCTGGTCCTGTTGCACTTCCAGGTCTCGGATATGTTTAAATGCTGTATGTACATGCTCATAACCCATCATTAGGAACACCTTCCTGGAGAATGCTGAGATGTTGCAATTTTTGTGAGATTGTCCCAAACCATATTGATCATTTGTAGCTGTTCTCAACAAGGAAAAAAATCAGACCTGTGGGAAAGATCAGTAACTTTAATCAATGTGCTATGATACAGGTTTATGTATTTTTTTTCAGCTTTAATATCTTAATACTACATTTGGAACACAACCTGTAACATATCCCTTAGGAATTTAAAATAAAAGAAGTGCAACGTCCTAGCTGGATACTGAAAAGCAGTTATGTACAAAAATAGCATTTTGTAAAAGGAACAGTATTTTCAGACCATCTTAAATTAAAACCATCTTTGAACATTCTACTTTAAATGTTATTTATTTGCATGTTTGTTTGTTTGAATCCTGCTTTTTTATTATTTCTTCAAGTAGCTCAAAGTGACGAATGTATATACAACAGATCTTCTTCCTATTGTCCCCACAACAATAAATCCTGTGAGGTGAGCTGAGCTGAGAGTGAATGATTGGCCCAAGATCACCCAACTGACTTTCATGGCTAAATCAGGACTAGAACTCCCAGTCTCTTGCTTTCTAGCCTGGTGCCTTGACTACTAGACCAAACTTCAACTCATACATTTGGTCCTGTCGAGCCATTGCTCCCTTTCAAGTTTCAAGTTACAGCTTATGTTAGTACAATTTCAGGAAACAAATATCTGCTACATATACAAAAAGTCTGATTCCTGTAAACTTTAACTGGGTGAAACAGTGTACCATACGGAAATATTTTGAACTAAGATATTCAAATAAGCTAAATTATAGAAATATCCAAAATCCAGGATTCATGATTCCCATGGAATTGAAATTTGGCATTTTTTTCCCAAAACATTTTATGATATAAACATTACCATAAAACAATTTAAGACATAATACAAAATGTCACGAAACATTTCCTGGGCTGATGTTTTCAGAGCAGATACATCTCTGAGTGTATCTCAAATTTCAGGCAGAACATTAAAGTCATTGCTCACAGCCTTGAGGAATTTGGTGTGGAAATACCTCTGAAACAATGACCTAGTGGGACATGATTTTTATCTAGTAATAGTAAAAGATGGTTAAGCTATGTTGAATTATATTTTAAAAATATGGAATCTATTATTCTGTACATTTTTGGTAAATAAATGATTTATATTTCCAGTGTAGGCATGTATCTCAATTGTACGTAAGTACATACAGTTAATTATACACAGTTGCAACCTCTTTAGACAGAATGAGGGCATCATAATGGGGCTGAATCCCTGCACATTTCATTTTAATTATTACAGAGCATTAAAGCTTTTGTGGTTTGGCCCTATTTTTGTTGCGAATCTCCTACTCCTAGAATTGTATGAACGTTGTTTTGTGGTCTTACACATTTCTCTATAATGCCATATTATTATATTATTGTGTTTTTCTAATTTAATATAAAATAATATGTTTGATTTTATTGGAGGTAAATATATGGATTAAAATCCCCTTTGTATTCAGATGCATTGAATCACAATTCCTCTTACCCTAGAATGAGTGTGATAGCAATTTAAATCCAAGTGGACAACCTGTGACCAATGGGGTCGTTCTTTTCACATATAATATAGGCTGGTGCCATTTTCCATCCCCTCATGATCCTCAGAACTGTCCCAATGAAGCCTCCTCTTCCTCCTCCTCAGTTGACTTGCTAGTCAATGAACTGCCTGCCACTTTGCTGGAGGGAGAAGGAACAAAAGGCAGCTGCAGAGCATGAGGAAAACTGTACCCCACTCTGCATTCCAGTATGTCCCCAAGAGGGCCTATTCCCTGCAGGGAGAAAGAGGGTTCACCCATCAACCACAAGCTCCCTCCAGCCAACCCTGTCTTGCCAGCAGGCATTTGAGTAATTCCTTTGTCCATCCCTCACTGATTACTATGAAGAGATTTTGTTGTGGTTCACCGGCAGCCGGTGCAGACAGCAGCGGAGTCAAGACAGTGAAGAAGAAAGGGAACCAGTCAGGAAGTCTGGAGAGGACTTGGACAAGGGTCCTGCATCCGATGTAGGGATGGGGACAGGACCATCTGCGAGTGGGGTGCTGCATTTGGAGCCTTTGGAGTCTGGCAGCAGCAAAGCAGAGAACCCTGGGAAGCCTGTTGCCAGTGCGCATGTATGCAGAGCTGCTAAAGCAGAAGGGGCTGAAGCAGAAGGGGTGACTCGGGAGTAAGGCTGGGAGATGATTGCCCCTCCCATAAGGGGTAAAAGTCAGACCTCAATGACAAATGCTTTGCAGGAAGCAAATCAGTTCAATTAGATTCTGAGTCCTCCTTGAGGCTCTGTGTACTCTGGTCAGTTTTTCCTGATATTTCGAGTGGGTTCTGTTATAATTACTTTGGAGGCTTCTGTTTCTGGCAGCATTTCCCAGCACTGATAAGCATGGGCTTATCTTGGGGAACTGTTTATTAGTTCTGGCTAGAAATAAAAGTAATTCCCAGCGTTGCATTAAAATAGGTTTTGCTTTTCAAACAAGTTTGTGTTTCAGTACATTTGATGAAGCCTGGGTCAGAACAGAATTTCAAATTTCATCCTCAATTCCAAAGTAGAGAATGGTCTCAGAGAAAGGTTGGAAAGAGAACGGTCACATTCCACCACCACCCATCCTCCATCTTTCTTTCTACCACACAACCTTCAAGCTTCTGGGAAGTATAGTTTCAAGGTGTGGAAATTTTCCCTGCGTGGCATGGGATTGGCGTATCTGAAAAGCCATCTCTCCCCAGTGGGACTAATCCATCCCACTTGCGCCATTGGAAGAGGCCTGTTATGCATCCCATCTACAAAGGAATTCTAGCAAGTGGGTTCAAAGAAGGGGGCCTTTTGTGATGTGATCCCATCCCTGTGGAATACTCTTATTACCAGGTAATTGCTCCCACCCTTCAGGAACAACATTAACATTTGGCCTTGCTGGTTAACCTGGGGCCCTGAAGGGGTTGCTTGCCACTGGAGGTGGCTGGTAGGGCAAGAACACCTTGTTTCCATACCACCTGTCTCTTAAATTCTGATTTCAATATAATTTTAAAATCTTAATCTGTGTAGTTAAATATTTTAATATTATAATATCTGTAGTTAAATAAATATTTTAATATTTTAATTATTTTTCTACTTGTTTTATAACTTGTAAGCTTCCCAGAGTCACCTTATAGGGGAGATGGGCAGCATAAAACAATAATAAATTAAAAAGAATATCCATTCCCATTGGAGTCTTGGTCCCAGCATTCTGCAAATTAGCTCATTTGAGTTGCCTTCATTTAATAATTGTTGCCCTATACCTTCCAATGTTGCCCAATTGAAGATGATAAACAGACAACAGAGTTCTAATAGCATCTAGTTCAGGGGTGTCAAACTCAAGGCTTGCAGGCCCGATCTGGCCTGTGGGGTGCTTAGATCTGGCCCACAGGGCTGGCCTGGAAACAGTGAAGGACTGGCCTGGGCTGCCTTTGCCAGTGAAAATGGAGCTGGCAGGGGGGGGGGCATGTGCGACCCCATGCATCCCATTTTTGGCCACAATGGCCTCTTGCAGCTCTCTGCCAGTTAAAAAAGAGCTCAGGGAGACCATGCACAGAGGGCTGCAGGAGGCCATCATGGCTGAAAATGGGACATGGGGGGGCATGTGTGTATCCCCAGGCTCCATTTTTGCTAGCAGAGGCACCACAGACTGTTTTCACTGGCAGAAGGCTGCAGGAGGCTGTCATGGCCAAAAATGAGGCATGGGAGGGCCACATGCCAGCTGATTGACTTTGGGCAGGTTATTCTCTGTCAATTCAACTACCTCATTGGGTTGTTGTTGTGGGGAAAATAGGAAGAGGGAAGGAGATTAAATATGTTTGTTGCCTTGCTTATAAAAATAATAAAGATTGGATATCAGTAAAACTACTCATAAAAGTAAATGAAAAAATAAAATAAAAAAACTGAAGTACAGATAGTGCTTGACTTACATCCTTTGTCTGGTGACTGAAGTTATAAAGGCACTGAAAAAAGTGACTTATGGCCATTTTTCACACTTACGACCCTTACTGCATCCTTATGATCACATCAAAAGTTGGATCTTTGACTCATATTTATGACGGATGCAGTGTCCTGGGATCATATGATCACTTTTTGCACCCTTTAGATGAACAAAGTCAAAGGGGAAGCCAAATTCACTTACTAATGTGGCAAGAAAAGTTGTAGAACGGGGTACAATTCACTTAACACCTGTCTTCTAGCAACAGAAAAATTTGCACTCGACTGTTGTAAATCAAGAGTTACCTGTATAACTTTAGATCTAGTTACCTCAGTTGAGACTACTCTGTCTGCAATAGCCAAATGACTACTAAATAATAAAAAAGAGCTACTAGGCTATTCTTAACTCTACTGGTTGTCCAGATATATGGTCCTGCCAAAGCTACTTCTATGAATCAAAGTTTGGTTTCATCGTTCTCTTTTTTTCAATGTTGTCCCTTCTTTGCAAGCTGATGCTTGGTTTTTCATTTCATGAATCCATACGCACAGCAGATACTACTAAGTAGCCCATGCCATGACACTGAACAGAAGCAACACAGAGAACTCTTTCACAAGAAGAGTTCTCCACTCCTCTACTCGTTACAGAATATCTTATACCACCAGATTTGAAATTCTAGATCTAGACAACCTTCAGTCCGATCTAAGTAAAGTGCATAAAATTATATATTGCAATGTCCTACCTGTCAATGAATACTTCAGCTTCAACCATAACAATACAAGAGCACACTATAGATACAAACTCAAGGTAAACCGCACTGCGGTATCTGCCATCCCGCATCTGATGGGCGGCTCATGATAGGGAGCGAAGGGAAGAGAAACGACAGGAAGCGAAGTTTCCTCTTGATGAGCGCGCCCCGAATGTCTTGGCACACGCTCTTTTATTGTGCTTTTTTACAAGAAAATGATTTAATCAAAAAGCTCAAGTCAAACATGGTAATCTCATCAGGATGTGCATGTTTACAAAGCTGCATACCGGACAGATTATTTACAATGTGGATAAGCTTATTAACAAACGTCTATCTCCTTGTCTCTTGTACGTGCCTTGCAAAGGTCACTGAAGAGACAGAAGTTAATGATTACACGTGAATGATACAATGTTGCAAATGCATGAATGATACATAGTTGCAATGATACATAGTTGCAAACACATGAATGATACATAGTTACAACACCGCACCAAACTTGATTGCAGGAAATACGACTTCAGCAACCGAGTGCTCAATGTCTGGAATACTCTACCTGTTGTTTCTTTCCCAAACCCCAAAAACTTTAACCTTAGACTGTCTACTATTGACCTCACTCCTTTCCTAAGAGGTCTGTAGGGGGGGCGTGCATAAGCGCATCAACGTGCCTACTGTCCCTCTCCTATTGTTTCTTTTTTTATTTTTCTTATATGTATCCATTTCATGTATTCAAAACTATGTTTATACTTATACCTATTATCTTGTAAGAGATTGACAAAATAAAATAAAATAATAAAAATAAATAAAACAGTAGTAACTTCTGCATTTCTGTCCAGGGAAATACACAGCACGGAACAACAGAGTTGACTTAGTGTGGATCACTTTCTGCCTCTTTCTCGCAGATAAGAAGAAAACGGGGAAGCAGAAACTTCCATAATTTATAACAGAGTAGCAAATCCACTAAATAATCTAGGACCCAAATACTATACAGCCTCTTCCTAATCAGCGTAGCTGGCTGGAGAATTCTGGGAGTTGAAGTCCACAAGTCTTAAAAGTTGCCAAGTTTGGAGACCTCTGAGCTAGAACATAGAAATATGAATTCCTACTTTTCGTCTTCTTAAACTTGGGAGCGTTCTAAAACCTGCAGAATTCAGTCCCAATCCTGTTCTGGTGAACCTGAACACAACAGCCATAAAAATGGCAATATTCAGAATAATCTTTCTGAAGACTCTTGGCTCTAAAGCAGCAGCTCTCACCCCCCCACCGCCTCAACCTTTTGGGCGCCAGGGCCCGTTTCTGTGGAGAGCGGGGGTTTTTTTCTACCCCCCAGGACAGGTACCGGGGAGCAGGGCTTGTTTCGCACTGTGCCTGCATCCCTGCGCATGCGCGGATGGGGCTTCACTGGTTTGCGTGGCCCGAGGGTTGGGGACACCTGTTCTAAAGCAAAAAAATGAAAAAGAGAGAGAGATGAGCTCCGCTGGGCAAATGTATTACAGTTTTGGCAGTACAAAGCAGCTCTCTTGGACTTCATGCCCTCCAGAACTGCTGGATAAGTTCCAATCGGACGACGAAGTTGAAACATACGGAGGGTGCCAAGTTAAGGAAATAGAGTGGAATAGATTTCAAGAACTGTGGGGAAAGCTGGTTGGAATCTATTGTACAATCTGATTCATTTGGCAACCTGAACATTTCTAAGTGATATTAATATTTTTTTAATCTGCTGGTTGAAAACAAATACTGAGGCATAAGTTGGGGGTGTCCACATATTCCTATCCCTCAAACCAAACTAAGTGCCTTAAAGCATTTTTTTTACAGGTGCCGCATGATGGGAAAGACCACTGCCCCCCTATGTACCCTAACCCAAAACCATTTACAAAGTTGGGCACTGTGGTCCCCAAACACCTTTGTGGGCATCAGGTTGGAGAAAAGCCTTTCTCAGCCCTACCTGCAGATGGCTGGGCAAGACTTTATCCCTTTCTACATTAAATCCCCATCTTCTCTCATTGAGCTATGGCGGGAGTTCCCAATGATCATTCTATAGTTACAGCGTTCTCCCAAAGGTGCTTTTTCAGGAGGCACTTGGACTTTCTTGTTTTTTTCTTTGAAGACCTTTCACTTCTCATCCAAGAAGCTTCTTTAGCTCTGACAGGATAGTGGGGAGCTGAAGATGTTTCTTGGATGAGAAGCAAAACGTCTCCTCCCCCCCCCCCAAAAAAAAAAAAACAAAAAACCGTCCAGTTGCTTCCTGAAAAAGCACCTTTGGAACAACCATGACTTGGATGACTGAAACTCTCTAGAGACTTTTAGCCCAGGATTCGTTTTTGTTGTTGTTCCCAATCTGGCCCTTTTATTGCAGCAGATAATGATTGCATATATTTATTTCTCATCTCTCCCGTTATTTTATTTCTTTGAATACTGGAGTCGGGGGCGGGAGGGAGGGAAGCGGGACGGCATATAACACAAACAAGTCACCCTGTACCATTTTATAACAGCTTTCCCCAACCAACCTGCTTACACGCGTTGGACTTCAACTCCCATCATTCCCGGTCCGCAAAGTTGTTAGCCGCGCTGTGCGGAGGAGCGATCCCTTTCCCGTCGCATTGCAAAAAAAACCACTGCCCGGCGGGGAAAGGGAGTTTTCACCTGCGCTCCCGGAGCTGCTCACGGGCGCTTCCCCGCAGGGACGACGGAGTGGGGGGGGGGGGGGCGCGGACGGGACGCCACGGCGGGAGGGAAGGAGGAGGCCCCGCGTTCCTCAAGCCCTGCCCTTTTCCCTGCTTCGCGCTCCTCCCCCCCCCACCTTCCACCTTCACTGCTGCACCAGGACATCTTTCAAAGCTTCGGGTCGCCCGCGTTGTTTAAGCTCTCCGCTGCGGCCGCCCACAAAGGCCCCTGTTCGGCTGGATTTCGTTGCGCTCTGCAGGTATTTGCAACCTTCCTTTCCCCAGCGCCGGCCCGGAGAGGTGCGCGCTTGGTCTCTTCTTCCAGCCCTCCGATCTCTCGCTGCTGGCCATCCGCAAAGGAACCCGCAAAGCCGAAGTTTCGGGCCATTGCTTCGTTTTTTTTTCCCGCTCCCCACTTCGCTTCCTTCTCCCCCCGTCCCCCTCCTCATTTCCTTCAATCGTCCCGGGGCAAAGGAAACTTTACTCCGTGCGCTGCAGCGTCGGCGCCCTTCCTCGCGGCTTCTGGCGCTTACAAGTTTTCCCGCCACCGGCGAGTGCTAAAAGAACCCGGGTGTGATTTCTCTTTTCTCGGTTGGGACGCCTTTCATAAAACGGAATCTCTATCGATGAAGGAAAGGAAAGCAGCGTCCGGGTTTATACTAGCTAGAAAATCGGAGCCCGGGCTGGGACGGAGCATCTGGGACTGGGATCTGAAATCTCCCCTCCGACGGCCTGGATTTGGTTGGGACGTCGCCCCTTTGCGTTGCAAGTGTGCGCTGGTTTACTAAGAGGAGGCGCGGGCTGCAGGGTAGCCTGCTCTTATCTAAACTCGTTGGTTCCCAAGGCAGAATTTTAGAGCTAAGTTATTCGTGATTTGAGGTAGGATTAAAAGGCGGCGCCGGAGGGGAGGAGTGTCAGTTTGAGATGGACGTTTTTCTTAAAAAGCAGGTGTTTAAAGTGTCGTATAGGCACGGTAGAATGGGGATGAGGAAAATTGTGTGTGTTTGTGGTATATGGTGTGCGTGTGTGGAGGGAGAGGCAATCTAAGAAACAGAAAATGCTTTGAACAATGGTGGTCCGGTTCCTTGCAAGATATTTACCTTCTAACTTGAAACTGCTCTAGCCACAAACGTCTGTGGAATTGCACTGTTCCTATTTTCTGACTGTGCTTTGTGAAGAGAAATGTTTAGGATTCCCAGCAAGGGTATTGTGCTTCCTTCTGCTACTGTATTATAGCTCCTGAAAGGCTTGTTATTTCCAAGGGAAGAAAATAACGCTGCAGAGATCTACTGTATTTTTCCAAAATATATTTTTAAAGGGCATTTAGATGGATTTCCTTTAAAGCATTGTTTACAACTGCAACCATGCACTGGTTCCTTAGGCAGTTGGCTGTAATAGTATTGGAACCCTAAAAGCAGAATATCCTTTTCAAATCAAGAGTTTGTTTGCTTTTTAGAGATTTTAAAAGTGTGTTTGCAAGGGTTTAATGCTTTTTTTAATAGTTCTTCCCAGAAGATGGAAGGAGAGTTGATCAGCAATAAACATGTCATTGATCAAAGTCTTATGCAAAGAGAAGTATGGGAACAAATTTTCCCAAGCAAAGGAGAAAGCAGGCAGAAAATTTAGATGCATTAATTATGGACTATGGAATGAGCTTGCTGTACAATACAATTTATATTTCTGTAATGTGACCCATCAGTGAGAAGTATCTGTTTCTGCAAACATTGACTCTTGTTCTGCCTCGTTGTGCTGAATCTTAGTCCAGTTTGTCAGCAAAAGTGGAAAGTCATTAATTACAAGAGTACAGAAATATATTTCAATGCATTTCAGCAAGAGAAGGAACAAGGGGGAAGAATGGCTGGATTGATGACTGCTGTGGATTTATACCTGTGTCTCTGTGGTGGAATCGGGTGGCTTATGTTTTTATTACTGTAGATGTTTTATATGGCCATTTAAAAATATAATTAAACTGCAACTTATTTGCTTTGTTGGTAGAAGCAAGTGTGGTAGAACTTGAGGGGATTTCTAAAGGCCATATGCCTTGTTACAGTAGTAGTATATTGTTAGGCCTTGTTAGTTCTTAAAAAGAGCAATTATGATGTGCATTCATTCATGAGGAATATGAAGCAATAGTGTAACCAAGATCATCATCAAAGGGCATTTTATAGGAAAAGAACATAGGAGGAACAAATAAAATTTGTTCTCATCATACCGTGATCCCAATCTGGGCTCTTGCCCATTCCTACACTCTGGTTTCTTTTGGATAAGAAAGAACAAGCTGGATGCTCCCCCTCTGTCTTCCTTTACCAATGTTGAATTATAGTTTTGCCCAGCATCAGTGATTGGTTTGGGGTCTCTTAGAAATTCCAAAAATGACCAGCAGTGATTTTGGTGAATTTTTTCACATGCGCCAAAAGTTTTAGTGGATGACATGAAGTCTTTATCCTTGTTGCAGAAATTGTCATGGAATCTTGACTTTGCAGATAACTGCTTAAGAAGGCCTATTGCTGGCTGTCTTGCTGAACTGGCTTTCTGACCAGTGATGACAGGCTGAGAAATTTTTGCAAGCTCATCTGCAGAGTTATGCAACCTGCCAACCTCTGGACCAAGGATCCAGAAACAACCAAACTTTGCAATGAGCCATTCCTTTCTACCTTTGTAAAAAAATGGAAATGGATTGTTTACATTTGGCTACAGAATGCCTTTTTCTATGTACATCAAACCAGGATTCTATTGTACTCCGCCCCCCCCCCCACACACACACAAATCCCGGAACAAATTTAAGAGTCTTTATTTACTGCAAAGGAATTCAGTAATTCCAGTTGTATACCTTCAGGTTTACTTCTAGACCACTGCATGTACATTTAAGATTCAGGATCCAATCACACATAGCTTAAGTCTGATAGCAAAACAGATGAGTTTAAAGAGAGTAGATGTGTTGTTTATATGTATTTAAGGGGAAGTCTTGTTATTTAAATGTGTAAATATATATACCTTATGGAAGTGAAAACATTCTCACTTATATTGCAATTGAAATTAAGAAACTTGTACTGTACTTCACTTCAGAAAATAAATGTTTAATTGGCTCTTCCAAAGTATGCAGAATTAAGTGTGTTCTTAGAGTCTAGGGAGTGCAGCTGATAAGTGGCCCCAAAACAAGTGCCAAGCTTGAGTTGCATAATCTCACTTTATGTAGAAACAGTGAGAAGCCAAGAATAACAATAGCCCCTTCTGATTGTACTTAGATTTGTTTCATGCACATGTTTGGATATACACACTGAACTTTAAATATATACTAATTATTAAAAAAGAAACATACATTGAACTTGCACCACAAGGTGTAAATGATTTAACAACAACTAGAAAATGTTTGTAATGCTGGGCTGGAATTATTTCCTGGAATGAAAAGTAATGTAATGTAATATAATATAATGTACAGTATATCATACTGTATATATAACTCTGGTGATTAAGCTTCATTCAGTTCCACAGATTACTTAGTAATAATGATGCATTCATTACAAACTTTGTAAAGAAAAAGCAAACCAACAATAGTGATCTGGGGTCAAGAATAAGTTTTACTGAAAGCAAAAAAGGGCAAAGGCAAAAAGTGCAGTGAATGAAGGAGCTGGCAGAAATGTTTAAAGAATTCCTTTCTGACTTTTTATTTCTTATTGTACTTTTCATTGTATAAGAATTTGAAGTTGGTAGTAATAATAAGAATGCTCATGGATTATAAAACCAGGGCTTCTCTTATAAATAGGTGACCTTTAGAAAAGATGGAAACATCTGCTTTGAATAATTTTTTAGGGACAAAAAATACAGAGGGTGAGTCACTTTTTGCCCTGCCTTGACCCCCTGTTACATCAGGAAACATTCCCACAATTACAGTTCAAAACAAGTGATCATAATCTGGTTGAGGAAGGTGGGGGAACTGAATGAATAACTGGCATTTGGCCCTCTGGGTAAATCCTAATTATTTAATACACTTTCCCAGAGCAGTGAAAAGTCTTAATGGCCAAATCAGTGTCACCTGGGAAGTGTAATCATGTAAAAGCTTTTGGCTCCAGTTCAGCTTTTGCTGAATCACTTTGCTCAAAGAGTGTCTCGCTGCAGCGATCTGGAGGATTAGCTGGGTGACTGATGATATAAGTAATGGCTTTGCAAGTCCTCACAAATACTCCAAAGTGAAAGCGGGGCTGGATTATACAAGTTACCTTTTCTCTGACAAAGCCTTCCCTTTACCCTCTTCCTCCAGTCCATAATGTATGGGTCCCACTGACTCAGAAAGGCTGAATGAAACTGCCTGTAAAACACCACCCATCATCCAATATCAAATCACTGAATAGCAAGACTAGAAAGGACTATTACCAAAGCTGCATATATTTTCAATTACTCTTTGGCTACAAAGCATCTGTAAAGAGATTGATACCATTCAGGCTTCTTCCTAGATGGGTTTGTTTTTGCTATATGTTTTTTCAGCAATTTAAACAGTCTGTGCCAAACTGCAGCTGCAAGAATGCATTCCCTGGCCCGGTGGGATTGAACCTGTGCAAATGATTTCCTTATTGTATTGCTTGTAAATATGATCTACAAAATGGAAATTTCTTAAGCAATATCATTCAATGTTCTCTCTTTGACTTTGTAAGGCAGGGCAATAAAACAGGCTGAAATAAATGTAAAATGTATTTTTTTCTTCCTTTCTGAAAGAAAAAACAATGATATTCACATTTGAAAAGGAAACATTTTGCACAATTTGCTCACTGGGCTGCATAAATTGTTATCCTTAGGTAAGAATAAGAAACATTTCTAACTTGGAGAAAAAATACATTGAGACCTAGAGATCACTTTACTCAAGGTTTCATTATGGCTCCGTGACACTTGTTCAACCTCCAACTCGTGAGACAATTTCCTTTTGTTCTATTTTTTCCTCTAAAGCTGAGTTTATGATGGTTCTTTGTGATTACACTTCATAAATTCTAGTTAAAGTAGTATTCTTCCAACTGTATGTCATCTCTCATTTGTAGGAATTACAAAGTCTGGCCTTCTAGAAGTTTCAGACTTTGGTTGACTGAGAGGAATAAGAATGGGGCCTGCCAAAATTTCTGCAAGGCAAAGATGGTAACCCATCAACTAAATAGCAGAGCAATACTGATAAAGAAACTTAAAGGAAAAACAAATAACATATCTTCCGGATCACAGCCAATAGGAAAAATTTTAGCTTCAACCTGAAGTCCAGAATTGGAACAAAGAAGATGGGGGTTAAAGGAGGGAATAGGTATTTGCAAAATGTTCTGTATGTAGAACTGCTCATGTCTAAACTGGGCAATCGAGTATGAAGTACACTTGGTTTATACATGGATTCAGAACACATGCATCTGGTTCATGGGCAAACCTGGTGTAGGGATATTTTGACATGGAAACAATAGGGTGACAACCTGCTTGGCAAATGAGGGGCCAGAGAGATTGGGTGGCGTTAGGGTAGCTTGTAGGATTGTGGGGATAAGGGCAGAGAAAGGTTTGGAGAAGGTAAGGAGGGTGCCACATGGGTTAAGCAAGTATATTATAATCTTTTTATTCTAATTTCCAAGTCATTAGAACCTTCTAAGTTATTAAAGTCTTCTAAAACCTCCCGAAGAATGCTAATTCAACTATTTCATGAATCATTTAGGCCAGGGTTGTCAAACTCACATCATCAAGGCAGTGTTACTGATGTATTGGGACTTTTTTCCCCTTCACTAAACCAAGTGTGGGCGTGGCCAGTGCGTGATGCATCCAGCCCATGGACTAGAAGTTTACAGCCCTGGTTTAGGCCATTTACATTTGAATGGTCCATTTAATAATTTTGCTGAAGATGGCTACCTTAGAGTTAGTGTCAGGTGCAAGCAACCAGAATCACTCATCAATAATCTCAAATAGAAGATTTATTGTTAGTTACATATGTTACAGGAACCTTACCAACTCACTAATTCCTTTGGATTCAAATTCAGATAATTCAGATAAGTCTTCAGGAATTCTGGGGGGAGATAAGATCTGTGCCACGTTCTGCAATGCAAGGTACAGTATCTAAGCTCGGTACCTTTTAACATCTCCCTCTAATCTAGATGGATTAGATTCTACCACAGTTGGTGATGGAATATCCTCCATAACTGAGAGTTCCTTTAATGATGTTAGATATATATCTTTAAAAAAAAATATTGCTCAGAAATCAGCTAATTTTTTTCTTATATTTTTGTGTGTAGTATTTTGCTACTTGGAGACTCTTCCTTTGCTACCAGTATAGGTGTGAAACAACTGCAGGTTTCCTTGGGTGAAGTTGCTGGTTAGTTGATACTATAATATTTTTAAAATGTCTTTTGACTTCAAGTTGTTATTACAGTACAGTTATGGTTTAGATGAATGTTGGAGGCCTCTGGTGGAAACAGCAGTTAGCAGCCTGCCTCTTTTGTATTAGAAAGCCCACTAGAAGTCTGGTATGGAATTTTTTTACCATGTCTGAAATGCTAACCACAAGCAAACATGATTTTCAAAAGCCGTTTGCATTGGAGAAGGCAGGTTAAGTTGAAGAGGTTCAATGAGCTAAATTTCTCTATCCAAAAGATTGAATAGAAATATAAATACTTGTAATGGAATTGACTTTGTGTATTAAATTGATGCCTATCAATGTATTGGAAATTTGTTAGAATTCACTTAATAGTTAGTATTTTTATTTCCATGGACGTATTTGGGGAAGGAGATGCATTGTTATTCATGACTGGGAATCATTCTTGAGAAAGAGTTGTAACTATTAAACATTAGATTCATATTGAATGATGGAGAGAGTTTAAAGGGGACTTTATATGAAAAATTAAAGACTAGTCATATTTTATTTGAAAGATTTGGGTGACTACTCATTTTGAAACACAACTCTGGGTAGCTCACAATTAAAACCTCAAACTGTAAAAAAATAAAGCCACAAAACACCATAAAATATTTGGTGATATTTTGTTCCTCATTAGTTGTTTATTAAAAGTTCCATAATCATAATTTTATACTTTTTTATTAAAAAGAAGAGAAAGTAGTTATCCTTAGTCTGGCTAAATCTTTGTTGGCACAGTACCTATGCAAGCTACTGGATCATGTTCTACACAGTTGAATGATAGGATTAGGCATCCTTGCTGGATGGCGTTTCAAGCCAAATGCAATGGAAAGACTTTTGGCAGAATTTATTGCCGTATACATTCAAGAACGTGGCTGAGAGTAGGTGCAAAACTGATTTTGGGACAAGTAGTTCTAGTTACTTAATCTTTTCTTTTATTTAATGGTCCTAGCTTACACTTTTCTGAAATGCCTGATCTATAACTTGCAGACCTCCCAATCTGTCAAAGAACATTTGATCATAGTGGCTGTCTTCAAGGCAACGGATGGAAAGGAGTGTACCATTACAATCTTCTAATTAGATGCACTATGTTTTATTCAAGTGATATAAACTGTCAGGATTTATCTTTATTAAATCAGAGTGCCTAAAGCTGTGTTGATTATCTTGGCCCAAATAAAGCCAGGCTGTAGTTGAAGCAATACATATGTTTTAGGTGAATAAGCTTCATTCAAAGAATCATAGTGAATATTTGTTTATGGTATATTCTCATGTTCCCTTTTTAAACTGACCAATTCATGTCTTGCAAATTCACATATTTTGTGGAATCAGCATTGTACTGTTGGAGGTTGAACAAAATAAAGCTAATGATCCATATATAAATACAGTGAACTATCTTAAACAAGCTATTCCTGCTAAATTTTTCTTGTACTGCTTAGGAGTCCATTAACCTTAATTAACCTTAATTTTAAAAATTAACCTTAATTTTAAAAAGTACTTTTTTGGGTATACCAAAGTCAGTACAATATGATGTTAATTTTTTTTGTGGGAGCAGCCCATTCTGGGTGCTCACTAACCTCTTTATAGTATAGATAGTCCTTGGCATATGACACAGTTGCAACTTGAATCTCGGTCATTCAATGAGTATTCATTAAGTGAGACATCTATGTGTCCTTTTCAGGATTTTATTTTTAACATCAGAATAGAACACTTTGGATCATTTTGGGAATGGCATAAGGCATGTCTATAGGATTATTTATTTAGCATATGGCATATCATATATGGACTAGCAATGTATATTAACATTTCATCTAGAGGAGTAGAACACAATGAAATATAAAGTTAAAAATATCTATGTTCAAATACCAAGGTCTAGGCCATCTAACCATTGAAGCGAAGCATAGTTTATATTTTAAAAATCAGATACTGGGCTGATATATGCCCTCAGCTTATAACTGGTCATGATGTGATCTGCAGTTTGACGTGGCATGCTGCAGTCACACTAAGGGGAGGATACCATGCCCCATTTATACAGAGACCAGAGATGCCATGTTAGGTGTGAATTTTGTTCAGGATTATCCATTGTGGTAGCTGATGTGGTAGTTCAAAGCCTGGCCCTTTTTTTGTGGGGTCAATTATGTTACCTTTATTGTTTCTGAGGATACTGTTTTTGACAAGTGAATGTTCTTTATCACTCCAACATAAAGACACAAAACAATAATAATTAGATTCCCCCCCTTATTACTTTTATAAGGAACTCAAGATGGCAAATATATATGATATTTCTTTAAGTCAAAAGAAGGCAAATTTCACTGAATGGCAAGACCATTTTCCTAACGGTAACACCATTTGGAACGGAAAGTCAGTTACTCAGAGAAATAGTGCTTGCTGGACATGACCAAGGAGACCTTAAATTGTCATATATCACAAATACTTTAATCTGAATGACTGCATTGAGCAGAAAATTGGATTTAATAACCTCAGTGGCCCCTGCCAACACTCAGAATTTATGATGACTATCAAAGTCTGTATTTTTGTAGCATCAACTATATTGGTATTTTATTTGTTTATCATTATGTCATAATAAATTAGAATTACAGAATAATAAAATTAAGAACAAGCTGCTACTGAAATTGAACTCCCATCATTGTTAAAGTTTAGAAAGGAACTTAAAAAACAAATTTACCCAGAATTTTTAATGTTCCTCTTTTACTTTAAAGTTTGTGAATCATTTAAGTTTTTAATATTATTGTCATGGATGTTTTTAGTGATTGAAAGGCTTCCAAAGCCAATGAGAGATTGGACAGAATATAAATTTTCTAAACAACACTTAATTGCAGTGATTATCCTGATATTTTGAAGCTACCTAAGTCAGATCTAGATGTAGCTATAGAAAATGTGACTCCTATAAAAGCCAATAGTATGAATGTATATATGTGGGGGATGTGTATGTATATACACACACAAACACCACAGGAGTAACTTTCAGTTACTTGTGCTTTGTGCCTAGCCATATGATCTTTATAATCCTTGCTGTTCGTTAAAAATAATGACCTCAAATAATTGACATCTAAATTTTAAGCTGGGAGGTTTTTTATTAAAATATAACAATATACAAAATTTACCTGTAAATGAATAAAATCATTTTAAATTTTATAACTTAATGGTTTCCTAGTCCTAAGGTGGGAATTAGGATTCTTGAAACATAGGTGAGAGTTATGCTGTGTAGTGAAAGAACATATGGAACTATGAGACAGCTAGTAAAACCACAGATTGCATGAGGAAACCCAGAAGTAGAGGCAAACATTTCTGACCTGCTCCGTTTTTACCACAAAACCTCAACCATCAAATCACGGCTTCCAGAGGATCTGTATTGCAGATGTATAGAAGTGAGAACCTGTAGTTGAACTTGGATATAGGGATTATTTGGGTTTGTTATTGCTGTACTGGTTTCCCTACTCTGATGTGACATTCCTGCCTGATTTGGTGCTGGATCTTGAGATTGATAATATTAAGTAATTTCAACTTGCCCTTATGTGGGAATTGAGTTTTGGGAGCAGCTCCATAGTTCATGGCCCCAATGGCAACCATGGATCAATTCAGAGGTATGAAAACCTCTAACATAAATCTTTTGTAACCACATTTCGTATATCTCTTTTTTCTTATCAACATTGTTTTCATCACCACTTGTCTTAAAAGCTATGTGGGTAATAAAATAATCATGACCTGTTTTTGTTTTTTTCCCTGTCCTCAGGTATCTTTGGAAGTTTTTGAACCTGCAGAATTTGGCAGCTTGAAAGTCATTCCAGTTCTGGTTTGGTCGCAGCCCCTGAATGCTTGTAGATACAATCTGCTGCAGGAAGAAATGCTTCTAGAACTGGTAAATGCTGTAAGAAGAGACTTTTTATCTTTTCTAGTAAGTAGCAAAATAAGAAATGTCAGAAAATGAAGAGAGAGAGAGGAAAAAAAAGACAATCAATTATTTCCCAACTGAATTAAAATGCCAATATTAAGTACTGTCCTAAATAATGTGCCTTTGCTTATTTTATAGATATTAAACTGGACATGATCACATAACCAGTTTAACATCAAAAACAAATAATAGGAGAGATAAATAGAGGCTAAAAACAAGTTTTGCAGATTATAAAATCTTATCTATTATTTATACAGCCCCATACAAGTCACTGACGATGTTACCTAATTGGATAATGAAACATCTGCAAGCGAACAACCAAGCTCAGAGAGCACCGAGGACTCCACAGTTCAACCCTGAGCTATATATATTCTCTTTTTTGGGACCCAAATGCCAAGCATGTTCATGCGGGACAAACCAGTTCTATGTGCAGGAGGCAGTCCTGAAGATACCCAAGAGCCAAGCCTTCTAGCTTTTACCTTTTGGCTTCTCCCTGAAATCCTACATGAAACTAATCCAGTGCTCACAACACAAGCATTATTTGGTTCTCAACCACCACCCTGTGGGTATCTGCACTGGGCAGCAATAACAGTTTCCAGGTGGATTTCCAAAGAACCTCACATTGAACATGTTGCAGTAGTCTGTTCTAGTTGTGGTGAGTGTGGGTTGTCAAGGCCTCTTGCTTCAAATATCCTGGCCATGGCATCCACCTGTCAATCGAGCAATCACTGGGAGTCTTGCACATCTGCACTTTCAAATAAAATGAGATTTGTCCAGAATTAGAACTGGAACAGATCAGGAACCAAAGTCCATTCTGGACTTCTTCCTAGTGAGAAAAGGAAAAATAAGTTTGCCTGGGAAAACAACTTTTAAATTATCTGAAAGATTAATATTAATTCAAATGATAAAACTGAGAGCAGTAAAATTACTGATTTGTATTTTTAGATATCTGGGTTGATGGAAAAGGTAAGAGAGTGTAAGGCATTCTTTGTTGTATGCAAACTTGCTATTTCTGATCTAATTAACTGTCTTTTAAGTAATTTAACAGCACTTCACTGAAAATATTTAGTACTGCAAGATCCAATATGGGTCGGTCATCAGAACCAGAAATGTAGTCTTTTGAGCTTTCAGACTAATGCTAGAGGGCATCCTGAGGGAACTTCTCTCTACCAGAATATGTTGGGCTCCAGCATGAGTCCAGAAGCTCGGATGACAAAACCACTGGTTCCAATGACTGACTTAGATTGGAACTTGCAACATTATTTGCCTTCATTCATGACATTTAGTATTGTTCATAATTTTCGTCCTTCCTTTCTAAATAGTTGCAATGAACACCAAACTAGAATGGATCACTTACCTGTGTTTTGTGTTGCCTTTTTAGGTGCAGTGTAATATTATGTGCCTTGCAAGCAGAGCTCACAGTGATCAAAATGGTGTATGGTGAATTCTTCCACAGATCAGGACAAGATGAGGAGCTTGTCAATTTGAATGTTGGTGGTTTTAAACAGTCCATTGGTCAAAGTACATTGCTCAAATTTCCTCATACAAGGCTTGGGAAGCTACTCAGGTGCCATTCAGAAGAGGCTATTCTGGAACTTTGTGATGATTACAGTGTGGCAGACAAGGAATATTACTTTGATAGGAACCCTTCTTTGTTCAGATATGTGCTGAATTTTTATTACACAGGTAAACTCCATGTTATGGAAGAACTTTGTGTCTTCTCCTTTTGCCAGGAAATAGAGTACTGGGGGATCAACGAGCTCTTCATTGATACTTGTTGTAGTGGTTGGTACCAAGATAGAAAAGATGAATGTCCTGATAAAGAATGGGATCAAAGAAGCCCAGGTGGAAGTCTAGATTCTTCTACTTTTGATGATGAGTCTTCCATATTTGAGAAGGAGCTTGAGAAGTTTGATAAACAGTGGTTTGGAGAGTTGCGCAAGAATATATGGATCAGAATGGAGAACCCTGCATCTTGTTTATCAGCCAAACTGATTGCTGTATCTTCCTTAAGTGTGGTCCTAGCATCTATTGTGACTATGTGCATTCACAGCATGCCAGAGTTCCAGAAGGTGGGTGTCAATGACAAAGAGGTTGAAAACCCAATCTTGGATGTTGTGGAACTCATATGCATCATCTGGTTCACCTCTGAGCTTATGATCAGGTTAGCTGCTGCACCAAGTCAGAAGAAGTTTTGGAAGAACCCACTGAATATCATTGACTTTGTATCGATTGTTCCATTTTATGCCACTTTGGCTGTCGACACCAAAGACGAAGAAAGCGAAGACATCGAAAACATGGGGAAGGTGGTTCAAATTCTACGCTTAATGAGGATATTCCGAATATTGAAACTAGCACGGCATTCTGTTGGATTGCGGTCTTTGGGGGCAACTTTAAGGCACAGCTATCATGAAGTTGGACTTCTGCTTTTGTTCTTGGCTGTTGGGATTTCTATTTTTTCTGTTCTGGTCTACTCAGTGGAAAAAGATCATGACAGTTCAGAGCTGAATAATATCCCTATTTGCTGGTGGTGGGCCACAATCAGCATGACTACCGTTGGCTATGGGGATACCTTCCCAGTTACCCTTGGAGGAAAGATCATTGGCACAAGCTGCATTATCTGTGGAATATTGGTGGTAGCTCTTCCTATCACTATCATTTTCAACAAGTTTTCAAAATACTATCAGAAGCAGAAGGATATCGATACAGATCAGTGCAATAACACTCCCAAGGAAAAGACAAATGACCTCCCTTATTTTAACATTAGGGATATTTATGCAAAAAGGATGCACTCCTTTATTTCTAGCCTTTCTTCAGTAGGAATTGTAGCCAACGATCAAGATTCAACAGATGCTTCCAGTATTCAAGATCTTGATGATGTTTATAACGCAACATCTTTGCAGAATGGTACAGCAAAATGAATTGAATCTCTCTTTCTTTACAGTTTCTTTCTAATACCAGCGCAGGTTTTAAAAAGACCACTTGATTCTCAGGGTATTTAACTCTCTGCCATATAGGGGCATTCTTTGCTGTGAAGATGTCGCACATTCTTTACTGTTTAGATGAGGCTTAAGGCTAGACAGATTGTGGTTTAGCTTTTAACATGACATAGGAAAAAGGCGTTGGGTGTTTGTTTCTGGACTTACATGTATGAAAATATGGTTTGGATTGAGGTCTCCAGAGAAAGACTACTTGTGTGCAAGTAGAAAGTGTGCCCCAGTGAGGTGGAATTCTAAAATACAGATATTCTTGGAAATGTATACAAGTTCAGATGAAAACCTGTTAATGTGGGTTACAGATGCTCTTAACGTCAATCATGGGTGCCTGCTAGCACAGAAACTCCTGTTCCATAGAGAGGCTTCATTTCTCAGCCATACTTTTGTTAGTCCCAAAGGTGCTTTTTCAAGAGGCAACTGGACTTTCTGTTTTTTCTTTGAAGATGTTTTGCTTCTCATCCAAGAACCTTCCATCAGAGCTGAAGAAGCTTCTTGGATGAGAAGCGAAATGTCTTCAAAGAAAAACCAGAAAATCCAGTTTCCTCTTGAAAAAGCACATTTGGGACAACCATGACCTGGATGATTGAAAATCTCCATAGACATACCTTTGTTAGGTTTCCTTAAACTTACAAAAGCCTCGGGTGTTAATCAGCAACCCAACCGAAGAGAGAAGTTTAATCTCTGCTTCCCATTTATAAAATGCAATGTATAGTTTCATATTTATTTTGTGACATATGGACATCAAACTTGCATGCCTGACCAGAAGAGATTAACACATTATATCTCCTAGGTAGCCCGTTGGGCTTCTATTATGCTGCTTGAATCTGCTTTCTGAATCTTGTGAATCAGATTGTGGTAATGATGGGAGTATCAGGTTGTCAGTTCACTGACCTTGAAATTTTTACATAAGATAGCTATAAGGATCCTAAAAGCCATAGTTTGTTTACCAACCTGTACAATCCAAATCAATGCCTCATAGTTACTGAGAGTAAACCACATAGTGTCCTTTGAATCAGCAGAGCAGAATTATATAACAGAAAGTGAATTTCAGGACTCTCACTGACCCACTTTAAAACCTCACCTTTCCATCCTTTCACATGACTCTGTTCTTCCATGGCTATTTCTGCTTTGGCTACTGGGGAGAATAGAATAATACTTGGCAACCAAGAGGTTTGGCTTTGTTTGCTCAGGGAGAATAATGAGCTCCTAGAAGAGCTTCCATAAAGTCAGGATTTACATTTCTGCACAATAATGACCAATTCCATTGTTGGTCTGAGTTCTGAGCCTCCTTCCTACTTCCTCCTAGTAATGGAGCTGCTGCTGTTGTCACTACTGTAAATCGCAACGCAGCCCATAAAGGCAAAGTTGCTGGTCAGGTTCTAGGTAGCCTGTTGTTGACCAGGTATCGCAAGTTGCCAGCTGTGGCTCCAGGACCAGAAAAGAATGGAATGGCGGCAGCAGTATTTGCAGTACAATAGTGCCAATTACATGGGTAGTGGAGAGGCAGTTCATCTAGACAGCCTTATTGAGGGTTCCAGTGCCTAGCCCTATAGAATTGCTGCCCAATCTGACCTTCTTAAGTGATAAGAAAAACCTGGGGAGAGGACAGGAGGCTGTAGTAGTTTTGAGGCTGACCTCCTTTTCTTCTTTATCGATCAAGCCCCAGTGATGTCTTTTTGCTACTCTGGATCCAGGACTACTTGAGGGAATTCATTCCTGTACAATAAAATGTGATTCTTTTCCCCCCAGTTAGATTGGTTTCTGATTTTGAAAAGCACAATGCCCTCTCTTTCCTTAGTGTGGTAGACTTTGTCAAATGGCTGAATAAAAAAACCGGATGTCAAGTTGTGCCTTTGCGTTGTTGGGAGAGTTGGGGCTTCTCGCCTGTGTACTTCTTTGGTTTTTGGTAATGATGACGGGATCCAGGATGATCCAGGAAGAAGCTAGTTCCATTTTTCTATACTGATAACATAGAAGGAATTAATTAGGAGCTGCTATAAATGGTACAGCCTTCATTGTTTATGGCATTGTCGTTCTGATAGATTGATGTCAGCCAACCAGTGCTTGAAATCTTGGGGAATCCTTGTAAGATATCAGATTACCAGATGACCTCATACATAGAGAGCGAAAGCTTTTAAAGCCAGGGAACCTATTGCAATACACTCCCTGAAACAAAATGTCCTACATTTGTGGCAGCCAGAGTGTGTGACCAGCACACTGTCAGGGTTCCAAGTAACACCCCAAAAAATTTTAAACCACCAAAATCCATTTGCAAATTACTAACCTGTCATTCCCAGCAATTTAGCAAAATCATCTGTGAAATATTAGTGATAGTTCTTCCTATCACTATCATTTTCAACAAGTTTTCTTCTGGTCATCTTGCATCTCAGCCTGCCTGTGTTTGAGAAGGCCAGTAAGTGTTAAACAGAAGAAACATTATTTATCATTTTAATAGAAAGTACCAACTAGAAAACTTCAAGGTATTGTTATTCTAGCTGTAAGTTTTCCTGCTCCAGTATTTGCAAAAATCACCCCAACTCACAAAACTAAAACTAAAACAAAAAACCAATAATAACAACTCTACTGTTGAAGTGCAAGAAATACATATGTGTTTTCTTTGAAAGTCACCAGACTTAAAGGAAACTACTTTGTAGAAGTTAGAGGGATAATATGATTACTTCTCTATGCTGCAAAATAACTCCAGCTTCCTGAATGCAGCAATTCATTGGGTGTTTATTCCCACCACTCCTCCATAAATCTGTGCTTTCTACAGCAGATGTTGAAAAAGACTGAAATCTATTAGAAATCTGGAGAAAGCTCTTTTGGAAGAATTGATAGCTTTTAGAAAACCATTACCTCTTTTTTGATCTCTTGGTTCCTTGATGCTCTCTTTTAAAAAGTTCTAAGTAACCACATTCTGCAATTTGTGTAACTTAGCAGGGTTTATAAAAGTTCCTGTGGCTGATGGGAAAGGATCAGTTGGGTATGCCTCTTAGCATTATCAGTCATTTAATCGCAGTAAAGTGAAAATCATTAAAAAGTTAGGTACATCCTGCCTTGTGCTCAATTTTTTAAGATCTCTTTCTGTTATCTTTGAACTCTTAGGATTAAAAGTCATTTTATCCAGTAGAATTAATAAATCAGAAGTCTCTTGCAGTAATATTTGTTGTGGAAGCATATAAACTTGAGAATACTGTAGTATTTTCAAAAGAGGCTGAGGAAAGTGATTAAGTAGAATAATTATTTACTGTATTTTAGTTCTGTTTATATTTTTATTACGTTTTATTAATATTGCTTAAACGATTCCTCATATATTGTAGGTACATTGCTGTCAGGCGCCAGGGAAAGCAGGAGATCCAAGCAATTCAAAGGGGTATAAAGATATATTGCAAGTGTAAGCTCTCTATAAGAATATAAACTACTAATGGTCCAAGCAAATTGGTGGTAGATAAGGAATTCAAGGTGGACTGGTCTTAGAACTCTTGTGGGTGAGAAGGAACTCATGACTTGTTCGGACTCAGCCTAGTTATCTCCTACAACAGAGGTCTCCAAACTTGGTAACTTTAAGACTTGTGGACTTCAAATCCCAGAATTCTGCTGGCTGGAGAATTCTGGGAATTGAAGTCCACAAGTCTTAAAGTTAGCAAGTTTGGGGACCCCTGTCCTACAACTTTATATGGGCTCGTGGCTACCATTAAAAAGTTGTTTTAATAGGAAGGTTTCAGATGTCTTCAATCTTATTAATAAATTAATCTATAGCTAAATAGTGAAACACTTTTGCATTTTCATGGAAGGGGTGGGGAATTTTCTGGAAGACAAGGCTCCAACCTAGGATATTGCTACACTAAGCTTGTACTGCATTATTAACCATTATTCACAGTTCCTTGTCTTTTTATGGGGCATTTATGTGTCTTGTTTGAACTTGGTAGCTGTGCTCTCCTGGGAAATCATGCATTTAAGTCAAGTGGCAACAGCAGTGCACCCACCCCTGCTTGCTCCATAGTGGCCTCCTTACAGTCTGTTGGCTCCTCCTGAACCTAACTGTATATTTTTCTGTGGTTTATGTGATTCCTGTGAGCCCAGGAAAAGATTAAAGAGATGTTAACAATATAGTCTGAACACCAAACCTACTCTAAAGCATTTTCTTGGCTTCAAATTCAAAGCCAAAATTCAAAGTACATCCCTATTTCAGATTTTCCTTAAACAAATATTTAATGTTATTTTTTTTCCTTTTTTTAATGGACTTGTTGAGTGCTGCATAAGATTTGAAGTATCTTCATCTCTGTGGAGTATCTTCATCTCTGTGGAGGTCCGCCACAGTGAAGCTTTATTTATTTAGGGCTTCAAGACTGCAATATAAGGTTTTGAGAGAATGGGAGATGATACAGCACTGGAAAGTATCCAAGAATACATTTTTCACCATTTTTAGCCAGTGATTAGTAATTGCTTTGGAAATATGGATACTCTAGTAAAAATTATTTATCTTTTGAGCTCATGCTAACTTACTCATTGAACATAACACATTAGGAAAAAAACACATGAGTAAATTATGATAGAACTGGTGCTTCATCTTGAATTATTTCTGTTCTGTTAGGCTTTCTTTGTAAAGACACTGTTATCTCTGTAATTTGAAAGTAGGAAGGGAGTGGAGATTCTCTTTGAAACTGAATGTCAGGAAAATAAGGTTTTGTTATGTGCAGTAAAGGTTGCTATATTTTTCTCTTTTCCTCTGCCCACACGTACATGCACACACACACAGACATACATATTACTTCAGAGGCTCTGAGGTACGCAACCAAGCACAATACAAAACATAGAATATTTTTTAAAAAAATCAGGAAGCAATAATAAACTATAACAGCCCAAATTTACTCCAGCCTAATCACCAAAAGATTGTCTAGAAAAGCCAGGTTGTACCTATTCTCCAGAGGGCCACAGGAGTCAGGGTCATTAACTGGTATACTAGACTCTCTCTCTGAGTAGGCAACTGTGTAGCAGATATTATCGGTAGTAGTAGTGGCATAAACACCGGAATGTTTTTGATCCCCTGAGAGAAACATATGAGTATATCTGCTTCCCGGTTCAAGAGTTTTCTTTGATCACTGTTGGTAAACCCAATTTCCTTTTACACAGGCTAAAATGACCTGTGTTGATACCCAGATGGCTAATTGTCATTTTAAAAAGTAAAGATGCAGATTTTGTTGCCAAGAATCCAAGAGGATAGATGGGAATTGTCAACCGCAGTCTCCAGTTACCAACATTTCCCCATTTCTAGCATAGAATTTGTCCTAAACTCTTACATAGTTCCCTATTCTTTGTGGTTGCCTTCTATATATAAACTAGGGATAAATTTTCCTTGGTGTGGTGAGGTTGCATTTGTACTGTAATTAATGGATCTTGTACTCTGTGGTTATGGAACCCTTTCAGCTCCTGGACTTGATACATTATGCAGTATCTTCATCTAGCCCTAACTAAATTCTATGAAGAATGCGATGAAACTCAACACTGAGACTGACATCCAGACATTTTGTTCTAGATGGAGCATCACCATCATCAAATTCCCTACTTAGATTTTAAAGGCCTTTTTGCAGGGCTGCTCAAATTGTTCCTCTCTGCTCCTGAAGTAGAGATGATGGGCTGTTTATAAGGATTTGAACGGTGGTGTTCTGCATTGTAGAAATAGGGCGGGAAGGACAAGGTTAGCGCAATATCCCCATAGGAAGACATCCTTTATGTTAGTGGAAGAAGGTGGAGGTATAGCTGCTTCTAAAGTGCCTCTGTTTTTATCCCCATAGCCACAGATTGCAAGTGCTCCACTCCATGTGGCTTCTGTTTTTCTATGTATAACAGAACTTCTTTAAAAAAATCTAACCTCCATGCCTAGCGTTGATAGCCTTGTTCATTTTAATGATGATAGCTGTTTATATCACCACTGCCTAAATCCTAAAAGCCTTTGCTGAACTGGGGTGCAACTGGATCTAAAAAAAGATCCCAGTGTTTCCTATAGGGACCAGCCAGGCAAGGAATCCTCCATTAGAAAATATAACCTTTAAACATCAAAAGTTTGAGGAAGCAATTGAAACCCACAATTTTTGAACCCTATTTTTGGGGGGGCCATTGCACAGTAATCTCTGCAGATAACATCCCTTGGAGCTGAAAAAGTTTTACTCTGTACTGTTTCCTGGATTAGTCCTATTCAAAGTCACCTTCCCATGATATAATTGCCTTTGTTTGGATTGTGAGGAGCCCTGAAATTATACTGATTAAATGGCAGCAGAAGTGTTTTCAGGAGATAGAAGACAGTCACTGATGGGCTTTATTTCTGATGGCTTGAAATGTTAAAAACAAGAACTAAAAATCACTGCACACACTACTGCAGCTTTTAAATTTAGAAGAAAGCAGTGAATAAAGCTATGCTTGACTGTGCACGATTTATCAGTTTTATCCTCATTGTGGCTGAAAGAAGATGGCAATTATATATATGCACACATACAATGTGTGTGTGCTCTCTATCTTCCATCCAGCCAGCCATCTTAAAAGCCATTCCTAATCTACAGAGCTGAAGAAAAGCAAACCTTCTCCCTTGTTTTCAACTTTAGGAGTGAAGTATCTGTGGCCTTTTGCGATGTTGTTCAATCACAACTTCCAGGACCTTTTAACATTGTTCATGGCCTAGGCTGATGATTAGTAATATCAAGCAGACCCCAAGTTACTCACTCCTGCTGTAGCTCCAAGGCTAATGCGGTGTCTAGCTGGAAATAAAGCTCCTTTCCTTTTTCTCTTTTCTGGTTAGCAGATGGCCATGATGTTCTTCTTAGGAGGTAGGAAGTAGCAACCTTCCAGGAACAGTTTATTTTATTTTGGGTCCAGTCCCAGGCAATTGAAAGGTAAAGCTTTTTTGTCATGATAGGTCAGTTGCTCATAATGTTTGCTTCAAGCAGAGGTGGGTTAGGGTTAACCCTTTTGCGAAGATCTACTCCCAGAATTCCTGCACCATTCCTACTTCCAGCCATCCATTCCATTCCTACTTCCAACATGGCTGGCTCTGGAATTCTGGGAATTGAAGTTCACAGATCATAAAGCGGCCATAGTTCCCCACCCCTGTTTTAAAGGATAATCTTATAATGATAAGACTACATTAGCAATTATAACAAATGCTAAATTTATCGTCGCACCGTTTCTGGGTTTTCTCCCTCTTTCTAGACTACTAATGTGTGTTTGTGCATCTATTTGGTAATGCATGTTGCCCGCTGTTTTGAATAGATTCTGATTGGATAGCTGTTGCCGTCATCATTATTTCCTAGAAAAGTTGGTATCTGAGTTAATGCCTGCTAATGTTGAAGTGCTGATCAGATCATCACATTAGAAAAATATGTGGTGCATTCAATGTAGTTCATAATTAATTCAGATGTAAAATGTTTGTTACAAGCAGAATAGGCACGTGCGATTCCAGAAAAGAAATTTTGAAATTGTTCAGTGCAAGTGAAAGAAAACTGCCCCTATGTATAATTCTGATGAAACTGTTTTTTTGAACAGCAGGGTTGATGACCCTACAAACTGAATATTGCACTTCAATGTTTGGGTCTACTTGTACAGCTTTAAGTAAGTGAAACAGATTTAACAATATGAAATCTTCAAAAGTCCCTCCTTGGGGGAGATAAGAGAGTCTAGAAATACAAAACATAAATAAATACATAAATAAAATATGCCAACTCCCTTCACATTTGAAAGGTTTCACTTAATGAGCCACAAATGGTGGAGGCCTGGATTAGAGATTTACCTGCATTATTGTCAGGTATATATTCAAACACTCAACTCCACTTGGTCACCCTTACCCTACTCTAAAGCAAGGGATTACAGGATCATTAACAACAAGAAGAAAATGTCAAGTATACATTCAGTCTGAACCCAGATTAGAGGTTTAACTATCTGCAGTTGTGGGTGGTTTTTCTCCCTACCCCAAATTGTATTTAAAATACAAATTTTAAACATTTGTGAAAACTCTTACTCAATTGTTGAATGGGAGCGGATGAGGAATGAGCAGAAGGAGTTTGAGAAACTCTTTATTTACAAACCGGAATCAAAAACAAAGCAACGCGGTCAGTGCTGGCTTTTTATAGCATCAGACTCCACTTTGCATGATGTGACTCATGTAAATGTAGTGTCATGAATATTTAACACCCCTCCCCTCTTAGTTCAGTCTGACCAATCACCGCACATGCAGCAGATGTAATCCTTCAGGTAGGAGGGGCTTTTGTGGGTGCGACTGGGCCTGCGCGGTTCAGTTGTTCCTGAGGCGGCGGCCTGAGCGGACAGGTCCACCGCTGCTCCAGACTCTGCCTTTGGAAGCGCCTCAAAAGCTTCCGGAAGCATGGCAGTTTCTGTTGAGCTAGAGGCCTCAGAAGTACTACACTGGACTCCTCCACCTACAGCTAAGTCCTTGCTATTCTGTTCGGGGTTGCCCTTGCTAATATGTGTTTTCGTGGGGTTTCTAATTCCCAGGGTTTTGTTGTTAGAGGTGTGTTGTGTTGTTCAATGGGGGTGGAACCAATGTTGGGATTCAATTTTTTTTACTACCGGTTCTGTGGGCGTGGCTTATTTGGTGGGCATGGCTTGGTGGTCATGTGACTGGGTGGGTGTGGTCAACTCAATGTCACTCACATCAAAGGGTGCCTCACCTGGCCCCTCCCCTCCCCTCCTGGCCATTCCTTGTCATACCCAGCCTCAATGTAGCTATAGTTCTGTAAAAATGTTCACATTTTTTGACTTTATTATCGACATACTATAGATGTATTTCCATGGACCACTGAAAGGAGGAAATGGCTCACATGCTTCTTTATTTATTATTACTATTCCCTTCAATACAAAACATCACATACTAGGAAGAGCATATTAAGCTGGACTTAAAAATATGTGGTAGCCCTGGGCAAAAAAAAGGCAGTAAAATCACTCTAGGTGTAGGGGCAGTGTAAAATATTAATACATGATAAATAATGGAATAATTAAAAATAATAGCACAGAGTTTTCTCTCTTTCTCTACCTTCCTATTTTTCTTTTGTTTCTTTGTTTCTCTCTCTCTCTCTCTCTCTCTCTCTCTCTCTCTCTCTCTCTCTCTCTCACACACACACACACACACACACACACACACACACACACCTGTTCATCCAGGCCCAAGAAGGGGGTGAATAAGTGGGGGGAGGGACTTCTAGGTTTCTTGGAAGAGACACCCCTGGAAGCTGCTCTACTCTCCAACCACACAGATTGCTGATCAATTGGTCATCAGTGTTTAGGTGTCAAGAATGGCTCCTAATTGCAAATAGGATCTCTTTGCAAATTCTATTTTAAGGCGATAAGAAAAGATCTGATGGAACAGACAAAGGTCAGTCTAAGATTCACAGGGAGCACACAAATCCCTCTGGTTCTCCCTGATTGGTCAGACAAGGCCATACAGGCGATCTCCCCTCCCCGTGCGCAGAGGATGGAGGAGAAGCAGCTCCCCGGAGGGCGGGGTTTTTGTCACGAGGGGGAGGACGTAGCTTATTGAACTGTTATTTGGATCCCTTCTGCCACGTGACCTATGGAGACAGCCTTTTGCTTTATTGCAAGGATAAGAGTTTCTACAAATGCTCCAAGAGCTTCCAACCCCAATCAGCTTGCATGTTAAGTGGCAGAGAGGTCTGAGGGCACCGTCTTCCCTAAAGAATTGCTCCACTGAAATGGAATGAAGCTGGACAAAAGAAGTCTGCAGAAAGCTTGGATAATTCTGCTCTTTCAAACATTTTTCCCTTGGAGCAATTCCAAACAGGCCATCCTTCAAAAGCAACTGTAAACAATCCACTCTGGGAAGAACTGAATAAACTCACGAGCAGCTCTAGTCAGCAGTGGGGCAGCGGGATAAGGAAGAAATCGGGCGGTACACTCTCCCAAAGATCTCTGCCGCCCCACTCCAGCCCTCTTTCTTTCTCTCTCTCTCTCTCTCTCACACACACACATACACACCATTCTCTTCCTATTTTTTCTTTCATTTTCTTTCTGATCTTTTTCTTTCTCTCCCTTCTCTCTCTCTCTCTCTCTCTCTCTCTTTCACACACACGCACACACACCTGGTCTGACTGGGATGGCGCAAGAAATCAGAAAGCTAGTGGTGGGGTGGCAGCTTTGTTTATTTCATTTCCCAGCAGTTATGGCGGCGGCAGCACTGGCGATATTCCAAGAGGGGGTGGGGCAGATGGATATACCGGGGCTGCCGCTGCTGCATGTGTGCACCTCTGCTGCCCCCTCAGCCTCAGCGCAGTGGAGATGCCCCTCAAGGGCTGCACACCCACCCATTGGTCAGGCTGGGATGGAAGTGGCACATCCCCTGGGAGGAGGCAGAAACTGGCCAGCGCATGCAGCCACCATGGTTGGTCACTTTGTTCATTTTGTGCCCTAGAAGGCAGAAAGTGAGCGGCTATAGGTGCAGCACTGTTGCTACGGGAGGCAGCCCCAGGAGTCCCCCCACCCTCCCTTTTGGAGCACCTCTTACCAAAGGGTCAGACAGATATTCCTCCCGCATGGAGTCAGCTCCTGCACAGCCCTGCCTTCCCAGAAGAGCAGCAAAAAGCCTGCTTTGGTGGAGAGGAAGGAAAGCCCCGGTCAATCCATTCTGGCTGGCAGCTCTGCTCTCCTTGCTATTCCAGGTTCCGGCACACTGGCAGCTTGGATACAGGGCATTTGATGCCTTGCCAGCAAACACTGCCCTGTCAGCTGCTCTTACCGCTGAGAGTGATTCTTGCCCATCTCTCGCCGCTGCTCTTTTGGGGAGGCACAGCTGCGTGTGTGAACTACCACCACCCTCTTACCTGCAGTGGTGGCAGGCTGGCTGGTGCACCGGAACCTGGAAGAGAGCAAGGGAACAGAAGCGCCGCCTGGCATGCAGGTCCACCCCGTTGAGCCCAGTGCACCGGAGGGACTTGCCCACGTGCCTTCTCCTTGCAGAAAGTCCCAGCCTCACATGTGCACATATGAGATCCGGGAACTTCCTGCTAGGAGACGGCGCATGGGCTACCAGCTTGTTTCCAGCTAGCAAAGAGGCATCAATTGGGAGACTTCTTGCACCAAAAAAAGAGAGGCAGCAGCTGCTGGCAGGGAGCCCAGAGGCTCTCAGCCTGGCTTGCCTTCCCTGACACCAGCCACTGGAGGAAGGTAAGGTTGCAGCCATGGATGATGAAAGAGGCAGTCGTGGGGGAGGAAGGGAGGAGATTAAGGGCCAGGCCAGGGCCTCTGAAGGAAGGGAAAATAGGCAACCCACCGCACCTAAGAGAGAGCGGGTGCCAAGTGGGCGGTGGCTCCGGGGCAAGGTTGGAGCTGGGGAATCACGCATTCCCCGACCCAGTCAAGGCAGCCGGTGGTTCCAGGGACTCAGGGAATAGTGTGACCCTGGGGCCCCAGCCCCCGACTCAAGGCGAAGGCTCAGCGGGGGACATGCATTGCTTACCTTTGGTGAGCTGAGCCAACCGGGCATCAACAAGGCAACTGGCAAGGCGTTTAGCTGGGCCACATGGTGAAGGCAATATATATAGGGCGGGAGTGAGGTAGGTGGGGCGAGCATCAAATGGCCAGAAAAGATGATCAAGCATCCGGAAGGGGCGAGTGACTGTCAAGCAACCGTACCAGTTCGGTGGTGTGGCCATCCAGAAGTTGCTACTGGCTCTGCGACCCACACCAAATTCTTCCTACCGGGTCGCCGGAACCAGTGCGAACCAGCTGAATACCACCTCTGGGTTGAACTATGTGGCCCCACAGTTGGTCTATGTGCCTGTTCCATGTTTTTCCCCCTTCTACCTCCAGTCTGTATGATCTGGGTCTAGTACTTTCAATTATTTTTGCCAGGACTCAGGTTTCTCCTCCTGTGTAGTTGCGTGCAAACTCTATGTCTTCCAGTGTGAATGTTCTGCACTTCCCTTTGGAGTCTAGAGGAGTATCATTTGTATAGTTTGGATGGATTCTGTCCAGGGTGGACCTTAATTTTCTGTTCATGGGCATTTCTGCTGGGCTTCTGTTTGTTGCTGGGCTTGGTGTTATGTGTTGGGTTAGCAACAATTTGTCGATTTTTTCTTGCCAATTGCCAGGGCCTATTTTTTTTTAGAATTTCTTTGGTCGTTCTGACCATTCTCTCCATTTGCCCGTTCACCGCCAGATGTGCCGGCGCCAATAGGGCATGTCGGATCCCCAGATGGGCAAGGAAGCTTTCGAATTGCTGTGCTGTGAATTGCAGGCCATTGTCCGAAACCAGCACATCGGGTAGCCCATGGGTGGCGAATATTTTCCGCAAAGCTGTGATCATTGCCTTGGTTGTTGTGGATTTCATGATAAATACCTCCAACCATTTAGAGTAGGCATCGACCACAATTAGGAACGTTTTTCCCTGGCAGGTCCTGCAAAGTCTATGTGTATGTGACCCCCATTGCTTTTCCCACTTGAAGGGGGGTGCTGAGGGAGGGGCAGGTCGGGATTCCTGACATGGTGAGCATGTGGTGACCCAGATCTCAATGTCTCTGTCTATTCCCAGCCACCAGATGTGACTCCTCACTAGGGCCTTCATTTTTACTATCCCGGTGTGCCCTTCATGTAGGAATCCAAAATTCTTTCCCTTAATGGTTGTGGTACCACTACCCTGTCTCCCCATAATAAACACCCCCTTAATGCTGATAGCTCTAGCTGTCTGTCTTTGAAAGGCTTGAATTCCTCCCCTTCTGTCTTGTTCGGCCAACCTCACCATACCCAGTTTAAAACTCAAACCAATGTTTTATCCTTCGTGGTGAGTCTTGAGATGTCCACTGCCGTCAATAAATCCGGCTCTAAACATTCTACAAGGAATACAGAAGACGTGGGGGCTGGGTCTTCCACAAGGTCTGGCAGGGGGCACCTGCTGAGTGCATCGGTGTGTAAATGGGCGTTGGTTTTTACCTGACACGCCGTTTCTCTTGGACTGGGAGGATTGTCCAGAGGATGGGTGGAGCTTCAGTCTCTGCTTATTGTAGGCTGAGCTTGATTTCTGAGGAACGCTCCTCCCTCCATCACGTGGCTTGCCATCTCGTTCCCCAGTTTATGCGAAGAAGAGAAGAAAGACACAGCATTCGTGCTGTCCCTTTTGCTAGACTTAAGGTGCCTTGGCCGAAACGAGAACCCCCCCCCAGACGGTAAAAGGAAAAGGGAGGGGCTGGACAATCCTCCCAGTCCAAGAGAAACGGCGTGTCAGGTAAGAACCAACGTCCATTCTCCTTGGAACTGCTCGGATTGTCCAGAGGATGGGACATACCAAAGCTGGGGCTTGTCCTACGGGAGGGACACCGTCTGGTTTGACGAGTCCTCGGGATCCCCGAGCATCCTCTGGAGGACCCTTCTACCGAAAGACGCCTCCGCCGCAGCATACTTATCAATCCTGTAATGCCTAATAAAAGGCGACGGGGAGGACCAAGTTGCGGCCCGGCAAATGTCGAATATAGGGGCCTGTGTAGCCCAGGCAGCTGATGTCGCCGCACTCCTGGTAGAGTGAGCCGTGATACCCCTGGGTACTGGGAGTGCCTGAGCCTGGTATGCCCTAGAAATGGTCGCCCTTATCCAGCGGCTTATTGTAGTAGAGGGAACCTTGAGCCCCTGTGACTTTGGTTGAAAGGAAATGAACAGGGCCTCGGATTTGCGGAATGACTGAGTACGTTTAATATAAATCCGCAAGGCCCGCCTAACATCTAAGGTGTGCCAAAGCTGTTCCCTTTCATGAGTTGGCCTGGGGCAAAAATTGGGGAGGATAAGTTCCTGAGCCCTGTGGAAAATAGAATTAATTTTTGGTAGAAAGGAAGGATCAAGTCTAAGTACTACTTGGTCAGAATGGAAGATGCACAGGTCTTTCCTGACTGACAGAGCCGCGATCTCTGAAATCCTTCGGGCCGAAGTAATCGCCACCAGGAAAACTACCTTGTAGGATAGGAATTGGAGGGAAACTTCTCTAAGGGGTTCAAAGGGAGGTTTGGTGAGGGAGGTCAAGACCTTGTTGAGATCCCATGTTGGGTATCAGTGAAGGGACGGAGGTCGTAAGTTTGAGGCGCCTTTTAGGAATGCCCGGATGCAGGGATGGTGAGAGAGGGAATTAGCACCCTCGCAGGAAATTACGGTGGATAGGGCAGCTACCTGACGCCTTAGAGTGTTGGGGGAGAGACCTTTACCGAGACCCTCCTGGAGAAAATCGAGGACTTTTGCTACCGATGGGTTTGATGGATCAATGTGGAGATTGGCACACCATTTGCGGAAACTGTTCCAAGTGGCGTCGTAAATCCTTCTGGTAGAAGGACGCCTGGCTGCTAAAATGGTGTTGATGACCTCCGTGGAGAAATTCTCCCTTTTTAGACATTCCCGCTCAACCTCCAGATGGCTAGCTGTAGCCATTGGGGGTCTGGGTGAAGGAGGGGGCCTTGGGACAGAGAGATCCTGTCTGCTGGGATCCTCCAAGGTGGAACTACTGATAGGCTGAAGAGGTCTGCAAACCAGGAGTGACGGGGCCAATAAGGAGCTACCAGAAGCAATTCCGCCCTTTCTTGAAGGACCTTCTGGAGAACTCTTGGCACCAGAGCCAGAGGGGGGAAGGCGTAAAGAAAACCCGAGGGCCACGGGCATAAGAGGGCGTTGTGGTTCTCCGCCCCGAGGGATGGGAATCTGGAAATGAACCGTGGAAGTTGGGTATTGCTGGGGGAGGCAAACAGGTCTACCACTGGCAGGCCAAATATTGTTGTCGCCTCCCTGAACAGGTCTGGGTGGAGGCGCCATTCCGCCTGGTCTATGGTGGCCCTGCTCAACCAATCTGCCCTGGTGTTGAGGGTGCCTGAAATGTGGTCTGCTCTGAGTGAAAGGAGGTGAGACTCTGCCCACCAACAGAGGCGCTCGGTCTCCCTCATTAGACTTGAGGACTGAGTGCCCCCCTGTCTGTTGACATGTGCCTTTGCTGTTATGTTGTCGGTGAGAATGAGGACGTGTCTGCCCTGAATATGATGTAGGAAGCTGCGGAGGGCCAGGTGGATGGCGTGAAGCTCTAACCAGTTTATGTTGCGCAGCCTCTCTGACGGTGACCATCTGCCCTGAGCTGTAAGGGAGAGAAGGTGGGTGCCCCATCCGGACAGACTGGCATCTGTGGTGACGATAAGTTTTGGAGGCTCCTTGAGGAGGCAGCCCTTGTTGATCGATGCCTTGCTCCACCAGAGGAGGGAGGTGAGAACCCTTGGCGAGACCTTGACCTTGCTCCTTGAGTTGCTTGTCCCAGCTCTTTGATAGGGAAGCAGGAACTACTGGAGGGATCTGGAGTGGAAATGGGCCCAGGGAATAACGGGAATACAAGAGATCATTTTACCTAATAACTTAGATAGATCAAGGAGAAAGACCTTCCTTTGTCGTCTGATGAACCTGACTGATTGTTGGATGCTGAGTATCCTTTCTGGGGAGATGAACACTCTCCCCATGACTGTATCAATTATGGTCCCTAGGTAGTCTAGCGGCGGGGGCCAGTTGGCTTTTCTTCCAATTTATGAGGAACCCGTGTTCCTGGAGGGAGGAGAGGGTAGTATGGATATCCCTGATAGCCTGTTCCCTGGAAGGGGAGAGGATGAGAATATCATCCAGGTAACAGTGGAGCCGTACCGGGATGGATCTGAGGTGGGCAGCCAGAGCGGCCAGAACCTTGGTGAAGGTCCTGGGGGCCGAGGCTAACCCGAATGGAAGGGCCACGTACTGAAAGTGTAGGTTATTGTAGCTGAAACGGAGAAATTTAGAGTGGGAGGGTCGAATTGGGATGTGTAAATATGCCTTGGAGAGGTCTATAGAAGACAACCAGTCTCCCTGCCGAACTCCCAAAAGGATGGATTGAAGTGTGTTCATTTTGAATCTACGGTACACTAAGTGACGGTTTAAACGCTTTAAGTCCAAAATAGCGGGGACATGAAATGTAAAAATCAGGGGGGGTGAGAGAAACTCGAGGGCAAGGCCAAACCTGACTGTATCCCTGACCCAAGCGTCTGAAGTGGATGAATCCCATTGACAGGCGAAGGCTTTAAGTCGCCCACCAACGGCAATAATGTCAGGAGGCTTATTTGGAGCGGCGGAAGGGCCTGCTGCCAGAGCCACGAAAGGGCCTCCTGAAGTTTCTGCCTCTTCTGTGCCTGTTGAAGGGGTCGGACCTGTCCTGGGACTGACCTGAACCAAAGGAGGAGGACCCTTGGTGTCTGGGAGAAAAGGGTTGGTGATAGGGACGAAAGGAAGCCCTCCGAAAGGGCTGCAGAGGTCTGGAGTCAGACTTGTGGGAAAGAGAAGGGAGGAATTTCTTTTTGTTCCTTCCCTTGACTAGGAGAGGGTCCAAGGATGTACCGAACAACTTATTTCCGGCTATGGGTGCGGAAGCTAGCTTGACCTTGTGCTTAAGATCTGCCTGCCAGGGTTTTAGCCAGAGCAGGCGGCGGGCCGAGACATGAGAGGAAATGGCGCGGGAGGAGAATTTTACGGAGTGAAAGGTGGCATCAGCTGAAAACTCAGCAGCAGCCGTTATTTTGGCGATGTGTTGATGGGCGCGGATATTGGAGGCCGGGACATGTTGCTTAAGCTGGCAAAGCCAGCGAATGGAAGATCTGATAAAGAGAGAAGCGGCCGTAGCCGACCTGATTGCCCATGCGTCTGACTGGTGAGCTCGCCTTAAAGCGAGCTCTGACCGCTTGTCCTCTGGTTTGAGGGCCTCTAAAGGGTCACTGAGGGTGGAGGAAGAGGACAGTCCTACGACAGGCTCATCAACCTCCGGGGTACTCAGCAAGGTTGAGAGCTCTGGGTCAAGGTTGAAGAACCTTTTATCATTGGCCGAGGGGGCCGGGGGAGCAACTGAAGAGGACAGTTGCTTGGACACCAGATTCAGGAATATGGGGGGGGGGTAGGGATGACCTCGGCCTCCACTACTGGTTGTTTGAACCTGGAGTCCTCCTGTTCCTCCGAAACTACGGGAATGGGATCAGAGGGGGTCTGGGCTGTTAGGCCCGAGATGTTCCTAGCCTTGTAGAGGAGGGATTTAAAAAGTTGGGGCTTAAAGAGCCCTACAAAGGTGGGCTGGTCCGGAGAGAGACCTTTGTCCTCGGACATTTCCACCTCTGATGGATCAGAGTCCTGAAGAGGCTCGTCGTATGGTAAGGACCCCAGGTCATATTGTTCCTCCTCCTCCCTATCTAATTCTAGGTCCCCTTCCACTTCCTCCTCGTCCTCCCTGACTGAAGGGCAAACCTCCCCTTGGGGAGGCATAAGAGAGAATGATCTTATAGATTTGGTGGCCTGCGGAGGCAACCTTGGTCTGGTCATCTGCTGCATCCCTTCTGCAATTCCCTGTCGAATGGTCATCTCCATCCAAACTCTGAACTGCTCTGGAACCGCCTGAATGAGAGGTTCCTCTTGGCGCAGACCAGCAGCCGTGGGTGTGAAGGTGGCCTCAGGAATTCGCCTGGTTGGAGTGCCCGGGGCTTGATGTCCTTAAGAGGGCGAGCTGTGCCTGGATAGGGAGGAAAAAGCCACAGGAGGGGGAGGGAGGGTGGAGGTGGAAAGAGTGGCAGGTGCTGGAGGCACTGAGCCTGTTTGTCTAGCACGTCTGTCAATTTCTCTTTCTAGAGCCTTGTGACGTCTTAAAGCGTCCTTTTGAGAGGCTTTGGTGGGCTCCTTAGCCTGACTGCGCAGGTGGTGGGTCTTTGCCTTGGCCTTCAAGAAAGGCCTCTTTGAGGGATTGATCTCTGCCATTCCCGATAATTGGGGGTGCAAATCTGAGGCGGTTGGCGCACCTAGGGGTCGACCTACAACGAAGGCCGGGAGCCCTGGGAGTTCCTTTATACACTGACACACTTTACCCCCTTTTGCTCCAAAGATTATTTCCCCCCCCCCACTCTGTTATTTTCTCCTTTTTTTTTTTTTTTTGAAGTCAAGGCCTAGGAAGAACTTGAAGAAACGACCTTGCAAGGTCTCAAATCAAGGGCCTTAAGGGCAAAAACCGGGCCTAAACCAACTGCCGACCCAGGCAACAACCGGGCAGGAGTGGTGGAAATAACCGCAGCCGCTACAGCTGGTTGCGGTGAGAGCCAACGGGGAGGAGAAAAAAACCTCCTACTGCAAAAACAATTCTTTTTTTTTTTTTAAACCTCGGCAGGCCTAACAGACCTGCTGTTTGAATAGGCACTCAGTAAAAAACGAAGAAATGAGCTCCAAAATGGCGCCCGACCACGAGGCGAGCTTCAAAATGGCGGACGCCACTAACAGTTCTTGTGGAGATTAACCTGGCAAGGCCAGGAGGATCCCGGTAGCAATCAGAGGGTCCCTAGGGAAGCCCACAGAGCATAGAGCCAAAAAAACCTTAACGCTATGAAAAAATTCAAACGGAGCTCAGGGTGGGGGCGAACGAAATGGAGCCTTTTAAACAATTTTTACACGGCAGAAAAGCTGAGAAAAAAGGGTGGGGGAGGCAGCGCAAAGTTTTGAGCCTACCCCCTGGCAACCCCTGGGGGAGGGAAACCCTCCCAGGAAACCAAGCCAACGAAGGAACCAGCTGCGCAGGGCTAAGGAGATAGAAAGGAATAAGGGTTGTATACAACCTGAACAGGTAGAAAAAGGGATGAATGAGGGGAATCCAGCAACGGCCAAGAGCACACAAACACACAGCCTACTCGCTCGAAGGCTGAGCATAAAACTGGGGAACGAGATAGCAAGCCACGTGATGGAGGGAGGAGCGTTCCTCAGAAATCAAACTCAGCCTACAATAAGCAGAGACTGAAGCTCCACCCATCCTCTGGACAATCCGAGCAGTTCCAAGGAGAAATGTTCCTTCCTGGTCTGTGTAGAAAGCTGTGGTTATATGCTGCCAGGAAAACTGTCCATCTTAACATCCTAGGTGATAAGATATTGGGTATGGGTTTGTTTTCTGAGAGAATGCCAAGCAGTGGCTTGTGGTCAGTGACCAACTCGAAGTGGAGATATTCGTGAAAACATTTTACTTCAGTTAAGGCAGCGAGAGCTTCTTTATCTATTTGGCCATAGTTCCTCTCAGCTTTCGACAATGTGTTAGAATAATAGGCTATGGGGGCTTTCTTTCCATTCAGTAGTCTATGGCTCAGTACTGCCCCGATGCCGTATGGTGATGCATCGCAGGTCATCTGTAGTGGCAGGGTCTCGCTATATTGCATCAATACTGTGTCAGATGTCAAAATGTCTTTTATTTTAGAGAATGTGGCATCCTCGGGGGGGGGGGCACATTTCAGGTTGTATTCTTATCCAACAGTCTATGGAGTGGCTTCGCTAAGGTTGCTTTCTGTGGTAAGAATATGTTATAGAAGTTTGTGGGTCAGATGCCTGACCCATTGATTTGGAAACCCAAGAACTCTATGCTCAGTACAGCAATATAGCATTTGTCCCTTTTTAACTTAAACCCACTTCTTGGAATCTTTCTAATACTGTGTGGACCCTTTCCATTAGTTGGGGCTTGTCTTTGGCTGAGATTATTACATCGTCAAAGTAAGGAACTACTCCCAGCAGACCTTGTAGCAGCCTTCCCATTATGGTTTGGAAAAGGCCGGGGGCTATGCTAACTCCAAACCGCAGCCAGTTGCACTTGAATGCGTCCTTGTGGGTTAAGATCATTTGGGCTTCGGTGGTGGCTGCATCCACAGGCAATTGTTGATATGCCTGTGCTAGGTCCAAGTTAGCAAAAATCTTGCCCTGGCCCAATGAGTGCAATAGGTGCTGGACTACCACTACCGGATATGCGCTCTGTTGTAGCACGAGGTTCAGGGTACTCTTGTAGTCCCCACAGATTCTGACTGACCCATCGGACTTTACAGGGGTCACTATAGGGCTCTCCCACCTCGTGTGGTCTACTGGCTCATGGATCCCTTGAGCAGCCAACTTGTTTAATTGCTCTTCAACCTTGGGCCACAGAACAAAAGGGACCCTCTGGGACTTCAGTCAGACAGGGGCTATGTTGGGGTTGAGATTAAAACTGATCGGGGTCCCCGTATACTTTCCCAGTTTGCTGTGGAAAACATCCCAGAATTCCCTCGCCAACACATCTAAGTCATTTCCGCTGCTTGCTCTGGTGATCGCTGTTGCGTGGATGCTGGTGAGGCTGCTTTGCAGCAGTGCAAACCATTCTCTCCCTTGGTGGCTAGGAAGGTCTCAGTCCACAATGGTCAGTGGTAGGGATCCCTGGAAATCTCCATATTCTACATGGCAGATTTTCTTTCCCAGCACTGGTATTTTGTAGCCTTGATAGTCTTTTAGTATTATCCGTTGTAGCTGGAGTGGTTTCGGAGGATGTGGGGTTTGATCTTCTGGAGAGCTGTCCAGGAGATAATTGATACATAAGACCCAGAGTCCACTTCCATCGACCATAGAGTCCCATCAGTCCTCACTTTGGTGAGGAATTTGTTGGATTCCTCAGTATCTGTGTGTCTCACACGGGCATGTGTGTAGCCCCCGATTGTATGCTGGGTTTCTTCTTCCTGGTCGCCATCTGGTTTTTTGAATTTCATGCCAAATGTCTTTCGACCCTTGTATTGTCTGGTTGGGGAGTATGTTCTGCGGCTTGGTTTGTCCATTTGTTGGCTGGCTCTGCAAGCTTCCGTGATGCGGCCTTTCCTCTCGCAACACCTGCAGATTGCTTCCCTAAAATGGCAGGCGGACCAGGGATGGTTCCCTCTGCAGCTTCCGCAAGGCTTGGTTCCCTTGGCGGCTCCAGGTTTGTTGGGTTTACCTGGTAGACATCTTCCTTCTCACTGTCGCTTCTTTCAGAACAGGGTGGACTTTGTGGGGCTCCCCTCACGGCATGGGTGGCGTGGACCTTGCTGCTGCCCTTGACTCGGGCTGCCGAGCAGTCGGAGGCTTCCATGGCTTTTGCTTCTTCCAGAGCCTCCTTGAACAGGACATCCTCCCTTGCGAACAGTTTCTTCTGCAGGGTTAAATCCTTTAGACCGAGGACTAGCCGATCCCGGATCATTTCTTCGGTGTTTGAGAACTTGTTCTTTGATAGTTTCCTAAGCACTGCCATGAAATCACTTATGCTTTCTCCCTCCTTTTGACTCCAGATGTAGAAGTCGTTCCAGTTTGCCAGGTATGATGGAGTAGGGTCAAAATGCCCCTTCAATGCTCGTTGCAGTTCGTCCCAGGAGACGTTTGCCAGCTCATTTGCAATGAGGGCTTCGGTTAGTTCGTAGAGTTCAGAATCACAATAGGTCAAGAAATAAGCCTTCTTCTTTGTGTCAGATGCTGTCTGCATCCCGTTCACCTCCAGATTTAAGTTGAATCTTCCCATGTACGAGGACCACTTCTCTTTTATTGGCTCGAATGGGATTGATAGGGGTTGGTAGGCCATGTTGGTTTGCTGTCGGTTTGAACAGTCGAGTTCACAATCCAGCTGGAAAATGGCTGCGGTGCCCCACGAGGTCCTTTGTCTTCCTCAGTATCCCATCCTCATCGACAGTGTTGAATGGGCGTGGATGAGGAAGGAGCAGGACTAAGGAGTTTGAGAAACTCTTTATTTACAAACCGGAATCAAAAGCAAAGCAACACAGCCAGCGCCAGCTTTTTATAGCCGGCACTGTCCGATATTTCAGCCACTGACGGGACTTCAATCTTTCTGCCAGCATCAGTCTCCACTTTGCATATGACGTAAACTCATGTAAATGTAATGCCATGCATATTTAACACTAATCTCTAGAAATTATCCTTTTAAAACTTTACTTGGACTTTGTTAACTACTTTGAGAATATTCTATTTTTAAGCTGAAGAAATAGAAATGTCTGGGCAGTAAGGATGAGGAGATGTCTGCATAGAATTGGTTTCAACAAAAATACTTTTTCTTTAGAATAGCTCTGTGTGACACTCCGTTTGAAGTTCCTGGTTTACTTTATACTTGTTAGAGGCTTTCTTCTGTTCTGATTGGTAATCATATGAGAATATAGTTGGGCCTGTTTCATCCCAGTTGTCACGTTCCTTTGCCCCCCACCCCCAACCCCCAGGTCAGGAGAAACATCATTACAGAAAAACCATCTGTGTGCACGAAGGATTTAAAATTCCTGATCATGTAGCATTTAAATCGTAGCAAAAGCCTGTGTGCATAGAGTAGTCTTTTCTTAATTAATGTTTCTCCCTGCTGTAAGTACAGAGGTGCTCTAGGAATGCTAATGTCCTCAATCCTTCCCAGACTTCAAAATAGATCCAAAATGTTCCCCATTCTTGAAGGCCCTAAAGGGATATTTAGGAGTTGCTTGCAATCCTCCTAATCTTTTCCCACTTAAATTGAAGGGAGGAAGTCTCATTCTTCAAAGCAGCAGTGTGTTGTGAGACGTTTTCCTTGAACTGTTTTTTTAAATTAAAAATATTATTTTAATTTTAAAAGTAGGTGGATATCATGCTGTAAGGCAAAGTGTGAATCTGTAGCATAATGCTCATTTGCAACATGCAAATATTATTATAGTGGAATAATAAAATGCCTCTGAGGGTAGGACTAGTTTGACATGTAGTAAATTGGTATTTTGTGTTTTAAAATGCCGGTCATTTTGTAAATAAGTTTTTATGCTAGCCCTTTTCTCCATGAGCCAATCAGAAAATTCAGAGTGGTCTCATGGTCTCCCACAAAATGTGTACTTTAAGCTAAATGTTTGATTCTTCCTGCATATTCTAGTTGTTGGATAGAAGTTGGGTAAATAAGATTAAAAACTGTTGTATATCCAAGAGTGGATATTCAGCTGACTGAATAACAGTCTTAATATGTGTGGGAGTAGAATAGACATGTGAAAGGAGAGGTGTGATAATAGATGCAAGGTCATTGCACTTAGACATCCTGTTTTCCTCATAAATTCTTATGAAAGAAAAAGTCTGGTTTGAGTTATATTATCTATCATAATATATCTATCATACAACTATCATTTATCAGCTTTTCCCAACCAGACACTTCCGTGTTATGTAAACAGGGCAATTCCTTATACAGTATTCATAGCTTGGAATTCTGGAAATTGAAGATCCAATTTCATCATCTCCTCCTCCTCCTCCTTTTCCGCAGGTGCAGGATCCACTTCTTTTTTTCCCAATTCGGGTCCTTGAAATTTGTACAGAGAAAGCAGCCACCATAATACTACATTGTTCCACTATTCCAGATACTGTCTTGGAAGGAATTTGCATGAGTGGAGAGCATATTATCCAGTTTTGTTTTGCTATAGGGAAGATAGAATTTGTTGAGTACAAAGAGAAAGAGTGAATCATGTAGGTACATCTTGGAAATTTCCCACTGATGCAGAAACTTCTGATGCAATCACATTTTCTGCTGATTATGAGCTCTTGTTAAGAGAAATAATTTTGGAACCGATCTCATTTTAGTTGATGCCAAAATAGCCATTAGTATTGTTTCCTTTTATCATTTAGGATGCACAGGGAACTTTTGTTGATTGCCAATAAGATTCCTGCTTTGCTCCTAAGCTTTAAATTTTTAAAGTTGCTATGTTTGTCTTTATATCATCATCAAAACAAGAAGCATTTTGGCTGCAGCTGAGCTCTAAAATGAAAAGAAAGAAAAAGAAAGCAATATTTTCATGTATACAAATTATAAGTATGATTTCAGACTAGTATATCATACTAATTTAAATAAACTAAAATAAAAATATGAAGAATATTTCTGATGACTTCTTAGAATTGTCTTTGTTGGAGGCATAAACAGACTGTAGTAGTATATAGGAGTCTGTAGGAATAAATAAGCAATTATAAATGATATATATGATTCTCACTTAATGACTGTCCTCTTTATGAACCATTCAGAATTATGATGGGGCTGCTAACTTTACAACCAGTCCTCACGTTTACAACAGTTGCAATGTCTCAGCAGTTGTGTGATCAACACTTGTGAGTTTCACAGCCAGGTCATGCTAGGCAGAGCCAGTGAGAAAGTCTGCAGTAAAATTGCAAGTCATGGTTACAAGATGTCTTGCTTCACAACATTGGTCGATTTATTTAACAACCGTGGCAGAAGTTAGGTTGCAAACCCATTGCTATTGCATGATATCTTGCTTAATTGCTGCTCATTTAGTTATTCATTTGTTGGACCCAATTGTGGTTATTAAGCATGGACTATGTATAAATGGTGAAAAACTAGAATAAGTGAAAAATTATGTGTACCTTAGTACCTTGCTAAAGATGGGGAAATGGATATAGAAGTTTTAAAACATGCAAACGTGGGTAGAATAGTAGTGATTGTATTTAATTTGTTGTAAGACATGAATATTTGTTGACTGAACATTAGACAACTACCTGTTTCTGCACATTTATTATATGGAATAAGAACTGGGTATGTCAGAAGCACCATAAAAATTGGAAGCAGTGGGAGTAGATATTTAATCTGTGTAATAAAACAAGAAGAGACAGAGTTAAGGATGAATGGATACAGAATATATGTGGGCTGAATAAAAAATAGGGTTTCTGTCTGAAAGATACATATTGAGGTAGTTTGATTATAATGAGATGGTCAAGAGATAAAGATCAAAAACAAATATAGAAGAGTGAATGGGTTAAGAGGAAAGGGGAGGGCTGAGAAGGTTGTAGCTGGAGAGAGTTGAGATTTTCTGAAAGAAATGGGAAATCTAATAGTAATAGCACTGCTTTACAGCCCTCTCTAAGCAGTTTACAGAGTCAGCCTATTGCCCCCAACAATCTGGGTCCTCATTTTACCCACCTTGGAAGGATGGAAGGCTGAGTTAACCTTGAGCCTGGTGGGATTTCAACTGCCAAATTTCAGGCAGCTGACAGTCAGCAGAAGTGGTCTGCAGTACTGCATTCTAACCACTGCGCCACCATGGCTCAAAACTAAGGAACAAAAGGCAAAGCATGGCATGGTATATGGATGTGTGTTGGGAGCAAGATGATTTCCAAGGGTAGAAATGCATGGTGAAGTATAAACATATAGTATATTCATATACTATAAGTATAACGATAAATTATATTTCCTTAGTGCAGGTAGTCCTTGACTTAACGACCACAACTGAACCCAGAATTTCTGTTGCTAAGCGAGACATTTGTTTAAGAGAGTTTTGCCCCAATCTTGCCAGTAAGTGAATCACAGCGTTGGTAAGTTGGTAACATGGCTGTTAAATGAATCTGGCTTCCCCATTCACTTTGCTTATCAGAAGCTCGCAAAAGGTAATCACATGACCCCTGCAACTACCACAAAATATGAGTCAGTTCATAAGCATCTGAATTTTGTTCATGTTCCCATGGGGATGCTGCAATGGTCCTAAGTGAAAAACTTCCATGGGTCATTTTTTTTCAGCGCTATTGTAACTTTGAGTGGTTGCTAAACAAATTATTATTAGTTGAGGACTCCCTATAGTTTATTTTTTCACCAATTTCTTCAGTGGTGGGATTCAATTTTTACTACTGGTTCTGTGGGCGTGGTGTGGCTTGGTGGGCGTGGCAGGGGAAGGAAACTGCAAAATCCCCATTCCCTCCCCACCCCACTAACCTGCTTTCCAGCTCTGTGCAGGGCAACAAAAGAAGACCCAGCCAATCAGCTGGGACACAGGAGGCAGAGAATAGATGGAGGCGGGGCCAGTCAGAGGTGGTACTTGCCAGTTTTCCAAACTACTCAAAATTTCCGCTACCGGTTCTCCAGAACTGGTCAGAACCTGCTGAATACCTTGCCTTCGGAAGTTGTGGGAGCGCCATCACTTGAGAGTTTCAAGAAGAGATTGGACTGCCATTTGTCAGAAATGGTGTAGGGTCTCCTGCTTGGGCGAGGGGTTGGACTAGATGACCTACAAGGTCCCTTCCAACTCTGATGATCTGTTATCTGAATACCACCTCTGAATTTCTTATGTTTTATAATCTGTAGTTGGTCCCCTACTTAGAAACTGCAGGTACAATACTAGGGCTTGCTATCATTTTTTTGTTAACTTGTGATCCATGACTAATGAGGGCTATTCTTAATTACCTGAATTACCTGCATTCAACCAGTAAAAACACTAACCTTTTAATCAAGAATCTAACATTAGTGTGGCATATTTTAAGTGGATCTCAGTCCTTGAATATACATTCTTAGCAAACAGATCATGTAACCATGTATTTATTTAAACCCGCTAAGAGCCCATTTAATGGTATGTATCATTTCTGTATCCATGCGGTTGGATCACAGTGTAATTGATTATCGGTCCCTGTCACTCTATATCTATCTGTGCAAACCATTAGAAAAATGCTTTGACAAGCAGAGTAGTACAGCTGCAGCTTTGTCTTCAGAGTATTAAAGCAGCCAAGGTTAGCACAGCTGTCTCGAAGGCTGGACACCGGCATTTTCCTCAGCAAAGCAAAGAGGTTCTGTATTGCTTTGCAAGAGGAAGCAGCTGTGAGCAGCATTTGAAGCAATGAGACTGGGAAAAGACACCTTTGCACCAACAGTTTGAAAACTGGTATTTTATACATACTGCCATGTATTAAAAATATGCATTGACCCAGAGGTTGAATGTAACAGTAGAAGGGAAGCTGCCAATAGAACAGAATATGTGTAATTAAGGACTGAACTGTGGGGTCCTTGGTGCTCCCTGATCTTGCTGGTTTTCTTGCAGACATTTCATTACCAAACTAGGTCACATCATCATGGCAATTACCATCATCGGCACCAAGGACCCCACGGAAGGGTTGCTAGTTAAGTGACTTGTCCTTCCATAATGAATGACAGGAAATTAGACTGCGCTTTTCCCTTTGAAATAAACATGTGAAGTGTTTTTTTCTAGTGGAGATGATGAGAATGAAGATGAGTTAGATTGCTTTATCCAAGGAACCTTCCTCAAAGTAGGATGAAGATAAGTGGACTAAATCTTCAATTATTCATTCCCTTTTCCAGATGAATTAATATTTTTATTGTATTTAAAAAAAAAAACACCATTAAATACATAAACACATAAAACCTCTTAATATTGTAAATCCTTACAAGTCAAACAAAACAATATTTTTATACAACATAATTCCAATTTATCCCATCCCCATATTTATGTATTTAATGGTTAATGATGTGTTGTTTTATCTTTAAAATTAATAAAAATTTGTTTCAAAAAAAAAAAAAAAAAAAAAAAAAAACACCATAGGAAATAGCATTCAAAACCTTTTTAAAGTTGATATAATACACACATCTCATCCAGCGGTTATGGGATATATGCACATCCTATTCAATTAGTTTTTAAGTTACTGTACACAAAAGACAAAAAGCCCAACATGCAAAATGGATATAAATCCATTAAATATATCTCATATTTATATATATTTAAAATTGGTCGATTTCTGCATAAAACTATTCTTGTAAAATATAAAATCTATGCCAAAGAGAAACAGTATCTTTTTAATTAGTAGGAAGAAACCTAGCATTTTCAAAAGCTATGTGTTTTTTAATACAGTCTATATTATAAAGAGCAGTAATATTTTCTAGCCTCCAATGTAAGTCTCTTGGAGTGCAAAAACCCAGAGAGCCACTATGTGGCAGGCAGTAAAAGATTATAATTTTTGGTACCTGTTTGCTGCCATCTGGTGATCTTGGCTTTGATAATCTTATTGAAAAGAGGAAAATGTAATTAGTGTGCTGTCCATTGCCTTCTTTTTAAATGAAAATTAATATACTTAGAAAGAAAATTCTAATGTCTCTCATGTTTGAAAGTCTAAAAACACTGTTTAAGGTGATCAAAATATAATGAACAAAAATTGTGTGTGATTAAATGTCTAAACCTGTCTTTATTCAGTATTTTTCTTAACATTTACCTGGATTTAAGTACCTTACATGTCTAAAAATTAATAGAGGCCATCATTCTGCATGACAACCAATAAAGACAAAAAGGGAAGAAAAATAAGTGACTAGCAACACATAAACATTGCTGTAAGGTTTTTAGAAGATGAGATTTATTTTTTAGATGTTTAGAGTTTCCAGAGGATTCCCAATAAAAAGGTGGGATGTGGAAATTTAGACATATCACCCTTCCTATGACTTTGAGAACTTAGTTTTAAATAAATGTCACACAGGATGTGCACTTTATGCAGTCTGTGAGGCTTTGACTCATAGCAGAATTTTGCACTCGATAGAGTAAAATTACAAGAGCTAAAATTGACCATTAGGATAAATTGGAAAATTGCTTTGAAATTCTCATGGCTGATAATAACTGTAAAACTAGGTCCCAATTTGTTCAAATTTGAAGTTCAAAAGCAGGGGCAGTATGATTCATGTCTAAAACTAAGTAAGAGGACTTTAATCTTTGTCTCCCACAATGATCTGTGCTCTGCATTAGATATTTTCATTGAAGCTCTAAGTCACACATCATTGGAAGCTTTTCCAATGCAGCCTGGAGGTGTAAAGAACATAAGAAAGTATAGAATAGGGGTGTCAAACTCACGTTGTCACAGCAGCATCACGTGACATATTGAGACCTTTTCCCCCTTCACTAAACCGGGCAGGGGCAGCATGTGACACATTCAGCTCGCAGGTCACGAGTTTGATACCCCTGGTGTAGAACAATAGCAGTGAACAAGCAGACTGCATACCACTGTGGTGCATTAGCCTCTTACATTTGCTCTTTGCTTAAAAACTTACAGTGTAGGTAGTTTTTCACAAATTCATTGGGGTATTAGCCTGAGTAATATTATTATGGTTTGTTGCAGAGTTAAGCAGATTGAACTTGGCATTTTCGGATTGAACTTGGCATTTTCGTCTAGCTGTTGAGCCCTTCCCAATTACTATCGTCATTATTTTTATACGGCCTTTCCATTTCATTTAACTTGGTTCAATCCTATTTTCAGTCTCTTAGTAGGTACATAAATATAGCCAGATATTACTTTGTCCATACTAAATGCATAGTTTTGGTTTTTTTAGCCCAGGTCTTGAGTCTGCAAAGAATAACAGGCCAAGGTTAGCATTACATCACCCTAGAATCTATTAGCCCAAGGGTGTCAAACTCACGTCGTCACGGCGGCATCACATGACATGTTGGGACTTTTCCCCCTTCGCTAAACTGCATGGATGTGGCCAGTGTGTGACGCATGGGCCGGGAGTTTGACAGCCCTGTATTAGCCAAAGGCATATATATACATCGCCCAGTCCAAGATTTTAAGACACACACAGTTCTGTTCAATAGCCAAGGACTTGTGGATGAAGCAATAAAGTATTCTCAGGTTGAAGCATCAAATGATAGTGCTTCCAGATAGCTGGGTAAGTATTGTAGATAAGACAGAGAAAATACAAGAGGCTTGTTATGTCAGCATTTAAGTCTCAAAGCAAAGGCTCAGATATTGGAAGTTTTAGATTCTGATCATAGTTGTGAAAGAAAGGTTACTCAAGCAATAATCTATATCTGGGTAGATCACTGCTCCGAAAAGGTTCTCTCAAAAAGCTCTCCCTGCAAATCTTTCTGTGGCAGTGACACTGTAAGGATGTGCAGAACCAGGCCTGCCCAGGGACCCACCTGGCCACTCCTCATCTTGTTTAGATGTAGCTTTGTCCCCCAAAGTCATGACATTTTGAAGAAAATATCTGTATTTTGGTACTCAATTCTGTTTCCATATCATGTTTATGCAAATAGTTTCATATTAGGGTCGGGCAGTATTTTGGAATTACAAATGGTTCTTCATACAGAGAAGAAGGAATTATCTGCCTGCAATTTTTGAAGCAACTACATCTTTTTTCTGGGATAATGATCCCAGGAAAAGATATGGCTGCTTTAAGGAGTTGCAGACAAAGTGTTACATTCATGTATACATAATACAGTGCAGTGAACCACTAGAACGTTGATCCATCCATCCATCCATTGATCTATCACTATCATGCTGCCATTCATTGTGCAGTCTGATGATCTTGGGAATCTTCAGTCATCTTGTACTCTGATACTGGTATTTATTGGAAAGCAAATGGAAATAGAACTAAAATGACAGGAATGATTGGTGTAATAGCAGGTATTGTTCTGAAAGCCAGGCAGACTGTTAAAAGTATGGGGATGAGACTGAAACCACTGCTGTTCTTCAGTTTGATTCTTGCCATCTCTTCCACTTTTATTTGCTTTCTAATCATGTCCATACTGCTTCTGCTGGCAGAGTGGTTGCACAATATAAGACCAGGTCATATACAATTGAAGCTCCCAAAATTCATTTTGTAATTCTCAGTCTCTCTTATCCAGTAATGATACATTTATTTCAGAGAAAATAATTGGGTAGGGGGTGAATGTTCCACCTTTTTGCTTCACTATAATAACTCTACTCATAGTTCTCAAATCAGACTTCTGAACTATTAGTCCAACAATAGGAAGAAATGTGAAAGGTCATTTCAGTGGTCATGTAGCTGAGATGTGGTAGAAAACATGTCATTATAATGCAGGTTGATGTAGGCTAGAAAGGAAACAAAGTTTAAGATCAATGGCAATCAAGCTCATGTGGCCATTTTGATTTCCAACTACCCCTGCTGATGTATGGCAAATAGGCAGAAATCCTAAGAACTGTAGTTCAAAACAGGTAGTTCCTATTTAATGACTGGTATTAGTGATGGTCTTAGGAAGGGACACGCGGTGGCCCAGTGGCTAAGACGCTGAGCTTGTCGATCAGAAAGGTCGGCAGTTTGGCGGTTCGAATCCCTAGCACCGTGTAATGGAATTACTTGTCCCAGCTTCTGCCAACCTAGCAGTTTGAAAGCATGTAAAATGCAAGTAGAAAATAGGGACTGTTAAGCCTGTGTTCCCCAACCAGGGTTAAGGAGACAAGCTAAACAGAATGTGCAGCGTTAGTCAGATAGGCACACAGATAAATGAGTGAGATAAGCATGTATGTTTGTTAACATACAGTAAAAATAACAGATACACTTGTGCTATCAAAATATAGTTTATTCCATTTAGAGTTTAGTCAAAATAACAGTCCATTAGTCATGTATCATTTTAGTCAGTCCATTCAAGGATATTCAGTTAGCAAAGTTCGTGTAGAATATCCTATGTCAGTTCACTTACAAATCAGTCCTTTCTTTCTCCTTTTCAGTAGGGGAAAAACACAGTCTTCATCCAGTAATTAGGGATCATCAAGTCAGAGAGAGCAAGCTGACGTTCCTTGCTTCTTTTATGGTGCTTTCACAACCACTCCCTTAATTACATTCCTATATTTAAAGTTGCAGACACTTTAACTTATAAACCATGATAACATATTTATTATTTTACCTAAACCAGTTAGGGTAAACAATGTTATCCCTAACAGGGACCACTTTGGTGGGAAGGTAACAACGTTCCATGCGCCTTCGGTGTTTAGTCATGCCGGCCACATGTCCACAGAGACGTCTTCGGACAGCACTGGATCTTCAGCTTTGTAAGGGAGATGAGCACCGCCTCCTAGAGCCAGAAATGACCAGCACGTATTTGTGAGGGAAACCTTTACCTTTAGGAAGGCTGTTTTATGACTCGTAATTTTTCTTTGCAATCATCTCTGCCAGTTTCCCTAGGGAGTCAGTCACCCTCACAGGGGAGAAAGCACAGAGTTAGAGAGACAAGGATTATTTTACATAGTAAAAGCTCTCTGCCTCTCCATGCCTACACACAGGTTTTAGTGTGTTAAAATCCTTTTGTCAAATGCCTTATTTCCTTACTACTTCATTCTTGTGCAGGCATGGAGAATGGGGGATGCAAGGCTTTTAACTTAACGATCTATCAGATTGCTCAACAATTACAATTAGGACTGTAGTAATTGACTGGTCACACAATATATCACTTAATGACAACAGTTCAGATTTTGGTTCCAATTGTGGTCATTAAGCGAGATATACCTGTAATATCTTAGGTATCATAATTTGATTCCATTTTTGTGGCATTTTCTGCTATTCTCTTTCAAAGGATAACCGGAAAGTCCGTTGATGAATTCACTTTAAAAACAAACAAACAGAAAGCCTTTAAGATTCCTAATATCGTGCTGTAGCTGCAGTCAGTCAAACAGGATGCTGTGGTTCAGGATAAAACATTGTAAAATGCCGTGAATTTCAGTGGGAACAATTAAGCATCCATTGAATTCTCATCCTGAAATCAATAGAATTTGAAAGTATTTTCCAGCATGAGAAGCAACGGTCCAATATTAAAAACCTTCGGATGGGGTTGCTTGACCAGTGAAAGTCATTTGGAAAAATGTGAAATTCTTAATATAAATACCACACTGGACATGTTTCAAATGATCATGAATGAAACTACATCTATATTTTTTGATAGGATTCAGTGATTCTCTAATTTCCCCCTCCAGACAGGCAGTGTTAGGAGAATACTTCTTACTCCCATCCTTCCACTTCATTTAACATAAACATCGTGATTTAGAGCCTAAGAACTTAGCATCAAATGAATAAGGGATAGGGCATAGGAGACATGAGCACGTTTTCATTTCATTCCTCCTTCTTGCCCGTCATACATAGTTAGTGGTTGGTGAAAAATAGTACCAGGAAAGATTCTTTATACCCAAACAGCATGTGAATTGGAAGATGTCTGATCAGTAGTAGTCACAGGGAAAAGGTTTTCCTAACAAAATAACAAGTGTTGTGATAAAAGTCTCCTCTTTTTCTTTGTGTGTAGCAAATGCGCCTCACACACATGTCCCCAAAAATGCAGAGCTTGCTGTGGAATGCTGCAACATTGTTTTTGTCAGAATAATGAAAGCAGCAAACGTCTCTTTATCTGACTTTAAACAGCATAATCTGATTTAATATTTCATAGTTGAGTTTTGGCTATATTGCATTATTTTGTGGGGAAAGTGAAAAAGAACAAATCAGCACTGAACGGTTTCATTATAATAATATTCTAAAATAGCGTTTTAGCTACTGTAGCCTCTCTGAATCATTGTATTTTTAAGGAGGAAAAAACCTTGTGTAATTTCAATAACTGGAAGGAAGGAAGGAGAACTGTGGGATATTCCTATTCTTTGGGGACACAAGGAATTATTAGAACCCCATTAGAGTCAGGGTGGTGCAGTGGTTAGAATACAGTATTATGGACTAATTCTGCTGATTGCCAGCGGTTCAATCCTGATCAGCTCAAGGTTGACTCATCCTTCTATCCTAAAATGAGGACCCAGATTGTTGGGGACAACATGCTAATTCTGTAAACTACTTAGGGCTATAAAGCACTGTGAAGTGATATATAAGTCTAAGTGCTATTGTTATTAGCATGCCAGTGCATTGTTTCCAAGCACATCATTGATGTGTATAAAAAGTTGATTTTGAAGAAACCAAGCATTAATGTTTATATATGTATATATATATACGTGTATATATGTGTTGTGTGTGTTTGTCTCCCTCATTTAGAACGTGCATCTCTAGTCTCTTCGAAGACCCATCTGTGACTGGACCTATCTGGTTACCTCGGGCACTAAGCACAGCCAAATGAATTCATGTATTGTTGGCGAGACGCTTCAGCAACCCAACTAAATCAGGATGGTTAAAGGAGCTCTCTCTCTCACACACACAGCACTAGGGGAGAAGCAGTAAGTGGCAAACATAAGGCACTATTAGCAAATTTCGTTACTGCTTACTGTGCATTTGCTGCTGCAGCTTCCTGCCAACCCCCATTTCACCCTAAGCAAGCCATATGTACCATTAATAGTCTCATTTTATACTATGGGCCAGGGAAAGAATTTATACAGAATCCAGCTCCCCCATGTGACCTTCTTTTCATGTTCCCTCCTCCCTGTGAATTAACAAAGCACCAGCCTTTTGGGTCCCTTCAAACGCTTCCTCCCCCCCCCCCCCCCCGTCCCCTCAATCATAACTGCTGCCATTGACCTTGGCTGCTGAATGACAATGATGATCCTGAGAACTATGTATTTGCTTGCTGCTCTTCTGCTTGTTGTTGTTACCAATGTCAATAAAACCGAAACTTCAGCAGGGCAACTCTGCAAATATCTCACCCAACTTCTTCACAAGAAGGAAGGCTACCTCAACACTAATAAAGTTTTGACATGAACAATTTTCCTTGGCGAGTGTGAGTGTTCTTGCTTGCATTGTATGCTGAGCGATGGGAATTTCTGTGGAGGATTTTCTACAGTTCGGACTCCAGAACCCAGGAAGGGCAAAAATACCCACCACCACCACCATGGTGCAAGAGGTCAACTAGGCCACGCCCACCATGGCCATACCCACCCAGCAACCAGACAGAGAACTGGTTGCTGAAATTTTTGAAGCCCACCCCCTGCAGCCTACCATAATAGGCATGTTTGTCTTGAGAGGCACAAAGTGAAAAATTTTGCATATGCCTCTTGGTCTATCTACCTTAAGAAGGCTAGCAACAAATACTGTTAGGTTTATCTGAAATAAGGCGTCTAGGAGATCTGGCAGTGCAACACGATTTTATGTTAAAAGTAGGAAGAGCAAAAATCTAATGTGTCCATACTGTCCAGAAGATTCCAGTCATTTGGCGGTATTCAATCGGAGGGGAGCTGCTCTCCCTCCCTAGTCAATCCATTTCTATGGGCCATGGAGTTCTCTGGAAGAAACTTGGGAGAAGAGGTGCTCCCCTCTCCCATTCCACCAAACAGTTCTGCAATGTTGCTTCTGCAACAATGGATTTAGTTCATTGTATGTCACAATGGGAAGTTCCTATTGTATCTTATTAGAATTTTATTTTTATATTAGTTATCAAGTCACATACATAATAAAGAGCAGGCAAACGACATTTCTGTCTGATTAAAACACATGGCCATAGGCAGATGGTGCATGACCACTTAATTGAAAATTGCCTTCTGTTTTTTAAATTTGCATAATGATAGTGGATAAATAATTACAGCAGCTGGCTCACTTTGTGTTATAGGCTGTTGCTTTTTGAAAAATCAGCTCCATTTTCTTTCTTTAATAGTTTTAATTCAGTGGTGTGTTCATTTCATGATTATTTTGTCTGTGCGTTGAAAAGCCAAGATTATGTGCTGTCAAAGTTTGCTTACAGTACTTAGTTAAACCAATGTTTTTCAATGTTGGCAACTTTAAGGTGCAGGGACTTCAACTCCCATAATTCCTTGGCCAACATGGTGGATAAGGAATTCTGGGAGCTGAAGTCCGTACCTTAAGATGAATAGTTCCAAAAGTTCACATGTTCAGCTGTAATTCCAAAATAGATATTGCAATAAATAAAGGTACCATAGGCAAAGGTACATAATAGCCTTTCATAGAAGCATTTGATAAGGGTCATTACACACTTCATAGTCATTTTACATTTATCAATTTGAAAACTAGTAGCTGTATTTGTGGGTGATTCCAATCAAAAGTTTTGGGTCTGTGGTGATGAAACTCATAATTAGTTCCTACAATTTAGGAACATTAAGAGCCTTAGTGGATCAGTGGTTAGAGTCCTGTACTGCAGACCACTTCTGCTGACTATCGGCTACCTGCAATTTGGCAGATTGAATCCCATCAGGCTCAAGGTTGACTCAGCCTTCCATCCTTCCAAGGTGGGTAAAATGAGGACCCAGATTGTTGAGGGCAATAGGCTGACTCTATAAACCACTTAGGGCTGTAAAGATCTAAGTGGTTTATAGAGACAGACTATTGCCCTCAACAATATGTCTAAGTGCTATTGCGGTATATAAGTCTAAGTGCTATTGCTATTGCAATTTTGCTATTGCAAAATTAGAATTTGTACATTAGCAAATAATCACTGGATCCTATGGTCAGGGAAACCTACTTCAGTGGTGGTATTCTACTGGTTCAGCCAAACTGGTAGCTCCAAATATCTGTGAGTGAACTGGTTCACTCTGATGATCAGCTGCTGGGCCCTCCCACGTGCCCCGGCTTCATGCTGACCTTTCCTGCTTTTCAACCCCAGCTGCTTCACGCAGCACAGCTGATTGCCATGCATCAGCTGTTTTACACACAGGGCTTGCAGCAGAAGGTGAGTTGCAAATGTGCGTATTGAAAGCCCACACTCACACCAAATGGGTAGGAAAACTTTTTGAAACCCACCACTGACCTGCTTGTACTGTACATGACGTGAAGCTGAGAAATTCAGCTAATGCAGATACCACCATTTTCTCCCACAAACTGCATTTAATCAAGGCTGGAGAAATGTACCATTTGAAATAGTTCCACTTTGGGATTTGTGCAGACATGCCTGCAATTTCTACTGTGCGTAAATCCATAATGTGATTGAGGTTTGGACAATAGGGTAAGCCTCGAACTGTTATTAAAACAGTGGGAAACAGGGAATAAAACTGATGTATTCCCTGCAGCATGGGTGTCAAACTCAAATCAAGTCATGTGATGTATTGCGATTTTATTTTGCCTTTGCGGAGCCAGGGTGGGCGTGGCCTGCATGTGATGCATCCATCCCGTGGGCTACCAATTTGACACCACTGCCTTACAGGGTTACTTATTTTGTAAATAAAGTGCAAATAAACCCAAATGATATACAGTATATAGTCACTCACGTGGATGACACTTCCAATTACCCTTATAGCTATTGCTAGGCAGAGAATTCCAGAGGTTGGGGGTGGAGGCCCAACTAATGATTTTCGGAGTCCTTCCTTGCACTTACCTTGTGCATGAAGAGTTACCGTATATACTCGAGTATAAGCCGAGTTTTTCAGCACATTTTTTGTGCTGAAAAAAAACCCCTCGGCTTATACTCGAGTCAGATTCCCCTCTGAAAAAAAAATGGTGTGGAGCTCCGAAGCTGGGCAGCCGCTTCCCTGCTTCCGTGTTTCCTTTGCAACTTTTAAGCATGGGAGTGGGAGGCTTTTATGAGCTCTAGGCTGAGAAAGCAACGCGAGCGGAGGTCGCTCCTCTCAGTTTCATTTCCTCAGCTCCAGCTGCTTTCAGTCCACTCGGGAGGAGGGGGAGGAGGAGGAGGAGGGGGAGGCTTTTCTGAGCTCTAGACTGAGAAAGCAACGCGAGCTGAGGTCGCTCCACTCAGCTTCATTTCCTCAGCTCCAGCTGCTTTCAGTCCACTCAGGAGGAGGGGGAGAGAGAGAGAGAGAGAGATATCATAAGAACGGCTCTTGCTTTTTTCTTGCAAGGGAGAGAGTGACTCCTGCCTACCACTGTCATCATCATCATCTTTTGGGTTAGTGAATCAATCAAACCTTTCATGATAGTGAGATCGTTTCCCAAATTTCCCTTAAATCAGGGAAGAAATCAGAAACAAACCTTTGGGCTGAGAATAAGCTTGTTCCTATGATGCCATTTTTGTTCACTGCAGTGTGAAAAGTGTGAAAAAACACACTTCTTTTTCTTCATCTTCTTGTTCCCTATTTACTGGTCTCTTTCAAAGAGGAAATTGTGAACGTCAAACTTATTCTCAACTGTCCTAGTGAAAGTTTTTATTGGCATCTATTTTTATTTTTGAAATTTACCAGTAGCTGCTGCATTTCCCACCCTCGACTTATACTCGAGTCAATAAGTTTTCCCAGTTTTTTGTGGTTAAATTAGGTGCCTCGGCTTATATTCGGGTCGACTTATACTCGAGTATATACGGTAAACTTCATTTTTGCAAATCTACCAATATAAATTCTCATGAGATAAAAAAGCTAGTCATGATGTATATTTTTCTTGTTTCTGCAAACTCAACACGATGTTATGTGCTTATCGCTTGTACTCTTGCTTTCTGCTTTCCTCTCTCAAAAGAAATGCTTTCCATTCCTCATGGGAGAGATTTATCATCTTCTGTCTCCATTTGTATGTACATTGGTAGTAATATTTCAGAACACCTCAGAATTCAGGAGCTTTAAGCTTTTAAGTTCCTTTATTTTTCTGTCTTCAAAATAAAGAGGTAGAAACGTTAGGGAAAACTGGGTCTAGGCGGGTATGGGACCTGGAATATTTCAAATAAAACCTGGAACCTGTCTTTGAACTAATGCCATGCACATACAGGTAGTCCTCGACATACGACCATATTGTTTAGTGACCATTCAAAGTTAATAATGGCACTAAAAAAGTGACATACAACAAACACTTGGACCGATGACTGTCACAGCATCCACACAGTCAAGCGATCAAAATTGGGAAGTTTGGCAACCGGCATGTATTTACAACAATTGCAGTGAATCCAGGGTCAAGTGATCACCATTTGTGATCTTCCCAGCTGACTTCTGACCAGCACAGCCAAAGGAGGAATCTGGATTTATTTAACAACAATTTGATTCACTTAGCAACTACAGTGGTTCATTTAACAACCATGACAAAATAGGTTATAAAATTGAGTGCGACTCGACAGCTACCTGGCATAGCAACTGAAATTCTGATCCCAGTTGTGGTTGCAAGTCAAGGACTTATCCTGAAGAAAAAGCACTATAAAAACCAATTTTAGTAAATGAAAGAACAAAGACAGAAGGAGAAAACACTTAACATTTCCTATCAAGGCCCAGAAATTTTCAGAGCATTCAGTAGTTAAATCACAGTGATAATGTAGATCAATTTCATCCATATACATTGGACTATAATTCCAATTCTCCCACCCACAAATATTCATGGTCATAATGACTAAGATGAAAGTTCTATATTTATTTTTAATAAATAAATTTATTTTTATTTATTCAATTTCTATAGCTACCCATCTCGGTCAATGACTCTGATCAGCTTACAATTCATATTAAAAAAAATATCATGGTTAAAGCACTTAAGAACATTTAAAAACAATTAAAAAAAAACAACATATTCATTTTAGAACAACCGAGCTGAAACCATTTAGCTGCTTTTGTGCTTCGAAAAAGCTGGCCACTTTTAGTGATTTGCAGCACTTGGCCGAAGACATCCACGCTTGCACTGATGTCTTATTTATTGGCTGGCATCTTTTACTTTCAAACTCAAAGGTTTTATTCTCATTAATTCGTATTTCCACCCTCTCTTTGCTGACAGAGGAGACGCATGTGAGTTTTATTCAGGACACAGTAATGTTCCAGTAAGTTATTGTGTCATAGACTTGAAGTTTCATAAAGAAAAGGTGTGTGGCTTGTCATAGCTAGTCAACTTACAATAAATGGTAGCGCAAGCAAAGGGTATAGAGGAAGTGAACCATAAAGGACAGAAATGGGGAAAGAATGCAAATGTTTGATGAGTTGCTTTGTTTTTAATCATTACTTCATTTGCAGTATTCAAATTTTTTTAAAAAATATTTTCAGTGTGAATGAAGGGGTTGAGGGTGGGAGGATGCAAAGTGGCCCTGTTTCATATGGACTTCGAGAAATCAATAAGTTTTAAATTAGTAATGACTGACTGAAATTCAATTGATTTCAGTGAAACTCCTAAATTACTCACATGAAAATTGAAGCCAATCCATTGACATGAGATAATATTGTAAATTTAATGGATAAAATGGGTTCTTAAACTTTACTGAAATACAATACACAGATAAATCCCTCCATGGCACAGATAAACCCCCAAGTGGCCTCAGCAGCTCTCAGAGACAGTGCTAATAACCAGATGACTGCAAAGAAATATAATCCTTCCACTCCTCCCAACATCCTGTCAGAAATAATTCTTCCCCCACTACCTCCAGCCAGCCAGAACTGATGAAGCTTCTTGGATGAGAAGTGAAACATCTTCCTCAATGGAAAAAACACAATCCAATTGCCTTTTGGAAAAGCCACCTCTGAGACAACCATGAACTGGATAACTGAGAATCTTCATAGACTTATAATACTTGAACACTTTTTTTACAAAAAAAAAACGAAGGAAAGAAGGGACGAAAAAGGGAGAAAGGTGAGGGATCAAAAGAAATTGTGACATTTTGAATTATGATTGTTTCAGTGCATCAACTTGGGAGTACATGGGAAATTTGATGCTGGGTTAGGGTTAGGATACAGCAGTTTCAATGGAATATATGTAACTCAAGAATTGAACTGTGAAGTCTTAAGTGTTCTCTAAGTTTGGTTATTTGCTTGCAGATTTTTCAAAATACATGCTCTCCAGATAAGCAGCTTTTAACAGCAGACAATCAAGCAAAAAACAATATTTTAATCAAGAAACTAGTTAGAGAAAAATCACAACCCACCAGCACTGGGAAGGCAAGGGAACTACACTCCCTAACACTGATGATATTTAGCTCAGAGAGCAGCAAGAATCCACGGCTACATGCACCTTTGAGTCACAGGTTGTTGGCAGCTCTGCTTAAGGCTGCATATTTATCTTTCTCTTAATGATAATTTAAACTACATTTAGAGCTCAGCTTCTCAAATAAATGTTCTAGCTTCATTGATGCACTTAGCATATCACAAGTCAAAATAACATTTTCAAAAGATTGCATTGACTGAGTGACTTATGTAAATAAATAAAGAAAAACCTATTTGCTTAATTGCAAGCTATGACAAAAAGAACAAAACATGCACAAAGACTTTAAGCCATAAAGAACCTAGTAGTGTATCAAAACATATATACTTCTATACAGTCCTGAAACTCAAATAATTTTGATCCCTGCCCTACTTTTTCTTAACCATCAAAGCTGCCCAAACATACAATTCACTGTATAAGAAGAATAATTCGATCCTTCAATAAATAAGCTTTGTGGAATTTAGACTTTTTATCTGGGTAATTCAACATTAGTAATAGAACAACTGCTACCTTTACCTCTATAAAATACATAGAACAATGGTTTATGGTCTGCTGCTCTGTGGCCCATGAGAGACATCATGAGTTTCTCCTTTGCTAGCTTTCTCAAACTTTCTCAAACCACAGATAGAAAATGTCACATTTAGGCAAAAGAAACATTAATTTCATACAGTTGTGGCCTGTCAGCTGCCAGCCCCTCCAGCAGCCGAATCAGATGAAGAGGAGGTATGGGAGTCAGGGTCAGCATCAAGGTAAACTGAGAGGTCGGAGGGGGAAAAGGGAATGGAGCTGTCAGAGAGCGAGACAGAGGTGGAATCTGGGCCATCCATCAGCCCTCAGAGAGTCTCCATCTGAGAATCAAAAGCCCCCAGGTCTGGAGGTGGCTGATGAAGAAGAGGAGGAACAGCTGGGTCCAGTGCCCGATGCGCAGTTATGCAGAAGGCAGAGGAGAGGAGAGCAGTGAAAATCTATGGGCTGATCCTTGGGACTGAAGAGTCACGGCTGCTAGTGAAGCCCCACTCTAACTCTGGGAATAAAGGGCAGGGGGCGGAGATGAATAGATGTGGTAGACAACTATACATCTCCCTGCTGGACAGATTTGTTAGCCTGCTGTGAGAATTTTTTTACTGGGGCTGCTGGCGCTCCTAATAAAAGAATCATTCCTTCAACTACAGAAGGTTTTTTGTGTTTGGGGAGCTGGGTCAGAACATAGGGGTTATCCAATTAAACAAATAAAATGCTGCTTATCTTCTTTCTTAAATGTATATGTTGTCCCTTAGCTCTTGAAAAATGGTTTTCATATTCAAAATATAGTATCTTATGTTTTATATCTTCGATGGCCAGGTCGCGATATTTCATGATTTTTCCAGTTCTTTTTCTTTGACTCTGGCATCTTCTGGTACAGCGATATCAATACATTGTACACTTTGGCCCTCAACAACCATAATCTCTGTGTTGTGTTCCAATAATGGCGATCTGTCTGTATTTGAAAGTCCCATAAGATCTTCACTGTCTCATTTTCAACAACTTTTTCCACTTTATGTTCCCATGACTTTTCGGATACAGGCAGGGTGTACTTTTTACACAATGACCCATGGATTAATTTAGCAACTCGATCATGTCTAACTTTGTAGTCAGTTTGCGCAATTTTGCTGCACTCACATATTCAGTGTGAAACTGTTTCAACTTTGTCACTGCAAAATTGGCAGTTTGTATTGTCAGTGGATTTTTGTATCTAATTTGTAATTTTTATTGTTGTTGTTTTGTTGTTATTCTAAACAGTAAAATTAAGAGGATAATCTTAAGAGTGACAGCAACATCTGAAGATTTTGAATGCAGCTTTTTGCAAGCCAATTGCAGTGAAAAGTTATGCATTTTTTATTCTAGTGACCTAATAGTGACTCTCTTGGGCACCTCTTGTACGTCCCCATTTACCCTTCCCAACCCATAGCACTTACCCATGTGGCATTTCTTGCAAACTGTTCCCAACCATCACTTCTGAGAAATCTCTCATTCCCTGAACCATCAGGAAGCAGCCCTTTACCTGCTTGCCTTAACCTTGCTTTTGCAACTTCCTGCTGGCTTCCCCACTGATTTTCTTCCTGCAAGTTTCCCACAAGCAAAGTAAATGGGGAAGCCAACTGGAATTTGAGGTAGGGAAAGAAGGAAGGAACAGAGATGGAGGAATACTGAGGAAATAAGAGGGAGGGGGGGAGGGAGGGAAGGAAGGAAGAAGATTTCTGATGCTCTCTGCCAGTTCTCCACAAGACAGCAGGAAGCCAATGGGGAAGCCAGCAGGAAGTCAAAAGTCACTCCCGCTCCATGGTCATTCTGCTTCTGTTCAGTAAAGGAAATATTTATGATGTGATATCCAAACAGGGCACTAGGTTATCTAGTATGAACGATAACTTTTCCTCTATAGTTAAAGATTCCAGGACCCAAGAAAAGGATTCCTTTAGTAATCAACATTTTGGAAGTGCTTGGCTTGAAAAACTTTAATTGCTGATACAAACACAACATGTACACCTACACCGAGGTAGGAAAAAGGAACATAACTGCTTATGTGCTCTAATTTGTTTTTTTGGTGGCATGTTTCCTACCGTGTTTCTCCAACAATACGGCCTCCCCCAATAGGAAGTCCCAGCATGTTTTATAGGCATAAAATGAAATTAAGCCCCTTCCCCCAAATTAAGGCCTATATTAAAACATGCGAAATGGGGGGGAATGGTGGGGGGGCTTGCCGTTAGGAAGTACTTTTGTTGCACACCCGGATATGGTGCTACCTGTGTTGACCTCAGTGTTGGTGGGGCACTTCGTATTGGGAGACCTTCCACCACCGTTGCTTTCCCTTCTCCCTGTGCTGCCACGGGGTTTGGAGCAACGCCACGGCATTTGGCGCAGCAATGCAGTGTTTGGCGCAGCCACATGGCGTTTGGCGTAGTCACACAGCATTTGGTGCAGCCACGCGTGGCCAGCCAGGGCTCCTCCCTTCAACTGGAGCCTGGTGGAGACACTCAACTTCAGGCGCTCCTGTCACCGCCTTCCCGGGCATTGTTCGAAAGCAAAGCCCATTCTTTTAAAAACAGCACCCTACTACCGGTACAACAAAGCCTCCCTTGCCCAAGAGGGCAGCCAAAACCCACGTGGGGAGACGAATCTCCCAGGGCTGCAGCGCAGGATTGGCCCACCCCGGGAGAAGTGCCCAGCCGTCATCCCTGCCTGGCGCCGGGCAGAGCATTTAAAGCTTCGTCTGGGGTGCCCAGTGCAGCTGCCAGGCAGGCCCCCCTGCCTGGCAGTGGAGCTCTGGCCAAGGTAGTGAGTGCCCCCTCACCAGGCCCTCCGCTCATCCCACCAGGGCTGCGCCAGAGCCTGGCAGGCTGGGCAGAGCTGGGAAAGTGAGCTGCAGGTACGCGCCCTCTTGCCAAGCGAAAAAGCCAGGCCGACCCGAGCTTGACTTCCTTCCCAAGTCCCTCCAGCCCGACCCCAAAGAGGCCACCGGGAGAGGCCACCTGAGGCAGTGATAGCACCCAACCATCCCTGGACAGGAAGGCAAGGCGACGGCAGCGCTGCTTCCCTGGCCGGCAGGTCCGGTGGAGAGAGCCCGAAGCTGCCCATCCTTTCCATCCCTTCCCCAGCCCATCCCTCTCCCCACGCATCTCCAAATGCACCAGCAGCTCCAAACGCTTCAGCAGCATGGGCATTGGACAGAGGCACTCACTCGGCAGGGCTCAGCTCGAAGAAGTATGAGGCGCAGGCCATCACCTTGCCTCCCTGTCCATGGATGAGTGGGCACTATCACTGCCTTGAGTGGCCTCTCCCCGTGGCCCCTTCGGGGTCAGGCTGGAGGGACTTAGGAAGGAAGCCAAGCTTGGGTTGGCCCAGCTCTTTCGAATGGCAGGTGGGCGCGTACCCGCGGCTCGCTTTCCTGGCTCTGCCCAGCCTGCTTGGCTCTGGTGCGGCCCTGGCAGGATGAGTGGAGGGCCCGGCGGGGAGGCGCTCACTGCCTTGGCCAGAGCTCCACTGCCGGGCAGGAGGGCCCGCCTGTCAGCTGTGCTAGGCACCCCAGGCAAAGCTCTTCATGCTCTGCCCGGTGCTAGGCAGAGATGGTGGCTGGGTGCTTCTCCCAGGGTGGGCTGATCCTGTGCTGCAGCCCTGGGAGATTCGCCTCCCCATGTGTGGTTGGGCTGCCCTCTCAGGCAGGGGAGGCTTTGTCGTAACGGTAGTAGGGCATCGCTTTTAAAAGAATGGGCTTTGCCTTCGAATGATGCCTGGGAAGGTGGCGACAGGAGCTCCTGAAGCCGAGTGTCTCTGCTGGGCTCCGATTGCAGGAAGGAGACCTGGCCGGCCCCGCGTGGCTGCACCAAATGCCGCGTGGCTGTGCCAAAAGCCATGTGGCTGTGCCAAATGCTGTGTGGCTGTGCCAAATGCCACGGCAGAACAGGGAGAAGGGAAAGCAATGATGGCGGAAGGTCTCCCGATATGAAGTGCCCCACCAGCGCCGAGGGCAACATCCAAGCTGTCACTGCCCACCCACCTGAGGATGCAAGGGGGGGGGAAATTAAGTCACCCCCGAAAAGACGGCCTAACTGTTTTTCGGGCTCAAAAAAAAAATGAGACCCACCCTTATTATATGAGAAACATGGTATATGTTTCCTTTGAGTTGGAAGCCTAATGTATACTCAGTTTTTAAAACTATCTGCTGCATACATTTGTTTTCCCTGCCATTCGCGCCTCTTCCAAGAGTTATTGCCTCATTAGCATATTGCAATAATGGTGCAGCCTTATCTGTCACCCTTGAAATACCCTCAGGTTAATGAGCAACAAAGCCACTCAGCTTTTAATTTCTCCCTTGCCCAAAACTCCTGAAACATAAAATAGCAAGTGCTCTAATGTTCAAAACGTTTTTTAAAGTTTAAACCAAACAAAAAAAAGTTTCTCACCTTCTTTTCTGACCACCTACCTATGCTCCAAGGCAGGGGTCGCCAACCTTTTGGACCTCAGGGACCACCAAACTTCTAATTTTAAATCCTGTGGACCAGAGACCCTGGGAAAATCCCCCCAAAAGTCTGCAGGAAAATTCCCCACCCTGTTTTCCTACCGATTGATCATTCTTTATTTGGGATGGCAGGATACCGTATCCAGCTCCATTCTCAGGGGGAGAGAGAGAGAGAGAGAGACTTTAGGCTTTGTGCAAGGAAAGTAGCAGAAACTGTTTCTCAGTCTATTAGTCCTCATTTTAAGACACCTATAACATCTCCCTGATGGTAATAGTTTGAAATATGAATGACCAGGATGAGAACAGTCTGTGGAGATTTTTAGTACTCTAGAGAGGAGTCTGGACTTTGCAATCTGTTCCAAAGAAGAAAGAGAGCAAACGATTATTTTTTGTGTTGTGTTTATAACTCTCTGGAGCATCTTCTTATCCACTGCAGAGCATCCAGCATACCACACCATTACACAGTATGCCAAAATGCTCTTGATGGTAGACTGGTAAAAAGTAATCAGCCACTTCTCACCCAGACCATTCTTTTTCAGCAGCCTCAGAAATAACTCGAGGACTACCTGTACTGAACATTTTCTAGGGATTCAATGGGATATAATGGCATCTTCTTTCAACATTTGTTCTCAAGAAGAATTTCAACACCCATATTATTTCCTTGTGTATCATAAACCTCTATTTTCCTATCTAGATATGCCAAAGAGGACTGCAACTTGCCCTTTGTGCAATTCATAATGTTCAGTTGCCCATTCCTCATCTTGCAAAAAAAAGGGGAGGAATTTTTTTCCCGGTATTACATTACCCCTCAGCATAATGAAAGATTTATAGCTGGAATAGACAAATTGTGACAGACCTCCATCTCCATTTTAGGAGAACTCTTAAATTCTGAAATGATTTTCAAGCATCTGTACAGAATCTGAGAAGGTTTTAATTATTAATCTGAAGAATTCCATTCTGGAATCAACTCATCTCGTAAAGGAAAGATTGCAAACAACAGGGGACTGCTGTAGAACCAGACTTTTTTCAGGAGAAAGATTGCTTTGACAAATATCTTATTCCTTACAATGCCTTTTAATCTTAAACAGCTCCCATGTCGCTTTATCTTATGGTACTTATTTTTCTTACCACAGCTCTAAGGGTTTGTTTAAATGATTCCAACTTTTCTTCCAAGCAAACCAATTTGCAAAAATGGTCCTATCAGCTGTGGACAGAACATTAATCTTCCATCAGTATTTGTATCCCCAAGTCTAATCATTTGACAACCTCACCTCCTTTTTTGTCTCTACAGATAATAGGAGTGTATAAAATTGTTAAGTTTTGAGCATGGGCGAGAAAGAATGGAGACAAGCCTCTGAATGGTGAACTTCAGCTCTTTATTTACATTGTGACTTCCTCATTTCAATAGCAGTTAAACCCACCTTATATAGGCAACCCTGTAACTTTTAACCAAGAACGAGTTAGGAGCGCTAGCTCTTATAACCAATAGGAACTCTCTGTTAAGGGCCAATCAGATTCCTCGGAATGGGACAAACCGGTCCGTCCGCTTAACAGCCAATCAGAAGTGCAGGGCCAGAACCCTGCACTTACTCCAAGCTCACACTTTATTAATCTTTATGCATACACAACACCCCTTCCCCCTGGCTTCTTATTTGCAGGACGCAGTTACATAGTCCCTTAGGTAGGACGGTTGTTTTATTAGTCTCTTTAATTTCCGTTGTATTGGCTGGCTGCAATCACGCTGAGGTAGATCGTTATTTGGCAGTGGGGCTGTTTCTGGTTCAGAGTTCACTTCTACATTGTTGCCCACATTCTCTGCAATTCCCTGAGGTGCAACCGTTTCTCCCTCCGGCTCCGCTTCCTGAGTTTCTATCAAACCGTCGTTTCCTTTGAACGGGTTTTCTAGGACTTCATCTTCTTCCGTACCTCCCCCCCCTCAGTTTGGTCATAGGGGGTTTCCGGACTGGCCGCTGGAAGCCACGATCGTAATTGATCGATATGACATTTCCAAAGTTTATCGTCAAGGCATTGTACAAGGTAGGATCTGGGGCCGGTTACACGTATTACTGTTGCTTCCACCCACAACGGGTTGCCTAATAGGTTTTTAGCATATACCAAGTCTCCTACCTGGAAGGTGCGACAGCGGCCGCTGGATCCTAGTGGTTTCTCCGGTTCGTAAGCTGGGTGCAACTGGTCGAGGTGGGAGCGGAGCTTTCGTCCCATTAGCAGTTCGGCGGGAGTTTTGTTGGTGACGCTATGTGGGGTGATGTGTTGCAAGAAGAGGATTTGATTGACCTTGTCGTCAATGTTGTCGTAGTCTACCTTCTGCAAGGTTTTCTTCACAAATTGGACCATGCGTTCTGCTTTGGCATTGGTCGCAGGGTGCGCAGGCGAGGTGAATGCATGGCGAATGCCGCGGTCAGCGAGGTACTGCTCGAACGCTAGTGCGGTAAATTGAGGGCCGTTATCGGATACCAGGACGTCTGGTAATCCGTGGGTTGCAAAGAGTCTGTTTAAGATTTTGATAACCACCTCGGAGGTCGTAGTCGTCATGCGATGGATTTCGAGCCAATTCGAGTAGGCGTCAATGGTAAGCAGGAAGGTGTGGCCTTTGGTTGGCCCCACGAAGTCCAAGTGAATTCAGGACCAGGGTCCATGTGGTGTCTCCCATTCAGTAGGCATGGCTTCTGGTGGGGCGTTGCTGACTTTTTGGCATTTGGGACAAGCTTTAACCCACTGTTCGATTTGCTTGTCAATGCCCGGCCACCATGCGTAGCTTCGCGCAAGGGCTTTCATTCGCACGATGCCGGGGTGGCCATCATGCAAGGTTCTCAGCAGCGCTTTCTGTAGTCGTTCTGGGATAACGACTCTATCGCCCCAGATGACACAGCCTTTCTGGGAGAAGAGCTCGGTTTGTCGAGTCTTGAATGGTGTAAAGTCATCTGATAACTGGTCCAATGGCCATCCGCGTTCTACCCAGCTTAGGACTCGTGCTAGGGTGTGATCGCGTTTGGTTTCTCTCATGATATCTTGGGCGGTTAGTGGCGGCGAGTTGAGTGCCTCGATTTGCAATGTGGTTACCATTGGTGCAGGATCGTCGAGAGTCTCTGGAAGCGGTGCTCGGCTCAATGCGTCGGCGTGGGGAATGGCTTTCCCCGGGTGGTATTGCAGCCGATAGTTATAAGCAGCTAAGAATTCTGACCATCGGGTCATCCTAGGGGATAATATGTAGGGAGTCGGCTTATCTCCGGCTATTATCCCCAATAATGGTTTGTGGTCAGTCACAATAGTAAAAACCCGGCCATACACGTATTCGTGGAATCTTTTCACAGCTGAGACAATTGCGAGGGCTTCTTTATCGATTTGTCCATAGTGTTGCTCAGTTTTTGAAAAGTCTTTGAAAAATATGCAACAGGGGCTTCGTTCCCATTAGGCAGTACTTGGCTCAAAATGGCGCCCACCCCGAAAGGCGATGCATCATGGGTTATAACTCACGGCAAGGTCTTGTTATACTGCATGAGTACAGAGTCAGAAGTGAGCAGTTTTTTAACATTTCGGAATGCCTGTTCTTCACGGTAACCCCATAGCCAATTTGCTTTTTTATCTAACAACCGGTGTAACGGTTCAGCGACCGTTGCTTTGTGCGGCAAAAATACATTATAAAAATTGATGAGGCCTTGGAACGCTTGGAGATCGCCCTTATTTTGTGGCCTGGGAGCATTTTTTTATCACTTTTAGTTTACTTTCGGTAGGGTGAATGTCCTGGCTATCAATCAGGTACTCTAAAAACTCAACACTGTCAGTACACAATTTACATTTGTTTTGTTTTTAACCTTAAGACCGGCCTCTTGGAATTTTTTTAGGACTAATTTTAACCGGTCCTGTAAGATTTTTTTTGTAGGGGCTGCAATTAATACATCGTCAAATAGGGGACCACGCCCTTAATTCCTTGCAATAACCTTTCTATAAGGCTCTGAAAAATCCCTGGGGCTACACTAACTCCGAATTGAAGCCAGGTACATTTAAAGGCACCTCGGTGCGTTACAATAGTTTGGGCCTGTGCCGTTTTTTCATCTACTGGTAATTGCTGATATGCCTGAGCTAAATCTAATTTCGCGAAGACTTTCCCGCCCCCCCCAGGGAATGGAGGAGATGCTGCACCACCGGAACTGGATATGCGTTCTGCTGCAGGGTGTGGTTCAAAGTGGCCCGGTAGTCCCCACAAATTCGGATTGACCCGTCTGGCTTAATGGGTGTTACAATAGGGGTTTCCCAAGGGGAGTGATCGATGGGCTCTAACACCCCCTGAGCTATCAGTTTGTCGAGTTGTTCGTCGATTTTCGATTTTAAGGCAAATGGAACTCGACGGGGCTTTAGGCGAATGGGAGCTATTTTTGGATCTAGACTGAATGAAATCGGGGTCCCCTTGTACTCGCCTAAGCTGTCCGCGAAGACGTCCCTGAACTCAGAGATAAGGTCTTCCTCCGAGTCACAACCACCGACTCGGTTTATGCCGGCCACTTCAATGCCGAGTGGCGCGAACCATTGGAGGCCTAGTAGGCTAGGCCTATCTCTATCGATGACCGTTAAAGGTAAGTATGCTGTGTGCTTCTTTTTTTTTTTTTGAAAAAGTTTTTATTAATTTTCTACAAACAAACAAGACAAACAAAACATAAAAACATCAACTCTTATATGTACATCCAGTGTGTCAGTTGGTTCATCATTTTTGTGCATTCATTCTGTAGTCTCAATTACAATTATGTTACATAACAACTCATATTGTCAATCCAAACTTATATATCCTAATATCACTAAAAAAAGAAGTTTTTGACTATATTTTTAATCATTCATGCTTTATGAGCTAACAATACTTTAAACCAGTTTACTCTATAACAAATCATCTTGTCATATCAAATCAATCCTAAAAAATCCTTTATAAATATAATATCAAATAGCAAAATAATAGCAAAATAAAGATATTCCTTACTATCTAGCATTCTAAATATTCTATTATCGTATTTTATCATCTAGCCATTTATAAAAAAGATCCCAAATTTCGTAAAATTGTTTATCCTCTTGCTCTCTAATTTCAAATGTCAATCTGCTCATCTCAGCACATTCCAATATTTTCTTAATAATTTCTTCCTGTAATGGTATTTTCTCATTCTTCCAATTTTTAGCAAATACAATCCTGGCCGCTGTTAATACATTTACACTCAGGTATTTCAAATCTTTACTATATATATCAGGTAAAATTCCCAATAAGAAGATCTCTGGTTTCAAGTCTATATGTTTCTTTGTCATTTTTTCCAACCACATGTGAATTATAGTCCAATATTTTCTAGCATCCTCACAAGTCCACCACATATGGTAATATGAGCCGGGTATCTGATGACATTTCCAGCATTTTTCAGATTTATTCTTAAACATTCTTGCTATTCTTGTCGGAGGAAAGTGCCACCTGTAAAACATCTTGTACAAGTTTTCTTTATATGCTGTTGACATTGTCATTTTATAATTTTGAGACCACAATTTCTGCCATTTCTCTAAATCAATCCCATATCCAAAATTCTTCCCCCAAACAATCACAGTTTCTTTGACTTGTTCTTCCTCTAATTTCATTCCCAGTAAATAACCATATAGTTTTTTAATCACCTTCTCATCAGTACCCATCAAGATCTTATCTAAATCAGTCTGTTTATCATAAAATCCCTCCGTTTTGGAATCTTCATCATACCTTGAATGTATTTGTGCATATGAAAACCAATTCATCCTTATACCTTGTTCCTCTAAGTTTTGGATTGATTTAAGTTCACCCTTTTCATCCAAAAGTTCCCCATATCTAACTGTTTGTTCCTTCTTGTAGATTATAGGATAGGAAAATGCTTCAATGGTCGATAACCAAACTGGAATTTTCAAATAACATTGTCTTTTTATCTTCTCCCAATTTAACCACAAAGACTCCCGTACATAATGTCTTCTAAAATAACCCTGTGTTTTAGTTCCCTTATACCATAAAAAAGCATGCCAACCCAACAGCAAGTCATGCCCTTCTAATGTCAACAACCTATGTTTCCTTAATGTTATCCATTCTTTGACCCACATCAAACTTGCAGCTTGATAATACAATTCCCAATTAGGCAGACCAAAACCTCCTCTAATTCTAGCATCTTGCAAAAGCTTTAGCTTTATTCTCGCTTTTTTACCTTGCCATATAAACTTCAACATAATTTTATTTAAATCTTCAAAATAGTCTTTTCCAAGCCTAATTGGTATTGTTTGAAACAAAAATAAAATTCTAGGTAAGATATTCATCTTAATTGTTGAAATTCTCCCTATTAATGACAATTGCAAGTTTTCCCACTTCTTCAAATCTGTAGTTATCTGTTGTTTAAGTTTAACATAATTATTCTCCTTTAATGTGCTGCATCTTGTTGTCAAATATATCCCCAGATACTTAACCTTATTTGTAACTTGAATTTTCAAAAGATCTGCCAATTCTTCTCTCTGTCTCAATAGCATATTCTTTGTCAAAATCTTTGTTTTGTCTTTATTTATTTTCAAACCAGCCACCTCTCCATATGACTCTATCCTTTCCAGTAACTTTGGAGCTGTTTCTAGCGGATCTTCCAAAATAAAAGCTAAGTCATCAGCAAAAGCTTGTAGCTTAAATTCTTCCTTCTTAATTTTCATTCCTTTTATGCTTTTATCATCCCTAATATTTCTATTCAACACTTCCAAGGTCAACACAAATAGCAAAGGAGATAGGGGGCATCCTTGTCTTGTGCCTTTCCTTATATTAATAAAATCTGTAAGTTCCCCCTCTATCATTACCCTTGCTGTCTGTTTATTATATATAGCTTCTATTGCTTGAATAAATTTTTTAGCGAAACCCATCTGCTCCAATAATAATAACATAAATCTCCAGTTCACGTTGTCAAATGCTTTTTGAGCATCTAGGAATATCAAAGCCATTTGCTTTTCAGGATGAGCCTCATAATATTCCAAAGTGTCCAAGATTACTCTCATATTGTCTCTAATTTGTCTCTTTGGCAGAAATCCATTTTGATCTGAGTGAATAAAATTATTTAAATATTTTTTAAGTCTTTCTGCTAAGATTGAAGCAAAGATTTTATAGTCTGCATTCAATAAAGAAATAGGTCTATAATTCTTAATTTGCAATGGGTCAGTCTCTTCCTTTGGTATGAGTGTAATATAAGCCTCTGACCATGTTTTAGGTATCATCTTTTTTAACATAACTTCATTCATAACTTCTAACAATGGGATGCTCAATAATTCTTGAAATGTTTTATAAAATTCTACTGGAAGCCCATCTGGACCCGGAGCTTTCCCATTATTTTGTCTCTTAAATGCTTCATTTAGTTCCATCATTGTTATATTGCTTTCTAGCATTTCTTCAGTCTCTTTAGGTATCTTTGGTAAATTAGCTTCCTGTAAATACTGTTTGACTTTTTCTTCATCAATATTCTCTTGTTCATATAGTTGCCCATAAAAATCTCGAATAATTTCTTTTTTCTCCTTATTCCCATAACAAACTTGGCCTTGTTCATCTATTAACTTCAATATTTTTCTTGATTCCTTCTCTTTTCTCAATTTATATGCTAGCCATCTACCTGGTTTATTTGCATCTTCAAAATAATTCTGTTTAGAGTTTCTAATTTTCTGTGCCAGTTCTTCTTTCTCTATTAATTCCATTTTATGTTTGATTACATCCAGCTTCAATTTAATATCCTTTTTCTGTGGCATTTTCTGTAATTCTTTTTCAAGAATTTTATACTCATCTTCCAAGGCCTTAGAAGCTTGCCTTTTCCTAATATTCTTTTTTCTTGTATAATCTATTATCAAACCTCTAGCGTATGCCTTCATTGTATCCCACACATTTTGCGTTGAAGTATCTTCTTTTTTATTTTTTCTGAAGAAAAAAGCCAATTCCTTCTCCATCCATTGTGTAAAATCTTTCTCCTTTAAAATAGTATTATTTAATGTCCATCTCGATCTTTTTTTTTGTCCCTTCCATTTAATTGTCATTGGGCTATGATCTGCCCAAGTACTTGTTTCAATATTTGTTTCTTTAATATTAGATATTAGTTCTGTTGAGATCCAAATCATATCTAATCTGGACCATGATAAATGTCTATTTGAATAAAAAGTATATTGTTTAGCTTTAACATTTCTTTCTCTCCAAATATCTTTTAAAGTTAATTCATCTGTCATTTTAAAAAAAGACCTTGGGAGAGCCTTTCTATTTTGCTTTGTTGTTGTTGCTATATAGTCCAGTTTATTGTCCACAATTCCATTAAAATCTCCCATCATAATTATATTAACATAGTCCAGTCCAATTATTTTCATGTGTAGCTTTTTATAAAACTCTTCTTGTTTATCGTTCGGAGCATAAATTGCAATCAAGAGTATTTTTATATTATTGTCCATTATTTCTACCATTAATACTCTTCCATCTTCATCCGTGTAAATCAATTTTTCTGGAATAGCCTCTTTAATGTATAAAACCACACCTCTTTTCTTACATTGAGTCAAAGAAGTAAATATTTTCCCCAATTTTGGCTGTAATAACAATTGTTCATGTTGTTTTTTAATGTGAACTTCTTGTAAACAAATTATATCAAATTTTAATTTCTCTAATTTATGAAAAGTTTTCCTTCTTTTAACAGCTGAATTAAGTCCATTTATATTCATTGTAATCAGTTTTTTTTCCTCCATGATTATGCTTTATATTTAGGTCTAACAGCTCTCGTGGATCTCACTTCACGCTGTTCTTTATTATCCATCTGTCCCCCTGCTGCTCCTTTCTCTTTTTCAGTCTCCAGTTGTTCATCTTGAAACTCAATTGATAAAGCCTCTTTCTCTGCTTCCTCTCTTCTTCCTCCAAAGAATTCTGCATGGAAAAGTTCTGCTTTCTCAATTGAATCAATTCTATATCTCTGCTCTTGCCACCTAAACACTAGTCCTTCTGGAATCAGCCATCTATAATTCACTTCGTTTTCCAATAGTATTTTGGTCAGAAATCGATATTCTCTTCTCATCTCTCTCACTCTTCTGGGTATTTGTTTTAAAACCACAACCTCTTTACCCTTGTATTTCAGTGTTTTCTCTCTTACTACTTGTAATATTTGCGTTTTAATGGATTTTTTGGTAAATCTAATATGGACTTCCTTGGGTAATTTATTTCTCATCGCATATCTTGTATAGACTCGATATATCTCATCTATTCCATCCATCATCTTTTCCTCTGTAATTTCCAAAGCATCTGCCAAAATTTCTATCATTACCGCTGCCAAATTTTCTCCTTTTTCCTCTTCTATATTTTGAAATCTGAGGTAAAATTCTGACCTTTCCATCTCCCACCTCAACATCCCACCTTTTTCTTGTTCAACCGCTGTTAATCTGCTGTTAATATTTCCAATCTTCTTCTCTATTTGTTTTCCTTCTTCCTCAATTTTTTGGAATCTCTCCTCATACTTAACCATCATTTGTTTAATATTTTCCACTTTTTCATCAGTCTTCTCTGTTCTTTGTTCAATATTTTCTGCTCTTTGTTCAATATTTTCTATTCTTTGTTCAATATTTTCTGTTCTTTGTTCAATGATATCTAATTTTGTCTTGAGATCTTGGATTCCTTGCATAATCATCTGTAAAGTTATTTTTTTTTTTTCCTTATCTTGCTTCAACATTGTCTGAATTAAACGTTGTCCTCCAACTGGTGGGGAAGCAGAGGTAGAAGCAGAAATGCCAGATGGTATTGGTTTCCTGCTCATTTCAATGTTTCCAAAACTTCAAATTCTTCTTGACTTTTAATCCAACTGGTAGAGCAGCCAATTATAATCCAAAATGGAGAACTCCAATAGTAAAAAACACGAAACCACAGAAGAAACAGGAAAAAAGGAAGAAGAAAGATCTTCAGGTTCTTCTAGACCCTAATCCAATTACGAGATAGTCCACCATAAAAAAGGAAAAAATAGAAAGGAAAAAAACAAACAAATCCAAAAATAATAATATTGATTAAGAGCAAAAGAAAAAAGAAAAAGCAAAAAGAGAAAAAAAACAAAAAGTTCCTTCAGGTTCTTCACACCTTAATCCAATTAAAAAGTCTCAATAATCCAAAAAAAAAACAACAACAACAACAACAACCACAACAACAAAGTAGTCCAAAAACATAAATATGAAAAGCAAAACAGTCCCAATAAAAAAGAAAAGAAAAATAAAGAAGAAAAAAGAAAAGACTCTGAGGCTTTCCCTTTAAAATAAAAGGCAAAAATAAAAATATTACTAAAATTAAAATTTAGAAAAAGGCTAGCGAATGGGGTATATATAAGAAGACACACTGCACTTTGTTATTTATCCAAGGCTCTTGTTATGACTCTCTTCTCCAGCAGCTTCAAAGCCAAACCTCAAGTGTTGTTGATAACAGTCCAGGAAAGCACCTGCAATAATATTTTGCTGTGCTCTCCCTCTATCTTATCACGTTAAAAAGTCCTTGAGATGAGGTCTTTTTGCAATTCTCTCCAATTCAAATAAAGAAACTTTCAAGCCTCTAGTTGGCAGTGTTACAAAGTTTCTTAATGCTCTTTCTCCCCCCCAGCCAGACAAAAGGAATAATATATACAGAAAAAAAAGAAAAAATAGCCAAAGGGAGCCTCTATCCTAAAGAAAGTTAAAAAATCAAAGGGAGCATAAAAATATATATAAGAGAAAATTCAATCCGGTTACCTACAAAGTCACAGTAAAATCTTTCCCAAAAAGTATAAAGAAAAGAAAGAAAAAAAACCCCAAGCCTCAATTTGACATCACTTTAAAAAAAACGCCACTCAAAACAATTTCAGTCAAAAAAAAATCTCACAGCTTTCTTCTTTATCCCGGATGAACTTTCCAACCTCAGCGAATTTACAACACAAAAGAGTTTTTCTCACCCAGCCGACACACTTCACTCCAATCACTTTCTTTCCGGAGCTGTCCCGACTTCAGCAGCTATGGAGGCTGCCTCTCCGCCGCCAGCGAAAGGGCTTCTTCCGGATCAAACCAGAGATTTTGCGATATCACTGGGATCCTGGAACAATGCCCTTCACGATCACCGTCTCTACGGGACGGTTTAGGTCCATTAGGACCGACCAGGGGCGAAAATATCGGCTGCGATCTCAGAGCCCCGAGATCGCAGCTGTATCACCGGAACGAAGCTCCGCCTTCTCCCTAAGTATGCTGTGTGCTTCTTGAAGGAGACTCGGACTCGGCAGGAACCAACGACGGGGATTCGATTCCCTTGGTAGTCCTTGAGGATGAGGCGTTGGGAGCGGAGATCTTGGCGTTGAATTGTGGGGATGAGTTGCTTGAGTGTCTTCCAAGACACCATTGAGAGGGACGATCCCGAGTTGACCTCCATGTGGCAAGGCTGGTTCTCGATGGCCACCGTGACTCGGATTTTCTTAGTGTCCAAGGCTGAGGCATGACCGATAGTGATAGTATGGTGAGCCTCTTCTCTCTGCAAAGCTCGATTTCTGTAGGAGTGGTTTACTGGCTCTCGCCGTACAGGACGGTTTCCTGTCGATTGGCGATAGTTAGCCCCTTTTGAGGCCTGGCTGGGTCCTGGCAAGCTGCGGCAGACCCGTCCGATGTGGCCTCGTTTCCTGCACTCATGGCAGAGTGTGTCGCGGAATCTGCATTCGGATCTGGCATGGTTGGCTCCACAGCCAGCACAAGGGCGTAATGGCTTCGGGTGATGGTCCCGGTCGGACCGCAGTTGATGGACCCCTTCTTCATCGCTGTCTGACAACGAAGAGAGGTCCTCGTTGTGCGCCGTTATAAGCTGTCCTTCCGACTTGGATAAAATGTTGCTTGTCGGTGGTGGTACCGGAGCGCGGTTTTGGCGTAGTTGTGCAGCCGACTTCCTGGTTGCTTCTGCTGCAGTTGCATCGGCGATGCCGTCGGCAAGGCTGATGTTGCCTTTTGCCATCAGCTCCCATCTAGTCCCAGAACTATGCGATCTCTTAGTGCTTCTTCTAAATCGGCGAATCCGCAGAGGCCTCCCAGATTTCGGAGGTCTGCTATGAAGTCGGCCAAGTTTCTCCCTTTCGCTGTCTCCTCTGATAAAACTCGTGGCGTCTCACGAGCGTAGGCACAGTCGAGGCGTAGTGATCTTGTAGGAGAGGTTCGAGGTCGTCCCAATCCATGGCCTTCACTTCTCAGGGTTTGGCTAGTGCTTTAGCCATCTTAAATACGGTTGGACCGCAATGTGTTAGGAACACCGCCCGTTTCTTTCCTGGTGTGGCGTCCTTTAAGTTGTTGGTTTCTAAGAACATTTGGAAGCGATCCATGTAGGACTCCCAGTCCTCCTGTACTGGATCGAACAGAGCGGGTGGTACCATGCCACCGGACATGGTTCCGTTGTAAGCGTCGTCTGTCACGTGCTCAGTGTTCTTCGAAGTTTCGTTGGTTCAGGTCTCTCCAAATCCCTCCTTCGTCACCAGTGTTAAGTTTTGAGCATGGGTGAGAAAGAATGGAGACAAGCCTCTGAACGGTGAACTTCAGCTCTTTATTTACATTGTGACTTCCTCATTTCAATAGCAGTTAAACCTGCCTTATATAGGCAACCCTGTAACTTTTAACCAATAACGAGCTAGGAGCGCTAGCTCTTATAACCAATAGGAACTCTCTGTTAAGGGCCAATCGGATTCCCTGGAACGGGCCAATCCAGTCCGGCCGCTTAATAGCCAATCAAAAGTGCAGGGCCAGAACCCTGCACTTACTCCAAGCTCACACTTTATTAATCTTTATGCATACACAACAAAAATGGTGGGATTAAAGTTGTTAAATTACCCAGCCCCCATTATTAAAGTGGATCCTGGCTGCTCCTCTGTGCTGCTATGCAGAAACGGGCAATGGAGCTGCTGGCATGAGGGAAGGAGAAGGCTGCTTTCCCGCCTCCTTACCTCATGCCAGCTGCTCCATTTCCCATTTCTCCATTGCAGCAAAGCACCCACGATCCACTTTGATAGTGGGTGTGTGTACGTAATTTAACAATCAGTTTGCCCTGGGTCAGGTTGGCTGTCACGGGAGGGTCATCCTGTATGTGTAGCGGAGGTGGAGGACAGGGATGGGCCCCGCCCTCCCACAACAGCCAACCTGAATCTGGGCGAACTGGTTGTTAAATTATTTGAATCCACCACTGGGTATATATCAAGCCAAGGAAACTCTTTTCTCCCAGGTTGTACAATTTCCAGATTACAAATGCATTGAAATAAGAGGAAAAGAAAAGATTTTATTGCACCTCAGATCTTTTTGTCTCCTGTTAGACGAGGGAGCGCTGGATTATTTGCATAGGGGCCTGCATGGTAATGGCACTTCACCCTGAAGTTCATGAATTTTAATGCCTCATATATTTATTTAGAATTTTGTAGGTTAAATCAGTGTTTCTTAAAATTGACGTCTTTAAGGTGTATGAACTTCAACTCCTAGAATTCCCCAGTCAGTATGACCCAACATCATGGTACTCTCTTACAAACATTACTTATAAGACATGAATAATTGTCTTATACATGCAAACTCTGTGATAGCCATTCACAGTTTGTGCCAGAGACACAGTCACAAGCAGCTCACACTCAATCACAACAGAACCAGTCATTGCATCACCTAATGACAGGATTTAGATTGCCTTTCAGGTCCATTTTTAATCCTAGATGATATCATCAAGATCACTGTCTGATTTTCCTGAGAAAGTGTGTTTCGGGGAAATTCCTAATGCTGCAGGGCATTAGAACATCTGCTGTCAACGAGTCAAATAGATTCACAATATGCTCAACTATAAAGAAGTGGCAAGATCTGAAATTTTGTTTTAAACCACTAAAAAATTTTTTCAGCTAAAGAGGTTTAATTTCTGGATTACAGGACTGGCTGGTAAATTGTTTAGAAAAAATATATATCATCTTTTAAGTATGGTATGGCAGACAGGCCTAAGCATGACATCAACAATCTACCTGAGCTACTCTTATTCATCATCAAGGATCTATCTTAAAGATTGGGCATTTGCAGTACTTAACTCCTGTGAATTTATATCCAGTTATTGACATTATTATTTTCTTTGTTTTGAACAAATATTAGAGAAACTGGGAAGGTGCAGGAATTCTAATACAGAATTCAACCCTTAGGAATTTTTTTCCTGGACTATCATTATTTAATAATAGTTACATGATTAATTTATGCATTGATTATTGTTCAGACTGAGAAACTCACATACATATTAAAGAGGATAAGAAAATGAAATAGGAACATTTATTGGCTAAAATTCTGTTTCCTTTAATTGTGCTTATTATGAACCAAAGATGTCTCCCTTTTTGCCCCAAAGACTCCGGTCATCTTTTAAAGCTATACAGTTTAGGCCTGAAGGGAAATAAGAGAAATATGTCATATTTTTTTCATGGAGAAATTCCCTGCATTTGTATAGGCATGGATGGACTATAATGAACAAAACCAGTAATGAGATAAGAGAGTTTCTCTGCATTAGTTTTTATTGCCTGAAGGTAACTAATTATGCTGTGGGATACTGTTGATATGTTCTATATATTTCAAAAATTCTCCAAAATAAAGTACTTTTGAAAAGAATTACCTGCAAGTGGACCTCTACTTGTATTGGAGGCTTCATCTTGGTTTACTTATTTATTCAGTTTGTCCTCCTGCCTGACTCCAAAAGCTCCCTATGTCCCATTGCTCCCTCTGCAATAGCTTTGGCCGTGTGGTTTAAGTGAGTCTCATCCAATCTGACAAAAAAATTTATACTGTGGTTGTTAAGTGAATCACTAGAGCAGTTAAGTAAACCAAGCAGTCATTAAACACATCCAGCTTCTCCTATGGAATTTGCTGTTGAAAGCTGGCTGGGAAGGCTGCAAATGGTGATTCCATGACACTGAGTCACTGCAGTGCATGCTGGCTTTGCCAAGTGCCTGGATTTGATCACATGACCATGGGGATGCTGCAACAGTCATACGTGCGAAGACTGGTCATAAGTCATTTTTTTTCAATGGCTTTGTCAGGCTGAAAAAAAAATCACTAAATGAATGGTCACTAAATGAAATCACTAAATGAAGTTGAGGATTACATGTACCAAGGAATGATGACCTAGTGTCTCAAGCATTAGAAAGGAAATGGCAACCCTTCAAGGTTCATTGCCAGAAAAGACCATCATCATCATCATCTTCATCATCATTATCATCACATTTTTCCTGCAGGGGCAGAATCTGCTTTTTGGATCAACAAGCACCATTTTGTGCAAACAAATGCCTCATCCAGGTTCAACTGGGCATTTTTCATGTCTGCATTTATTGTATCTTACCATCTTTGCTTTGGTTTTCCATCTGGGTGCTTGCCATCTGAAATAAAATGGGGGGCGAAATAAGCAATAATGTGGGGCATTGCTTGTAGAACATGGGTGTACCATTGTAGATATTGGCAGATTGCTTCAGAACTGCTACAAAAGAGCAAAACAATGTCCAGGGGGAAGAGAGAGAGAGGGACGGATGGACGGAGAGAGAGAGAGAGAGAGAGGTCTGTGCCTGTATCAACATTTATCAGTTTTGCATAATTTAATTTGTTGCAGTTTTAACAGATTACTCCCAAGAGCAGAACTTTCTCTTATGAGCACATCTTTAAACCAGGGATGGGTTGGCACAAATGACAAGAACATCTGGCCAGGACTAGATTGCCTGCTCTTGCTTAAAACATTCCCAAGATGTATGACTGCATTATTTCATAGCAACTATGTTGTTCTCATTAAAGTATAAGTTTTATGTCATAAAACTTTATTTGGAAAAGAAGGTTGAACAGTGGATACTTTATTTTCTACCAAAATACTTTATTTCGTAGCAAAATGTTTGCTCAGAAGCAAGCTCTATTTACTTCAATGGGACCTACTATTATATACTGGGGAAAACTTATAGAAAACTCAGTGGGATAGAAATCTTTTTTACATATGCAGGATTGCAGTGTAAGACATACACGTGTTCTAAAGTTTGACCGACAGAACATTGTTGTTGTTTTATAAGTTGTACCACTTTGTATTTTGTTTTGAAACTTTTTAAGAGATAAAGGAAAAGTTTTATCATTATAACCAGTAAATCTTCCTTTTTCAACAGTGGCACTTCAAGTTATCTAGCGAAAGAGATGAGGGGAGATCAAATCAATATATCTGAAGGCAGAGGTTGGGAAAATTGGCATAGAAGAGTAGAAGGAAGGCCCAGCCATTTGTTCCTGCATTAAGCCCCCAACTCTCATTTCCCTCTAAGTTACTATTATGTGTTAAGATTATTTCCCCTAATAGTTGTTTTGGGGCAGTTTAAAATTATGGTGGATAACTGTGAGGAGAATTGAACCCTTAATTTCCAAGGTAAGCTGGTAGAATGAATTCTGGACCACAAATATTTTGGTCTTCATTTTTTGAAAGAGAGTCCAGTTAACTTAGGACCCTGTGCAAAAATCCCCTTATATAGTGCATCTCCACATATATATATTCCCGTTATATAGACTCCACAGTTACTCTCGTCTTAAAGTAGGAAGTTCAGTGTTTCTGATATAATAAATATGTCTCTATGGTACAGCTGAGCATTCTTTTTCCTCCTCGTGACAGTACTGTGTTCATTATAGAAGTGATAGAAAGTCCATCTTTATTATTGTTACTTGGTGCTCGGACGAATCTAGATGATGCTGTAAGTCACCAAAAGGGAAATATAAACAGCATATTTGTCTACAGTGGGTAGATTTAGTGAAGATTATCTGGTTCTTCATGCCAGAAAGGAATATCTTTTGCTCAGGGTTGAACTGTGGAGACCATGATGCTCTCTCATTTTAATTGTTTGCTAGCCAAACTTTAATTACCCAGCTAGGCAAAATCAGCAGTGCTAGGAAGGAGTGGGTTTTGCTCCCTGTTTATATATAGTAGCTTGCTCTGCCAGTTTCTTGATTCTTTGTACCAGATTTGGAGTAGGATGGGAAACAGAGAGAGATAGAGAGACCACACAGTGTTTTCCTTACTTCACCCTATATGTTTTCCTACAGAACTTTCTGTAGACAGAAAAAGGATTGAGTTATTTGTATTCACTGGAATCTTTCCTATAGTATTCCTTAGGCAGCAACTTTTTATATCAAACCCTTTCACATTGATTTTTCTGCTTTCTAACTTTGCAGGGGAAAATGCCTAATCTGTAAAATCAAGAAAATTAGCGAAGCTGCTGAAATTGATATGGGTTTGCTATGAGAAGCAAGATGATAACTTGAATGCTAGGAAACTGGGATTTTATGGCTGGTAATTAAAAGACCATGAGGCCTTGAGGGTGTAGGTGTGGATATAAAGTAATTGGATCATTAGATGAAATAAATGATTTTTTTTAAAATGAAAAAGTCAAAATAAGGGAATGGAAGATTACCATAAAGAGGTACAAGAAAGATACAAATGAGTTTGGGAAACAAGTGGAGTTGTGGGTGAAACTAGCACCTCTGCTGAAGCGAAACAGACTTGATCTAGAGCGGAAGTCTCAAAACTTGGCAACTTTAAGACTTGTGGACTTCAACTCCCAGAATTCCTCAGCCAGCATAACTTTGTACCAGATTTCTTTGTACCAGATTAGCTGGCTGAGGAATTCTGGGAGTTGAAGTTCACAAGTCTTAAAGTTGCCAATTTTGGGGACCCCTGATCTAGAGAGACCAAGTTCGGAAGAAACAGCTAGGAAAACAAAAAGGAAGTGGTTAGCTTCAGGAAGCAACCTAAGGAAACAACAAGGATTTCGAGGTTTAAAATGAGACTAAAAGATGATCCAAGGGTAAGAAAAGAAAGAGGGAAAGCTTTAAAATGGGTGAAAGATGACTTACTTGCAAGCCAGTTTAAGAAGCCAAAAGGGAAGGGGAAGATAGAATTAGGAAATAAAAGATTACTCATGAGCAAGGGGGAAACAAGAACCCACAAGGCTTTCTTTCTGCTGGGTGTTTTGTTGACTTGTGGTTTGCAATGTGGATCAGTGAAGAAGCCACCTTGAAGGGAATCTGTAAGGGGAGGTGTAACCCAATCTGTCAGCTGGAGAGAAGATTGAGTTTGAGAGAGTAAAGAGTGCTCAAGAGTTAGATTGTGACTGGAAGAATTGATGAGCAGCTGGCCTGGTTTTGACTGGAGCCAGTGAGGAGGAGATGCCAGTGGAATCTAGCAGAGTCAAAAAGAAAGGAACAGAAAGTGCTTCCTGAGACTTTTGTAAGCCAGTTAGGACCAAGAACATTGAATGGTGTTATATTTGGCATTTAAAATGGAAAAGTTTTGAACCATTGGGTAACAAGAGACTGTATTCACTAAGAAAGCACGTTAGACAGATAGGGGTGAATTCATTCTCACTGACTATAAAAACTTTTGTTGTATAACATCATTCTTGAGCTTCTGTACAGGCAGTCCTCAACCTACAACCACAATTGAGCCCCAAATCTCTCTTGTTAAGTGAAACATTTGTTAAGTGAGTTTGGCCCTATTTTACAACCTTTCTTGCTACATTTTTTTCAGTGAATCCTGTGGTTGATAAGTTAGTAACCTGGTTGTTAAAAGAACCATTGACTTTGCTTGTGAGAATGTCATAAAAGGGGATCACACAACCTTGGGACACAGTAATGGTCATAAATATGAACTGGTTGCCAAGCATTGGGATGTTGATCACAGGATCATGGGAATGCAGCAAAGGTCACAAACTGTGAAAAACGATCATAAGTCACATTTTTCAGTGCTGTTGTAACTTTGAACGGTCACTAAATGAACCATTCATAAGTCGAGAACTCCCTGGATCTGTATAAATATGGTTACAGATCTGTATGGTTATTGGTTTAATGCAAGAAGTAAAATAGAAGTGTTCTATATCTGGCAAAGAAGAATCGGTCACATGACAATTGTGTTTCTTTTCCTATAAGTGGAGAACCCTGCCGGATCAAAAGTTCAAGAGGAGTAGGCCTCAACTAACCATTCATGCAACAGCAATGAACGTAACCCTAATGCTTCACTTCCCTCTCTGTCTTTTTCCCTCTGACAACTATACCAATCAGGGTCATTTCTGGAGTCACAGCTCTTGCTTAAGCTGTTGTTAGCAGGACAGGCTTCTCTCAACTTCAGCTTGTATACCATTTGTGAACCTACTTAGACTAGGATGTCCTGGTGGCTGTGACATATGCTTAATCCTGAGGTACTTGGATTCTTGCAATGTATTTGTCAGCCTCCAAGAATCCTTCATCTGCTTGTCTTTCTGGTTGCCATAGAAATGGGGGAAAGGGAAGATTAATTGGGATTCATGGGGGGGGGGAGAGTGCTGGAGGTTTGAGTTGGTGAAATGTAAAAGTTGGGATGTTTTTCTTGACTATGCTTACTTGCTTACTGCACAGATGTAGCCTCTTATCTATTCAGGCCAAGGTCAACCGCCTGGCATGCCAGATGTCTGAAACAGCACCTGAAGATGCCCCAAATGACATTATATACGTCTCAGATTGGATGGTCAGTTTGAACTATTGGGGATGGGAACATTGGGATAACTTTGTATATGTGATTTGCATGCCTATTGCCTCAGATCTTGAATTCTTTTGATGCTACCACTTCAATTTTTCCATAAAAGTCCTTTTCTGTATCACAATGGAGTCTAAAGTTTTCTTTCTTAGATTTTGAATGGAGCCTCACCTGACAGTATTCTATAAAGGACTGGCCTTACAGATGATTCAGACTCTGCATCTGATCCAAAATGTCTTTGCTAGATGTTGGTGGGGCAATGTCTCCATTGTAGAACAATATCAAATCCCATGTTGCTAAAATATTGTCATTAGGTTCTTGAGCTCAATTCAAACGTTCATTATTACCTTTAAAGCTCATTACAGCATAGTTCTTGGTTACATCAAGCATCATTTTAATAGAACAGAATCTGCCCATTCAGCCCAAACATCTAGAGAAGGTCCGCTGAGAATTTTTCTTCCTTGAGAAGGCATAGAAGATGGGCCAGATGGGAAACCATTTCTATTGAGGTTACTGTACTCTGGATGATACTCCAAGGCTCCTCCCTCTTTCCAATCCACTTGGCAGATAAAGTCATATTTTTCATGGTAGGTTCAGCTCAAATTGATTGTCTGGGGGCATTTCTCTTGGGCATGTATTATACTATTTTTTTATTGTGCTATTAGTGTTTCCATTTTGCTTTACTGTTTGCAGCCCGGAGTCTTAAAATAATTGCAGAAGCCTAATCCATTTTATTTAATTCCTTTGTTTATTATTTTAAATGCATACATGATTTACAAATCAATAAACACAGCATAAGGGAGCAGGTAGCCATGCAAACAGCACCTGTTTTTCTCAAAACAACAGTTTGAAGTTCACAGCCTTTCTCCAGCTGCAGTTTTGCCCACTGGCTTACATTTGGACATTGACTGATCTATCCATCACTTTAAGCCAGCTGGGAATCCAGCTATCGTGGTTCATATAACACACTGCACATTGGGGATAAAAGAAGCCAAGGCAAAAAAAAGAGACCATGTGAAGTTTAAAAATCAAAAGATAATGTGGGAAGCTGGATAGGTATCTGCTTGAAACAAGGATAGAAAGCAAAGTTTTATCATGCATGCGGTTGGTTTAATCTACATTCTTTATTTCATGCCTTTCTGCATTCTGCATCATGGAACTTACTCTTAAAGGTAGTTGGGTGATGGTGTGTGTGTAGATGTGTGTGTAGGTGTCTTGATTTGGTATTATATGACCTGGTCTCTTTTTACTTTTTTTAACAATAGTAGTTCATTTCGGACTAATGACTTGTTTTCAGTCTCAAATGTGTACCCAGTGTAGTTATTCCCTGCCAACAACTGTTACTTATGATGTGATATACAGTGGTACCTTGGTATCTGCTAGTTTAAAATTCATCAAATTTTTGGGTACTCAATGTACTTCCTGGAACCAATTAACAATGAGTACTGAGATACCACTGTAGTGTATACAGTATCTTCTACCAGTCAATATCCAGCTCCTGATGCTTTTAATAACGTATTTTAGTCAGGAAAGATACTACTGGAATCCTTTTGGTATTTTTTTTACCACTATAGACTAACATGGTTCTCTTCCTACATGGTTGATATCTGGTGAATGAGTCTAAGTCTAAAGAAAAAGCTAGCCTCATAATACATTTATTAAGTTATACTTTAAATTTAGCTAGCAAACAGGGTGATGATTGTGAGGATGATGGCTGCTTCCTGTGGTAGGAATTCAAGTAATGAATGATAAGATTCCATCATGAATGAGGTTACAGAAAAATGCAAAAGAAGTAACAATATGCTTGAAAAAATCCTGAGGTTTGTAGGAATGTACTTGTATTTTTTTAGTTTTCCCCAAAGAGGCCACAGGGAAGGCTTAGTAGCCTGAATGCTTGAACTAGGGGAGAGAGCTGGAATGGAAAATCCTAAAGGAGGCCCTTGTTGGTTAGCTGAACTATGGTACACAGTATACCACCACATTGATTGGGTGCCATTTATGCTTTCCTATTATTGTCTTCTCTATAATCCAGCTCTGGAATGGTTGGAAAATAGAGGGCAGATATTTTTCACACACATCCAAGAAAAAAATTATGATTTTTTTCCCCCCAAAATTCAAAGATCAAGAAGTTTTAGGGTGGATTGATGCATTGGAACTTTGCTGTTGGAGGAGATTCTTAAGAAAACCATGAACAGCCAAGAAAGCAACCAGTGGATCAGAGTTCTTAGCTAAAGCATAAATGACCAGGTAGAAATGACCTGAGTTTGGTTACCTTATTGAAGACCTAGGCCACTGGAGAATTCATTAATGCTGAGAAAGGAGGAAGGAAAGAAAGAAAGAATCCAACCCACAGCAGGGTAGATAGACTAAGTTACAGCTCATTAGAAGATCTAAAACACCATGTTGGAAAGAAGTCTCTGTACGCAATTGCTAAGATTTAATGCCAACTTGATAGTACATAATAATGCGATTTCCAAAATAAAAGCGTCTTCTCAGAGTGAGATGGGTGGCATATTAAATGATTAAATAACTCCCATATGAATACTTTTTAAAAGCTATGATGGCGCAGTGATTAGAATGCAGTATTGCAGGCTAATTCTGCTGCCTGCCGACGGCCAATAGTTTGGCAGTTCGATTTTGACTGACTCAAGGTTGACTCAGCCTTCCATCCTTCCAAGGTGGGTAAAATGAGGAGCCAGCTTATTGGGGGCAATAGGCTGACTCTGTAAAACTGCTTAGAGAGAGGGCTGCAAAGCACTGTGAGGCGGTATATAAGTCTAAGTACTAATGCTAGTGCTGTTACTATTTTCTATCTGAATCTTTAACCAGGGAAATAGTAAGACAAACTTGGACTCCATGTAAGATGAATGGAATACAACCTGCCAATTCTGTTATATTTATATTTTCTGTGTTTATTCTGAAGATGATTTAGAATGCAGTTTGCAATATGGTTTCTTATTATTCTTGAGGCTTCTTGAATGCAATCTTAATCCCACTATTTAGAATGAGAAGGATAAACTTTCTCAGATATCTGTTGAAAGAACTGTCAGTAGTGGATGTCACATAAAAACAAAAGATTTGGAGAATAAAACATGTGGCTTGCAGCAAGGCCAGAGCACAGCTCTACAATCTGTTCTTAGTGTCTAAGAAAAACCCAGTAATATGTGAAATAAAATGAAAATGATGAGGCTTCCCCTCCCCTAACTATAAATGAATACAGTATTCTCTCATCAGAATTCCTCAGCCTGCCCACTTCTTGGTAGATGTCATATCTACTCACTGCCAGGGTTGGGGCATAGTTTAACAGGAGATTATAGTAGGCTATTTGACAATGAAATATACAACTTATATCCAGCCAAATAACATTTCTGAAATAAGAAAACTGTATGACCAAGAAGTATGAGCTCCATTCAGTTCTGGACTTAAATAAATATCAAGGCTCTAAATTCTTTTATTCCTTTAAATAAATCCTTCTGCCATCTATGACATTCAAATGAGTCTTGTCTCTTAGAGAATTCAAACTCATCTCAGAAGGGAGGGAGGGAAGGAAGGAAGGAGAGAGAGAGAGAGAGAGAAGGAGAAAAAGGAAAGAAGGGGGAAAGATGGGAGGAAGGGAGGGAAGAGGAAAAGAAGGGAAGAAAAGAGGAGGGAATGGAGGGAAGTAAGCAATTGTTTTCATATGAAGCCCTTTCACAGAGCCTTGTTGATCAGTATTCTTCCTGCCTTTCAGCCAGCCAAGAAGTACATCAATATAAATTGTGCTGGTGCCACAGCTGAGTTTTATTGTTCCTCAGCAACAAAGCTGGTCTTAGAGGCTTAATGCATGGTAGTTTTGTGCCAATGATTGGTGACTTTCCCAGCTTCATTTCCCTTCCCGCCAAACATTACCTGCTGTGGGAAAAGCAGCCATCTAACATACGACAATCTTTCCCAGTTTTATCCTGACACCCCCCATCCCCCACCCCATGCCTCAAAGGATAAAATATGTTTGTGTAAAATTATACAGCACCTTCAATTCCCTCATTCCCCACCCCATCCCACATAACTCAAAACATATCAACAGACTGATATTCCCTTGTAAATAGCAAACAAAAAAGCAGAAATCTGGGTGTGGGGAGGAAATTAAAAAAAACAAGTACTGGTGTATCAATCTGGACAGAGCTTGTTTGCAGAACTGTATTCATCCGATCCCCCTCTAGAGCTCATTCTTCCTCTCACCTTGTAATCCATTAAACTTGTTTTGCCTAGGACTATCTGTTGTGTATGTACCATAGTTAATAAAGTATGAGCTTGAGGTAAACTGCAGGGTTCTGGCCCTGCACTTCTGATTGGCTGTTAGGCGGCCAGATCGGATTGGTTAGTTCTGAGGAATACGATTGGCCCTTAACAAAGAATTCTTATTGGTTAAAAGAGCTAGCGTTCATAGCTCGTTATTGGACAATTCTTACAAGGGTTGCCTACATAAGGCAGAGTTCACTGTTATTGTTTTAAGAAGTCACTATGCAAATAAAGAGCTGAAAGTTCACTATTCAGAGGCTGTCTCCATTTACTCCGACCCATGTTCAGTACTTAACACTGGTGACGAGGATGGGATGTGGAGACGTCTGAACCGAAGAAGCCAGGAAGCAATACCGAGCACATGATAGACGACGCCAACAACGGAACCATGTCTGGCGGCATCGTACCACCCGCTCCGTTCGATCCGAACCAAGAGGATTGGGAATCCTACATGGATCGCTTCCAAATGTTTCTCGAGACGAATAACTTGAAGGACGCCACACCAGCAAAGAAAAGGGCGCTGTTCCTGACGCATTGCAGCCCAGCCATATTTAAGATGGCTGAAGCACTCGCCAAACCTCGAGAAGTGAAAGCCATGAGCTGGGACGACCTCGAACCCATCCTGAGAGACCATTACACGCCAACTGTGCCTACACTCGTGAGACGCCATGAGTTTTATCAGAGAAACCAACGAAAAGGGGAGAGCGTGGCTGATTTCGTGGCGGACCTCCGAAATTTAGGGGGTCTCTGTGGGTTCACCGATTTAGAAGAGGCACTAAGAGATCGAGTAATTCTGGGATTAGATGCGCTAGGCGTGCAAAGCAAGCTGATGGCGAAAGGCGACATCAGCCTTGCTGACGCCATCGCCGAAGCCACGGCTGCGGAGGCAACTAAAAAGTCGGCTGCACAACTACGGTGAAGCCGCACTCTGGTAACACCACCGACCAGCGAAATCTTACCCAACTCAGAAGGGTTGCTCTCAACAACGCACCACGAGGACCTCTCTTCATCGTCAGACAGCGACTAAGAAGGGGTCCATCGACTGCGGTCTGACTGGGACCCTCGCCCGAAGCCCTTATGCCCTTGTGCTGGCTGTGGAGCAAACCATGCCAGGGCCGAATGCAAATTCCGCGACGCACTCTGCCATGAGTGCAGGAAATGAGGCCACATCGGCCGGGTCTGCCACAGCTTACCAGGACCCAGCCAGGCCTCAAAAGGGGCCAACTATCGCCAATCGACAGGAAACCGTCCTGTAAGGCGAGAGCCAGTAAACCACTCCTACAGAAATCGAGCTTTGCAAAAAGAAGAGGCTCACCATACTATCACTATAGGTCATGCCTCATTTTTGGACACTGTCCGAGTCACGGTAGCCATCAAAAACCAGCCTTGCCACATGGAGGTCGACTCGGGATCGTCCCTCTCGATGGTGTCTTGGAAGACACTCAAGCAACTCATCCCCACAATTCAACGCCAAGACCTCCAATTTCAACGCCTCATCCTCAAGGACTACCAAGGAAATCGAATCCCTGTGGTCGGGTCCTGCCGAGTCTGAGTCTCCTTCAAGAAGCATACAGCGTACTTACCTCTAACGGTCATCGATAGAGATCGGCCTAGCCTACTAGGCCTCCAATGGTTCGCGCCACTCGGCATTGAAGTGGCCGGCGTGAACCGAGTCGGTGGTTGTGAGTGGGAGGAAGACCTTATCTCTGAGTTCAGCGATGTCTTCGCGGACAGCTTAGGCGAGTATAAGGGGACCCCGATCTCATTCAGTCTAGATCCAAAAGTAGCTCCCATTCGCTTAAAGCCCCATCGAGTTCCGTTTGCTCTTAAAGCAAAAATCGACGAACAACTTGACAAGCTAATTGCTCAAGGGGTGTTGAAGCTCATCGATCACTCTCCATGGGAAACCCCTATTGCAACACCTATTAAGCCAGATGGGTCAATCCGAATTTGTGGGGACTACCGGGCCACTTTGAACCACGCCCTACAGCAGAATGCGTATCCAGTTCCGGTGGTGCAGCACCTCCTCCATTCCTTGGGGGGGTCAAGGTTTTTGCTAAATTGGATTTAGCTCAAGCTTATCAACAATTACCAGTGGATGAAAAAATGGCTCAAGCCCAAACAATTGTGACGCACAGGGGTTCCTTTAAATATACCCGATTGCAATTCGGAGTTAGTGTAGCCCCGGGGATCTTCCAGAGCCTTATGGAAAGGTTATTACAAGGAATCAAGGGCGTGGTCCCTTATTTTGATGACGTATTAATTGCAGCCCATACCCAAAAAATCTTACAGGACCGTTTGAAATGCGTTCTAAAAAAATTCCAAGAGGCCGAACTTAAGGTGAAAAAAAATAAATGTCAATTGTATACTGACAATGTTGAGTTTCTAGGGTACCGGATTGATAGCCAGGGCATTCATCCTACCGAGAGTAAATTAAAAGCGATCAAAAACGCTCCCAGGCCATGCAACAAGGCCGATCTCCAGGCGTTCTTAGGCCTCATTAATTTCTATAATGTATTTTTACCGCACAAGGCAACTGTCGCTGAACCGTTACACCAATTATTAGATAAGAAAGTATTGTGGGTATGGGGTTACCGGGAAGAGCAAGTGTTCCGGAATGTTAAAAAACTGCTCACATCTGACTCTGTACTTATGCAGTATAACGAGACTTTGCCGTTAGTTATAACCTGCGATGCATCGCCTTTCGGGGTGGGCGCCATTTTGAGCCATGTACTGCCTAATGGGAACAAAGCCCCTGTTGCATACTTTTCGAAGACTCTTTCACAAGCAGAGTGGAACTATGGACAAATTGATAAAGAAGCACAATCGTTTCAGCTGTGAAAAAATTTCATGAATATGTGCATGGAAGGACATTTACCATTACAACTGACCACAAACTGTTGCTAGGGATAATAGCTGGGGACAAGCCAACCCCCTACATATTATCCCCTAGAATGACCCGATGGTCAGTGTTAGGGATAACATTGTTTTACCCTAACTTGTTTAGGTAAATAATAATATGTAATCATAGTTTGTATGTTAAAGTGTCTGCAACTTTAACTATGGGATAGTAATTAAGGGAGTGGTTGTGAAAGCACTTTAAAAAGAAGCAAGACGACAGCTTGCTCTCTCTGGCTTTGATGATCCCTGATTACTGCAAGGACTCAAGACTGCATTGCTCGAACGGGAGAGAAAACAAAGGACTGACTTGTAAGTGAACTGACATAGGATATTCTACACGGACTTTGCTAACTGAATATTCCTGAATGGACTGACTAAATGATACATGACTATTGGACTCTTATTTTGACTATGCTATGAACTCATAATGGAATAAACTATATTTTTGATAGCACAAGCGTATCTGTTATTTTTACTGTATGTTAATAAACATACAAGCTTAGCTCACTCATTTATCTGTGTGCCTATCTGACTAACGCTGCACATTCTGTTTAGCTTGTCTCCCTAACCCTGGTTGGGGAAACCAGGCTTAACAGTCAGAATTCCTAGCTGCTTATAATTATCGGCTGCAATATCGCCCGGGGAAAGCCATTCCCCATGCCGACACATTAAGCTGAGCACCGCTTCCAGAGACTCTCGACGATCTGGCACCAACGGCAACCACGTTGCAGATCGAAACACTCAACTCGCCGCCTACGACCGCCCGAGACATCGCGAGAGAAACCAAACGAGACCACACCCTAGCTCGAGTCCTAGGCTGGGTAGAACGCGGATGGCCATTGGACCAAGTACCAGATGACTTTGCACCATTCAAATCTCGACAGACTGAACTTTTTTCCCAAAAAGGCTGTATCATCTGGGGCGGTAGAGTCGTTGTCCCAGAGCGACTCCGGAAGACGCTGCTGCGAATTCTGCATGAGTGCCACCCCGTCATCATGCGAATGAAGGCGCTTGCACGAAGCTACGCATGGTGGCCGGGCATGGACTGGCAAATCGAACAGTGGGTTAAAGCGTGTTCCAATTGCCAAGAAGTCAGCAACACCCCACCAAAAGCCATGCCTACTGAATGGGAGATGCCACGTGGACCCTGGTCCAGAATCCACCTGGATTTCGTGGGGCAAACCAAGGGCTATAACTTCCTGCTGACAGTCAACGCATACTCCAATTGGTTAGAAATTCATCGTATGACGGCTACGACCTCCGAGGCAGTGATCAAGATTCTAAACAGACTCTTTGCAACCCACGGATTGCCTGACGTCCTGGTGTCCGATAACAGGCCACAGTTTACGGCACTAATGTTCAAGCAGTACCTCGCTGACCATGGCATCCGCCATGCGCTCACCTCGCCTGTGCACCCTGAGACCAATGGTTGAGCTGAACGCATGGTCCAATTTGTTAAAAAGACTTTGCAAAAAGTGGACTATGACAATATTGATGACAAGGTCAACCAAATTCTCTTTTTGCAACACATAACTCCACATAACGTCACCGGCAGAACTCCCGACGAACTACTGATGGGACGAAGACTCCGCTCCCACCTCGACCGGTTGCACCCTGCTTACGAACCGGAAAAGCCAATAGGATCCAGCGGCCGCTGTCACACCTTCCAGGTAGGAGACCTCGTTTACGCACAAAACTTATCGGGCGACCCGTGATGGATAGAGGCGACAGTAGTACGAGTGACCGGCCCCAAATCCTACGTAGTGAAATGCTGTGACAATAAACTGTGGAAACAGCATATCAACCAATTACGGTCATGACTCACAACGGCCAGTCAACAACTCCCCCATGACCAAACCAAGGGGGGGGAGGTACGGAAGAAGATGATGATCCAGGGAACCTGCTCGAAGGGAGTGACGAACTAAGTGATACTCAGGAAATGGAGCAGGAAGGAGAAACGTTTGCACCGCAAGAAATTGCACCTGAGCAAGAAGAAGAACCACTGTCAAACAACAATCTACCTCAACAGGATTGCAACCAACCAATCCAACGAAAATCCGAAAGACTTAAAAGACAACCATCCTATCTAAGGGACTATATAACTACACCATAATTAAGAAGCCAGGGGGAAGGGGTGTTGTGTATGTACCATAGTTAATAAAGTATGAGCTTGAGGTAAAGTGCAGGGTTCTGGCCCTGCACTTCTGATTGGCTGTTAGGTGGCCAGATCGGATTGGTTAGTTCTGAGGAATCCGATTGGCCCTTAACAAAGAATTCTTATTGGTTAAAAGAGCTAGCGTTCATAGCTCGTTATTGGACAATTCTTACAAGGGTTGCCTATATAAGGCAGAGTTCACTGTTATTGTTTTGAGAAGTCACTATGCAAATAAAGAGCTGAAAGTTCACTATTCAGAGGCTGTCTCCATTTACTCCGACCCATGTTTAGTACTTAACACTATCGATCTTGCAGAAGATCTTTCGGTCTATGGGAGAGCAATCCAGTCACGCAGAGAGAGGCCCAGTGCTCAGCAGGAGCAAACTTCGTGGTTCTCTGGTTCTAACTTCACAAAAATAACAGGGTTTTTTTCTTCTTTAGCTTTTGTGTTCATGTAAAAACCATTAATCTCCTGACACAGTTGGCTGTTCTCTTTTTACTCTTGTACAGTAGTGGCTTCTGTTGCCCTGAGTATTAAACATTTACCTTTTTAAAGGGAGGATGTATTTTGTACTTCCATTTAGAAAATTGGCAATCCATTTAAAGTTTTAGAATATTGGGAGTTTTAGTACACTGAAGAAAGAAATTAGAAAAATCTCATGTAGAACCTGCTTTATTTGAAACCCAAACAAAATGAAACTAACAAACTAATGAAAAACTTTATTTTGATTTCTAACTCCAAATGCCTAAGAAGCAATTACAATCCCAAACAAACATCAGCTGAGATGCTTCAGTCCCTTTGCCTGGAAGATTGGATCTCTGGTCATCTCTGCGTTTTTCATACTTTTATGGGATCTGAACATGGGAACTGCATCTTATTCAGAACACTTCTGAATACCACAGATATGTCTCTTGCAGTTTAAGGGTTCATCTCCTTAGCTTTTTTTTTTTTTTTGTGCTGTAGATTGTAGATGCCCCACTTTCCATGCATTGACAACATGTCCTCATAATAGAACTTCCATCTCTTTGCTAGCCTGCTGCTGTGGCATGTTGAACCATGCTCAGATTATTTTGGCTTGAAAGCAGCATTTGCCCGGGCGGGGTGGCGGGGGTGGGTGGGAATGGAAAACCAGCCAGATAGACATTCTAAGTTGCAAAGAAGATGCATCTTGGAGACTTTTATTGGGCTGCTGCAGGACCATTTCCTTCCAAAATAAAAAATACAAGAGATGAACCAAACACGTGCATTTGCTCTTCTTCCTGAAAAGAAAAGGACCAGACTGCATCAAAGTTGATAGCCTGGCTAACCTGCACATCCCTGACAGTTCATCCCTATTTCTCTCCACAGAGCCACATGCATGGAATGAATGCTGGGTCAGCCTGACAGCAAATACCATAGAGTGCTGGAGAAGAGGAAGCAGGGCTTGGAGAGACAATACACCCTATGCCCAACATTCATGCACTAGGGGATTCGTGCACTAGAGGACTCTGCCAAGCCCCTAACGAGAGTTCTTCTAACCCCCTTCCCCTCAATATGACTTATTTCTTCAGGGTGCTGATCTTCCATCTTTGGTTATGGTTGGCAGTTGCCAACATAATAGATCTCACCTGGATCAAACTTTTCCTATCTCTATTAACTTATTTTTTTAAAAAAGATAAAATACAACTCCTTATAATGTATTGACCTTCTTTTCAGTAGAGGAGAACATAAAATAACCTTGCCTTTAGCTCTTATTATATTAGCTTTGGCTCCGATAGAACACAGTCCAAGGCAATTAATTTGAGTAAATGGGCTCCAGGTTTACAAAAATCTAACAACAAAATGTTACAATTCTAGTAAAGACCAAGTTATTTTCCCAGACATAAAAGAATATCACAGACCAGGCTATTTGCTCAGGAAAAGAGTAATTCTTTAGAGTTCCAAAGCAGCATTTTGTTTTAGTGAAGATTCAAGCAAAGTGTCTCTTTGAAGCTGTTTCACAAAACAGCATAGCCTGTTCACTTCTGAGCAGGGGTGGGATTCAAATTTTTAAACAACTGGTCCTGTGGGCGTGGCTTAGTTGATGAGTGTGGCTTGGTGGTCATGTTATTGGCTGGGCGTGGCCAACTCAATATCATTCACATCGAGGCATGCATCTCTTTGCCTGGCCTCTCATGACTGTGGGGATGCTGCAACAGTCGTAAGTGTGAAAAATGGTCATAAGTCACTTACAGTGCCACTGTAACTTTGAATGGTCACTCCACACAAGCAAAGTACCAGCAAAGGAGGGGAAAAAAACTCGAGAGATGTTCCTGAGACAGGAAGTCTAGTCCTGCAAAGAATGTAATAAGGGTTAACGGAGAGGCAGTTTCTGAAAGCAACACCAGAATGTTTCCTTCCTGCCTTCCTTACAGGATTAGGCCAGTAATTTCTTTTAACAACTGGTTCTCTGAACTGCTTAGAATGTTAACAACTGGTTCTAGCGAATAGGTGCGAACTGGTAGAATCCCATCCCTGCTTCTGAGGGTGAAGTTACCATATTGCTTTATTTTTTTAGCAATCTTTCTCTGAAACATATGAAAAACTCAGAAGAGGTTTCTGCAGATATTTGGAGATCCTCTTTTTGCTTTTGGGGAGAGCTGACAGAGAATATTGAGGGGGGCACCCAATAAAGTCTTCACTTCCTTTACGGACTCTCCTTTGTAGCAGCACTTCCTCAACCAGAAGAGAATCCTTTTTCATCTTTAGCAAGAGTCAGTCTCGAGGGTAGGTTTCAGGGTGACATAGTGAGGCCAACTGCATTGCTTCTTTGCATCAACAGAATGACTCATTTCCTTCGAGTCATATTTCCTTTGTCAAGATCAATATACATTGACTTGCACAGGCATAGAATTAATAAAGAAAGAGAGAGAACTGAACACACGATTGAACTGAGAGCCACGGAGACTTCACACCGAAAGAGAAGTTGGAGAAAAGTGGGCAGGTTCCAAAAGAGCACTGAGAACACTGTTTGGCTCCCAAACAAGGAGTCAAGGATTGGAAAGGTCATCCCCAACAGCAAACTGCTAACCTAATTCAGACATGAATTAATCAGGATATGAATCAATGGTTTTGGAATCTCAAGGGATCGAGATCTTGTGGATCCAGCTGGTTTCTAGATAGTTCATTAGCTGAGTGGACTCATGAATGTCACTCAGTTAAATAACCAACCATACAATATTTATTTAATCTCAAGTGTGCCCCAGCTAAAACAATGTACTAAATAGTTATAAAAATAGTTTTGTTTTGTTTTTTTAAAAAATGAGCTAAATAGGAAAGTTGTAATGATAGGATGTCACAAAGGGAAATCAATGTGATAAAAAGAAAAGGGAGAGCAGCAAATCCTGTCTAAAAGAAAAGTGCATGTGATGTTGAGATTATGGCAAAGCCCATTCTGAAATACTATTACAGAGGATAATCAGACTGCAGATAGTCCTCAACTTATGACCACAATTGAGCCCAAATTTTATGTTGCTAAGTGAGAAATTTGTTAATTGAGTTTTGCCCCCATTTTATTACTTTTCTTTCCACATTTGTTAAGTGAATCATGGAAGTTCTTAAAATAGTAACACCCCTGGTGAGATTCAAATAATTTAACAACCGGTTAAATTCCAATAACCAGTTCACCAAACTGCTCAGAAAGGTAACAACTGGTTCTCTCGAAGTGGTGCGAACTGGCTGAATCTCATCACTGAGTTACACGGTTGTTAAGTGAATCTGATTTCCCCATTGACTTTGTTTGTCAGACAGTCGCAAAAGGGGACCACATGACCCCAGGACACTACAAGCATCATCAATGTGAGTCAATGGTAAGCATCCAAATATAAATCACATGACCTTGGGGATGCTGCAATGGTCATAAGTGTGAAAAATAATTATAGGTCACTTTTTCAGTGCCATTGTTATTTTGAATGGTCACTAAATAAGCTGTTGTAAGTCAAGGACTACCTTACTTACAATTTCTCAACATGATTTATACCTGAAAGCATGACTGCATCATACAGAGCAAATATTTTCTTAATGTTTATACATGTGTTTCAGCAATAATTTATTTATACCTGTGCTGTAGTTCTGTAATCCAAGTGACCACTGAAGAGAATCCAACTGTACAGATTTTTTTGTTGTTGTAATTTTCTTTTCTAACAACTTTTAAATAACATTCATTGGCTATTATAATTATTTAGTTTCTAGCTTGAGGTCAATAGTTGTGTCCAAACATGTTTTTATTTTACACCCTTCTCACTTCTCAACCTTCTGGAATAATTTGGCATATCTCTTACTGGAAGCGATGTTCTTTATAAAATATATGTATTATTACACTGATAATTGAACTATAACGACACACTTGAAAAAAAAAAGTCTGATAATAATAACTATACATCAAACCCCAGGCAAATGGGATCATTATACTGTTAATCACTCCCAAAGGCTATGCAGTATGAATATGATCAAGTATGTTTTTGATCACTTCTTATTTACATATCACTTTTGAACCGTTTCGAATGTTTAAAATGATACCTTGAGGTGGTTGTGGGGTTTATGTGCTCTGAGGAAGATGAGGCCAATGCCAGAGGTTCAACCATACTGGACAGGCCTCCTCAGAGAAGCTTTAAAAAGAGTGTCTCTTCCACAAACAATGTGGTGAGACATAATTTCCAGAAACCCATATAGGATTGGTCATTGTCTGGGTCAACAAGGATCACACTGGGTGTAGGAGTTCCTGGACATCTGGTAACATATGGGCTACAGGACTCAGGACTGCATGGCTACTGGGAGAGTAAAGGTGTATTGCAAATCAAATTCAATAAGAACCAGATATCAGAAAAAGAATATACCAGCTCTGGAAAGAATTACCTCCAGAATCAAAAGCAAAAGGCAGAAACTTGCATATCAATGTCAATTTGTAATATTAAATGAAGTATCCACAGAGCATAACTGAAAGAACTGCAAAAGTCTATCCAGGACAAAGAAACCAAAGCCTTACCAGAAGTACTTCAGACCACAGAAGTAAACCGGGGGGAGTTAATAGTAGAAGAAGCCAGCATAGCTATTGAATAGAATAGCACAAAAACAACAGAATAAGGTTTACTCTATTGAAGTTACAAATATACAATAACAAATATAAGCACCAGCTCACTGTAAGACAAAAACCTACTGTAATGTACAGCATAACTGTAAGGAATATAAGTCACCTAACAGGTGTTTGGGTTGGAAATATATAAACCAGGATAGACATTTTAAAACTGTATCTTTAAGAAAATGCAAAAGTGTAATTGTGTGTGGTTTCTCAAACGGTCATAAGATGGAGCCAGAAACCTGGGTTGTTTAGTCTTAGTCTTAGAAGAAGTCTCAGTGAGTCTCTGTTTCCTTCTGTTGGAGAGTATTGCTGTTCTTCCTAATTAACTGTTTTTCCTGGATTTGATGTAAATCTGATACTGAACTGTTTTTGACACTGGATTTGTTGTTGGGTTATCCCTGGACTAAAAACTGACTGATTTAACCTGTGAATGACTTTGGACTGCCTATTTTGAACTTTGCTTAAAAGTTTCTGGAAGTAAAAACCTACATTTACTATACAGTGTATCTGTGTGGTGTGTATGTATTACTCAAACACTACTCTCAATACATCTCCTTGTATGCACTCATTCTCCTAATGGGGAATTACCTCAACAATAACTGCAGTTATAAGTGAATAATTTGAATCCAAAGTCAGCAAAGAAGGGGAAAAAAAGCCAAACAATGCATCAACAAAATGGAAGATCAGGTTGAAAAATAAAATTAGCACTGTCAGATTAGGAGTGAGCAAGAACAGTTGGGGGGAAAAGTGAATAACAAGAAGAACAAAGAATACCTCAAAAAAGAAACATCATTTAGAAACAAGGAAGATTAAGGAAATATTGAAAATAATTAAGCAACAAATAACAGCTGTAGCCAAGACACTCAACAGATCCAAAGCTCAAATTGCATACTATAGGCAGAATTTCCAGTTTCAGTTGAATCAGAAATTTTTCTACAGTCCATCAATGATTGCTCTGAATAATACACCTGATAAAGAAAAAAAAACTGCAGTTCTGAATGCAGGTATGGGACAATTGGAATAATAGATCGGACTCAAGCAGAACTAAGAGCTTTGAATAGAAAGAAGAATAATGACAATGAATCCATTGCCGTTTATCCATGCAGGGAACTTGACAGATTCTATTTGCCAAGGAAAAAAAAAAGTGTATTGAACATTGCAAGTACATCAGACACTTGAAGAAGAAAAAGGGGCATTGGAAGAATATCTGAAGGCCAGTGAAAAAGATGCACTGGAGCTATCTACACATTATGAAGAATAGGAAGAGACCTGACTGATTTATAAGAAAGAGACATGGCGACACAAAGTCACATTGCATGGCAGGTACATTAAAAAAAAGTAAAAAGTAAAGTACAAAAGTTTAAAAAAAAGTAAAACAGAGAACAAGATGGTTAAGAATAGGAAAATAGAAGAAAGAGACAGAGGGGCTAATTATGGCTGTGTAAGATCAAGTCTTAAAAAAAATGCCTATGAAGGCACAACTGAGAAGACAGAACTGAGAAGGGAGCAATTGATAGCAAATGCTGTCTCTGCAAAAAATAATAATAATGGAGAAACAGTGGACACTTGGTTAGCTGCTGCAAGAAAACTGATTACAAACAATGGCATGACAGCATAACAACAATGGTGCTTTGGAATATCAGCAAGAAATGCCACTTTTCTGCAAAGAAGAACTACTGGGAACACAAAATAGACAAAGTAATAGAAAATGAAGATGTTAAAGAGCTCTGAGGCTTAGAATTGAAACAGACAAGCACCTGCCACATAACACTTCAGACTTAACCACTGTCAATATGAAAGACTGAAAAGGCTGGATAGTGAACGTTGCAATACCTGGAGAAAATTGCAAAATATAAAAACCTGGAAAGAAAGTGGAATTACTGTGGCAAAAGAAAGCAAAGATAGTAATAGACTCCTTGGGTCCAATTCCAAAACATTCCAAAGCACCATTTAAATACTATTGGCATTGACCAATTCATCATCATTCATTTGTAAAAGGCATCTTTACTTGGAACAGTCTGTATGTCCTGTGACTTTAACACCATGAAACAACATCTGCTTATTCCAGGTCCTTGGGAAGGACTCAATAAGTGGACAAAAATGCCAAATCATCTAAACATCTGGATGACAATGAAACCAACTGATCCATTATAATTTGTTTGCTACCAGTAGGTCTGAGCAAAATATCAAGAACACATGTTAGAGCTCAGTTAATGCAAATAAGTTACCTCTTATGCAAATACCATTTAGCAGAGAAATGGGAATTCTAATCTGCATAATTGAATGTGTGTATGGAACAGGAGGTGATAATCTTTATAGCTTAATTAATATAGAGTGCAAGGGTTGACATTGCTATATGGATACTTGCTTCATCAGAGATGAATTGCTCCCTTATTTTCTAATTATTTTTGTTGAGGTAATTCCCTGTTAGGAAAGTGCACACAGGGAGACATAGTGAGAGTAATGTTGAATAACACACAATCAGCACACAGATACACTGTATAGTAAAATGTAGGTTTTTACTTCCAGTAAATGGTTAAGCAAAGTCTAACAAACAGTCCAAGTCATACATGGTTAAATCAGTCAGTTTCCAGTCCAGGGATAATCCAAACAACAAAGTCCAGTATCATAAACAGTTCAGTAAATAGACTCACATCAAATACAAGAATAACAACGATCAGCAACAGTCAATAGGGTAATGCAGGAACCAAAAACAGCGAACATCAGAATACCGACCAACTAGCAACTAGCAACACTCTCTGGGAAACCAGGTTTCGGGCTCCATCTTATGGCCATTTGAGGAACCACACCCAATTACAATTTTAGCATTCCCTTAAAGAGACAGTATTAAAATGTCTATCCTGGTTTATATATTTCCAACCCAACTGTTAGGTGACTTACATTCCTAACAATTTTAATTACTTATTTTATCAGATGTGTTTGGAGACTAATCATTTTTTTAAAGGAGTACGCCCATAAGCCCATAAGCTGACATATACATAGAGCTGGTTTTAATATATATTTTTTCCAATTCTTTTTTTTTTTTTTTGATAAAAGTTTTATTGATTTTAACAACAAACAAAAACATATAAAACATAAAACATAACATAAAAAAACATCATTCTTCATAAATTTACAGTGTATCAGTTGGTTTACCACTCCCTTTTGTGCATCCAGTTCATAGTCATCGAAATAATTATATTACATAATAACTCACATTATCAATCATCAGTTCAGTATCCTAATGTCATTACTGAACAATCATTTGACTATAATTTTTTCCAATTCTGATGAGACAGAAATAGAACCCACTTATGCATTGTTCATCTGGCATTCAGGGAATAGCTATTTCCGATTCACTAATTGGAGGAAAAATTAACATGAACTCATGCATAACAATGAGGAAGGACTCCATTCTAAAACAATGAGAAAACTGCAGCTTAGACAAGCAGTTCAGTAAATCTGTTTTATGCATACAAATAAACAAGAAATAAACATTGGCTTTTACAGAGGAAAAAAAAAGTAGCCTACTTCTCACCGGGATCTCCCTGATGAGCAAGGCAGTCCAAAACAGAACAAGAAAAGACAGAAGGGAACACAATATGTGCTTAATTTTAATTTTTAAATACAGCAAAGCTTTAATTTTTGATTGTTGTGATCACAGAACATCTTACAAGAAAAATGCCGTGCAATATAAATTCCTTGTGAATGGAAATAAGGAAAAATTACACAAAACAAACAGAACAATCAAATCGATGTACAGTTAATGCACCAGGATTGGCAGTTTTGGAGATCTTCACTATATTTGCAATGATTTCAATTTCACAACTTGGGAAAAAATGTTGTGGATGCTTTCAGATCTGCATTAAATGTTAAGCATAAAGACTGTAATTGCATCTGCATTTTTTCCAAGCCTGGGTATCACTTTGGATGGATTGTAGAGATATGCTGTGCCCATCAGTAGTGTGAAGCACTTATTCTAAAACATTTGCAAAGTACGCACCGCTCTAAAAATGATCAATGTGTTCTGACATGCAGTAATGTGTGATCTGCAGTGAATAAACCTATACCTAAATTTTCAAAGAATTTTCAAGTGACAGCAAGGAAATGGGATTGAATTTTTACCATAGAAATATGAACTATTAAGAAAAGAAATGAAATAATATGAGAAATGTGGTCAGCCCAGGTGATGGTCTTCAAAAATAAATATGAGAGCTTTCAAAGAGGAAACAAGTGGTGATGGGGAATATGGAGGCCTTCATGGCAGAACAACATGAAACTGCTGCGAACAAACAACTCTAAAATATTTTGGGAGAGAAACCAAGCTAAATTGTGTCCTTCAGGTTTCCCGGAACTGTTAACAGGCACGGGATATTAAACAAACAAAATTGATATTAACAGATTTAACAGATAATCAGAGTTGGAATGGACCTTGTAGGTCATCTAGTCCAACCCGCCACCCAAGCGGGGACCCTACACCATTTCTGACAAATGGCACTCAGAAATGTTCCCAGTTCCTCTTCTTGAAAGTCTCAAGTAATGGCGTTCCCACAACTTCTGAGTGCAAGCTGTTCCATTGGTTGATTGTTCTCACTGTCAGAAAGTTTCTCCTTATTTCCAGGTTAAATCTCTCCTTGTTCAGTTTCCATTCATTATTCCTTGTCTGACCTACAGGTGCTTTAGAAAATAGCTTGACCCCTTCCTCCCTGTGGCAGCCCCTCGAGTATTGGAAGACCACTATCATGTCTCCCCTGGTCCTTCTCTTTACTAGACTAGCCAAGCCCAGTTCCTGCAACCATTCATTGTATGTTTTAGTCTCCAGTCCCCTAATCATCCTGGTTGCTCTTCTCTGTACTTTTTCTAGAGTCTCAACATCTTTTTTATAATGTGGTGAACAAAACTGAATGCAGTACTCTAGGTGTGGTCTTATTAAGGCTTTATAGAGTGGTACTAGTACCTCACTTGATCTTGATTGTATCCCTCTATTAATACAATTTAGCTTTTTTGGCTGCTGCTGCACACTGCTGGCTCATATTTAGCTGGTTGTCCACTAAGACTCCAAGATCCCTGTCACAGTTACTGCTATTGAGCCTGGTTTCACCCAGTCTATATGTGTACTTTTGGTTTTTCTTGCCTAAGTGTAAGACTTTACTTTTCTCTACATTGAATTTCATTTTGTTAGATATGGCCCAGTGTTCTAGTCTGTCAAGATCCATCTGAATCTTGAGCTTATCTTCTTGGGTGTTAGCTATTCCTGCCAGCTTAGTATCATCTGCAAATTTGGTAAGTTCCCCTTCTATTCCCTCATCTAAGTTGTTAATTATTGAAGAGTACTGGGCCTAAGATGGAACCTTGTGGCCCCCTACTGCTTACTTCCCTCCATGTAGACTTAGACCCATTAAGGGCTACTCATTGAGTACGGTTTGTCAGCCAGTTGCGAGTCCATCTAGTGGTGGTGCTATCTGTTCGACTTTTTTCCAGCTTACTAAGAAGTAGATTGTGGTCTACTTTGTCAAATGCCTTGCTGAAATCTAAATATATTATGTCCACAGTATTTTGCTGGTCTACTAATTTAGTCACTGTGTTGAAGAATGAAATAAGATTGATTTGGCATGATCTGTTCTTAACAAATCCATGCTGACTGCTCTTATTACTTTACTTGTTTCTAGATGTTTCTAGATGTTGGCAGATCTGGTTTTTTTTTTAATCTTTTCCAGTATCTTCCCAGGTATTGATGTTAGGCTGATTGGTCTATAGTTTCCTGGGTCTGTTTTTTCCCCCTTTTTTGAAGATGGGAACCACATCAGCTCTTTTCCAGTCTTCTGGTAGTTCCCTGGTGTTCCAGGATTTTTGAAAGATATGGTACAGTGGTTCTGAGATAACCTCTGCCAGGTCCTTTAAAACTCTGGGATGTAATCCATCAGGCCCCGGTAATTTGTTTTCATCAAGATCAGACAGGTGTTCTCTTACTATTTTTTTTTTTTTTTTGCTTATTTTAACTTTTATTTCTGGTCTGTCTTTTACAGTTATGTTTTTGGTGGGTTGGGCTATAGTTTCTTTTTGCATGAAGATGGATGCAAAGAATGAGTTAAGCAGTTCTGCTTTCTCTCTGTTGCCTGTTACTTTCTTGTCGTCTTCTATCTTTAGTGGACCGACTGTTTCCTTAATTTTTTTTTCTTGTTATTTTTAAGTTTTTAAGTTTTATTATCTTTGACTTTTGTTGCAAATCTTTGTTTGTTCTGAGCCTTTGCTATCCTGATTTCATCTTTGCAGATTCTGGCTATCTGCTGATATTCTGCCTTAGTTGTATGTCCTTCTTTCCATTTTTTTGGAAAAAAAATGTACTTGTCCTTTTTTTCTTTCAATTTGCCAGAGAGATCTTTGTGCAGCCATGCTGGTTTCTTCTTGGATTTCTTGTTTTTCTTTCTCAGTGGTATTGTGCTGGTCTGGGCTTCTATGATCATACTTTTTAGAGTTTCCCAAGATTCTTGAGTTGTTTTCCCCTTTAGGATTTTCATCCATGGAATCTTTCCAAAGTTCTACATTCATCAACATCTCCACCATTATATAATACATGATCTGAAGCTTGAATTTAGACATCCATGAGCTATACAACTAGTACAGCTTAAAATATACCTCTTTGTGGCCCTGTCATAATTTGATATCCCAACAAGGATGCCTCTGTGACTTCTGATTATACAGCTGAGATAAATGTGCTAACTAGGCCTAGAGAATCTGTCTCTGATTCCACCTGAAATGGAAATTGGAGAGTTGATGAAATCATGATTTGATCTGAGTTTGTGATTCAAGATTCAAAGACAACTCTGTGCATCTCAAGCTACTTTGGGATTCAATTTGAAAAATAGATTTCTTCACAAGCTATAACGGGGATTTTCAAAATGCCTGAAGCTTCTTCAGTTTTTGACACAAAGGGGATGAAGATAGCAAGAATGATTGACCTTTAAGAGATTATGACTGCGAAGTTGGAAACTTTCAAGGCTTTTTGTTATGTATGTACCATAGTTAATAAAGTATGAGCTTGAGGTTAAGTGCAGGGTTCTGGCCCTGCACTTCTGATTGGCTGTTAGGCGGCCAGATCGGATTGGCTAGTTCTTAGGAATCCAATTGGCCCTTAACAGAGGATTATTATTGGTTTAAAGTACTTGCGTTCATAGCTCGCTATTGGACAATTCTCACAAAGGTTGCCTATATAAGGCAGGGTTCACTGTTGTTGTTTTGAGAAGTCACTATGCTAATAAAGAGCTGAAAGTCACTATTCAGAGGCTGTCTCCATTTACTCTGACCCATGTCCAAGTGCTTAACACTGGCGACGAGGGTGGGATTTGGAGACGTCTGAACCTAAGAAGTCAGGAAGCAAGACCGAGCACGTGGAAGACGACGCCAACAACGGAACCATGTCCAGCAGCATCGTACCACCCGCTCCGTTCGATCCAAACCAAGAGGATTGGGAATCCTACATGGATCGCTTCCAAATGTTTCTTGAGATGAATAATTTGAAGGATGCCACACCAGCAAAAAAGCGGGCACTGTTCCTGACGCACTGCGGTCCGGCTGTTTTAAAATGGCAAAAGCACTCGCCAAACCTCGAGAAGTGAAAGCCATGAGCTGGGACGACCTCGAACCCATCCTGAAAGATCATTACGCGCCAACCGTGCCTACACTCGAGAGACGCCACGAGTTTTATCAAAGGAACCAGCGAAAAGGAGAGAGCGTGGCCGATTTCGTGGCAGACATCCGAAATTTAGGAGGCCTCTGCGGGTTCGCCAATTTAGAAGAAGCACTAAGAGACCTAGTAATTCTGGGATTAGATGCACTAGGCGTGCAAAGCAAGCTGATGGCGAAAGGCAACATCAGCCTTGCTGATGCCATCGCTGAAGCCACGGCTGCGGAGGCGACCAAAAAGTCAGCTGCACAACTACGGCGAAGCCGCACTCTGGCAACACAACCGATCAGCGAAATCTTACCCAACTCAGAAGGGCAGCTTGCGACAACACACCACAAGGATCTCTCTTCATCGTCAGACAGCGACGAAGAAGGGGTCCATCAACTGCGGTCCGACCAGGACCCTCGCCCGAAGCCCTTACGTCCTTGCGCTGGCTGTGGAGCAAACCATGCCAGGGCCGAATGCAAATTCCGCGACGCACTCTGCCATGAGTGCGGGAAAAGAAGCCACATCAGCCGGGTCTGCCGCAGCTTACCAGGACCCAGCCAGGCCTCAAAAGGGGCCAACTATCGCCAATCGACAGGAAACCGTCCTGTAAGGCGAGAGCCAGTAAACCACTCCTACAGAAATCGAGCTTTGCAAAAAGAAGAGGCTCACCATGCTATCACTATAGGCTGTGCCCCAGTCATGGACACTAAGAAAATTCGAGTCACGGTAGCCATCGAGAACCAGCCTACAATCCAACTCCAAGACCTCCAATTTCAACGCCTCATCCTCAAGGACTACCAAGGAAATCGAATCCCTGTGGTTGGGTCCTGCCGAGTCCGAATCTCCTTCAAGAAGCATACAGCGTACTTACCTCTAACGGTCATCGATAGAGATAGGCCTAGCCTACTAGGCCTCCAATTCGCGCCACTAGGCATCAAGGTGGCCGGCGTGAACCGAGTCAGTGGTTGTGAGTGGGAGGAAGACCTTGTTTCTGAGTTCAGCGACGTCTTCGCGGACCGTTTAGGCGAGTATAAGGGGACCCCACTCTCATTTAGTTTAGATCCAAAAGTAGCCCCAATTCGCTTGAAGCCCCGTCGAGTTCCATTCGCTCTTAAAGCTAAGATCGACGAACAACTCGATAAGTTAATTGCTCAAGGGGTGTTGAAGCCCATCGATCACTCTCCATGGGAAACCCCTATTGTAACGCCCATTAAGCCAGATGGGTCAATCCGAATTTGTGGGGACTACCGGGCCACTTTAAACCACGCCCTACAGCAGAATGCGTATCTAGTTCCGGTGGTGCAGTACCTCCTCCACTCCTTGGGGGGCGGAAAGGTTTTCGCTAAATTAGATTTAGCTCAAGCTTATCAACAACTACCAGTGGATGAAAAGACGGCTCAGGCCCAAACAATTGTAACGCACAGAGGTGCTTTTAAATGTACTCGATTGCAATTTGGGGTTCGTGTAGCCCCGGGAATATTCCAAAGCCTCATGGAAAGGTTGTTACAGGGAATCAAGGGCGTGGTTCCGTATTTCGATGACGTATTAATTGCAGCCCCCACCAAAAAAATCTTGCAGGATCATTTGAAATGTGTTCTTAAAAAATTCCAAGAGGCAGGACTTAAGGTGAAAAAAAACAAATGTCACTTATATACTGACAGTGTTGAGTTTCTAGGGTTTAGGATTGATAGCCAGGGCATCCATCCTACCGAAAGTAAATTAAAGGCGATAAAAATTGCCCCCAGGCCACGTAACAAGACCGATCTCCAGGCATTCTTAGGCCTCATTAATTTTTATAATGTATTTTTACTGCATAAGGCGACTGTTGCTGAACCGTTACACTGGTTATTAGATAAAAAAGCATTGTGGGTATGGGGTTACCGGGAAGAACAAGTGTTCCGGAATGTTAAAAAATTGCTCACATCTGACTCTGTACTTATGCAGTATAACGAGACTTTACCATTATTATAACCTGCGATGCCTCGCCGTTCGGGTTGGGCGCCATTTTGAGTCATGTACTGCCTAATGGGATCGAAGCCCCTGTTGCATACTTTTCGAAGACTCTTTCACATGCAGAGTGGAACTATGGACAAATTGATAAAGAAGCTCTCGCAATCGTTGCAGCTGTAAAGAAATTTCATGAATATGTGTATGGAAGGACATTCACCATTATAACTGACCACAAACCGTCGCTAGGGATAATAGCCGGGGACAAGCCAACCCCCTACATATTATCCCCTAGAATGACCCGATGGTCAGAATTCCTCGCTGCTTATAATTATCGCCTTCAATATCGGCCAGGGAAAGCCATCCCCCACGCCAACGCATTAAGCCGAGCACCGCTTCCAGAGACTCTCGACGATCCGGCACCAATGGCAACCACGTTGCAAATTGAAACACTCAACTCGCCACCTATGATCGCCCGAGACATCGCGAGAGAAACCAAACGAGACCACACCCTAGCTCGAGTCCTAGGCTGGGTAGATGGCCATTGGACCAAGTCCCAGATGACTTCGCGCCATTTAAAGCAAGACAGACTGAACTTTTTTCCCAAAAAGGCTGTGTCATCTGGGGCGATAGAGTCGTTGTCCCAGAACGACTCCGGAAGACGCTACTACAAACCCTGCACGAGGGCCACCCCGGCATCGTGTGGATGAAAGCACTCGCACGAAGCTACGCATGGTGGCCGGGCATGGACTGGCAAATTGAGCAGTGGGTCAAAGCGTGTACCCGTTACCAACAAGCCAGCAATGCCCCACCAAAAGCCATGCCTACTGAATGGGAAACGCCACATGGACCCTGGTCCAGAACCCACCTGGATTTCGCGGGGCCAACCAAAGGATATACCTTCCTGCTGACAGTCGACCCATATTCCAATTGGTTAGAAGTTCATCGAATGACGGCCACAACTTCTGAGGCAGTGATTAAGATCCTAAATAGACTCTTTGCAACCCACGGATTGCCTGACGTCCTGGTGTCCGATAACGGGCCACAGTTCATGGCATTGATGTTCGAGCAGTACCTCGCTGACCGCGGCATCCGCCATGCGCTCGCCTCGCCTGCGCACCCTGCGACCAATGGCCGAGCGGAACGCATGGTCCAATTTGTTAAAAAGACTTTGCAAAAAATGGACTATGACAATATCGATGACAAAGTCAACCAGATTCTCTTTTTGCAACACATAACTCCACATAGCGTCACCGGCAGAACTCCCGCAGAACTACTGATGGGACGAAGACTCCGTTCCCACTTCGACCGGTTGCACCCTGCTTACGAACTGGAAAAGTCAATAGGATCCAGTGGACGCTGTTGCACGTTCCAAGTAGGAGACCGCGTTTACGCACGGAACTTATCAGGCGACCCGTTATGGATAGAGGCAACGGTAGTACGAGTGACTGGCCCGAAATCCTATGTAGTGAAATGCTGTGACAATAGACTGTGGAAACGGCATATCGACCAATTACGATCACGACTCATAACGGCCAGTCAACAACTCCCCCATGACCAAACCGAGGGGGGGAGGTACAGAAGAAGAAAATGAAGATGACGTTCCAGGGAACCTGTTCGAAGAAAGCGACGAATCAAGTGAGACTCAAGAAATGGAGCAGGAAGGAGAATTGTTTGCACCACAAGAAATTGCACCTGAGCAAGAAGCAGAGACACTGCCAAACAACAATCTACCTCAACAGGATTGCAATCAACCAGTCAACGAAAATCCGAAAGAATTAAAAGACAACCATCCTACTTAAAGGATTATGTAACTACACCATAATTAAGAAGCCAGGGGGAAGGGGTGTTATGTGTGTACCATAGTTAATAAAGTATGAGCTTGAGGTAAAGTGCAGGGTTCTGGCCCTGCACTTCTGATTGGCTGTTAGGTGGCCAGATCGGATTGGCTAGTTCTTAGGAATCCGATTGGCCCTTAACAGAGGATTATTATTGGTTTAAAGTACTTGCGTTCATAGCTCGCTATTGGACAATTCTCACAAAGGTTGCCTATATAAGGCAGGGTTCACTGTTGTTGTTTTGAGAAGTCACTATGCTAATAAAGAGCTGAAAGTCACTATTCAGAGGCTGTCTCCATTTACTCCGACCCATGTCCAAGTACTTCACACTTTTAGCCATAATGATTTTTGAAATATCCTCCCTAGTCCCTTTTTCAGGACAAAGATACCAGGGAGGAAAAAGGCAGGACAAGAGCTTCCAGTTTTCCTCAAAGAACTAGAGAGAAATTGGTTGAACCCCTGCAGTTGTCCTCATGGGACTTTGCTTAGATAGTGAAGTGCTACCATGTTGTTTCTTCTGGATTCTTCAGCTAATTTTGACATCAGTTACTGCAAAAGTTTGGACAGTGATTTGTGAAGTCATATTGGGCTGGTGACAAAAGTACTTAAAACATTTTCAACCTATGTGCACACTTCAAACCCAAGAATATATTAAGACAAAAGCTTGTCCATCAGTAGTAGGATTCCAATAATTTAACAACTGGTTCTCTGCCCTAATGACTGGGTGGGTGTGGCTGGGTGGTCATGTGACTGGGTGGATATGGCCAACTTGATTGGTTTCACCCTTAGGAAATTTCACCTTAGTCCAACTCACAATAAAATAGCACTGATCCAATATTTAGAATAGAATAACAGAGTTGGAAAGGACCTTGGAGGTCTTCTAGTCCAACCCTCTGCTTAGGCAGGAAACCCTACACCACTTCAGACAAGTGGTTATCCGATCTCTTCTTAAAAACTTGCAATGCTGGAGCATTTACAACTTGTAGGGGCAAGTTTTTCCAGTGATTAATTGTTCTGTCAGGAAATTTGAGGGGCTTCTACAAAAATGAGGGAGTCAATCTATTTTCCAAAACACCAAAAAGCACAAGAAGAAACAATGGATGGAAACTAACCAAAGAAAGAAGCAACCTAGGACTAAGGAGAAATTTCCTGAGGGTGAGACCAATCAACCAATGGAATCGCTTGCTTTCAGAAGTTGTGGGTGCTCCATTACCAGAGGTTTTCAAAAAGAGTGAGGGAAATACACCCCAAAAGGACAATGCCAGGAACCACTAAAACAATTAGAAAACTTAAAACAGCCATTCCCCTTTAAAAAAAGTCAATCCCAAAGCAAATGCAGCAACTGAGAAGGAAACTAAGAGCAGCTGCTCAGGCTGATTGAAAGCCTGGGAATGCTGCCAAAAGCCATTAACCTTTTCAATTCTATTATTCTATGTTCTCTTTGTTCTAAATTGGGTGCCTCACAACAGAAGCAATACAGCTGGCTGGACCACACGTGCATTAAATTCATGGCCTGTATGATCAACCTGCATCATTGTCCCCTCCTGTATCTTTTCCCACAGGAAGAAACAAGAAGTAGCCAACATTGCAGCAGCTGTAAAAGGTCTTGGGGAACTCCAGGGAGTAGCACTGATCACAAAAGTGTATAATATACTTTATAATGAAAATGTTTGTAATCTTGTCCTTCTTCCTGAAGGGAAGAGGTTAATCTCATTCCCAGATGGGTGATTGATGGGTTTCCCTCAGGGGTAGACTTCAAAAAATTTAGCAATTGGTTCTCTGCCTGGTTCCTGGGTGTGTGTGGCCATGGTGGGCGTGGCCTAGTCGGCCCCATTTTTTGCCTTCCCTGGGCTCCAGAAAGTTTCCTTGAGCCCCCAGGAGAGCAAAAATGGCCTCCCCAGGCTGTGGAGGCATTCTGTAGGCCAGTAACAGGCCCATTTCCAGCCTTCCTTTTTTTTTTTTTTTTAATAAAAGTTTTATTGATTTTAACGACAAACAAAAACATATAAAACATAAAACATAACATAAAAAAACATCATTCTTCATAAATTTACAGTGTATCGGTTGGTTTAGCACTCCCTTTTGTGCATCCATTTCATAGTCATCGAAATAATTATATTACATAATAACTCAAATTATCAATCATCAGTTAAGTATCTTAATATCATTATTGAACAATCACTTGACTATAATTTTACTAATTCATACTTAAGCGAGATAACTATAATTGAGTTAAATTATTTTATAACAGATCATAGAATCATACCAAATCTATCTTAATAAAATATTCTAAAAAATTATCAAAACCAAGAAAAATTATATATTAGTTATTTCCTAAATTTCTAAATATTCTATTATTATATTGTATTATCTAAACATTGATAAAAGAGATCCCAAACTTCATAAAATTGTTTATCTTCTTGTTCTCTAATTTCAAATGTCAATCTACTCATTTCGGCACATTCCATTATTTTCTTAATAATTTCTTCCTCTCATGGTATTTTCTCACTCTTCCAATGTTTAGCAAATACAATCCTAGCTGCTGTTAATACATTTACAATCAAATACTTTAAGTTTTTTTATATATATCAGGTAAGATTCCCAATAAAAAAAATCTCTGGTTTCAAATCTATGTATTTCTTTGTCATTTTTTTCCAGCCATATGCGAATTCTAGTCCAGTATTTCCTGGCCTCCTCACAAGTCCACCACATATGGTAATATGAGCCAGGTATCTGATGACATTTCCAGCACTTTTCAGATTTATCCTTGAACATTCTTGCTATTCTTGCCGGGGGAAAGTGCCACCTGTAAAACATCTTATACAAATTTTCTTTATATGCTGTTGACATTGTCATTTTATAATTTTGTGACCACAATTTTTGCCATTTCTCTAAATCAATACCATATCCCAAATTCTTCCCCCAAGCAATCATTGTTTCTTTAACTTGTTCTTCCTCTAATTTAATTTCCAACAAATAACTATATAGTTTTTTAATCACTTTTTCATCAGTACCTGTCAAAATCCTATCGAAATCAGTCAATTTATCATAAAATCCTTCTATTTTAGAATCTTTAAGATATTGCATGTATTTGCGCATATGAAAATCAATTCATCTTTATACCTTGTTCTTCTAAATTTTGCATCATTTTAAGTTCACCGTTTTCATCCAATATTTCCCCCTATCTAACTGTTTGTTCCTTCTTATAGGTTATAAGATACGAAAAAGCTTCAATAGTTGATAACCAAACTGGAATTTTCAATTAACATTGTTTCTTAATTTTCTCCCAATTCAACCATAACGATTCCCGTATATAATGCCTTCTAAAATAACCCTGTGATTTAGTTCCCTTATACCATAAAAAAGCATGCCAAGCCAATAATAAATCATGACCTTCTAATGCCAACAATCTAGTCTTTCTTAACGTTATCCATTCTTTAATCCACATTAAGTTTGCAGCTTGATAATACAACTCCCAATTAGGAAGGCCAAATCCTCCTCTAATTCTAGCATCCTGTAAAAGTTTTAATTTTATTCTCGCTTTCTTGCCTTGCCATATATACTTCAATACAATTTTATTTAATTCTTCAAAGTAATCCTGACTTAACCTAATTGGTATTGTTTGGAACAAATATAAAATTCTGGGTAAAATATTCATCTTAATTATTGAAATTCTACCTATCAATGACAATTGTAGGTTTTCCCATTTTTTCAGGTCGGATGCTATCTGCTGTTTAAATTTAATATAGTTATTCTCTTTCAGTGTAGTACATCTTGACGTTACATATATCCCCAAATATTTAACTTTGTTCGTAACTTGAATTTTCAATAAATCTGCCAGCTCTTCTCTTTGGCTTAATAACATGTTCTTTGTCAGAATCTTTGTTTTTTCCTTCCAAAATAAAGACCAAGTCATTCGCAAAGGCTTGCAATTTAAATTCCTCCTTTTTGACTTTCATTCCTTTTATGTTTATATCCTCTCTAATATTTCTATTTAAGACTTCCAAGGTCAATACAAATAACAAAGGAGATAATGGGCATCCTTGTCTTGTACCTTTTTTAATGTTGATAGAGTCTGTGAATTCTCCATCTATCATTACTTTTGCCGTTTGCTTATAATATACGGCTTCTATTGCTTGGATAAATTTTCTAACAAAGCCCATCTGTTCCAATAGTAATAACATAAATCTCCAATTCACATTATCAAATGCCTTTTGGGCATCTAAGAATATCAAAGCCATTTGTTTTTCAGGGTGCGCCTCATAATATTCCAATGTGTCCAGGATTACCCTCATATTGTCTTTAATCTGTTTCTTTGGTAAAAATCCATTCTGATCAGAGTGAATAAAGTTATTTAGATATTTTTTAAGCCTTTCTGCCAAGATTGAAGCAAAGATTTTATAGTCTGCATTCAATAAGGAAATAGGTCTATAGTTCTTAATTTGTAATGGGTCCACCCCTTCTTTTGGAATAAGTGTAATATAAGCTTCTGACCATGTTTTAGGTATTTTCTTATTTATCATAACTTCATTCATGACTTCTAACAGTGGAATGCTCAACGATTCTTGTAATGTTTTATAAAATTCTGCTGGGAAACCATCTGGTCCTGGTGCTTTTCCATTGTTCTGTCTGTTGAGTGCTTCGGTTAATTCCATCATTGTTATAGCACTTTCTAACATTTTCCGAGTTTCATCAGGTATCTTGGGTAGGTTAGCATCTTGTAAATACTGTTTAATTTTTTCCTCATCAAGATCCTCCTGTTTACATAATTGTCCATAAAAAGCTCGAATGATTGCCTTTTTCTCCTTATTACCATAACAAATTTGACCATGATCATCTATTAACTGTGATGTTTTCCTTGATTCTTTCTCTTTTCTCAACTTATATGCTAACCATCTACCTGGCCTATTTGCATCTTCAAAATAGTTCTGTTTAGCACTTCTAATTTTTTGTGCCAGTTCTTCTTTCTCTGCTTGATCCATTTTATGTTTAATTATGTCCATTTTAAGTTTGATATCTTTTTTCTGTGGCGTCTTCTGTAATTCTTTTTCCAGTTTTTTATGGTCATCTTCTAGAGCTTTAATCATTTGCCTCTTCCTCATGTTCTTTTTCTTTGTATAGTCAATTATTAATCCTCTTGCATATGCCTTCATTGTATCCCAAACATTCTGTATTGAAGTATCTTCTTTTTTGTTTTCATTAAAGAAGAAGGCCAATTCTTTTTCCATCCATTGGGTAAAGTCTTTTTCCTTTAGAATAGTATTGTTTAATGTCCATCTAGATCTTCTTTTTTGTCCTTTCCATTTAATTGTCATTGGATTATGGTCTGCCCATGTACTTGTTTCAATATTTATTTCTTGAATATTAGATAATAATTCTGTTGATATCCAAATCATATCTATTCTGGACCACGATAAATGTCTGCTTGAATAAAAAGTATATTGTTGAATTTTAGCATTTCTTTCTCTCCATATATCTTTTAAATTTAATTATTCTGTCATTTTAAAAAAGGAGGGTTATTTCCTTTTCAATCAGGCTTTTCTACCTTTCCAGGTAAAATCCATGGAAAAACTGCATTGGAGGGTGAGGGTTAGCCTCAGGGTTATGGTAAGGGTAAGGTTCCCATGAAATCAGAGCAGAAAATGGATATCGCCGGTGAATTCACAGCGCAAGATAATGCTTAGGAGGGGTGTGACCTCTTCAGTCATGCTTATCTATCTTTCCAGGTAGTATACATGGAAGAATCGCATTCGAGCTTTAGTGTGAGGGTTTGGGTTTGGATTAGGATTTGCGTTAGGCTTGGGTTTAGGTCCCCATGAAGTCGAGGCAGAAAATGGGCATCCCCAATTAATTCAAAGAGCAAGATTATGCTTAGGAGGGGTATTTCCTTTTCAATCAGGGTTTTCTAACTTTCCAGGTAATATACATTCAAGGTTTAGTGTGAGGGTTCGGGTTTGGATTAGGGTTTGCGATAGGCTTGGGGTTAGGTCCCCATGAAGTCAAGGCGGAAAATGTGCATCCCCAATGAATTCACACAGCAAGATTATGCTTAGGAGGGGTATTTCCTTTTCAATCAGGGTTTTCTAACTTTCCAGGTAATATACATTCAAGGTTTAGTGTGAGGGTTCGGGTTTGGATTAGGGTTTGCGATAGGCTTGGGGTTAGGTCCCCATGAAGTCAAGGCGGAAAATGTGCATCCCCAATGAATTCACACAGCAAGATTATGCTTAGGAGGGGTATTTCCTTTTCAATCAGGCTTTTCTACCGTTGCAGGTAAAATCCTTGGAAGAACTGCATAGAAGGGTGAGGGTTAGCCTCAGGGTTAGGGTTAGGGCTAGGTCCCCATGAAGTCGAAGCGGAAAATGGATGTCACCAATGAATTCACAGTGCAAGATTATGCTTAGGATGGGTATTTCCTTTAAAATCTGGCTTTTCTATTTTGCAGATAAAATCCATGGAAAAACTGCATTGGAGGTCGAGGGTGAGCCTTACAGTTAGAGTTAGGGTTAGGGTTAGGTTCCCATGAAGTCGAAGCGGAAAATGGATGTCACCAATGAATTCACAGAGCAACATTATGCTTAGGATGGGTATTTCCTTTAAAATCTGGCTTTTCTATTTTGCAGATAAAATCCATGGAAAAACTGCATTGGAGGTCGAGGGTGAGCCTTTCGGTTAGGGTTAGGGTTAGGGTTAGGTCCCCATGAAGTTGAAGCGGAAAATGGATGTCGCTAATGAATTCACAGCGCAAAATTATGCTTAGGAGGGATATTTCCTTTTCAATCAGGCTTTTCAACTTTTGCAGATAAAATCCATGGAAAAACTGCATTGTAGGGTCATGATCAGCCTTAGGGTTATGGTTATGGTTAGGGTTAGGGTTAGGTCCCCATGAAGTCGAAGTGGAAAATGGATGTTGCCAATGAATTCACAATGCAACATTTTGCTTCGGAGGGGTGTGACCTTTTCAGTCAGGCTTTTCTATCTTTCCAGGTAATATACATGGAAGAATCCCATTCGAGGTTTAGTGTTAGGGTTTGGGTTTGGATTAGGGTTTGCGTTAGGTTTGCAGTTAGGTGACATGAAGTCGAGGTGGAAAATCTGCATCCCCAATGAATTGACAGGCAAAGATTATGCTTGGGAGGGGAATTTCCTTTTCAATCAGGTTTTTCTTCCTTTGCAGGTAAAATCCATGGAAAAACTGTATTGGAAGGTGAGGGTGGGCTTTAGGGTTAGGGTTAGGGTTACGTCCCCATGAAGTTGAGGTGGAAAATGGGCGTCGCCAATGAATTCACAGAGCAAGATTATGCTTAGGACGGGTATTTCCTTTTCAATCAGGCGTTTCCACCTTTCCAAGTAAAATCAATGGAAAAAACTGCATTGGAGGGTGAGGGTGAGCCTTAGGGTTAGGGTTAGGGTTAGGTCCCCATGAAGTCGAAGCATAAAATGGATGTCGCCAGTGAATTCACAGCGCAAGATTATGCTTAGGAGGGGTGTGACTTTTTAAGTCATGCTTGTCTACCTTTCCAGGTAAAATCCATGGAAAAACTGCATTTGGAGGGTGATGATCACACTTAGGGTTAGGGTTGGGTTAGCTCCACATGAGGTTGTTATGGACAATTGATTTTGCCAATGAATTCATAGCGCAATATTATGCTGAGGAGGGTTATATCCATTTCAATCAGGCGTTTCTTCCTTTCCAGTAAAAATAAATGGAAAATTTGCATTGGTAGGTTAGGGTTTTCATTAGGGTTAGGGTTAGGGTTCGGGTTAGGTTTAGGTCCCCATGACGTCGAAGCGGAAAATGGATGTCGCTAATGAATTCAGAGCGCAACATTATGTTTGGGAGGGGTGTGACCTCTTCAGTCTTGCTTTTCTATCTTTCCAGGTAATATACATGGAAGAATCGCATTCGAAGTTTAGTGTTTGGGTGCCGGTTTGGATTATGGTTAGGGTTAGGGTTAGGTCCCCATGAAATCAAGGCGGAAAATGGGCGTCGCCAATGAATTCACAGAGCAAGATTATGCTTAGGAGTAGTATTTCCTTTTCAATTAGGCTTTTCTACCTCGCCAGGTAAAATCCATGGAAAAGTGCATTGGAGGGTGATGGTCAACCTTAGGGTTACGGTTAAGGTTAGGGTTAGGGTTAGGGTTAGGTCCCCATGAAGTCGAAGTGGAAAATGGATGTCGCCAATGAATTCAGCGCATTATGCTTAGGAGGGGTGTGACCTTTTCAGTCATGCTTTTCTATCTTTCCAGGTAATATACATGGAAGAATCATATTCGAGGTTTAGTGTTAGAGTTTGGGTTTGGATTTGGATTAGGGTTAATGTTAGGGTAAGGGTTAGGTCCCCATGAAGTCGAGATGGAAAATGGGCCTCACCAATGAATTCACAGAGCAAGTATATGCTTATGAGAGGTATTTCCTTTTCAATCAGGCTTTTCTACCTTTCCAGATAAAATACATGGAATAAGTGCTTTGGAGGGTCATGATCAGCCTTAGGGTTAAGGTTAGGGTTAGGGTTAGGGTTCGGTCCCCATGACATCAAAGTGAAAAATGGATGTCGCCAATGAATTCAAAGCACAACATTATGCTTAGGAGGGGTATTTCCTTTTCAATTAGGCTTTTCTACCTTTCCAGGTAAAATCCATGGAAATACTGCATTGGAGGGTTAGGGTTAGCCTGAGGGTTAGGTCCCCATGAAGTCGAAGCGGAAAATGGATGTCGCCAATGAATTCACAACGCAACATTTTGCTTAGGAGGGCTTTGACCTTTTCAGTCAGGCTTTTCTATCTTTCCAGGTAATAAACATGGAAGAATCCTATTCGAGGTTTAGTGTTAGGGTTTCGGTTTGGATTAGGGTTTGCGTTAGGCTTGGGGTTAGGTCCCCTGAAGTGGAGGTGGAAAATCTGCATCCCCAATGAATTCACAGCGCAAGATTATGCTTAGGAGGGGTATTTCCTTTTCAATCAGGCTTTTCTTCCTTTGCAGGTAAAATGCATGGAAAAACTGTAATGGAAGGTGAGGCTTTAGGGTTAGGGTTAGGGTTAGGTCCCCATGAAGTTGAAGTGGAAAATGCATTTCGCCAATAAATTCATAGTGCAACATTATGCTTAGGAGGGTTATGTCCATTTCAGTCAGGCGTTTCTACCTTTCCATGGAAAATTTGCATTGGTAGGTTAGTGTTCGCATTAGGGTTAGGGTTAGGTCCCCATGAAGTTGAAGCAGAAAATGGATGTCACCAATGAATTCAACACATTATGCTTAGGAGGGATGTGACCTTTTCAGTCATGCTTTTCTATCTTTCCAGGTAATACACATGGAAGAATCGTACTCGAGGTTTAGTTTGAGGGTTCGGGTTTGGATTAGGGTTAGGGTTAGGTCCCCATGAAGTCGAGGCGGAAATGGGCATCGCCAATGAATTCACAGAGCAAGATTATGCTTAGGAAGAATATTACCTTTTCAATGAGGCTTTTCTACCTTTCCAGGTAAAATCCATGGAAAAATTGCATTGGAGGGTGATGGTCAACATCAGGGTTAGGGTTAGGTCCCCATGAAGTCGAAGTGAAAAATGGATGTCGCCAATGAATTCATAGTGCAACATTATTCTTTGGAGAGTTATGTCCATTATGTCAGTCAGCTGTTTCTACCTTTCCAGATAAAATAAATGGAAAATTTGCATTGGTAGTGTAGTGTTCGCATGAGGGTTAGGGTTAGGGTTAGGTCACCATGACGTTGAAGCGGAAAATTGATGTTGCCAATGAATTCAGGGCATTATGTTTAGGAGGGGTGTGACCTTTTCAGTCATGCTTTTCTATCTTTCCAGGTAATATACATGGAAAAATCATATTCGAGGTTTAGTGTTAGGTCCCCATGAATTTGAGGTGGAAAATGGGCATCGCCAATGAATTCATAGAGCAAGATTATGCTTAGGAGGGGTATTTCCTTTTCAATCAGGCTTTCCTACCTTTCCAGGTCAAATCCATGGAAAAACTGCATTGGAGGGTGAGGGTTAGCCTTCAGGTTAGGGTTAGGGTTAGGGTTAGGTCCCTATGAAATCAAAGCGGAAAATGGATATCGCCGATGAATTCACAGCGCAAGATTATGCTTAGGAGGGGTGTGATCTCTTCAGTCATGCTTTTTTATCTTTCCAGGTAATATACATGGAAGAATCGCATTCGAGGTTTAGTGTTAGGGTTCGGATTTGGATTAGAGTTAGGGTTAGTTTCAGGGTTAGGTTCCCATGAAGTCAAGGCAGAAAATGGATGTCCCCAATGAATTCACAGTGCAACATTATGCTTAGGAGGGGTATTTCCTTTTCAATCAGGCTTTCCTACCTTTCCAGGTATATTCCATGGAAAAACTGAATTGGAGGGTGAGGGTTAGCCTTAGGGTTTAGGGTTAGGTCCCCATGAAGTCAACGCAGAAAATGGATGTCCCCAATGAATTCACAATGCAACATTATGCTTAGGAAGGGTGTCACTTCTTCAATCAGGCTATTCTATATTTGCAGGTAAAATACATGGAAAAACTGCATTGGAGAGTGAGGGTTAGCCTTAGGGTTAGGGTTAGGTCCCCATGAAGTCGACGCAGAAAATGGATGTCCCCAATGAATTCACAGTGCAACATTATGCTTAGGAGGGGTATTTCCTTTTCAATCAGGCTTTCCTACCTTTCCAAGTAAAATCCATGGAAAAACTGCATTGGAGGGTTAGGGTTAGGGTTAGGGTTAGGGTTAGGTCCCCATGAAGTCAAAGCAGAAAATGGATGTCCCCAATGAATTCACAATGCAACATTATGCTTAGGAGGCGTATTTCCTTTTCAATCAGGCTTTTCCACCTTTGCAGGTAAAATCCATGGAAAAATTGCATTGAAGGGTGAGGGTTAGCCTGAGGGTTAGGGTTAGGTCCCCATGAAGTTGAAGTGGAAAATGGATTTCGCCAATGAATTAATAGCACAACATTATGCTTATGACCATTTCAGTCAGTTATTTCGACCTTTCCAGTTAAAATAAATGGAAAATTTGCATTGGTAGGTTAGGGTTCGGGTTTGGATTAGGGTTAGTGTTAGTGTAAGGGTTAGGGTTAGGTCCCCATGAAGTGAAAAATGGGCATCACCAATGAATTCACAGTGCAAGATTATGCTTAGGAGGGGTATTTCTTTTTCAATCAGGCTTTTCTACCTTTCCAGGTAAAATCCATGGAAAAACTGCATTGCAGGGTGAGGGTAAGCCTTAGGATTAGGGATAGGTCCCCATGAAGTAGAAGCGGAAAATGGATATCGCCGATGAATTCAATGCGCAAGATTACGCTGAGGAGGGGTGTGACCTCTTCAGTCATGCTTTTCTATCTTTCCAGGTAATATACATGGAAGGATTGCATTCAAGGTTTATTGTTAGGGTTCGGGTTTGGATTAGGGTTAGGGTTAGTTTTAGGGTTAGGTCCCCATGAAGTCGAAGTGAAAAATGCGCATCACCAATGAATTCACAGCGCAAGATTATGCTTAGGAGGGGTACTTCCTTTTCAGTAAGGCTTGTTTACCTTTCAAGGTAAAATCCATGGAAAAACTGCATTGAAGGGTGAGGGTTAGCCATAGGGTTAATGTTAGGGTTAGTTCCCCTGAAGTCGACGCAGAAAATGGATGTCCCAAATGAATTCACAGTGCAACATTCTACTTAGGAGGGGTATTTCCTTTTCAATCAGGCTTTTTTACCTTTCCAGGTAAAATCCATGGAAAAACTGCATTGGAGGGTGAGGGTTAGCCTTCATGTTAGGGTGAGGTTATGGTTAGGTCCCCATGAAATCAAAGCGGAAAATGGATATCATCGATGAATTCACAGCGCAAGGTTATGCTTAGGAAGGGTGTCACCTCTTCAATCAGGCTATTCTATATTTGCAGGTAAAATGCATGGAAAAACTGCATTGGAGAGTGAGGGTTAGCCTTAGGGTGAGGGTTAGGGTTAGGTCCCCATGAAGTCGACGCAGAAAATGGATGTCCCCAATGAATTCACAGTGCAACATTATGCTTAGGAGGGGTATTTCCTTTTCAATCAGGCTTTCCTACCTTTCCAAGTAAAATCCATGGAAAAACTGCATTGGAGGGTTAGGGTTACGGTTAGGGTTAGGGTTGGATTAGGTCCCCATGAAGTCAAAGCAGAAAATGGATATCGTCGATGAATTCACAGCACAAGATTATGCTTAGGAGGCGTATTTCCCTTTCAATCAGGCTTTTCTACATTTGCAGGTAAAATGCATGGAAAAACTGCATTGGAGTTTGAGGGTTAGCCTTAGGGTTAGGGTTAGGTCCCCATGAAGTCGAAGTGGAAAATGGATGTCGCCAATGAATTCAGCGCATTATGCTTAGGAGGGGTGTGACCTTTTCAGTCATGCTTTTCTATCTTTCCAGGTAATATACATGGAAGAATCATATTCGAGGTTTAGTGTTAGAGTTTGGGTTTGGATTTGGATTAGGGTTAATGTTAGGGTAAGGGTTAGGTCCCCATGAAGTCGAGATGGAAAATGGGCCTCACCAATGAATTCACAGAGCAAGTATATGCTTATGAGAGGTATTTCCTTTTCAATCAGGCTTTTCTACCTTTCCAGATAAAATACATGGAATAAGTGCTTTGGAGGGTCATGATCAGCCTTAGGGTTAAGGTTAGGGTTAGGGTTAGGGTTCGGTCCCCATGACATCAAAGTGAAAAATGGATGTCGCCAATGAATTCAAAGCACAACATTATGCTTAGGAGGGGTATTTCCTTTTCAATTAGGCTTTTCTACCTTTCCAGGTAAAATCCATGGAAATACTGCATTGGAGGGTTAGGGTTAGCCTGAGGGTTAGGTCCCCATGAAGTTGAAGCGGAAAATGGATGTCGCCAATGAATTCACAACGCAACATTTTGCTTAGGAGGGCTTTGACCTTTTCAGTCAGGCTTTTCTATCTTTCCAGGTAATAAACATGGAAGAATCCTATTCGAGGTTTAGTGTTAGGGTTTCGGTTTGGATTAGGGTTTGCGTTAGGCTTGGGGTTAGGTCCCCTGAAGTGGAGGTGGAAAATCTGCATCCCCAATGAATTCACAGCGCAAGATTATGCTTAGGAGGGGTATTTCCTTTTCAATCAGGCTTTTCTTCCTTTGCAGGTAAAATGCATGGAAAAACTGTAATGGAAGGTGAGGCTTTAGGGTTAGGGTTAGGGTTAGGTCCCCATGAAGTTGAAGTGGAAAATGCATTTCGCCAATAAATTCATAGTGCAACATTATGCTTAGGAGGGTTATGTCCATTTCAGTCAGGCGTTTCTACCTTTCCATGGAAAATTTGCATTGGTAGGTTAGTGTTCGCATTAGGGTTAGGGTTAGGTCCCCATGAAGTTGAAGCAGAAAATGGATGTCACCAATGAATTCAACACATTATGCTTAGGAGGGATGTGACCTTTTCAGTCATGCTTTTCTATCTTTCCAGGTAATACACATGGAAGAATCGTACTCGAGGTTTAGTTTGAGGGTTCGGGTTTGGATTAGGGTTAGGGTTAGGTCCCCATGAAGTCGAGGCGGAAATGGGCATCGCCAATGAATTCACAGAGCAAGATTATGCTTAGGAAGAATATTACCTTTTCAATGAGGCTTTTCTACCTTTCCAGGTAAAATCCATGGAAAAATTGCATTGGAGGGTGATGGTCAACATCAGGGTTAGGGTTAGGTCCCCATGAAGTCGAAGTGAAAAATGGATGTCGCCAATGAATTCATAGTGCAACATTATTCTTTGGAGAGTTATGTCCATTATGTCAGTCAGCTGTTTCTACCTTTCCAGATAAAATAAATGGAAAATTTGCATTGGTAGTGTAGTGTTCGCATGAGGGTTAGGGTTAGGGTTAGGTCACCATGACGTTGAAGCGGAAAATTGATGTTGCCAATGAATTCAGGGCATTATGTTTAGGAGGGGTGTGACCTTTTCAGTCATGCTTTTCTATCTTTCCAGGTAATATACATGGAAAAATCATATTCGAGGTTTAGTGTTAGGTCCCCATGAATTTGAGGTGGAAAATGGGCATCGCCAATGAATTCATAGAGCAAGATTATGCTTAGGAGGGGTATTTCCTTTTCAATCAGGCTTTCCTACCTTTCCAGGTCAAATCCATGGAAAAACTGCATTGGAGGGTGAGGGTTAGCCTTCAGGTTAGGGTTAGGGTTAGGGTTAGGTCCCTATGAAATCAAAGCGGAAAATGGATATCGCCGATGAATTCACAGCGCAAGATTATGCTTAGGAGGGGTGTGATCTCTTCAGTCATGCTTTTTTATCTTTCCAGGTAATATACATGGAAGAATCGCATTCGAGGTTTAGTGTTAGGGTTCGGATTTGGATTAGAGTTAGGGTTAGTTTCAGGGTTAGGTTCCCATGAAGTCAAGGCAGAAAATGGATGTCCCCAATGAATTCACAGTGCAACATTATGCTTAGGAGGGGTATTTCCTTTTCAATCAGGCTTTCCTACCTTTCCAGGTATATTCCATGGAAAAACTGAATTGGAGGGTGAGGGTTAGCCTTAGGGTTTAGGGTTAGGTCCCCATGAAGTCAACGCAGAAAATGGATGTCCCCAATGAATTCACAATGCAACATTATGCTTAGGAAGGGTGTCACTTCTTCAATCAGGCTATTCTATATTTGCAGGTAAAATACATGGAAAAACTGCATTGGAGAGTGAGGGTTAGCCTTAGGGTTAGGGTTAGGTCCCCATGAAGTCGACGCAGAAAATGGATGTCCCCAATGAATTCACAGTGCAACATTATGCTTAGGAGGGGTATTTCCTTTTCAATCAGGCTTTCCTACCTTTCCAAGTAAAATCCATGGAAAAACTGCATTGGAGGGTTAGGGTTAGGGTTAGGGTTAGGGTTAGGTCCCCATGAAGTCAAAGCAGAAAATGGATGTCCCCAATGAATTCACAATGCAACATTATGCTTAGGAGGCGTATTTCCTTTTCAATCAGGCTTTTCCACCTTTGCAGGTAAAATCCATGGAAAAATTGCATTGAAGGGTGAGGGTTAGCCTGAGGGTTAGGGTTAGGTCCCCATGAAGTTGAAGTGGAAAATGGATTTCGCCAATGAATTAATAGCACAACATTATGCTTATGACCATTTCAGTCAGTTATTTCGACCTTTCCAGTTAAAATAAATGGAAAATTTGCATTGGTAGGTTAGGGTTCGGGTTTGGATTAGGGTTAGCGTTAGTGTAAGGGTTAGGGTTAGGTCCCCATGAAGTGAAAAATGGGCATCACCAATGAATTCACAGTGCAAGATTATGCTTAGGAGGGGTATTTCTTTTTCAATCAGGCTTTTCTACCTTTCCAGGTAAAATCCATGGAAAAACTGCATTGCAGGGTGAGGGTAAGCCTTAGGATTAGGGATAGGTCCCCATGAAGTAGAAGCGGAAAATGGATATCGCCGATGAATTCAATGCGCAAGATTACGCTGAGGAGGGGTGTGACCTCTTCAGTCATGCTTTTCTATCTTTCCAGGTAATATACATGGAAGGATTGCATTCAAGGTTTATTGTTAGGGTTCGGGTTTGGATTAGGGTTAGGGTTAGTTTTAGGGTTAGGTCCCCATGAAGTCGAAGTGAAAAATGCGCATCACCAATGAATTCACAGCGCAAGATTATGCTTAGGAGGGGTACTTCCTTTTCAGTAAGGCTTGTTTACCTTTCAAGGTAAAATCCATGGAAAAACTGCATTGAAGGGTGAGGGTTAGCCATAGGGTTAATGTTAGGGTTAGTTCCCCTGAAGTCGACGCAGAAAATGGATGTCCCAAATGAATTCACAGTGCAACATTCTACTTAGGAGGGGTATTTCCTTTTCAATCAGGCTTTTTTACCTTTCCAGGTAAAATCCATGGAAAAACTGCATTGGAGGGTGAGGGTTAGCCTTCATGTTAGGGTGAGGTTATGGTTAGGTCCCCATGAAATCAAAGCGGAAAATGGATATCATCGATGAATTCACAGCGCAAGGTTATGCTTAGGAAGGGTGTCACCTCTTCAATCAGGCTATTCTATATTTGCAGGTAAAATGCATGGAAAAACTGCATTGGAGAGTGAGGGTTAGCCTTAGGGTTAGGGTTAGGGTTAGGTCCCCATGAAGTCGACGCAGAAAATGGATGTCCCCAATGAATTCACAGTGCAACATTATGCTTAGGAGGGGTATTTCCTTTTCAATCAGGCTTTCCTACCTTTCCAAGTAAAATCCATGGAAAAACTGCATTGGAGGGTTAGGGTTACGGTTAGGGTTAGGGTTGGATTAGGTCCCCATGAAGTCAAAGCAGAAAATGGATATCGTCGATGAATTCACAGCACAAGATTATGCTTAGGAGGCGTATTTCCCTTTCAATCAGGCTTTTCTACATTTGCAGGTAAAATGCATGGAAAAACTGCATTGGAGTTTGAGGGTTAGCCTTAGGGTTAGGATTAGGTCCCCATGAAGTCGACGCAGAAAATGGATGTCCCCAATGAAATCACAGTGCAAGATTATGCTTAGGATGGGTATGACCATTTCAGTCAGGCGTTTCGACCTTTCCAGTTAAAATAAATGGAAAATTTGCATTGGTAGGTTAGGGTTCGGGTTTGGATTAGGATTAGCGTTAGCGTTAGGGTTAGGGTTACGGTTAGGTCCCCATGAAGCAGAAAATGGGCATCACCAATGAATTCACAGTGCAAGATTATGCTTAGGAGGGATATTTCTTTTTCAATCAGGCTTTCCTACCTTTCCAGGTGAAAATTAATGGAAAAACTGCATTGGAGGATGAGGGATAGCCTTAGGGTTAGGGTTACAGTTAGGTCCCCATGAATTCGACGCAGAAAATGGATGTCCCCAATGAATTCACAGTGCAACATTATGCTTAGGAGGGGTATTTCCTTTTCAATCAGGCTTTCCTACCTTTCCAGGTAAAATCCATGGAAAAATTGCATTGGAGGGCGAGGGTTAGCCTTAGGGTTAGGGTGAGGGTTAGGGTTAGGTCCCCATGAAGTCGACGCAGAAAATGGATGTCCCCAATGAATTCACAGTGCAACATTATGCTTAGGAGGGGTATTTCCTTCTCAATCAGGCTTTCCTACCTTTCCAGGTAAAATCTATGGAAAAACTGCATTGGAGGGTGAGGGTTAGACTTAGGGTTAGGGTGAGGGTTAGGGTTAGGTCCCCATGAAGTCAACGCAGAAAATGGGTGTCCCCAATGAATTCACATTGCAACATTATGCTTAGGAGGCGTACTTCCTTTTCAATCAGGCTTTTCTACCTTTGCAGGTAAAATCCATGGAAAAACTGCCTTGGAGGGTGAGGGTTAGCCTTCAGGTTAGGGTTAGGTTACGGTTAGGTCCCCATGAAATCAAAGCGGAAAATGGATATCGTCGATGAATTCACAGCGCAAGATTATGCTTAGGAGGGCTGTGACCTCTTCAGTCATGCTTTTCTATCTTTCCAGGTAATATACATGGAAGAATCGCATTCGAGGTTTAGTGTTAGGGTTCGGGTTTGGATTAGGGTTAGGGTTAGTTTTAGGGTTAGGTTCCCATGAAGTCAAGGCAGAAAATGGGCATCGCCAATGAATTCACAGAGCAAGATTATGCTTAGGAGGCGTATATCCTTTTCAATCAGGCATTTCTACATTTGCAGGTAAAATGCATGGAAAAACTGCATTGGAGAGTGAGGGTTAGCCTTAGGGTTAGGGTTAGGTCTCCATGAACTCGACGCAGAAAATGGATGTCCCCAATGAATTCACAGTGCAACATTATGCTTAGGAGGCGTACTTCCTTTTCAATCAGGCTTTTCTACCTTTGCAGGTAAGATCCATGGAAAAATTGCATTGAAGGGTGAGGGTTAGCCTTAGGGTTAGGGTTAGGTCCCCATGAAGTTGAAGTGGAAAATGGATTTCGACAATGAATTAATAGCACAACATTATGCTTAGGATGGGTATGACAATTTCAGTCAGTTGTTTCGACCTTTCCAGTTAAAATAAATGGAAAATTTGCATTGGTACGTTAGGGTTCGGGTTTGGATTAGGATTAGCGTTAGCGATAGGGTTAGCGTTAGGGTTAGGTCCCCATGAAGTTGACGCAGAAAATGGATGTCCCCAATGAAATCACAGTGCAAGATTATGCTTAGGATGGGTATGACCATTTCAGTCAGGCGTTTCGACTTTTCCAGTTAAAATAAATGGAAAATTTGCATTGGTAGGTTAGGGTTCGGGTTTGGATTAGGGTTAGCGTTAGCGTTAGGGTTAGGGTTAGGTCCCCATGAAGCGGAAAATGGGCATCACCAATGAATTCACAGTGCAAGATTATGCTTAGGAGGGATATTTCTTTTTCAATCAGGCTTTCCTACCTTTCCAGGTGAAAATTAATGGAAAAACTGCATTGGAGGATGAGGGATAGCCTTAGGGTTAGGGTTACAGTTAGGTCCCCATGAAGTCGACGCAGAAAATGGATGTCCCCAATGAATTCACAGTGCAACATTATGCTTAGGAGGGGTATTTCCTTTTCAATCAGGCTTTCCTACCTTTTCAGGTAAAATCCATGGAAAAACTGCACTGGAGGGCGAGGGTTAGCCTTAGGGTTAGGGTGAGGGTTAGGGTTAGGTCCCCATGAAGTCGACGCAGAAAATGGATGTCCCCAATGAATTCACAGTGCAACATTATGCTTAGGAGGGGTATTTCCTTTTCAACCAGGCTTTCCTACCTTTCCAGGTAAAATCTATGGAAAAACTGCATTGGAGGGTGAGGGTTAGCCTTAGGATTAGGGTTAGGGTTAGGTCCCCATGAAGTCAACGCAGAAAATGGGTGTCCCCAATGAATTCACATTGCAACATTATGCTTAGGAGGCGTACTTCCTTTTCAATCAGGCTTTTCTACCTTTGCAGGTAAAATCCATGGAAAAACTGCCTTGGAGGGTGAGGGTTAGCCTTCAGGTTAGGGTTAGGTTATGGTTAGGTCCCCATGAAATCAAAGCGGAAAATGGATATCGTCGATGAATTCACAGCGCACGATTATGCTTAGGAGGGCTGTGACCTCTTCAGTCATGCTTTTCTATCTTTCCAGGTAATATACATGGAAGAATCGCATTCGAGGTTTAGTGTTAGGGTTCGGGTTTGGATTAGGGTTAGGGTTAGTTTTAGGGTTAGGTTCCCATGAAGTCAAGGCAGAAAATGGGCATCGCCAATGAATTCACAGAGCAAGATTATGCTTAGGAGGCGTATATCCTTTTCAATCAGGCATTTCTACATTTGCAGGTAAAATGCATGGAAAAACTGCATTGGAGAGTGAGGGTTAGCCTTAGGGTTAGGGTTAGGTCTCCATGAAGTCGACGCAGAAAATGGATGTCCCCAATGAATTCACAGTGCAACATTATGCTTAGGAGAAGTACTTCCTTTTCAATCAGGCTTTTCTACCTTTGCAGGTAAAATCCATGGGAAAACTGCATTGGAGTTTGAGGGTTAGCCTTAGGGTTAGGGTTAGGTCCCCATGAAGTCGACGCAGAAAATGGATGTCCCCAATGAAATCACAGTGCAACATTATGCTTAGGATGGGTATGACAATTTCAGTCAGTTGTTTCGACCTTTCCAGTTAAAATAAATGGAAAATTTGCATTGGTACGTTAGGGTTCGGGTTTGGACTAGGATTAGCGTTAGCGATAGGGTTAGCGTTAGGGTTAGGTCCCCATGAAGTCGACGCAGAAAATGGATGTCCCCAATGAAATCACAGTGCAGCATTATGCTTAGGATGGGTATGGCCATTTCAGTCAGTTGTTTCGACCTTTCCAGTTATAATAAATGGAAAATTTGCATTGGTAGGTGAGGGTTCGGGTTTGGATTAGGGTTAGCGTTAGCGTTAGCGTTAGGGTTAGGGTTAGGTCCCCATGAAGTGGAAAATGGGCCTCACCAATGAATTCACAGTGCAAGATTATGCTTAGGAGGGGTATTTCTTTTTCAATCAGGCTTTCCTACCTTTCCAGGTGAAAATTAATGGAAAAACTGCATTGGAGGATGAGGGATAGCCTTAGGATTAGGGTTACAGTTAGGTCCCCATGAATTCGACGCAGAAAATGGATGTCCCCAATGAATTCACAGTGCAACATTTTGCTTTGGAGGGGTATTTCCTTTTCAATCAGGCTTTCCTACCTTTCCAGGTAAAATCCATGGAAAAACTGAATTGGAGGGTTAGGGTTAGGGTTAGGGTTAGGTCCCCATGAAGTCAAAGGAGAAAATGGATGTCCCCAATGAATTCACAAAGCAACAATATGCTTAGGAGGCGTATTTCCTTTTCAATCAGGCTTTTCCACCTTTGCAGGTAAAATCCATGGAAATACTGCCTTGGAGGGTGAGGGTTAGCCTTCAGGTTAGGGTTAGGTTATGGTTAGGTCCCCATGAAATCAAAGCGGAAAATGGATATCGTCGATGAATTCACAGCACAAGATTATGCTTAGGAGGCGTATTTCCTTTTCAATCAGGCTTTTCTACATTTGCAGGTAAAATGCATGGAAAAACTGCATTGGAGAATTAGGATTAGACTTATGGTTAGGGTTAGGGTTAGGTCCCCATGAAGTCGACGCAGAAAATGGATGTCCCCAATGAATTCACAGTGCAACATTATGCTTAGGAGGGGTATTTCCTTTTCAATCAGGCTTTCCTACCTTTCCAGGTAAAATCCATGGAAAAACTGCATTGGAGTTTGAGGGTTAGCCTTAGGGTTAGGGTTAGGTCCCCATGAAGTCGACGCAGAAAATGGATGTCCCCAATGAATTCACAGTGCAACATTATGCTTAGGAGGGGTATTTCCTTTTCAATCAGGCTTTCCTACCTTTCCAGGTAAAATCCATGGAAAAACTGCATTGGAGTTTGAGGGTTAGCCTTAGGGTTAGGGCTAGGTCCCCATGAAGTCGACGCAGAAAATGGATGTCCCCAATGAATTCACAGTGCAATATTATGCTTAGGTGGGGTATTTCCTTTTCAATCAGGCTTTCCTACCTTTCCAGGTAAAATCCATGGAAAAACTGCATTGGAGGGTGAGGGTTAGCCTTAGGATTAGGTTTAGGTCTCCATGAAGTTGACGCAGAAATTGGATGTCCCCAATTAATTCACAGTGCAATATTATGCGAAGGTGGAGTATTTCCTTTTCATTCAGGCTTTCCTACCTTTGCAGGTAAAATCCATGGAAAAACTGCCTTGGAGAGTGAGGGTTAGCCTTCAGGTTAGGGTTAGGTTATGGTTAGGTCCCCATGAAATCAACGCGGAAAATGGATATCGTCGATGAATTCACAGCACAAGATTATGCTTAGGAGGCGTATTTCCTTTTCAATCAGGCTTTTCTACATTTGCAGGTAAAATGCATGGAAAAACTGCATTGGAGGGTGAGGATTAGTCTTAGGGTTAGGGTTAGGTCCCCATGAAGTCGACGCAGAAAATGGATGTCCCCAATGAATTCACAGTGCAACATTATGCTTAGGAGGGGTATTTCCTTTTCAATCAGGCTTTCCTAGCTTTCCAGGTAAAATCCATGGAAAAACTGCATTGGAGTTTGAGGGTTAGCCTTAGGGTTAGGGTTAGGTCCCCATGAAGTCGACGCAGAAAATGGATGTCCCCAATGAATTCACAGTGCAATATTATGCTTAGGAGGGGTATTTCCTTTTCAATCAGGCTTTTTTACCTTTCCAGGTAAAATCCATGGAAAAACTGCATTGGAGGGTGAGGGTTAGCCTTAGGATTAGGTTTAGGTCTCCATGAAGTTGACGCAGAAATTGGATGTCCCCAATTAATTCACAGTGCAATATTATGCGAAGGTGGAGTATTTCCTTTTCATTCAGGCTTTCCTACCTTTGCAGGTAAAATCCATGGAAAAACTGCCTTGGAGAGTGAGGGTTAGCCTTCAGGTTAGGGTTAGGTTATGGTTAGGTCCCCATGAAATCAACGCGGAAAATGGATATCGTCGATGAATTCACAGCACAAGATTATGCTTAGGAGGCGTATTTCCTTTTCAATCAGGCTTTTCTACATTTGCAGGTAAAATGCATGGAAAAACTGCATTGGAGGGTGAGGATTAGTCTTAGGGTTAGGGTTAGGTCCCCATGAAGTCGACGCAGAAAATGGATGTCCCCAATGAATTCACAGTGCAACATTATGCTTAGGAGGGGTATTTCCTTTTCAATCAGGCTTTCCTAGCTTTCCAGGTAAAATCCATGGAAAAACTGCATTGGAGTTTGAGGGTTAGCCTTAGGGTTAGGGTTAGGTCCCCATGAAGTCGACGCAGAAAATGGATGTCCCCAATGAATTCACAGTGCAATATTATGCTTAGGAGGGGTATGACCATTTCAGTCAGGCGTTTCGACCTTTCCAGTTAAAATAAATGGAAAATTTGCATTGGTAGGTTAGGGTTCGGTTTTGGATTAGGGTTAGCGTTAGCGTTAGGGTTAGGGTTAGGTCCCCATGAAACGGAAAATGGGCATCACCAATGAATTTACAGTGCAAGATTATGCTTAGGAGGGGTATTTCTTTTTCAATCAGTCTTTCCTACCTTTCCAGGTGAAAATTAATGGAAAAACTGCATTGGAGGATGAGGGATAGCCTTAGGGTTAGGGTTAGGGTTAGGTCCCCATGAAGTCGACCTAGAAAATGGATGTACCCAATGTATTCACAGTTGCAACATTATGCTTAGGAGGGGTATTTCCTTCTCAATCAGGCTTTCCTACCTTTCCAGGTAAAATCCATGGAAAAACTGCATTGGAGGGTGAGGGTTAGCCTTAGGGTTAGGGTTAGGGTTAGGTCCCCATGAAGTCGACGCAGAAAATGGATGTCCCCAATGAATTCACAGTTGCAACATTATGCTTAGGAGGGGTATTTCCTTTTCAATCAGGCTTTCCTGCCTTTCCAGGTAAAATCCATGGAAAAACTGCATTGGAGGGTGAGGGTTAGCCTTCAGGTTAGGGTTGGGTTACGGTTAGGTCCCCATGAAATCAAAGCGGAAAATGGATATCGTCGATGAATTCACAACGCAACATTATGCTTAGGAGGGCTGTGACCTCTTCAGTCATGCTTTCCTACCTTTCCAGGTAAAATCCATGGAAAAACTGCATTGGAGGGTGAGGGTTAGCCTTAGGGTTAGGGTTAGGGTTAGGTCCCCATGAAGTCAACGCAGAAAATGGATGTCCCCAATGAGTTCACAGTGCAACATTATGCTTAGGAGGCGTACTTCCTTTTCAATCAGGCTTTACTACCTTTGCAGGTAAAATCCATGGAAAAACTGCCTTGGAGGGTGAGGGTTAGCCTTCAGGTTAGGGTTGGGTTACGGTTAGGTCCCCATGAAATCAAAGCGGAAAATGGATATCGTCGATGAATTCACAACGCAACATTATGCTTAGGAGGGCTGTGACCTCTTCAGTCATGCTTTTCTATCTTTCCAGGTAATATACATGGAAGAATCGCATTCGAGGTTTAGTTTAAGGGTTCGGGTTTGGATTAGGGTTAGGGTTAGTTTTAGGGTTAGGTTCCCATGAAGTCAAGGCAGAAAATGGGCATCGCCATTGAATTCACAGAGCAAGATTATGCTTAGGAGGCGTATATGCTTTTCAATCAGGCTTTTCTACCTTTCCAGGTAAAATCCATGGAAAAACTGCATTGGAGAGTGAGGGTTAGCCTTAGGGTTAGGGTTAGGGTTAGGTCCCCATGAAGTCGACGCAGAAAATGGATGTCCCCAATGAATTCACAGTTGCAACATTATGCTTAGGAGGGGTATTTCCTTTTCAATCAGGCTTTCCTGCCTTTCCAGGTAAAATCCATGGAAAAACTGCATTGGAGGGTGAGGGTTAGCCTTCAGGTTAGGGTTGGGTTACGGTTAGGTCCCCATGAAATCAAAGCGGAAAATGGATATCGTCGATGAATTCACAACGCAACATTATGCTTAGGAGGGCTGTGACCTCTTCAGTCATGCTTTCCTACCTTTCCAGGTAAAATCCATGGAAAAACTGCATTGGACGGTGAGGGTTAGCCTTAGGGTTAGGGTTAGGGTTAGGTCCCCATGAAGTCAACGCAGAAAATGGATGTCCCCAATGAGTTCACAGTGCAACATTATGCTTAGGAGGCGTACTTCCTTTTCAATCAGGCTTTACTACCTTTGCAGGTAAAATCCATGGAAAAACTGCCTTGGAGGGTGAGGGTTAGCCTTCAGGTTAGGGTTGGGTTACGGTTAGGTCCCCATGAAATCAAAGCGGAAAATGGATATCGTCGATGAATTCACAACGCAACATTATGCTTAGGAGGGCTGTGACCTCTTCAGTCATGCTTTTCTATCTTTCCAGGTAATATACATGGAAGAATCGCATTCGAGGTTTAGTTTAAGGGTTCGGGTTTGGATTAGGGTTAGGGTTAGTTTTAGGGTTAGGTTCCCATGAAGTCAAGGCAGAAAATGGGCATCGCCATTGAATTCACAGAGCAAGATTATGCTTAGGAGGCGTATATGCTTTTCAATCAGGCTTTTCTACCTTTCCAGGTAAAATCCATGGAAAAACTGCATTGGAGAGTGAGGGTTAGCCTTAGGGTTAGGATTAGGTCTCCATGAAGTCGACGCAGAAAATGGATGTCCCCAATGAATTCACAGTGCAACATTATGCTTAGGATGGGTATGACCATTTTAGTCAGGCGTTTCAACCTTTCCAGTTAAAATAAATGGAAAATTTGCATTGGTAGGTTAGGGTTCGGGTTTGGATTAGGGTTAGCGTTAGTGTAAGGGTTAGGGTTAGGTCCCCATGAAGCAGAAAATGGGCATCACCAATGAATTCACAGTGCAAGAATTTGCTTAGGAGGGGTATTTCTTTTTCAATCAGGCTTTCCTACCTTTCCAGGTGAAAATTAATGGAAAAACTGCGTTGGAGTATGAGGGATAGCCTTAGGGTTAGGGTTCCGGTTAGGTCTCCATGAAGTCGACGCAGAAAATGGATGTCCCAAATGAATTCACAGTGCAACATTATGCTTAGGAGGGGTATTTCCTTTTCAATCAGGCTTTCCTACCTTTCCAGGTAAAATCCATGGAAAAACTGCATTGGAGGGTGAGGGTTAGCCTTAGGGTTAGGGTTAGGGTTAGGTCCCCATGAAGTCGAGGCAGAAAATGGATGTCCCCAGTGAATTCACAGTTGCAACATTATGCTTTGGAGGGGTATTTCCTTTTCAATCAGGCTTTCCTACCTTTGCAGGTAAAATCCATGGAAGAACTGCATTGGAGGGTGAGGGTTAGCCTTAGGGTTAGGGTTAGGGTTAGGTCCCCATGAAGTCAACGCAGAAAATGGATTTCCCCAATGAATTCACAGTGCAACATTATGCTTAGGAGGCTTACTTCCTTTTCAATCAGGCTTTTCTACCTTTGCAGGTATAATCCATGGAAAAACTGCCTTGGAGGGTGAGGGTTAGCCTTCAGGTTAGGGTTAGGTTACGGTTAGGTCCCCATGAAATCAAAGCGTAAAGTGGATATCGTCGATGAATTCACAACGCAAGATTATGCTTAGGAGGGCTGTGACCTCTTCAGTCATGCTTTTCTATCTTTCCAGGTAATATACTTGGAAGAATTGCATTCGAGGTTTAGTGTTAGGGTTCGGGTTTGGATTAGGGTTAGGTTTAGTTTTAGGGTTAGTTTCCCATGAAGTCAAGGCAGAAAATGGGCATCGCCAATGAATTCACAGAGCAAGATTATACTTAGGAGGCGTGTATCCTTTTCAATCAGGCTTTTCTACATTTGCAGGTAAAATGCATGGAAAAACTGCATTGGAGAGTGAGGGTTCGCCTTAGGATTAGGGTTAGGTCTCCATGAAGTTGACGCAGAAAATGGATGTCCCCAATGAATTCACAGTGCAACATTATGCTTAGGAGGGGTATTTCCTTTTCAATCAGGCTTTCCTACCTTTCCAGGTAAAATCCATGGAAAAACTGCATTGGAGGGTGAGGGTTAGCCTTAGGATTAGGGTTAGGTCTCCATGAAGTTGACGCAGAAAATGGATGTCCCCAATGAATTCACAGTGCAACATTATGCTTAGGAGGGGTATTTCCTTTTCAATCAGGATTTTTTACCTTTCCAGGTAAAATCCATGGAAAAATTGCATTGAAGGGTAAGGGTTAGCCTTAGGGTGAGGGTTAGGTCCCCATGAAGTTGAAGTGGAAAATGGATTTCGCCAATGAATTAATAGCGCAACATTATGCTTAGGATGGGTAATGACCATTTCAGTCAGGCGTTTCGACCTTTCCAGTTAAAATAAATGGAAAATTTGCATTGGTATGTTAGGGTTCGGGTTTGGATTAGGGTTAGCGTAAGGGTTAGGGTTAGGTCCCCATGAAGTGGAAAATGGGCATCACCAATGAATTCACATTGCAAGATTATGCTTAGGAGGGGTATTTCTTTTTCAATCAGGCTTTTCTACCTTTCCAGGTAAAATCCATGGAAAAACTGCTTTGGAGGGTGAGGGTAAACCTTAGGATTAGGGATAGGTCCCCATGAAGTAGAAGCGGAAAATGGATGTCCCCATGAATTCACAGTGCAACATTATGCTTAAGAGGGGTATTTCCTTTTCAATCAGGCTTTCCTACCTTTCCAGGTAAAATCCATGGAAAAACTGCATTGGAGGGTGAGGGTTAGCCTTAGGATTAGGGTTAGGTCTCCATGAAGTTGACGCAGAAAATGGATGTCCCCATGAATTCACAGTGCAACATTATGCTTAAGAGGGGTATTTCATTTTCAATCAGGCTTTCCTACCTTTCCAGGTAAAATCCATGGAAAAACTGCATTGGAGGGTGAGGGTTAGCCTTAGGATTAGGGTTAGGACTCCATGTAGTTGACGCAGAAAATGGATGTCCCCAATGAATTCACAGTGCAATATTATGCTTAGGTGGGGTATTTCCTTTTCAATCAGGCTTTCCTACCTTTGCAGGTAAAATCCATGGAAAAACTGCCTTGGAGGGTGAGGGTTAGCCTTCAGGTTAGGGTTAGGTCCCCTTGAAGTTGAAGTGGAAAATGGATTTCGCCAATGAATTAATAGCACAACATTATGCTTAGGATGGGTATGACCATTTCAGTCAGTTGTTTCGACCTTTCCAGTTAAAATAAATGGAAAATTTGCATTGGTACGTTAGGGTTCGGGTTTGGATTAGGATTAGCGTTAGGGTTAGGGTTAGGTCCCCATGAAGTGGAAAATGGGCATCACCAATGAATTCACAGTGCAAGATTATGCTTAGGAGGGGTATTTCTTTTTCAATCAGGCTTTTCCACCTTTCCAGGTAAAATCCATGGAAAAACTGCATTGGAGGGTGAGGGTAAGCCTTAGGATTAGGGATAGGTCCCCATGAAGTAGAAGCGGAAAATGGATATCGCCGATGAATTCAATGCACAAGATTATGCTTAGGAGGGGTGTGACCTCTTCAGTCATGCTTTTCTATCTTTCAATGTAATATACATGGAAGGATTGCATTCAAGGTTTATTGTTAGGGTTCGGGTTTGGATTAGGGTTCGGGTTAGTTTTAGGGTTACGTCCCCATGAAGTCGAAGTGAAAAATGCGCATCACCAATGAATTCACAGCGCAAGATTATGCTTAGGAGGGGTACTCCCTTTTCAGTAATGCTTGTTTCCTTTCAAGGTAAAATCCATGGAAAAACTGCATTGAAGGGTGAGGGTTAGCCATAGGGTTAATGTTAGGGTTAGTTCCCCTGAAGTCGACGCAGAAAATGGATGTCCCAAATGAATTCACAGTGCAACATTCTACTTAGGAGGGGTATTTCCTTTTCAATCAGGCTTTTTTACCTTTCCAGGTAAAATCCATGGAAAAACTGCATTGGAGGGTGAGGGTTAGCCTTCAGGTTAGGGTTAGGTTACGGTTAGGTCGCCATGAAATCAAAGCGGAAAATGGATATCGTCGATGAATTCACAGCGCAAGGTTATGCTTAGGAAGGGTGTCACCTCTTCAATCAGGCTATTCTATATTTGCAGGTAAAATGCATGGAAAAACTGCATTGGAGAGTGAGGGTTAGCCTTAGGGTAAGGGTTAGGGTTAGGTCGTCATGAAGTCGACGCAGAAAATGGATGTCCCCAATGAATTCACAGTGCAACATTATGCTTAGGAGGGGTATTTCCTTTTCAATCAGGCTTTCCTACCTTTCCAAGTAAAATCCATGGAAAATCTGCTTTGGAGGGTTAGGGTTAGGGTTAGGGTTAGGTCCCCATGAAGTCAAAGCAGAAAATGGATGTCCCCAATGAATTCACAATGCAACATTATGCTTAGGAGGCGTATTTCCTTTTCAATCAGGCTTATCCACCTTTGCAGGTAAAATCCATGGAAAAATTGCATTGAAAGGTGAGGGTTAGCCTTAGGGTTAGGGTTAGGTCCCTATGAAGTTGAAGTGGAAAATGGATTTCGCCAATGAATTAATAGCACAACATTATGCTTAGGATGGGTATGACCAATTCAGTCAGTTGTTTCGACCTTTCCAGTTAAAATAAATGGAAAATTTGCATTGGTACGTTAGGGTTCGGGTTTGGATTAGGATTAGCATTAGCCTTAGGGTTAGGGTTAGGGTTAAGTCCCCATGAAGTCGACCCAGAAAATGGATGTCCCCAATGAATTCACAGTGCAACATTATGCTTAGGAGGGGTATTGCCTTTTCAATCAGGCTTTCCTATCTTTCCAGATAAAATCCATGGAAAAACTGCATTGGAGGGTGAGGATTAGCCTTAGGGTTAGGGTTAGGGTTAGGGTTAGGTCCCCATGAAGTCAACGCAGAAAATGGATGTCCCCAATGAATTCACAGTGCAACATTATGCTTAGGAGGCGTACTTCCTTTTCAATCAGGCTTTTCTACCTTTGCAGGTAAAATCCGTGGAAAAATTGCATTGAAGGGTAAGGGTTAGCTTTAGGGTTAGGGTTAGGTGCCCATGAAGTTGAAGTGGAAAATGGATTTCGCCAATGAATTAATAGCACAACATTATGCTTAGGATGGGTATGACCACTTCAGTCAGGCGTTTCGACCTTTCCATTTAAGATAAATGTAAATTTGCATTGATAGGTTAGGGTTCGGGTTTGGATTAGGGTTAGCGTTAGCGTTAGGGTTAGGGTTAGGTCCCCATGAAGCGGAAGATGGGCATCACTAATGAATTCACAGTGCAAGATTATGCTTAGGAGGGGTATTTCTTTTTCAATCAGGCTTTCCTACCTTTCCAGGTGAAAATTAATGGAAAAACTGCATTGGAGGATGAGGGTTAGCCTTAGGGTGAGGCTTTGGGTTAGGTCCCCATGAAGTCGATGTAGAAAATGGATGTCCCCAATGAATTCACAGTGCAACATTCTACTTAGGAGGGGTATTTCCTTTTCAATCAGGCTTTTTTACCTTTCCAGGTAAAATCCATGGAAAAACTGCATTGGAGGGTGAGGGTTAGCCTTCGGATTATGGTTAGGTCTCCATGAAGTTGACGCAGAAAATGGATGTCCCCAATGAATTCACAGAGCAAGATTATGCTTAGGAGGCGTATATCCTTTTCAATCAGGCTTTCCTACCTTTCCAGGTAAAATCCATGGAAAAACTGCATTGGAGGGTGAGGGTTAGCCTTAGGATTAGGGTTAGGTCTCCATGAAGTTGACGCAGAAAATGGATGTCCCCAATGAATTCACCGTGCAACATTATGCTTAAGAGGGGTATTTCATTTTCAATCAGGCTTTCCTACCTTTCCAGGTAAAATCCATGGAAAAACTGCATTGGAGGGTGAGGGTTAGCCTTAGGATTAGGGTTAGGACTCCGTGTAGTTGACGCAGAAAATGGATGTCCCCAATGAATTCACAGTGCAATATTATGCTTAGGTGGGGTATTTCCTTTTCAATCAGGCTTTCCTACCTTTGCAGGTAAAATCCATGGAAAAACTGCCTTGGAGGGTGAGGGTTAGCCTTAAGGTTAGGGTTAGGTCCCCTTGAAGTTGAAGTGGAAAATGGATTTCGCCAATGAATTAATAGCACAACATTATGCTTAGGATGTGTATGACCATTTCAGTCAGTTGTTTCGACCTTTCCAGTTAAAATAAATGGAAAATTTGCATTGGTACGTTAGGGTTCGGGTTTGGATTAGGATTAGCGTTAGGGTTAGGGTTAGGTCCCCATGAAGTGGAAAATGGGCATCACCAATGAATTCACAGTGCAAGATTATGCTTAGGAGGGGTATTTTTTTTCAATCAGGCTTTTCCACCTTTCCAGGTAAAATCCATGGAAAAACTGCATTGGAGGGGGAGGGTAAGCCTTAGGATTAGGGATAGGTCCCCATGAAGTAGAAGCGGAAAATGGATATCGCCGATGAATTCAATGCACAAGATTATGCTTAGGAGGGGTGTGACCTCTTCAGTCATGCTTTTCTATCTTTCCAGGTAATATACATGGAAGGATTGCATTCAAGGTTTATTGTTAGGGTTCGGGCTTGGATTAGGGTTAGGGTTTGTTTTAGGGTTAGGTCCCCATGAAGTCGAAGTGAAAAATGTGCATCACCAATGAATTCACAGTGCAAGATTATGCTTAGGAGGGGTACTCCCTTTTCATTAACGCTTGTTTACCTTTCAAGGTAAAATCCATGGAAAAACTGCATTGAAGGGTGAGGGTTAGCCATAGGGTTAATGTTAGGGTTAGTTCCCCTGAAGTCGACGCAGAAAATGGATGTCCCAAATGAATTCACAGTGCAACATTCTACTTAGGAGGGGTATTTCCTTTTCAATCAGGCTTTTTTACCTTTATAGGTAAAATCCATGGAAAAACTGCATTGGAGGGTGAGGGTTAGCCTTCAGGTTAGGGTTAGGTTACGGTTAGGTCGCCATGAAATCAAAGCGGAAAATGGATATCGTCGATGAATTCACAGCGCAAGGTTATGCTTAGAGAGGGTGTCACCTCTTCAATCAGGCTATTCTATATTTGCAGGTAAAATGCATGGAAAAACTGCATTGGAGAGTGAGGGTTAGCCTTAGGGTTAGGTTTAGGGTTAGGTCCTCATGAAGTCGACGCAGAAAATGTATGTCCCCAATGAATTCACAGTGCAACATTATGCTTAGGAGGGGTATTTCCTTTTCAATCAGGCTTTCCTACCTTTCCAAGTAAAATCCATGGAAAAACTGCATTGGAGGGTTGGGGTTAGGGTTAGGGTTAGGGTTAGGGTTAGGGTTAGGGTTAGGGTTAGGATTAGGTCCCCATGAAGTCAAAGCAGAAAATGGATGTCCCCAATGAATTCACAATGCAACATTATGCTTAGGAGGCGTATTTCCTTTTCAATCAGGCTTTTCCACCTTTGCAGGTAAAATCCATGGAAAAATTGCATTGAAGGGTAAGGGTTAGCCTTAGGGTTAGGGTTAGGTCCCCATGAAGTTGAAGTGGAAAATGGATTTCGCCAATGAATTAATAGCGCAACATTATGCTTAGGATGGGTAATGACCATTTCAGTCAGGCGTTTCGACCTTTCCAGTTAAAATAAATGGAAAATTTGCATTGGTACGTTAGGGTTCGGGTTGGGATTAGGATTAGCATTAGCGTTAGGGTTAGGGTTAGGGTTAAGTCCCCATGAAGTCGACGCAGAAAATGGATGTCCCCAATGAATTCACAGTGCAACATTATGCTTAGGAGGCGTACTTCCTTTTCAATCAGGCTTTTCTACCTTTGCAGGTAAAATCCATGGAAAAACTGCCTTGGAGGGTGAGGGTTAGCCTTCAGGTTAGGGTTTCGTTACGGTTAGGTCCCCATGAAATCAAAGCGGAAAATGGATATCGTCGATGAATTCACAGCACAAGATTATGCTTAGGAGGGGTATTTCCTTTTCAATCAGTCTTTCCTACCTTTCCAGGTAAAATCCATGGAAAAACTGCATTGGAGTTTGAGGGTTAACCTTTGGGTTACGGTTAGGTCCCCATGAAATCAACGTGGAAAATGGATATCGTCGATGAATTCACAGCATTATGCTTAGGAGGCGTATTTCCTTTTCAATCAAGCTTTTCTACATTTGCAGGTAAAATGCATGGAAAAACTGCATTGGAGGGTGAGGATTAGCCTTAGGGTTAGGGTTAGGGTTAGGTCCCCATGAAGTCGACGCAGAAAATGGATGTCCCCAATGAATTCACAGTGCAACATTATGCTTAGGAGGGGTATTTCCTTTTCAATCAGGCTTTCCTACCTTTCCAAGTAAAATCCATGGAAAAACTACATTGGAGGGTTAGGGTTAGGGTTAGGGTTAGGGTTAGGACCCCATGAAGTCAAAGCAGAAAATGGATGTCCCCAATGAATTCACAGTGCAATATTATGCTTAGGAGGCGTATTTCCTTTTCAATCAGGCTTTTCCACCTTTGCAGGTAAAATCCATGGAAAAATTGCATGGAAGGGTGAGGGTTAGCCTTAGGGTTAGTGTTAGGTCCCCATGAAGTTGAAGTGGAAAATGGATTTCGCCAATGAATTAATAGCACAACATTATGCTTAGGATGGGTATGACCATTTCAGGCAGTTGTTTTGACCTTTCCAGTTAAAATAAATGGGAAATTTGCATTGGTACGTTAGGGTTCGGGTTTGGATTAGGATTAGCGTTAGTGTTAGGGTTAGGGTTAGGGTTAGGTCCCCATGAAGTCGACGCAGAAAATGGATGTCCCCACTGAATTCACAGTGCAACATTATGCTTAGGAGGGGTATTTCCTTTTCAATCAGGCTTTCCTACCTTTCCAAGTAAAATCCATGGAAAAACTACATTGGAGGGTAAGGGTTAGGGTTAGGGTTAGGGTTAGGATTAGGTCCCCATGAAGTCGACGCAGAAAATGGATGTCCCCAATGAATTCACAGTGCAATATTATGCTTAGGTGGGGTATTTCCTTTTCAATCAGGCTTTCCTACCTTTCCAGGTAAAATCCATGGAAAAACTGCATTGGAGGGTGAGGGTTAGCCTTAGGATTAGGTTTAGGTCTCCATGAAGTTGACGCAGAAATTGGATGTCCCCAATGAATTCACAGTGCAATATTATGCGAAGGTGGAGTATTTCCTTTTCATTCAGGCTTTCCTACCTTTGCAGGTAAAATCCATGGAAAAACTGCCTTGGAGAGTGAGGGTTAGCCTTCAGGTTAGGGTTAGGTTATGGTTAGGACCCCATGAAATCAACGCGGAAAATGGATATCGTCGATGAATTCACAGCACAAGATTATGCTTAGGAGGCGTATTTCCTTTTCAATCAGGCTTTTCTACATTTGCAGGTAAAATGCATGGAAAAACTGCATTGGAGGGTGAGGATTAGCCTTAGGGTTAGGGTTAGGTCCCCATGAAGTCGACGCAGAAAATGGATGTCCCCAATGAATTCACAGTGCAACATTATGCTTAGGAGGGGTATTTCCTTTTCAATCAGGCTTTCCTACCTTTCCAGGTAAAATCCATGGAAAAACTGCATTGGAGTTTGAGGGTTAGCCTTAGGGTTAGGGTTAGGTCCCCATGAAGTCGACGCAGAAAATGGATGTCCCCAATGAATTCACAGTGCAACATTATGCTTAGGAGGGGTATTTCCTTTTCAATCAGGCTTTCCTACCTTTCCAGGTAAAATCCATGGAAAAACTGCATTGGAGTTTGAGGGTTAGCCTTAGGGTTAGGGCTAGGTCCCCATGAAGTCGACGCAGAAAATGGATGTCCCCAATGAATTCACAGTGCAATATTATGCTTAGGTGGGGTATTTCCTTTTCAATCAGGCTTTCCTACCTTTCCAGGTAAAATCCATGGAAAAACTGCATTGGAGGGTGAGGGTTAGCCTTAGGATTAGGTTTAGGTCTCCATGAAGTTGACGCAGAAATTGGATGTCCCCAATTAATTCACAGTGCAATATTATGCGAAGGTGGAGTATTTCCTTTTCATTCAGGCTTTCCTACCTTTGCAGGTAAAATCCATGGAAAAACTGCCTTGGAGAGTGAGGGTTAGCCTTCAGGTTAGGGTTAGGTTATGGTTAGGTCCCCATGAAATCAACGCGGAAAATGGATATCGTCGATGAATTCACAGCACAAGATTATGCTTAGGAGGCGTATTTCCTTTTCAATCAGGCTTTTCTACATTTGCAGGTAAAATGCATGGAAAAACTGCATTGGAGGGTGAGGATTAGTCTTAGGGTTAGGGTTAGGTCCCCATGAAGTCGACGCAGAAAATGGATGTCCCCAATGAATTCACAGTGAAACATTATGCTTAGGAGGGGTATTTCCTTTTCAATCAGGCTTTCCTAGCTTTCCAGGTAAAATCCATGGAAAAACTGCATTGGAGTTTGAGGGTTAGCCTTAGGGTTAGGGTTAGGTCCCCATGAAGTCGACGCAGAAAATGGATGTCCCCAATGAATTCACAGTGCAATATTATGCTTAGGAGGGGTATGACCATTTCAGTCAGGCGTTTCGACCTTTCCAGTTAAAATAAATGGAAAATTTGCATTGGTAGGTTAGGGTTCGGTTTTGGATTAGGGTTAGCGTTAGCGTTAGGGTTAGTGTTAGGTCCCCATGAAACGGAAAATGGGCATCACCAATGAATTTACAGTGCAAGATTATGCTTAGGAGGGGTATTTCTTTTTCAATCAGTCTTTCCTACCTTTCCAGGTGAAAATTAATGGAAAAACTGCATTGGAGGATGAGGGATAGCCTTAGGGTTAGGGTTAGGGTTAGGTCCCCATGAAGTCGACCTAGAAAATGGATGTACCCAATGTATTCACAGTTGCAACATTATGCTTAGGAGGGGTATTTCCTTTTCAATCATGCTTTCCTACCTTTCCAGGTAAAATCCATGGAAAAACTGCATTGGAGGGTGAGGGTTAGCCTTAGGGTTAGGGTTAGGGTTAGGTCCCCATGAAGTCGACGCAGAAAATGGATGTCCCCAATGAATTCACAGTTGCAACATTATGCTTAGGAGGGGTATTTCCTTTTCAATCAGGCTTTCCTGCCTTTCCAGGTAAAATCCATGGAAAAACTGCCTTGGAGGGTGAGGGTTAGCCTTCAGGTTAGGGTTGGGTTACGGTTAGGTCCCCATGAAATCAAAGCGGAAAATGGATATCGTCGATGAATTCACAACGCAACATTATGCTTAGGAGGGCTGTGACCTCTTCAGTCATGCTTTCCTACCTTTCCAGGTAAAATCCATGGAAAAACTGCATTGGAGGGTGAGGGTTAGCCTTAGGGTTAGGGTTAGGGTTAGGTCCCCATGAAGTCAACGCAGAAAATGGATGTCCCCAATGAGTTCACAGTGCAACATTATGCTTAGGAGGCGTACTTCCTTTTCAATCAGGCTTTACTACCTTTGCAGGTAAAATCCATGGAAAAACTGCCTTGGAGGGTGAGGGTTAGCCTTCAGGTTAGGGTTGGGTTAGGGTTAGGTCCCCATGAAATCAAAGCGGAAAATGGATATCGTCGATGAATTCACAACGCAACATTATGCTTAGGAGGGCTGTGACCTCTTCAGTCATGCTTTTCTATCTTTCCAGGTAATATACATGGAAGAATCGCATTCGAGGTTTAGTTTAAGGGTTCGGGTTTGGATTAGGGTTAGGGTTAGTTTTAGGGTTAGGTTCCCATGAAGTCAAGGCAGAAAATGGGCATCGCCATTGAATTCACAGAGCAAGATTATGCTTAGGAGGCGTATATGCTTTTCAATCAGGCTTTTCTACCTTTCCAGGTAAAATCCATGGAAAAACTGCATTGGAGAGTGAGGGTTAGCCTTAGGGTTAGGGTTAGGGTTAGGTCCCCATGAAGTCGACGCAGAAAATGGATGTCCCCAATGAATTCACAGTTGCAACATTATGCTTAGGAGGGGTATTTCCTTTTCAATCAGGCTTTCCTGCCTTTCCAGGTAAAATCCATGGAAAAACTGCATTGGAGGGTGAGGGTTAGCCTTCAGGTTAGGGTTGGGTTACGGTTAGGTCCCCATGAAATCAAAGCGGAAAATGGATATCGTCGATGAATTCACAACGCAACATTATGCTTAGGAGGGCTGTGACCTCTTCAGTCATGCTTTCCTACCTTTCCAGGTAAAATCCATGGAAAAACTGCATTGGAGGGTGAGGGTTAGCCTTAGGGTTAGGGTTAGGGTTAGGTCCCCATGAAGTCAACGCAGAAAATGGATGTCCCCAATGAGTTCACAGTGCAACATTATGCTTAGGAGGCGTACTTCCTTTTCAATCAGGCTTTACTACCTTTGCAGGTAAAATCCATGGAAAAACTGCCTTGGAGGGTGAAGGTTAGCCTTCAGGTTAGGGTTGGGTTACGGTTAGGTCCCCATGAAATCAAAGCGGAAAATGGATATCGTCGATGAATTCACAACGCAACATTATGCTTAGGAGGGCTGTGACCTCTTCAGTCATGCTTTTCTATCTTTCCAGGTAATATACATGGAAGAATCGCATTCGAGGTTTAGTTTAAGGGTTCGGGTTTGGATTAGGGTTAGGGTTAGTTTTAGGGTTAGGTTCCCATGAAGTCAAGGCAGAAAATGGGCATCGCCATTGAATTCACAGAGCAAGATTATGCTTAGGAGGCGTATATGCTTTTCAATCAGGCTTTTCTACCTTTCCAGGTAAAATCCATGGAAAAACTGCATTGGAGAGTGAGGGTTAGCCTTAGGGTTAGGATTAGGTCTCCATGAATCGACGCAGAAAATGGATGTCCCCAATGAATTCACAGTGCAACATTATGCTTAGGATGGGTATGACCATTTTAGTCAGGCGTTTCAACCTTTCCAGTTAAAATAAATGGAAAATTTGCATTGGTAGGTTAGGGTTCGGGTTTGGATTAGGGTTAGCGTTAGTGTAAGGGTTAGGGTTAGGTCCCCATGAAGCAGAAAATGGGCATCACCAATGAATTCACAGTGCAAGAATTTGCTTAGGAGGGGTATTTCTTTTTCAATCAGGCTTTCCTACCTCTCCAGGTGAAAATTAATGGAAAAACTGCATTGGAGTATGAGGGATAGCCTTAGGGTTAGGGTTACGGTTAGGTCTCCATGAAGTCGACGCAGAAAATGGATGTCCCAAATGAATTCACAGTGCAACATTATGCTTAGGAGGGGTATTTCCTTTTCAATCAGGCTTTCCTACCTTTCCAGGTAAAATCCATGGAAAAACTGCATTGGAGGGTGAGGGTTAGCCTTAGGGTTAGGGTTAGGGTTAGGTCCCCATGAAGTCGAGGCAGAAAATGGATGTCCCCAGTGAATTCACAGTTGCAACATTATGCTTTGGAGGGGTATTTCCTTTTCAATCAGGCTTTCCTTCCTTTGCAGGTAAAATCCATGGAAGAACTGCATTGGAGGGTGAGGGTTAGCCTTAGGGTTAGGGTTAGGGTTAGGTCCCCATGAAGTCAACGCAGAAAATGGATTTCCCCAATGAATTCACAGTGCAACATTATGCTTAGGAGGCTTACTTCCTTTTCAATCAGGCTTTTCTACCTTTGCAGGTATAATCCATGGAAAAACTGCCTTGGAGGGTGAGGGTTAGCCTTCAGGTTAGGGTTAGGTTACGGTTAGGTCCCCATGAAATCAAAGCGGAAAGTGGATATCGTCGATGAATTCACAACGCAAGATTATGCTTAGGAGGGCTGTGACCTCTTCAGTCATGCTTTTCTATCTTTCCAGGTAATATACTTGGAAGAATTGCATTCGAGGTTTAGTGTTAGGGTTCGGGTTTGGATTAGGGTTAGGTTTAGTTTTAGGGTTAGTTTCCCATGAAGTCAAGGCAGAAAATGGGCATCGCCAATGAATTCACAGAGCAAGATTATACTTAGGAGGCGTGTATCCTTTTCAATCAGGCTTTTCTACATTTGCAGGTAAAATGCATGGAAAAACTGCATTGGAGAGTGAGGGTTCGCCTTAGGATTAGGGTTAGGTCTCCATGAAGTTGACGCAGAAAATGGATGTCCCCAATGAATTCACAGTGCAACATTATGCTTAGGAGGGGTATTTCCTTTTCAATCAGGCTTTCCTACCTTTCCAGGTAAAATCCATGGAAAAACTGCATTGGAGGGTGAGGGTTAGCCTTAGGATTAGGGTTAGGTCTCCATGAAGTTGACGCAGAAAATGGATGTCCCCAATGAATTCACAGTGCAACATTATGCTTAGGAGGGGTATTTCCTTTTCAATCAGGCTTTTTTACCTTTCCAGGTAAAATCCATGGAAAAATTGCATTGAAGGGTAAGGGTTAGCCTTAGGGTGAGGGTTAGGTCCCCATGAAGTTGAAGTGGAAAATGGATTTCGCCAATGAATTAATAGCGCAACATTATGCTTAGGATGGGTAATGACCATTTCAGTCAGGCGTTTCGACCTTTCCAGTTAAAATAAATGGAAAATTTGCATTGGTACGTTAGGGTTCGGGTTTGGATTAGGATTAGCGTTAGGGTTAGGGTTAGGGTTAGGTCCCCATGAAGCGGAAGATGGGCATCACTAATGAATTCACAGTGCAAGATTATGCTTAGGAGGGGTATTTCTTTTTCAATCAGGCTTTCCTACCTTTCCAGGTGAAAATTAATGGAAAAACTGCATTGGAGGATGAGGGTTAGCCTTAGGGTTAGGCTTTGGGTTAGGTCCCCATGAAGTCGATGTAGAAAATGGATGTCCCCAATGAATTCACAGTGCAACATTCTACTTAGGAGGGGTATTTCCTTTTCAATCAGGCTTTTTTACCTTTCCAGGTAAAATCCATGGAAAAACTGCATTGGAGGGTGAGGGTTAGCCTTCGGATTATGGTTAGGTCTCCATGAAGTTGACGCAGAAAATGGATGTCCCCAATGAATTCACAGAGCAAGATTATGCTTAGGAGGCGTATATCCTTTTCAATCAGGCTTTCCTACCTTTCCAGGTAAAATCCATGGAAAAACTGCATTGGAGGGTGAGGGTTAGCCTTAGGATTAGGGTTAGGTCTCCATGAAGTTGACGCAGAAAATGGATGTCCCCAATGAATTCACAGTGCAACATTATGCTTAAGAGGGGTATTTCATTTTCAATCAGGCTTTCCTACCTTTCCAGGTAAAATCCATGGAAAAACTGCATTGGAGGGTGAGGGTTAGCCTTAGGATTAGGGTTAGGACTCCGTGTAGTTGACGCAGAAAATGGATGTCCCCAATGAATTCACAGTGCAATATTATGCTTAGGTGGGGTATTTCCTTTTCAATCAGGCTTTCCTACCTTTGCAGGTAAAATCCATGGAAAAACTGCCTTGGAGGGTGAGGGTTAGCCTTCAGGTTAGGGTTAGGTCCCCTTGAAGTTGAAGTGGAAAATGGATTTCGCCAATGAATTAATAGCACAACATTATGCTTAGGATGGGTATGACCATTTCAGTCAGTTGTTTCGACCTTTCCAGTTAAAATAAATGGAAAATTTGCATTGGTACGTTAGGGTTCGGGTTTGGATTAGGATTAGCGTTAGGGTTAGGGTTAGGTCCCCATGAAGTGGAAAATGGGCATCACCAATGAATTCACAGTGCAAGATTATGCTTAGGAGGGGTATTTCTTTTTCAATCAGGCTTTTCCACCTTTCCAGGTAAAATCCATGGAAAAACTGCATTGGAGGGGGAGGGTAAGCCTTAGGATTAGGGATAGGTCCCCATGAAGTAGAAGCGGAAAATGGATATCGCCGATGAATTCAATGCACAAGATTATGCTTAGGAGGGGTGTGACCTCTTCAGTCATGCTTTTCTATCTTTCCAGGTAATATACATGGAAGGATTGCATTCAAGGTTTATTGTTAGGGTTCGGGCTTGGATTAGGGTTAGGGTTTGTTTTAGGGTTAGGTCCCCATGAAGTCGAAGTGAAAAATGTGCATCACCAATGAATTCACAGTGCAAGATTATGCTTAGGAGGGGTACTCCCTTTTCATTAACGCTTGTTTACCTTTCAAGGTAAAATCCATGGAAAAACTGCATTGAAGGGTGAGGGTTAGCCATAGGGTTAATGTTAGGGTTAGTTCCCCTGAAGTCGACGCAGAAAATGGATGTCCCAAATGAATTCACAGTGCAACATTCTACTTAGGAGGGGTATTTCCTTTTCAATCAGGCTTTTTTACCTTTATAGGTAAAATCCATGGAAAAACTGCATTGGAGGGTGAGGGTTAGCCTTCAGGTTAGGGTTAGGTTACGGTTAGGTCGCCATGAAATCAAAGCGGAAAATGGATATCGTCGATGAATTCACAGCGCAAGGTTATGCTTAGAGAGGGTGTCACCTCTTCAATCAGGCTATTCTATATTTGCAGGTAAAATGCATGGAAAAACTGCATTGGAGAGTGAGGGTTAGCCTTAGGGTTAGGTTTAGGGTTAGGTCCTCATGAAGTCGACGCAGAAAATGTATGTCCCCAATGAATTCACAGTGCAACATTATGCTTAGGAGGGGTATTTCCTTTTCAATCAGGCTTTCCTACCTTTCCAAGTAAAATCCATGGAAAAACTGCATTGGAGGGTTGGGGTTAGGGTTAGGGTTAGGGTTAGGGTTAGGGTTAGGGTTAGGGTTAGGGTTAGGGTTAGGATTAGGTCCCCATGAAGTCAAAGCAGAAAATGGATGTCCCCAATGAATTCACAATGCAACATTATGCTTAGGAGGCGTATTTCCTTTTCAATCAGGCTTTTCCACCTTTGCAGGTAAAATCCATGGAAAAATTGCATTGAAGGGTGAGGGTTAGCCTTAGGGTTAGGGTTAGGTCCCCATGAAGTTGAAGTGGAAAATGGATTTTGCCGATGAATTAATAGCACAACATTATGCTTAGGATGGGTATGACCATTTCAGTCAGTTGTTTCGACCTTTCCAATTAAAATAAATGGAAAATTTGCATTGGTACGTTAGGGTTCGGGTTTGGATTAGGATTAGCGTTAGCGTTAGCGATAGGGTTAGGGTTAGGGTTAGGTCCCCATGAAGTCGACGCAGAAAATGGATGTCCCCAATGAATTCACAGTGCAATATTATGCTTAGGTGGGGAATTTCCTTTTCAATCAGGCTTTCCTACCTTTCCAGGTAAAATCCATGGAAAAACTGCATTGGAGTGTGAGAGTTAGCCTAAGGATTAGGTTTAGGTCTCCATGAAGTTGACGCAGAAAATGGATGTCCTCAATGAATTCACATTGCAATATTATGCTTAGGTGGGGTATTTCCTTTTCAATCAGGCTTTCCTACCATTGCAGTTAAAATCCATGGAAAAACTGCCTTGGAGGGTGAGGGTTAGCCTTCAGGTTAGGGTTAGGTTACGGTTAGTTCCCCATGAAGTCAAAGCGGAAAATGGATATCGTCGATGAATTCACAGCACAAGATTATGCTTAGGAGGCGTATTTCCTTTTCAATCAGGCTTTTCTACATTTGCAGGTAAAATGCATGGAAAAACTGCATTGGAGGGTGAGGATTAGCCTTAGGGTTAGGGTTAGGGTTAGGTCCCCATGAAGTCGACGCAGAAAATGGATGTCCCCAATGAATTCACAGTGCAACATTATGCTTAGGAGGGGTATATCCTTTTCAATCAGGCTTTCCTACTTTCCTACTTTTCCAGGTAAAATCCATGGAAAAACTGCATTGGAGTTTGAGGGTTAGCCTTAGGGTTAGGGTTAGGTCCCCATGAAGTCGACGCAGAAAATGGACATCCCCAATGAATTCACAGTGCAACATTATGCTTAGGAGGGGTATTTCTTTTTCAATCAGGCTTTCCTACCTTTCCAGGTGAAAATTAATGGAAAAACTGCATTGGAGGATGAGGGATAGCCTTAGGGTTAGGGTTAGGGTTCGGTCCCCAAAAAGTCGACGTAGAAAATGGATGTACCCAATGTATTCACAGTTGCAACATTATGCTTAGGAGGGGTATTTCCTTTTCAATCAGGCTTTCCTACCTTTCCAGGTAAAATCCATGGAAAAACTGCATTGGAGGGTGAGGGTTAGCCTTAGGGTTAGGGTTCGGGTTAGGTCCCCATGAAGTCGACGCAGAAAATGGATGTCCCCAATGAATTCACAGTTGCAACATTATGCTTAGGAGGGGTATTTCCTTTTCAATCAGGCTTTTCTACATTTGCAGGTAAAATGCATGGAAAAACTGCATTGGAGAGTGAGGGTTAGCCTTAGGGTTAGCGTTAGGTCTCCATGAAGTCGACGCAGAAAATGGATGTCCCCTATGAATTCACAGTGCCACATTATGCTTAGGATGGGTATGACCATTTCAGTCAGGCGTTTCAACCTTTCCAGTTAAAATAAATGGAAAATTTGCATTGGTAGGTTAGGGTTCGAGTTTGGATTAGGGTTAGCGTTAGCGTTAGGGTGAGGGTTAGGTCCCCATGAAGCGGAAAATGGGCATCACCAATGAATTCACAGTGCAAGATTATGCTTAGGAGGGGTATTTCTTTTTCAATCAGGCTTTTCTACCTTTCCAGGTAAAATCCATGGAAAAACTGCATTGGAGGCTGAGGGTAAGCCTTAGGATTAGGGATAGGTCCCCATGAAGTAGAAGCGGAAAATGGATATCGCCGATGAATTCAATGCTTATGCTTAGGAGGGGTGTGACCTCTTCAGTCATGCTTTTCTATCTTTCCAGGTAATTTACATGGAAGGATTGCATTCAAGGTTTATTGTTAGGGTTCGGGTTTGGATTAGGGTTAGGGTTAGTTTTAGGATTAGGTCCCCATGAAGTCGAAGTGAAAAATGCGCATCACCAATGAATTCACAGCGCAAGATTATGCTTAGGAGGGGTACCCCCTTTTCAGTAACGCTTGTTTACCTTTCAAGGTAAAATCCATGGAAAAACTGCATTGAAGGGTGAGGGTTAGCCTTAGGGTTAATGTTAGGGTTAGTTCCCCTGAAGTCGACGCCGAAAATGGATGTCCCAAATGAATTCACAGTGCAACATTCTACTTAGGAGGGGTATTTCCTTTTCAATCAGGCTTTTTTACCTTTCCAGGTAAAATCCATGGAAAAACTGCATTGGAGGGTGAGGGTTAGCCTTCAGATTAGGGTTAGGTTACGGTTAGGTTGCCATGAAATCAAAGCGGAAAATGGATATCGTCGATGAATTCACAGCGCAAGGTTATGCTTAGGAAGGGTGTCACCTCTTCAATCAGGCTATTCTATATTTGCAGATAAAATGCATGGAAAAACTGCATTGGAGAGTGAGGGTTAGCCTTAGGGTTAGGGTTAGGGTTAGGTCGTCATGAAGTCGACGCAGAAAATGGATGTCCCCAATGAATTCACAGTGCAACATTATGCTTAGGAGGGGTATTTCCTTTTCAATCACGCTTTCCTACCTTTGCAGGTAAAATCCATGGAAAAACTGCCTTGGAGGGTGAGGGTTAGCCTTCAGGTTAGGGTTAGGTTACGGTTAGGTCCCCATGAAATCAAAGCGGAATATTGATATCGTCGATGAATTCACAGCACAAGATTATGCTTAGGAGGCGTATTTCCTTTTCAATCAGGCTTTTCTACATTTGCAGGTAAAATGCATGGAAAAACTGCATTGGAGGGTGAGGATTAGCCTTAGGGTTAGGGTTAGGGTTAGTTCCCCATGAAGTCGACGCAGAAAATGGATGTCCACAATGAATTCACAGTTGCAACATTATGCTTAGGAGGGGTATTTCCTTTTCAATCAGGCTTTCCTACCTTTCCAGGTAAAATCCATGGAAAAACTGCATTGGAGGGTGAGGGTTAGTCTTAGGATTAGGGTTAGGTTACGGTTAGGTCCCCATGAAATCAAAGCGGAAAATGGATATCGTCGATGAATTCACAACGCAAGATTATGCTTAGGAGGGCTGTGACCTCTTCAGTCCTGCTTTTCTATCTTTCCAGGTAATATACATGGAAGAATCGCATTCGAGGTTTAGTGTTAGGGTTCGGATTTGGATTAGGGTTAGGGTCAGTTTTAGGGTTAGGTTCCCATGAAGTCAAGGCAGAAAATGGGCATCGCCAATGAATTCACAGAGCAAGATTATGCTTAGGAGGCGTATATCCTTTTCAATCAGGCTTTCCTACCTTTCCACGTTAAATCCATGGAAAAACTGCATTGGAGGGTGAGGGTTAGCCTTAGGATTAGGTTTAGGTCTCCATGAAGTTGACGCAAAAAATGGATGTCCCCAATGAATTAGCAGTGCAATATTATGCTTAGGTGGGGTATTTCCTTTTCAATCAGGCTTTCCTACCTTTGCAGGTAAAATCCATGGAAAAACTGCCTTGGAGGGTGAGGGTTAGCCTTCAGGTTAGGGTTAGGTTACGGTTAGGTCCCCATGAAATCAAAGCGGAAAATGGATATCTTCGATGAATTCACAGCACAAGATTATGCTTAGGAGGCGTATTTCCTTTTCAATCAGGCTTTTCTACATTTGCAGGTAAAATGCATGGAAAAACTGCATTGGAGGGTGAGGATTAGCCTTAGGGTTAGGGTTAGGGTTAGGTCCCCATGAAGTCGATGCAGAAAATGGATGTCCCCAATGAATTCACAGTGCAACATTATGCTTAGGAGGGGTATTTCCTTTTCAATCAGGCTTTCCTACCTTTCCAGGTAAAATCCATGGAAAAACTGCATTGGAGTTTGAGGGTTAGCCTTAGGATTAGGGTTAGGTCCCCATGAAGTCGACGCAGAAAATGGATGTCCCCAATGAATTCACAGTGCAACATTATGCTTAGGAGGGGTATTTCCTTTTCAATCAGGCTTTCCTACCTTTCCAGGTAAAATCCATGGAAAAACTGCATTGGAGGGTGAGGGTGAGGGTTAGCCTTAGGGTTAGGGTTAGGGTTAGGTCCCCATGAAGTCGACACAGAAAATGGATGTCCCCAATGAATTCAAAGTTGCAACATTATGCTTAGGAGGGGTATTTCCTTTTAAATCAAGCTTTCCTACCTTTCCAGGTAAAATCCATGGAAAAACTGCATTAGAGGGTGAGGGTTAGCCTTAGGATTAGGGTTAGGTTACGGTTCGGTCCCCATGAAATCAAAGCGGAAAATGGATATCGTCGATGAATTCACAGCGCAAGATTATGCTTAGGAGGGCTGTGACCTCTTCAGTCATGCTTTTCTATCTTTCCAGGTAATATATATGGAAGAATCGCATTCGAGGTTTAGTGTTAGGGTTCGGGTTTGGATTAGGGTTAGGGTTAGTTTTAGGGTTAGGTTCCCATGAAGTCAAGGCAGAAAATGGGCATCGCCAATGAATTCACAAAGCCAGATTATGCTTAGGAGGCGTATATCCTTTTCAATCAGGCTTTTCTACATTTGCAGGTAAAATGCATGGAAAAACTGCATTGGAGAGTGAGGGTTAGCCTTAGGGTTAGGGTTAGGTCTCCATGAAGTCGACGCAGAAAATGGATGTCCCCAATGAATTCACAATGCAACATTATGCTTAGGATGGGTATGACCATTTCAGTCAGGCGTTTCAACCTTTCCAGTTAAAATAAATGGAAAATTTGCATTGGTAGGTTAGGGTTCGGGTTTGGATTAGGGTTAGCGTTAGCGTTAGGGTTAGGGTTGGGTCCCCATGAAGCGGAAAATGGGCATCACCAATGAATTCACAGTGCAAGATTATGCTTAGGAGGGGTATTTCTTTTTCAATCAGGCTTTCCTACCTTTCCAGCTGAAAATTAATGGAAAAACTGCATTGGAGGGTGAGGGTTAGCCTTAGGGTTAGGGTTAGGGTTAGGTCCCCATGAAGTCGACACAGAAAATGGATGTCCCCAATGAATTCAAAGTTGCAACATTATGCTTAGGAGGGGTATTTCCTTTTAAATCAGGCTTTCCTACCTTTCCAGGTAAAATCCATGGAAAAACTGCATTAGAGGGTGAGGGTTAGCCTTAGGATTAGGGTTAGGTTACGGTTCGGTCCCCATGAAATCAAAGTCGAAAATGGATATCGTCGATGAATTCACAGCGCAAGATTATGCTTAGGAGGCCTGTGACCTCTTCAGTCATGCTTTTCTATCTTTCCAGGTAATATATATGGAAGAATCGCATTCGAGGTTTAGTGTTAGGGTTCGGGTTTGGATTAGGGTTAGGGTTAGTTTTAGGGTTAGGTTCCCATGAAGTCAAGGCAGAAAATGGGCATCGCCAATGAATTCACAAAGCAAGATTATGCTTAGGAGGTGTATATCCTTTTCAATCAGGCTTTTCTACATTTGCAGGTAAAATGCATGGAAAAACTGCATTGGAGGGTGAGGGTTAGCCTTCAGATTAGGGTTAGGTTACGGTTAGGTTGCCATGAAATCAAAGCGGAAAATGGATATCGTCGATGAATTCACAGCGCAAGGTTATGCTTAGGAAGGGTGTCACCTCTTCAATCAGGCTATTCTATATTTGCAGATAAAATGCATGGAAAAACTGCATTGGAGAGTGAGGGTTAGCCTTAGGGTTAGGGTTAGGGTTAGGTCGTCATGAAGTCGACGCAGAAAATGGATGTCCCCAATGAATTCACAGTGCAACATTATGCTTAGGAGGGGTATTTCCTTTTCAATCACGCTTTCCTACCTTTGCAGGTAAAATCCATGGAAAAACTGCCTTGGAGGGTGAGGGTTAGCCTTCAGGTTAGGGTTAGGTTACGGTTAGATCCCCATGAAATCAAAGCGGAAAATTGATATCGTCGATGAATTCACAGCACAAGATTATGCTTAGGAGGCGTATTTCCTTTTCAATCAGGCTTTTCTACATTTGCAGGTAAAATGCATGGAAAAACTGCATTGGAGGGTGAGGATTAGCCTTAGGGTTAGGGTTAGGGTTAGGTCCCCATGAAGTCGACGCAGAAAATGGATGTCCACAATGAATTCACAGTTGCAACATTATGCTTAGGAGGGGTATTTCCTTTTCAATCAGGCTTTCCTACCTTTCCAGGTAAAATCCAAGGAAAAACTGCATTGGAGGGTGAGGGTTAGCCTTAGGATTAGGGTTAGGTTACGGTTAGGTCCCCATGAAATCAAAGCGGAAAATGGATATCGTCGATGAATTCACAACGCAAGATTATGCTTAGGAGGGCTGTGACCTCTTCAGTCCTGCTTTTCTATCTTTCCAGGTAATATATATGGAAGAATCGCATTCGAGGTTTAGTGTTAGGGTTCGGATTTGGATTAGGGTTAGGGTTAGTTTTAGGGTTAGGTTCCCATGAAGTCAAGGCAGAAAATGGGCATCGCCAATGAATTCACAGAGCAAGATTATGCTTAGGAGGCGTATATCCTTTTCAATCAGGCTTTTCTACATTTGCAGGTAAAATGCATGGAAAAACTGCATTGGAGAGTGAGGGTTAGCCTTAGGGTTAGGGTTAGGTCTCCATGAAGTCGACGCAGAAAATGGATGTCCCCAATGAATTCACAGTGCAACATTATGCTTAGGTGGGGTATTTCCTTTTCAATCAGGCTTTTCCACCTTTGCAGGTAAAATCCATGGAAAAACTGCCTTGGAGGGTGAGGGATAGCCTTCAGGTTAGGGTTAGGTTAGGGTTAGGTCCCCATGAAATCAAAGAGGAAAATGGATATCGTCGATGAATTCACAGTGCAAGATTATGCTTAGGAGGCATATTTCCTTTTCAATCAGGCTTTTCTATAATTGCAGGTAAAATGCATGGAAAAACTGCATTGGAGATAGAGGATTAGCCTTAGGGTTAGGGTTAGGGTTAGGTCCCCATGAAGTCGACGCAGAAAATGGATGTCCCCAATGAATTCACAGTGCAACATTATGCTTAAGTGGGGTATTTCCTTTTCAATCAGGCTTTTCCACCTTTGCAGGTAAAATCCATGGAAAAATTGCATTGAAGGGTGAGGGTTAGCCTTAGGGTTAGGGTTAGGTCCCCATGAAGTTGAAGTGGAAAATGGATTTCGCCAATGAATTAATAGCACAACATTATGTTTAGGATGGTTATGAGCATTTCAGTCAGTTGTTTCGACCTTTCCAGTTAAAATAAATGGAAAATTTGCATTGGTACGTTAGGGTTCGGGTTTGGATTAGGATTAGCATTAGCGTTAGGGTTAGGGTTAGGGTTACGGTTAGGTCCCCATGAAGTCGACGCAGAAAATGGATGTCCCCAATGAATTCACAGTGCAATATTATGCTTAGGTGTGGTATTTCCTTTTCAATCAGGCTTTCCTACCTTTCCACGTAAAATCCATGGAAAAACTGCATTGGAGGGTGAGGGTTAGCCTTAGGATTAGGTTTAGGTCTCCATGAAGTTGACGCAGAAAATGGATGTCCCCAATGAATTAGCAGTGCAATATTATGCTTAGGTGGGGTATTTCCTTTTCAATCAGGCTTTCCTACCTTTGCAGGTAAAATCCATGGAAAAACTGCCTTGGAGGGTGAGGGTTAGCCTTCAGGTTAGGGTTAGGTTACGGTTAGGTCCCCATGAAATCAAAGCAGAAAATGGATATCTTCGATGAATTCACAGCACAAGATTATGCTTAGGAGGCGTATTTCCTTTTCAATCAGGCTTTTCTACCTTTGCAGGTAAAATGCATGGAAAAACTGCATTGGAGGGTGAGGATTAGCCTTAGGGTTAGGGTTAGGGTTAGGTCCCCATGAAGTCGATGCAGAAAATGGATGTCCCCAATGAATTCACAGTGCAACATTATGCTTAGGAGGGGTATTTCCTTTTCAATCAGGCTTTCCTACCTTTCCAGGTAAAATCCATGGAAAAACTGCATTGGAGTTTGAGGGTTAGCCTTAGGATTAGGGTTAGGTCCCCATGAAGTCGACGCAGAAAATGGATGTCCCCAATGAATTCACAGTGCAACATTATGCTTAGGAGGGGTATTTCCTTTTCAATCAGGCTTTCCTACCTTTCCAGGTAAAATCCATGGAAAAACTGCATTGGAGGGTGAGGGTGAGGGTTAGCCTTAGGGTTAGGGTTAGGGTTAGGTCCCCATGAAGTCGACACAGAAAATGGATGTCCCCAATGAATTCAAAGTTGCAACATTATGCTTAGGAGGGGTATTTCCTTTTCAATCAGGCTTTCCTACCTTTCCAGGTAAAATCCATGGAAAAACTGCATTAGAGGGTGAGGGTTAGCCTTAGGATTAGGGTTAGGTTACGGTTCGGTCCCCATGAAATCAAAGCGGAAAATGGATATCGTCGATGAATTCACAGCGCAAGATTATGCTTAGGAGGGCTGTGACCTCTTCAGTCATGCTTTTCTATCTTTCCAGGTAATATATATGGAAGAATCGCATTCGAGGTTTAGTGTTAGGGTTCGGGTTTGGATTAGGGTTAGGGTTAGTTTTAGGGTTAGGTTCCCATGAAGTCAAGGCAGAAAATGGGCATCGCCAATGAATTCACAGAGTAAGATTATGCTTAGGAGGCGTATATCCTTTTCAATCAGGCTTTTCTACATTTGCAGGTAAAATGCATGGAAAAACTGCATTGGAGAGTGAGGGTTAGCCTTAGGGTTAGGGTTAGGTCTCCATGAAGTCGACGCAGAAAATGGATGTCCCCAATGAATTCACAGTGCAACATTATGCTTAGGTGGGGTATTTCCTTTTCAATCAGGTTTTCCACCTTTGCAGGTAAAATCCATGGAAAAATTGCATTGAAGGGTGAGGGTTAGCCTTAGGGTTACGGTTAGGTCCCCATGAAGTTGAAGTGGAAAATGGATTTCGCCAATGAATTAATAGCACAACATTATGTTTAGGATGGTTATGAGCATTTCAGTCAGTTGTTTCGACCTTTCCAGTTAAAATAAATGGAAAATTTGCATTGGTACGTTAGGGTTCGGGTTTGGATTAGGATTAGCGTTAGCGTTAGGGTTAGGGTTAGGGTTAGGGTTAGGTCCCCATGAAGTCGACGCAGAAAATGGATGTCCCCAATGAATTCACAGTGCAATATTATGCTTAGGTGTGGTATTTCCTTTTCAATCAGGCTTTCCTACCTTTCCACGTAAAATCCATGGAAAAACTGCATTGGAGGGTGAGGGTTAGCCTTAGGATTAGGCTTAGGTCTCCATGAAGTTGACGCAGAAAATGGATGTCCCCAATGAATTAGCAGTGCAATATTATGCTTAGGTGGGGTATTTCCTTTTCAATCAGGCTTTCCTACCTTTGCAGGTAAAATCCATGGAAAAACTGCCTTGGAGGGTGAGGGTTAGCCTTCAGGTTAGGGTTAGGTTACGGTTAGGTCCCCATGAAATCAAAGCGGAAAATGGATATCTTCGATGAATTCACAGCACAAGATTATGCTTAGGAGGCGTATTTCCTTTTCAATCAGACTTTTCTACCTTTGCAGGTAAAATGCATGGAAAAACTGCATTGGAGGGTGAGGATTAGCCTTAGGGTTAGGGTTAGGGTTAGGTCCCCATGAAGTCGATGCAGAAAATGGATGTCCCCAATGAATTCACAGTGCAACATTATGCTTAGGAGGGGTATTTCCTTTTCAATCAGGCTTTCCTACCTTTCCAGGTAAAATCCATGGAAAAACTGCATTGGAGTTTGAGGGTTAGCCTTAGGATTAGGGTTAGGTCCCCATGAAGTCGACGCAGAAAATGGATGTCCCCAATGAATTCACAGTGCAACATTATGCTTAGGAGGGGTATTTCCTTTTCAATCAGGCTTTCCTACCTTTCCAGGTAAAATCCATGGAAAAACTGCATTGGAGGGTGAGGGTGAGGGTTAGCCTTAGGGTTAGGGTTAGGGTTAGGTCCCCATGAAGTCGACACAGAAAATAGATGTCCCCAATGAATTCAAAGTTGCAACATTATGCTTAGGAGGGGTATTTCCTTTTCAATCAGGCTTTCCTACCTTTCCAGGTAAAATCCATGGAAAAACTGCATTAGAGGGTGAGGGTTAGCCTTAGGATTAGGGTTAGGTTACGGTTCGGTCCCCATGAAATCAAAGCGGAAAATGGATATCGTCGATGAATTCACAGCGCAAGATTATGCTTAGGAGGGCTGTGACCTCTTCAGTCATGCTTTTCTATCTTTCCAGGTAATATATATGGAAGAATCGCATTCGAGGTTTAGTGTTAGGGTTCGGGTTTGGATTAGGGTTAGGGTTAGTTTTAGGGTTAGGTTCCCATGAAGTCAAGGCAGAAAATGGGCATCGCCAATGAATTCACAGAGCAAGATTATGCTTAGGAGGCGTATATCCTTTTCAATCAGGCTTTTCTACATTTGCAGGTAAAATGCATGGAAAAACTGCATTGGAGAGTGAGGGTTAGCCTTAGGGTTAGGGTTAGGTCTCCATGAAGTCGACGCAGAAAATGGATGTCCCCAATGAATTCACAGTGCAACATTATGCTTAGGATGGGTATGACCATTTCAGTCAGGCGTTTCAACCTTTCCAGTTAAAATAAATGGAAAATTTGCATTGGTAGGTTAGGGTTCGGGTTTGGATTAGGGTTAGCGTTAGCGTTAGGGTTAGGGTTGGGTCCCCATGAAGCGGAAAATGGGCATCACCAATGAATTCACAGTGCAAGATTATGCTTAGGAGGGGTATTTCTTTTTCAATCAGGCTTTCCTACCTTTCCAGGTGAAAATTAATGGAAAAACTGCATTGGAGGATGAGGGTTAGCCTTAGGGTTAGGGTTAGGGTTAGGTCCCCATGAAGTCGATGCAGAAAATGGATGTCCCCAATGAATTCACAGTGCAACATTATGCTTAGGAGGGGTATTTCCTTTTCAATCAGGCTTTCCTACCTTTCCAGGTAAAATCCATGGAAAAACTGCATTGGAGTTTGAGGGTTAGCCTTAGGATTAGGGTTTGGTCCCCATGAAGTCGACGCAGAAAATGGATGTCCCCAATGAATTCACAGTGCAACATTATGCTTAGGAGGGGTATGACCATTTCAGTCAGGCGTTTCGACCTTTCCAGTTAAAATAAATGGAAAATTTGCATTGGTAGGTTAGGGTTCGGGTGTGGATTAGGGTTAGCGTTAGCGTTAGGGTTAGGATTAGGTCCCCATGAAGCGGAAAATGGGCATCACCAATGAATTCACAGTGCAAGATTATGCTTAGGAGGGGTATTTCTTTTTCAATCAGGCTTTCCTACCTTTCCAGCTGAAAATTAATGGAAAAACTGTATTGGAGGATGAGGGATAGCCTTAGGGTTAGGGTTACGGTTAGGTCCCCATGAAGTCGACGCAGAAAATGGATGTCCCCAATGAATTCACAGTGCAACATTATGCTTAGGAGGGGTATTTCCTTTTCAATCAGGCTTTCCTACCTTTCCAGGTAAAATCCATGGAAAAACTGCATTGGAGGGTGAGGGTTAGCCTTAGGGTTAGGGTTAGGGTTAGGTCCCCATGAAGTCGACACAGAAAATGGATGTCCCCAATGAATTCAAAGTTGCAACATTATGCTTAGGAGGGGTATTTCCTTTTAAATCAGGCTTTCCTACCTTTCCAGGTAAAATCCATGGAAAAACTGCATTAGAGGGTGAGGGTTAGCCTTAGGATTAGGGTTAGGTTACGGTTCGGTCCCCATGAAATCAAAGTGGAAAATGGATATCGTCGATGAATTCACAGCGCAAGATTATGCTTAGGAGGGCTGTGACCTCTTCAGTCATGCTTTTCTATCTTTCCAGGTAATATACATGGAAGAATCGCATTCGAGGTTTAGTGTTAGGGTTCGGGTTTGGATTAGGGTTAGGGTTAGTTTTAGGGTTAAGTTCCCATGAAGTCAAGGCAGAAAATGGGCATCGCCAATGAATTCACAAAGCAAGATTATGCTTAGGAGGCGTATATCCTTTTCAAACAGGCTTTTCTACATTTGCAGGTAAAATGCATGGAAAAACTGCATTGGAGAGTGAGGGTTAGCCTTAGGGTTAGGGTTAGGTCTCCATGAAGTCGACGCAGAAAATGGATGTCCCCAACGAATTCACAGTGCAACATTATGCTTAGGATGGGTATGACCATTTCAGTCAGGCGTTTCAACCTTTCCAGTTAAAATAAATGGAAAATTTGCATTGGTAGGTTAGGGTTCGGGTTTGGATTAGGGTTAGCGTTAGCGTTAGGGTTAGGGTTGGGTCTCCATGAAGCGGAAAATGGGTATCACCAATGAATTCACAGTGCAAGATTATGCTTAGGAGGGGTATTTCTTTTTCAATCAGGCTTTCCTACCTTTCCAGGTTAAATCCATGGAAAAACTGCATTGGAGGGTGAGGGTTAGCCTTAGGATTAGGGTTAGGACTCCATGAAGTTGACGCAGAAAATGGATGTCCCCAATGAATTCACAGTGCAATATTATGCTTAGGTGGGGTATTTCCTTTTCAATCAGACTTTCCTACCTTTCCAGGTAAAATCCATGGAAAAACTGCATTGGAGGGTGAGGGTTAGCCTTAGGATTAGGGTTAGGACTCCATGAAGTTGACGCAGAAAATGGATGTCCCCAATGAATTCACAGTGCAATATTATGCTTAGGTGGGGTATTTCCTTTTCAATCAGGCTTTCCTACCTTTGCAGGTAAAATCCATGGAAAAACTGCCTTGGAGGGTGAGGGTTAGCCTTCAGGTTAGGGTTAGGTCCCCTTGAAGTTGAAGTGGAAAATGGATTTCGCCAATGAATTAATAGCACAACATTATGCTTAGGATGGGTATGACCATTTCAGTCAGTTGTTTCGACCTTTCCAGTTAAAATAAATGGAAAATTTGCATTGGTACGTTAGGGTTCGGGTTTGGATTAGGATTAGCGTTAGGGTTATGGTTAGGTCCCCATGAAGTGGAAAATGGGCATCACCAATGAATTCACAGTGCAAAATTATGCTTATGAGGGGTATTTCTTTTTCAATCAGGCTTTTCTACCTTTCCAGGTAAAATCCATGGAAAAACTGCATTGAAGGGTGAGGGTTAGCCATAGGGTTAATGTTAGGGTTAGTTCCCCTGAAGTCGACGCAGAAAATGGATATCCCCAATGAATTCACAGTGCAACATTATGCTTAGGAGGGGTATTTCCTTTTCAATCAGGCTTTCCTACCTTTCCAAGTAAAATCCATGGAAAATCTGCTTTGGAGGGTTAGGGTTAGGGTTAGGGTTAGGTCCCGATGAAGTCAAAGCAGAAAATGGATGTCCCCAATGAATTCACAATGCAACATTATGCTTAGGAGGCGTATTTCCTTTTCAATCAGGCTTTTCCACCTTTGCAGATAAAATCCATGGAAAAATTGCATTGAAGGGTGAGGGTTAGCCTTAGGGTTAGGGTTAGGTCCCCATGAAGTTGAAGAGGAAAATGGATTTCGCCAATGAATTAATAGCACAACATTATGCTTAGGATGGGTATCACAAATTCAGTCAGGCGTTTCGACCTTTCCAGTTAAAATAAATGGAAAATTTGCATTGGTACGTTAGGGTTCGGGTTCGGGTTTGGATTAGGGTTAGCGTCAGCGTGAGGGTTAGGGTTAGGTCCCCATGAAGTCGACGCAGAAAATGGATGTCCCCAATGAATTCACAGTGCAAGATTATGCTTAGGAGGGGTATTTCTTTTTCAATCAGGCTTTCATACCTTTGCAGGTAAAATCCATGGAAAAACTGCATTGGAGGGTGAGGGTTAGCCTTAGGATTAGGGTTAGGTCTCCATGAAGTTGACACAGAAAATGGATGTCCCCAATGAATTCACAGTGCAACATTATGCTTAGGAGGGGTATTTCCTTTTCAATCAGGCTTTTTTACCTTTCCAGGTAAAATCCATGGAAAAATTGCATTGAAGGGTAAGGTTTACCCTTAGGGTTATGGTTAGGTCCCCATGAAGTTGAAATGGAAAATGGATTTCGCCAATGAATTAATAGCGCAACATTATGCTTAGAATGGGTATGACCATTTCGGTCAGGCGTTTCGACCTTTCCAGTTAAAATAAATGGAAAATTTGCATTGGTATGTTAGGGTTCGGGTTTGGATTAGGGTTAGCGTTAGGGTTAGGGTTAGGTCCCCATGAAGTGGAAAATGGGCATCACCAATGAATTCACAGTGCAAGGTTACGCTTAGGAGGGGTACTCCCTTTTCAGTAAGGCTTGTTTCCTTTCCAGGTAAAATCCATGGAAAAACTGCATTGAAGGGTGAGGGTTAGCCATAGGGTTAATGTTAGGGTTAGTTCCCCTGAAGTCGACACAGAAAATGGATGTCCCAAATGAATTCACAGTGCAACATTCTACTTAGGAGGGGTATTTCCTTTTCAATCAGGCTTTCCTACCTTTCCAGGTAAAATCCATGGAAAAGCTGCATTGGAGGGTGAGGGTTAGCCTTAGGGTTAGGGTTAGAGTTAGGTCCCCATGAAGTCGACGCAGAAAATGGATGTCCCCAATGAATTCACAGTTGCAACATTGTGCTTAGGAGGGGTATTTCCTTTTCAATCAGGCTTTCCTGCCTTTCCAGGTAAAATCCATGGAAAAACTGCATTGGAGGGTGAGGGTTAGCCTTAGGATTAGGGTTAGGGTTAGGTCCCCATGAAGTTGAAGTGGAAAATGGATTTCGCCGATGAATTCAATGCACAAGATTATGCTTTGGATGGGTATGACCATTTCAGTCAGGCGTTTCGACCTTTCCAGTTAAAATAAATGGAAAATTTGCATTGGTAGGTTAGGGTTCGGGTTTGGATTAGGGTTAGCGTTAGGGTTAGGGTTAGGTCCCCATGAAGTCGAAAATGGGCATCACCAATGAATTCACAGTGCAAGATTATGCTTAGGAGGGGTATTTCTTTTTCAATCAGGCTTTTCTACCTTTCCAGGTAAAATCCATGGAAAAACTGCATTGGAGGCTGAGGGTAAGCCTTAGGATTAGGGATAGGTCCCCATGAAGTAGAAGCGGAAAATGGATATCGCCGATGAATTCAATGCACAAGATTATGCTTAGGAGGGGTGTGACCTCTTCAGTCATGCTTTTCTATCTTTCCAGGTAATATACATGGAAGGATTGCATTCAAGGTTTATTGTTAGGGTTCGGGTTTGGATTAGGGTTAGGGTTAGTTTTAGGTATAGGTCCCCATGAAGTCAAAGTGAAAAATGCGCATCACCAATGAATTCACAGCACAAAATTATGCTTAGGAGGGGTACTCCCTTTTCAGTAACGCTTGTTTACCTTTCAAGGTAAAATCCATGGAAAAACTGCATTGAAGGGTGAGGGTTAGCCATAGGGTTAATGTTAGGGTTAGTTCCCCTGAAGTCAACGCAGAAAACGGATGTCCCAAATGAATTCACAGTGCAACATTCTACTTAGGAGGGGTATTTCCTTTTCAATCAGGCTTTTTTACCTTTCCAAGTAAAATCCATGGAAAAACTGCATTGTAGGGTGAGGGTTAGCCTTCAGGTTAGGGTTAGGTTACGGTTAGGTCCCCATGAAATCAACGCGGAAAATGGATATCGTCGATGAATTCACAGCACAAGATTATGCTTAGGAGGCGTATTTCCTTTTCAATCAGGCTTTTCTACATTTGCAGCTAAAATGCATGGAAAAACTGCATTGGAGGGTGAGGATTAGCCTTAGGGTTAGGGTTACGGTTAGGTCCCCATGAAATCAACGCGGAAAATGGATGTCCCCAATGAAATCACAGTGCAACATTATGCTTAGGAGGTGTATTTCCTTTTCAATCAGGCTTTCCTACCTTTCCAAGTAAAATCCATGGAAAAACTACATTGGAGGGTTAGGGTTAGGGTTAGGGTTAGGGTTAGGGTTAGGACCCCATGAAGTCAACGCAGAAAATGGATGTCCCCAATGAATTCACAATGCAACATTATGCTTAGGAGGTGTATTTCCTTTTCAATCAGGCTTTTCCACCTTTACAGGTAAAATCCATTGAAAAATTGCATTGAAGGGTGAGGGTTAGCCTTAGGGTTAGGGTTAGGTCCCCATGAAGTTGAAGTGCAAAATGGATTTCGCCAATGAATTAATAGCACAACATTATGCTTAGGTTGGGTATGACCATTTCAGTCAGTTGTTTCGACCTTTCCAGTTAATATAAATGGAAAATTTGCATTGGTACGTTAGGGTTCGGGTTTGGATTAGGATTAGCGTTAGCGTTAGGGTTAGGTACCCATGAAGTCGACGCAGAAAATGGATGTCCCCAATGAATTCACAGTGCAATATTATGCTTAGGTGGGGTATTTCCTTTTCAATCAGGCTTTCCTACCTTTCCAGGTAAAATCCATGTAAAAACTGCATTGGAGGGTGAGGGTTAGCCTTAGGATTAGGGTTAGGGTTAGGTCCCCATGAAGTCAATGCAGAAAATGGATGTCCCCAATGAATTCACAGTGCAACATTATGCTTAGAAGGCATACTTCCTTTTCAATCAGGCTTTTCTACCTTTGCAGGTAAAATCCATGGAAAAACTGTCTTGAAGGGTGAGTGTTAGCCTTCAGGTTAGGGTTAGGTTACGGTTAGGTCCCCATGAAATCAAAGCGGAAAATGGATATTGTCGATGAATTCACAGCACAAGATTATGCTTAGGAGGGGTATTTCCTTTTCAATCAGTCTTTCCTACCTTTCCAGGTAAAATCCATGGAAAAACTGCATTGGAGTTTGAGGGTTAGCCTTTGGGTTACGGTTAGGTCCCCATGAAATCAACGCGGAAAATGGATATCGTCGATGAATTCACAGCACAAGATTATGCTTAGGAGGCGTATTTCCTTTTCAATCAGGCTTTTCTACATTTGCAGGTAAAATGCATGGAAAAACTGCATTGGAGGGTGAGGATTAGCCTGAGGGTTAGGGTTAGGGTTAGGTCCCCATGAAGTCGACGCAGAAAATGGATGTCCCCAATGAATTCACAGTGCAACATTATGCTTAGGAGGGGTATTTCCTTTTCAATCAGGCTTTCCTACCTTTCCAAGTAAAATCCATGGAAAAACTACATTGGAGGGTTAGGGTTAGGGTTAGGGTTAGGGTTAGGACCCCATGAAGTCAAAGCAGAAAATGGATGTCCCCAATGAATTCACAATGCAACATTATGCTTAGGAGGCGTATTTCCTTTTCAATCAGGCTTTTCCACCTTTGCAGGTAAAATCCATGGAAAAATTGCATGGAAGGGTGAGGGTTAGCCTTAGGGTTAGGGTTAGGTCCCCATGAAGTTGAAGTGGAAAATGGATTTCGCCAATGAATTAATAGCACAACATTATGCTTAGGATGGGTATGACCATTTCAGGCAGTTGTTTCGACCTTTCCAGTTAAAATAAATGGGAAATTTGCATTGGTACGTAAGGGTTCGGGTTTGGATTAGGATTAGCGTTAGTGTTAGGGTTAGGGTTAGGGTTAGGTCCCCATGAAGTCGACGCAGAAAATGGATGTCCCCACTGAATTCACAGTGCAACATTATGCTTAGGAGGGGTATTTCCTTTTCAATCAGGCTTTCCTACCTTTCCAAGTAAAATCCATGGAAAAACTACATTGGAGGGTAAGGGTTAGGGTTAGGGTTAGGGTTAGGTCCCCATGAAGTCGACGCAGAAAATGGATGTCCCCAATGAATTCACAGTGCAATATTATGCTTAGGTGGGGTATTTCCTTTTCAATCAGGCTTTCCTACCTTTCCAGGTAAAATCCATGGAAAAACTGCATTGGAGGGTGAGGGTTAGCCTTAGGATTAGGTTTAGGTCTCAATGAAGTTGACGCAGAAATTGGATGTCCCCAATGAATTCACAGTGCAATATTATGCTAAGGTGGAGTATTTCCTTTTCATTCAGGCTTTCCTACCTTTGCAGGTAAAATCCATGGAAAAACTGCCTTGGAGAGTGAGGGTTAGCCTTCAGGTTAGGGTTAGGTTATGGTTAGGTCCCCATGAAATCAACGCGGAAAATGGATATCGTCGATGAATTCACAGCACAAGATTATGCTTAGGAGGCGTATTTCCTTTTCAATCAGGCTTTTCTACATTTGCAGGAAAAATGCATGGAAAAACTGCATTGGAGGGTGAGGATTAGCCTTAGGGTTAGGGTTAGGTCCCCATGAAGTCGACGCAGAAAATGGATGTCCCCAATGAATTCACAGTGCAACATTATGCTTAGGAGGGGTATTTCCTTTTCAATCAGGCTTTCCTACCTTTCCAGGTAAAATCCATGGAAAAACTGCATTGGAGTTTGAGGGTTAGCCTTAGGGTTAGGGTTAGGTCCCCATGAAGTCGACGCAGAAAATGGATGTCCCCAATGAATTCACAGTGCAACATTATGCTTAGGAGGGGTATTTCCTTTTCAATCAGGCTTTCCTACCTTTCCATGGAAAATCCATGGAAAAACTGCATTGGAGTTTGAGGGTTAGCCTTAGGGTTAGGGTGAGGTCCCCATGAAGTCGACGCAGAAAATGGATGTCCCCAATGAATTCACAGTGCAATATTATGCTTAGGAGGTGTATGACCATTTCAGTCAGGCGTTTCGACCTTTCCAGTTAAAATAAATGGAAAATTTGCATTGGTAGGTTTGGGTTCGGGTTTGGATTAGGGTTAGCGTTAGCGTTAGGGTTAGGGTTAGGTCCCCATGAAACGGAAAATGGGCATCACCAATGAATTCACAGTGCAAGATTATGCTTAGGAGGGGTATTTCTTTTTCAATCAGGCTTTCCTACTTTTCCAGGTGAAAATTAATGGAAAAACTGCATTGGAGGATGAGGGATAGCCTTAGGGTTAGGGTTAGGGTTAGGTCCCCATGAAGTCAACGTAGAAAATGGATGTCCACAATGAATTCACAGTTGCAACATTATGCTTAGGAGGGGTATTTCCTTTTCAATCAGGCTTTCCTGCCTTTCCAGGTAAAATCCATGGAAAAACTGCATTGGAGGTTGAGGGTTAGCCTTAGGATTACGGTTAGGGTTAGGTCCCCATGAAGTCAACGCAGAAAATGGATGTCCCCAATGAGTTCACAGTGCAACATTATGCTTAGGAGGCGTACTTCCTTTTCAATCAGGCTTTTCTACCTTTGCAGGTAAAATCCATGGAAAAACTGCCTTGGAGGGTGAGGGTTAGCGTTCAGGTTAGGGTTAGGTTACGGTTAGGTCCCCATGAAATCAAAGCGGAAAATGGATATCGTCGATGAATTCACAACGCAAGATTATGCTTAGGAGGGCTGTGACCTCTTCAGTCATGGTTTTCTATCTTTCCAGGTAATATACATGGAAGAATCGCATTCGAGGTTTAGTTTAAGGGTTCGGGTTTGGATTAGGGTTAGGGTTAGTTTTAGGGTTAGGTTCCCATGAAGTCAAGGCAGAAAATGGGCATCGCCAATGAATTCACAGAGCAAGATTATGCTTAGGAGGCATATATGCATTTCAATCAGGCTTTTCTACCTTTCCAGGTAAAATCCATGGAAAAACTGCATTGGAGAGTGAGGGTTAGCCTTAGGGTTAGGATTAGGTCTCCATGAAGTCGACGCAGAAAATGGATGTCCCCAATGAATTCACAGTGCAACATTATGCTTAGGATGGGTATGACAATTTCAGTCAGGCGTTTCAACCTTTCCAGTTAAAATAAATGGAAAATTTGCATTGGTAGGTTAGGGTTCGGGTTTGGATTAGGGTTAGCGTTAGGGTTAGGGTTAGGTCCCCATGAAGTGGAAAATGGGCATCACCAATGAATTCACATTGCAAGATTATGCTTAGGAGGGGTATTTCTTTTTCAATCAGGCTTTCCTACCTTTCCAGGTTAAATCCATGGAAAAATTGAATTGAAGGGTGAGGGTTAGCCTTAGGGTTAGGGTTAGGTCCCCATAAAGTTGAAGTGGAAAATGGATTTCACCAATGAATTAAAAGCACAACATTATGCTTAGGATGGGTATGACCATTTCAGTCAGGCGTTTCGACCTTTCCAGTTAAAATAAATGGAAAATTTGCATTGGTAGGTTAGGGTTCGGGTTTGGATTTGGGTTAGTGTTAGGGTTAGGGTTAGGTCCCCATGAAGTAGAAAATGGGCATCACCAATGAATTCACAGTGCAAGATTATGCTTAGGAGGGGTATTTCTTTTTCAATCAGGCTTTTCTACCTTTCCAGGTAAAATCCATGGAAAAACTGCATTGGAGGGTGAGGGTAAGCCTTAGGATTAGGGATAGGTCCCCATGAAGTAGAAGCGGAAAATGGATATCGCCGATGAATTCAATGCACAAGATTATGCTTAGGAGGGGTGTGACCTCTTCAGTCATGCTTTTCTATCTTTCCAGGTAATATACATGGAAGGATTGCATTCAAGGTTTATTGTTAGGGTTCGGGTTTGGATTAGGGTTAGGGTTAGTTTTAGGGTTAGGTCCCCATGAAGTCGAAGTGAAAAATGCGCATCATCAATGAATTCACAGCGCAAGATTATGCTTAGGAGGGGTACTCCCTTTTCAGTAATGCTTGTTTACCTTTCAAGGTAAAATCCATGGAAAAACTGCATTGAAGGGTGAGGGTTAGCCATAGGGTTAATGTTAGGGTTAGTTCCCCTGAAGTCGACGCAGAAAATGGATGTCCGAAATGAATTCACAGTGCAACATTCTACTTAGGAGGGGTATTTCCTTTTCAGTCAGGCTTTTTTACCTTTCCAGGTAAAATCCATGGAAAAACTGCATTGGAGGGTGAGGGTTAGCCTTCAGGTTAGGGTTAGGTTATGGTTAGGTCGCCATGAAATTAAAGCGGAAAATGGATATCGTCGATGAATTCACAGCGCAAGGTTATGCTTAGGAAGGGTGTCACCTCTTCAATCAGGCTATTCTATATTTGCAGGTAAAATGCATGGAAAAACTGCATTGGAGAGTGAGGGTTAGCCTTAGGGTTAGGGTTAGGATTAGGTCCTCATGAAGTCGACGCAGAAAATGGATGTCCCAAATGAATTCACAGTGCAACATTATGCTTAGGAGGGGTATTTCCTTTTCAATCAGGCTTTCCTACCTTTCCAAGTAAAATCCATGGAAAAACTGCATTGGAGGGTTAGGGTTAGGGTTAGGGTTAGGGTTAGGTCCCCATGAAGTCGACGCAGAAAATGGATGTCCCCAATGAATTCACAGTGCAAGATTATGCTTAGGAGGGGTATTTCCTTTTCAATCAGGCTTTCCTACCTTTCCAAGTAAAATCCATGGAAAAACTGCATTGGAGGGTTAGGGTTAGGGTTAGGGTTAGGGTTAGGGTTAGCGTTAGGGTTAGGTCCCCATGAGGTCAAAGCAGAAAATGGATGTCCCCAATGAATTCACAATGCAACATTATGCTCAGGAGGCGTATTTCCTTTTCAATCAGGCTTTTCCACCTTTGCAGGTAAAATCCATGGAAAAATTGCATTGAAGGGTGAGGGTTAGCCTTAGGGTTAGGGTTAGGTCCCCATGAAGTTGAAGTGGAAAATAGATTTCGCCAATGAATTAATAGCACAACATTATGCTTAGAATGGGTATGACCATTTCAGTCAGTTGTTTCGAGCTTTCCAGTTAAAATAAATGGAAAATTTGCATTGGTACGTTAGGGTTCGGGTTTGGATTAGGATTAGCGTTAGCGTTAGGGTTAGGGTTAGGGTTAGGTCCCCATGAAGTTGACGCAGAAAATGGATGTCCCCAATGAATTCACAGTGCAATATTATGCTTAGGTGGGGTATTTCCTTTTCAAACAGGCTTTCCTACCTTTGCAGGTATAATCCATGGAAAAACTTCCTTGTAGGGTGAGGGTTAGCCTTCAGGTTCGGGTTAGGTTATGGTTAGGTCCCCCTGAAATCAAAACGGAAAATGGATATCGTCGATGAATTCACAGCACAAGATTATGCTGAGATGGCGTATTTCCTTTTCAATCAGGCTTTTCTACATTTGCAGGTAAAATGCATGGAAAAACTGCATTGGAGGGTTAGGGTTAGGGTTAGGGTTAGGGTTAGGTCCCCATGAAGTCAAAGCAGAAAATGGATGTCCCCAATGAATTCACAATGCAACATTATGCTCAGGAGGCGTATTTCCTTTTCAATCAGGCTTTTCCACCTTTGCAGGTAAAATCCATGGAAAAATTGCATTGAAGGGTGAGGGTTAGCCTTAGGGTTAGGGTTAGGTCCCCATGAAGTCGACGCAGAAAATGGATGTTCCCAATGAATTCACAGTGCAAGATTATGCTTAGGAGGGGTATTTCCTTTTCAATCAGGCTTTCCTACCTTTCCAAGTAAAATCCATGGAAAAACTGCATTGGAGGGTTAGGGTTAGGGTTAGGGTTAGGGTTAGGGTTAGGTCCCCATGAAGTCAAAGCAGAAAATGGATGTCCCCAATGAATTCACAATGCAACATTATGCTCAGGAGGCGTATTTCCTTTTCAATCAGGCTTTTCCACCTTTGCAGGTAAAATCCATGGAAAAATTGCATTGAAGGGTGAGGGTTAGCCTTAGGGTTAGGGTTAGGTCCCCATGAAGTTGAAGTGGAAAATGGATTTCGCCAATGAATTCACAGTGCAACATTATGCTTAGGAGGGGTATTTCCTTTTCAATCAGGCTTTCCTACCTTTCCAGGTAAAATCCATGGAAAAACTGCATTGGAGTTTGAGGGTTAGCCTTAGAGTTAGGGTTAGGTCCCCATGAAGTCGACGCAGAAAATGGATGACCCCAATGAATTCACAGTGCAACATTATGCTTAGGATGGGTATGACCATTTCAGTCAGTTGTTTCGACCTTTCCAGTTAAAATAAATGGAAAATTTGCATTGGTACGTTAGGGTTCGGGTTTGGATTAGGATTAAAGTTAGCGTAAGGGTTAGGGTTAGGTCCCCATGAAGTTGACGCAGAAAATGGATGTCCCCAATGAATTCACAGTGCAACATTATGCTTAGGATGGGTATGACCATTTCAGTCAGTTGTTTCAACCTTTCCAGTTAAAATAAATGGAAAATTTGCATTGGTACGTTAGGGTTCGGGTTTGGATTAGGATTAGCGTTAGCGTTAGCGTTAGGGTTAGGGTTAGGGTTAGGTCCCCATGAAGTCGACGCAGAAAATGGATGTCCCCAATGAATTCACAGTGCAATATTATGCTTAGGTGGGGTATTTCCTTTTCAATCAGGCTTTCCTACCTTTGCAGGTAAAATCCATGGAAAAACTGCCTTGGAGGGTGAGGGTTAGCCTTCAGGTTAGGGTTAGGTTACGGTTAGGTCCCCATGAAATCAAAGCGGAAAATGGATATCGTCGATGAATTCACAGCACGAGATTATGCTTAGGAGGCGTATTTCCTTTTCAATCAGACTTTTCTACATTTGCAGGTAAAATGCATGGAAAAACTGCATTGGAGGGTGAGGATTAGCCTTAGGGTTAGGGTTAGGGTTACGTCCCCATGAAGTCGACGCAGAAAATGGATGTCCCCAATGCATTCACAGTGCAACATTATGCTTAGGAGGGGTATTTCCTTTTCAATCAGGCTTTCCTATCTTTCCAGGTAAAATCCATGGAAAAACTGCATTGGAGTTTGAGGGTTAGCCTTAGAGTTAGGGTTAGGTCCCCATGAAGTCGACGCAGAAAATGGATGACCCCAATGAATTCACAGTGCAACATTATGCTTAGGAGGGGTATGACCATTTCAGTCAGGCGTTTCGACCTTTCCAGTTAAAATAAATGGAAAATTTGCATTGGTAGGTTAGGGTTCGGGTTTGGATTAGAGTTAGCGTTAGCGTTAGGGTTAGGGTTAGGTCCCCATGAAGCGGAAAATGGGCATCACCAATGAATTCACAGTGCAAGATTATGCTTAGGAGGGGTATTTCTTTTTCAATCAGGCTTTCCTACCTTTCCAGGTGAAAATTAATGGAAAAAGTGCATTGGAGGATGAGGGATAGCCTTAGGGTTAGGGTTACGGTGAGGTCCCCATGAAGTCGACGCAGAAAATGGATGTCCCCAATAAATTCACAGTCCAACATTTTGCTTAGGAGAGGTATTTCCTTTTCAATCAGGCTTTCCTACCTTTACAGGTAAAATCCATGGAAAAACTGCATTGGAGGGTGAGGGTTAGCTTTAGGGTTAGGGTTAGGGTTAGGTCTCCATGAAGTCGACACAGAAAATGGATGTCCCCAATGAATTCACATTTGCAATATTATGCTTAGGAGGGGTATTTCCTTTTCAATCAGGCTTTCCTACCTTTCCAGGTAAAATCCATGGAAAAACTGCATTGGAGGGTGAGGGTTAGCCTTAGGATTAGGGTTAGGTTACGGTTAGGTCCGCATGAAATCAAAGCGGAAAATGGATATCGTCGATGAATTCACAACGCAAGATTATGCTTAGGAGGGCTGTGAGCTCTTCAGTCATGCTTTTCTATCTTTCCAGGTAATATACAGGAAAAATCGCATTCGAGGTTTAGTGTTAGGGTTCGGGTTTGGATTAGGGTTAGGGTTAGCATTAGGGTTAGGGTTAGGTCCCCATGAAGTGGAAAATGGCATCACCAATGAATTCACAGTGCAAGATTATGCTTAGGAGGGGTATTTCTTTTTCAATCAGGCTTTCCTACCTTTCCAGGTTAAATCCATGGAAAAATTGCATTGAAGGGTGAGGTTTAGCCTTAGGGTTAGGGTTAGTTCCCTATGAAGTTGAAGTGGAAAATGGATTTCGCCAATGAATTAATAGCACAACATTATGCTTAGGATGGGTATGACCATTTCAGTCAGGCGTTTCGACCTTTCCAGTTAAAATAAATGGAAAATTTGCATTGGTAGGTTAGGGTTCGGGTTTGGATTAGGGTTAGCGTTAGGGTTAGGGTTAGGTCCCCATGAAGTGGAAAATGGGCATCACCAATGAATTCACAGTGCAAGATTATGCTTAGGAGGGGTATTTCTTTTTCAATCAGGCTTTTCTACCTTTCCAGGTAAAATCCATGGAAAAACTGCATTGGAGGGTGAGGGTAAGCCTTAGGATTAGGGGTAGGTCCCCATGAAGTAGAAGCGGAAAATGGATATCGCCGATGAATTCAATGCACAAGATTATGCTTAGGAGGGGTTTGACATCTTCAGTCATGCTTTTCTATCTTTCCAGGTAATATACATGGAAGGATTGCATTCAAGGTTTATTGTTAGGGTTCGGGTTTGGATTAGGGTTAGGGTTAGTTTTAGGGTTAGGTCCCCATGAAGTCGAAGTGAAAAATGCGCATCACCAATGAATTCACAGCGCAAGATTATGCTTAGGAGGGGTACTCCCTTTTCAGTAACGCTTGTTTACCTTTCAAGGTAAAATCCATGGAAAAACTGCATTGAAGGGTGAGGGTTAGCCATAGGGTTAATGTTAGGGTTAGTTCCCCTGAAGTCGACGCAGAAAATGGATGTCCCAAATGAATTCACAGTGCAACATTCTACTTAGGAGGGGTATTTCCTTTTCAATGAGGCTTTTTTACCTTTCCAGGTAAAATCCATGGAAAAACTGCATTGGAGAGTGAGAGTTAGCCTTCAGGTTAGGGTTAGTTTACGGTTAGGTCGCCATGAAATCAAAGCGGAAAATGGATATCGTCGATGAATTCACAGCGCAAGGTTATGCTTAGGAAGGGTGTCACTTCTTCAATCAGGCTATTCTATATTTGCAGGTAAAATGCATGGAAAAACTGCATTGGAGAGTGAGGGTTAGCCTTAGGGTTAGGGTTAGGGTTAGGTCCCCATGAAGTCGACGCAGAAAATGGATGTCCCCAATGAATTCACAGTTGCAACATTATGCTTAGGGGGGTATTTCCTTTTGAATCAGGCTTTCCTACCTTTCCAGGTAAAATCCATGGAAAAACTGCATTGGAGGGTGAGGGATAGCCTTAGGATTAGGGTTAGGTTACGGTTAGGTCCCCATGAAATCAAAGCGGAAAATGGATATCGTCGATGAATTCACAGCACAAGATTTTGCTTAGGAGGCGTATTTCCTTATCAATCAGGCTTTTCTACATTTGCAGGTAAAATGCATGGAAAAACTGCATTGGAGGGTGAGGGTTAGCCTTAGGGTTAGGGTTAGGGTTAGTTCTCCATGAAGTCAACGCAGAAAATGGAGGTCCCCAATGAATCCACAGTGCAACATTATGCTTAGGAGGCGTACTTCCTTTTCAATCAGGCTTTTCTACCTTTGCAGGTAAAATCCATGGAAAAACTGCCTTGGAGGGTGAGGTTTAGCCTTCAGGTTAGGGTTAGGTTACGGTTAGGTCCCCATGAAATCAAAGCGGAAAATGGATATCGTCGATGAATTCACAGCAGAAGATTATGCTTAGGAGGGGTATTTCCTTTTCAATCAGGCTTTCCTACCTTTCCAGGTAAAATCCATGGAAAAACTGCATTGGAGTTTGGGGGTTAGCCTTTGGGTTACGGTTAGGTCCCCATGAAATCAACGCGGAAAATGGATATCGTCGATGAATTCACAGCACAAGATTATGCTTAGGAGGCGTATTTCCTTTTCAATCAGGCTTTTCTACATTTGCAGGTAAAATGCATTGAAAAACTGCATTGGAGGGTTAGGGTTAGGGTTAGTGTTAGGACCCCATGAAATCAAAGCAGAAAATGGATGTCCCCAATGAATTCACAATGCAACATTATGCTTAGGAGGCGTATTTCCTTTTCAATCAGGCTTTTCCACCTTTGCAGGTAAAATCCATGGAAAAATTGCATTGAAGGGTGAGGGTTAGCTTTAGGGTTAGGGTTAGGTCCCCATGAAGTTGAAGTGGAAAATGGATTTCGCCAATGAATTAATAGCACAACGTTTTGCTTAGGATGGGTATGACCATTTCAGTCAGTTGTTTCGACCTTTCCAGTTAAAATAAATGGAAAATTTGCATTGGTACGTTAGGGTTCGGGTTTGGATTAGGATTAGCGTTAGCGTTAGGGTTAGGGTTAGGGTTAGGGTTAGGGTTAGGGTTAGGTCCCCATGAAGTCGACGCAGAAAATGGATGTCCCCAATAAATTCACAGTGCAATATTATGCTTAGGTGGGGTATTTCCTTTTCAATCAGGCTTTCCTACCTTTCCAGGTAAAATCCATGGAAAAATTGCATTGAAGGGTGAGGGTTAGCCTTAGGGTTAGGGTTAGGTTTAGGTCCCCATGAAATCAACGCGGAAAATGGATATCGTCGATGAATTCACAGCACAAGATTATGCTTAGGAGGCGTATTTCCTTTTCAATCAGGCTTTTCTACATTTGCAGGTAAAATGCATGGAAAAACTGCATTGGAGTATGAGGGATAGCCTTAGGGTTAGGGTTAGGGATAGGTCCCCATGAAGTCGACGCAGAAAATGGATGTCCCCAATGAATTCACAGTGCAACATTATGATTAGGAGGGGTATTTCCTTTTCAATCAGGCTTTCCTACCATTCCAGGTAAAATCCAAGGAAAAACTGCATTGGAGGGTGAGGGTTAGCCTGAGGGTTAGGGTTAGGTCCCCATGAAGTCGACGCAGAAAATGGATGTCCCCAATGAATTCACAGTGCAACATTATGCTTAGGAGGGGTATGACCATTTCAGTCAGGCGTTTCGACCTTTCCTGTTAAAATAAATGGAAAATTTGCATTGGTAGGTTAGGGTTCGGGTTTGGATTAGGGTTAGCGTTAGCCTTAGGGTTAGGGTTAGGTCCCCATGAAGCGGAAAATGGGCATCACCAATGAATTCACAGTGCAAGATTATGCTTAGGAGAAGTATTTCTTTTTCAATCAGGCTTTCCTACCTTTCCAGGTGAAAATTAATGGAAAAACTGCATTGGAGTATGAGGGATAGCCTTAGGGTTAGGGTTACGGTTAGGTCCCCATGAAGTCGACGCAGAAAATGGATGTCCCCAATGAATTCACAGTGCAACATTATGCTTAGGAGGGGTATTTCCTTTTCAATCAGGCTTTCCTACTTTTCCAGGTAAAATCCATGGAAAAACTGCATTGGAGGGTGAGGGTTAGCCTTAGGGTTAGGTCCCCATGAAGTCGAGGCAGAAAATGGATGTCCCCAATGAATTCACAGTTGCAACATTATGCTTTGGAGGGATATTTCCTTTTCAATCAGGCTTTTCTACATTTGCAGGTAAAATGCATGGAAAAACTGCATTGGAGAGTGAGGGTTAGCCTTAGGGTTAGGGTTAGGTCTCCATGAAGTCGACGCAGAAAATGGATGTCCCCAATGAATTCACAGTGCAACATTATGCTTAGGATGGGTATGACCATTTCAGTCAGGCGTTTCAACCTTTCCAGTTAAAATAAATGGAAAATTTGCATTGGTAGGTTAGGGTTCGGGTTTGGATTAGGGTTAGCGTTAGGGTTAGGGTTAGGTCCCCATGAAGGTGAAGTGGAAAATGGATTTCGCCAATGAATTAACAGCACAACATTATGCGTAGGATAGGTATGACCATTTCAGTCCGGCGTTTCGACCTTTCCAGTTAAAATAAATGGAAAATTTGCATTGGTAGGTTAGGGTTCGGGTTTGGATTAGGGTTAGCGTTAGGGTTAGGGTTAGGTCCCCATGAAGCGGAAAATGGGCATCACCAATGAATTCACAGTGCAAGATTATGCTTAGGAGGGGTATTTCTTTTTCAATCAGGCTTTTCTACCTTTCCAGGTAAAATCCATGGAAAAACTGCATTGGAGGCTGAGGGTAAGCCTTAGGATTAGGGATAGGTCCCCATGAAGTAGAAGCGGAAAATGGATATCGCCGATGAATTCAATGCACAAGATTATGCTTAGGAGGGGTGTGACCTCTTCAGTCATGCTTTTCTATCTTTCCAGGTAATATACATGGAAGGATTGCATTCAAGGTTTATTGTTAGGGTTCGGGTTTGGATTAGGGTTAGGGTTAATTTTAGGGTTAGGTTCGCATGAAGTCAAGGGAGAAAATGGATGTCCCCAATGAATTCACAATGCAACATTATGCTTAGGAGGCGTATTTCCTTTTCAATCAGGCTTTTCTACCTTTCCAGGTAAAATCCATGGAAAAATTGCATTGAAGGGTGAGGGTTAGCCTTAGGGTTAGGGTTAGGTCCCCATGAAGTTGAAGTGGAAAATGGATTTCGCCAATGAATTCATAGCACAACATTATGCTTAGGATGGGTATGACCATTTCAGTCAGTTGTTTCGACCTTTCCAGTTAAAATAAATGGAAAATTTGCATTGGTACGTTAGGGTTCGGGTTTGGATAAGGATTAGCGTTAGCGTTAGGGTTAGGGTTAGGGTTAGGTCCCCATGAAGTCGACGCAGAAAATGGATGTCCCCAATGAATTCACAGTGCAATATTATGCTTAGGTGGGGTATTTCCTTTTCAATCAGGCTTTCCTTCCTTTCCAGGTAAAATCCATGGAAAAACTGCATTGGAGTGTGAGGGTTAGCCTTAGGATTAGGTTTAGGTCTCCATGAAGTTGACACAGAAAATAGATGTCCCCAATGAATTCACAGTGCAATATTATGCTTAGGTTGGGTATTTCCTTTTCAATCAGGCTTTCCTACCTTTCCAAGTAAAATCCATGGAAAAACTGCCTTGGAGGGTGAGGGTTAGCCTTCAGGTTAGGGTTAAGTTACAGTTAGGTCCCCATGAAATCAAAGCCGAAAATGGATATCGTCGATGAATTCACAGCACAAGATTATGCTTAGGAGGCGTATTTCCTTTTCAATCAGGCTTTTCTACATTTGCAGGTAAAATGCATGGAAAAATTGCATTGGAGGGTGAGGATTAGCCTTAGGGTTAGGGTTAGGGTTAGGTCCCCATGAAGTCGACGCAGAAAATGGATGTCCCCAATGAATTCACAGTGCAACATTATGCTTAGGAGGGGTATTTTCTTTTCAATCAGGCTTTCCCACCTTTCCAAGTAAAATCCATGGAAAAACTGCATTGTAGGGTTAGGGTTAGGGTTAGGGTTAGGGTTAGGGTTAGGACTGCATGAAGTCAAAGCAGAAAATGGATGTCCCCAATGAATTCACAATGCAACATTATGCTTAGGAGGCGTATTTCCTTTTCAATCAGGCTTTTCCACCTTTGCAGGTAAAATCCATTGAAAAATTGCATTGAAGGGTGAGGGTTAGCCTTCGGGTTAGGGTTAGGTCCCCATGAAGTTGAAGTGGAAAATGGATTTCGCCAATGAATTAATAGCACAACATTATGCTTAGGATGGGTATGACCATTTCAGTCAGTTGTTTCGACCTTTCCAGTTAAAATAAATGGAAAATTTGCATTGGTACGTAAGGGTTCGGGTTTGGATTAGGATTAGCGTTAGCATTAGGGATAGGGTTAGGGTTAGGTCCCCATGAAGTCGACGGAGAAAATGGATGTCTCCAATGAATTCACAGTGCAATATTATGCTTAGGTGGGGCATTTCCTTTTCAATCAGGCTTTCCTACCTTTCCAGGTAAAATCCATGGAAAAATTGCATTGAAGGGTGAGGGTTAGCCTTAGGGTTAGGGTTAGGTTTAGGTCCCCATGAAATCAACGCGGAAAATGGATATCATCGATGAATTCACAGCACAAGATTATGCTTAGGAGGCGTATTTCCTTTTCAATCAGGCTTTTCTACATTTGCAGGTAAAATGCATGGAAAAACTGCATTGGAGGGTGAGGATTAGCCTTAGGGTTAGGGTTAGGGTTAGGTCCCCATGAAGTCGACGCAGAAAATGGATGTCCCCAATGAATTCACAGTGCAACGTTATGCTTAGGAGGGGTATTTCCTTTTCAATCAGGTTTTCCTACCTTTCCGTGAAAAATCCATGGAAAAACTGCATTGGAGTTTGAGGGTTAGCCTTAGGGTTAGGGTTAGGTCCCCATGAAGTCGACGCAGAAAATGGATGTCCCCAATGAATTCACAGTGCAACATTATGCTTAGGAGGGGTATGACCATTTCAGTCAGGCGTTTCGACCTTTCCAGTTAAAATAAATGGAAAATTTGCATTGGTAGGTTAGGGTTTGGGTTTGGATCAGGGTTAGCGTTGGCGTTAGGGTTAGGGTTAGGTCCCCATGAAGCGGAAAATGGGCATCACCAATGAATTCACAGTGCAAGATTATGCTTAGGAGGGGTATTTCTTTTTCAATCAGGCTTTCCTACCTTTCCAGGTGAAAATTAATGGAAAAACTGCATTGGAGTATGAGGGATAGCCTTAGGGTTAGGGTTAGGTCCCCATGAAGTCGACGAAGAAAATGGATGTCCCCAATGAATTCACAGTGCAACATTATGCTTAGGAGGGGTATTTCCTTTTCAATTAGGCTTTCCTACTTTTCCAGGTAAAATCCATGGAAAAACTGCATTGGAGGGTAAGGGTTAGCCTTAGGGTTAGGGTTAGGGTTAGGTCCCCATGAAGTCGAGGCAGAAAATGGATGTCCCCAATGAATTCACAGTTGCAACATTATGCTTAGGAGGGGTATTTCCTTTTCAATCAGGCTTTCCTACCATTCCAAGTAAAATCCATGGAAAAACTGCATTGGAGGGTTAGGGTTAGGGTTAGGGTTAGGTCCCCATGAAGTCAAAGCAGAAAATGGATGTCCCCAATGAATTCACAATGCAACATTATGCTTAGGAGGCGTATTTCCTTTTCAATCAGGCTTTTCCACCTTTGCAGGTAAAATCCATGGAAAAATTGCATTGAAGGGTGAGGGTTAGCCTTAGGGTTAGGGTTAGGTCCCCTTGAGGTTGAAGTGGAAAATGGATTTCGCCAATGAATTAATAGCACAACATTATGCTTAGGATGGGTATAACCATTTCAGTCAGTTGTTTCGACCTTTCCAGTTAAAATAAATGGAAAATTTGCATAGGTACGTTAGGGTTCGGGTTTGGATTAGGATTAGCGTGAGCGTTAGGGTTAGGGTTAGGGTTAGGTCCCCATGAAGTCGACGCAGAAAATGGATGTCCCCAATGAATTCACCGTGCAATATTATGCTTAGGTGCGGTATTTCCTTTTCAATCAGGCTTTCCTACCTTTGCAGGTAAAATCCATGGAAAAACTGCATTGGAGGGTGAGGGTTAGCCTTAGGATTAGGTTTAGGTCTCCATGAAGTTGACGCAGAAAATAGATGTCCCTAATGAATTCACAGTGCAATATTATGCTTAGGTGGGGTATTTCCTTTTCAATCAGGTTTTCCTACCTTTGCTGGTAAAATCCATGGAAAAACTGCCTTGGAGGGTGAGGGTTAGCCTTCAGGTTAAGGTTAGATTATGGTTAGGTCCCCATGAAATCAAAGTGGAAAATGGATATCGTCGATGAATTCACAGTGCAATATTATGCTTAGGTGGGGTATTTCCTTTTCAATCAGGCTTTCCTACCTTTCCAGGAAAAATCCATGGAAAAACTGCATTGGAGGGTGAGGGTTACCCTTAGGGTTAGGGTTAGGTCCCCATGAAGTCAACGCAGAAAATGGATGTCCCCAATGAAATCAGAGTGCAACATTATGCTTAGGATGGGTATGACCATTTCAGTCAGGTGTTTCGATCTTTCCAGTTAAAATAAATGGAAAATTTGCATTGGTAGGTTAGGGTTTGGGTTTGGATTAGGGTTAGCATTAGCCTTAGGGTTAGGGTTAGGGTTAGGTCCCCATGAAGCGGAAAATGGGCATCACCAATGAATTCACAGGGCAAGATTATGCTTAGGAGGGATATTTCTTTTTCATTCAGGCTTTCCTTCCTTTCCAGGTCAAAATCCATGGAAAAACTGCATTGGTGGGTAAGGGTTAGCCTAAGGGTAAGGGTTAGGGTTAGGTCCCCATGAAGTCGACGCAGAAAATGGATGTCCCCAATGAATTCACAGTGCAACATTATGCTTAAGAGGGGTATTTCCTTTTCAATCAGGCTTTCCTACCATTCCAAGTAAAATCCATGGAAAAACTGCATTGGAGGGTTAGGGTTAGGGTTAGGGTTAGGTCCCCATGAAGTCAAAGCAGAAAATGGATGTCCCCAATGAATTCACAATGCAACATTATGCTTAGGAGGCGTATTTCCTTTTCAATCAGGCTTTTCCACCTTTGCAGGTAAAATCCATGGAAAAATTGCATTGAAGGGTGAGGGTTAGCCTTAGGGTTAGGGTTAGGTCCCCTTGAGGTTGAAGTGGAAAATGGATTTCGCCAATGAATTAATAGCACAACATTATGCTTAGGATGGGTATGACCATTTTAGTCAGTTGTTTCGACCTTTCCAGTTAAAATAAATGGAAAATTTGCATTGGTACGTTAGGGTTCGGGTTTGGATTAGGATTAGCGTGAGCGTTAGGGTTAGGGTTACGGTTAGATCCCCATGAAGTCGACGCAGAAAATGGATGTCCCCAATGAATTCACAGTGCAATATTATGCTTAGGTGCGGTATTTCCTTTTCAATCAGGCTTTCCTACCTTTCCAGGTAAAATCCATGGAAAAACTGCATTGGAGGGTGAGGGTTAGCCTTAGGATTAGGGTTACGGTTAGGTCCCCATGAAGTCGACGCAGAAAATGGATGTCCCCAATGAATTCACAGTGCAACATTATGCTTAGGAGGGGTATTTCCTTTTCAATCAGGCTTTCCTACTTTTCCAGGTAAAATCCATGGAAAAACTGCATTGGAGGGTGAGGGTTAGCCTTAGGGTTAGGTCCCCATGAAGTCGAGGCAGAAAATGGATGTCCCCAATGAATTCACAGTTGCAACATTATGCTTTGGAGGGATATTTCCTTTTCAATCAGGCTTTTCTACATTTGCAGGTAAAATGCATGGAAAAACTGCATTGGAGAGTGAGGGTTAGCCTTAGGGTTAGGGTTAGGTCTCCATGAAGTCGACGCAGAAAATGGATGTCCCCAATGAATTCACAGTGCAACATTATGCTTAGGATGGGTATGACCATTTCAGTCAGGCGTTTCAACCTTTCCAGTTAAAATAAATGGAAAATTTGCATTGGTAGGTTAGGGTTCGGGTTTGGATTAGGGTTAGCGTTAGGGTTAGGGTTAGGTCCCCATGAAGGTGAAGTGGAAAATGGATTTCGCCAATGAATTAACAGCACAACATTATGCGTAGGATAGGTATGACCATTTCAGTCCGGCGTTTCGACCTTTCCAGTTAAAATAAATGGAAAATTTGCATTGGTAGGTTAGGGTTCGGGTTTGGATTAGGGTTAGCGTTAGGGTTAGGGTTAGGTCCCCATGAAGCGGAAAATGGGCATCACCAATGAATTCACAGTGCAAGATTATGCTTAGGAGGGGTATTTCTTTTTCAATCAGGCTTTTCTACCTTTCCAGGTAAAATCCATGGAAAAACTGCATTGGAGGCTGAGGGTAAGCCTTAGGATTAGGGATAGGTCCCCATGAAGTAGAAGCGGAAAATGGATATCGCCGATGAATTCAATGCACAAGATTATGCTTAGGAGGGGTGTGACCTCTTCAGTCATGCTTTTCTATCTTTCCAGGTAATATACATGGAAGGATTGCATTCAAGGTTTATTGTTAGGGTTCGGGTTTGGATTAGGGTTAGGGTTAATTTTAGGGTTAGGTTCGCATGAAGTCAAGGGAGAAAATGGATGTCCCCAATGAATTCACAATGCAACATTATGCTTAGGAGGCGTATTTCCTTTTCAATCAGGCTTTTCTACCTTTCCAGGTAAAATCCATGGAAAAATTGCATTGAAGGGTGAGGGTTAGCCTTAGGGTTAGGGTTAGGTCCCCATGAAGTTGAAGTGGAAAATGGATTTCGCCAATGAATTCATAGCACAACATTATGCTTAGGATGGGTATGACCATTTCAGTCAGTTGTTTCGACCTTTCCAGTTAAAATAAATGGAAAATTTGCATTGGTACGTTAGGGTTCGGGTTTGGATAAGGATTAGCGTTAGCGTTAGGGTTAGGGTTAGGGTTAGGTCCCCATGAAGTCGACGCAGAAAATGGATGTCCCCAATGAATTCACAGTGCAATATTATGCTTAGGTGGGGTATTTCCTTTTCAATCAGGCTTTCCTTCCTTTCCAGGTAAAATCCATGGAAAAACTGCATTGGAGTGTGAGGGTTAGCCTTAGGATTAGGTTTAGGTCTCCATGAAGTTGACACAGAAAATAGATGTCCCCAATGAATTCACAGTGCAATATTATGCTTAGGTTGGGTATTTCCTTTTCAATCAGGCTTTCCTACCTTTCCAAGTAAAATCCATGGAAAAACTGCCTTGGAGGGTGAGGGTTAGCCTTCAGGTTAGGGTTAAGTTACAGTTAGGTCCCCATGAAATCAAAGCCGAAAATGGATATCGTCGATGAATTCACAGCACAAGATTATGCTTAGGAGGCGTATTTCCTTTTCAATCAGGCTTTTCTACATTTGCAGGTAAAATGCATGGAAAAATTGCATTGGAGGGTGAGGATTAGCCTTAGGGTTAGGGTTAGGGTTAGGTCCCCATGAAGTCGACGCAGAAAATGGATGTCCCCAATGAATTCACAGTGCAACATTATGCTTAGGAGGGGTATTTTCTTTTCAATCAGGCTTTCCCACCTTTCCAAGTAAAATCCATGGAAAAACTGCATTGTAGGGTTAGGGTTAGGGTTAGGGTTAGGGTTAGGGTTAGGACTGCATGAAGTCAAAGCAGAAAATGGATGTCCCCAATGAATTCACAATGCAACATTATGCTTAGGAGGCGTATTTCCTTTTCAATCAGGCTTTTCCACCTTTGCAGGTAAAATCCATTGAAAAATTGCATTGAAGGGTGAGGGTTAGCCTTCGGGTTAGGGTTAGGTCCCCATGAAGTTGAAGTGGAAAATGGATTTCGCCAATGAATTAATAGCACAACATTATGCTTAGGATGGGTATGACCATTTCAGTCAGTTGTTTCGACCTTTCCAGTTAAAATAAATGGAAAATTTGCATTGGTACGTAAGGGTTCGGGTTTGGATTAGGATTAGCGTTAGCATTAGGGATAGGGTTAGGGTTAGGTCCCCATGAAGTCGACGGAGAAAATGGATGTCTCCAATGAATTCACAGTGCAATATTATGCTTAGGTGGGGCATTTCCTTTTCAATCAGGCTTTCCTACCTTTCCAGGTAAAATCCATGGAAAAATTGCATTGAAGGGTGAGGGTTAGCCTTAGGGTTAGGGTTAGGTTTAGGTCCCCATGAAATCAACGCGGAAAATGGATATCATCGATGAATTCACAGCACAAGATTATGCTTAGGAGGCGTATTTCCTTTTCAATCAGGCTTTTCTACATTTGCAGGTAAAATGCATGGAAAAACTGCATTGGAGGGTGAGGATTAGCCTTAGGGTTAGGGTTAGGGTTAGGTCCCCATGAAGTCGACGCAGAAAATGGATGTCCCCAATGAATTCACAGTGCAACGTTATGCTTAGGAGGGGTATTTCCTTTTCAATCAGGTTTTCCTACCTTTCCGTGAAAAATCCATGGAAAAACTGCATTGGAGTTTGAGGGTTAGCCTTAGGGTTAGGGTTAGGTCCCCATGAAGTCGACGCAGAAAATGGATGTCCCCAATGAATTCACAGTGCAACATTATGCTTAGGAGGGGTATGACCATTTCAGTCAGGCGTTTCGACCTTTCCAGTTAAAATAAATGGAAAATTTGCATTGGTAGGTTAGGGTTTGGGTTTGGATCAGGGTTAGCGTTGGCGTTAGGGTTAGGGTTAGGTCCCCATGAAGCGGAAAATGGGCATCACCAATGAATTCACAGTGCAAGATTATGCTTAGGAGGGGTATTTCTTTTTCAATCAGGCTTTCCTACCTTTCCAGGTGAAAATTAATGGAAAAACTGCATTGGAGTATGAGGGATAGCCTTAGGGTTAGGGTTAGGTCCCCATGAAGTCGACGAAGAAAATGGATGTCCCCAATGAATTCACAGTGCAACATTATGCTTAGGAGGGGTATTTCCTTTTCAATTAGGCTTTCCTACTTTTCCAGGTAAAATCCATGGAAAAACTGCATTGGAGGGTAAGGGTTAGCCTTAGGGTTAGGGTTAGGGTTAGGTCCCCATGAAATCGAGGCAGAAAATGGATGTCCCCAATGAATTCACAGTTGCAACATTATGCTTAGGAGGGGTATTTCCTTTTCAATCAGGCTTTCCTACCATTCCAAGTAAAATCCATGGAAAAACTGCATTGGAGGGTTAGGGTTAGGGTTAGGGTTAGGTCCCCATGAAGTCAAAGCAGAAAATGGATGTCCCCAATGAATTCACAATGCAACATTATGCTTAGGAGGCGTATTTCCTTTTCAATCAGGCTTTTCCACCTTTGCAGGTAAAATCCATGGAAAAATTGCATTGAAAGGTGAGGGTTAGCCTTAGGGTTAGGGTTAGGTCCCCTTGAGGTTGAAGTGGAAAATGGATTTCGCCAATGAATTAATAGCACAACATTATGCTTAGGATGGGTATAACCATTTCAGTCAGTTGTTTCGACCTTTCCAGTTAAAATAAATGGAAAATTTGCATAGGTACGTTAGGGTTCGGGTTTGGATTAGGATTAGCGTGAGCGTTAGGGTTAGGGTTAGGGTTAGGTCCCCATGAAGTCGACGCAGAAAATGGATGTCCCCAATGAATTCACCGTGCAATATTATGCTTAGGTGCGGTATTTCCTTTTCAATCAGGCTTTCCTACCTTTGCAGGTAAAATCCATGGAAAAACTGCATTGGAGGGTGAGGGTTAGCCTTAGGATTAGGTTTAGGTCTCCATGAAGTTGACGCAGAAAATAGATGTCCCTAATGAATTCACAGTGCAATATTATGCTTAGGTGGGGTATTTCCTTTTCAATCAGGTTTTCCTACCTTTGCTGGTAAAATCCATGGAAAAACTGCCTTGGAGGGTGAGGGTTAGCCTTCAGGTTAAGGTTAGATTATGGTTAGGTCCCCATGAAATCAAAGTGGAAAATGGATATCGTCGATGAATTCACAGTGCAATATTATGCTTAGGTGGGGTATTTCCTTTTCAATCAGGCTTTCCTACCTTTCCAGGAAAAATCCATGGAAAAACTGCATTGGAGGGTGAGGGTTACCCTTAGGGTTAGGGTTACGTCCCCATGAAGTCAACGCAGAAAATGGATGTCCCCAATGAAATCAGAGTGCAACATTATGCTTAGGATGGGTATGACCATTTCAGTCAGGTGTTTCGATCTTTCCAGTTAAAATAAATGGAAAATTTGCATTGGTAGGTTAGGGTTTGGGTTTGGATTAGGGTTAGCGTTAGCCTTAGGGTTAGGGTTAGGGTTAGGTCCCCATGAAGCGGAAAATGGGCATCACCAATGAATTCACAGGGCAAGATTATGCTTAGGAGGGATATTTCTTTTTCATTCAGGCTTTCCTTCCTTTCCAGGTCAAAATCCATGGAAAAACTGCATTGGTGGGTAAGGGTTAGCCTAAGGGTAAGGGTTAGGGTTAGGTCCCCATGAAGTCGACGCAGAAAATGGATGTCCCCAATGAATTCACAGTGCAACATTATGCTTAAGAGGGGTATTTCCTTTTCAATCAGGCTTTCCTACCATTCCAAGTAAAATCCATGGAAAAACTGCATTGGAGGGTTAGGGTTAGGGTTAGGGTTAGGTCCCCATGAAGTCAAAGCAGAAAATGGATGTCCCCAATGAATTCACAATGCAACATTATGCTTAGGAGGCGTATTTCCTTTTCAATCAGGCTTTTCCACCTTTGCAGGTAAAATCCATGGAAAAATTGCATTGAAGGGTGAGGGTTAGCCTTAGGGTTAGGGTTAGGTCCCCTTGAGGTTGAAGTGGAAAATGGATTTCGCCAATGAATTAATAGCACAACATTATGCTTAGGATGGGTATGACCATTTTAGTCAGTTGTTTCGACCTTTCCAGTTAAAATAAATGGAAAATTTGCATTGGTACGTTAGGGTTCGGGTTTGGATTAGGATTAGCGTGAGCGTTAGGGTTAGGGTTACGGTTAGATCCCCATGAAGTCGACGCAGAAAATGGATGTCCCCAATGAATTCACAGTGCAATATTATGCTTAGGTGCGGTACTTCCTTTTCAATCAGGCTTTCCTACCTTTCCAGGTAAAATCCATGGAAAAACTGCATTGGAGGGTGAGGGTTAGCCTTAGGATTAGGTTTAGGTCTCCATGAAGTTGACGTAGAAAATGGATGTCCCTAATGAATTCACAGTGCAATATTATGCTTAGGTGGGGTATTTCCTTTTCAATCAGGCTTTCCTACCTTTGCAGGTAAAATCCATGGAAAAACTGCCTTGGAGGGTGAGGGTTAGCCTTAGGGTTAGGGTTAGGTCCCCATGAAGTTGAAGTGGAAAATGGATTTCGCCAATGAATTAATAGCACAACATTATGCTTAGGATGGGTATGACCATTTCAGTCAGGCGTTTCGACCTTTCCAGTTAAAATAAATGGAAGATTTGCATTGGTACGTTAGGGTTCGGGTTTGGATTAGGATTAGCGTTAGGGTTAGGGTTAGGTACCCATGAAGTGGAAAATGGGCATCACCAGTGAATTCACAGTGCAAGATTATGCTTAGGAGGGGTATTACTTTTTCAATCAGGCTTTTATACGTTTCCAGGTAAAATCCATGGAAAAACTGCATTGGAGGGTGAGGGTAAGCCTTAGGATTAGGGATAGGTCCCCATGAAGTAGAAGCGGAAAATGGATATCCCCGATGAATTCAATGCACAAGATTATGCTTAGGAGGGGTGTGACCTCTTCAGTCATGCTTTTCTATCTTTCCAGGTAATATACATGGAAGGATTGCATTCAAGGTTTATTGTTAGGGTTCGGGCTTGGATTAGGGTTAGGGTTAGTTTTAGGGTTAGGTCCCCATGTAGTCGAAGTGAAAAATGCGCATCACCAATGAATTCACAGTCCAAGATTATGCTTAGGAGGGGTACTCCCTTTTCAGTAACACTTGTTTACCTTTCAAGGTAAAATCCATGGAAAAACTGCATTGAAGGGTGAGGGTTAGCCATAGGGTTAATGTTAGGGTTAGTTCCCCTGAAGTCGACGCAGAAAATGGATGTCCCAAATGAATTCACAGTGCAACATTCTACTTAGGAGGGGTATTTCCTTTTCAATCAGGCTTTTTTACCTTTCCAGGTAAAATCCATGGAAAAACTGCATTGGAGGGTGAGGGTTAGCCTTCAGGTTAGGGTTAGGTTACGGTTAGGTCGCCATGAAATCAAAGCGGAAAATGGATATCGTCGATGAATTCACAGCGCAAGGTTATGCTTAGGAAGGGTGTCACCTCTTCAATCAGGCTATTCTATATTTGCAGGTAAAATGCATGGAAAAACTGCATTGGAGGGTGAGAGTTAGCCTTAGGATTAGGTTTAGGTCTCCGTGAAGTTGACGCAGAAAATGGATGTCCCCAATGAATTCACAGTGCAATATTATGCTTAGGTGCGGTATTTCCTTTTCAATCAGGCTTTCCTACCATTGCAGTTAAAATCCATGGAAAAACTGCCTTGGAGGGTGAGGGTTAGCCTTCAGGTTAGGGTTAGGTTACGGTTAGTTCCCCATGAAGTCAAAGCGGAAAATGGATATCGTCGATGAATTCACAGCACAAGATTATGCTTAGGAGGCGTATTTCCTTTTCAATCAGGCTTTTCTACATTTGCAGGTAAAATGCATGGAAAAACTGCATTGGAGGGTGAGGATTAGCCTTAGGGTTAGGGTTAGGGTTAGGTCCCCATGAAGTCGACGCAGAAAATGGATGTCCCCAATGAATTCACAGTGCAACATTATGCTTAGGAGGGGTATTTCCTTTTCAATCAGGCTTTCCTACCTTTCCAGGTAAAATCCATGGAAAAACTGCATTGGAGTTTGAGGGTTAGCCTTAGGGTTAGGGTTAGGTCCCCATGAAGTCGACGCAGAAAATGGACGTCCCCAATGAATTCACAGTGCAACATTATGCTTAGGAGGGGTATGACCATTTCAGTCAGGCGTTTCAACCTTTCCAGTTAAAATAAATGGAAAATTTGCATTGGTAGGTTAGGGTTCGGGTTTGGATTAGGGATAGCGTTAGGGTTAGGGTTAGGTCCCCATGAAGCGGAAAATGGGCATCACCAATGAATTCACAGTGCATGATTATGCTTAGGAGGGGTATTTCTTTTTCAATCAGGCTTTCCTAGCTTTCAAGGTAAAATCCATGGAAAAATTGCATTGAAGGGTTATGGTTAGCCTTAGGGTTAGGGTTAGGTCCCCATGAAGTTGAAGTGGAAAATGGATTTCGCCAATGAATTAATAGCACAACGTTATGCTTAGGATGGGTATGACCATTTCAGTCAGGCGTTTTGACCTTTCCAGTTAAAATAAATGGAAAATTTGCATTGTTAGGTTAGGGTTCGGGTTTGGATTAGGGTTAGCGTTAGGGATAGGGTTAGGTCCCCATGAAGTGGAAAATGGGCATCACCAATGAATTCACAGTGCAAGATTATGCTTAGGAGGGGTATTTCTTTTTCAATCAGGCTTTTCTACCTTTCCAGGTAAAATCCATGGAAAAACTGCATTGGAGGCTGAGGGTAAGCCTTAGGATTAGGGATAGGTCCCCATGAAGTAGAAGCGGAAAATGGATATCGTCGATGAATTCACAGCACAAGATTATGCTTAGGAGGCGTATTTCCTTTTCAATCAGGCTTTTCTACATTTGCAGGTAAAATCCATGGAAAAACTGCATTGGAGGGTGAGGATTAGCCTTAGGGTTAGGGTTAGGGTTAGGTCCCCATGAAGTCGACGCAGAAAATGGATGTCCCCAATGAATTCACAGTGCAACATTATGCTTAGGAGGGGTATTTCCTTTTCAATCAGGCTTTCCTACCTTTCCAAGTAAAATCCATGGAAAAACTGCATTGCAGGGTTAGGGTTCGGGTTAGGGAAAGGGTTAGGGTTAGCGTTAGGATCCCATGAAGTCAAAGCAGAAAATGGATGTCCCCAATGAATTCACAATGCAACATTATTCTTAGGAGGCGTATTTCCTTTTCAATCAGGCTTTTCCACCTTTGTAGGTAAAATCCATTGAAAAATTGCATTGAAGGGTGAGGGTTAGCCTTCGGGTTAGGGTTAGGTCCCCATGAAGTTGAAGTGGAAAATGGATTTCGCCAATGAATTCATAGCACAACATTATGTTTAGGATGCGTATGACCATTTCAGTCAGTTGTTTCGACCTTTCCAGTTAATATAAATGGAAAATTTGCATTGGTACGTTAGGGTTCGGGTTTGGATTAGGATTAGCGTTAGCGTTAGGGTTAGGGTTAGGGTTAGGTCCCCATGAAGTCGACGCAGAAAATGGATGTCCCCAATGAATTCACAGTGCAATATTATGCTTAGGTGGGGTATTTCCTTTTCAATCAGGCTTTCCTACCTTTCCAGGTAAAATCCATGGAAAAACTGCTTTGGAGGGTGAGGGTTAGCCTTAGGATTAGGGTTAGGTTACGGTTAGGTCCCCATGAAATCAAAGCGGAAAATGGATATCGTCGATGAATTCACAGCACAAGATTATGCTTAGGAGGGGTATTTCCTTTTCAATCAGGCTTTCCTACCTTTCCAGGTAAAATCCATGGAAAAACTGCATTGGAGTTTGAAGGTTAGCCTTTGGGTTACGGTTAGGTCCCCATGAAATCAACACGGAAAATGGATATCTTCGATGAATTCACAGCACAAGATTATGCTTAGGAGGCGTATTTCCTTTTCAATCAGGCTTTTCTATATTTGCAGGTAAAATGCATGGAAAAACTGCATTGGAGGCTCAGGGTAAGCCTTAGGATTAGGGATAGGTCCCCATGAAGTAGAAGCGGAAAATGGATATCACCGATGAATTCAATGCACAAGATTATGCTTAGGAGGGGTGTGACCTCTTCAGTCATGCTTTTCTATCTTTCCAGGTAATATACATGGAAGGATTGCATTCAAGGTTTATTGTTAGGGTTCGGGTTTGGATTAGGGTTAGGGTTAGTTTTAGGGTTAGGTCCCCATGAAGTCGAAGTGAAAAATGCGCATCACCAATGAATTCACAGCGCAAGATTATGCTTAGGAGGGGTACTCCCTTTTCAGTAACGCTTGTTTACCTTTCAAGGAAAAATCCATGGAAAAACTGCATTGAAGGGTGAGGGTTAGCCATAGGGTTAATGTTAGGGTTAGTTCCCCTGAAGTCGACGCAGAATATGGACGTCCCCAATGAATTCACAGTGCAACATTCTACTTAGGAGGGGTATTTCCTTTTCAATCAGGCTTTTTTACCTTTCCAGGTAAAATCCATGGAAAAACTGCATTGGAGGGTGAGGGTTAGCCTTCAGGTTAGGGTTAGGTTATGGTTAGGTCGCCATGAAATCAAAGCGGAAAATGGATATCGTCGATGAATTCACAGCGCAAGGTTATGCTTAGGAAGGGTGTCACCCCTTAAATCAGGCTATTCTATATTTGCAGGTAAAATGCATGGAAAAACTACAATCGAGAGTGAGGGTTAGCCTTAGGGTTAGGGTTAGGGTTAGGTCCCCATGAAGTCGACGCAGAAAATGGATGTCCCCAATGAATTCACAGTGCAACATTATGCTTAGGAAGGGTATTTCCTTTTCAATCAGGCTTTACTACCTTTCCAAGTAAAATCCATGGTAAAACTGCTTTGGAGGGTTAGGGTTAGGGTTAGGGTTAGGGTTAGGTCCCCATGAAGTCAAAGCAGAAAATAGATGTACCCAATGAATTCACAGTGCAATATTATGCTTAGGTGGGGTATGTCCTTTTCAATCAGGCTTTCCTACCTTTGCAGGTAAAATCCATGGAAAAACTGCCTTGGAGGGTGAGGGTTAGCCTTCAGGTTAGGGTTAGGTTACGGTTAGGTCCCCATGAAATCAAAGCGGAAAATGGATATCGTCGATGAATTCACAGCACAAGATTATGCTTAGGAGGCGTATTTCCTTTTCAATCAGGCTTTTATACATTTGCAGGTATAATGCATGGAAAAACTGCATTGGAGGGTGAGGATTAGCCTTAGCGTTAGGGTTAGGGTTAGGTCCCCATGAAGTCGACGCAGAAAATGGATGTCCCCAATGAATTCACAGTGCAACATTATGCTTAGGAGGGGTATTTCCTTTTCAATCAGGCTTTCCTACCTTTCCAAGTAAAATCCATGGAAAAACTGCATTGTAGGGTTAGGGTTCGGGTTAGGGAAAGGGTTAGGGTTAGGGTTAGGATCCCATGAAGTCAAAGCAGAAAATGGATGTCCCCAATGAATTCACAATGCAACATTATTCTTAGGAGGCGTATTTCCTTTTCAATCAGGCTTTTCCACCTTTGTAGGTAAAATCCATTGAAAAATTGCATTGAAGGGTGAGGGTTAGCCTTAGGGTTAGGGTTAGGGTTAGGTCCCCATGAAGTTGAAGTGGAAAATGGATTTCGCCAATGAATTCATAGCACAACATTATGTTTAGGATGCGTATGACCATTTCAGTCAGTTGTTTCGACCTTTCCAGTTAATATAAATGGAAAATTTGCATTGGTACGTTAGGGTTCGGGTTTGGATTAGGATTAGCGTTAGCGTTAGGGTTAGGGTTAGGGTTAGGTCCCCATGAAGTCGACGCAGAAAATGGATGTCCCCAATGAATTCACAGTGCAATATTATGCTTAGGTGGGGTATTTCCTTTTCAATCAGGCTTTCCTACCTTTCCAGGTAAAATCCATGGAAAAACTGCTTTGGAGGGTGAGGGTTAGCCTTAGGATTAGGGTTAGGGTTAGGTCCCCATTAAGTCAACGCAGAAAATGGATGTCCCCAATGAATTCACAGTGCAACATTATGCTTAGGAGACGTACTTCCTTTTCAATCAGGCTTTTCTACCTTTGCAGGTAAAATCCATGGAAAAACTGCCTTGGAGGGTGAGGGTAAGCCTTCAGGTTAGGGTTAGGTTACGGTTAGGTCCCCATGAAATCAAAGCGGAAAATGGATATCGTCGATGAATTCACAGCACAAGATTATGCTTAGGAGGGGTATTTCCTTTTCAATCAGGCTTTCCTACCTTTCCAGGTAAAATCCATGGAAAACCTGCATTGGAGTTTGAGGGTTAGCCTTTGGGTTACGGTTAGGTCCCCATGAAATCAACACAGAAAATGGATATCTTCGATGAATTCACAGCACAAGATTATGCTTAGGAGGCGTATTTCCTTTTCAATCAGGCTTTTCTATATTTGCAGGTAAAATGCATGGAAAAACTGCATTGGAGGGTGAGGATTAGCCTTAGGGTTAGGGTTAGGGTTAGGTCCCCATGAAGTCGACGCAGAAAATGGATGTCCCCAATGAATTCACAGTGCAACATTATGCTTAGGAGGGGTATTTCCTTTTCAATCAGGCTTTCCTACCTTTCCAAGTAAAATCCATGGAAAAAGTACATTGGAGGGTTAGGGTTAGGGTTAGGGTTAGGGTTAGGGTTAGGGTTAGGGTTAGGGTTAGGGTTAGGGTTAGGGTTAGGACCCCATGAAGTCAAAGCAGAAAATGGATGTCCCCAATGAATTCACAATGCAACATTATGCTTAGGAGGCGTATTTCCTTTTCAATCAGGCTTTTCCACCTTTGCAGGTAAAATCCATGGAAAAATGGCATTGAAGGGTGAGGGTTAGCCTTAGGGTTAGGGTTAGGTCCCCATGAAGTTGAAGTGGAAAATGGATTTCGCCAATGAATTAATAGCACAACATTATGCTTAGGATGGGTATGACCATTTCAGTCAGTTGTTTCGACCTTTCCAGTTAATATAAATGGAAAATTTGCATTGGTACGTTAGGGTTCGGGTTTGCATTAGGATTAGCGTTAGCATGAGGGTTAGGGTTAGGGTTAGGTCCCCATGAAGTCAACGCAGAAAATGGATGTCCCCAATGAATTCACAGTGCAATATTATGCTTAGGAGGGGTATTTCCTTTTCAATCAGGCTTTCCTACCTTTCCAGGTAAAATCCATGGAAAAACTGCCTTGGAGGGTGAGGGTTAGCCTTAGGATTAAGGTTAGGGTTAGGTCCCCATGAAGTCAACCCATTAAATGGATGTCCCCAATGAATTCACAGTGCAACATTATGCTTAGGAGGCGTACTTCCTTTTCAATCAGGCTTTTCTACCTTTGCAGGTAAAATCCATGGAAAAACTGCCTTGGAGGGTGAGGGTTAGCCTTCAGGTTAGGGTTAGGTTACGGTTAGATCCCCATGAAATCAAAGCGGAAAATGGATATCGTCGATGAATTCATAGCACAAGATTATGCTTAGGAGGGGTATTTCCTTTTCAATCAGGCTTTCCTACCTTTCCAGGTAAAATTCATGGAAAAACTGCATTGGAGTTTGAGGGTTAGCCTTTGGGTTACGGTTAGGTCCCCATGAAATCAACGCGGAAAATGGAAATCGTCGATGAATTCACAGCACAAGATTATGCTTAGGAGGCGTATTTCCTTTTCAATCAGGCTTTTCTATATTTGCAGGTAAAATCCATGGAAAAACGGCATTGGAGTTTGAGGGTTAGCTTTAGGGTTAGGGTTAGGTCCCCATGAAGTCGACGCAGAAAATGGATGTTCCCAATGAATTCACAGTGCAACATTATGCTTAGGAGGGGTATGACCATTTCAGTGAGGCGTTTCGACATTTCCAGTTAAAATAAATGGAAAATTTGCATTGGTAGGTTAGGGTTTGGGGTTGGATTAGGGTTAGCGTTAGCGTTAGGGTTAGGGTTAGGTCCCCATGAAGCGGAAAATGGGCATCACCAATGAATTCACAGTGCAAGAATTTGCTTAGGAGGGGTATTTCTTTTTCAATCAGGCTTTCCTACCTTTCCAGGTGAAAATTAATGGAAAAACTGCATTGGAGTATGAGGGATAGCCTTAGGGTTAGGGTTACGGTTAGGTCCCCATGAAGTCGACGCAGAAAATGGATGTCCCCAATGAATTCACAGTGCAACATTATGCTTAGGAGGGGTATTTCTTTTTCAATCAGGCTTTCCTACCTTTCCAGCTGAAAATTAATGGAAAAACTGCATTGGAGTATGAGGGATAGCCTTAGGGTTAGGGTTACGGTTAGGTCCCCATGAAGTCGACGCAGAAAATGGATGTCCCCAATGAATTCACAGTGCAACATTATGCTTAGGAGGGGTATTTCCTTTTCAATCAGGCTTTCCTACCTTTCCAGGTAAAATCCATGGAAAAACTGCATTGGAGGGTGAGGGTTAGCCTTAGGATTAGGGTTAGGGTTAGGTCCCCATGAAGTGGAAGTGGAAGATGGATTTCGCCAATGAATTAATAGCACAACATTATGCTTAGGATGGGTATGACCAATTCAGTCAGTTGTTTCGACCTTTCCAGTTAAAATAAATGGAAAATTTGCATTGTTACGTTAGGGTTCGGGTTTGGATTAGGATTAGCGTTAGCGTTAGCGTTAGCGTTAGGGTTAGGGTTAGGTCCCCATGAAGTCGACGCAGAAAATGGATGTCCCCAATGAATTCACATTGCAATATTATGCTTAGGTGGGATATTTCCTTTTCAATCAGGCTTTCCTTCCTTTGCAGGTAAAATCCATGGAAAAACTGCCTTGGAGGGTGAGGGTTAGCCTTCATGTTAGGGTTAGGTTACGGTTAGGTCCCCATGAAATCAAAGCGGAAAATGGATATCGTCGATGAATTCATAGCACAAGATTATGCTTAGGAGGGGTATTTCCTTTTCAATCAGGCTTTCCTACCTTTCCAAGTAAAATCAATGGAAAAACTGCATTGTAGGGTTAGGGTTAGGTTTAGGGTTAGGACCCCATGAAGTCAAAGCAGAAAATGGATGTCCCCAATGAATTCACAATGCAACATTATGCTTAGGAGGCATATTTCCTTTTCAATCAGGCTTTTCCACCTTTGCAGGTAAAATCCATTGAAAAATTGCATTGAAGGGTGAGGGTTAGCCTTCGGGTTAGGATTAGGTCCCCATGAAGTTGAAGTGGAAAATGGATTTCGCCAATGAATTAATAGCACAACATTATGCTTAGGATGGGTATGACCATTTCAGTCAGGCATTTCGACCTTTCCATTTAAAATAAATGGATAATTTGCATTGGTAGGTTAGGGTTTGGGTTTGGATTAGGGTTAGCGTTAGGGTTAGGGTTAGGTCCCCATGAAGTGGAAAATGGGCATCACCAATGAATTCACAGTGCAAGATTATGCTTAGGAGGGGTATTTCTTTTTCAATCAGGCTTTTCTACCTTTCCAGGTAAAATCCATGGAAAAACTGCATTGGAGGGTAAGGGTAAGCCTTAGGATTAGGGATAGGTCCCCATGAAGTAGAAGCGGAAAATGGATATCGCCGATGAATTCAATGCACAAGATTATGCTTAGGAGTGGTGTGACCTCTTCAGTCATGCTTTTCTATCTTTCCAGGTAATATACATGGAAGGATTGCATTCAAGGTTTATTGTTAGGGTTCGGGTTTGGATTAGGGTTAGGGTTAGTTTTAGGGTTAGGTCCCCATGAAGTCGAAGTGAAAAATGCGCATCACCAATGAATTCACAGCGCAAGATTATGCTTAGGAGGGGTACTCCCTTTTCAGTAACGCTTGTTTACCTTTCAAGGTAAAATCCATGGAAAAACTGCATTGAAGGGTGAGGGTTAGCCATAGGGTTAATGTTAGGGTTAGTTCCCCTGAAGTCGACGCAGAAAATGGATGTCCCAAATGAATTCACAGTGCAACATTCTACTTAGGAGGGATATTTCCTTTTCAATCAGGCTTTTTTACCTTTCCAGGTAAAATCCATGGAAAAACTGCATTGGAGGGTGAGGGTTAGCCTTCAGGTTAGGGTTAGGTTATGGTTAGGTCGCCATGAAATCAAAGCGGAAAATGGATATCGTCGATGAATTCACAGCGCAAGGTTATGCTTAAGAAGGGTGTCACCTCTTCAATCAGGCTATTCTATATTTGCAGGTAAAATGCATGGAAAAATTGCAATTGAGAGTGAGGGTTAGCCTTAGGGTTAGGGTTAGGGTTAGGCCCCCATGAAGTCACCGCAGAAAATGGATGTCCCCAATGAATTCACAGTGCAACATTATGCTTAGGAGGGGTATTTCCTTTTCAATCAGGCTTTCCTACCTTTCCAAGTAAAATCCATGGAAAAACTGCTTTGGAGGGTTAGGGTTAGGGTTAGGGTTAGGGTTAGGTCCCCATGAAGTCAAAGCAGAAAATGGATGTCCCCAATGAATTCACAATGCAACATTATGCTTAGGAGGCGTATTTCCTTTTCAATCAGGCTTTTCCACCTTTGCAGGTAAAATCCATGGAAAAATTGCATTGAAGTGTTAGGGTTAGCCTTAGGGTTAGGGTTAGGTCCCCATGAAGTTGAAGTGGAAAATGGATTTCGCCAATGAATTAATAGCACAACATTATGCTTAGGATGGGTATGACCATTCCAGTCAGTTGTTTCGACCTTTCCAGTTAAAATAAATGGAAAATTTGCATTGGTACGTTAGGGTTCGGGTTTGGATTAGGATTAGCGTTAGCGTTAGGGTTAGGGTTAGGGTTAGGTCCCCATGAAGCCGACGCAGAAAATGGATGTCCCCAATGAATTCACAGTGCAATATTATACTTAGGTGCGGTATTTCCTTTTCAATCAGATTTTCCTACCTTTCCAGGTAAAATCCATGGAAAAACTGCATTGGAGTGTGAGGGTTAGCCTTAGGATTAGGTTTAGGTCTCCATGAAGTTGAAGCAGAAAATAGATGTCCCCAATGAATTCACAGTGCAATATTATGCTTAGGTGGGGTATTTCCTTTTCAATCAGGCTTTCCTTCCTTTGCAGGTAAAATCCATGGAAAAACTGCCTCGGAGGGTGAGGGTTAGCCTTCAGGTTAGGGTTAGGTTACGGTTAGGTCCCCATGAAATCAAAGCGGAAAATGGATATCGTCGATGAATTCACAGCACAAGATTATGCTTAGGAGGCCTATTTCCTTTTCAATCAGGCTTTTCTACATTTGCAGGTAAAATGCATGGAAAAACTGCATTGGAGGGTGAGGATTAGCCTTAGGGTTAGGGTTAGGTCCCCATGAAGTCGTCGCAGAAAATGGATGTCCCCAATGAATTCACAGTGCAACATTATGCTTAGGAGGGGTATTTCCTTTTCAATCAGGCTTTCCTACCTTTCCAAGTAAAATCCATGGAAAAACTGCATTGTAGCGTTAGGGTTAGGGTTAGGATAAGGGTTAGGGTTAGGGTTAGGACCCCATGAAGTCAAAGCAGAAAATGGATGTCCCCAATGAATTCACAATGCAACATTATGCTTAGGTGGGGTATTTCCTTTCCAATCAGGCTTTCCTACCTTTCCAAGTAAAATCCATGGAAAAACTGCATTGTAGCGTTAGGGTTAGGGTTAGGATAAGGGTTAGGATTAGGGTTAGGTCCCCATGAAGTCGACGCAGAAAATGGATGTCCCCAATGAATTCACAGTGCAATATTATGCTTAGGTGGGGTATTTCCTTTCCAATCAGGCTTTCCTACCTTTCCAGGTAAAATCCATGGAAAAACTGCATTGGAGGGTGAGGGTCAGCCTTAGGATTAGGGTTAGGGTTAGGTCCCCATGAAGTCAACGCAGAAAATGGATGTCCCCAATGAATTCACAGTGCAACATTATGCTTAGGAGGCGTACTTCCCTTTCAATCAGGCTTTTCTACCTTTGCAGGTAAAATCCATGGAAAAACTGCCTTGGAGGGTAAGGGTTAGCCTTCAGGTTAGGGTTAGGTTACGGTTAGGTCCCCATGAAATCAAAGCGGAAATGGATATCGTAGATGAATTCACAGCACAAGATTATGCTTAGGAGGGGTATTTCCTTTTCAATCAGGCTTTCCTACCTTTCCAGGTAAAATCCATGGAAAAATTGCATTGGAGTTTGAGGGTTAGCCTTTGGGTTACGGTTAGGTCCGCATGAAATCAACGCGGAAAATGGATATCGTCGATGAATTCACAACACAAGATGATGCTTAGGAGGCGTATTTCCTTTTCAATCAGGCTTTTCTATATTTTCAGGTAAAATGCATGGAAAAACTGCATTGGAGGGTGAGGATTAGCCTTAGGGTTAGGGTTAGGGTTAGGTCCCCATGAAGTCGACGCAGAAAATGGATGTCCCCAATGAATTCACAGTGCAACATTTTGCTTAGGAGGGGTATTTCCTTTTCAATCAGGCTTTCCTACCTTTCCAAGTAAAATCCATGGAAAAACTACATTGGAGGGTTAGGGTTAGGGTTAGGACCCCATGAAGTCAAAGCAGAAAATGGATGTCCCCAATGAATTCACAATACAACATTATGCTTAGGAGGCGTATTTCCTTTTCAATCAGGCTTTTCCACCTTTGCAGGTAAAATCCATTGAAAAATTGCATTGAAGGGTGAGGGTTAGCCTTAGGGTTAGGGTTAGGTCCCCATGAAGTTGAAGTGGAAAATGGATTTCGCCAATGAATTAATAGCACAACATTATGCTTAGGATGGGTATGACCATTTCAGTCAGTTGTTTCGACCTTTCCAGTTAATATAAATGGAAAATTTGCATTGGTACGTTAGGGTTCGGGTTTGGATTAGGATTAGCGTTAGCATTAGGGTTAGGGTTAGGGTTAGGTCCCCATGAAGTCGACGCAGAAAATGGATTTCCGCAATGAATTCACAGTGCAATATTATGCTTAGGTGGGGTATTTCCTTTTCAATCAGGCTTTCCTACCTTTCCAGGTAAAATCCATGGAAAAACTGCATTGGAGGGTGAGGGTTAGCCTTAGGATTAGGGTTAGGGTTAGGTCCCCATGAAGTCAACGCAGAAAATGGATGTCCCCAATGAATTCACAGTGCAACATTATGCTTAGGAGGCGTACTTCCTTTTCAATCAGGCTTTTCTACCTTTGCAGGTAAAATACATGGAAAAACTGCCTTGGAGGGTGAGGGTTAGCCTTCAGGTTAGGGTTAGGTTACGGTTAGGTCCCCATGAAATCAAAGCGGAAAATGGATAACGTCGATGAATTCACAGCACAAGATTATGCTTAGGAGGGGTATTTCCTTTTCAATCAGGCTTTCCTACCTTTCCAGGTAAAATCCATGGAAAAACTGCATTGGAGTTTGAGGGTTAGCCTTTGGGTTACGGTTAGGTCCCCATGAAATCAACGCGGAAAATGGATATCGTCGATGAATTCACAGCACAAGATTATGCTTAGGAGGCGTATTTCCTTTTCAATCAGGCTTTTCTATATTTGCAGGTAAAATGCATGGGAAAACTGCATTGGAGGGTGAGGATTAGCCTTAGGGTTAGGGTTAGGGTTAGGTCCCCATGAAGTCGACGCAGAAAATGGATGTCCCCAATGAATTCACAGTGCAACATTATGCTTAGGAGGGGTATTTCTTTTCAATCAGGCTTTCCTACCTTTCCAAGTAAAATCCATGGAAAAACTGCATTGTAGGGTTAGGGTTAGGTTTAGGGTTAGGACCCCATGAAGTCAAAGCAGAAAATGGATGTCCCCAATGAATTCACAGTGCAACATTATGCTTAGGAGAGGTATTTCCTTTTCAATCAGGCTTTCCTACCTTTCCAAGTAAAATCCAAGGAAAAAACTACATTGGAGGGTTAGGGTTAGGGTTAGGGTTAGGGTTAGGTCCCCATGAAGTCGATGCAGAAAATGGATGTCTCCAATGAATTCACAGTGCAATATTATGCTTAGGTGGGGTATTTCCTTTTCAATCAGGCTTTCCTACCTTTCCAAGTAAAATCCATGGAAAAACTGCTTTGGAGGGTGAGGGTTAGCCTTAGGATTAGGTTTAGGTCCCCATGAAGTCGACGCAGAAAATGGATGTCCCAAATGAATTCACAGTGCAACATTATGCTTAGGAGGGGTATTTCCTTTTCAATCAGGCTTTTTTACCTTTCCAGGTAAAATCCATGGAAAAATTGCATTGGAGGGTGAGGGTTAGCCTTCAGGTTAGGGTTAGGTTACGGTTAGGGCGCCATGAAATCAAAGCGGAAAATGGACATCGTCGATGAATTCACAGCGCAAGGTTATGCTTAGGAAGGGTGTCACCTCTTCAATCAGGCTATTCTATATTTGCAGGTAAAATGCATGGAAAAACTGCATTGGAGAGTTAGGGTTAGCCTTAGGGTTAGGGTTAGGGTTAGGGTTAGGTCCCCATGAAGCAGAAAATGGGCATCACCAATGAATTCAAAGTGCAAGATTATGCTTAGGAGGGGTATTTCCTTTTCAATCAGGCTTTCCTACCATTCCAGGTAAAATCCATGGAAAAACTTAATCGGAGGGTGAGAGTTAGCCTTCAGGTTAGGATTAAGGTTAGGTCCCCATGAAGTCGACACAGAAAATGGATGTCCCCAACGAATTCACAGTGCAACATTATGCTTGGGAGGGGTATTTCCTTTTCAATCAGCCTTTCCTACCTTTCCAGGTGAAAATTCATGGAAAAACTGCATTGGAGGGTGAGGGTTAGCCTTAGGATTAGGGTTAGGTCTCCATGAAGTTGACGCAGAAAATGGATGTCCCCAATGAATTCACAGTGCAATATTATGCTTAGGTGGAGTATTTCCTTTTCAATCAGGCTTTCCTACCTTTCCAGGTAAAATCCATGGAAAAACTGCTTTGGAGTTTGAGGGTTAGCCTTAGGGTTAGGGTTAGGTCCCCATGAAGTCGACGCAGAAAATGGATGTCCCCAATGAAATCACAATGCAACATTATGCTTAGGAAGGGTGTCACCTCTTCAATCAGGCTATTCTATATTTGCAGGTAAAATGCATGGAAAAACTGCATTGGAGAGTTAGGGTTAGCCTTAGGGTTAGGGTTAGGGTTAGGGTTAGGTCCCCATGAAGCGGAAAATGGGCATCACCAATGAATTCACAGGGCAAGATTATGCTTAGGAGGGGTATTTCTTTTTCAATCAGGCTTTTCTACCTTTCCAGGTAAAATCCATGGAAAAACTGCATTGGAGTTTGAGGGTTAGCCTTAGGATTAGGGTTTGGTCCCCATGAAGTCGACGCAGAAAATGGATGTCCCCAATGAAATCACAATGCAACATTATGCTTAGGATGGGTATGACCATTTCAGTCAGGTGTTTCGACCTTTCCAGTTAAAGTAAATGGAAAATTTGCATTGGTAGGTTAGGGTTCGGGTTTGGATTAGGGTTAGCATTAGCGTTATGGTTAGGGTTAGGTCCCCGTGAAGCGGAAAATGGGCATCACCAATGAATTCACAGTGCAAGATTATGCTTAGGAGGGGTATTTCTTTTTCAATCAGGCTTTCCTACCTTTCCAGGTGAAATCCATGGAAAAACTGCCTTGGAGGGTGAGGGTTAGCCTTCAGGTTAGGGTTAGGTTATGGTTAGGTCCCCATGAAATCAAAGCGGAAAATGGATATCGTCGATGAATTCACAGCGCAAGATTATGCTTAGGAGGCGTATTTACTTTTCAATCAGGCTTTTCTACATTTGCAAATAAAATGCATGGAAAAACTGCATTGGAGGGTGAGGATTAGCCTTAGGGTTAGGGTTAGGGTAAGGTCCCCATGAAGTCGATGCAGAAAATGGATGTCCCCAATGAATTCACAATGCAACATTATGCTTAGGAGGCGTATTTCCTTTTCAATCAGGCTTTTCCACCTTTGCAGGTAAAATCCATGGAAAAATTGCATTGAAGGGTGAGGGTTAGCCTTAGGGTTAGGGTTAGGTCCCCATGAAGTTGACGCAGAAAATGGAAGTCCCCAATGAATTCACAGTGCAATATTATGCTTAGGTGGGGTATTTCCTTTTCAATCAGGCTTTCCTACCTTTCCAGGTAAAATCCATGGAAAAACTGCCTTGTAGGGTGAGGGTTAGCCTTCAGGTTCGGGTTAGGTTATGGTTAGGTCCCCATGAAGTCGACGCAGAAAATGGATGTCCCCAATGAATTCACAGAGCAAGATTATGCTTAGGAGGGGTATTTCCTTTTCAATCAGGCTTTCCTATCTTTCCAGGTAAAATCCATGGAAAAACTGCATTGGAGGGTGAGGGTTAGCCTCAGGGTTAGGGTTAGGGTTAGGTCCCCATGAAATCGACACAGAAAATGGATGTCCCCAATGAATTCACAGTTGCAACATGATGCTTAGGAGGGGTATTTCCTTTTCAATCAGGCTTTCTTACCTTTCCAGCTAAAATCCATGGAAAAACTGCATTGGAGGGTGAGGGTTAGCCTAGGATTAGGGTTAGCGTTAGCGTTAGGGTTAGGGTTAGGTCCCCATGAAGCGGAAAATGGGCATCACCAATGAATTCACAGGGCAAGATTATGCTTAGGAGGGGTATTTCTTTTTCAATCAGGCTTTTCTACCTTTCCAGGTAAAATCCATGGAAAAACTGCATTGGAGGGTGAGGGTAAGCCTTAGGATTAGGGATAGGTCCCCATGAAGTAGAAGCGGAAATTGCATATCGCCGATGAATTCAATGCACAAGATTATTCTTAGGAGGGGTGTGACCTCTTCAGTCATGCTTTTCTATCTTTCCAGGTAATATACATGGAAGGATTGCATTCAAGGTTTATTGTTAGGGTTCGGGTTTGGATTAGGGTTAGGGTTAGTTTTAGGGTTAGGTTCGCATGAAGTCAAGGGAGATAATGGGCATCGCCAATGAATTCACAGAGCAAGATTATGCTTAGGAGGCGTATATCCTTTTCAATCAGGCTTTTCTACATTTGCAGGTAAAATGCATGGAAAAACTGCATTGGAGAGTTAGGGTTAGCCTTAGGGTTAGGGTTAGGTCTCCATGAAGTCGACGCAGAAAATGGATGTCCCCAATGAATTCACAGTGCCACATTATGCTTAGGATGGGTATGACCATTTCAGTCAGGCGTTTCAACCTTTCCAGTTAAAATAAATGGAAAATTTGCATTGGTAGGTTAGGGTTCGGGTTTGGATTAGGGTTAGCGTTAGAGTTAGGGTGAGGGTTAGGTCCCCATGAAGCGGAAAATGGGCATCACCAATGAATTCACAGTGCAAGATTATGCTTAGGAGGGGTATTTCTTTTTCAATCAGGCTTTTCTACCTTTCCAGGTAAAATCCATGGAAAAACTGCATTGGAGGGTGAGGTAAGCCTTAGGATTAGGGATAGGTCCCCATGAAGTAGAAGCGGAAAATGGATATCGCCGATGAATTCAATGCACAAGATTATGCTTCGGAGGGGTGTGACCTCTTCAGTCATGCTTTTCTATCTTTCCAGGTAATATACATGGAAGGATTGCATTCAAGGTTTATTGTTAGGGTTCGGGTTTGGATTAGGGTTAGGGTTAGTTTTAGGGATAGGTCCCCATGAAGTCGAAGTGAAAAATGCGCATCACCAATGAATTCACAGCGCAAGATTATGCTTAGGAGGGGTACCCCTTTTTCAGTAACGCTTGTTTACCTTTCAAGGTAAAATCCATGGAAAAACTGCATTGAAGGGTTAGGGTTAGGGTTAGGGTTAGGTCCCCTTGAAGTCAAAGCAGAAAATGGATGTCCCCAATGAATTCACAATGCAAAATTATGCTTAGGAGGCGTATTTCCTTATCAATCAGGCTTTTCCACCTTTGCAGGTAAAATCCATAGAAAAATTGCATTGGAGGGTAAGGGTTAGCCTTAGGATTAGGTTTAGGTCTCCATGAAGTTGACGCAGAAAATGGATGTCCCCAATGAATTCACAGTGCAACATTCTACTTAGGAGGTGTATTTCCTTTTCAATCAGGCTTTTTTACCTTTCCAGGTAAAATCCATGGAAAAACTGCATTGGAGGGTGAGGGTTAGCCTTCAGGTTAGGGTTAGGTTACGGTTAGGTCGCCATGAAATCAAAGCGGAAAATAGATATCGTCGATGAATTCACAGCGCAAGGTTATGCTTAGGAAGGGTGTCACCTCTTCAATCAGGCTATTCTATATTTTCAGGTAAAATGCATGGAAAAACTGCATTGGAGAGTGAGGGTTAGCCTTAGGGTTAGGGTTAGGGTTAGGTCCCCATGAAGTCGATGCAGAAAGTGGATGTCCCCAATGAATTCACGGTGCAACATTATGCTTAGGAGGGGTATTTCCTTTTCAATCAGGCTTTCCTACCTTTCCAGGTAAAATCCATGGAAAAACCTCATTGGAGGGTGAGGGTTAGCCTTAGGGTTAGGGTTAGGGTTAGGTCCCCATGAAGTCTACGCAGAAAATGGATGTCCCCAATGAATTCACAGTTGCAACATTATGCTTAGGAGGGGTATTTCCTTTTCAATCAGGCTTTCCTACCTTTCCAGGTAAAATCCATGGAAAAACTGCATTGGAGGGTGAGGGTTAGCCTTAGGATTAGGGTTCGGTTACGGTCAGGTCCCCATGAAATCAAAGCGGAAAATGGATATCGTCGATGAATTCACAACGCAAGATTATGCTTAGGAGGCTGTGACCTCTTCAGTCATGCTTTTCTATCTTTCCAGGTAATATAAATGGAAGAATCGCATTCGAGGTTTAGTGTTAGGGTTCGGGTTTGGATTAGGGTTAGGGTTAGTTTTAGGGTTAGGTTCGCATGAAGTCAAGGGAGAAAATGGGCATCGCCAATGAATTCACAGAGCAAGATTATGCTTAGGAGGCGTATATCCTTTTCAATCAGGCTTTTCTACATTTGCAGGTAAAATGCATGGAAAAACTGCATTGGAGAGTTAGGGTTAGCCTTAGGGTTAGGGTTAGGTCTCCATGAAGTCGACGCAGAAAATGGATGTCCCCAATGAATTCACAGTGCCACATTATGCTTAGGATGGGTATGACCATTTCAGTCAGGCGTTTCAACCTTTCCAGTTAAAATAAATGGAAAATTTGCATTGGTAGGTTAGGGTTCGGGTTTGGATTAGGGTTAGCGTTAGAGTTAGGGTGAGGGTTAGGTCCCCATGAAGCGGAAAATGGGCATCACCAATGAATTCACAGTGCAAGATTATGCTTAGGAGGGGTATTTCTTTTTCAATCAGGCTTTTCTACCTTTCCAGGTAAAATCCATGGAAAAACTGCATTGGAGGGTGAGGGTAAGCCTTAGGATTAGGGATAGGTCCCCATGAAGTAGAAGCGGAAAATGGATATCGCCGATGAATTCAATGCACAAGATTATGCTTCGGAGGGGTGTGACCTCTTCAGTCATGCTTTTCTATCTTTCCAGGTAATATACATGGAAGGATTGCATTCAAGGTTTATTGTTAGGGTTCGGGTTTGGATTAGGGTTAGGGTTAGTTTTAGGGATAGTTCCCCATGAAGTCGAAGTGAAAAATGCGCATCACCAATGAATTCACAGCGCAAGATTATGCTTAGGAGGGGTACCCCTTTTTCAGTAACGCTTGTTTACCTTTCAAGGTAAAATCCAAGGAAAAACTGCATTGAAGGGTTAGGGTTAGGGTTAGGGTTAGGTCCCCATGAAGTCAAAGCAGAAAATGGATGTCCCCAATGAATTCACAATGCAACATTATGCTTAGGAGGCGTATTTCCTTATCAATCAGGCTTTTCCACCTTTGCAGGTAAAATCCATGGAAAAATTGCATTGGAGGGTAAGGGTTAGCCTTAGGATTAGGTTTAGGTCTCCATGAAGTTGACGCAGAAAATGGATGTCCCCAATGAATTCACAGTGCAACATTCTACTTAGGAGGTGTATTTCCTTTTCAATCAGGCTTTTTTACCTTTCCAGGTAAAATCCATGGAAAAACTGCATTGGAGGGTGAGGGTTAGCCTTCAGGTTAGGGTTAGGTTACGGTTAGGTCGCCATGAAATCAAAGCGTTAAATGGATATCGTCGATGAATTCACAGCGCAAGGTTATGCTTAGGAAGGGTGTCACCTCTTCAATCAGGCTATTCTATATTTTCAGGTAAAATGCATGGAAAAACTGCATTGGAGAGTGTGGGTTAGCCTTAGGGTTAGGGTTAGGGTTAGGTCCCCATGAAGTCGATGCAGAAAATGGATGTCCCCAATGAATTCACAGTGCAACATTATGCTTAGGAGGGGTATTTCCTTTTCAATCAGGCTTTCCTACCTTTCCAGGTAAAATCCATGGAAAAACTGCATTGGAGGGTGAGGGTTAGCCTTAGGGTTAGGGTTAGGGTTAGGTCCCCATGAAGTCGACACAGAAAATGGATGTCCCCAATGAATTCACAGTTGCAACATTATGCTTAGGAGGGGTATTTCCTTTTCAATCAGGCTTTCCTACCTTTCCAGGTAAAATCCATGGAAAAACTGCATTGGAGGGTGAGGGTTAGCTTTAGGATTAGGGTTCGTTTACGGTCAGGTCCCCATGAAATCAAAGCGGAAAATGGATATCGTCGATGAATTCACAACGCAAGATTATGCTTAGGAGGCTGTGACCTCTTCCGTCATGCTTTTCTATCTTTCCAGGTAATATAAATGGAAGAATCGCATTCGAGGTTTAGTGTTAGGGTTCGGGTTTGGATTAGGGTTAGGGTTAGTTTTAGGGTTAGGGTTAGGTTCGCATGAAGTCAAGGGAGAAAATGGGCATCGCCAATGAATTCACAGAGCAAGATTATGCTTAGGAGGCGTATATCCTTTTCAATCAGGCTTTTCTACATTTGCAGGTAAAATGCATGGAAAAACTGCATTGGAGAGTTAGGGTTAGCCTTAGGGTTAGGGTTAGGTCTCCATGAAGTCGACGCAGAAAATGGATGTCCCCAATGAATTCACAGTGCCACATAATGCTTAGGATGGGTATGACCATTTCAGTCAGGCGTTTCAACCTTTCCAGTTAAAATAAATGGAAAATTTGCACTGGTAGGTTAGGGTTCGGATTTGGATTAGGGTTAGCATTAGAGTTAGGGTGAGGGTTAGGTCCCCATGAAGCGGAAAATGGGCATCACCAATGAATTCACAGTGCAAGATTATGCTTAGGAGGGGTATTTCTTTTTCAATCAGGCTTTTCTACCTTTGTTGGTAAAATCCATGGAAAAACTGCATTGGAGGGTGAGGGTTAGCCTTCAGGTTAGGGTTAGGTTACGGTTAGGTCGCCATGAAATTAAAGCGGAAAATGGATATCGTCGATGAATTCACAGCGCAAGGTTATGCTTAGGAAGGGTGTCACCTCTTCAATCAGGCTATTCTATATTTGCAGGTAAAATGCATGGAAAAACTGCATTGGAGAGTGAGGGTTATCCTCAGGGTTAGGGTTAGGGTTAGGTCCTCATGAAGTCGACGCAGAAAGTGGATGTCCCCAATGAATTCACAGTGCAACATTATGCTTAGGAGGGGTATTTCCTTTTCAATCAGGCTTTCCTACCTTTCCAAGTAAAATCCATGGAAAATCTGCTTTGGAGGGTTACGGTTAGGGTTAGGGTTAGGTCCCCATGAAGTCAAAGCAGAAAATGGATGTCCCCAATGAATTCACAATGCAACATTATGCTTAGGAGGCGTATTTCCTTTTCAATCAGGCTTTTCCACCTTTGCAGGTAAAATCCATGGAAAAATTGCATTGAAGGGTGAGGGTTAGCCTTAGGGTTAGGGTTAGGTGCCCATGAAGTTGAAGTGGAAAATGGATTTCCCAATGAATTAATAGCGCAACATTATGCTTAGGATGGGTATCACAAATTCAGTCAGTTGTTTTGACTTTTCCAGTTAAAATAAATGGAAAATTTGCATTGGTACGTTAGGGTTCGGGTTTGGATTAGGATTAGCATTAGCGTTAGGGTTAGGGTTAGGGTTAGATCCCCATGAAGTCAAAGCAGAAAATGGATGTCCCCAATGAATTCACAATGCAACATTATGCTTAGGAGGGGTATTGCCTTTTCAATCAGGCTTTCCTATCTTTCCAGGTAAAATCCATGGAAAAATTGCATTGAAGGGTGAGGGTTAGCCTTAGGGTGAGGGTTAGGTCCCCATGAAGTTGAAGTGGAAAATGGATTTCGCCAATGAATTAATAGCACAACATTATGCTTAGGATGGGTATGACCAATTCAGTCAGTTGTTTCGACCTTTCCAGTTAAAATAAATGGAAAATTTGCATTGGTACGTTAGGTTTCGGGTTTGGATTAGGATTAGCATTAGCGTTAGGGTTAGGGTTAGGATTAAGTCCCCATGAAGTCAACGCAGAAAATGGATGTCCCCAATGAATTCACAGTGCAACATTATGCTTAGGAGGCGTACTTCCTTTTCAATCAGGCTTTTCTACCTTTGCAGGTAAAATCCGTGGAAAAATTGCATTGAAGGGTAAGGGTTAGCTTTAGGGTTAGGGTTAGGTGCCCATGAAGTTGAAGTGGAAAATGGATTTCGCCAATGAATTAATAGCACAACATTATGCTTAGGATGGGTATGTCCATTTCAGTCAGGCGTTTCGACCTTTCCATTTAAGATAAATGTAAATTTGCATTGGTAGGTTAGGGTTCGGGTTTGGATTAGGGTTAGCGTTAGCGTTAGGGTTAGGGTTAGGTCCCCATGAAGCGGAAGATGGGCATCACTAATGAATTCACAGTGCAAGATTATGCTTAGGAGGGGTATTTCTTTTTCAATCAGGCTTTCCTACCTTTCCAGGTGAAAATTAATGGAAAAACTGCATTGGAGGATGAGGGTTAGCCTTAGGGTTAGGCTTTGGGTTAGGTCCCCATGAAGTCGATGTAGAAAATGGATGTTCCCAATGAATTCACAGTGCAACATTCTACTTAGGAGGGGTATTTCCTTTTCAATCAGGCTTTTTTACCTTTCCAGGTAAAATCCATGGAAAAACTGCATTGGAGGATGAGGGTTAGCCTTCGGATTAGGGTTAGGTCTCCATGAAGTTGACGCAGAAAATGGATGTCCCCAATGAATTCACAGAGCAAGATTATGCTTAGGAGGCGTATATCCTTTTCAATCAGGCTTTCCTACCTTTCCAGGTAAAATCCATGGAAAAACTGCATTGGAGGGTGAGGGTTAGCCTTAGGATTAGGGTTAGGACTCCATGAAGTTGACGCAGAAAATGGATGTCCCCAATGAATTCACAGTTCAATATTATGCTTAGGTGGGGTATTATCTTTTCAATCAGGCTTTCCTACCTTTGCAGGTAAAATCCATGGAAAAACTGCCTTGGAGGGTGAGGGTTAGCCTTCAGGTTAGGGTTAGGTCCTCTTGAAGTTTTAGTGGAAAATGGATTTCGCCAATGAATTAATAGCACAAAATTATGCTTAGGATGGGTATGACCATTTCAGTCAGTTGTTTCGACCTTTCCAGTTAAAATAAATGGAAAATTTGCATTGGTACGTTAGGGTTCGGGTTTGGATTAGGATTAGCGTTAGGGTTAGGGTTAGGTCCCCATGAAGTGGAAAATGGGCATCACCAATGAATTCACAGTGCAAGATTATGCTTAGGAGGGGTATTTCTTTTTCAATCAGGGTTTTCTACCTTTCCAGGTAAAATCCATGGAAAAACTGCATTGGAGGGTGAGGGTAAGCCTTAGGATTAGGGATAGGTCCCCATGAAGTAGAAGCGGAAAATGGATATCGCCGATGAATTCAATGCACAAGATTATGCTTAGGAGGGGTATGACCTCTTCAGTCATGCTTTTCTATCGTTCCAGGTAATATACATGGAAGGATTGCATTCAAGGTTTATTGTTAGGGTTCGGGCTTGGATTAGGGTTAGGGTTAGTTTTAGGGTTAGGTCCCCATGAAGTCGAAGTGAAAAATACGCATCACCAATGAATTCACAGTGCAAGATTATGCTTAGGAGGGGTACTCCCTTTTCAGTAACGCTTGTTTACCTTTCAAGGTAAAATCCATGGAAAAACTGCATTGAAGGGTGAGGGTTAGCCATAGGGTTAATGTTAGGGTTAGTTCCCCTGAAGTCGACGAAGAAAATGGATGTCCCAAATGAATTCACAGTGCAAGATTCTACTTAGGAGGGGTATTTCCTTTTCAATCAGGCTTTTTTACCTTTCCAGGTAAAATCCATGGAAAAACTGCATTGGACGGTGAGGGTTAGCCTTCAGGTTAGGGTTAGGTTACGGTTAGGTCGCCATGAAATCAAAGCGGAAAATGGATATCGTCGATGAATTCACAGCGCAAGGTTATGCTTAGAAAGGGTGTCACCTCTTCAATCAGGCTATTCTATATTTGCAGGTAAAATGCATGGAAAAACTGCATTGGAGAGTGAGGGTTAGCCTTAGGTTTAGGTTTAGGGTTAGGTCCTCATGAAGTTGACGCAGAAAATGGATGTCCCCAATGAATTCACAGTGCAACATTATGCTTAGGAGGGGTATTTCCTTTTCAATCAGGCTTTCCTACCTTTCCAAGTAAAATCCATGGAAAAACTGCATTGGAGGGTGAGGGTTAGCCTTCGGGTTTAGGGTTAGGGTTAGGGTTAGGGTTAGGATTAGGTCCCCATGAAGTCAAAGCAGAAAATGGATGTCCCCAATGAATTCACAATGCAACATTATGCTTAGGAGGCGTATTTCCTTTTCAATCAGGCTTTTCCACCTTTGCAGGTAAAATCCATGGAAAAATTGCATTGAAGGGTGAGGGTTAGCCTTCGGGTTAGGGTTAGGTCTCCATGAAGTTGACGCAGAAAATGGATGTCCCCAATGAATTCACAGAGCAAGATTATGCTTAGGAGGCGTATATCCTTTTCAATCAGGCTTTCCTACCTTTCCAGGTAAAATCCATGGAAAAACTGCATTGGAGGGTGAGGGTTATCCTTAGGATTAGGGTTAGGACTCCATGAAGTTGACGCAGAAAATGGATGTCCCCAATGAATTCACAGTGCAATATTATGCTTAGGTGGGGTATTATCTTTTCAATCAGGCTTTCCTACCTTTGCAGGTAAAATCCATGGAAAAACTGCATTGGAGGCTGAGGGTAAGCCTTAGGATTAGGGATAGGTCCCCATGAAGTAGAAGCGGAAAATGGATATCGCCGATGAATTCAATGCACAAGATTATGCTTAGGAGGGGTGTGACCTCTTCAGTCATGCTTTTCTATCTTTCCAGGTAATATACATGGAAGGATTGCATTCAAGGTTTATTGTTAGGGTTCGGGTTTGGATTAGGGTTAGGGTTAGTTTTAGGGTTAGGTCCCCATGAAGTCGAAGTGAAAAATGTGCATCACCAATGAATTCACAGCGCAAGATTATGCTTAGGAGGGGTACTCCCTTTTCATTAACCCTTGTTTACCCTTCAAGGTAAAATCCATGGAAAAACTGCATTGAAGGGTGAGGGTTAGCCATAAGGTTAATGTTAGGGTTAGTTCCCCTGAAGTCGACGCAGAAAATGGATGTCCCAAATGAATTCACAGTGCAACATTCTACTTAGGAGGGGTATTTCCTTTTCAATCAGGCTTTTTTACCTTTCCAGGTAAAATCCATGGAAAAACTGCATTGGAGGGTGAGGGTTAGCCATAGGGTTAATGTTAGGGTTAGTTCCCCTGAAGTCGACGAAGAAAATGGATGTCCCAAATGAATTCACAGTGCAAGATTCTACTTAGGAGGGGTATTTCCTTTTCAATCAGGCTTTTTTACCTTTCCAGGTAAAATCCATGGAAAAACTGCATTGGACGGTGAGGGTTAGCCTTCAGGTTAGGGTTAGGTTACGGTTAGGTCGCCATGAAATCAAAGCGGAAAATGGATATCGTCGATGAATTCACAGCGCAAGGTTATGCTTAGAAAGGGTGTCACCTCTTCAATCAGGCTATTCTATATTTGCAGGTAAAATGCATGGAAAAACTGCATTGGAGAGTGAGGGTTAGCCTTAGGTTTAGGTTTAGGGTTAGGTCCTCATGAAGTCGACGCAGAAAATGGATGTCCCCAATGAATTCACAGTGCAACATTATGCTTAGGAGGGGTATTTCCTTTTCAATCAGGCTTTCCTACCTTTCCAAGTAAAATCCATGGAAAAACTGCATTGGAGGGTGTGGGTTAGCCTTCGGGTTTAGGGTTAGGGTTAGGGTTAGGATTAGGTCCCCATGAAGTCAAAGCAGAAAATGGATGTCCCCAATGAATTCACAATGCAACATTATGCTTAGGAGGCGTATTTCCTTTTCAATCAGGCTTTTCCACCTTTGCAGGTAAAATCCATGGAAAAATTGCATTGAAGGGTGAGGGTTAGCCTTCGGGTTAGGGTTAGGTCTCCATGAAGTTGACGCAGAAAATGGATGTCCCCAATGAATTCACAGAGCAAGATTATGCTTAGGAGGCGTATATCCTTTTCAATCAGGCTTTCCTACCTTTCCAGGTAAAATCCATGGAAAAACTGCATTGGAGGGTGAGGGTTATCCTTAGGATTAGGGTTAGGACTCCATGAAGTTGACGCAGAAAATGGATGTCCCCAATGAATTCACAGTGCAATATTATGCTTAGGTGGGGTATTATCTTTTCAATCAGGCTTTCCTACCTTTGCAGGTAAAATCCATGGAAAAACTGCATTGGAGGCTGAGGGTAAGCCTTAGGATTAGGGATAGGTCCCCATGAAGTAGAAGCGGAAAATGGATATCGCCGATGAATTCAATGCACAAGATTATGCTTAGGAGGGGTGTGACCTCTTCAGTCATGCTTTTCTATCTTTCCAGGTAATATACATGGAAGGATTGCATTCAAGGTTTATTGTTAGGGTTCGGGTTTGGATTAGGGTTAGGGTTAGTTTTAGGGTTAGGTCCCCATGAAGTCGAAGTGAAAAATGTGCATCACCAATGAATTCACAGCGCAAGATTATGCTTAGGAGGGGTACTCCCTTTTCATTAACCCTTGTTTACCCTTCAAGGTAAAATCCATGGAAAAACTGCATTGAAGGGTGAGGGTTAGCCATAAGGTTAATGTTAGGGTTAGTTCCCCTGAAGTCGACGCAGAAAATGGATGTCCCAAATGAATTCACAGTGCAACATTCTACTTAGGAGGGGTATTTCCTTTTCAATCAGGCTTTTTTACCTTTCCAGGTAAAATCCATGGAAAAACTGCATTGGAGGGTGAGGGTTAGCCTTCAGGTTAGGGTTAGGTTACGGTTAGGTCGCCATGAAATCAAAGCGGAAAATGGATATCGTCGATGAATTCACAGCGCAAGGTTGTGCTTAGGAAGGGTGTCACCTCTTCAATCAGGCTATTCTATATTTGCAGGTAAAATGCATGGAAAAACTGCAATCGAGAGTCAGGGTTAGCCTTAGGGTTAGGGTTAGGGTTAGGTCCCCATGAAGTCAAAGCAGAAAATGGATGTCCCCAATGAATTCACAATGCAACATTATGCTTAGGAGGCGTATTTCCTTTTCAATCAGGCTTTTCCACCTTTGCAGGTAAAATCCATGGAAAAATTGCATTGAAGGGTGAGGGTTAGCCTTAGGGTTAGGGTTAGGTCCCCATGAAGTTGAAGTGGAAAATGGATTTTGCCAATGAATTAATAGCACAACATTATGCTTAGGATCGGTATGACCATTTCAGTCAGTTGTTTCGACCTTTCCAGTTAAAATAAATGGAAAATTTGCATTGGTATGTGAGGGTTCGGGTTTGGATTAGGATTAGCGTTAGCGTTAGGGTTAGGGTTAGGTCCCCATGAAGCAGAAAATGGGCATCACCAATGAATTCAAAGTGCAAGATTATGCTTAGGAGGGGTATTTCCTTTTCAATCAGGCTTTCCTACCATTCCAGGTAAAATCCATGGAAAAACTTAATCGGAGGGTGAGAGTTAGCCTTCAGGTTAGGATTAAGGTTAGGTCCCCATGAAGTCGACACAGAAAATGGATGTCCCCAACGAATTCACAGTGCAACATTATGCTTGGGAGGGGTATTTCCTTTTCAATCAGCCTTTCCTACCTTTCCAGGTGAAAATTCATGGAAAAACTGCATTGGAGGGTGAGGGTTAGCCTTAGGATTAGGGTTAGGTCTCCATGAAGTTGACGCAGAAAATGGATGTCCCCAATGAATTCACAGTGCAATATTATGCTTAGGTGGAGTATTTCGTTTTCAATCAGGCTTTCCTACCTTTCCAGGTAAAATCCATGGAAAAACTGCTTTGGAGTTTGAGGGTTAGCCTTAGGGTTAGGGTTAGGTCCCCATGAAGTCGACGCAGAAAATGGATGTCCCCAATGAAATCACATTGCAACATTATGCTTAGGATGGGTATGACCATTTCAGTCAGGTGTTTCGACCTTTCCAGTTAAAGTAAATGGAAAATTTGCATTGGTAGGTTAGGGTTCGGGTTTGGATTAGGGTTAGCGTTAGCGTTATGGTTAGGGTTAGGTCCCCATGAAGCCGAAAATGGGCATCACCAATGAATTCAAAGTGCAAGATTATGCTTAGGAGGGGTATTTCTTTTTCAATCAGGCTTTCCTACCTTTCCAGGTGAAATCCATGGAAAAACTGCCTTGGAGGGTGAGGGTTAGCCTTCAGGTTAGGGTTAGGTTATGGTTAGGTCCCCATGAAATCAAAGCGGAAAATGGATATCGTCGATGAATTCACAGCGCAAGATTATGCTTAGGAGGCGTATTTACTTTTCAATCAGGCTTTTCTACATTTGCAAATAAAATGCATGGAAAAACTGCATTGGAGGGTGAGGATTAGCCTTAGGGTTAGGGTTAGGGTAAGGTCCCCATGAAGTCGATGCAGAAAATGGATGTCCCCAATGAATTCACAATGCAACATTATGCTTAGGAGGCGTATTTCCTTTTCAAACAGGCTTTTCCACCTTTGCAGGTAAAATCCATGGAAAAATTGCATTGAAGGGTGAGGGTTAGCCTTAGGGTTAGGGTTAGGTCCCCATGAAGTTGACGCAGAAAATGGATGTCCCCAATGAATTCACAGTGCAATATTATGCTTAGGTGGGGTATTTCCTTTTCAATCAGGCTTTCCTACCTTTCCAGGTAAAATCCATGGAAAAACTGCCTTGTAGGGTGAGGGTTAGCCTTCAGGTTCGGGTTAGGTTATGGTTAGGTCCCCATGAAGTCGACGCAGAAAATGGATGTCCCCAATGAATTCACAGAGCAAGATTATGCTTAGGAGGGGTATTTCCTTTTCAATCAGGCTTTCCTATCTTTCCAAGTAAAATCCATGGAAAAACTGCATTGGAGGGTGAGGGTTAGCCTCAGGGTTAGGGTTAGGGTTAGGTCCCCATGAAATCGACACAGAAAATGGATGTCCCCAATGAATTCACAGTTGCAACATGACGCTTAGGAGGGGTATTTCCTTTTCAATCAGGCTTTCCTACCTTTCCAGCTAAAATCCATGGAAAAACTGCATTGGAGGGTGAGGGTTAGCCTAGGATTAGGGTTAGCGTTAGCGTTAGGGTTAGGGTTAGGTCCCCATGAAGCGGAAAATGGGAATCACCAATGAATTCACAGGGCAAGATTATGCTTAGGAGGGGTATTTCTTTTTCAATCAGGCTTTTCTACCTTTCCAGGTAAAATCCATGGAAAAACTGCATTGGAGGGTGAGGGTAAGCCTTAGGATTAGGGATAGGTCCCCATGAAGTAGAAGTGGAAAATGCATATCGCCGATGAATTCAATGCACAAGATTATTCTTAGGAGGGGTGTGACCTCTTCAGTCATGCTTTTCTATCTTTCCAGGTAATATACATGGAAGGATTGCATTCAAGGTTTATTGTTAGGGTTCGGGTTTGGATTAGGGTTAGGGTTAGTTTTAGGGTTAGGTTCGCATGAAGTCAAGGGAGATAATGGGCATCGCCAATGAATTCACAGAGCAAGATTATGCTTAGGAGGCGTATATCCTTTTCAATCAGGCTTTTCTACATTTGCAGGTAAAATGCATGGAAAAACTGCATTGGAGAGTTAGGGTTAGCCTTAGGGTTAGGGTTAGGTCTCCATGAAGTCGACGCAGAAAATGGATGTCCCCAATGAATTCACAGTGCCACATTATGCTTAGGATGGGTATGACCATTTCAGTCAGGCGTTTCAACCTTTCCAGTTAAAATAAATGGAAAATTTGCATTGGTAGGTTAGGGTTCGGGTTTGGATTAGGGTTAGCGTTAGAGTTAGGGTGAGGGTTAGGTCCCCATGAAGCGGAAAATGGGCATCACCAATGAATTCACAGTGCAAGATTATGCTTAGGAGGGGTATTTCTTTTTCAATCAGGCTTTTCTACCTTTCCAGGTAAAATCCATGGAAAAACTGCATTGGAGGGTGAGGTAAGCCTTAGGATTAGGGATAGGTCCCCATGAAGTGGAAGCGGAAAATGGATATCGCCGATGAATTCAATGCACAAGATTATGCTTCGGAGGGGTGTGACCTCTTCAGTCATGCTTTTCTATCTTTCCAGGTAATATACATGGAAGGATTGCATTCAAGGTTTATTGTTAGGGTTCGGGTTTGGATTAGGGTTAGGGTTAGTTTTAGGGATAGGTCCCCATGAAGTCGAAGTGAAAAATGCGCATCACCAATGAATTCACAGCGCAAGATTATGCTTAGGAGGGGTACCCCTTTTTCAGTAACGCTTGTTTACCTTTCAAGGTAAAATCCATGGAAAAACTGCATTGAAGGGTTAGGGTTAGGGTTAGGGTTACGTCCCCTTGAAGTCAAAGCAGAAAATGGATGTCCCCAATGAATTCACAATGCAACATTATGCTTAGGAGGCGTATTTCCTTATCAATCAGGCTTTTCCACCTTTGCAGGTAAAATCCATAGAAAAATTGCATTGGAGGGTAAGGGTTAGCCTTAGGATTAGGTTTAGGTCTCCATGAAGTTGACGCAGAAAATGGATGTCCCCAATGAATTCACAGTGCAACATTCTACTTAGGAGGTGTATTTCCTTTTCAATCAGGCTTTTTTACCTTTCCAGGTAAAATCCATGGAAAAACTGCATTGGAGGGTGAGGGTTAGCCTTCAGGTTAGGGTTAGGTTACGGTTAGGTCGTCATGAAATCAAAGCGGAAAATGGATATCGTCGATGAATTCACAGCGCAAGGTTATGCTTAGGAAGGGTGTCACCTCTTCAATCAGGCTATTCTATATTTTCAGGTAAAATGCATGGAAAAACTGCATTGGAGAGTGAGGGTTAGCCTTAGGGTTAGGGTTAGGGTTAGGTCCCCATGAAGTCGATGCAGAAAGTGGATGTCCCCAATGAATTCACAGTGCAACATTATGCTTAGGAGGGGTATTTCCTTTTCAATCAGGCTTTCCTACCTTTCCAGGTAAAATCCATGGAAAAACTGCATTGGAGGGTGAGGGTTAGCCTTAGGGTTAGGGTTAGGGTTAGGTCCCCATGAAGTCGATGCAGAAAATGGATGTCCCCAATGAATTCACAGTTGCAACATTATGCTTAGGAGGGGTATTTCCTTTTCAATCAGGCTTTCCTACCTTTCCAGGTAAAATCCATGGAAAAACTGCATTGGAGGGTGAGGGTTAGCCTTAGGATTAGGGTTCGGTTACGGTCAGGTCCCCATGAAATCAAAGCGGAAAATGGATATCGTCAATGAATTCACAACGCAAGATTATGCTTAGGAGGCTGTGACCTCTTCAGTCATGCTTTTCTATCTTTCCAGGTAATATACATGGAAGGATTGCATTCAAGGTTTTTTGTTAGGGTTCGGGTTTGGATTAGGGTTAGGGTTAGTTTTAGGGTTAGGTTCGCATGAAGTCAAGGGAGAAAATGGGCATCGCCAATGAATTCACAGAGCAAGATTATGCTTAGGAGGCGTATATCCTTTTCAATCAGGCTATTCTATATTTGCAGGTAAAATGCATGGAAAAACTGCAATTGAGAGTGAGGGTTAGCCTTAGGGTTAGGGTTAGGGTTAGGTCCCCATGAAGTCAAAGCAGAAAATGGATGTCCCCAATGAATTCACAATGCAACATTATGCTTAGGAGGCGTATTTCCTTTTCAATCAGGCTTTTCCACCTTTGCAGGTAAAATCCATGGAAAAATTGCATTGAAGGGTGAGGGTTAGCCTTAGGGTTAGGGTTAGGTCCCCATTAAGTTGAAGTGGAAAATGGATTTCGCCAATGAATTAATAGCACAACATTATGCTTAGGATGGGTATGACCATTTCAGTCAGTTGTTTCGACCTTTCCAGTTAAAATAAATGGAAAATTTGCATTGGTACGTTAGGGTTCGGGTTTGGATAAGGATTAGCGTTAGCGTTAGGGTTAGGGTTAGGGTTAGGTCCCCATGAAGTCAACGCAGAAAATGCATGTCCCCAATGAATTCACAGTGCAATATTATGCTTAGGTGGGGTATTTCCTTTTCAATCAGGCTTTCCTACCTTTCCAGGTAAAATCCATGGAAAAACTGCATTGGAGTGTGAGGGTTAGCCTTAGGATTAGGTTTAGGTCCCCATGAAGTTGACGCAGAAAATGGATGTCCCTAATGAATTCACAGTGCAATATTATGCTTAGGTGGGGTATTTCCTTTTCAATCAGGCTTTCCTTCCTTTGCAGGTAAAATCCAAGGAAAAACTGCCTTGGAGGGTGAGGGTTAGCCTTCAGGTTAGGGTTAGGTTATGGTTAGATCCCCATGAAATCAAAGCGGAAAATGGATATCGTCGATGAATTCACAGCACAAGATTATGCTTAGGAGGGGTATTTCCTTTTCAATCAGGCTTTCCTACCTTTCCAAGTAAAATCCATGGAAAAACTGCATTGGAGGGTTAGGGTTAGGGTTAGGGTTAGTACCCCATGAAGTCAAAGCAGAAAATGGATGTCCCCAATGAATTCACAATGCAACATTATGCTTAGGAGGCGTATTTCCTTTTCAATCAGGCTTTTCCACCTTTGCAGGTAAAATCCATGGAAAAATTGCATTGAAGGGTGAGGGTTAGCCTTAGGGTTAGGGTAAGGTCCCCATGAAGTTGAAGTGGAAAATGGATTTCGCCAATGAATTAATAGCACAACGTTATGCTTAGGATGGGTATGACCATTTCAGTCAGTTGTTTCGACCTTTCCAGTTAAAATAAATGGAAAATTTGCATTGGTACGTTAGGGTTCGGGTTTGGATAAGGATTAGCGTTAGCGTTAGGGTTAGGGTTAGGGTTAGGTCCCCATGAAGTCAACGCAGAAAATGCATGTCCCCAATGAATTCACAGTGCAATATTATGCTTAGGTGGGGTATTTCCTTTTCAATCAGGCTTTCCTACCTTTCCAGGTAAAATCCATGGAAAAACTGCATTGGAGTGTGAGGGTTAGCCTTAGGATTAGGTTTAGGTCCCCATGAAGTTGACGCAGAAAATGGATGTTCCTAATGAATTCACAGTGCAATATTATGCTTAGGTGGGGTATTTCCTTTTCAATCAGGCTTTCCTTCCTTTGCAGGTAAAATCCATGGAAAAACTGCCTTGGAGGGTGAGGGTTAGCCTTCAGGTTAGGGTTAGGTTATGGTTAGATCCCCATGAAATCAAAGCGGAAAATGGATATCGTCGATGAATTCACAGCACAAGATTATGCTTAGGAGGGGTATTTCCTTTTCAATCAGGCTTTCCTACCTTTCCAAGTAAAATCCATGGAAAAACTGCATTGGAGGGTTAGGGTTAGGGTTAGGGTTAGGGTTAGTACCCCATGAAGTCAAAGCAGAAAATGGATGTCCCCAATGAATTCACAATGCAACATTATGCTTAGGAGGCGTATTTCCTTTTCAATCAGGCTTTTCCACCTTTGCAGGTAAAATCCATGGAAAAATTGCATTGAAGGGTGAGGGTTAGCCTTAGGGTTAGGGTAAGGTCCCCATGAAGTTGAAGTGGAAAATGGATTTCGCCAATGAATTAATAGCACAACGTTATGCTTAGGATGGGTATGACCATTTCAGTCAGTTGTTTCGACCTTTCCAGTTAAAATAAATGGAAAATTTGCATTGGTACGTTAGGGTTCGGGTTTGGATAAGGATTAGCGTTAGCGTTAGGGTTAGGGTTAGGGTTAGGTCCCCATGAAGTCAACGCAGAAAATGCATGTCCCCAATGAATTCACAGTGCAATATTATGCTTAGGTGGGGTATTTCCTTTTCAATCAGGCTTTCCTACCTTTCCAGGTAAAATCCATGGAAAAACTGCATTGGAGTGTGAGGGTTAGCCTTAGGATTAGGTTTAGGTCCCCATGAAGTTGACGCAGAAAATGGATGTCCCTAATGAATTCACAGTGCAATATTATGCTTAGGTGGGGTATTTCCTTTTCAATCAGGCTTTCCTTCCTTTGCAGGTAAAATCCATGGAAAAACTGCCTTGGAGGGTGAGGGTTAGCCTTCAGGTTAGGGTTAGGTTATGGTTAGATCCCCATGAAATCAAAGCGGAAAATGGATATCGTCGATGAATTCACAGCACAAGATTATGCTTAGGAGGGGTATTTCCTTTTCAATCAGGCTTTCCTACCTTTCCAAGTAAAATCCATGGAAAAACTGCATTGGAGGGTTAGGGTTAGGGTTAGGGTTAGGGTTAGTACCCCATGAAGTCAAAGCAGAAAATGGATGTCCCCAATGAATTCACAATGCAACATTATGCTTAGGAGGCGTATTTCCTTTTCAATCAGGCTTTTCCACCTTTGCAGGTAAAATCCATGGAAAAATTGCATTGAAGGGTGAGGGTTAGCCTTAGGGTTAGGGTAAGGTCCCCATGAAGTTGAAGTGGAAAATGGATTTCGCCAATGAATTAATAGCACAACGTTATGCTTAGGATGGGTATGACCATTTCAGTCAGTTGTTTCGACCTTTCCAGTTAAAATAAATGGAAAATTTGCATTGGTACGTTAGGGTTCGGGTTTGGATTAGGATTAGCGTTAGCGTTAGGGTTAGGGTTAGGGTTAGGTCCCCATGAAGTCGACGCAGAAAATGGATGTCCCCAATGAATTCACAGTGCAATATTATGCTTAGGTGGGGTATTTCCTTTTCAATCAGGCTTTCCTACCTTTCCAGGTAAAATCCATGGAAAAATTGCTTTGAAGGGTGAGGGTTAGCCTTAGGGTTAGGGTTATGTTTAGGTCCCCATGAAATCAACGCGGAAAATGGATATCGTCGATGAATTCACAGCACAAGATTATGCTTAGGAGGCGTATTTCCTTTTCAATCAGGCTTTTGTACATTTGCAGGTAAAATGCATGGAAAAACTGCATTGGAGTATGAGGGTTAGCCTTAGGGTTAGGGTTAGGGTTAGGTCCCCATGAAGTCGACGCAGAAAATGGATGTCCCCAATGAATTCACAGTGCAACATTATGCTTAGGAGGGGTATTTCCTTTTCAATCAGGCTTTCCTACCTTTCCAGGTAAAATCCATGGAAAAACTGCATTGGAGTGTGAGGGTTAGCCTTAGGATTAGGTTTAGGTCCCCATGAAGTTGACGCAGAAAATGGATGTCCCTAATGAATTCACAGTGCAATATTATGCTTAGGTGGGGTATTTCCTTTTCAATCAGGCTTTCCTTCCTTTGCAGGTAAAATCCATGGAAAAACTGCCTTGGAGGGTGAGGGTTAGCCTTCAGGTTAGGGTTAGGTTATGGTTAGATCCCCATGAAATCAAAGCGGAAAATGGATATCGTCGATGAATTCACAGCACAAGATTATGCTTAGGAGGGGTATTTCCTTTTCAATCAGGCTTTCCTACCTTTCCAAGTAAAATCCATGGAAAAACTGCATTGGAGGGTTAGGGTTAGGGTTAGGGTTAGGGTTAGTACCCCATGAAGTCAAAGCAGAAAATGGATGTCCCCAATGAATTCACAATGCAACATTATGCTTAGGAGGCGTATTTCCTTTTCAATCAGGCTTTTCCACCTTTGCAGGTAAAATCCATGGAAAAATTGCATTGAAGGGTGAGGGTTAGCCTTAGGGTTAGGGTAAGGTCCCCATGAAGTTGAAGTGGAAAATGGATTTCGCCAATGAATTAATAGCACAACGTTATGCTTAGGATGGGTATGACCATTTCAGTCAGTTGTTTCGACCTTTCCAGTTAAAATAAATGGAAAATTTGCATTGGTACGTTAGGGTTCGGGTTTGGATTAGGATTAGCGTTAGCGTTAGGGTTAGGGTTAGGGTTAGGGTTAGGTCCCCATGAAGTCGACGCAGAAAATGGATGTCCCCAATGAATTCACAGTGCAATATTATGCTTAGGTGGGGTATTTCCTTTTCAATCAGGCTTTCCTACCTTTCCAGGTAAAATCCATGGAAAAATTGCTTTGAAGGGTGAGGGTTAGCCTTAGGGTTAGGGTTATGTTTAGGTCCCCATGAAATCAACGCGGAAAATGGATATCGTCGATGAATTCACAGCACAAGATTATGCTTAGGAGGCGTATTTCCTTTTCAATCAGGCTTTTCTACATTTGCAGGTAAAATGCATGGAAAAACTGCATTGGAGTATGAGGGATAGCCTTAGGGTTAGGGTTAGGGTTAGGTCCCCATGAAGTCGACGCAGAAAATGGATGTCCCCAATGAATTCACAGTGCAACATTATGCTTAGGAGGGGTATTTCCTTTTCAATCAGGCTTTCCTACCTTTCCAGGTAAAATCCATGGAAAAACTGCATTGGAGGGTGAGGGTTAGCCTTAGGGTTAGGGTTAGGGTTAGGTCCCCATTAAGTCGAGGCAGAAAATGGATGTCCCCAATGAATTCACAGTTGCAACATTATGCTTTGGAGGGGTATTTCCTTTTCAATCAGGCTTTTCTACATTTGCAGGTAAAATGCATGGAAAAACTGCGTTGGAGAGTGAGGGTTAGCCTTAGGGTTAGGGTTAGGTCTCCATGAAGTCGACGCAGAAAATGGATGTCCCCAATGAATTCACAGTGCAACATTATGCTTAGGATGGGTATGACCATTTCAGTCAGGCGTTTCAACCTTTCCAGTTAAAATAAATGGAAAATTTGCATTGGTAGGTTAGGGTTCGGGTTTGGATTAGGGTTAGCGTTAGGGTTAGGGTTAGGTCCCCATGAAGCGGAAAATGGGCATCACCAATGAATTCACAGTGCAAGATTATGCTTAGGAGGGGTATTTCTTTTTCAATCAGACTTTCCTACCTTTCCAGGTATAAATCCATGGAAAAATTGCATTGAAGGGTGAGGATTATCCTTAGGGTTAGGGTTAGGTCCCCATGAAGGTGAAGTGGAAAATGGATTTCGCTAATGAATTAATAGCACAACATTATGCTTAGGATAGGTATGACCATTTCAGTCAGGCGTTTCTACCTTTCCAGTTAAAATAAATGGAAAATTTGCATTGGTAGGTTAGGGTTCCGGTTTGGATTACGGTTAGCGTTAGGGTTAGGGTTAGGTCCCCATGAAGTGGAAAATGGGCATCACCAATGAATTCACAGTGCAAGATTATGCTTAGGAGGGGTATTTCTTTTTCAATCAGGCTTTTCTACCTTTCCAGGTAAAATCCATGGAAAAACTGCATTGGAGGCTGAGGGTAAGCCTTAGGATTAGGGATAGGTCCCCATGAAGTAGAAGCGGAAAATGGATATCGCCGATGAATTCAATGCACAAGATTATGCTTAGGAGGGGTGTGACCTCTTCAGTCATGCTTTTCTATCTTTCCAGGTAATATACATGGAAGGATTGCATTCAAGGATTATTGTTAGGGTTCGGGTTTGGATTAGGGTTAGGGTTAGTTTTAGGGTTAGGTCCCCATGAAGTCGAAGTGAAAAATGCACATCACCAATGAATTCACAGCGCAAGATTATACTTAGGAGGGGTACTTCCTTTTCATTAACGCTTGTTTACCCTTCAAGGTAAAATCCATGGAAAAACTGCATTGAAGGGTGAGGGTTAGCCATAGGGTTAATGTTAGGGTTAGATCCCCTGAAGTCGACGCAGAAAATGGATGTCCCAAATGAATTCACAGTGCAACATTCTACTTAGGAGGGGTATTTCCTTTTCAATCAGGCTTTTTTACCTTTCCAGGTAAAATCCATGGAAAAACTGCATTGGAGGGTGAGGGTTAGCCTTCAGGTTAGGGTTAGGTTACGGTTAGGTCGCCATGAAATCAAAGCGGAAAATGGATATCGTCGATGAATTCACAGCGCAAGGTTGTGCTTAGGAAGGGTGTCACCTCTTCAATCAGGCTATTCTATATTTGCAGGAAAAATGCATGGAAAAACTGCAATCGAGAGTGAGGGTTAGCCTTAGGGTTAGGGTTAGGGTTAGGTCCCCATGAAGTCAAAGCAGAAAATGGATGTCCCCAATGAATTCACAATGCAACATTATGCTTAGGAGGCGTATTTCCTTTTCAATCAGGCTTTTCCACCTTTGCAGGTAAAATCCATGGAAAAATTGCATTGAAGGGTGAGGGTTAGCCTTAGGGTTAGGGTTAGGTCCCCTTGAGGTTGAAGTGGAAAATGGATTTCGCCAATGAATTAATAGCACAACATTATGCTTAGGATGGGTATGACCATTTCAGTCAGTTGTTTCGACCTTTCCAGTTAAAATAAATGGAAAATTTGCATTGGTACGTTAGGGTTCGGGTTTGGATTAGGATTAGCGTGAGCGTTAGGGTTAGGGTTAGGTCCCCATGAAGTCGACGCAGAAAATGGATGTCCCCAATGAATTCACAGTGCAATATTATGCTTAGGTGCGGTATTTCCTTTTCAATCAGGCTTTCCTACCTTTCCAGGTAAAATCCATGGAAAAACTGCATTGGAGGGTGAGGGTTAGCCTTCAGGTTAGGGTTAGGTTATGGTTAGATCCCCATGAAATCAAAGCGGAAAATGGATATCGTCGATGAATTCACAGCACAAGATTATGCTTAGGAGGGGTATTTCCTTTTCAATCAGGCTTTCCTACCTTTCCAAGTAAAATCCATGGAAAAACTGCATTGGAGGGTTAGGGTTAGGGTTAGGGTTAGGACCCCATGAAGTCAAAGCAGAAAATGGATGTCCCCAATGAATTCACAACGCAACATTATGCTTAGGAGGCGTATTTCCTTTTGAATCAGGCTTTTCCACCTTTGCAGGTAAAATCCATGGAAAAATTGCATTGAAGGGTAAGGGTTAGCCTTAGGGTTAGGGTAAGGTCCCCATGAAGTTGAAGTGGAAAATGGATTTCGCCAATGAATTAATAGCACAACGTTATGCTTAGGATGGGTATGACCATTTCAGTCAGTTGTTTCGACCTTTCCAGTTAAAATAAAAGGAAAATTTGCATTGGTACGTTAGGGTTCGGGTTTGGATTAGGATTAGCGTTAGCGTTAGAGTTAGGGTTAGGGTTAGGGTTAGGTCCCCATGAAGTCGACGCAGAAAATGGATGTCCCCAATGAATTCACAGTGCAATATTATGCTTAGGTGGGGTATTTCCTTTTCAATCAGGCTTTCCTACCTTTCCAGGTAAAATCCATGGAAAAATTGCTTTGAAGGGTGAGGGTTAGCCTTAGGGTTAGGGTTAGGTTTAGGTCCCCATGAAATCAACGCGGAAAATGGATATCGTCGATGAATTCACAGCACAAGATTATGCTTAGGAGGCGTATTTCCTTTTCAATCAGGCTTTTCTACATTTGCAGGTAAAATGCATGGAAAAACTGCATTGGAGTATGAGGGATAGCCTTAGGGTTAGGGTTAGGGTTAGGTCCCCATGAAGTCGACGCAGAAAATGGATGTCCCCAATGAATTCACAGTGCAACATTATGCTTAGGAGGGGTATTTCCTTTTCAATCAGGCTTTCCTACCTTTCCAGGTAAAATCCATGGAAAAACTGCATTGGAGGGTTAGGGTTAGCCTTAGGGTTAGGGTTAGGGTTAGGTCCCCATGAAGTCGAGGCAGAAAATGGATGTCCCCAATGAATTCACAGTTGCAACATTATGCTTTGGAGGGGTATTTCCTTTTCAATCAGGCTTTTCTACATTTGCAGGTAAAATGCATGGAAAAACTGCATTGGAGAGTGAGGGTTAGCCTTAGGGTTAGGGTTAGGTCCCCATGAAGTCGAGGCAGAAAATGGATGTCCCCAATGAATTCACAGTGCAACATTATGCTTAGGATGGGTATGACCATTTCAGTCAGGCGTTTCAACCTTTCCAGTTAAAATAAATGGAAAATTTGCATTGGTAGGTTAGGGTTCAGGTTTGGATTAGGGTTAGCGTTAGGGTTAGGGTTAGGTCCCCATGAAGCGGAAAATGGGCATCACCAATGAATTCTCAGTGCAAGATTATGCTTAGGAGGGGTATTTCTTTTTCAATCAGGCTTTCCTACCTTTCCAGGTAAAATCCATGGAAAAATTGTATTGAAGGGTGAGGATTAGCCTTAGGGTTAGGGTTAGGTCCCCATGAAGGTGAAGTGGAAAATGGATTTCGCCAATGAATTAATAGCACAACATTATGCTTAGGATAGGTATGACCATTTCAGTCAGGCGTTTCTACCTTTCCAGTTAAAATAAATGGAAAATTTGCATTAGTAGGTTAGGGTTCGGGTTTGGATTAGGGTTAGCGTTAGGGTTAGGGTTAGGTCCCCATGAAGTGGAAAATGGGCATCACCAATGAATTCACAGTGCAAGATTATGCTTAGGAGGGGTATTTCTTTTTCAATCAGGCTTTTCTACCTTTCCAGGTAAAATCCATGGAAAAACTGCATTGGAGGCTGAGGGTAAGCCTTAGGATTAGGGATAGGTCCCCATGAAGTAGAAGCGGAAAATGGATATCGCCGATGAATTCAATGCACAAGATTATGGTTAGGAGGGGTGTGACCTCTTCAGTCATGCTTTTCTATCTTTCCAGGTAATATACATGGAAGGATTGCATTCAAGGTTTATTGTTAGGGTTCGGGTTTGGATTAGGGTTAGGGTTTGTTTTAGGTTTAGGTCCCCATGAAGTCGAAGTGAAAAATGCACATCACCAATGAATTCACAGCGCAAGATTATACTTAGGAGGGGTACTTCCTTTTCATTAACGCTTGTTTACCCTTCAAGGTAAAATCCATGGAAAAACTGCATTGAAGGGTGAGGGTTAGCCATAGGGTTAATGTTAGGGTTAGTTCCCCTGAAGTCGACGCAGAAAATGGATGTCCCAAATGAATTCACAGTGCAACATTCTACTTAGGAGGAGTATTTCCTTTTCAATCAGGCTTTTTTACCTTTCCAGGTAAAATCCATGGAAAAACTGCATTGGAGGGTGAGGGTTAGCCTTCAGGTTAGGGTTAGGTTACGGTTAGGTCGCCATGAAATAAAAGCGGAAAATGGATATCGTCGATGAATTCACAGCGCAAGGTTGTGCTTAGGAAGGGTGTTACCACTTCAATCAGGCTATTCTATATTTGCAGGTAAAATGCATGGAAAAACTGCAATCGAGAGTGAGGGTTAGCTTTAGGGTTAGGGTTAGGGTTAGGTCCCCATGAAGTCAAAGCAGAAAATGGATGTCCCCAATGAATTCACAATGCAACATTATGCTTAGGAGGCGTATTTCCTTTTCAATCAGGCTTTTCCACCTTTGCAGGTAAAATCCATGGAAAAATTGCATTGAAGGGTGAGGGTTAGCCTTAGGGTTAGGGTTAGGTCCCCATGAAGTTGAAGTGGAAAATGGATTTCGCCAATGAATTAATAGCACAACATAATGCTTAGGATGGGTATGACCATTTCAGTCAGTTGTTTCGACCTTTCCAGTTAAAATAAATGGAAAATTTGCATTGGTACGTTAGGGTTCGGGTTTGGATAAGGATTAGCGTTAGCGTTAGGGTTAGGGTTAGGTCCCCATGAAGTCGACGCAGAAAATGGATGTCCCCAATGAATTCACAGTGCAATATTATGCTTAGGTGGGGTATTTCCTTTTCAATCAGGCTTTCCTACCTTTCCAGGTAAAATCCATGGAAAAACTGCATTGGAGTGTGAGGGTTAGCCTTAGGATTAGGTTTAGGTCTCCATGAAGTTGACGCAGAAAATAGATGTCCCCAATGAATTCACAGTGCAATATTATGCTTAGGTTGGGTATTTCCTTTTCAATCAGGCTTTCCTACCTTTCCAAGTAAAATCCATGGAAAAACTGCCTTGGAGGGTGAGGGTTAGCCTGCAGGTTAGGGTTAGGTTAGGGTTAGGTCCCCATGAAATCAAAGCCGAAAAGGGATATCGTCGATGAATTCACAGCACAAGATTAGGCTTAGGAGGCGTATTTCCTTTTCAATCAGGCTTTTCTACATTTGCAGGTAAAATGCATGGAAAAACTGCATTGGAGGGTGAGGATTAGCCTTAGGGTTAGGGTTAGGTTATGTCCCCATGAAGTCGACGCAGAAAATGGATGTCCCCAATGAATTCACAGTGCAACATTATGCTTAGGAGGGGTATTTCCTTTTCAATCAGGCTTTCCTACCTTTCCAAGTAAAATCCATGGAAAAACTGCATTGTAGGGTTAGGGTTAGGGTTAGGGTTAGGGTTAGGGTTAGGGTTAGGGTTAGGGTTAGGGTTAGGGTTAGGGTTAGGGTTAGGGTTAGGGTTAGGGTTAGGGTTAGGGTTAGGGTTAGGACCGCATGAAGTCAAAGCAGAAAATGGATGTCCCCAATGAATTCACAATGCAACATTATGCTTTGGAGGCGTATTTCCTTTTCAATCAGGCTTTTCCACCTTTGCAGGTAAAATCCATTGAAAAATTGCATTGAAGGGTGAGGGTTAGCCTTAGGGTTAGGGTTAGGTCCCCATGAAGTTGAAGTGGAAAATGGATTTCGCCAATGAATTAATAGCACAACATTATGCTTGGGATGGGTATGAGCATTTCAGTCAGTTGTTTCGACCTTTCCAGTTAAAATAAATTGAAAATTTGCATTGGTACGTAAGGGTTCGGGTTTGGATTAGGATTACCGTTAGCATTAGGGTTAGTGTTAGGGTTAGGTCCCCATGAAGTCGACGCAGAAAATGGATGTCCCCAATGAATTCACAGTGCAATATTATGCTTAGGTGGGGCATTTCCTTTTCAATCAGGCTTTCCTCCCTTTCCAGGTAAAATCCATGGAAAAATTGCATTGGAGTTTGAGGGTTAGCCTTAGGGTTAGGGTTAGGTCCCCATGAAGTCGACGCAGAAAATGGATGTTTCCAATGAATTCACAGTGCAACATTATGCTTAGGAGGGGTATGACCATTTCAGTCAGGCGTTTCGACCTTTCCAGTTAAAATAAATGGAAAATTTGCATTGGTAGGTTAGGGTTCGGGTTTGGATTAGTGTTAGCGTTATCGTTAGGGTTAGGTCCCCATGAAGCGGAAAATGGGCATCACCAATGAATTCACAGTGCAAGATTATGCTTAGGATGGGTATTTCTTTTTCAATCAGGCTTTCCTACCTTTCCAGGTGAAAATTAATGGAAAAACTGCATTGGAGTATGAGGGATAGCCTTAGGGTTAGGGTTACGGTTACGTCCCCCTGAAGTCAATGCAGAAAATGGATGTCCCCAATGAATTCACAGTGCAACATTATGCTTAGGAGGGGTATTTCCTTTTCAGTCAGGCTTTCCTACCTTTCCAGGTAAAATCCATGGAAAAACTGCATTGGAGGGTGAGGGTTAGCCTTAGGGTTAGGGTTAGGGTTAGGTCCCCATGAAGTCGAGGCAGAAAATGGATGTCCCCAATGAATTCACAGTTGCAACATTATGCTTAGGAGGGGTATTTCCTTTTCAATCAGGCTTTCCTACCTTTCCAGGTAAAATCCATGGAAAAACTGCATTGGAGGGTGAGGGTTAGCCTTCAGGTTAGGGTTAGGTTACGGTTAGGTCGCCATGAAATAAAAGCGGAAAATGGATATCGTCGATGAATTCACAGCGCAAGGTTGTGCTTAGGAAGGGTGTTACCACTTCAATCAGGCTATTCTATATTTGCAGGTAAAATGCATGGAAAAACTGCAATCGAGAGTGAGGGTTAGCTTTAGGGTTAGGGTTAGGGTTAGGTCCCCATGAAGTCAAAGCAGAAAATGGATGTCCCCAATGAATTCACAATGCAACATTATGCTTAGGAGGCGTATTTCCTTTTCAATCAGGCTTTTCCACCTTTGCAGGTAAAATCCATGGAAAAATTGCATTGAAGGGTGAGGGTTAGCCTTAGGGTTAGGGTTAGGTCCCCATGAAGTTGAAGTGGAAAATGGATTTCGCCAATGAATTAATAGCACAACATAATGCTTAGGATGGGTATGACCATTTCAGTCAGTTGTTTCGACCTTTCCAGTTAAAATAAATGGAAAATTTGCATTGGTACGTTAGGGTTCGGGTTTGGATAAGGATTAGCGTTAGCGTTAGGGTTAGGGTTAGGTCCCCATGAAGTCGACGCAGAAAATGGATGTCCCCAATGAATTCACAGTGCAATATTATGCTTAGGTGGGGTATTTCCTTTTCAATCAGGCTTTCCTACCTTTCCAGGTAAAATCCATGGAAAAACTGCATTGGAGTGTGAGGGTTAGCCTTAGGATTAGGTTTAGGTCTCCATGAAGTTGACGCAGAAAATAGATGTCCCCAATGAATTCACAGTGCAATATTATGCTTAGGTTGGGTATTTCCTTTTCAATCAGGCTTTCCTACCTTTCCAAGTAAAATCCATGGAAAAACTGCCTTGGAGGGTGAGGGTTAGCCTGCAGGTTAGGGTTAGGTTAGGGTTAGGTCCCCATGAAATCAAAGCCAAAAAGGGATATCGTCGATGAATTCACAGCACAAGATTAGGCTTAGGAGGCGTATTTCCTTTTCAATCAGGCTTTTCTACATTTGCAGGTAAAATGCATGGAAAAACTGCATTGGAGGGTGAGGATTAGCCTTAGGGTTAGGGTTAGGTTATGTCCCCATGAAGTCGACGCAGAAAATGGATGTCCCCAATGAATTCACAGTGCAACATTATGCTTAGGAGGGGTATTTCCTTTTCAATCAGGCTTTCCTACCTTTCCAAGTAAAATCCATGGAAAAACTGCATTGTAGGGTTAGGGTTAGGGTTAGGGTTAGGGTTAGGGTTAGGGTTAGGGTTAGGGTTAGGGTTAGGGTTAGGGTTAGGGTTAGGGTTAGGGTTAGGGTTAGGGTTAGGGTTAGGGTTAGGGTTAGGACCGCATGAAGTCAAAGCAGAAAATGGATGTCCCCAATGAATTCACAATGCAACATTATGCTTTGGAGGCGTATTTCCTTTTCAATCAGGCTTTTCCACCTTTGCAGGTAAAATCCATTGAAAAATTGCATTGAAGGGTGAGGGTTAGCCTTAGGGTTAGGGTTAGGTCCCCATGAAGTTGAAGTGGAAAATGGATTTCGCCAATGAATTAATAGCACAACATTATGCTTGGGATGGGTATGAGCATTTCAGTCAGTTGTTTCGACCTTTCCAGTTAAAATAAATTGAAAATTTGCATTGGTACGTAAGGGTTCGGGTTTGGATTAGGATTACCGTTAGCATTAGGGTTAGTGTTAGGGTTAGGTCCCCATGAAGTCGACGCAGAAAATGGATGTCCCCAATGAATTCACAGTGCAATATTATGCTTAGGTGGGGCATTTCCTTTTCAATCAGGCTTTCCTCCCTTTCCAGGTAAAATCCATGGAAAAATTGCATTGGAGTTTGAGGGTTAGCCTTAGGGTTAGGGTTAGGTCCCCATGAAGTCGACGCAGAAAATGGATGTTTCCAATGAATTCACAGTGCAACATTATGCTTAGGAGGGGTATGACCATTTCAGTCAGGCGTTTCGACCTTTCCAGTTAAAATAAATGGAAAATTTGCATTGGTAGGTTAGGGTTCGGGTTTGGATTAGTGTTAGCGTTATCGTTAGGGTTAGGTCCCCATGAAGCGGAAAATGGGCATCACCAATGAATTCACAGTGCAAGATTATGCTTAGGATGGGTATTTCTTTTTCAATCAGGCTTTCCTACCTTTCCAGGTGAAAATTAATGGAAAAACTGCATTGGAGTATGAGGGATAGCCTTAGGGTTAGGGTTACGGTTACGTCCCCCTGAAGTCAATGCAGAAAATGGATGTCCCCAATGAATTCACAGTGCAACATTATGCTTAGGAGGGGTATTTCCTTTTCAGTCAGGCTTTCCTACCTTTCCAGGTAAAATCCATGGAAAAACTGCATTGGAGGGTGAGGGTTAGCCTTAGGGTTAGGGTTAGGGTTAGGTCCCCATGAAGTTAACGCAGAAAATGGATGTCCCCAATGAATTCACAGTGCAACATTATGCTTAGGATGGGTATGACCATTTCAGTCAGGCGTTTCGACCTTTCCAGTTAAAATAAATGGAAAATTTGCATTGGTAGGTTAGGGTTCGGGTTTGGATTAGTGTTAGCGTTATCGTTAGGGTTAGGTCCCCATGAAGCGGAAAATGGGCATCACCAATGAATTCACAGTGCAAGATTATGCTTAGGAGGGGTATTTCTTTTTCAATCAGGCTTTCCTAACTTTCCAGGTGAAAATTAATGGAAAAACTGCATTGGAGGATGATGGTTAGCCTTAGGGTTAGGCTTAGGGTTAGGTCCCCATGAAGTCGATGCAGAAAATGGATGTCCCCAATGAATTCACAGTGCAATATTATGCTTAGGTGGGGTATTTCCTTTTCAATCAGGCTTTCCTACCTTTGCAGGTAAAATCCATGGAAAAACTGCCTTGGAGGGTGAGGGTTAGCCTTCAGGTTACGGTTAGGTTACTGTTAGGTCCCCATGAAATGAAAGCGGAAAATGGATATCGTCGATGAATTCACAGCACAAGATTATGCTTAGGAGGGCTGTGACCTCTTCAGTCATGCTTTTCTATCTTTCCAGGTAATATACATGGAAGAATCGCATTCGAGGTTTAGTGTTAGGGTTCGGGTTTGGATTAGGGTTAGGGTTAGTTTTAGGGTTAGGTTCGCATGAAGTCAACGCAGAAAATGGGCATCGCCAATGAATTCACAGAGCAATATGATGCTTAGGTGGGGTATTTCCTTTTCAATCAGGCTTTCCTACCTTTCCAGGTAAAATCCATGGAAAAACTGCATTGGAGGGTGAGGGTTAGCCTTAGGATTAGGGTTAGGTCTCCATGAAGTTGACGCAGAAAATGGATGTCCCCAATGAATTCACAGTGCAACATTATGCTTAGGAGGGGTATTTCCTTTTCAATCAGGCTTTTTTACCTTTCCAGGTAAAATCCATGGAAAAACTGCATTGGAGGGTGAGGGTTAGCCTTCAGGTTAGGGTTAGGTTACGGTTAGGTCGCCATGAAAATAAAGCGGAAAATGGATATCGTCGATGAATTCACAGCGCAAGGTTATGCTTAGGAAGGGTGTCACCTCTTCAATCAGGCTATTCTATATTTGCAGGTAAAATGCATGGAAAAACTGCATTGGAGAGTGAGGGTTAGCCTTAGGGTTAGGGTTAGGTCCTCATGAAGTCGATGCAGAAAATGGATGTCCCCAATGAATTCACAGTGCGACATTATGCTTAGGAGGGGTATTTCCTTTTCAATCAGGCTTTCCTACCTTTCCAAGTAAAATCCATGGAAAAACTGCATTGGAGGGTTAGGGTTAGGGTTAGGGTTAGGGTTAGGTCCCCATGAAGTCAAAGCAGAAAATGGATGTCCCCAATGAATTCACAATGCAACATTATGCTTAGGAGGTGTACTTTCTTTTCAATCAGGCTTTTCTACCTTTGCAGGTAAAATCCATGGAAAAATTGCATTGAAGGGTGAGGGTTAGCCTTAGGGTTAGGGTTAGGTCCCCATGAAGTTGAAGTGGAAAATGGATTTCGCCAATGAATTAATAGCACAACATTATGCTTAGGATGGGTATGACCATTTCAGTCAGTTGTTTCGACCTTTCCAGTTAATATAAATGGAAAATTTGCATTGGTACGTTAGGGTTCGGGTTTGGATTAGGATTAGCATTAGCGATAGGGTTAGGGTTAGGGTTAGGTCCCCATGAACTCGACGCAGAAAATGGATGTCCCCAATGAATTCACAGTCCAACATTATGCTTGGGAGGGGTATTTCCTTTTCAATCAGGCTTTCCTACCTTTCCAGGTGAAAGTTCATGGAAAAACTGCATTGAAGGGTGAGGGTTAGCCTTAGGATTAGGGTTAGGTCCCCATGAAGTTGACGCAGAAAATGGGTGTCCCAAATGAATTCACAGTGCAACATTCTACTTAGGAGGGGTATTTCCTTTTCAATCAGGCTTTTTTACCTTTCCAGGTAAAATCCATGGAAAAACTGCATTGGAGGGTGAGGGTTAGCCTTAGGATTAGGTTCAGGTCTCCATGAAGTTGACGCAGAAAATGGATGTCCCCAATGAATTCACAGTGCAACATTATGCTTAGGAGGGGTATTTCCTTTTTAATCAGGCTTTCCTACCTTTCCAAGTAAAATCCATGGAAAAACTGCATTGGAGGGTGAGAGTTAGCCTTAGAATTAGGTTTAGGTCTCCATGAAGTTGATGCAGAAAATGGATGTCCCCAATGAATTCACAGTGCAATATTATGCTTAGGAGGGGTATTTCCTTTTCAATCAGGCTTTCCTACCTTTCCAGGTAAAATCCATGGAAAAACTGCATTGGAGGGTGAGGGTTAGCCTTAGGATTAGGGTTAGGTCTCCATGAAGTTGACGCAGAAAATGGATGTCCCCAATGAATTCACAGTGCAACATTATGCTTAGGAGGCGTATTTCCTTTTCAATCAGGCTTTTCCACCTTTGCAGGTAAAATCCATTGAAAAACTGCATTGGAGGGTGAGGGTTAGCCTTAGGATTAGGGTTAGGTCCCCATGAAGTTGACGCAGAAAATGGATGTCCCAAATGAATTCACAGTGCAACATTCTACTTAGGAGGGGTATTTCCTTTTCAATCAGGCTTTTTTACCTTTCCAGGTAAAATCCATGGAAAAACTGCATTGGAGGGTGAGGGTTAGCCTTAGGATTAGGTTCAGGTCTCCATGAAGTTGACGTAGAAAATGGATGTCCCCAATGAATTCACAGTGCAACATTATGCTTAGGAGGGGTATTTCCTTTTCAATCAGGCTTTCCTACCTTTCCAGGTGAAAGTTCATGGAAAAACTGCATTGGAGGGTGAGGGTTAGCCTTAGGATTAGGGTTAGGTCCCCATGAAGTTGACGCAGAAAATGGATGTCCCAAATGAATTCACAGTGCAACATTCTACTTAGGAGGGGTATTTCCTTTTCAATCAGGCTTTTTTACCTTTCCAGGTAAAATCCATGGAAAAACTGCATTGGAGGGTGAGGGTTAGCCTTAGGATTAGGTTCAGGTCTCCATGAAGTTGACGCAGAAAATGGATGTCCCCAATGAATTCACAGTGCAACATTATGCTTAGGAGGGGTATTTCCTTTTCAATCAGGCTTTCCTACCTTTCCAAGTAAAATCCATGGAAAAACTGCATTGGAGTGTGAGAGTTAGCCTTAGAATTAGGTTTAGGTCTCCATGAAGTTGACGCAGAAAATGGATGTCCCCAATGAATTCACAGTGCAATATTATGCTTAGGAGGGGTATTTCCTTTTCAATCAGGCTTTCCTACCTTTCCAGGTAAAATCCATGGAAAAACTGCATTGGAGGGTGAGGGTTAGCCTTAGGATTAGGGTTAGGTCTCCATGAAGTTGACGCAGAAAATGGATGTCCCCAATGAATTCACAGTGCAACATTATGCTTAGGAGGCGTATTTCCTTTTCAATCAGGCTTTTCCACCTTTGCAGGTAAAATCCATTGAAAAATTGCATTGAAGGGTGAGGGTTAGCCTTAGGGTTAGGGTTAGGTCCCCATGAAGTTGAAGTGGAAAATGGATTTCGCCAATGAATTAATAGCACAACATTATGCTTAGGATGGGTATGACCATTTCAGTCAGGCGTTTCGACCTTTCCAGTTAAAATAAATGGAAAATTTGCATTGGTATTTTAGGGTTCGGGTTTGGATTAGGGTTAGCGTTAGGGTTAGGATTAGGTCCCCATGAAGTGGGAAATGGGCATCACCAATGAATTCACATTGCAAGATTATGCTTAGGAGGGGTATTTCTTTTTCAATCAGGTTTTTCTACCTTTCCAGGTAAAATCCATGGAAAAACTGCATTGGAGGGTGAGGGTAAGCCTTAGGATTAGGGATAGGTCCCCATGAAGTAGAAGCAGAAAATGGATATCGCCGATGAATTCAATGCACAAGATTATGCTTAGTAGGGGTGTGACCTCTTCAGTCATGCTTTTCTATCTTTCCAGGTAATATACATGGAAGGATTGCATTCAGGGTTTATTGTTAGGGTTCGGGTTTGGATTAGGGTTAGGGTTAATTTTAGGGTTACGTCCCCATGAAGTCGAAGTGAAAAATGCGCATCACCAATGAATTCACAGCGCAAGATTATGCTTAGGACGGGTACTCCCTTTTCAGTAAGGCTTGTTTACCTTTCAAGGTAAAATCCATTGAAAAACTGCATTGAAGGGTGAGGGTTAGCCATAGGATTAATGTTAGGGTTAGTTCCCCTGAAGTCGACGCAGAAAATGGATGTCCCAAATGAATTCACAGTGCAACATTCTACTTAGGAGGGGTATTTCCTTTTCAATCAGGCTTTTTTACCTTTCCAGGTAAAATCCATGGAAAAACTGCATTGGAGGGTGAGGGTTAGCCTTCAGGTTAGGGTTAGGTTACGGTTAGGTCGCCATGAAAATAAAGCGGAAAATGGATATCGTCGATGAATTCACAGCGCAAGGTTATGCTTAGGAAGGGTGTCACCTCTTCAATCAGGCTATTCTATATTTGCAGGTAAAATGCATGGAAAAACTGCATTGGAGAGTGAGGGTTAGCCTTAGGGTTAGGTTTAGGGTTAGGTCCTCATGAAGTCGATGCAGAAAATGGATGTCCCCAATGAATTCACAGTGCGACATTATGCTTAGGAGGGGTATTTCCTTTTCAATCAGGCTTTCCTACCTTTCCAAGTAAAATCCATGGAAAAACTGCATTGGAGGGTTAGGGTTAGGGTTAGGGTTAGGGTTAGGTCCCCATGAAGTCAAAGCAGAAAATGGATGTCCCCAATGAATTCACAATGCAACATTATGCTTAGGAGGTGTACTTCCTTTTCAATCAGGCTTTTCTACCTTTGCAGGTAAAATCCATGGAAAAATTGCATTGAAGGGTGAGGGCTAGCCTTAGGGTTAGGGTTAGGTCCCCATGAAGTTGAAGTGGAAAATGGATTTCGCCAATGAATTAATAGCACAACATTATGCTTAGGATGGGTATGACCATTTCAGTCAGTTGTTTCGACCTTTCCAGTTAATATAAATGGAAAATTTGCATTGGTACGTTAGGGTTCGGGTTTGGATTTGGATTAGCGTTAGCGATAGGGTTAGGGTTAGGGTTAGGTCCCCATGAACTCGACGCAGAAAATGGATGTCCCCAATGAATTCACAGTCCAACATTATGCTTGGGAGGGGTATTTCCTTTTCAATCAGGCTTTCCTACCTTTCCAGGTGAAAATTCATGGAAAAACTGCATTGGAGGGTGAGGGTCAGCCTTAGGATTAGGGTTAGGTCCCCATGAAGTTGACGCAGAAAATGGATGTCCCAAATGAATTCACAGTGCAACATTCTACTTAGGAGGGGTATTTCCTTTTCAATCAGGCTTTCCTACCTTTCCAAGTAAAATCCATGGAAAAACTGCATTGGAGGGTGAGAGTTAGCCTTAGAATTAGGTTTAGGTCTCCATGAAGTTGACGCAGAAAATGGATGTCCCCAATGAATTCACAGTGCAATATTATGCTTAGGAGGGGTATTTCCTTTTCAATCAGGCTTTCCTCCCTTTCCAGGTAAAATCCATGGAAAAATTGCATTGGAGTTTGAGGGTTAGCCTTAGGGTTAGGGTTAGGTCCCCATGAAGTCGACGCAGAAAATGGATGTTTCCAATGAATTCACAGTGCAACATTATGCTTAGGAGGGGTATGACCATTTCAGTCAGGCGTTTCGACCTTTCCAGTTAAAATAAATGGAAAATTTGCATTGGTAGGTTAGGGTTCGGGTTTGGATTAGTGTTAGCGTTATCGTTAGGGTTAGGTCCCCATGAAGCGGAAAATGGGCATCACCAATGAATTCACAGTGCAAGATTATGCTTAGGATGGGTATTTCTTTTTCAATCAGGCTTTCCTACCTTTCCAGGTGAAAATTAATGGAAAAACTGCATTGGAGTATGAGGGATAGCCTTAGGGTTAGGGTTACGGTTACGTCCCCCTGAAGTCAATGCAGAAAATGGATGTCCCCAATGAATTCACAGTGCAACATTATGCTTAGGAGGGGTATTTCCTTTTCAGTCAGGCTTTCCTACCTTTCCAGGTAAAATCCATGGAAAAACTGCATTGGAGGGTGAGGGTTAGCCTTAGGGTTATGGTTAGGGTTAGGTCCCCATGAAGTCGAGGCAGAAAATGGATGTCCCCAATGAATTCACAGTTGCAACATTATGCTTAGGAGGGGTATTTCCTTTTCAATCAGGCTTTCCTACCTTTCCAGGTAAAATCCATGGAAAAACTGCATTGGAGGGTGAGGGTTAGCCTTAGGATTAGGGTTAGGGTTAGGTCCCCATGAAGTTAACGCAGAAAATGGATGTCCCCAATGAATTCACAGTGCAACATTATGCTTAGGATGGGTATGACCATTTCAGTCAGGCGTTTCGACCTTTCCAGTTAAAATAAATGGAAAATTTGCATTGGTAGGTTAGGGTTCGGGTTTGGATTAGTGTTAGCGTTATCGTTAGGGTTAGGTCCCCATGAAGCGGAAAATGGGCATCACCAATGAATTCACAGTGCAAGATTATGCTTAGGAGGGGTATTTCTTTTTCAATCAGGCTTTCCTAACTTTCCAGGTGAAAATTAATGGAAAAACTGCATTGGAGGATGATGGTTAGCCTTAGGGTTAGGCTTAGGGTTAGGTCCCCATGAAGTCGATGCAGAAAATGGATGTCCCCAATGAATTCACAGTGCAATATTATGCTTAGGTGGGGTATTTCCTTTTCAATCAGGCTTTCCTACCTTTGCAGGTAAAATCCATGGAAAAACTGCCTTGGAGGGTGAGGGTTAGCCTTCAGGTTACGGTTAGGTTACTGTTAGGTCCCCATGAAATGAAAGCGGAAAATGGATATCGTCGATGAATTCACAGCACAAGATTATGCTTAGGAGGGCTGTGACCTCTTCAGTCATGCTTTTCTATCTTTCCAGGTAATATACATGGAAGAATCGCATTCGAGGTTTAGTGTTAGGGTTCGGGTTTGGATTAGGGTTAGGGTTAGTTTTAGGGTTAGGTTCGCATGAAGTCAACGCAGAAAATGGGCATCGCCAATGAATTCACAGAGCAATATGATGCTTAGGTGGGGTATTTCCTTTTCAATCAGGCTTTCCTACCTTTCCAGGTAAAATCCATGGAAAAACTGCATTGGAGGGTGAGGGTTAGCCTTAGGATTAGGGTTAGGTCTCCATGAAGTTGACGCAGAAAATGGATGTCCCCAATGAATTCACAGTGCAACATTATGCTTAGGAGGGGTATTTCCTTTTCAATCAGGCTTTTTTACCTTTCCAGGTAAAATCCATGGAAAAACTGCATTGGAGGGTGAGGGTTAGCCTTCAGGTTAGGGTTAGGTTACGGTTAGGTCGCCATGAAAATAAAGCGGAAAATGGATATCGTCGATGAATTCACAGCGCAAGGTTATGCTTAGGAAGGGTGTCACCTCTTCAATCAGGCTATTCTATATTTGCAGGTAAAATGCATGGAAAAACTGCATTGGAGAGTGAGGGTTAGCCTTAGGGTTAGGGTTAGGTCCTCATGAAGTCGATGCAGAAAATGGATGTCCCCAATGAATTCACAGTGCGACATTATGCTTAGGAGGGGTATTTCCTTTTCAATCAGGCTTTCCTACCTTTCCAAGTAAAATCCATGGAAAAACTGCATTGGAGGGTTAGGGTTAGGGTTAGGGTTAGGGTTAGGTCCCCATGAAGTCAAAGCAGAAAATGGATGTCCCCAATGAATTCACAATGCAAACATTATGCTTAGGAGGTGTACTTTCTTTTCAATCAGGCTTTTCTACCTTTGCAGGTAAAATCCATGGAAAAATTGCATTGAAGGGTGAGGGTTAGCCTTAGGGTTAGGGTTAGGTCCCCATGAAGTTGAAGTGGAAAATGGATTTCGCCAATGAATTAATAGCACAACATTATGCTTAGGATGGGTATGACCATTTCAGTCAGTTGTTTCGACCTTTCCAGTTAATATAAATGGAAAATTTGCATTGGTACGTTAGGGTTCGGGTTTGGATTAGGATTAGCATTAGCGATAGGGTTAGGGTTAGGGTTAGGTCCCCATGAACTCGACGCAGAAAATGGATGTCCCCAATGAATTCACAGTCCAACATTATGCTTGGGAGGGGTATTTCCTTTTCAATCAGGCTTTCCTACCTTTCCAGGTGAAAGTTCATGGAAAAACTGCATTGAAGGGTGAGGGTTAGCGTTAGGATTAGGGTTAGGTCCCCATGAAGTTGACGCAGAAAATGGATGTCCCAAATGAATTCACAGTGCAACATTCTACTTAGGAGGGGTATTTCCTTTTCAATCAGGCTTTTTTACCTTTCCAGGTAAAATCCATGGAAAAACTGCATTGGAGGGTGAGGGTTAGCCTTAGGATTAGGTTCAGGTCTCCATGAAGTTGACGCAGAAAATGGATGTCCCCAATGAATTCACAGTGCAACATTATGCTTAGGAGGGGTATTTCCTTTTCAATCAGGCTTTCCTACCTTTCCAAGTAAAATCCATGGAAAAACTGCATTGGAGGGTGAGAGTTAGCCTTAGAATTAGGTTTAGGTCTCCATGAAGTTGATGCAGAAAATGGATGTCCCCAATGAATTCACAGTGCAATATTATGCTTAGGAGGGGTATTTCCTTTTCAATCAGGCTTTCCTACCTTTCCAGGTAAAATCCATGGAAAAACTGCATTGGAGGGTGAGGGTTAGCCTTAGGATTAGGGTTAGGTCTCCATGAAGTTGACGCAGAAAATGGATGTCCCCAATGAATTCACAGTGCAACATTATGCTTAGGAGGCGTATTTCCTTTTCAATCAGGCTTTTCCACCTTTGCAGGTAAAATCCATTGAAAAACTGCATTGGAGGGTGAGGGTTAGCCTTAGGATTAGGGTTAGGTCCCCATGAAGTTGACGCAGAAAATGGATGTCCCAAATGAATTCACAGTGCAACATTCTACTTAGGAGGGGTATTTCCTTTTCAATCAGGCTTTTTTACCTTTCCAGGTAAAATCCATGGAAAAACTGCATTGGAGGGTGAGGGTTAGCCTTAGGATTAGGTTCAGGTCTCCATGAAGTTGACGTAGAAAATGGATGTCCCCAATGAATTCACAGTGCAACATTATGCTTAGGAGGGGTATTTCCTTTTCAATCAGGCTTTCCTACCTTTCCAGGTGAAAGTTCATGGAAAAACTGCATTGGAGGGTGAGGGTTAGCCTTAGGATTAGGGTTAGGTCCCCATGAAGTTGACGCAGAAAATGGATGTCCCAAATGAATTCACAGTGCAACATTCTACTTAGGAGGGGTATTTCCTTTTCAATCAGGCTTTTTTACCTTTCCAGGTAAAATCCATGGAAAAACTGCATTGGAGGGTGAGGGTTAGCCTTAGGATTAGGTTCAGGTCTCCATGAAGTTGACGCAGAAAATGGATGTCCCCAATGAATTCACAGTGCAACATTATGCTTAGGAGGGGTATTTCCTTTTCAATCAGGCTTTCCTACCTTTCCAAGTAAAATCCATGGAAAAACTGCATTGGAGTGTGAGAGTTAGCCTTAGAATTAGGTTTAGGTCTCCATGAAGTTGACGCAGAAAATGGATGTCCCCAATGAATTCACAGTGCAATATTATGCTTAGGAGGGGTATTTCCTTTTCAATCAGGCTTTCCTACCTTTCCAGGTAAAATCCATGGAAAAACTGCATTGGAGGGTGAGGGTTAGCCTTAGGATTAGGGTTAGGTCTCCATGAAGTTGACGCAGAAAATGGATGTCCCCAATGAATTCACAGTGCAACATTATGCTTAGGAGGCGTATTTCCTTTTCAATCAGGCTTTTCCACCTTTGCAGGTAAAATCCATTGAAAAATTGCATTGAAGGGTGAGGGTTAGCCTTAGGGTTAGGGTTAGGTCCCCATGAAGTTGAAGTGGAAAATGGATTTCGCCAATGAATTAATAGCACAACATTATGCTTAGGATGGGTATGACCATTTCAGTCAGGCGTTTCGACCTTTCCAGTTAAAATAAATGGAAAATTTGCATTGGTATTTTAGGGTTCGGGTTTGGATTAGGGTTAGCGTTAGGGTTAGGATTAGGTCCCCATGAAGTGGAAAATGGGCATCACCAATGAATTCACATTGCAAGATTATGCTTAGGAGGGGTATTTCTTTTTCAATCAGGTTTTTCTACCTTTCCAGGTAAAATCCATGGAAAAACTGCATTGGAGGGTGAGGGTAAGCCTTAGGATTAGGGATAGGTCCCCATGAAGTAGAAGCAGAAAATGGATATCGCCGATGAATTCAATGCACAAGATTATGCTTAGTAGGGGTGTGACCTCTTCAGTCATGCTTTTCTATCTTTCCAGGTAATATACATGGAAGGATTGCATTCAGGGTTTATTGTTAGGGTTCGGGTTTGGATTAGGGTTAGGGTTAATTTTAGGGTTACGTCCCCATGAAGTCGAAGTGAAAAATGCGCATCACCAATGAATTCACAGCGCAAGATTATGCTTAGGACGGGTACTCCCTTTTCAGTAAGGCTTGTTTACCTTTCAAGGTAAAATCCATTGAAAAACTGCATTGAAGGGTGAGGGTTAGCCATAGGATTAATGTTAGGGTTAGTTCCCCTGAAGTCGACGCAGAAAATGGATGTCCCAAATGAATTCACAGTGCAACATTCTACTTAGGAGGGGTATTTCCTTTTCAATCAGGCTTTTTTACCTTTCCAGGTAAAATCCATGGAAAAACTGCATTGGAGGGTGAGGGTTAGCCTTCAGGTTAGGGTTAGGTTACGGTTAGGTCGCCATGAAAATAAAGCGGAAAATGGATATCGTCGATGAATTCACAGCGCAAGGTTATGCTTAGGAAGGGTGTCACCTCTTCAATCAGGCTATTCTATATTTGCAGGTAAAATGCATGGAAAAACTGCATTGGAGAGTGAGGGTTAGCCTTAGGGTTAGGTTTAGGGTTAGGTCCTCATGAAGTCGATGCAGAAAATGGATGTCCCCAATGAATTCACAGTGCGACATTATGCTTAGGAGGGGTATTTCCTTTTCAATCAGGCTTTCCTACCTTTCCAAGTAAAATCCATGGAAAAACTGCATTGGAGGGTTAGGGTTAGGGTTAGGGTTAGGGTTAGGTCCCCATGAAGTCAAAGCAGAAAATGGATGTCCCCAATGAATTCACAATGCAACATTATGCTTAGGAGGTGTACTTCCTTTTCAATCAGGCTTTTCTACCTTTGCAGGTAAAATCCATGGAAAAATTGCATTGAAGGGTGAGGGCTAGCCTTAGGGTTAGGGTTAGGTCCCCATGAAGTTGAAGTGGAAAATGGATTTCGCCAATGAATTAATAGCACAACATTATGCTTAGGATGGGTATGACCATTTCAGTCAGTTGTTTCGACCTTTCCAGTTAATATAAATGGAAAATTTGCATTGGTACGTTAGGGTTCGGGTTTGGATTTGGATTAGCGTTAGCGATAGGGTTAGGGTTAGGGTTAGGTCCCCATGAACTCGACGCAGAAAATGGATGTCCCCAATGAATTCACAGTCCAACATTATGCTTGGGAGGGGTATTTCCTTTTCAATCAGGCTTTCCTACCTTTCCAGGTGAAAATTCATGGAAAAACTGCATTGGAGGGTGAGGGTCAGCCTTAGGATTAGGGTTAGGTCCCCATGAAGTTGACGCAGAAAATGGATGTCCCAAATGAATTCACAGTGCAACATTCTACTTAGGAGGGGTATTTCCTTTTCAATCAGGCTTTCCTACCTTTCCAAGTAAAATCCATGGAAAAACTGCATTGGAGGGTGAGAGTTAGCCTTAGAATTAGGTTTAGGTCTCCATGAAGTTGACGCAGAAAATGGATGTCCCCAATGAATTCACAGTGCAATATTATGCTTAGGAGGGGTATTTCCTTTTCAATCAGGCTTTCCTACCTTTCCAGGTAAAATCCATGGAAAAACTGCATTGGAGGGTGAGGGTTAGCCTTAGGATTAGGGTTAGGGTTAGGTCCCCATGAAGTCAACGCAGAAAATGGATGTCCCCAATGAATTCACAGTGCAACATTATGCTTAGGAGGGGTATTTCCTTTTCAATCAGGCTTTCCTACCTTTCCAAGTAAAATCCATGGAAAAACTGCATTGTAGCATTAGGGTTAGGGTTAGGATAAGGGTTAGGGTTAGGGTTAGGACCCCATGAAGTCAAAGCAGAAAATGGATGTCCCCAATGAATTCACAATACAACATTATGCTTAGGAGGCGTATTTCCTTTTCAATCAGGCTTTTCCACCTTTGCAGGTAAAATCCATTGAAAAATTGCATTGAAGGGTGAGGGTTAGCCTTAGGGTTAGGGTTACGTCCCCTTGAAGTTGAAGTGGAAAATGGATTTCGCCAATGAATTAATAGCACAACATTATGCTTAGGATGGGTATGACCATTTCAGTCAGTTGTTTCGACCTTTCCAGTTAATATAAATGGAAAATTTGCATTGGTACGTTAGGGTTCGGGTTTGGATTAGGATTAGCGTTAGCATTAGGGTTAGGGTTAGGGTTAGGTCCCCATGAAGTCGACGCAGAAAATGGATGTCCCCAATGAATTCACAGTGCAATATTATGCTTAGGTGGGGTATTTCCTTTTCAATCAGGCTTTCCTACCTTTCCAGGTAAAATCCATGGAAAAACTGCATTGGAGGGTGAGGGTTAGCCTTAGGATTAGGGTTAGGGTTAGGTCCCCATGAAGTCAACGGAGAAAATGGATGTCCCCAATGAATTCACAGTGCAACATTATGCTTAGGAGGCGTACTTCCTTTTCAATCAGGCTTTTCTACCTTTGCAGGTAAAATCCATGGAAAAACTGCCTTGGAGGGTGAGGGTTAGCCTTCAGGTTAGGGTTAGGTTACGGTTAGGTCCCCATGAAATCAAAGCGGAAAATGGATATCGTCGATGAATTCACAGCACAAGATGATGCTTAGGAGGCGTATTTCCTTTTCAATCAGGCTTTTCTATATTTGCAGGTAAAATGCATGGAAAAACTGCATTGGAGGGTGAGGATTAGCCTTAGGGTTATGGTTATGGTTAGGTCCTCATGAAGTTGAGGCAGAAAATGGATGTCCCCAATGAATTCACAGTGCAATATTATGCTTAGGTGGGGTATTTCCTTTTCAATCAGGCTTTCCTACCTTTCCAGGTAAAATCCATGGAAGAACTGCATTGGAGTGTGAGGGTTAGCCTTAGGATTAGGTTTAGGTCTCCATGAAGTTGAAGCAGAAAATGGATGTCCCCAATGAATTCACAGTGCAACATTATGCTTAGGAGGGGTATTTCCTTTTCAATCAGGCTTTCCTACCTTTCCAGGTAAAATCCATGGAAAAACTGCATTGGAGGGTGAGGGTTAGCCTTAGGATTAGGGTTAGGGTTAGGTCCCCATGAAGTCAATGCAGAAAATGGATGTCCCCAATGAATTCACAGTGCAACATTATGCTTAGGAGGGGTATTTCCTTTTCAATCAGGCTTTCCTACCTTTCCAAGTAAAATCCATGGAAAAACTGCATTGTAGCATTAGGGTTAGGGTTAGGATAAGGGTTAGGGTTAGGGTTAGGACCCCATGAAGTCAAAGCAGAAAATGGATGTCCCCAATGAATTCACAATACAACATTATGCTTAGGAGGCGTATTTCCTTTTCAATCAGGCTTTTCCACCTTTGCAGGTAAAATCCATTGAAAAATTGCATTGAAGGGTGAGGGTTAGCCTTAGGGTTAGGGTTACGTCCCCTTGAAGTTGAAGTGGAAAATGGATTTCGCCAATGAATTAATAGCACAACATTATGCTTAGGATGGGTATGACCATTTCAGTCAGTTGTTTCGACCTTTCCAGTTAATATAAATGGAAAATTTGCATTGGTACGTTAGGGTTCGGGTTTGGATTAGGATTAGCGTTAGCATTAGGGTTAGGGTTAGGGTTAGGTCCCCATGAAGTCGACGCAGAAAATGGATGTCCCCAATGAATTCACAGTGCAATATTATGCTTAAGTGGGGTATTTCTTTTTCAATCAGGCTTTCCTACCTTTCCAGGTAAAATCCATGGAAAAACTGCATTGGAGGGTGAGGGTTAGCCTTAGGATTAGGGTTAGGGTTAGGTCCCCATGAAGTCAACGGAGAAAATGGATGTCCCCAATGAATTCACAGTGCAACATTATGCTTAGGAGGCGTACTTCCTTTTCAATCAGGCTTTTCTACCTTTGCAGGTAAAATCCATGGAAAAACTGCCTTGGAGGGTGAGGGTTAGCCTTCAGGTTAGGGTTAGGTTACGGTTAGGTCCCCATGAAATCAAAGCGGAAAATGGATATCGTCGATGAATTCACAGCACAAGATTATGGTTAGGAGGGGTATTTCCTTTTCAATCAGGCTTTCCTACCTTTCCAGGTAAAATCCAGGGAAAAACTGCATTGGTGTTTGAGGGTTAGCCTTTGGGTTACGGTTAGGTCCCCATGAAATCAACGCGGAAAATGGATATCGTCGATGAATTCACAGCACAAGATGATGCTTAGGAGGCGTATTTCCTTTTCAATCAGGCTTTTCTATATTTGCAGGTAAAATGCATGGAAAAACTGCATTGGAGGGTGAGGATTAGCCTTAGGGTTAGGGTTAGGGTTAGGTCCTCATGAAGTTGACGCAGAAAATGGATGTCCCCAATGAATTCACAGTGCAATATTATGCTTAGGTGGGGTATTTCCTTTTCAATCAGGCTTTCCTACCTTTCCAGGTAAAATCCATGGAAGAACTGCATTGGAGTGTGAGGGTTAGCCTTAGGATTAGGTTTAGGTCTCCATGAAGTTGAAGCAGAAAATAGATGTCCCCAATGAATTCACAGTGCAATATTATGCTTAGGTGGGGTATTTCCTTTTCAATCAGGCTTTCCTACCTTTCCAAGTAAAATCCATGGAAAAACTACATTGGAGGGTTAGGGTTAGGGTTAGGGTTAGGACCCCATGAAGTCAAAGCAGAAAATGGATGTCCCCAATGAATTCACAATACAACATGATGCTTAGGAGGCGTATTTCCTTTTCAATCAGGCTTTTCCACCTTTGCAGGTAAAATCCATTGAAAAATTGCATTGAAGGGTGAGGGTTAGCCTTAGGGTTAGGGTTACGTCCCCTTGAAGTTGAAGTGGAAAATGGATTTCGCCAATGAATTAATAGCACAACATTATGCTTAGGATGGGTATGACCATTTCAGTCAGTTGTTTCGACCTTTCCAGTTAATATAAATGGAAAATTTGCATTGGTACGTTAGGGTTCGGGTTTGGATTAGGATTAGCGTTAGCATTAGGGTTAGGGTTAGGGTTAGGTCCCCATGAAGTCGACGCAGAAAATGGATGTCCCTAATGAATTCACAGTGCAATATTATGCTTAGGTGGGGTATTTCCTTTTCAATCAGGCTTTCCTACCTTTCCAGGTAAAATCCATGGAAAAACTGCATTGGAGGGTGAGGGTTAGCCTTAGGATTAGGGTTAGGGTTAGGTCCCCATGAAGTCAACGGAGAAAATGGATGTCCCCAATGAATTCACAGTGCAACATTATGCTTAGGAGGCGTACTTCCTTTTCAATCAGGCTTTTCTACCTTTGCAGGTAAAATCCATGGAAAAACTGCCTTGGAGGGTGAGGGTTAGCCTTCAGGTTAGGGTTAGGTTACGGTTAGGTCCCCATGAAATCAAAGCGGAAAATGGATATCGTCGATGAATTCACAGCACAAGATTATGGTTAGGAGGGGTATTTCCTTTTCAATCAGGCTTTCCTACCTTTCCAGGTAAAATCCATGGAAAAACTGCATTGGTGTTTGAGGGTTAGCCTTTGGGTTACGGTTAGGTCCCCATGAAATCAACGCGGAAAATGGATATCGTCGATGAATTCACAGCACAAGATGATGCTTAGGAGGCGTATTTCCTTTTCAATCAGGGTTTTCTATATTTGCAGGTAAAATGCATGGAAAAACTGCATTGGAGGGTGAGGATTAGCCTTAGGGTTAGGGTTATGGTTAGGTCCTCATGAAGTTGAGGCAGAAAATGGATGTCCCCAATGAATTCACAGTGCAATATTATGCTTAGGTGGGGTATTTCCTTTTCAATCAGGCTTTCCTACCTTTCCAGGTAAAATCCATGGAAGAACTGCATTGGAGTGTGAGGGTTAGCCTTAGGATTAGGTTTAGGTCTCCATGAAGTTGAAGCAGAAAATGGATGTCCCCAATGAATTCACAGTGCAACATTATGCTTAGGAGGGGTATTTCCTTTTCAATCAGGCTTTCCTACCTTTCCAGGTAAAATCCATGGAAAAACTGCATTGGAGGGTGAGGGTTAGCCTTAGGATTAGGGTTAGGGTTAGGTCCCCATGAAGTCAACGCAGAAAATGGATGTCCCCAATGAATTCACAGTGCAACATTATGCTTAGGAGGGGTATTTCCTTTTCAATCAGGCTTTCCTACCTTTCCAAGTAAAATCCATGGAAAAACTGCATTGTAGCATTAGGGTTAGGGTTAGGATAAGGGTTAGGGTTAGGGTTAGGACCCCATGAAGTCAAAGCAGAAAATGGATGTCCCCAATGAATTCACAATACAACATTATGCTTAGGAGGCGTATTTCCTTTTCAATCAGGCTTTTCCACCTTTGCAGGTAAAATCCATTGAAAAATTGCATTGAAGGGTGAGGGTTAGCCTTAGGGTTAGGGTTACGTCCCCTTGAAGTTGAAGTGGAAAATGGATTTCGCCAATGAATTAATAGCACAACATTATGCTTAGGATGGGTATGACCATTTCAGTCAGTTGTTTCGACCTTTCCAGTTAATATAAATGGAAAATTTGCATTGGTACGTTAGGGTTCGGGTTTGGATTAGGATTAGCGTTAGCATTAGGGTTAGGGTTAGGGTTAGGTCCCCATGAAGTCGACGCAGAAAATGGATGTCCCCAATGAATTCACAGTGCAATATTATGCTTAGGTGGGGTATTTCTTTTTCAATCAGGCTTTCCTACCTTTCCAGGTAAAATCCATGGAAAAACTGCATTGGAGGGTGAGGGTTAGCCTTAGGATTAGGGTTAGGGTTAGGTCCCCATGAAGTCAACGGAGAAAATGGATGTCCCCAATGAATTCACAGTGCAACATTATGCTTAGGAGGCGTACTTCCTTTTCAATCAGGCTTTTCTACCTTTGCAGGTAAAATCCATGGAAAAACTGCCTTGGAGGGTGAGGGTTAGCCTTCAGGTTAGGGTTAGGTTACGGTTAGGTCCCCATGAAATCAAAGCGGAAAATGGATATCGTCGATGAATTCACAGCACAAGATTATGGTTAGGAGGGGTATTTCCTTTTCAATCAGGCTTTCCTACCTTTCCAGGTAAAATCCAGGGAAAAACTGCATTGGTGTTTGAGGGTTAGCCTTTGGGTTACGGTTAGGTCCCCATGAAATCAACGCGGAAAATGGATATCGTCGATGAATTCACAGCACAAGATGATGCTTAGGAGGCGTATTTCCTTTTCAATCAGGCTTTTCTATATTTGCAGGTAAAATGCATGGAAAAACTGCATTGGAGGGTGAGGATTAGCCTTAGGGTTAGGGTCAGGGTTAGGTCCTCATGAAGTTGACGCAGAAAATGGATGTCCCCAATGAATTCACAGTGCAATATTATGCTTAGGTGGGGTATTTCCTTTTCAATCAGGCTTTCCTACCGTTCCAGGTAAAATCCATGGAAAAACTGCATTGGAGTGTGAGGGTTAGCCTTAGGATTAGGTTTAGGTCTCCATGAAGTTGAAGCAGAAAATAGATGTCCCCAATGAATTCACAGTGCAATATTATGCTTAGGTGGGGTATTTCCTTTTCAATCAGGCTTTCCTTCCTTTGCAGGTAAAATCCATGGAAAAACTGCCTTGGAGGGTGAGGGTTAGCCTTCAGGTTAGGGTTAGGTTACGGTTAGGTCCCCATGAAATCAAAGCGGAAAATGGATATCGTCGATGAATTCACAGCACAAGATTATGCTTAGGAGGCCTATTTCCTTTTCAATCAGGCTTTTCTACATTTGCAGGTAAAATGCAAGGAAAAACTGCCTTGGAGGGTGAGGATTAGCCTGAGGGTTAGGGTTAGGGTTAGGTCCCCATGAAGTCGACGCAGAAAATGGATGTCCCCAATGAATTCACAGTGCAACATTATGCTTAGGAGGGGTATTTCCTTTTCAATCAGGCTTTCCTACCTTTCCAAGTAAAATCCATGGAAAAACTGCATTGTAGGGTTAGGGTTAGGGTTAGGATAAGGGTAAGGGTTAGGGTTAGGACCCCATGAATTCAAAGCAGAAAATGGATGTCCCCAATGAATTCAAAATACAACATTATGCTTAGGAGGCGTATTTCCTTTTCAATCAGGCTTTTCCACCTTTGCAGGTAAAATCCATTGAAAAATTGCATTGAAGGGTGAGGTTTAGCCTTAGCGTTAGGGATAGGTCCCCATGAAGGTGAAGTGGAAAATGGATTTCGCCAATGAATTAATAGCACAACATTATGCTTAGGATGGGTATGACCATTTCAGTCAGTTGTTTCGACCTTTCCAGTTAATATAAATGGAAGATTTGCATTGGTACGTTAGGGTTCGGGTTTGGATTAGGATTAGCGTTAGCATTAGGGTTAGGGTTAGGGTTAGGTCCCCATGAAGTCGACGCAGAAAATGGATGTCCCCAATGAATTCACAGTGCAATATTATGCTTAGGTGGGGTATTTCCTTTTCAATCAGGCTTTCCTACCTTTCCAGGTAAAATCCATGGAAAAACTGCATTGGAGGGTGAGGGTTAGCCTTAGGATTAGGGTTAGGGTTAGGTCCCCATGAAGTCAACGCAGAAAATGGATGTCCCCAATGAATTCACAGTGCAACATTATGCTTAGGAGGGGTATTTCCTTTTCAATCAGGCTTTCCTACCTTTCCAAGTAAAATCCATGGAAAAACTGCATTGTAGCATTAGGGTTAGGGTTAGGATAAGGGTTAGGGTTAGGGTTAGGACCCCATGAAGTCAAAGCAGAAAATGGATGTCCCCAATGAATTCACAATACAACATTATGCTTAGGAGCCGTATTTCCTTTTCAATCAGGCTTTTCCACCTTTGCAGGTAAAATCCATTGAAAAATTGCATTGAAGGGTGAGGGTTAGCCTAAGGGTTAGGGTTAGGTCCCCATGAAGTTGAAGTGGAAAATGGATTTCGCCAATGAATTAATAGCACAACATTATGCTTAGGATGGGTATGACCATTTCAGTCAGTTGTTTCGACCTTTCCAGTTAATATAAATGGAAAATTTGCATTGGTACGTTAGGGTTCGGGTTTGGATTAGGATTAGCGTTAGCATTAGGGTTAGGGTTAGGGTTAGGTCTCAATGAAGTTGAAGCAGAAAATGGATGTCCCCAATGAATTCACAGTGCAACATTATGCTTAGGAGGGGTATTTCCTTTTCAATCAGGCTTTCCTACCTTTCCAAGTAAAATCCATGGAAAAACTACATTGGAGGGTTAGGGTTAGGGTTAGGGTTAGGACCCCATGAAGTCAAAGCAGAAAATGGATGTCCCCAATGAATTCACAATACAACATTATGCTTAGGAGGCGTATTTCCTTTTCAATCAGGCTTTTCCACCTTTGCAGGTAAAATCCATTGAAAAATTGCATTGAAGGGTGAGGGTTAGCCTTAGGGTTAGAGTTAGGTCCCCATGAAGTTGAAGTGGAAAATGGATTTCGCCAATGAATTAATAGCACAACATTATGCTTAGGATGGGTATGACCATTTCAGTCAGTTGTTTCGACCTTTCCAGTTAATATAAATGGAAAATTTGCATTGGTACGTTAGGGTTCGGGTTTGGATTAGGATTAGCGTTAGCATTAGGGTTAGGGTTAGGGTTAGGTCCCCATGAAGTCGACGCAGAAAATGGATGTCCCCAATGAATTCACAGTGCAATATTATGCTTAGGTGGGGTATTTCCTTTTCAATCAGGCTTTCCTACCTTTCCAGGTAAAATCCATGGAAAAACTGCATTGGAGGGTAAGGGTTAGCCTTAGGATTAGGGTTAGGGTTAGGTCCCCATGAAGTCAACGGAGAAAATGGATGTCCCCAATGAATTCACAGTGCAACATTATGCTTAGGAGGCGTACTTCCTTTTCAATCAGGCTTTTCTACCTTTGCAGGTAAAATCCATGGAAAAACTGCCTTGGAGGGTGAGGGTTAGCCTTCAGGTTAGGGTTAGGTTACGGTTAGGTCCCCATGAAATCAAAGCGGAAAATGGATATCGTCGATGAATTCACAGCACAAGATTATGCTTAGGAGGGGTATTTCCTTTTCAATCAGGCTTTCCTACCTTTCCAGGTAAAATCCATGGAAAAACTGCATTGGTGTTTGAGGGTTAGCCTTTGGGTTACGGTTAGGTCCCCATGAAATCAACGCGGAAAATGGATATCGTCGATGAATTCACAGCACAAGATGATGCTTAGGAGGCGTATTTCCTTTTCAATCAGGCTTTTCTATATTTGCAGGTAAAATGCATGGAAAAACTGCATTGGAGGGTGAGGATTAGCCTTAGGGTTAGGGTTAGGGTTAGGTCCTCATGAAGTTGACGCAGAAAATGGATGTCCCCAATGAATTCACAGTGCAATATTATGCTTAGGTGGGGTATTTCCTTTTCAATCAGGCTTTCCTACCTTTCCAGGTAAAATCCATGGAAAAACTGCATTGGAGTGTGAGGGTTAGCCTTAGGATTAGGTTTAGGTCTCCATGAAGTTGAAGCAGAAAATAGATGTCCCCAATGAATTCACAGTGCAATATTATGCTTAGGTGGGGTATTTCCTTTTCAATCAGGCTTTCCTTCCTTTGCAGGTAAAATCCATGGAAAAACTGTCTTGGAGGGTGAGGGTTAGCCTTCAGGTTAGGGTTAGGTTACGGTTAGGTCCCCATGAAATCAAAGCGGAAAATGGATATCGTCGATGAATTCACAGCACAAGATTATGCTTAGGAGGCCTATTTCCTTTTCAATCAGGCTTTTCTACATTTGCAGGTAAAATGCAAGGAAAAACTGCCTTGGAGGGTGAGGATTAGCCTTAGGGTTAGGGTTAGGGTTAGGTCCCCATGAAGTCGACGCAGAAAATGGATGTCCCCAATGAATTCACAGTGCAACATTATGCTTAGGAGGGGTATTTCCTTTTCAATCAGGCTTTCCTACCTTTCCAAGTAAAATCCATGGAAAAACTGCATTGTAGGTTAGGGTTAGGGTTAGGATAAGGGTAAGGGTTAGGGTTAGGACCCCATGAATTCAAAGCAGAAAATGGATGTCCCCAATGAATTCAAAATACAACATTATGCTTAGGAGGCGTATTTCCTTTTCAATCAGGCTTTTCCACCTTTGCAGGTAAAATCCATTGAAAAATTGCATTGAAGGGTGAGGGTTAGCCTTAGCGTTAGGGATAGGTCCCCATGAAGTTGAAGTGGAAAATGGATTTCGCCAATGAATTAATAGCACAACATTATGCTTAGGATGGGTATGACCATTTCAGTCAGTTGTTTCGACCTTTCCAGTTAATATAAATGGAAGATTTGCATTGGTACGTTAGGGTTCGGGTTTGGATTAGGATTAGCGTTAGCATTAGGGTTAGGGTTAGGGTTAGGTCCCCATGAAGTCGACGCAGAAAATGGATGTCCCCAATGAATTCACAGTGCAATATTATGCTTAGGTGGGGTATTTCCTTTTCAATCAGGCTTTCCTACCTTTCCAGGTAAAATCCATGGAAAAACTGCATTGGAGGGTGAGGGTTAGCTTTAGGATTAGGGTTACGGTTAGGTCCCCATGAAGTCAACGCAGAAAATGGATGTCCCCAATGAATTCACAGTGCAACATTATGCTTAGGAGGGGTATTTCCTTTTCAATCAGGCTTTCCTACCTTTCCAAGTAAAATCCATGGAAAAACTGCATTGTAGCGTTAGGGTTAGGGTTAGGATAAGGGTTAGGGTTAGGGTTAGGACCCCATGAAGTCAAAGCAGAAAATGGATGTCCCCAATGAATTCACAATACAACATTATGCTTAGGAGCCGTATTTCCTTTTCAATCAGGCTTTTCCACCTTTGCAGGTAAAATCCATTGAAAAATTGCATTGAAGGGTGAGGGTTAGCCTAAGGGTTAGGGTTAGGTCCCCATGAAGTTGAAGTGGAAAATGGATTTCGCCAATGAATTAATAGCACAACATTATGCTTAGGATGGGTATGACCATTTCAGTCAGTTGTTTCGACCTTTCCAGTTAATATAAATGGAAAATTTGCATTGGTACGTTAGGGTTCGGGTTTGGATTAGGATTAGCGTTAGCATGAGGGTTAGGGTTAGGGTTAGGTCCCCATGAAGTCGACGCAGAAAATGGATGTCCCCAATGAATTCACAGTGCAATATTATGCTTAGGAGGGGTATTTCCTTTTCAATCAGGCTTTCCTACCTTTCCAGGTAAAATCCATGGAAAAACTGCATTGGAGGGTGAGGGTTAGCCTTAGGATTAGGGTTAGGGTTAGGTCCCCATGAAGTCAACGCAGAAAATGGATGTCCCCAATGAATTCACAGTGCAACATTATGCTTAGGAGGCGTTCTTCCTTTTCAATCAGGCTTTTCTACCTTTCCAGGTAAAATCCATGGAAAAACTGCATTGGAGGGTGAGGGTTAGCCTTAGGATTAGGGTTAGGGTTAGGTCCCCATGAAGTCAACGGAGAAAATGGATGTCCCCAATGAATTCACAGTGCAACATTATGCTTAGGAGGCGTACTTCCTTTTCAATCAGGCTTTTCTACCTTTGCAGGTAAAATCCATGGAAAAACTGCCTTGGAGGGTGAGGGTTAGCCTTCAGGTTAGGGTTAGGTTACGGTTAGGTCCCCATGAAATCAAAGCGGAAAATGGATATCGTCGATGAATTCACAGCACAAGATTATGGTTAGGAGGGGTATTTCCTTTTCAATCAGGCTTTCCTACCTTTCCAGGTAAAATCCAGGGAAAAACTGCATTGGTGTTTGAGGGTTAGCCTTTGGGTTACGGTTAGGTCCCCATGAAATCAACGCGGAAAATGGATATCGTCGATGAATTCACAGCACAAGATGATGCTTAGGAGGCGTATTTCCTTTTCAATCAGGCTTTTCTATATTTGCAGGTAAAATGCATGGAAAAACTGCATTGGAGGGTGAGGATTAGCCTTAGGGTTAGGGTTAGGGTTAGGTCCTCATGAAGTTGACGCAGAAAATGGATGTCCCCAATGAATTTACAGTGCAATATTATGCTTAGGTGGGGTATTTCCTTTTCAATCAGGCTTTCCTACCTTTCCAGGTAAAATCCATGGAAGAACTGCATTGGAGTGTGAGGGTTAGCCTTAGGATTAGGTTTAGGTCTCCATGAAGTTGAAGCAGAAAATAGATGTCCCCAATGAATTCACAGTGCAATATTATGCTTAGGTGGGGTATTTCCTTTTCAATCAGGCTTTCCTACCTTTCCAAGTAAAATCCATGGAAAAACTACATTGGAGGGTTAGGGTTAGGGTTAGGGTTAGGACCCCATGAAGTCAAAGCAGAAAATGGATGTCCCCAATGAATTCACAATACAACATGATGCTTAGGAGGCGTATTTCCTTTTCAATCAGGCTTTTCCACCTTTGCAGGTAAAATCCATTGAAAAATTGCATTGAAGGGTGAGGGTTAGCCTTAGGGTTAGGGTTACGTCCCCATGAAGTTGAAGTGGAAAATGGATTTCGCCAATCAATCAATAGCACAACATTATGCTTAGGATGGGTATGACCATTTCAGTCAGTTGTTTCGACCTTTCCAGTTAATTTCAATGGAAAATTTGCATTGGTACGTTAGGGTTCGGGTTTGGATTAGGATTAGCGTTAGCATTAGGGTTAGGGTTAGGGTTAGGTCCCCATGAAGTCGACGCAGAAAATGGATGTCCCCAATGAATTCACAGTGCAATATTATGCTTAGGTGGGGTATTTCCTTTTCAATCAGGCTTTTCTACCTTTGCAGGTAAAATCCATGGAAAAATTGCCTTGGAGGGTGAGGGTTAGCCTTCAGGTTAGGGTTAGGTTACGGTTAGGTCCCCATGAAATCAAAGCGGAAAATGGATATCGTCGATGAATTCACAGCACAAGATGATGCTTAGGAGGCGTATTTCCTTTTCAATCAGGCTTTTCTATATTTGCAGGTAAAATGCATGGAAAAACTGCATTGGAGGGTGAGGATTAGCCTTAGGGTTAGGGTCAGGGTTAGGTCCTCATGAAGTTGACGCAGAAAATGGATGTCCCCAATGAATTCACAGTGCAATATTATGCTTAGGTGGGGTATTTCCTTTTCAATCAGGCTTTCCTACCGTTCCAGGTAAAATCCATGGAAAAACTGCATTGGAGTGTGAGGGTTAGCCTTAGGATTAGGTTTAGGTCTCCATGAAGTTGAAGCAGAAAATAGATGTCCCCAATGAATTCACAGTGCAATATTATGCTTAGGTGGGGTATTTCCTTTTCAATCAGGCTTTCCTTCCTTTGCAGGTAAAATCCATGGAAAAACTGCCTTGGAGGGTGAGGGTTAGCCTTCAGGTTAGGGTTAGGTTACGGTTAGGTCCCCATGAAATCAAAGCGGAAAATGGATATCGTCGATGAATTCACAGCACAAGATTATGCTTAGGAGGGGTATTTCCTTTTCAATCAGGCTTTCCTACCTTTCCAGGTAAAATCCATGGAAAAACTGCATTGGTGTTTGAGGGTTAGCCTTTGGGTTACGGTTAGGTCCCCATGAAATCAACGCGGAAAATGGATATCGTCGATGAATTCACAGCACAAGATGATGCTTAGGAGGCGTATTTCCTTTTCAATCAGGCTTTTCTATATTTGCAGGTAAAATGCATGGAAAAACTGCATTGGAGGGTGAGGATTAGCCTTAGGGTTAGGGTTAGGGTTAGGTCCTCATGAAGTTGACGCAGAAAATGGATGTCCCCAATGAATTCACAGTGCAATATTATGCTTAGGTGGGGTATTTCCTTTTCAATCAGGCTTTCCTACCTTTCCAGGTAAAATCCATGGAAAAACTGCATTGGAGTGTGAGGGTTAGCCTTAGGATTAGGTTTAGGTCTCCATGAAGTTGAAGCAGAAAATAGATGTCCCCAATGAATTCACAGTGCAATATTATGCTTAGGTGGGGTATTTCCTTTTCAATCAGGCTTTCCTTCCTTTGCAGGTAAAATCCATGGAAAAACTGTCTTGGAGGGTGAGGGTTAGCCTTCAGGTTAGGGTTAGGTTACGGTTAGGTCCCCATGAAATCAAAGCGGAAAATGGATATCGTCGATGAATTCACAGCACAAGATTATGCTTAGGAGGCCTATTTCCTTTTCAATCAGGCTTTTCTACATTTGCAGGTAAAATGCAAGGAAAAACTGCCTTGGAGGGTGAGGATTAGCCTTAGGGTTAGGGTTAGGGTTAGGTCCCCATGAAGTCGACGCAGAAAATGGATGTCCCCAATGAATTCACAGTGCAACATTATGCTTAGGAGGGGTATTTCCTTTTCAATCAGGCTTTCCTACCTTTCCAAGTAAAATCCATGGAAAAACTGCATTGTAGGTTAGGGTTAGGGTTAGGATAAGGGTAAGGGTTAGGGTTAGGACCCCATGAATTCAAAGCAGAAAATGGATGTCCCCAATGAATTCAAAATACAACATTATGCTTAGGAGGCGTATTTCCTTTTCAATCAGGCTTTTCCACCTTTGCAGGTAAAATCCATTGAAAAATTGCATTGAAGGGTGAGGGTTAGCCTTAGCGTTAGGGATAGGTCCCCATGAAGTTGAAGTGGAAAATGGATTTCGCCAATGAATTAATAGCACAACATTATGCTTAGGATGGGTATGACCATTTCAGTCAGTTGTTTCGACCTTTCCAGTTAATATAAATGGAAGATTTGCATTGGTACGTTAGGGTTCGGGTTTGGATTAGGATTAGCGTTAGCATTAGGGTTAGGGTTAGGGTTAGGTCCCCATGAAGTCGACGCAGAAAATGGATGTCCCCAATGAATTCACAGTGCAATATTATGCTTAGGTGGGGTATTTCCTTTTCAATCAGGCTTTCCTACCTTTCCAGGTAAAATCCATGGAAAAACTGCATTGGAGGGTGAGGGTTAGCTTTAGGATTAGGGTTACGGTTAGGTCCCCATGAAGTCAACGCAGAAAATGGATGTCCCCAATGAATTCACAGTGCAACATTATGCTTAGGAGGGGTATTTCCTTTTCAATCAGGCTTTCCTACCTTTCCAAGTAAAATCCATGGAAAAACTGCATTGTAGCGTTAGGGTTAGGGTTAGGATAAGGGTTAGGGTTAGGGTTAGGACCCCATGAAGTCAAAGCAGAAAATGGATGTCCCCAATGAATTCACAATACAACATTATGCTTAGGAGCCGTATTTCCTTTTCAATCAGGCTTTTCCACCTTTGCAGGTAAAATCCATTGAAAAATTGCATTGAAGGGTGAGGGTTAGCCTAAGGGTTAGGGTTAGGTCCCCATGAAGTTGAAGTGGAAAATGGATTTCGCCAATGAATTAATAGCACAACATTATGCTTAGGATGGGTATGACCATTTCAGTCAGTTGTTTCGACCTTTCCAGTTAATATAAATGGAAAATTTGCATTGGTACGTTAGGGTTCGGGTTTGGATTAGGATTAGCGTTAGCATGAGGGTTAGGGTTAGGGTTAGGTCCCCATGAAGTCGACGCAGAAAATGGATGTCCCCAATGAATTCACAGTGCAATATTATGCTTAGGAGGGGTATTTCCTTTTCAATCAGGCTTTCCTACCTTTCCAGGTAAAATCCATGGAAAAACTGCATTGGAGGGTGAGGGTTAGCCTTAGGATTAGGGTTAGGGTTAGGTCCCCATGAAGTCAACGCAGAAAATGGATGTCCCCAATGAATTCACAGTGCAACATTATGCTTAGGAGGCGTTCTTCCTTTTCAATCAGGCTTTTCTACCTTTCCAGGTAAAATCCATGGAAAAACTGCATTGGAGGGTGAGGGTTAGCCTTAGGATTAGGGTTAGGGTTAGGTCCCCATGAAGTCAACGGAGAAAATGGATGTCCCCAATGAATTCACAGTGCAACATTATGCTTAGGAGGCGTACTTCCTTTTCAATCAGGCTTTTCTACCTTTGCAGGTAAAATCCATGGAAAAACTGCCTTGGAGGGTGAGGGTTAGCCTTCAGGTTAGGGTTAGGTTACGGTTAGGTCCCCATGAAATCAAAGCGGAAAATGGATATCGTCGATGAATTCACAGCACAAGATTATGGTTAGGAGGGGTATTTCCTTTTCAATCAGGCTTTCCTACCTTTCCAGGTAAAATCCAGGGAAAAACTGCATTGGTGTTTGAGGGTTAGCCTTTGGGTTACGGTTAGGTCCCCATGAAATCAACGCGGAAAATGGATATCGTCGATGAATTCACAGCACAAGATGATGCTTAGGAGGCGTATTTCCTTTTCAATCAGGCTTTTCTATATTTGCAGGTAAAATGCATGGAAAAACTGCATTGGAGGGTGAGGATTAGCCTTAGGGTTAGGGTTAGGGTTAGGTCCTCATGAAGTTGACGCAGAAAATGGATGTCCCCAATGAATTTACAGTGCAATATTATGCTTAGGTGGGGTATTTCCTTTTCAATCAGGCTTTCCTACCTTTCCAGGTAAAATCCATGGAAGAACTGCATTGGAGTGTGAGGGTTAGCCTTAGGATTAGGTTTAGGTCTCCATGAAGTTGAAGCAGAAAATAGATGTCCCCAATGAATTCACAGTGCAATATTATGCTTAGGTGGGGTATTTCCTTTTCAATCAGGCTTTCCTACCTTTCCAAGTAAAATCCATGGAAAAACTACATTGGAGGGTTAGGGTTAGGGTTAGGGTTAGGACCCCATGAAGTCAAAGCAGAAAATGGATGTCCCCAATGAATTCACAATACAACATGATGCTTAGGAGGCGTATTTCCTTTTCAATCAGGCTTTTCCACCTTTGCAGGTAAAATCCATTGAAAAATTGCATTGAAGGGTGAGGGTTAGCCTTAGGGTTAGGGTTACGTCCCCATGAAGTTGAAGTGGAAAATGGATTTCGCCAATCAATCAATAGCACAACATTATGCTTAGGATGGGTATGACCATTTCAGTCAGTTGTTTCGACCTTTCCAGTTAATTTCAATGGAAAATTTGCATTGGTACGTTAGGGTTCGGGTTTGGATTAGGATTAGCGTTAGCATTAGGGTTAGGGTTAGGGTTAGGTCCCCATGAAGTCGACGCAGAAAATGGATGTCCCCAATGAATTCACAGTGCAATATTATGCTTAGGTGGGGTATTTCCTTTTCAATCAGGCTTTTCTACCTTTGCAGGTAAAATCCATGGAAAAATTGCCTTGGAGGGTGAGGGTTAGCCTTCAGGTTAGGGTTAGGTTACGGTTAGGTCCCCATGAAATCAAAGCGGAAAATGGATATCGTCGATGAATTCACAGCACAAGATGATGCTTAGGAGGCGTATTTCCTTTTCAATCAGGCTTTTCTATATTTGCAGGTAAAATGCATGGAAAAACTGCATTGGAGGGTGAGGATTAGCCTTAGGGTTAGGGTCAGGGTTAGGTCCTCATGAAGTTGACGCAGAAAATGGATGTCCCCAATGAATTCACAGTGCAATATTATGCTTAGGTGGGGTATTTCCTTTTCAATCAGGCTTTCCTACCGTTCCAGGTAAAATCCATGGAAAAACTGCATTGGAGTGTGAGGGTTAGCCTTAGGATTAGGTTTAGGTCTCCATGAAGTTGAAGCAGAAAATAGATGTCCCCAATGAATTCACAGTGCAATATTATGCTTAGGTGGGGTATTTCCTTTTCAATCAGGCTTTCCTTCCTTTGCAGGTAAAATCCATGGAAAAACTGCCTTGGAGGGTGAGGGTTAGCCTTCAGGTTAGGGTTAGGTTACGGTTAGGTCCCCATGAAATCAAAGCGGAAAATGGATATCGTCGATGAATTCATAGCACAAGATTATGCTTAGGAGGCCTATTTCCTTTTCAATCAGGCTTTTCTACATTTGCAGGTAAAATGCAAGGAAAAACTGCCTTGGAGGGTGAGGATTAGCCTTAGGGTTAGGGTTAGGGTTAGGTCCCCATGAAGTCGACGCAGAAAATGGATGTCCCCAATGAATTCACAGTGCAACATTATGCTTAGGAGGGGTATTTCCTTTTCAATCAGGCTTTCCTACCTTTCCAAGTAAAATCCATGGAAAAACTGCATTGTAGGGTTAGGGTTAGGGTTAGGATAAGGGTAAGGGTTAGGGTTAGGACCCCATGAATTCAAAGCAGAAAATGGATGTCCCCAATGAATTCAAAATACAACATTATGCTTAGGAGGCGTATTTCCTTTTCAATCAGGCTTTTCCACCTTTGCAGGTAAAATCCATTGAAAAATTGCATTGAAGGGTGAGGTTTAGCCTTAGCGTTAGGGATAGGTCCCCATGAAGGTGAAGTGGAAAATGGATTTCGCCAATGAATTAATAGCACAACATTATGCTTAGGATGGGTATGACCATTTCAGTCAGTTGTTTCGACCTTTCCAGTTAATATAAATGGAAGATTTGCATTGGTACGTTAGGGTTCGGGTTTGGATTAGGATTAGCGTTAGCATTAGGGTTAGGGTTAGGGTTAGGTCCCCATGAAGTCGACGCAGAAAATGGATGTCCCCAATGAATTCACAGTGCAATATTATGCTTAGGTGGGGTATTTCCTTTTCAATCAGGCTTTCCTACCTTTCCAGGTAAAATCCATGGAAAAACTGCATTGGAGGGTGAGGGTTAGCCTTAGGATTAGGGTTAGGGTTAGGTCCCCATGAAGTCAACGCAGAAAATGGATGTCCCCAATGAATTCACAGTGCAACATTATGCTTAGGAGGGGTATTTCCTTTTCAATCAGGCTTTCCTACCTTTCCAAGTAAAATCCATGGAAAAACTGCATTGTAGCATTAGGGTTAGGGTTAGGATAAGGGTTAGGGTTAGGGTTAGGACCCCATGAAGTCAAAGCAGAAAATGGATGTCCCCAATGAATTCACAATACAACATTATGCTTAGGAGCCGTATTTCCTTTTCAATCAGGCTTTTCCACCTTTGCAGGTAAAATCCATTGAAAAATTGCATTGAAGGGTGAGGGTTAGCCTAAGGGTTAGGGTTAGGTCCCCATGAAGTTGAAGTGGAAAATGGATTTCGCCAATGAATTAATAGCACAACATTATGCTTAGGATGGGTATGACCATTTCAGTCAGTTGTTTCGACCTTTCCAGTTAATATAAATGGAAAATTTGCATTGGTACGTTAGGGTTCGGGTTTGGATTAGGATTAGCGTTAGCATTAGGGTTAGGGTTAGGGTTAGGTCTCAATGAAGTTGAAGCAGAAAATGGATGTCCCCAATGAATTCACAGTGCAACATTATGCTTAGGAGGGGTATTTCCTTTTCAATCAGGCTTTCCTACCTTTCCAAGTAAAATCCATGGAAAAACTACATTGGAGGGTTAGGGTTAGGGTTAGGGTTAGGACCCCATGAAGTCAAAGCAGAAAATGGATGTCCCCAATGAATTCACAATACAACATTATGCTTAGGAGGCGTATTTCCTTTTCAATCAGGCTTTTCCACCTTTGCAGGTAAAATCCATTGAAAAATTGCATTGAAGGGTGAGGGTTAGCCTTAGGGTTAGAGTTAGGTCCCCATGAAGTTGAAGTGGAAAATGGATTTCGCCAATGAATTAATAGCACAACATTATGCTTAGGATGGGTATGACCATTTCAGTCAGTTGTTTCGACCTTTCCAGTTAATATAAATGGAAAATTTGCATTGGTACGTTAGGGTTCGGGTTTGGATTAGGATTAGCGTTAGCATTAGGGTTAGGGTTAGGGTTAGGTCCCCATGAAGTCGACGCAGAAAATGGATGTCCCCAATGAATTCACAGTGCAATATTATGCTTAGGTGGGGTATTTCCTTTTCAATCAGGCTTTCCTACCTTTCCAGGTAAAATCCATGGAAAAACTGCATTGGAGGGTAAGGGTTAGCCTTAGGATTAGGGTTAGGGTTAGGTCCCCATGAAGTCAACGGAGAAAATGGATGTCCCCAATGAATTCACAGTGCAACATTATGCTTAGGAGGTGTACTTCCTTTTCAATCAGGCTTTTCTACCTTTGCAGGTAAAATCCATGGAAAAACTGCCTTGGAGGGTGAGGGTTAGCCTTCAGGTTAGGGTTAGGTTACGGTTAGGTCCCCATGAAATCAAAGCGGAAAATGGATATCGTCGATGAATTCACAGCACAAGATTATGCTTAGGAGGGGTATTTCCTTTTCAATCAGGCTTTCCTACCTTTCCAGGTAAAATCCATGGAAAAACTGCATTGGTGTTTGAGGGTTAGCCTTTGGGTTACGGTTAGGTCCCCATGAAATCAACGCGGAAAATGGATATCGTCGATGAATTCACAGCACAAGATGATGCTTAGGAGGCGTATTTCCTTTTCAATCAGGCTTTTCTATATTTGCAGGTAAAATGCATGGAAAAACTGCATTGGAGGGTGAGGATTAGCCTTAGGGTTAGGGTTAGGGTTAGGTCCTCATGAAGTTGACGCAGAAAATGGATGTCCCCAATGAATTCACAGTGCAATATTATGCTTAGGTGGGGTATTTCCTTTTCAATCAGGCTTTCCTACCTTTCCAGGTAAAATCCATGGAAAAACTGCATTGGAGTGTGAGGGTTAGCCTTAGGATTAGGTTTAGGTCTCCATGAAGTTGAAGCAGAAAATAGATGTCCCCAATGAATTCACAGTGCAATATTATGCTTAGGTGGGGTATTTCCTTTTCAATCAGGCTTTCCTTCCTTTGCAGGTAAAATCCATGGAAAAACTGTCTTGGAGGGTGAGGGTTAGCCTTCAGGTTAGGGTTAGGTTACGGTTAGGTCCCCATGAAATCAAAGCGGAAAATGGATATCGTCGATGAATTCACAGCACAAGATTATGCTTAGGAGGCCTATTTCCTTTTCAATCAGGCTTTTCTACATTTGCAGGTAAAATGCAAGGAAAAACTGCCTTGGAGGGTGAGGATTAGCCTTAGGGTTAGGGTTAGGGTTAGGTCCCCATGAAGTCGATGCAGAAAATGGATGTCCCCAATGAATTCACAGTGCAACATTATGCTTAGGAGGGGTATTTCCTTTTCAATCAGGCTTTCCTACCTTTCCAAGTAAAATCCACGGAAAAACTGCATTGTAGGTTAGGGTTAGGGTTAGGATAAGGGTAAGGGTTAGGGTTAGGACCCCATGAATTCAAAGCAGAAAATGGATGTCCCCAATGAATTCAAAATACAACATTATGCTTAGGAGGCGTATTTCCTTTTCAATCAGGCTTTTCCACCTTTGCAGGTAAAATCCATTGAAAAATTGCATTGAAGGGTGAGGGTTAGCCTTAGCGTTAGGGATAGGTCCCCATGAAGTTGAAGTGGAAAATGGATTTCGCCAATGAATTAATAGCACAACATTATGCTTAGGATGGGTATGACCATTTCAGTCAGTTGTTTCGACCTTTCCAGTTAATATAAATGGAAGATTTGCATTGGTACGTTAGGGTTCGGGTTTGGATTAGGATTAGCGTTAGCATTAGGGTTAGGGTTAGGGTTAGGTCCCCATGAAGTCGACGCAGAAAATGGATGTCCCCAATGAATTCACAGTGCAATATTATGCTTAGGTGGGGTATTTCCTTTACAATCAGGCTTTCCTACCTTTCCAGGTAAAATCCATGGAAAAACTGCATTGGAGGGTGAGGGTTAGCCTTAGGATTAGGGTTAGGGTTAGGTCCCCATGAAGTCAACGGAGAAAATGGATGTCCCCAATGAATTCACAGTGCAACATTATGCTTAGGAGGCGTACTTCCTTTTCAATCAGGCTTTCCTACCTTTCCAGGTGAAAATTCATGGAAAAACTGCATTGGAGGGTGAGGGTTAGCCTTAGGATTAGGGTTAGGTCTCCATGAAGTTGACGCAGAAAATGGATGTCCCCAATGAATTCACAGTGCAATATTATGCTTAGGTGGGGTATTTCCTTTTCAATCAGGCTTTCCTCCCTTTCCAGGTAAAATCCATGGAAAAACTGCATTGGAGTTTTAGGGTTAGCCTTTGGGTTAGGGTTAGGTCCCCATGAAGTCGACGCAGAAAATGGATGTCCCCAATGAAATCACAGTGCAACATTATGCTTAGGATGGGTATGACCATTTCAGTCAGGCGTTTCGACCTTTCCAGTTAAAATCCATGGAAAAACTGCATTGGAGGGTGAGGGTAAGCCTTAGGATTAGGGATAGGTCCCCATGAAGTAGAAGCGGAAAATGCATATCGCCGATGAATTCAATGCACAAGATTATGCTTAGGAGGGGTGTGACCTCTTCAGTCATGCTTTTCTATCTTTCCAGGTAATATACATGGAAGGATTGCATTCAAGGTTTATTGTTAGGGTTCGGGTTTGGATTTGGGTTACGGTTAGTTTTAGGGTTACGTCCCCATGAAGTCGAAGTGAAAAATGCGCATCACCAATGAATTCACAGCGCAAGATTATGCTTAGGAGGGGTACTCCCTTTTCAGTAAGGCTTGTTTACCTTTCAAGGTAAAATCCATTGAAAAACTGCATTGAAGGGTGAGGGTTAGCCATAGGGTTAATGTTAGGGATAGTTCCCCTGAAGTCGACGCAGAAAATGGATGTCCCAAATGAATTCACAGTGCAACATTCTACTTAGGAGGGGTATTTCCTTTACAATCAGGCTTTCCTACCATTCCAGGTAAAATCCATGGAAAAACTGCATTGGAGTTTGAGGGTTAGCCTTAGGGTTAGGGTTAGGGTTAGGTCCCCATGAAGTCGACGCAGAAAATGGATGTCCCCAACGAATTCACAGTGCAACATTATGCTTAGGATGGGTATGACCATTTCAGTCAGGTGTTTCGACCTTTCCAGTTAAAGTAAATGGAAAATTTGCATTGGTAGGTTTGGGTTCGGGTTTGGATTAGGGTTAGCGTTAGCATTAGGGTTAGGGTTAGGTCCCCATGAAGCGGAAAATGGGCATCACCAATGAATTCACAGTGCAAGATTATGCTTAGGAGGGGTATTTCTTTTTCAATCAGGCTTTCCTACCTTTCCAGGTGAAAATTAATGGAAAAACTGCATTGGAGGATGAGGGAAAGCCTTATGGTTAGGGTTACGGTTAGGTCCCCATGAAGTCGACGCAGAAAATGGATGTCCCCAATGAATTCACAGTGCAACATTATCCTTAGGAAGGGTATTTCCTTTTCAATCAGGCTTTCCTACCTTTCCAGGTAAAATCCATGGAAAAACTGCATTGGAGGGTGAGGGTTAGCCTTAGGATAAGGGTTAGGTTACGGTTAGGTCCCCATGAAATCAAAGCGGAAAATGGATATCATCACATGAATTCACAACGCAAGATTATGCTTAGGAGGGCTGTGACCTCTTCAGTCATGCTTTTCTATCTTTCCAGGTAATATACATGGAAGAATCGCATTCAAGGTTTAGTGTTAGGGTTCGGGTTTGGATTAGGGTTAGGGTTAGTTTTAGGGTTAGGTTCCCATGAAGTCAAGGCAGAAGATGGGCATCGCCAATGAATTCACAGAGCAAGATTATGTTTAGGAGGCGTATATCCTTTTCAATCAGGCTTTTCTACATTTGCAGGTAAAATGCATGGAAAAACTGCATTGGAGAGTGAGGGTTAGCCTTAGGGTTAGGGTTAGGTCTCCATGAAGTCGACGCAGAAAATAGATGTCCCCGATGAATTCACAGTGCAACATTATGCTTAGGATGGGTATGACCATTTCAGTCAGGCGTTTCAACCTTTCCAGTTAAAATAAATGGAAAATTTGCATTGGTAGGTTAGGGTTCGGGTTTGGATTAGGGTTAGCGTTAGGGTTAGGGTTAGGTCCCCATGAAGTAGAAAATGGGCATCACCAATGAATTCACAGTGCAAGATTATGCTTAGGAGGGGTATTTCTTTTTCAATCAGGCTTTCCTACCTTTCCAGGTTAAATCCATGGAAAAATTGCATTGGAGGGTGAGGGTTAGCCTTAGGGTTAGCCTTAGGGTTAGGTCCCCATGAAGTCGACGCAGAAAATGGATGTCCCCAATGAATTCACAGTGCAACATTATGCTTAGGAGGGGTATGACCATTTCAGTCAGGCGTTTCAACCTTTCCAGTTAAAATAAATAGAAAATTTGCATTGGTAGGTTAGGGTTCGGGTTTGGATTAGGGTTAGCGTTAGGGTTAGGGTTAGGTCCCCATGAAGTAGAAAATGGGCATCACCAATGAATTCACAGTGCAAGATTATGCTTAGGAGGGGTATTTCTTTTTCAATCAGGCTTTCCTACCTTTCCAGGTTAAATCCATGGAAAAATTGCATTGAAGGGTGAGGGTTAGCCTTAGGGTTAGGGTTAGGTCCCCATGAAGTTGAAGTGGAAAATGGATTTCGCCAATGAATTAAAAGCACAACATTATGCTTAGGATGGGTATGACCATTTCAGTCAGGCGTTTCGACCTTTCCAGTTAAAATAAATGGAAAATTTGCATTGGTAGGTTAGGGTTCGGGTTTGGATTAGGGTTAGCGTTAGGGTTAGGGTTAGGTCCCCATGAAGTAGAAAATGGGCATCACCAATGAATTCACAGTGCAAGATTATGCTTAGGAGGGGTATTTCTTTTTCAATCAGGCTTTTCTACCTTTCCAGGTAAAATCCATGGAAAAACTGCATTGGAGGGTGAGGGTAAGCCTTAGGATTAGGGATCGGTCCCCATGAAGTAGAAGCGGAAAATGGATATCACCGATGAATTCAATGTAGAAGATTATGCTTAGGAGGGGTGTGACCTCTTCAGTCATGCTTTTCTATCTTTCCAGGTAATATACATGGAAGGATTGCATTCAAGGTTTATTGTTAGGGTTCGGGTTTGGATTAGGGTTAGGGTTCGTTTTAGGGTTAGGTCCCCATGAAGTCGAAGTGAAAAATGCGCATCACAATGAATTCACAGCGCAAGATTATGCTTAGGAGGGGTACTCCCTTTTCAGTAATGCTTGTTTACCTTTCAAGGTAAAATCCATGGAAAAACTGCATTGAAGGGTGAGGGTTAGCCATAGGGTTAATGTTAGGGTTAGTTCGCCTGAAGTCGACGCAGAAAATGGATGTCCCAAATGAATTCACAGTGCAACATTCTACTTAGAAGGGGTATTTCCTTTTCAATCAGGCTTTTTTACCTTTCCAAGTAAAATCCATGGAAAAACTGCATTGGAGGGTGAGGGTTAGCCTTCAGGTTAGGGTTAGTTTACGGTTAGGTCGCCATGAAATCAAAGCGGAAAATGGATATCGTCGATGAATTCACAGGGCAAGGTTATGCTTAGGAAGGGTGTCACCTCTTCAATCAGGCTATTCTATATTTGCAGGTAAAATGCATGGAAAATCTGCATTGGAGAGTGAGGGTTAGCCTTAGGGTTAGGGTTAGGGTTAGGTCCTCATGAAGTCGACGTAGAAAATGGATGTCCCCAATGAATTCACAGTGCAACATTATGCTTAGGAGGGGTATTTCCTTTTCAATCAGGCTTTCCTACCTTTCCAAGTAAAATCCATGAAAAAACTGCATTGGAGGGTTAGGGTTAGGGTTAGGATTAGGGTTAGGATTAAGTCCCCCTGAAGTCAAAGCAGAAAATGGATGTCCCCAATGAATTCACAATGCAACATTATGCTTAGGAGGCGTATTTCCTTTTCAATCAGGCTTTTCCACCTTTGCAGGTAAAATCCATGGAAAAACTGCCTTGGAGGGTGAGGGTTAGCCTTCAGGTTAGGGTTAGGTTACGGTTAGGTCCCCATGAAATCAAAGCGGAAAATGCATATCGTCGATGAATTCACAACGCAATATTATGCTTAGGAGGGCTGTGACCTCTTCAGTCATGCTTTTCTATCTTTCCAGGTAATATACATGGAAGAATCGCATTCGAGGTTTAGTTTTAGGGTTCGGGTTTGGATTAGGGTTAGGGTTAGTTTTAGGGTTAGGTTCCCATGAAGTCAAGGCAGAAAATGGGCATCGCCAATGAATTCACAGAGCAAGATTATGCTTAGGAGGCGTATATGCTTTTCAATCAGGCTTTTCTACCTTTCCAGGTAAAATCCATGGAAAAACTGCATTGGAGAGTGAGGGTTAGCCTTATGGTTAGGATTAGGTCTCCATGAAGTCGACGCAGAAAATGGATGTCCCCAATGAATTCACAGTGCAACATTATGCTGAGGATGGGTATGACCATTTTAGTCAGGCGTTTCAACCTTTCCAGTTAAAATAAATGGAAAATTTGCATTGGTAGTTTAGGGTTCGGGTTTGGATTAGGGATAGCGTTAGCGTTAGGGTTAGGGTTAGGTCCCCATGAAGCGGAAAATGGGCATCAAAAATGAATTCACAGTGCAAGATTATGCTTAGGAGGGGTATTTCTTTTTCAATCAGGCTTTCCTACCTTTCCAGGTAGAATCCATGGAAAAATTGCATTGAAGGGTGAGGGTTAGCCTTAGGGTTAGGGTTAGGTCCCCATGAAGTTGAAGTGGAAAATGGATTTCGCCAATGAATTAATAGCACAACATTATGCTTTGGATGGGTATGACCATTTCAGTCAGGCGTTTCGACCTTTCCAGTTAAAATAAATGGAAAATTTGCATTGGTAGGTTAGGGTTCGGGTTTGGATTAGGGTTAGCGTTAGGGTTAGGGTTAGGTCCCCATGAAGTCGAAAATGGGCATCACCAATGAATTCACAGTGCAAGATTATGCTTAGGAGCGGTATTTCTTTTTCAATCAGGCTTTCCTACCTTTCCAGGTAAAATCCATGGAAAAACTGCATTGGAGGCTGAGGGTAAGCCTTAGGATTAGGGATAGGTCCCCATGAAGTAGAAGCGGAAAATGGATATCGCCGATGAATTCAATGCACAAGATTATGCTTAGGAGGGGTGTGACCTCTTCAGTCATGCTTTTCTATCTTTCCAGGTAATATACATGGAAGGATTGCATTCAAGATTTATTGTTAGGGTTCGGGTTTGGATTAGGGTTAGGGTTAGTTTTAGGTATAGGTCCCCATGAAGTCAAAGTGAAAAATGCGCATCACCAATGAATTCACAGCACAAAATTATGCTTAGGAGGGGTACTCCCTTTTCAGTAACGCTTGTTTACCTTTCAAGGTAAAATCCATGGAAAAACTGCATTGAAGGGTGAGGGTTAGCCATAGGGTTAATGTTAGGGTTAGTTCCCCTGAAGTCGACGCAGAAAATGGATATCCCAAATGAATTCACAGTGCAACATTCTACTTAGGAGGGGTATTTCCTTTTCAATCAGGCTTTTTTACCTTTCCAAGTAAAATCCATGGAAAAACTGCATTGGAGGGTGAGGGTTAGCCTTCAGGTTAGGGTTAGGTTACGGTTAGGTCCCCATGAAATCAACGCGGAAAATGGATATCGTCGATGAATTCACAGCACAAGATTATGCTTAGGAGGCGTATTTCCTTTTCAATCAGGCTTTTCTACATTTGCAGGTAAAATGCATGGAAAAACTGCATTGGAGGGTGAGGATTAGCCTTAGGGTTAGGGTTACGGTTAGGTCCCCATGAAATCAACGCGGAAAATGGATGTCCCCAATGAATTCACAGTGCAACATTATGCTTAGGAGGGGTATTTCCTTTTCAATCAGGCTTTCCTACCTTTCCAAGTAAAATCTATGGAAAAACTGCATTGTAGGGTTAGGGTTAGGGTTAGGGTTAGGGTTAGGGTTAGGGTTACGGTTAGGACCCCATGAAGTCAAAGCAGAAAATGGATGTCCCCAATGAATTCACAATGCAACATTATGCTTAGGAGGCATATTTCCTTTTCAATCAGGCTTTTCCACCTTTGCAGGTAAAATCCATGGAAAAACTGCATTGGAGAGTGCACAAGATTATGCTTAGGAGGGCTGTGACCTCTTCAGTCATGCTTTTCTATCTTTCCAGGTAATATACATGGAAGAATCGCATTCGAGGTTTAGTTTAAGGGTTCGGGTTTGGATTAGGGTTAGGGTTAGTTTTCGGGTTAGGTTCCCATGAAGTCAAGGCAGAAAATGGGCATCGCCAATGAATTCACAGAGCAAGATTATGCTTAGGAGGGGTATGACCATTTCAGTCAGGCCTTTCGACCTTTCCAGTGAAAATAAATGGAAAATTTGCATTGGTAGGTTTGGGTTCGCATTAGGGTTCAGATTTTGATAAGGGTTAGCATTAGGGTTTGGGTTAGGTCCCCATGAAGCGGAAAATTGGCATCACCAATGAATTCACAGCGCAAGATTATGCTTAGGAGGGGTATTTCCTTTTCAATCAGGCTTTTCTACCTTTCCAGGTGAAATCCATGGAAAAATTGCATTGGAGGGTGAGGGTTAGCTTTAGGATTATGGTTAGGTCCCCATGAAGTAGAAATGGAAAATGGATATCGCCAATGAATTCACAGCGCAAGATTATGCTTAGGAGGGGTGTGACCGCTTCAGTCATACTTTTCTATGTTTCCAGGTAATATACATGGAAGAATCGCAGTCGAGGTTTAGTGTTAGGGTTCGGGTTTGGATTAGCGTTAGGGTTAGTTTTAAGGTTAGGTCCCCATGAAGTCGAGGCAGAAAATGGGCCTCCCCAATGAATTCACAGAGCAAGATTATGCTTAGGAGGCGTATTTCCTTTTCAATCAGGCTTTTCTACCTTTCCAGGTAAAATTAATGGAAAAACTGCATTGGAGGGTTTAACCTTCGGGTTAGGGTTAGGTCCCCATGAAGTCGACGCAGCATATGGATGTCCCCAATGAATTCACAATGCAACATTATGCTTAGGAGGGGTATTTCTTTTTCAATCAGGCTTTCCTACCTTTCCAGGTTAAATCCATGGAAAAATTGCATTGAAGGGTGAGGGTTAGCCTTAGGGTTAGGGTTAGGTCCCCATGAAGTTGAAGTGGAAAATGGATTTCGCCAATGAATTAATAGCACAACATTATGCTTAGGATGGTTATGACCATTTCAGTCAGTTGTTTCGACCTTTCCAGTTAAAATAAATGGAAAATTTGCATTGGTACGTTAGGGTTCGGGTTTGGATTAGGATTAGCGTTAGGGTTAGGGTTAGGGTTAGGTCCCCATGAAGTCGACGCAGAAAATGGATGTCCCCAATGAATTCACAGTGCAATATTATGCTTAGGTGGGGTATTTCCTTTTCAATCAGGCTTTCCTACCTTTCCAGGTAAAATCCATGGAAAAACTGCATTGGAGGGTGAGGGTTAGCCTTAGGATTAGGTTTAGGTCTCCATGAAGTTGACGCAGAAAATGGATGTCCCCAATGAATTCACAGTGCAATATTATGCTTAGGTGGGGTATTTCCTTTTCAATCAGGCCTTCCTACCTTTGCAGGTAAAATCCATGGAAAAATTGCATTGAAGGGTGAGGGTTAGCCTTAGGGTTAGGGTTAGGTCCCCATGAAGTTGAAGTGGAAAATGGATTTCGCCCATGAATTAATAGCACAACATTATGCTTAGGATGGTTATGAGCATTTCAGTCAGTTGTTTCGACCTTTCCAGTTAAAATAAATGGAAAATTTGCATTGGTATGTTAGGGTTCGGGTTTGGATTAGGATTAGCGTTAGCGTTAGGGTTAGGGTTAGGTCCCCATGAAGCAGAAAATGGGCATCACCAATGAATTCAAAGTGCAAGATTATGCTTAGGAGGGGTATTTCCTTTTCAATCAGGCTTTCCTACCATTCCAGGTAAAATCCATGGAAAAACTTAATCGGAGGGTGAGAGTTAGCCTTCAGGTTAGGGTTAAGGTTAGGTCCCCATGAAGTCGACACAGAAAATGGATGTCCCCAACGAATTCACAGTGCAACATTATGCTTGGGAGGGGTATTTCCTTTTCAATCAGGCTTTCCTACCTTTCCAGGTGAAAATTCATGGAAAAACTGCATTGGAGGGTGAGGGTTAGCCTTAGGATTAGGGTTAGGTCTCCATGAAGTTGACGCAGAAAATGGATGTCCCCAATGAATTCACAGTGCAATATTATGCTTAGGTGGGGTATTTCCTTTTCAATCAGGCTTTCCTCCCTTTCCAGGTAAAATCCATGGAAAAACTGCATTGGAGTTTTAGGGTTAGCCTTTGGGTTAGGGTTAGGTCCCCATGAAGTCGACGCAGAAAATGGATGTCCCCAATGAAATCACAGTGCAACATTATGCTTAGGATGGGTATGACCATTTCAGTCAGGCGTTTCGACCTTTCCAGTTAAAATCCATGGAAAAACTGCATTGGAGGGTGAGGGTAAGCCTTAGGATTAGGGATAGGTCCCCATGAAGTAGAAGCGGAAAATGCATATCGCCGATGAATTCAATGCACAAGATTATGCTTAGGAGGGGTGTGACCTCTTCAGTCATGCTTTTCTATCTTTCCAGGTAATATACATGGAAGGATTGCATTCAAGGTTTATTGTTAGGGTTCGGGTTTGGATTTGGGTTACGGTTAGTTTTAGGGTTACGTCCCCATGAAGTCGAAGTGAAAAATGCGCATCACCAATGAATTCACAGCGCAAGATTATGCTTAGGAGGGGTACTCCCTTTTCAGTAAGGCTTGTTTACCTTTCAAGGTAAAATCCATTGAAAAACTGCATTGAAGGGTGAGGGTTAGCCATAGGGTTAATGTTAGGGATAGTTCCCCTGAAGTCGACGCAGAAAATGGATGTCCCAAATGAATTCACAGTGCAACATTCTACTTAGGAGGGGTATTTCCTTTACAATCAGGCTTTCCTACCATTCCAGGTAAAATCCATGGAAAAACTGCATTGGAGTTTGAGGGTTAGCCTTAGGGTTAGGGTTAGGGTTAGGTCCCCATGAAGTCGACGCAGAAAATGGATGTCCCCAACGAATTCACAGTGCAACATTATGCTTAGGATGGGTATGACCATTTCAGTCAGGTGTTTCGACCTTTCCAGTTAAAGTAAATGGAAAATTTGCATTGGTAGGTTAGGGTTCGGGTTTGGATTAGGGTTAGCGTTAGCATTAGGGTTAGGGTTAGGTCCCCATGAAGCGGAAAATGGGCATCACCAATGAATTCACAGTGCAAGATTATGCTTAGGAGGGGTATTTCTTTTTCAATCAGGCTTTCCTACCTTTCCAGGTGAAAATTAATGGAAAAACTGCATTGGAGGATGAGGGATAGCCTCAGGGTTAGGGTTACAGTTAGGTCCCCATGAATTCGATGCACAAAATGGATGTCCCCAATGAATTCACAGTGCAACATTATGCTTAGGAGGGGTATTTCCTTTTCAATCAGGCTTTCCTACCTTTCCAGGTAAAATCCATGGAAAAACTGCATTGGAGGGTGAGGGTTAGCCTTAGGGTTAGGGTTAGGGTTAGGTCCCCATGAAGTCGACGCAGAAAATGGATGTCCCCAATGAATTCACAGTGCAACATTATGCTTAGGAGGGGTATTTCCTTTTCAATCAGGCTTTCCTACCTTTCCAAGTAAAATCCATGGAAAAACTGCATTGGAGGGTTAGGGTTAGTGTTAGGTCCCCATGAAGTCAAAGCAGAAAATGGATGTCCCAATGAATTCACAATGCAACATTATGCTTAGGAGGCGTATATCCTTTTCAATCAGGCTTTTCTACATTTGCAGGTAAAATGCATGGAAAAACTGCATTGGAGAGTGAGGGTTAGCCTTAGGGTTAGGGTTAGGTCTCCATGAAGTCGACGCAGAAAATAGATGTCCCCGATGAATTCACAGTGCAACATTATGCTTAGGATGGGTATGACCATTTCAGTCAGGCGTTTCAACCTTTCCAGTTAAAATAAATGGAAAATTTGCATTGGTAGGTTAGGGTTCGGGTTTGGATTAGGGTTAGCGTTAGGGTTAGGGTTAGGTCCCCATGAAGTAGAAAATGGGCATCACCAATGAATTCACAGTGCAAGATTATGCTTAGGAGGGGTATTTCTTTTTCAATCAGGCTTTCCTACCTTTCCAGGTTAAATCCATGGAAAAATTGCATTGGAGGGTGAGGGTTAGCCTTAGGGTTAGCCTTAGGGTTAGGTCCCCATGAAGTCGACGCAGAAAATGGATGTCCCCAATGAATTCACAGTGCAACATAATGCTTAGGAGGGGTATGACCATTTCAGTCAGGCGTTTCAACCTTTCCAGTTAAAATAAATAGAAAATTTGCATTGGTAGGTTAGGGTTCGGGTTTGGATTAGGGTTAGCGTTAGGGTTAGGGTTAGGTCCCCATGAAGTAGAAAATGGGCATCACCAATGAATTCACAGTGCAAGATTATGCTTAGGAGGGGTATTTCTTTTTCAATCAGGCTTTCCTACCTTTCCAGGTTAAATCCATGGAAAAATTGCATTGAAGGGTGAGGGTTAGCCTTAGGGTTAGGGTTAGGTCCCCATGAAGTTGAAGTGGAAAATGGATTTCGCCAATGAATTAAAAGCACAACATTATGCTTAGGATGGGTATGACCATTTCAGTCAGGCGTTTCGACCTTTCCAGTTAAAATAAATGGAAAATTTGCATTGGTAGGTTAGGGTTCGGGTTTGGATTAGGGTTAGCGTTAGGGTTAGGGTTAGGTCCCCATGAAGTAGAAAATGGGCATCACCAATGAATTCACAGTGCAAGATTATGCTTAGGAGGGGTATTTCTTTTTCAATCAGGCTTTTCTACCTTTCCAGGTAAAATCCATGGAAAAACTGCATTGGAGGGTGAGGGTAAGCCTTAGGATTAGGGATCGGTCCCCATGAAGTAGAAGCGGAAAATGGATATCACCGATGAATTCAATGTAGAAGATTATGCTTAGGAGGGGTGTGACCTCTTCAGTCATGCTTTTCTATCTTTCCAGGTAATATACATGGAAGGATTGCATTCAAGGTTTATTGTTAGGGTTCGGGTTTGGATTAGGGTTAGGGTTCGTTTTAGGGTTAGGTCCCCATGAAGTCGAAGTGAAAAATGCGCATCACCAATGAATTCACAGCGCAAGATTATGCTTAGGAGGGGTACTCCCTTTTCAGTAATGCTTGTTTACCTTTCAAGGTAAAATCCATGGAAAAACTGCATTGAAGGGTGAGGGTTAGCCATAGGGTTAATGTTAGGGTTAGTTCGCCTGAAGTCGACGCAGAAAATGGATGTCCCAAATGAATTCACAGTGCAACATTCTACTTAGAAGGGGTATTTCCTTTTCAATCAGGCTTTTTTACCTTTCCAAGTAAAATCCATGGAAAAACTGCATTGGAGGGTGAGGGTTAGCCTTCAGGTTAGGGTTAGTTTACGGTTAGGTCGCCATGAAATCAAAGCGGAAAATGGATATCGTCGATGAATTCACAGGGCAAGGTTATGCTTAGGAAGGGTGTCACCTCTTCAATCAGGCTATTCTATATTTGCAGGTAAAATGCATGGAAAATCTGCATTGGAGAGTGAGGGTTAGCCTTAGGGTTAGGGTTAGGGTTAGGTCCTCATGAAGTCGACGTAGAAAATGGATGTCCCCAATGAATTCACAGTGCAACATTATGCTTGGGAGGGGTATTTCCTTTTCAATCAGGCTTTCCTACCTTTCCAGGTGAAAATTCATGGAAAAACTGCATTGGAGGGTGAGGGTTAGCCTTAGGATTAGGGTTAGGTCTCCATGAAGTTGACGCAGAAAATGGATGTCCCCAATGAATTCACAGTGCAATATTATGCTTAGGTGGGGTATTTCCTTTTCAATCAGGCTTTCCTCCCTTTCCAGGTAAAATCCATGGAAAAACTGCATTGGAGTTTTAGGGTTAGCCTTTGGGTTAGGGTTAGGTCCCCATGAAGTCGACGCAGAAAATGGATGTCCCCAATGAAATCACAGTGCAACATTATGCTTAGGATGGGTATGACCATTTCAGTCAGGCGTTTCGACCTTTCCAGTTAAAATCCATGGAAAAACTGCATTGGAGGGTGAGGGTAAGCCTTAGGATTAGGGATAGGTCCCCATGAAGTAGAAGCGGAAAATGCATATCGCCGATGAATTCAATGCACAAGATTATGCTTAGGAGGGGTGTGACCTCTTCAGTCATGCTTTTCTATCTTTCCAGGTAATATACATGGAAGGATTGCATTCAAGGTTTATTGTTAGGGTTCGGGTTTGGATTTGGGTTACGGTTAGTTTTAGGGTTACGTCCCCATGAAGTCGAAGTGAAAAATGCGCATCACCAATGAATTCACAGCGCAAGATTATGCTTAGGAGGGGTACTCCCTTTTCAGTAAGGCTTGTTTACCTTTCAAGGTAAAATCCATTGAAAAACTGCATTGAAGGGTGAGGGTTAGCCATAGGGTTAATGTTAGGGATAGTTCCCCTGAAGTCGACGCAGAAAATGGATGTCCCAAATGAATTCACAGTGCAACATTCTACTTAGGAGGGGTATTTCCTTTACAATCAGGCTTTCCTACCATTCCAGGTAAAATCCATGGAAAAACTGCATTGGAGTTTGAGGGTTAGCCTTAGGGTTAGGGTTAGGGTTAGGTCCCCATGAAGTCGACGCAGAAAATGGATGTCCCCAACGAATTCACAGTGCAACATTATGCTTAGGATGGGTATGACCATTTCAGTCAGGTGTTTCGACCTTTCCAGTTAAAGTAAATGGAAAATTTGCATTGGTAGGTTAGGGTTCGGGTTTGGATTAGGGTTAGCGTTAGCATTAGGGTTAGGGTTAGGTCCCCATGAAGCGGAAAATGGGCATCACCAATGAATTCACAGTGCAAGATTATGCTTAGGAGGGGTATTTCTTTTTCAATCAGGCTTTCCTACCTTTCCAGGTGAAAATTAATGGAAAAACTGCATTGGAGGATGAGGGATAGCCTCAGGGTTAGGGTTACAGTTAGGTCCCCATGAATTTGATGCACAAAATGGATGTCCCCAATGAATTCACAGTGCAACATTATGCTTAGGAGGGGTATTTCCTTTTCAATCAGGCTTTCCTACCTTTCCAAGTAAAATCCATGGAAAAACTGCATTGGAGGGTTAGGGTTAGTGCTAGGTCCCCATGAAGTCAAAGCAGAAAATGGATGTCCCAATGAATTCACAATGCAACATTATGCTTAGGAGGCGTATTTCCTTTTCAATCAGGCTTTCCTACCTTTCCAGGTAAAATCCATGGAAAAACTGCATTGGAGTTTGAGGGTTAGCCTTAGGGTTAGGGTTAGGTCCCCATGAAGTCGACGCAGAAAATGGATGTCCCCAATGAATTCACAGTGCAACATTATGCTTTGGAGGGGTATGACCATTTCAGTCAGGTGTTTCGACCTTTCCAGTTAAAATAAATGGAAAATTTGCATTGGTAGGTTAGGGTTCGGGTTTGGATTAGGGTTACCGTTAGCGTTAGGGTTAGGGTTAGGTCCCCATTAAGCGGAAAATGGGCATCACCAATGAATTCACAGTGCAAGATTATGCTTACGAGGGCTATTTCTTTTTCAATCAGGCTTTCCTACCTTTCCAGGTGAAAATTAATGGAAAAACTGCATTGGAGGATGAGGGAAAGCCTTATGGTTAGGGTTACGGTTAGGTCCCCATGAAGTCGACGCAGAAAATGGATGTCCCCAATGAATTCACAGTGCAACATTATCCTTAGGAAGGGTATTTCCTTTTCAATCAGGCTTTCCTACCTTTCCAGGTAAAATCCATGGAAAAACTGCATTGGAGGGTGAGGGTTAGCCTTAGGATAAGGGTTAGGTTACGGTTAGGTCCCCATGAAATCAAAGCGGAAAATGGATATCATCACATGAATTCACAACGCAAGATTATGCTTAGGAGGGCTGTGACCTCTTCAGTCATGCTTTTCTATCTTTCCAGGTAATATACATGGAAGAATCGCATTCAAGGTTTAGTGTTAGGGTTCGGGTTTGGATTAGGGTTAGGGTTAGTTTTAGGGTTAGGTTCCCATGAAGTCAAGGCAGAAGATGGGCATCGCCAATGAATTCACAGAGCAAGATTATGTTTAGGAGGCGTATATCCTTTTCAATCAGGCTTTTCTACATTTGCAGGTAAAATGCATGGAAAAACTGCATTGGAGAGTGAGGGTTAGCCTTAGGGTTAGGGTTAGGTCTCCATGAAGTCGACGCAGAAAATAGATGTCCCCGATGAATTCACAGTGCAACATTATGCTTAGGATGGGTATGACCATTTCAGTCAGGCGTTTCAACCTTTCCAGTTAAAATAAATGGAAAATTTGCATTGGTAGGTTAGGGTTCGGGTTTGGATTAGGGTTAGCGTTAGGGTTAGGGTTAGGTCCCCATGAAGTAGAAAATGGGCATCACCAATGAATTCACAGTGCAAGATTATGCTTAGGAGGGGTATTTCTTTTTCAATCAGGCTTTCCTACCTTTCCAGGTTAAATCCATGGAAAAATTGCATTGGAGGGTGAGGGTTAGCCTTAGGGTTAGCCTTAGGGTTAGGTCCCCATGAAGTCGACGCAGAAAATGGATGTCCCCAATGAATTCACAGTGCAACATAATGCTTAGGAGGGGTATGACCATTTCAGTCAGGCGTTTCAACCTTTCCAGTTAAAATAAATAGAAAATTTGCATTGGTAGGTTAGGGTTCGGGTTTGGATTAGGGTTAGCGTTAGGGTTAGGGTTAGGTCCCCATGAAGTAGAAAATGGGCATCACCAATGAATTCACAGTGCAAGATTATGCTTAGGAGGGGTATTTCTTTTTCAATCAGGCTTTCCTACCTTTCCAGGTTAAATCCATGGAAAAATTGCATTGAAGGGTGAGGGTTAGCCTTAGGGTTAGGGTTAGGTCCCCATGAAGTTGAAGTGGAAAATGGATTTCGCCAATGAATTAAAAGCACAACATTATGCTTAGGATGGGTATGACCATTTCAGTCAGGCGTTTCGACCTTTCCAGTTAAAATAAATGGAAAATTTGCATTGGTAGGTTAGGGTTCGGGTTTGGATTAGGGTTAGCGTTAGGGTTAGGGTTAGGTCCCCATGAAGTAGAAAATGGGCATCACCAATGAATTCACAGTGCAAGATTATGCTTAGGAGGGGTATTTCTTTTTCAATCAGGCTTTTCTACCTTTCCAGGTAAAATCCATGGAAAAACTGCATTGGAGGGTGAGGGTAAGCCTTAGGATTAGGGATCGGTCCCCATGAAGTAGAAGCGGAAAATGGATATCACCGATGAATTCAATGTAGAAGATTATGCTTAGGAGGGGTGTGACCTCTTCAGTCATGCTTTTCTATCTTTCCAGGTAATATACATGGAAGGATTGCATTCAAGGTTTATTGTTAGGGTTCGGGTTTGGATTAGGGTTAGGGTTCGTTTTAGGGTTAGGTCCCCATGAAGTCGAAGTGAAAAATGCGCATCACCAATGAATTCACAGCGCAAGATTATGCTTAGGAGGGGTACTCCCTTTTCAGTAATGCTTGTTTACCTTTCAAGGTAAAATCCATGGAAAAACTGCATTGAAGGGTGAGGGTTAGCCATAGGGTTAATGTTAGGGTTAGTTCGCCTGAAGTCGACGCAGAAAATGGATGTCCCAAATGAATTCACAGTGCAACATTCTACTTAGAAGGGGTATTTCCTTTTCAATCAGGCTTTTTTACCTTTCCAAGTAAAATCCATGGAAAAACTGCATTGGAGGGTGAGGGTTAGCCTTCAGGTTAGGGTTAGTTTACGGTTAGGTCGCCATGAAATCAAAGCGGAAAATGGATATCGTCGATGAATTCACAGGGCAAGGTTATGCTTAGGAAGGGTGTCACCTCTTCAATCAGGCTATTCTATATTTGCAGGTAAAATGCATGGAAAATCTGCATTGGAGAGTGAGGGTTAGCCTTAGGGTTAGGGTTAGGGTTAGGTCCTCATGAAGTCGACGTAGAAAATGGATGTCCCCAATGAATTCACAGTGCAACATTATGCTTAGGAGGGGTATTTCCTTTTCAATCAGGCTTTCCTACCTTTCCAAGTAAAATCCATGAAAAAACTGCATTGGAGGGTTAGGGTTAGGGTTAGGATTAGGGTTAGGATTAAGTCCCCCTGAAGTCAAAGCAGAAAATGGATGTCCCCAATGAATTCACAATGCAACATTATGCTTAGGAGGCGTATTTCCTTTTCAATCAGGCTTTTCCACCTTTGCAGGTAAAATCCATGGAAAAACTGCCTTGGAGGGTGAGGGTTAGCCTTCAGGTTAGGGTTAGGTTACGGTTAGGTCCCCATGAAATCAAAGCGGAAAATGGATATCGTCGATGAATTCACAACGCAATATTATGCTTAGGAGGGCTGTGACCTCTTCAGTCATGCTTTTCTATCTTTCCAGGTAATATACATGGAAGAATCGCATTCGAGGTTTAGTTTTAGGGTTCGGGTTTGGATTAGGGTTAGGGTTAGTTTTAGGGTTAGGTTCCCATGAAGTCAAGGCAGAAAATGGGCATCGCCAATGAATTCACAGAGCAAGATTATGCTTAGGAGGCGTATATGCTTTTCAATCAGGCTTTTCTACCTTTCCAGGTAAAATCCATGGAAAAACTGCATTGGAGAGTGAGGGTTAGCCTTATGGTTAGGATTAGGTCTCCATGAAGTCGACGCAGAAAATGGATGTCCCCAATGAATTCACAGTGCAACATTATGCTGAGGATGGGTATGACCATTTTAGTCAGGCGTTTCAACCTTTCCAGTTAAAATAAATGGAAAATTTGCATTGGTAGTTTAGGGTTCGGGTTTGGATTAGGGATAGCGTTAGCGTTAGGGTTAGGGTTAGGTCCCCATGAAGCGGAAAATGGGCATCAAAAATGAATTCACAGTGCAAGATTATGCTTAGGAGGGGTATTTCTTTTTCAATCAGGCTTTCCTACCTTTCCAGGTAGAATCCATGGAAAAATTGCATTGAAGGGTGAGGGTTAGCCTTAGGGTTAGGGTTAGGTCCCCATGAAGTTGAAGTGGAAAATGGATTTCGCCAATGAATTAATAGCACAACATTATGCTTTGGATGGGTATGACCATTTCAGTCAGGCGTTTCGACCTTTCCAGTTAAAATAAAGGGAAAATTTGCATTGGTAGGTTAGGGTTCGGGTTTGGATTAGGGTTAGCGTTAGGGTTAGGGTTAGGTCCCCATGAAGTCGAAAATGGGCATCACCAATGAATTCACAGTGCAAGATTATGCTTAGGAGCGGTATTTCTTTTTCAATCAGGCTTTCCTACCTTTCCAGGTAAAATCCATGGAAAAACTGCATTGGAGGCTGAGGGTAAGCCTTAGGATTAGGGATAGGTCCCCATGAAGTAGAAGCGGAAAATGGATATCGCCGATGAATTCAATGCACAAGATTATGCTTAGGAGGGGTGTGACCTCTTCAGTCATGCTTTTCTATCTTTCCAGGTAATATACATGGAAGGATTGCATTCAAGATTTATTGTTAGGGTTCGGGTTTGGATTAGGGTTAGGGTTAGTTTTAGGTATAGGTCCCCATGAAGTCAAAGTGAAAAATGCGCATCACCAATGAATTCACAGCACAAAATTATGCTTAGGAGGGGTACTCCCTTTTCAGTAACGCTTGTTTACCTTTCAAGGTAAAATCCATGGAAAAACTGCATTGAAGGGTGAGGGTTAGCCATAGGGTTAATGTTAGGGTTAGTTCCCCTGAAGTCGACGCAGAAAATGGATATCCCAAATGAATTCACAGTGCAACATTCTACTTAGGAGGGGTATTTCCTTTTCAATCAGGCTTTTTTACCTTTCCAAGTAAAATCCATGGAAAAACTGCATTGGAGGGTGAGGGTTAGCCTTCAGGTTAGGGTTAGGTTACGGTTAGGTCCCCATGAAATCAACGCGGAAAATGGATATCGTCGATGAATTCACAGCACAAGATTATGCTTAGGAGGCGTATTTCCTTTTCAATCAGGCTTTTCTACATTTGCAGGTAAAATGCATGGAAAAACTGCATTGGAGGGTGAGGATTAGCCTTAGGGTTAGGGTTACGGTTAGGTCCCCATGAAATCAACGCGGAAAATGGATGTCCCCAATGAATTCACATTGCAACATTATGCTTAGGAGGGGTATTTCCTTTTCAATCAGGCTTTCCTACCTTTCCAAGTAAAATCTATGGAAAAACTGCATTGTAGGGTTAGGGTTAGGGTTAGGGTTAGGGTTAGGGTTACGGTTAGGACCCCATGAAGTCAAAGCAGAAAATGGATGTCCCCAATGAATTCACAATGCAACATTATGCTTAGGAGGCGTATTTCCTTTTCAATCAGGCTTTTCCACCTTTGCAGGTAAAATCCATGGAAAAACTGCATTGGAGAGTGCACAAGATTATGCTTAGGAGGGCTGTGACCTCTTCAGTCATGCTTTTCTATCTTTCCAGGTAATATACATGGAAGAATCGCATTCGAGGTTTAGTTTAAGGGTTCGGGTTTGGATTAGGGTTAGGGTTAGTTTTCGGGTTAGGTTCCCATGAAGTCAAGGCAGAAAATGGGCATCGCCAATGAATTCACAGAGCAAGATTATGCTTAGGAGGGGTATGACCATTTCAGTCAGGCCTTTCGACCTTTCCAGTGAAAATAAATGGAAAATTTGCATTGGTAGGTTTGGGTTCGCATTAGGGTTCAGATTTTGATAAGGGTTAGCATTAGGGTTTGGGTTAGGTCCCCATGAAGCGGAAAATTGGCATCACCAATGAATTCACAGCGCAAGATTATGCTTAGGAGGGGTATTTCCTTTTCAATCAGGCTTTTCTTCCTTTCCAGGTGAAATCCATGGAAAAATTGCATTGGAGGGTGAGGGTTAGCTTTAGGATTATGGTTAGGTCCCCATGAAGTAGAAATGGAAAATGGATATCGCCAATGAATTCACAGCGCAAGATTATGCTTAGGAGGGGTGTGACCGCTTCAGTCATACTTTTCTATGTTTCCAGGTAATATACATGGAAGAATCGCAGTCGAGGTTTAGTGTTAGGGTTCGGGTTTGGATTAGCGTTAGGGTTAGTTTTAAGGTTAGGTCCCCATGAAGTCGAGGCAGAAAATGGGCCTCCCCAATGAATTCACAGAGCAAGATTATGCTTAGGAGGCGTATTTCCTTTTCAATCAGGCTTTTCTACCTTTCCAGGTAAAATTAATGGAAAAACTGCATTGGAGGGTTTAACCTTCGGGTTAGGGTTAGGTCCCCATGAAGTCGACGCAGCATATGGATGTCCCCAATGAATTCACAATGCAACATTATGCTTAGGAGGGGTATTTCTTTTTCAATCAGGCTTTCCTACCTTTCCAGGTTAAATCCATGGAAAAATTGCATTGAAGGGTGAGGGTTAGCCTTAGGGTTAGGGTTAGGTCCCCATGAAGTTGAAGTGGAAAATGGATTTCGCCAATGAATTAATAGCACAACATTATGCTTAGGATGGTTATGACCATTTCAGTCAGTTGTTTCGACCTTTCCAGTTAAAATAAATGGAAAATTTGCATTGGTACGTTAGGGTTCGGGTTTGGATTAGGATTAGCGTTAGGGTTAGGGTTAGGGTTAGGTCCCCATGAAGTCGACGCAGAAAATGGATGTCCCCAATGAATTCACAGTGCAATATTATGCTTAGGTGGGGTATTTCCTTTTCAATCAGGCTTTCCTACCTTTCCAGGTAAAATCCATGGAAAAACTGCATTGGAGGGTGAGGGTTAGCCTTAGGATTAGGTTTAGGTCTCCATGAAGTTGACGCAGAAAATGGATGTCCCCAATGAATTCACAGTGCAATATTATGCTTAGGTGGGGTATTTCCTTTTCAATCAGGCCTTCCTACCTTTGCAGGTAAAATCCATGGAAAAATTGCATTGAAGGGTGAGGGTTAGCCTAAGGGTTAGGGTTAGGTCCCCATGAAGTTGAAGTGGAAAATGGATTTCGCCCATGAATTAATAGCACAACATTATGCTAAGGATGGTTATGAGCATTTCAGTCAGTTGTTTCGACCTTTCCAGTTAAAATAAATGGAAAATTTGCATTGGTATGTTAGGGTTCGGGTTTGGATTAGGATTAGCGTTAGCGTTAGGGTTAGGGTTAGGTCCCCATGAAGCAGAAAATGGGCATCACCAATGAATTCAAAGTGCAAGATTATGCTTAGGAGGGGTATTTCCTTTTCAATCAGGCTTTCCTACCATTCCAGGTAAAATCCATGGAAAAACTTAATCGGAGGGTGAGAGTTAGCCTTCAGGTTAGGGTTAAGGTTAGGTCCCCATGAAGTCGACACAGAAAATGGATGTCCCCAACGAATTCACAGTGCAACATTATGCTTGGGAGGGGTATTTCCTTTTCAATCAGGCTTTCCTACCTTTCCAGGTGAAAATTCATGGAAAAACTGCATTGGAGGGTGAGGGTTAGCCTTAGGATTAGGGTTAGGTCTCCATGAAGTTGACGCAGAAAATGGATGTCCCCAATGAATTCACAGTGCAATATTATGCTTAGGTGGGGTATTTCCTTTTCAATCAGGCTTTCCTCCCTTTCCAGGTAAAATCCATGGAAAAACTGCATTGGAGTTTTAGGGTTAGCCTTTGGGTTAGGGTTAGGTCCCCATGAAGTCGACGCAGAAAATGGATGTCCCCAATGAAATCACAGTGCAACATTATGCTTAGGATGGGTATGACCATTTCAGTCAGGCGTTTCGACCTTTCCAGTTAAAATCCATGGAAAAACTGCATTGGAGGGTGAGGGTTAGCCTTAGGGTTAGGGTTAGGTCCCCATGAAGTTGAAGTGGAAAATGGATTTCGCCAATGAATTAATAGCACAACATTATGCTTAGGATGGGTATGACCATTTCAGTCAGGCGTTTCGACCTTTCCAGTTAAAATAAATGGAAAATTTGCATTGGTAGGTTAGGGTTCGGGTTTGGATTAGGGTTAGCGTTAGGGTTAGGGTTAGGTCCCCATGAAGTGGAAAATGGGCATCACCAATGAATTCACAGTGCAAGATTATGCTTAGGAGGGGTATTTCTTTTTCAATCAGGCTTTTCTACCTTTCCAGGTAAAATCCATGGAAAAACTGCATTGGAGGGTGAGGGTAAGCCTTAGGATTAGGGGTAGGTCCCCATGAAGTAGAAGCGGAAAATGGATATCGCCGATGAATTCAATGCACAAGATTATGATTAGGAGGGGTGTGACCTCTTCAGTCATGCTTTTCTATCTTTCCAGGTAATATACATGGAAGGATTGCATTCAAGGTTTATTGTTAGGGTTCGGGTTTGGATTAGGGTTAGGGTTAGTTTTAGGGTTACGTCCCCATGAAGTCGAAGTGAAAAATGCGCATCACCAATGAATTCACAGCGCAAGATTATGCTTAGGAGGGGTACTCCCTTTTCAGTAAGGCTTGTTTACCTTTCAAGGTAAAATCCATGGAAAAACTGCATTGAAGGGTGAGGGTTAGCCATAGGGTTAATGTTAGGGTTAGTTCCCCTGAAGTCGACGCAGAAAATGGATGTCCCAAATGAATTCACAGTGCAACATTCTAGTTAGGAGGGGTATTTCCTTTTCAATCAGGCTTTTTTACCTTTCCAGGTAAAATCCATGGAAAAACTGCATTGGAGGGTGAGGGTTAGCCTTCAGGTTAGGGTTAGGTTACGGTTAGGTCGCCATGAAATCAAAGCGGAAAATGGATATCGTCGATGAATTCACAGCGCAAGGTTATGCTTAGGAAGGGTGTCACCTCTTCAATCAGGCTATTCTATATTTGCAGGTAAAATGCATGGAAAAACTGCATTGGAGAGTGAGGGTTAGCCTTAGGGTTAGGGTTAGGGTTAGGGTTAGGTCCTCATGAAGTCGACGCAGAAAATGGATGTCCCCAATGAATTCACAGTGCAACATTATGCTTTGGAGGGGTATTTCCTTTTCAATCAGGCTTTCCTACCTTTCCAGGTAAAATCCATGGAAAAACTGCATTGGAGGGTGAGGGTTAGCCTTAGGGTTAGGGTTAGGGTTAGGTCCCCATGAAATCGACACAGAAAATGGATGTCCCCAATGAATTCACAGTGCAACATTATGCTTTGGAGGGGTATTTCCTTTTCAATCAGGCTTTCCTACCTTTCCAGGTAAAATCCATGGAAAAACTGCATTGGAGAGTGAGGGTTAGCCTTAGGGTTAGGGTTAGGGTTAGGTCCTCATGAAGTCGACGCAGAAAATGGATGTCCCCAATGAATTCACAGTGCAACATTATGCTTTGGAGGGGTATTTCCTTTTCAATCAGGCTTTCCTACCTTTCCAGGTAAAATCCATGGAAAAACTGCATTGGAGGGTGAGGGTTAGCCTTAGGGTTAGGGTTAGGGTTAGGTCCCCATGAAATCGACACAGAAAATGGATGTCCCCAATGAATTCACAGTTGCAACATTATGCTTAGGGGGGTATTTCTTTTTCAATCAGGCTTTCCTACCATTCCAGGTAAAATCCATGGAAAAACTGCATTGGAGGGTGAGGGTTAGCCTTAGGATTAGGGTTAGGTTACGGTTAGGTCCCCATGAAATCAAAGCGGAAAATGGATATCGTCGATGAATTCACAGCACAAGATTATGCTTAGGAGGCGTATTTCCTTTTCAATCAGGCTTTTCTACATTTGCAGGTAAAATGCATGGAAAAACTGCATTGGAGGGTGAGGATTAGCCTTAGGGTTAGGGTTAGGCTTAGGTCCCCATGAAGTCAAAGCAGAAAATGGATGTCCCCAATGAATTCACAGTGCAACATTATGCTTAGGAGGGGTATTTCCTTTTCAATCAGGCTTTCCTACCTTTCCAAGTAAAATCCATGGAAAAACTACATTGGAGGGTTAGGGTTAGGGTTAGGGTTAGGACCCCATGAAGTCAAAGCAGAAAATGGATGTCCCCAATGAATTCACAATACAACATTATGCTTAGGAGGCGTATTTCCTTTTCAATCAGGCTTTTCCACCTTTGCAGGTTAAATCCATGGAAAAATTGCATTGAAGGGTGAGGGTTAGCCTTAGGGTTAGGGTTAGGTCCCCATGAAGTTGAAGTGGAAAATGGATTTCGCCCATGAATTAATAGCACAACATTATGCTAAGGATGGTTATGAGCATTTCAGTCAGTTGTTTCGACCTTTCCAGTTAAAATAAATGGAAAATTTGCATTGGTACGTTAGGGTTCGGGTTTGGATTAGGATTAGCGTTAGCGTTAGGGTTAGGGTTAGGGTTAGGTCCCCATGAAGTCGACGCAGAAAATGGATGTCCCCAATGAAATCAGAGTGCAACATTATGCTTAGGATGGGTATGACCATTTCAGTCAGGTGTTTCGATCTTTCCAGTTAAAATAAATGGAAAATTTGCATTGGTAGGTTAGGGTTTGGGTTTGGATTAGGGTTAGCGTTAGCCTTAGGGTTAGGGTTAGGTCCCCATGAAGTGGAAAATGGGCATCACCAATGAATTCACAGTGCAAGATTATGCTTAGGAGGGATATTTCTTTTTCAATCAGGCTTTCCTACCTTTCCAGGTAAAATCCATGGAAAAACTGCATTGGAGGGTGAGGGTTAGCCTTAGGATTAGGGTTAGGGTTAGGTCCCCATGAAGTCAACGCAGAAAATGGATGTCCCCAATGAATTCACAGTGCAACATTATGCTTAGGAGGCGTACTTCCTTTTCAATCAGGCTTTTCTACATTTGCAGGTAAAATGCATGGAAAAACTGCATTGGAGAGTGAGGGTTAACCTTAGGGTTAGGGTTAGGTCTCCGTGAAGTCGACGCAGAAAATGGATGTCCCCAATGAATTCACAGTGCAACATTATGTTTAGGATGGGTATGACCATTTCAGTCAGGCGTTTCTACCTTTCCAGTTAAAATAAATGGAAAATATGCATTTGTAGGTTAGGGTTCGGGTTTGGATTAGGGTTAGCGTTAGCATTAGGGTTAGGGTTAGGTCCCCATGAAGTGGAAAATGGGCATCACCAATGAATTCACAGGGCAAGATTATGCTTAGGAGGGGTATTACTTTTTCAATCAGGCTTTTCTACGTTTTCAGGTAAAATCCATGGAAAAACTGCATTGGAGGGTGAGGGTAAGCCTTAGGATTAGGGATAGGTCCCCATGAAGTAGAAGCGGAAAATGGATATCACCGATGAATTCAATGCACAAGATTATGCTTAGGAGGGGTGTGACCTCTTCAGTCATGCTTTTCTATCTTTCCAGGTAATATACATGGAAGGATTGCATTCAAGGTTTATTGTTAGGGTTTGGGCTTGGATTAGGGTTAGGGTTAGTTTTAGGGTTAGGTCCCCATGTAGTCGAAGTGAAAAATGCGCATCACCAATGAATTCACAGTGCAAGATTATGCTTAGGAGGGGTACTCCCTTTTCAGTAACACTTGTTTACCTTTCAAGGTAAAATCCATGGAAAAACTGCATTGAAGGGTGAGGGTTAGCCATAGGGTTAATGTTAGGGTTAGTTCCCCTGAAGTCGACGCAGAAAATGGATGTCCCAAATGAATTCACAGTGCAACATTCTACTTAGGAGGGGTATTTCCTTTTCAATCAGGCTTTTTTATCTTTCCAGGTAAAATCCATGGAAAAACTGCATTGGAGGGTGAGGGTTAGCCTTCAGGTTAGGGTTAGGTTACGGTTAGGTTGCCATGAAATCAAAGCGGAAAATGGATATCGTCGATGAATTCAAAGCGCAAGGTTATGCTTAGGAAGGGTGTCACCTCTTCAATCAGGCTATTCTATATTTGCAGGTAAAATGCATGGAAAAACTGCATTGGAGGGTGAGAGTTAGCCTTAGGATTAGGGTTAGCCTTAGGGTTAGGGTTAGGTCCCCATGAAGTCGACGCAGAAAATGGATGTCCCCAATGAATTCACAGTGCAACATTATGCTTAGGAGGGGTATGACCATTTCAGTCAGGCGTTTCGACCTTTCCAGTTAAAATAAATGGAAAATTTGCATTGGTACGTTAGGGTTCGGGTTTGGATTAGGGTTAGCGTTAGCGTTAGCGTTAGGGTTAGGGTTAGGTCCCCATGCAGCGGAAAATGGGCATGACCAATGAATTCACAGTGCAAGATTATGCTTAGGAGGGGTATTTTCTTTTCAATCAGGCTTTCCTACCTTTCCAGGTGAAAATTAATGGAAAAACTGCATTGGAGTATGAGGGATAGCCTTAGGGTTAGGGTTACGGTTAGGTCCCCATGAAGTCGACGCAGAAAATGGATGTCCCCAATGAATTCACAGTGCAACATTATGCTTAGGAGGGGTATTTCCTTTTCAATCAGGCTTTCCTACCTTTCCAGGTAAAATCCATGGAAAAACTGCATTGGAGGGTGAGGGTTAGCCTTAGGGTTAGGGATAGGTCCCCATGAAGTCGTCGCAGAAAATGGAGGTCCCCAATGAATTCACAGTGCAACATTATGCTTAGGAGGGGTATGACCATTTCAGTCAGGCGTTTAGACCTTTCCTGTTAAAATAAATGGAAAATTTGCATTGGTAGGTTAGGGTTCGGGTTTGGATTAGGGTTAGCGTTAGCCTTAGGGTTAGGGTTAGGTCCCCATGAAGCAGAAAATGGGCATCACCAATGAATTCACAGTGCAAGATTATGCTTAGGAGGGGCATTTCTTTTTCAATCAGGCTTTCCTACCTTTCCAGGTGAAAATTAATGGAAAAACTGCATTGGAGTAGGAGGGATAGCATTAGGGTTAGGGTTACGGTTAGGTCCCCATGAAGTTGACGCAGAAAATGGATGTCCCCAATGAATTCACAGTGCAACATTATGCTTAGGAGGGGTATTTCCTTTTCAATCAGGCTTTCCTATCTTTCCAGGTAAAATCCATGGAAAAATTGCATTGGAGGGTGAGGATTAGCCTTAGGGTTAGGGTTAGTGTTAGGGTTAGGTCCCCATGAAGTCAATGCAGAAAATGGATGTCACCAATGAATTCACAGTGCAACATTATGCTTAGGAGGCGTACTTCCTTTTCAATCAGGGTTTTCTACCTTTGCAGGTAAAATCCATGGAAAAATTGCATTGAAGGGTAAGGGTTAGCCTTAGGGTTAGGGTTAGGTCCCCATGAAGTTGAAGTGGAAAATGGATTTCGCCAATGAATTAATAGCACAACATTATGCTTAGGATGGGCATGACCATTTCAGTCAGGCGTTTCGACCTTTCCATTTAAAATAAATGTAAATTTGCATAGGTAGGTTAGGGTTCGGGTTTGGATTAGGGTTAGCGTTAGCGTTAGCGTTAGGGTTAGGGTTAGGTCCCCATGAACCAGAAAATAGGCATCACCAATTAATTCACAGTGCAAGATTATGCTTAGGAGGGGTATTTCCTTTTCAATCAGGCTTTCCTACCATTCCAGGTGAAAATTAATGGAAAAACTGCATTGGAGGATGAGGGTTAGCCTTAGGGTTAGGCTTAGGGTTAGGTCCCCATGAAGTCGATGCAGAAAATGGATGTCCCCAATGAATTCACAGTACAATATTATGCTTAGGTGGGGTATTTCCTTTTCAATCAGGCTTTCCTACCTTTGCAGGTAAAATCCAAGGAAAACTGCCTTGGAGGGTGAGGGTTAGCCTTCAGGTTAGGGTTAGGTCTCCATGAATTTGACGCAGAAAATGGATGTCCCAAATGAATTCACAGTGCAACATTCTACTTAGGAGGGGTATTTCCTTTTCAATCAGGCTTTTTTACCTTTCCAGGTAAAATCCATGGAAAAACTGCATTGGAGGGTGAGGGTTAGCCTTCAGGTTAGGGTTAGGTTACGGTTAGGTTGCCATGAAATCAAAGCGGAAAATGGATATCGTCGATTAATTCACAGCGCAAGGTTAAGTTTAGGAAGGGTGTCACCTCTTCAATCAGGCTATTCTATATTTGCAGGTAAAATGCATGGAAAAACTGCATTGGAGGTTGAGGATTAGCCTTAGGGTTAGGGATAGGGTTAGGTCCCCATAAACTCAACGCAGAAAATGGATGTCCCCAATGAATTCACAGTGCAACATTATGCTTAGGAGGGGTATTTCCTTTTCAATCAGGCTTTCCTACCTTTCCAAGTAAAATCCATGGAAAAACTGCATTGGAAGGTTAGGGTTAGGGTTAGGATTAGGGTTAGGATTAGGTCCCCCTGAAGTCAAAGCAGAAAATGGATGTCCCCAATGAATTCACAATGCAACATTATGCTTAGGAGGCGTATTTCCTTTTCAATCAGGCTTTTCCACCTTTGCAGGTAAAATCCATGGAAAAATTGCATTGAAGGGTGAGGGTTAGCCTTAGGGTTAGGGTTAGGTCCCCATGAAGTTGAAGTGGAAAATGGATTTCGCCAATGAATTAATAGCACAACATTAGGCTTAGGATGGGCATGACCATTTCAGTCAGTTGTTTCGACCTTTCCAGTTAAAATAAATGGAAAATTTGCATTGGTACGTTAGGGTTCGGGTTTGGATTAGGATTAGCGTTAGCGATAGGGTTAGGGTTAGGGTTAGGTCCCCATGAAGTCGACGCAGAAAATGGATGTCCCCAATGAATTCACAGTGCAATATTATGCTTAGGTGGGGTATTTCCTTTTCAATCAGGCTTTCCTACCTTTCCAGGTAAAATGCAAGGAAAAACTGCATTGGAGGTTGAGAGTTAGCCTTAGGATTCGGTTTAGGTCTCCATGAAGTTGACGCAGAAGATGGATGTCCCCAATGAATTCACAGTGCAATATTATGCTTAGGTGGGGTATTTCTTTTTCAATCAGGCTTTCCTACCATTGCAGTTAAAATCCATGGAAAAACTGCCTTGGAGGGTGAGGGTTAGCCTTCAGGTTAGGGTTAAGTTACGGTTACGTCCCCATGAAGTCAAAGCGGAAAATGGATATCGTAGATGAATTCACAGCACAAGATTATGCTTAGGAGGCGTATTTCCTTTTCAATCAGGCTTTTCTACATTTGCAGGTAAAATGCATGGGAAAACTGCATTGGAGGGTGAGGATTAGCCTTAGGGTTAGGGTTAGGGTTAGGTCCCCATGAAGTCGACGCAGAAAATGGATGTCCCCAATGAATTCACAGTGCAACATTATGCTTAGGAGGGGTATTTCCTTTTCAATCAGGCTTTCCTACCTTTCCAAGTAAAATCCATGGAAAAACTGCATTGGAGGGTTAGGGTTAGGGTTCGGATTTGGGTTAGGATTAGGTCCCCCTGAAGTCAAAGCAGAAAATGGATGTCCCCAATGAATTCATAATGCAACATTATGCTTAGGAGGCGTATTTCCTTTTCAATCAGGCTTTTCCACCTTTGCAGGTAAAATCCATGGAAAAATTGCATTGAAGGGTGAGGGTTAGCCTTAGGGTTAGGGTTAGGTCCCCATGAAGTTGAAGTGGAAAATGGATTTCGCCAATGAATTAATAGCACAACATTAGGCTTAGGATGGGTATGACCATTTCAGTCAGTTGTTTCGACCTTTCCAGTTAAAATAAATGGAAAATTTGCATTGGTACGTTAGGGTTCGGGTTTGGATTAGGATTAGCGTTAGCGATAGGGTTAGGGTTAGGGTTAGGGTTAGGTCCCCATGAAGTCGACGCAGAAAATGGATGTCCCCAATGAATTCACAGTGCAACATTATGCTTAGGAGGGGTATTTCCTTTTCAATCAGGCTTTCCTACCTTTCCAAGTAAAATCCATGGAAAAACTGCATTGGAAGGTTAGGGTTAGGGTTAGGATTAGGGTTAGGATTAGGTCCCCCTGAAGTCAAAGCAGAAAATGGATGTCCCCAATGAATTCACAATGCAACATTATGCTTAGGAGGCGTATTTCCTTTTCAATCAGGCTTTTCCACCTTTCAAGGTAAAATCCATGGAAAAATTGCATTGAAGGGTGAGGGTTAGCCTTAGGGTTAGGGTTAGGTCCCCATGAAGTTGAAGTGGAAAATGGATTTCGCCAATGAATTAATAGCACAACATTAGGCTTAGGATGGGCATGACCATTTCAGTCAGTTGTTTCGACCTTTCCAGTTAAAATAAATGGAAAATTTGCATTGGTACGTTAGGGTTCGGGTTTGGATTAGGATTAGCGTTAGTGATAGGGTTAGGGTTAGGGTTAGGTTCCCATGAAGTCGACGCAGAAAATGGATGTCCCCAATGAATTCACAGTGCAATATTATGCTTAGGTGGGGTATTTCCTTTTCAATCAGGCTTTCCTACCTTTCCAGGTAAAATGCAAGGAAAAACTGCATTGGAGGTTGAGAGTTAGCCTTAGGATTCGGTTTAGGTCTCCATGAAGTTGACGCATAAGATGGATGTCCCCAATGAATTCACAGTGCAATATTATGCTTAGGTGGGGTATTTCCTTTTCAATCAGGCTTTCCTACCATTGCAGTTAAAATCCATGGAAAAACTGCCTTGGAGGGTGAGGGTTAGCCTTCAGGTTAGGGTTAGGTTACGGTTAGGTCCCCATGAAGTCAAAGCGGAAAATGGATATCGTAGATGAATTCACAGCACAAGATTATGCTTAGGAGGCGTATTTCCTTTTCAATCAGGCTTTTCTACATTTGCAGGTAAAATGCATGGGAAAACTGCATTGGAGGGTGAGGATTAGCCTTAGGGTTAGGGTTAGGGTTAGGTCCCCATGAAGTCGACGCAGAAAATGGATGTCCCCAATGAATTCACAGTGCAACATTATGCTTAGGAGGGGTATTTCCTTTTCAATCAGGCTTTCCTACCGTTCCAAGTAAAATCCATGGAAAAACTGCATTGGAGGGTAAGGGTTAGGGTTCGGATTTGGGTTAGGATTAGGTCCCCCTGAAGTCAAAGCAGAAAATGGATGTCCCCAATGAATTCATAATGCAACATTATGCTTAGGAGGCGTATTTCCTTTTCAATCAGGCTTTTCCACCTTTGCAGGTAAAATCCATGGAAAAATTGCATTGAAGGGTGAGGGTTAGCCTTAGGGTTAGGGTTAGGTCCCCATGAAGTTGAAGTGGAAAATGGATTTCGCCAATGAATTAATAGCACAACATTAGGCTTAGGATGGGTATGACCATTTCAGTCAGTTGTTTCGACCTTTCCAGTTAAAATAAATGGAAAATTTGCATTGGTACGTTAGGGTTCGGGTTTGGATTAGGATTAGCGTTAGCGATAGGGTTAGGGTTAGGGTTAGGGTTAGGTCCCCATGAAGTCGACGCAGAAAATGGATGTCCCCAATGAATTCACAGTGCAACATTATGCTTAGGAGGGGTATTTCTTTTTCAATCAGGCTTTCCTACCTTTGCAGGTAAAATCAATGGAAAAACTGCATTGGAGGGTGAGGGTTAGCCTTCAGGTTAGGGTTAGGTTACGGTTAGGTCCCCATGAAATCAAAGCGGAAAATGGATATCGTCGATTAATTCACAGCGCAAGGTTAAGTTTAGGAAGGGTGTCACCTCTTCAATCAGGCTATTCTATATTTGCAGGTAAAATGCATGGAAAAACTGCATTGGAGGTTGAGGATTAGCCTTAGGGTTAGGGATAGGGTTAGGTCCCCATAAACTCAACGCAGAAAATGGATGTCCCCAATGAATTCACAGTGCAACATTATGCTTAGGAGGGGTATTTCCTTTTCAATCAGGCTTTCCTACCTTTCCAAGTAAAATCCATGGAAAAACTGCATTGGAAGGTTAGGGTTAGGGTTAGGATTAGGGTTAGGATTAGGTCCCCCTGAAGTCAAAGCAGAAAATGGATGTCCCCAATGAATTCACAATGCAACATTATGCTTAGGAGGCGTATATCCTTTTCAATCAGGCTTTTCCACCTTTGCAGGTAAAATCCATGGAAAAATTGCATTGAAGGGTGAGGGTTAGCCTTAGGGTTAGGGTTAGGTCCCCATGAAGTTGAAGTGGAAAATGGATTTCGCCAATGAATTAATAGCACAACATTAGGCTTAGGATGGGCATGACCATTTCAGTCAGTTGTTTCGACCTTTCCAGTTAAAATAAATGGAAAATTTGCATTGGTACGTTAGGGTTCGGGTTTGGATTAGGATTAGCGTTAGCGATAGGGTTAGGGTTAGGGTTAGGTCCCCATGAAGTCGACGCAGAAAATGGATGTCACCAATGAATTCACAGTGCAATATTATGCTTAGGTGGGGTATTTCCTTTTCAATCAGGCTTTCCTACCTTTCCAGGTAAAATGCAAGGAAAAACTGCATTGGAGGTTGAGAGTTAGCCTTAGGATTCGGTTTAGGTCTCCATGAAGTTGACGCAGAAGATGGATGTCCCCAATGAATTCACAGTGCAATATTATGCTTAGGTGGGGTATTTCTTTTTCAATCAGGCTTTCCTACCATTGCAGTTAAAATCCATGGAAAAACTGCCTTGGAGGGTGAGGGTTAGCCTTCAGGTTAGGGTTAGGTTACGGTTAGGTCCCCATGAAGTCAAAGCGGAAAATGGATATCGTAGATGAATTCACAGCACAAGATTATGCTTAGGAGGCGTATTTCCTTTTCAATCAGGCTTTTCTACATTTGCAGGTAAAATGCATGGGAAAACTGCATTGGAGGGTGAGGATTAGCCTTAGGGTTAGGGTTAGGGTTAGGTCCCCATGAAGTCGACGCAGAAAATGGATGTCCCCAATGAATTCACAGTGCAACATTATGCTTAGGAGGGGTATTTCCTTTTCAATCAGGCTTTCCTACCTTTCCAAGTAAAATCCATGGAAAAACTGCATTGGAGGGTTAGGGTTAGGGTTCGGATTTGGGTTAGGATATAGGTCCCCCTGAAGTCAAAGCAGAAAATGGATGTCCCCAATGAATTCACAATGCAACATTATGCTTAGGAGGCGTATTTCCTTTTCAATCAGGCTTTTCCACCTTTGCAGGTAAAATCCATGGAAAAATTGCATTGAAGTTTGAGGGTTAGCCTTAGGGTTAGGGTTAGGTCCCCATGAAGTTGAAGTGGAAAATGGATTTCGCCAATGAATTAATAGCACAACATTAGGCTTAGGATGGGTATGACCATTTCAGTCAGTTGTTTCGACCTTTCCAGTTAAAATAAATGGAAAATTTGCATCTGTACGTTAGGGTTCGGGTTTGGATTAGGATTAGCGTTAGCGATAGGGTTAGGGTTAGGGTTAGGGTTAGGTCCCCATGAAGTCGACGCAGAAAATGGATGTCCCCAATGAATTCACAGTGCAACATTATGCTTAGGAGGGGTATTTCTTTTTCAATCAGGCTTTCCTACCTTTCCAGATAAAATCCATGGAAAAACTGCATTGGAGTTTGAGGGTTAGCCTTCAGGTTAGGGTTAGGTCCCCATGAAGTCGACGCAGAAAATGGATGTCCCCAATGAATTCACAGTGCAACATTATGCTTAGGAGGGGTATGACCATTTCAGTCAGGCGTTTCGACCTTTCCAGTTAAAATAAATGGAAAATTTGCATTGGTAGGTTAGGGTTCGGGTTTGGATTAGGGTTAGCGTTAGCGTTAGCGTTAGCGTTAGGGTTAGGGTTAGGTCCCCATGCAGCGGAAAATGGGCATGACCAATGAATTCACAGTGCAAGATTATGCTTTGGAGGGGTATTTTTTTTTCAATCAGGCTTTCCTACCTTTCCAGGTGAAAATTAATGGAAAAACTGCATTGGAGTATGAGGGATAGCCTTAGGGTTAGGGTTACGGTTAGGTCCCCATGAAGTCGACGCAGAAAATGAATGTCCCCAATGAATTCACAGTGCAACATTATGCTTAGGAGGGGTATTTCCTTTTCAATCAGGCTTTCCTACCTTTCCAGGTAAAATCCATGGAAAAACTGCATTGGAGGGTGAGGGTTAGCCTTAGGGTTAGGGTTAGGGTTAGGTTCACATGAAGTCAAGGCAGAAAATGGGCATCGCCAATGAATTCACAGAGCAAGATTATGCTTAGGAGGCGTATATCCTTTTCAATCAGGCTTTTCTACATTTGCAGGTAAAATGCATGGAAAAACTGCATTGGAGAGTGAGGGTTAGCCTTAGGGTTAGGGTTAGGTCTCCATGAAGTCGACGCAGAAAATGGATGTCCCCAATGAATTCACAGTGCAACATTATGCTTAGGATGGGTATGACCATTTCAGTCAGGCGTTTCAACCTTTCCAGTTAAAATAAATGGAAAATTTGCATTGGTGGGTTAGGGTTCGGGTTTGGATTAGGGTTAGCGTTAGGGTTAGGGTTAGGGTTAGGTCCCCATGAAGCGGAAATTGGGCATCACCAATGAATTCACAGTGCAAGATTATGCTTAGGAGGGGTATTTCTTTTTCAATCAGGTTTTCTACATTTCCAGGTAATATCCATGGAAAAACTGCATTGGAGGGTGAGGGTTAGCCTTAGGGTTAGCCTTAGGGTTAGGTCCCCATGAAGTCGACGCAGAAAATGGATGTCCCCAATGAATTCACAGTGCAACATTATGCTTAGGAGGGGTATTGCCTTTTCAAGCAGGCTTTTCTATCTTTCCAGGTAAAATCCATGGGAAAATTGCATTGGAGGGTGAGGATTAGCCTTAGGGTTAGGGTTAGGTCCCCATGAAGTCAATGAAGAAAATGGATGTCACCAATGAATTCACAGTGCAACATTATGCTTAGGAGGCGTACTTCCTTTTCAATCAGGCTTTTCTACCTTTGCAGGTAAAATCCATGGAAAAATTGCATTGAAGGGTAAGGGTTAGCCTTAGGGTTAGGGTTAGGTCCCCATGAAGTTGAAGTGGAAAATGGATTTCGCCAATGAATTAATAGCACAACATTATGCTTAGGATGGGTATGACCATTTCAGTCAGGCGTTTCGACCTTTCCATTTAAAATAAATGTAAATTTGCATTGGTAGGTTAGGGTTCGGGTTTGGATTAGGGTTAGCGTTAGAGTTAGCGTTAGGGTTAGGGTTAGGTCCCCATGAACCAGAAAATAGGCATCACCAATTAATTCACAGTGCAAGATTATGCTTAGGAGGGGTATTTCCTTTTCAATCAGGCTTTCCTACCATTCCAGGTGAAAATTAATGGAAAAACTGCATTGGAGGATGAGGGTTAGCCTTAGGGTTAGGCTTAGGGTTAGGTCCCCATAAAGTCGATGCAGAAAATGGATGTCCCTATTGAATTCACAGTACAATATTATGCTTAGGTGGGGTATTTCCTTTTCAATCAGGCTTTCCTACCTTTGCAGGTAAAATCCAAGGAAAACTGCCTTGGAGGGTGAGGGTTAGCCTTAGGATTAGGGTTAGGTCTCCATGAAGTTGACGCAGAAAATGGATGTCCCAAATGAATTCACAGTGCAACATTCTACTTAGGAGGGGTATTTCCTTTTCAATCAGGCTTTTTTACCTTTCCAGGTAAAATCCATGGAAAAACTGCATTGGAGGGTGAGGGTTAGCCTTCAGGTTAGGGTTAGGTTACGGTTAGGTCCCCATGAAGTCAAAGCGGAAAATGGATATCGTCGATGAATTCACAGCACAAGATTATGCTTAGGAGGCGTATTTCCTTTTCAATCAGGCTTTTCTACATTTGCAGGTAAAATGCATGGGAAAACTGCATTGGAGGGTGAGGATTAGCCTTAGGGTTAGGGTTAGGGTTAGGTCCCCATGAAGTCAAAGCGGAAAATGGATATCGTCGATGAATTCACAGCACAAGATTATGCTTAGGAGGCGTATTTCCTTTTCAATCAGGCTTTTCTACATTTGCAGGTAAAATGCATGGGAAAACTGCATTGGAGGGTGAGGGTTAGCCTTCGGGTTTAGGGTTAGGGTTAGGGTTAGGATTAGGTCCCCATGAAGTCAAAGCAGAAAATGGATGTCCCCAATGAATTCACAGTGCAACATTATGCTTAGGAGGGGTATTTCCTTTTCAATCAGGCTTTCCTACCTTTCCAAGTAAAATCCATGGAAAAACTGCATTGGAGGGTTAGGGTTAGGGTTCGGATTAGGGTTAGGATTAGGTCCCCCTGAAGTCAAAGCAGAAAATGGATGTCCCCAATGAATTCACAATGCAACATTATGCTTAGGAGGCGTATTTCCTTTTCAATCAGGCTTTTCCACCTTTGCAGGTAAAATCCATGGAAAAATTGCATTGAAGGGTGAGGGATAGCCTTAGGGTTAGGGTTAGGTCCCCATGAAGTTGAAGTGGAAAATGGATTTCGCCAATGAATTAATAGCACAACATGAGGCTTAGGATGGGTATGACCATTTCAGTCAGTTGTTTCGACCTTTCCAGTTAAAATAAATGGAAAATTTGCATTGGTACGTTAGGGTTCGGGTTTGGATTAGGATTAGCGTTAGTGATAGGGTTAGGGTTAGGGTTAGGTCCCCATGAAGTCGACGCAGAAAATGGATGTCCCCAATGAATTCACAGTGCAATATTATGCTTAGGTGGGGTATTTCCTTTTCAATCAGGCTTTCCTACCTTTCCAGGTAAAATGCATGGAAAAACTGCATTGGAGTGTGAGAGTTAGCCTTAGGATTCGGTTTAGGTCTCCATGAAGTTGACGCAGAAGATGGATGTCCCCAATGAATTCACAGTGCAATATTATGCTTAGGTGGGGTATTTCTTTTTCAATCAGGCTTTCCTACCATTGCAGTTAAAATCCATGGAAAAACTGCCTTGGAGGGTGAGGGTTAGCCTTCAGGTTAGGGTTAGGTTACGGTTAGGTCCCCATGAAGTCAAAGCCGAAAATGGATATCGTCGATGAATTCACAGCACAAGATTATGCTTAGGAGGCGTATTTCCTTTTCAATCAGGCTTTTCTACATTTGCAGGTAAAATGCATGGGAAAACTGCATTGGAGGGTGAGGATTAGCCTTAGGGTTAGGGTTAGGGTTAGGTCCCCATGAAGTCGACGCAGAAAATGGATGTCCCCAATGAAATCACAGTGCAACATTATGCTTAGGAGGGGTATGACCATTTAAGTCAGGCGTTTCGACCTTTCCAGTTAAAATAAATGGAAAATTTGAATTGGTAGGTTCGGGTTCGGGTTTGGATTAGGGTTAGCGTTAGGGTTAGGGTTAGGTCCCCATGAAACGGAAAATGGGGATCACCAATGAATTCACAGTGCAAGATTATGCTTAGGAGGGGTATTTCTTTTTCAATCAGGCTTTCCTACCTTTCCAGGTGAAATCCATGGAAAAACTGCATTGGAGGGTGCGGGTTAGCCTTAGGATTAGGGTTAGGGTTAGTTCCCCATGAAGTCAACGCAGAAAATGGATGTCCCCAATGAATTCACAGTGCAACATTATGCTTAGAAGGCGTACTTCCTTTTCAATCAGGCTTTTCTACCTTTGCAGGTAAAATCCATGGAAAAACTGCCTTGGAGGGTGAGGTTTAGCCTTCAGGTTAGGGTTTGGTTACGGTTACGTCCCCATGAAATCAAAGCGGAAAATGGATATCGTCGATGAATTCACGGCACAAGATTATGCTTAGGAGGGGTATTTCCTTTTCAATCAGGCTTTTCTACATTTGCAGGTAAAATGCATGGAAAAACTGCATTGGAGGGTGAGGATTAGCCTTAGGGTTAGGGTTAGGGTTAGGTCCCCATGAAGTCGACGCAGAAAATGGATGTCCCCAATGAATTCACAGTGCAACATTATGCTTAGGAGGGGTATTTCCTTTTCAATCAGGCTTTCCTACCTTTCCAAGTAAAATCCATGGAAAAACTGCATTGGAGGGTTAGGGTTAGGGTTCGGATTAGGGTTAGGATTAGGTCCCCCTGAAGTCAAAGCAGAAAATGGATGTCCCCAATGAATTCACAATGCAACATTATGCTTAGGAGGCGTATTTCCTTTTCAATCAGGATTTTCCACCTTTGCAGGTAAAATCCATGGAAAAACTGCATTGGAGGGTGAGGGTTAGCCTTAGGGTTAGGGATAGGTCCCCATGAAGTCGACGCAGAAAATGGATGTCCCCAATGAATTCACAGTGCAACATTATGCTTAGGAGGGGTATGACCATTTCAGTCAGGCGTTTAGACCTTTCCTGTTAAAATAAATGGAAAATTTGCATTGGTAGGTTAGGGTTCGGGTTTGGATTAGGGTTAGCGTTAGCCTTAGGGTTAGGGTTAGGTCCCCATGAAGCAGAAAATGGGCATCACCAATGAATTCACAGTGCAAGATTATGCTTAGGAGGGGTATTTCTTTTTCAATCAGGCTTTCCTACCTTTCCAGGTGAAAATTAATGGAAAAACTGCATTGGAGGGTGAGGGTTAGCCTTAGGGTTAGGGATAGGTCCCCATGAAGTCGACGCAGAAAATGGATGTCCCCAATGAATTCACAGTGCAACATTATGCTTAGGAGGGGTATGACCATTTCAGTCAGGTGTTTCGATCTTTCCAGTTAAAATAAATGGAAAATTTGCATTGGTGGGTTAGGGTTCGGGTTTGGATTAGGGTTAGCGTTAGGGTTAGGGTTAGGGTTAGGTCCCCATGAAGCGGAAATTGGGCATCACCAATGAATTCACAGTGCAAGATTATGCTTAGGAGGGGTATTTCTTTTTCAATCAGGTTTTCTACATTTCCAGGTAATATCCATGGAAAAACTGCATTGGAGGGTGAGGGTTAGCCTTAGGGTTAGCCTTAGGGTTAGGTCCCCATGAAGTCGATGCAGAAAATGGATGTCCCCAATGAATTCACAGTGCAACATTATGCTTAGGAGGGGTATTGCCTTTTCAATCAGGCTTTCCTACCTTTGCAGGTAAAATCCAAGGAAAACTGCCTTGGAGGGTGAGGGTTAGCCTTAGGATTAGGGTTAGGTTACGGTTAGGTCCCCATGAAGTCAAAGCGGAAAATGGATATCGTCGATGAATTCACAGCACAAGATTATGCTTAGGAGGCGTATTTCCTTTTCAATCAGGCTTTTCTACATTTGCAGGTAAAATGCATGGGAAAACTGCATTGGAGGGTGAGGATTAGCCTTATGGTTAGGGTTAGGGTTAGGTCCCCATGAAGTCGACGCAGAAAATGGATGTCCCCAATGAAATCACAGTGCAACATTATGCTTAGGAGGGGTATGACCATTTCAGTCAGGCGTTTCGACCTTTCCAGTTAAAATAAATGGAAAATTTGCATTGGTAGGTTCGGGTTCGGGTTTGGATTAGGGTTAGCGTTAGGGTTAGGGTTAGGTCCCCATGAAACGGAAAATGGGGATCACCAATGAATTCACAGTGCAAGATTATGCTTAGGAGGGGTATTTCTTTTTCAATCAGGCTTTCCTACCTTTCCAGGTGAAATCCATGGAAAAACTGCATTGGAGGGTGCGGGTTAGCCTTAGGATTAGGGTTAGGGTTAGTTCCCCATGAAGTCAATGCAGAAAATGGATGTCCCCAATGAATTCACAGTGCAACATTATGCTTAGGAGGCGTACTTCCTTTTCAATCAGGCTTTTCTACCTTTGCAGGTAAAATCCATGGAAAAACTGCATTGGAGTTTGAGGGTTAGCCTTTGGGTTACGGTTAGGTCCCCATGAAATTAACGCGGAAAATGGATATCGTCGATGAATTCACAGCACAAGATTATGCTTAGGAGGGGTATTTCCTTTTCAATCAGGCTTTTCCACCTTTGCAGGTAAAATCCATGGAAAAATTGCATTGAAGGGTGAGGGTTAGCCTTAGGGTTAGGGTTAGGTCCCCATGAAGTTGAAGTGGAAAATGGATTTCGCCAATGAATTAATAGCACAACGTTATGCTTAGGATGGGTATGACCATTTCAGTCAGTTGTTTCGACCTTTCCAGTTAAAATAAATGGAAAATTTGCATTGGTACGTTAGGGTTCGGGTTTGGATTAGGATTAGCGTTAGCGTTAGGGTTAGGGTTAGGGTTAGGGTTAGGTCCCCATGAAGTCGACGCAGAAAATGGATGTCCCCAATGAATTCACAGTGCAATATTATGCTTAGGTGGGGTATTTCCTTTTCAATCAGGCTTTCCTACCTTTCCAGGTAAAATCCATGGAAAAATTGCATTGAAGGGTGAGGGTTAGCCTTAGGGTTAGGGTTAAGTTTAGGTCCCCATGAAATCAACGCAGAAAATGGATATCGTCGATGAATTCACAGCACAAGATTATGCTTAGGAGGCGTATTTCCTTTTCAATCAGGCTTTTCTACATTTGCAGGTAAAATGCATGGAAAAACTGTATTGGAGGGTGAGGATTAGCCTTAGGGTTAGGGTTAGGGTTAGGTCCCCATGAAGTCAACGCAGAAAATGGATGTCCCCAATGAAATCACAGTGCAACATTATGCTTAGGAGGGGTATGACCATTTCAGTCAGGCGTTTCGACCTTTCCAGTTAAAATAAATGGAAAATTTGCATTGGTAGGTTCGGGTTCGGGTTTGGATTAGGGTTAGCGTTAGGGTTAGGGTTAGGTCCCCATGAAACGGAAAATGGGGATCACCAATGAATTCACAGTGCAAGATTATGCTTAGGAGGGGTATTTCTTTTTCAATCAGGCTTTCCTACCTTTCCAGGTGAAATCCATGGAAAAACTGCATTGGAGGGTGCGGGTTAGCCTTAGGATTAGGGTTAGGGTTAGTTCCCCATGAGGTCAACGCAGAAAATGGATGTCCCCAATGAATTCACAGTGCAACATTATGCTTAGGAGGCGTACTTCCTTTTCAATCAGGCTTTTCTACCTTTGCAGGTAAAATCCATGGAAAAACTGCCTTGGAGGGTGAGGTTTAGCCTTCAGGTTAGGGTTAGGTTACGGTTACGTCCCCATGAAATCAAAGCGGAAAATGGATATCGTCGATGAATTCACAGCACAAGATTATGCTTAGGAGGGGTATTTCCTTTTCAATCAGGCTTTCCTACCTTTCCAGGTAAAATCCATGGAAAAACTGCATTGGAGTTTGAGGGTTAGCCTTTGGGTTACGGTTAGGTCCCCATGAAATCAACGCGGAAAATGGATATTGTCGATGAATTCACAGCACAAGATTATGCTTAGGAGGCGTATTTGCTTTTCAATCAGGCTTTTCTACATTTGCAGGTAAAATGCATGGAAAAACTGCATTGGAGGGTGAGGATTAGCCTTAGGGTTAAGGTTAGTGTTAGGTCCCCATGAAGTCAAAGCAGAAAATGGATGTCCCCAATGAATTCACAGTGCAACATTATGCTTAGGAGGGGTATTTCCTTTTCAATCAGGCTTTTCCACCTTTGCAGGTAAAATCCATGGAAAAATTGCATTGAAGGGTGAGGGTTAGCCTTAGGGTTAGGGTTAGGTCCCCATGAAGTTGAAGTGGAAAATGGATTTCGCCAATGAATTAATAGCACAACGTTATGCTTAGGATGGGTATGACCATTTCAGTCAGTTGTTTCGACCTTTCCAGTTAAAATAAATGGAAAATTTGCATTGGTAGGTTCGGGTTCGGGTTTGGATTAGGGTTAGCGTTAGGGTTAGGGTTAGGGTTAGGTCCCCATGAAACGGAAAATGGGGATCACCAATGAATTCACAGTGCAAGATTATGCTTAGGTGGGGTATTTCTTTTTCAATCAGGCTTTCCTACCTTTCCAGGTGAAATCCATGGAAAAACTGCATTGGAGGGTGCGGGTTAGCCTTAGGATTAGGGTTAGGGTTAGTTCCCCATGAGGTCAACGCAGAAAATGGATGTCCCCAATGAATTCACAGTGCAACATTATGCTTAGGAGGCGTACTTCCTTTTCAATCAGGCTTTTCTACCTTTGCAGGTAAAATCCATGGAAAAACTGCATTGGAGGGTTAGGGTTAGGGTTCGGATTTGGGTTAGGATTAGGTCCCCCTGAAGTCAAAGCAGAAAATGGATGTCCCCAATGAATTCACAATGCAACATTATGCTTAGGAGGCGTATTTCCTTTTCAATCAGGCTTTTCCACCTTTGCAGGTAAAATCCATGGAAAAATTGCATTGAAGGGTGAGGGTTAGCCTTAGGGTTAGGGTTAGGTCCCCATGAAGTTGAAGTGGAAAATGGATTTCGCCAATGAATTAATAGCACAACATTAGGCTTAGGATGGGTATGACCATTTCAGTCAGTTGTTTCGACCTTTCCAGTTAAAATAAATGGAAAATTTGCATCTGTACGTTAGGGTTTGGGTTTGGATTAGGATTAGCGTTAGCGATAGGGTTAGGGTTAGGGTTAGGGTTAGGTCCCCATGAAGTCGACGCAGAAAATGGATGTCCCCAATGAATTCACAGTGCAACATTATGCTTAGGAGGGGTATTTCTTTTTCAATCAGGCTTTCCTACCTTTCCAGGTAAAATCCATGGAAAAACTGCATTGGAGTTTGAGGGTTAGCCTTCAGGTTAGGGTTAGGTCCCCATGAAGTCGACGCAGAAAATGGATGTCCCCAATGAATTCACAGTGCAACATTATGCTTAGGAGGGGTATGACCATTTCAGTCAGGCGTTTCGACCTTTCCAGTTAAAATAAATGGAAAATTTGCATTGGTAGGTTAGGGTTCGGGTTTGGATTAGGGTTAGCGTTAGCGTTAGCGTTAGCGTTAGGGTTAGGGTTAGGTCCCCATGCAGCGGAAAATGGGCATGACCAATGAATTCACAGTGCAAGATTATGCTTTGGAGGGGTATTTTTTTTTCAATCAGGCTTTCCTACCTTTCCAGGTGAAAATTAATGGAAAAACTGCATTGGAGTATGAGGGATAGCCTTAGGGTTAGGGTTACGGTTAGGTCCCCATGAAGTCGACGCAGAAAATGAATGTCCCCAATGAATTCACAGTGCAACATTATGCTTAGGAGGGGTATTTCCTTTTCAATCAGGCTTTCCTACCTTTCCAGGTAAAATCCATGGAAAAACTGCATTGGAGGGTGAGGGTTAGCCTTAGGGTTAGGGTTAGGGTTAGGTTCACATGAAGTCAAGGCAGAAAATGGGCATCGCCAATGAATTCACAGAGCAAGATTATGCTTAGGAGGCGTATATCCTTTTCAATCAGGCTTTTCTACATTTGCAGGTAAAATGCATGGAAAAACTGCATTGGAGAGTGAGGGTTAGCCTTAGGGTTAGGGTTAGGTCTCCATGAAGTCGACGCAGAAAATGGATGTCCCCAATGAATTCACAGTGCAACATTATGCTTAGGATGGGTATGACCATTTCAGTCAGGCGTTTCAACCTTTCCAGTTAAAATAAATGGAAAATTTGCATTGGTGGGTTAGGGTTCGGGTTTGGATTAGGGTTAGCGTTAGGGTTAGGGTTAGGGTTAGGTCCCCATGAAGCGGAAATTGGGCATCACCAATGAATTCACAGTGCAAGATTATGCTTAGGAGGGGTATTTCTTTTTCAATCAGGTTTTCTACATTTCCAGGTAATATCCATGGAAAAACTGCATTGGAGGGTGAGGGTTAGCCTTAGGGTTAGCCTTAGGGTTAGGTCCCCATGAAGTCGACGCAGAAAATGGATGTCCCCAATGAATTCACAGTGCAACATTATGCTTAGGAGGGGTATTGCCTTTTCAAGCAGGCTTTTCTATCTTTCCAGGTAAAATCCATGGGAAAATTGCATTGGAGGGTGAGGATTAGCCTTAGGGTTAGGGTTAGGTCCCCATGAAGTCAATGAAGAAAATGGATGTCACCAATGAATTCACAGTGCAACATTATGCTTAGGAGGCGTACTTCCTTTTCAATCAGGCTTTTCTACCTTTGCAGGTAAAATCCATGGAAAAATTGCATTGAAGGGTAAGGGTTAGCCTTAGGGTTAGGGTTAGGTCCCCATGAAGTTGAAGTGGAAAATGGATTTCGCCAATGAATTAATAGCACAACATTATGCTTAGGATGGGTATGACCATTTCAGTCAGGCGTTTCGACCTTTCCATTTAAAATAAATGTAAATTTGCATTGGTAGGTTAGGGTTCGGGTTTGGATTAGGGTTAGCGTTAGAGTTAGCGTTAGGGTTAGGGTTAGGTCCCCATGAACCAGAAAATAGGCATCACCAATTAATTCACAGTGCAAGATTATGCTTAGGAGGGGTATTTACTTTTCAATCAGGCTTTCCTACCATTCCAGGTGAAAATTAATGGAAAAACTGCATTGGAGGATGAGGGTTAGCCTTAGGGTTAGGCTTAGGGTTAGGTCCCCATAAAGTCGATGCAGAAAATGGATGTCCCCAATGAATTCACAGTACAATATTATGCTTAGGTGGGGTATTTCCTTTTCAATCAGGCTTTCCTACCTTTGCAGGTAAAATCCAAGGAAAACTGCCTTGGAGGGTGAGGGTTAGCCTTAGGATTAGGGTTAGGTCTCCATGAAGTTGACGCAGAAAATGGATGTCCCAAATGAATTCACAGTGCAACATTCTACTTAGGAGGGGTATTTCCTTTTCAATCAGGCTTTTTTACCTTTCCAGGTAAAATCCATGGAAAAACTGCATTGGAGGGTGAGGGTTAGCCTTCAGGTTAGGGTTAGGTTACGGTTAGGTCCCCATGAAGTCAAAGCGGAAAATGGATATCGTCGATGAATTCACAGCACAAGATTATGCTTAGGAGGCGTATTTCCTTTTCAATCAGGCTTTTCTACATTTGCAGGTAAAATGCATGGGAAAACTGCATTGGAGGGTGAGGATTAGCCTTAGGGTTAGGGTTAGGGTTAGGTCCCCATGAAGTCAAAGCGGAAAATGGATATCGTCGATGAATTCACAGCACAAGATTATGCTTAGGAGGCGTATTTCCTTTTCAATCAGGCTTTTCTACATTTGCAGGTAAAATGCATGGGAAAACTGCATTGGAGGGTGAGGGTTAGCCTTCGGGTTTAGGGTTAGGGTTAGGGTTAGGATTAGGTCCCCATGAAGTCAAAGCAGAAAATGGATGTCCCCAATGAATTCACAGTGCAACATTATGCTTAGGAGGGGTATTTCCTTTTCAATCAGGCTTTCCTACCTTTCCAAGTAAAATCCATGGAAAAACTGCATTGGAGGGTTAGGGTTAGGGTTCGGATTAGGGTTAGGATTAGGTCCCCCTGAAGTCAAAGCAGAAAATGGATGTCCCCAATGAATTCACAATGCAACATTATGCTTAGGAGGCGTATTTCCTTTTCAATCAGGCTTTTCCACCTTTGCAGGTAAAATCCATGGAAAAATTGCATTGAAGGGTGAGGGTTAGCCTTAGGGTTAGGGTTAGGTCCCCATGAAGTTGAAGTGGAAAATGGATTTCGCCAATGAATTAATAGCACAACATTAGGCTTAGGATGGGTAGGACCATTTCAGTCAGTTGTTTCGACCTTTCCAGTTAAAATAAATGGAAAATTTGCATTGGTACGTTAGGGTTCGGGTTTGGATTAGGATTAGCGTTAGTGATAGGGTTAGGGTTAGGGTTAGGTCCCCATGAAGTCGACGCAGAAAATGGATGTCCCCAATGAATTCACAGTGCAATATTATGCTTAGGTGGGGTATTTCCTTTTCAATCAGGCTTTCCTACCTTTCCAGGTAAAATGCATGGAAAAACTGCATTGGAGTGTGAGAGTTAGCCTTAGGATTCGGTTTAGGTCTCCATGAAGTTGACGCAGAAGATGGATGTCCCCAATGAATTCACAGTGCAATATTATGCTTAGGTGGGGTATTTCTTTTTCAATCAGGCTTTCCTACCATTGCAGTTAAAATCCATGGAAAAACTGCCTTGGAGGGTGAGGGTTAGCCTTCAGGTTAGGGTTAGGTTACGGTTAGGTCCCCATGAAGTCAAAGCCGAAAATGGATATCGTCGATGAATTCACAGCACAAGATTATGCTTAGGAGGCGTATTTCCTTTTCAATCAGGCTTTTCTACATTTGCAGGTAAAATGCATGGGAAAACTGCATTGGAGGGTGAGGATTAGCCTTAGGGTTAGGGTTAGGGTTAGGTCCCCATGAAGTCGACGCAGAAAATGGATGTCCCCAATGAAATCACAGTGCAACATTATGCTTAGGAGGGGTATGACCATTTAAGTCAGGCGTTTCGACCTTTCCAGTTAAAATAAATGGAAAATTTGAATTGGTAGGTTCGGGTTCGGGTTTGGATTAGGGTTAGCGTTAGGGTTAGGGTTAGGTCCCCATGAAACGGAAAATGGGGATCACCAATGAATTCACAGTGCAAGATTATGCTTAGGAGGGGTATTTCTTTTTCAATCAGGCTTTCCTACCTTTCCAGGTGAAATCCATGGAAAAACTGCATTGGAGGGTGCGGGTTAGCCTTAGGATTAGGGTTAGGGTTAGTTCCCCATGAAGTCAACGCAGAAAATGGATGTCCCCAATGAATTCACAGTGCAACATTATGCTTAGAAGGCGTACTTCCTTTTCAATCAGGCTTTTCTACCTTTGCAGGTAAAATCCATGGAAAAACTGCCTTGGAGGGTGAGGTTTAGCCTTCAGGTTAGGGTTTGGTTACGGTTACGTCCCCATGAAATCAAAGCGGAAAATGGATATCGTCGATGAATTCACGGCACAAGATTATGCTTAGGAGGGGTATTTCCTTTTCAATCAGGCTTTTCTACATTTGCAGGTAAAATGCATGGAAAAACTGCATTGGAGGGTGAGGATTAGCCTTAGGGTTAGGGTTAGGGTTAGGTCCCCATGAAGTCGACGCAGAAAATGGATGTCCCCAATGAATTCACAGTGCAACATTATGCTTAGGAGGGGTATTTCCTTTTCAATCAGGCTTTCCTACCTTTCCAAGTAAAATCCATGGAAAAACTGCATTGGAGGGTTAGGGTTAGGGTTCGGATTAGGGTTAGGATTAGGTCCCCCTGAAGTCAAAGCAGAAAATGGATGTCCCCAATGAATTCACAATGCAACATTATGCTTAGGAGGCGTATTTCCTTTTCAATCAGGATTTTCCACCTTTGCAGGTAAAATCCATGGAAAAACTGCATTGGAGGGTGAGGGTTAGCCTTAGGGTTAGGGATAGGTCCCCATGAAGTCGACGCAGAAAATGGATGTCCCCAATGAATTCACAGTGCAACATTATGCTTAGGAGGGGTATGACCATTTCAGTCAGGCGTTTAGACCTTTCCTGTTAAAATAAATGGAAAATTTGCATTGGTAGGTTAGGGTTCGGGTTTGGATTAGGGTTAGCGTTAGCCTTAGGGTTAGGGTTAGGTCCCCATGAAGCAGAAAATGGGCATCACCAATGAATTCACAGTGCAAGATTATGCTTAGGAGGGGTATTTCTTTTTCAATCAGGCTTTCCTACCTTTCCAGGTGAAAATTAATGGAAAAACTGCATTGGAGGGTGAGGGTTAGCCTTAGGGTTAGGGATAGGTCCCCATGAAGTCGACGCAGAAAATGGATGTCCCCAATGAATTCACAGTGCAACATTATGCTTAGGAGGGGTATGACCATTTCAGTCAGGTGTTTCGATCTTTCCAGTTAAAATAAATGGAAAATTTGCATTGGTGGGTTAGGGTTCGGGTTTGGATTAGGGTTAGCGTTAGGGTTAGGGTTAGGGTTAGGTCCCCATGAAGTCAAAGCGGAAAATGGATATCGTCGATGAATTCACAGCACAAGATTATGCTTAGGAGGCGTATTTCCTTTTCAATCAGGCTTTTCTACATTTGCAGGTAAAATGCATGGGAAAACTGCATTGGAGGGTGAGGGTTAGCCTTCGGGTTTAGGGTTAGGGTTAGGGTTAGGATTAGGTCCCCATGAAGTCAAAGCAGAAAATGGATGTCCCCAATGAATTCACAGTGCAACATTATGCTTAGGAGGGGTATTTCCTTTTCAATCAGGCTTTCCTACCTTTCCAAGTAAAATCCATGGAAAAACTGCATTGGAGGGTTAGGGTTAGGGTTCGGATTAGGGTTAGGATTAGGTCCCCCTGAAGTCAAAGCAGAAAATGGATGTCCCCAATGAATTCACAATGCAACATTATGCTTTGGAGGCGTATTTCCTTTTCAATCAGGCTTTTCCACCTTTGCAGGTAAAATCCATGGAAAAATTGCATTGAAGGGTGAGGGTTAGCCTTAGGGTTAGGGTTAGGTCCCCATGAAGTTGAAGTGGAAAATGGATTTCGCCAATGAATTAATAGCACAACATTAGGCTTAGGATGGGTAGGACCATTTCAGTCAGTTGTTTCGACCTTTCCAGTTAAAATAAATGGAAAATTTGCATTGGTACGTTAGGGTTCGGGTTTGGATTAGGATTAGCGTTAGTGATAGGGTTAGGGTTAGGGTTAGGTCCCCATGAAGTCGACGCAGAAAATGGATGTCCCCAATGAATTCACAGTGCAATATTATGCTTAGGTGGGGTATTTCCTTTTCAATCAGGCTTTCCTACCTTTCCAGGTAAAATGCATGGAAAAACTGCATTGGAGTGTGAGAGTTAGCCTTAGGATTCGGTTTAGGTCTCCATGAAGTTGACGCAGAAGATGGATGTCCCCAATGAATTCACAGTGCAATATTATGCTTAGGTGGGGTATTTCTTTTTCAATCAGGCTTTCCTACCATTGCAGTTAAAATCCATGGAAAAACTGCCTTGGAGGGTGAGGGTTAGCCTTCAGGTTAGGGTTAGGTTACGGTTAGGTCCCCATGAAGTCAAAGCCGAAAATGGATATCGTCGATGAATTCACAGCACAAGATTATGCTTAGGAGGCGTATTTCCTTTTCAATCAGGCTTTTCTACATTTGCAGGTAAAATGCATGGGAAAACTGCATTGGAGGGTGAGGATTAGCCTTAGGGTTAGGGTTAGGGTTAGGTCCCCATGAAGTCGACGCAGAAAATGGATGTCCCCAATGAAATCACAGTGCAACATTATGCTTAGGAGGGGTATGACCATTTAAGTCAGGCGTTTCGACCTTTCCAGTTAAAATAAATGGAAAATTTGAATTGGTAGGTTCGGGTTCGGGTTTGGATTAGGGTTAGCATTAGGGTTAGGGTTAGGTCCCCATGAAACGGAAAATGGGGATCACCAATGAATTCACAGTGCAAGATTATGCTTAGGAGGGGTATTTCTTTTTCAATCAGGCTTTCCTACCTTTCCAGGTGAAATCCATGGAAAAACTGCATTGGAGGGTGCGGGTTAGCCTTAGGATTAGGGTTAGGGTTAGTTCCCCATGAAGTCAACGCAGAAAATGGATGTCCCCAATGAATTCACAGTGCAACATTATGCTTAGAAGGCGTACTTCCTTTTCAATCAGGCTTTTCTACCTTTGCAGGTAAAATCCATGGAAAAACTGCCTTGGAGGGTGAGGTTTAGCCTTCAGGTTAGGGTTTGGTTACGGTTACGTCCCCATGAAATCAAAGCGGAAAATGGATATCGTCGATGAATTCACGGCACAAGATTATGCTTAGGAGGGGTATTTCCTTTTCAATCAGGCTTTTCTACATTTGCAGGTAAAATGCATGGAAAAACTGCATTGGAGGGTGAGGATTAGCCTTAGGGTTAGGGATAGGTCCCCATGAAGTCGACGCAGAAAATGGATGTCCCCAATGAATTCACAGTGCAACATTATGCTTAGGAGGGGTATGACCATTTCAGTCAGGTGTTTCGATCTTTCCAGTTAAAATAAATGGAAAATTTGCATTGGTGGGTTAGGGTTCGGGTTTGGATTAGGGTTAGCGTTAGGGTTAGGGTTAGGGTTAGGGTTAGGTCCCCATGAAGTCAAAGCGGAAAATGGATATCGTCGATGAATTCACAGCACAAGATTATGCTTAGGAGGCGTATTTCCTTTTCAATCAGGCTTTTCTACATTTGCAGGTAAAATGCATGGGAAAACTGCATTGGAGGGTGAGGGTTAGCCTTCGGGTTTAGGGTTAGGGTTAGGGTTAGGATTAGGTCCCCATGAAGTCAAAGCAGAAAATGGATGTCCCCAATGAATTCACAGTGCAACATTATGCTTAGGAGGGGTATTTCCTTTTCAATCAGGCTTTCCTACCTTTCCAAGTAAAATCCATGGAAAAACTGCATTGGAGGGTTAGGGTTAGGGTTCGGATTAGGGTTAGGATTAGGTCCCCCTGAAGTCAAAGCAGAAAATGGATGTCCCCAATGAATTCACAATGCAACATTATGCTTAGGAGGCGTATTTCCTTTTCAATCAGGCTTTTCCACCTTTGCAGGTAAAATCCATGGAAAAATTGCATTGAAGGGTGAGGGTTAGCCTTAGGGTTAGGGTTAGGTCCCCATGAAGTTGAAGTGGAAAATGGATTTCGCCAATGAATTAATAGCACAACATTAGGCTTAGGATGGGTAGGACCATTTCAGTCAGTTGTTTCGACCTTTCCAGTTAAAATAAATGGAAAATTTGCATTGGTACGTTAGGGTTCGGGTTTGGATTAGGATTAGCGTTAGTGATAGGGTTAGGGTTAGGGTTAGGTCCCCATGAAGTCGACGCAGAAAATGGATGTCCCCAATGAATTCACAGTGCAATATTATGCTTAGGTGGGGTATTTCCTTTTCAATCAGGCTTTCCTACCTTTCCAGGTAAAATGCATGGAAAAACTGCATTGGAGTGTGAGAGTTAGCCTTAGGATTCGGTTTAGGTCTCCATGAAGTTGACGCAGAAGATGGATGTCCCCAATGAATTCACAGTGCAATATTATGCTTAGGTGGGGTATTTCTTTTTCAATCAGGCTTTCCTACCATTGCAGTTAAAATCCATGGAAAAACTGCCTTGGAGGGTGAGGGTTAGCCTTCAGGTTAGGGTTAGGTTACGGTTAGGTCCCCATGAAGTCAAAGCCGAAAATGGATATCGTCGATGAATTCACAGCACAAGATTATGCTTAGGAGGCGTATTTCCTTTTCAATCAGGCTTTTCTACATTTGCAGGTAAAATGCATGGGAAAACTGCATTGGAGGGTGAGGATTAGCCTTAGGGTTAGGGTTAGGGTTAGGTCCCCATGAAGTCGATGCAGAAAATGGATGTCCCCAATGAAATCACAGTGCAACATTATGCTTAGGAGGGGTATGACCATTTAAGTCAGGCGTTTCGACCTTTCCAGTTAAAATAAATGGAAAATTTGAATTGGTAGGTTCGGGTTCGGGTTTGGATTAGGGTTAGCATTAGGGTTAGGGTTAGGTCCCCATGAAACGGAAAATGGGGATCACCAATGAATTCACAGTGCAAGATTATGCTTAGGAGGGGTATTTCTTTTTCAATCAGGCTTTCCTACCTTTCCAGGTGAAATCCATGGAAAAACTGCATTGGAGGGTGCGGGTTAGCCTTAGGATTAGGGTTAGGGTTAGTTCCCCATGAAGTCAACGCAGAAAATGGATGTCCCCAATGAATTCACAGTGCAACATTATGCTTAGAAGGCGTACTTCCTTTTCAATCAGGCTTTTCTACCTTTGCAGGTAAAATCCATGGAAAAACTGCCTTGGAGGGTGAGGTTTAGCCTTCAGGTTAGGGTTTGGTTACGGTTACGTCCCCATGAAATCAAAGCGGAAAATGGATATCGTCGATGAATTCACGGCACAAGATTATGCTTAGGAGGGGTATTTCCTTTTCAATCAGGCTTTTCTACATTTGCAGGTAAAATGCATGGAAAAACTGCATTGGAGGGTGAGGATTAGCCTTAGGGTTAGGGTTAGGTCCCCATGAAGTCGACGCAGAAAATGGATGTCCCCAATGAATTCACAGTGCAACATTATGCTTAGGAGGGGTATTTCCTTTTCAATCAGGCTTTCCTACCTTTCCAAGTAAAATCCATGGAAAAACTGCATTGGAGGGTTAGGGTTAGGGTTCGGATTAGGGTTAGGATTAGGTCCCCCTGAAGTCAAAGCAGAAAATGGATGTCCCCAATGAATTCACAATGCAACATTATGCTTAGGAGGCGTATTTCCTTTTCAATCAGGATTTTCCACCTTTGCAGGTAAAATCCATGGAAAAACTGCATTGGAGGGTGAGGGTTAGCCTTAGGGTTAGGGATAGGTCCCCATGAAGTCGACGCAGAAAATGGATGTCCCCAATGAATTCACAGTGCAACATTATGCTTAGGAGGGGTATGACCATTTCAGTCAGGCGTTTAGACCTTTCCTGTTAAAATAAATGGAAAATTTGCATTGGTAGGTTAGGGTTCGGGTTTGGATTAGGGTTAGCGTTAGCCTTAGGGTTAGGGTTAGGTCCCCATGAAGCAGAAAATGGGCATCACCAATGAATTCACAGTGCAAGATTATGCTTAGGAGGGGTATTTCTTTTTCAATCAGGCTTTCCTACCTTTCCAGGTGAAAATTAATGGAAAAACTGCATTGGAGGGTGAGGGTTAGCCTTAGGGTTAGGGATAGGTCCCCATGAAGTCGACGCAGAAAATGGATGTCCCCAATGAATTCACAGTGCAACATTATGCTTAGGAGGGGTATGACCATTTCAGTCAGGTGTTTCGATCTTTCCAGTTAAAATAAATGGAAAATTTGCATTGGTGGGTTAGGGTTCGGGTTTGGATTAGGGTTAGCGTTAGGGTTAGGGTTAGGGTTAGGTCCCCATGAAGCGGAAATTGGGCATCACCAATGAATTCACAGTGCAAGATTATGCTTAGGAGGGGTATTTCTTTTTCAATCAGGTTTTCTACATTTCCAGGTAATATCCATGGAAAAACTGCATTGGAGGGTGAGGGTTAGCCTTAGGGTTAGCCTTAGGGTTAGCCTTAGGGTTAGGTCCCCATGAAGTCGATGCAGAAAATGGATGTCCCCAATGAATTCACAGTGCAACATTATGCTTAGGAGGGGTATTGCCTTTTCAATCAGGCTTTCCTACCTTTGCAGGTAAAATCCAAGGAAAACTGCCTTGGAGGGTGAGGGTTAGCCTTAGGATTAGGGTTAGGTTACGGTTAGGTCCCCATGAAGTCAAAGCGGAAAATGGATATCGTCGATGAATTCACAGCACAAGATTATGCTTAGGAGGCGTATTTCCTTTTCAATCAGGCTTTTCTACATTTGCAGGTAAAATGCATGGGAAAACTGCATTGGAGGGTGAGGATTAGCCTTATGGTTAGGGTTAGGGTTAGGTCCCCATGAAGTCGACGCAGAAAATGGATGTCCCCAATGAAATCACAGTGCAACATTATGCTTAGGAGGGGTATGACCATTTCAGTCAGGCGTTTCGACCTTTCCAGTTAAAATAAATGGAAAATTTGCATTGGTAGGTTCGGGTTCGGGTTTGGATTAGGGTTAGCGTTAGGGTTAGGGTTAGGTCCCCATGAAATGGAAAATGGGGATCACCAATGAATTCACAGTGCAAGATTATGCTTAGGAGGGGTATTTCTTTTTCAATCAGGCTTTCCTACCTTTCCAGGTGAAATCCATGGAAAAACTGCATTGGAGGGTGCGGGTTAGCCTTAGGATTAGGGTTAGGGTTAGTTCCCCATGAAGTCAATGCAGAAAATGGATGTCCCCAATGAATTCACAGTGCAACATTATGCTTAGGAGGCGTACTTCCTTTTCAATCAGGCTTTTCTACCTTTGCAGGTAAAATCCATGGAAAAACTGCATTGGAGTTTGAGGGTTAGCCTTTGGGTTACGGTTAGGTCCCCATGAAATCAACGCGGAAAATGGATATCGTCGATGAATTCACAGCACAAGATTATGCTTAGGAGGGGTATTTCCTTTTCAATCAGGCTTTTCCACCTTTGCAGGTAAAATCCATGGAAAAATTGCATTGAAGGGTGAGGGTTAGCCTTAGGGTTAGGGTTAGGTCCCCATGAAGTTGAAGTGGAAAATGGATTTCGCCAATGAATTAATAGCACAACGTTATGCTTAGGATGGGTATGACCATTTCAGTCAGTTGTTTCGACCTTTCCAGTTAAAATAAATGGAAAATTTGCATTGGTACGTTAGGGTTCGGGTTTGGATTAGGATTAGCGTTAGCGTTAGGGTTAGGGTTAGGGTTAGGGTTAGGTCCCCATGAAGTCGACGCAGAAAATGGATGTCCCCAATGAATTCACAGTGCAATATTATGCTTAGGTGGGGTATTTCCTTTTCAATCAGGCTTTCCTACCTTTCCAGGTAAAATCCATGGAAAAATTGCATTGAAGGGTGAGGGTTAGCCTTAGGGTTAGGGTTAAGTTTAGGTCCCCATGAAATCAACGCAGAAAATGGATATCGTCGATGAATTCACAGCACAAGATTATGCTTAGGAGGCGTATTTCCTTTTCAATCAGGCTTTTCTACATTTGCAGGTAAAATGCATGGAAAAACTGTATTGGAGGGTGAGGATTAGCCTTAGGGTTAGGGTTAGGGTTAGGTCCCCATGAAGTCAACGCAGAAAATGGATGTCCCCAATGAAATCACAGTGCAACATTATGCTTAGGAGGGGTATGACCATTTCAGTCAGGCGTTTCGACCTTTCCAGTTAAAATAAATGGAAAATTTGCATTGGTAGGTTCGGGTTCGGGTTTGGATTAGGGTTAGCGTTAGGGTTAGGGTTAGGTCCCCATGAAACGGAAAAAGGGGATCACCAATGAATTCACAGTGCAAGATTATGCTTAGGAGGGGTATTTCTTTTTCAATCAGGCTTTCCTACCTTTCCAGGTGAAATCCATGGAAAAACTGCATTGGAGGGTGCGGGTTAGCCTTAGGATTAGGGTTAGGGTTAGTTCCCCATGAGGTCAACGCAGAAAATGGATGTCCCCAATGAATTCACAGTGCAACATTATGCTTAGGAGGCGTACTTCCTTTTCAATCAGGCTTTTCTACCTTTGCAGGTAAAATCCATGGAAAAACTGCCTTGGAGGGTGAGGTTTAGCCTTCAGGTTAGGGTTAGGTTACGGTTACGTCCCCATGAAATCAAAGTGGAAAATGGATATCGTCGATGAATTCACAGCACAAGATTATGCTTAGGAGGGGTATTTCCTTTTCAATCAGGCTTTCCTACCTTTCCAGGTAAAATCCATGGAAAAACTGCATTGGAGTTTGAGGGTTAGCCTTTGGGTTACGGTTAGGTCCCCATGAAATCAACGCGGAAAATGGATATCGTCGATGAATTCACAGCACAAGATTATGCTTAGGAGGCGTATTTGCTTTTCAATCAGGCTTTTCTACATTTGCAGGTAAAATGCATGGAAAAACTGCATTGGAGGGTGAGGATTAGCCTTAGGGTTAAGGTTAGTGTTAGGTCCCCATGAAGTCAAAGCAGAAAATGGATGTCCCCAATGAATTCACAGTGCAACATTATGCTTAGGAGGGGTATTTCCTTTTCAATCAGGCTTTTCCACCTTTGCAGGTAAAATCCATGGAAAAATTGCATTGAAGGGTGAGGGTTAGCCTTAGGGTTAGGGTTAGGTCCCCATGAAGTTGAAGTGGAAAATGGATTTCGCCAATGAATTAATAGCACAACGTTATGCTTAGGATGGGTATGACCATTTCAGTCAGTTGTTTCGACCTTTCCAGTTAAAATAAATGGAAAATTTGCATTGGTAGGTTCGGGTTCGGGTTTGGATTAGGGTTAGCGTTAGGGTTAGGGTTAGGGTTAGGTCCCCATGAAACGGAAAATGGGGATCACCAATGAATTCACAGTGCAAGATTATGCTTAGGTGGGGTATTTCTTTTTCAATCAGGCTTTCCTACCTTTCCAGGTAAAATCCATGGAAAAACTGCATTGGAGTTTGAGGGTTAGCCTTTGGGTTACGGTTAGGTCCCCATGAAGTCGACGCGGAAAATGGATATCGTCGATGAATTCACAGCACAAGATTATGCTTAGGAGGCGTATTTCCTTTTCAATCAGGCTTTTCTACATTTGCAGGTAAAATGCATGGAAAAACTGCATTGGAGGGTGAGGATTAGCCTTAGGGTTAGGGTTAGGGTTAGGTCCCCATGAAGTCGAAGCAGAAAATGGATGTCCCCAATGAATTCACAGTGCAACATTATGCTTAGGAGGGGTATTTCCTTTTCAATCAGGCTTTCCTACCTTTCCAGGTAAAATCCATGGCAAAACTGCATTGGAGTTTGAGGGTTAGCCTTAGGGTTAGGGTTAGGTCCCCATGCAGCGGAAAATGGGCATGACCAATGAATTCACAGTGCAAGATTATGCTTAGGAGGGGTATTTTTTTTTCAATCAGGCTTTCCTACCTTTCCAGGTGAAAATTAATGGAAAAACTGCATTGGAGTATGAGGGATAGCCTTAGGGTTAGGGTTACGGTTAGGTCCCCATGAAGTCGACGCAGAAAATGGATGTCCCCAATGAATTCACAGTGCAACATTATGCTTAGGAGGGGTATTTCCTTTTCAATCAGGCTTTCCTACCTTTCCAGGTAAAATCCATGGAAAAACTGCATTGGAGGGTGAGGGTTAGCCTTAGGGTTAGAGATAGGTCCCCATGAAGTCGACGCAGAAAATGGAGGTCCCCAATGAATTCACAGTGCAACATTATGCTTAGGAGGGGTATGAGCATTTCAGTCAGGCGTTTAGACCTTTCCTGTTAAAATAAATGGAAAATTTGCATTGGTAGGTTAGGGTTCGGGTTTGGATTAGGGTTAGCGTTAGCCTTAGGGTTAGGGTTAGGTCCCCATGAAGCAGAAAATGGGCATCACCAATGAATTCACAGTGCAAGATTATGCTTAGGAGGGGCATTTCTTTTTCAATCAGGCTTTCCTACCTTTCCAGGTGAAAATTAATGGAAAAACTGCATTGGAGTAGGAGGGATAGCCTTAGGGTTAGGGTTACGGTTAGGTCCCCATGAAGTCGACGCAGAAAATGGATGTCCCCAATGAATTCACAGTGCAACATTATGCTTAGGAGGGGTATTTCCTTTTCAATCAGGCTTTCCTATCTTTCCAGGTAAAATCCATTGAAAAACTGCATTGGAGGGTGAGGATTAGCCTTAGGGTTAGGGTTAGGGTTAGGGTTAGGTCCCCATGAAGTCAATGCAGAAAATGGATGTCACCAATGAATTCACAGTGCAACATTATGCTTAGGAGGCGTACTTCCTTTTCAATCAGGCTTTTCTTCCTTTGCAGGTAAAATCCATGGAAAAATTGCATTGAAGGGTAAGGGTTAGCCTTAGGGTTAGGGTTAGGTCCCCATGAAGTTGAAGTGGAAAATGGATTTCGCCAATGAATTAATAGCACAACATTATGCTTAGGATGGGTATGACCATTTCAGTCAGGCGTTTCGACCTTTCCATTTAAAATAAATGTAAATTTGCATTGGTAGGTTAGGGTTCGGGTTTGGATTAGGGTTAGCGTTAGCGTTAGGGTTAGGGTTAGGTCCCCATGAACCAGAAAATAGGCATCACCAATTAATTCACAGTGCAAGATTATGCTTAGGAGGGGTATTTCCTTTTCAATCAGGCTTTCCTACCATTCCAGGTCAAAATTAATGGAAAAACTGCATTGGAGGATGAGGGTTAGCCTTAGGGTTAGGCTTAGGGTTAGGTCCCCATGAAGTCGATGCAGAAAATGGATGTCCCCAATGAATTCACAGTACAATATTATGCTTAGGTGGGGTATTTCCTTTTCAATCAGGCTTTCCTACCTTTGCAGGTAAAATCCAAGGAAAACTGCCTTGGAGGGTGAGGGTTAGCCTTAGGATTAGGGTTAGGTCTCCATGAAGTTGACGCAGAAAATGGATGTCCCAAATGAATTCACAGTGCAACATTCTACTTAGGAGGGGTATTTCCTTTTCAATCAGGCTTTTTTACCTTTCCAGGTAAAATCCATGGAAAAACTGCATTGGAGGGTGAGGGTTAGCCTTCAGGTTAGGGTTAGGTTATGGTTAGGTTGCCATGAAATCAAAGCGGAAAATGGATATCGTCGATTAATTCACAGCGCAAGGTTAAGTTTAGGAAGGGTGTCACCTCTTCAATCAGGCTATTCTATATTTGCAGGTAAAATGCATGGAAAAACTGCATTGGAGGTTGAGGATTAGCCTTAGGGTTAGGGATAGGGTTAGGTCCCCATAAACTCAACGCAGAAAATGGATGTCCCCAATGAATTCACAGTGCAACATTATGCTTAGGAGGGGTATTTCCTTTTCAATCAGGCTTTCCTACCTTTCCAAGTAAAATCCATGGAAAAACTGCATTGGAAGGTTAGGGTTAGGGTTAGGATTAGGGTTAGGATTAGGTCCCCCTGAAGTCAAAGCAGAAAATGGATGTCCCCAATGAATTCACGATGCAACATTATGCTTAGGAGGCGTATTTCCTTTTCAATCAGGCTTTTCCACCTTTGCAGGTAAAATCCATGGAAAAATTGCATTGAAGGGTGTGGGTTAGCCTTAGGGTTAGGGTTAGGTCCCCATGAAGTTGAAGTGGAAAATGGATTTCGCCAATGAATTAATAGCACAACATTAGGCTTAGGATGGGCATGACCATTTCAGTCAGTTGTTTCGACCTTTCCAGTTAAAATAAATGGAAAATTTGCATTGGTACGTTAGGGTCCGGGTTTGGATTAGGATTAGCGTTAGCGATAGGGTTAGGGTTAGGGTTAGGTCCCCATGAAGTCGACGCAGATAATGGATGTCCCCAATGAATTCACAGTGCAATATTATGCTTAGGTGGGGTATTTCCTTTTCAATCAGGCTTTCCTACCTTTCCAGGTAAAATGCATGGAAAAACTGCATTGGAGGTTGAGAGTTAGCCTTAGGATTCGGTATAGGTCTCCATGAAGTTGACGCAGAAGATGGATGTCCCCAATGAATTCACAGTGCAATATTATGCTTAGGTGGGGTATTTCTTTTTCAATCAGGCTTTCCTACCATTGCAGTTAAAATCCATGGAAAAACTGCCTTGGAGGGTGAGGGTTAGCCTTCAGGTTAGGGTTAGGTTACGGTTAGGTCCCCATGAAGTCAAAGCGGAAAATGGATATCGTCGATGAATTCACAGCACAAGATTATGCTTAGGAGGCGTATTTCCTTTTCAATCAGGCTTTTCTACATTTGCAGGTAAAATGCATGGAAAAACTGCATTGGAGGGTGAGGATTAGCCTTAGGGTTACGGTTAGGGTTAGGTCCCCATGAAGTCGACGCAGAAAATGGATGTCCCCAATGAATTCACATTGCAACATTATGCTTAGGAGGGGTATTTCCTTTTCAATCAGGCTTTTCCACCTTTGCAGGTAAAATCCATGGAAAAATTGCATTGAAGGGTGAGGGTTAGCCTTAGGGTTAGGGTTAGGTCCCCATGAAGTTGAAGTGGAAAATGGATTTCGCCAATGAATTAATAGCACAACGTTATGCTTAGGATGGGTATGACCATTTCAGTCAGTTGTTTCGACCTTTCCAGTTAAAATAAATGGAAAATTTGCATTGGTACGTTAGGGTTCGGGTTTGGATTAGGATTAGCGTTAGCGTTAGGGTTAGGTCCCCATGAAGTCGACGCGGAAAATGGATATCGTCGATGAATTCACAGCACAAGATTATGCTTAGGAGGCGTATTTCCTTTTCAATCAGGCTTTTCTACATTTGCAGGTAAAATGCATGGAAAAACTGCATTGGAGGGTGAGGGTTAGCCTTAGGGTTAGGGTTAGGTTTAGGTCCCCATGAAATCAACGCGGAAAATGGATATCGTCGATGAATTCACAGCACAAGATTATGCTTAGGAGGCGTATTTCCTTTTCAATCAGGCTTTTCTACATTTGCAGGTAAAATGCATGGAAAAACTGCATTGGAGGGTGAGGATTAGCCTTAGGGTTAGGGTTAGGGTTAGGTCCCCATGAAGTCAACGCAGAAAATGGATGTCCCCAATGAATTCACAGTGAAACATTATGCTTAGGAGGGGTATTTCCTTTTCAATTAGGCTTTCCTACCTTTCCAGGTAAAATCCATGGAAAAACTGCATTGGAGTTTGAGGGTTAGCCTTAGGGTTAGGGTTAGGTGCCCATGCAGCGGAAAATGGGCATGACCAATGAATTCACAGTGCAAGATTATGCTTAGGAGGGGTATTTCCTTTTCAATCAGGCTTTCCTACCTTTCCAAGTAAAATCCATGGAAAAACTACATTGGAGGGTTAGGGTTAGGGTTAGGGTTAGGACCCCATGAAGTCAAAGCAGAAAATGGATGTCCCCAATGAATTCACAATACAACATTATGCTTAGGAGGCGTATTTCCTTTTCAATCAGGCTTTTCCACCTTTGCAGGTAAAATCCATGGAAAAATTGCATTGAAGGGTGAGGGTTAGCCTTAGGGTTAGGGTTAGGTCCCCATGAAGTTGAAGTGGAAAATGGATTTCGCCAATGAATTAATAGCACAACATTATGCTTAGGATGGGTATGACCATTTCAGTCAGTTGTTTCGACCTTTCCAGTTAATATAAATGCAAAATTTGCATTGGTACGTTAGGGTTCGGGTTTGGGTTAGGATTAGCGTTAGCATTAGGGTTAGGGTTAGGGTTAGGTCCCCATGAAGTCGACGCAGAAAATGGATGTCCGCAATGAATTCACAGTGCAATATTATGCTTAGGTGGGGTATTTCCTTTTCAATCAGGCTTTCCTTCCTTTGCAGGTAAAATCCATGGAAAAACTGCCTCGGAGGGTGAGGGTTAGTCTTAGGATTAGGTTTAGGTCTCCATGAAGTTGAAGCAGAAAATAGATGTCCCCAATGAATTCACAGTGCAATATTATGCTTAGGTGGGGTATTTCCTTTTCAATCAGGCTTTCCTTCCTTTGCAGGTAAAATCCATGGAAAAACTGCCTCGGAGGGTGAGGGTTAGCCTTCAGGTTAGGGTTAGGTTACGGTTAGGTCCCCATGAAATCAAAGCGGAAAATGGATATCGTCGATGAATTCACAGCACAAGATTATGCTTAGGAGGCCTATTTCCTTTTCAATCAGGCTTTTCTACATTTGCAGGTAAAATGCATGGAAAAACTGCATTGGAGGGTGAGGGTTAGCCTTAGGGTTAGGGTTAGGTCCCCATGAAGACGACGCAGAAAATGGATGTCCCCAATGAATTCACAGTGCAACATTATGCTTAGGAGGGGTATTTCCTTTTCAATCAGGCTTTCCTACCTTTCCAAGTAAAATCCATGGAAAAACTGCATTGTAGCGTTAGGGTTAGGGTTAGGATAAGGGTTAGGGTTAGGGTTAGGACCCCATGAAGTCAAAGCAGAAAATGGATGTCCCCAATGAATTCACAATGCAACATTATGCTTAGGAGGCGTATTTCCTTTTCAATCAGGCTTTTCCACCTTTGCAGGTAAAATCCATTGAAAAATTGCATTGAAGGGTGAGGGTTAGCCTAAGGGTTAGGGTTAGGTCCCCATGAAGTTGAAGTGGAAAATGGATTTCGCCAATGAATTAACAGCACAACATTATGCTTAGGATGGGTATGACCATTTCAGTCAGTTGTTTCGACCTCTCCAGATAATATAAATGGAAAATTTGCATTGGTACGTTAGGGTTCGGGTTTGGATTAGGATTAGCGTTAGCATTAGGGTTAGGATTAGGGTTAGGTCCCCATGAAGTCGACGCAGAAAATGGATGTCCCCAATGAATTCACAGTGCAATATTATGCTTAGGTGGGGTATTTCCTTTCCAATCAGGCTTTCCTACCCTTCCAGGTAAAATCCATGGAAAAACTGCATTGGAGGGTGAGGGTTAGCCTTAGGATTAGGGTTAGGGTTAGGTCCCCATGAAGTCAACGCAGAAAATGGATGTTCGCAATGAATTCACAGTGCAACATTATGCTTAGGAGGCGTACTTCCCTTTCAATCAGGCTTTTCTACCTTTGCAGGTAAAATCCATGGAAAAACTGCCTTGGAGGGTAAGGGTTAGCCTTCAGGTTAGGGTTAGGTTACGGTTAGGTCCCCATGAAATCAAAGCGGAAAATGGATATCGTAGATGAATTCACAGCACAAGATTATGCTTAGGAGGGGTATTTCCTTTTCAATCAGGCTTTCCTACCTTTCCAGGTAAAATCCATGGAAAAATTGCATTGGAGTTTGAGGGTTAGCCTTTGGGTTACGGTTAGGTCCGCATGAAATCAACGCGGAAAATGGATATCGTCGATGAATTCACAACACAAGATGATGCTTAGGAGGCGTATTTCCTTTTCAATCAGGCTTTTCTATATTTTCAGGTAAAATGCATGGAAAAACTGCTTTGGAGGGTGAGGATTAGCCTTAGGGTAAGGGTTAGGTCCCCATGAAGTCGACGCAGAAAATGGATGTCCCCAATGAATTCACAGTGCAACATTATGCTTAGGAGGGGTATTTCCTTTTCAATCAGGCTTTCCTACCTTTCCAAGTAAAATCCATGGAAAAACTACATTGGAGGGTTAGGGTTAGGGTTAGGGTTAGGACCCCATGAAGTCAAAGCAGAAAATGGATGTCCCCAATGAATTCACAATACAACATTATGCTTAGGAGGCGTATTTCCTTTTCAATCAGGCTTTTCCACCTTTGCAGGTAAAATCCATTGAAAAATTGCATTGAAGGGTGAGGGTTAGCCTTAGGGTTAGGGTTACGTCCCCATGAAGTTGAAGTGGAAAATGGATTTCGCCAATGAATTAATAGCACAACATTATGCTTAGGATGGGTATGACCATTTCAGTCAGTTGTTTCGACCTCTCCAGTTAATATAAATGGAAAATTTGCATTGGTACGTTAGGGTTCGGGTTTGGATTAGGATTAGCGTTAGCATTAGGGTTAGGATTAGGGTTAGGTCCCCATGAAGTCGACGCAGAAAATGGATGTCCCCAATGAATTCACAGTGCAATATTATGCTTAGGTGGGGTATTTCCTTTCCAATCAGGCTTTCCTACCTTTCCAAGTAAAATCCATGGAAAAACTGCATTGGAGGGTGAGGGTTAGCCTTAGGATTAGGGTTAGGGTTAGGTCCCCATGAAGTCAACGCAGAAAATGGATGTCCCCAATGAATTCACAGTGCAACATTATGCTTAGGAGGCGTACTTCCCTTTCAATCAGGCTTTTCTACCTTTGCAGGTAAAATCCATGGAAAAACTGCCTTGGAGGGTAAGGGTTAGCCTTCAGGTTAGGGTTAGGTTATGGTTAGGTCCCCATGAAATTAAAGCGGAAAATGGATATCGTAGATGAATTTACAGCACAAGATTATGCTTAGGAGGGGTATTTCCTTTTCAATCAGGCTTTCCTACCTTTCCAGGTAAAATCCATGGAAAAATTGCATTGGAGTTTGAGGGTTAGCCTTTGGGTTACGGTTAGGTCCGCATGAAATCAATGCGGAAAATGGATAGCGTCGATGAATTCACAACACAAGATGATGCTTAGGAGGCGTATTTCCTTTTCAATCAGGCTTTTCTATATTTTCAGGTAAAATGCATGGAAAAACTGCATTGGAGGGTGAGGATTAGCCTTAGGGTTAGGGTTAGGGTTAGGTCCCCATGAAGTCGACGCAGAAAATGGATGTCCCCAATGAATTCACAGTGCAACATTATGCTTAGGAGGGGTATTTCCTTTTCAATCAGGCTTTCCTACCTTTCCAAGTAAAATCCATGGAAAAACTACATTGGAGGGTTAGGGTTAGGGTTAGGGTTAGGTCCCCATGAAGTCAAAGCAGAAAATGGATGTCCCCAATGAATTCACAATACAACATTATGCTTAGGAGGCGTATTTCCTTTTCAATCAGGCTTTTCCACCTTTGCAGGTAAAATCCATTGAAAAATTGCATTGAAGGGTGAGGGTTAGCCTTAGGGTTAGGGTTAGGTCCCCATGAAGTTGAAGTGGAAAATGGATTTCGCCAATGAATTAATAGCACAACATTATGCTTAGGATGGGTATGACCATTTCAGTCAGTTGTTTCGACCTTTCCAGTTAATATAAATGGAAAATTTGCATTGGTACGTTAGGGTTCGGGTTTGGGTTAGGATTAGCGTTAGCATTAGGGTTAGGGTTAGGGTTAGGTCCCCATGAAGTCGATGCAGAAAATGGATGTCCGCAATGAATTCACAGTGCAATATTATGCTTAGGTGGGGTATTTCCTTTTCAATCAGGCTTTCCTTCCTTTGCAGGTAAAATCCATGGAAAAACTGCCTCGGAGGGTGAGGGTTAGCCTTAGGATTAGGTTTAGGTCTCCATGAAGTTGAAGCAGAAAATAGATGTCCCCAATGAATTCACAGTGCAATATTATGCTTAGGTGGGGTATTTCCTTTTCAATCAGGCTTTCCTTCCTTTGCAGGTAAAATCCATGGAAAAACTGCCTCGGAGGGTGAGGGTTAGCCTTCAGGTTAGGGTTAGGTTACCGTTAGGTCCCCATGAAATCAAAGCGGAAAATGGATATCGTCGATGAATTCACAGCACAAGATTATGCTTAGGAGGCCTATTTCCTTTTCAATCAGGCTTTTCTACATTTGCAGGTAAAATGCATGGAAAAACTGCATTGGAGGGTGAGGGTTAGCCTTAGGGTTAGGGTTAGGTCCCCATGAAGTCGACGCAGAAAATGGATGTCCCCAATGAATTCACAGTGCAACATTATGCTTAGGAGGGGTATTTCCTTTTCAATCAGGCTTTCCTACCTTTCCAAGTAAAATCCATGGAAAAACTGCATTGTAGCGTTAGGGTTAGGGTTAGGATAAGGGTTAGGGTTAGGGTTAGGACCCCATGAAGTCAAAGCAGAAAATGGATGTCCCCAATGAATTCACAATGCAACATTATGCTTAGGAGGCGTATTTCCTTTTCAATCAGGCTTTTCCACCTTTGCAGGTAAAATCCATTGAAAAATTGCATTGAAGGGTGACGGTTAGCCTAAGGGTTAGGGTTAGGTCCCCATGAAGTTGAAGTGGAAAATGGATTTCGCCAATGAATTAATAGCACAACATTATGCTTAGGATGGGTATGACCATTTCAGTCAGTTGTTTCGACCTCTCCAGTTAATATAAATGGAAAATTTGCATTGGTACGTTAGGGTTCGGGTTTGGATTAGGATTAGCGTTAGCATTAGGGTTAGGTCCCCATGAAGTCGACGCAGAATATGGATGTCCCCAATGAATTCACAGTGCAATATTATGCTTAGGTGGGGTATTTCCTTTCCAATCAGGCTTTCCTACCTTTCCAGGTAAAATCCATGGAAAAACTGCATTGGAGGGTGAGGGTTAGCCTTAGGATTAGGGTTAGGGTTAGGTCCCCATGAAGTCAACGCAGAAAATGGATGTCCCCAATGAATTCACAGTGCAACATTATGCTTAGGAGGCGTACTTCCCTTTCAATCAGGCTTTTCTACCTTTGCAGGTAAAATCCATGGAAAAACTGCCTTGGAGGGTAAGGGTTAGCCTTCAGGTTAGGGTTAGGTTATGGTTAGGTCCCCATGAAATCAAAGCGGAAAATGGATATCGTAGATGAATTCACAGCACAAGATTATGCTTAGGAGGGGTATTTCCTTTTCAATCAGGCTTTCCTACCTTTCCAGGTAAAATCCATGGAAAAATTGCATTGGAGTTTGAGGGTTAGCCTTTGGGTTACGGTTAGGTCCGCATGAAATCAATGCGGAAAATGGATATCGTCGATGAATTCACAACACAAGATGATGCTTAGGAGGCGTATTTCCTTTTCAATCAGGCTTTTCTATATTTTCAGGTAAAATGCATGGAAAAACTGCATTGGAGGGTGAGGATTAGCCTTAGGGTTAGGGTTAGGGTTAGGTCCCCATGAGGTCGACGCAGAAAATGGATGTCCCCAATGAATTCACAGTGCAACATTATGCTTAGGAGGGGTATTTCCTTTTCAATCAGGCTTTCCTACCTTTCCAAGTAAAATCCATGGAAAAACTACATTGGAGGGTTAGGGTTAGGGTTAGGGTTAGGACCCCATGAAGTCAAAGCAGAAAATGGATGTCCCCAATGAATTCACAATACAACATTATGCTTAGGAGGCGTATTTCCTTTTCAATCAGGCTTTTCCACCTTTGTAGGTAAAATCCATTGAAAAATTGCATTGAAGGGTGAGGGTTAGCCTTAGGGTTAGGGTTAGGTCCCCATGAAGTTGAAGTGGAAAATGGATTTCGCCAATGAATTAATAGCACAACATTATGCTTAGGATGGGTATGACCATTTCAGTCAGTTGTTTCGACCTTTCCAGTTAATATAAATGCAAAATTTGCATTGGTACGTTAGGGTTCGGGTTTGGGTTAGGATTAGCGTTAGCATTAGGGTTAGGGTTAGGGTTAGGTCCCCATGAAGTCGACGCAGAAAATGGATGTCCGCAATGAATTCACAGTGCAATATTATGCTTAGGTGGGGTATTTCCTTTTCAATCAGGCTTTCCTTCCTTTGCAGGTAAAATCCATGGAAAAACTGCCTCGGAGGGTGAGGGTTAGCCTTAGGATTAGGTTTAGGTCTCCATGAAGTTGAAGCAGAAAATAGATGTCCCCAATGAATTCACAGTGCAATATTATGCTTAGGTGGGGTATTTCCTTTTCAATCAGGCTTTCCTTCCTTTGCAGGTAAAATCCATGGAAAAACTGCCTCGGAGGGTGAGGGTTAGCCTTCAGGTTAGGGTTAGGTTACGGTTAGGTCCCCATGAAATCAAAGCGGAAAATGGATATCGTCGATGAATTCACAGCACAAGATTATGCTTAGGAGGCCTATTTCCTTTTCAATCAGGCTTTTCTACATTTGCAGGTAAAATGCATGGAAAAACTGCATTGGAGGGTGAGGGTTAGCCTTAGGGTTAGGGTTAGGTCCCCATGAAGACGACGCAGAAAATGGATGTCCCCAATGAATTCACAGTGCAACATTATGCTTAGGAGGGGTATTTCCTTTTCAATCAGGCTTTCCTACCTTTCCAAGTAAAATCCATGGAAAAACTGCATTGTAGCGTTAGGGTTAGGGTTAGGATAAGGGTTAGGGTTAGGGTTAGGACCCCATGAAGTCAAAGCAGAAAATGGATGTCCCCAATGAATTCACAATGCAACATTATGCTTACGAGGCGTATTTCCTTTTCAATCAGGCTTTTCCACCTTTGCAGGTAAAATCCATTGAAAAATTGCATTGAAGGGTGAGGGTTAGCCTAAGGGTTAGGGTTAGGTCCCCATGAAGTTGAAGTGGAAAATGGATTTCGCCAATGAATTAACAGCACAACATTATGCTTAGGATGGGTATGACCATTTCAGTCAGTTGTTTCGACCTCTCCAGATAATATAAATGGAAAATTTGCATTGGTACGTTAGGGTTCGGGTTTGGATTAGGATTAGCGTTAGCATTTGGGTTAGGATTAGGGTTAGGTCCCCATGAAGTCGACGCAGAAAATGGATGTCCCCAATGAATTCACAGTGCAATATTATGCTTAGGTGGGGTATTTCCTTTCCAATCAGGCTTTCCTACCTTTCCAGGTAAAATCCATGGAAAAACTGCATTGGAGGGTGAGGGTTAGCCTTAGGATTAGGGTTAGGGTTAGGTCCCCATGAAGTCAACGCAGAAAATGGATGTCCCCAATGAATTCACAGTGCAACATTATGCTTAGGAGGCGTACTTCCCTTTCAATCAGGCTTTTCTACCTTTGCAGGTAAAATCCATGGAAAAACTGCCTTGGAGGGTAAGGGTTAGCCTTCAGGTTAGGGTTAGGTTACGGTTAGGTCCCCATGAAATCAAAGCGGAAAATGGATATCGTAGATGAATTCACAGCACAAGATTATGCTTAGGAGGGGTATTTCCTTTTCAATCAGGCTTTCCTACCTTTCCAGGTAAAATCCATGGAAAAATTGCATTGGAGTTTGAGGGTTAGCCTTTGGGTTACGGTTAGGTCCGCATGAAATCAACGCGGAAAATGGATATCGTCGATGAATTCACAACACAAGATGATGCTTAGGAGGCGTATTTCCTTTTCAATCAGGCTTTTCTATATTTTCAGGTAAAATGCATGGAAAAACTGCTTTGGAGGGTGAGGATTAGCCTTAGGGTTAGGGTTAGGTCCCCATGAAGTCGACGCAGAAAATGGATGTCCCCAATGAATTCACAGTGCAAGATTATGCTTAGGAGGGGTATTTCCTTTTCAATCAGGCTTTCCTACCTTTCCAAGTAAAATCCATGGAAAAACTACATTGGAGGGTTAGGGTTAGGGTTAGGGTTAGGACCCCATGAAGTCAAAGCAGAAAATGGATGTCCCCAATGAATTCACAATACAACATTATGCTTAGGAGGCGTATTTCCTTTTCAATCAGGCTTTTCCACCTTTGCAGGTAAAATCCATTGAAAAATTGCATTGAAGGGTGAGGGTTAGCCTTAGGGTTAGGGTTACGTCCCCATGAAGTTGAAGTGGAAAATGGATTTCGCCAATGAATTAATAGCACAACATTATGCTTAGGATGGGTATGACCATTTCAGTCAGTTGTTTCGACCTCTCCAGTTAATATAAATGGAAAATTTGCATTGATACGTTAGGGTTCGGGTTTGGATTAGGATTAGCATTAGCATTAGGGTTAGGATTAGGGTTAGGTCCCCATGAAGTCGACGCAGAAAATGGATGTCCCCAATGAATTCACAGTGCAATATTATGCTTAGGTGGGGTATTTCCTTTCCAATCAGGCTTTCCTACCTTTCCAAGTAAAATCCATGGAAAAACTGCATTGGAGGGTGAGGGTTAGCCTTAGGATTAGGGTTAGGGTTAGGTCCCCATGAAGTCAACGCAGAAAATGGATGTCCCCAATGAATTCACAGTGCAACATTATGCTTAGGAGGCGTACTTCCCTTTCAATCAGGCTTTTCTACCTTTGCAGGTAAAATCCATGGAAAAACTGCCTTGGAGGGTAAGGGGTAGCCTTCAGGTTAGGGTTAGGTTATGGTTAGGTCCCCATGAAATTAAAGCGGAAAATGGATATCGTAGATGAATTTACAGCACAAGATTATGCTTAGGAGGGGTATTTCCTTTTCAATCAGGCTTTCCTACCTTTCCAGGTAAAATCCATGGAAAAATTGCATTGGAGTTTGAGGGTTAGCCTTTGGGTTACGGTTAGGTCCGCATGAAATCAATGCGGAAAATGGATAGCGTCGATGAATTCACAACACAAGATGATGCTTAGGAGGCGTATTTCCTTTTCAATCAGGCTTTTCTATATTTTCAGGTAAAATGCAGGGAAAAACTGCATTGGAGGGTGAGGATTAGCCTTAGGGTTAGGGTTAGGGTTAGGTCCCCATGAAGTCGACGCAGAAAATGGATGTCCCCAATGAATTCACAGTGCAACATTATGCTTAGGAGGGGTATTTCCTTTTCAATCAGGCTTTCCTACCTTTCCAAGTAAAATCCATGGAAAAACTACATTGGAGGGTTAGGGTTAGGGTTAGGGTTAGGACCCCATGAAGTCAAAGCAGAAAATGGATGTCCCCAATGAATTCACAATACAACATTATGCTTAGGAGGCATATTTCCTTTTCAATCAGGCTTTTCCACCTTTGCAGGTAAAATCCATTGAAAAATTGCATTGAAGGGTGAGGGTTAGCCTTAGGGTTAGGGTTAGGTCCCCATGAAGTTGAAGTGGAAAATGGATTTCGCCAATGAATTAATAGCACAACATTATGCTTAGGATGGGTATGACCATTTCAGTCAGTTGTTTCGACCTTTCCAGTTAATATAAATGGAAAATTTGCATTGGTACGTTAGGGTTCGGGTTTGGGTTAGGATTAGCGTTAGCATTAGGGTTAGGGTTAGGGTTAGGGTTAGGTCCCCATGAATTCGACGCAGAAAATGGATGTCCGCAATGAATTCACAGTGCAATATTATGCTTAGGTGGGGTATTTCCTTTTCAATCAGGCTTTCCTTCCTTTGCAGGTAAAATCCATGGAAAAACTGCCTCGGAGGGTGAGGGTTAGCCTTAGGATTAGGTTTAGGTCTCCATGAAGTTGAAGCAGAAAATAGATGTCCCCAATGAATTCACAGTGCAATATTATGCTTAGGTGGGGTATTTCCTTTTCAATCAGACTTTCCTTCCTTTGCAGGTAAAATCCATGGAAAAACTGCCTCGGAGGGTGAGGGTTAGCCTTCAGGTTAGGGTTAGGTTACGGTTAGGTCCCCATGAAATCAAAGCGGAAAATGGATATCGTCGATGAATTCACAGCACAAGATTATGCTTAGGAGGCCTATTTCCTTTTCAATCAGGCTTTTCTACATTTGCAGGTAAAATGCATGGAAAAACTGCATTGGAGGGTGAGGGTTAGCCTTAGGGTTAGGGTTAGGTCCCCATGAAGTCGACGCAGAAAATGGATGTCCCCAATGAATTCACAGTGCAACATTATGCTTAGGAGGGGTATTTCCTTTTCAATCAGGCTTTCCTACCTTTCCAAGTAAAATCCATGGAAAAACTGCATTGTAGCGTTAGGGTTAGGGTTAGGATAAGGGTTAGGGTTAGGGTTAGGACCCCATGAAGTCAAAGCAGAAAATGGATGTCCCCAATGAATTCACAATGCAACATTATGCTTAGGAGGCGTACTTCCCTTTCAATCAGGCTTTTCTACATTTGCAGGTAAAATCCATGGAAAAACTGCATTGGAGGGTTAGGGTTAGCCTTAGGGTTAGCCTTAGGGTTAGGTCCCCATGAAGTCGACGCAGAAAATGGATGTCCCCAATGAATTCACAGTGCAATATTATGCTTAGGTGGGGTATTTCCTTTTCAATCAGGCTTTCCTACCTTTCCAGGTAAAATCCATGGAAAAACTGCATTGGAGGGTGAGGGATAGCCTTAGGATTAGGGTTAGGGTTAGGTCCCCATGAAGTCAACGCAGAAAATGGATGTCCCCAATGAATTCACAGTGCAACATTATGCTTAGGAGGCGTTCTTCCTTTTCAATCAGGCTTTTCTACCTTTGCAGGTAAAATCCATGGAAAAACTGCCTTGGAGGGTGAGGGTTAGCCTTCAGGTTAGGGTTAGGTTACGGTTAGGTCCCCATGAAATCAAAGCGGAAAATGGATATCGTAGATGAATTCACAGCACAAGATTATGCTTAGGAGGCCTATTTCCTTTTCAATCAGGCTTTTCTACATTTGCAGGTAAAATCCATGGAAAAATTGCATTGGAGGGTGAGGGTTAGTTTTAGGGTTAGCCTTAGGGTTAGGTCCCCATGAAGTCGACGCAGAAAATGGATGTCCCCAATGAATTCACAGTGCAACATTATGCTTAGGAGGGGTATTTCCTTTTCAATCAGGCTTTCCTACCTTTCCAAGTAAAATCCATGGAAAAACTACATTGGAGGGTTAGGGTTAGGGTTAGGGTTAGGACCCCATGAAGTCAAAGCAGAAAATGGATGTCCCCAATGAATTCACAATACAACATTATGCTTAGGAGGCGTATTTCCTTTTCAATCAGGCTTTTCCACCTTTCCAGGTAAAATCCATGGAAAAACTGCATTGGAGGGTGAGGGTTAGCCTTAGGGTTAGGGTTAGGGTTAGGTTCACATGAAGTCAAGGCAGAAAATGGGCATCGCCAATGAATTCACAGAGCAAGATTATGCTTAGGAGGCGTATATCCTTTTCAATCAGGCTTTTCTACATTTGCAGGTAAAATGCATGGAAAAACTGCATTGGAGAGTGAGGGTTAGCCTTAGGGTTAGGGTTAGGTCTCCATGAAGTCGACGCAGAAAATGGATGTCCCCAATGAATTCACAGTGCAACATTATGCTTAGGATGGGTATGACCATTTCAGTCAGGCGTTTCAACCTTTCCAGTTAAAATAAATGGAAAATTTGCATTGGTGGGTTAGGGTTCGGGTTTGGATTAGGGTTAGCATTAGCGTTAGGGTTAGGGTTAGGGTTAGGGTTAGGTCCCCATGAAGCGGAAATTGGGCATCACCAATGAATTCACAGTGCAAGATTATGCTTAGGAGGGGTATTTCTTTTTCAATCAGGTTTTCTACATTTCCAGGTAAAATCCATGGAAAAACTGCATTGGAGGGTGAGGGTTAGCCTTAGGGTTAGCCTTAGGGTTAGGTCCCCATGAAGTCGACGCAGAAAATGGATGTCCCCAATGAATTCACAGTGCAACATTATGCTTAGGAGGGGTATTGCCTTTTCAAGCAGGCTTTTCTATCTTTCCAGGTAAAATCCATGGAAAAATTGCATTGGAGGGTGAGGATTCGCCTTAGGGTTAGGGTTAGGGTTAGGGTTAGGTCCCCATGAAGTCGACGCAGAAAATGGATGTCCCCAATGAATTCACAGTGCAACATTATGCTTAGGAGGCGTACTTCCTTTTCAATCAGGCTTTTCTACCTTTGCAGGTAAAATCCATGGAAAAATTGCATTGAAGGGTAAGGGTTAGCCTTAGGGTTAGGGTTAGGTCCCCATGAAGTTGAAGTGGAAAATGGATTTCGCCAATGAATTAATAGCACAACATTATGCTTAGGATGGGTATGACCATTTCAGTCAGGCGTTTCGACCTTTCCATTTAAAATAAATGTAAATTTGCATTGGTAGGTTAGGGTTCGGGTTTGGATTAGGGTTAGCGTTAGCGTTAGCGTTAGGGTTAGGGTTAGGTCCCCATGAACCAGAAAATAGGCATCACCAATTAATTCACAGTGCAAGATTATGCTTAGGAGGGGTATTTCCTTTTCAATCAGGCTTTCCTACCATTCCAGGTGAAAATTAATGGAAAAACTGCATTGGAGGATGAGGGTTAGCCTTAGGGTTAGGCTTAGGGTTAGGTCCCCATGAAGTCGATGCAGAAAATGGATGTCCCCAATGAATTCAAAGTACAATATTATGCTTAGGTGGGGTATTTCCTTTTCAATCAGGCTTTCCTACCTTTGCAGGTAAAATCCAAGGAAAACTACCTTGGAGGGTGAGGGTTAGCCTTAGGATTAGGGTTAGGTCTCCATGAAGTTGACGCAGAAAATGGATGTCCCCAATGAATTCACAGTGCAACATTATGCTTAGGAGGGGTATTTCCTTTTCAATCAGGCTTTCCTACCTTTCCAAGTAAAATCCATGGAAAAACTGCATTGGAAGGTTAGGGTTAGGGTTAGGATTAGGGTTAGGATTAGGTCCCCCTGAAGTCAAAGCAGAAAATGGATGTCCCCAATGAATTCACAATGCAACATTATGCTTAGGAGGCGTATTTCCTTTTCAATCAGGCTTTTCCACCTTTGCAGGTAAAATCCATGGAAAAATTGCATTGAAGGGTGAGGGTTAGCCTTAGGGTTAGGGTTAGGTCCCCATGAAGTTGAAGTGGAAAATGGATTTCGCCAATGAATTAATAGCACAACATTAGGCTTAGGATGGGTATGACCATTTCAGTCAGTTGTTTCGACCTTTCCTGTTAAAATAAATGGAAAATTTGCATTGGTACGTTAGGGTTCGGGTTTGGATTAGGATTAGCGTTAGCGATAGGGTTAGGGTTAGGGTTAGGTCCCCATGAAATCGAGGCAGAAAATGGATGTCCCCAATGAATTCACAGTGCAATATTATGCTTAGGTGGGGTATTTCCTTTTCAATCAGGCTTTCCTACCTTTCCAGGTAAAATGCATGGAAAAACTGCATTGGAGGGTGAGAGTTAGCCTTAGGATTCGGTTTAGGTCTCCATGAAGTTGACGCAGAAGATGGATGTCCCCAATGAATTCACAGTGCAATATTATGCTTAGGTGCGGTATTTCTTTTTCAATCAGGCTTTCCTACCATTGCAGTTAAAATCCATGGAAAAACTGCCTTGGAGGGTGAGGGTTAGCCTTCAGGTTAGGGTTAGGTTACGGTTAGGTCCCCATGAAGTCAAAGCGGAAAATGGATATCGTCGATGAATTCACAGCACAAGATTATGCTTAGGAGGCGTATTTCCTTTTCAATCAGGCTTTTCTACATTTGCAGGTAAAATGCATGGGAAAACTGCATTGGAGGGTGAGGATTAGCCTTAGGGTTAGGGTTAGGGTTAGGTCCCCATGAAGTCGACGCAGAAAATGGATGTCCCCAATGAATTCACAGTGCAACATTATGCTTAGGAGGGGTATTTCCTTTTCAATCAGGCTTTCCTACCTTTCCAGGTAAAATCCATGGAAAAACTGCATTGGAGTTTGAGGGTTAGCCTTAGGGTTAGGGTTAGGTCCCCATGAAGTCGACGCAGAAAATGGATGTCCCCAATGAAATCACAGTGCAACATTATGCTTAGGAGGGGTATGACCATTTCAGTCAGGCGTTTCGACCTTTCCAGTTAAAATAAATGGAAAATTTGCATTGGTAGGTTCGGGTTCGGGTTTGGATTAGGGTTAGCGTTAGGGTTAGGGTTAGGGTTAGGTCCCCATGAAACGGAAAATGGGGATCACCAATGAATTCACAGTGCAAGATTATGCTTAGGAGGGGTATTTCTTTTTCAATCAGGCTTTCCTACCTTTCCAGGTGAAATCCATGGAAAAACTGCATTGGAGGGTGAGGGTTAGCCTTAGGATTAGGGTTAGGGTTAGTTCCCCATGAAGTCAACGCAGAAAATGGATGTCCCCAATGAATTCACAGTGCAACATTATGCTTAGGAGGCGTACTTCCTTTTCAATCAGGCTTTTCTACCTTTGCAGGTAAAATCCATGGAAAAACTGCCTTGGAGGGTGAGGTTTAGCCTTCAGGTTAGGGTTTGGTTACGGTTACGTCCCCATGAAATCAAAGCGGAAAATGGATATCGTCGATGAATTCACAGCACAAGATTATGCTTAGGAGGGGTATTTCCTTTTCAATCAGGCTTTCCTACCTTTCCAGGTAAAATCCATGGAAAAACTGCATTGGAGTTTGAGGGTTAGCCTTTGGGTTACGGTTAGGTCCCCATGAAATAAACGCGGAAAATTGATATCGTCGATGAATTCACAGCACAAGATTATGCTTAGGAGGCGTATTTCCTTTTCAATCAGGCTTTTCTACATTTGCAGGTAAAATGCATGGAAAAACTGCATTGGAGGGTGAGGATTTGCCTTAGGGTTAGGGTTAGGGTTAGGTCCCCATGAAGTCGACGCAGAAAATGGATGTCCCCAATGAATTCACAGTGCAACATTATGCTTAGGAGGGGTATTTCCTTTTCAATCAGGCTTTTCCACCTTTGCAGGTAAAATCCATGGAAAAATTGCATTGAAGGGTGATGGTTAGCCTTAGGGTTAGGGTTAGGTCCCCATGAAGTTGAAGTGGAAAATGGATTTCGCCAATAAATTAATAGCACAACGTTATGCTAAGGATGGGTATGACCATTTCAGTCAGTTGTTTCGACCTTTCCAGTTAAAATAAATGGAAAATTTGCATTGGTACGTTAGGGTTCGGGTTTGGATTAGGATTAGCGTTAGCGTTAGGGTTAGGGTTAGGGTTAGGGTTAGGTCCCCATGAAGTCGACGCAGAAAATGGATGTCCCCAATGAATTCACAGTGCAATATTATGCTTAGGTGGGGTATTTCCTTTTCAATCAGGCTTTCCTACCTTTCCAGGTAAAATCCATGGAAAAATTGCATTGAAGGGTGAGGGTTAGCCTTAGGGTTAGGGTTAGGTTTAGGTCCCCATGAAATCAACGCAGAAAATGGATATCGTCGATGAATTCACAGCACAAGATTATGCTTAGGAGGCGTATTTCCTTTTCAATCAGGCTTTTCTACATTTGCAGGTAAAATGCATGGAAAAACTGCATTGGAGGGTGAGGATTAGCCTTAGGGTTAGGGTTAGGGTTAGGTCCCCATGAAGTCGACGCAGAAAATGGATGTCCCCAATGAATTCACAGTGCAACATTATGCTTAGGAGGGGTATTTCTTTTTCAATCAGGCTTTCCTACCTTTCCAGGTAAAATCCATGGAAAAACTGCATTGGAGTTCGAGGGTTAGCCTTAAGGTTAGGGTTAGGTCCCCATGAAGTCGACGCAGAAAATGGATGTCCCCAATGAATTCACAGTGCAACATTATGCTTAGGAGGGGTATGAACATTTCAGTCAGGCGTTTAGACCTTTCCTGTTAAAATAAATGGAAAATTTGCATTGGTAGGTTAGGGTTCGGGTTTGGATTAGGGTTAGCGTTAGCCTTAGGGTTAGGGTTAGGTCCCCATGAAGTCGACGCAGAAAATGGATGTCCCCAATGAATTCACAGTGCAACATTATGCTTAGGAGGGGTATTTCCTTTTCAATCAGGCTTTCCTACCTTTCCAGGTAAAATCCATGGAAAAACTGCATTGGAGGGTGAGGGTTAGCCTTAGGGTTAGGGTTAGGGTTAGGTTCCCATGAAGTCAAGGCAGAAAATGGGCATCGCCAATGAATTCACAGAGCAAGATTATGCTTAGGAGGCGTATATCCTTTTCAATCAGGCTTTTCTACATTTGCAGGTAAAATGCATGGAAAAACTGCATTGGAGAGTGAGGGTTAGCCTTAGGGTTAGGCTTGGTCTCCATGAAGTCGACGCAGAAAATGGATGTCCCCAATGAATTCACAGTGCAACATTATGCTTAGGATGGGTATGACCATTTCAGTCAGGTGTTTCGATCTTTCCAGTTAAAATAAATGGAAAATTTGCATTGGTAGGTTAGGGTTCGGGTTTGGATTAGGGTTAGCGTTAGCGTTAGCGTTAGGGTTAGGGTTAGGTCCCCATGAAGCGGAAAATGGGCATGACCAATGAATTCACAGTTCAAGATTATGCTTAGGAGGGGTATTTTTTTTTCAATCAGGCTTTCCTACCTTTCCAGGTGAAAATTAATGGAAAAACTGCATTGGAGTATGAGGGATATCCTTAGGGTTAGGGTTACGGTTAGGTCCCCATGAAGTCGACGCAGAAAATGGATGTCCCCAATGAATTCACAGTGCAACATTATGCTTAGGAGGGGTATTTCCTTTTCAATCAGGCTTTCCTACCTTTCCAGGTAAAATCCATGGAAAAACTGCATTGGAGGGTGAGGGTTAGCCTTAGGGTTAGGGATAGGTCCCCATGAAGTCGACGCAGAAAATGGATGTCCCCAATGAATTCACAGTGCAACATTATGCTTAGGAGGGGTATGACCATTTCAGTCAGGCGTTTAGACCTTTCCTGTTAAAATAAATGGAAAATTTGCATTGGTAGGTTAGGGTTCGGGTTTGGATTAGGGTTAGCGTTAGCCTTAGGGTTAGGGTTAGGTCCCCATGAAGTCGACGCAGAAAATGGATGTCCCCAATGAATTCACAGTGCAACATTATGCTTAGGAGGGGTATTTCCTTTTCAATCAGGCTTTCCTACCTTTCCAGGTAAAATCCATGGAAAAACTGCATTGGAGGGTGAGGGTTAGCCTTAGGGTTAGGGTTAGGGTTAGGTTCCCATGAAGTCAAGGCAGAAAATGGGCATCGCCAATGAATTCACAGAGCAAGATTATGCTTAGGAGGCGTATATCCTTTTCAATCAGGCTTTTCTACATTTGCAGGTAAAATGCATGGAAAAACTGCATTGGAGAGTGAGGGTTAGCCTTAGGGTTAGGGTTGGTCTCCATGAAGTCGACGCAGAAAATGGATGTCCCCAATGAATTCACAGTGCAACATTATGCTTAGGATGGGTATGACCATTTCAGTCAGGTGTTTCGATCTTTCCAGTTAAAATAAATGTAAAATTTGCATTGGTAGGTTAGGGTTTGGGTTTGGATTAGGGTTAGACATTAGCGTTAGGGTTAGGTCCCCATGAAGTGGAAAATGGGCATCACCAATGAATTCACAGTGCAAGATTATGCTTAGGAGGGGTATTTCTTTTTCAATCAGGCTTTTCTACCTTTCCAGGTAAAATCCATGGAAAAACTGCATTGGAGGCTGAGGGTAAGCCTTAGGATTAGGGATAGGTCCCCATGAAGTAGAAGCGGAAAATGGATATCGCCGATGAATTCAATGCACAAGATTATGCTTAGGAGGGGTGTGACCTGTTCAGTCATGCTTTTCTATCTTTCCAGGTAATATACATGGAAGGATTGCATTCAAGGTTTATTGTTAGGGTTCGGGTTTGGATTAGGGTTAGGGTTAGTTTTAGGGTTAGGTCCCCATGAAGTCGAAGTGAAAAATGCGCATCACCAATGAATTCACAGTGCAAGATTATGCTTAGGAGGGGTACTCCCTTTTCATTAACGCTTGTTTACCCTTCAAGATAAAATCCATGCAAAAAACTGCATTGAAGGGTGAGGGTTAGCCATAGGGTTAATGTGAGGGATAGATCCCCTGAAGTCGACGCAGAAAATGGATGTCCCAAATGAATTCACAGTGCAACATTCTACTTAGGAGGGGTATTTCCTTTTCAATCAGGCTTTTTTACCTTTCCAGGTAAAATCCATGGAAAAACTGCATTGGAGGGTGAGGGTTAGCCTTCAGGTTAGGGTTAGGTTACGGTTAGGTCGCCATGAAATCAAAGCGGAAAATGGATATCGTCGATGAATTCACAGCGCAAGGTTGTGCTTAGGAAGGGTGTCACCTCTTCAATCAGGCTATTCTATATTTGCAGGTAAAATGCATGGAAAAACTGCAATCGAGAGTGAGGGTTAGCCTTAGGGTTAGGGTTAGGGTTAGGTCCCCATGAAGTCAAAGCAGAAAATGGATGTCCCCAGTGAATTCACAATGCAACATGATGCTTAGGAGGCGTATTTCCTTTTCAATCAGGCTTTTCCACCTTTGCAGGTAAAATCCATGGAAAAATTGCATTGAAGGGTGAGGGTTAGCCTTAGGGTTAGGGTTAGGTCCCCATGAAGTTGAAGTGGAAAATGGATTTCGCCAATGAATTAATAGCACAACATTATGCTTAGGATGGGTATGACCATTTCAGTCAGTTGTTTCGACCTTTCCAGTTAATATAAATGGAAAATTTGCATTGGTACGTTAGGGTTCGGGTTTGGATTAGGATTAGTGTTAGCATTAGGGTTAGGGTTAGGGTTAGGTCCCCATGAAGTCGACGCAGAAAATGGATGTCCCCAATGAATTCACAGTGCAATATTATGCTTAGGTGGGGTATTTCCTTTTCAATCAGGCTTTCCTACCTTTCCAGGTAAAATCCATTGAAAAACTGCCTTGGAGGGTGAGGGTTAGCCTTAGGGTTAGGGTTAGGGTTAGGTCCCCATGAAGTCGAGGCAGAAAATGGATGTCCCCAATGAATTCACAGTGCAACATTATGCTTAGGAGGCATACTTCCTTTTCAATCAGGCTTTCCTACCTTTCCAGGTGAAAATTAATGGAAAAACTGCATTGGAGTATGAGGGATAGCCTTAGGGTTAGGGTTACGGTTAGGTCCCCATGAAGTCGACGCAGAAAATGGATGTCCCCAATGAATTCACAGTGCAACATTATGCTTAGGAGGCGTACTTCCTTTTCAATCAGGCTTTTCTACCTTTGCAGGTAAAATCCATGGAAAAACTGCCTTGGAGGGTGAGGGTTAGCCTTCAGGTTAGGGTTAGGTTACGGTTAGGTCCCCATGAAATCAAAGCGGAAAATGGATATCGTCGATGAATTCACAACGCAAGATTATGCTTAGGAGGGCTGTGACCTCTTCAGTCATGCTTTTCTATCTTTCCAGGGTTCGGGTTTGGATTAGGGTTAGGTTTAGTTTTAGGGTTAGGTTCCCATGAAGTCAAGGCAGAAAATGGATGTCCCCAATGAATTCACAGTGCAACATTATGCTTAGGAGGCGTACTTCCTTTTCAATCAGGCTTTTCTACCTTTGCAGGTAAAATCCATGGAAAAACTGCTTTGGAGGGTGAGGGTAAGCCTTCAGGTTAGGGTTAGGTTACGGTTCGGTCCCCATGAAATCAAAGCGGAAAATGGATATCGTCGATGAATTCACAGCACAAGATTATGCTTAGGAGGGGTATTTCCTTTTCAATCAGGCTTTCCTACCTTTCCAAGTAAAATCCATGGAAAAACTGCATTGGAGTTTGAGGGTTAGCCTTTGGGTTACGGTTAGGTCCCCATGAAATCAACGCGGAAAACGGATATCGTCGATGAATTCACAGCACAAGATTATGCTTAGGAGGCGTATTTCCTTTTCAATCAGGCTTTTCTATATTTGCAGGTAAAATCCATGGAAAAAAGGCATTGGAGTTTGAGGGTTAGCCTTAGGGTTAGGGTTAGGTCCCCATGAAGTCGACGCAGAAAATGGATGTCCACAATGAATTCACAGTGCAACATTATGCTTAGGAGGGGTATGACCATTTCAGTCAGGCGTTTCGACCTTTTCAGTTAAAATAAATGGAAAATTTGCATTGGTAGGTTAGGGTTCGGGATTGGATTAGGGTTAGCGTTAGCGTTAGGGTTAGGGTTAGGTCCCCATGAAGCGGAAAATGGGCATCACCAATGAATTCACAGTGCAAGAATTTGCTTAGGAGGGGTATTTCTTTTTCAATCAGGCTTTCCTACCTTTCCAGGTAAAATCCATGGAAAAACTGCATTGGAGGGTGAGGGTTAGCCTTAGGGTTAGGGTTAGGTTTAGGTCCCCATGAAGTCGAGGCAGAAAATGGATGTCCCCAGTGAATTCACAGTTGCAACATTATGCTTTGGAGGGGTATTTTCTTTTCAATCAGGCTTTCCTACCTTTGCAGGTAAAATCCATGGAAAAACTGCATTGGAGGGTGAGGGTTAACCTTAGGATTAGGGTTAGGGTTAGGTCCCCATGAAGTTGAAGTGGAAAATGGATTTCGCCAATGAATTAATAGCACAACATTATGCTTAGGATGGGTATGACCAATTCAGTCAGTTGTTTCGACCTTTCCAGTTAAAATAAATGGAAAATTTGCATTGGTACGTTAGGGTTCGGGTTTGGATTAGGATTAGCGTTAGCGTTAGGTTTAGGGTTAGGTCCCCATGAAGTCGACGCAGAAAATGGATGTCCCCAATGAATTCACAGTGCAATATTATGCTTAGGTGGGGTATTTCCTTTTCAATCAGGCTTTCCTACCTTTCCAGGTAAAATCCATGGAAAAACTGCATTGGAGTGTGAGGGTTAGCCTTAGGATTAGGTTTAGGTCTCCATGAAGTTGAAGCAGAAAATAGATGTCCCCAATGAATTCACACTGCAATATTATGCTTAGGTGGGGTATTTCCTTTTCAATCAGGCTTTCCTACCTTTTCAGGTAAAATCCATGGAAAAACTGCCTTGGAGGGTGAGGGTTAGCCTTCAGGTTAGGGTTAGGTTACGGTTAGGTCCCCATGAAATCAAAGCCGAAAATGGATATCGTCGATGAATTCACAGCACAAGATTAGGCTTAGGAGGCGTATTTCCTTTTCAATCAGGCTTTTCTACATTTGCAGGTAAAATGCATGGAAAAACTGCATTGGAGGGTGAGGATTAGCCTTAGGGTTAGGGTTAGGGTTAGGTCCCCATGAAGTCGACGCAGAAAATGGATGTCCCCAATGAATTCACAGTGCAACATTATGCTTAGGAGGGGTATTTCCTTTTCAATCAGGCTTTCCTACCTTTCCAAGTAAAATCCATGGAAAAACTGCATTGTAGGGTTAGGGTTAGGGTTAGGACCCCATGAAGTCAAAGCAGAAAATGGATGTCCCCAATGAATTCACAATGCAACATTATGCTTAGGAGGCGTATTTCCATTTCAATCAGGCTTTTCCACCTTTGCAGGTAAAATCCATGGAAAAATTGCATTAAAGGGTGAGGTTTAGCCTTAGGGTTAGGGTTAGGTCCCCATGAAGTTGAAGTGGAAAATGGATTTCGCCAATGAATTAATAGCACAACATTATGCTTAGGATGGGTATGACCATTTCAGTCAGTTGTTTCGACCTTTCCAGTTAATATAAATGGAAAATTTGCATTGGTACGTTAGGGTTCGGGTTTGGATTAGGATTAGCGTTATCATTAGGGTTAGGGTTAGGGTTAGGTCCCCATGAAGTCGACGCAGAAAATGGATGTCCCCAATGAATTCACAGTGCAATATTATGCTTAGATGGGGTATTTCCTTTTCAATCAGGCTTTCCTACCTTTCCAGGTAAAATCCATGGAAAAACTGCATTGGAGGGTGAGGGTTAGCCTTAGGATTAGGGTTAGGGTTAGGTCCCCATGAAGTCAACGCAGAAAATGGATGTCCCCAATGAATTCACAGTGCAACATTATGCTTAGGAGGCGTACTTCCTTTTCAATCAGGCTTTTCTACCTTTGCAGGTAAAATCCATGGAAAAACTGCCTTGGAGGGTGAGGGTTAGCCTTCAGGTTAGGGTTAGGTTACGGTTAGGTCCCCATGAAATCAAAGCGGAAAATGGATATCGTCGATGAATTCACAGCACAAGATTATGCTTAGGAGGGGTATTTCCTTTTCAATCAGGCTTTCCTACCTTTCCAGGTAAAATCCATGGAAAAACTGCATTGGAGTTTGAGGGTTAGCCTTTGGGTTACGGTTAGGTCCCCATGAAATCAAAGCGGAAAATGGATATCGTCGATGAATTCACAGCACAAGATTATGCTTAGGAGGCGTATTTCCTTTTCAATCAGGCTTTTCTATATTTGCAGGTAAAATGCATGGAAAAACTGCATTGGAGGGTGAGGATTAGCCTTAGGGTTAGGGTTAGGGTTAGGTCCCCAGGAAGTCGACGCAGAAAATGGATGTCCCCAATGAATTCACAGTGCAACATTATGCTTAGGAGGGGTATTTCCTTTTGAATCAGGCTTTCCTACCTTTCCAAGTAAAATCCATGGAAAAACTACATTGGAGGGTTAGGGTTAGGGTTAGGGTTAGGACCCCATGAAGTCAAAGCAGAAAATGGATGTCCCCAATGAATTCACAATGCAACATTATGCTTAGGAGGCGTATTTCCTTTTCAATCAGGCTTTTCCACCTTTGCAGGTAAAATCCATGGAAATATTGCATTGAAGGGTGAGGGTTAGCCTCAGGGTTAGGGTTAAGTCCCCATGAAGTTGAAGTGGAAAATGCATTTCGCCAATGAATTAATAGCACAACATTATGCTTAGGATGGGTATGACCAATTCAGTCAGTTGTTTCGACCTTTCCAGTTAATATAAATGGAAAATTTGCATTGGAACGTTAGGGTTCGGGTTTGGATTAGGATTAGCGTTAGCATTAGGGTTAGGGTTAGGGTTAGGTCCCCATGAAGTCGACGCAGAAAATGGATGTCCCCAATGAATTCACAGTGCAATATTATGCTTAGGTGGGGTATTTCCTTTTCAATCAGGCTTTCCTACCTTTCCAGGTAAAATCCATGGAAAAACTGCATTGGAGTATGAGGGTTAGCCTTAGGGTTAGGTTACGGTTAGGTCCCCATGAAGTCGACGCAGAAAATGGATGTCCCCAATGAATTCACAGTGCAACATTATGCTTAGGAGGGGTATGACCATTTCAGTCAGGCGTTTCGACCTTTCCAGTTAAAATAAATGGAAAATTTGCATTGGTAGGTTAGGGTTCGGGTTTGGATTAGGGTTAGCGTTAGCGTTAGGGTTAGGGTTAGGTCCCCATGAAGCGGAAAATGGGCATCACCAATGAATTCACAGTGCAAGATTATGCTTAGGAGGGGTATTTCTTTTTCAATCAGGCTTTCCTACCTTTCCAGGTGAAAATTAATGGAAAAACTGCATTGGAGTATGAGGGATAGCCTTAGGGTTAGGGTTACGGTGAGGTCCCCATGAAGTCAATGCAGAAAATGGATGTCCCAATGAATTCACAGTGCAACATTATGCTTAGGAGGGGTATTTCCTTTTCAATCAGGCTTTCCTACCTTTCCAGGTAAAATCCAAGGAAAAACTGCATTGGAGGGTGAGGGTTAGCCTTAGGATTAGGGTTAGGTTACGGTTAGGTCCCCATGAAATCAAAGCGGAAAATGGATATCGTCGATGAATTCACAACGCAAGATTATGCTTAGGAGGGCTGTGACCTCTTCAGTCATGCTTTTCTATCTTTCCAGGGTTCGGGTTTGGATTAGGGTTAGGTTTAGTTTTAGGGTTAGGTTCCCATGAAGTCAAGGCAGAAAATGGATGTCCCCAATGAATTCACAGTGCAACATTATGCTTAGGAGGCGTACTTCCTTTTCAATCAGGCTTTTCTACCTTTGCAGGTAAAATCCATGGAAAAACTGCTTTGGAGGGTGAGGGTAAGCCTTCAGGTTAGGGTTAGGTTACGGTTCGGTCCCCATGAAATCAAAGCGGAAAATGGATATCGTCGATGAATTCACAGCACAAGATTATGCTTAGGAGGGGTATTTCCTTTTCAATCAGGCTTTCCTACCTTTCCAAGTAAAATCCATGGAAAAACTGCATTGGAGTTTGAGGGTTAGCCTTTGGGTTACGGTTAGGTCCCCATGAAATCAACGCGGAAAACGGATATCGTCGATGAATTCACAGCACAAGATTATGCTTAGGAGGCGTATTTCCTTTTCAATCAGGCTTTTCTATATTTGCAGGTAAAATCCATGGAAAAAAGGCATTGGAGTTTGAGGGTTAGCCTTAGGGTTAGGGTTAGGTCCCCATGAAGTCGACGCAGAAAATGGATGTCCACAATGAATTCACAGTGCAACATTATGCTTAGGAGGGGTATGACCATTTCAGTCAGGCGTTTCGACCTTTTCAGTTAAAATAAATGGAAAATTTGCATTGGTAGGTTAGGGTTCGGGATTGGATTAGGGTTAGCGTTAGCGTTAGGGTTAGGGTTAGGTCCCCATGAAGCGGAAAATGGGCATCACCAATGAATTCACAGTGCAAGAATTTGCTTAGGAGGGGTATTTCTTTTTCAATCAGGCTTTCCTACCTTTCCAGGTAAAATCCATGGAAAAACTGCATTGGAGGGTGAGGGTTAGCCTTAGGGTTAGGGTTAGGTTTAGGTCCCCATGAAGTCGAGGCAGAAAATGGATGTCCCCAGTGAATTCACAGTTGCAACATTATGCTTTGGAGGGGTATTTTCTTTTCAATCAGGCTTTCCTACCTTTGCAGGTAAAATCCATGGAAAAACTGCATTGGAGGGTGAGGGTTAACCTTAGGATTAGGGTTAGGGTTAGGTCCCCATGAAGTTGAAGTGGAAAATGGATTTCGCCAATGAATTAATAGCACAACATTATGCTTAGGATGGGTATGACCAATTCAGTCAGTTGTTTCGACCTTTCCAGTTAAAATAAATGGAAAATTTGCATTGGTACGTTAGGGTTCGGGTTTGGATTAGGATTAGCGTTAGCGTTAGGTTTAGGGTTAGGTCCCCATGAAGTCGACGCAGAAAATGGATGTCCCCAATGAATTCACAGTGCAATATTATGCTTAGGTGGGGTATTTCCTTTTCAATCAGGCTTTCCTACCTTTCCAGGTAAAATCCATGGAAAAACTGCATTGGAGTGTGAGGGTTAGCCTTAGGATTAGGTTTAGGTCTCCATGAAGTTGAAGCAGAAAATAGATGTCCCCAATGAATTCACACTGCAATATTATGCTTAGGTGGGGTATTTCCTTTTCAATCAGGCTTTCCTACCTTTTCAGGTAAAATCCATGGAAAAACTGCCTTGGAGGGTGAGGGTTAGCCTTCAGGTTAGGGTTAGGTTACGGTTAGGTCCCCATGAAATCAAAGCCGAAAATGGATATCGTCGATGAATTCACAGCACAAGATTAGGCTTAGGAGGCGTATTTCCTTTTCAATCAGGCTTTTCTACATTTGCAGGTAAAATGCATGGAAAAACTGCATTGGAGGGTGAGGATTAGCCTTAGGGTTAGGGTTAGGGTTAGGTCCCCATGAAGTCGACGCAGAAAATGGATGTCCCCAATGAATTCACAGTGCAACATTATGCTTAGGAGGGGTATTTCCTTTTCAATCAGGCTTTCCTACCTTTCCAAGTAAAATCCATGGAAAAACTGCATTGTAGGGTTAGGGTTAGGGTTAGGACCCCATGAAGTCAAAGCAGAAAATGGATGTCCCCAATGAATTCACAATGCAACATTATGCTTAGGAGGCGTATTTCCATTTCAATCAGGCTTTTCCACCTTTGCAGGTAAAATCCATGGAAAAATTGCATTAAAGGGTGAGGTTTAGCCTTAGGGTTAGGGTTAGGTCCCCATGAAGTTGAAGTGGAAAATGGATTTCGCCAATGAATTAATAGCACAACATTATGCTTAGGATGGGTATGACCATTTCAGTCAGTTGTTTCGACCTTTCCAGTTAATATAAATGGAAAATTTGCATTGGTACGTTAGGGTTCGGGTTTGGATTAGGATTAGCGTTATCATTAGGGTTAGGGTTAGGGTTAGGTCCCCATGAAGTCGACGCAGAAAATGGATGTCCCCAATGAATTCACAGTGCAATATTATGCTTAGATGGGGTATTTCCTTTTCAATCAGGCTTTCCTACCTTTCCAGGTAAAATCCATGGAAAAACTGCATTGGAGGGTGAGGGTTAGCCTTAGGATTAGGGTTAGGGTTAGGTCCCCATGAAGTCAACGCAGAAAATGGATGTCCCCAATGAATTCACAGTGCAACATTATGCTTAGGAGGCGTACTTCCTTTTCAATCAGGCTTTTCTACCTTTGCAGGTAAAATCCATGGAAAAACTGCCTTGGAGGGTGAGGGTTAGCCTTCAGGTTAGGGTTAGGTTACGGTTAGGTCCCCATGAAATCAAAGCGGAAAATGGATATCGTCGATGAATTCACAGCACAAGATTATGCTTAGGAGGGGTATTTCCTTTTCAATCAGGCTTTCCTACCTTTCCAGGTAAAATCCATGGAAAAACTGCATTGGAGTTTGAGGGTTAGCCTTTGGGTTACGGTTAGGTCCCCATGAAATCAAAGCGGAAAATGGATATCGTCGATGAATTCACAGCACAAGATTATGCTTAGGAGGCGTATTTCCTTTTCAATCAGGCTTTTCTATATTTGCAGGTAAAATGCATGGAAAAACTGCATTGGAGGGTGAGGATTAGCCTTAGGGTTAGGGTTAGGGTTAGGTCCCCAGGAAGTCGACGCAGAAAATGGATGTCCCCAATGAATTCACAGTGCAACATTATGCTTAGGAGGGGTATTTCCTTTTGAATCAGGCTTTCCTACCTTTCCAAGTAAAATCCATGGAAAAACTACATTGGAGGGTTAGGGTTAGGGTTAGGGTTAGGACCCCATGAAGTCAAAGCAGAAAATGGATGTCCCCAATGAATTCACAATGCAACATTATGCTTAGGAGGCGTATTTCCTTTTCAATCAGGCTTTTCCACCTTTGCAGGTAAAATCCATGGAAAAATTGCATTGAAGGGTGAGGGTTAGCCTCAGGGTTAGGGTTAAGTCCCCATGAAGTTGAAGTGGAAAATGCATTTCGCCAATGAATTAATAGCACAACATTATGCTTAGGATGGGTATGACCAATTCAGTCAGTTGTTTCGACCTTTCCAGTTAATATAAATGGAAAATTTGCATTGGAACGTTAGGGTTCGGGTTTGGATTAGGATTAGCGTTAGCATTAGGGTTAGGGTTAGGGTTAGGTCCCCATGAAGTCGACGCAGAAAATGGATGTCCCCAATGAATTCACAGTGCAATATTATGCTTAGGTGGGGTATTTCCTTTTCAATCAGGCTTTCCTACCTTTCCAGGTAAAATCCATGGAAAAACTGCATTGGAGTATGAGGGTTAGCCTTAGGGTTAGGTTACGGTTAGGTCCCCATGAAGTCGACGCAGAAAATGGATGTCCCCAATGAATTCACAGTGCAACATTATGCTTAGGAGGGGTATGACCATTTCAGTCAGGCGTTTCGACCTTTCCAGTTAAAATAAATGGAAAATTTGCATTGGTAGGTTAGGGTTCGGGTTTGGATTAGGGTTAGCGTTAGCGTTAGGGTTAGGGTTAGGTCCCCATGAAGCGGAAAATGGGCATCACCAATGAATTCACAGTGCAAGATTATGCTTAGGAGGGGTATTTCTTTTTCAATCAGGCTTTCCTACCTTTCCAGGTGAAAATTAATGGAAAAACTGCATTGGAGTATGAGGGATAGCCTTAGGGTTAGGGTTACGGTGAGGTCCCCATGAAGTCAATGCAGAAAATGGATGTCCCAATGAATTCACAGTGCAACATTATGCTTAGGAGGGGTATTTCCTTTTCAATCAGGCTTTCCTACCTTTCCAGGTAAAATCCATGGAAAAACTGCATTGGAGGGTGAGGGTTAGCCTAAGGGTTAGGGTTAGGTCCCCATGAAGTCGACGCAGAAAATGGATGTCCCCAATGAATTCACAGTGCAACATTATGCTTAGGAGGGGTATTTCCTTTTCAATCAGGCTTTCCTACCTTTCCAGGTGAAAATTAATGGAAAAACTGCATTGGAGTATGAGGGTTAGCCTTAGGGTAAGGTTACGGTTAGGTCCCCATGAAGTCGACGCAGAAAATGGATGTCCCCAATGAATTCACAGTGCAACATTATGCTTAGGAGGGGTATTTCCTTTTCAATCAGGCTTTCCTTCCTTTCCAGGTAAAATCCATGGAAAAACTGCATTGGAGGGTGAGGATTAGCCTTAGGGTTAGGGTTAGGTCCCCATGAAGTTGAAGTGGAAAATGGATTTCGCCAATGAATTAATAGCACAACATTATGCTTAGGATGGGTATGACCATTTCAATCAGGCGTTTCGACCTTTCCATTTAAAATAAATGTAAATTTGCATTGGTAGGTTAGGGTTCGGGTTTGGATTAGGGTTAGCATTAGCGTTAGCGTTAGGGTTAGGGTTAGGGTTAGGTCCCCATGAAGCGGAAGATGGGAATCACTAATGAATTCACAGTGCAAGATTATGCTTAGGAGGGGTATTTCTTTTTCAATCAGGCTTTCCTACCTTTCCAGGTGAAAATTAATGTAAAAACTGCATTAGAGGATGAGGGTTAGCCTTAGGGTTAGGCTTAGGGTTAGGTCCCCATGAAGTCGATGCAGAAAATGGATGTCCCCAATGAATTCACAGTGCAATATTATGCTTAGGTGGGGTATTTCCTTTTCAATCAGGCTTTCCTACCTTTGCAGGTAAAATCCATGGAAAAACTGCCTTGGAGGGTGAGGGTTAGCCTTCAGGTTAGGGTTAGGTTATGGTTAGGTCCCCATGAAATCAAAGCGGAAAATGGATATCGTCGATTAATTCACAGCGCAAGGTTTTGCTTAGGAAGGGTGTCACCTCTTCAATCAGGCTCTTCTATATTTGCAGGTAAAATGCATGGAAAAACTGTAATCGAGAGTGAGGGTTAGCCTTAGGGTTAGGGATAGGGTTAGGTCCCCATGAAGTCGACACAGAAAATGGATGTCCCCAATGAATTCACAGTTGCAACATTATGCTTAGGAGGGGTATTTCCTTTTCAATCAGGCTTTCCTACCTTTCCAGGTAAAAATCATGGAAAAACTGCATTGGAGGGTTAGCCTTAGGATTAGGGTTAGGTTACGGTCAGGTCCCCCTGAAATCAAAGCGGAAAATGGATATCGTCGATGAATTCACAGCGCAAGATTATGCTTAGGAGCGCTGTGACCTCTTCAGTCATGCTTTTCTATCTTTCCAGGTAATATAAATGGAAGAATCGCATTCGAGGTTTAGTGTTAGGGTTCAGGTTTGGATTAGGGTTAGGGTTAGTTTCAGGGTTAGGTTCGCATGAAGTCAAGGGAGAAAATGGGCATCGCCAATGCATTCACAGAGCAAGATTATGCTTAGTAGGCGTATATCTTTTTCAATCAGGCTTTTCTACATTTGCAGGTAAAATGCATGGAAAAACTGCATTGGAGAGTGAGGGTTAGCCTTAGGGTTAGGGTTAGGTCTCCATGAAGTCGACGCAGAAAATGGATGTCCCCAATGAATTCACAGTGCCACATTATGCTTAGGATGGGTATGACCATTTCAGTCAGGCGTTTCGACCTTTCCAGTTAAAATAAATGTAAAATTTGCATTGGTAGGTTAGGGTTCGGGTTTGGATTAGGGTTAGCGTTAGCGTTAGGGTGAGGGTTAGGTCCCCATGAAGCGGAAAATGGGCATCACCAATGAATTCACAGTGCAAGATTATGCTTAGGAGGGGTATTTCTTTTTCAATCAGGCTTTTCTACCTTTCCAGGTAAAATCCATGGAAAAACTGCATTGGAGGGTGAGGGTAAGCCTTAGGATTAGGGATAGGTCCCCATGAAGTAGAAGCGGAAAATGGATATCGCCGATGAATTCAATGCACAAGATTATGCTTAGGAGGGGTGTGACCTCTTCAGTCATGCTTTTCTATCTTTCCAGGTAATATACATGGAAGGATTGCATTCAAGGTTTATTGTTAGGGTTCGGGTTTGGATTAGGGTTAGGGTTAGTTTTAGGGTTAGGTCCCCATGAAGTCGAAGTGAAAAATGCGCATCACCAATGAATTCACAGCGCAAGATTATGCTTAGGAGGGGTACCCCCTTTTCAGTAACGCTTGTTTACCTTTCAAGGTAAAATCCATGGAAAAACTGCATTGAAGGGTGAGGGTTAGCCTTAGGATTAGGGTTAGGTTACGGTTAGGTCCCCATGAAATCAAAGCGGAAAACGGATATCGTCGATGAATTCACAACGCAAGATTATGCTTAGGAGGGCTCTGACCTCTTCAGTCATGCTTTTCTATCTTTCCAGGTAATATATATGGAAGAATCGCATTCGAGGTTTAGTGTTAGGGTTCGGATTTGGATTAGGGTTAGAGTTAGTTTTAGGGTTAGGTTCCCATGAAGTCAAGGCAGAAAATGGGCATCGCCAATGAATTCACAGAGCAAGATTATGCTTAGGAGGCGTATATCCTTTTCAATCAGGCTTTTCTACATTTGCAGGTAAAATGCATGGAAAAACTGCATTGGAGAGTGAGGGTTAGCCTTAGGGTTAGGGTTAGGTCTCCATGAAGTCGACGCAGAAAATGGATGTCCCCAATGAATTCACAGTGCAACATTATGCTTAGGAGGGGTATTTCCTTTTCAATCAGGCTTTCCTACCTTTCCAAGTAAAATCCATGGAAAAACTGCATTGGAGGGTGAGGGTTAGCCTTAGGATTAGGTTTAGGTCTCCATGAAGTTGACGCAGAAAATGGATGTCCCCAATGAATTCACAGTGCAATATTATGCTTAGGTGGGGTATTTCCTTTTCAATCAGGCTTTCCTACCTTTGCAGGTAAAATCCATGGAAAAACTGCCTTGGAGGGTGAGGGTTAGCCTTCAGGTTAGGGTTAGGTTACGGTTAGGTCCCCATGAAATCAAAGCGGAAAATGGATATCGTCGATGAATTCACAGCACAAGATTATGCTTAGGAGGCGTATTTCCTTTTCAATCAGGCTTTTCTACATTTGCAGGTAAAATGCATGGAAAAACTGCATTGGAGGGTGAGGATTAGCCTTAGGGTTAGGGTTAGGGTTAGGTCCCCATGAAGTCGACGCAGAAAATGGATGTCCCCAATGAATTCACAGTGCAACATTATGCTTAGGAGGGGTATTTCCTTTTCAATCAGGCTTTCCTACCTTTCCAGGTAAAATCCATGGAAAAACTGCATTGGAGTTTGAGGGTTAGCCTTAGTATTAGGGTTAGGTCCCCATGAAGTCGACCCAGAAAATGGATGTCCCCAATGAATTCACAGTTGCAACATTATGCTTAGGAGGGGTATTTCCTTTTCAATCAGGCTTTCCTACCTTTCCAGGTAAAATCCATGGAAAAACTGCATTGGAGGGTGAGGGTTAGCCTTAGGATTAGGGTTAGGTTACGGTTAGGTCCCCATGAAATCAAAGCGGAAAATGGATATCGTCGATGAATTCACAGCGCAAGATTATGCTTAGGAGGGCTGTGACCTCTTCAGTCATGCTTTTCTATCTTTCCAGGTAATATACATGGAAGAATCGCATTCGAGGTTTAGTGTTAGGGTTCGGGTTTGGATTAGGGTTAGGGTTAGTTTTAGGGTTAGGTTCCAATGAAGTCAAGGCAGAAAATGGGCATCGCCAATGAATTCACAGAGCAAGATTATACTTAGGAGGCGTATATCCTTTTCAATCAGGCTTTTCTACATTTGCAGGTAAAATGCATGGAAAAACTGCATTGGAGAGTGAGGGTTAGCCTTAGGGTTAGGGTTAGGTCTCCATGAAGTCGACGCAGAAAATGGATGTCCCCAATGAATTCACAGTGCAACATTATGCTTAGCATGGGTATGACCATTTCAGTCAGGCGTTTCAACCTTTCCAGTTAAAATAAATGGAAAATTTGCTTTGGTAGGTTAGGGTTCGGGTTTGGATTAGGGTTAGCGTTAGCGTTAGGGTTAGGGTTGGGTCCCCATGAAGCGGAAAATGGGCATCACCAATGAATTCACAGTGCAAGATTATGCTTAGGAGGGGTATTTCTTTTTCAATCAGGCTTTCCTACCTTTCCAGGTTAAATCCATGGAAAAACTGCATTGGAGGGTGAGGGTAAGCCTTAGGATTAGGGATAGGTCCCCATGAAGTAGAAGTGGAAAATGGATATCGCCGATGAATTCAATGCACAAGATTATGCTTAGGAGGGGTGTGACCTCTTCAGTCATGCTTTTCTATCTTTCCAGGTAATATAAATGGAAGGATTGCATTCAAGGTTTATTGTTAGGGTTCGGGTTTGGATTAGGGTTAGGGTTAGTTTTAGGTTAGGTCCCCATGAAGTCGAAGTGAAAAATGCGCATCACCAATGAATTCACAGCGCAAGATTATGCTTAGGAGGGGTACTCCCTTTTCAGTAACGCTTGTTTACCTTTCAAGGTAAAATCCATGGAAAAACTGCATTGAAGGGTGAGGGTTAGCCATAGGGTTAATGTTAGGGTTAGTTCCCCTGAAGTCGACGCAGAAAATGGATGTCCCAAATGAATTCACAGTGCAACATTCTACTTAGGAGGGGTATTTTCTTTTCAATCAGGCTTTTTTACCTTTCCAGGTAAAATCCCTGGAAAATCTGCTTTGGAGGGTTAGGGTTAGGGTTAGGGTTAGGTCCCCATGAAGTCAAAGCAGAAAATGGATGTCCCCAATGAATTCACAATGCAACATTATGCTTAGGAGGCGTATTTCCTTTTCAATCAGGCTTTTCCACCTTTGCAGGTAAAATCCATGGAAAAATTGCATTGAAGGGTGAGGGTTAGCCTTAGGGTTAGGGTTAGGTCCCCATGAAGTTGAAGTGGAAGATGGATTTCGCCAATGAATTAATAGCACAACATTATGCTTAGGATGGGTATGACCATTTCAGTCAGTTGTTTCGACCTTTCCAGTTAAAATAAATGGAAAATTTGCATTGCTACGTTAGGGTTAGGGTTTGGATTAGGATTAGCGTTAGGGTTAGGGTTAGGTCCCCATGAAGCAGAAAATGGGCATCACCAATGAATTCACAGTGCAAGATTATGCTTAGGAGGGGTATTTCTTTTTCAATCAGATTTTCCTACCTTTCCAGGTAAAATCCATGGAAAAACTACATTGGAGGGTGAGGGTTAGCTTTAGGGTTCGGGTTAGGTCCCCATGAAGTTGATGCAGAAAATGGATGTCTCCAATGAATTCACAGTGCAACATTATGCTTAGGAGGGGTATTGCCTTTTCAATCAGGCTTTCCTACCTTTCCAGGTAAAATCCATGGAAAAACTGCATTGGAGGATGAGGGTTAGCCTTAGGGTTAGGATTAGGGTTAGGGTTAGGTCTCCATGAAGTCAACGCAGAAAATGGATGTCTCCAATGAATTCACAGTGCAACATTCTACTTAGGAGGGGTATTTCCTTTTCAATCAGGCTTTTCTACCTTTGCAGGTAAAATCCATGGAAAAACTGCCTTGTAGGGTGAGGGTTAGCCTTCAGGTTAGGGTTAGGTTAGGGTTAGGTCCCCATGAAATCAAAGAGGAAAATGGATATCGTCGATGAATTCACAGTGCAAGATTATGCTTAGGAGAGGTATAGCCTTTTCAATCAGGCTTTCCTACCTTTCCAGGTAAAATCCATGGAAAAACTGCATTGGAGGGTGAGGATTAGCCTTAGGGTTAGGGTTAGGGTTAGGTCCCCATGAAGTCGACGCAGAAAATGGATGTCCCCAATGAATTCACAGTGCAACATTATGCTTAGGAGGGGTATTTCCTTTTCAATCAGGCTTTCCTACCTTTCCAAGTAAAATCCATGGAAAAACTGCATTGGAGGGTTAGGGTTAGGGTTAGGGTTAGGTCCCCATGAAGTCAAAGCAGAAAATGGATGTCCCCAATGAATTCACAATGCAACATTATGCTTAGGAGGCGTATTTCCTTTTCAATCAGGCTTTTCCACCTTTGCAGGTAAAATCCATGGAAAAATTGCATTGAAGGGTGAGGGTTAGCCTTAGGGTTAGGGTTAGGTCCCCATGAAGTTGAAGTGGAAGATGGATTTCGCCAATGAATTAATAGCACAACATTATGCTTAGGATGGGTATGACCATTTCAGTCAGTTGTTTCGACCTTTCCAGTTAAAATAAATGGAAAATTTGCATTGCTACGTTAGGGTTAGGGTTTGGATTAGGATTAGCGTTAGGGTTAGGGTTAGGTCCCCATGAAGCAGAAAATGGGCATCACCAATGAATTCACAGTGCAAGATTATGCTTAGGAGGGGTATTTCTTTTTCAATCAGATTTTCCTACCTTTCCAGGTAAAATCCATGGAAAAACTACATTGGAGGGTGAGGGTTAGCTTTAGGGTTCGGGTTAGGTCCCCATGAAGTTGATGCAGAAAATGGATGTCCCCAATGAATTCACAGTGCAACATTATGCTTAGGAGGGGTATTGCCTTTTCAATCAGGCTTTCCTACCTTTCCAGGTAAAATCCATGGAAAAACTGCATTGGAGGATGAGGGTTAGCCTTAGGGTTAGGATTAGGGTTAGGGTTAGGTCCCCATGAAGTCGACGCAGAAAATGGATGTCTCCAATGAATTCACAGTGCAACATTCTACTTAGGAGGGGTATTTCCTTTTCAATCAGGCTTTTCTACCTTTGCAGGTAAAATCCATGGAAAAACTGCCTTGTAGGGTGAGGGTTAGCCTTCAGGTTAGGGTTAGGTTAGGGTTAGGTCCCCATGAAATCAAAGAGGAAAATGGATATCGTCGATGAATTCACAGCGCAAGATTATGCTTAGGAGGGGTATTTCCTTTTCAATCAGGCTTTTCTACATTTGCAGGTAAAATGCATGGAAAAACTGCATTGGAGAGTGAGGGTTAGCCTTAGGATTAGGGTTAGGTCCCCATGAAGTTGATGCAGAAAATGGATGTCCCCAATGAATTCACAGTGCAACATTATGCTTAGGATGGGTATGACCATTTCAGTCAGGCGTTTCGACCTTTCCAGTTAAAATAAAAGGAAAATTTTCATTGGTAGGTTAGGGTTCGGGTTTGGATTAGGGTTAGCGTTAGCGTTATGGTTAGGGTTAGGTCCCCATGAAGCGGAAAATGGGCATCACCAATGAATTCACAGTGCAAGATTATGCTTAGGAGGGGTATTGCCTTTTCAATCAGGGTTTCCTACCTTTCCAGGTAAAATCCATGGAAAAATAGCATTGAAGGGTGAGGCTTAGCCTTAGGGTTAGGGTTAGGTCCCCATGAAGTTGAAGTGGAAAATGGATTTCGCCAATGAATTAATAGCACAACATTATGCTTAGGATGGGTATGACCATTTCAGTCAGGCGTTTCGACCTTTCCAGTTAAAATAAATGGAAAATTTGCATTGGTAGGTTAGGGTTCGGGTTTGGATGAGGGTTAGCGTTAGGGTTAGTCCCCATGAAGCAGAAAATGGGCATCACCAATGAATTCACAGTGCAACATTATGCTTAGGAGAGGTATAGCCTTTTCAATCAGGCTTTCCTACCTTTCCAGGTAAAATCCATGGAAAAACTGCATTGGAGGGTGAGGATTAGCCTTAGGGTTAGGGTTAGGGTTAGGTCCCCATGTAGTCGACGCAGAAAATGGATGTTCCCAATGAATTCACAGTGCAACATTGTGGTTAGGAGGCGTACTTCCTTTTCAATCAGGCTTTTCTACCTTTGCAGGTAAAATCCATGGAAAAATTGCATTGAAGGGTGAGGGTTAGCCTTAGGGTTAGGGTTACGTCCCCATGAAGTTGAAGTGGAAAATGGATTTCGCCAATGAATTAATAGCACAACATTATACTTAGGATGGGTATGACCATTTCAGTCAGGCGTTTCGACCTTTCCAGTTAAAATAAATGGAAAATTTGCATTGGTAGGTTAGGGTTCGGGTTTGGATTAGGGTTAGCGTTAGGGTTAGGGTTAGGTCCCCATGAAGTGGAAAATGGGCATCACCAATGAATTCACAGTGCAAGATTATGCTTAGGAGGGGTATTTCTTTTTCAATCAGGCATTCCTACCTTTCCAGGTTAAATCCATGGAAAAATTGCATTGAAGGGTGAGAGTTAGCCATAGGGTTTATGTTAGGGTTAGTTCCCCTGAAGTCGACGCAGAAAATGGATGTCCCCAATGAATTCACAGTGCAACATTCTACTTAGGAGGGGTATTTCCTTTTCAATCAGGCTTTTCTACCTTTGCAGGTAAAATCCATGGAAAAACTGCCTTGTAGGGTGAGGGATAGCCTTCAGGTTAGGGTTAGGTTAGGGTTAGGTCCCCATGAAATCAAAGAGGAAAATGGATATCGTCGATGAATTCACAGTGCAAGATTATGCTTAGGAGGGGTATTTCTTTTTCAATCAGGTTTTCTACCTTTCCAGGTAAAATCCATGGAAAAACTGCATTGGAGGGTGAGGGTTAGCCTTAGGGTTAGCCTTAGGTTTAGGTCCCCATGAAGTCGACGCAGAAAATGGATGTCTCCAATGAATTCACAGTGCAACATTATGCTTAGGAGAGGTATAGCCTTTTCAATCAGGCTTTCCTACCTTTCCAGGTAAAATCCATGGAAAAACTGCATTGGAGGGTGAGGATTAGCCTTAGGGTTAGGGTTAGGGTTAGGTCCCCATGAAGTCGACGCAGAAAATGGATGTCCCCAATGAATTCACAGAGCAACATTGTGCTTAGGAGGGGTATTTCCTTTTCAATCAGGCTTTCCTACCTTTCCAAGTAAAATCCATGGAAAAACTGCATTGGAGGGTTAGGGTTAGGGTTAGGGTTAGGTCCCCATGAAGTCAAAGCAGAAAATGGATGTCCCCAATGAATTCACAATGCAACATTATGCTTAGGAGGCGTATTTCCTTTTCAATCAGGCTTTTCCACCTTTGCAGGTAAAATCCATGGAAAAATTGCATTGAAGGGTGAGGGTTAGCCTTAGGGTTAGGGTTAGGTCCCCATGAAGTTGAAGTGGAAGATGGATTTCGCCAATGAATTAATAGCTCAACATTATGCTTAGGATGGGTATGACCATTTCAGTCAGTTGTTTCGACCTTTCCAGTTAAAATAAATGGAAAATTTTCATTGGTAGGTTAGGGTTCGGGTTTGGATTAGGGTTAGCGTTAGCGTAAGGGTTAGGGTTAGGTCCCCATGAAGTGGAAAATGGGCATCACCAATGAATTCACAGTGCAAGATTATGCTTAGGAGGGGTATTTCTTTTTCAATCAGGCTTTTCTACCTTTCCAGGTAAAATCCATGGAAAAACTGCTTTGGAGGGTGAGGGTAAGCCTTAGGATTAGGGATAGGTCCCCGTGAAGTAGAAGCGGAAAATGGATATCGCCGATGAATTCAATGCACAAGATTATGCTTAGGAGGGCTGTGACCTCTTCAGTCATGCTTTTCTATCTTTCCAGGTAATATACATGGAAGAATCGCATTCAAGGTTTATTGTTAGGGTTCGGGTTTGGATTAGGGTTAGGGTTAGTTTTAGGGTTACGTCACCATGAAGTCGAAGTGAAAAATGCGCATCACCAATGAATTCACAGTGCAAGATTATGCTTAGGAGGGTTACTCCCTTTTCAGTAAGGCTTGTTTACCTTTCAAGGTAAAATCCATGGAAAAACTGCATTGAAGGGTGAGGGTTAGCCATAGGGTTTATGTTAGGGTTAGTTCCCCTGAAGTCTACGCAGAAAATGGATGTCCCCAATGAATTCACAGTGCAACATTCTACTTAGGAGGGGTATTTCCTTTTCAATCAGGCTTTTCTACCTTTGCAGGTAAAATCCATGGAAAAACTGCCTTGTAGGGTGAGGGATAGCCTTCAGGTTAGGGTTAGGTTAGGGTTAGGTCCCCATGAAATCAAAGAGGAAAATGGATATCGTCGATGAATTCACAGTGCAAGATTATGCTTAGGAGGGGTATTTCTTTTTCAATCAAGTTTTCTACCTTTCCAGGTAAAATCCATGGAAAAACTGCATTGGAGGGTGAGGGTTAGCCTTAGGGTTAGCCTTAGGTTTAGGTCCCCATGAAGTCGACGCAGAAAATGGATGTCTCCAATGAATTCACAGTGCAACATTATGCTTAGGAGAGGTATAGCCTTTTCAATCAGGCTTTCCTACCTTTCCAGGTAAAATCCATGGAAAAACTGCATTGGAGGGTGAGGATTAGCCTTAGGGTTAGGGTTAGGGTTAGGTCCCCATGAAGTCGACGCAGAAAATGGATGTCCCCAATGAATTCACAGAGCAACATTATGCTTAGGAGGGGTATTTCCTTTTCAATCAGGCTTTCCTACCTTTCCAAGTAAAATCCATGGAAAAACTGCATTGGAGGGTTAGGGTTAGGGTTAGGGTTAGGTCCCCATGAAGTCAAAGCAGAAAATGGATGTCCCCAATGAATTCACAATGCAACATTATGCTTAGGAGGCATATTTCCTTTTCAATCAGGCTTTTCCACCTTTGCAGGTAAAATCCATGGAAAAATTGCATTGAAGGGTGAGGGTTAGCCTTAGGGTTAGGGTTAGGTCCCCATGAAGTTGAAGTGGAAGATGGATTTTGCCAATGAATTAATAGCACAACATTATGCTTAGGATGGGTATGACCATTTCAGTCAGTTGTTTCGACCTTTCCAGTTAAAATAAATGGAAAATTTTCATTGGTAGGTTAGGGTTCGGGTTTGGATTAGGGTTAGCGTTAGCGTTAGCGTTAGCGTAAGGGTTAGGGTTAGGTCCCCATGAAGTGGAAAATGGGCATCACCAATGAATTCACAGTGCAAGATTATGCTTAGGAGGGGTATTTCTTTTTCAATCAGGCTTTTCTACCTTTCCAGGTAAAATCCATGGAAAAACTGCTTTGGAGGGTGAGGGTAAGCCTTAGGATTAGGGATAGGTCCCCGTGAAGTAGAAGCGGAAAATGGATATCGCCGATGAATTCAATGCACAAGATTATGCTTAGGAGGGCTGTGACCTCTTCAGTCATGCTTTTCTATCTTTCCAGGTAATATACATGGAAGAATCGCATTCAAGGTTTATTGTTAGGGTTCGGGTTTGGATTAGGGTTAGGGTTAGTTTTAGGGTTACGTCACCATGAAGTCGAAGTGAAAAATGCGCATCACCAATGAATTCACAGTGCAAGATTATGCTTAGGAGGGTTACTCCCTTTTCAGTAAGGCTTGTTTACCTTTCAAGGTAAAATCCATGGAAAAACTGCATTGAAGGGTGAGGGTTAGCCATAGGGTTTATGTTAGGGTTAGTTCCCCTGAAGTCGACGCAGAAAATGGATGTCCCCAATGAATTCACAGTGCAACATTCTACTTAGGAGGGGTATTTCCTTTTCAATCAGGCTTTTTTACCTTTCCAGGTAAAATCCATGGAAAAATTGCATTGAAGGGTGAGGGTTAGCCTTAGGGTTAGGGTTAGGTCCCCATGAAGTTGAAGTGGAAAATGGATTTCGCCAATGAATTAATAGCACAACATTATGCTTAGGATGGGTATGACAATTTCAGTCAGTTGTTTCGACCTTTCCAGTTAAAATAAATGGAAAATTTGCATTGCTACGTTAGGGTTAGGGTTTGGATTAGGATTAGCGTTAGGGTTACGGTTAGGTCCCCATGAAGCAGAAAATGGGCATCACCAATGAATTCACAGTGCAAGATTATGCTTAGGAGGGGTATTTCTTTTTCAATCAGATTTTCCTACCTTTCCAGGTAAAATCCATGGAAAAACTACATTGGAGGGTGAGGGTTAGCTTTAGGGTTAGGGTTACGGTTAGGTCCCCATGAAATCAAAGAGGAAAATGGATATCGTCGATGAATTCACAGTGCAAGATTATGCTTAGGAGAGGTATAGCCTTTTCAATCAGGCTTTCCTACCTTTCCAGGTAAAATCCATGGAAAAACTGCATTGGAGGGTGAGGGCTAGCCTTAGGGTTAGCCTTAGGTTTAGGTCCCCATGAAGTCGACGCAGAAAATGGATCTCTCCAATGAATTCACAGTGCAACATTATGCTTAGGAGAGGTATAGCCTTTTCAATCAGGCTTTCCTACCTTTCCAGGTAAAATCCATGGAAAAACTGCATTGGAGGGTGAGGATTAGCCTTAGGGTTAGGGTTAGGGTTAGGTCCCCATGAAGTCGACGCAGAAAATGGATGTCCCCAATGAATTCACAGTGCAACATTATGCTTAGGAGGGGTATTTCCTTTTCAATCAGGCTTTCCTACCTTTCCAAGTAAAATCCATGGAAAAACTGCATTGGAGGGTTAGGGTTAGGGTTAGGGTTAGGTCCCCATGAAGTCAAAGCAGAAAATGGATGTCCCCAATGAATTCACAATGCAACATTATGCTTAGGAGCCGTATTTCCTTTTCAATCAGGCTTTTCCACCTTTGCAGGTAAAATCCATGGAAAAATTGCATTGAAGGGTGAGGGTTAGCCTTAGGGTTAGGGTTAGGTCCCCATGAAGTTGAAGTGGAAGATGGATTTCGCCAATGAATTAATAGCACAACATTATGCTTAGGATGGGTATGACAATTTCAGTCAGTTGTTTCGACCTTTCCAGTTAAAATAAATGGAAAATTTGCATTGCTACGTTAGGGTTAGGGTTTGGATTAGGATTAGCGTTAGGGTTAGGGTTAGGTCCCCATGAAGCAGAAAATGGGCATCACCAATGAATTCACAGTGCAAGATTATGCTTAGGAGGGGTATTTCTTTTTCAATCAGATTTTCCTACCTTTCCAGGTAAAATCCATGGAAAAACTACATTGGAGGGTGAGGGTTAGCTTTAGGGTTAGGGTTAGGTCCCCATGAAGTCAAAGCAGAAAATGGATGTCCCCAATGAATTCACAATGCAACATTATGCTTAGGAGGCATATTTCCTTTTCAATCAGGCTTTTCCACCTTTGCAGGTAAAATCCATGGAAAAATTGCATTGAAGGGTGAGGGTTAGCCTTAGGGTTAGGGTTAGGTCCCCATGAAGTCGATGCAGAAAATGGATGTCCCCAATGAATTCACAGTGCAACATTATGCTTAGGAGGGGTATTGCCTTTTCAATCAGGCTTTCCTACCTTTCCAGGTAAAATCCATGGAAAAACTGCATTGGAGGATGAGGGTTAGCCTTAGGGTTAGGATTAGGGTTAGGGTTAGGTCCCCATGAAGTCGACGCAGAAAATGGATGTCTCCAATGAATTCACAGTGCAACATTCTACTTAGGAGGGGTATTTCCTTTTCAATCAGGCTTTTCTACCTTTGCAGGTAAAATCCATGGAAAAACTGCCTTGTAGGGTGAGGGTTAGCCTTCAGGTTAGGGTTAGGTTAGGGTTAGGTCCCCATGAAATCAAAGAGGAAAATGGATATCGTCGATGAATTCACAGCGCAAGATTATGCTTAGGAGGGGTATTTCCTTTTCAATCAGGCTTTTCTACATTTGCAGGTAAAATGCATGGAAAAACTGCATTGGAGAGTGAGGGTTAGCCTTAGGATTAGGGTTAGGTCCCCATGAAGTTGATGCAGAAAATGGATGTCCCCAATGAATTCACAGTGCAACATTATGCTTAGGATGGGTATGACCATTTCAGTCAGGCGTTTCGACCTTTCCAGTTAAAATAAAAGGAAAATTTTCATTGGTAGGTTAGGGTTCGGGTTTGGATTAGGGTTAGCGTTAGCGTTATGGTTAGGGTTAGGTCCCCATGAAGCGGAAAATGGGCATCACCAATAAATTCACAGTGCAAGATTATGCTTAGGAGGCGTATTTCCTTTTCAATCAGGCTTTTCCACCTTTGCAGGTAAAATCCATGGAAAAATTGCATTGAAGGGTGAGGGTTAGCCTTAGGGTTAGGGTTAGGTCTCCATGAAGTTGAAGTTGAAAATGGATTTCGCCAATGAATTAATAGCACAACATTATGCTTAGGAGGGGTATGACCATTTCAGTCAGTTGTTTCGACCTTTCCAGTTAAAATAAATGGAAAATTTGCATTGGTAGGTTAGGGTTCGGGTTTGGATTAGGATTAGCGTTAGCGTAAGGGTTAGGTTTAGGTCCCCATGAAGTGGAAAATGGGCATCACCAATAAATTCACAGTGCAAGATTATGCTTAGGAGGGGTATTTCTTTTTCAATCAGGCTTTTCTACCTTTTCCAGGTAAAATCCATGGAAAAACTGCATTGGAGGGTGAGGGTAAGCCTTAGGATTAGGGATAGGTCCCCATGAAGTAGAAGCGGAAAATGGATATCGTCGATGAATTCACAGCGCAAGATTATGCTTTGGAGGCGTACTTCCTTTTCAATCAGGCTTTTCTACATTTGCAGGTAAAATGCATGGAAAAACTGCATTGGAGGGTGAGGATTAGCCTTAGGGTTAGGATTAGGGTTAGGTCCCCATGAAATCGACGCAAAAAATGGATGTCCCCAATGAATTCACAGTGCAACATTATGCTTAGGAGGGGTATGACCTCTTCAGTCATGCTTTTCTATCTTTCCAGGTAATATACATGGAAGAATCGCATTCAAGGTTTATTGTTAGGGTTCGGGTTTGGATTAGGGTTAGGGTTAGTTTTAGGGTTAGGGTTACGTCCCCATGAAGTCGAAGTGAAAAATGCGCATCACCAATGAATTCACAGCGCAAGATTATGCTTAGGAGGGGTAGTCCATTTTCAGTAAGGCTTGTTTACCTTTCAAGGTAAAATCCATGGAAAAACTGCATTGAAGGGTGAGGGTTAGCCATAGGGTTAATGTTAGGGTTAGTTCCCCTGAAGTCGATGCAGAAAATGGATGTCCCAAATGAATTCACAGTGCAACATTCTACTTAGGAGGGGTATTTCCTTTTCAATCAGGCTTTTTTTACCTTTCCAGGTAAAATCCATGGAAAAACTCCCTTGGAGGGTGAGGGTTAGCCTTCACCTTAGGGTTAGGTTACGGTTAGGTCTCCATGAAATCAAAGCAGAAAATGGATATCGCCGATGAATTCACAGCGCAAGGTTATGCTTAGGAAGGTTTTCACCGCTTCAATCAGGCTATTCTATATTTGCAGGTAAAATGCATGGAAAAACTGCATTGGAGAGTGAGGGTTAGCCTTAGGGTTAGGGTTAGGTCCCCATGAAGTCGACGCAGAAAATGGATGTCCCCAATGAATTCACAGTGCAACATTATGCTTAGGAGGGGTATTGCCTTTTCAATCAGGCTTTCCTACCTTTCCAGGTAAAATCCATGGAAAAACTGCATTGGAGGATGAGGGTTAGCCTTAGGGTTAGGATTAGGGTGAGGGTTAGGTTCCCATGAAGTCGACGCAGAAAATGGATGTCTCCAATGAATTCACAGTGCAACATTCTACTTAGGAGGGGTATTTCCTTTTCAATCAGGCTTTTCTACCTTTGCAGGTAAAATCCATGGAAAAACTGCCTTGTAGGGTGAGGGTTAGCCTTCAGGTTAGGGTTAGGTTAGGGTTAGGTCCCCATGAAATCAAAGAGGAAAATGGATATCGTCGATGAATTCACAGCGCAAGATTATGCTTAGGAGGGGTATTTCCTTTTCAATCAGGCTTTTCTACATTTGCAGGTAAAATGCATGGAAAAACTGCATTGGAGAGTGAGGGTTAGCCTTAGGATTAGCCTTAGGTTTAGGTCCCCATGAAGTCGACGCAGAAAATGGATGTCTCCAATGAATTCACAGTGCAACATTATGCTTAGGAGGGGTATTGCCTTTTCAATCAGGCTTTCCTACCTTTCCAGGTAAAATCCATGGAAAAACTGCATTGGAGGATGAGGGTTAGCCTTAGGGTTAGGATTAGGGTTAGGGTTAGGTCCCCATGAAGTCGACGCAGAAAATGGATGTCTCCAATGAATTCACAGTGCAACATTCTACTTAGGAGGGGTATTTCCTTTTCAATCAGGCTTTTCAACCTTTGCAGGTAAAATCCATGGAAAAACTGCTTTGGAGGGTGAGGGTAAGCCTTAGGATTAGGGATAGGTCCCCGTGAAGTAGAAGCGGAAAATGGATATCGCCGATGAATTCAATGCACAAGATTATGCTTAGGAGGGCTGTGACCTCTTCAGTCATGCTTTTCTATCTTTCCAGGTAATATACATGGAAGAATCGCATTCAAGGTTTATTGTTAGGGTTCGGGTTTGGATTAGGGTTAGGGTTAGTTTTAGGGTTACGTCACCATGAAGTCGAAGTGAAAAATGCGCATCACCAATGAATTCACAGTGCAAGATTATGCTTAGGAGGGTTACTCCCTTTTCAGTAAGGCTTGTTTACCTTTCAAGGTAAAATCCATGGAAAAACTGCATTGAAGGGTGAGGGTTAGCCATAGGGTTTATGTTAGGGTTAGTTCCCCTGAAGTCTACGCAGAAAATGGATGTCCCCAATGAATTCACAGTGCAACATTCTACTTAGGAGGGGTATTTCCTTTTCAATCAGGCTTTTCTACCTTTGCAGGTAAAATCCATGGAAAAACTGCCTTGTAGGGTGAGGGATAGCCTTCAGGTTAGGGTTAGGTTAGGGTTAGGTCCCCATGAAATCAAAGAGGAAAATGGATATCGTCGATGAATTCACAGTGCAAGATTATGCTTAGGAGGGGTATTTCTTTTTCAATCAGGTTTTCTACCTTTCCAGGTAAAATCCATGGAAAAACTGCATTGGAGGGTGAGGGTTAGCCTTAGGGTTAGCCTTAGGTTTAGGTCCCCATGAAGTCGACGCAGAAAATGGATGTCTCCAATGAATTCACAGTGCAACATTATGCTTAGGAGAGGTATAGCCTTTTCAATCAGGCTTTCCTACCTTTCCAGGTAAAATCCATGGAAAAACTGCATTGGAGGGTGAGGATTAGCCTTAGGGTTAGGGTTAGGGTTAGGTCCCCATGAAGTCGACGCAGAAAATGGATGTCCCCAATGAATTCACAGAGCAACATTGTGCTTAGGAGGGGTATTTCCTTTTCAATCAGGCTTTCCTACCTTTCCAAGTAAAATCCATGGAAAAACTGCATTGGAGGGTTAGGGTTAGGGTTAGGGTTAGGTCCCCATGAAGTCAAAGCAGAAAATGGATGTCCCCAATGAATTCACAATGCAACATTATGCTTAGGAGGCATATTTCCTTTTCAATCAGGCTTTTCCACCTTTGCAGGTAAAATCCATGGAAAAATTGCATTGAAGGGTGAGGGTTAGCCTTAGGGTTAGGGTTAGGTCCCCATGAAGTCGATGCAGAAAATGGATGTCCCCAATGAATTCACAGTGCAACATTATGCTTAGGAGGGGTATTGCCTTTTCAATCAGGCTTTCCTACCTTTCCAGGTAAAATCCATGGAAAAACTGCATTGGAGGATGAGGGTTAGCCTTAGGGTTAGGATTAGGGTTAGGGTTAGGTCCCCATGAAGTCGACGCAGAAAATGGATGTCTCCAATGAATTCACAGTGCAACATTCTACTTAGGAGGGGTATTTCCTTTTCAATCAGGCTTTTCTACCTTTGCAGGTAAAATCCATGGAAAAACTGCCTTGTAGGGTGAGGGTTAGCCTTCAGGTTAGGGTTAGGTTAGGGTTAGGTCCCCATGAAATCAAAGAGGAAAATGGATATCGTCGATGAATTCACAGCGCAAGATTATGCTTAGGAGGGGTATTTCCTTTTCAATCAGGCTTTTCTACATTTGCAGGTAAAATGCATGGAAAAACTGCATTGGAGAGTGAGGGTTAGCCTTAGGATTAGGGTTAGGTCCCCATGAAGTTGATGCAGAAAATGGATGTCCCCAATGAATTCACAGTGCAACATTATGCTTAGGATGGGTATGACCATTTCAGTCAGGCGTTTCGACCTTTCCAGTTAAAATAAAAGGAAAATTTTCATTGGTAGGTTAGGGTTCGGGTTTGGATTAGGGTTAGCGTTAGCGTTATGGTTAGGGTTAGGTCCCCATGAAGCGGAAAATGGGCATCACCAATAAATTCACAGTGCAAGATTATGCTTAGGAGGCGTATTTCCTTTTCAATCAGGCTTTTCCACCTTTGCAGGTAAAATCCATGGAAAAATTGCATTGAAGGGTGAGGGTTAGCCTTAGGGTTAGGGTTAGGTCTCCATGAAGTTGAAGTTGAAAATGGATTTCGCCAATGAATTAATAGCACAACATTATGCTTAGGAGGGGTATGACCATTTCAGTCAGTTGTTTCGACCTTTCCAGTTAAAATAAATGGAAAATTTGCATTGGTAGGTTAGGGTTCGGGTTTGGATTAGGATTAGCGTTAGCGTAAGGGTTAGGTTTAGGTCCCCATGAAGTGGAAAATGGGCATCACCAATAAATTCACAGTGCAAGATTATGCTTAGGAGGGGTATTTCTTTTTCAATCAGGCTTTTCTACCTTTTCCAGGTAAAATCCATGGAAAAACTGCATTGGAGGGTGAGGGTAAGCCTTAGGATTAGGGATAGGTCCCCATGAAGTAGAAGCGGAAAATGGATATCGTCGATGAATTCACAGCGCAAGATTATGCTTTGGAGGCGTACTTCCTTTTCAATCAGGCTTTTCTACATTTGCAGGTAAAATGCATGGAAAAACTGCATTGGAGGGTGAGGATTAGCCTTAGGGTTAGGATTAGGGTTAGGTCCCCATGAAATCGACGCAAAAAATGGATGTCCCCAATGAATTCACAGTGCAACATTATGCTTAGGAGGGGTATGACCTCTTCAGTCATGCTTTTCTATCTTTCCAGGTAATATACATGGAAGAATCGCATTCAAGGTTTATTGTTAGGGTTCGGGTTTGGATTAGGGTTAGGGTTAGTTTTAGGGTTAGGGTTACGTCCCCATGAAGTCGAAGTGAAAAATGCGCATCACCAATGAATTCACAGCGCAAGATTATGCTTAGGAGGGGTAGTCCATTTTCAGTAAGGCTTGTTTACCTTTCAAGGTAAAATCCATGGAAAAACTGCATTGAAGGGTGAGGGTTAGCCATAGGGTTAATGTTAGGGTTAGTTCCCCTGAAGTCGATGCAGAAAATGGATGTCCCAAATGAATTCACAGTGCAACATTCTACTTAGGAGGGGTATTTCCTTTTCAATCAGGCTTTTTTTACCTTTCCAGGTAAAATCCATGGAAAAACTCCCTTGGAGGGTGAGGGTTAGCCTTCACCTTAGGGTTAGGTTACGGTTAGGTCTCCATGAAATCAAAGCAGAAAATGGATATCGCCGATGAATTCACAGCGCAAGGTTATGCTTAGGAAGGTTTTCACCGCTTCAATCAGGCTATTCTATATTTGCAGGTAAAATGCATGGAAAAACTGCATTGGAGAGTGAGGGTTAGCCTTAGGGTTAGGGTTAGGTCCCCATGAAGTCGACGCAGAAAATGGATGTCCCCAATGAATTCACAGTGCAACATTATGCTTAGGAGGGGTATTGCCTTTTCAATCAGGCTTTCCTACCTTTCCAGGTAAAATCCATGGAAAAACTGCATTGGAGGATGAGGGTTAGCCTTAGGGTTAGGATTAGGGTGAGGGTTAGGTTCCCATGAAGTCGACGCAGAAAATGGATGTCTCCAATGAATTCACAGTGCAACATTCTACTTAGGAGGGGTATTTCCTTTTCAATCAGGCTTTTCTACCTTTGCAGGTAAAATCCATGGAAAAACTGCCTTGTAGGGTGAGGGTTAGCCTTCAGGTTAGGGTTAGGTTAGGGTTAGGTCCCCATGAAATCAAAGAGGAAAATGGATATCGTCGATGAATTCACAGCGCAAGATTATGCTTAGGAGGGGTATTTCCTTTTCAATCAGGCTTTTCTACATTTGCAGGTAAAATGCATGGAAAAACTGCATTGGAGAGTGAGGGTTAGCCTTAGGATTAGCCTTAGGTTTAGGTCCCCATGAAGTCGACGCAGAAAATGGATGTCTCCAATGAATTCACAGTGCAACATTATGCTTAGGAGGGGTATTGCCTTTTCAATCAGGCTTTCCTACCTTTCCAGGTAAAATCCATGGAAAAACTGCATTGGAGGATGAGGGTTAGCCTTAGGGTTAGGATTAGGGTTAGGGTTAGGTCCCCATGAAGTCGACGCAGAAAATGGATGTCTCCAATGAATTCACAGTGCAACATTCTACTTAGGAGGGGTATTTCCTTTTCAATCAGGCTTTTCTACCTTTGCAGGTAAAATCCATGGAAAAACTGCTTTGGAGGGTGAGGGTAAGCCTTAGGATTAGGGATAGGTCCCCGTGAAGTAGAAGCGGAAAATGGATATCGCCGATGAATTCAATGCACAAGATTATGCTTAGGAGGGCTGTGACCTCTTCAGTCATGCTTTTCTATCTTTCCAGGTAATATACATGGAAGAATCGCATTCAAGGTTTATTGTTAGGGTTCGGGTTTGGATTAGGGTTAGGGTTAGTTTTAGGGTTACGTCACCATGAAGTCGAAGTGAAAAATGCGCATCACCAATGAATTCACAGTGCAAGATTATGCTTAGGAGGGTTACTCCCTTTTCAGTAAGGCTTGTTTACCTTTCAAGGTAAAATCCATGGAAAAACTGCATTGAAGGGTGAGGGTTAGCCATAGGGTTTATGTTAGGGTTAGTTCCCCTGAAGTCTACGCAGAAAATGGATGTCCCCAATGAATTCACAGTGCAACATTCTACTTAGGAGGGGTATTTCCTTTTCAATCAGGCTTTTCTACCTTTGCAGGTAAAATCCATGGAAAAACTGCCTTGTAGGGTGAGGGATAGCCTTCAGGTTAGGGTTAGGTTAGGGTTAGGTCCCCATGAAATCAAAGAGGAAAATGGATATCGTCGATGAATTCACAGTGCAAGATTATGCTTAGGAGGGGTATTTCTTTTTCAATCAGGTTTTCTACCTTTCCAGGTAAAATCCATGGAAAAACTGCATTGGAGGGTGAGGGTTAGCCTTAGGGTTAGCCTTATGTTTAGGTCCCCATGAAGTCGACGCAGAAAATGGATGTCTCCAATGAATTCACAGTGCAACATTATGCTTAGGAGAGGTATAGCCTTTTCAATCAGGCTTTCCTACCTTTCCAGGTAAAATCCATGGAAAAACTGCATTGGAGGGTGAGGATTAGCCTTAGGGTTAGGGTTAGGGTTAGGTCCCCATGAAGTCGACGCAGAAAATGGATGTCCCCAATGAATTCACAGAGCAACATTATGCTTAGGAGGGGTATTTCCTTTTCAATCAGGCTTTCCTACCTTTCCAAGTAAAATCCATGGAAAAACTGCATTGGAGGGTTAGGGTTAGGGTTAGGGTTAGGTCCCCATGAAGTCAAAGCAGAAAATGGATGTCCCCAATGAATTCACAATGCAACATTATGCTTAGGAGGCATATTTCCTTTTCAATCAGGCTTTTCCACCTTTGCAGGTAAAATCCATGGAAAAATTGCATTGAAGGGTGAGGGTTAGCCTTAGGGTTAGGGTTAGGTCCCCATGAAGTTGAAGTGGAAGATGGATTTTGCCAATGAATTAATAGCACAACATTATGCTTAGGATGGGTATGACCATTTCAGTCAGTTGTTTCGACCTTTCCAGTTAAAATAAATGGAAAATTTTCATTGGTAGGTTAGGGTTCGGGTTTGGATTAGGGTTAGCGTTAGCGTTAGCGTTAGCGTTAGCGTTAGCGTAAGGGTTAGGGTTAGGTCCCCATGAAGTGGAAAATGGGCATCACCAATGAATTCACAGTGCAAGATTATGCTTAGGAGGGGTATTTCTTTTTCAATCAGGCTTTTCTACCTTTCCAGATAAAATCCATGGAAAAACTGCTTTGGAGGGTGAGGGTAAGCCTTAGGATTAGGGATAGGTCCCCGTGAAGTAGAAGCGGAAAATGGATATCGCCGATGAATTCAATGCACAAGATTATGCTTAGGAGGGCTGTGACCTCTTCAGTCATGCTTTTCTATCTTTCCAGGTAATATACATGGAAGAATCGCATTCAAGGTTTATTGTTAGGGTTCGGGTTTGGATTAGGGTTAGGGTTAGTTTTAGGGTTACGTCACCATGAAGTCGAAGTGAAAAATGCGCATCACCAATGAATTCACAGTGCAAGATTATGCTTAGGAGGGTTACTCCCTTTTCAGTAAGGCTTGTTTACCTTTCAAGGTAAAATCCATGGAAAAACTGCATTGAAGGGTGAGGGTTAGCCATAGGGTTTATGTTAGCGTTAGTTCCCCTGAAGTCTACGCAGAAAATGGATGTCCCCAATGAATTCACAGTGCAACATTCTACTTAGGAGGGGTATTTCCTTTTCAATCAGGCTTTTCTACCTTTGCAGGTAAAATCCATGGAAAAACTGCCTTGTAGGGTGAGGGATAGCCTTCAGGTTAGGGTTAGGTTAGGGTTAGGTCCCCATGAAATCAAAGAGGAAAATGGATATCGTCGATGAATTCACAGTGCAAGATTATGCTTAGGAGGGGTATTTCTTTTTCAATCAGGTTTTCTACCTTTCCAGGTAAAATCCATGGAAAAACTGCATTGGAGGGTGAGGGTTAGCCTTAGGGTTAGCCTTAGGTTTAGGTCCCCATGAAGTCGACGCAGAAAATGGATGTCTCCAATGAATTCACAGTGCAACATTATGCTTAGGAGAGGTATAGCCTTTTCAATCAGGCTTTCCTACCTTTCCAGGTAAAATCCATGGAAAAACTGCATTGGAGGGTGAGGATTAGCCTTAGGGTTAGGGTTAGGGTTAGGTCCCCATGAAGTCGACGCAGAAAATGGATGTCCCCAATGAATTCACAGAGCAACATTATGCTTAGGAGGGGTATTTCCTTTTCAATCAGGCTTTCCTACCTTTCCAAGTAAAATCCATGGAAAAACTGCATTGGAGGGTTAGGGTTAGGGTTAGGGTTAGGTCCCCATGAAGTCAAAGCAGAAAATGGATGTCCCCAATGAATTCACAATGCAACATTATGCTTAGGAGGCATATTTCCTTTTCAATCAGGCTTTTCCACCTTTGCAGGTAAAATCCATGGAAAAATTGCATTGAAGGGTGAGGGTTAGCCTTAGGGTTAGGGTTAGGTCCCCATGAAGTTGAAGTGGAAGATGGATTTTGCCAATGAATTAATAGCACAACATTATGCTTAGGATGGGTATGACCATTTCAGTCAGTTGTTTCGACCTTTCCAGTTAAAATAAATGGAAAATTTTCATTGGTAGGTTAGGGTTCGGGTTTGGATTAGGGTTAGCGTTAGCGTTAGCGTTAGCGTTAGCGTAAGGGTTAGGGTTAGGTCCCCATGAAGTGGAAAATGGGCATCACCAATGAATTCACAGTGCAAGATTATGCTTAGGAGGGGTATTTCTTTTTCAATCAGGCTTTTCTACCTTTCCAGGTAAAATCCATGGAAAAACTGCTTTGGAGGGTGAGGGTAAGCCTTAGGATTAGGGATAGGTCCCCGTGAAGTAGAAGCGGAAAATGGATATCGCCGATGAATTCAATGCACAAGATTATGCTTAGGAGGGCTGTGACCTCTTCAGTCATGCTTTTCTATCTTTCCAGGTAATATACATGGAAGAATCGCATTCAAGGTTTATTGTTAGGGTTCGGGTTTGGATTAGGGTTAGGGTTAGTTTTAGGGTTACGTCACCATGAAGTCGAAGTGAAAAATGCGCATCACCAATGAATTCACAGTGCAAGATTATGCTTAGGAGGGTTACTCCCTTTTCAGTAAGGCTTGTTTACCTTTCAAGGTAAAATCCATGGAAAAACTGCATTGAAGGGTGAGGGTTAGCCATAGGGTTTATGTTAGGGTTAGTTCCCCTGAAGTCGACGCAGAAAATGGATGTCCCCAATGAATTCACAGTGCAACATTCTACTTAGGAGGGGTATTTCCTTTTCAATCAGGCTTTTTTACCTTTCCAGGTAAAATCCATGGAAAAATTGCATTGAAGGGTGAGGGTTAGCCTTAGGGTTAGGGTTAGGTCCCCATGAAGTTGAAGTGGAAAATGGATTTCGCCAATGAATTAATAGCACAACATTATGCTTAGGATGGGTATGACAATTTCAGTCAGTTGTTTCGACCTTTCCAGTTAAAATAAATGGAAAATTTGCATTGCTACGTTAGGGTTAGGGTTTGGATTAGGATTAGCGTTAGGGTTACGGTTAGGTCCCCATGAAGCAGAAAATGGGCATCACCAATGAATTCACAGTGCAAGATTATGCTTAGGAGGGGTATTTCTTTTTCAATCAGATTTTCCTACCTTTCCAGGTAAAATCCATGGAAAAACTACATTGGAGGGTGAGGGTTAGCTTTAGGGTTAGGGTTACGGTTAGGTCCCCATGAAATCAAAGAGGAAAATGGATATCGTCGATGAATTCACAGTGCAAGATTATGCTTAGGAGAGGTATAGCCTTTTCAATCAGGCTTTCCTACCTTTCCAGGTAAAATCCATGGAAAAACTGCATTGGAGGGTGAGGGCTAGCCTTAGGGTTAGCCTTAGGTTTAGGTCCCCATGAAGTCGACGCAGAAAATGGATCTCTCCAATGAATTCACAGTGCAACATTATGCTTAGGAGAGGTATAGCCTTTTCAATCAGGCTTTCCTACCTTTCCAGGTAAAATCCATGGAAAAACTGCATTGGAGGGTGAGGATTAGCCTTAGGGTTAGGGTTAGGGTTAGGTCCCCATGAAGTCGACGCAGAAAATGGATGTCCCCAATGAATTCACAGTGCAACATTATGCTTAGGAGGGGTATTTCCTTTTCAATCAGGCTTTCCTACCTTTCCAAGTAAAATCCATGGAAAAACTGCATTGGAGGGTTAGGGTTAGGGTTAGGGTTAGGTCCCCATGAAGTCAAAGCAGAAAATGGATGTCCCCAATGAATTCACAATGCAACATTATGCTTAGGAGCCGTATTTCCTTTTCAATCAGGCTTTTCCACCTTTGCAGGTAAAATCCATGGAAAAATTGCATTGAAGGGTGAGGGTTAGCCTTAGGGTTAGGGTTAGGTCCCCATGAAGTTGAAGTGGAAGATGGATTTCGCCAATGAATTAATAGCACAACATTATGCTTAGGATGGGTATGACAATTTCAGTCAGTTGTTTCGACCTTTCCAGTTAAAATAAATGGAAAATTTGCATTGCTACGTTAGGGTTAGGGTTTGGATTAGGATTAGCGTTAGGGTTAGGGTTAGGTCCCCATGAAGCAGAAAATGGGCATCACCAATGAATTCACAGTGCAAGATTATGCTTAGGAGGGGTATTTCTTTTTCAATCAGATTTTCCTACCTTTCCAGGTAAAATCCATGGAAAAACTACATTGGAGGGTGAGGGTTAGCTTTAGGGTTAGGGTTAGGTCCCCATGAAGTCGATGCAGAAAATGGATGTCCCCAATGAATTCACAGTGCAACATTATGCTTAGGAGGGGTATTGCCTTTTCAATCAGGCTTTCCTACCTTTCCAGGTAAAATCCATGGAAAAACTGCATTGGAGGATGAGGGTTAGCCTTAGGGTTAGGATTAGGGTTAGGGTTAAGTCCCCATGAAGTCGACGCAGAAAATGGATGTCTCCAATGAATTCACAGTGCAACATTCTACTTAGGAGGGGTATTTCCTTTTCAATCAGGCTTTTCTACCTTTGCAGGTAAAATCCATGGAAAAACTGCCTTGTAGGGTGAGGGTTAGCCTTCAGGTTAGGGTTAGGTTAGGGTTAGGTCCCCATGAAATCAAAGAGGAAAATGGATATCGTCGATGAATTCACAGCGCAAGATTATGCTTAGGAGGGGTATTTCCTTTTCAATCAGGCTTTTCTACATTTGCAGGTAAAATGCATGGAAAAACTGCATTGGAGAGTGAGGGTTAGCCTTAGGATTAGGGTTAGGTCCCCATGAAGTTGATGCAGAAAATGGATGTCCCCAATGAATTCACAGTGCAACATTATGCTTAGGATGGGTATGACCATTTCAGTCAGGCGTTTCGACCTTTCCAGTTAAAATAAAAGGAAAATTTTCATTGGTAGGTTAGGGTTCGGGTTTGGATTAGGGTTAGCGTTAGCGTTATGGTTAGGGTTAGGTCCCCATGAAGCGGAAAATGGGCATCACCAATAAATTCACAGTGCAAGATTATGCTTAGGAGGCGTATTTCCTTTTCAATCAGGCTTTTCCACCTTTGCAGGTAAAATCCATGGAAAAATTGCATTGAAGGGTGAGGGTTAGCCTTAGGGTTAGGGTTAGGTCTCCATGAAGTTGAAGTTGAAAATGGATTTCGCCAATGAATTAATAGCACAACATTATGCTTAGGAGGGGTATGACCATTTCAGTCAGTTGTTTCGACCTTTCCAGTTAAAATAAATGGAAAATTTGCATTGGTAGGTTAGGGTTCGGGTTTGGATTAGGATTAGCGTTAGCGTAAGGGTTAGGTTTAGGTCCCCATGAAGTGGAAAATGGGCATCACCAATAAATTCACAGTGCAAGATTATGCTTAGGAGGGGTATTTCTTTTTCAATCAGGCTTTTCTACCTTTTCCAGGTAAAATCCATGGAAAAACTGCATTGGAGGGTGAGGGTAAGCCTTAGGATTAGGGATAGGTCCCCATGAAGTAGAAGCGGAAAATGGATATCGTCGATGAATTCACAGCGCAAGATTATGCTTTGGAGGCGTACTTCCTTTTCAATCAGGCTTTTCTACATTTGCAGGTAAAATGCATGGAAAAACTGCATTGGAGGGTGAGGATTAGCCTTAGGGTTAGGATTAGGGTTAGGTCCCCATGAAATCGACGCAAAAAATGGATGTCCCCAATGAATTCACAGTGCAACATTATGCTTAGGAGGGGTATGACCTCTTCAGTCATGCTTTTCTATCTTTCCAGGTAATATACATGGAAGAATCGCATTCAAGGTTTATTGTTAGGGTTCGGGTTTGGATTAGGGTTAGGGTTAGTTTTAGGGTTAGGGTTACGTCCCCATGAAGTCGAAGTGAAAAATGCGCATCACCAATGAATTCACAGCGCAAGATTATGCTTAGGAGGGGTAGTCCATTTTCAGTAAGGCTTGTTTACCTTTCAAGGTAAAATCCATGGAAAAACTGCATTGAAGGGTGAGGGTTAGCCATAGGGTTAATGTTAGGGTTAGTTCCCCTGAAGTCGATGCAGAAAATGGATGTCCCAAATGAATTCACAGTGCAACATTCTACTTAGGAGGGGTATTTCCTTTTCAATCAGGCTTTTTTTACCTTTCCAGGTAAAATCCATGGAAAAACTCCCTTGGAGGGTGAGGGTTAGCCTTCACCTTAGGGTTAGGTTACGGTTAGGTCTCCATGAAATCAAAGCAGAAAATGGATATCGCCGATGAATTCACAGCGCAAGGTTATGCTTAGGAAGGTTTTCACCGCTTCAATCAGGCTATTCTATATTTGCAGGTAAAATGCATGGAAAAACTGCATTGGAGAGTGAGGGTTAGCCTTAGGGTTAGGGTTAGGTCCCCATGAAGTCGACGCAGAAAATGGATGTCCCCAATGAATTCACAGTGCAACATTATGCTTAGGAGGGGTATTGCCTTTTCAATCAGGCTTTCCTACCTTTCCAGGTAAAATCCATGGAAAAACTGCATTGGAGGATGAGGGTTAGCCTTAGGGTTAGGATTAGGGTGAGGGTTAGGTTCCCATGAAGTCGACGCAGAAAATGGATGTCTCCAATGAATTCACAGTGCAACATTCTACTTAGGAGGGGTATTTCCTTTTCAATCAGGCTTTTCTACCTTTGCAGGTAAAATCCATGGAAAAACTGCCTTGTAGGGTGAGGGTTAGCCTTCAGGTTAGGGTTAGGTTAGGGTTAGGTCCCCATGAAATCAAAGAGGAAAATGGATATCGTCGATGAATTCACAGCGCAAGATTATGCTTAGGAGGGGTATTTCCTTTTCAATCAGGCTTTTCTACATTTGCAGGTAAATTGCATGGAAAAACTGCATTGGAGAGTGAGGGTTAGCCTTAGGATTAGCCTTAGGTTTAGGTCCCCATGAAGTCGACGCAGAAAATGGATGTCTCCAATGAATTCACAGTGCAACATTATGCTTAGGAGGGGTATTGCCTTTTCAATCAGGCTTTCCTACCTTTCCAGGTAAAATCCATGGAAAAACTGCATTGGAGGATGAGGGTTAGCCTTAGGGTTAGGATTAGGGTTAGGGTTAGGTCCCCATGAAGTCGACGCAGAAAATGGATGTCTCCAATGAATTCACAGTGCAACATTCTACTTAGGAGGGGTATTTCCTTTTCAATCAGGCTTTTCTACCTTTGCAGGTAAAATCCATGGAAAAACTGCTTTGGAGGGTGAGGGTAAGCCTTAGGATTAGGGATAGGTCCCCGTGAAGTAGAAGCGGAAAATGGATATCGCCGATGAATTCAATGCACAAGATTATGCTTAGGAGGGCTGTGACCTCTTCAGTCATGCTTTTCTATCTTTCCAGGTAATATACATGGAAGAATCGCATTCAAGGTTTATTGTTAGGGTTCGGGTTTGGATTAGGGTTAGGGTTAGTTTTAGGGTTACGTCACCATGAAGTCGAAGTGAAAAATGCGCATCACCAATGAATTCACAGTGCAAGATTATGCTTAGGAGGGTTACTCCCTTTTCAGTAAGGCTTGTTTACCTTTCAAGGTAAAATCCATGGAAAAACTGCATTGAAGGGTGAGGGTTAGCCATAGGGTTTATGTTAGGGTTAGTTCCCCTGAAGTCTACGCAGAAAATGGATGTCCCCAATGAATTCACAGTGCAACATTCTACTTAGGAGGGGTATTTCCTTTTCAATCAGGCTTTTCTACCTTTGCAGGTAAAATCCATGGAAAAACTGCCTTGTAGGGTGAGGGATAGCCTTCAGGTTAGGGTTAGGTTAGGGTTAGGTCCCCATGAAATCAAAGAGGAAAATGGATATCGTCGATGAATTCACAGTGCAAGATTATGCTTAGGAGGGGTATTTCTTTTTCAATCAGGTTTTCTACCTTTCCAGGTAAAATCCATGGAAAAACTGCATTGGAGGGTGAGGGTTAGCCTTAGGGTTAGCCTTAGGTTTAGGTCCCCATGAAGTCGACGCAGAAAATGGATGTCTCCAATGAATTCACAGTGCAACATTATGCTTAGGAGAGGTATAGCCTTTTCAATCAGGCTTTCCTACCTTTCCAGGTAAAATCCATGGAAAAACTGCATTGGAGGGTGAGGATTAGCCTTAGGGTTAGGGTTAGGGTTAGGTCCCCATGAAGTCGACGCAGAAAATGGATGTCCCCAATGAATTCACAGTGCAACATTATGCTTAGGAGGGGTATTTCCTTTTCAATCAGGCTTTCCTACCTTTCCAAGTAAAATCCATGGAAAAACTGCATTGGAGGGTTAGGGTTAGGGTTAGGGTTAGGTCCCCATGAAGTCAAAGCAGAAAATGGATGTCCCCAATGAATTCACAATGCAACATTATGCTTAGGAGGCATATTTCCTTTTCAATCAGGCTTTTCCACCTTTGCAGGTAAAATCCATGGAAAAATTGCATTGAAGGGTGAGGGTTAGCCTTAGGGTTAGGGTTAGGTCCCCATGAAGTTGAAGTGGAAGATGGATTTTGCCAATGAATTAATAGCACAACATTATGCTTAGGATGGGTATGACCATTTCAGTCAGTTGTTTCGACCTTTCCAGTTAAAATAAATGGAAAATTTTCATTGGTAGGTTAGGGTTCGGGTTTGGATTAGGGTTAGCGTTAGCGTTAGCGTTAGCGTTAGCGTAAGCGTAAGGGTTAGGGTTAGGTCCCCATGAAGTGGAAAATGGGCATCACCAATGAATTCACAGTGCAAGATTATGCTTAGGAGGGGTATTTCTTTTTCAATCAGGCTTTTCTACCTTTCCAGGTAAAATCCATGGAAAAACTGCTTTGGAGGGTGAGGGTAAGCCTTAGGATTAGGGATAGGTCCCCGTGAAGTAGAAGCGGAAAATGGATATCGCCGATGAATTCAATGCACAAGATTATGCTTAGGAGGGCTGTGACCTCTTCAGTCATGCTTTTCTATCTTTCCAGGTAATATACATGGAAGAATCGCATTCAAGGTTTATTGTTAGGGTTCGGGTTTGGATTAGGGTTAGGGTTAGTTTTAGGGTTACGTCACCATGAAGTCGAAGTGAAAAATGCGCATCACCAATGAATTCACAGTGCAAGATTATGCTTAGGAGGGTTACTCCCTTTTCAGTAAGGCTTGTTTACCTTTCAAGGTAAAATCCATGGAAAAACTGCATTGAAGGGTGAGGGTTAGCCATAGGGTTTATGTTAGGGTTAGTTCCCCTGAAGTCGACGCAGAAAATGGATGTCCCCAATGAATTCACAGTGCAACATTCTACTTAGGAGGGGTATTTCCTTTTCAATCAGGCTTTTTTACCTTTCCAGGTAAAATCCATGGAAAAATTGCATTGAAGGGTGAGGGTTAGCCTTAGGGTTAGGGTTAGGTCCCCATGAAGTTGAAGTGGAAAATGGATTTCGCCAATTAATTAATAGCACAACATTATGCTTAGGATGGGTATGACAATTTCAGTCAGTTGTTTCGACCTTTCCAGTTAAAATAAATGGAAAATTTGCATTGCTACGTTAGGGTTAGGGTTTGGATTAGGATTAGCGTTAGGGTTACGGTTAGGTCCCCATGAAGCAGAAAATGGGCATCACCAATGAATTCACAGTGCAAGATTATGCTTAGGAGGGGTATTTCTTTTTCAATCAGATTTTCCTACCTTTCCAGGTAAAATCCATGGAAAAACTACATTGGAGGGTGAGGGTTAGCTTTAGGGTTAGGGTTACGGTTAGGTCCCCATGAAATCAAAGAGGAAAATGGATATCGTCGATGAATTCACAGTGCAAGATTATGCTTAGGAGAGGTATAGCCTTTTCAATCAGGCTTTCCTACCTTTCCAGGTAAAATCCATGGAAAAACTGCATTGGAGGGTGAGGGCTAGCCTTAGGGTTAGCCTTAGGTTTAGGTCCCCATGAAGTCGACGCAGAAAATGGATCTCTCCAATGAATTCACAGTGCAACATTATGCTTAGGAGAGGTATAGCCTTTTCAATCAGGCTTTCCTACCTTTCCAGGTAAAATCCATGGAAAAACTGCATTGGAGGGTGAGGATTAGCCTTAGGGTTAGGGTTAGGGTTAGGTCCCCATGAAGTCGACGCAGAAAATGGATGTCCCCAATGAATTCACAGTGCAACATTATGCTTAGGAGGGGTATTTCCTTTTCAATCAGGCTTTCCTACCTTTCCAAGTAAAATCCATGGAAAAACTGCATTGGAGGGTTAGGGTTAGGGTTAGGGTTAGGTCCCCATGAAGTCAAAGCAGAAAATGGATGTCCCCAATGAATTCACAATGCAACATTATGCTTAGGAGGCGTATTTCCTTTTCAATCAGGCTTTTCCACCTTTGCAGGTAAAATCCATGGAAAAATTGCATTGAAGGGTGAGGGTTAGCCTTAGGGTTAGGGTTAGGTCCCCATGAAGTTGAAGTGGAAGATGGATTTCGCCAATGAATTAATAGCACAACATTATGCTTAGGATGGGTATGACAATTTCAGTCAGTTGTTTCGACCTTTCCAGTTAAAATAAATGGAAAATTTGCATTGCTACGTTAGGGTTAGGGTTTGGATTAGGATTAGCGTTAGGGTTAGGGTTAGGTCCCCATGAAGCAGAAAATGGGCATCACCAATGAATTCACAGTGCAAGATTATGCTTAGGAGGGGTATTTCTTTTTCAATCAGATTTTCCTACCTTTCCAGGTAAAATCCATGGAAAAACTACATTGGAGGGTGAGGGTTAGCTTTAGGGTTAGGGTTAGGTCCCCATGAAGTCGATGCAGAAAATGGATGTCCCCAATGAATTCACAGTGCAACATTATGCTTAGGAGGGGTATTGCCTTTTCAATCAGGCTTTCCTACCTTTCCTGGTAAAATCCATGGAAAAACTGCATTGGAGGATGAGGGTTAGCCTTAGGGTTAGGATTAGGGTTAGGGTTAGGTCCCCATGAAGTCGACGCAGAAAATGGATGTCTCCAATGAATTCAAAGTGCAACATTCTACTTAGGAGGGGTATTTCCTTTTCAATCAGGCTTTTCTACCTTTGCAGGTAAAATCCATGGAAAAACTGCCTTGTAGGGTGAGGGTTAGCCTTCAGGTTAGGGTTAGGTTAGGGTTAGGTCCCCATGAAATCAAAGAGGAAAATGGATATCGTCGATGAATTCACAGCGCAAGATTATGCTTAGGAGGGGTATTTCCTTTTCAATCAGGCTTTTCTACATTTGCAGGTAAAATGCATGGAAAAACTGCATTGGAGAGTGAGGGTTAGCCTTAGGATTAGGGTTAGGTCCCCATGAAGTTGATGCAGAAAATGGATGTCCCCAATGAATTCACAGTGCAACATTATGCTTAGGATGGGTATGACCATTTCAGTCAGGCGTTTCGACCTTTCCAGTTAAAATAAAAGGAAAATTTTCATTGGTAGGTTAGGGTTCGGGTTTGGATTAGGGTTAGCGTTAGCGTTATGGTTAGGGTTAGGTCCCCATGAAGCGGAAAATGGTCATCACCAATAAATTCACAGTGCAAGATTATGCTTAGGAGGCGTATTTCCTTTTCAATCAGGCTTTTCCACCTTTGCAGGTAAAATCCATGGAAAAATTGCATTGAAGGGTGAGGGTTAGCCTTAGGGTTAGGGTTAGGTCTCCATGAAGTTGAAGTTGAAGATGGATTTCGCCAATGAATTAATAGCACAACATTATGCTTAGGAGGGGTATGACCATTTCAGTCAGTTGTTTCGACCTTTCCAGTTAAAATAAATGGAAAATTTGCATTGGTAGGTTAGGGTTCGGGTTTGGATTAGGATTAGCGTTAGCGTAAGGGTTAGGTTTAGGTCCCCATGAAGTGGAAAATGGGCATCACCAATAAATTCACAGTGCAAGATTATGCTTAGGAGGGGTATTTCTTTTTCAATCAGGCTTTTCTACCTTTTCCAGGTAAAATCCATGGAAAAACTGCATTGGAGGGTGAGGGTAAGCCTTAGGATTAGGGATAGGACCCCATGAAGTAGAAGCGGAAAATGGATATCGTCGATGAATTCACAGCGCAAGATTATGCTTTGGAGGCGTACTTCCTTTTCAATCAGGCTTTTCTACATTTGCAGGTAAAATGCATGGAAAAACTGCATTGGAGGGTGAGGATTAGCCTTAGGGTTAGGATTAGGGTTAGGTCCCCATGAAATCGACGCAAAAAATGGATGTCCCCAATGAATTCACAGTGCAACATTATGCTTAGGAGGGGTATGACCTCTTCAGTTATGCTTTTCTATCTTTCCAGGTAATATACATGGAAGAATCGCATTCAAGGTTTATGGTTAGGGTTCGGGTTTGGATTAGGGTTAGGGTTAGTTTTAGGGTTAGGGTTACGTCCCCATGAAGTCGAAGTGAAAAATGCGCATCACCAATGAATTCACAGCGCAAGATTATGCTTAGGAGGGGTAGTCCATTTTCAGTAAGGCTTGTTTACCTTTCAAGGTAAAATCCATGGAAAAACTGCATTGAAGGGTGAGGGTTAGCCATAGGGTTAATGTTAGGGTTAGTTCCCCTGAAGTCGATGCAGAAAATGGATGTCCCAAATGAATTCACAGTGCAACATTCTACTTAGGAGGGGTATTTCCTTTTCAATCAGGCTTTTTTTACCTTTCCAGGTAAAATCCATGGAAAAACTCCCTTGGAGGGTGAGGGTTAGCCTTCACCTTAGGGTTAGGTTACGGTTAGGTCTCCATGAAATCAAAGCAGAAAATGGATATCGCCGATGAATTCACAGCGCAAGGTTATGCTTAGGAAGGTTTTCACCGCTTCAATCAGGCTATTCTATATTTGCAGGTAAAATGCATGGAAAAACTGCATTGGAGAGTGAGGGTTAGCCTTAGGGTTAGGGTTAGGTCCCCATGAAGTCGACGCAGAAAATGGATGTCCCCAATGAATTCACAGTGCAACATTATGCTTAGGAGGGGTATTGCCTTTTCAATCAGGCTTTCCTACCTTTCCAGGTAAAATCCATGGAAAAACTGCATTGGAGGATGAGGGTTAGCCTTAGGGTTAGGATTAGGGTGAGGGTTAGGTTCCCATGATGTCGACGCAGAAAATGGATGTCTCCAATGAATTCACAGTGCAACATTCTACTTAGGAGGGGTATTTCCTTTTCAATCAGGCTTTTCTACCTTTGCAGGTAAAATCCATGGAAAAACTGCCTTGTAGGGTGAGGGTTAGCCTTCAGGTTAGGGTTAGGTTAGGGTTAGGTCCCCATGAAATCAAAGAGGAAAATGGATATCGTCGATGAATTCACAGCGCAAGATTATGCTTAGGAGGGGTATTTCCTTTTCAATCAGGCTTTTCTACATTTGCAGGTAAAATGCATGGAAAAACTGCATTGGAGAGTGAGGGTTAGCCTTAGGATTAGCCTTAGGTTTAGGTCCCCATGAAGTCGACGCAGAAAATGGATGTCTCCAATGAATTCACAGTGCAACATTATGCTTAGGAGGGGTATTGCCTTTTCAATCAGGCTTTCCTACCTTTCCAGGTAAAATCCATGGAAAAACTGCATTGGAGGATGAGGGTTAGCCTTAGGGTTAGGATTAGGGTTAGGGTTAGGTCCCCATGAAGTCGACGCAGAAAATGGATGTCTCCAATGAATTCACAGTGCAACATTCTACTTAGGAGGGGTATTTCCTTTTCAATCAGGCTTTTCTACCTTTGCAGGTAAAATCCATGGAAAAACTGCCTTGTAGGGTGAGGGTTAGCCTTCAGGTTAGGGTTAGGTTAGGGTTAGGTCCCCATGAAATCAAAGAGGAAAATGGATATCGTCGATGAATTCACAGTGCAAGATTATGCTTAGGAGGGGTATTTCTTTTTCAATCAGGTTTTCTACCTTTCCAGGTAAAATCCATGGAAAAACTGCATTGGAGGGTGAGGGTTAGCCTTAGGGTTAGCCTTAGGTTTAGGTCCCCATGAAGTCGACGCAGAAAATGGATGTCTCCAATGAATTCACAGTGCAACATTATGCTTAGGAGAGGTATAGCCTTTTCAATCAGGCTTTCCTACCTTTCCAGGTAAAATCCATGGAAAAACTGCATTGGAGGGTGAGGATTAGCCTTAGGGTTAGGGTTAGGGTTAGGTCCCCATGAAGTCGACGCAGAAAATGGATGTCCCCAATGAATTCACAGAGCAACATTATGCTTAGGAGGGGTATTTCCTTTTCAATCAGGCTTTCCTACCTTTCCAAGTAAAATCCATGGAAAAACTGCATTGGAGGGTTAGGGTTAGGGTTAGGGTTAGGTCCCCATGAAGTCAAAGCAGAAAATGGATGTCCCCAATGAATTCACAATGCAACATTATGCTTAGGAGGCGTATTTCCTTTTCAATCAGGCTTTTCCACCTTTGCAGGTAAAATCCATGGAAAAATTGCATTGAAGGGTGAGGGTTAGCCTTAGGGTTAGGGTTAGGTCCCCATGAAGTTGAAGTGGAAGATGGATTTCGCCAATGAATTAATAGCACAACATTATGCGTAGGATGGGTATGACCATTTCAGTCAGTTGTTTCGACCTTTCCAGTTAAAATAAATGGAAAATTTTCATTGGTAGGTTAGGGTTCGGGTTTGGATTAGGGTTAGCGTTAGCGTTAGCGTTAGCGTAAGGGTTAGGGTTAGGTCCCCATGAAGTGGAAAATGGGCATCACCAATGAATTCACAGTGCAAGATTATGCTTAGGAGGGGTATTTCTTTTTCAATCAGGCTTTTCTACCTTTCCAGGTAAAATCCATGGAAAAACTGCATTGGAGGGTGAGGGTAAGCCTTAGGATTAGGGATAGGTCCCCGTGAAGTAGAAGCGGAAAATGGATATCGCCGATGAATTCAATGCACAAGATTATGCTTAGGAGGGCTGTGACCTCTTCAGTCATGCTTTTCTATCTTTCCAGGTAATATACATGGAAGAATCGCATTCAAGGTTTATTGTTAGGGTTCGGGTTTGGATTAGGGTTAGGGTTAATTTTAGGGTTACGTCACCATGAAGTCGAAGTGAAAAATGCGCATCACCAATGAATTCACAGTGCAAGATTATGCTTAGGAGGGCTACTCCCTTTTCAGTAAGGCTTGTTTACCTTTCAAGGTAAAATCCATGGAAAAACTGCATTGAAGGGTGAGGGTAAGCCATAGGGTTTATGTTAGGGTTAGTTCCCCTGAAGTCGACGCAGAAAATGGATGTCCCAAATGAATTCACAGTGCAACATTCTACTTAGGAGGGGTATTTCCTTTTTAATCAGGCTTTTTTACTTTTCCAGGTAAAATCCATGGAAAAATTGCATTGAAGGGTGAGGGTTAGCCTTAGGGTTAGGGTTAGGTCCCCATGAAGTTGAAGTGGAAAATGGATTTCGCCAATGAATTAATAGCACAACATTATGCTTAGGATGGGTATGACAATTTCAGTCAGTTGTTTCGACCTTTCCAGTTAAAATAAATGGAAAATTTGCATTGCTACGTTAGGGTTAGGGTTTGGATTAGGATTAGCGTTAGGGTTAGGGTTAGTTCCCCGTGAAGCAGAAAATGGGCATCACCAATGAATTCACAGTGCAAGATTATGCTTAGGAGGGGTATTTCTTTTTCAATCAGATTTTCCTACCTTTCCAGGTAAAATCCATGGAAAAACTACATTGGAGGGTGAGGGTTAGCTTTAGGGTTAGGGTTAGGGTTAGGTCCCCATGAAGTCGATGCAGAAAATGGATGTCCCCAATGAATTCACAGTGCAACATTATGCTTAGGAGGGGTATTGCCTTTTCAATCAGGCTTTCCTACCTTTCCAGGTAAAATCCATGGAAAAACTGCATTGGAGGATGAGGGTTAGCCTTAGGGTTAGGATTAGGGTTAGGGTTAGGTCCCCATGAAGTCGACGCAGAAAATGGATGTCTCCAATGAATTCACAGTGCAACATTCTACTTAGGAGGGGTATTTCCTTTTCAATCAGGCTTTTCTACCTTTGCAGGTAAAATCCATGGAAAAACTGCCTTGTAGGGTGAGGGTTAGCCTTCAGGTTAGGGTTAGGTTAGGGTTAGGTCCCCATGAAATCAAAGAGGAAAATGGATATCGTCGATGAATTCACAGCGCAAGATTATGCTTAGGAGGGGTATTTCCTTTTCAATCAGGCTTTTCTACATTTGCAGGTAAAATGCATGGAAAAACTGCATTGGAGAGTGAGGGTTAGCCTTAGGATTAGCCTTAGGTTTAGGTCCCCATGAAGTCGACGCAGAAAATGGATGTCTCCAATGAATTCACAGTGCAACATTATGCTTAGGAGGGGTATTGCCTTTTCAATCAGGCTTTCCTACCTTTCCAGGTAAAATCCATGGAAAAACTGCATTGGAGGATGAGGGTTAGCCTTAGGGTTAGGATTAGGGTTAGGGTTAGGTCTCCATGAAGTCGACGCAGAAAATGGATGTCTCCAATGAATTCACAGTGCAACATTCTACTTAGGAGGGGTATTTCCTTTTCAATCAGGCTTTTCTACCTTTGCAGGTAAAATCCATGGAAAAACTGCCTTGTAGGGTGAGGGTTAGCCTTCAGGTTAGGGTTAGGTTAGGGTTAGGTCCCCATGAAATCAAAGAGGAAAATGGATATCGTCGATGAATTCACAGTGCAAGATTATGCTTAGGAGGGGTATTTCTTTTTCAATCAGGTTTTCTACCTTTCCAGGTAAAATCCATGGAAAAACTGCATTGGAGGGTGAGGGTTAGCCTTAGGGTTAGCCTTAGGTTTAGGTCCCCATGAAGTCGACGCAGAAAATGGATGTCTCCAATGAATTCACAGTGCAACATTATGCTTAGGAGAGGTATAGCCTTTTCAATCAGGCTTTCCTACCTTTCCAGGTAAAATCCATGGAAAAACTGCATTGGAGGGTGAGGATTAGCCTTAGGGTTAGGGTTAGGTCCCCATGAAGTCAAAGCAGAAAATGGATGTCCCCAATGAATTCACAATGCAACATTATGCTTAGGAGGCGTATTTCCTTTTCAATCAGGCTTTTCCACCTTTGCAGGTAAAATCCATGGAAAAATTGCATTGAAGGGTGAGGGTTAGCCTTAGGGTTAGGGTTAGGTCCCCATGAAGTTGAAGTGGAAGATGGATTTCGCCAATGAATTAATAGCACAACATTATGCTTAGGATGGGTATGACCATTTCAGTCAGTTGTTTCGACCTTTCCAGTTAAAATAAATGGAAAATTTTCATTGGTAGGTTAGGGTTCGGGTTTGGATTAGGGTTAGCGTTAGCGTTAGCGTTAGCGTAAGGGTTAGGGTTAGGTCCCCATGAAGTGGAAAATGGGCATCACCAATGAATTCACAGTGCAAGATTATGCTTAGCAGGGGTATTTCTTTTTCAATCAGGCTTTTCTACCTTTCCAGGTAAAATCCATGGAAAAACTGCATTGGAGGGTGAGGGTAAGCCTTAGGATTAGGGATAGGTCCCCGTGAAGTAGAAGCGGAAAATGGATATCGCCGATGAATTCAATGCACAAGATTATGCTTAGGAGGGCTGTGACCTCTTCAGTCATGCTTTTCTATCTTTCCAGGTAATATACATGGAAGAATCGCATTCAAGGTTTATTGTTAGGGTTCGGGTTTGGATTAGGGTTAGGGTTAGTTTTAGGGTTACGTCACCATGAAGTCGAAGTGAAAAATGCGCATCACCAATGAATTCACAGTGCAAGATTATGCTTAGGAGGGCTACTCCCTTTTCAGTAAGGCTTGTTTACCTTTCAAAGTAAAATCCATGGAAAAACTGCATTGAAGGGTGAGGGTTAGCCATAGGGTTTATGTTAGGGTTAGTTCCCCTGAAGTCGACGCAGAAAATGGATGTCCCAAATGAATTCACAGTGCAACATTCTACTTAGGAGGGGTATTTCCTTTTCAATCAGGCTTTTTTACCTTTCCAGGTAAAATCCATGGAAAAATAGCATTGAAGGGTGAGGGTTAGCCTTAGGGTTAGGGTTAGGTCCCCATGAAGTTGAAGTGGAAAATGGATTTCGCCAATGAATTAATAGCACAACATTATGCTTAGGATGGGTATGACAATTTCAGTCAGTTGTTTCGACCTTTCCAGTTAAAATAAATGGAAAATTTGCATTGCTACGTTAGGGTTAGGGTTTGGATTAGGATTAGCGTTAGGGTTAGGGTTAGGTCCCCATGAAGCAGAAAATGGGCATCACCAATGAATTCACAGTGCAAGATTATGCTTAGGAGGGGTATTTCTTTTTCAATCAGATTTTCCTACCTTTCCACGTAAAATCCATGGAAAAACTACATTGGAGGGTGAGGGTTAGCTTTAGGGTTAGGGTTACGGTTAGGTCCCCATGAAGTCGACGCAGAAAATGGATGTCCCCAATGAATTCACAGTGCAATATTATGCTTAGGTGGGGTATTTCCTTTTCAATCAGGCTTTTCTACATTTGCAGGTAAAATGCATGGAAAAACTGCATTGGAGAGTGAGGGTTAGCCTTAGGATTAGCCTTAGGTTTAGGTCCCCATGAAGTCGACGCAGAAAATGGATGTCTCCAATGAATTCACAGTGCAACATTATGGTTAGGAGGGGTATTGCCTTTTCAATCAGGCTTTCCTACCTTTCCAGGTAAAATCCATGGAAAAACTGCATTGGAGGATGAGGGTTAGCCTTAGGGTTAGGATTAGGGTTAGGGTTAGGTCCCCATGAAGTCGACGCAGAAAATGGATGTCTCCAATGAATTCACAGTGCAACATTCTACTTAGGAGGGGTATTTCCTTTTCAATCAGGCTTTTCTACCTTTGCAGGTAAAATCCATGGAAAAACTGCCTTGTAGGGTGAGGGTTAGCCTTCAGGTTAGGGTTAGGTTAGGGTTAGGTCCCCATGAAATCAAAGAGGAAAATGGATATCGTCGATGAATTCACAGTGCAAGATTATGCTTAGGAGAGGTATAGCCTTTTCAATCAGGCTTTCCTACCTTTCCAGGTAAAATCCATGGAAAAACTGCATTGGAGGGTGAGGGCTAGCCTTAGGGTTAGCCTTAGGTTTAGGTCCCCATGAAGTCGACGCAGAAAATGGATGTCTCCAATGAATTCACAGTGCAACATTATGCTTAGGAGAGGTATAGCCTTTTCAATCAGGCTTTCCTACCTTTCCAGGTAAAATCCATGGAAAAACTGCATTGGAGGGTGAGGATTAGCCTTAGGGTTAGGGTTAGGGTTAGGTCCCCATGAAGTCGACGCAGAAAATGGATGTCCCCAATGAATTCACAGTGCAACATTATGCTTAGGAGGGGTATTTCCTTTTCAATCAGGCTTTCCTACCTTTCCAAGTAAAATCCATGGAAAAACTGCATTGGAGGGTTAGGGTTAGGGTTAGGGTTAGGTCCCCATGAAGTCAAAGCAGAAAATGGATGTCCCCAATGAATTCACAATGCAACATTATGCTTAGGAGGCGTATTTCCTTTTCAATCAGGCTTTTCCACCTTTGCAGGTAAAATCCATGGAAAAATTGCATTGAAGGGTGAGGGTTAGCCTTAGGGTTAGGGTTAGGTCCCCATGAAGTTGAAGTGGAAGATGGATTTCGCCAATGAATTAATAGCACAACATTATGCTTAGGATGGGTATGACAATTTCAGTCAGTTGTTTCGACCTTTCCAGTTAAAATAAATGGAAAATTTGCATTGCTACGTTAGGGTTAGGGTTTGGATTAGGATTAGCGTTAGGGTTAGGGTTAGGTCCCCATGAAGCAGAAAATGGGCATCACCAATGAATTCACAGTGCAAGATTATGCTTAGGAGGGGTATTTCTTTTTCAATCAGATTTTCCTACCTTTCCAGGTAAAATCCATGGAAAAACTACATTGGAGGGTGAGGGTTAGCTTTAGCGTTAGGGTTAGGTCCCCATGAAGTCGATGCAGAAAATGGATGTCCCCAATGAATTCACAGTGCAACATTATGCTTAGGAGGGGTATTGCCTTTTCAATCAGGCTTTCCTACCTTTCCAGGTAAAATCCATGGAAAAACTGCATTGGAGGATGAGGGTTAGCCTTAGGGTTAGGATTAGGGTTAGGGTTAGGTCCCCATGAAGTCGACGCAGAAAATGGATGTCTCCAATGAATTCACAGTGCAACATTCTACTTAGGAGGGGTATTTCCTTTTCAATCAGGCTTTTCTACCTTTGCAGGTAAAATCCATGGAAAAACTGCCTTGTAGGGTGAGGGTTAGCCTTCAGGTTAGGGTTAGGTTAGGGTTAGGTCCCCATGAAATCAAAGAGGAAAATGGATATCGTCGATGAATTCACAGCGCAAGATTATGCTTAGGAGGGGTATTTCCTTTTCAATCAGGCTTTTCTACATTTGCAGGTAAAATGCATGGAAAAACTGCATTGGAGAGTGAGGGTTAGCCTTAGGATTAGGGTTAGGTCCCCATGAAGTTGATGCAGAAAATGGATGTCCCCAATGAATTCACAGTGCAACATTATGCTTAGGATGGGTATGACCATTTCAGTCAGGCGTTTCGACCTTTCCAGTTAAAATAAAAGGAAAATTTTCATTGGTAGGTTAGGGTTCGGGTTTGGATTAGGGTTAGCGTTAGCGTTATGGTTAGGGTTAGGTCCCCATGAAGCGGAAAATGGGCATCACCAATGAATTCACAGTGCAAGATTATGCTTAGGAGGGGTATTGCCTTTTCAATCAGGGTTTCCTACCTTTCCAGGTGAAAATTAATGGAAAAACTGCATTGGAGGATAAGGGTTAGCCTTAGGGTTAGGGTTAGGTCCCCATGAAGTTGAAGTGGAAAATGGATTTCGCCAATGAATTAATAGCACAACATTATGCTTAGGATGGGTATGACCATTTCAGTCAGGCGTTTCGACCTTTCCAGTTAAAATAAATAGAAAATTTGCATTGGTAGGTTAGGGTTCGGGTTTGGATGAGGGTTAGCGTTAGGGTTAGTCCCCATGAAGCAGAAAATGGGCATCACCAATGAATTCACAGTGCAACATTATGCTTAGGAGAGGTATAGCCTTTTCAATCAGGCTTTCCTACCTTTCCAGGTAAAATCCATGGAAAAACTGCATTGGAGGGTGAGGATTAGCCTTAGGGTTAGGGTTAGGGTTAGGTCCCCATGTAGTCGACGCAGAAAATGGATGTTCCCAATGAATTCACAGTGCAACATTGTGGTTAGGAGGCGTACTTCCTTTTCAATCAGGCTTTTCTACCTTTGCAGGTAAAATCCATGGAAAAATTGCATTGAAGGGTGAGGGTTAGCCTTAGGGTTAGGGTTACGTCCCCATGAAGTTGAAGTGGAAAATGGATTTCGCCAATGAATTAATAGCACAACATTATGCTTAGGATGGGTATGACCATTTCAGTCAGGCGTTTCGACCTTTCCAGTTAAAATAAATGGAAAATTTGCATTGGTAGGTTAGGGTTCGGGTTTGGATTAGGGTTAGCGTTAGGGTTAGGGTTAGGTCCCCATGAAGTGGAAAATGGGCATCACCAATGAATTCACAGTGCAAGATTATGCTTAGGAGGGGTATTTCTTTTTCAATCAGGCATTCCTACCTTTCCAGGTTAAATCCATGGAAAAATTGCATTGAAGGGTGAGAGTTAGCCTTAGGGTTTATGTTAGGGTTAGTTCCCCTGAAGTCGACGCAGAAAATGGATGTCCCCAATGAATTCACAGTGCAACATTCTACTTAGGAGGGGTATTTCCTTTTCAATCAGGCTTTTCTACCTTTGCAGGTAAAATCCATGGAAAAACTGCCTTGTAGGGTGAGGGATAGCCTTCAGGTTAGGGTTAGGTTAGGGTTAGGTCCCCATGAAATCAAAGAGGAAAATGGATATCGTCGATGAATTCACAGTGCAAGATTATGCTTAGGAGGGGTATTTCTTTTTCAATCAGGTTTTCTACCTTTCCAGGTAAAATCCATGGAAAAACTGCATTGGAGGGTGAGGGTTAGCCTTAGGGTTAGCCTTAGGTTTAGGTCCCCATGAAGTCGACGCAGAAAATGGATGTCTCCAATGAATTCACAGTGCAACATTATGCTTAGGAGAGGTATAGCCTTTTCAATCAGGCTTTCCTACCTTTCCAGGTAAAATCCATGGAAAAACTGCATTGGAGGGTGAGGATTAGCCTTAGGGTTAGGGTTAGGGTTAGGTCCCCATGAAGTCGACGCAGAAAATGGATGTCCCCAATGAATTCACAGAGCAACATTGTGCTTAGGAGGGGTATTTCCTTTTCAATCAGGCTTTCCTACCTTTCCAAGTAAAATCCATGGAAAAACTGCATTGGAGGGTTAGGGTTAGGGTTAGGGTTAGGTCCCCATGAAGTCAAAGCAGAAAATGGATGTCCCCAATGAATTCACAATGCAACATTATGCTTAGGAGGCATATTTCCTTTTCAATCAGGCTTTTCCACCTTTGCAGGTAAAATCCATGGAAAAATTGCATTGAAGGGTGAGGGTTAGCCTTAGGGTTAGGGTTAGGTCCCCATGAAGTTGAAGTGGAAGATGGATTTCGCCAATGAATTAATAGCACAACATTATGCTTAGGATGGGTATGACCATTTCAGTCAGTTGTTTCGACCTTTCCAGTTAAAATAAATGGAAAATCTTCATTGGTAGGTTAGGGTTCGGGTTTGGATTAGGGTTAGCGTTAGCGTAAGGGTTAGGGTTAGGTCCCCATGAAGTGGAAAATGGGCATCACCAATGAATTCACAGTGCAAGATTATGCTTAGGAGGGGTATTTCTTTTTCAATCAGGCTTTTCTACCTTTCCAGGTAAAATCCATGGAAAAACTGCTTTGGAGGGTTAGGGTAAGCCTTAGGATTAGGGATAGGTCCCCGTGAAGTAGAAGCGGAAAATGGATATCGCCGATGAATTCAATGCACAAGATTATGCTTAGGAGGGCTGTGACCTCTTCAGTCATGCTTTTCTATCTTTCCAGGTAATATACATGGAAGAATCGCATTCAAGGTTTATTGTTAGGGTTCGGGTTTGGATTAGGGTTAGGGTTAGTTTTAGGGTTACGTCACCATGAAGTCGAAGTGAAAAATGCGCATCACCAATGAATTCACAGTGCAAGATTATGCTTAGGAGGGTTACTCCCTTTTCAGTAAGGCTTGTTTACCTTTCAAGGTAAAATCCATGGAAAAACTGCATTGAAGGGTGAGGGTTAGCCATAGGGTTTATGTTAGGGTTAGTTCCCCTGAAGTCTACGCAGAAAATGGATGTCCCCAATGAATTCACAGTGCAACATTCTACTTAGGAGGGGTATTTCCTTTTCAATCAGGCTTTTCTACCTTTGCAGGTAAAATCCATGGAAAAACTGCCTTGTAGGGTGAGGGATAGCCTTCAGGTTAGGGTTAGGTTAGGGTTAGGTCCCCATGAAATCAAAGAGGAAAATGGATATCGTCGATGAATTCACAGTGCAAGATTATGCTTAGGAGGGGTATTTCTTTTTCAATCAGGTTTTCTACCTTTCCAGGTAAAATCCATGGAAAAACTGCATTGGAGGGTGAGGGTTAGCCTTAGGGTTAGCCTTAGGTTTAGGTCCCCATGAAGTCGACGCAGAAAATGGATGTCTCCAATGAATTCACAGTGCAACATTATGCTTAGGAGAGGTATAGCCTTTTCAATCAGGCTTTCCTACCTTTCCAGGTAAAATCCATGGAAAAACTGCATTGGAGGGTGAGGATTAGCCTTAGGGTTAGGGTTAGGGTTAGGTCCCCATGAAGTCGACGCAGAAAATGGATGTCCCCAATGAATTCACAGAGCAACATTATGCTTAGGAGGGGTATTTCCTTTTCAATCAGGCTTTCCTACCTTTCCAAGTAAAATCCATGGAAAAACTGCATTGGAGGGTTAGGGTTAGGGTTAGGGTTAGGTCCCCATGAAGTCAAAGCAGAAAATGGATGTCCCCAATGAATTCACAATGCAACATTATGCTTAGGAGGCATATTTCCTTTTCAATCAGGCTTTTCCACCTTTGCAGGTAAAATCCATGGAAAAATTGCATTGAAGGGTGAGGGTTAGCCTTAGGGTTAGGGTTAGGTCCCCATGAAGTTGAAGTGGAAGATGGATTTTGCCAATGAATTAATAGCACAACATTATGCTTAGGATGGGTATGACCATTTCAGTCAGTTGTTTCGACCTTTCCAGTTAAAATAAATGGAAAATTTTCATTGGTAGGTTAGGGTTCGGGTTTGGATTAGGGTTAGCGTTAGCGTTAGCGTTAGCGTAACGGTTAGGGTTAGGTCCCCATGAAGTGGAAAATGGGCATCACCAATGAATTCACAGTGCAAGATTATGCTTAGGAGGGGTATTTCTTTTTCAATCAGGCTTTTCTACCTTTCCAGGTAAAATCCATGGAAAAACTGCTTTGGAGGGTGAGGGTAAGCCTTAGGATTAGGGATAGGTCCCCGTGAAGTAGAAGCGGAAAATGGATATCGCCGATGAATTCAATGCACAAGATTATGCTTAGGAGGGCTGTGACCTCTTCAGTCATGCTTTTCTATCTTTCCAGGTAATATACATGGAAGAATCGCATTCAAGGTTTATTGTTAGGGTTCGGGTTTGGATTAGGGTTAGGGTTAGTTTTAGGGTTACGTCACCATGAAGTCGAAGTGAAAAATGCGCATCACCAATGAATTCACAGTGCAAGATTATGCTTAGGAGGGTTACTCCCTTTTCAGTAAGGCTTGTTTACCTTTCAAGGTAAAATCCATGGAAAAACTGCATTGAAGGGTGAGGGTTAGCCATAGGGTTTATGTTAGGGTTAGTTCCCCTGAAGTCGACGCAGAAAATGGATGTCCCCAATGAATTCACAGTGCAACATTCTACTTAGGAGGGGTATTTCCTTTTCAATCAGGCTTTTTTACCTTTCCAGGTAAAATCCATGGAAAAATTGCATTGAAGGGTGAGGGTTAGCCTTAGGGTTAGGGTTAGGTCCCCATGAAGTTGAAGTGGAAAATGGATTTCGCCAATGAATTAATAGCACAACATTATGCTTAGGATGGGTATGACAATTTCAGTCAGTTGTTTCGACCTTTCCAGTTAAAATAAATGGAAAATTTGCATTGCTACGTTAGGGTTAGGGTTTGGATTAGGATTAGCGTTAGGGTTACGGTTAGGTCCCCATGAAGCAGAAAATGGGCATCACCAATGAATTCACAGTGCAAGATTATGCTTAGGAGGGGTATTTCTTTTTCAATCAGATTTTCCTACCTTTCCAGGTAAAATCCATGGAAAAACTACATTGGAGGGTGAGGGTTAGCTTTAGGGTTAGGGTTACGGTTAGGTCCCCATGAAATCAAAGAGGAAAATGGATATCGTCGATGAATTCACAGTGCAAGATTATGCTTAGGAGAGGTATAGCCTTTTCAATCAGGCTTTCCTACCTTTCCAGGTAAAATCCATGGAAAAACTGCATTGGAGGGTGAGGGCTAGCCTTAGGGTTAGCCTTAGGTTTAGGTCCCCATGAAGTCGACGCAGAAAATGGATCTCTCCAATGAATTCACAGTGCAACATTATGCTTAGGAGAGGTATAGCCTTTTCAATCAGGCTTTCCTACCTTTCCAGGTAAAATCCATGGAAAAACTGCATTGGAGGGTGAGGATTAGCCTTAGGGTTAGGGTTAGGGTTAGGTCCCCATGAAGTCGACGCAGAAAATGGATGTCCCCAATGAATTCACAGTGCAACATTATGCTTAGGAGGGGTATTTCCTTTTCAATCAGGCTTTCCTACCTTTCCAAGTAAAATCCATGGAAAAACTGCATTGGAGGGTTAGGGTTAGGGTTAGGGTTAGGTCCCCATGAAGTCAAAGCAGAAAATGGATGTCCCCAATGAATTCACAATGCAACATTATGCTTAGGAGCCGTATTTCCTTTTCAATCAGGCTTTTCCACCTTTGCAGGTAAAATCCATGGAAAAATTGCATTGAAGGGTGAGGGTTAGCCTTAGGGTTAGGGTTAGGTCCCCATGAAGTTGAAGTGGAAGATGGATTTCGCCAATGAATTAATAGCACAACATTATGCTTAGGATGGGTATGACAATTTCAGTCAGTTGTTTCGACCTTTCCAGTTAAAATAAATGGAAAATTTGCATTGCTACGTTAGGGTTAGGGTTTGGATTAGGATTAGCGTTAGGGTTAGGGTTAGGTCCCCATGAAGCAGAAAATGGGCATCACCAAAGAATTCACAGTGCAAGATTATGCTTAGGAGGGGTATTTCTTTTTCAATCAGATTTTCCTACCTTTCCAGGTAAAATCCATGGAAAAACTACATTGGAGGGTGAGGGTTAGCTTTAGGGTTAGGGTTAGGTCCCCATGAAGTCGATGCAGAAAATGGATGTCCCCAATGAATTCACAGTGCAACATTATGCTTAGGAGGGGTATTGCCTTTTCAATCAGGCTTTCCTACCTTTCCAGGTAAAATCCATGGAAAAACTGCATTGGAGGATGAGGGTTAGCCTTAGGGTTAGGATTAGGGTTAGGGTTAGGTCCCCATGAAGTCGACGCAGAAAATGGATGTCTCCAATGAATTCACAGTGCAACATTCTACTTAGGAGGGGTATTTCCTTTTCAATCAGGCTTTTCTACCTTTGCAGGTAAAGTCCATGGAAAAACTGCCTTGTAGGGTGAGGGTTAGCCTTCAGATTAGGGTTAGGTTAGGGTTAGGTCCCCATGAAATCAAAGAGGAAAATGGATATCGTCGATGAATTCACAGCGCAAGATTATGCTTAGGAGGGGTATTTCCTTTTCAATCAGGCTTTTCTACATTTGCAGGTAAAATGCATGGAAAAACTGCATTGGAGAGTGAGGGTTAGCCTTAGGATTAGGGTTAGGTCCCCATGAAGTTGATGCAGAAAATGGATGTCCCCAATGAATTCACAGTGCAACATTATGCTTAGGATGGGTATGACCATTTCAGTCAGGCGTTTCGACCTTTCCAGTTAAAATAAAAGGAAAATTTTCATTGGTAGGTTAGGGTTCGGGTTTGGATTAGGGTTAGCGTTAGCGTTATGGTTAGGGTTAGGTCCCCATGAAGCGGAAAATGGGCATTACCAATGAATTCACAGTGCAAGATTATGCTTAGGAGGGGTATTGCCTTTTCAATCAGGGTTTCCTACCTTTCCAGGTGAAAATTAATGGAAAAACTGCATTGGAGGATAAGGGTTAGCCTTAGGGTTAGGGTTAGGTCCCCATGAAGTTGAAGTGGAAAATGGATTTCGCCAATGAATTAATAGCACAACATTATGCTTAGGATGGGTATGACCATTTCAGTCAGGCGTTTCGACCTTTCCAGTTAAAATAAATGGAAAATTTGCATTGGTAGGTTAGGGTTCGGGTTTGGATGAGGGTTAGCGTTAGGGTTAGTCCCCATGAAGCAGAAAATGGGCATCACCAATGAATTCACAGTGCAACATTATGCTTAGGAGAGGTATAGCCTTTTCAATCAGGCTTTCCTACCTTTCCAGGTAAAATCCATGGAAAAACTGCATTGGAGGGTGAGTATTAGCCTTAGGGTTAGGGTTAGGGTTAGGTCCCCATGTAGTCGACGCAGAAAATGGATGTTCCCAATGAATTCACAGTGCAACATTGTGGTTAGGAGGCGTACTTCCTTTTCAATCAGGCTTTTCTACCTTTGCAGGTAAAATCCATGGAAAAATTGCATTGAAGGGTGAGGGTTAGCCTTAGGGTTAGGGTTACGTCCCCATGAAGTTGAAGTGGAAAATGGATTTCGCCAATGAATTAATAGCACAACATTATGCTTAGGATGGGTATGACCATTTCAGTCAGGCGTTTCGACCTTTCCAGTTAAAATAAATGGAAAATTTGCATTGGTAGGTTAGGGTTCGGGTTTGGATTAGGGTTAGCGTTAGGGTTAGGGTTAGGTCCCCATGAAGTGGAAAATGGGCATCACCAATGAATTCACAGTGCAAGATTATGCTTAGGAGGGGTATTTCTTTTTCAATCAGGCTTTCCTACCTTTCCAGGTTAAATCCATGGAAAAATTGCATTGAAGGGTGAGAGTTAGCCATAGGGTTTATGTTAGGGTTAGTTCCCCTGAAGTCGACGCAGAAAATGGATGTCCCCAATGAATTCACAGTGCAACATTCTACTTAGGAGGGGTATTTCCTTTTCAATCAGGCTTTTCTACCTTTGCAGGTAAAATCCATGGAAAAACTGCCTTGTAGGGTGAGGGTTAGCCTTCAGGTTAGGGTTAGGTTAGGGTTAGGTCCCCATGAAATCAAAGAGGAAAATGGATATCGTCGATGAATTCACAGCGCAAGATTATGCTTAGGAGGGGTATTTCCTTTTCAATCAGGCTTTTCTACATTTGCAGGTAAAATGCATGGAAAAACTGCATTGGAGAGTGAGGGTTAGCCTTAGGATTAGGGTTAGGTCCCCATGAAGTCGACGCAGAAAATGGATGTCCCCAATGAATTCACAGAGCAACATTGTGCTTAGGAGGGGTATTTCCTTTTCAATCAGGCTTTCCTACCTTTCCAAGTAAAATCCATGGAAAAACTGCATTGGAGGGTTAGGGTTAGGGTTAGGGTTAGGTCCCCATGAAGTCAAAGCAGAAAATGGATGTCCCCAATGAATTCACAATGCAACATTATGCTTAGGAGGCATATTTCCTTTTCAATCAGGCTTTTCCACCTTTGCAGGTAAAATCCATGGAAAAATTGCATTGAAGGGTGAGGGTTAGCCTTAGGGTTAGGGTTAGGTCCCCATGAAGTTGAAGTGGAAGATGGATTTCGCCAATGAATTAATAGCACAACATTATGCTTAGGATGGGTATGACCATTTCAGTCAGTTGTTTCGACCTTTCCAGTTAAAATAAATGGAAAATTTTCATTGGTAGGTTAGGGTTCGGGTTTGGATTAGGGTTAGCGTTAGCGTTAGCGTTAGCGTTAGCGTAAGGGTTAGGGTTAGGTCCCCATGAAGTGGAAAATGGGCATCACCAATGAATTCACAGTGCAAGATTATGCTTAGGAGGGGTATTTCTTTTTCAATCAGGCTTTTCTACCTTTCCAGGTAAAATCCATGGAAAAACTGCTTTGGAGGGTGAGGGTAAGCCTTAGGATTAGGGATAGGTCCCCGTGAAGTAGAAGCGGAAAATGGATATCGCCGATGAATTCAATGCACAAGATTATGCTTAGGAGGGCTGTGACCTCTTCAGTCATGCTTTTCTATCTTTCCAGGTAATATACATGGAAGAATCGCATTCAAGGTTTATTGTTAGGGTTCGGGTTTGGATTAGGGTTAGGGTTAGTTTTAGGGTTACGTCACCATGAAGTCGAAGTGAAAAATGCGCATCACCAATGAATTCACAGTGCAAGATTATGCTTAGGAGGGTTACTCCCTTTTCAGTAAGGCTTGTTTACCTTTCAAGGTAAAATCCATGGAAAAACTGCATTGAAGGGTGAGGGTTAGCCATAGGGTTTATGTTAGGGTTAGTTCCCCTGAAGTCGACGCAGAAAATGGATGTCCCCAATGAATTCACAGTGCAACATTCTACTTAGGAGGGGTATTTCCTTTTCAATCAGGCTTTTTTACCTTTCCAGGTAAAATCCATGGAAAAATTGCATTGAAGGGTGAGGGTTAGCCTTAGGGTTAGGGTTAGGTCCCCATGAAGTTGAAGTGGAAAATGGATTTCGCCAATGAATTAATAGCACAACATTATGCTTAGGATGGGTATGACAATTTCAGTCAGTTGTTTCGACCTTTCCAGTTAAAATAAATGGAAAATTTGCATTGCTACGTTAGGGTTAGGGTTTGGATTAGGATTAGCGTTAGGGTTAGGGTTAGGTCCCCATGAAGCAGAAAATGGGCATCACCAAAGAATTCACAGTGCAAGATTATGCTTAGGAGGGGTATTTCTTTTTCAATCAGATTTTCCTACCTTTCCAGGTAAAATCCATGGAAAAACTACATTGGAGGGTGAGGGTTAGCTTTAGGGTTAGGGTTACGGTTAGGTCCCCATGAAATCAAAGAGGAAAATGGATATCGTCGATGAATTCACAGTGCAAGATTATGCTTAGGAGAGGTATAGCCTTTTCAATCAGGCTTTCCTACCTTTCCAGGTAAAATCCATGGAAAAACTGCATTGGAGGGTGAGGGCTAGCCTTAGGGTTAGCCTTAGGTTTAGGTCCCCATGAAGTCGACGCAGAAAATGGATCTCTCCAATGAATTCACAGTGCAACATTATGCTTAGGAGAGGTATAGCCTTTTCAATCAGGCTTTCCTACCTTTCCAGGTAAAATCCATGGAAAAACTGCATTGGAGGGTGAGGATTAGCCTTAGGGTTAGGGTTAGGGTTAGGTCCCCATGAAGTCGACGCAGAAAATGGATGTCCCCAATGAATTCACAGTGCAACATTATGCTTAGGAGGGGTATTTCCTTTTCAATCAGGCTTTCCTACCTTTCCAAGTAAAATCCATGGAAAAACTGCATTGGAGGGTTAGGGTTAGGGTTAGGGTTAGGGTTAGGTCCCCATGAAGTCAAAGCAGAAAATGGATGTCCCCAATGAATTCACAATGCAACATTATGCTTAGGAGCCGTATTTCCTTTTCAATCAGGCTTTTCCACCTTTGCAGGTAAAATCCATGGAAAAATTGCATTGAAGGGTAAGGGTTAGCCTTAGGGTTAGGGTTAGGTCCCCATGAAGTTGAAGTGGAAGATGGATTTCGCCAATGAATTAATAGCACAACATTATGCTTAGCATGGGTATGACAATTTCAGTCAGTTGTTTCGACCTTTCCAGTTAAAATAAATGGAAAATTTGCATTGCTACGTTAGGGTTAGGGTTTGGATTAGGATTAGCGTTAGGGTTAGGGTTAGGTCCCCATGAAGCAGAAAATGGGCATCACCAAAGAATTCACAGTGCAAGATTATGCTTAGGAGGGGTATTTCTTTTTCAATCAGATTTTCCTACCTTTCCAGGTAAAATCCATGGAAAAACTACATTGGAGGGTGAGGGTTAGCTTTAGGGTTAGGGTTAGGTCCCCATGAAGTCGATGCAGAAAATGGATGTCCCCAATGAATTCACAGTGCAACATTATGCTTAGGAGGGGTATTGCCTTTTCAATCAGGCTTTCCTACCTTTCCAGGTAAAATCCATGGAAAAACTGCATTGGAGGATGAGGGTTAGCCTTAGGGTTAGGATTAGGGTTAGGGTTAGGTCCCCATGAAGTCGACGCAGAAAATGGATGTCTCCAATGAATTCACAGTGCAACATTCTACTTAGGAGGGGTATTTCCTTTTCAATCAGGCTTTTCTACCTTTGCAGGTAAAGTCCATGGAAAAACTGCCTTGTAGGGTGAGGGTTAGCCTTCAGGTTAGGGTTAGGTTAGGGTTAGGTCCCCATGAAATCAAAGAGGAAAATGGATATCGTCGATGAATTCACAGCGCAAGATTATGCTTAGGAGGGGTATTTCCTTTTCAATCAGGCTTTTCTACATTTGCAGGTAAAATGCATGGAAAAACTGCATTGGAGAGTGAGGGTTAGCCTTAGGATTAGGGTTAGGTCCCCATGAAGTTGATGCAGAAAATGGATGTCCCCAATGAATTCACAGTGCAACATTATGCTTAGGATGGGTATGACCATTTCAGTCAGGCGTTTCGACCTTTCCAGTTAAAATAAAAGGAAAATTTTCATTGGTAGGTTAGGGTTCGGGTTTGGATTAGGGTTAGCGTTAGCGTTATGGTTAGGGTTAGGTCCCCATGAAGCGGAAAATGGGCATTACCAATGAATTCACAGTGCAAGATTATGCTTAGGAGGGGTATTGCCTTTTCAATCAGGGTTTCCTACCTTTCCAGGTGAAAATTAATGGAAAAACTGCATCGGAGGATAAGGGTTAGCCTTAGGGTTAGGGTTAGGTCCCCATGAAGTTGAAGTGGAAAATGGATTTCGCCAATGAATTAATAGCACAACATTATGCTTAGGATGGGTATGACCATTTCAGTCAGGCGTTTCGACCTTTCCAGTTAAAATAAATGGAAAATTTGCATTGGTAGGTTAGGGTTCGGGGTTGGATGAGGGTTAGCATTAGGGTTAGTCCCCATGAAGCAGAAAATGGGCATCACCAATGAATTCACAGTGCAACATTATGCTTAGGAGAGGTATAGCCTTTTCAATCAGGCTTTCCTACCTTTCCAGGTAAAATCCATGGAAAAACTGCATTTAAGGGTGAGTATTAGCCTTAGGGTTAGGGTTAGGGTTAGGTCCCCATGTAGTCGACGCAGAAAATGGATGTTCCCAATGAATTCACAGTGCAACATTGTGGTTAGGAGGCGTACTTCCTTTTCAATCAGGCTTTTCTACCTTTGCAGGTAAAATCCATGGAAAAATTGCATTGAAGGGTGAGGGTTAGCCTTAGGGTTAGGGTTACGTCCCCATGAAGTTGAAGTGGAAAATGGATTTCGCCAATGAATTAATAGCACAACATTATGCTTAGGATGGGTATGACCATTTCAGTCAGGCGTTTCGACCTTTCCAGTTAAAATAAATGGAAAATTTGCATTGGTAGGTTAGGGTTCGGGTTTGGATTAGGGTTAGCGTTAGGGTTAGGGTTAGGTCCCCATGAAGTGGAAAATGGGCATCACCAATGAATTCACAGTGCAAGATTATGCTTAGGAGGGGTATTTCTTTTTCAATCAGGCTTTCCTACCTTTCCAGGTTAAATCCATGGAAAAATTGCATTGAAGGGTGAGAGTTAGCCATAGGGTTTATGTTAGGGTTAGTTCCCCTGAAGTCGACGCAGAAAATGGATGTCCCCAATGAATTCACAGTGCAACATTCTACTTAGGAGGGGTATTTCCTTTTCAATCAGGCTTTTCTACCTTTGCAGGTAAAATCCATGGAAAAACTGCCTTGTAGGGTGAGGGTTAGCCTTCAGGTTAGGGTTAGGTTAGGGTTAGGTCCCCATGAAATCAAAGAGGAAAATGGATATCGTCGATGAATTCACAGCGCAAGATTATGCTTAGGAGGGGTATTTCCTTTTCAATCAGGCTTTTCTACATTTGCAGGTAAAATGCATGGAAAAACTGCATTGGAGAGTGAGGGTTAGCCTTAGGATTAGGGTTAGGTCCCCATGAAGTTGATGCAGAAAATGGATGTCCCCAATGAATTCACAGTGCAACATTATGCTTAGGATGGGTATGACCATTTCAGTCAGGCGTTTCGACCTTTCCAGTTAAAATAAAAGGAAAATTTTCATTGGTAGGTTAGGGTTCGGGTTTGGATTAGGGTTAGCGTTAGCGTTATGGTTAGGGTTAGGTCCCCATGAAGCGGAAAATGGGCATTACCAATGAATTCACAGTGCAAGATTATGCTTAGGAGGGGTATTGCCTTTTCAATCAGGGTTTCCTACCTTTCCAGGTGAAAATTAATGGAAAAACTGCATTGGAGGATAAGGGTTAGCCTTAGGGTTAGGGTTAGGTCCCCATGAAGTTGAAGTGGAAAATGAATTTCGCCAATGAATTAATAGCACAACATTATGCTTAGGATGGGTATGACCAATTCAGTCAGTTGTTTCGACATTTCCAGTTAAAATAAATGGAAAATTTGCATTGTTACGTTAGGGTTCGGGTTTGGATTAGGATTAGCGTTAGCGTTAGCGTTAGGGTTAGGGTTAGGTCCCCATGAAGTCGACGCAGAAAATGGATGTCCCCAATGAATTCACATTGCAATATTATTCTTAGGTAGGATATTTCCTTTTCAATCAGGCTTTCCTTCCTTTGCAGGTAAAATCCATGGAAAAACTGCCTTGGAGGGTGAGGGTTAGCCTTCAGGTTAGGGTTAGGTTACGGTTAGGTCCCCATGAAATCAAAGCGGAAAATGGATATCGTCGATGAATTCACAGCACAAGATTATACTTAGGAGGCGTATTTCCTTTTCAATCAGGCTTTTCTACATTTGCAGGTAAAATGCATGGAAAAACTGCATTGGAGGGTGAGGATTAGCCTTAGGGTTAGGGTTAGGGTTAGGTCCCCATGAAGTCGACGTAGAAAATGGATGTCCCCAATGAATTCACAGTGCAACATTATGCTTAGGAGGGGTATTTCCTTTTCAATCAGGCTTTCCTACCTTTCCAAGTAAAATCCATGGAAAAATTGCATTGTAGGGTTAGGGTTAGGGTTAGGACCCCATGAAGTCAAAGCAGAAAATGGATGTCCCCAATGAATTCACAATGCAACATTATGCTTAGGAGGCGTATTTCCTTTTCAATCAGGCTTTTCCACCTTTGCAGGTAAAATCCATTGAAAAATTGCATTGAAGGGTGAGGGTTAGCCTTCGGGTTAGGATTAGGTCCCCATGAAGTTGAAGTGGAAAATGGATTTCGCCAATGAATTAATAGCACAACATTATGCTTAGGATGGGTATGACCATTTCAGTCAGGCGTTTCGACCTTTCCATTTAAAATAAATGGAAAATTTGCATTGGTAGGTTAGGGTTTGGGTTTGGATTAGGGTTAGCGTTAGGGTTAGGGTTAGGTCCCCATGAAATGGAAAATGGGCATCACCAATGAATTCACAGTGCAAGATTATGCTTAGGAGGGGTATTTCTTTTTCAATCAGGCTTTTCTACCTTTCCAGGTAAAATCCATGGAAAAACTGCATTGGAGGGTAAGGGTAAGCCTTAGGAATAGGGATAGGTACCCATGAAGTAGAAGCGGAAAATGGATATCGCCGATGAATTCAATGCACAAGATTATGCTTAGGAGTGGTGTGACCTCTTCAGTCATGCTTTTCTATCTTTCCAGGTAATATACATGGAAGGATTGCATTCAAGGTTTATTGTTAGGGTTCGGGTTTGGATTAGGGTTAGGGTTAGTTTTAGGGTTAGGTCCCCATGAAGTCGAAGTGAAAAATGCGCATCACCAATGAATTCACAGCGCAAGATTATGCTTAGGAGGGGTACTCCCTTTTCAGTAACGCTTGTTTACCTTTCCAGGTAAAATCCATGGAAAAACTGCATTGAAGGGTGAGGGTTAGCCATAGGGTTAATGTTAGGGTTAGTTCCCCTGAAGTCGACGCAGAAAATGGATGTCCCAAATGAATTCACAGTGCAACATTCTACTTAGGAGGGGTATTTCCTTTTCAATCAGGCTTTTTTACCTTTCCAGGTAAAATCCATGGAAAAACTGCATTGGAGGGTGAGGGTTAGCCTTCAGGTTAGGGTTAGGTTACGGTTAGGTCGCCATGAAATCAAAGCGGAAAATGGATATCGTCGATGAATTCACAGCGCAAGGTTATGCTTAAGAAGGGTGTCACCTCTTCAATCAGGCTATTCTATATTTGCAGGTAAAATGCATGGAAAAATTGCAATTGAGAGTGAGGGTTAGCCTTAGGGTTAGGGTTAGGGTTAGGCCCCCATGATGTCGCCGCAGAAAATGGATGTCCCCAATGAATTCACAGTGCAACATTATGCTTAGGAGGGGTATTTCCTTTTCAATCAGGCTTTCCTACCTTTCCAAGTAAAATCCATGGAAAAACTGCTTTGGAGGGTTAGGGTTAGGGTTAGGGTTAGGTCCCCATGAAGTCAAAGCAGAAAATGGATGTCCCCAATGAATTCACAATGCAACATTATGCTTAGGAGGCGTATTTCCTTTTCAATCAGGCTTTTCCACCTTTGCAGGTAAAATCCATGGAAAAATTGCATTGAAGGGTGAGGGTTAGCCTTAGGGTTAGGGTTAGGTCCCCATGAAGTTGAAGTGGAAAATGGATTTCGCCAATGAATTAATAGCACAACATTATGCTTAGGATGGGTATGACCATTTCAGTCAGTTGTTTCGACCTTTCCAGTTGAAATAAATGGAAAATTTGCATTGGTACGTTAGGGTTCGGGTTTGGATTAGGATTAGCGTTAGCGTTAGGGTTAGGGTTAGGGTTAGGTCCCCATGAAGCCGACGCAGAAAATGGATGTCCCCAATGAATTCACAGTGCAATATTATACTTAGGTGGGGTATTTCCTTTTCAATCAGGCTTTCCTACCTTTCCAGGTAAAATCCATGGAAAAACTGCATTGGAGTGTGAGGGTTAGCCTTAGGATTAGGTTTAGGTCTCCATGAAGTTGAAGCAGAAAATAGATGTCCCCAATGAATTCACAGTGCAATATTATGCTTAGGTGGGGTATTTCCTTTTCAATCAGGCTTTCCTTCCTTTGCAGGTAAAATCCATGGAAAAACTGCCTCGGAGGGTGAGGGTTAGCCTTAGGGTTAGGGTTAGGGTTAGGTCCCCATGAAATCGACGCAGAAAATGGATGTCCCCAATGAATTCACAGTGCAACATTATGCTTAGGAGGGGTATTTCCTTTTCAATCAGGCTTTCCTACCTTTCCAAGTAAAATCCATGGAAAAACTGCATTGTAGCGTTAGGGTTAGGGTTAGGATAAGGGTTAGGGTTACGGTTAGGTCCCCATGAAATCAAAGCGGAAAATGGATATCGTCGATGAATTCACAGCACAAGATTATGCTTAGGAGGGGTATTTCCTTTTCAATCAGGCTTTCCTACCTTTCCAGGTAAAATCCATGGAAAAACTGCATTGGAGTTTGAGGGTTAGCCTTTGGGTTACGGTTAGGTCCCCATGAAATCAACACGGAAAATGGATATCTTCGATGAATTCACAGCACAAGATTATGCTTAGGAGGCGTATTTCCTTTTCAATCAGGCTTTTCTATATTTGCAGGTAAAATGCATGGAAAAACTGCATTGGAGGGTGAGGATTAGTCTTAGGGTTAGGGTTAGGGTTAGGTCCCCATGAAGTCGACGCAGAAAATGGATGTCCCCAATGAATTCACAGTGCAACATTATGCTTAGGAGGGGTATTTCCTTTTCAATCAGGCTTTCCTACCTTTCCAAGTAAAATCCATAGAAAAACTACATTGGAGGGTTAGGGTTAGGGTTAGGGTTAGGGTTAGGGTTAGGACCCCATGAAGTCAAAGCAGAAAATGGATGTCCCCAATGAATTCACAATGCAACATTATGCTTAGGAGGCGTATTTCCTTTTCAATCAGGCTTTTCCACCTTTGCAGGTAAAATCCATGGAAAAATTGCATTGAAGGGTGAGGGTTAGCCTTAGGGTTAGGGTTAGGTCCCCATGAAGTTGAAGTGGAAAATGGATTTCCCCAATGAATTAATAGCACAACATTATGCTTAGGATGGGTATGACCATTTCAGTCAGTTGTTTCGACCTTTCCAGTTAATATAAATGGAAAATTTGCATTGGTACGTTAGGGTTCGGGTTTGCATTAGGATTAGCGTTAGCGTTGGGGTTAGGGTTCGGGTTAGGTCCCCATGAAGTCGACGCAGAAAATGGATGTCCCCAATGAATTCACAGTGCAATATTATGCTTAGGTGGGGTATTTCCTTTTCAATCAGGCTTTCCTACCTTTCCAGGTAAAATCCATGGAAAAACTGCCTTGGAGGGTGAGGGTTAGCCTTAGGATTAAGGTTAGGGTTAGGTCCCCATGAAGTCAACCGCATTAAATGGATGTCCCCAATGAATTCACAGTGCAACATTATGCTTAGGAGGCGTACTTCCTTTTCAATCAGGCTTTTCTACCTTTGCAGGTAAAATCCATGGAAAAACTGCCTTGGAGGGTGAGGGTTAGCCTTCAGGTTAGGGTTAGGTTATGGTTAGATCCCCATGAAATCAAAGCGGAAAATGGATATCGTCGATGAATTCATAGCACAAGATTATGCTTAGGAGGGGTATTTCCTTTTCAATCAGGCTTTCCTACCTTTCCAGGTAAAATCCATGGAAAAACTGCATTGGAGTTTGAGGGTTAGCCTTTGGGTTACGGTTAGGTCCCCATGAAATCAACGCGGAAAATGGATATCGTCGATGAATTCACAGCACAAGATTATGCTTAGGAGGCGTATTTCCTTTTCAATCAGGCTTTTCTATATTTGCAGGTAAAATCCATGGAAAAACGGCATTGGAGTTTGAGGGTTAGCCTTAGGGTTAGGGTTAGGTCCCCATGAAGTCGATGCAGAAAATGGATGTTCCCAATGAATTCACAGTGCAATATTATGCTTAGGAGGGGTATGACCATTTCAGTGAGGCGTTTCGACATTTCCAGTTAAAATAAATGGAAAATTTGCATTGGTAGGTTAGGGTTTGGGGTTGGATTAGGGTTAGCATTAGCGTTAGGGTTAGGGTTAGGTCCCCATGAAGCGGAAAATGGGCATCACCAATGAATTCACAGTGCAAGAATTTGCTTATGAGGGGTATTTCTTTTTCAATCAAGCTTTCCTACCTTTCCAGGTGAAAATTAATGGAAAAACTGCATTGGAGTATGAGGGATAGCCTTTTGGTTAGGGTTACGGTTAGGTCCCCATGAAGTCGACGCAGAAAATGGATGTCCCCAATGAATTCACAGTGCAACATTATGCTTAGGAAGGGTATTTCCTTTTCAATCAGGCTTTCCTACCTTTGCAGGTAAAATCCATGGAAAAACTGCATTGGAGGGTGAGGGTTAGCCTTAGGATTAGGGTTAGGGTTAGGTCCCCATGAAGTCGAGGCAGAAAATGGATGTCCCCAATGAATTCACAGTTGCAACATTATGCTTTGGAGGGGTATTTTCTTTTCAATCAGGCTTTCCTACCTTTGCAGGTAAAATCCATGGAAAAACTGCATTGGAGGGTGAGGGTTAACCTTAGGATTAGGGTTAGGGTTAGGTCCCCATGAAGTTGAAGTGGAAAATGGATTTCGCCAATGAATTAATAGCACAACATTATGCTTAGGATGGGTATGACCAATTCAGTCAGTTGTTTCGACATTTCCAGTTAAAATAAATGGAAAATTTGCATTGTTACGTTAGGGTTCGGGTTTGGATTAGGATTAGCGTTAGCGTTAGCGTTAGGGTTAGGGTTAGGTCCCCATGAAGTCGACGCAGAAAATGGATGTCCCCAATGAATTCACATTGCAATATTATGCTTAGGTAGGATATTTCCTTTTCAATCAGGCTTTCCTTCCTTTGCAGGTAAAATCCATGGAAAAACTGCCTTGGAGGGTGAGGGTTAGCCTTCAGGTTAGGGTTAGGTTACGGTTAGGTCCCCATGAAATCAAAGCGGAAAATGGATATCGTCGATGAATTCACAGCACAAGATTATACTTAGGAGGCGTATTTCCTTTTCAATCAGGCTTTTCTACATTTGCAGGTAAAATGCATGGAAAAACTGCATTGGAGGGTGAGGATTAGCCTTAGGGTTAGGGTTAGGGTTAGGTCCCCATGAAGTCGACGTAGAAAATGGATGTCCCCAATGAATTCACAGTGCAACATTATGCTTAGGAGGGGTATTTCCTTTTCAATCAGGCTTTCCTACCTTTCCAAGTAAAATCCATGGAAAAATTGCATTGTAGGGTTAGGGTTAGGGTTAGGACCCCATGAAGTCAAAGCAGAAAATGGATGTCCCCAATGAATTCACAATGCAACATTATGCTTAGGAGGCGTATTTCCTTTTCAATCAGGCTTTTCCACCTTTGCAGGTAAAATCCATTGAAAAATTGCATTGAAGGGTGAGGGTTAGCCTTCGGGTTAGGATTAGGTCCCCATGAAGTTGAAGTGGAAAATGGATTTCGCCAATGAATTAATAGCACAACATTATGCTTAGGATGGGTATGACCATTTCAGTCAGGCGTTTCGACCTTTCCATTTAAAATAAATGGAAAATTTGCATTGGTAGGTTAGGGTTTGGGTTTGGATTAGGGTTAGCGTTAGGGTTAGGGTTAGGTCCCCATGAAATGGAAAATGGGCATCACCAATGAATTCACAGTGCAAGATTATGCTTAGGAGGGGTATTTCTTTTTCAATCAGGCTTTTCTACCTTTCCAGGTAAAATCCATGGAAAAACTGCATTGGAGGGTAAGGGTAAGCCTTAGGATTAGGGATAGGTACCCATGAAGTAGAAGCGGAAAATGGATATCGCCGATGAATTCAATGCACAAGATTATGCTTAGGAGTGGTGTGACCTCTTCAGTCATGCTTTTCTATCTTTCCAGGTAATATACATGGAAGGATTGCATTCAAGGTTTATTGTTAGGGTTCGGGTTTGGATTAGGGTTAGGGTTAGTTTTAGGGTTAGGTCCCCATGAAGTCGAAGTGAAAAATGCGCATCACCAATGAATTCACAGCGCAAGATTATGCTTAGGAGGGGTACTCCCTTTTCAGTAACGCTTGTTTACCTTTCCAGGTAAAATCCATGGAAAAACTGCATTGAAGGGTGAGGGTTAGCCATAGGGTTAATGTTAGGGTTAGTTCCCCTGAAGTCGACGCAGAAAATGGATGTCCCAAATGAATTCACAGTGCAACATTCTACTTAGGAGGGGTATTTCCTTTTCAATCAGGCTTTTTTACCTTTCCAGGTAAAATCCATGGAAAAACTGCATTGGAGGGTGAGGGTTAGCCTTCAGGTTAGGGTTAGGTTACGGTTAGGTCGCCATGAAATCAAAGCGGAAAATGGATATCGTCGATGAATTCACAGCGCAAGGTTATGCTTAAGAAGGGTGTCACCTCTTCAATCAGGCTATTCTATATTTGCAGGTAAAATGCATGGAAAAATTGCAATTGAGAGTGAGGGTTAGCCTTAGGGTTAGGGTTAGGGTTAGGCCCCCATGATGTCGCCGCAGAAAATGGATGTCCCCAATGAATTCACAGTGCAACATTATGCTTAGGAGGGGTATTTCCTTTTCAATCAGGCTTTCCTACCTTTCCAAGTAAAATCCATGGAAAAACTGCTTTGGAGGGTTAGGGTTAGGGTTAGGGTTAGTCCCCCATGAAGTCAAAGCAGAAAATGGATGTCCCCAATGAATTCACAATGCAACATTATGCTTAGGAGGCGTATTTCCTTTTCAATCAGGCTTTTCCACCTTTGCAGGTAAAATCCATGGAAAAATTGCATTGAAGGGTGAGGGTTAGCCTTAGGGTTAGGGTTAGGTCCCCATGAAGTTGAAGTGGAAAATGGATTTCGCCAATGAATTAATAGCACAACATTATGCTTAGGATGGGTATGACCATTTCAGTCAGTTGTTTCGACCTTTCCAGTTGAAATAAATGGAAAATTTGCATTGGTACGTTAGGGTTCGGGTTTGGATTAGGATTAGCGTTAGCGTTAGGGTTAGGGTTAGGGTTAGGTCCCCATGAAGCCGACGCAGAAAATGGATGTCCCCAATGAATTCACAGTGCAATATTATACTTAGGTGGGGTATTTCCTTTTCAATCAGGCTTTCCTACCTTTCCAGGTAAAATCCATGGAAAAACTGCATTGGAGTGTGAGGGTTAGCCTTAGGATTAGGTTTAGGTCTCCATGAAGTTGAAGCAGAAAATAGATGTCCCCAATGAATTCAAAGTGCAATATTATGCTTAGGTGGGGTATTTCCTTTTCAATCAGGCTTTCCTTCCTTTGCAGGTAAAATCCATGGAAAAACTGCCTCGGAGGGTGAGGGTTAGCCTTAGGGTTAGGGTTAGGGTTAGGTCCCCATGAAATCGACGCAGAAAATGGATGTCCCCAATGAATTCACAGTGCAACATTATGCTTAGGAGGGGTATTTCCTTTTCAATCAGGCTTTCCTACCTTTCCAAGTAAAATCCATGGAAAAACTGCATTGTAGCGTTAGGGTTAGGGTTAGGATAAGGGTTAGGGTTACGGTTAGGTCCCCATGAAATCAAAGCGGAAAATGGATATCGTCGATGAATTCACAGCACAAGATTATGCTTAGGAGGGGTATTTCCTTTTCAATCAGGCTTTCCTACCTTTCCAGGTAAAATCCATGGAAAAACTGCATTGGAGTTTGAGGGTTAGCCTTTGGGTTACGGTTAGGTCCCCATGAAATCAACACGGAAAATGGATATCTTCGATGAATTCACAGCACAAGATTATGCTTAGGAGGCGTATTTCCTTTTCAATCAGGCTTTTCTATATTTGCAGGTAAAATGCATGGAAAAACTGCATTGGAGGGTGAGGATTAGTCTTAGGGTTAGGGTTAGGGTTAGGTCCCCATGAAGTCGACGCAGAAAATGGATGTCCCCAATGAATTCACAGTGCAACATTATGCTTAGGAGGGGTATTTCCTTTTCAATCAGGCTTTCCTACCTTTCCAAGTAAAATCCATAGAAAAACTACATTGGAGGGTTAGGGTTAGGGTTAGGGTTAGGGTTAGGGTTAGGACCCCATGAAGTCAAAGCAGAAAATGGATGTCCCCAATGAATTCACAATGCAACATTATGCTTAGGAGGCGTATTTCCTTTTCAATCAGGCTTTTCCACCTTTGCAGGTAAAATCCATGGAAAAATTGCATTGAAGGGTGAGGGTTAGCCTTAGGGTTAGGGTTAGGTCCCCATGAAGTTGAAGTGGAAAATGGATTTCCCCAATGAATTAATAGCACAACATTATGCTTAGGATGGGTATGACCATTTCAGTCAGTTGTTTCGACCTTTCCAGTTAATATAAATGGAAAATTTGCATTGGTACGTTAGGGTTCGGGTTTGCATTAGGATTAGCGTTAGCGTTGGGGTTAGGGTTCGGGTTAGGTCCCCATGAAGTCGACGCAGAAAATGGATGTCCCCAATGAATTCACAGTGCAATATTATGCTTAGGTGGGGTATTTCCTTTTCAATCAGGCTTTCCTACCTTTCCAGGTAAAATCCATGGAAAAACTGCCTTGGAGGGTGAGGGTTAGCCTTAGGATTAAGGTTAGGGTTAGGTCCCCATGAAGTCAACCGCATTAAATGGATGTCCCCAATGAATTCACAGTGCAACATTATGCTTAGGAGGCGTACTTCCTTTTCAATCAGGCTTTTCTACCTTTGCAGGTAAAATCCATGGAAAAACTGCCTTGGAGGGTGAGGGTTAGCCTTCAGGTTAGGGTTAGGTTATGGTTAGATCCCCATGAAATCAAAGCGGAAAATGGATATCGTCGATGAATTCATAGCACAAGATTATGCTTAGGAGGGGTATTTCCTTTTCAATCAGGCTTTCCTACCTTTCCAGGTAAAATCCATGGAAAAACTGCATTGGAGTTTGAGGGTTAGCCTTTGGGTTACGGTTAGGTCCCCATGAAATCAACGCGGAAAATGGATATCGTCGATGAATTCACAGCACAAGATTATGCTTAGGAGGCGTATTTCCTTTTCAATCAGGCTTTTCTATATTTGCAGGTAAAATCCATGGAAAAACGGCATTGGAGTTTGAGGGTTAGCCTTAGGGTTAGGGTTAGGTCCCCATGAAGTCGATGCAGAAAATGGATGTTCCCAATGAATTCACAGTGCAATATTATGCTTAGGAGGGGTATGACCATTTCAGTGAGGCGTTTCGACATTTCCAGTTAAAATAAATGGAAAATTTGCATTGGTAGGTTAGGGTTTGGGGTTGGATTAGGGTTAGCATTAGCGTTAGGGTTAGGGTTAGGTCCCCATGAAGCGGAAAATGGGCATCACCAATGAATTCACAGTGCAAGAATTTGCTTATGAGGGGTATTTCTTTTTCAATCAAGCTTTCCTACCTTTCCAGGTGAAAATTAATGGAAAAACTGCATTGGAGTATGAGGGATAGCCTTAGGGTTAGGGTTACGGTTAGGTCCCCATGAAGTCGACGCAGAAAATGGATGTCCCCAATGAATTCACAGTGCAACATTATGCTTAGGAAGGGTATTTCCTTTTCAATCAGGCTTTCCTACCTTTGCAGGTAAAATCCATGGAAAAACTGCATTGGAGGGTGAGGGTTAACCTTAGGATTAGGGTTAGGGTTAGGTCCCCATGAAGTTGAAGTGGAAAATGGATTTCGCCAATGAATTAATAGCACAACATTATGCTTAGGATGGGTATGACCAATTCAGTCAGTTGTTTCGACATTTCCAGTTAAAATAAATGGAAAATTTGCATTGTTACGTTAGGGTTCGGTTTTGGATTAGGATTAGCGTTAGCGTTAGCGTTAGGGTTAGGGTTAGGTCCCCATGAAGTCGACGCAGAAAATGGAAGTCCCCAATGAATTCACATTGCAATATTATGCTTAGGTGGGATATTTCCTTTTCAATCAGGCTTTCCTTCCTTTGCAGGTAAAATCCATGGAAAAACTGCCTTGGAGGGTGAGGGTTAGCCTTCATGTTAGGGTTAGGTTACGGTTAGGTCCCCATGAAATCAAAGCGGAAAATGGATATCGTCGATGAATTCACAGGACAAGATTATACTTAGGAGGCGTATTTCCTTTTCAATCAGGCTTTTCTACATTTGCAGGTAAAATGCATGGAAAAACTGCATTGGAGGGTGAGGATTAGCCTTAGGGTTAGGGTTAGGGTTAGGTCCCCATGAAGTCGACGCAGAAAATGGATGTCCCCAATGAATTCACAATGCAACATTATGCTTAGGAGGCGTATTTCCTTTTCAATCAGGCTTTTCCACCTTTGCAGGTAAAATCCATTGAAAAATTGCATTGAAGGGTGAGGGTTAGCCTTCGGGTGAGGATTAGGTCCCCATGAAGTTGAAGTGGAAAATGGATTTTGCCAATGAATTAATAGCACAACATTATGCTTAGGATGGGTATGACCATTTCAGTCAGTTGTTTCGACCTTTCCAGTTAAAATAAATGGAAAATTTGCATTGGTATGTGAGGGTTCGGGTTTGGATTAGGATTAGCGTTAGCGTTAGCGTTAGTGTTAGTGTTAGCGTTAGCGTTAGGGTTAGGGTTAGGTCCCCATGAAGCAGAAAATGGGCATCACCCATGAATTCAAAGTGCAAGATTATGCTTAGGAGGGGTATTTCCTTTTCAATCAGGCTTTCCTACCATTCCAGGTAAAATCCATGGAAAAACTTAATCGGAGGGTGAGAGTTAGCCTTCAGGTTAGGATTAAGGTTAGGTCCCCATGAAGTCGACACAGAAAATGGATGTCCCCAACGAATTCACAGTGCAACATTATGCTTGGGAGGGGTATTTCCTTTTCAATCAGCCTTTCCTACCTTTTCAGGTGAAAATTCATGGAAAAACTGCATTGGAGGGTGAGGGTTAGCCTTAGGATTAGGGTTAGGTCTCCATGAAGTTGACACAGAAAATGGATGTCCCCAATGAATTCACATTGCAATATTATGCTTAGGTGGAGTATTTCCTTTTCAATCAGGCTTTCCTACCTTTCCAGGTAAAATCCATGGAAAAACTGCATTGGAGTTTGAGGGTTAGCCTTAGGGTTAGGGTTAGGTCCCCATGAAGTCGACGCAGAAAATGGATGTCCCCAATGAAATCACAATGCAACATTATGCTTAGGATGGGTATGACCATTTCAGTCAGGTGTTTCGACCTTTCCAGTTAAAGTAAATGGAAAATTTGCATTGGTAGGTTAGGGTTCGGGTTTGGATTAGGGTTAGCGTTAGCGTTATGGTTAGGGTTAGGTCCCCATGATGCGGAAAATGGGCATCACCAATGAATTCACAGTGCAAGATTATGCTTAGGAGGGGTATTTCTTTTTCAATCAGGCTTTCCTACCTTTCCAGGTGAAATCCATGGAAAAACTGCCTTGGAGGGTGAGGGTTAGCCTTCAGGTTAGGGTTAGGTTATGGTTAGGTCCCCATGAAATCAAAGCGGAAAATGGATATCGTCGATGAATTCACAGCGCAAGATTATGCTTAGGAGGCGTATTTACTTTTCAATCAGGCTTTTCTACATTTGCAAATAAAATGCATGGAAAAACTGCATTGGAGGGTGAGGATTAGCCTTAGGGTTAGGGTTAGGGTAAGGTCCCCATGAAGTCGATGCAGAAAATGGATGTCCCCAATCAATTCACAGTGCAACATTATGCTTAGGAGGGGTATTTCCTTTTCAATCAGGCTTTCCTACCTTTCCTAGTAAAATCCATGGAAAAACTGCATTGGAGGGTTAGGGTTAGTGTTAGGTCCCCATGAAGTCAAAGCAGAAAATGGATGTCCCCAATGAATTCACAATGCAACATTATGCTTAGGAGGCATATTTCCTTTTCAATCAGGCTTTTCCACCTTTGCAGGTAAAATCCATGGAAAAATTGCATTGAAGGGTGAGGGTTAGCCTTAGGGTTAGGGTTAGGGTAAGGTCCCCATGAAGTTGACGCAGAAAATGGATGTCCCCAATGAATTCACAGTGCAATATTATGCTTAGGTGGGGTATTTCCTTTTCAATCAGGCTTTCCTACCTTTCCAGGTAAAATCCATGGAAAAACTGCCTTGTAGGGTGAGGGTTAGCCTTCAGGTTCGGGTTAGGTTATGGTTAGGTCCCCATGAAGTCGACGCAGAAAATGGATGTCCCCAATGAATTCACAGAGCAAGATTATGCTTAGGAGGGGTATTTCCTTTTCAATCAGGCTTTCCTATCTTTCCAGGTAAAATCCATGGAAAAACTGCTTTGGAGGGTGAGGGTTAGCCTCAGGGTTAGGGTTAGGGTTAGGTCCCCATGAAATCGACACAGAAAATGGATGTCCCCAATGAATTCACAGTTGCAACATGATGCTTAGGAGGGGTATTTCCTTTTCAATCAGGCTTTCCTACCTTTCCAGGTAAAATCCATGGAAAAAGTGCATTGGAGGGTGAGGGTTAGCCTAGGATTAGGGTTAGCGTTAGCGTTAGGGTTAGGGTTAGGTCCACATGAAGCGGAAAATGGGCATCACCAATGAATTCACAGTGCAAGATTATGCTTAGGAGGGGTATTTCTTTTTCAATCAGGCTTTTCTACCTTTCCAGGTAAAATCCATGGAAAAACTGCATTGGAGGGTGAGGGTAAGCCTTAGGATTAGGGATAGGTCCCCATGAAGTAGAATCAGAATCAGAATCAGAATACCTTTATTGTCACTGTCCACGTGTACAATTTGCATCATACGCATACACAGTGAAATTAAGTGACTCGTCCTTCAGTGCAACATACACACCAGAAATATACATAAAATCTCTAAAAAAATTATGATAAAAGAATAAAAAGAATAAAAGAATAAAAGAATAAAAATACCCTACTGTGCCTATCCCAGTAGGAATTATTGCACATGCCCGCCAACACAACAACAATAGTGATCATATTGCACAAAATTTGTTCACAATTATTTACAGTGTATCTGGCAGTATTTAAAATCAGTGCATGTGCAAATTCAAGGTAGTTATGGCTTTCGGGAAAAAACTGTTTTTAAGGCGGTTTGTCCTTGACCAGATGCTCCTGTAACGCCTCCCTGAGGGCAACAGGTCAAACAGTCCATAACCAGGATGAGAGCTGTCTTTTATGATGTTCACAGCTCTACTAAGACAGCGGGAGGAATAAATGTCCGACAGGGAGGGAAGAGGGCAGCCGATGATCTTCTGAGCTGCTTTGACTACCCTCTGTAATCTCTTCCTGTCTGCCATGGTACAGTTGCCATACCACACTGTGATGCAGTATGTCAACAGACTTTCAATGGACGCACGGTAGAAGGTAATCAGCAGGTTAGAGTCCAGATTGTGCTTCCTGAGCACCCGCAGGAAATGGAGTCTCTGCTGGGCCTTCTTAATGACCGCCGTGGTATTTTCCGTCCAAGAAATTTTATCAGCAATGATGACACCCAGAAACCGGAAGGTGTGGATCCTCTCCACCTGCTCTCCATCGATGTAAAGGGGAGCCAAATCGGTGTTATGCCTCCTAAAATCCACAATGAGTTCCTTAGTTTTCTTGGTGTTCAGAAGCGGAAAATGCATATCGCCGATGAATTCAATGCACAAGATTATGCTTAGGAGGGGTGTGACCTCTTCAGTCATGCTTTTCTATCTTTCCAGGTAATATACATGGAAGGATTGCATTCAAGGTTTATTGTTAGGGTTCGGGTTTGGATTAGGGTTAGGGTTCGTTTTAGGGTTAGGTCCCCATGAAGTCGAAGTGAAAAATGCGCATCACCAATGAATTCACAGCGCAAGATTATGCTTAGGAGGGGTACTCCCTTTTCAGTAACGCTTGTTTACCTTTCAAGGTAAAATCCATGGAAAAACTGCATTGAAGCGTGAGGGTTAGCCATAGGGTTAATGTTAGGGTTAGTTCGCCTGAAGTCGATGCAGAAAATGGATGTCCCAAATGAATTCACAGTGCAACATTCTACTTAGGAGGGGTATTTCCTTTTCAATCAGGCTTTTTTACCTTTCCAGGTAAAATCCATGGAAAAACTGCATTGGAGGGTGAGGGTTAGCCTTCAGGTTAGGGTTAGGTTACGGTTAGGTCCCCATGAAATCAAAGCGGAAAATGGATATCGTCGATGAATTCACAGCACAAGATTATGCTTAGGAGGCGTATTTCCTTTTCAATCAGGCTTTTCTACATTTGCAGGTAAAATGCATGGAAAAACTGCATTGGAGGGTGAGGATTAGCCTTAGGGTTAGGGTTAGGGTTAGGTCCCCATGAAGTTGACGCAGAAAATGGATGTCCCCAATGAATTCACAGTGCAACATTATGCTTAGGAGGGGTATTTCCTTTTCAATCAGGCTTTCCTACCTTTCCAAGTAAAATCCATGGAAAAACTGCATTGGAGGGTTAGGGTTAGGGTTAGGGTTAGGTCCCCATGAAGTCAAAGCAGAAAATGGATGTCCCCAATGAATTCACAATGCAACATTATGCTTAGGAGGCGTATTTCCTTATCAATCAGGCTTTTCCACCTTTGCAGGTAAAATCCATGGAAAAATTGCATTGGAGGGTAAGGGTTAGCCTTAGGATTAGGTTTAGGTCTCCATGAAGTTGACGCAGAAAATGGATGTCCCCAATGAATTCACAGTGCAACATTCTACTTAGGAGGTGTATTTCCTTTTCAATCAGGCTTTTTTACCTTTCCAGGTAAAATCCATGGAAAAACTGCATTGGAGGGTGAGGGTTAGCCTTCAGGTTAGGGTTAGGTTATGGTTAGGTCGCCATGAAATCAAAGCGGAAAATGGATATCGTCGATGAATTCACAGCGCAAGGTTATGCTTAGGAAGGGTGTCACCTCTTCAATCAGGCTATTCTATATTTTCAGGTAAAATGCATGGAAAAACTGCATTGGAGAGTGAGGGTTAGCCTTAGGGTTAGGGTTAGGGTTAGGTCCCCATGAAGTCGATGCAGAAAATGGATGTCCCCAATGAATTCACAGTGCAACATTATGCTTAGGAGGGGTGTTTCCTTTTCAATCAGGCTTTCCTACCTTTCCAGGTAAAATCCATGGAAAAACTGCATTGGAGGGTGAGGGTTAGCCTTAGGATTAGGGTTCAGTTACGGTCAGGTCCCCATGAAATCAAAGCGGAAAATGGATATCGTCGATGAATTCACAACGCAAGATTATGCTTAGGAGGCTGTGACCTCTTCAGTCATGCTTTTCTATCTTTCCAGGTAATATAAATGGAAGAATCGCATTCGAGGTTTAGTGTTAGGGTTCGGGTTTGGATTAGGGTTAGGGTTAGTTTTAGGGTTAGGTTCGCATGAAGTCAAGGGAGAAAATGGGCATCGCCAATGAATTCACAGAGCAAGATTATGCTTAGGAGGCGTATATCCTTTTCAATCAGGCTTTTCTACATTTGCAGGTAAAATGCATGGAAAAACTGCATTGGAGAGTTAGGGTTAGCCTTAGGGTTAGGGTTAGGTCTCCATGAAGTCGACGCAGAAAATGGATGTCCCCAATGAATTCACAGTGCCACATTATGCTTAGGATGGGTATGACCATTTCAGTCAGGCGTTTCAACCTTTCCAGTTAAAATAAATGGAAAATTTGCATTGGTAGGTTAGGGTTCGGGTTTGGATTAGGGTTAGCGTTAGAGTTAGGGTGAGGGTTAGGTCCCCATGAAGCGGAAAATGGGCATCACCAATGAATTCACAGTGCAAGATTATGCTTAGGAGGGGTATTTCTTTTTCAATCAGGCTTTTCTACCTTTCCAGGTAAAATCCATGGAAAAACTGCATTGGAGGGTGAGGTAAGCCTTAGGATTAGGGATAGGTCCCCATGAAGTAGAAGCGGAAAATGGATATCGCCGATGAATTCAATGCACAATGTTATGCTTCGGAGGGGTGTGACCTCTTCAGTCATGCTTTTCTATCTTTCCAGGTAATATACATGGAAGGATTGCATTCAAGGTTTATTGTTAGGGTTCGGGTTTGGATTAGGGTTAGGGTTAGTTTTAGGGATAGGTCCCCATGAAGTCGAAGTGAAAAATGCGCATCACCAATGAATTCACAGCGCAAGATTATGCTTAGGAGGGGTACCCCTTTTTCAGTAACGCTTGTTTACCTTTCAAGGTAAAATCCATGGAAAAACTGCATTGAAGGGTTAGGATTAGGGTTAGGGTTAGGTCCCCATGAAGTCAAAGCAGAAAATGGATGTCCCCAATGAATTCACAATGCAACATTATGCTTAGGAGGCGTATTTCCTTATCAATCAGGCTTTTCCACCTTTGCAGGTAAAATCCATGGAAAAATTGCATTGGAGGGTAAGGGTTAGCCTTAGGATTAGGTTTAGGTCTCCATGAAGTTGACGCAGACAATGGATGTCCCCAATGAATTCACAGTGCAACATTCTACTTAGGAGGTGTATTTCCTTTTCAATCAGGCTTTTTTACCTTTCCAGGTAAAATCCATGGAAAAACTGCATTGGAGGGTGAGGGTTAGCCTTCAGGTTAGGGTTAGGTTACGGTTAGGTCGCCATGAAATCAAAGCGGAAAATGGATATCGTCGATGAATTCACAGCGCAAGGTTTTGCTTAGGAAGGGTGTCACCTCTTCAATCAGGCTATTCTATATTTTCAGGTAAAATGCATGGAAAAACTGCAATGGAGAGTGAGGGTTAGCCTTAGGGTTAGGGTTAGGGTTAGGTCCCCATGAAGTCGATGCAGAAAATGGATGTCCCCAATGAATTCACAGTGCAACATTATGCTTAGGAGGGGTATTTCCTTTTCAATCAGGCTTTCCTACCTTTCCAGGTAAAATCCATGGAAAAACTGTATTGGAGGGTGAGGGTTAGCCTTAGGGTTAGGGTTAGGGTTAGGTCCCCATGAAGTCGACACAGAAAATGGATGTCCCCAATGAATTCACAGTTGCAACATTATGCTTAGGAGGGGTATTTCCTTTTCAATCAGGCTTTCCTACCTTTCCAGGTAAAATCCATGGAAAAACTGCATTGGAGGGTGAGGGTTAGCCTTAGGATTAGGGTTCGGTTACGGTCAGGTCCCCATGAAATCAAAGCGGAAAATGGATATCGTCGATGAATTAACAACGCAAGATTATGCTTAGGAGGCTGTGATCTCTTCAGTCATGCTTTTCTATCTTTCCAGGTAATATAAATGGAAGAATCGCATTCGAGGTTTAGTGTTAGGGTTCGGGTTTGGATTAGGGTTAGGGTTAGTTTTAGGGTTAGGTTCGCATGAAGTCAAGGGAGAAAATGGGCATCGCCAATGAATTCACAGAGCAAGATTATGCTTAGGAGGCGTATATCCTTTTCAATCAGGCTTTTCTACATTTGCAGGTAAAATGCATGGAAAAACTGCATTGGAGAGTTAGGGTTAGCCTTAGGGTTAGGGTTAGGTCTCCATGAAGTCGACGCAGAAAATGGATGTCCCCAATGAATTCACAGTGCCACATTATGCTTAGGATGGGTATGACCATTTCAGTCAGGCGTTTCAACCTTTCCAGTTAAAATAAATGGAAAATTTGCATTGGTAGGTTAGGGTTCGGGTTTGGATTAGGGTTAGCGTTAGAGTTAGGGTGAGGGTTAGGTCCCCATGAAGCGGAAAATGGGCATCACCAATGAATTCACAGGGCAAGATTATGCATAGGAGGGGTATTTCTTTTTCAATCAGGCTTTTCTACCTTTCCAGGTAAAATCCATGGAAAAACTGCATTGGAGGGTGAGGGTAAGCCTTAGGATTAGGGATAGGTCCCCATGAAGTAGAAGCGGAAAATGGATATCGCCGATGAATTCAATGCACAAGATTGTGCTTCGGAGGGGTGTGACCTCTTCAGTCATGCTTTTCTATCTTTCCAGGTAATATACATGGAAGGATTGCATTCAAGGTTTATTGTTAGGGTTCGGGTTTGGATTAGGGTTAGGGTTAGGGTTAGTTTTAGGGATAGGTCCCCATGAAGTCGAAGTGAAAAATGCGCATCACCAATGAATTCACAGCGCAAGATTATGCTTAGGAGGGGTACCCCTTTTTCAGTAACGCTTGTTTACCTTTCAAGGTAAAATCCATGGAAAAACTGCATTGAAGGGTTAGGGTTAGGGTTAGGGTTAGGTCCCCATGAAGTCAAAGCAGAAAATGGATGTCCCCAATGAATTCACAATGCAACATTATGCTTAGGAGGCGTATTTCCTTATCAATCAGGCTTTTCCACCTTTGCAGGTAAAATCCATGGAAAAATTGCATTGGAGAGTAAGGGTTAGCCTTAGGATTAGGTTTAGGTCTCCATGAAGTTGACGCAGAAAATGGATGTCCCCAATGAATTCACAGTGCAACATTCTACTTAGGAGGTGTATTTCCTTTTCAATCAGGCTTTTTTACCTTTCCAGGTAAAATCCATGGAAAAACTGCATTGGAGGGTGAGGGTTAGCCTTCAGGTTAGGGTTAGGTTACGGTTAGGTCGCCATGAAATCAAAGCGGAAAATGGATATCGTCTATGAATTCACAGCGCAAGGTTATGCTTAGGAAGGGTGTCACCTCTTCAATCAGGCTATTCTATATTTTCAGGTAAAATGCATGGAAAAACTGCATTGGAGAGTGAGGGTTAGCCTTAGGGTTAGGGTTAGGGTTAGGTCCCCATGAAGTCGATGCAGAAAATGGATCTCCCCAATGAATTCACAGTGCAACATTATGCTTAGGAGGGGTATTTCCTTTTCAATCAGGCTTTCCTACCTTTCCAGGTAAAATCCATGGAAAAACTGTATTGGAGGGTGAGGGTTAGCCTTAGGGTTAGGGTTAGGGTTAGGTCCCCATGAAGTCGACACAGAAAATGGATTTCCCCAATGAATTCACAGTTGCAACATTATGCTTAGGAGGGGTATTTCCTTTTCAATCAGGCTTTCCTACCTTTCCAGGTAAAATCCATGGAAAAACTGCATTGGAGGGTGAGGGTTAGCCTTAGGATTAAGGTTCGGTTACGGTCAGGTCCCCATGAAATCAAAGCGGAAAATGGATATCGTCGATGAATTCACAACGCAAGATTATGCTTAGGAGGCTGTGACCTCTTCAGTCATGCTTTTCTATCTTTCCAGGAAATATAAATGGAAGAATCGCATTCGAGGTTTAGTGTTAGGGTTCGGGTTTGGATTAGGGTTAGGGTTAGTTTTAGGGTTAGGTTCGCATGAAGTCAAGGGAGAAAATGGGCATCGCCAATGAATTCACAGAGCAAGATTATGCTTAGGAGGCGTATAAACTTTTCAATCAGGCTTTTCTACATTTGCAGGTAAAATGCATGGAAAAACTGCATTGGAGAGTTAGGGTTAGCCTTAGGGTTAGGGTTAGGTCTCCATGAAGTCGATGCAGAAAATGGATGTCCCCAATGAATTCACAGTGCCACATTATGCTTAGGATGGGTATGACCATTTCAGTCAGGCGTTTCAACCTTTCCAGTTAAAATAAATGGAAAATTTGCATTGGTAGGTTAGGGTTCGGGTTTGGATTAGGGTTAGCGTTAGAGTTAGGGTGAGGGTTAGGTCCCCATGAAGCGGAAAATGGGCATCACCAATGAATTCACAGTGCAAGATTATGCAGAGGAGGGGTATTTCTTTTTCAATCAGGCTTTTCTACCTTTCCAGGTAAAATCCATGGAAAAACTGCATTGGAGGGTGAGGGTAAGCCTTAGGATTAGGGATAGGTCCCCATGAAGTAGAAGCGGAAAATGGATATCGCCGATGAATTCAATGCACAAGATTGTGCTTCGGAGGGGTGTGACCTCTTCAGTCATGCTTTTCTATCTTTCCAGGTAATATACATGGAAGGATTGCATTCAAGGTTTATTGTTAGGGTTCGGGTTTGGATTAGGGTTAGGGTTAGTTTTAGGGATAGGTCCCCATGAAGTCGAAGTGAAAAATGCGCATCACCAATGAATTCACAGCGCAAGATTATGCTTAGGAGGGGTACCCCTTTTTCAGTAACGCTTGTTTACCTTTCAAGGTAAAATCCATGGAAAAACTGCATTGAAGGGTTAGGGTTAGGGTTAGGGTTAGGTCCCCATGAAGTCAAAGCAGAAAATGGATGTCCCCAATGAATTCACAATGCAACATTATGCTTAGGAGGCGTATTTCCTTATCAATCAGGCTTTTCCACCTTTGCAGGTAAAATCCATGGAAAAATTGCATTGGAAGGTAAGGGTTAGCCTTAGGATTAGGTTTAGGTCTCCATGAAGTTGACGCAGAAAATGTATGTCCCCAATGAATTCACAGTGTAACATTCTACTTAGGAGGTTTATTTCCTTTTCAATCAGGCTTTTTTACCTTTCCAGGTAAAATCCATGGAAAAACTGCATTGGAGGGTGAGGGTTAGCCTTCAGGTTAGGGTTAGGTTACGGTTAGGTCGCCATGAAATCAAAGCGGAAAATGGATATCGTCGATGAATTCACAGCGCAAGGTTATGCTTAGGAAGGGTGTCACCTCTTCAATCAGGCTATTCTATATTTTCAGGTAAAATGCATGGAAAAACTGCATTGGAGAGTGAGGGTTAGCTTTAGGGTTAGGGTTAGGGTTAGGTCCCCATGAAGTCGATGCAGAAAATGGATGTCCCCAATGAATTCACAGTGAAACATTATGCTTAGGAGGGGTATTTCCTTTTCAATCAGGCTTTCCTACCTTTCCAGGTAAAATCCATGGGAAAACTGCATTGGAGGGTGAGGGTTAGCCTTAGGGTTAGGGTTAGGGTTAGGTCCCCATGAAGTCGACACAGAAAATGGATGTCCCCAATGAATTCACAGTTGCAACATTATGCTTAGGAGGGGTATTTCCTTTTCAATCAGGCTTTCCTACCTTTCCAGGTAAAATCCATGGAAAAACTGCATTGGAGGGTGAGGGTTAGCCTTAGGATTAGGGTTCGGTTACGGTCAGGTCCCCATGAAATCAAAGCGGAAAATGGATATCGTCGATGAATTCACAACGCAAGATTATGCTTAGGAGGCTGTGACCTCTTCAGTCATGCTTTTCTATCTTTCCAGGTAATATAAATGGAAGAATCGCATTCGAGGTTTAGTGTTAGGGTTCGGGTTTGGATTAGGGTTAGGGTTAGTTTTAGGGTTAGGGTTAGGTTCGCATGAAGTCAAGGGAGAAAATGGGCATCGCCAATGAATTCACAGAGCAAGATTATGCTTAGGAGGCGTATATCCTTTTCAATCAGGCTTTTCTACATTTGCAGGTAAAATGCATGGAAAAACTGCATTGGAGAGTTAGGGTTAGCCTTAGGGTTAGGGTTAGGTCTCCATGAAGTCGACGCAGAAAATGGATGTCCCCAATGAATTCACAGTGCAACATTATGCTTAGGATGGGTATGACCATTTCAGTCAGGCGTTTCAACCTTTCCAGTTAAAATAAATGGAAAATTTGCATTGGTAGGTTAGGGTTCGGGTTTGGATTAGGGTTAGCGTTAGAGTTAGGGTGAGGGTTAGGTCCCCATGAAGCGGAAAATGGGCATCAGCAATGAATTCACAGTGCAAGATTATGCTTAGGAGGGGTATTTCTTTTTCAATCAGGCTTTTCTACCATTCCAGGTAAAATCCATGGAAAAACTGCATTGGAGGGTGAGGGTAAGCCTTAGGATTAGGGATAGGTCCCCATGAAGTAGAAGCGGAAAATGGATATCGCCGATGAATTCAATGCACAAGATTATGCTTCGGAGGGGTGTGACCTCTTCAGTCATGCTTTTCTATCTTTCCAGGTAATATACATGGAAGGATTGCATTCAAGGTTTATTGTTAGGGTTCGGGTTTGGATTAGGGTTAGGGTTAGTTTTAGGGATAGGTCCCCATGAAGTCGAAGTGAAAAATGCGCATCACCAATGAATTCACAGCGCAAGATTATGCTTAGGAGGGGTACCCCTTTTTCAGTAACGCTTGTTTACCTTTCAAGGTAAAATCCATGGAAAAACTGCATTGAAGGGTGAGGGTTAGCCATAGGGTTAATGTTAGGGTTAGTTCCCCTGAAGTCGACGCAGAAAATGGATGTCCCAAATGAATTCACAGTGCAACATTCTACTTAGGAGGCGTATTTCCTTATCAATCAGGCTTTTCCACCTTTGCAGGTAAAATCCATGGAAAAATTGCATTGGAGGGTAAGGGTTAGCCTTCAGGTTAGGGTTAGGTTACGGTTAGGTCACCATGAAATCAAAGCGGAAAATGGATATCGTCGATGAATTCACAGCGCAAGGTTATGCTTAGGAAGGGTGTCACCTCTTCAATCAGGCTATTCTATATTTGCAGATAAAATGCATGGAAAAACTGCATTGGAGAGTGAGGGTTAGCCTTAGGGTTTGGGTTAGGGTTAGGTCCTCATGAAGTCGACGCAGAAAATGGATGTCCCCAATGAATTCACAGTGCAACATTATGCTTAGGAGGGGTATTTCCTTTTCAATCAGGCTTTCCTACCTTGGCAGGTAAAATCCATGGAAAAACTGCATTGGAGGGTGAGGGTTAGCCTTAGGATTAGGGTTAGGTTACGGTTAGGTCCCCATGTAATCAAAGCGGAAAATGGATATCGTCGATGAATTCACAACGCAAGATTATGCTTAGGAGGGCTGTGACCTCTTCAGTCATGCTTTTCTATCTTTCCAGGTAATATACATGGAAGAATCTCATTCGAGGTTTAGTGTTAGGGTTCGGATTTGGATTAGGGTTAGGGTTAGTTTTACGGTGAGGTTCCATTGAAGTCAAGGCAGAAAATGGGCATCGCCAATGAATTCACAGAGCAAGATTATGCTTAGGAGGCGTATATCCTTTTCAATCAGGCTTTTCTACATTTGCAGGTAAAATGCATGGAAAAACTGCATTGGAGAGTGAGGGTTAGCCTTAGGGTTAGGGTTAGGTCTCCATGAAGTCGACGCAGAAAATGGATGTCCCCAATGAATTCACAGTGCCACATAATGCTTAGGATGGGTATGACCATTTCAGTCAGGCGTTTCAACCTTTCCAGTTAAAATAAATGGAAAATTTGCATTGGTACGTTAGGGTTCGGGTTTGGATTAGGATTAGCGTTAGCGTTAGGGTTAGGGTTAGGGTTAGGGTTAGGTCCCCATGAAGTCGACGCAGAAAATGGATGTACCCAATGAATTCACAGTGCAATATTATGCTTAGGTGGGGTATTTCCTTTTCAATCAGGCTTTCCTACCTTTCCAGGTAAAATCCATGGAAAAACTGCATTGGAGGGTGAGGGTTAGCCTTAGCATTAGGTTTAGGTCTCCATGAAGTTGACGCAGAAAATGGATGTCCCCAATGAATTCACAGTGCAACATTCTACTTAGGAGGTTTATTTCCTTTTCAATCAGGCTTTTTTACCTTTCCAGGTAAAATCCATGGAAAAACTGCATTGGAGGGTGAGGGTTAGCCTTCAGGTTAGGGTTAGGTTACGGTTAGGTCGCCATGAAATCAAAGCGGAAAATGGATATCGTCGATGAATTCACAGCGCAAGGTTATGCTTAGGAAGGGTGTCACCTCTTCAATCAGGCTATTCTACATTTTCAGGTAAAATGCATGGAAAAACTGCATTGGAGAGTGAGGGTTAGCCTTAGGGTTAGGGTTAGGGTTAGGTCCCCATGAAGTCGATGCAGAAAATGGATGTCCCCAATGAATTCACAGTGCAACATTATGCTTAGGAGGGGTATTTCCTTTTCAATCAGGCTTTCCTAACTTTCCAGGTAAAATCCATGGAAAAACTGCATTGGACTTTGAGGGTTAGCCTTAGGATTAGCGTTAGGTCCCCATGAAGTCGACGCAGAAAATGGATGTCCCCAATGAATTCACAGTGCAACATTATGCTTAGGAGGGGTATGACCATTTCAGTCAGGCGTTTCGACCTTTCCAGTTAAAATAAATGGAAAATTTGAATTGGTAGGTTAGGGTTCGGGTGTGGATTAGGGTTAGCGTTAGCGTTAGGGTTAGGGTTAGGTCCCCATGAAGCGGAAAATGGGCATCACCAATGAATTCACAGTGCAAGATTATGCTTAGGAGGGGTATTTCTTTTTCAATCAGGCTTTCCTACCTTTCCAGGTGAAAATTAATGGAAAAACTGTATTGGAGGATGAGGGATAGCCTTAGGGTTAGGGTTACGGTTAGGTCCCCATGAAGTCGACGCAGAAAATGGATGTCCCCAATGAATTCACAGTGCAACATTATGCTTAGGAGGGGTATCTCCTTTTCAATCAGGCTTTCCTACCTTTCCAGGTAAAATCCATGGAAAAACTGCATTGGAGGGTGAGGGTTAGCCTTAGGGTTAGGGTTAGGGTTAGGTCCCCATGAAGTCGACACAGAAAATGGATGTCCCCAATGAATTCAAAGTTGCAACATCATGCTTAGGAGGGGTATTTCCTTTTCAATCAGGCTTTCCTACCTTTCCAGGTAAAATCCATGGAAAAACTGCATTGGAGGGTGAGGGTTAGCCTTAGGATTAGGGTTAGGTTACGGTTAGGTCCCCATGAAATCAAAGCGGAAAATGGATATCGTCGATGAAATCACAGCGCAAGATTATGCTTAGGAGGGCTATGACCTCTTCAGTCATGCTTTTCTATCTTTCCAGGTAATATACATGGAAGAATCGCATTCGAGGTTTAGTGTTAGGGTTCGGGTTTGGATTAGGGTTAGGGTTAGTTTTAGGGTTAGGTTCCCATGAAGTCAAGGCAGAAAATGGGCATCGCCAATGAATTCACAGAGCAAGATTATGCTTAGGAGGCGTATATCCTTTTCAATCAGGCTTTTCTACATTTGCAGGTAAAATGCATGGAAAAACTGCATTGGAGAGTGAGGGTTAGCCTTAGGGTTAGGGTTAGGGTTAGGTCCCCATGAAGTCGATGCAGAAAATGGATGTCCCCAATGAATTCACAGTGCAACATTATGCTTAGGAGGGGTATTTCCTTTTCAATCAGGCTTTCCTAACTTTCCAGGTAAAATCCATGGAAAAACTGCATTGGACTTTGAGGGTTAGCCTTAGGATTAGCGTTAGGTCCCCATGAAGTCGACGCAGAAAATGGATGTCCCCAATGAATTCACAGTGCAACATTATGCTTAGGAGGGGTATGACCATTTCAGTCAGGCGTTTCGACCTTTCCAGTTAAAATAAATGGAAAATTTGAATTGGTAGGTTAGGGTTCGGGTGTGGATTAGGGTTAGCGTTAGCGTTAGGGTTAGGGTTAGGTCCCCATGAAGCGGAAAATGGGCATCACCAATGAATTCACAGTGCAAGATTATGCTTAGGAGGGGTATTTCTTTTTCAATCAGGCTTTCCTACCTTTCCAGGTGAAAATTAATGGAAAAACTGTATTGGAGGATGAGGGATAGCCTTAGGGTTAGGGTTACGGTTAGGTCCCCATGAAGTCGACGCAGAAAATGGATGTCCCCAATGAATTCACAGTGCAACATTATGCTTAGGAGGGGTATCTCCTTTTCAATCAGGCTTTCCTACCTTTCCAGGTAAAATCCATGGAAAAACTGCATTGGAGGGTGAGGGTTAGCCTTAGGGTTAGGGTTAGGGTTAGGTCCCCATGAAGTCGACACAGAAAATGGATGTCCCCAATGAATTCAAAGTTGCAACATCATGCTTAGGAGGGGTATTTCCTTTTCAATCAGGCTTTCCTACCTTTCCAGGTAAAATCCATGGAAAAACTGCATTGGAGGGTGAGGGTTAGCCTTAGGATTAGGGTTAGGTTACGGTTAGGTCCCCATGAAATCAAAGCGGAAAATGGATATCGTCGATGAAATCACAGCGCAAGATTATGCTTAGGAGGGCTATGACCTCTTCAGTCATGCTTTTCTATCTTTCCAGGTAATATACATGGAAGAATCGCATTCGAGGTTTAGTGTTAGGGTTCGGGTTTGGATTAGGGTTAGGGTTAGTTTTAGGGTTAGGTTCCCATGAAGTCAAGGCAGAAAATGGGCATCGCCAATGAATTCACAGAGCAAGATTATGCTTAGGAGGCGTATATCCTTTTCAATCAGGCTTTTCTACATTTGCAGGTAAAATGCATGGAAAAACTGCATTGGAGAGTGAGGGTTAGCCTTAGGGTTAGGGTTAGGTCTCCATGAAGTCGACGCAGAAAATGGATGTCCCCAATGAATTCACAGTGCAACATTATGCTTAGGATGGGTATGACCATTTCAGTCAGGCGTTTCAACCTTTCCAGTTAAAATAAATGGAAAATTTGCATTGGTAGGTTAGGGTTCGGGTTTGGATTAGGGTTAGCGTTAGCGTTAGGGTTAGGGTTGGGTCCCCATGAAGCGGAAAATGGGCATCACCAATGAATTCACAGTGCAAGATTATGCTTAGGAGGGGTATTTCTTTTTCAATCAGGCTTTCCTAACTTTCCAGGTTAAATCCATGGAAAAACTGCATTGGAGGGTGAGGGTAAGCCTTAGGATTAGGGATAGGTCCCCATGAAGTAGAAGCGGAAAATGGATATCGCCGATGAATTCAATGCACAAGATTATGCTTAGGAGGGGTGTGACCTCTTCAGTCATGCTTTTCTATCTTTCCAGGTAATATACATGGAAGGATTGCATTCAAGGTTTATTGTTAGGGTTCGGGTTTGGATTAGGGTTAGGGTTAGTTTTAGGGTTAGGTCCCCATGAAGTCGAAGTGAAAAATGCGCATCACCAATGAATTCACAGCGCAAGATTATGCTTAGGAGGGGTACTCCCTTTTCAGTAACGCTTGTTTACCTTTCAAGGTAAAATCCATGGAAAAACTGCATTGAAGGGTGAGGGTTAGCCATAGGGTTAATGTTAGGGATAGTTCGCCTGAAGTCGACGCAGAAAATGGATGTCCCAAATGAATTCACAGTGCAACATTCTACTTAGGAGGGGTATTTCCTTTTCAATCAGGCTTTTTTACCTTTCCAGGTAAAATCCATGGAAAAACTGCATTGGAGGGTGAGGGTTAGCCTTCAGGTTAGGGTTAGGTTACGGTTAGGTCACCATGAAATCAAAGCGGAAAATGGATATCGTCGATGAATTCACAGCGCAAGGTTATGCTTAGGAAGGGTGTCACCTCTTCAATCAGGCTATTCTATATTTGCAGGTAAAATGCATGGAAAAACTGCATTGGAGAGTGAGGGTTAGCCTTAGGGTTAGGGTTAGGGTTAGGTCCTCATGAAGTCGACGCAGAAAATGGATGTCCCCAATGAATTCACAGTGCAACATTATGCTTAGGAGGGGTATTTCCTTTTCAATCAGGCTTTCCTAACTTTCCAAGTAAAATCCATGGAAAATCTGCTTTGGAGGGTTACGGTTAGGGTTAGGGTTAGGTCCCCATGAAGTCAAAGCAGAAAATGGATGTCCCCAATGAATTCACAATGCAACATTATGCTTAGGAGGCGTATTTCCTTTTCAATCAGGCTTTTCCACCTTTGCAGGTAAAATCCATGGAAAAATTGCATTGAAGGGTGAGGGTTAGCCTTAGGGTGAGGGTTAGGTCCCCATGAAGTTGAAGTGGAAAATGGATTTCACCAATGAATTAATAGCGCAACATTATGCTTAGGATGGGTATCACAAATTCAGTCAGTTGTTTTGACCTTTCCAGTAAAAATAAATGGAAAATTTGCATTGGTACGTTAGGGTTCGGGATTGGATTAGGATTAGCATTAGCGTTAGGGTTAGGGTTAGGGTTAGGTCCCCATGAAGTCGACGCAGAAAATGGATGTCCCCAATGAATTCACAGTGCAACATTATGCTTAGGAGGGGTATTTCCTTTTCAATCAGGCTTTCCTACCTTTCCAGGTAAAATCCATGGAAAAACTGCATTGGAGGGTGAGGGTTAGCCTTAGGATTAGGTTTAGGTCTCCATGAAGTTGACGCAGAAAATGGATGTCCCCAATGAATTCACAGTGCAACATTCTACTTAGGAGGTTTATTTCCTTTTCAATCAGGCTTTTTTACCTTTCCAGGTAAAATCCATGGAAAAACTGCATTGGAGGGTGAGGGTTAGCCTTCAGGTTAGGGTTAGGTTACGGTTAGGTCGCCATGAAATCAAAGCGGAAAATGGATATCGTCGATGAATTCACAGCGCAAGGTTATGCTTAGGAAGGGTGTCACCTCTTCAATCAGGCTATTCTACATTTTCAGGTAAAATGCATGGAAAAACTGCATTGGAGAGTGAGGGTTAGCCTTAGGGTTAGGGTTAGGGTTAGGTCCCCATGAAGTCGATGCAGAAAATGGATGTCCCCAATGAATTCACAGTGCAACATTATGCTTAGGAGGGGTATTTCCTTTTCAATCAGGCTTTCCTAACTTTCCAGGTAAAATCCATGGAAAAACTGCATTGGACTTTGAGGGTTAGCCTTAGGATTAGGGTTAGGTCCCCATGAAGTCGACGCAGAAAATGGATGTCCCCAATGAATTCACAGTGCAACATTATGCTTAGGAGGGGTTTGACCATTTCAGTCAGGCGTTTCGACCTTTCCAGTTAAAATAAATGGAAAATTTGAATTTGTAGGTTAGGGTTCGGGTGTGGATTAGGGTTAGCGTTAGCGTTAGGGTTAGGGTTAGGTCCCCATGAAGCGGAAAATGGGCATCACCAATGAATTCACAGTGCAAGATTATGCTTAGGAGGGGTATTTCTTTTTCAATCAGGCTTTCCTACCTTTCCAGGTGAAAATTAATGGAAAAACTGTATTGGAGGATGAGGGATAGCCTTAGGGTTAGGGTTACGGTTAGGTCCCCATGAAGTCGACGCAGAAAATGGATGTCCCCAATGAATTCACAGTGCAACATTATGCTTAGGAGGGGTATCTCCTTTTCAATCAGGCTTTCCTACCTTTCCAGGTAAAATCCATGGAAAAACTGCATTGGAGGGTGAGGGTTAGCCTTAGGGTTAGGGTTAGGGTTAGGTCCCCATGAAGTCGACACAGAAAATGGATGTCCCCAATGAATTCAAAGTTGCAACATCATGCTTAGGAGGGGTATTTCCTTTTCAATCAGGCTTTCCTACCTTTCCAGGTAAAATCCATGGAAAAACTGCATTGGAGGGTGAGGGTTAGCCTTAGGATTAGGGTTAGGTTACGGTTAGGTCCCCATGAAATCAAAGCGGAAAATGGATATCGTCGATGAAATCACAGCGCAAGATTATGCTTAGGAGGGCTGTGACCTCTTCAGTCATGCTTTTCTATCTTTCCAGGTAATATACATGGAAGAATCGCATTCGAGGTTTAGTGTTAGGGTTCGGGTTTGGATTAGGGTTAGGGTTAGTTTTAGGGTTAGGTTCCCATGAAGTCAAGGCAGAAAATGGGCATCGCCAATGAATTCACAGAGCAAGATTATGCTTAGGAGGCGTATATCCTTTTCAATCAGGCTTTTCTACATTTGCAGGTAAAATGCATGGAAAAACTGCATTGGAGAGTGAGGGTTAGCCTTAGGGTTAGGGTTAGGTCTCCATGAAGTCGACGCAGAAAATGGATGTCCCCAATGAATTCACAGTGCAACATTATGCTTAGGATGGGTATGACCATTTCAGTCAGGCGTTTCAACCTTTCCAGTTAAAATAAATGGAAAATTTGCATTGGTAGGTTAGGGTTCTGGTTTGGATTAGGGTTAGCGTTATCGTTAGGGTTAGGGTTGGGTCCCCATGAAGCGGAAAATGGGCATCACCAATGAATTCACAGTGCAAGATTATGCTTAGGAGGGGTATTTCTTTTTCAATCAGGCTTTCCTAACTTTCCAGGTTAAATCCATGGAAAAACTGCATTGGAGGGTGAGGGTAAGCCTTAGGATTAGGGATAGGTCCCCATGAAGTAGAAGCGGAAAATGGATATCGCCGATGAATTCAATGCACAAGATTATGCTTAGGAGGGGTGTGACCTCTTCAGTCATGCTTTTCTATCTTTCCAGGTAATATACATGGAAGGATTGCATTCAAGGTTTATTGTTAGGGTTCGGGTTTGGATTAGGGTTAGGGTTAGTTTTAGGGTTAGGTCCCCATGAAGTCGAAGTGAAAAATGCGCATCACCAATGAATTCACAGCGCAAGATTATGCTTAGGAGGGGTACTCCCTTTTCAGTAACGCTTGTTTACCTTTCAAGATAAAATCCATGGAAAAACTGCATTGAAGGGTGAGGGTTAGCCATAGGGTTAATGTTAGGGATAGTTCGCCTGAAGTCGACGCAGAAAATGGATGTCCCAAATGAATTCACAGTGCAACATTCTACTTAGGAGGGGTATTTCCTTTTCAATCAGGCTTTTTTACCTTTCCAGGTAAAATCCATGGAAAAACTGCATTGGAGGGTGAGGGTTAGCCTTCAGGTTAGGGTTAGGTTACGGTTAGGTCACCATGAAATCAAAGCGGAAAATGGATATCGTCGATGAATTCACAGCGCAAGGTTATGCTTAGGAAGGGTGTCACCTCTTCAATCAGGCTATTCTATATTTGCAGGTAAAATGCATGGAAAAACTGCATTGGAGAGTGAGGGTTAGCCTTAGGGTTAGGGTTAGGGTTAGGTCCTCATGAAGTCGACGCAGAAAATGGATGTCCCCAATGAATTCACAGTGCAACATTATGCTTAGGAGGGGTATTTCCTTTTCAATCAGGCTTTCCTAACTTTCCAAGTAAAATCCATGGAAAATCTGCTTTGGAGGGTTACGGTTAGGGTTAGGGTTAGGTCCCCATGAAGTCAAAGCAGAAAATGGATGTCCCCAATGAATTCACAATGCAACATTATGCTTAGGAGGCGTATTTCCTTTTCAATCAGGCTTTTCCACCTTTGCAGGTAAAATCCATGGAAAAATTGCATTGAAGGGTGAGGGTTAGCCTTAGGGTTAGGGTTAGGTCCCCATGAAGTTGAAGTGGAAAATGGATTTCACCAATGAATTAATAGCGCAACATTATGCTTAGGATGGGTATCACAAATTCAGTCAGTTGTTTTGACCTTTCCAGTAAAAATAAATGGAAAATTTGCATTGGTACGTTAGGGTTCGGGTTTGGATTAGGATTAGCATTAGCGTTAGGGTTAGGGTTAGGGTTAGGTCCCCATGAAGTCGACGCAGAAAATGGATGTCCCCAATGAATTCACAGTGCAACATTATGCTTAGGAGGGGTATTTCCTTTTCAATCAGGCTTTCCTACCTTTCCAGGTAAAATCCATGGAAAAACTGCATTGGAGGGTGAGGATTAGCCTTAGGGTTAGGGTTAGGGTTAGGGTTAGGTCCCCATGAAGTCAACGCAGAAAATCGATGTCCCCAATGAATTCACAGTGCAACATTATGCTTAGGAGGCGTACTTCCTTTTCAATCAGGCTTTTCTACCTTTGCAGGTAAAATCCATGGAAAAATTGCATTGAAGGGTAAGGGTTAGCTTTACGGTTAGGGTTAGGTGCCCATGAAGTTGAAGTGGAAAATGGATTTCGCCAATGAATTAATAGCACAACATTATGCTTAGGATGGGTATGACCATTTCAGTCAGGCGTTTCAACCTTTCCATTTAAGATAAATGTAAATTTGCATTGGTAGGTTAGGGTTCGGGTTTGGATTAGGGTTAGCGTTAGCGTTAGGGTTAGGGTTAGGTCCCCATGAAGCGGAAGATGGGCATCACTAATGAATTCACAGTGCAAGATTATGCTTAGGAGGGGTATTTCTTTTTCAATCAGGCTTTCCTACCTTTCCAGGTGAAAATTAATGGAAAAACTGCATTGGAGGATGAGGGTTAGCCTTAGGGTTCGGATTTGGGTTAGGTCCCCATGAATTCGATGCAGAAAATGGATGTCCCCAATGAATTCACAGTGCAATATTATGCTTAGGTGGGGTATTTCCTTTTCAATCAGGCTTTCCTACCTTTGCAGGTAAAATCCATGGAAAAACTGCATTGGAGGGTGAGGGTTAGCCTTAGGATTAGGGTTAGGTCTCCATGAAGTTGACACAGAAAATGGATGTCCCCAATGAATTCACAGTGCAACATTATGCTTAGGAGGGGTAATTCCTTTTCAATCAGGCTGTCCTACCTTTCCAGGTAAAATCCATGGAAAAACTGCATTGAAGGGTGAGGGTTAGCCTTAGGATTAGGGTTAGCTCTCCATGAAGTCTACGCAGAAAATGGATGTCCCCAATGAATTCACAGTGCAACATTATGCTTAGGAGGGGTATTTCCTTTTCAATCAGGCTTTTTTACCTTTCCAGGTAAAATCCATGGAAAAATTGCATTGAAGGGAAAGGTTTAACCTTAGGGTTAGGGTTAGGTCCCCATGAAGTTGAAGTGGAAAATAGATTTCGCCAAGGAATTAATAGCGCAACATTATGCTTAGAATGGGTATGACCATTTCAGTCAGGCGTTTCGACCTTTCCAGTTAAAATAAATGGAAAATTTGCATTGGTATGTTACGGTTCGGGTTTGGATTAGGGTTAGCGTTAGGGTTAGGGTTAGGTCCCCATGAAGTGGAAAATGGGCATCACCAATGAATTCACAGTGCAAGATTATGCTTAGGAGGGGTGTGACCTCTTCAGTCATGCTTTTCTATCTTTCCAGGTAATATACATGGAAGGATTGCATTCAAGGTTTATTGTTAGGGTTCGGGTTTGGATTAGGGTTAGGGTTAGTTTTAGGGTTAGGTCCCCATGAAGTCGAAGTGAAAAATGCGCATCACCAATGAATTCACAGCGCAAGATTATGCTTAGGAGGGGTACTCCCTTTTCAGTAACGCTTGTTTACCTTTCAAGGTAAAATCCATGGAAAAACTGAATTGAAGGGTGAGGGTTAGCCATAGGGTTCATGTTAGGGTTAGTTCCCCTGAAGTCGACGCAGAAAATGGATGTCCCAAATGAATTCACAGTGCAACATTCTACTTAGGAGGGGTATTTCCTTTTCAATCAGGCTTTTTTACCTTTCCAGGTAAAATCCATGGAAAAACTGCATTGGAGGGTGAGGGTTAGCCTTCAGGTTAGGGTTAGGTTACGGTTAGGTCGCCATGAAATCAAAGCGGAAAATGGATATCGTCGATGAATTCACAGCGCAAGGTTATGCTTAGGAAGGGTTTCACCTCTTCAATCAGGCTATTCTATATTTGCAGGTAAAATGCATGGAAAAATTGCATTGGAGAGTGAGGGTTAGCCTTAGGGTTAGGTTTAGGGTTAGGTCCTCATGAAGTCGACGCAGAAAATAGATGTCCCCAATGAATTCACAGTGCAACATTATGCTTAGGAGGGGTATTTCCTTTTCAATCAGGCTTTCCTACCTTTCCAAGTAAAATCCATGGAAAAACTGCATTGGAGGGTTAGGGTTAGGGTTAGGGTTAGGGTTAGGGTTAGGGTTAGGGTTAGGGTTAGGGTTAGGGTTAGGGTTAGGGTTAGGGTTAGGGTTAGGGTTAGGTCCCCATGAAATGGAAAATGGGCATCACCAATGAATTCACAGTGCAAGATTATGCTTAGGAGGGGTATTTCTTTTTCAATCAGGCTTTCCTACCTTTCCAGGTGAAAATTAATGGAAAAACTGCATTGGAGGATGAGGGATAGCCTTAGGGTTAGGGTTAGGGTTAGGTCCCCATGAAGTCGACGTAGAAAATGGATGTACCCAATGTATTCACAGTTGCAACATTATGCTTAGGAGGGGTATTTCCTTTTCAATCAGGCTTTCCTACCTTTCCAGGTAAAATCCATGGAAAAACTGCATTGGAGGGTGAGGGTTAGCCTTAGGGTTAGGGTAAGGGTTAGGTCCCAATGAAGTAGACGCAGAAAATGGATGTCCCCAATGAATTCACAGTTGCAACATTATGCTTAGGAGGGGTATTTCCTTTTCAATCAGGCTTTCCTGCCTTTCCAGGTAAAATCCATGGAAAAACTGCATTGCAGTGTGATGGTTAGCCTTAGGATTTGGGTTAGGGTTAGGTCCCCATGAAGTAGACGCAGAAAATGGATGTCCCCAATGAGTTCACAGTTGCAACATTATGCTTAGGAGGGGTATTTCCTTTTCAATCAGGCTTTCCTACCTTTCCAGGTAAAATCCATGGAAAAACTGCATTGGAGGGTGAGGGTTAGCCTTAGGGTTAGGGTAAGGGTTAGGTCCCAATGATGTAGACGCAGAAAATGGATGTCCCCAATGAGTTCACAGTGCAACATTATGCTTAGGAGGCGTACTTCCTTTTCAATCAGGCTTTTCTACCTTTGCAGGTAAAATCCATGGAAAAACTGCCTTGGAGGGTGAGGGTTAGCCTTCAGGTTAGGGTTAGGTTACGGTTAGGTCCCCATGAAATCAAAGCGGAAAATGGATATCGTCGATGAATTCACAACGCAAGATTATGCTTAGGAGGGCTGTGACCTCTTCAGTCATGCTTTTCTATCTTTACAGGTAATATACATGGAAGAATCGCATTCGAGGTTTAGTTTAAGGGTTCGGGTTTGGATTAGGGTTAGGGTTAGTTTTAGGGTTAGGTTCCCATGAAGTCGACGCAGAAAATGGATGTCTCCAATGAATTCACAGTGCAACATTATGCTTAGGTGGGGTATTTCCTTTTCAATCAGGCTTTCCTACCTTTTCAGGTAAAATCCATGGAAAAACTGCATTGGAATTTGAGGGTTAGCCTTAGGGTTAGGGTTAGGTCCCCATGAAGTCGACGCAGAAAATGGACGTCCCCAATGAATTCACAGTGCAACATTATGCTTAGGAGGGGTATGACCATTTCAGTCAGGCGTTTCGACCTTTCCAGGTAAAATCCATGGAAAAACTGCATTGGAGGCTGAGGGTAAGCCTTAGGATTAGGGATAGGTCCCCATGAAGTAGAAGCGGAAAATGGATATCGCCGATGAATTCAATGCACAAGATTATGCTTACGAGGGGTGTGACCTCTTCAGTCATGCTTTTCTATCTTTCCAGGTAATATACATGGAAGGATTGCATTCAAGGTTTATTGTTAGGGTTCGGGTTTGGATTAGGGTTAGGGTTAGTTTTAGGGTTAGGTCCCCATGAAGTCGAAGTGAAAAATGTGCATCAGGCTATTCTTTGCAGGTAAAATCCATGGAAAAATTGCATTGAAGGGTGAGGGTTAGCCTTAGGGTTAGGGTTAGGTCCCCTTGAGGTTGAAGTGGAAAATGGATTTCGCCAATGAATTAATAGCACAACATTATGCTTAGGATGGGTATGACCATTTCAGTCAGTTGTTTCGACCTTTCCAGTTAAAATAAATGGAAAATTTGCATTGGTACGTTAGGATTCGGGTTTGGATTAGGATTAGCGTGAGCGTTAGGGTTAGGGTTAGGTCCCCATGAAGTCGACGCAGAAAATGGATGTCCCCAATGAATTCACAGTGGAATATTATGCTTAGGTGCGGTATTTCCTTTTCAATCAGGCTTTCCTACCTTTCCAGGTAAAATCCATGGAAAAACTGCATTGGAGGGTGAGGGTTAGCCTGAGGATTAGGTTTAGGTCTCCATGAAGTTGACGCAGAAAATGGATGTCCCTAATGAATTCACAGTGCAATATTATGCTTAGGTGGGGTATTTCCTTTTCAATCAGGCTTTCCTACCTTTCCAAGTAAAATCCATGGAAAAACTGCATTGGAGGGTTAGGGTTAGGGTTAGGGTTAGGACCCCATGAAGTCAAAGCAGAAAATGGATGTCCCCAATGAATTCACAATGCAACATTATGCTTAGGAGGCGTATTTCCTTTTCAATCAGGCTTTTCCACCTTTGCAGGTAAAATCCATGGAAAAATTGCATTGAAGGGTGAGGGTTAGCCTTAGGGTTAGGGTAAGGTCCCCATGAAGTTGAAGTGGAAAATGGATTTCGCCAATGAATTAATAGCACAACGTTATGCTTAGGATGGGTATGACCATTTCAGTCAGTTGTTTCGACCTTTCCAGTTAAAATAAATGGAAAATTTGCATTGGTACGTTAGGGTTCGGGTTTGGATTAGGATTAGCGTTAGGGTTAGGGTTAGGGTTAGGTCCCCATGAAGTCGACGCAGAAAATGGATGTCCCCAATGAATTCACAGTGCAATATTATGCTTAGGTGGGGTATTTCCTTTTCAATCAGGCTTTCCTACCTTTCCAGGTAAAATCCATGGAAAAATTGCTTTGAAGGGTGAGGGTTAGCCTTAGGGTTAGGGTTAGGTTTAGGTCCCCATGAAATCAACGCGGAAAATGGATATCGTCGATGAATTCACAGCACAAGATTATGCTTAGGAGGCGTATTTCCTTTTCAATCAGGCTTTTCTACATTTGCAGGTAAAATGCATGGAAAAACTGCATTGGAGTATGAGGGATAGCCTTAGGGTTAGGGTTAGGGTTAGGTCCCCATGAAGTCGAGGCAGAAAATGGATGTCCCCAATGAATTCACAGTTGCAACATTATGCTTTGGAGGGGTATTTCCTTTTCAATCAGGCTTTTCTACATTTGCAGGTAAAATGCATGGAAAAACTGCATTGGAGAGTGAGGGTTAGCCTTAGGGTTAGGGTTAGGTCTCCATGAAGTCGACGCAGAAAATGGATGTCCCCAATGAATTCACAGTGCAACATTATGCTTAGGATGGGTATGACCATTTCAGTCAGGCGTTTCAACCTTTCCAGTTAAAATAAATGGAAAATTTGCATTGGTAGGTTAGGGTTCGGGTTTGGATTAGGGTTAGCGTTAGGGTTAGGGTTAGGTCCCCATGAAGCGGAAAATGGGCATCACCAATGAATTCACAGTGCAAGATTATGCTTAGGAGGCGTATTTCCTTTTCAATCAGGCTTTTCTACATTTGCAGGTAAAATGCATGGAAAAACTGCATTGGAGTATGAGGGATAGCCTTAGGGTTAGGGTTAGGGTTAGGTCCCCATGAAGTCGAGGCAGAAAATGGATGTCCCCAATGAATTCACAGTTGCAACATTATGCTTTGGAGGGGTATTTCCTTTTCAATCAGGCTTTTCTACATTTGCAGGTAAAATGCATGGAAAAACTGCATTGGAGAGTGAGGGTTAGCCTTAGGGTTAGGGTTAGGTCTCCATGAAGTCGACGCAGAAAATGGATGTCCCCAATGAATTCACAGTGCAACATTATGCTTAGGATGGGTATGACCATTTCAGTCAGGCGTTTCAACCTTTCCAGTTAAAATAAATGGAAAATTTGCATTGGTAGGTTAGGGTTCGGGTTTGGATTAGGGTTAGCGTTAGGGTTAGGGTTAGGTCCCCATGAAGCGGAAAATGGGCATCACCAATGAATTCACAGTGCAAGATTATGCTTAGGAGGGGTATTTCTTTTTCAATCAGGCTTTCCTACCTTTCCAGGTAAAATCCATGGAAAAATTGCATTGAAGGGTGAGGATTATCCTTAGGGTTAGGGTTAGGTCCCCATGAAGGTGAAGTGGAAAATGGATTTCGCTAATGAATTAATAGCACAACATTATGCTTAGGATAGGTATGGCCATTTCAGTCAGGCGTTTCTACCTTTCCAGTTAAAATAAATGGAAAATTTGCATTGGTAGGTTAGGGTTCGGGTTTGGATTAGGGTTAGCGTTAGGGTTAGGGTTAGGGTTAGGTCCCCATGAAGTGGAAAATGGGCATCACCAATGAATTCACAGTGCAAGATTATGCTTAGGAGGGGTATTTCTTTTTCAATCAGGCTTTTCTACCTTTCCAGGTAAAATCCATGGAAAAACTGCATTGGAGGCTGAGGGTAAGCCTTAGGATTAGGGATAGGTCCCCATGAAGTAGAAGCGGAAAATGGATATCGCCGATGAATTCAATGCACAAGATTATGCTTAGGAGGGGTGTGACCTCTTCAGTCATGCTTTTCTATCTTTCCAGGTAATATACATGGAAGGATTGCATTCAAGGTTTATTGTTAGGGTTCGGGTTTGGATTAGGGTTAGGGTTAGTTTTAGGGTTAGGTCCCCATGAAGTCGAAGTGAAAAATGCACATCACCAATGAATTCACAGCGCAAGATTATACTTAGGAGGGGTACTTCCTTTTCATTAACGCTTGTTTACCCTTCAAGGTAAAATCCATGGAAAAACTGCATTGAAGGGTGAGGGTTAGCCATAGGGTTAATGTTAGGGTTAGTTCCCCTGAAGTCGACGCAGAAAATGGATGTCCCAAATGAATTCACAGTGCAACATTCTACTTAGGAGGAGTATTTCCTTTTCAATCAGGCTTTTTTACCTTTCCAGGTAAAATCCATGGAAAAACTGCATTGGAGGGTGAGGGTTAGCCTTCAGGTTAGGGTTAGGTTACGGTTAGGTCGCCATGAAATCAAAGCGGAAAATGGATGTCGTCGATGAATTCACAGCGCAAGGTTATGCTTAGGAAGGGTGTCACCACTTCAATCAGGCTATTCTATATTTGCAGGTAAAATGCATGGAAAAACTGCAATCGAGAGTGAGGGTTAGCCTTAGGGTTAGGGTTAGGGATAGGTCCCCATGAAGTCAAAGCAGAAAATGGATGTCCCCAATGAATTCACAATGCAACCTTATGCTTAGGAGGCGTATTTCCTTTTCAATCAGGCTTTTCCACCTTTGCAGGTAAAATCCTTTGAAAAATTGCATTGAAGGGTGAGGGTTAGCCTTAGGGTTAGGGTTAGGTCCCCATGAAGTTGAAGTGGAAAATGGATTTCGCCAATGAATTAATAGCACAACATTATGCTTGGGATGGGTATGACCATTTCAGTCAGTTGTTTCGACCTTTCCAGTTAAAATAAATGGAAAATTTGCATTGGTACGTAAGGGTTCGGGTTTGGATTAGGATTACCGTTAGCATTAGGGTTAGGGTTAGGGTTAGGTCCCCATGAAGTCAACGCAGAAAATGAATGTCCCCAATGAATTCACAGTGCAATATTATGCTTAGGTGGGGCATTTCCTTTTCAATCAGGCTTTCCTACCTTTCCAGGTAAAATCCATGGAAAAATTGCATTGAAGGGTGAGGGTTAGCCTTAGGGTAAGGGTTAGGTTTAGGTCCCCATGAAATCAACGCGGAAAATGGATATCGTCGATGAATTCACAGCACAAGATTATGCTTAGGAGGCGTATTTCCTTTTCAATCAGGCTTTTCTACATTTGCAGGTAAAATGAATGGAAAAACTGCATTGGAGGGTGAGGATTAGCCTTAGGGTTAGGGTTAGGGTTAGGTCCCCATGAAGTCGATGCAGAAAATGGATGTCCCCAATGAATTCACATTGCAACGTTATGCTTAGGAGGGGTATTTCCTTTTCAATCAGGCTTTCCTACCTTTCCGTGTAAAATCCATGGAAAAACTGCATTGGAGTTTGAGGGTTAGCCTTAGGGTTAGGGTTAGGTCCCCATGAAGTCGACGCAGAAAATGGATGTTCCCAATGAATTCACAGTGCAACATTATGCTTAGGAGGGGTATGACCATTTCAGTCAGGCGTTTCGACCTTTCCAGTTAAAATAAATGGAAAATTTGCATTGGTAGGTTAGGGTTCGGGTTTGGATTAGTGTTAGCGTTCGCGTTAGGGTTAGGTCCCCATGAAGCAGAAAATGGGCATCACCAATGAATTCACAGTGCAAGATTATGCTTAGGATGGGTATTTCTTTTTCAATCAGGCTTTCCTACCTTTCCAGGTGAAAATTAATGGAAAAACTGCTTTGGAGTATGAGGGATAGCCTTCGGGTTAGGGTTACGGTTAGGTCCCCATGAAGTCGATGCAGAAAATTGATGTCCCCAAAGAATTCACAGTTCAACATTATGCTTAGGAGGGGTATTTCCTTTTCAATCAGGCTTTCCTACCTTTCCAGGTAAAATCCATGGAAAAACTGCATTGGAGGGTGAGGGTTAGCCTTAGGGTTAGGGTTAGGGTTAGGTCCCCATGAAGTCGAGGCAGAAAATGGATGTCCCCAATGAATTCACAGTTGCAACATTATGCTTAGGAGGCGTATTTCCTTTTCAATCAGGCTTTCCTACATTTGCAGGTAAAATGAATGGAAAAACTGCATTGGAGGGTGAGGATTAGCCTTAGGGTTAGGGTTAGGGTTAGGTCCCCATGAAGTCGATGCAGAAAATGGATGTCCCCAATGAATTCACAGTGCAACGTTATGCTTAGGAGGGGTATTTCCTTTTCAATCAGGCTTTCCTACCTTTCCGTGTAAAATCCATGGAAAAACTGCATTGGAGTTTGAGGGTTAGCCTTAGGGTTAGGGTTAGGTCCCCATGAAGTCGACGCAGAAAATGGATGTTCCCAATGAATTCACAGTGCAACATTATGCTTAGGAGGGGTATGACCATTTCAGTCAGGCGTTTCGACCTTTCCAGTTAAAATAAATGGAAAATTTGCATTGGTAGGTTAGGGTTCGGGTTTGGATTAGGGTTAGGGTTAGTTTTAGGGTTAGGTTCCCATGAAGTCGACGCAGAAAATGGATGTCTCCAATGAATTCACAGTGCAACATTATGCTTAGGTGGGGTATTTCCTTTTCAATCAGGCTTTCCTACCTTTTCAGGTAAAATCCATGGAAAAACTGCATTGGAATTTGAGGGTTAGCCTTAGGGTTAGGGTTAGGTCCCCATGAAGTCGACGCAGAAAATGGACGTCCCCAATGAATTCACAGTGCAACATTATGCTTAGGAGGGGTATGACCATTTCAGTCAGGCGTTTCGACCTTTCCAGGTAAAATCCATGGAAAAACTGCATTGGAGGCTGAGGGTAAGCCTTAGGATTAGGGATAGGTCCCCATGAAGTAGAAGCGGAAAATGGATATCGCCGATGAATTCAATGCACAAGATTATGCTTACGAGGGGTGTGACCTCTTCAGTCATGCTTTTCTATCTTTCCAGGTAATATACATGGAAGGATTGCATTCAAGGTTTATTGTTAGGGTTCGGGTTTGGATTAGGGTTAGGGTTAGTTTTAGGGTTAGGTCCCCATGAAGTCGAAGTGAAAAATGTGCATCAGGCTATTCTTTGCAGGTAAAATCCATGGAAAAATTGCATTGAAGGGTGAGGGTTAGCCTTAGGGTTAGGGTTAGGTCCCCTTGAGGTTGAAGTGGAAAATGGATTTCGCCAATGAATTAATAGCACAACATTATGCTTAGGATGGGTATGACCATTTCAGTCAGTTGTTTCGACCTTTCCAGTTAAAATAAATGGAAAATTTGCATTGGTACGTTAGGATTCGGGTTTGGATTAGGATTAGCGTGAGCGTTAGGGTTAGGGTTAGGTCCCCATGAAGTCGACGCAGAAAATGGATGTCCCCAATGAATTCACAGTGGAATATTATGCTTAGGTGCGGTATTTCCTTTTCAATCAGGCTTTCCTACCTTTCCAGGTAAAATCCATGGAAAAACTGCATTGGAGGGTGAGGGTTAGCCTGAGGATTAGGTTTAGGTCTCCATGAAGTTGACGCAGAAAATGGATGTCCCTAATGAATTCACAGTGCAATATTATGCTTAGGTGGGGTATTTCCTTTTCAATCAGGCTTTCCTACCTTTCCAAGTAAAATCCATGGAAAAACTGCATTGGAGGGTTAGGGTTAGGGTTAGGGTTAGGACCCCATGAAGTCAAAGCAGAAAATGGATGTCCCCAATGAATTCACAATGCAACATTATGCTTAGGAGGCGTATTTCCTTTTCAATCAGGCTTTTCCACCTTTGCAGGTAAAATCCATGGAAAAATTGCATTGAAGGGTGAGGGTTAGCCTTAGGGTTAGGGTAAGGTCCCCATGAAGTTGAAGTGGAAAATGGATTTCGCCAATGAATTAATAGCACAACGTTATGCTTAGGATGGGTATGACCATTTCAGTCAGTTGTTTCGACCTTTCCAGTTAAAATAAATGGAAAATTTGCATTGGTACGTTAGGGTTCGGGTTTGGATTAGGATTAGCGTTAGGGTTAGGGTTAGGGTTAGGTCCCCATGAAGTCGACGCAGAAAATGGATGTCCCCAATGAATTCACAGTGCAATATTATGCTTAGGTGGGGTATTTCCTTTTCAATCAGGCTTTCCTACCTTTCCAGGTAAAATCCATGGAAAAATTGCTTTGAAGGGTGAGGGTTAGCCTTAGGGTTAGGGTTAGGTTTAGGTCCCCATGAAATCAACGCGGAAAATGGATATCGTCGATGAATTCACAGCACAAGATTATGCTTAGGAGGCGTATTTCCTTTTCAATCAGGCTTTTCTACATTTGCAGGTAAAATGCATGGAAAAACTGCATTGGAGTATGAGGGATAGCCTTAGGGTTAGGGTTAGGGTTAGGTCCCCATGAAGTCGAGGCAGAAAATGGATGTCCCCAATGAATTCACAGTTGCAACATTATGCTTTGGAGGGGTATTTCCTTTTCAATCAGGCTTTTCTACATTTGCAGGTAAAATGCATGGAAAAACTGCATTGGAGAGTGAGGGTTAGCCTTAGGGTTAGGGTTAGGTCTCCATGAAGTCGACGCAGAAAATGGATGTCCCCAATGAATTCACAGTGCAACATTATGCTTAGGATGGGTATGACCATTTCAGTCAGGCGTTTCAACCTTTCCAGTTAAAATAAATGGAAAATTTGCATTGGTAGGTTAGGGTTCGGGTTTGGATTAGGGTTAGCGTTAGGGTTAGGGTTAGGTCCCCATGAAGCGGAAAATGGGCATCACCAATGAATTCACAGTGCAAGATTATGCTTAGGAGGCGTATTTCCTTTTCAATCAGGCTTTTCTACATTTGCAGGTAAAATGCATGGAAAAACTGCATTGGAGTATGAGGGATAGCCTTAGGGTTAGGGTTAGGGTTAGGTCCCCATGAAGTCGAGGCAGAAAATGGATGTCCCCAATGAATTCACAGTTGCAACATTATGCTTTGGAGGGGTATTTCCTTTTCAATCAGGCTTTTCTACATTTGCAGGTAAAATGCATGGAAAAACTGCATTGGAGAGTGAGGGTTAGCCTTAGGGTTAGGGTTAGGTCTCCATGAAGTCGACGCAGAAAATGGATGTCCCCAATGAATTCACAGTGCAACATTATGCTTAGGATGGGTATGACCATTTCAGTCAGGCGTTTCAACCTTTCCAGTTAAAATAAATGGAAAATTTGCATTGGTAGGTTAGGGTTCGGGTTTGGATTAGGGTTAGCGTTAGGGTTAGGGTTAGGTCCCCATGAAGCGGAAAATGGGCATCACCAATGAATTCACAGTGCAAGATTATGCTTAGGAGGGGTATTTCTTTTTCAATCAGGCTTTCCTACCTTTCCAGGTAAAATCCATGGAAAAATTGCATTGAAGGGTGAGGATTATCCTTAGGGTTAGGGTTAGGTCCCCATGAAGGTGAAGTGGAAAATGGATTTCGCTAATGAATTAATAGCACAACATTATGCTTAGGATAGGTATGGCCATTTCAGTCAGGCGTTTCTACCTTTCCAGTTAAAATAAATGGAAAATTTGCATTGGTAGGTTAGGGTTCGGGTTTGGATTAGGGTTAGCGTTAGGGTTAGGGTTAGGGTTAGGTCCCCATGAAGTGGAAAATGGGCATCACCAATGAATTCACAGTGCAAGATTATGCTTAGGAGGGGTATTTCTTTTTCAATCAGGCTTTTCTACCTTTCCAGGTAAAATCCATGGAAAAACTGCATTGGAGGCTGAGGGTAAGCCTTAGGATTAGGGATAGGTCCCCATGAAGTAGAAGCGGAAAATGGATATCGCCGATGAATTCAATGCACAAGATTATGCTTAGGAGGGGTGTGACCTCTTCAGTCATGCTTTTCTATCTTTCCAGGTAATATACATGGAAGGATTGCATTCAAGGTTTATTGTTAGGGTTCGGGTTTGGATTAGGGTTAGGGTTAGTTTTAGGGTTAGGTCCCCATGAAGTCGAAGTGAAAAATGCACATCACCAATGAATTCACAGCGCAAGATTATACTTAGGAGGGGTACTTCCTTTTCATTAACGCTTGTTTACCCTTCAAGGTAAAATCCATGGAAAAACTGCATTGAAGGGTGAGGGTTAGCCATAGGGTTAATGTTAGGGTTAGTTCCCCTGAAGTCGACGCAGAAAATGGATGTCCCAAATGAATTCACAGTGCAACATTCTACTTAGGAGGAGTATTTCCTTTTCAATCAGGCTTTTTTACCTTTCCAGGTAAAATCCATGGAAAAACTGCATTGGAGGGTGAGGGTTAGCCTTCAGGTTAGGGTTAGGTTACGGTTAGGTCGCCATGAAATCAAAGCGGAAAATGGATATCGTCGATGAATTCACAGCGCAAGGTTATGCTTAGGAAGGGTGTCACCACTTCAATCAGGCTATTCTATATTTGCAGGTAAAATGCATGGAAAAACTGCAATCGAGAGTGAGGGTTAGCCTTAGGGTTAGGGTTAGGGATAGGTCCCCATGAAGTCAAAGCAGAAAATGGATGTCCCCAATGAATTCACAATGCAACCTTATGCTTAGGAGGCGTATTTCCTTTTCAATCAGGCTTTTCCACCTTTGCAGGTAAAATCCATTGAAAAATTGCATTGAAGGGTGAGGGTTAGCCTTAGGGTTAGGGTTAGGTCCCCATGAAGTTGAAGTGGAAAATGGATTTCGCCAATGAATTAATAGCACAACATTATGCTTGGGATGGGTATGACCATTTCAGTCAGTTGTTTCGACCTTTCCAGTTAAAATAAATGGAAAATTTGCATTGGTACGTAAGGGTTCGGGTTTGGATTAGGATTACCGTTAGCATTAGGGTTAGGGTTAGGGTTAGGTCCCCATGAAGTCAACGCAGAAAATGAATGTCCCCAATGAATTCACAGTGCAATATTATGCTTAGGTGGGGCATTTCCTTTTCAATCAGGCTTTCCTACCTTTCCAGGTAAAATCCATGGAAAAATTGCATTGAAGGGTGAGGGTTAGCCTTAGGGTAAGGGTTAGGTTTAGGTCCCCATGAAATCAACGCGGAAAATGGATATCGTCGATGAATTCACAGCACAAGATTATGCTTAGGAGGCGTATTTCCTTTTCAATCAGGCTTTTCTACATTTGCAGGTAAAATGAATGGAAAAACTGCATTGGAGGGTGAGGATTAGCCTTAGGGTTAGGGTTAGGGTTAGGTCCCCATGAAGTCGATGCAGAAAATGGATGTCCCCAATGAATTCACATTGCAACGTTATGCTTAGGAGGGGTATTTCCTTTTCAATCAGGCTTTCCTACCTTTCCGTGTAAAATCCATGGAAAAACTGCATTGGAGTTTGAGGGTTAGCCTTAGGGTTAGGGTTAGGTCCCCATGAAGTCGACGCAGAAAATGGATGTTCCCAATGAATTCACAGTGCAACATTATGCTTAGGAGGGGTATGACCATTTCAGTCAGGCGTTTCGACCTTTCCAGTTAAAATAAATGGAAAATTTGCATTGGTAGGTTAGGGTTCGGGTTTGGATTAGTGTTAGCGTTCGCGTTAGGGTTAGGTCCCCATGAAGCAGAAAATGGGCATCACCAATGAATTCACAGTGCAAGATTATGCTTAGGATGGGTATTTCTTTTTCAATCAGGCTTTCCTACCTTTCCAGGTGAAAATTAATGGAAAAACTGCTTTGGAGTATGAGGGATAGCCTTCGGGTTAGGGTTACGGTTAGGTCCCCATGAAGTCGATGCAGAAAATTGATGTCCCCAATGAATTCACAGTTCAACATTATGCTTAGGAGGGGTATTTCCTTTTCAATCAGGCTTTCCTACCTTTCCAGGTAAAATCCATGGAAAAACTGCATTGGAGGGTGAGGGTTAGCCTTAGGGTTAGGGTTAGGGTTAGGTCCCCATGAAGTCGAGGCAGAAAATGGATGTCCCCAATGAATTCACAGTTGCAACATTATGCTTAGGAGGCGTATTTCCTTTTCAATCAGGCTTTCCTACATTTGCAGGTAAAATGAATGGAAAAACTGCATTGGAGGGTGAGGATTAGCCTTAGGGTTAGGGTTAGGGTTAGGTCCCCATGAAGTCGATGCAGAAAATGGATGTCCCCAATGAATTCACAGTGCAACGTTATGCTTAGGAGGGGTATTTCCTTTTCAATCAGGCTTTCCTACCTTTCCGTGTAAAATCCATGGAAAAACTGCATTGGAGTTTGAGGGTTAGCCTTAGGGTTAGGGTTAGGTCCCCATGAAGTCGACGCAGAAAATGGATGTTCCCAATGAATTCACAGTGCAACATTATGCTTAGGAGGGGTATGACCATTTCAGTCAGGCGTTTCGACCTTTCCAGTTAAAATAAATGGAAAATTTGCATTGGTAGGTTAGGGTTCGGGTTTGGATTAGTGTTAGCGTTAGCGTTAGGGTTAGGTCCCCATGAAGCGGAAAATGGGCATCACCAATGAATTCACAGTGCAAGATTATGCTTTGGATGGGTATTTCTTTTTCAATCAGGCTTTCCTACCTTTCCAGGAAAAATCCATGGAAAAACTGCATTGGAGGGTGAGGGTTAGCCTTATGGTTAGGGTTAGGGTTATGTCCCCATGAAGTCGAGGCAGAAAATGGATGTCCCCAATGAATTCACAGTTGCAACATTATGCTTAGGAGGGGTATTTCCTTTTCAATCAGGCTTTCCTACCTTTCCAGGTAAAATCCATGGAAAAACTGCATTGGAGTTTGAGGGTTAGCCTTAGGATTAGGGTTAGGGTTAGGTCCCCATGAAGTTAACGCAGAAAATGGATGTCCCCAATGAATTCACAGTGCAACATTATGCTTAGGATGGGTATGACCATTTCAGTCAGGCGTTTCAACCTTTCCAGTTAAAATAAATGGAAAATTTGCATTGGTAGGTTAGGGTTCGGGTTTGGATTAGGGTTAGCGTTAGGGTTAGGGTTCGGTCCCCATGAAGCGGAAAATGGGCATCACCAATGAATTCACAGTGCAAGATTCTGCTTAGGAGGGGTATTTCTTTTTCAATCAGGCTTTCCTACCTTTGCAGGTAAAATCCATGGAAAAACTGCATTGGAGGGTGAGGGTTAGCCTTAGGGTTAGCCTTAGGGTTAGGTCCCCATGAAGTCAACGCAGAAAATGGATGTCCCCAATGAATTCACAGTGCAACATTATGCTTAGGAGGCGTACTTCCTTTTCAATCAGTCTTTTCTACCTTTGCAGGTAAAATCCATGGAAAAATTGCATTGAAGGGTAAGGGTTAGCCTTAGGGTTAGGGTTAGGTCCCCATGAAGTTGAAGTGGAAAATGGATTTCGCCAATGAATTAATAGCACAACATTATGCTTAGGATGGGTATGACCATTTCAGTCAGGCGTTTCGACCTTTCCATTTAAAATAAATGTAAATTTGCATTGGTAGGTTAGGGTTCGGGTTTGGATTAGGGTTAGCGTTAGCGTTAGCGTTAGGGTTAGGGTTAGGTCCCCATGAAGTCGACGCAGAAAATGGATGTCCCCAATGAATTCACAGTGCAATATTATGCTTAGGTGCGGTATTTCCTTTTTAATCAGGCTTTCCTACCTTTCCAGGTAAAATCCATGGAAAAACTGCATTGGAGGGTGAGGGTTAGCCTTAGGATTAGGTTTAGGTCTCCCTGAAGTTGACGCAGAAAATGGATGTCCCTAATGAATTCACAGTGCAATATTATGCTTAGGTGGGGTATTTCCTTTTCAATCAGGCTTTCCTACCTTTGCAGGTAAAATCCATGGAAAAACTGCCTTGGAGGGTGAGGGTTAGCCTTCAGGTTAGGGTTAGGTTACGGTTAGGTCCCCATGAAATCAAAGTGGAAAATGGATATCGTCGATGAATTCACAGCACAAGATTATGCTTAGGAGGCGTATTTCCTTTTCAATCAGGCTTTTCTTCATATGCAGATAAAGTGCATGGAAAAACTGCATTGGAGGGTGAGGATTAGCCTTAGGGTTAGGGTTAGGGTTAGGTCCCCATGAAATCGACGCAGAAAATGGATGTCCCCAATGAATTCACAGTGCAATATTATGCTTAGGTGGGGTATTTCCTTTTCAATCAGGCTTTCCTACCTTTCCAGGTAAAATCCATGGAAAAACTGCATTGGAGGGTGAGGGTTAGCCTTAGGATTAGGGTTAGGGTTAGGTCCCCATGAAGTCAACGCAGAAAATGGATGTCCCCAATGAATTCACAGTGCAACATTATGCTTAGGAGGCGTACTTCCTTTTCAATCAGGCTTTTCTACATTTGCAGGTAAAATGCATGGAAAAACTGCATTGGAGAGTGAGGGTTAACCTTAGGGTTAGGGTTAGGTCTCCGTGAAGTCGACGCAGAAAATGGATGTCCCCAATGAATTCAGAGTGCAACATTATGCTTAGGAGGGGTATGACCATTTCAGTCAGGCGTTTCAACCTTTCCAGTTAAAATAATTGGAAAATTTGCATTGGTAGGTTAGGGTTCGGGTTTGGATTAGGGTTAGCGTTAGCGTTAGGGTTAGGGTTAGGGTTAGGTCCCCATGAAGCGGAAAATGGGCATCACCAATGAATTCACAGTGCAAGATTATGCTTAGGAGGGGTATTTCTTTTTCAATCAGGCTTTCCTACCTTTCCAGGTAAAATCCATGGAAAAATTGTATTGAAGGGTGAGGGTTAGCCTTAGGGTTAGGGTTAGGTCCCCATGAAGTTGAAGTGGAAAATTGATTTCGCCAATGAATTAATAGCACAACATTATGCTTAGGATGGGTATGACCATTTCAGTCAGGCGTTTCGACCTTTCCATTTAAAATAAATGGAAAATTTGCATTGGTAGGTTAGGGTTTGGGTTTGGGTTTGGATTAGGGTTAGCGTTAGGGTTAGGGTTAGGTCCACATGAAGTGGAAAATGGGCATCTCCAATGAATTCACAGTGCAAGATTATGCTTAGGAGGGGTATTTCTTTTTCAATCAGGCTTTTCTACCTTTCCAGGTAAAATCCATGGAAAAACTGCATTGGAGGCTGAGGGTAAGCCTTAGGATTAGGGATAGGTCCCCATGAAGTAGAAGCGGAAAATGGATATCGCCGATGAATTCAATGCACAAGATTATGCTTAGGAGGGGTGTAACCTCTTCAGTCATGCTTTTCTATCTTTCCAGGTAATATACATGGAAGGATTGCATTCAAGGTTTATTGTTAGGGTTCGGGTTTGGATTAGGGTTAGGGTTAGTTTTAGGGTTAGGTCCCCATGAAGTCGAAGTGAAAAATGCGCATCACCAATGAATTCACAGTGCAAGATTATGCTTAGGAGGGGTACTCCCTTTTCAGTAACACTTGTTTACCTTTCAAGGTAAAATCCATGGAAAAACTGCATTGAAGGGTGAGGGTTAGCCACAGGGTTAATGTTAGGGTTAGTTCCCCTGAAGTCGACGCAGAAAATGGATGTCCCAAATGAATTCACAGTGCAACATTCTACTTAGGAGGGGTATTTCCTTTTCAATCAGGCTTTTTTACCTTTCCAGGTAAAATCCATGGAAAAACTGCATTGGAGGGTGAGGGTTAGCCTTCAGGTTAGGGTTAGGTTATGGTTAGGCCGCCATGAAATCAAAGCGGAAAATGGATATCGTCGATGAATTCACAGCGCAAGGTTATGCTTAGGAAGGGTGTCACCTCTTCAATCAGGCTATTCTATATTTGCAGGTAAAATGCATGGAAAAACTGCATTGGAGGGTGAGAGTTAGCCTTAGGATTAGGTTTAGGTCTCCATGAAGTTGACAAATGGATGTCCCCAATGAATTCACAGTGCAATATTATGCTTAGGTGCGGTATTTCCTTTTCAATCAGGCTTTCCTACCATTGCAGTTAAAATCCATGGAAAAACTGCCTTGGAGGGTGAGGGTTAGCCTTCAGGTTAGGGTTAGGTTACGGTTAGTTCCCCATGAAGTCAAAGCGGAAAATGGATATCGTCGATGAATTCACAGCACAAGATTATGCTTAGGAGGCGTATTTCCTTTTCAATCAGGCTTTTCTACATTTGCAGGTAAAATGCATGGAAAAACTGCATTGGAGTATGAGGGATAGCCTTAGGGTTAGGGTTACGGTTAGGTCCCCATGAAGTCGACGCAGAAAATGGATGTCCCCAATGAATTCACAGTGCAACATTATGCTTAGGAGGGGTATTTCCTTTTCAATCAGGCTTTCCTACCTTTCCAGGTAAAATCCATGGAAAAACTGCATTGGAGGGTGAGGGTTAGCCTTAGGGTTAGGGTTAGGGTTAGGTCCCCATGAAGTCGAGGCAGAAAATGGATGTCCCCAGTGAATTCACAGTTGCAACATTATGCTTTGGAGGGGTATTTTCTTTTCAATCAGGCTTTCCTACCTTTGCAGGTAAAATCCATGGAAAAACTGCATTGGAGGGTGAGGGTTAACCTTAGGATTAGGGTTAGGGTTAGGTCCCCATGAAGTTGAAGTGGAAAATGGATTTCGCCAATGAATTAATAGCACAACATTATGCTTAGGGTGGGTATGACCAATTCAGTCAGTTGTTTCGACCTTTCCAGTTAAAATAAATGGAAAATTTGCATTGTTACGTTAGGGTTCGGGTTTGGATTAGGATTAGCGTTAGCGTTAGGGTTAGGGTTAGGTCCCCATGAAGTCGACGCAGAAAATGGATGTCCGCAATGAATTCACAGTGCAATATTATGCTTAGGTGGGGTATTTCCTTTTCAATCAGGCTTTCCTACCTTTCCAGGTAAAATCCATGGAAAAACTGCATTGGAGTGTGAGGGTTAGCCTTAGGATTAGGTTTAGGTCTCCATGAAGTTGAAGCAGAAAATAGATGTCCCTAATGAATTCACACTGCAATATTATGCTTAGGTGGGGTATTTCCTTTTCAATCAGGCTTTCCTACCTTTCCAGGTAAAATCCATGGAAAAACTGCCTTGGAGGGTGAGGGTTAGCCTTCAGGTTAGGGTTAGGTTACGGTTAGGTCCCCATGAAATCAAAGCGGAAAATGGATATCGTCGATGAATTCACAGCACAAGATTATGCTTAGGAGGCGTATTTCCTTTTCAATCAGGCTTTTCTACATTTGCAGGTAAAATGCATGGAAAAACTGCACTGGAGGGTGAGGATTAGCCTTAGGGTTAGGGTTAGGGTTAGGTCCCCATGAAGTCGACGCAGAAAATGGATGTCCCCAATGAATTCACAGTGCAACATTATGCTTAGGAGGGGTATTTCCTTTTCAATCAGGCTTTCCTACCTTTCCAAGTAAAATCCATGGAAAAACTGCATTGTAGGGTTAGGGTTAGGGTTAGGACCCCATGAAGTCAAAGCAGAAAATGGATGTCCCCAATGAATTCACAATGCAACATTATGCTTAGGAGGCGTATTTCCTTTTCAATCAGGCTTTTCCACCTTTGCAGGTAAAATCCATTGAAAAATTGCATTGAAGGGTGAGGGTTAGCCTGCGGGTTAGGGTTAGGTCCCCATGAAGTTGAAGTCGAAAATTGATTTCGCCAATTAATTAATAGCACAACATTATGCTTAGGATGGGTATGACCATTTCAGTCAGGCGTTTCGACCTTTCCATTTAAAATAAATGGAAAATTTGCATTGGTAGGTTAGGGTTTGGGTTTGGGTTTGGATTAGGGTTAGCGTTAGGGTTAGGGTTAGGTCCCCATGAAGCGGAAAATGGGCATCACCAATGAATTCACAGTGCAAGATTATGCTTAGGAGGGGTATTTCTTTTTCAATCAGGCTTTCCTACCTTTCCAGGTAAAATCCATGGAAAAATTGCATTGAAGGGTGAGGGTTAGCCTAAGGGTTAGGGTTAGGTCCCCATGAAGTTGAAGTGGAAAATGGATTTCGCCAATGAATTAATAGCACAACATTATGCTTAGGATGGGTATGACCAATTCAGTCAGTTGTTTCGACCTTTCCAGTTAAAATAAATGGAAAATTTGCATTGGTACGTTAGGGTTCGGGTTTGGATTAGGATTAGCTTGAGCGTTAGGGTTAGGGTTACGGTTAGGTCCCCATGAAGTTGACGCAGAAAATGGATGTCCCCAATGAATTCACAGTGCAATATTATGCTTAGGTGCGGTATTTCCTTTTTAATCAGGCTTTCCTACCTTTCCAGGTAAAATCCATGGAAAAACTGCATTGGAGGGTGAGGGTTAGCCTTAGGATTAGGTTTAGGTCTCCATGAAGTTGACGCAGAAAATGGATGTCCCTAATGAATTCACAGTGCAATATTATGCTTAGGTGGGGTATTTCCTTTTCAATCAGGCTTTCCTACCTTTGCAGGTAAAATCCATGGAAAAACTGCCTTGGAGGGTGAGGGTTAGCCTTCAGGTTAGGGTTAGGTTACGGTTAGGTCCCCATGAAATCAAAGTGGAAAATGGATATCGTCGATGAATTCACAGCACAAGATTATGCTTAGGAGGCGTATTTCCTTTTCAATCAGGCTTTTCTTCATATGCAGATAAAGTGCATGGAAAAACTGCATTGGAGGGTGAGGATTAGCCTTAGGGTTAGGGTTAGGGTTAGGTCCCCATGAAATCGACGCAGAAAATGGATGTCCCCAATGAATTCACAGTGCAATATTATGCTTAGGTGGGGTATTTCCTTTTCAATCAGGCTTTCCTACCTTTCCAGGTAAAATCCATGGAAAAACTGCATTGGAGGGTGAGGGTTAGCCTTAGGATTAGGGTTAGGGTTAGGTCCCCATGAAGTCAACGCAGAAAATGGATGTCCCCAATGAATTCACAGTGCAACATTATGCTTAGGAGGCGTACTTCCTTTTCAATCAGGCTTTTCTACATTTGCAGGTAAAATGCATGGAAAAACTGCATTGGAGAGTGAGGGTTAACCTTAGGGTTAGGGTTAGGTCTCCGTGAAGTCGACGCAGAAAATGGATGTCCCCAATGAATTCAGAGTGCAACATTATGCTTAGGAGGGGTATGACCATTTCAGTCAGGCGTTTCAACCTTTCCAGTTAAAATAATTGGAAAATTTGCATTGGTAGGTTAGGGTTCGGGTTTGGATTAGGGTTAGCGTTAGCGTTAGGGTTAGGGTTAGGTCCCCATGAAGCGGAAAATGGGCATCACCAATGAATTCACAGTGCAAGATTATGCTTAGGAGGGGTATTTCTTTTTCAATCAGGCTTTCCTACCTTTCCAGGTAAAATCCATGGAAAAACTGCATTGGAGGCTGAGGGTAAGCCTTAGGATTAGGGATAGGTCCCCATGAAGTAGAAGCGGAAAATGGATATCGCCGATGAATTCAATGCACAAGATTATGCTTAGGAGGGGTGTAACCTCTTCAGTCATGCTTTTCTATCTTTCCAGGTAATATACATGGAAGGATTGCATTCAAGGTTTATTGTTAGGGTTCGGGTTTGGATTAGGGTTAGGGTTAGTTTTAGGGTTAGGTCCCCATGAAGTCGAAGTGAAAAATGCGCATCACCAATGAATTCACAGTGCAAGATTATGCTTAGGAGGGGTACTCCCTTTTCAGTAACACTTGTTTACCTTTCAAGGTAAAATCCATGGAAAAACTGCATTGAAGGGTGAGGGTTAGCCACAGGGTTAATGTTAGGGTTAGTTCCCCTGAAGTCGACGCAGAAAATGGATGTCCCAAATGAATTCACAGTGCAACATTCTACTTAGGAGGGGTATTTCCTTTTCAATCAGGCTTTTTTACCTTTCCAGGTAAAATCCATGGAAAAACTGCATTGGAGGGTGAGGGTTAGCCTTCAGGTTAGGGTTAGGTTATGGTTGGGCCGCCATGAAATCAAAGCGGAAAATGGATATCGTCGATGAATTCACAGCGCAAGGTTATGCTTAGGAAGGGTGTCACCTCTTCAATCAGGCTATTCTATATTTGCAGGTAAAATGCGTGGAAAAACTGCATTGGAGGGTGAGAGTTAGCCTTAGGATTAGGTTTAGGTCTCCATGAAGTTGACAAATGGATGTCCCCAATGAATTCACAGTGCAATATTATGCTTAGGTGCGGTATTTCCTTTTCAATCAGGCTTTCCTACCATTGCAGTTAAAATCCATGGAAAAACTGCCTTGGAGGGTGAGGGTTAGCCTTCAGGTTAGGGTTAGGTTACGGTTAGTTCCCCATGAAGTCAAAGCGGAAAATGGATATCGTCGATGAATTCACAGCACAAGATTATGCTTAGGAGGCGTATTTCCTTTTCAATCAGGCTTTTCTACATTTGCAGGTAAAATGCATGGAAAAACTGCATTGGAGTATGAGGGATAGCCTTAGGGTTAGGGTTACGGTTAGGTCCCCATGAAGTCGACGCAGAAAATGGATGTCCCCAATGAATTCACAGTGCAACATTATGCTTAGGAGGGGTATTTCCTTTTCAATCAGGCTTTCCTACCTTTCCAGGTAAAATCCATGGAAAAACTGCATTGGAGGGTGAGGGTTAGCCTTAGGGTTAGGGTTAGGGTTAGGTCCCCATGAAGTCGAGGCAGAAAATGGATGTCCCCAGTGAATTCACAGTTGCAACATTATGCTTTGGAGGGGTATTTTCTTTTCAATCAGGCTTTCCTACCTTTGCAGGTAAAATCCATGGAAAAACTGCATTGGAGGGTGAGGGTTAACCTTAGGATTAGGGTTAGGGTTAGGTCCCCATGAAGTTGAAGTGGAAAATGGATTTCGCCAATGAATTAATAGCACAACATTATGCTTAGGGTGGGTATGACCAATTCAGTCAGTTGTTTCGACCTTTCCAGTTAAAATAAATGGAAAATTTGCATTGTTACGTTAGGGTTCGGGTTTGGATTAGGATTAGCGTTAGCGTTAGGGTTAGGGTTAGGTCCCCATGAAGTCGACGCAGAAAATGGATGTCCGCAATGAATTCACAGTGCAATATTATGCTTAGGTGGGGTATTTCCTTTTCAATCAGGCTTTCCTACCTTTCCAGGTAAAATCCATGGAAAAACTGCATTGGAGTGTGAGGGTTAGCCTTAGGATTAGGTTTAGGTCTCCATGAAGTTGAAGCAGAAAATAGATGTCCCTAATGAATTCACACTGCAATATTATGCTTAGGTGGGGTATTTCCTTTTCAATCAGGCTTTCCTACCTTTCCAGGTAAAATCCATGGAAAAACTGCCTTGGAGGGTGAGGGTTAGCCTTCAGGTTAGGGTTAGGTTACGGTTAGGTCCCCATGAAATCAAAGCGGAAAATGGATATCGTCGATGAATTCACAGCACAAGATTATGCTTAGGAGGCGTATTTCCTTTTCAATCAGGCTTTTCTACATTTGCAGGTAAAATGCATGGAAAAACTGCACTGGAGGGTGAGGATTAGCCTTAGGGTTAGGGTTAGGGTTAGGTCCCCATGAAGTCGACGCAGAAAATGGATGTCCCCAATGAATTCACAGTGCAACATTATGCTTAGGAGGGGTATTTCCTTTTCAATCAGGCTTTCCTACCTTTCCAAGTAAAATCCATGGAAAAACTGCATTGTAGGGTTAGGGTTAGGGTTAGGACCCCATGAAGTCAAAGCAGAAAATGGATGTCCCCAATGAATTCACAATGCAACATTATGCTTAGGAGGCGTATTTCCTTTTCAATCAGGCTTTTCCACCTTTGCAGGTAAAATCCATTGAAAAATTGCATTGAAGGGTGAGGGTTAGCCTGCGGGTTAGGGTTAGGTCCCCATGAAGTTGAAGTCGAAAATTGATTTCGCCAATTAATTAATAGCACAACATTATGCTTAGGATGGGTATGACCATTTCAGTCAGGCGTTTCGACCTTTCCATTTAAAATAAATGGAAAATTTGCATTGGTAGGTTAGGGTTTGGGTTTGGGTTTGGATTAGGGTTAGCGTTAGGGTTAGGGTTAGGTCCCCATGAAGCGGAAAATGGGCATCACCAATGAATTCACAGTGCAAGATTATGCTTAGGAGGGGTATTTCTTTTTCAATCAGGCTTTCCTACCTTTCCAGGTAAAATCCATGGAAAAATTGCATTGAAGGGTGAGGGTTAGCCTTAGGGTTAGGGTTAGGTCCCCATGAAGTTGAAGTGGAAAATGGATTTCGCCAATGAATTAATAGCACAACATTATGCTTAGGATGGGTATGACCAATTCAGTCAGTTGTTTCGACCTTTCCAGTTAAAATAAATGGAAAATTTGCATTGGTACGTTAGGGTTCGGGTTTGGATTAGGATTAGCTTGAGCGTTAGGGTTAGGGTTACGGTTAGGTCCCCATGAAGTTGACGCAGAAAATGGATGTCCCCAATGAATTCACAGTGCAATATTATGCTTAGGTGCGGTATTTCCTTTTTAATCAGGCTTTCCTACCTTTCCAGGTAAAATCCATGGAAAAACTGCATTGGAGGGTGAGGGTTAGCCTTAGGATTAGGTTTAGGTCTCCATGAAGTTGACGCAGAAAATGGATGTCCCTAATGAATTCACAGTGCAATATTATGCTTAGGTGGGGTATTTCCTTTTCAATCAGGCTTTCCTACCTTTGCAGGTAAAATCCATGGAAAAACTGCCTTGGAGGGTGAGGGTTAGCCTTCAGGTTAGGGTTAGGTTACGGTTAGGTCCCCATGAAATCAAAGTGGAAAATGGATATCGTCGATGAATTCACAGCACAAGATTATGCTTAGGAGGCGTATTTCCTTTTCAATCAGGCTTTTCTTCATATGCAGATAAAGTGCATGGAAAAACTGCATTGGAGGGTGAGGATTAGCCTTAGGGTTAGGGTTAGGGTTAGGTCCCCATGAAATCGACGCAGAAAATGGATGTCCCCAATGAATTCACAGTGCAATATTATGCTTAGGTGGGGTATTTCCTTTTCAATCAGGCTTTCCTACCTTTCCAGGTAAAATCCATGGAAAAACTGCATTGGAGGGTGAGGGTTAGCCTTAGGATTAGGGTTAGGGTTAGGTCCCCATGAAGTCAACGCAGAAAATGGATGTCCCCAATGAATTCACAGTGCAACATTATGCTTAGGAGGCGTACTTCCTTTTCAATCAGGCTTTTCTACATTTGCAGGTAAAATGCATGGAAAAACTGCATTGGAGAGTGAGGGTTAACCTTAGGGTTAGGGTTAGGTCTCCGTGAAGTCGACGCAGAAAATGGATGTCCCCAATGAATTCAGAGTGCAACATTATGCTTAGGAGGGGTATGACCATTTCAGTCAGGCGTTTCAACCTTTCCAGTTAAAATAATTGGAAAATTTGCATTGGTAGGTTAGGGTTCGGGTTTGGATTAGGGTTAGCGTTAGCGTTAGGGTTAGGGTTAGGTCCCCATGAAGCGGAAAATGGGCATCACCAATGAATTCACAGTGCAAGATTATGCTTAGGAGGGGTATTTCTTTTTCAATCAGGCTTTCCTACCTTTCCAGGTAAAATCCATGGAAAAATTGTATTGAAGGGTGAGGGTTAGCCTTAGGGTTAGGGTTAGGTCCCCATGAAGTTGAAGTGGAAAATTGATTTCGCCAATGAATTAATAGCACAACATTATGCTTAGGATGGGTATGACCATTTCAGTCAGGCGTTTCGACCTTTCCATTTAAAATAAATGGAAAATTTGCATTGGTAGGTTAGGGTTTGGGTTTGGGTTTGGATTAGGGTTAGCGTTAGGGTTAGGGTTAGGTCCACATGAAGTGGAAAATGGGCATCTCCAATGAATTCACAGTGCAAGATTATGCTTAGGAGGGGTATTTCTTTTTCAATCAGGCTTTTCTACCTTTCCAGGTAAAATCCATGGAAAAACTGCATTGGAGGGTGAGGGTAAGCCTTAGGGTTAGGGTTAGGTCCCCATGAAGTAGAAGCGGAAAATGGATATCGCCGATGAATTCAATGCACAAGATTATGCTTAGGAGGGGTGTAACCTCTTCAGTCATGCTTTTCTATCTTTCCAGGTAATATACATGGAAGGATTGCATTCAAGGTTTATTGTTAGGGTTCGGGTTTGGATTAGGGTTAGGGTTAGTTTTAGGGTTAGGTCCCCATGAAGTTGAAGTGAAAAATGCGCATCACCAATGAATTCACAGTGCAAGATTATGCTTAGGAGGGGTACTCCCTTTTCAGTAACACTTGTTTACCTTTCAAGGTAAAATCCATGGAAAAACTGCATTGAAGGGTGAGGGTTAGCCACAGGGTTAATGTTAGGGTTAGTTCCCCTGAAGTCGACGCAGAAAATGGATGTCCCAAATGAATTCACAGTGCAACATTCTACTTAGGAGGGGTATTTCCTTTTCAATCAGGCTTTTTTACCTTTCCAGGTAAAATCCATGGAAAAACTGCATTGGAGGGTGAGGGTTAGCCTTCAGGTTAGGGTTCGGTTATGGTTAGGCCGCCATGAAATCAAAGCGGAAAATGGATATCGTCGATGAATTCACAGCGCAAGGTTATGCTTAGGAAGGGTGTCACCTCTTCAATCAGGCTATTCTATATTTGCAGGTAAAATGCATGGAAAAACTGCATTGGAGGGTGAGAGTTAGCCTTAGGATTAGGTTTAGGTCTCCATGAAGTTGACAAATGGATGTCCCCAATGAATTCACAGTGCAATATTATGCTTAGGTGCGGTATTTCCTTTTCAATCAGGCTTTCCTACCATTGCAGTTAAAATCCATGGAAAAACTGCCTTGGAGGGTGAGGGTTAGCCTTCAGGTTAGGGTTAGGTTACGGTTAGTTCCCCATGAAGTCAAAGCGGAAAATGGATATCGTCGATGAATTCACAGCACAAGATTATGCTTAGGAGGCGTATTTCCTTTTCAATCAGGCTTTTCTACATTTGCAGGTAAAATGCATGGAAAAACTGCATTGGAGTATGAGGGATAGCCTTAGGGTTAGGGTTACGGTTAGGTCCCCATGAAGTTGACGCAGAAAATGGATGTCCCCAATGAATTCACAGTGCAACATTATGCTTAGGAGGGGTATTTCCTTTTCAATCAGGCTTTCCTACCTTTCCAGGTAAAATCCATGGAAAAACTGCATTGGAGGGTGAGGGTTAGCCTTAGGGTTAGGGTTAGGGTTAGGTCCCCATGAAGTCGAGGCAGAAAATGGATGTCCCCAGTGAATTCACAGTTGCAACATTATGCTTTGGAGGGGTATTTTCTTTTCAATCAGGCTTTCCTACCTTTGCAGGTAAAATCCATGGAAAAACTGCATTGGAGGGTGAGGGTTAACCTTAGGATTAGGGTTAGGGTTAGGTCCCCATGAAGTTGAAGTGGAAAATGAATTTCGCCAATGAATTAATAGCACAACATTATGCTTAGGGTGGGTATGACCAATTCAGTCAGTTGTTTCGACCTTTCCAGTTAAAATAAATGGAAAATTTGCATTGTTACGTTAGGGTTCGGGTTTGGATTAGGATTAGCGTTAGCGTTAGGGTTAGGGTTAGGTCCCCATGAAGTCGACGCAGAAAATGGATGTCCGCAATGAATTCACAGTGCAATATTATGCTTAGGTGGGGTATTTCCTTTTCAATCAGGCTTTCCTACCTTTCCAGGTAAAATCCATGGAAAAACTGCATTGGAGTGTGAGGGTTAGCCTTAGGATTAGGTTTAGGTCTCCATGAAGTTGAAGCAGAAAATAGATGTCCCTAATGAATTCACACTGCAATATTTTGCTTAGGTGGGGTATTTCCTTTTCAATCAGGCTTTCCTACCTTTCCAGGTAAAATCCATGGAAAAACTGCCTCGGAGGGTGAGGGTTAGCCTTCAGGTTAGGGTTAGGTTACGGTTAGGTCCCCATGAAATCAAAGCGGAAAATGGATATCGTCGATGAATTCACAGCACAAGATTATGCTTAGGAGGCCTATTTCCTTTTCAATCAGGCTTTTCTACATTTGCAGGTAAAATGCATGGAAAAACTGCATTGGAGGGTGAGGATTAGCCTTAGGGTTAGGGTTAGGTCCCCATGAAGTCGACGCAGAAAATGGATGTCCCCAATGAATTCACAGTGCAACATTATGCTTAGGAGGGGTATTTCCTTTTCAATCAGGCTTTCCTATCTTTCCAAGTAAAATCCATGGAAAAACTGCATTGTAGCGTTAGGGTTAGGGTTAGGATAAGGGTTAGGGTTAGGGTTAGGACCCCATGAAGTCAAAGCAGAAAATGGATGTCCCCAATGAATTCACAATACAACATTATGCTTAGGAGGCGTATTTCCGTTTCAATCAGGCTTTTCCACCTTTGCAGGTAAAATCCATTGAAAAATTGCATTGAAGGGTGAGGGTTAGCCTAAGGGTTAGGGTTAGGTCCCCATGAAGTTGAAGTGGAAAATGAATTTCGCCAATGAATTAATAGCACAACATTATGCTTAGGATGGGTATGACCATTTCAGTCAGTTGTTTCGACCTTTCCAGTTAATATAAATGGAAAATTTGCATTGGTACGTTAGGGTTCGGGTTTGGATTAGGATTAGCGTTAGCATTAGGGTTAGGGTTAGGGTTAGGTCCCCATGAAGTCGACGCAGAAAATGGATGTCCCCAATGAATTCACAGTGCAATATTATGCTTAGGTGGGGTATTTCCTTTTCAATCAGGCTTTCCTACCTTTCCAGGTAAAATCTATGGAAAAACTGCATTGGAGGGTGAGGGTTAGCCTTAGGATTAGGGTTAGGGTTAGGTCCCCATGAAGTCAACGCAGAAAATAGATGTCCCCAATGAATTCACAGTGCAACATTATGCTTAGGAGGCGTTCTTCCTTTTCAATCAGGCTTTTCTACCTTTGCAGGTAAAATCCATGGAAAAACTGCCTTGGAGGGTAAGGGTTAGCCTTCAGGTTAGGGTTAGGTTACGGTTAGGTCCCCATGAAATCAAAGCGGAAAATGGATATCGTAGATGAATTCACAGCACAAGATTATGCTTAGGAGGGGTATTTCCTTTTCAATCAGGCTTTCCTACCTTTCCAGGTAAAATCCATGGAAAAACTGCATTGGAGTTTGAGGGTTAGCCTTTGGGTTACGGTTAGGTCCCCATGAAATCAACGCGGAAAATGGATATCGTCGATGAATTCACAGCACAAGATGATGCTTAGGAGGCGTATTTCCTTTTCAATCAGGCTTTTCTATATTTGCAGGTAAAATGCATGGAAAAACTGCATTGGAGGGTGAGGATTAGCCTTAGGGTTAGGGTTAGGGTTAGGTCCTCATGAAGTTGACGCAGAAAATGGATGTCCCCAATGAATTCACAGTGCAATATTATGCTTAGGTGGGGTATTTCCTTTTCAATCAGGCTTTCCTACCTTTCCTGGTAAAATCCATGGAAAAACTGCATTGGAGTGTGAGGGTTAGCCTTAGGATGAGGTTTAGGTCTCCATGAAGTTGAAGCAGAAAATAGATGTCCAAAATGAATTCACAGTGCAATATTATGCTTAGGTGGGGTATTTCCTTTTCAATCAGGCTTTCCTTCCTTTGCAGGTAAAATCCATGGAAAAACTGCCTTGGAGTTTGAGGGTTAGCCTTTGGGTTACGGTTAGGTCCCCATGAAATCAAAGCGGAAAATGGATATCGTCGATGAATTCACAGCACAAGATTATGCTTAGGAGGCCTATTTCCTTTTCAATCAGGCTTTTCTACATTTGCAGGTAAAATGCAAGGAAAAACTGCCTTGGAGGGTGAGGATTAGCCTTAGGGTTAGGGTTAGGGTTAGGACCCCATGAATTCAAAGCAGAAAATGGATGTCCCCAATGAATTCAAAATACAACATTATGCTTAGGAGGCGTATTTCCTTTTCAATCAGGCTTTTCCACCTTTGCAGGTAAAATCCATTGAAAAACTGCATTGAAGGGTGAGGGTTAGCCACAGGGTTAATGTTAGGGTTAGTTCCCCTGAAGTCGACGCAGAAAATGGATGTCCCAAATGAATTCACAGTGCAACATTCTACTTAGGAGGGGTATTTCCTTTTCAATCAGGCTTTTTTACCTTTCCAGGTAAAATCCATGGAAAAACTGCATTGGAGGGTGAGGGTTAGCCTTCAGGTGAGGGTTAGGTTACGGTTAGGTCGTCATGAAATCAAATCGGAAAATGGATATCGTCGATGAATTCACAGCGCAAGGTTATGCTTAAGAAGGGTGTCACCTCTTCAATCAGGCTATTCTATATTTGCAGGTAAAATGCATGGAAAAACTGCAATCGAGAGTGAGGGTTAGGGTTAGGGTTAGGTCCCCATGAAGTCGACGCAGAAAATGGATGTCCCCAATGAATTCACAGTGCAACATTATGCTTAGGAGGGGTATTTCCTTTTCAATCAGGCTTTCCTACCTTTCCAAGTAAAATCCATGGAAAAACTGCTTTGGAGGGTTAGGGTTAGGGTTAGGGTTAGGGTTAGGGTTAGGGTTAGGTCCCCATGAAGTCAAAGCAGAAAATGGATGTCCCCAATGAATTCACAATGCAACATTATGCTTAGGAGGCGTATTTCCTTTTCAATCAGGCTTTTCCACCTTTGCAGGTAAAATCCATGGAAAAATTGCATTGAAGGGTGAGGGTTAGCCTTAGGGTTAGGGTTAGGTCCCCATGAAGTTGAAGTGGAAAATGGATTTCGCCAATGAATTAATAGCACAACATTATGCTTGGAATGGGTATGACCATTTCAGTCAGTTGTTTCGACCTTTCCAGTTAAAATAAATGGAAAATTTGCATTGGTACGTTAGGGTTCGGGTTTGGATTAGGATTAGCGTTAGCGTTAGGGTTAGGGTTAGGTCCCCATGAAGTCGACGCAGAAAATAGATGTCCCCAATGAATTCACAGTGCAATATTATGCTTAGGTGGGGTATTTCCTTTTCAATCAGGCTTTCCTTCCTTTGCAGGTAAAATCCATGGAAAAACTGCCTCGGAGGGTGAGGGTTAGCCTTCAGGTTAGGTTTAGGTTACGGTTAGGTCCCCATGAAATCAAAGCGGAAAATGGATATCGTCGATGAATTCACAGCACAAGATTATGCTTAGGAGGCCTATTTCCTTTTCAATCAGGCTTTTCTACATTTGCAGGTAAAATGCATGGAAAAACTGCATTGGAGGGTGAGGATTAGCCTTAGGGTTAGGGTTAGGTCCCCATGAAGTCGACGCAGAAAATGGATGTCCCCAATGAATTCACAGTGCAACATTATGCTTAGGAGGGGTATTTCCTTTTCAATCAGGCTTTCCTATCTTTCCAAGTAAAATCCATGGAAAAACTGCATTGTAGCGTTAGGGTTAGGGTTAGGATAAGGGTTAGCCTTAGGGTTAGGACCCCATGAAGTCAAAGCAGAAAATGGATGTCCCCAATGAATTCACAATACAACATTATGCTTAGGAGGCATATTTCCTTTTCAATCAGGCTTTTCCACCTTTGCAGGTAAAATCCATTGAAAAATTGCATTGAAGGGTGAGGGTTAGCCTAAGGGTTAGGGTTAGGTCCCCATGAAGTTGAAGTGGAAAATGGATTTCGCCAATGAATTAATAGCACAACATTATGCTTAGGATGGGTATGACCATTTCAGTCAGTTGTTTCGACCTTTCCAGTTAATATAAATGGAAAATTTGCATTGGTACGATAGGGTTCGGGTTTGGATTAGGATTAGCGTTAGCATTAGGGTTAGGGTTAGGGTTAGGTCCCCATGAAGTCGACGCAGAAAATGGATGTCCCCAGTGAATTCACAGTGCAATATTATGCTTAGGTGGGGTATTTCCTTTTCAGTCAGGCTTTTCTACCTTTGCAGGTAAAATCCATGGAAAAACTGCATTGGAGGGTGAGGGTTAGCCTGAGGATTAGGGTTAGGGTTAGGTCCCCATGAAGTCAACGCAGAAAATGGATGTCCCCAATGAATTCACAGTGCAACATTATGCTTAGGAGGCGTTCTTCCTTTTCAATCAGGCTTTTCTACCTTTGCAGGTAAAATCCATGGAAAAACTGCCTTGGAGGGTAAGGGTTAGCCTTCAGGTTAGGGTTAGGTTACGGTTAGGTCCCCATGAAATCAAAGCGGAAAATGGATATCGTAGATGAATTCACAGCACAAGATTATGCTTAGGAGGCGTATTTCCTTTTCAATCAGGCTTTTCCACCTTTGCAGGTAAAATCCATTGAAAAATTGCCTTGAAGGGTGAGGGTTAGCCTTAGGGTTAGGGTTAGGTCCCCATGAAGTTGAAGTGGAAAATGGATTTCGCCAATGAATTAATAGCACAACATTATGCTTAGGATGGGTATGACCATTTCAGTCAGTTGTTTCGACCTTTCCAGTTAATATAAATGGAAAATTTGCATTGGTACGTTAGGGTTCGGGTTTGGATTAGGATTAGCCTTAGCATTAGGGTTAGGGTTAGGGTTAGGTCCCCATGAAGTCGACGCAGAAAATGGATGTCCCCAATGAATTCACAGTGCAATATTATGCTTAGGTGGGGTATTTCCTTTTCAATCAGGCTTTCCTACCTTTCCAGGTAAAATCCATGGAAAAACTGCATTGGAGGGTGAGGGTTAGCCTTAGGATTAGGGTTAGGGTTAGGTCCCCATGAAGTCAACGGAGAAAATGGATGTCCCCAATGAATTCACAGTGCAACATTATGCTTAGGAGGCGTACTTCCTTTTCAATCAGGCTTTTCTACCTTTGCAGGTAAAATCCATGGAAAAACTGCCTTGGAGGGTGAGGGTTAGCCTTCAGGTTAGGGTTAGGTTACGGTTAGGTCCCCATGAAATCAAAGCGGAAAATGGATATCGTCGATGAATTCACAGCACAAGATTATGCTTAGGAGGGGTATTTCCTTTTCAATCAGGCTTTCCTACCTTTCCAGGTAAAATCCATGGAAAAACTGCATTGGTGTTTGAGGGTTAGCCTTTGGGTTATGGTTAGGTCCCCATGAAATCAACGCGGAAAATGGATATCGTCGATGAATTCACAGCACAAGATTATGATTAGGAGGCCTATTTCCTTTTCAATCAGGCTTTTCTACATTTGCAGGTAAAATGCAAGGAAAAACTGCCTTGGAGGGTGAGGATTAGCCTTAGGGTTAGGGTTAGGGTTAGGTCCCCATGAAGTCGACGCAGAAAATGGATGTCCCCAATGAATTCACAGTGCAACATTGTGCTTAGGAGGGGTATTTCCTTTTCAATCAGGCTTTCCTACCTTTCCAGGTAAAATCCATGGAAAAACTGCATCGGAGGGTGAGGGTTAGCCTTAGGATTAGGGTTAGGGTTAGGTCCCCATGAAGTCAACGCAGAAAATGGATGTCCCCAATGAATTCACAGTGCAACATTATGCTTAGGAGGGGTATTTCCTTTTCAATCAGGCTTTCCTACCTTTCCAAGTAAAATCCATGGAAAAACTGCATTGTAGCGTTAGGGTTAGGGTTAGGATAAGGGTTAGGGTTAGGGTTAGGACCCCATGAAGTCAAAGCAGAAAATGGATGTCCCCAATGAATTCACAATACAACATTATGCTTAGGAGGCGTATTTCCTTTTCAATCAGGCTTTTCCACCTTTGCAGGTAAAATCCATTGAAAAATTGCATTGAAGGGTGAGGGTTAGCCTAAGGGTTAGGGTTAGGTCCCCATGAAGTTGAAGTGGAAAATGAATTTCGCCAATGAATTAATAGCACAACATTATGCTTAGGATGGGTATGACCATTTCAGTCAGTTGTTTCGACCTTTCCATTTAATATAAATGGAAAATTTGCATTGGTACGTTAGGGTTCGGGTTTGGATTAGGATTAGCGTTAGCGTTAGCATTAGGGTTAGGGTTAGGGTTAGGTCCCCATGAAGTCGACGCAGAAAATGGATGTCCCCAATGAATTCACAGTGCAATATTATGCTTAGGTGGGGTATTTCCTTTTCAATCAGGCTTTCCTACCTTTCCAGGTAAAATCCATGGAAAAACTGCATTGGAGGGTGAGGGTTAGCCTTAGGATTAGGGTTAGGGTTAGGTCCCCATGAAGTCAACGCAGAAAATGGATGTCCCCAATGAATTCACAGTGCAACATTATGCTTAGGAGGCGTTCTTCTTTTTCAATCAGGCTTTTCTACCTTTGCAGGTAAAATCCATGGAAAAACTGCCTTGGAGGGTAAGGGTTAGCCTTCAGGTTAGGGTTAGGTTACGGTTAGGTCCCCATGAAATCAAAGCGGAAAATGGATATCGTAGATGAATTCACAGCACAAGATTATGCTTAGGAGGGGTATTTCCTTTTCAATCAGGCTTTCCTACCTTTCCAGGTAAAATCCATGGAAAAACTGCATTGGAGTTTGAGGGTTAGCCTTTGGGTTACGGTTAGGTCCGCATGAAATCAACGCGGAAAATGGATATCGTCGATGAATTCACAACACAAGATTATGCTTAGGAGGCGTATTTCCTTTTCAATCAGGCTTTACTATATTTGCAGGTAAAATGCATGGAAAAACTGCATTGGAGGGTGAGTATTAGCCTTAGGGTTAGGGTTAGGTCCCCATGAAGTCGACGCAGAAAATGGATGTCCCCAATGAATTCACAGTGCAACATTATGCTTAGGAGGGGTATTTCCTTTTCAATCAGGCTTTCCTACCTTTCCAAGTAAAATCCATGGAAAAACTACATTGGAGGGTTAGGGTTAGGGTTAGGGTTAGGACCCCATGAAGTCAAAGCAGAAAATGGATGTCCCCAATGAATTCACAATACAACATTATGCTTAGGAGGCGTATTTCCTTTTCAATCAGGCTTTTCCACCTTTGCAGGTAAAATCCATTGAAAAATTGCATTGAAGGGTGAGGGTTAGCCTAAGGGTTAGGGTTAGGTCCCCATGAAGTTGAAGTGGAAAATTAATTTCGCCAATGAATTAATAGCACAACATTATGCTTAGGATGGGTATGACCATTTCAGTCAGTTGTTTCGACCTTTCCAGTTAATATAAATGGAAAATTTGCATTGGTACGTTAGGGTTCGGGTTTGGATTAGGATTAGCGTTAGCATTAGGGTTAGGGTTAGGGTTAGGTCCCCATGAAGTCGACGCAGAAAATGGATGTCCCCAATGAATTCACAGTGCAATATTATGCTTAGGTGGGGTATTTCCTTTTCAATCAGGCTTTCCTACCTTTCCAGGTAAAATCCATGGAAAAACTGCATTGGAGGGTGAGGGTTAGCCTTAGGATTAGGGTTAGGGTTAGGTCCCCATGAAGTCAACGCAGAAAATGGATATCCCCAATGAATTCACAGTGCAACATTATGCTTAGGAGGCGTTCTTCCTTTTCAATCAGGCTTTTCTACCTTTGCAGGTAAAATCCATGGAAAAACTGCCTTGGAGGGTGAGGGTTAGCCTTCAGGTTAGGGTTAGGTTACGGTTAGGTCCCCATGAAATCAAAGCGGAAAATGGATATCGTAGATGAATTCACAGCACAAGATTATGCTTAGGAGGCCTATTTCCTTTTCAATCAGGCTTTTCTACATTTGCAGGTAAAATCCATGGAAAAACTGCATTGGAGGGTTAGGGTTAGCCTTAGGGTTAGCCTTAGGGTTAGGTCCCCATGAAGTCGACGCAGAAAATGGATGTCCCCAATGAATTCACAGTGCAACATTATGCTTAGGAGGGGTATTTCCTTTTCAATCAGGCTTTCCTACCTTTCCAAGTAAAATCCATGGAAAAACTACATTGGAGGGTTAGGGTTAGCCTTAGGATTAGGGTTAGGGTTAGGTCCCCATGAAGTCGAAGCAGAAAATGGATGTCGTTAATGAATTCACAGCGCAAGATTATGCTTAGGAGGGGTATTTCCTTTTCAATCAGGCTTTTCTACCTTTCCAGGTAAAATTCATGGAAAAACTGCATTGGAGGGTGAGATTTAACCTTCGGGTTAGGGTTAGGTCCCCATGAAGTCGAAGCAGAAAATGGATGTCGTTAATGAATTCACAGTGCAATATTATGCTTAGGAGGCGTATTTCCTTTTCAATCAGGCTTTTCTACCTTTCCAGGTAAAATTCATGGAAAAACTGCATTGGACGGTGAGATTTAACCTTCGGGTTAGGGTTAGGTCCCCATGAAGTCGAAGCAGAAAATGGATGTCGTTAATGAATTCACAGTGCAATATTATGCTTAGGAGGCGTATTTCCTTTTCAATCAGGCTTTTCTACCTTTCCAGGTAAAATTCATGGAAAAACTGCATTGGAGGGTGAGATTTAACCTTCGGGTTAGGGTTAGGTCCCCATGAAGTCGAAGCAGAAAATGGATGTCGTTAATGAATTCACAGCGCAAGATTATGTTTAGGAGGGGCAATCCCTTTTCAGTAAGGCTTGTTTACCTTTCAAGGTAAGATCCATGCAAAAACTGCATTGGAGGGTGAGGGTTAGCCTTAGGGTTAGGGTTAAGTCCCCATGAAGTTGAAGTGGAAAATGGATGTCGCCAATGAATTCACAGTGCAACATTATGCTTAGGAGGGGTATTTCCTTTTCAATCAGGCTTTTCTACCTTTGCAGGTAAAATCCATGGAAAAACTGCATTGAAGGGTGAGGGTCAGCCTTAGGGTTAGGGTTAAGGTTAGGTCCCCATGAAGTTGAAGTGGAAAATGGATGTTGCCAATGAATTCACAGCGCAACATTATATTTAGGAGGTGTATGACCTTTTCAGTCAGGCTTGCCTACCTTTCCAGGTAAAATCCATGGAAAAACTGCATTGGAGGGTGAGGGTCAACCTTAGGGTTAGGGTTAGGGTTAGGTTCCCATGAAGTCAAAGCGGAAAATGGATTTCGCCAATGAATTAATAGCGCAACATTATGCTTAGGAGGGGTATGACCATTTCAGTCAGGCCTTTCGACCTTTCCAGTGAAAATAAATGGAAAATTTGCATTGGTAGGTTTGGGTTCGCATTAGGGTTCGGATTTTGATAAGGGTTAGCATTTGGCTTAGGGTTAGGTCCCCATGAAGCGGAAAATTGGCATCACCAATGAATTCACAGCGCAAGATTATGCTTAGGAGGGGTATTTCCTTTTCAATCAGGCTTTTCTACCTTTCCAGGTGAAATCCATGGAAAAATTGCATTGGAGGGTGAGGGTTAGCCTTAGGATTAGGGTTAGGTCCCCATGAAGTAGAAGTGGAAAATGGATATCGCCAATGAATTCACAGCGCAAGATTATGCTTAGGAGGGGTGTGACCGCTTCAGTCATGCTTTTCTATGTTTCCAGGTAATATACATGGAAGAATCGCAGTCGAGGTTTAGTGTTAGGGCTCGGGTTTGGATTAGCGTTAGGGTTAGTTTTAAGGTTAGGTCCCCATGAAGTCGAGGCAGAAAATGGGCCTCCCCAATGAATTCACAGAGCAAAATTATGCTTAGGAGGCGTATTTCCTTTTCAATCAGGCTTTTCTACATTTCCAGGTAAAATTAATGGAAAAACTGCATTGGAGGGTGAGATTTAACCTTCGGGTTAGGGTTAGGTCCCCATGAAGTCGAAGCAGAAAATGGATGTCGTTAATGAATTCACAGCGCAAGATTATGCTTAGGAGGGGTATTTCCTTTTCAATCAGGCTTTTCTACCTTTCCAGGTAAAATTCATGGAAAAACTGCATTGGAGGGTGAGATTTAACCTTCGGGTTAGGGTTAGGTCCCCATGAAGTTGAAGCAGAAAATGGATGTCGTTAATGAATTCACAGTGCAATATTATGCTTAGGAGGCGTATTTCCTTTTCAATCAGGCTTTTCTACCTTTCCAGGTAAAATTCATGGAAAAACTGCATTGGAGGGTGAGATTTAACCTTCGGGTTAGGGTTAGGTCCCCATGAAGTCGAAGCAGAAAATGGATGTCGTTAATGAATTCACAGCGCAAGATTATGTTTAGGAGGGGTATTTCCTTTTCAATCAGGCTTTTCTACCTTTGCAGGTAAAATCCATGGAAAAACTGCATTGAAGGGTGAGGGTCAGCCTTAGGGTTAGGGTTAAGGTTAGGTCCCCATGAAGTTGAAGTGGAAAATGGATGTTGCCAATGAATTCACAGCGCAACATTATATTTAGGAGGTGTATGACCTTTTCAGTCAGGCTTGCCTACCTTTCCAGGTAAAATCCATGGAAAAACTGCATTGGAGGGTGAGGGTCAACCTTAGGGTTAGGGTTAGGGTTAGGTTCCCATGAAGTCAAAGCGGAAAATGGATTTCGCCAATGAATTAATAGCGCAACATTATGCTTAGGAGGGGTATGACCATTTCAGTCAGGCCTTTCGACCTTTCCAGTGAAAATAAATGGAAAATTTGCATTGGTAGGTTTGGGTTCGCATTAGGGTTCGGATTTTGATAAGGGTTAGCATTAGGATTAGGGTTAGGTCCCCATGAAGCGGAAAATTGGCATCACCAATGAATTCACAGCGCAAGATTATGCTTAGGAGGGGTATTTCCTTTTCAATCAGGCTTTTCTACCTTTCCAGGTGAAATCCATGGAAAAATTGCATTGGAGGGTGAGGGTTAGCCTTAGGATTAGGGTTAGGTCCCCATGAAGTAGAAGTGGAAAATGGATATCGCCAATGAATTCACAGCGCAAGATTATGCTTAGGAGGGGTGTGACCGCTTCAGTCATGCTTTTCTATGTTTCCAGGTAATATACATGGAAGAATCGCAGTCGAGGTTTAGTGTTAGGGCTCGGGTTTGGATTAGCGTTAGGGTTAGTTTTAAGGTTAGGTCCCCATGAAGTCGAGGCAGAAAATGGGCCTCCCCAATGAATTCACAGAGCAAAATTATGCTTAGGAGGCGTATTTCCTTTTCAATCAGGCTTTTCTACATTTCCAGGTAAAATTAATGGAAAAACTGCATTGGAGGGTGAGATTTAACCTTCGGGTTAGGGTTAGGTCCCCATGAAGTCGAAGCAGAAAATGGATGTCGTTAATGAATTCACAGCGCAAGATTATGCTTAGGAGGGGTATTTCCTTTTCAATCAGGCTTTTCTACCTTTCCAGGTAAAATTCATGGAAAAACTGCATTGGAGGGTGAGATTTAACCTTCGGGTTAGGGTTAGGTCCCCATGAAGTCGAAGCAGAAAATGGATGTCGTTAATGAATTCACAGTGCAATATTATGCTTAGGAGGCGTATTTCCTTTTCAATCAGGCTTTTCTACCTTTCCAGGTAAAATTCATGGAAAAACTGCATTGGAGGGTGAGATTTAACCTTCGGGTTAGGGTTAGGTCCCCATGAAGTCGAAGCAGAAAATGGATGTCGTTAATGAATTCACAGCGCAAGATTATGCTTAGGAGGGGTATTTCCTTTTCAATCAGGCTTTTCTACCTTTCCAGGTAAAATTCATGGAAAAACTGCATTGGACGGTGAGATTTAACCTTCGGGTTAGGGTTAGGTCCCCATGAAGTCGAAGCAGAAAATGGATGTCGTTAATGAATTCACAGTGCAATATTATGCTTAGGAGGCGTATTTCCTTTTCAATCAGGCTTTTCTACCTTTCCAGGTAAAATTCATGGAAAAACTGCATTGGAGGGTGAGATTTAACCTTCGGGTTAGGGTTAGGTCCCCATGAAGTCGAAGCAGAAAATGGATGTCGTTAATGAATTCACAGCGCAAGATTATGCTTAGGAGGGGTATTTCCTTTTCAATCAGGCTTTTCTACCTTTCCAGGTAAAATTCATGGAAAAACTGCATTGGAGGGTCAGATTTAACCTTTGGGTTAGGGTTAGGTCCCCATGAAGTCGAAGCAGAAAATGGATGTCGTTAATGAATTCACAGCGCAAGATTATGTTTAGGAGGGGCAATCCCTTTTCAGTAAGGCTTGTTTACCTTTCAAGATAAGATCCATGCAAAAACTGCATAGGGTTAGCCTTAGGGTTAGGGTTAAGTCCCCATGAAGTTGAAGTGGAAAATGGATGTCGCCAATGAATTCACAGTGCAACATTATGCTTAGGAGGGGTATTTCCTTTTCAATCAGGCTTTTCTACCTTTGCAGGTAAAATCCATGGAAAAACTGCATTGAAGGGTGAGGGTCAGCCTTAGGGTTAGGGTTAAGGTTAGGTCCCCATGAAGTTGAAGTGGAAAATGGATGTTGCCAATGAATTCGCAGCGCAACATTATATTTAGGAGGTGTATGACCTTTTCAGTCAGGCTTGCCTACCTTTCCAGGTAAAATCCATGGAAAAACTGCATTGGAGGGTGAGGGTCAACCTTAGGGTTAGGGTTAGGGTTAGGTTCCCATGAAGTCAAAGCGGAAAATGGATTTCGCCAATGAATTAATAGCGCAACATTATGCTTAGGAGGGGTATGACCATTTCAGTCAGGCCTTTCGACCTTTCCAGTGAAAATAAATGGAAAATTTGCATTGGTAGGTTTGGGTTCGCATTAGGGTTCGGATTTTGATAAGGGTTAGCATTAGGATTAGGGTTAGGTCCCCATGAAGCGGAAAATTGGCATCACCAATGAATTCACAGCGCAAGATTATGCTTAGGAGGGGTATTTCCTTTTCAATCAGGCTTTTCTACCTTTCCAGGTGAAATCCATGGAAAAATTGCATTGGAGGGTGAGGGTTAGCCTTAGGATTAGGGTTAGGTCCCCATGAAGTAGAAGTGGAAAATGGATATCGCCAATGAATTCACAGCGCAAGATTATGCTTAGGAGGGGTGTGACCGCTTCAGTCATGCTTTTCTATGTTTCCAGGTAATATACATGGAAGAATCGCAGTCGAGGTTTAGTGTTCGGGTTCGGGTTTGGATTAGCGTTAGGGTTAGTTTTAAGGTTAGGTCCCCATGAAGTCGAGGCAGAAAATGGGCCTCCCCAATGAATTCACAGTGCAACATTATGCTTAGGAGGCGTATTTCCTTTTCAATCAGGCTTTTCTACATTTCCAGGTAAAATTAATGGAAAAACTGCATTGGAGGGTGAGATTTAACCTTCGGGTTAGGGTTAGGTCCCCATGAAGTCGAAGCAGAAAATGGATGTCGTTAATGAATTCACAGCCCAAGATTATGCTTAGGAGGGGTATTTCCTTTTCAATCAGGCTTTTCTACCTTTCCAGGTAAAATTCATGGAAAAACTGCATTGGAGGGTCAGATTTAACCTTTGGGTTAGGGTTAGGTCCCCATGAAGTCGAAGCAGAAAATGGATGTCGTTAATGAATTCACAGCGCAAGATTATGTTTAGGAGGGGCAATCCCTTTTCAGTAAGGCTTGTTTACCTTTCAAGATAAGATCCATGCAAAAACTGCATAGGGTTAGCCTTAGGGTTAGGGTTAAGTCCCCATGAAGTTGAAGTGGAAAATGGATGTCGCCAATGAATTCACAGTGCAACATTATGCTTAGGAGGGGTATTTCCTTTTCAATCAGGCTTTTCTACCTTTGCAGGTAAAATCCATGGAAAAACTGCATTGAAGGGTGAGGGTCAGCCTTAGGGTTAGGGTTAAGGTTAGGTCCCCATGAAGTTGAAGTGGAAAATGGATGTTGCCAATGAATTCGCAGCGCAACATTATATTTAGGAGGTGTATGACCTTTTCAGTCAGGCTTGCCTACCTTTCCAGGTAAAATCCATGGAAAAACTGCATTGGAGGGTGAGGGTCAACCTTAGGGTTAGGGTTAGGGTTAGGTTCCCATGAAGTCAAAGCGGAAAATGGATTTCGCCAATGAATTAATAGCGCAACATTATGCTTAGGAGGGGTATGACCATTTCAGTCAGGCCTTTCGACCTTTCCAGTGAAAATAAATGGAAAATTTGCATTGGTAGGTTTGGGTTCGCATTAGGGTTCGGATTTTGATAAGGGTTAGCATTAGGATTAGGGTTAGGTCCCCATGAAGCGGAAAATTGGCATCACCAATGAATTCACAGCGCAAGATTATGCTTAGGAGGGGTATTTCCTTTTCAATCAGGCTTTTCTACCTTTCCAGGTGAAATCCATGGAAAAATTGCATTGGAGGGTGAGGGTTAGCCTTAGGATTAGGGTTAGGTCCCCATGAAGTAGAAGTGGAAAATGGATATCGCCAATGAATTCACAGCGCAAGATTATGCTTAGGAGGGGTGTGACCGCTTCAGTCATGCTTTTCTATGTTTCCAGGTAATATACATGGAAGAATCGCAGTCGAGGTTTAGTGTTCGGGTTCGGGTTTGGATTAGCGTTAGGGTTAGTTTTAAGGTTAGGTCCCCATGAAGTCGAGGCAGAAAATGGGCCTCCCCAATGAATTCACAGTGCAACATTATGCTTAGGAGGCGTATTTCCTTTTCAATCAGGCTTTTCTACATTTCCAGGTAAAATTAATGGAAAAACTGCATTGGAGGGTGAGATTTAACCTTCGGGTTAGGGTTAGGTCCCCATGAAGTCGAAGCAGAAAATGGATGTCGTTAATGAATTCACAGCCCAAGATTATGCTTAGGAGGGGTACTCCCTTTTCAGTAAGGCTTGTTTACCTTTCCAGGTAAAATCCATGGAAAAACTGCATTGGAGGGTGAGAGTCAGCCTTAGGGTTAGGGTTCGGGTTAGGCTTAGGTTCCCATGAAGTTGAAGCGGAAAATGGCTTTCGCCAATGAATTAATAGCGCAACATTATGCTTAGGAGGGATATGACTATTTCAGTCAGGCGTTTCGACCTTTCCAGTTAAAATAAATGGAAAATTTGCATTGGTAGGTTAGGGTTCGCATTAGGGTTAGGGTTAGGGTTAGGGTTAGGGTTAGGTCCCCATGAATCGAAGCGGAAAATGGATGTCACTAATGAATTCACAGCGCAAGATTATGCTTAGGAGGGGTATTTTCTTTTTAAATAGGCTTTTCTACCTTTCCAGGTAATATACATGGAAGAATCGCATTCAAGGTTTAGTGTTAGGGTTCGGGTTTGGATTAGCATTACGGTTAGGGTTAGGGTTAGGGTTAGGTCCCCATGAAATGGAAAATGGGCATCACCAATGAATTCACAGCGCAACATTCTGCTTAGGAGGGGTATTTCCTTTTCAATCAGGCTTTTCTACCTTTCCAGGTAAAATCCATGGAAAAACTGCATTGGAGGGTGAGGGTTAGCCTGAGGGTTAGACTTAGGGTTAGAGTTAGGTCCCCATGAAGTTGAAGTGGAAAATGGATGTCGCCAATGAATTCACAGCGCAATATTATGCTTAGGAGGGATGTGACCTCTTCAAGTCATGCTTTTCTATCTTTCCAGGTAATATACATGGAAGAATCGCATTCGAGGTTTAGTGTTAGGGTTTGGATTAGGTTTAGGGTTAGGTTTAATGTTAGGTCCCCATGAAGTCGTGGCAGAAAATGGGTGTCGCCAATGAATTCACAGAGCAAGATTATGCTTAGGAGGGGTATTTCCTTTTCCATCAGGCTTTTCTACCTTTGCAGGTAAAATCCATGGAAAAACTGCATTGGAGGGTCATGATCAGCCTAAGGGTTATGGTTAGGGTTAGGGTTATGTCCCCATGAAATCAAAGTGGAAAATGGATGTCGCCAATGAATTCACATTGCAACGTTATGCTTAGGAGGGGTATTTCCTTTTCAATCAGACTTTTCTACCTTTCCAGGTAAAATCCATGGAAAAACTGCATTGGAGGGTGAGGGTTAGCCTGAGGGTTAGGTTTAGGGTTAGGTCCTTATGAAGTCGATGCAGAAAATGGATGTTGCCAATGAATTCAAAGCCCAACATTATCTTTATAAGGCGTACTCCTTTTTCAGTCAGGCTTGTCCACCTTTCCACGTAAAATCCATGTAAAGCGGGATAGTCAATTCTTGCAATTTTATCATTTACATTTAAAAGAGCAAAAATATGTGTTTAAATTTTTAAAAAAGTTGTATAGAATGTATTTCAACCCTTAAATAATGCATACTGACTTCCGGCTGCCAAGAGTTTGATTCTGACCGGCTCAAGGTTGACTCAGCCTTTCATCCTTCCAAGGTCGATAAAATGAGGACCCAGATTTTTGGGGGAACAGTTTGATTCTATAAACTGCTTGGAGATGGGTGCAAGGCACTGTGAAATAGTGTATGGTGCGGTGGCATAGAGGGGGACCTCTCACCTCACAATCAGGAGGCTGTGAGTTTGATCCTTGGTAGAGGCAAATATTTTTCATCTCTATCTATTGGACTGGATGGAATATGTGCCTACTTCTTAAAAAAGCTATCCACTCTCATAGCTGAACCTCTAAGCATAATCTTTGAAAAATCTTTCAGGACCAGCTCCTTGCCAAATTATGGTCACAAGCCACGGTCATCTCCATCTTTAAAAAAGGAGACCCCAGCCTAGTTGAAAATTACAGACCAATCTCTTTATGCTGCGTTACCTGTAATGTCATGGAATCAATTATTAACCAATCCATTATCCTCCACTTAGAGACAAACAACCTACTCTCTAATAAACAATTTGGTTTCAGAAAAAAAAACTATCCTGCAATCTGCAACTCTTACACTGCAAAAACATATGGACTACACAACTCGATCAGGGCAAAGCAATAGACACAATCTACATAGACTTCTGTAAAGCCTTTTATTCAGTGGTACATGATAAACTACTCCTAAAACTAAAATCTTATGGTATCTCTGGACACCTGCATAACTGGATAGAAGCATTCCTGTCAAACAGGCAACAAATGGTCAAAATTTGTCCTATCAAATTCTGTACCTGTCAACAGTGGTGTCCCCCAAGGCAGTGTTCTAGGACCAACTCTCTTCATACTCTACATAAATGACCTCTGTGATCATATTAAGAGCAATTGCGGTCTCTTCGCTGATGATGTAAAGCTATTCAATACCATAGACAATACCGCTACCCTTCAAAAAGACCTTGACTATGTATCAGAATGGTCAAACAAATGGCAACTTCAAATCTCAACAAATAAATGCTCTGTCTTACATATTAGCAAAACAAATCAAAAAATAAAATACAGGCTGAATAGTGTAAGACCTTGTTGACGATCCAAACTCTGTCAAGGATCTTGGAGTACTCATCTCAAATGATCTAAGTGCCAGAGCCCACTGTAACTACATAGCCAAAAAGGCATTAAGAGCTGTTAACCTAATCTTACATAGCTTTTTCTCTGGTAATATTACACTACTAACTAGACCATACAAAACATTTGCTAGACCAATACTCGAATACAGCTCATCAGTCTGGAACCCACATTACATATCTGATATTAGCACAGTTGAGAAAGTCCAGAAATATTTCACAAGAAGAGTTCTACCACTCCTCTGCTCATTGCAGAATATCTTATGCCACCAGACTTGAATTTCTAGATCTAGAAAATCCAGCACTATGTTGCCTTCGGTCCTAAGTATAGTATACAAAATCATACATTTCAATATCCTACCTGTCAATGAATACTTCAGCTTCAACCATAACAATACAAGAGGAAACAATAGATACAAACTCAAGGTTAATCGCACCAAACTTGATTGCAGGAAATACAACTTCAGCAACAGAGTGGTCAATGTCTGGAATACTCTACCTGACTCTGTGGTTTCTTACCCAAACCCCAAAAACTTTAACCTTAGACAGTGTACTATTGACCTCACCTCTTTCCTAAGAGGCCTGCAGGGGGCATGCATAAGTGCACCAATGTGCCTACCGTCCCTGTCCTATTGTTTCTTTTATTTTATTTTTTTTCTTATATGTATCCAAAACTATGTTTTTACTTATACCTATTATCTTGTGAGCAATTGACAAAACAAATAAATAAATAATAAATAAATAAATCTAAGTGCCATTGCCATTGCCATACAGTTCTTGAACACAATATAATTGGAGAAAATTCAAGTCCCACAGAAAAATCTATGCTACAGTACTGAAATCTACATATTCAGTTATCTCTAAAAGCCTTGGGACACTGAGTACCAGAATATTGTGAGTGGGAATGATGAATAGAAAATGGTGAGAATGGAATTTACTTGGCTAGAAGCAAAAGAGCTAGAACCATACAGAGGAATTCTCTTGTCAGTCAATGAGAATGAACAGCAACATTTTGTTCTACATCCTTACATCCTCTTAAAAATTAGCAAACCCCCACCTCTCACAATAGACTTTTGACTTATTAATTGACCCCTGTCACCTTACCACACTTTGCTGCCTTTTCTGAATTTTTACTCTTCTACGTAAGTGAACTAACTGACTGAAAATTATTGACCATGTGACAGAAAACACGAGGTCTGAAATGACAAAGAAGAATCCCAGAATATGTGCTATAACTTAACATGCATTCTTCAAATCCTTGACAAGATTCCCCCTCCCTTTAAAAAAATCTTAGCATTTTTCAATTTATTAGAGTTGACCAGCTTTGTATAATCTAAAATGTGTTTACAAATTCTTTTTTCCCAAATAAATAAATTACTCTCTGAGGAGGAAGAGCAAAAGAATTGAATTTTTTTCTACCCTTGTGATGGATTCATTGGAAGTTTATTGTTTAAGTTGAAATTGTACAGTTAAAGTTCAATTTCTCTAGCCATTAGAGAAAGATAGGAAATTCAGAGGTCAAGGTAAGTGCTATAGAAATTTAGTTATAAGTTAATGATCCTTGAAATGCAACAGCCTATAGTTAATATAATATTTACAGTTTTTTTTTATGCTCCAAGCCCAATGATGGGTTTTCATCACAATTTACTGCTTTTATTAACTTCAATGATTGTTGGGTGGGAGGCAGCTGCTATATTTACAATGACCGAGAAATTATACTTATTTCTGTATTTGTTTAGCAATCTTACATTTAAAAGGAGAAAAGCTACTCTGCACAAAATTTAAAATATACATCTGCAGGTACGCTCAGAAAGGAGAGCAAGAAAAAAACCCAGTCATTTCAAAATAAATAAAAATATGTAATTATGAAGCAGTGTTTGAAAGCAGTTTTTAAACTGCACAACCACAACATTTTGGCTGGATTCAATCATTATTTGTATCTGGTAAGTGATATATTGTAGGTGGATAGGGGAGCAGATAATATTAATCACTCTGTTTGTGAAGCTACTCTTAAAATAATTTTAAAAGTCTTGTGTATCATCCAGTTTGTGAGTAGATTTATAGGGTCAAAGAAACCCACATCATCGTCCTATCATTTTCCCTCAGGTGTAGGGTCTGCTTTTTGGATCAATAAATGCCATTTCGCAGAATCAAAGATGGCCACGGGTCCAACTGGATTGTTATCATGTCTGTGTTAATTCTGTGACACCTTTGCTTTGGTCTTCTGCATGAACATTTGCCATCAATGTTAAAGTGGTTGGGGGGTACAGGCAACGGTATGGGGTGTTGTTTGTAGAGCATCATAGCTTTTTATGATGAGAACTGGTCTGGATGGAGCAATGACATCCAATTATGTAAATTGCTGGAGTATTTTTTTTTTTTTTGTCTCTGCACAGCTGTTCCCTGCACAGCTCTGTCTATGGAGCCTGCGGTGAGTTGTACTCTTCACCTCTAAACAATGAAGGACAGAGCAGCAATTTGAATCAATCTGCTGCTGACTTTTGGCCAATGATTTTCCACTGGCAATTTTGCTAATGCTGCCCTTAAGCCACAATGTCGAGACGGGTAGCAACATTTGCTATGAAAGTGGGCTCCATTTCTACAGTCTTCCCTCCCCTTTAGCGAAGGTGTGCAATTAATCTTTAATCACATTCAAAAGAGACATCACTGGCAAATAAAAAGCATGCCTGATGAATGCTGATAGGATTTTCTTTTTTGAGATCAGAATGCCATTGTTTTTCTTCATTGCAAAACTTTATCACTCATTTCCTTAATATTCTTTCTCTCTCCCTCTCCCTCCCTCTCTTCACTCCCTCCCTTCCTCTCTTTCTCCCTCCCTCCCCCTCTCTCCCCCTCTCTCCCTCCTTCCCTCCTCTCCCCCCTCTCTCCCTCTGCCTTCCTCCCTTTTTTCTCTCTCCCCCCCCCCTCCCTCCCTCTCAATGATTAAAATTCAGATGCTTGGCAACTGGTTCATATTTAGGGCCGTTGTTGTGTTCCAGGATCATGTGACCACCTTTGCGATCTTCTCTCAAGCAAAGTCAATGGGGAAGCCAGGTTCATTTAACAACCAGGTTACTAACTTATTAATGGCAGTGATTCACTTAACAACTCTGGCAAGAAAGGTAAAATGAAATGAGGCAAAACTCACTTAACACAAAACAGAGATTTGGGGTTCAATTATGGTCATAAATCGAGGACTACCTGTGTTAAGTTCTGCGCATGGGCACAAGGAACAGAGACGAGATGGTGAACAGTGAACTTCAACTCTTTATTAATCATTGCGAACAGAGCAAAAACCTAGGGCAGCAGCAGCCCTTTTATAGGCAAGCTGCTGATCTAGTAACCAATAAGAAACGTGGAGTGTTAACTCCTTTAACCAATGAGAGTGGCTTGTTAACAGCCAATCAGATTCTCCTGAACGGACCAATCCGATATTGCTATTTATCGGCCAATCAGAAGTGCAGGACTAGAACCCTGCTATTTTCTAAAGCTTTTGATAAACTTTATTTAAGTGTTTTATTAGTTCATAACACCCTTTCCTCCCGGGTTCTATTTGGGGGGTGCGGTGAAGTAATCTCTGAGGTAGGAAGGTTGTTTTGACTGTCTATTGGATTTACACTGTCCCACCGGTTCTTGTCTGTAACCCTGTTTTGGCGGGATGTTTTCAGGCAAGTCGGGTGCTGGTGGTTCCTCATTGGAAGACTCGGTGCCGCTAATGTTCTCGTCGTTGTCCTCTGGCCCTTGCGGGCTTGCCTCTGTTGGGGTGTTCCTCTGTGGCGAGGCCACACCCTTCCCTGATCCTTCTTCACTTGTTATGCCCAATGGCTGATTTCTTTGGTTCCTGCTTTCCACCATCTCAAATTCGGTTTCTTCGACATCTCCTCCCCCCTCGGTTTGGGAGTTACCGGAGTCGTGGAAACAAGGTTGTAGCCTTGAGTGAAGCTGATCTATATGGCGTTTCCATATTTTTCCATCGCAGGTTTTCACTTGGTACGATCTGGGTCCAGTGGCTTGAGTTACAGTTGCCTCGATCCACAATGGTTCATCAGAAAGGTTTCTGGCGAAAACTAAGTCGCCTATTGTGAACTCGCAGCATTTTCCACTAGATCTGCAGGGTTTCTCTGGCTCGTAAGACGGATGAAGCCGGTCGAGGTGGGAGCGGAGTTTGCGTCCCATCAATAGTTCAGCTGGAGTCTTGTTGGTGACGCTGTGCAGAGTGATGTGTTGGAGAAGGAGTATTCTGTTTTTCTTATCTTCAATGTCCCCATACCCCATTTTGTGGGTTTTTTTTTTTTAACAAAGTGTACCATGCGCTCGGCTCTTCCATTAGCCGCAGGGTGCGCTGGCGAAGTTAGCGCATGGCGAATACCGCAGTCCGCTAAGTATTGTTCAAAAGGGAGCGCGGTAATCTGGGATCCGTTGTCGGATACCAGAATGTCTGGCAGTCCATGCGTTGTGAATAATCTGTTCAACTTCCGGATGACGGACTTGGTTGTGGTACTCTTCATTTCATGGATCTCGAGCCAGTTTGAATAGGCATCCACTGTTAATAGGAGGTCCTGCAAAGTCAATATGGATGCGGGACCACGGTCCCCAAGGTGTTTCCCATTCTGTCGGAGTTGCTTTCAGTGGGGCATTGCTAACTTCCTGGCGGAAGTGGTGCATGGCTCAGTGCATCAGCGTGGGGAATGACTTTCCCCGGGCGGTATTGCAGCTTATAATTGTACGCAGCCAAAAACTCCGACCAGCGAGTCATTCTAGGTGATAATATATAGGGGGTTGGCTTGTCTCCCGCTATAATCCCCAGCAAAGTTTTGTGGTTGGTAACAATAGTAAAAACTGTCCATATACATATTCATGAAACTGTTTAACAGCAGATACAACAGCAAGAGCCTCTTTATCGATTTGACTATAGTTACGTTCAACCTTTGATAAAGTCCTTGAAAAATAGGCAATAGGGGCTTCACTACCGTTTGGAAACACATGGTTCATAATGGCCCCCACTCCAAACAGTGACGCGTCACATGTGATTGTTAAAGGCAAGGTCTCATTATACTGCATCAAAACAGCATCTGAAGTTAATAGGTTTTTCACTTGTCGGAACGCGTGCTCCTCTCGGTGCCCCCAAACCCAGGTTGCTTTTTTGTTGAGGAGCCAATGTAGGGGCTTGGCAACGGTCGCTTTGTGGGGCAGGAAGATGTTGTAAAAATTAATAAGCCCCAGGAAAGCTTGGAGATCAGTCTTATTTATGGGTCTTGGGGCGTTCTTGATTGCTCTTAACTTGCTATTGGTGGGGTGAATGCCTTGTTTATCGATTAGGTACCCCAGGAACTCCACTTTATCTGTACACAGTTGACATTTATTTTTTTTAACTTAAATGGCCAGAGTCTTTAAATTTCTGGAGAACCAGTCTAAGATGCTCCTTTAGTATTTCTCTATTTGGGGCAGCAATTAAAATGTCATCAAAGTACGGTACAACCCCTTTTATTCCCTGTAATAGTCTCTCCATCAAGCTCTGAAAAATCCCTGGGGCCACGCTAACTCCGAAATGGAGTCGGTTACACTTAAAAGCGCCTTGGTGCACAACGATCGTTTGTGCCTCTGCTGTTTTTTTATCTACAGGCAGTTGTTGGTATGCCTGTGCTAAATCCAATTTAGCGAAGACTTTTCCGTCCCCCAGGGAATGGAGAAGGTGTTGTACCACCGGCACTGGGTAAGTGTTTTGTTGAAGGGCATGATTCAAGGTGGCACGATAGTCCCCACAAATCCTTAACGATCCATCCGGTTTGATGGGTGTTACGATTGGGGTTTCCCAAGGAGCATGGTCGGTTGGTTCTAAAACACCCTGGGCTATTAATTTGTCAAGCTGCTCGTCAATCTTTGGTTTATGGGCGAAAGGGACTCGACAAGGCTTAAGGTGGATGGGGGCTACTTCAGGGTTAAGGTTAAATGATATTGGGGTCCCCTTGTACTCACCTAGTTTGTCTGTAAAGATGTCCTGGAATTCCTGGACGAGGGCCTCCTCCCAGTCGTCTCTGCTGGTTTGGTGAATGCCGGCTACCTCGATCCCAAGTGGAGCAAACCATTGAAGGCCTAACAAGCTAGGCCGATCATGGTCGATGACGGTCAATGGTAAGGATGCAGTATGATTTTTGAATGAGACCTGGACTAGGCTGGATCCAACGACCGGAATTCGGTTTCCCTGATAGTCCTTGAGAATGATTCTTTGGATTCTGAGGTCTTGCCGCCGGACGGCAGGGATTAATTGTTTAAGAGTCTTCCAGAAAACCATCGAGAGGGACGATCCTGAATCGACTTCCATCACGCAGGGCTGGTTTTTGATGGCGACCTTCACTCGGATCTTCTTTGCATCTAATGATGAGGCGTGACCAATCGTGATGGTTTGGTGTGCCTCTTCTCATTTCGTTGAATGGGCTAATGGTTTATTTCTGTAGAAGTGGTTGTTCCATTGGTGGTTTGAATGTTCCCAATTCACACGATGACTTCCTGTGGTTTGGCGGTAGTTGGTCCCCCTCTGAAGTGGGCTGGATCCTTGCTTGCTTCTACAGACCTTTCCGATGTGGCCTCTCTTCCCACAATTATGGCAGAGCGCATCGAGGAATTTGCAGTCTGATCGCGGGTGGTTTGCCCCACAACCTGTGAATTGATACTGCAGTCTCTGGTTACGCTGGTGGCGTTGGTCTCGTTCAGACCGGAGCCAGTTGACCTCTTCCTCATCACTTTCTGATGACAATTTGAGGTCCTTGTGGTGGGTTGCCATTGCATGTCCCTCAAGATGAGGTGAGGTTTCACCAGTGAGTTGGCGGAGCAGGGCGTTGGTGCGGCGGATTTGGGCAGCTGACTTCCTGGTTGCTTCTGCTGCAGTAGCGTCAGCGATGGTATCTGCAAGGCTGATGTCGCCTTTCACCATCAGCTTACTTTGCACGTGTGGCACATCTAGTCCCAGAACTATTCAGTCTCTTAGAGCTTCTTCGAGGTCAGCGAACCCGCAGAGGCCTCCCAGGTTCCGGATATCCGCGATGAAATCTGCAATGCTTTCTCCTTTCCGCTGGTCTCTCTGGTAAAATTCATGTCTTCGGACAAGCGTTGGTATGGTAGGTGCATAGTGGGCCCGTAGGAGGCGCTCGAGGACGTCCCAATCCATGGATTTCACCTCAGCCGGTTTCGCCAGTGCCTTAGCCATCTTAAAAACGGCAGGTCCTCAGTGAGTTAGGAATACTGCTCGCTTTTTCCCCGTAGTGGCATCCTTCAAGTTGTTGGTCTCCAGAAACATCTGGAACCAGTCCATGTATGAGTCCCAGTCTTCTTGTGCCGGGTCGAATGGAGCGGGTGGTATGGTGCCGCCGGTCATGGTTTCTGCCATTGATGCACCTTCAGCCACGTGCTCTGTTTAGTGATCTGTAGTGTTCAGTCAGCTCTGACATCTCCGCATCCCATCCTCATCGCCAGTGTTATGTTCTGCGCATGGGCGCAAGGAACGGAGATGAGACAGTGAACAGTGAACTTCAACTCTTTATTAATCATTGCAAACAGAGCAAAAACCTAGGGCAGCAGCAGCCCTTTTATAGGCAAGCTGCTGATCTAGTAACCAATAAGAAACGTGGAGTGTTAACTCCTTTAACCAATGAGAGTGGCTCGTTAACAGCCAATCAGATTCTCCTAAATGGACCAATCCGATATTGCTATTTATCAGCCAATCAGAAGTGCAGGACTAGAACCCTGCTATTTTCTAAAGGTTTTGATAAACTTTATTTAAGTGTTTTATTAGTTCATAACAATTTGTACCTAACGGCATGCCACAGAACAGAGAGTGTCATTTGCAGATTTCCTTTTTGGGAAAGGGAATTGGAGTAGGAGCATTAAACAATGCAGCAAGGACTCACTATACTTACTGATTTTCCTCCTACTTCTTTGGAATGATCAATGGCAGTTTTCCTACTTTGCACACTCTATAACTGTAGAATAAATCTGCCAACTCGCTGGATCAATGGAAGCTAAGCTATTTTATACCCTTGGAGCCTGTCCTTGGCTGATGTTGGAATAATAAAGAAAATGCTACTCAAACCATGGACAAACTAAGGCAGTGATGGCAAGCCTTTTGGGCTTGGCATGTCAAACATTCAAAAAATGCATGACTTTATAAGGCAAAAAAATTTTTTATTAATAAGAAATAATTTGGATGAAAAGGAGAAGTTGGGATAAGATATGAAGTTAAATAGACAAAGTATTGATACTATAATTTGGAATTGTTATGTTCTATTGGTTTTCTTTTTTATTATTTTTTCTTAGAAAAGAACTTATAAGCTGTTATGCCTTGTGCATTGTTTATATAAAATTGATAAAAATGGTTTATATATATATATATAAAAGAAAATGATAATAAGATATGGAAGGATATATAAAGTGAATATGATGTTTGAATTTGTGTCTGTGTGAAGAGTTTCAACCCGGGATCAGACAACCTTCAGAAAAGATCTTTTAGTTTTGTTTGTGTTCTCTGTAAAATTAATAAAATTTGTTTTTTTTTTTAAAAAAAATGCATGACTTTATCTGTTGTGAGTGTGCTGGTATATCACCTCCACACTGACCCACAACCAAAAGTGAAACAATTTTTCTCCACCCCTCCCCCACCCCATAGCAGCAGAATTCAGCAGCAGGATGGAAACTATACCTGAAGTACAGGCCTTGACTTCAGCCCTGCTGCCATTGCTGCCTTTCAAAATGGTGGCCTTCTGCCATTCTGCGAGGCATGAGAGACACAGGGATAATTTGACCTAAACCAATTTCAAGTCAAGATTGGGGTCAGCTCACAATTACTTCTTTGAACTGTTAATAAAGTTGATTTTCAGTGTTAGGAAGAGAATTACTGCCAATGTTCTGTTGGTAGTAATAATAATAATAAATAGCAGGGAAAACAGATAGGAATACGACCTGGCAATGGCTAACAGCAGGAAAGTTGACTACAAGCAGCAGCACAAATAACAGAATAACAGAGTTGGAAGATGTTATGTATGTATATAGTTATGATGGAAGCAAGCTTGGGGCAAAGTGCAGGGTTCTGGCCCTGCACTTCTGATTGGTTGTTAAGCGGCTGGATCGGATTGGTGGAGTTCAGAGAATCTAACTGGCCCTTTACGTGGGATTCTTATTGGTTTTGGAGCTAGCGTTTTACAGCTGCCTATTGATTATTTCACATTGAGTTTGCCTATATAAGCAAGAGATGTTGTTGTGAAGTCTAGTCACTATGTAATAAAAGAGCTGAAAGTTCACCAACTAAGTCTGTCTCCACTCATTTCTACAAATGCCTGAAAATATAATACTGGCGACGAGGGTGGGATTTGGAGACATCTGACATCTGACTTAAGGAACTTGGAAGGAAAACAGAGCACGTGCTAAGACGACGCCACCAACGGAAACCATGTCCAGCGGCATCGTACCACCTGCTCCATTCGATCCATCCCAAGAGGATTGGGAATCCTACATGGATCGCTTCCAAATGTTCCTTGAGATGAACAGCCTGAAGGATGCCACACCAGCCAAGAAGCGGGCGCTGTTCCTAACGTACTGCGGCCCAGCTGTCTTTAAAATGGCAAAGGCGCTTGCAAAACCTCGAGAAGTGAAAGCAATGAGCTGGGATGACCTCGAAGCTATATTGAGAGACCACTATGCGCCAACCGTACCTACACTCGTGAGATGCCACGAGTTCTACAATCGAAGCCAGCAAAAAGGAGAGAGTGTGGCTGACTTCGTGGCAGACCTCCGACACTTAGGAGGCCTCTGCGGGTTCACAGACCTAGATGAAGCATTGAGGGATCATTTAATTCTGGGATTAGATGCACTGGGTGTGCAAAGCAAGCTGATGGCAAAAGGCGACATCGGCCTTGCTGACGCCCTCGCCGAAGCCACTGCTGCCGAGGCAACCAAATATTCTGCAGCACAGCTACGGCGAAGCCGAAACCCAACTACCCCACTGACGGGTGACGTTTTATCCAAGACAGAAGAGCAGTTTACCACGACGCACCATGAGGACCTCTCTTCGTCGTCAGACAGCGACAAAGAAGGGGTCCATCAATTGCCATCCAACCGGGACCCTCGCTCTAAAACCTCATGCCCCTGCGCTGGCTGTGGGGCAAACCACCTCAGGGCAGACTGCAAATTCCGCAATGCGCTCTGCCATGAGTGCGGGAAACGAGGCCACATCGGTCGAGTCTGTCGCAGTCTACCGGGACCAAGCCAGGCCTCGAAGGGAACCAGTTTTCGCCAGTCGGCAGGAAACCGTCCTGGAAGGCAAGATCCAGCAACCCACAGATATCGAGCATTGCCAAAAGAAGAGGCTCACCATACCATCACTATAGGTCACGCCTCAGCCATAGACGCCAAGAAAATTCGAGTTACAGTGGCTATAGAGAACCTGCCTTGCCTCATGGAGGTCAATTCCGGATCGTCCCTCTCAATGGTGTCGTGGAAGACGTTAAAACAACTCATTCCTACCATCCAATGCCAAGACCTTCGAATGCAACACCTCGTTATCCAAGACTACCAATGGAACTGGATCCCTGTGGTGGGGTCTTGTCGAGTCCGCGTCTCGTTTAAAAAGCATACGGCATACTTACCTCTCACGATCATCGACAGGGACAGGCCTAGTTTTCTGGGCCTCCAATGGTTTGCACCACTCGGCATCGAAGTGGCCGGCGTGAACCGAGTCGGTGATTGCGAGTGGGAGGAGGACCTTATTTCTGAATTCAGCGATGTCTTCGCAGATCGTCTGGGCGAGTATAAGGGGACCCTGATTTCATTTAGCCTCGACCCTAAGGTCGCCCCGATCCGTTTAAAGCCCCGTCGAGTTCCGTTCTCCCTTAAGGCCAAGTTAGATGAAAAACTTGACAAACTAATTAAACAAGGGGTACTGCAACCCATTGATCATTCTCCTTGGGAAACTCCTATTGTAACCCCCATTAAACCAGATGGGTCAATCCGAATCTGTGGGGACCACCGGGCCACTCTAAACCATGCACTCCAGCAGAACGCGTACCCAGTACCAGTGGTGCAACACCTCCTGCATTCCCTGGGAGGCGGAAAGGTTTTTGCTAAGTTAGATTTGGCTCAAGCCTATCAACAATTGCCTGTAGATGACAAAACGGCCCAAGCTCAAACGATAGTAATGCACAGAGGTGCTTTTAAATGTACCCGATTACAATTCGAGGTAAGTGTAGCTCCGGGAATATTCCAAAGTTTAATGGAACGGCTATTGCAAGGAATCGAGGGCGTGGTTCCATACTTTGATGACGTGTTAATTGCAGCTCCAAGTAAAAAAATTCTGCAGAACCGTTTAAAATGTGTGCTTAAAAAATTTCAAGAAGCGGGACTGAAAGTAAAAAGGGAGAAATGTCATCTGTATACCGACAGTGTTGAATTTCTAGGTTATCGCATTGATAGTCAGGGTATTCACCCTACTGAGAGTAAATTAAGGGCAATAAAAAATGCTCCCAGACCCCGTAACAAAACAGATCTCCAGGCATTTTTAGGCCTTATTAATTTCTACAATGTGTTTTTACCCCATAAGGCAACTGTGGCCGAACCACTACACCGATTACTCGGTAAGAAAGCTTTGTGGGTTTGGGGTTACCGAGAAGAAAAAGTGTTTCAAAATGTAAAGAATTTACTTACATCTGATTCTGTACTTATGCAATATAATGAAACATTACCATTGGTCATAACTTGTGATGCCTCACCATTTGGAGTGGGTGCTATTTTGAGCCATGTGCTGCCTAACGGAAATGAGGCTCCCATTGCATACTTTTCAAAAACTCTTTCCCGGGCAGAACGTAACTATGGTCAAATAGATAAGGAAGCTCTTGCAATTGTGTCAGCCGTAAAAAAATTCCATGAGTATGTGTATGGAAGGACATTTACCATTGTAACTGACCACAAACCTTTACTAGGGATAATCGCTGGGGACAAACCAACCCCCTATATTTTGTCCCCAAGAATGACTCGATGGTCAGAATTCTTAGCTGCTTATAATTATCAATTGTTACATCGCCCAGGGAAAGCCATTCCCCACGCCGACGCACTCAGCAGAGCACCGCTACCAGAGACTCTCAACGATCCAGCACCAACAGTATCGGCGTTACAAATCGAGATGCTCAACTCGCCTCCTATGATGGCTCGAGATATCGCGAGAGAGACCAGACGAGACCACACCCTAGCTCGAGTCCTAGGCTGGGTAGAACATGGATGGCCATTGGACCAGGTCCCAGATGACTTCGCGCCCTTTAAAACAAGGCAGACTGAACTTTTTTCGCAAAAAGGCTGTGTCATCTGGGGCGATAGAGTTGTTGTTCCAGAACGACTCCAAAAGACTCTGTTACAAATTTTGCACGAAGGACATCTCGGGATCGTGCGAATGAAGGCACTCGCACGGAGCTACGCTTGGTGGCCTGGCATGGACCGACACATCGAGCAATGGGTCAAGGCCTGCACCAAGTGCCAACAAACTAGCAACGCACCTCCAAAAGCTGCACCAACCGAATGGGAGACGCCACGGGGACCCTGGTCCAGAATCCACCTGGATTTCGCAGGGCCAATCAAAGGACATACATTGCTATTGACTGTTGATGCATATTCTAATTGGTTAGAGATTCATTGAATGACCAATACACCCTCCGAAGCAGTTATTAAAGTCCTTAATAGACTCTTTGCAACTCATGGACTACCGGACGTCTTGGTATCCGACAACGGACCACAGTTTACAGCGCTGATATTTGAACAGTATCTCGCCATCAATAGCATCCGCCATGCGCTCACCTCGCCTGCGCATCCTGCTACCAACGGCTGAGCGCAACACATGGTCCAATTTGTAAAAAAGACTTTGCAAAAAGTGGACTATGATAATATCGACGAAAAGATAAACCGCATTCTATTTCTACAACATATCACTCCACACAGCACAACCAGCAGAACTCCCGCAGAACTTCTCATGGGGCGTAAACTCCGTTTCCGCCTCGACCGACTACACCCTGCTTACGAGCCAGAAAAGCCTGCAGGATCCAGTGGACACTACTGTACTTTTAAGGTAGGTGACCCCGTTTATGCAAGGAACTTATCGGGCGACCCAGTTTGGATTGAAGCAACAATAATACGTGAGGCTGGGCCCAAATCCTATATTGTAAAATGTATTGATGAAAGACTATGGAAAAGGCATATTGACCAATTACGGTCACTATTAGTATCGGCCAGCCAACAACTTCCCCCTGATCAAACTGAGGGGGGGGAAGTAATGGAAGAAGATGGCAGTCCAGGGAACCTGTCACAAGAAAGCGAGGAATCAAGCGAAACTCAGGAAATGGAGCTGGAAGAAGAATTGTACGCTCCAAGGGAAATCACGCCAGAACGTGAAGCTGAACCACTACCAAACAACATTCTACCTCAGCAGGACTGCATGCAGCCAGTCCAGAGAAAATCTAATAGACTCAAAAAACAACCGTCCTATTTGAAGGACTATATAATCACAACCTAATTGAAGAAGCCAGGGGGAAGGGGTGTTATGTATGTATATAGTTATGATGGAAGCAAGCTTGGGGCAAAGTGCAGGGTTCTGGCCCTGCACTTCTGATTGGTTGTTAAGCAGCTGGATCAGATTGGTGGAGTTCAGAGAATCCAATTGGCCCTTTACGTGGGATTCTTATTGGTTTTGGAGCTAGCGTTTTACAGCTGCCTATTGATTATTTCACATTGAGTTTGCCTATATAAGCAAGAGATGTTGTTGTGAAGTCTAGTCACTATGTAATAAAAGAGCTGAAAGTTCACCAACTAAGTCTGTCTCCACTCATTTCTACAAATGCCTGAAAATATAATAGAAGAGACTTTGGAAGTCTTCTTGTTCACCCCCCTGATCAAGCAGGAAACTCTATGCCTTTTCAGACAATGTAACAACAATGGTACATTGGAAGATCTGCAAAAAATACCATTTGCCTGCAATCAAGAGCTTGTGAGACCATAAACTAAAGAAATAAAGAAGCTAAAATGCTACGGAAGTTTAGAATTTAAATAGACAGCATATGCCACATAACATCCTGGGCTTAACAACTGATGATAAAAAAGAGAAAAATTTCTGGAGAGAAGACATGGCAAAACCTGGAGACAGCAGAACAGAAGCGATAGAACTGGAAAAGACAACAAAACACAAAGAACTGCAAATAGAAACAGAATGACTGTGGCAAAAAATACCAAAAGTACTACAAGTAGAAACAGGCATCTTAGGTGCCATCCCAAACCAGCTAGAGCCCCGTCTGAATACCAATGGCATTGACAAATTTTAGTATTTAGTATTTATTTTATTTGTCAATCGCTTACAAGATACAGGTATAAGAATAAATATAGTTTTGAATACATGAGATAGATACTTATAAGAAAAATAAAAAACAATAGGACAGGGACGGTAGGCACAATTGGTGTGCTTATGCATGCCCCCTACAGGCCTCTTAGGAAGTGGGTGAGGTCAACAGTAGAAAGTCTAAGGTTAAAGTTTTTGGGGCTTGGGGAAGAAAACACACAGGTAGAGTATTCCAAACATTGACCACTCTGTTGCTGAAGTCGTATTTTCTGCAGTCAGATTTGGTGCAATTAACCTTGAGTTTGTATCTATTACGTGCTCTTGTATTGTTATGATTAAAGCTGAAGTATTCATTTGCAGGTAGGACATTGCAATGTATGATTTTATGCACTATATTTAGTATATATGTATGATTTTATATAATTATATATATATATATATATATATATATATATATATATATATATATATATATATATATATATATATATATATTATATTCTTAGATTTTGACGGGTACAAGTATGTAGGTCTAGATATGTTTGGGTTTTTTCCCATGTAAGATTAAGAGTATCTTGGTGACGTTTCAGCGAGGTCCCACTCGCCATCCTCAGGCTGGTGTTTAAGGCTTCATGCCAGTGCAAGCAGTGTGTGATCAGTGCTGCCATCTCTCTATAAATACTGGTGGTGGGGGCTGGTGTGCTGGGCTGGTTGGCTGAGCTCCTGCCTCTTGATTGGTTGATGGAGTTGATATTGGTATAATGGGCTTTGTGATGGCCTTGTGAGTTTTGTTGTGGAGATATCCTGGATCTTGTGCTGTAATCTCCTGAGTAGTTTGTTTTGTAGTGATCTTTTTTCCATTAGCCTCTCGTGTTTTAACAGCTTGGGTAATGGGTTGTGTGATGGGCTTGCAAGTTCTTTTGTAGTGGTATCCTGGGTCCTGCATTGTTGTGGTATCCTGGGTCCTGTGTTGTTGTGGTATCCTGGGTCCTGTGTTGTAATCTCCTGGGTTGTTTGTGTTTTGATCTCTTTTCCATTAGCCTCCTGTGTTGTAACGGCTTAGATAATGGGCTGTGTGATGACCTTGTGAGATTTATTGCTGTGGTATCCTTGGTCTTGTGCTGTGATATCCTGGGTCATTTGCTGTGTAGCAACTTCTTGAGTTATTGTGGTGTAATTTCCTGAGTGTTCTGATGTGATATCCTGAGTGGGTGGCCGTGATGTAGCATTCTGGGTTTTAATCTGGCTTCGAATTTAGGGTCTGGGTCTGTGTTCTTGGCGTGTGTCAGCTTGTTTGGTTTTGGGGTTGGGGTGTGTGACAGCTGGTGAAGCAGCCGTGGTCTGGTTTCTGGATGGTGGTTGTCCTTCGTTTATAGGATAGTCTTGGGCCTGGGTCTGATGAGGGGGATTGGTGGTGGTATCCCATGTTGTTTTGGGTCTGGTGTTGGTTTTCATGGCTGGGACTTGTTTATTGGTGAGGTCTAGCACAAGACCAAGGATACCACAGCAATAAATCTCACAAGGTCATCACACAACCCATTACCCAACCCATTACGTTACAACACAGGAGGCTAATGGAAAATAGATCAAAACACAAACATCCCAGGAGATTACAATGGAAGACCCTGGATACCACAACAAGAGAACTTGCAAGCCCATCACACAACCCATTACCCAAGCCATTAAAACATGAGAGGCTAATGGAAAAAAGATTACTACAAAACAAATGACCCAGGAGATCACAGCACAAGATCCAGGATATCTCCACAACAAAACTAACAAGGCCATCACAAAGCCCATTATACCAACATCAACTCCATCAACCAATCAAGAGGCAGGAGCGCAGCCAACCAGCCCAGCACACCAGCCCCCACCACCAGTATTTATAGAGAGATGGCAGCTCTGATCACACACTGCTTGCACTGACATGAACCCTTAAGCACCAGCCTGAGGATGGCGAGTGGGACCTTGCCAAAACATCACCAAGATACTCTTAATCTTACACGGGAAAAGACCCAAACACACCTAGACCTACACACACAGAGAGACACACAGACACACACAGACACACACAGACAGACACACAGACCCAGACATACACACACACACACACACACACACATATGTATATATATAGTATATATAGTAAATATCAATCAATTGCAGTCTTACTCGGAACAACTTACAGATAATCCTTGACCTATGACCACAATTGTGCCTAAAATTTCTATTGCCAAGCGAGACAGTTCAGTGAGGTTTGCCCCATTTTATGACCTTCACTACAATTGACCTTCACTACAATTGTTAAATAAGTAACCCTGTTGTTAAGTGAATCTGGCTTCCCCATTGACTTTGCTTGTCAGAAGGCCACAAAAGGTGATCACATAACCCAGGGACACAGCAATGGTCATAAATATGAGCCAGTTGCAACTCATCCAAATTTTAATCCTGGGACCATGTGGATGCTGCAACGGTTGGAAGTGCAAAAAACAGCCATAAGTCACTTTTTTCAGTGCCATTGTAACTTTGAACGGTCATTAAACGAATGATTATGATCCAGACAATGTTGTGATTATTCAAATGGGTATAATAGCAATTTAAACCTTCATGGTAAATGCAATAAAACTAATGATGATAATAGTCAATTAAGATGAGATATCAATGGTTTGCACTATTTATCCTTTTTTTATCGGGACACATTTTTTCTCTCAGAAGTATGTTTTTCTTTTAACAATGGCAATGCATCTGTGACTATTATATTACTAGTTCTGTTTTTAAAATATCCCTAAATATTTCTAAACAATGGACCTCGTGCTATAAATGTCAACACTCATCAGAATAGAATGATATTACATTATTCATGTATTTTTCCCCTTTTTTACCCTACCTCTTCCATAGCCTCAAAATGACTCAGAAAACATGTAATAGAGAATTTTTCATCTCTGTGGTGCAAAATGTTCAATAATGTAGAGATGAAAAGGGAGGGAGAAGGGCTAAAGAAAAAGAGGAGGTATTTCTATGGAATGACATAACATGAGACTCATCTTCAAATCCCAATCATGGTGCAAAGGTGCCTGCTAACCAGTTTTAAAGGACTTGCCTCTTGGTATTCCCAGGTTTAGTCACTCTGTATTTGAGTAGTGTTCTCCTTCTTCTGACACAATTCTTGCTGTATGAATTATTTAGGTCTAGGATACCTTCTTAACGATGTCGTTAGAGGTTAGGATCTGCTGAGCTCCAGTTATGTAGTTGCTTTATCTTGTTATGCTCAAGCCCTGTGTAGCCATGGATCTCTGCAATTACTTGATCCTGGGCTCACAAGAGAGATGGGTTTTCTGGCTTCTGCAGAGGCTTCAGCCTATGTAAGGCTGGACCAGTGCTTTCTAAGGGGTTGCTAGGTCTCCTGCAGCCTCCTTACATTCATGGGCTTTCCATCTTTTGAAAGCATGCTATACTTGTTTAGGAAAAATATTCAGTACTGTTCTGAAAGGACACCAGACAACTGCTGAGTCAAGTATTGAAGGAACGTATGTTACTATAACTGTGGAAGAGCTTATATAGGTGATGTTATCAAATGGAGTTTATCACAGCAAATTCCTTCTGGATGCTGTTTTGACACTGAAACTTCTGGGAGGGGCAAAAGATATCCCAATAATATTTCAAAGGATTTGTGAATTAAAAACAATCTTTTTTTTTCTTTCTTTCTTTCTTTCTTTCTTTCTTTCTTTCTTTCTTTCTTTCTTTCTTTCTTTCTTTCTTTCTTTCTTTCTTTCTTTCTCACTCTCTCTCTTCCTCCCTCTCTTCTTTTCTTTTCATATAACTAATCTACTATACCTGTTATCTATAACTATACCTACTTACTTAGATCCCCTTCTCTCACACACACACACACAGACACATACATCTCCCTCATCTATCAATAACATGCAAATGCTGAGAAAAGCGGATTTTTTTTTCTTTTCTGCTTCATTTCTCATCAGTTCCTCTAAGGAATTTGTCTGCTTATTTGAGTAAGGGTGGGGCTAAAATCGATGGTTTACAATCCAAGTAATGGGAAGCATTGATTTAGTTCCATAATGTATATACTGAATCAGCAGAACTAAGCAAAACTATGTGACCATGAAAGGATAGATAAAAATATACCATAACTTGGAGAGAGAGAGAGAGGAAGAAAAAATACAGAACAGAAACCTAAAGAAATTTACATGCCATCAAGTTGTCCTAGTCCTGTAAAGGGGACAGAGCAAATAGCCTTGAAAGACAGGAAGAAAAGCTTCTATACCAAGACCATGATCAGATAAGAGGCCAAGAAACCAATTTGAGCAAGCACCTCAGACAGGTTCCTCTCTAGTTCCCACTAGACAATGTAAGGAATGGTGAACCACATTCAGACTTGCAATATTCTGTTACTATCGTTGTTACAGTAAAAGCAGTCCTGACTTACAGCATATATATTGGATTCTTACTCTGCCTGGTCTATCTTGTTGAGCTGGGAGTTCCTCAGATTATCTGTTCACTGGAACATCAAGATAACAAAGTACTCAGAATTATGAAATTAAGCACAATGCTGAATTCAGAAACTGAGGTCTCTTGGTATGAAGGTTTCAGTTGATATCTTTTTCTGGGTTAGCCCATCTCCTCCTCCTCCTTGCTAGTTTATTCATTCATTTATTTCTCTCTGAATCCATTCTATGCAGAGGTCTCACCCCAAATTTTGTCTTGCACAGAACAGCAAGTGGGGCCACCTGAGGCCAGGCATATAAGTGTCTGCAAGAAGCAGAAGAACTGGTATATACCTGTCTCCTTCACTGATGGAAGAAAATGAAATTATGAAGGAGATAAATATAGGTAGTTCTCAACTTACAACAGTTCATTTAGTGACCATTTGAAGGTATCAAGGCACTGAAAAAAGTGACCTATGACCATTTTCCCACACTTACGACCATTGCAGCATCTCCATGATCATGTGATCAAAATTCAAATGCTTGGCAACTGACTGATATTTATAATGGTTTCAGTGTCCTGGGATTGTGTGATCTCCTTTTGCAAAGTTTACTTTACTTTACTCTATTGTCATTGCACCTCATACAACGAAATTAAATGCCATCTTCAGTGTACATTATAACTATAAAAATAAAACACAAACACACATCCTTCACATTCTATACAATTGAATTGAAAATCTGATATTGCATTAGGATTGCACTATACAATAGAAAGTAGAAAGTCAATGGGGAAGCCAGGTTCACTTAACAAGAGTGTTACTATCAACTGCAATGATTCCCTTAACAACTGTGGCAAGAAAGGTCGTAAAATGGGGCAAAATTCACTAAACAAATGTCTCAGCAACAAATTTTGGGCTCAATTGTGGCTGTAAGTTGAAAACTACCCGCAGTCATTTTTAACACACTTCATTTGACTTCACTGGACTTAATGATAAGTGATAAGTGGTCTCATACTGATATCATTGCAAAAAAGCACAAGGGTTGATCTCAAAAGTGAAGCATTCAAAGGATGTTAGTATATTAGCTTTGCAAGATGCGTCCTTTGAATATTTTCATTCTTCTGAATATTAAAATGTTCTTCCTCAAAGGAGGAGTCCAGAGGTGGTATTCAGCAGGTTCTGACCAGTTCTGGAGAATTGGTAACGGAAATTTTGAGCAGTTCAGAGAACTGACAAATACCACCTCTGACTGGCCTCACCCCCATCTATTCTCTGCCTCCCGAGTCCCAGCTGATCATCTGGGTCTCTTTTTGTTGCCCTGCACAGGAGAACAGAGATGAAAATCAGGTTAGTGGGATAGGGAGGAAATGGGATTTTGCAGTAACCTTCCCCCAGGAGTGAGGTGGGAATGGAGATTTTATAGTATCCTTCCCCTGCCATGCCCAGCCAAGTCATGCCACGCCATGCCCACCAAACCACGCCAACAGAACCGGTAGTAAAAAAATTTGAATTCCCACCACTGAAGGAGTCCCATATCTCAGAAAGTTCAGCACTTCCTTGGCTTTAATTTCTTGTATGTGCGTCCAAGCACAGTGACAGCGTGAATGGTTCCAGCATGAGTAAGCAACCAAATACAAAGCGTCAGAAGAACATCTGAAGAAACCTGCTTGGAAATGACCTCCTGATTGGCTGCCAACAGGATCTCACACTCAATCTTCACCCAAACGCCTTCTAAATGGCATGTGATGGTAGAGAAAAACAAACAAACAAAAAGAAGAGGAGTTGTTCAACACTGATACGCACACACTAGGGCACAACATCTTCACAAATGGGAAGAAAATAAAGAGTCCCTTTGGGGTAAAAAAGACAAATCCTGATTGAAACCAGGATCTGGAACCAGGAGCAAAAGGCTAAAGTCAAATGGAAATACAGTGAGTTTGTGTTGGATGTGTCTGTGAAATGACACGTTAAAAAAAGGGCTGTCATGGAAAAGCATCTCAAATATTTCTGAAAATGCAGATGTTACAACTAGAGCAACCAAGTAATGAGTTTTTGTATGAATGCAGGGATTTCTTCAGAGGGGAAAATGATGGTGGAAGAGTGCAGTCAGTGGGAGACTCATTGGCAGAATCAAAGAGTCACTTGGAAAGCCGCCATGGTTTTGTTATTGGATTTGGCAAAAAGAAGAAAAATGTCTTTTTATTCTTCATTGTCAATAGTTTAGAAGCATCCCAACAGCTTTGCTGTTGTGGACAACATTTTAAAAGAAAGTTGAGAAACAATACAATATTATGATATCTCATTCCCTTTTCTTTAGCAAGCCATTAGAGAGTTTGCATTTGATGCCAGAGTAAAGGTATTATATAAATGGCTTGCTGATAACATGGTCAATTGATAAAAATCCACCTCAGCAGGAATCAGTGTCTTCCTGATCTTGGCTGAACTGGGAAACTAAACTGGTTGGATTTGGTTAATATTTGGATGGGGAAACCACCTGGCACTATTTGCTAAACTACGAAATTTAGTTTAATATAAGCCAAACTGTTTCTGAAACGCTATCAAGAAAATGGCTGGATTAGATGTTGATCTTAGTTTAAAGGTGTCTTTGCCATCTTTTACAAGATGAAAATCTGGATGAGGAAACTAATCCCACATGGAAATTATGTGAAAGAGGTCATCTCTTTCCAGCAATGTCAGCAGGGAAGATAATCAAAGGGGAGCAAGAATGAAGAAAGTACTGTTGCTCCATCACACCCCCAGTGATGGAGGTATGCCTCCTTTTGTACATGATGTTGCACAGTGGTGGGATTCAATTTTTTTTTACTACTGGTTCTGTGGGCGTGGCTTGGTGGGCATGGCTTGGTGGCCCTGGCAGGGGAAGGATACTGCAAAATCTCCATTCCCTCCCCATTCCAGGGGGAAGATTGTCACCAGTTCTCTGAACAACTCAGATTTTCCACTACCAGTTCTCCAGAACTGGTCAGAACCTGCTGAATACCACCTCCGATGTTGCATGGATGATGTGAAGATGATGCAGCTTGGGGTGCAATGGTGTGATGCAGCCTTCGACATTTGGATGAAAAGTTAGCACTTGTGGAAGCTCATGGCTCTATCCTTCCAAATGTTATAGTTTAAGAAGGGCAAATGTTCTCTGCTTGTCTTAGTCAAAGGAATACTAAAAAAAAAAAAAAAAAAAAGTAAGGAAATTGGATCACCAAGAAAATCTTTCTCGCAGGCTACAAGCATCAGATATGGATTCACACCATTGGAGTGGGTTTACCAGCTGGAGAATTAACCTCTTTTAGTCTCCATGCAATCTTAATCCAGCACTTGTCACTGCTTGGACAACTTGGAGATCTTGGAAAGTATGGGTGGAGATACTTAGCCCAGGTCTTAAGCTAGCCTAAGAGGTCGCAAATAGTTTTCTGCCTCAGAATGTGTGGGTTGGTGGTGGGAAAGGATCACTCTCTTTTAGCAGGATCTGGGTAGTAATTAGGATAGTTGGACTTTCATAGGGTGGCAGAGTTACCTTTTAATGTATCCATTCAGTGAGAGCTGGTGGGATGGTTAAATGGGGCTAGGAAAAAACCTGTAATCTCCCTGCATACAAATAGGTTGGGTTTAGCAGGGCAGCAGAAATACTGATGGGTTAGGCTTGAAGGTAATGTTGTGTGTGTGAATGAGAAGAAATGGATTCCCTCTTTCGGAAACTTATTCCCCCCGCCCCCCTTTAATTTGCTTTTTTATGTTTTTACCCAGCTTTGTTTATCTTGTTTCTCCTTCCCAGTTTGCAGCGATTTTCTGTGCCTTAAAGGAAAATATTTTTGGATTGATTAGGTGTGTTTTAACTTCCTCCAATGGCCCCTGTATCCCTAGTCTAATAAGAGGAATAGAGGGAGATATGGTAGAAAGGTAAGAGACAGATCTGGGAGAGAAGGAAGGATCTTTTCAATTTATGGTGGTTTGTTCCTCCATGGAACAGGATAATTTAGAGGAGTTTAGGATCAAGTTAGTTGCAGTCTGACAGCATTCTTAGATAATCAGGCAGGCATGTTTTACAAGCCTCAGAAAGGATATTTTCTGATATCACTTAATTCTTCCCTGGGGTAGATAGCTGCATCCTTGTTGTTGTCACTGTATTCCTGTAAATTACCATAAGTCATTAATGGAGTAAACTGAATACAAATTCTCTCAATCAATCAATCAATACAGAGATTTTTATAGTATTCATGATTTGACAATGTGGATATACATATTTGATTGACATGAGTTAGATAGTATTACAGAATCTTCATATTTGACTCCTCACACACAAAATACCTAAAGATATTTTTCTCAATTCCAGTTAGTCATGCATTATTTCCCTTCAACTGGATTTAAAATGCTTTTCAGGTTACTTTTATTTTATTGGGTTATATTTATGGAAAGCACTGAAAACAAACCGAGATAACATATAAATAATGAAGTTATTATTGATAACTTCATTCATGTGGTTTAATGATTTCATTGTTGATTAGTCTGCTTTATATTTAAGAAATATTTGGTTGCATTGAGTCCATTAGGTAGCTGTTTGGACTTTTTGGGACAACATAGTTTTGAATTATATATTATTTCTTTAATTAATTCAGATATTAATAAGAGATAGTATAATCCTCAAGTAATAACAAAAACAGTAAGATCCTCCAGATGGCAAGGGCGTTCTTTGTGTTCGTAAGTCTTTGACTTAAGAAAAATCAAGATAGCTAGGATTGTGTGAACAAAACACCTTTTTAAATGTGTGGAAATTTTTGATAGCATTGCAAATGCTTTTGAAGTGTCTAGGAGTTATAAATTTATTACACGGGATTCATCAATCATGTTTGACTTTGATGGTCAACCAAACATTTGGTCACCTGCTCTTCTCCAAATGATATTAACCTTGGGAATATGAATTGTGTAATGAATAAACCATGGCTGCAGAGATGAAGGATTTTTTTGAGTTGATACTAAATCTGTGGACTAAGTAGTTTGGCAACATTTCTGGGGGACAAAGAGAGGAAGGGAGAGGGGGAGAGGAGGAAGGGAGAGAGAGAGAGAGAGAGAGAGAGAGAGACTTATACTTTAGAGATAGTCACATTCAGTGCTGTTCACATTTCCCTACAATCAGAAAGCATTTTTGTTTTCCCACAAAAGATGAAATACTTGCCTTTGACAATAGATTCTCTAGTGCAATTCAAACTTTGATTTCAGATAGATTAAAAACAATGTGCAACTTCTAAGTTAATCTTTTTCTTATTGCAGAAATAGAATTGTAACTTGACCAAGTGCTTTGTTGATTGTTTGGCAAGATCTCTGAATTTTAGTGTGCACCGCCAAATTACACCTAGATGCAGCACTTTCCACATTTCCAGAAATATCTGCTGCAATTCTAATAAGAGAAAATTAGACGTTAGCCTTCTGAAAAGCTGATTTTCATCCAAGCAGAATTGGAACCCCCTTTAATTCCTGTTGCTAAATTAGAATCTACTTCCACCAGATTGAAAATCAACTTCACAGGGAGCAGCAGTTTCCTTTTCCTCAAATTTCTAGCTTTGGGAAACATTCAATACATTGTAATTGATTTGAACATGACTGAGTATTGCATAGATTTTAGGCAGTTACTTTTTAAGGATGATTTTATGTTTTCTCGAACATTGATGCCAGGGGTGGGATTCAAATTTTTGAACAACTGTGGGCGTGGTTTAGTTGGTGGGTGTGGCTTGGTGGTCATGTGATTGGCTGGGCGTGGCCAACTCAACATCACTCACATCGAGGCACACATCTCCTTGCCTGGCCTCTCATGACTGTGGGGATGCTGCAATAGTTGTAAGTGTAAAAAATGGTGATAAGTCACTTTTTTCAGTGCCATTTTAACTTTGAATGGTCACTCCATACAAGCAAAGTACCAGCAAAGGAGGGGGGGAAAAACTCCAGAGAAGTTCCTGAGACAGGAAGTCTAGTCTTGCCAAGAATGTAATAAGCGTTAACAGAGAGGCAGTTTCTGTAAGCAACACCAGAATGTTTCCTTCCTGCCTTCCTTTCTTCTGTATTTCTGTATTTCTTCCTGCCTTCCTGTATTTCTTCTTACAACCGGTTCTCTGAACTGCTTAGAATGTGAACAACCTGTTCTAGCGAATAGGTGCAAACTGGTAGAATCCCGCCCCTGATTGATGTGTTGTATGATCCTTGTTGTTCCTTCTACCATTCTTTGAGGATGAATTCATTAAAGTCCTCTACAGTGTCCTTATAGAAAGGATGAGAAAAGATTCCCTTCCCCATGGAAGACTGTTTGGGATTGTATGGCCAGGCAGAAAGGACCCAAGGACAGTGGAGTTGGAACCATGGTAAAAACTGGGTATTGCTGGCCCTTCTCACTCTGATCTTTTCCGTCCCTTTTGAGTATTCCCTGTTTTTCCTTCCTGACTTATTCCCTCTTTGCTCATGGAATCTGGGACTGCTCTTGCAAAAAAAAAAAAAAAAAAGTGATATCCAGCTGAGATGCAGAGCAGAGGCTGCCATAGATATTTTTCCATGCTGGCATTGAAACTGAATTAAACTGTAAATCTAGCTGCCTTTATAAAAAGAAATGAAAATGGGGTATTTCTCTCTCTCTTCATTTTGGCCCTGAGTAGTGTAAGCAACTGCTTTTCACCATAGGTAGCCGTTACGCAGACTTAACATTACCCTCCTCCACAGTTGTTCTGTATCAGGTTGCTTTTGTGCTGATTCCATTATCAAAACTCTGAGCAGCTCACAGTGGTAACATAACACACACGAATCATATCGATCATATTTGGTAAATAATAGCATAATAAATCATAATCACATGAATGTACCGATTTAGTTTACATGATTTCTTCTAAAAGGAAACATCAGGAAAAGGATTAACAATGTAAAATAGCTTTCTGGTTGATCAAATGCTCATTGTGAAGGTCAAATTTGCTCCAGAAATTAGATGAAATCCTGCTATTTCATCACTGGGAGACTCAATTCAAGTGAATATCCAATAATTCACAGTCCATTTACAATAAAATTATTACATATTAACAATTGAAATAAGATTTTGAATTGTTTATTGGCAGGTTTGTTTAAAATTCTTAACACAGATGTGTTGACTATAAGCCGAATATTGGAGCTACATATATTTAATATAGGGGCCCTGGGTCATTGCTTTACTTTAGCAGGGACAGTCCACTTAAGAAGCTCTTTTTTGGATGCATGAAAATAATGACTGTTTTTATTATCTCTGAAAATAATTGGAGTTGCTAAATGAAAGTTTAACTCAATTTCTGTTAAGGGTGAGTAATCTATTAAGGATTCCTTGTTTAACAAGTGCCTGTAATGAGATGTGGGAAAGGCCTGAGATGGGGCAAACAGATCTGCCTAGGGAATGCTCAGAGAAGAGACAGCATAGGCTGCAGTTGTATAATGGACAGAACAAGAGGTGCAGGACAGACCATCCCTAGTTTTTTGGACTCTAAGGGTGACTGCGGGAAAACTTACAGACTTGTCAGTTCCTGTTAATGTAACTTACAATACAGTAGAATTAGCTTTCATGGTCCCGTTTCCTGTTTGGTCTCTTTGTAAAGTTGACAGCGGCTGTATTTTGGCTGCTTCTTTATTTGTGGGTGCATATGCATATATTTAGCTGCTTCTCTGAGAGCCAACCAGAAACATTTTAATTTCAGGAAGCATGCCAATTTGAAGATAGCATATGACAAAATGTTGCTATAAATTTGTTTCTCTTCTGTCATGAACTAGAAGAGAAACAAATTAAAAGACATAGGTTGTCAGTATATCTTATTTTCTGCTGATGCAGCCTTTTAATTGGTAAGTTATTGAGCTATGAAAAATGGAAATACGCAATGAAACACTGACACATTGTAAATCAAGCATGTTGCTTAGGTAGTGTGGATTGTAATTATGGGGACATAAATATTCTTCAGCCATTCCTTTGCAAGAGCAGGCACAAGCCACCTAAAACCATTGTATGTCATGGAATTAACTACTGAGAGGAGTGACATATCTTTGAATTTTGGTTGTTTGGACACTGTGCATTCTCCAAGTTATCAAAGGTAAACACTGTCTTCATTTATTTCCTTGACATTTGTCCTTCGTGCAAAAAAGAAAACATGTTTCTCAGAGCTCCTGTTTAAATTATATGTTAATATCAATATAAACATTCACACTTGAAAAATAGAGGCAGAGTGCGGTCTTTCTTAAGCATTCCAATTGTCTCCTATGTCTTGAGTATTATTGAGGAGTAAGGGGCTGTGAAGCTTCTAGCTTGTATCATCAGTCCCAATGCTGTTGTTCTGCTGTTATGATCAGAGAAAAGCACACCAAGACTGGATCCCCTATAAGATCACTCTCCAGTGATGGATGGGGGTCTTTTGATCCACCACACAGCGTTTGACATAGGTTTCCAATTACCAAAGGGCAACAGCAGCTTATTTATCAAATATTAAAACTAATACAATGCAGTGGTCATGACTTGTATAAAAATATCATTGTTCTTTCATCTTCCCCTCTATACAATCCCATTTTAGGTTCCTAAGCTTTCCATTCAGCTTTCAACGACCTTGCTCATCTTAAAAGTTCACCACTAATGAACAGTAGCTAAACTGATTTCTTTTCCGTTTTCATTAAAAGAAATTCCTCAACCTTTGAGTAATTTTTGTCCTCATTATCAGGGGTTTATTCCTACTATGTCTGTAGTATATGTGCCTATGTGTTTCCACAAAGTTTATACCCCAAACATTAATGTTATTAATTCTAATGTTATTAGAAATTGTGCTAGGACTGCTGTGGACTGTTTGAGAGTTGGGCTTGAACAGTAATTAATTTTCAGTGGTTATATATTGCTCAATGAAGTGTAATCTGGTGTAATTTACATAGTGGAAGACATACACAGGAATTCCTATCTTCCATTAATACATTCACTGATTGTGTAAAACAGCAACACACAAGTTTTTATGTTTAATTTATTGAAAAAGGAACTTGAAATGAACACGAATCATGAAATGAACATACAAACAGAATAGGAAATTGAGAATACATCTGGAATTTATTTTAATTATTAAATAAATTCAGGATAATATATGTAATGATATTTTATGTAATAAACCATGTATTTGTCCACACCACTTTATATTTTTATTTATGCATTTTATCATTTAGTTTTCTACAGTTACAGTTGTTTCTTCTTCATGGAAAAATATAATATTGATTTCTTTGAACAGTGTATTTCAATATTATTACAGAAAAGAAAGGTAGGTTATATTAATATTGATTTAAAAAGAAACAGTTCTTTTCTCATATAACACAATGAACATAAACAAAATTATGGAGCAAGTTATGTACAAATATATAATCTTTTCCATGTAAGAAATATGTTTCTATTAAACATTCAGGTAATCAAAAATTTAACTACGGTAAGTTTTTATACAAAACTTCTGTTAGCTATGCTGTTTTGCTTCAGTAGTTAATGCTGCTAAATTCTTTGCTGTTTTTGGAGATAATGTTATGAATAAAAGCAAAGGGTTGAAGGAAGGTCAGAGCGGGAAAAGAGAGCAAAAGGGGTAATAGACTTTAAATATTCTGAATCAAGTATTTCCTCTTGTTACAGATCTCTCCCAGCCTTTTCCCAGAAGAGGCCATGCCTTGAATTTGACCGAGAACCTTGTATGTAAAATGTAAGCTATTTCAGAAGGCTTGGACTTCTGCCATCAATGCTTAAACAGCTGATCAGAGACTGTAAGTGTAGCAAGAACCAACCCATGCATTTTATTTGGGTTACATACCCATATTTAAGAATTGTAGACTAAACTGTGATATCTTTTTAGTGAAGAGCTGAAGAAGTGCCATATCTGTATTTATTTTATACATATATTAATTTGAACTTCAGTGCAAAAGTGATCCTGACTCAAGAAAGCAAATATTTGTTTATATCAAATTCTTATTTTCACTTAAAAAAACCCCTTCCCTAGTTGCCTATTTTAAAGCTGGATTCAAATTAGTTTTTTTTTATAAAAGTATACAGACTTAATTGCTCTTGTGTGGGTGCTTATGCTTCTTCGTAACTCCCTTCAATATTTCAGACCATGTATATTTGTAATTAATGCATAAAGACAAACCAGGATCTATTTCTTAATGCCCCTTGCTTTCCCCTGTAGTTGTCCCTTGCTTCCCAAATTTTAGGCTCAACTGGGACAACTTTTGAGGATGTAACAAAGCTATTCTGAGGGGAATTTTCCCCATTCCAGTCCCACCAGGAGCAAATACTTACATTAACAGACACAGATGGCTGTTTTCACCTGCATAATTTAATAGGCCACCGAACTGTGGCAGAGTGGGCAGAAGTTATAGTTGCTGATTTCTTGAGCTTGAACACAGTGCTTGCATATATTGCACATCCAAAACTGATACTCTGTGATGGGCCTTCCTGTAGCAACACACGTTGGAAGCTTTCCTTCACCCCTATAAAACACAAGGAAGAAAAACAGTATCACAAGATGTCAATGTTATAGAACTATATTAGCCATCCAGTCAAATTTAAGATTACAAGCATAGATTACAAATGTTTTGTCAGCATGCAACAGACATGACTGATTTAAAAAAAATGAAGAAGTTTGAATTGCAATACAATTATTTTTAAAATTAAAAATGCAGTGTGCAAGTAAGATGAATGCCCTCAAAATGAGTATTATTCCTAGATTAATTTATATTCTGCAAGGAATTCCAATTTATATATGGGATAAGTATTTCCAGGAAATTGTTTGGAAAATTGCTATGGGATTCTCCGATTCTGAGACTATCTTTTCAGAAAATGCAATTACCAATTAATGAGGGAGGATTTGGTTTTCCAAATCTGGAGCTGTATCATATGCTCACTTATTATCAAGCATTAAATAATGGTAGTCAACTATTAGTGCAAAGTGAGAATTCGCTTCTTTCCCTTCTCCCATGTTTTTCTCCCTTAATCCAAATAGACTTTGGGAACAGACAGAACTGCTGGGGAAAAAGCAGTTTTACTGCTGCACCACTGATTTCCATCAAACTCAGGATATTGTATTGTAATTACAAGAAAAAAACACCATGCTTACTCTTCAAGTAGACCATCCAAGTCTGATTTTTTGCTATCTTTAGGATAGTGTTTTGTGAATATTTGCAGGGCAAGTTCTTCATATTGTAGCTTCTGGTCTGGACTAAGATTTTCTAAAGATTCCAGTTTAACAAAGGCTTTTGAACAGGTACCAAATGCCCTGTTCGCACACGCGCAAAGAGCCAATAGGGAATAGATTTCTACTGCAGGAATAATGTCTTCATAATCCCTCAAATGAAGAGCTGTTAATGTAGAAAGCAATAGATTCAGAACATATCCATCTATTAAATTAAATAAGCAGTTTTTGTTATATAAGTACTCCTATGTTAATGTATTGAAACCATTGGCTGGCACCCAACTGTTGTGATCCACAGTATGAAGTGGTTTTAATACAAGCAACAGGAAAGATCTGCCTAGAAGAGAACTCTTAAAATCTATACTAAATCCCAAAACTGGAAGAAAAATGTTCAACATCCGGAATACAATAGTTGACTACTTAAGTAGTCAATAGCCATAAATGATTCAGGCTAAGAGTTTTAGATCTTTAATGATTTCAGTAGCCTTTCTTTTGAGGAAAGAATTTTGCTAGATATACAGAATAGGAAATTGAAAACATTTGCTTAAAGACTGGATACGTAATGCAAAAATTGCCCCCTGAATCCAAAGTGAAAAAAGGCCAGCATCGTACCTGTTTTCATTGCTGTATCTACATAACCTTCATACAGCTGCCTTTGGGAGAGTATGAAAAAATGGTAAGCCTCAGCTCCTCGCCAAGCATTATCGATCAGGCGACTGTCTGTGGAAAGAACATCTTCTTCTAACAAGCCAGCTAGGGCTGAAGTAGCCTGGCATAAAAGATGTAATAAAAGAAAGTAAACAAGAGATAGCAAGCCTATTATTAACATTAAGTTAGTGTGCATTTCATGCATTGTAATAATATAGTTCATGAACAATATTAAGTTGTACAGCAGCGAAGATAAACAGGAAAAGCTTTTAAAGGGACGTAGGCCCATATTTACTTTTTAAATTACACATTCATAATAAAAACCAAACATATTAGCAACAGCAATAGCACTTAGACTTATATACCACTTCACAATGCTTTACAGCCCTCTCTAAGCAGTTTACAGAATCAACATATTGACCCCAAAATCTGGGTCCTAATTTTACTGACCTCAGAAGAAGGGGAGGCTGAGTCAATCCTGGGTTGGTGAGAATTGAACTGCTGGCAGTGAGCTGAATTAGAGCTGCAATACTGCATTCTAGCCAGTGTGTCACCATGGCTCTTTACTTGGATAATGGTCCAATGAACAGAACCAATTCATTTCACAAGGGCGAGACCACACTATATACAATTGAATGTCAATAAAAGGGACCAAGAAGCTGTTTCATCTAAGGTTTCCCTCCTACTAATTAGAATTTTTCTTAAGGGAGAAGTATCATTGGAAATTCTGTGATTTTTCCTTTTTTCTATGGAAGATGTAAACATAGGAAAACTGTGTAAGGAGCAGCAGTGGCTTCTGCAAGATGATGAGCATGGAGTGTTTTGACTGTGCATCAATTATTACAAACATGCAAAAAAGGGGGAGGGCATGGTCCATAATGTTGTGTCCACCATCTTGCAGATACGAATTTCTCACTCCAAAATGCTTATGGTGAGGAATCTATGTTATTTTGACATATAATTTTGACTGGATGCATTTGTAAGATCATTTTCCAAAGGATGTTCTAAATATTTTTGGATAATATTGATAGGACATATGAGTTGTCACATTATAGAAATTACTTCATAACTCTATACTGATAGGTGTTCCTTGCAGTTCCAATAGAGTCAATGAAGCCTTCTGAAATTTTACCTCTGAAGTCTTTCCTTTGACTTTTTCTCTCTGCGAATTTTTTATTTGTTCATGGTATTGTTCAACAAGTAAAGCCGACATGACATATAGCTTTTTAACCCGTAAAGGTTTGGTTCTCTTTTTAGCTTCTTCATCTGCAATCTTTAAAAAGACAAACATTACAAATTAGATTTATTTTCTAATGACAATGCCATATAGAAAACTAAGGCTATAAAAGTATTTTGCACAGTAAATAGATTTATATCCTACTCAGACATTTGTGAAAAACTGACAATACTCCAAACTGTTTTCCCCTTAACAATTTTCTCTCTTGCCTGGAAGCAAAGCCTTTTTTGCATTCTTTTTAAGTTGAATATGACCCATAACAAACACTGTTGCAGAATGGAAAAACAGGAATAATATGGATCTCTTTGGAGGGAGTAAAAGACATCTGCAGCTTTTTTTTTTTAGTTAGGAACCAAATGTTAATTTGTATATGAAAAGTAAATTTAATCAAGTTTAATATCACAGGCATACAACGTTAAAGGTATCTTCATAAGACTTCATCCAAAAAACTGTATATCAAAAATACCACATTGGTTCATGCTCATGGCCTGGAGTCTCAGAAAAATATAGGAAAAAACAAGCTGTAAAAGCAGTTTCTATTTCAATACAATACAAATATTGCTGAACAAACTGATAAATGCTAATGATGTGCACCGAATCTTCTTTACGCCTATAAAGGCCTTAATAGATAAAATATATAGTAAGACAAGAGAAATGTGTACATTTACTGTATTCCTAGTAATAGAAGCATCAGTGGCAAAGTGAAAAATCTACCATGAATAAAAACTGTCAATTTCTTAAATAGTTAACATCAAGCTACTGTATGCTCCATAATACACCAGTAGACATTTGTACCTGCCAAAACATGCCCTAAATCTTCTGCAGCAGAAAAAGAAGAATCTATTCCACCAGATATTTTTAAAACATCATTGTTTACTCTAGCTCTCCCTTTTTTGTCCAGATATCCCTTAACAACAGTACCTTGAACATAAGTTTTGCAGCATCAAAGAAATAATTGGCTTTACGATATAGTTCAACAGCATCAAGAGGTTTATTCTTTTCCAATAACTGAGACGCATATCTGGCTAGAAGAGAACCAATCTCTTTCATGTTATGTTCCTTAGCTAGTTCAACAGCTTTACTCCACTAGAAGAAAAAGCAACAACCATTAATAAATGCGAATCTAAATTTAGGACCAAGTCTTAAATAAATGTAGTCTCTTATCAAATAAATTAATCTAGGAGAATTTAAGATTACTAGGTCATGGGTACATTTCATTTTGTTGGGAAATACTGTAATCTTGTGGAACAGTTCTCAGAGTTGTGGGAAAGTATAAATAAACATGTTCTACAGCAATAGCACTTAGAGTTATATCCACAGTACTGTATCTCTCTCTCTAAGCAGTTTACAGAGTCAGCCTACTGTCCCCAACAATTTTATTATTTCACCGACCTCAGAAGGATAGAAGGCTGAGTCAACCTATAAGATTTAAAGTTATTATGTCCTTTTACATGGCTTCTTAAGATAACTAAATGTCATGGAGTTACAAGAGATTTTCTAAACAGTATTTTAAATGGAAGAATTGTCTTTTGTGATAAGGTGACAGCTTAAATAGCATATAGGGAGGCTTCGATTTAACAACCATTTGGCATTACGACAGCCTTGGAAAAGGTGCCTTGTGGATTATAAAGCACTTCCCACCATCATAAAATGTCACACACACAGTCACAACCTCACATTTTGGGTACTTGGCAGCTGGCTAACATTTATGACTGGAATCCCATAGTCACATGACCATCATTTGTAATGTGGTTTTTTTTTTTGCTGGTTTCCAGTATTTTTTTGCTGGTTTCTGACAAAAAAGTACTCATCTGAGAGAATCGATTCAGACTTAATGCATGATTTGCTTAACAACCATCATAAAAACAGCTGTAAGATTGGGACCAATGATGTGGGTGCTTCCACTTATGACTATCATGACTTATGACCGAAATTCTGGTCTTAGCTGCAGTCATAATTTGAGGACTACCTGTAATTCACTATTTGCATCACCAGAGCTGGAATTGGGTTTTTAATTTAAAAAACCCAAAATAGCAATTGAAATCACAGGAAGATGGATGATGGCGTGAATGAAAGCTTACAGGCCTTGGAGTTATCTGAGTTTGGTTGTTGTATGGGCTCTATCACTAAACTGTGAGCTACAGATATTCTTTTCTATTGAAAAAAAGTTTATTGTACATTTGTTGGATTAGAGAAATCATGATAAACATAATAGACTTTTATTATAGAATATTTTGTGAGAATATACCCTTGTAGTTGCTTACTGATTGGTTAAGGGTATTACAGTATACTACTGTACTACTCTTACACATGTGGAAAGCCTAAGGAATGGTTCAACCTGGAGCATAAAATAATACAAGTATGTGTGATATTTCTTCAGTAGTTAAATGCATTTATGTATAAATGTTTAAGAAATAATTATGGTAATATTAAAGATATATTTGTCAGGACATGATTGTACATATTGAATGCAAATGATGACATGTCGCTAGACAAATGTTAGATGCAACAAAGAATATGGATCTGAAAATTAACTTTTAGTCTAACAGGAAAATGGAACAAATGATTATAAAATATATCAATGGCAAAAATAGAGCATAGGTAGTCCACAGCTTACAACAGCAATTGGGACTGGAATTGCTAAGTAAACTGGTCATAAAGCACAATGTCACATGACTGTTGTTTAGTGATGGCTGTTCTTGAATTTCCAGTCATTAGGTAAGGACTACACATGACCATGACTTCTGACTTCCTGCTGTCTTCACCACTGAATTTGCTTGTGGGAAGTTGGCAGGGAATGATGGAAACTGATACTCAGCAACATTCATGTCGCAGGGATGCTGTGACAACTAGAAATTTGAGGACTAGTAAATCCCCCTAGTTCAGCACCATCGTAATTTTGAACAGTAGCTGAGCGAATGGACATAACGCAAGGATCACCTGTACATGCATTAATTTGTGTACCTTAGCAGAATGTTAACTAAGTGCCGGTAGAAAGAATGTTTATCAGAAGGAGGGGAAAAGGTTGTATATAACAGCCTGCTTCTCTCCATTGTTTTATGTGAAAATCAGAATTTGGTAAGCGAGGAAAAACATAAAGTAAGTTGAAAGCAGAGACTGTGGGGTGCATCACAACTGTGTGCAATAAAACAAGAAGAGAATAGTGGGTGTAATAAACTTAAGGAAAACAGACCCAGAGTGAAAGAGTGCGTATTTTGTGTGTGTGTGTGTGTGTGTGAGTGAGTGACTGGTACAAAAGAAATACATTAAGATGGTATAGGCATATAGCAAGAAGGAATGAAGATTGAATTGCAAAATAAATATACAGAGGAGAGAATGTGTTGAAAGGAAATGAAAAACCAATAAGACTATGTTTGGATAAAGTAATTAAGATTCTCAAAAGGAGAGAAACGAACTGCTTGAAGAAAAGAAGTTTAATAATAATAAAATGCCCATGAGAATCAATATTTGTGTTGCTACTGCATTAATCTCTTTCCTAACTAACAATTGTAATTCCAGCTCTAGCTGGAATCTCCATTTTTTTTATATTTGTCTATTACAGTACTTTCTGTATCATTACAGTACTTGCTGTAGTACCTACTTTTGAATGTAATATTTTTTGTCACATAGGGAAGCAGGGATATGGTTGATACAATCATTAAATTTCAGCTGTTTTATCGTTTAGGGAGATGAGAGTTTTTAAGAGGTGAAATTGGTTCTTTACACATTTTGTCCCTTAGCATTCCCCACCAAATGGGGGAAGGAACCCAAGTTTTGGGTTATTTAGACAGCAAGATGGGTCCTTTTTTCCTTTATATTCTTCCAACTCCCCCCCAAATGGTTTGATTAAATATTTTATCCCCACTGATACAGAGGGTGTTTTTGAGACTACAAATGGGATGGAGGCAGGAGGTTGCATATCCATGGATTACTCTCCCATAGTTTAGCTGTAGTATCTTTTCTTTCCACTCTCGAACAACATATTTTAAACAAGTAGCCAAACTATGTGAGACAGGAGATATTTAGATTGGACCTCCTTTATGTTTCTAAAATTAGTTGTGCAAGAGCTTTTAAATGGAATCATGGAAGAAAACATTAAATGTTCTCTCAGTGTTAAGTATCTGAGAATCAGTGTACTCCCCTCAAAAATAGCTGGAATGTGTCTTTGATATTTGGGGATTGGCCCATGAAAAAAATCTTTTAAGCTTCTCAAAACTGGTCCCTGATGAAAACTATGTTTCCAAACATGCTACCTACTTTTAGATATTAAGATAACGGATTATATATTTCTCATGTCATTTCTGAATCGCCATTAGAGTCACAGAATATGAGGATACATAAATTCCTAGGTTGTTATATTTTGTTGCATTTTCAATCTCTTAGCTGCCAGTTGAAGCTGCAAGGGAAGCTATATTGAAAGCAACCATTAAATTAATATGAACAAGCTCCCCTAAACACTGTCTCCTATATTATGCTTTTTACCTGGTTGAGATTAACACAGACATCTACTGCATCCTTTGGTCTGTTACATTTCAGAAAGGCAGCTACAGCTTGTTCACTCATCCCCACAGTAACAAACTTATGGCTTATATCCTAAAAGATATAGAAAGGTATTATTACATTATAGAAGAGTAGCAGCACACAATATCAAAACTCTTTAATTTCTAACAAATTGACTGTGGCAGGTGACAGCAAAGAACTTCATTTGGCACGTGACAAATACAAAATGTAATATACTGATAACCAAGATTAATCAGGGGAATTATTACCGTATTACCATCTTTTGCAGTGTTTAATTCTTTATATTTTTGATATACTTATAGAAGTATATCCAGTTAACATCATATCAAGTTTTATAAATTTAAAGTATAACCCATGCTGTGCTGCTTTTTTTATTATAGCCATTTCACAATCACAGCCCCTTTGGGTATTCAGTCTTAAAAATGTGTTAAGAATATGGCTGAAGTTATTTTTATCTTAAAGGTCATGTATGATTAAAAATATCATTTTTAAAATTTATTGGATGGCATTATATTTTTTATTAGATTTCCATTTCAACATGAGAAATAACACATTTTAACTACCTTTAAAATTTTAAAACAGTTTTTAAAATTTTTGTTTATGTCTTCAGTATTGTTACCCTCAGTAGAATCAGACCACAAGCATTTATTTTTTCAGATAAAAAACTTGCTTAAATCAATAAAACACAGAATACAGTCATAAGCATATATAACCAGAAACAATTCTCCCAGAACTTAGCAATAGCATTTAAATACCACAGCGCCCCCTAAATGGTTTACAGAGTCAGCATATTGCCCCCATCAATCTGGGTCCACATTTTACCAAACTCGGAAGGATGGAAGGCTGAGCTAACTTTGAGCTGTTCAAGATTGAACTCCTATCTTTAGGCAGATTAGCCTGCTCTTAGCCTGCAAGACTTCATTTTAACCACTGAGCCATTATGGCTCTTAATCGATTATATTCAAGATAAGCAACTTACAGTAACTAATCCCAAGAAGCTGATTTTTATACTCACTGGAAGCAACTTGTTATTTTCTGGAAGCGAGTTAGCCAAATTTTCTAATGCTTGATAGTCTTCCAGCATATAATAACATTCAGCTAAACGCTCATGGTTTCTGCCTTGTACAAAGTAGGGAACTGCATTCGCCCTACAATGGTTAAAAAAAAAAAGAGGGGGTTATAAATGGCTGATGATTTGTGAATATTGTTAAACGTATAATGAATATTCAGGGTGTAATCAAGCAAAAGCAAGATTTCTGAAAACAATGTCCAATTATTTATAATTCTGTAACAGAATGTTAACAGATTTTGCATTAGAGTCACTTTGTACTTCAGTTTATCAAAAGAATAATTCTTTATTTTCCTTGAAAACAATTTCTTTAATTAAAATTACAATCAGAGAAATACACGGTTCTATTCCATTTTTATCCTTTGTACTGCAAAATGCAAAAATGCTCCATCTGAATCAGTCACAATCACAATTGGTTACAACTGGAAGTTACCAGCATACCATTTCTGTCTATCTGCGAAGTACTCTCCAATTTCATTGTGTGCCTGTTCAAGGAGGCTGTCGTCTCCATGGCCTGAGCCTGTTTGCAACAGCTGCACTACTCGAAACCCATTGCCTAGTTTCATTCGCAGGTCAACTGCAAGGTCTCTGTAAATGTGACAAATAAGCAACCTTATCAAAAGAAAAACAATGCTATTTACGCTAAGTTGTAGCGGTTACGTATCAGACTAGAAACTGGGAGATCGTGAATTCTAGTTCCATCTTAGGTACAAAGCTTGCTGGGTGACCTTGGGCCATTCACTTTCTCTCAGCTCTAGAAAGGAGGCAAGGGCAAACCTCTGAAAAAAGAAAACGACAAGAAAACTTCAGCAACTTGTCTAGGTAGTTTCCCAGAATCAGACATGATTGAATGTGGGGAAAAGGGTAGCAAATGAAGAGAGTATTGTTTCAAGTCTCATCTCAGTGGACAATCAAGATCTCATCTTCTTGGCTTTGGCATCATTTGCAATAACAGTGGCCTATTTTACAAAGACCAGCTTTAGAAATTATTGGATTATGGTTAGAAATGCTCTGTATTTTGTAAAACTATGTCACAGCTGTACAAAATATTCAGCTTTAAGTAACAAAGATGATAATCAATTGGGTGGGCAAATGACAAAAGCGGTGTTTGTGTTGTTGTACCACAACTCCACTTGTTCTGTACATCAGTCAAAATGTCACACACATGTACAAAAGGAGCAGAGCCTGAAGGGAGAAACAACACGAAGCTGCTTTTGTTATTCAGAGATCTCTGGGCATCTTTGAAAACAACTTTATGTCAAGCAAAACATTTGAATGATGCAAATTTAAATTGGCTATTTTGACCTTTCTGTAAACCTTCTTCATGTTTCATGTTCTTGTTAGTCCTTCTAAGGAGTTCAGTTTGGGAAATGTAATTTATGTATGCACTCATACTTTAAAATTAATCAGTTTAAAAACATGTCTTCCCTCCATCAAATGCTATTATATACTTGGGATAATTAAATTTATCTACAGCAATTACCTTCTATCCATGTCCAAATACATTCTTTCGGCTTCTTCAAATTTTCCAAAATAAACTGCCACTTCAGCTTGCCTAAGCGCTTCACTCTGGAGATTGTGAAGGCGTTTTACAAACTTAATACCCTGGTAATTTTTATAGCGTACAAAAGCTTGCTCAGCAGTGTGAAGATCAAGTTTCTGGAGAGCTGTTTCAGCCAATAGACGCCTGTATGAAGTACACATATTTTATATCCACATAGACATCATCTTTATTTGGAATACAGGTTGTCTTCGATTTATGAACTTTTGTTCAGCGATTGTTCAAAGTTATGATGGTGCTGAACAAAAAGATTTATGAACCAGTCCCCAACTTATGGCCATTACAATGCCCCACCATCATGTGATCAAGATCTGAGCACTTGGCAATGCATTCACACTTACAACCAGTTGGTAAATGCCCTGTGTTCAAGTGATCATCTTCTCTGCTGGCTTCCCCAGGAAGTCAACAGGAAAGCTGACAGGGAAGATCACAAATGATTGTCACTTTCTAAAAGGATCCCTCATGTCTTTAAGCACAAGCTGAAAAAGCTCTGTGCTGAAATCCAAGTGGATTTTGGCATCAGGCATTACATTACAACCAGATGGAGAGGTTTCAGAAGCGACTGGCATGGTGGCCTACTGATGAAGATTCCAAGCCTCCCAATCAGAAGACTGAATTCAATCCTAGGTAGTGGAGGATGAAGTATCTGTTGCAAACTCCACAAAGGCATCAGAAAGAGCATCTGGCTAGTAAACACTCAGCTCCCTCCAGTCACCTTGACTATACCCTGAATTAATTGTAAAAAGGGAGTTTTTTGTTATGGAGATGCTTCAGAAGCCTCTTGACTCTTGGGCTGAAAATTGAAGTGGTACTGAGGCCTTTGCACAAACATCCTGACCCTCCCCAACCCATGCTGTACCCTCACACCCCTGCATCATACCCCCATGCAACCTCCCAGACCTTCTCATATATCCCCTTGCTCCCTTCCTTACCCAGCAGTGTGTGGGATTTGCAACTTGCTGCCAGCTTTCCCACTGACTTGATTATGGGAAGCTGGCAGGAAAGTGCTTCCCTTAATGATGAGGGCATTCAGTAACTGGGATAGCCTAGTGTGTTGTTGATAGGCAAAGTGATTGCACTTTTCTACCATCTTGCTTAGCGATGGCTATCACAGTATTCCACAAGAAGCTTCACGATTTCAAACTTTTTGGTTAAAGTCTACCTCTTGTGATGTGAGAGCTAACTGTCAAATTTGAAAAGAGAGTGGCATGCCGTAATAAGTAGCTAAAACTGTTGTGTGTATAATTCTTCCAAACTTATTTTTGAAGCATATATAGTCCTATTGAATTTATCCTTCAAAATAAAAATTGTAAGAAATCTCAGAAATGTTCTAGTCCCAATTTTCACCTCTGCACGTTGTACCCTTTCTTTTGCTTATTCTGTTTCTTTTTAAGTAGGATAATTTAAATTACTGGGGGGGGGGGGGGGGGGACGACTCTGCCTGATCATAATAATGGATAGTCATAATAGAATAATGATCCATGGTAGAGGAATAAATAGCCCTGAAATTTTTTCCATTATTTCTCTACGTACAATATTTTCTGTCAGTAATGTTTATTCTAGCAACTACTACAAACTATCATTCTGAATCATTATACTGACAATACATATAAATGGAAATAGATTTTTACCAAAGTCTTGGATGTGAATTTTCTTCAATGAACTGGGAAGATTCTGCAATCCCTGCTTCTTTAACAATTGCCTGAGCATCTCGTAATGATCTAATATCAAAACGTATTATGCAGTCCTTATTAGGGTGTTCAGGATTCTATTTAAATAGAAAAAAAATCTCACTCATTTCCAGTCAAGCTATTTTTTTTACATGTGGCATTTTCTTCAATTAACATATTTTTTTTACTTACCTTTAATATTTCATCCAATAAGACAGATTTGATTTCTAAATCTTCAAAGTTGCAAATATATCCAGAAGTTTGAATTGGTTCCTTGGAATATATAAAGATAATTAATGGTAAAAGGAAAACTTAAATGCATTTTGGAAGTGCTACACAAAGTGAATCTTACTTAAAAGAATTTTACCCATGCTATTATAGTTTCTACACCTGCAATTAGAATGCTCAAGGGGTTGAACACCATATCCCCCTCCACAAATATTTGAAATTTTTAAATCAGTGAATAAGGAAAAACTATCAGAATAAAAAGTATCAATTAAAACAGATATGACCGTAACTGTTTCGAAGGGTAATCAAAGATGACTTCAAAATATAATTCAGAAAATCGGAAGATATTCAATTGAGATAGCCAAAAGATGTGAAGACAAGTTAATTATTTCTTACCACATGATAAGAAATGAATATTTAATTCATTTATCACTTTATAAATGGTCAGATGGAGGGGCAAATGGTGATAGTGGCAAAAATCAAAAGATGAACAACTCCTTGATTATTCATGGAACTTTTAGCCCACTTAAATGACTTTCACTTGTTTTCTTTCTGAAGGGAGGTGATGATAATGATCATAATGAAATTAATATTTTTTCATTATTATTAGTTATTCTACCTCAGGATCCAGGTTTCTAAACACATACATCCTTGTTTTCTCCATCATGGCAAACAAATCTGGATTATCTTTGGCCCATTTCATATCCCAGACATCTCTGCGTTCCAATTTGAGTTGTTCACCGACTCCTTGGCATCCTGAACCATCTGTTACTCGTGCATCCAAGTCAAAGAAAGTCAGCAATCCTAGCATGTCTATGATAGCTAGACGACTATAAACATAACAAAGGCAGAGGGGAAAAATACTTTTGATTAATATTTCAGCATTAAATTAAAAACAAACATTTTCTCTGGATGTCTCTTCACCAAATACAAAAATAATTTTAAATTGAAGTTTGCTCTGCAATACAAATTTAGAGAATAGGAATATTTGTTTAAACACAATTTAACATTCCCATCATAATTTACCCATTTTAAAATCTTGTTTTCAATATAGTACATTAACTATAATTCTTCAAGACCCATTTAACTAATTTATATGCACTTTAACTAAAAAATTGAGAATCACCTTAATAAATAAATCTTTATTTTCTTACCTAGACTTGCAATTCAAAGACATTTGGTAGGGCCGACAGTTTAGGTTATATTTTCGAATTAAACCAACATTGGGTAGCCTGTAACTCTGAATGGTGCCAGATTCTCTTCCCTAGGCAAAAATAAATTGTGAGGCACTATGAAGCAAAATGGTTCCTCATTAGAGGCACTTAGTAAGGCAAGTAGTGTATCATGTCATTTAATAAACCTTTGCTGCACTTTGGAAATGCTTCTGTATTAATATTCTGATTAAATTAATAATTGACTAAATGAATAATTGGTGCATTCCCATATGTATATGCTAGCCTAACAAACTGACATGGGAGATCTTTTGCCTGCGCATTTACCATTCCTCTCTTCAAAACACAGGATTATAGAGCCTTTTTTAGTCATAATTAAGAAAATATTGTTATTACATTTGGTATAAGCCAGATTCTTAAACGACAAAATGCAAAATACTTGTGCAGATTTTCTCCTTATAATGGGTCACTGTGTTTCACTCCTAAGTTTTGTCTGTCAATTTATCTGTACACAAATTATGCATAACTCTAATTCTGCATTTTTAACTGTTATTGTAATTATCATCCAGAAAAATATTTAATGTGTAAAATTCTTCATGTATGTGGTTGCATTGTGCTTTTATGTAAGATGTTGTAATCTTTGCTGGGGTTAGGCTGAAACACTTGGCCTTCAATTTTCAAATAAATAAATTAGAACAGGGGTGTCAAACTGGTGGCCTGCGGGCTGGATGCATTATACTCTGTGTGTGTTGTTGCAGATTACCTTTTATAACTTTTCTCTATTCCAAATACAATTCTGTTTGCTAATAGTGAATAAATAAATTTAAATCCATCATGACCAGATGCACTATTTACTTTTAAACTAATTTTACTCTTCTCAACTGCTTTAAGAACAGTTATATTTGAAAAGCAAAGAACAAATATTGTAAAATAAAGTAAAATTACTTCTCTATTACTTACAATAATCAGTGTCTTATCCGAGGCAGTTATTGCACAAATAGTATCCCTTGTTCCCTGAAAATAATAACAGTGTTATTTAACTTATTTCTCTAGAACAAGATGCAAAGAAAACCACCAGGATAGGTGAAATTACATTAAGAAATGTTGTTGAGCTACAAAACAGGTCTCTTTAAATAAAAAAGGTGACTTCATCTTTAAGACGGAAATAGTAACCCATCAACAAACTTGGCACCTGAAATTCAGTTACTTTTTAAAAGGGGAACTTACTTGTAGGACCTTAGCATAGTCAAGAGCTCCATCACCTGCTCCAGAAGGACTATCATCCACATGGTAAATCCTGAAAGAAACCAGGCAAATATTGCACTGAAGTTTACACTGAGAAAGTATACAACAATTTGGGATAACTTATTCAAATAAGAGTTCTAAATTTCAATTGTGACTCCTAACATCAGCATACTTTCATTTTACAAATCAGATTTATTTACAAGTAACAAATTATTTCAATTGTATTTACAATTATTCATCAAACAGCCATTTTAATTCTTTTTAGATAAATTGTTTTTGATCTTTTGGTGACTACATGTAAGTTCTTGGCATCAATGTGGTGTGATTTTCTACATCCTTCTCCTAGAAAGTATTTTTTCTCCTGTTAAGATTATTAATCAAATGTCATAAAACCACCATAAGTGGCAAGATATGCAGCACAGGGAAAAGAGGATTTAAAAAAACAATGGACAAACCTTTCCTTGCCTTCTTTTCTGGTCCGTGCTACCTGATTAATTTCCATTGCTGTGAGCTTCTTGTCTACACGGTATTGCCAGATATAAAATGCTTCTTTTGAAGCTGCTATGACCTGGGTTTTGGTCATTGTAACAAACTGTGGGGCTATTATAAAATTCAAACAAAAAACACAAGTTAAAGAATCACCCTACAAAGGAGATGGGCAGCATAAATATATAATAATAAATAAAATAAATAATAATTAGAACAGGCCCATCAATACTTTAATGCAAATTCATCTAGTATCAGATGTGAACATTGAGTAGCTTTTTACAAAATTGTACTTAATTAAACATATTAAGCAGCATAAATTCTTTTTAAAAACGTAAATATTTTGTAGTCTAAAGACTGAATTAAAGTTGCAGTTTGGAAGAAAAATTTGTCACTTCATCTTATCCAGCAATTCACAAGATTAGTGATGTAAATTACATTAGTTATATAAGAGGCTGTCTCTCAGCCACAGACCTACATTGACAGAAATAATGTAATATTGTCCATCTTTATTATTATAATTTGATCTAGCTTATTCTATACTGAATATCATATGCTGTTTCCATTTTGAAACTGGATCTAGGAAAATATATTTTAAAACAATGGAGAAATCAGAAAAGCCTAAGTAAAATGACTTGTAACTTGCAACAAAATGTCTACCCAATAACTAGTGTTAATGAGGACAGCAGACTGAGAATAATGTTCATACAAACATATATAGATATATATACTTTAAATATTTGCTTACCAATATCTATATATTTTGGATCCAAAGGTGTGCCAATGGAATTACAAAGCACAAGTACATACTAGACAAAAATAAAAATACATGCAATTATCACAAGAGAAATCCAACACACGCCAAGATTTTGCATGGATTACATAAAGAACAAAGTGAACAATTTATTATTTAAAATTATAATCATATTTTTAATTCATTGGAGAAAAAAAGAAAGCAATACCTATATTTTATTGGTATTATGTTAAAGGCTTTTCAACTCCTTTTCATAAATAGAAGCACCAGTGTTATGTAAAGAGAGTTATCAGTCTCTTCCTTTCCAGCTACAAGAGAGTATTACTGCTGACCTCCAAGCTAAGCTCTAAGCATCAGCATGAACTCCCAAGGTGAGCTTCAAGCATGGCTGCTACTTAACATGGCTCTTGACCCAGCAGCTTTCTGTTGAGATCCTTTTAAGTTTTGCAGCAGCTGTTGGTAATGTTGCTCAGGTCTTACCGATGTCAACTCTTCTTCATCGTTCCCCATTCTCCTCTTCACATAAACCTCTCCTCATTTACCTCTCCTTTTTTATCCCAAGAGTCATGTGAGATAGTTATAAATATCTTAAGCGGGGGTACTTCAACCTTTTCCTTCAACCTTTATTGTGTTTACCAGAAATAAGGAGGGTAATAAACAAATTGAGCACATCTATTTTCTATTCTGTATCCTTTTGCCACTAGGCAAAATGATTCCATTCTTATTTATTTGTATCCCGCCTTTATTATTTTTATAAATAACTCAACGCAGAGAACCTATCCAACACACTGTCCTCCTCCTATTTACCCCACAACAATACTGTGAGCATGGTTGCACTGAAAGAGAGTGATTGGCTCACAGTCACCCAGCTGGCTTTCACAGCTAAGGTGAGAGTAGAATTCATGGTCTAAAAACCATGTCTTTCTGATTTTTATATTACTTTGTATTTTGTTTGTTTATTTTACTATATTTTATTTAGAATGTCTATCATGAACCAGTCTAGAATACCACTTCTGAAGAATTACAATAAAATAAACATAAAATTAGTCATTTTTTTATAGAGAACTAGACAGTTATGTGAATATATACATGAAGAGAACTAGGCATTATTTCAACCCATTTCATCCTATGTAGTAGACAGTCATTTTTCTTATCTAGCAACTTCTGTAAATAAAAAAAAAAGCAGTTCCAGAAATTATAACAAACTGAGATATAATCTGTACTAATTGCATCCTAAGAAACTGTTATTTTGACAGATATATTATCATATAACAACCACTCTATCAGTTAAGGCAACATTTAAAACAATTGCTTTACCATTCCACCAGCGCATTCTGTTTCATCCTCCTCCTTTGTAAGCATTATACAAGAGATATAAATAATAACAAAAATAATTGTTTTTTTCCAGAAGATAAAGTAGTAGCAGTTACAGATAAGTACAGCAGAACATTCTTGCCTGAATCATTTGGATTTCTGAAGTAAATCCTGCTGTATTTGGTAAAAATTTATAAATTTCTAAAATGCTGTCACATACTTTGTTGTACTTTGTTGAAATCAAAGATACTACAGGCTGAACACTAGTAGGAATTTCACAAGGGTAAGTGCTGTTATAACGGTTTGCCTAGAAGTGTGGTACACTCTTTGCTGGAGAAACTGGGCCAGGATGGGCACTTAACAGATGGTTTAGGAGATTTCTATACTGAGCAGAGGTAACCCATAATATCCTTTCCAATTCATATGTTCCATAGTACTAGAAACAATTTAGAATTTCAGGATAAGTACTCAATTATAGATCAAGAAAGAATAACAATTTGAATAACAGTTAAGTTTATAAAATAAGCAATAATACCTGTAGTTGATTTTCATCTGCTTTAGTTGTCAGAATGCAGAAGTCTCCACAGGTTGTTATGGAGATTAAACTCTTGACAAATTTCAAATACTTTTCATTGTTTTTTATATCCCAGAAGACAACACAATATTCTGGACGGTCAGGTCGGGTATATGCATATACTACTGTGTTAGTGCAATAACCCCACTGTTAATAAAAACAATAATACTAATATTTCTGAATAACATTGTACTACAGCATGTAGAAATGTATTTATAAAGTCAACATTGATTAATATCTTTCTCATATCGAATATCAGCTGCCTGTCTTTGCTTTCTTTGAAGCTCACTAGCAACTTCTATAACCCAGGTGGAGGGGGCATTTGGGAGGGGAAGAACACTGGAAGAATGCTATGGGAAATTTGGGAGTGTACACTGGCAGGAACCAGAGGTGCTAAACTGAGCCATCTTCCTGCCTTTAAGGACGCCAGCCATGGGAAAGGAATTTACAGCAGTGCCTGAGGCACCAGGTTCCCAAAACATCAGAACAGCACTTGGACTATTTTCCCAGGGGGGAGGGTTTTAGACATTGGGGATTGCTTTCAATATATGATTTTTGTATGGTTCTTCTTCAGTGCTTGCCTCGCTCATGTTGCACTCAGCATCTCACCTTTTCTCTAACACCTATGGAATCAAGGGTCGTTCTTTCCTAGGAAGTAGTCTGTGGCCAGTCTGACACAGATAATTAATCCCATTTAAAATGTTGAATCTTCAGATAATTATTATTTATGAGAATGGCATAGGGTCTTTAAGGAAACACACACACACCCCCCCCCCAAAAAAAAACACCTTGATGTTTTGGATCACAATTCCAATAATTGGAATAGAGTTTATAACAATAAACATAATATAAATAGTGAATTATAATATATACTAAAAACCCATCCAAAAACATATTAAGCAATACATTAGTAAGCAGATGCTCAAATAAACCTGTTCAGGACCTGATAATATTTTAATATGTTCCTTACCTTATAGTCTGGCCGAATATTTGCAAAATAAATACACTGATCAACAGCTAATGCTATTTTTAAACTGCCTCCTTCCCAAGATAAAGCTGATACTTGTTTCCCTGGAATCTTTAATGTACGCAAATGCTGAAATGACATCAATATAAATTAGCTGCATACTATTAGAAGTATTTTGAAATAGAAATAAATAAGTAGCATATTGAATAATTTCTTGAATGTTACTGAAAGAGGTTATATGAGCTAAGAAAAATCTTGAGAATTTTTTTTTATTCTATTTTTCTTGATCCTTAAATTTTTAAAAAAATGTATCTTCTGATAATGTTACATATTTATGTGAATAAATTACTTGAAGGTTGACTATGTGATCTTACTTTTTTGAATACTAATTACAGAACCTTTGGCTGTAAAAAACCCAGATTTTAACAAGTTTGAAAGGATGCAAAGAAACCTATGACAACAATATCACCTCAATCATGTAAAAATGATTGAGCAAATCACATATACATTGGAATTAGATAAGCACACCATAGTAAAAACGACAGTAACTATTTTAAACAAAACATTAGAAATGCTAATGTTAGAAAATACAAGTTATTCAATTATCTTCACAATCACTATAGCTGAATTATAAATCAAATTCTTTCTGCGCATTCATTCATTCCACCTATAAGAATATGTATGTTATATAAACTGGCACAAAGATTCAGAATAGCCTCCAGCTCCACCTTTCAATACTACTTGTTTTTCTGCCAAACTTGTTGAACATCAGTTATCACTTGCATATTAAAAGGATTTTTCCCCATCCATATTTATGTGTATACAGGTTACAAAAGGCAGTCTGCAAAACTTTTGGACTGGTTATTCCCCAGCCCCCATATGTTACAGAGGAAAACTAGTAGTATGGCAAGTTCAGTTTCAGGAATGTTTCTCTGCCTTTACTGTTTCCATCACTTCTCAGTTTGAACATTTTGATTTTTCACTATCAATATTTAGTTCTTTTATTTTACACTAAATATAGAAATCGGAAAATCCATTAAATCCATAATTTTTACCTCACCAAATGGAGAATAGAACTGCACAACATTTATATCTTTATCTTGCACAGGTATCTTCTGGACGCCTGCAAGAGCCAGCACGTTGCCACAGTGGTTCCACTGGATGCTCACAACACTCAGAGCCGCATCAATTAAGACAGGATCTGATTGTTGTTTTAAACAAACAATTACTGATATAAAGTGCATATACAAATATCCTGCTTCCCCAAAAATACAATCTACCCTGAAAGTAAGTCCTAGATTGATTTTTAACGTGAGCCCAATATAAGTCCTATCCCCAAAATAAGTCCTAATTAAGATCCCACCCACTCCAGAGTGCACGGGTAAAAATTAAGCTAGGGTGGGGATGGGGAGGTGGAGGTGGAGCTGCCCTACTACTTACCTTTGGACAGTTGTAGCCAGGCCTCGCACACCCCAACACCCGCCTTGCCGGCCCATTTATTCTGCAGCCAGCAAAGCTGGCAAGGCTTTCCTGAAGGCCTCTGTAGCTGATAACAAAGCTCCAGATCGATCTGGAGATTTGTTATCAGCTTCAGGAAAGCCTTGCTGGTCGCAGAAGAAGTTCCTGAAGACAGCGAAAAGGAGGCTGGGGCGCCCAAGTGAGTTTAGTCAGTGGATGACATCCCCAGAAAATAAGACCTGGTGCCTTTTTGGATGGCAAAAAATTTGTAAGACATTTTGTCTTATTTTTGGAGAAATACAATATATTAATGGAAAGATAATTCTTACTACAATATTTACCCACGAATGGAATATGGAAATGTAATGGAATATTCTTTATAACCAAATGTGATTGGACATACAAGGAATTTGTCTCCAGGGCACAATCTTTCAGTGCATATACAAACAGCAAAATGATAAGTCATAGATCATAAATTATAAGACATAATCATAATATATAAGACTCAAGCAAGGGAAAAAACATAAAATACCAATAGGAAAAGATAGTAGGAAAAATGAGAAAATGAGAAAGATGAGAAAATAAGGATAGCAATAGCAGTAGCATTTAGACTTATATACTGCTTCACAGTGCTTTACAACCCTAAATGGTTTACAAAGTCACCCCCAACAATCTGAGTCCTCATTTCACTGACCTCAGAAGGATGGAAGGCTAAGTTAACCTTGTGCCGGTGAGAATCGAATTGCCAAACTGCTAGCAGACAGCAGAATTAGTCTGCAATACTGCATTCTAATCACTGTGCTACCATGGCTTTTTAATAGCAATACAGGATAATAGCAATGCAGCCTTACTACATGGGTACATTTCTTTAGGCATAAGACAGTGCTCTAGGAGTTAGTTGTTTAGCAGAATGATGGCATGGGGGGAAAATATTTTTGTGCCAAGTTGTTTTGGAATGCAACAGCCTATAGCAGCGTCCTGAGGGGAGAAGTTAAAAACAATTTATGTCGAGAATGGGAAGGGTCTTTAGATATTTTCTCAGTCCTCTTTAGGCAACTGAATTTATGGTACTTCTTCAGAACTGTTACCACAAGATATGCTTACTTTGATCATTCTCATGTCTCATTATTTGGCATCTTCCATTGTCAAAACAAATGGCAAGGCAAGGACAATCGGGTTCTACATAGCCTTCTGTTCCTGGGTACCAATGGATTCCTGCAATGCTGAATGCTCCAGTTACGTTCACCAAACAGTTCATTTTCATTTTCATCTATAATAATAATTCAATATACACACATAAATATATATATACATATATGTTCTGTCTCACTTTTCTTCTTCTTTCCCAAAAGATGAAAGAATACAAACTCACACAAACACAGGCAGGCAAGCTCGCTTGGACTTCACAGAGTTAATTCTTTGGAACTGATAATATCTTTGGCATTCCAACACGCTCTGCCTGCCAAGTCCGAACTGATAACAAATAAAACTCTACTCATAGAAAATTACAAGGCAGTCCACAAAAATCATTCACGAAGAAAATCTGAAGTAAGATTGAACTTTGTCCCAAATAAAGTTCCAGCCGAAAACACACCCACTTTTATCCCCTGTGGGGTGTGGCTCAATGACTCAGCTCACTCTCTGACCCTCCCACGCCTCCTACGTTGCTGTTCACGTTTCTCCCTACGACACTGCTTAGGATCAAACCAACACTCTTCCTCTTTACTCCCTGTCAGGGGCTGTTCTGATATGCCTTCCTCCTGATTAATCTCAGGCTGTTCCTCTCGGTTGTCTGATGAAACCTGAGGCATTATCAGGGAGGAAGGCATTGCCAGAGAGGAAGGTCCTGGGGAGGAAGGCCGCACAGCCCTCCATGTGCTCGCCAGGGGTAGCCTGACTGTCATTAGGTACCGAGATGAGAACCTCAGACCCCTTGTGCGACCATATGCTGGTACGGTTGGCCCTGGGTTCCTCCTAATGCACAACAATGCTAGACCTCATGTGGCTGGAGTGTGTCAGCAGTTCCTGCAAGATAAAGGCATTGATGCTATGGACTGGCCCGCCTGTTCCCCAGACCTGAATCCAATTGAGCACATCTGGCACATCATGCCTCACTCCATCCACCAACGCCACATTGCACTAAACACTGTCCAGGAGTTGGGGGATGCTTTAGTCCAAGTGTGGGAGGAGATCCCTCAGGAGACCATCCGCCACCTCATCAGGAGCATGCCCAGGTGTTGTAGGGAGGTCATATAGACACGTGGAGACCACACACACGACTGAGCCTCATTTTGACTTGTTTTAAGGACATTACATCAAAGTTGGATCAGCCTGTAGTGTTTTTTTCCACTTTAATTTTGAGTGTAACTCCAAATCCAGACTTTCATGGGTTGCTAAATTTGATTTCCATTGATAATTTTTGTGTGATTTTGTTGTCAGCACATTCAACTATGTAATGAACAAAGTATTTAATAAGAATATTTCATTCATTCAGATCTAGGATGTCTTATTTTTGTGTTCCCTTTATTTTTTTGAGCAGTGTATACACACACACACACACACACAAATATGTATTATAAGAAATAGCTACAGTTCACTAATCAAGTTGATATCCCTTAAATCAACTTCACAAATAGGCTAATTATCAGCCCTGTATTGTGCTATATTAAATAGTATAATATACTACTTTAAATCCCTGTGATGTTTGAAAAACTCTTTTTAAACTCTGCAATTGCAGAATTAAAAACCATGATTTTATATTCTTCCACTGTAGGTTGGGCTGGAATGCTTAGAAAAACCTTTCTGACAACTGGATACTAATGTTTCCAAAAGGTGACTACTTAATAGAATATATCTCTAAACTTACCATAAAAGTCCCATTTTTATCATAAATGTGTATTTCCCCATTGGCCATTCCAAAGAGCAGAGTTCTACCATCTGGAGACCATGCAACATGGTGAAGCTGTACTTTTAAATCCTTTCCCCAGATACGATTCCCTTTTAAAGGAAAATAAGTTCAATGCATCTCACAACTAGAACAAAATGTTCAAAACTGAAAATATTAAAAATGGAAATTTACAAAGAATTTTATCTCTTAAACAGGAATGAAAGCTTTATTTCTCTTTTCTCAATGCCTCACTCTAAGCTCTACCATTTCAAAATTACTGATATACATTCTTGAATATATAAACTTGGATCCAAATATGTGATTCTTGCTGTTGATAAAACTATTCTTCAGCTTTCTTTTTTGTGCTGTGTTGTTGCATACCAGAAGATTATCTCGCTCAGTATTGTGTAAAAAAAAAAAACCCATAAGGGATCATGGAAGACAGCAAGGTTCCATTCTTAGAACACAACGCTGTTCCTTTCAGTGACTAAACTGGAGATTAACTGAATTAGGACACTAACTGCTTTAAGAATGTGTGTCAACAACTGAAATGGAATTGTAATAAAATCATATTAATTTTGGCTTTATTTTTCTCTTGATATGGTACATCCTCATAATTATACATTAACATAAATATATGCCTGTCTATATTTTAATAAAGCTAATTGGGTTATTTAGAAATGATATTCATATATTGGGAAAGCAAAACTTAAATGTGATTTAATTTCAAATGTTTCCTTTAATATGGAAACAAATGATAAAATAAAATATATGGAAAATCCTTCTCTATGGTCAGATATTGCCCAGTGAGTCTAAGTTATTGAATAATAGTGGCATATTCTTTTTGGAGAGCAATCACTCTCCAAAATGGTAAAGTTTCTTGGAATGGAAATGTTTGAAGGGGTATGTGGGAATACATGGCTTAACCTCTTTTGCTCAAGGACATATGAACATTCATGACTCTCTTCCTCAGCTTTGTATATTAAACAGAAAGACCTGATAGAAAACTGCAGAGTTGTTGAAATAAGTTTTCAAATCCTACATAATCTGAAAATTACAGCTATTGGGAAGATCTTAAATGCATTCAGCTGAATGTCTATGGTGATTCTCAGTCATCCAGGTCATGGTTGTCCCAAAGGTGCTTTTTGAAGAAGTAAAAGGACTTGCTGGGTTCTTTTTTAAAAGACATTTCACTTCTCATCTATGAAGTTTCTTCAGCTCTGGAGCTAACAGGGCAATTATGCAAGGGAATGATTTCTGAAGGGAACTACACTATATAAGTTATTAAACTTTTTAAAAACTGTATATTCTATTAGCATAAGTAGTACTTTACCATCTACAGAACCAACAATTACAGCACCATCTTCATATATGATGCAAATTTTCTGCCCATCAGCATTCCATCTCATGCTTCTAACCACTGATTTATTTCTATTGTTGATCATCTCTTCATACCAAGCACCTAAAACCAAAGAGGAAAATAAATCATCCATATCTACCACACTTTATTTTTCATCTGAACTGTTCTTATTGAAAGTAATCCAAAAGGAATTATTTGCAAACTCAGTAATTTCTATTGAGCTGGACATTGATTCATGGTTATTGTGAAGTTGCTCTGAAGAATATTCCAACACTGAGAACTGGAGGTGGAGGTGACAAGGAAGCAGGTCTTAAAAACTCTTCTTCTATTCCTCTTCCCTAGCAAAAGGAAGTTTTGATGTATATGTAATAATGTATTTTTGTTTATGTGTTTCAGGTTTTCTTAAAAAGCTCATGCAGCTCTAGATTTCATCTGGGTGTCTGTGGTTTGCTCCTAATATACAGAGGTTGGGAAACTGAAGAAGCTTCCCTAATATTCTAGTATCAACAAACCATGGGGCCAGAGCAATATATTTAGTTGGTAAGAAGGTCAACATGATATTAATATAAAAATAAATCTCTTAGAATAAATTGCCATATTAATTTTTTGGGGAACAAATAATTCTTTTTAGAATCTTTTAGCCTACAACTAAAGAGCCAAAGCTATTCTGTAGAAATCTCTGAGCCAACTATGAATTGAAATTCCAGAAATATGTAATAGCTGTTCTCTAGCAAGTCACCTACCTTTATACAGCATCCACACTATAATAAGTCCGTGCTCGTCACTACTAGTTAGCTTTTGATACTGTTCATTCCAAGTCACCACTTGCACAGCACCTATAAAATTGTACAGCGAAACTGTTGACAACTGTTGTTGTTACACACTAGTAACAAGAAGTTTATTTGGGGAAAAAGGTAATGTGCTTTCTATTAAAAATAAACATTATACATAAAGACCCATTCAGACCCACTTTGCAACTTAGGGATTCTCCTGGACTCGCAACTCCTGCTTGATGAACAGGTGGCAGTTGTGGCTAGGGGAGCCTTTGCAAAGGTTTGGTTTGTGCACCAGTCTTAGCCTTTCCTGGATCAAAACCCCCTATGCTTTTGGTCATTCAAGACCTAGTTCATCTTGTCTGGCTTACTGCAACATGCTTTACATCACGCTACCCTTCAAATGTATTCAAAGTTTCAATTAATACAAAGTGTGGCAGCACCAACAGTCTCTGAAGCCCCTAGAATGCCATGTTATACCATTGCTTTGTGAGCTGCACTGGCTGCCAGTTTTATTTCTAAGCCTGTCAATTCAAAATTATATCCCAAGAAATTCACTGCAATTTATCTAGCAGAAATTGAAAGTTCATTACTGAAACTGTATCATTTTCTGAACAAATTAGTGAAAAAGCAATTTGATTTTACTGAACAGTAGTAACTTTTACCTGTGTGGCCCTCAAGTGTCTGATTCATTGAGAGATTGCTAGGTGCAGCAAGTCCTTTTAATTTGGCTTCATCTAAAAACAAAAATTGTAAGATATAAATCCTAAATAAACTAGCATTTATCATTTTTACTAGCTTACTTTTTTCCTAAATGGTGCCCCCTTTCCATTAATCATAATATTTAACTTTTGTATGTCCTGCAGAAACTGATGAGCAGCAAGCAGGAACTCCAAAGGAACTGAAATTCCTCTTTTGCTCATTAAAAAGAAATCGAAATCCCAAATCCAAATTCTCTTTGTATTTTTTTTTAAACAGTATTTTGATCAAAGGATAAAAACAAGGGTCACAACAATGAGATCTATATAACATTTTCCTTGTTATCAATTATATTAAGATCTTATTAAGCTTTAATGAAAAATCCTCAACAACTCTATAACCTATAAAAGATATATCCTTTATTCATACCTTTGATATTGAGTATGTCAAATTCAGGCCTCTCATAATCATGCCAATTTTGCATACAGGTAGACCTCAGTAACAACGCAATAGGGACTGGAATTTCTGCTATGAAGTAATGTGTCATAGTTTTGGTCTTCCCAAACCAAAATCAGTGGGGAAGCCAACAGGAAGTTGCAAGTCCCACGTGATTTGCAAAGAGGCAAGTAAGTGGCTACTGCTAGGTGGAAGATGGTCTTTGAGGGTGAGCAGGTGATTGGCTAGGCATAGTAGGTTTGGGGATGCCTGTTGCTGGGTAAAAGAAGCTGTGTGAGGGTGCAATTAGCTTCAGAGCTATGGTAGCCCCCTCAATGCATGGCCAGGATGGGGAGCCCAGCAGTAGGAGGCAGGTGAATATGATCATCTGTTGGGGGAGGTGGCAGGAGTGGCGGGTATGTGTGATCATAAATTTGGTTTGGCTCAATCTTTTTATCATGTGATAAAAATAAATAAATAATAAAAATCGTAGGGGCGCTATGATGGTCATAATGACCTGTCACAATTCCATTTTCCCCACCACCACATTAATAATGTTAAATAATTACAGAACACACCTGAAGTGGGGACCACCTGTACTCTATATGAATAGAAAAATGCAAGTTACCTAACTCTGTTATGTAAATATACATAACAGATTTTTAATAAAATCTGTCTCAACAAAATGTGTCTCAAGTACATTTCGTACTGTTCAGGTTAGTTATAGTAATGTTCCAAAATATTGGAAGATTAGACTATAACAGAGATTGTGGGATTGTCCTAGAACAAATAATGTGAGTAATGCATGGAGAGAACAAGATGAACAAGTTACAACACAGCAAAAAAGAAAAAAAGTCACTGTATACTCTACTTGCCAACAAAGTTATATTGATGCAAATGTCATTTACCTGTTTTTGTTTCTAACTTTAAAACTTTCAGTAGACCATCTTCACCTCCACAGGCTATATAACCTTGGTCTTTGCTCCAACAAATAGATCTAAGTCTAACATTACCAGGAATTGTGATCTGAAATAAATACATTTGTTTACAAAATGAAAGCAATAATAACACTAAAACTAGACTCTAATTGTGAATAATTCCAGCAACTAATTTAACTCAAATCAAGGCTGGCATATACAATATTTTATGTACAAAATGTTTTACATAATATGTGTATGTGTGTGTGTGTGTGTGTATATAAAACATTTTGTACATTTTATATATTTTGTATATTACACACACACACACACACAGAGAGAGAGAGAGAGAGAGAAAACAAGCCTGCAAACAATTATTAACAATTTCCAGAGGTGCTACCCTTTTAAATTATGCAACTCTTTCATTCTAAAAGTAGAAATATTTGACACGGTAGATAATTTTACTTTAACATTAAAAAAGGTTTCTTGACTGACACAGAAGTAAGGTATGGCAATTCTGAAAATGTCTGAAAAATCAAATAAATATTTTAACATTTCTCAGTTTTAATTTCTAATACAGAAAAATATTGATAAATTTAACCCACATAAACCAAAACATTTTCTGTATGAAATCATGTTTAGGAATGAGACCAAATTGTTTGAGAACTGTTGCTACATGGAATAACTTCCATATATAATAGTAAAATAATCATTCATAACATTCCGTATTATTATGCTATATAATATTGTATCATAATATTATATCAATCAACCAATCAGAATAAAGCTGGAAGAGACCTTGGAGGTTTTCTAATGCAACCCCCCTGCTCAAGCAGGAGACCCTGTACTATTTCAGATAGGTAGCTTCCAATTTCTTCTTAAACACCTCCAGTGATGAAGCACCTGCAACTTCTGAAGGCAAGTTGTTTCTCCCTATTAGGAAGTTTCTCCTTAGTCCAGGTTGCTACTCTCCTTGGCTAGTTTCCATCCATTGTTTCTTGTTCTGCCTTCTGGTGCTTTGGAAAATAATTAGTTCCCCTCTTCTTTGTGGCAGCCCCTCAAATACTGGAATACTGCTATCATGTCACCCCTAGTCCTTCTTTTCTCTTTTCTTACCCATATCCAATTCCTGCAACAGTTCTTCATATATATTTGTCTCTAAGTTTTTAATAATCTTCGTTGCTCTTCTTTGAAGTCTCAACATATTTTTTTAATGTGACCAAAACTGGATGCAGTATACCAGGTGTAGTCTTACTAAGGATTTATAAAGCAGTACTAATTCTTCATCTGATTTTGATTCTGTGCCAACTATTTATATAACCAAGGATTGTATTAGATTTTCTGGCGATTGCTGCACACTGCTGGCTCATATTTAAGTGATCCTAGGACTCCAAGGTCCCTCTCGTAGTTACTGTTTTGGGGCCAGGTTTCACCTAATCTGTACTTGTACCTTTGGTTTTTCCTGCCAAAGTGTAAAACCTTGCTTTTCTCCACGTTAAATTTCATTTTGTAGGATAGCGCCCATTGTTCAGATCTGTCAAGATCTTTTGGGATCCGGAGCTTGTCTTCTAGGGTGTTGGCTATTCTTGTCAGCTTAGGGTCATCTGAAAATTTGATGAATTTCCCTTCTATTCCCTCATCTAACTAATCTCCTGCTTGAGCAGGGGATTGGACTAGAAGACCTCCAAGATTCCTTTCAACTATGTTATTCTATTTAACTGGAGTGTCAACATCATCAGTTCAATGTCATTCCAAATTGATTTGGATTACTGTAAGTAGAAATTACTGAACAGAATTTTAGGCTTTGTTTTAATAAAGGTATTAGCATTTTAGAAGGCATTCATGACTGCTTTCAAGTTGTTCTATAAGTTAAAGCCATTACCTTTGAGGAAAGGATAAGGTTATATTCTGAAGTTCTTGTATATGTATATGTATGCGTATATGTGTGTATATATAGAAGGTGTTACAGAAAAAAAAAACCTGATGGGAAAGGAGGAGATGCAACATAGTTTAAGAGGGTCTTTTCACAAATCTAACAAGACAAAGACTTCATGCTATCTGTTGTTTGATTTGTTGCTTTCTGTGTGATGCATCACACATATCAAATTTGTTTCTGTACCTTATATAAAGACTTGACCCCTATTTAATACATGCTTTTTGCTTTGCCTGAAGTACTTGTGGTTCATATTGTTGGATGTATATGTGTGAAAAAGCCACTTCAAAAGTACTGGGAATGCTTAAATACAGGAACTACGTTCTTTCAAGTTCTATGCCAACTCAGGTACCCAAGTTTTATGGGCAGGACTATTTCCTCTGCTCCCATGGGATTTGCTAAGTCTCTTCGAATTCTAGTTATAGCTGATCTTATAATGCCCATCAACAGTAGTACAATGAATTCAAAATGCTATAAATTGTCATGCCATAAATTGACATCAACAAAGACAAACAAGAAATATTTGAAGGAAAAATTGTAGAATTGTTTCCCATGCAAGAATCATGAAAGTGAAATACTAGAAAATATTATATACTGCTCAAAAAAAATAAAGGGAACACAACACCCACTACTGAGCCTCATTTTGACTTGTTTTAAGGACATTACATCAAAGTTGGATCAGCCTGTAGTGTTTTTTTCCACTTTAATTTTGAGTGTAACTCCAAATCCAGAGCTCCATGGGTTGCTAAATTTGATTTCCATTGATAATTTTTGTGTGATTTTGTTGTCAGCACATTCAACTATTTAATGAACAAAGTATTTAATAGGAATATTTCATTCATTCAGATCTAGGATGTCTTATTTTTGTACACCCTTTATTTTTTTGAGCAGTGTATATTCTCTCCATAGGCATACACATGTGTCAACATAGGTTACGTTACACATCATTGTGAAAATAAAATAGGGGTAGAGAAGCCACAGTGAACTCTTTGGGAAAAACATAGAAGATGTAAAAAGAATACATTCCCATCTATAAGTACTATGAAGGTTTCATTTATTGCCAAGGATATGGATCCAAATACCCAGCTACAAAAATATGACTATATATAGTTTAGAAGTATGAATATTTCTATAGGTGGGCCTCCTCTTATGACCAAAATGGACCCTCAAATTCCTGTTGTTAAGTGAGACATTTAGGTGAGTTTTGCCCCATTTTACATCCTTTCTTGCCACCGCTGTTAAATGAATCACTGCAATTGATAAGTTAATAACCTGGTTGTTTAATTAATCTGGTTTCCCCATTGACTTTGCATGTCAGGTCATAAAAGGTGATCATTGAACCTTAGGACACAACAATAGTCATAAATCTTGATGAATTTTGATCACATGATTATGGGGACACTGCAATGGTCGTAACTGTGAAAAACGATCCTAAGTCACTTTTTTTCAGTGCTGTTGCAACTGTGAATGGTCACTAAAGGAACTGCTGTAAATCGAGGACCACCTGTATACAGCATCAGACTGGAAGTACAAACTCTTGCAACTCCCTTCTCCTCACTGCCTTTTAATCTGCGCTGAGATTAATGTGTAACTCTTAATACATTTCAGGCCATTTAGAGATTAAATAAGAGCAACAAACCAAGTCAAAACTGGAAATAAATCGTAAGAAAAGTTATTTAAGGGATAAATTCTGACCGCGTCCCATTGGCCTTTCAGATTTAGACAGCTAACTTTTCCTGCAAAAAGAGGCGGGGATGGGAGGGGGGCGCCGAAAGGACGAAGAAACCCCAGAAAAACCACAAATCTCACCTTCTTGCTCAAGTAGACAAACATCCTGCCCGCTTTTATCTCTCCTTGTCGCTGCGCCGCCTGGTCCTCCGCGCCAGCGGGATAGGCGCTTCAACTGGCCGGAGGTGCTGTCTCCATGACAACCACGGCCGCCGGAGTGCGGCCGCCGTGGCAACCGACCTTAAACCGGAAGCACAATATATATCTGGAAAGGCGAATCGCAGCGCTTCCGAGTTAAGGGAAATGGAAGCTCTCGCCCCGTTGAACGTTTAGCGGCCTTTTCAACCGCTATTCTAATGGATTGTTCTCTACTGGGAGAAGGGAAAGAGCGAGGTTTTCGGTGTCTTTTAAACTTTCCTTGGAAGCTAAACGCTTCTGAACTACCACGAAAAGAGAAACGCCGAAATAAAAAGATCCGGATCCTTGGAAAAGTCTTTGTTTCCTGCGATTTGGGCAGGATGAATAAATATTAACATTTATAATGTTAATATAATAGCCCAACTCCCTGAGAATCCGGTTGCAGTTTTCCCAGTCTAATTGTGTTTTTGGACTCATTATCATTATCATTATTATTATTATTTCAATCTCTGAGCATCTTTTTAAAACGGCTGAGGAAGAAATTTGATAGTGCATGCATTTTTGTCCCTAACGCTCCTTCCAAATTTGGAGGAACGGAGTCTTGATTAGGAAAAGTGTTATGTTGGTTTGAGCCAACAAGAAAAGTGTGTGTTGTGTGTGTGGGGCTAATATTAATTAGCCCATATTCATTGCCTGCCATCATTGCCCCAAGTCTGTTCTGAGCTCTCCCACCCCCACCCCTGCCTTTGTTTTTCCTTAGCCCCAATTGATCTTGAAAAGGTTATCCCTGGTTTGGAGATCCAGAGGGAACTCCAGGGTTACATGACTATTGAAAAAGCAGAATCAACCAATATTGATCATGTTTCCAGGAATTGGGGAAAAAGAATCGACAAGTAATCACTGGAATGTGTTTTTCCTCTGTACAGTTTCAGCGGAATCTCAGAAGTCATGCTTTGCTTTCTTGATTTCACTTGGTTGGTATTGGACCTTGCTCTGTTGATCACCATCTCCACAGTGATGGAACTGCTGGTCTTTTTAGGAATATTTTAAAAATGGGCTATTTCCAGCAGCTTTCTCATTTGAAAGATTTGCCATACTATAACTCCCCACCCCCACCCCACATCTTACTAATGAATTCAAAGACACTTGGTCATTTTCAGTGTTGATTATTAGGGAAACCTAATAATGTCAAGGACTAAGGAAGTTAGCAAGAAAAAGCTTTTTTAGAGAAAGACAGATTGAATCTGGTTGTTGCTCAGTTTGCATGTTAAAAGAGTTTTAATTTTTTTGAGTGGGGATGCAATTTTGCATCCAAACATCCCTGGTTCTATTCAGCTATAAAAGCCAAAATGTACTTAAAGATTTTTAAAAATCTGGAATTCTGAATCTTTTTGTTTCCCCACTCACTTTTATTTTTTCCAGCTTAATGGAATAACACACACACACACTTTTAAAAGAATGTTTTCAATTGAAGCCCATTTGAACCCTTCACATCTCAAAATTGAATTGAATCTTGGCTAATTCTCATATGTTTAGCTTTGTTTAAGATCTAGATGATAAACAATTTGTGACTTAACTGAAGTTCAGTTATTTATAAGCAGTTTTAAATAATATAAAATAACAAACCCATTGATGTCAATGTGACTCTTAAAATGCCTAATATAGAAGCATCAGACATTTTGCTTCTTTATTTATAATAAATCATTTAATTTTTGAATGCTTGCAATTATCAAATATGCAGAAAATTGTGTTTATTGCCTTACCAAGAAATATAGGTTTATCTACCAGTTGTACCTAATTAAAGCATGAACATGCTCAGCATCATTTTGCTTTTAACTTATTCTCGGTTCATGAGTGAGATCTCCTTAATTTGTCTTAGCTGTATTTCCCTTTATTCCAACACTGTCTGAGGTCAGACACTGTAAAAATGATCATTATCACTGATTATCTTGGAGGAAAGTCAAATGTTTGCAGTAGCTGGGAAATAGTGTGAGGCAGAATATGGATTGGCAATGAAAAGCAAATTTCATGCCTCCATAGTTTTCTGCTGACTTAAGGATAAATGGATAGCGCTATAATTAATTAGAACATCCAGCCAGTTTGGTGTGCTTGAGGCATCAGGCTAGAAACTGGAAACTAGGAGCTCTAGTTATGCCTTAGGCACATATGAGCTGGTTGACCTTGCACAGTCACTTTCTCAGCCCTGGGAATTAGGCAATGCCAATCCATTTATAAAAATCTTTGCCAAGAAAACTGCAAGGATTTGTCCAGGCAGTCTCCAAGAATTGGAGATGCTTGAAGGAAAGGAAAAAAAGGACAAAGGCAAAGCCGATAGAGATCCATTTATTTTAAGCCAATATTGCAATCAATTGCTTTACTAATATTCTTTGGCTAATGCAATAAGGATTTTTAAAAATTATTTAAAAATTATTAATTATATATCACTGGAAAAAAAAGAATAGTATTAAACATCACAAGTCAAAATCTCATCAGTCAAAAACAACCAGATTAAGAACAACCATAAAGAGTCCCTCTGAGGGAAATGGCCTGTTTAGAAATATGAAATACAAATAAATAAATTGATAATTCAGACATCAAAGTAAAGTATGATTTATTTTAAAAAGTTAGGAAATAGAGGAGATTTCACAGGAAAATCATGTGGAGAAGGTAAATTTAATACAAAATTTTACACAGAACTTACTTAAACCATAGTGTGACATTTATTCAGAGTCATTCAAAGGAACTTGGTATATATTCAGTCATACATTAATTTTGAAACCAAATGCTGCAAATTTTCCTCCCCTTACATTGAGTTAAGCATACAAGGGCTGCTTGGTCTGTCAAGTTATTTTAAGTGGATACCTAATTCAGGGACCCAGAATATTCTCACAAATTTCTACTCACAGACTTCTTTTTTGGCTGCATACTATATTAGAATATACTATAATATAATATAACTGAAAAGCTTGGATGAGAAATGAAATGTCTTCAAGGGAGAACAAAGAAAGTCCAACTGCCATTTGAAAAAGCATCTTTGGGACAACCATGGCCTGGATGACTGAGAATTTCTGTAGACGTTGAAAACAAAATCTTGAGATCCACTTGTCTCTTTTTCTGGAGGCAACTGGACTTCCTTGTTTTTTCTTTGAAGACTGAGAATCTCTACAGACTTTGAGCTATACAATTTGGGATGAACACCCTTGGAATGGTGTGGAAGTAGGAATGGATTTCCACTGAGAGCATTTGCACCGACAAATTCCTTGTCCGTCCAATCACACTTGGCCAATAAAGAATTCTATTCTACTCTATTCAGAGGGATAAAAACTGCAGACCACAGGACCCATTTGTATTACAAGTTACCCTGAGACACAGATAAATCTCTGTGGCCTCAACGACCCTCTAAAAGGATGCAAATGATCAGTGGTCTGCAAGGAATATAAATCCTTCCATTCCCCACTATCTTGTTAGAGAGGAAGAAACTTCTTGGATGAGAAGCAAAATGTCTTCAAAGAACAAACAAGAAAGTCCAGTTAGTTGCCTCCAGAAAAAGCACCTTTGGGACAACCATGACAGGGATGACTGAGAATCTATCTCTACAGACCTTGAGGTCACTTCTATCCAGAAGACACTGAAACAGATGAAAATTTGGCAGGGTAGATTTCCATTTACAGAATCTCAGTATCTGAAAATTCAGGAGTCCTGTCCAGATGTGGTACTTAAGCTTTTTTTTTTACTACCGGTTCTATGGGCATGGCTTGGTGGGGTGGGGTGTGGCTTGGTGGGCATGGCGTGGCTTGGTGGGAGTGGCTTGGTGGGCATGGCAGGGGAAGGATACTGTAAAGTCTCCATTCCCTCCTCACCCCACTAACCTGCTTTCCAGCTCTATTCTCCTGTGCAGGGCAACCAAAGAAGACCCAGCCGATCAGCTGGCACTCGGGAAGCAGAGAAGAGATGGGGGCAGGGCCAGTCAGAAGTGGGATTTGCCAGTTCTCCGAACTACTCAAAATTTCCGCTACCGGTTCTCCAGAACATGTCAGAACCTGCTGAATATCACCTCTGGTCCTGTCCTACCACCATACCCTGAGAAAGTCTTATTGTGTACAAATTTATTATCTGCTCACAAAATCTCAGGCAAAATCTTTTTCAACTCCTGGAGAAGGACGGTAGCTAGTCAATCTTGACACTTTCAGTGAACTTAAGTTTTTCTGGAACAAATTAGAGACCATTCAGAATGTATCCACTTTAGGAAGATGTCACCTGAGCTTACCTGAATATAACAGCAGGTTTCTGACAGATAAAGATACAGGAGGCTATTATATATTGTTCTAAAGGATAAATGGTTCAGTGGCTGGATTTCTTGTAACAAAGGAGTCCAACATTCTGTATGCTGTATAAATGTTAAGTAGCCTGTTCTTCTCAATAAATCTTGCTAAAAGGGAATGTGTAAAAAACCATGCTTGGAAAGAATCCAAGCAGCTACTAAACCAGGATCAGTGTTTCTAAAATATTATATGAAACAAGCAAGCACATTGGGTCTCATTTCTACGGCCTTGACTTCTGTTGGAAGAAAAATCCGGTCTGGTTCCAAGCTGGAAGAAAGACGCTGGAAATAAAATGGAGGCAGGCTGCAGGAAAGGAAGTCTGTGTTTATTTGGTTGCTGGAAACAAAGTGACAGCAACATGTTTCTGAGGTGGCTGACAAAGGGGATTGAGATTAGGTGGGTTTTTATACATTCACCAAGACAAATTCCTTCTGTGTCCAATCACACTTGGACAATAAAGAATTCTATCTATCTATCTATCTATCTATCTATCTATCTATCTATCTATCTATCTATTCATTCTTTGGGACTTTGTGATTTAGATGCTTGTTTCTGTGTAAGAATGTATCCTTCAATATTTTAATGGCTGTTGCCAGATTCCTATGGGGGTCATGGCTGGCTCTACAGGCAAAAGGAGAAATGCAAATCTGAGGTATTTGTCTGAGCTAATCTTATCAGCTTTGGCTTACCTAATTGTGTTCCTTATTTGGAGTCTCTTTGCTTGGAAATTTAGATGCTTATGCAAAAGTGACAATGTTGAAAACTAAAGTCACTTTAGTTTTCTATTCTCAGGATTGAGAATTCAAAGCTACAAATGAGTCTTTCTCTTTACTTCAAAAGCTCTCCCTTTTAATAAATCTAACTGATCAAAAGCCCTGGCGAAACAAAATGATGCTATCTAGCTTTGTAAGCTTTAATAGTTTAAATGTTTTAGATATTGGATAATCAATATACTCTGTAGCAATGAAATGGTATGGCCTACAGATCTTAAACACCTATTTGGATCATTCAAAAGACTGTAAGAAAAAAAATAGGTGGACTCTATAATGAATTTAAAGAATGGAAAAGACTTATCATAGTATGGCTTTGGATTTCTGAAGCCACATTATCTTTCATACTTGTTCTCCCAACCCTGCCTAATGGACAATTTTCATTGAGCCCATGATTATTTTTAGATGAAATGATTTAATGATGTTGCAGGACATTAGCTATTAATGAGTTTTTGCTCTGGGTTTAATGGAAACATTAGCCGATATACTTGGAGAAAGGTAGACAGAAGATTTTTTTTAAAATCAACATTATGGTTCTCCATAAAATAAGCAAAGTATGTGTTTATATCTCTGCAGTTGCTTTAAAACAGAATTTATTGGGTTTCCTCAGCCTCAAAAAACTTAAGCTAGTCATTTTTCTATCAGAGGGGATTAACAATGAGCTCTTGCAAAGAATACAATATGTGTCAACTTCATTTAAATAGTGGAAGATAAGTGACTCTTAAAACTGATATAGCTCAATAGAGTCATAAGTACGTACATGCATAGTTATTTCTCTTCAATTTTGTTGAATTTTGTTGGATATTTTTTCAAACAAAGCTTTAAGCCCTGCTAAAGCAAATAAAGCATTGAACACATAACCATAAATTAGTCACCCACATTTTAGTTTAATGCAAGGAGAAACAATTTCTGCCCCACAAACCTTCACCTGTGGCCCCAAGGCACCCTGACATGGCACTGCCAAAATTCAACTGGGCAGTTACAAGAAAATCCCATTTAATCAGTTGCAGAAATCAATGTTCATTTTTCCCACATTGTATTTTTATAAAATCTGTCCATGAAATATATCCCTATTAATAGTTAAAATTCCAGGGCATTTAGAATCATTCTATCTTCAGTAGTTACTGTCAGTTAAGGATAATGTAATTTCATTAAATATTTGTAAATACTGATATTTAGTATCTGAGCACATTTTTATATGCTAAATATATATTTATTCTGTAATTCTGTAGCATATTGCAATGACTGCAATATTTAGTATTAATGAATCAATGAGGACAAGCTAAGAGTTCTGAGAGATTAATCAAATACTAAGGGAGTTTGCCAACTGATGGCAAGAATTTAATATAAATCTGCAGTTTGAATACACCAGACAGATTTTTTCCTCCTTGCCTTACTTATCTCCACCCTTCCTTCTCTTAAATTAAGATGCTTAATTTTGTAAAACTTTTTTTAAAATAAGTTAAAAATCCAGTTTGGTATAGTGATTAAGACATCAAGCTTGAAAATGAGAGACCATGACTTCTAATCCTGACCTAGGCATCAGGCAAGCTGAGTGACCTTGGGCCAGTCATTCTCTCTCAGCCCTAGGAAGAAGACAATAGCAAGCTGCTTTAAAATCTTGAAAAGAGAACTGCAGAAATCTTTAGTGCTCTTTGAGCTTGGTTGTTTTCTTGCTGATATATCATTATCCAAAGCAGGTAACATCATCAATGATAGAAGGCCGTGGAATTCATTCTCGTTTATATTCAAGTGGTTGTCCCTGTCAGTATTAGTAGGAATGGTTTTGGAGGTTTTTGGGTTGGGTTATTTACTTCTTCGACAGTTCATTGATTGAAGTATTGTTTGTTTCTTGACTAGTATTAATCTTGGTATTCATCTCTGCTTATCTGGGTGTTGATTGCTGATGAAGAAACGTTTTATTCCTTTTGTTTCATTTTGGCTTGTTAACTTCTCTTTGGAATGGTTTGTAGATGTTGTTTCTATCTACGTGCCTTTTGATGGCCAATTTGTCAGAGTGAATACTTCCATGGATTCTCTAGAGTTTTTGGACATGGCTTGAACTAGGATGGTCAGTTTCCCATGTATAGTCCATGTATTGTGCAATTAAGGAGTTTTCATCATGTCTTCTAACTGCTATTTGGTCTTTATGGATGTGTTCTACTAGTTTTCTGCTTGCTTGTCCTATCAAGTAGCTGTTGCAATCCTTACACAATATGTTATAGGTGACTCCTGTTTCTTTTCTGGGGCCATGTGTGATGATGTGTGTAACTGAAGAAGAGATATTCTTAAGGTGTCTTGGGAATCAATTTAATGGAATTATTGTGATATCTTGGGGGTCAGGTTTGGTAAATGGTATTTTAGGATTAATCTGGTACCACAAATATCTTTGGGCCAAATTTGGTAAACATCCCTGGAGGATAGATCTGACTAATGGGTTCACACACTGTTAATATGGAAAGTCTGAAAGGACTGTTCCAAGGTATTGACTAACTGAATCCTACTGTAGACTCAGTACAGAGAGGTTCATTCAAGATATTGGGTGAGCTCATTAGATCCCAATGCAATGTTCTTGTTATCAGCCATTCAGTCATGTCTGAGCCTTGGACACTCTATGGATCAGCATTCTCTGTGCCCTTCTGTTTCATACCATTTCCTTCAGGTCTGCCATGATCATCCGAGTGTCATCCTTAGTAGTGTCATCCTTAGTTTCCAATCAACAGGTACCAGGGAGGCCTATACTCTTTTTTCCACCAATCACTTCCAGCATGATTGGCTTTTTGAGTAAGTCAGCTCACATGTCATGACCAAACTGTGGCAAGAAAGGTCGTAAAACGGTGCAAAACTCACTTAACAAATTTTACCAACAGAAATTTTGCTCAATTGCCATAAATCAAGGACTATCTATATTAGGAATTATTCCTGATTTCTAGTTAGGGTTTTTTTCCTATTTTTTTCCTTAAAAACTATATTCTAAATATCTAAGCTTGCCGTGCATTATGTAACATATGAAAGGGAGGCATTTTTTTCCTGAATTTGATTAAGCTTCTATTGTGAATATATACAATGAGTTTTGCCAATTGCTGTATATTATCCAAGTTTAATTTCCCAATCTGATATTGTACACAAAAATGAGCCACACCATTTTTGACAACGTTTAATGCTATTAAGTAAACTCATGATATTTCAACTGTTTCTAAAAGTCCTGTCCAAGCCAAACTTCCATAATTCAAACAGATTCACAACCAGTATTTCCAGTTAAAGGAACTCAAAGATGCAGAACTGAATTCATTGGTCCCTTTAGGTGTTCTTCGAGGAGTGGGCAATCCATTTTCCACATCTTTTGTCTGGACCGCAATTGAATTGTCAAAATTCATCAGCAAAGGAATGAATGGTGGTGGTCTGATTTTTCACTTTAGAAAAATGTTTGGTTGTTAAATGGATTAATTTGACTTTAAAACTAAGTGAACTGCTTTCTTTCTAGGGTCAATTTAAGTGTTTTGTTTTTATGTCTGTTGAGCTTTGGATGGATAGACTTGCCCTTCAGTGGTTTTCCAACTTCCTGCAGTTCTAATCAGACAGGCCTTTTGAAGTTAAAGGTGTATTGACTTGTTCATTACATGCTCCCAAAATACTACAAATCTAGAAGACAGAGCACATTAACACATGACTGATTGATGAAAGGTGATATAGGTAGTCCACAGCTTCGTCCCATAATTGAGCCCAATATTTCTGCTGCCAAATGAAACATTTGTTAAGTGAATTTTACCCCATTTTATGACCTTTCTTGCCATATTTGTTACGTGAATCATTGTAGTTGTTAAGATAGTAACACAATTGTTAAGTGAATCTGGCTTCTCCATTGACTTTGCAAGGTTGCAAAAGGGGATCATATGACCTCAGGACACTTTTATGATCATAAATATGAGTCAATTCAATTCAATTCAATTGATCATAGAATTCAATTGCAAAGTGTCTAAATTTTGATCATGTGATCATGGGGATGCCGCAATGATCATAAGTGTGAAAAAACAGTCATAAGTCACTTTTTCAGCACCATTGTAACTTCAAACAGCCATTAAACAGAATGTTGTAAGTTGACAACTACCTTTACATTGCCTAACCAAAGATGGTGGAAAACAGGAATTTTGAGCAGCTGGCAGAGGGAAAATCTATTCATAAGATTCCATCCAAACTTTATGGTAATTAAACATTCTCCCCAGATGACACCATAAAATGATACTGTTGTTTCTACATTAATCTAACTGGAGTATAAGTCAACAATATATTTTGAAATTCTGATTAGTCTCTGCTTGTAATTTATTGAGTTCCAGCTGCTGCTAGCATCTCATGTAATTGCTCCTTTTTTTGTTTTTGGTTACATCCTATTGGACTGTTACCAATTTCAGCAGAGTCCTGCAATTTATTAAAAGATTTGTGTCTAACTTTCGCTGCTTACATTCTGAACAAATAAACAATTCCATAAAACCATTTTTTTTTCTCTTCCCAGAACCATATTTAATATGGCCTCAGAGTGATCATAATATAGGAGTCAATGAATCCCTGGCTTTACAGTTCATACTGATTCTTGGAAACAAGTGAAGGAAGTGATCACAAAATATAGTCCCTGACAATCTTAACTTTTATTTATGTTTTTTTAAAGCGATGTCATAACTTTTAAGGATGCAAACCCAGAGCAGCATATAACTGCAAGACAAATGAAATCTCAGTCATCCACTGAGATGGGTCTCAATATCCTTTCCTCTTTCCTGTAATCGGTGAAAGAAATTGTAGAAAAGAAACTCTACTATGTTAAAAAAAAGAGAGAGAGAGAGCACCAGATTGGTTAATTTTTTAAATCCAATTTTATTAATCAAATATGCAACCACCCATCTTACTGAAGGCAATTCGGGGCAGCACACTCAATAGATAAAAAGAATAAAGACAGCAAATGCAAATATAAAAGTCATAGTAATAAATATCCTAAAAATCAAAAATATAGCCACAAATAAAGGAAGAATAAAAAGATAGCCCTCTCAACAAGTCTCTGGTTTAGTTATTTAAGTCACCATATTCAAAACTGGGAGATTGTAAGTTCTAGTCCCACCTTAGGAACAAAGCCAGCTAAGTAGTCTTCAGTCCTAGGGAAATGCAATAGCAAACCACTTGTGTTAAAAAAAATAAACTACAATTGTGGCATTGCATAATCTAGAATAGTTAAAATAGTTTGTGTGAGTTATTAAAACCTGGGAAGTTTATAAATGTGAATAAATATACAGATCTGATGTTGTTCAGTCTGTGAAAAATGACTCATAATAGAAGTGATGATTGGACCAACCAAGCTCAAAATTCAAATCTCACCTCTGAAACCTGAAGCTCCAATCTAATCCAAAATAGGCTAGTTGAGGATAAAGTAAAAAAAGTAAAGAGCATCTGTATTCTCCCCACATCTTTGGTGTAAGAGCAGGCAATTAATATTAATACTTGTAATGACATTAAACTCTCCCTACAAAGTTCACATTTTGGAGAAGCTTAGAATCCATAACATTTAAATTTCTTTTTTAATATGAGTAATATTTTTGTTTAAGGCAGAATATTATTACAGGTTATAACATATATGGAATAATAAAATCTGAAACAATTTGTTTGATTCTTTACTGTTTATGCAAAAGGTGTCAATAGGCTATCCAAGTTCAAGAAACATAATTTTCAGATATATTATGCCCACAGCAAAACTCTGCAGTCATGACATGGATAAAATGCCATGCTATATTGTTTTCTGTGCTTTATTTTTTGTATTCCTTTCTCGTTTAACACTGTTTAAAAAGAATGGATTTGAGAAAATGATTCTTTTAATAGTTTGGCAGCTAATAATTTGTCAGGACAGTCAAACTGAGGCATTTTTACACTCTGACAATTTTATACTACATCAAACTACAGAATAAAAAAATATTCAGTAACCTCACTTCTCAGGATGAGAAATCAAAATGACAAATAATGAAAATGTACAAATATGAAATGAAACATGAATCCATTTCTAAAGTTCCAGTGCAGTGGCAATGGCTCCATTTTGGGAGGAAAAAAATTGAAGCTCAGAAGAACTGATTATGTTAAGTTCTGCGCATGGGCGCACGAGATGGTGAACAGTGAACTTCAACTCTTTATTAATCATTCTGACCAGAGCAAAAACCTAGAGCAGCAGCAGCCCTTTTATAGGCAAGCTGCTGATCTAGTAACCAATGAGAAACGTGGAGTGTTAACCCCCTTAACCAATGAGAGTGGCTCGTTAACAGCCAATCAGATTCTCTTAAATGGACCAATCCGATATCACTATTATCGGCCAATCAGAAGTGCAGGATTAGAACCCTGCTATTTTCTAAAGGTTTGATAAAACTATTTAAGCGTTTTATTAGTTCATAACAGATTAGAAACTATGAATCTGGCAGGTTGAAAGTAGACATCTTGGATGGAAATATTCTGGGGCTGGGCATCAAGAGTCAGAGAGTGTCTGGCAGTGATGGATTGGGGATGGAGCAGACTTTTTGGTCCCTATTCTCTGGGTTTTTAGGACTCGGGATTTGTATTTATTTAAAAAAAAATGCATTGATTCTATCAGCTGCTTAATGCACTTTTTTAATGCACTGAAAAAAAATAGAATGTCTGCTCTTTCTTCAAATTTCATGCAGCATTTTGCTTCTTAATATAAAGATTCAAATAGGCAAAAAAAAAAATGGTTTGCAAAAGATTTTTCCTTCAGCCAGCAGAAATGCAGCGTTTTGTTTTGATGGAAATCCAAACCACTTTGCAAAAAAGCATTATCAGTAAAATTGCCATGAAAGAAAGGAATTATCCAGTTTCAACTGGATAAACTCATACTCTTCTGAACATTCCTGATATTTTGGCAGATGATGGTACCACTTTTGTTGCTAAGAGGTCCTGTGTTAAGTTCGGAAGGTCGGGCTCATAAAGACAAGAGACTTCAGTTCAGTAACAACAGCTCTTTATTTATCAGCAGGAACAAGTCTGGGAAGCTAATAGCTGCGGTGGCTCTTTTATAGAGCTGGCCGCGGCTTGGCGGCCAATGACACTGCTTCAAGCGAGTGAGATACTGCCTTTTGCCATCAGCTTGCTTTGTAGTGTGGGGTCTTTTAGGCCAAGGACAACCCGGTCTCACATGGCCTCTTCTAGGTCTGTGAAACCTCACAAGCCTCCAAGGTCTCTTAGATCAGCCAAGAATTCCCTGATGCTCTCATCTTTGCGCTGGTCTCTTCAATAAAAATCGTGCCGGCAAATGAGAGTGGGCATGGCTGGAGTGTAGTGGTTTTGGAGGATGGGTGCAAGGTCGTCCCAGTCCATCGCCTTGACGTCTGCTGGTTTCGCCAAAGCTTTGGCCATTTTAAATACGGCGGGCCCGCAGTGTGTTAAAAATACGGCCCATTTCCGGTTTCCGTTGATGTCCTTCAGGTTGCTGCACTCTGAGAACATCTGAAACCGATCGATGTAGGACTCCCAGTCCTCAGTAGCCGGATTAAAGGGAGCGGGTGGCGTGGCATTGCTGGCCATCTTGATGGTCGTTTTCTCGCCGTTTGCCACGTGCTGGGTTATCTTGTTGTCTTCTTTATCCCACCTTCGTCGCCAGTGTTAAGTTCGGAAGGTCAGGCTCATAAAGACGAGATACTTCAGTTCAGTAACAACAGCTCTTTATTTATCGGCAGGAACAAGTCTGGGAAGCTAGTAGCTGCGGTGGCTCTTTTATAGAGCTGGCCGCGGCTTGGCGGCCAGTGACGCTGCTTCAAGTCTCCCGCGCTTGGTTTCAACCAATTGCGGCAAACTCTTAGCGAGCCAATCACAAATGCCCTGGCTGTCCAATCAGGTAGCGGTTGCAATGGACCAATAGGAATGCGGACTTTCAAGTCTCTGAATATGGAACATCCTGAGATGTGTCTTCCTCCGTAAAACCACATTTTGACTCTTAGTGATCATTGGGTTTAAAGAACTTTTTTTTTCCTGAGGATTGCAATGAACATTAGGTGTTTGGTTGAACCCACAAAGGATGATAGTTTCCTAGCATAGTAGAAATAAAACACTAAAGAAACATGAGATTTTCCTCTAAATCAGGGGTGTCAAACTCAATTTCATTGAGAGCCACATCAGGACTGTGATTGACCTCAGGGGGGAGTGGGGTGTGTAGCCGACTGGGTAGGTGTGGCCAACTGGGTGGGCATGGTCAGCTTGGTGCCATTCTGTGGGCATTGTCAACTGGGTGGGTATGGCCAGTTTGTTGCCACTCCCCAAACTGCCAGCATGTTTTCTATCCGCATTGGATAGACCGGGCTGAAGCTACACTGTCCCAATGTTTCTTCTTCGCATTGGGTAGACCAGGCCAAAGTGACTTGGGCTGGCCACTTACATTTTCCAGGCCAGCCCTGCAGGCTGGATCCAACCACATCACATACTGGATGCAGCCTGCGGGCCTTGTATTTGACACCCCTGCTCTAAATACTATAGTAAAGGAAGTGCTGAAACAGAATAGCAGTAATTAGGGTTTTTTTTGGGGGGGGGGGGGGTTCACTTTAAATTAACAGAAAACTAAATCACATTCTCAAAAAGAATGGTGGCTCTGTCATCTTCAAAATTTGTAATGAAACTGAAAATAACAGAGGAAGTTACTGAAACATCATGACAGGAATTTAATCTTCTTTGGCTTGAGGCTGTATCAAATTCTGCTATATTCAATTTCTGCTTGAACTGATAAGTTGCATTGCTTTAATTTAACTCAGGTGTTCAGGACAGCCTGTTTTCCCATTTAAAAGGAAAAAAAAAACTTTCAAATCTTCACTCAGTTCATTTAGCTTCTGGCTCATCTTATGCCAAATCTCTGAGAAAAATAATTAAAGAAAGAAATGTGTACTTTAAAAATAAATAAATCAGTACATGTTGTTATTTGAATGCTTGAAGTAGGCCATACTTTGGCTTAATCGAGGAATACATTATGAAGATAAATATTTCAGATAGAGGTTTATATGAGTGTAGACAAACCTCCAAATCTAATAGAAATCCGATTGCGTATCAATTTCACATGCACTCATGTCTATATATGTACAGGACTAAAATGTTCAGTGGTTCATGCCCTGATGATTTCATTATGCATTTCTCTTCATCTTAATGAGGAAAAAATATTAATAATAAACCCACTACGTGCCATAAATAGTATTTTTAGACTCTTGATCACTTCATTGAGTATTGCAATGACCTCTAAAAGCACTAAAATATCCAACAAACTGATGCTGATTGTAGCTAATTATTAGCAATAACCTATGACTGAATATAGAAAGTTTCCTGGATTTTCTTAAACTCGTGGGATTTGATAATAGACTGTATAAATGCTGAGCAAAATATCCCTTGACCTCATTTGAAATTGTTGCTCATTTGAAATTGTTGGAAAGCATCACAAAAATTCTGCCTTTCCAGAGTTTCACAGCCAGCTGCTAATGAGTTTACATGCATAGTACTATCACTGTCCCCAGTGGATCAGTATTTTATTCTGCTTACCCTTCATGCATTGAGCGTTTGCTAGATCAAAGAGCTGCCCAGAAATTCAACAGATCATTCCTTCCCCAAAGATATAGCTGCAAGAGTGTGTTAGATGACAAGTCGCAACAAAGGGAAGCAATGCAAGGAACAGTCAAGTGAAGAAAATAGGACAAGAAGCAGACCAAATAAACGAGCTTTTTGGTTGGAGTCCCACAGTTCATCACAATCAGACATAAGCAGTGAATATTAAAGAAATATATCACAATAAAGCATCTGGCTTTTTTAAAAAAATCACATTGCTTCATAGCTAGATGATTTCTGTAATTCAAGAGTTGAAAGAGTTCTCTAGGCCAGTGTTTCTCAATCTTGGCAACTTTTAAGATGGGTGAACTTCAACTCCAGAATTCCCCAGCCAAGATGCTGGGCCTACCCATCTTAAAAGTTGCCAAGGTTGAGAAACATTGCTCTGGGATATCATACTCATCCTTTTGCTCTGAACAGGCTCCAAATTAAGATATGCAAATCATATGGTTCTCTGGCCTTTAAATTTATGCAGTGAAGAAGAGATCCATTATATTTTCTCTCCAGGCTAACATTTGAAAATCTTTTCACTCTCTCTTCATAGGAACAAGGATTTTACGCCCTGATGATCCTCCTCTTTGAATATGTACCAGTTTTTCTAAATTGTGTAGCTGGGCTCAATATTTTCCATAGATTTTGACCACCATGGCAGCATCTGCTGAGGTGGTTGAAAGAGGCAGGATGGTTTTGTGGCATTGTGATTGAAATCCCATCCCTTTTGTATGTACATGTGATTTTTTTATACTTCATTGGATGGAGCTTAACGTTCCATTTGCCTTTTTTTTTTTTTTTTTGCAACTGATTCACAATCAATTGGTAGTTCTTGCTTAACAACACTAATTAAGACCAGAAACTCCATCATTAAATGAGTGGTTATAATTTGAAAACCACATGACTGTGCTTGGTGATGACATTTCTTGCAGTCCTGGTTGCTGTTAATTGAGAACAGTGCAGATCATTAAATGAGGACATCATGTGCCCATGATTTGCAATTTCCTGCTGGCTTCCCAATGACTTTGTCTTTTGGAAGCCAGCAAAGGTGCACGAGTTTTTTGGTCTTAGAAGAAACTGATGTTATATTTTAGCTAGAGGTGGGCATTCCAATTCAGATGGTTGGGAATAGTTGTCTTGAATTCTATGAGTGGAGGGAGTTGTGCTAGGAATGGCCCAAGGCATGCCTCAAGTGTGAGGAAAAATATAATTGATGCCAACACATAGTGCGGAATGAAACAATAATAGAAGGCCATCTCAATGTGCAGTAGGTTTCAGGTTTAATCAGCTATGCTCAGACAAAGAATCTGGAGAATTGATGCCATCAGCACCAGTTAGATGGATTAGTGAGGCAGCTTACTATCCTTGTATAATTAATCAAACTTAATCAGTTGCTTGCCTCTGGGAAAAAGAAGCTATCAGGAAAGAAGCCTGAAACATTGATCTGATCTGATTTTTTTAAAAAATGTTCTTAACATTATAACATGTATTTATTCATACTAATGATAAACCTAATTTCAGAGGCTTACTGGATATATGTGCAATGTGATGTGTGGGAATGCCTTTGATTATAATCCATCTATTTGGACTAGAAACACACACTGTGGTTTAAATAAATACAACCAGTGTTTTATCTGTAGAAGTTAGCAGAAATTTGCAATAGGTACAGGGAGTCATATGACTGAGAACAAGAATACAGTGGTTTTTTGTTTTGTTTTTTGCTATTGAAAGTGAAGCCATATAATTTATAAAATTGAAATGCCTTAGAGATAATCTGTATCAATTTTGCTTTGCAGGTTTCATAAACTTCTAGACGCTAGCAATTATTGTTGCATTTATTTGAGCTGGTAAGAATTCAGCAATAAAACCAAGTAGCTATGATATAGAAGCTACAAATACATTTCAGACAACTCTAAATAATGCAGTTTGGCACTTCAGAACTATTATTAAAATTAAATCAATAGAGTTTGCAGTAATTAACAAGATAGCCTGTGTAGTTTGAGTTATCAATCAGAATAAACAATTAATGATTACTAATCAAAGCTATCCTAATTTTAATGAATCAAGCAATATCTAATATTTTGAAAACATATGTCTAAACTTTATACTTTTTAAAAATCTTCAAATTGCCTTCTTTTGTTTTCAGACCTTCATCAGTCTTTTTGTGCTGCTTCTTCTGTCTTCATTTCCCTCCCATATATACTTCATATTGCATAAGCTTTCCTTTTTATTTTTTAATATTGTTTTATCATAAAAAGTAAAATACAAAACAGAAAACAAAAAAAAACAACCCTTTACTTTTAGTACCTCCTTATATAGCAATTCCATTCCACTTAAGTTCTTTATCCCATTGGCTTTTCCTGTTGTGGATTTCTTATAACTTCTATGGGTTTATTAAAATCTGCTTTACTGAAGTCCTAGATACATTTGCAACTGCATTCACCTTTTGTTTCCCTTAAAATCAAGAAATTTACTGTTCTTCCTCTAATTTCATTCCCAGTAAATAACCATATAATTTTTTAATCACCTTCTCATCAGTACCCATCAAGATCTTATCTAAATCAGTCTGTTTATCATAAAATCCCTCCGTTTTAGAATCTTCATCATACCTTGAGTGTATTTGTGCATATGAAAACCAATTCATCCTTATACCTTGTTCTTCTAAGTTTTGGATCGATTTAAGTTCACCCTTTTCATCCAAAAGTTCCCCATATCTAACTGTTTGTTCCTTCTTGTAAATTATAGGATAGGAAAATGCTTCAATGGTCGATAACCAGACTGGAATTTTCAAATAACATTGTCTTTTTATCTTCTCCCAATTTAACCACAAAGACTCCCGTACATAATGTCTTCTAAAATAACCCTGTGTTTTAGTTCCCTTATACCATAAAAAAGCATGCCAACCCAACAGCAAGTCATGTCCTTCTCATGTCAACAACCTATGTTTCCTTAATGTTATCCATTCTTTGACCCACATCAAACTTGCAGCTTGATAATACAATTCCCAATTAGGCAGACCAAAACCTCCTCTAATTCTAGCATCTTGCAAAAGCTTTAGCTTTATTCTCGCTTTTTTACCTTGCCATATAAACTTCAACATAATTTTATTTAAATCTTCAAAATAGTCTTTTCCAAGCCTAATTGGTATTGTTTGAAACAGAAATAGAATTCTAGGTAAGATATTCATCTTAATTGTTGAAATTCTCCCTATTAATGACAATTGCAAGTTTTCCCATTTCTTCAAATCTATAGTTATCTGTTGTTTAAGTTTAATATAATTATTCTCCTTTAATGTGCTACATCTTGTTGTCAAATATATCCCCAAATACTTAACCTTATTTGTAACTTGAATTTTCAAAAGATCTGCCAATTCTTCTCTCTGTCTCAATAACATATTCTTTGTCAAAATCTTTGTTTTATCTTTATTTATTTTCAAACCAGCCACCTCTCCATATGACTCTATCCTTTCCAGTAACTTTGGAGCTGTTTCAATCGGATCTTCCAAAATAAAAGCTAAATCATCAGCAAAAGCTTGTAGCTTAAATTCTTCCTTCTTAATTTTCATTCCTTTTATGCTTTTATCATCCCTAATATTTCTATTCAACACTTCCAAGGTCAACACAAATAGCAAAGGAGATAGGGGGCATCCTTGTCTTGTGCCTTTCCTTATATTAATAAAATCTGTAAGTTCCCCCTCCATCATTACCTTTGCTGTCTGTTTATTATATATAGCTTCTATTGCTTGAATAAATTTTTTAGCAAAACCCATCTGCTCCAATAATAATAACATAAATCTCCAGTTCACATTGTCAAATGCTTTTTGAGCATCTAGGAATATCAAAGCCATTTGCTTTTCAGGATGAGCCTCATAATATTCCAAAGTGTCCAAAATTACTCTCATATTGTCTCTAATTTGTCTCTTTGGCAGAAATCCATTTTGATCTGAGTGAATAAAATTATTTAAATATTTTTTAAGTCTTTCTGCTAAGATTGAAACAAAGATTTTATAGTCTGCATTCAATAAAGAAATAGGTCTATAATTCTTAATTTGCAATGGGTCAGTCTCTTCCTTTGGTATAAGTGTAATATAAGCCTCTGACCATGTTTTAGGTATCATCTTTTTTAGCATAACTTCATTCATAACTTCTAACAATGGGATGCTCAATAATTCTTGAAATGTTTTATAAAATTCTACTGGAAGCCCATCTGGGCCCGGAGCTTTCCCATTATTTTGTCTCTTAAATGCTTCATTTAGTTCCATCATTGTTATATTGCTTTCTAGCATTTCTTCAGTCTCTTTAGGTATCTTTGGTAAATTAGCTTCCTGTAAATACTGTTTGACTTTTTCTTCATCAATATTCTCTTGTTTATATAGTTGCCCATAAAAATCTCGAATAATTTCTTTTTTCTCCTTATTCCCATAACAAACTTGGCCTTGTTCATCTATTAACTTCAATATTTTTCTTGATTCCTTCTCTTTTCTCAATTTATATGCTAGCCATCTACCTGGTTTATTTGCATCTTCAAAATAATTCTGTTTAGAGTTTCTAATTTTCTGTGCCAGTTCTTCTTTCTCTATTAATTCCATTTTATGTTTGATTACATCCAGCTTCAATTTAATATCCTTTTTCTGTGGCATTTTCTGTAATTCTTTTTCAAGAGTTTTATACTCATTTTCCAAGGCCTTAGAAGCTTGCCTTTTCCTAATATTCTTTTTTCTTGTATAATCTATTATCAAACCTCTAGCGTATGCCTTCATAGTGTCCCACACATTTTGCGTTGAAGTATCTTCTTTTTTATTTTCTCTGAAGAAAAAAGCCAATTCCTTCTCCATCCATTGTGTAAAATCTTTCTCCTTTAAAATAGTATTATTTAATGTCCATCTCGATCTTTTTTTTTGTCCCTTCCATTTAATTGTCATTGGGCTATGATCTGCCCAGGTACTTGTTTCAATGCTTGTTTCTTTAATATTAGATATTAGTTCTGTTGAGATCCAAATCATATCTAATCTGGACCATGATAAATGTCTATTTGAATAAAAAGTATATTGTTTAGCTTTAACGTTTCTTTCTCTCCAAATATCTTTTAAAGTTAATTCATCTGTCATTTTAAAAAAGGACCTTGGGAGAGCCTTTCTATTTTGCTTTGTTGTTGTTGCTATATAGTCCAGTTTATTGTCCACAATTCCATTAAAATCTCCCATCATAATTATATTAACATAGTCCAGTCCAATTATTTTCATGTGCAGCTTTTTATAAAATTCTTCTTGTTTATCATTCGGAGCATAAATTGCAATCAAGAGTATTTTTATATTATTATCCATTATTTCTACCATTAATACTCTTCCATCTTCATCCGAGTAAATCAATTTTGCTGGAATAGCCTCTTTAATGTATAAAACCACACCTCTTTTCTTACATTGAGTCAAAGAGGTAAATATTTTCCCTAATTTTGGTTGTAATAACAATTGTTCATGTTGTTTTTTAATGTGAACTTCTTGTAAACAAATTATATCAAATTTTAATTTCTCTAATTTATGAAAAGTTTTCCTTCTTTTAACAGCTGAATTAAGTCCGTTTATATTCATTGTAATCAGTTTTTTTTCCTCCATGATTATGCTTTATATTTAGGTCTAACAGCTCTCGTGGATCTCACTTCACGCTGTTCTTTGTTATCAATCTGTCCCCCTATTGCTCCTTTCTCTTTTTCAGTCTCCAGTTGTTCATCTTGAAACTCAATTAATGAACCCTCTTTCTCTGCTTCCTCTCTTCTTCCTCCGAAAAATTCTGCATGAAAAAGTTCTGCTTTCTCAATTGAGTCAATTCTATGTCTCTGCTCTTGCCACGTAAACATTAATCCTTCTGGAATCAGCCATCTATAATTCACTTCGTTTTCCAATAGTATTTTGGTCAGAAATCGATATTCTCTTCTCATCTCTCTCACTCTTCTAGGTATTTGTTTTAAAACCACAACCTCTTTACCCTTGTATTTCAGTATTTTCTCTCTTGCTACTTGTAATATTTGCGTTTTAATGGATTTTTTGGTAAATCTAATATGGACTTCCCTGGGTAATTTATTTCTCATCGCATATCTTGTATAGACTCGGTATATCTCATCTATTCCATCCATTATCTTTTCCTCTGTAATTTCCAAAGCATCTGCCAAAATTTCTGTCATTACTGCTGTCAAATTTTCTCCTTTTTCCTCCTCTATATTTTGAAATCTGAGGTAAAATTCTGACCTTTCCATCTCCCACCTCAACATCCCACCTTTTTCTTGTTCAACCGCTGTTAATCTGCTGTCAATATTTCCAATCTTCTTCTCTCTTTGTTTTCCTTCTTCCTCAATTTTTTGGAATCTCTCCTCATACTTAACCATCATCTGTTTAATATTTTCCACTTTTTCATCAGTCTTCTCTATTCTTTGTTCAATATTTTCTGTTCTTTGTTCAATATTTTCTGTTCTTTGTTCAATATTTCCTGTTCTTTGTTCAATGATATCTGATTTTGTCTTGAGTTCTTGGATTCCTTGCATAATCATCTGTAACTGTAAAGTTATTTTTTCTTGTTCCTTATCTTGCTTCAACATTGTCTGAATTAAACGTTGTCCTCCAGCTGGTGGGGAAGCAGAGGTAGAAGCAGAAATGCCAGATGGTATTGGTTTCTTGCTCATTTCAATATTTCCAAGACTTCAAATTCTTCTTAACTTTTAATCCAACTGGTAGAGCAGCCAATTATAATCCAAAATGGAGAACTCCAGTGGTAAAAAACACGAAACCAAAGAAGAAACAAAAAAAAAAAAGGAAGAAGAAAGATCTTCAGGTTCTTCTAGACCCTAATCCAATTACGAGATAGTCCACCATAAAAAAGGAAAAAATAGAAAGGAAAAAACAAACAAATCCAAAAATAATAATATTGATTAAAAGCAAAGAAAAAGGAAAAAGCAAAAAGAGAAAAAAGAAAAACAAAAAACAAGAAGTTCCTTCAGATTCTTCACACCTCAATCCAATTAAAAAATCTCAATAATCCAAAAAAAAAAAAAAATCAACCACAACAACAAAATAATCCAAAAAGATAAATATGAAAAGCAAAAAAGTCCCAATAGAAAAAAAGAAAAATAAAGAAGAAAAAAGAAAAAACTCTGAGGCTTTCCCTTTAAAGTAAAAGGCAAAAATAAAAATATTACTAAAATTAAGATTTAGAAAAAGGCTAGCGAATGGTGTATATATAAGAAGACACACTGCACTTTGTTATTTATCCAAGGCTCTTGTTATGACTCTCTTCTCCAGCAGCTTCAAAGCCAAACCTCAAGTGTTGATAACAGTCCAGGAAAGCACCTGCAATAATATTTTACTGTGCTCTCCCTCTATCTTATCAGGTTAAAAAGTCCTTGAGATGAGGTCTTTTTGCAATTCTCTCCAATTCAAATAAAGATACTTTCAAGCCTCTAGTTGGCAGTGTTACAAAGTTTCTTAATGCTCTTTCTCCCCCCCCCGCCAGAGAAAAGGAATAATATATACAGAAAAAAAAGGAAAAAATAGCCAAAGGGAGCCTCTATCCTAAAGAAAGTTAAAAAATCAAAGGGAGCATAAAAATATATATAAAAGAAAATTCAATCCGGTTATCTACAAAGTCACAGTAAAATCTTTCCCAAAAAGTATAAAGAAAAAAAAAAAAAAGCCAAGCCTCAATTTGACATCACTTTAAAAAACGCCGCTCAAAACAATTTCAGTCAAAAAAAAAACTCACAGCTTTCTTCTTTATATCGAATGAACTTTCCAACCTTAGCGAATTTACAGCACAAAAAAGTTTTTCTCACCCAGCCGACACAATTCACTTCAATCACTTTCCTTCCGGAGCTGTCCCGACTTCAGCAGCTATGGAGGCTGCCTCTCCGCCGCCAGCAAAAGGGCTTCTTCCGGATCTAACCAGAGATTTTGCGATATCTCTGGGATCCTGGAACAATGCCCTTCACGATCACCGTCTCTACGGGACGGTTTAGGTCCGTTAGGACCGACCAGGGGCGAAAATATCGGCTGCGATCTCAGAGCCCTGAGATCGCAGCTGTATCGCCGGAACGAAGCTCCGCCTTCTCCCAAGAAATTTACTGTTCATGTACCCCCTATATTCTTCTCACTTTCTTTTTTGACTAAATCTTCCATGTTATGTTGGATAAAGTCAGGTATGGCTGATCATATTCTTTCCTCCACCTTCTGAAGGAGAAAATAGTAAGACAAACCAAGTATTGAATTATTTTTAAAGAAAATTTATATGGCTTACCAATTCACTCGTAGTAATTCTGGTTGGCTTACAGGATTAAACCACAAATACAGAAACCAATATATCCTCAAACACCTCCCCACCTCCGGGGTGATGGGCTCTATCTCCTCCTTGTTTGATGGCTCCATCCCGATTGGCAAAACCATGCCTTCAGGGCCTTTCAAGTTGGAGGCCAGTCTTATCTCTTATTGGAAGAAATATCCTTCTGGGTTCAGTTCCACGTGGGGGAAAAACACTGGAAACATGGAGGCTGTTTGGAAAGATGGTTTAATGGTGGACAGGACCGCATGGCTTGGAGCTCCAAAGTGAAAAGGATGATCACATACTTCAAGATACTGGGTGAAGAAAAAGAAGGGCCAAGATGCTGAGAGACCCTTAGTTTTTTACCCTCTGTTGGGCCCGACCTTAGTGTTTCCTGTTCTTGTGCAAGAAATGTATCCCATTGGATGTCAGACTCCCAGGGGCGGGTGTCTTACCTAACTTTGTAGGCTTTGTGTGGACCACATGGCTTCACCTGAGTGCAGGCTGATGCAATCTGCCTAGGCCTGGTGGTGAGATGGCCTTTGTTATGTAGAATATTCTGGCCCAGGCCTTAATGGCCTGACCATTAACAAAGATGGGGGTGAGCTTCTGCTTCTGAGGTGACTTCCTGCTTCTGAGTTTCAACTTCTCTTTTTAGGGGAAATATTCTGCCTTTGTAATATTTCATAGGATATGTCATTTTTCTATGAGAATGGTGGGTGCTAACTTACTACACTCTGCAGAAATGATTGATGTTCCATACTATGGAAACCATCACCGAAAAGGCCCTTCTTCTTGGTCTTACTAGGTGGACCTATTTAATGGAGGTGGGGGGAATCATGTCTCTATGATCTGGTGGGCCATACAAATGTAACTGGGAAGAGAGGGTCCAGTTCCGCGTGGCTTCAGTGGCAGCAGATATTTGCGACCGTCCGCGATTCCTGCTGCGCTTGCCGCCGAGATGCCCCCGATCCAAATGGATCAGGGGGATATGGCTGCCCTGCAGAGGCAGCCAAAGAGAGAGGGGAGTCGGACAGGGGGTTGGGGGTGTCGCAGACCCCCTCCTCGTCCAGAAAAACCCCCTTTTCCTGAGGTGGTGGAGCGGCGGTCAGTAATGGCTGCCACGAAGAAGCCTGCAACCGGGTAAGATTGTGCTGGAGGAAGCAGGAAAAGTGAAAGTGCTGGCTGAGCCGGGTCAATCAACATCTCTCAAACTCTCTGGAACTGAATTCGGAAAGCGGCAGAGAAAGCTGTTAAAGGGAAACTTTTTTTTCTTCACTCTCCCACCCCATAGAAACAGCAGATGAAGATTTGAAATTTATTTGGGCACTGAAGGTGAATTATTTTGAAAGTTAAAGTTGTTAAGTACTGATCATGGGTCAGAATAAATAGAGACAGCCTCTGAATGGTGAACTTTCAGCTCTTTATTTGCATAGTGACTTCTCAAAAACAACAACAGTGAGCTCTGCCTTATATAGGCAATCCTTGTAAGAATTGTCCAATAGCGAGCTATGAACGCTAGCTCTTTTAACCAATAAGAATTCTTTGTTAAGGGCCAATTGGATTCCTCAGAACTAACCAATCTGATCTGGCCACCTAACAGCCAATCAGAAGTACAGGGCCAGAACCCTGCACTTTACCTCAAGCTCATACTTTATTAACTATGGTACATACACAACAAAAGTCAAGGGACAAAAGATTCTTTGGACATTGGACTTAATAATTTAAGAAATCGGAAAACCCTTATTGAAGGTATGGATTTCTGATTATTTAAAAATTGTTGTTGTAAGTGGGAAGGGAGAGGAAAAAAATTGGAGCAGAAGTTGAAAAAGGAGGAGATTGCCTAGAATTCTAAAGAAAGATATATGGTAATTAGACCTCTTTGATTAAACAGTAACCCCAGAAAGAGAAGTAGAAGAAGGGAAAAAAGCATTAACTTTTGGAATCTTTTTTGAATTATTCTTGATTAAAAATACTTGGGTGGTTGTTTTGGGAAAAGTTTCTCTTTTTATGATGGCATCGCTTGTGGATGAATTAAAAACTGAATATCAAAAATATAAAAAGGAAGAACAAGATGGAAAAGATACTTTGGGCACTCTATTTCAATTTTTAGAAATGGCGTTATGCACTTATGAAAAGTTGACTACGCAGCAGAACGATTGGGGCAAAGAAGAAGAGGAAGAAGAAGCCATCTTCAATGAACAATGGGTTTTTTCTGGGGAGGAGGAGAAAGAGGATAAGAAAAAGGGGATTTTAAGGTTTGAAAAAACAACCAAAAAAGAGAAAAATGAGATGAAAGGTGGATGCAAGGTTAGAAAACAAAGGAAAGGGCGTAAGGAAAGGGAGGAGGAGAGACAAAGGGGTAAAAAGGGAAAGGAGAAGAATAAGCAAGAGAGAAAGGGGGGGAGGAGAAGCCTTAATGGTGGGAAGCAAGATTTAAAGAAAAAAAGCTTATTTAGAGACAATGGGTGAATCTAACTGAAAAAAAAAAAGGGGGATTCTGGAAGGTACATAAGATTGTGTCTTTATATGTGTATCTAGAGTAAAATGCTTAAGATATAAATGAGTATATACGATTGGTTTTTTCAATTATATGGATAGTGCTTATATAGGATTTTATTTAGTTTTTGCTGGGTTTTTACCTTCTTTATAAAATTTATTGTGTAATTTTAGAATGTACTAAACAGAATCCCAAGATAAATTAAGTGTTATATGAAGTAATTTTAAGTTACGACAATGAGTTAAAGGCGTCACTCCAATCAGTGTATAGGAGAAGTATATTAAAAGAAAAAAGATGAATGGATAGTTGGAAATAGAACAGACAAAGAATGATATTAAAAATGATAATAAGATATGGAAGGATATATAAAGTGAATATGATGTTTGAATTTGTGTCTGTGTGAAGAGTTTCAAGCAGAATTAAGCAGCCTTCAGAAAAGATGTTTTAGGTTTGTTTTTTTTTCTATGTTCTGTGTTTTGTATGTTTATGAAAGGCAATAAAATTTTAATAAGCAAGAAATATAATTTGGATAACTAGAATGAAAAGGAGAAGTCGGTGTTCTGTACGGACATTAACATACTTGGAAGCGCCACGCTGTGATTGGCCAAAGTGCACGGCGATCCCATTGGCCAAGCAGGCCACGCTGATTGGCCCATAATGAATCTCCTGCGATTGGTGGAAACTAATCGCGGGAGATTCAAAGTGGTGCCATTGGCCGCGGCGGCTAGAGAATAAAAGCCGCAGCTGTTCCCTTTAAACCCCGAGCCGATCTAGGAACCGAATAAAGAGCTGAAACTAAGTCACTGGCTCCGAGTCTCCTTTCCCGCGACGGACACGACAGTCAGGATAAGATATGAAGTTAAATAGATAACGTAAATATTGATATTACAATTTGGAATTATTTTATATGTTCTATTGGCTTTCTTCTTTAATTATTTCTTTTTTAGAAAATATTTTTCAAGTTGTTATGCCTGGATTATTTGTGTACTGTTTTTGTAAAATTAATAAAATTTGTTATAAAGAAAAAACAAATCTAACTGGGAAGAGATGGCCCTTTAAATAATGTGACTCCAATAGCCACATAGGGCTTTAAAAGTTATAACCACCATCTTGAATTGGGCCCAGAAACAAATCAGCCACCAAAGCAGTTCCTGCAAGAGAAGTGACACTTGTACAAAACTAGATTTGCACAAGACTACGCAGGCCACCACATTTTAAACCAATTGAAGCTCCCTTTTAAGAATTTCCTGTAATGAGCACACTTGGCAGTTTATATTGTAGTTTCCAATAAATGTTGCAATAATTAAAGTTCCTTATCATACTGAATAACTTCTTTGAATTACCTGTATTTCGGTACCGATAACAGTATAACCTTTACATTTTCCTACACAGTTTCCGAGGACATGCACTTGTGTTTTTGAGCAAGTACGGATTGTTTTAATATGCAGTACAACTCCTCTTTCCTGACATTTCTGTTCTCCTTGAAGGTACAGACTTACACTCTTCAAGGGAGTCAGACTAGTAATTGACCAGCAAATAAAATAAAAAATAACAATTATTTAGGACAAAAAGAAAAAAATATTGTTCTAAAATATCTAAAAAGGATAAGAAGAAATACTATTGCATGTTGTGCAAACTATAGTACAGTATTTAGCTATAGTCAAAGAAGTAAAATCTGATAATAACAACTTAAGATAAAACAAATAGGAATGACCAGGATTTTTCCTAAGAAGTAGAAATAATAATTCCTGATGAGTGTCTGTGTAGAGGGGATAATACAAAATAATGTGTTTTGTTATTTCAATTATTCCTCCACAATATGGACACAGTGTCTGTTTAAAGGAAATCTTTTGGTGTCTCCCTTTAGTGATAGCTGTTGGCAGGCTGTTGAATCTGGTCAGGGATAAGGCCCTTCTAAATTTTGGAATCATTATGTGATTAAATATCAGATTGGTTGGAGAAGGTATGCAGAGTGGCTTAAGGCAGAAGTTTCTAAGTAGAGGCAGTCAATCTGCTTGCCATTCTGAATCAGGCCTGCTGTTTAAGATCTGCTAGTGCACTTTCATAGGCCATCAGGATCAGGGTAATAACTGGTCATGAAAAGCCATCAAAGTCCAGTTTGGCACCAGGAAGTCTGAAAGCTACCAGCCATAATTAAACGGGTCAAACAAGCTGAACCAATTAGAGTAAAGGAAAACTATATTGTTATATTCTATTGTAATAGACTGGCTTTATGGCAAGGCACCACATTCAGAATGCAGTCAGGTGCTTGAAGAAATGATCTCAATAACTTGGATTGAACTCTTCCGTCTCTGAACTCCACAAAGGAGCTGGAGTTGGATCTCAGCTGGAAAGTCTTTAATTGCTGCAGATATTGGCTGAGCTCCTTTGGAGAACAAGAATGATTGTAAAACCAATGCTTTTTTTTCTGCGTTTAAAGTAACATAATTGGTGTGAGATTTTTGGTTGCCTGTAGCATGGAAAAGCATCCTCAAGTTGTCTAAAACTTTTTGACTTGCACTACTGAATGATTATTCATATGCCTTAGTCATATGCCTTTGGGTATTGTTATGGATAAAACCATCGCAGCGATACAACCGAAACAGCTTCATCTTACAACAGGCTTGTAATCCTGCAATTCTTATTGGCCCGTGAATAGCGAGTCGTGATTGGTCAGGCTTGGCCAGTCTGATTGGCTGTTAACGGAAGCCCCTGATTGGACGCTTGTGAAAGTGATAGACTCAGTTCATTGGTTGTTTAACGGCAGCAAGCTCTATAAAAGAGCTACTGCTGCCCAGGTTTTCTGCTCCAGTCTTTCTTGTTAAATAAAGTGAAGTCACAGTCCGATGTCTCATCTCCGTTCTTATGCCCATGCCCAGGACTTAACAGGTGTGATCTTGGTTTTGCAATAATTAGTTTCTCCTTGACAGTGTTCAGCACGTATACAGTATAAAATACCAGTTTTAGGCCAATCTATGTCTGAGAAAGCAGCATGGCATCACCTGCATACAAAAATGTGTCTGTTTGTCCATTTTGATGGATGAAGAAATGGACTTTTCAGTTTGTCTATAAAAGTATTAATGTATATATTAAAAGGAAGGGGAGCAGAATATGGCTTTTCTCATTCCCCTCTTGACAGGAATTTTCTTGGTGCAGTGACCTTATGCATTACATCCAGGTGAAGCCTGTATATAAGGACATCTAATCTTGTATCAGTTGAAAAGCAATTCAATTTCTCCCAAAGTTTGGATGTAGCGGTGAGATTAAAAGCCTATCTAAAATCAATAAGCTTTGCACAGAGTGATGAGCAAGCCCTGGAGAAGTATTTCTCAACTAGATGTTGAAGAGTTAATGCATAATAATTGAACGGCTTCCTCTAAAGCAGTGGTGGCTAACCTTTTTGGGCTCCTGTGCCAAAAATTGTATGCGCACTTGCACTCGCAGCACCCAGAAGGCATTGTGCTTACATCCCCCGCCACATGCGCATGCGTGCACGATCCCCCCTGGCCTCACCCCCTGTCCTGCATTGTGCCTCCCAGCTGATTTTCGGCGTGTTTGAGGCCTTTTTCGGCCTTTTTTGGCCTGCCAGAGGCTTGAGGGAAACTTCTGAGCCTTTGCAGGCCGAAAAATAGGCCTGCTTCGTCACTTCTGGTATGCGCATGTGCAGTGAGATAGGTTTGCCTGGGGCTCATATGCCCGCACAAATGGTTCTGCGTGCCACCTGTGGCACACGTGCCATAGGTTCGCCATCATGGCTCTAAAGCCTGCCTACAGTTAAGATGTTCTCAGTTATAATCCAGTTCAGTAGCTTGTTGTATAAGTATCCAGTATATAATTTACTAAACAAACTGAGAAGTCTAATGGGCTGGTATTTAGCAGGTAAATCTCTACCTTCTATTTTGTAGATTGTGTGAGATTGCATTCACACGAGAGACTTGACACGACACGGATCTGAGTTTTCTTTGATTTATTGCGGTTCTGCAGAAGCAGGTTCACATCCGAGGCAGCAGGATGGAACCCTTAGCATACTTTTACACAAGCTTTTATACGTTACATTCAAGGAGGTATTCACCAAAATATTCTAAGCCAATAGAATACATCCCTCATTTGGATTCGTGTCTGGTGACACGTACTCAGTTCGGCTTTCTCTGGGAAGTTACAAAATACATGCTTTTGGAAACATTTTCAAGCGTAAGCAAATTTACAGAAGCGAGATGGCTTTTTGTTACATTGGTTCGCTTCTCACAATATCCCCCCTCTTCTGGTTACATTCTGTTTCAAAAGCACAGAGATCTTTACTAACTTGCAACAATATTTCTTCTGTTTGACTGTATAGAAGGTGTTCTTTCTCTTCTTTTGTGAACCTGATTTTCCTGAAAGATTGCATACACATGTTTATTAAGCTTGGAATGCATTGGATACAACAGCATAAACTAGCCAAAATTACTACTATAGTTGTTAGAGTGGTTATTATAGATTTCCACCATGATCCATCCGGAAGCCAAGACCATAGCATTTCCCACAATGATCCTGAATCACCATCCCACTGTTTCTGATATTCATTTATCCTGGTCTCCATATCATACACAGTCTTAGTTATGTTTGGTTCATAATTGTGAATATAAGTGCAGCAATGAGAATGTATTAGGGCACAAACACCCCCTTTCGCAGCAAGCACTATATCTAAAGCATAGCAATTTTGCAATGCAACTTGTCTAACCTCGGACAATTCTGCATTAATCATTTTTATACTCTTTATGGTGTCATTAAACATTGCAATGGTAAAGTTATTCAGTCGTTTAATGTCTCGGTAATTTAACCCAATGCCTAAAGGTGCAGTTAGAGCTCTTCCCATACCACCCCACCAGGATCCCGGATTTACTCCGGAATCTAACTCTCTTTTATTTCTGATTCGGGTGTTGGGTAGTTTATCTAATTTATATATTACTGGTAACACAAACCCCATGGTACAACTTCCTGACCACAATTTTGGTACTTCCCTATAGGCATGTTTCCCACATAACATCCACTTGCTATCGTCCATGGCCCAAGTAGCATTAGAAATCCTTGTCCAATTGATCATGTCCTCAAAATACATACACATTTGACAATAATATGTTTGTAGTGGTTTAAGGTCATTTGTACAGTCATAGGATTTTGTTTTACTGGTATTGAAACATGTTGTGGGCATTGTTAATGTTTTATTACACCTTTCCCAATCCCCCAGGAAGACTCCCCCAGTAGTATTTCTTTTAAAACAAACATGAGCTGTCTCTCGTAAGTGAAGGAATACCTTCCTAGTCATATTTCTTCCAAACTCCATTTTATGTTCCCCTCCATTTGCCATCATTTGTTTTGTTAAAGGTACTCCATGCAGAATGACCCCTTTTTCAGCTTTCCCAGGCAAATGCATACATAACCAACAATTAGTAATATTTAAACCTTTAGCCGTTGTTCTTATATCTTCAATGTAGCAATTGTCTGCCCAGAGATCTTCTCCAAGATCCCCTGCTCTCTGAACATGCCGAGATTGTCCAGTTTCTGCTTCTTTAACCTGTTGTAAGACAAAAATGCTCACAAGTACAGTTGAAGTACACAAAAATAGACACATGATTTTATCTTTTAAGAGTCAGTTTCAAGGGTTGTCCTTCCATTGGGTGACTTCTCCAGGGCTTCTCAGGTTCTGGAGTTGCTTTCACACGACTATGATGAGTCCACCCGCTTTCTTTTGTTCGGACAGCAGACTCAGTCGTCAGAAGCACTTGGTATGGTCCTTCCCAGCTAGGTTGTAGTTTCTCAGTTCTCCAGGTCTTCACAAGCACCCAATCACCAACTTCATAGGGATGTTGACTTCCTGCTAGTGGTGGTCGTTGTGCTAAAAGTCCCTGTTTACGAAGAGATAATAAAGACCTGGACAGTGTCTGCAAATATTTTCTCACGAACATATCCCTGAATTCAGGTATAGGTCCCCCGAAAGTTGTCAAGTAAGGGCGACCCATTAACATTTCAAAAGGTGAAATCCCCACGTCCTTTCTTGGACAAGTCCTAATTCTCAACAGAGCTAGGGGTAAGTTCTTGGTCCAAGGTAACCCATTTTCCAACTGCAATTTTGTCAGGTGTTTCTTAATTTCTGAGTTTCCCCTTTCCACCTTCCCTGAAGACTGAGGATGCCAAGGGGTGTGTAAGTCCCATCTCACCCCTATAGCCCTCATTACCTCTTGAAGAATTTTCTGTGTAAAATGTGTGCCCCTATCGGAGTCTATTACTTAAAACATGCCATATCTAGGTATTATGTGTTCTAGCAGAGTTTTTGTCACCATGGAAGCGGTAGCCTGTCTGGTGGGAAAGGCTTCTATCCACCCTGTTAAGTGATCTTTGATCACCAACAGATATTTCCATCCACCACTGGGTGGCAATTCCGTGTAATCGATCTGTATCTTCTGGAACGGCCAAGCTGCTAAAGGCCGTTCTCCTTTCTCTGTTTTTCTGGAGGCACTTTAATTAACTTTTAAACATATCAAACATTTCCAGCAAATGGAATGAGCAATTGTCCACATGTTCAGACTCCAATACACCGGCTTGACAGCTTGTACTAAAGCTTCAGTTCCCCAATGACTCCCTTCATGCAAATACTGCATTACATTTCTCATTTGTGTTTCTGACAAAACTTTTTCTTCATTTTTAGTCATCCACCCTTTCTCTATTTTTTTGCACCCTTCCTTTTCTAATTTCTCTATTACAGTTCCATCTGGTTCCCATTTGTCTTCGGGCTCTTCAGGCAACATGGGTACTTATACCATTTGTAGAATTACCTCCCCAGCTGCCTCTTTTGCCCACCTATCTGCCCATCTATTTCCAACAACTTCCAGGCCATTCCCCTTTTGATGTGCATTTACATGAACAATGGCCACCTGCTGTGGTAATTGTAAGGCCTCTAACACTTCTTCTACTAGCTGGAGTTGCTCTATCTGTTTCCCATCTGATTTTATAAACCCTCTTTCTTGCCAGATCTTCCCAAAAGTATGAACCACACCCCAAGCGTACTTGGAATCAGTCCATATTGTCACATCAATTCCCTCAGCTAATTCCAAAGTCCTTTTGAGAGCATATAATTCGCACTTCTGAGCCGACCATCCTGCTTGTAATGATCCTTTCTTAATTACCTCCCCATTCTGAGTCACTACCGCATATCCTGCTTTCTTTATGCCATCCTCAACTCTGCTTGAACCATCCACAAACCACTTTTCACCTTCCTCCAGTGGAACTTCCTCTAAATCTTTTCTCACTTTAGTCATAATCTCAACTTCCAACAAACAATCATGATCCTCAGCCTCCCATTCTCTTCTGGTTCCTTCCAAAAATTCTGCTGGATTCAAATTCTTATCAGTCCCAATAATGATATCTGGACTTGTCCTTAAAATAGTTTCATATTTCAAAATCCTTCCTTCGGTCATCCAAGTGGAAGCCAACTGACTTAATACTGAGGTTACTTGATGTGGGGAGTGTACCACTATAGCTCCCCAAAAAGTCAACTTCCTGCTTTCTACCACCAGAACAGCTGTGGCGGCTACTGCCTGCACGCAGATGGGCCAACCTCTTACCACAGGCTCTAATGTCTTACTCAGAAAAGCAACGGGCTGAAACCGCCCCCCCTCTTCTGAGCAAGCACTCCCACTCCCACTGCCATCCCAGACCTGGCTGATACATACAGATGGAATGGGAGTTTCAAGTTAGGCAGAGCCAACACCGGTGCGGTGGCTAATGCCCCCTTGATTTCTTCCCACTTCGCTTCATCCTCCTCCAACCATTCAATGATCTCTCCTTTTCCGTGCAACTTCTGATTTAGGAACTGAACCAACACTGCATACTGATCTATCCAAGCTCTGCAGTATCCAACTAATCCCAAGGCTTTTCTAACCTCAGTCTTGTTCCTAGGTGGAGCTAAACTCATCAATCCTTTCACCCTCTCAGGATCCAAACTCCTGACTCCTTGCATGATGTAATGTCCTAAATACTTCACTTTTCTCTCTACAAATTGAATCTTTCCCTTTGACACCTTCAATCCTTGCTCCTTCAACCAGTTCAACAAAGCCATTGAACTCTCCCTAACTTTTACTTCTTTTTCTCCTGACAACAGCAAATCATCCACATACTGAATCAAACTTACCCCTGGCTCTTTTGGAAAAGTCTGTAACTTCTCCTCCAAAGCCTGACCAAACAACAAAGGACTTTCCGTATACCCTTGAGGCAATACTGTCCATCTCAATTGTTTTTTCCTCCCACTTTCAGGATCATTCCATTCAAAGGCAAACAAATTTCTACTCCCTTCTTCAAGCGGACATGCCCAAAAAGCATCCTTCAAATCAACAACTGTAAACCACCCATCCTTAGGAGGTATCTGACCCAAAATGGTATAGGGATCCGGTACCACCGGGAAACGTGGTATTACAATCCTATTGATCCCCCTCAGATCCACCACCAGCCTATGCTTTCCGTCCTTCTTTAGTACAGCCAAGATAGGAGAGTTAAAAGGGGACATGGTTGGTTCCAATAATCCTTGCCGTAACAATTGATCAATTACAGGCTTCAATCCTTCTCTACCCTTCTTGCTCATTGGGTATTGAGGCGTCCAACTTTTAACAATCCCGGGCTGCACCTTAATCTCGATAGGTTTTATTTCCATCTTCCCCACATTTTATCCATCTGCCCAAACATCATTATGAATTTGTTTTACATCCTCTTCCTTCAAAACACACATTCTTATTCCACTATTATCTCTCAACTGGAATCCAAACGCTGGCATGAGATCTCTCCCTAACAGATTCACTCCTGAATCTGGTATATACAACACCTTACTACGAATTTCTATCTCATCCATACTCATTTCTACCTCTTCCAAAATTCTCACTCTATTTTGCTTCCCACTCACTCCAGTTACCAAAATAGTTTCTTTTCCTTTCATTCTTTCATTTATGGGTTCGCATACCGAGGTACGACTTGCCCCTGTGTCTATCAGGAAGGTTAGTTCCTGACGGTCTGGACCCACTTTTATATTTACCAGTGGCTCCCCGTAGGTCCTCTTAAAGGAGCCGGAAATTCCCTAATCCTCATATAGAGCGTAACTTCTTTCAGGGTGACTGTTCTGGCACTCGCGCATAAAGTGACCATACTTGCCACACTTGAAACAGTTACGGTCCATACCTACTCTATCAGTGCTCATCCCTCTCCCTCTAAAAGGTCTTCCTCTGGGAGGGAATCCTCTACCTCTTCCTCTAAACACCTCTTTTCTCGGTTGATCCTTTGCTTCTGGTTTTCTCACTTCATTTTTAGCAGCGGTCTGTACTGCCGCCAACATCATTTGAGATTTCTGCCTGGTTTTAATCACATCCCTATTCACAAAAGTTTGTTGGGCATTTCGAATCAACTCAGTAATCCCCTGTGCCCCCCAATTGTTTATTTTCTGAATCTTCTTTTGAATATCAGGCCAAGCTCCCGCCACAAACTGCATTTTCAACATAGACTCAAACGCAGGCGTGTCTGGTCTTACCCCTGAATATTTCTCCAAGCTCTGTCTTAACCTAGCACAATAATCTCCTGGGGACTCATCTTTTCCCTGACTTATCTGGAAGGCCTTTGTTAAGTTTCGGCCCTGTGGTACTGCAATTTTAATTCCCTCAATTATCATTGTCTTCAGATCTTTCATGTTTCGTCTATGATCTGCATTTTGGATATTCCAATCGGGAGGGGCCAAGGGAAACTTGACATCCCCACCAACTGCTTGGTCATCTCCCAATCGTAATACTCGCCAATATTCTATTGCTCCCTGTCTAATCAGATCTCTTTCTTCTCTGCTAAATAGGTGCCCCAAAATGTACATCAGTTCTTCATAAGTGTAATCATTCGGCCCCAAGAACAGTTCTAACTCTGAGCTTACTTTTTGCGGGTCCTCATGAAGACGGGGAAGTGATTGTTTCAGTTATCTCAGTTCCCCGGGTCTCATGGGTTGAATAGCATACATAGCCACGGGCTGGCCCTGAGCGTTCAGACCATTCGGCACTTCACGCAAGGGATAAGCATGTGCCGGCTGTGCCGGTGGAAAAGGCAAGTTCTGAACGTTTCGCTCTAAATCTCTTAGTTCTCTCTGTAAACGTGCAGGAGGTGCCGGCAGCGGGGAGGGAGGTGGTGGAGCCGTTGCCGCTGCCCCCAATGCTTCTTGTGGATTGGACGGAGGAACATATCTCGGTGGAGGACGATAAAACTCATCGTCAGACTCCGGATTTTTACTTTTGGACACAAATTGATCAGTCGGTGGCGGACTGGGTCCTTCAAATTCAACATGATACCATACTTCCAAATACGGTATCTCGATGGTTAATTTACGAGCCAATAAATAATCCTTCAATTGATTCATCCAGTATGTACTGGTTTCTCCCTCCGGTGCCCAATGGTAGGGAAATTTTGGATCCACAAGAGGATTTTTAGGCCACCTGTATTTGCACAAGTAAATCATGTGCTTCTTCTCCAGATTCCGGGTATAATGTTTTAGATTCGGGGAGAACCACTGGTGTAGTAGTTGTCCCAAAGGCGAATCTACCGGAATAGGTTTTCTGCCTTCTTTCTCTTCTCCCTTTTCTATGTCCGAGGTTTCTAATAACCTCTTACTTTGTCCTTTCCCCATTCTCGTCACCAGACCTGTCCTCCAGCAGGCGCTGGACTTTCTCCCTGAGAAAATTTAAGGACACCTTTCCATCAACAAAACCCTATTCTCTTGAAAAAGGAACAAATTTACCTGATCACTCCGGGACTTGTCGTCTGCTCAGGTATGCGGATGTGCGGGCGTCCCCGACTCAGGTTTTCTCGTGATCCCCGATCACCATTCACAAGGTACCTTCACTCAGTCCGTTCAATCTCTCTGGATCTCTCCGAGACTTCGTCTTGGGATCGGAGATTCCTGGGACCTCTCGATCAATGGGGAGTGGGAATGTCTCCAAACGAGACGGAGTGGCCACTACTCACCAGTCCCCAGAACACCGAGGATCACCGTGGAATCTCCTGCCTGGCTCGCCAAATTGTGAGATTGCATTCACACGAGAGACTTGACACGACATGGATCTGAGTTTTCTTTGATTTATTGCGGTTCTGCAGAAGCGGGTTCACATCCGAGGCAGCAGGATGGAACCCTTAGCATACTTTTACACAAGCTTTTATACGTTACATTCAAGGAGGTATTCACCAAAATATTCTAAGCCAATAGAATACATCCCTCATTTGGATTCGTGTCTGGTGACACATACTCAGTTCGGCTTTCTCTGGGAAGTTACAAAATACATGCTTTTGGAAACATTTTCAAGCGTAAGCAAATTTACAGAAGCGAGATGGCTTTTTGTTACATTGGTTCGCTTCTCACAATTGGAATCACCAAAGTTAGGCCCCAATCATCAGGGACCTTTGCATGGATATCAATATAGGTGAATATGTGAACAGGGAAGCCAAAATGCGTACCCACCAATCAAAATTGTGTTGAATGGCCTCCACTGAAATGAAATGAAGAACAATAGATTCTGGGATGAATTAGGGGAAAAAGGATCTTTTTTAAAGCAGGAAATGAATGTTCCTTATTTCTTGGCTGCATGGCATTCAACTGTCAAACCAAGGTTGGTTAAAAGAACACTGATTCTTGTTAACAGCAGATGGACAAATACAGAGAATTGGCTGAAGAAGGTAAATTAATTGAATATAAATAGACAGCAAAATTCGATCAAGGTATCTGTCATATAGAATAGCTGTATGTAGTTGAGGTACTTCTTTGGTAGAGAGCATCTGGATTAATTTGACTTTCATCTGACCTATTTTGTTCGTGTTTGTCCCTTGGGATATCTTTAGATGGAGCAGGATGATTTTCCAAAAGGGAAATTAAAGGGCTTCAAAGCAGAACATTGGAACAGCGATCATTCTTATGGTGGTTGTCATTATAGAATTGAAGGATCAAGGAGCATAGTTTTCTTGATACAACACTTTACTTAGTCAAAGAGGGTCTTGGGCCAGCCCATTGTGAAAACTCTGTCAGATAACCAGTAATGGTGGTGCCATTCATGATTTGTAGATCCAACTTATAAAATGTCTGCAACGCAGGGGTGGGATTCTACTGGTTTGGACTGGTTCTATAGAACCGATTGTTATGATTCTGTGCAATTTGGAGGAAAATCATGCCCCTGGCTGGCCCTGTCCCTCTCTGCCCACCCCTCCCCTCCCTGCCCAGTCAATCCTTATCACATATGTGCAACATCGCGTGCATGCCCGACATAACTGACTGTGTTCTTCCCCCATCCAGTCACTCCTTAAAGTATTTCCCCCCCTCCTGATAATCATCTGTTTCAATGATCAGCTGCAAGCCCTCCCCCACGCTCTATTTTTTGCCTTCCTCGGTCTCAGGGAAACCTTCTGGGAACAAATGTCCCTCCAGAATGCTTCCCTGAGGCCCAGGAGGCCCAGAAATGGAACACGGGGTGTATATGCTGCATGCTCCCCCCGCACTTCATTTTTTGCCTTCCTGGGCTTCAGGAAAGCTTCCTGGAAGCAAAAATGCCCCTCTAGGAAGCTTCCCTCAGGCCCAGGAGGCAAAAAAATGGGGGGGGGGGTTGTTTGCTGTAAAAAAGAAGCCACGCCCACCCAGTCATATGGCCACACCCATCTAGCCACGCCCACCTAGCCACACTCACAGAAACAGTTGTTAAAAATTTGAATCCCACCCCTGCTGCAACGTATCTAGACCCCTGAAATCTCCAACAGGGTTTTTGAATTCTCTAATTACAAGGGGGCTCGGTTTCCCTTTTATGTCATGCTTATCTTCAGGTACTAAGAATTCAAGCTTATTTTTCATTTCTCATGCTTAGACCATTAGTATATGGGTAGTTCTCAACTTACGACCACAATTGAGCCCAAAATGTATGTTGCTAAGTCAGAAATTGGTTAAGTGAGCTCCATTTTTCTTGCCACATTGCTGCAGTTGTTAAATGAATAATCCGGTTGTTAAGTGAATCTGGCTTTCCCATTGACTTTGCTTATCAGAAGGTCACCAAAGGGGATCACAAGACCCTGCACTGCAATAGTCATAAATGTAAGTCAGTTGTCAAAGCATCCAAATGTAAATCACATGACTATGGAGATGGAGCAGCGGCCATAAGTGTGAAAAATGGTCATAAGTCGCTTTTTTCAAAGCCATTGTAACTTCAAACAGTCACTAAATGAACTGTTGTAAGTTGAGGACTACCTGTCTAAACAAGAAAGGCTGTGAGTTTTACAAAATGTTACTCTTGCTCATTTTCCAATAGTAGCAGAGTAGATTACTTCACAGCAACATAGCCCGTTTTTTACTGACCACAAATCTAGCTTTGAGGTGCAAGCACCGTTTTCATCTCCAAGTCCTGGAAAAATCTGTTTAAAGCCTGAGTTCTAATTATATTCTGGTTGTTCTGTTAGTGTTGTAACATCTACAGTTTTTGGAGGTAAGTCATTCTACTGATTAATTGTTCTGTCAGGAAATTTCTCCTTGTTCTAGGTTTGATTGTTTCCATCCATGCTTCTTGTCTTGTCTTCAGGTGCTTTGGAAAATAGGTTGATTTTCTGTCCTTTGTGGCTGCTATTGTGTAACTTCTGTTCATTAAAATAGACATACCAAATTCCAGCAACCGTTCTTTGTACATTTTAGCATCTAGTCCCCTTTTATTTATCTTTTCCTTCAGGCTCTCAGGTTAGCCAAATACACATGAATCACTTAGAGAGAAACTTTGTTAAGAATTTTCTCCTGAAACCTCACTGTCAAACTATTTGCTTTTTCTGTTAATAGATTCAGATTTGCTCCCTGACAACTGGTTGCCTTATATTCCTTCAGCCTCTGCTTAATCATCCACAATTGGCAATCAGTAGCTTTAAGGACACACTCTTACAATCAGCAACTATTCAGGAATCATTTCAAGAAATAACTTTTTCTTCCCTTACAGTTCAGCATAAAATCCATCAAAACATTATTTATTTGGTCACTCTCTTTCTTGTCTTTTCTTCTTAGTGAGCTCCACTGATGTTCACACATGAAATTTGTAGTGTAATGGTAATTTGGAGGCATTTTTCACTTTTTAAAAATTTCATATGTAAAGGATAAATGCTTCTAACTAACTCTGTTCAACCTTGGTCTTCTAAGTTTTCCTCAGACTCCAGCATCTTAGTATTCTCATAGGAATTCAAGGAGGGAACTCGAGGAAAAAGGAAAGTTTATCATGCTTGCTACTGCAGTTATAGAGGTTCTGTTTCTCAGTGGAGATTTATGTCTTCAGAAGGCTGGTGGGAGAGGGATGATTTAAAGCTTTGCAACAAGAGAACATTGCTGGTTTCTGGTTATAAAGGCCCTATGCATATATAACCACCCATTTCAAATGAATTGGTTATAATTCATTGGTTATAAAAGCCCTATGCATATATAACCACCCATTTCAAATGAATTGCTTTCAAAGTTGCTTATAATTAAAATTAGTCTTCCTCTTTCATAGCTTCTTAAACATCTATTGTTTATCAAGTCATGGCTCTGTAGATGCTAATGGTTATGACATTGTAAAATTTGTCACTTTAGCTTGAAAAAAAAGAAGTTATTTTTAGTAGAAATGGTTTTTTTACATGGTTACAAGTACCGTATATACTGGAGTATAAGTCGATCTGAATATAAGCCAAGGCACCTAATTTAACCACAAAAAACTGGGAAAACTTATTGACTCGAGTATAAGTCGAGGGTGGGAAATGCAGCAGCTACTGGTAAATTTCAAAAATAAAAATAGATACCAATAAAAACTTTCACTAGGACAGTTGAGAATAAGTTTGATGTTCACAATTTCCTCTTTGAAAGAGACCAGTAAATAGGGAACAAGAAGATGAAGAAAAAGAAGTGTGTTTTTTCACACTTTTCACACTGAAGTGAACAAAAATGGCATCATAGGAACAGGCTTATTCTCAGCCCAAAGGTTTGTTTCTGATTTCTTCCCTGATTTAAGGGAAATTTGGGAAACGATCTCACTATCATGAAAGGTTTGATTGATTCACTAACTCAAAAGATGATGATGATGACAGTGGTAGGCAGGAGTCATTCTCTCCCTTGCAAGAAAAAACCAAGAGCCATTCTTATGATATCTCTCTCTCTCTCTCTCCCTCCCCCCCCCAATAAAGTCAAGCCCTTTCCAGCACGCGCGCGCGATCCGCCCCCGCCCCTTTGCACCTTGCAAATGCAAAACCCCAGGGTTTTTGCATTTGCAAGGTGCAAAGCAGTGGGGACGGATCGTGCGCGCGTGCTGGAAAGGGCTTTACTGTATTACGGGGAGAAAGAGAGAGAGGGAGAGATCATAAGAACGGCTCTTGCTTTTTTCTTGCAAGGGAGAGAGTGACTCCTGCCTCCCACTGTCATCAACATCTTCTTCTTTTGGGTTAGTGAATCAATTAATTTGGGAAATGATCTCACTTATCAGAAAACAACGCGAGCTGCCACCACCACCTCCTCCTCCCCCTCCTCCCAAGTGGACTGAAAGCAGCTGGAGCTGAGGAAATGAAGCTGAGTGGAGTGACCTCGGCTGGCGTTGCTTTCTCAGCCTAGAGCTCAGAAAACAACGCGAGCTGCCTCCCCCTCCTCCCCCTCCTCCCGAGTGGACTGAAAGCAGCTGGAGCTGAGGAAATGAAGCTGAGTGGAGCCGAAGCAACCTTGACTCGCGTTGTTTTCTCAGCCTAGAGAAAGGGGAAGGGGGCTCATCTGGACCAAGGGTGAGTCTCCCCCTCAGTTTCCCCTGAAGGATCTTCTGTCGCTTTTGCCTTCTCCCTACATCTTCCCTCTGTTAAAATCCCCCCCCACACACACACACTTATTTTCGGTTGGATAGATTTCGTGTCTGAGCATTCTCACATGGCAGTGGGTCTTCCCCCCCAAAAAAAAAACAGTTAAAAAAAGAAAAAACAATATATCCTCAAGCAAGAACTTTTCTGCTTCCAATTACCCCCATGCTTAAAAGTTGCAAAGGAAACACGGAAGCAGGGAAGCGGCTGCCCAGATTCGGAGCTCCACACCATTTTTTTTTCAGAGGGGAATTTGACTCGAGTATAAGCCGAGGGGTTTTTTTTCAGCACAAAAATGTGCTGAAAAACTCGGCTTATACTCGAGTATATACGGTAAGTAACTTCAAATCTCAACAAATAAATGCTCTGTCTTACATATTGGCAAAAAAAAATCAGAAAATAAAATACAAGCTGATAGTCAAGACCTTGTTGATGATCCAAACTCTGTCAAGGACCTTGGAGTACTCATCTCTAATGATCTAAGTGCTAGAGCACACTGTAACTACATAGCCAAAAGGGCATTAAGAGTTGTTAACCTCCATCCGATCTTTTTTTTTGTCCCTTCCATTTAATTGTCATTGGGCTATGATCTGCCCAAATACTTGTTTCGATATTTGTTTCTTGAATATTGGATATTAATTCTGTTGAGATCCAAATCATATCTAATCTGGACCATGATAAATGTCTATTTGAATAAAAAGTATATTGTTTAGCTTTAACATTTCTTTCTCTCCAAATATCTTTTAAAGTGAATTCGTCTGTCATTTTAAAAAAAGACTTAGGGAGAGTCTTTCTATTTTGCTTTGTTGTTGTTGATGGACATTAAATAATACTATCTTAAAGGAAAAAGACTTTATACAACGGATGGAGAAGGAACTGGCTTTTTTCTTTAGAGAAAATAAAAAAGAAGATACTTCAACTCAAAATGTTTGGGATACAATGAAGGCATATGCTAGAGGTTTGATAATAGATTATACAAGAAAAAAGAATATTAGGAAAAGGCAAGCTTCTAAGGCCTTGAAAGACAAGTATAAAAGACTTGAAAAAGAATTACAGAAAATGCCACAGAAAAAAGTTATTAAATTGAAGCTGGATGTAATTAAACATAAAATGGAATTAATAGAGAAAGAAGAACTGGCACAGAAAATTAGAAATTCTAAACAGAATTACTTTGAAGATGCAAATAAACCAGGTAGATGGTTAGCATATAAATTGAGAAAGGAGAAGGAATCAAGAAAAATATTGAAGCTAATAGATGATCAAGGCCAAGTTTGTTATGGTAAAAAGGAGAAAAAGGAAATTATTCAAGATTTTTATGGGCAACTATATAAACAAGAGAATATTGATGAGGAAAAAGTCAAACAGTGTCTACAGAATGCTAACTTACCCAAGATACCTAAAGAGACTGAAGAAATGCTAGAAAGCAATATAACAATGATGGAATTAAATGAAGCACTTAAGAAACAAAATAATGGGAAAGCACCAGGTCCAGATGAGCTTCCGGCAGAATTCTATAAAATATTTCAAGAATCGTTGAGCATCCCACTGTTAGAAGTTATGAATGAAGTTATGTCAAAGAAGATGATACCCAAAACATGGTCAGAGGTTTATATTACACTTATTCCAAAAGAAGAGGCTGACCCACTGCAAATTAAGAACTATAGACCTATTTCTTTATTGAATGCAGACTATAAAATTTTTGCTTCAATTTTAGCAGAAAGACTTAAAAATATTTAAATAATTTTATCCACCCAAATCAAAATGGATTTCTGCCAAAGAGACAAATCAGAGACAATATGAGAGTAATCTTGGATACTTTGGAATACTATGAGGCTCATCCTGAAAAGCAAATGGCTTTGATATTCCTAGATGCTCAAAAGGCATTTGACAACGTGAACTGGAGATTTATGTTATTACTATTGGAACAGATGGGTTTTGCCAGAAAATTTATTCAAGCAATAGAAGCCATATATAATAAACAGACAGCAAAGGTAATGATGGAGGGAGAACTTACAGATTTTATTAATATAAGAAAAGGCACAAGACAAGGGTGTTCCCTATCTCCCTTGCTATTTGTGTTGACTTTGGAAGTGTTGAATAGAAATATTAGGGATGATAAAAGTATAAAAGGAATGAAAATTAAAAAGGAAGAATTCAAACTACAAGCTTTTGCTGATGACTTAGCTTTTATTCTGGAAGACAGCTCCAAAGTTATTGGAAAAGATAGAGACATGGTGAGATGGCTGGTTTGAAAATAAATAAAGATAAAACAAAGATTTTGACAAAGAACATGTTACTGAGACAAAGAGAAGAACTGGCAGACCTTTTGAAAATCCAAGTTACAAATAAGGTTAAATATCTGGGGATATATTTGACAGTAAGATGTAGCACATTAAAAGAGAATAATTATATTAAACTCAAACAACAGATAGCTACAGATTTGAAGAAATGGGAAAACTTGCAATTGTCATTAATAGGGAGAATTTCAACAATTAAGATGAATATTTTACCCAGAATTCTATTTCTGTTTCAAACAATACCAATTAGGCTTGGAAAAGACTATTTTGAAGATTTAAATAAAATCATGTTGAAGTTTATATGGCAAGGTAAAAAAGTGAGAATAAAGCTAAAGCTTTTGCAAGACGCTAGAATTAGAGGAGGTTTTGGCCTGCCTAATTGGGAATTGTATTATCAAGCTGCAAGTTTGATGTGGATAACATTAAGAAATCATAGATTGTTGACATTAGAAGGGCATGATTTGCTGTTGGGCTGGCATGCTTTTTTATGGTATAAGGGAACTAAAACACAGAGTTATTTTAGAAGACATTATATATGGGAGTCTTTGTGGTTAAATTGGGAGAAGATAAAAAAACAATGTTATTTGAAAATTCCAGTTTGGTTATCGACTATTGAAGCATTTTCCTATCCTATAATCTATAAGAAGGAACAAAAAGTTAGATATGGGGAACTGTTGGATGAAAAGGGTGGACTTAAATCGATCCAAAACTTAGAGGAACAAGGTATAAGGATGAATTGGTTTTCATATGCGCAAATACATTCAAGGTATGATGAAGATTTTAAAACGGAGGGATTCTATGATAAACAGATTGATTTAGATAAGATCTTGATGGGTACTGATGAGAAGGTGATTAAAAAATTATATGGTTATTTACTGGGAATTAAATTAGAGGAAGAACAAGTTAAAGAAACTATGATTGTTTGGGGGAAGAATTTTGGATATGGGATTGATTTAGAGAAATGGCAAAAATTGTGGTCTCAAAATTATAAAATGACAATGTCAACAGCATATAAAGAAAACTTGTATAAGATGTTTTACAGGTGGCACTTTCCCCCGACAAGAATAGCAAGAATGTTTAAGAACAAATCTGAAAAATGCTGGAAATGTCATCAGATACCTGGCTCATATTACCATGTGTGGTGGACTTGTGAGGACGCCAGAAAATATTGGACTAAAATTCGCATGTGGTTGGAAAAAATGACAAAGAAACACATAGACTTGAAACCAGAGATCTTCTTATTGGGAATTTTACCTGATAGATTTGAAATACCTGATTGTAAATGTATTAACAGTGGCTAGGATTGTATTTGTTAAAAATTGGAAGAATGAGAAAATACCATTACAGGAAGAAATTATTAAGAAAATATTGGAATGTGCTAAGATGACATTTGAAATAGAGAGCAAGAGGATAAACAATTTTATGAAATTTGGGATCTTTTTTATCAATGGCTAGATGATAAAATACGATAATAGAATATTGACACTATATTTATAAAGGATTTTTAGGATTGATTTTGTATGATTATATGATTTGTTACAGAATAAACTGTTTAAAGTATTGTTATCTCATAAAGCATAAATGATTAAAAGTATAGTCAAAAAATTCTTTTTTTTTTTTAGTGATATTAGGATATACAAGTTTGGATTGACAATATGAGTTGTTATGTAACATAATTGTAATTGAGACTACAAAATGAATGCACAAAAGTGATGAACCAACCGACACACTGTATGTACATAAGAGAGTTGATGTTTTTATGTTTTGTTTGTCTTGTTTGCTTGTAGAAAATTAATAAACTTCTTTTCAAAAAAAAAAAGAGTTGTTAACTTTTTCCCTGGTATTATCACACTACTAATGAGAGCATACAAAACATTTGCTAGACCAATACTTGAATACAGCTCATCAGTCTGGAACCCACATTACGTATCTGATATTAACACAGTTGAGAAAGTCCAGAAATATTTCACAAGAAGAGTTCTCCACTCCTCTACTCATTGCAGAATACCTTATGCCACCAGACTTGAAATTCTAGACCTAGAAAATCTAGAACTACTCCATCTTTGGTCCGATGTAAGTATAGTACATTAAATCGTACATTGAAATGTCCTACCTGCAAATGAATCCTTCAGCTTTAATCATAACAATACAAGAACACACAATAGATACAAACTCAAGATTAATCGCACCAAACTTGATTGCAGGTAATACGACTTCAGCAACAGAGTGATCAATGTCTGGAATACTCTATCTGATTCTGTGGTTTCTTCCCCAAACCCCAAAAACTTTAACCTTGGACTTTCTACTATTGACCTCACTCCTTTCCTAAGAGGTCTGTAGGGGGTCTGTAGGGGGCGTGCATAAGCGCACCAATGTGCCTACCATCCCTGTATTCATAACTATGTTTATACTTATACATATTATCTTATAATCGCTTGACAAATAAAATAAAAAAATAAAAAAATAAAAAAATAAAAGTAGTCCTCAACTTAGGACTACAATTGAGCCCAAAATTTCTGTTACTAAGTGAGACAGTTGTTAAATGATTTTTGCCCCATTTTATGACTTTTCCTGCCATAGTTGTTAAGTGATTGTTGCTGTTGTTCAGTTAGTAACTTGGTCATTCAGTGTATCTGGTTTCCCCATTGACTTTGCTTGTCAGAAGATCGCAAAAGGGGATCAAATGATACCCGATCACTGCAGCCGTCATAAATATGAGTCAGTTGCCAAGTGGCTAAATTTTGATCATGTGACCATGGGGATGCTGCAACCCTCATACATGTGAAAAACGATCGTAAATCACTGTTTTTCAGTGGTGGTATAACTTTGAACGGTCATAAAATGAACCGCTGGAAGTTGACGACTACCTGTGTTTGTCCCAAACCTGTGGAACTAGCAGATCTGACTTGCAAAAATCTTATTACTCATTAAATGGTAGTCGTGAGAGTTTTCTGTGTCTCTTTGCTGCTGTTTGCATTTTGCAGCCCATATCTGAGAACCCTAATCAAAAGAGACTAAGTATTTTATAATTGGAGAGTAGTTCAATACAACATATTCTGGGTAGAGCTATTATAAACTCTGCTTGATCATTCAGGTCCATACAACATAGTACAATATACAGGTAACCTTCAATTTATGGCTGGTTGCTTAAGGACCTTTCAAACTTATAACAGACTCAAAAATGTAATACATGGTCAGATAACAGATAATCAGAGTTGGAAGGGACCTTATAGGTCATCTGGCCCAAACCCCTGCCCAACCGGGAGGCCCTCCCATTTCTGAAAAATGGCAGTCCAATCTCTTCTTGAAAATCTCAAGTGATACATACTGATAACCCAACTTCAAGGTTACAACTGCCCTACCACTCTCACAATCACCTGATTGCATTTTGGGCCCTTGGCAATTGGCTCACATTTACAACTAGTTGCAGTGTCCTGCAGTCATATGATCATGGTTTGTAATGCTTTTTGATGTTTTCTGGCAAAAATTGGATGTCCATCAGATAAGCTGGATTCAGGCTTATGACCACACAACTTATCTTAATGATCCCAATGGCTTGTTTAAAACCATAGTAAAAATAGTTGTAAAATCAAGTCTGATCATATAGTGATTCAACTTACAACCGCAGCAATTCTGGGCTCTATTGTCATTGTAAGTCAAGGATGTCCTGTAAACTACAAACAGCAATTCTTGATCACAACAAATTTATATGACCTGCCTTCTTGTTTCCCATAATGTGGTAATGATCAGTAGCAGCCAATAATTTTTTTCTGCAGCAAAAAAGTATTTTCAGTTTCAATTCTTAAGTTGTGCTAAAGGAATTCAGCTAAGAAAGCAAAGTTGGATGTTTTCGCATTGGCAAAGTATGCTGACTGGAGCGGCACTGAAATTAAAGCATTCTTAATGCTCTGGAAGCAAAAAGAGAGAAATGGAAGAGAACTGGATGTCACCAGTGGTGGAATTCAAATAATTTAACAACCAGTTCCCTGCCCTAATGGTTTCTTCCAACAACCAGTTCACCAAACTGCTCAGAATGTTAACAACCGGTTCTCCCGAAGTGGTGCGAACTGGATGAATCCCACCATTGAATGTCATTCTTCTGCATACTGTACTTTTTTCAGGTACATAACCCCTGCATTGCCTACAACAGCAGTTCCCAGCCTTTGTATTTTTGTGAGCCATGACCGAGGTAATGGCAAATCACCATGCTAACCAAGGTCAGCCACATAATACTTTCAAGCACCATGACACAGTCAACTCTCAGATGTTATCCCCAAATAAACTGAAATTTCATTTTAAGGGGGTAAAATCCATCACCAAACTGTCTAATGTTGATGAAGTTTGGGGCAATGTAAAAGGCTTGCAAGATTTGAAACAATGATGATGATGATGATGATTTGGGGGCCTGCACGAAGAATTTATATCTTAGCTCACCAGTAGGAATACTTAAGAGACTGATTAAGAGACTTAATCAGAATCTGGGTCAGCAGGGCTTCAACATTTACAAGAAATCTTCTTATACTCTTGAATATATATCCTAAAACAGAGAATAGAACAGAACAGAATAGAAAACTGCAAGTAAAAAGCTCATAGGTCATAAATCATAATTATAATAATTAATCATAAGTTACAAACAACAATTAATAAATCATAAGAAACCAATGGGAAAAGATAGTAGGAAAAAGGAGAAGATGAGAAAAGATGAGAAATGAGACAGTGCTGTGGGAATTAAGTGTTCAGCAGAGTGATGGCACAGAGAAAAACTACTTTTATGTCTGATTGTTTTGGCATGCAATGCCCTATAGCAGTGTCCTGAGGGGAGGAATTGAAACAGTTTATGTCCAAGATGTGAAGGGTCTGTAGATACTTTCTCAGCTCTCTTTCTGCTTCGTGCAATATACAGATCTTCAGTGGAAGGCAGGCTGGTTGCAATTATATCATATTAATACATCATATTGCTAAAGATTGCCATGCAGCTTTCCCACTATATACTAAAGTGATATTCCAATAAGGGTATAATGTGAACTTCAAATGATAATTTCAAGCCACTTGGTGAGAAGAGCACCCAATACAGGTCTAGACCAACTCGCTGTAGCCATCTTGCCATGGCCATCTTGCCACACATAACTCCACAGGATAACTCATGGTGGCCAATTCATCGCAAAACAATTTGCCATGGGGTAACTCAACGTGGTAAATGTTAACTGCAACTGATTCTTCTACATTATTTCCATTTTTGCAAAAAATAAATAAATTTTTTTTTACCATTTTTGCCCATGGATTAATGCTTGGTTTCCTTGCTTGGCTTCCTGTCAACTGTTCAAGTTGATAAGAGTTTTCTACCTGGCACCTATTTCAAATAACCAAAAGCTCCTTCACACACATTTTGAGAGAAGGGCATCAGGGATACTGCTCCATAATAACAAGCACCAAATTTAGAACCAAGCAGAAATGTTGCTTTTCTACAAGGACAGAAAAGGCAGATTAGGTCACCAGGATGATTAATTAGAACTATTTTAGTTTTTCATCTTTTTTTCCAGCTGACAGGCATTTCCATTATTTGTCCTAAAGAACAAAAAACAAGACCAAGTCATCAAGAAGAAACCGTATACCTTTGAGAGCTGAGGTTTGGCATTCAATCATAACAATTGTATTAACATTTGAGCACAAGATTTGTGAAAGTAAACTTGATTGGCTGCCAAATAACATGCAAGGCAACAGAGCAAAAAGAAATGCCCATTGTTAGAAGGTGTGAATTCATAGCTAGGCTCTATTGTCTGTGCTGAGATATTTTTGTGGAAGAGGACGCTGGAGGAATTCACAATGTAGAGATGCTTATAAACTGATTTTTCTTTTTTTCTTTTTAACTGAGAAGACTGAATTTCATTCAGGAGAGATTCAGCAGAAATGTAGAGAAAGGGGGAAGGGGAATTTTATTGCTTTGTAGTTTTAAAAGTAGAAAGTGACCAACTTTGCAGAGTTTCTCCAAAAATGTAAAAATGTTTTTTTGTTTTAAAATGAACAAAGATGAGAGAAAGTGCATGTTTGTAACAATGCTATAGACCTGGGTTAGATTCAAAGACAATGAGCACACTAATGGGAAAACACTGAAGAGATTTATTGACAGAAACAGGGTACTGTAACAATCACATACATATAGCACAAAGATATCCTTATTTTCCTTTTGCCTCTCAAGGATGATAGTGAACAGATCCCTGAAGCTGACATGTGTGTATCACTTCTTCAGGATTTCAGATCTATACTAAGATTCACTTTTGGAGGGTGGAAGTAAAATGGGGAAGCAAGACTTTTAGAGAATCATATTTCTACAAGTCTACAATTTCTTTTTGTAATATGCTTTATTGATTGGATAAATGTATGCCCATTCATAATAGTCTCAATTTACAAGACCATTTCTCTCCCCAGAAAAAGAAGCAAAAAACATTTTAAGTACACATGAAAACAACAATTACTGCTGCCTTTAGCATCAGCAGCATTGAAACAGCTTCTGTTATAATTTTAGCCTTTCTAATTCAGGGTAAGTAGATCAGACTAGGAAACCCAATTTATGAAAGCTAGTATGGGTAAGTTTTCACTTACGGCCAGTCGCTTAGAGAGCAAAATTCCCAAGGATCTACCTGGGAGGTACCTTGACCCAGATTTGAAGTTCCAACAGTTCCCTCCAGTGGTGGGATTCAAATAATTTAACAACTGGTTCTTTGCCTTAATGTCCAGCAGGGTAGGCATGTGGCTGGGTGGTCATGTGACTAGGTGGGCATGGCCAACTCAACATCATTCACGTCAAGGGATGCCTCACCTCACAATGTCTGCCCCCCCTTCCCCCCTCATGTCTATTACAATTGTATATTAATGTGGTAGCTCATGGACTTGGACCACACTGAGAATGGTGTTGAAACCATCTGGGGAACATTAGGATGAGGAAAACTTTAATGACTCTTCTACAAGTGTTTGGACAGGTCAGGGGAAATTCAGAATTCAGATCCTGAATATGAGTAGACAAGTAATTTAATCATGATTTAAATGAGTAAATTATTTTAATTACCTATATATATAGTGTTCTTGAATAAAATTGAACCTTAAGTGCACATGACCACTGATATCAAAAGCCCCATCTTCTTTGGAAAGCAAATAGGAGTGAAGACATTTTTATTTTTATTTATTTATTTATTTTCAGAATAACAGGGTTGGAAGGGACCTTGATGATCATCTAGTCCAACCTCTTGCTCAGGCAGGAAACCCTATTCCATTTCAGACAAATGGTTGTCCAGAGCATTCACAACTTCTGGAGGCAAGTTGTTCCACTGATTCTAACTGTCTGGAAATTTTTCCTTAGTTCTAGGTTGCTTCTCTCCTTGATTAGTTTCCATCCATTGCTTCTCGTCCTACTCTCAGGTGCCTTGGAGAATGGCTTGACTCCCTCTTCTTTGTGGCAGCCCCTGAGATATTGGAACACTGCTATCATGTCACCCCTAGTCCTTCTTTTCATTGAACTAGACAAAGCCACCTCCAGCAAACATTCTTCATATGTTTTAGCCTTTAGTCTCACCTTTATTTTTGATATCACCTTTATTTTTTTGTAAGTAACTCAGTTGTACTTTTATAAATGAACATACCTTTATATTCCTTCCTCCTCCTGTTTTTTCCACAACAACACTGTGAGATGGGTTGGGCTTAGAGAGAATGACTGGCCCAAATTCACTCAGCTGGCTTGCATGGCTAAGGTGGGATTAGAACACACAGTCTCCTGATTTCTAGCCTGGTATCTTAACCACTAGGCCAATTGTGTCTCATTATGTTGAGTTATATTTTATGAACAAAAAAAGTAATGTTCAGAATGACTGCTGTTGAAAAGAGACAGTTTGTATTTTTTTTAATTGTGGAAAGGCATAGGGCGTATCCACATTTAACCATTTTAAGATATTCCATGATGGTTGAATAGAATAGAATAGAATAGAACAGAACAGAATAGAATAGAATTCTTTATTGGTGGGACACACAAGGAATTTGTCTTGGTGAACTGCTTGAATTACATGTAAACGCTACGTCTATGCCCTTAAATCTAACCGTTGACATTTATTCCTCTGCTTTGTGTACTTGTATTATTATTATTGCTTAATTTTTGTAGATTTTATTTTGTGTCCTATCTTTTTCTTTTGTTGTAGAATTAATTTGAATAAGAAATTTTGTATGTATATATATCCTAATCAAGTTGATTTTTAATCTCTATCGTAAGGTTTGTGTTGTTATTTTTGGAATGATTGAAATCCGTACTGCTTTATGTTGCTTTATGCTGGAAATAACAAAAAATTGATGGACTCATAATTCCTCAGTTCAATGTGCATAAAATATTCAGTTGATTATATTGGTAATAAGTTTTACAGCTTGCAGTACAGATTTACAATTCTGAATAATAACACACTTTGGACCTGGTACATTGGTATCACTCAAAATACCAATTTTATATTTCAGAAAGACAGTAATATTTTTGCATGCTGAGGCAAATATATATAATCAAGCCTTTAATGAAACAGAATAATTTAATTTACTGTATAAAAATAATCAACCACAATTGGCTTATAATTAAATAGTTGCTTTCATGGCATAATGTCTACTGATGTCTGTGCGTCTTAATTTTTACATGAATTGTAATCAGAATTTGTGACTGATGAGAATAGCGAGTCATTCGGCAAATCATGTCCTGTTTGGATCACTGTTTCAGAGATACTCCATTACTTAAATAGGGAAACAGATTGACCACAGGTGAGCAAAGAAAAAAACAGTGGGAGTGGGAGATAAGTGACTGCTGCTAGGTGGGGAGGGGTGAGAGTGTGCATGGGGTTGTGGGTCAGGAGTGATATTTGGGGAAATGTGAGAGATGCTGCATGTGTTGGGAAGAGTATGTGGGTGGGGGAATCAGGGATACTGTGTGAGTCAGGGAGAGTATTTGGGGGTGTATGAGAGGTTCTGTGTGGTTGGGAAGGGCACATGGGAATGGCCCGAATCAAGTAAGATATGCGTGAGTCACAGGGCGGGGAGGTGTTTAAGAGGGGCCGTGCTGGTCAAGTAGGGCACACGGGTATTGGCTCAAATAAAAAATGCATGGGGGTTGTGGGGTGTGTGAGCAATACCATGCTGGCTGGTGTTGGTGCATAGGGTGTGGTGGTGTGGGTTGGGAAGTGTGCTTGGAAATAGGTAAGACAGATCAGGCAGCTCACATCTGGTGTGTATATGTGGGGTGGTGGGTGGTCAGTGCAGATCAGGAAGGGTGTCCAATCCTTTATTTGCTTGCACCAAGGGACAGAATCTTGTCAGACTAAAACTATAACCTTCCAAGGTACTAAGTATATCCTAGGAGATTCGAGCATGTGGCTATTCTGAACCTCTTCTTCCCTCCCTCATCCACTTCTTAATTTGGCTTTCTCTCTGGAATGTACTGCCTCCTCTCTGAGAAACCACAGTGCTACCAAGATTCTCCCAAACTCTTTTTCTAGGTCCCCATTCCATCATGGTTAAGAAGAGTGCATGGGAGTGTTGAAAGGTGTCAAAATGCCTTTCTTTCGAGGATTCGATTTTCCCGCTGGGAGAGCTCTGGCGCAAGGATACAGACAACTGCTTGAAAGCTGGATCTTTTTATTTTTCAGGAAGGCGGGAGACAGCGAGAAGTCTGTGTTCCTGGGCTAGCTAGCTTCTTATGGTAAGTCCCTGGTTTTTTATACCCTTTTCTCCCTTTGTAAGTTGATTTTGTGTGAATGTTTGTATTTGTGCTTAATGTTTCAAATCTTGTTTATTCCCACCGGAGGGCAAATTCCGCGGGGTGAGGAAGGCAAACTCCGTGGGGTGCTAGATTGTATTATTGGTTTTCTCTAATCTCTTTTAGCTTTAAGATAGTTTTTCATATTTGTTCTGTGGCAATCTCCTGTCTGTCCCTTTTGTAATTTATATTTTGTGCCTTTTGTCTTTTTGTTTTGCTTATTTGGTATGTCCTGTGTTTGTAAGGGTTTTCTAAATTATCTTTTTGTTTCCTTTTTTTATTTGTCTAGTTTTCTTAATTACTTAGGCTTTTGTCTATAGGGATTCTTTAATACCTTTTTAATTTGATTCCTTTTCCTATGTAAGTTTGTTTTATGGCTGACCTGATGTTCCCCTTGGGCTTTTCCTGTTTTTGTGACACTACTGTCTTCATGAAGTTCCCTTTCCACAGGAGTATGCAAGAGGTGCTGTGGAGGTCAGAGACAATATGCAGATGGATGGTGCAAATTAATTGTGTTTGTTGGGCTTTGCAAGAGGGGCTGACTGGGTTGGGGAAGGCAATTGGGAAAGTGGCATGGATTGGGGAAGGCTTGTGGGGCTGCAACATAGGTTTGGAGAGCAGGCAGGGTGGCATTGGTTCATGAAGAGTGATTGGGGGGGGGGTTGTTCTCTTCCTTCCCTTCCCTTCCCTTCCCTTCCCTTTCTTTCCCTTCCCTTCCCTTCCCTTCCCTTCCTCTTCCCTTCCAGTTTAGCAGCATAGCAGCAGCCAGTAGTACCAAACCAGCAACTGTTCCCCAGATTTCATTCTCATCATCCATATGTAATGATGATTGATATATATCATCACTTTAGCCACTGTCCACTCAAGGCAGAAAGAAGGTGTCTTTCACATGTTTCCAACCTATACGGTTCAGAGCTTTCTTTTGACAATTGGGCCTGCAATACTTGCTGATGTCATCAATCCATCTCGTTTTAGGTGTCTTTCATGGACGCTTTTTATTAAGTGAGATCCATTCTGTGACTGCCTTGTCTGTCCACCTGCCATCAGTTCTTCTTACTATTTGATCAGCCCATTTCCATTGCAATTCCTTTACTCTCTTGATGATATCGTATATTTTCATTTGTTCACTAATCCAAGGATCCCCAACCCCTGGCCATGTACCTGTATCGGTCTGCGGCATGCCAGCAACTGGGCCATGCAAACAAGCAAAATCCCATCTGCAGGTAGCATGGAAAACTGCATCCTCTTTGATCCGCGGAAAAACATTTCTTCATGGAACCGGTCCCTGGTGCCCAAAAGGTTGGGGGGGGGGGCACTGCACTAATCCATGTGCAGGTCTTTCTATCTTGTCTTGTAATGCCAAGCCGGTATCTTTCCATAGCTCTTTGTACCACTCGTAGCTTTTGTAACTGATTGTTAGGTTAGTGTCCATGTTTCACTGGCATATCTTAGGGCAGGTAGCACATATTGATTGAAAACTTTTCAGAAACGGGAATGCTTTTTTAAAAAAATTATGCTTAGCTTGCCAAATGCCTGCCAACCACATTTAACATGCCACACATTTTCCTTTACTGTACCACCTTTCATTGAGATCCACTAGCCAAGGTATATATAGTGGTCTACTATGTCTGGTTTTTCTCCAAATATAAAAATTTTAATTTTGGGGAGGGGAGAGTGGGTGAATTTATTTAATATGAGCTGGCTCTTTTTCAGGTTTATTTTTCAGCCAAATGGTTCCCCTGTTTTGTGCAGCTCTTATACGTGTCTTTTAACTCTTCTGGGTCTTATGAGAAAGGAACCACGTCATCTGGAAATCTTAAGTGGTTTAAATAGGTACCATTGATTTCTATTCCATCTTTGCCCAGTCTAGTTTGCAAAATACTTCTTCAAGGCAGGCTGAGAAGAGGATAGGTGGTATTGTGTAGCCTTGTCGTACACCTCATTCTGTGTGTGTGTGCATGCACGCGCGCGCACACACACAATAACTTGCTAAATGCCTGTACAAAATCAATATCTCTTCCATAATAAATTCAATTAGTTTATCACTACAATATATTATGACTGTCCTGATGATTTGTTGTGCAGCTCAGTCACAAGAAAAGCAGTGACTTAAAAAAATCACTTAAACAGAATGCAGCTATGACTTCTCCTACCAAGGTAAACTGCAAGCCGCTAACAGTAAGTTCTGCATGGAATTTTCATTAACTCCAAATCTAGAAAATGTCAATATATTTATATCCAAATTCATAATGCGATCCATTTTGCTTTCTCGTTATCTAAATTATGCAAAGTTTGAGATAAAGTCTTCAAGTCCGGTATGACTTTTGATGACAAAACACTTTATTTCTTTTTATTTATTTTATTTATTTTGTCAAGCAATTTAAGATAACAGGTATAAGTATAAACATAATTATTATTACATGAAATGGATACATATAAGAAAAATAAAATTAAAAAAAGAAACAATAGGACAGAGACAGTAGGCACACTGATGCACTTATGCACGTCCCCTACAGGCCTCTTAGGAAAGGGGTGAGGTCAATAGTAGACAGTCTAAGGTTAAAGTTTTGGGGGTTTGGGGAAGAAACCACAGAGTCAGGTAGAGTATTCCAGACATTGACCACTCTGTTGCTGAAGTCGTATTTCCTGCAATCAAGTTTGGTGCGATTAACCTTGAGTTTGTATCTATTGTTTGCTCTTGTATTGTTATGGTTGAAGCTGAAGTACTCATTGACAGGCAATATATAATTTTATATACTATACTTACTATACTTGCACATGTCCCTCTTGTATTCTCTGAAACAAGACGGTTACACTTACCATTGGATTTAGGATAAAGAAACTTCTAAATAGAATAGATATATTGACAATATTAATAGTCGACTTGGGATGGAGAACCTAGAGTTATTAAGGTATTTGTGACCCGAAGAACTGGTGACCTCCTGCCAGTTTCCCCATTGACTTTGCTTCCAGGAAGCCAGCAGGGAATATTGAAAATCAAATATCATGTGACTGACCATGGCTTGCTGCAGTGTGTAATTGCAAGCTGGACTCTGAACTCCTGGATGATTACATGATTATGGGGATGCTGCCATGGTCAGAACTCCGAAGACTGGTTGTAAATTCCCAACCTTCAGCACCTGCTTTGAATAGTTGATGACTTGTAGCCATAACCTCTACCCTTGAATCAGTTTCTAAGGTCAATTGTTAATGCTAGCCATTTCCCAGTATTCTGAACATTTTTTAAAGCAATTTGAGGACTAAGAGTTTTTATATATCAATGCAGCCTGTAGCATTTCAGACAAATGGTTATCCAATCTCTTCTTAAAAACTTCCAGTGTTGGAGCATTCACAACTTCTGGAAGAAAGTTGTTCCACTGATTAATTGTTCTAACTGTCAGGAAATTTCTCCTTAGTTCTAGTTTGCTTCTCTCCTTGATTAGTTTCTACCCATTGCTTCTTGTCCTGCCCTCAGAGGCTTTGAGGAATAGGTTCATTTCGATCTTCTTTGTGGCAACTCCTGAGATATTGGAACACTGCTGTCATGTCACCCCTAGTCCTTCTTTTCATCAAACTAGACATACCCAATTTCAGCAACCTCTCTTTATATTCCAGCTCCGTAATCATCTTTGTTGTTTTTCTCTGCACTCTTTCCAGAATATCATATTTTTTACATTGTGGCAACCAAAACTGGGTGTTAAAGAGAAGACTACTTGTATGTCAGAGATAAGCTGATAGGAAGCCTTATCTGTGCAGAGATTCTATAGGAAGAGATGTATTAAAATGTTTTTAACTGTATGTCCTAAATTTTCCTCTTTTAAAGCTGACTGTGCTACTGTAACACTTGTTTCAGGATTCGGATTTGGGTTAGATGATTACACGCATCCTACACTCTGAATTGTGATTCCATGCCTGGTGGGAAAAATGGTTAATAGGGTTGAACAGACTCTTCTTCTATCCTTATCATAGAAGCAATGAAAAATACAGGTCGATAGTAAGCTATCATTGCATGCAAAACTTTAGCCATGCCTAAAGATAAAAAAGCTAAAGTTTTCTCCTATCCAGTTGGGTCCAACTCTAGTGCTCATCTTCATTTCCTAGTTGAGGGAGCCAACATACTTATTTGAAGATGCTTCCATGGTTATGTGTCAATTTTGAATGGAACCTGGCAGCAGCCATTTTTCTGTTCCTCAGTTGCCACACAGAGGGGGAAGCGGGCGGGGGGGAGGAGGTTGGAATGCCTTACTGGACACAACAGAGAGCTTTCTCATGAAAACCAAGGTCATCTCTATGGGCAACAGATAAGGTCAGGGAAGGCGTGCCTTGAGCGCCTGCCAATTTACCTTATTAGCCAACTGTGACACTTGGGGATGGGGTTATTTCCTAGTTTTAATTATGCTGAAGCCACAGGAAATAGTTAGAGTTGGTTTTCCTTTAAAACTGTGCTGATATGATGTACTCAATAAAGATCTTTGAGGATTCCAGTCTCAGAGTTCTGATTTGCTTGGATACTTTAGTCGAAACCTTGTCACCTACAGGACTTCCTCAGTGGTGGAAATTTTTTTACCAGTAGTAAAAAAAATTCATTTTTTTTTTTTTACTACTGGTTCTGTGGGTACGGCTTGGTGGGTGTGCAGGGGAAGAATACTGTAAAATCTCCAGTCAGAGCTGGCATTTGCCGGTTCTCTGAATTACTCAAAATTTCTGCTACCGGTTCGCCAGAACTGGTCAGAACCTGCTGAATACCACATCTGGACTTCCTACACCAAAGAGCATGGAACACTATTACCTATTATGTACTTGTAGTTGCATGCTTTTGAACTGCTGGGTTGGCAGGAGTTGGGGCAAGGATGGGAGCTCACCGTGCCTGTTGGTGCGGTTTTGCTGCAGAAATCCACAGAGATTGGGGACTGACTAAAGGGATGTACCTTCCCGTATCTCCTTCCTAAGACACACATTTACATGTTTGAATAAGGCCTAGATAGTGTTTGTGTCTAAGTTATAGTATGAATTGGGAACCTCAGCCATGTTCATGTCCTGTGCATCCTTCAGGCATTTTCATGACACTCAAACTTCAAAACCAATGTAGCATCCACAAATAAAAACAATCTTCTCTTTTTAAAAAAGCCATTCTTCTTTTTCCTGTCATTTTTTTTTTTTTTGTCTTGTGTAAAGATTCAGTTTATCATTCCTAGAAGTTAGGAATAAGATCCTTGCTTGGTATTATCTCAGTGGCAAGAGGATCCCATCTGATGAAAACTGAAATCTATCTAAGTCATGGTTTCATAGGAGTTTTCCATTCCAGCTTGGTAGACTACGACCAAGCTGCAAGTCCCCTCTGGTGGAAAAATAGTGAAAGGTTTTGCTTCATTCAGCACAATTCAACTTGCTTCCGAGGTTGAAAAATATCTGACAATGAGGCCCTCTGGGAGGTCACATCTTTCAGCTTTGCATCTTAATATTCTACAGCTGTCAGCCTGGCACCATCTGCCAACTCAAGATAAATAATAAAGATGGAGGATGTTGTGTATGCATAAAGATTAATAAAGTTTGGAGTAAGTGCAGGGTTCTGGCCCTGCACTTCTGATTGGCTGTTAAGCGGCCGGACCGGATTGGCCCGTTCCGGGGAAACCGATTGGCCCTTAACAGAGAGTTCCTATTGGTTACAAGAGCTAGCGCTCCTAGCTCGTTATTGGTTAAAAGTTACAGGGTTTGCCTATATAAGGCGGGTTTAACTGCTATTGAATTGAGGAAGTCACAATGTAAATAAAGAGCTGAAGTTCACCGTTCAGAGGCTTGTCTCCATTCTTTCTCGCCCATGCTCAAAATATAACACTGGCGACGAAGGTGGGATGTAAAGATACCTGAACCAATGAAACTTCGAAGAACACCGAGCACGTGACAGATGACGCTAACAATGGAACCATGTCCGGTGGCATTGTACCACCCGCTCCTTTCAATCCAGTACAGGAGGACTGGGAGTCCTACATGGATCGCTTCCAAATGTTCTTAGAAACCAACAACTTAAAGGAAGCCACACCAGGAAAGAAATGGGCGATGTTCCTAACGCATTGCAGTCCAACCGTATTTAAGATGGCTAAAGCACTATCCAAACCCCGAGAAGTGAAGGCCATGGATTGGGATGACCTCGAACCTCTCCTACGAGATCACTGCGCCCCGACCGTGCCTACGCTTGTGAGATGCCACGAGTTTTATCAGAGGAGCCAGCGAAAGGGAGAAAGCGTGGCCGACTTCATAGCAGACCTCCGAAATCTGGGAGGCCTCTGCGGATTCGCCGATTTAGAAGAAGCACTAAGAGATCGCATAGTTCTGGGACTAGATGCACCAGGCGTCCAAAGCAAGCTGATGGCAAAAGGCGACATCGGCCTTGCCGACGCCATCGCCGATGCTACTGCAGCAGAAGCAACCAGGAAGTCGGCTGCACAACTGCACCGAAACCGCGCTCCGGTACCACAACCGACGGGCGACATTTTATCCAAGTCAGCTTACAACAACGCACCACGAGGACCTCTCTTCATCGTCAGACAGCGATGAAGAAGGGGTCCATCGACTGCGGTCCGACCGGGACCATCGCCCGAAGCCCTTGCACCCTTGTGCTGGCTGTGGAGCCAGCCATGCCAGGTCCAAATGCAAATTCCGCGATGAGTGCGGGAAACGAGGCCACATCGGACGGGTCTGCCGCAGCTTGCCAGGACCCAGCCAGGCCTCAAAAGGAGCTGGCTATCGCCAATCGACAGGAATCCATCCTGTACGGCGAGAGCCAGTAAACCACTCCTACAGAAATCGAGCTTTGCAGAAAGAGGAGGCTCACCATGCTATCACTATCGGTCACGCCTCAGCCTTGGACACTAAGAAAATCCGAGTCACGGTAGCCATCGAGAACCAGCCTTACCACATGGAGGTCGACTCAGGATTGTCTCTCTCGATGGTGTCCTGGAAGACACTCAAGCAACTCATCCCCACAATTCAATGCCAAGATCTCCACTCCCAACGCCTCATCCTCAAGGACTACAAAGGGAATCGAATCCCTGTCGTCGGTTCCTGCCGAGTCCGAGTCTCCTTCAAGAAACACACAGCATGCTTGCCTTTAACGTTCATCGATAGAAATAGGCCTGGCCTGCTAGGCCTCCAATGGTTCGCACCACTCGGCATTGAAGTGGCCGGCATAAACCGAGTCGGCGGTGGTGACTGGGAGGAAGACCTTATCTCTGAGTTCAGGGACGTCTTCGCGGACAGCTTAGGCGAGTACAAGGGGACCCCGATTTCATTCAGTCTAGATCCAAGGGTGGCTCCCATTCGCCTAAGGCCCCGTCAAGTTCTGTTTGCCTTAAAATCGAAAATCGACGAACAACTCGACAAACTGATAGCTCAGGGGGTATTGGAGCCCATCGATCACTCCCCTTGGGAAACCCCTATTGTAACACCCATTGAGCCAGACGGGTCAATCCGAGTTTGTGGGGACTACCGGGCCATTTTGAACCACACCCTGCAGCAGAACGCATGTCCAGTTCCGGTGGTGCAGCATCTCCTCCACTCCCTGGGGGGCGGGAAAGTCTTCGCTAAATTAGATTTAGCTCAGGTATATCAGCAATTGCCAGTGGATGAAAAAACAGCACAGGCCCAAACTATTGTAACGCACTGAGGTGCCTTTGAATGTACCCGGCTTCAATTCGGAGTTAGTGTAGCCCCGGGGATTTTTCGGAGCCTTATGGAAGGGTTATTGCAAAGAATTAGGGGTGTGGCCCCCTATTTTGACGATGTGTTAATTGCAGCCCCTACAAAAAAAATCTTGCGGGACCGGTTGAGGTTGGTCCTAAAAAAATTCCAAGGGGCCGGTCTTGGGGTTAGGGAAGACAAGTGTAGATAGTGTACTGACAGTGTTGAGTTTTTAGGGTACCTGATTGATAGCTAGGGCATTCACCCTACCGAAAGTAAACTGGAAGCGATAAAAAAGGCTCCCAGGCCACGAAATAAGGCCGATCTCCAGGCGTTCCTAGGCCTCATCGATTTTTATGATGTATTTTTGCCGCACAAAGCAACGGTTGCTGAACCGTTACACCGGTTATTAGATAAAAAAGCAAATTGGCTATGGGGTTACCGACGCATTGAGCCGAGCACCGCTTCCAGAGACTCTCGACGATCCTGCACCAACGGTAACCACGTTGCAAATTGAGGCACTAAACTCGCCGCCACTAACCGCCCGAGATATCGCGAGAGAAACCAAACGCGACCACACCCTAGCACGAGTCCTAACCTGGGTAGAATGCGGATGGCCATTGGACCAGCTATCAGATGATTTCACACCATTCAAGACTCGACAAACCGAGCTCTTCTCCCAGAAAAGCTGTGTCATCTGGGGTGATAGAGTCGTTATCCCAGAATGACTCCAGAAAGCGCTGCTGAGAACCTTGCACGATGGCCACCCCGGCATCATGCAAATGAAAGCCCTTGCGCAAAGCTATGCATGGTGGCCGGGCATTGACAAGCAAATGGAACCATGGGTTAAAGCTTGTCCCAAATGCCAAGAAGTCAGCAACGCCCCACCAAAAGCCATGCCTACTGAATGGGAGACACCATGTGGACCCTGGTCCCGAATTCACCTGGACTTCGCGGGGCCAACCAAAGGCCACACCTTCCTGCTTACCATCGACGCCTACTCGAATTGGCTCGAAATCCATTGCATGATGACTATGACCTCCGAGGTGGTTATCAAAATCTTAAACAGACTCTTTGCAACCCACGGATTACCAGACGTCCTGGTATCCGATAACGGCCCTCAATTTACCGCACTAGCTTTTGAGCAGTACCTCACTGACCGCGGCATTCACCATGCGCTCACCTCGCCTGTGCACCCTGCGACCAATGGCAAAGCAGAACGCATGGTCCAAGTTGTGAAGAAAACCTTGTGGAAGATAAACTACGACAACATTGACGACAAAGTCAATCAAATCCTCTTCTTGCAACACATCACCCCACATAGCATCACCAACAAAACTCCTGCTGAACTGCTAATGGGACGGAAGCTCCGCTCCCACCTCGACCGGTTGCACCCAGCTTACGAACTGGAGAAACCACTAGGATCCAGCGGCCGCTGTCGCACCTTCCAGGTAGGAGACTTGGTATATGCTAAAAACCTATCGGGCGACCCATTGTGGGTGGAAGCGACAGTAGTACATGTAACCGGCCCCAGATCCTACCTTGTACAATGCTTTGATGATAAACTTTGGAAATGTCATATCGATCAATTACGATCGCAGCTTCCAGCAGCAAGTCCGAAAACCCCCTATGACCAAACTGAGGGGGGGGGAGGTACGGAAGAAGATGAATTCCTAGAAAACCCGTGCGAAGGAAACAACGGTTTGATAGAAACTCAGGAAGCAGAGCCAGAGGGAGAAACGGTTGCACCTCAGGGAATTGCAGAGAATGTGGGCAACGACGTAGAAGTGAACTCTGAACCAGAAACAGCCCCACTGCCAAACAATGATCTACCTCAGCATGATTGCAGCCAGCTGATACAACGGAAATCAAAGAGACTAATAAAACAACCGTCCTACCTAAGGGACTATGTGCAGGGTTCTGGCCCTGCACTTCTGATTGGCTGTTAAGTGGCCAGACCAGATTGGCCTGTTCCGGGGAATCCGATTGGCCCTTAACAGAGAGTTCCTATTGGTTACAAGAGCTAGCGCTCCTAGCTCGTTATTGGTTAAAAGTTACAGGGTTTGCCTATATAAGGCGGGTTTAACTGCTATTGAATTGAGGAAGTCACAATGTAAATAAAGAGCTGAAGTTCACCATTCAGAGGCTTGTCTCCATTCTTTCTCGCCCATGCTCAAAATATAACAGAGGATATGGGTCAGAGGAATAAGGATCATAATTAACACTTGCTTATGATTTCAAAACAACAACAGTGCCTTTAAAGTAGTATGTCTAGTCTAAAGAACCCTGATCAAACGTCCTAAATTATTAAACACGGTAAGAAATCAATGCTCTCCAAAGTATTTTTATGTACAAAAACAATTTACAGCGTGATTTATTCCTCTGCATTGCAATGTAATAAATAATAGATTATCTGTTTTATAGTTCACCCTAACTTGTATTTTGGCTCCTCTGTAAAAGTAAATCAATGCGCCAAAACCATTTTTCCTAGTCAGAGCAGGATTTCAATTTGTAAATCAATGCACAACTTTTCCCAAGAATTTCATGGCTTATATATATCCTTTCCCCTTTTCCCCAAATTGTGGAGCTCATTTCTTTTTATCCAAAGTAAAAGCTTCAGTTTATCACTGCAGAATATCAATTGCTTTTGAACCTCACTATCCAAATGTTTAATACCTTAGTTCCAAATTAGAGGCAGCTTTCAAAATGTAAGCGTTTAAACCCAGAAAATAGACTTAGAATAACTTTATTGTCACTTTTAATTGTACACTAATTGGCATACATTATAATGAAATTGCATACAACTCTCAAAGGGTCACCACCTCTAATATACACTATATAAACATGTCAAAATTAATTAATTAATTAATTAAATACAAAATTATGCATATACCCACATATATGACACAGAGAAACAACACAGTCTAGTTCAGATATATACATGTACATGGCAAGAGAAATGAATCTTGCGAGTTTACCAGATGGATGGCATAGGTAACAAAGCTGTACAGAATATGGTATCCTGCTAGAAATACTTCAAAACCTCCTCCCAGAATGGAGCAACAAAACCAGACCGTGAAGTGGGTATGCAGGGTCTCTAACAATGCTTTGAGCTCTAAGCACATAGTGCTTACAAGCAGTGTCCCGAATGACACGAAGCGAGCTTCCTACAATCTTCTCAGCTGTCCTTATCACTCTAAATTGACTTTCTATCTGAGACACTGCTGCCACCAAACCAAACAGTGATGCAATTTGTTAAATGAAAGCTTTTGGGAGATAATGACAACTATATTCAGGGGCTGGGTGGCACAGTTCTGCGCTGGTTCAGTTCTTTTCTCTGTGGCAGATCCTAACTGGTAAGTGAGAGATCTAGCTGCTACTGTGTGGTGTACCAGAGGGCTCAATACTTTCTCCACTCTTTTTAAACATCTATATCAGAGGTAGTATTCAGCAGGTTCTGACCAGTTCTGGAGAACTGCTAGCAGAAATTTTGAGTAGTTTGGAGAACCAACAAATACCACCTCTGACTGGAGATTTTACAGTATCCATCCCCTGCCATGCCCACCAAGCCACGCTCACAGAACTGATAGTAAATAATTGAATCCCACCAATCTATACGAAACTGCTCCATCACCACAGATTGAGAGATATATTTTATGCTGATGACACCAAACTCTTGGTGATCCAAGTGATATTGTGGCTGCCCTTTTGCAGACCTGAAGATTGTGGGGGCCTGGATGCAAGACAACAGACTTTGACTGAACCTTGGTAAGACTGAATGGCTTTGGGTGTGTGGGATTCTGGGATCTGGGACTTTGTCAGCTTTGACTCTGGATGGGTTGGCATTGACTGTCCCAGAAAGACCTGATCCGCAACTTAGAGGTTCTCCTGGACTCATGACTCTTGTTTGAGAAACAGGTGGCAGTCACACTAGGAGTGCCTTTGCACAACTTTGTATTGTGCACCAGTTATATGTTGTGACTCCGGGTTTGGAATCTGCTCCTGATAAGAGATATGAGTTCCAGCGACGAGGATATGAGCCGGCATTGCTTAGTGACTTGGATAGTAGCCAGGATGAGGAGATGGATTTAACAAGGGGAGATAAACCTGATTTAATGGAGTTGTCAGGACCTTCGACCTCCTCTGGTTCTTTTTCTGAGCAGCAGCCGGGAATGGCTGACAAGGAAGGCATGAGAGAGTTTTCCAGTGGAGAAGAAAACTTGGAGAACCTATGGCTTGACGTCAGAAACAGAAGGAGGCTCAGACGCCAATCTCAATTTGGGAAATTAACATGCTCCATAAGTGGATAAAATGACACGGCTGGGCTGGTGGAACTCGCCAGAATCAAAGTGTCTAAATGGAGTGAAGACATGCAGCAAACTCTCTGAGGCTTGTGAATTATTGCTATGCCAGGATTGCCGGACAGAGTGTGGATTTATTGCTGCGTTTTGGAATTACTCTAGCCATTCTCTTGTGGGGGTTTGTTTTTGATTAGAGTTAATTCTGAAATGGCTGAATTTTGTTTTGCTCGCCTGCAATTAAAGGGGAGACATTACATACACACACACACACACACACACACATATATATTTCTGAGGTTCTCGCGGGTATTTGTATGTGGATCTTTGGTTATTCGGGTTTTCTCCCGCGTAAGATTGGAAGTATCTAGGCAACGTTTCGATGAAGTCTCATTCATCAGGCTTGGTCTTCAGCTTTGTGCTTCTCAGAGTGATGTGAGCTTGCAGCTGCTTATTCCTTTTAACTGCTAGTGGGGGTGTGACTTGATTGGGTGGGGGCTTGGCTGTGTTCTGATTGGGTGGGGGGTGTTCTCATTGGTTGGGGGTTTGGCTGTGTTCTGATTGGGAGGGGTGTTGGCTGTGTTCTGATTGGCTGAAGTCATGTTCTGTTCAGGTGGGGGCTTGGTTTTGCTCAGGTTACTCTTAGTTGCTGGGGGATTTGAGCTGGTGAGCTGTGATCTTGCTGTTTGGCTTCGAGTTCATGGTCATGCTGTATCTTCATGGTGGGGGTCAGTTTGCTTCATGTATGGCTCAGAGGGGTTTGAAGTGGGTAGTGATGCAGCTGCAGTGCGGTTTCTGGTCTGTGGTCGTGTCTCATCTTCTGTGTGGGTGTGAGACTGCTTTCTACGTGGAAGTGTGGTGGTGGCATCTTGTGTGGCTCTCAGGGGTGTGGGTCTGGTGTCATTCTTCATGTTAGGTACTCGTCTGTTCATGAGGGCGGGTTTCCAAATGTCTGGTAGGCGGGAGGTATCATCTCATTTATTCATGCTGTGTGGGCGTTTTTCTATTTCTATGGCTTCTCTGATTATTCTGTTGCTGAAGTGTTTGGTTTTGGCAATAGTTCTGGTATTTTTAAAGTCAATCTCATGTCCTGTGGCTTTGAGGTGTTGGACCAGGGAAGAGGTCGGTTCTTCCTTTTTGATTGAGTTCTTAATGCGTGAACTTATTCTTCTGTTAGTTTGTCTAATGTATGTGGTGGGGCAGGCAGTGCAAGGGATTTCGTATACTTCTTGATTTTCTAACTCGATTTTGTCCTTAGGGTTTCTTAGGATGGTGGATATCTTTCTGTTTGTGCAGAATGCTGTCTTAATGTTGTGTTTTTGGAGGATCTTGCTGACTTTGTCTGTAGTGCCTTTTATATATGGGAGGAGGGCTTTGCCATTCTCTTGTTCTCTGTCTTGGATTTTGGTTGGGGTTTCTTTTTGGATTAGGTGGGTGATCTTCTTTCTTTGGAATCCATTGGCTGTCAGCACGCCGGTGAGAGTGTGTAGTTCGGTCTCTAGGTGTTGTTCGTCGGCTAAACATTTTGTTCTGGAGATGAGTGTCTCGGCTACGGAATTGATCTTTGCTGGGTGGTGGTGTGAGAGTGCGTGTAGATAGCGGTTTGTATGTGTTTTCTTCTGGTAGATGGTGTGTCCAAGGGAGCCATTGGATTTTTTGTATACCAAGACATCTAGGAAGGGAAGTTGGTTGTTAGCTTCTGTTTCCATGGTGAATTGTATTTTGGGATGTAGGCTGTTGAGGTGTGTGAGGAAGTTGTTCAGTTTTTCTTTCTCGTGTGGCCAGATTATGAAGGTGTCATCTACGTATCTGAGCCAGAGTTTGGGTTTGTGATCATATTTTTCTAGAGCGTGTGTTTCAAAGTGTTCCATGTAGAGGTTAGTGATGACAGGTGAGAGGGGTGATCCCCTGGGTGCTCCTTCTATTTGTTTGTATTTTTGTCCCTTGTAGGTGAAGTATGTATTGGATAGGCAGTGGTTGGTCAGATCTAGGATGTGCTTGGGGGGGTTGTATTTGTTTTGGATGGCTGTCAAGGCTTCTTTTATTGGCACTTGGGTGAAGAGGGATATGACATCAAAGCTCACTAGTAGGTCACTGGGTTGTAAGTTTTGTTTCTTTATGATCTCGATGAACTGGAATGAGTTTCTTATGTGTGAGTTGATGGATTCTGCATAGGGCTGTAGTTGTTTGGCGAGAAATTTGGCTAGGTTTTGTAGAGGTGAGCCTATGGAGCTGACTATTGGTCTAAGTGGGGTTCCTTCTTTGTGTATCTGGGGAGACCATAAAGTTTAGGGCATCTGGATGATTTCTCTCTGGGTATGATTCTTTGCTGGATTTCTTCACTGATGGGGGAGGCTTTTATTTTGGATCTGGTGGTTTTTTCTAGGTAGGTGGTGGGGTCTGTCTTTAGGGGCTGTATGTGGGGTCTTGGAGTAGGTTGGTTAACTTGGATTGGTAGTCAGATGTGTTCATAACCACTGTCGTGTCGCCCTTGTCTGCTGGTAGGATTATTATGCTGGTGTCTTCTTTCAGGTTAAGTAGTGCAGTTTGTTCTTCTTTGGATAAGTTGCTTATCCATACACTTATCCAAAGAAGAACAAACTGCACTACTACGGTGTGTCCTAGTCTGCCATCTGTTTTTTTGTAGATTAGTACATCTAGGAATGGTAGTTGTTTGTTTGTTTCCGTTTCCATGGTGAACTTGATTTTGGGGTATGTGCTGTTTAGGTGTGTTAGGAAATTGTTTAGGTGAAACCACGTCGAAACTTACAAGCAGATTCACTATTCACTCAAGTCCCGATAAAAGAGACCCTTGAAATCATCAAAAATAAATACCAACCAGCTAAACACCTCATGGAACTAACAGAACACTGCTTAACCAACACATATTTCATATACAAATGACAAAGATACAAACAAATTGAAGGAGCCCCTATGGGATCACCACTGTCACCCGTCATTGCAAACCTGTTCATGGAAGAATTCAAATCCAGAGCCCTGGCCAATGCCATCCACAAACCCAAACTATGGTTAAGATACATTGATGACACATTTGTGATTTGGCCCCATGGAAAAGAAAACCAAAGCAATTTCCTAACACACCTACAGAGCACACGCCCCAAAATCAAGTTCACCATGGAAATGGAAACAAACAAACAACTACCATTCCTAGATGTACTAATCTGCAAAAAAACAGATGGCACACTAGGACACACCGTATACCAGAAGAAAGCACACACTAACCGTTACCTCAACGCCCAATCCCACCACCACCCAACACAGATAAACTCTGTGGCTAAAGCACTAATTACTAGAACCAAACGCCTGGCAGACAAGACACACATCAAGACTGAACTATGCACCCTGACTAAAGTACTGACAGCCAATGGCTTCCACAAAAGCAAAATCACTGGCTTGATCCACCAAAACACACTGAGACATAATAGAGACCCAGAAGATGAACAGACTTATAGAACAGCTGTCCTGCCCTCCATAAGAGGTACTACAGACAAAATTAGTAAGATACTACACAGACATCACATCAAGACTGCCTTCAAAACAGACAGAAAAATAGCAGCCATCCTTAGAAACCCCAAAGATAAAATTGACCTGGAAAACCAAGGCATATACGAAGTCTCCTGTGCATCATGCCCGGCCACATACATTGGACAGACCAATAGAAGAATAAGTACCGCCTGGATGAACACAAAAATGCAGTCAAAAAGCTGGAACACACTTCCAGAAGGTGGAGCTTCATCGCCACGATACAGCTGCGATCTCGGGGCTCCAAGATCACAGCTGATATCTTTGCCCCTGGTCGGTCCCAACGGATCTAAACCGTCTCGTAATGACGGTGACAGTAAGGGGCGCATTCTGTAGATTCTGGGGACATCGCAAGTCCCTGGTCTTTTGCCAACGGCGGAGAGGCAGCCATGGCTGCTGAAGCTGAGACAGCTCCGGAAGAACGGGATAGAAAGAAGTGTATCGGCTGGTGAGGATCTTTTTTTTTAGCTTGGGACTTAAGAACACTCTAATACGAGAAGAAATCTGTAAACTTATTGACAGAATTTGATTTAGCAGCGTTTTTTTTTTTTTAGTAATGTCAAAGTGAGGCTTGGCTTTTTATTTTTACTTTTTTTTTTCTTTACTGAATTTCTATTGCGATCTAGCTAATCAGACTGGTTTTTTTCTTTTATATTTTTATATTTACTTGCTTTCTCTTTGCCTTTCTGACTGTTTATATTTTTTAAAATAGAGGCCCCCTTTAATTTTTTTTTTTAATATACATAAATATACATACATACTTTTTTTTCTCTTTTTAGGCTTTTTTCAGGGGGAAAGAAGGGGGAGTGGATTGAATAAACTTTGTAACACTACCAACTAGAGGCCTGAAAAATATTCTGTTTGAAGTTGAAAAACTTTTGTTTGAAAAACTTTTCTCAAGGCTCCTGGAAATGATAAGATAGAGGGAAGAGTACTGAAGGATGTTTATACAGGTGTTCTTTGGAACTTCTATTATCAAATGAATAGTTGAAGTTTGGCTTTGAAATTTGTGGAGAAGTCAAATAAGAGCCTTGGATAAATAAAAGGAAGTGTGTGTCTTTTTTTTTAAACTCCTTATTAATTGTTCCATTCCTCCCCTCCAACCCCACACTATTTTGTAATATTGATATTTTTATTTTTTTATTTTTTATTATATTTCATTTTTATTTTTTATTTTTAAAGGGGAAAGCCTCAGAATATTCCCTTTTTTTGCCTTTTTTCTTTTTTTCATGGGGATGTTTGCCTTTTGATTTCTATTTTTGACTTATTTTTATGGTTTGTTTTTCATTTTCTGTGGTTTTTCAATTGGATTAAGGTGGGAAGAATTTGAAGAACTCTCTTTTTCTTTTTTTTCTTTTCCTTTTTCTTTGCTTATTATTTTTTGATATTATTGGGCTTTATTTTGCTTCTTTATTTCTCCTCATTTTTTAATTTTTATTTTTGAATTATATTTGCATATTTTACAATTGGATTAAGGTCTTGAAGAACCTGAAGAATTTTTTCTTTCTTTTTAATTTTGGGCTTTTTACTTATTACTGGTTTTGTTTTTTGTTTTTTGTGGTGTTTTCCTTTTTTTAAATTGGATTATAATTGGCTACCTCACTAATTGGATTAAAAGACCTGGAAGACCCTGAGTTATCGAAATGAGTAAGAAAATTTTACCTTCGGGCATCTCAACTTCTGCTCCTGTCTCCCCATCATCTGGAGGACGAATCTCAACAATGGTGAAGCAAGACAAAGCGCAAGTGGATTTAATGATGGTTATGCAAGGAATACAAGATCTTAAAATGAGTATGGAACAAAGAATGGAGAGTATTGATCAAAGAATTGGAAAGATGGATGAGAAACTTAAAAATTTTCAACAAATGATGGTGAAACATGATGAGAGAATCCAAAAAATAGAAGAGAAAGACAAGCAAAGAGATGATACAATTGGGAATATTGATAACAGATTAACAATGGTCGAACAAGAAAAAAGTGGGATGTTGAAGTGGGAGATGGACAGGTCAGAATTTTATCTTAGATTCCAAAATATTGAGGAAGAAAAAGGACAAAACTTGGCGGCAGTAATGATTGAAATTCTGGCTGGAGTCTTGGAAATAGCAGAGGAAAAGATGATGGATGGAGTAGATGAGATATATCGAGTCTTCACAAGATTTGCAACGAGGAACCAATTACCAAGAGAGGTCCATGTTAGATTCACTAAAAAAACTATTAAAAACCAAATATTACAAGTGGTAAGAGAGAAGAGGTTGAAATATAAAGGCAAAGAGATTTTGGTCTTAAAACAAGTACCTAGAAAAGTGAGAGAGATTAGAAGAGAGTATCGATTTTTGACTAAAATGCTATTCAAATAAGAGGTGAACTATAGATGGCTGATTCCAGAAGGATTAATGTTTACATGGCAAGAACAGAGACACAGAATTGATTCAATAGCGAAAGCAGAAATGTTTTATAAGGAATTTTTCGAAAGAACAGAAATGGAGACAGAAAAAGAAAAGATTTTAACTGAATTTGAAGAGGACCAAATGGAGATGGAAAAAGAAGAAGGTGCAATAGGTGGACAAATGGAGATCAAAGAACGTGAAATAAGATCCATGAGAGCTGTTAGACCTAAATATAAAGTATAATTATGGGGGGGAAAAAACTGATTTCCATGAATATAAATGGACTGAACTCAGCTATCAAAAGAAGGAAAACTTTTTATAAATCAGAGAAGCTAAAATTTGATATAATTTGCTTACAAGAAGTACACATTAAAAAACAACATGAACAATTATTGATACGACCAAAGTTAGGGAAAATATTTACTTCTCTGACTCATTGTAAGAAAAGAGGAGTGGTTTTGTACGTTAAAGAAACCACTCCATCCAAATTGATTTATACGGATGAAGACGGAAGAGTATTAATAGTTGAAATAGTGGATAATAATATAAAAACACTTTTGATTGCAATTTATGCCCCAAATGATAAACAAGAAGAATTTTATAAAAAATTACATATGAAAATAATTGAACTGGACTATGTTAACATACTTATGATGGGGGACTTTAATGGAATTGTAGACAATAAACTGGACTATACAGTAAAAACAACACGACAAAATAGGAAAACTCTCCCTAAATCCTTTTTTAAAATGACAGATGAACTAAATTTAAAAGATATATGGAGAGAAAGAAATGCTAAAACTCAACAATATACTTTTTATTCAAACAGGCATTTATCATGGTCCAGAATAGATATGATTTGGACATCAACAGAATTATTATCTAATATTCAGAAATAAATATTGAAACAAGTACATGGGCAGACCATAATCCAATGACAATTAAATGGAAAGGACAAAAAAGAAGATCTAGATGGACATTAAATAATACTATTCTAAAGGAAAAAGATTTTACACAATGGATGGAAAAAGAATTGGCCTTCTTCTTCAATGAAAACAAAAAAGAAAATACTTCAATACAGAATGTTTGGGATACAATGAAGGCATATGCAAGAGGATTAATAATTGACTATATAAAGAAAAAGGAAGAGGCAAATGATTAAAGCTCTAGAAGATGACCATAAAAAACTGGAAAAAGAATTACAGAAGATGCCACAGAAAAAAGATATCAAACTTAAAATGGACATAATTAAACATAAAATGGATCAAGCAGAGAAAGAAGAACTGGCACAAAAAATTAGAAGTGCTAAACAGAACTATTTTGAAGATGCAAATAGGCCAGGTAGATGGTTAGCATATAAGTTGAGAAAAGAGAAAGAGTCAAGGAAAATATCACAGTTAATACATGATCATGGTCAAATTTGTTATGGTAATAAGGAGAAAAAGGCAATCATTCGAGATTTTTATGGACAATTATATAAACAAGAGGATCTTGATGAGGAAAAAATTAAACAATATTTACAAAATGCTAACCTACCTAAGATACCTGATGAAACTCGGAAAATGTTAGAAAGTGCTATAACAATGATGGAATTAACTGAAGCACTCAACAGACAGAACAATGGAAAAGCACCAGGACCAGATGGCTTCCCGGCAGAATTTTATAAAACATTACAAGAATCGTTGAGCATCCCACTGTTAGAAGTCATGAATGAAGTTATGATAAATAAGAAAATACCTGAAACATGGTCAGAAGCTTATATTACATTTATTCCAAAAGAAGGGGTTGACCCATTACAAATTAAGAACTATAGACCTATTTCCTTATTGAATGCAGACAATAAAATCTTTGCTTCAATCTTGGCAGAAAGGCTTAAAAAATACCTAAATAACTTTATTCACTCTGATCAGAATGGATTTTTACCAAAGAGACAGATTAAAAACAATATGAGGGTAATCCTGGACACATTGGAATATTATGAGGCGAACCCGGAAAAACAAATGGCTTTGATATTCTTATATGCCCAAAAGGCATTTGATAATGTGAACTGGAGATTTATGTTATTATTATTGGAACAGATGGGCTTTGCTAAAAAATTTATTCAAGCAATAGAAGCCATATATTATAAGCAAACGTAATGATAGATGGAGAATTCACAGACTCTATCAATATTAAAAAAGGTACAAGACAAGGATGCCCATTATCTCCTTTGTTATTTGTATTGAGCTTGGAAGTCTTAAATAGAAATATTAGAGATGATATAAATATAAAAGGAATGAAAGTCAAAAAGGAGGAATTCAAATTGCAAGCCTTTGCGGATGACTTGGTCTTTATTTTGGAAGACCCTTTAGAGACAGCTTTAAAACTATTGGAAAAGATAGAGACGTATGGTGAGGTGGCTGGTTTAAAAATAAATAAAGACAAAACAAAGATTCTGACAAAGAACATGTTATTAAGACAAATAGAAGAGCTGGCAGATTTATTGAAAATTCAAGTTACGAACAAAGTTAAATATTTGGGGATATATTTGACGTCAAGATGTACTACACTGAAAGAGAATAACTATATTAAGCTTAAACAGCAGATAGCATCTGACCTGAAAAAATGGGAAAACCTACAATTGTCATTGATAGGTAGAATTTCAACAATCAAGATGAATATTTTACCCAGAATTTTATATTTGTTCCAAACAATACCAATTTGGTTAAGTAAGGATTACTTCGAAGAATTAAATAAAATTGTGTTGAAGTATATATGGCAAGGCAAGAAAGTGAGAATAAAATTAAAACTTTTACAGGATGCTAGAATTAGAGGAGGATTTGACCTTCCTAATTGGGAGTTGTATTATCAAGCTGCAAACTTAATGTGGGTTAAAGAATGGATAACGTTAAGAAAGACTAGATTGTTGACATTAGAAGGTCATGATTTATTATTGGGTTGGCATGCTTTTTTATGGTATAAGGAAACTAAATCACAGGGTTATTTTAGAAGGCATTATATACGGGAATCTTTATTGTTGAATTGGGAGAAAATTAAGAAACAATGTTATTTGAAAATTCCAGTTTGGTTATCAACTATTGAAGCTTTTTCGTATCCTATAACTTATAAGAAGGAACAAACAGTTAGATATGGGGAAATATTGGATGAAAAGGGTGAACTTAAAACGATGCAAAATTTAGAAGAACAAGGTATAAAGATGAATTGGTTTTCATATGCGCAGATACATGCAAGGTATCTTAAAGATTCTAAAATAGAAGGATTTTATGATAAATTGACTGATTTAGATAGGATTTTGACAGGTACTGATGAAAAAGTGATTAAAAAACTATATAGTTATTTGTTGGAAATTAAATTAGAGGAAGAACAAGTTAAAGAAACAATGATTGCTTGGGGGAAGAATTTTGGATATGGGATTGATTTAGAGAAATGGCAAGAATTGTGGTCACAAAATTATAAAATGACAATGTCAACAGCATATAAAGAAAATTTGTATAAGATGTTTTACAGGTGGCACTTTCCCCCAACAAGAATAACAAGAATGTTCAAGAATAAATCTGAAAAGTGCTGGAAATGTCATCAGATACCTGGCTCATATTACCATATGTGGTGGACTTGTGAGGAAGCCAGGAAATATTGGACTAGAATTCGCATATGGCTGGAAAAAATGACAAAGAAACACATAGATTTGAAACCAGAGATTTTTTTATTGGGAATCGTACCTGATATATATAATAAAAATTTAAAGTATTTGATTGTAAATGTATTAACAGCAGCTAGAATTGTATTTGCTAAACATTGGAAGAGTGAGAAAATACCATTAGAGGAAGAAATTATAAAGAAAATATTGGAATGTGCTGAAATGAGTAGATTGACATTTGAAATTAGAGAATAAGAAGATAAACAATTTTATGAAGTTTGGGATATTTTTATCAATGGTTAGATAATACAATATAATAATAGAATATTTAGAAATTTAGGAAATAATGAATATATAATTTTTCTTGGTTTTGATAATTTTTAAGAATATTTTATTACGATAGATTTGGTATGATTCTATGATTTGTTATAAAATAATTTAACTTAATTATAGTTATCTCGCTTAAGTATGAATTAGTAAAATTATAGTCAAATGATTGTTTAATAATGATATTGGCATATTTTATTGATGATTAATAATGTGAGTTATTATATAATATAATTATTTTGATGACTATGAAATGGATGCACAAAAGGGAGTGGTAAACCAACCGATACACTGTAAATTTATGAAGAAGGATCTTTTTATGTTATGTTTTATGTCTTACATGTTTTTTGTCTGTCGTTAAAATCAATAAAACTTTTACCAAAAAAAAAAAAAAAAGCTGGAACACATTTCCTCACTCGTCCAACCCATGGAAGCCACAGGTCAAAGCATCAACTTCAATGGCATCAAAACACTAGCCACTATAGAAAACCCCAGCCACAGAATCATCAGAGAAGCCATAGAGATTGAAAAAAGACCAGAAAGCATGAATAGAAGAGATGATTCCACCAGACTGTCAATCATTTGGAAGCCTGCACTCACAAACAAAAAAATCTCCACACCACTAGCCAGGCAAACACCTGGGCACAAACAGATCCCCCCTGATACCTCCAGCTCAAACACACCCCAACCAGGCACCCAGATGAAACCTAGCTTCCTAAAAAATGATAGCCGTCCATTTACCTGGAGCCGAGCTGCACAAAAGGCCTCCAATACAGGAACACAATGTTGCCAGCCAATCAAGATACAAAAAGAACCAAAAAACAGACAGAAGATATTAGAAACACCAATCAAGCAGAACACAGCCAACTCCAAGACCAATAAACACAGACCAAGACTCCCAACCAATCAAGATGAAGAAAAAACCATTCTGGCACAGCAATAGGCTGCCCCAAATTCAAATCTGAAACCACTGTAAAAGTCTGACTCACAGACGAACACTATACAGAAGCCTGATGATGGCAGATGAGATTCTGCTGAAACGTTGTTACAACTTTAAAAGCACAACTACTATGACGTGGGAAAATACCCGAACTAAGCTGAATGCCATACATGTAAGTACCCGCGAAAACTTAAGAAAACAAATATATATATTTGTATATATATGGCATTCAGCTTTGTTTGGGTATTTTCCCACGTCATTATAGTTGTGCTTTTAAAGTTGTAGCAACATTTCGGCAGAATCTCATCTGCCACCATCAGGCTTCTGTATTGCGTTTGTCTGTCAGTCAGACTTTTACAGTTGTTTCAGTTTACTGAAACAAACTGAAACAACTGTAAAAGTCTGACTCACAGACGAACACAGTACAGAAGCCTAATGATGGCAGATGAGATTCTGCCGAAATGTTGCTAACAACTTTAAAAACACAACTATTGTTAAGCCTGCTTTCCCCAACCAGGGTTAGGGAGACAAGCTAAACAGAATGTGCAGCTTAGTCAGATAGGCACACAGATAAATGAGTGAGCTAAGCTTGTATGTTTATTAACATACAGTAAAAATAACAGATACGCTTGTGCTATCAAAAATATAGTTTATTCCATTATGAGTTCATAGCATAGTCAAAATAACAGTCCAATAGTCATGTATCATTTAGTCAGTCCATTCAGGGATATTCAGTTAGCAAAGTCCGTGTAGAATATCCTATGTCAGTTCACTTACAAATCAGTCCTTTGTTTTCTCTCCCGTTCGAGCAATGCAGTCTTGATTCCAAGCAGTAATCAGGGATCATCAAAGCCAGAGAGAGCAAGCTGTAGTCTTGCTTCTTTTTAAAGTGCTTTCACAACCACTCCCTTAATTACTATCCCACAGTTAAAGTTGCAGACACTTTAACATACAAACTATGATTACATATTATTATTTACCTAAACCAGTTAGGGTAAAACAATGTTATCGCTAACATTCTCCCCTTTTAGGAAATAATAATAAATATAACTATTTACATCTTTAAATCATATTTGTTACAACTCTCTTTAAACTTAGTTACTCCTTGAGCTTTTGTAAATTGGTCTGCAATGTTTTCTTCCGTTATGCAGTATTCCAATTTAATTAGCCCATTCTTTACAGATTCTCTAACATTTAAGTATCTTAAATCAGTATGCTTTGATCTAGTTTTAACAGCAATACTAGTAGCTAACTTTATAGCTGCTTGGTTATCCTCGTACACAATAATGGAATCTTTTACAATTATACCCATGTCTAATAATAACTGTTTGTACAAAATTAAGTCAGTGCATAGTAATGACAGACATGAAAATTCCGCTTCCATTGTGGACAAGCTGACATGCTGTTGTCTGATTGACCTCCACCCTATTAGTGTTTTACCAAATAATATAGCCATCCCAGATGTTGATTTTCTAGTGTTTATATCAGTTGCAAAACTTGCATCTGCATAGGCACTAAGACTCAAATCACCCTTTGGTTCTATATACAATGCATGGTTCATTGTTCCTTTAAGATATCTTAAAATTCTCTTTAATGATTGCCAATGACATTGATGTGGATCTGAATTAAAACGTGCCAGCTGATTTACACTATAAGCTGCATCTGGCCTAGACCAATTGCTTATATATGATAAGCTGCCAATCAAAGATTGATATATGGACTTATCAAATTTGGGACTTTGATCATTAGTTTGGCAAACTTCCTGATTCATTGAAGTCTTTGCCGGTTTACAAAGTTCCATTTTAAATGTTTTAATTAATTGGCAAATTTTATCTTCTTGAGATATCTTAAAACTATTTTTTGTTTTGTTAATTGTCAATCCTAGATACTTTTTAATTTCACCTAAATGCTTTAATTTTATCTTTTTGGCTAATAATGATATAATCTCATTAGCTTCATTATTAGTCTTAGTTATCAAAGCAATATCATCTGTAAATAATAACAATAATGACACCGTTCCATTATTTTCTCTTTTAAACACACATGGATCTGCTAAACCAGATTTAAAACCTATATTGTTTAACTCTTTCACAATATATTGGTTCCACTCAAAGCCAGATTGTTTCAACCCGTAAAGACTCTTTTTGAGTTTCCAACAATCATTACTATTTACTTTATTGTCTTTTATACCTACTGGTTTTCTTAAATATATAGTGTGCTGCAATGGTGCATGCAGATAGGCAGTTTCTACATCTAAATGGGTAATGACATAGTTTTTCTTAGCTGCCCACACTAATGCTGCTCTTAAAGATGTTGCTTTAAGACTTGGTGCAAAAACTTCATCGTAATCAGATGCAGTTTGATTAAATCCTTGAGCTACCAACCTAGCTTTATGGGTAACAGTCCCATCATTTCCAGTTTTTACTTTAAATATCCATTTGCACCCAATGGATTTTTCTCCTGGAGGTAATTTAGCATCTTCATAAACTTTCATTACTTTTAATGAATTTAATTCCTTTTCCATTGCCTTTTGCCAATTCTCCTGATCCTTAGCAGGATACATCCTAAGTTCATCTACACTAGTTGGAACTTTAGTTACTTGGCAAACTATACTTGCTTGATACCTATCAGGTGGTCTAGTTACACGTGTAGTACGTCTAGGTATTACAGGACTTACAGGTGGACTTTCCTTTATTAACTCTTCTTGATTATCCAACTCTTCCTGATCAACTGTTTCCTCTTGTTCTGGTCCTATTTGTTCTTCATGGACTTCTTCTTTAATTGGACTCTTCTTATAACTAGTCTGATCTTTCTGCCTTTTGTAGGGTTCAATAATTACTTCATTATTTAAATCTTTCTCTAATCTATTCCATCCTACATGTTCTAGGAATTTTGCACTAGCACTGGTGTAAACTCTAGATGTACCTGGTTCCCAGAATCTATAAGATCTATGATTAGATGTATATCCTACAAAATATAATCTTTTAGCTCTATGCTGTCCTTTGTGTCTAAGTTGTGAAGGGATATGCACCCATGCTGGTGCTCCAAATGTGTGCATGTAACTTAAATCAGGTTTTGTACCATGCCACAGTGTGAATGGTAATTCACCTGTTGTTGAATTAACAACATTATTTAATATATGATTACCACACATTATTGCTTCTCCCCACAAATTGTCAGGTAATCCTGAATCAGACATCATAGATCGTGCCATTGATTGTAATGTTTGGCCTCTTCTCTCTATAAAGGCATTTTGTTGTGGCCTATATGGTGCAGACATTTTATGTTGAATATCTAACATTCTTAGTCTGTTCTGGAATTTATTATTTGTAAATTCTGTACCATTATCTGTTATAAGAGTTACTAATTTCTTTTTAGTTTTCCTTTCAGCAAATTTTATCCAACTAAAGAGATTTTGATACGTTTCAGTTTTGCTCTTCATTAAATAGCAAAACCCATATCTAGAATAATGGTCCATTATACTTAGTATGTAACGAGCTCCTCCTACACTTGGTTTTTTCGGACCTATTAAATCTGCAAATACTACCTCTAAAGGTTCTTTGGTAGTAAATCCATCAACTCTATTAGCCGGTGTGACCCTGGCTTTGCTTTGATTGCAGGCATTACATTGCAAATACTTATTACAAGGTTTCAAACTTATTCCCTTGGATAATTCAACAGTTTTCTTAAGCATTTTAAAATTTAAATGCCCTAGCCTTCGATGTAACAAGTGAATACATTCATCATGAGGTTTCTTATTTTCATAAACTGTGTTAGCCACCTTTAAACCATTATCATTTAACACATATAATTCACCTCTTAAAGATGCAGTAATTTTCTTATCTTCTTTTTCAATTATGCAGTTATCTCCTTTAAAGGTAACTACATATCCTAGTTTAACCAAAATTCTAACTGAAATTAAATTAAACTTAAGTTGTGGTACATATAACATTTTTACATTCTCTTTTATAAAAGAACAATATGCTATACCTTGACCTTTAGCTTTCAGTTTCCAGCCATTGGCTAACGATATCTGCTGTGTACTCTTGGACATTTTAATAAAATTTCTGTTATCATTTGTTATACAGTGGGATGCTCCACTGTCAACCACCCATAAATTATTTTTTACAGCTTCGTTACTATACATGGCTAACTCTAAATTTTTATTTTTCTTTTGATGACTTTTAGTATTCTGGCCAGCGTTCTGGCGCTTTGCTTTTTTACAAAATCTTGCCAAATGTCCTCTTCCTCCACAATTAAAACACTTTTTAATTGCATATGCAGTAGGAGATTCATTATCTTCTTTTTGAGGTTGCTCCCTCCTTAACTCATCTCTTTCAAGCCTTCTTCTGGCCTCTTCAATCAATATGCCAGTTATATCAGTTAAAGTTAAACTTTCCTTTGGCAATATTTCAAGGGAAGTTATGTAGTTATCATAACTTTCATCAAGGGAAGATAGAATTATGTAGACTTGGTGTAGTTCAGAGAAAATAAGCTCTTTCTCGTGCAGTTCTTGAAAAATGCTTTGCATAGTTTTCAAATGACTCAGCATATCACCATTCGTCTGGAGATGCGTCCTGAAAAGCTTCCGTGTTAGATTTATGTGAGCACCAACGTTATCTCGAACATAAATCCTCTTCAGCTTCTGCCAACACCCAACAGCCGTTTTCTCTCCGTGGATATAAACAAGCTGTTGATCAGTTAAGGTTAACCCAATTATGCAAATAGCTTGTTGATTTTTATGCATAAATTCTTCTATCTTTAGTCTATCTTCATCATCCTCTGCATCCCATTCTTCTACGTTTGGTGGATTTTCAATTATGTTCCACAAACCTTCTCTTCATAGAAGCAGACTACATTTCATAGACCATGATACATAGTTTGTTTCATCCAACTTGGATATAAGGGACAAACTTTGTAGATTGACTTGTGCCATGTTTTCTTATATGGATATAAAACTATAATTAATAAAACACAGCTGTCTGTTTACTGTAATGTATAACAACACAAACTCTCACTTTTACATAAATCTGTTTTATCCTAGTTAAACTGACTTTGCAGCCTCTGGGCCCATAACCAGTGTTAAGCCTGGTTTCCCCAACCAGGGTTAGGGAGACAAGCTAAACAGAATGTGCAGCATTAGTCAGATAGGCACACAGATAAATGAGTGAGCTAAGCTTGTATGTTTATTAACATACAGTAAAAATAACAGATACGCTTGTGCTATCAAAAATATAGTTTATTCCATTATGAGTTCATAGCATAGTCAAAATAACAGTCCAATAGTCATGTATCATTTAGTCAGTCCATTCAGGGATATTCAGTTAGCAAAGTCCGTGTAGAATATCCTATGTCAGTTCACTTACAAATCAGTCCTTTGTTTTCTCTCCCGTTCGAGCAATGCAGTCTTGATTCCAAGCAGTAATCAGGGATCATCAAAGCCAGAGAGAGCAAGCTGCAGTCTTGCTTCTTTTTAAAGTGCTTTCACAACCACTCCCTTAATTACTATCCCACAGTTAAAGTTGCAGACACTTTAACATACAAACTATGATTACATATTATTATTTACCTAAACCAGTTAGGGTAAAACAATGTTATCCCTAACAACTATAATGACGTGGGATATGTTTTCTTAAGTTTTCGCGGGTACATACATGTATGGTATTCAGCTTTGTTCGGGTATTTTCCCACGTCATTGTAGTTGTGTTTTTAAAGTTGTAGCAATGTTTCGGCAGAATCGCATCTGCCATCGTCAGACTTCTTGAAACAAACAAACAACTACCATTCCTAGATGTACTAATCTACAAAAAAACAAATGGCACACTAGGACACACTGTATACCAGAAGAAAACACACAGCAACTGCTACCTCAATGCCCAATCCCACCACCACCCAGCACAGATAAACTCCGTGGCTAAAACACTAATTGCTAGAACCAAACGCCTGGCAGACAAGACACACATTAAGACTGAACTATGCACCCTGACTAAAGTACTGACAGCCAACGGCTTCCACAAAAGCAAAATCACCAACTTGATCCACAAAAACACACTGAGATATAATGGAAATCCAGAAGATGACAGACCTATGGAACAGCTGTCCTGCCCTCCATAAGAGGTACTACAGACAAAATCAGTAAGATACTACATAGACATCACATCAAGACTGCCTTCAAAACAGACAGAAAAATAGCAGCCATCCCAAGAAACCCCAAAGATAAAATTGACCTGGAAAACCAAGGAATATACGAAGTTCCCTGTGCATCATGCCTGGCAAGATACATTGGACAGACCAATAGAAGAATAAGTACCTGCCTGGATGAACACAAAAATGCAGTCAAAAAGCTGGAACACATTTCCTCACTAGTCCAACACATGGAAGCCACAGGTCATAGCATCAACTTCAGTGGCACCAAAACACTAGCCACTATAGGAAACCCCAGCCACAGAATCATCAGAGAAGCCATAGAGATTGAAAAAAGACCAGAAAGCATGAATAGAAGAGATGATTCCACCAGATTGTCAATCATTTGGAAGCCTGCACTCACAAACAAAAAAATCTCCACACCACAAGCCAGACAAGCACCTGGGCACAAACAGATCCCTCCTGATCCCTCCAGCTCAAACACACTCGAACCAGGAACCCAGATGAAACCTAGCTTCCTAACAAATGATAGACATCCATTTACCTGAAGCCAAGCTGCACTAAAGGCCTTCAATAAAGTAACACAATGCTGCCAGCCAATCAAGATACAAAAAGAGCTCCAAAACAGACAAAAGATATTAGAAACACCAATCAAGCAGAACACAACCAACTCCAAGACCAATAAACACAGACCAAGACTCCCAACCAATCAGGATGAAGAAAAAACCATTCTGGCACAGCAATAGGCTGCCCCAAATTTAAATCTGAAACCACTATAAAAGTCTGACTCACAGGTGAACACCATACAGAAGCCTGATGATGGCAGATGAGATTCTGCTGAAACGTTGCTACAACTTTAAAAGTACAACTATAATGATATGGGAAGATTGGAATTATCTAGGCAACATTTCGATGAAGTCTCATTCATCATCTTCAGGCTTGTGTCTTCGACTCTGTGCTTCTCATAGTGATGTGAGCTTGCAGCTGCTTCTTCCTTTTAACTGCTAGTGGGGGTGTGATTTGATTAGGTGGGGGCTTGGCTGTGTTCTGATTGGTTGGGGGTTGGCCGTGTTCTGATTGGCTGGAGTTGTTTTCTGTTCAGGTGGGAGCTTGGTTGTGCTCAGGTTAGTCTTAGTTGCTGGGGGATTTGAGCTGGTGAGCTGTGATCCTGCTGTTTGGCTTCGAGTTCGTGGTCGTGCCACATCTTCATGGTGGGTATCAGTACGCTTCATGTATGGCTCGGAGGGGTTTGAAGTAGGTAGTGATGCAGCTGCAGTGCGGCTTCTGGTCTGTGGTCGTGTCTCATCTTCTGTGTGGGTGTGAATCTGCTTTCTACATGGAAGTGTGGTGGTGGCATCTTGTGTGGCCCTCGTGGGTGTGGGTCTGGTGTCATTCTTCATGTTAGGTACTCGTCTGTTCATGAGGGCGGGTTTCCAAATGGCTGGTAGGCGGGAGGTGTCATCTCGTTTATTCATGCTGTGTGGGCATTTTTCTATCTCTATGGCTTCTCTGATTATTCTGTTGTTGAAGTGTTTGGTTTTGGCGATAGTTCTGGTATTCTTAAAGTCAATCTCATGTCCTGTGGCTTTGAGGTGTTGGACCAGGGAAGAAGTCAGTTCTTTTTTGATTGAGCACAAAGCTTACCTTGAATAGAGCCACACAAGCTGGAACTGGAAGGTAAAACCAATGGCGGGGGAGGGAAATCTGCCCAAGGGTGGCTTGCTCAATTGGTGGGAAAGTCGGTCCCATATTCCAGAGTTGCAGTAGTCACAGGACTGGCCCTTTGGTCATCCTAGAGCAGCACCTCTAGTCCATAGCAGGCCGGTGCATCCAGATGGAGGAGCAGCTGCTCTGGAATGACCAAAGGGCCAGTCCTGTAACTATTGCAGCTCAGGAATATGGGACTGACTTTCCCACTAACGTCAGCAAACCACCGTCAGTTAAAATTCATATTAGTGGTCTGCAGGATTTAAAATTATGAGTTTGGTGGTCCCTGAAGTCTAAAAGGTTGGAGACTCCTGAACTAGCAGGAGTGGGGATACAAAAGCAATCCTCCCTCTACATCACACCTGACCTTTCCTATTTAATGTCCACACTTAAATTTCAGGGTTGTTGGTGGGTTAATATGTAATGTCTTTTGTAAATATTGTTTAATAGCACAAGTGTTTTTCCATTAAAATATAGAAAAGAAGCGGATAGAACAACTAGAGTTTCTGCAAGAAAGAGAGCTGGCAGAAAAAGATACCGCCATTAGAGCTGTAAGTCATTCATTTCCCTTACCATGCTCTTTTTGTATTTATATTATATGACGGATATTTGCTTCTTGTAATTTTTGCATCTCAGTTGCAACAAAAGAACAACAATTTAGCCAGTGAAATGGTTCGCCTTATACGGGAGAATAAGGAGATGGAGGACGAAATGAAAGAAAATCCGGAAAGTGAGTATCATTTTAACTTAACAACATTTAATTGTTTTCACTGAAAAAAGGAAAAGTGATTTATTTCATCTTGTTTTACTGTACAAGTTCTGGTTCTGTTATGAACTAATAAAAGCACTTAAATAAAGTTTTAACAAACCTTAAGAAATTGCAGGGTTCTAATCCTGCACTTTTGATTGGCCGATAATAGCGATATCGGATTGGTCCATTCTGGGGAATCTGATTGGCTGTTAATGAGCCACTCTCATTGGTTCAAGAGTTTAACACTTCCAAGTTCTCATTGGCTAATAGGTCAGCAGCTTGCCCTATAAAAGGGCTGCTGCTGCCCAAGGGTTTTTGCTCTGTTCAGTATGATTAATAAAGAGTTGAAGTTCACTGTTCACTGCCTCGTCTCCGTTCCTTGCACCCATGCACAGAACTTAACACTGGCGACGAGGGTGGGATGCGGAGACATCAGAACTAACTGAACACTACAGAGCACCAAACAGAGCATGTGGCTGAAGGCACATCGACAACGGAAACCATGTCCGGCGGCGCCATACCACCCGCTCCATTTGACCCAGCACAAGAAGACTGGGACTCGTACATAGACCGGTTCCAGATGTTTCTGGAGACCAACAACTTGAAGGATGCCACTACGGGGAAAAAGCGAGCAGTGTTCCTGACCCATTGCGGGCCTGCCGTCTTTAAGATGGCCAAGGCACTAGCGAAACCGGCTGAGGTGAAAACCATGGACTGGGACGTCCTCGCGCCCCTTCTACGGGACCACAATGCACCCGCCGTACCAACACTTGTCCAAAGACATGAATTTTACCAGAGGGACCAGTGGAAAGGAGAGAGCGTTGCAGATTTCATCGCGGATCTCCAGAACCTAGGAGGTTTCTGTGGGTTTACAGACCTCGAAGAAGCTCTGAGAGACCGAATAATTCTGAGATTAGATGACCACACTATGCAGAGCAAGATCATGGCCAAAGGGGACATCGACCTTGCTGATGTCATCAAGGACGCTACTGCAGCAGAAGCAACCAGAAAGTTGGCCGCCTGAATGCGCCGCACCAACGCACTGCTCCATCAACTCACTAGCGATACCTCACCTCGCCTAGAGAGGCACACAACAGCGACCCACCACAAGGACTTTGAATCGCCATCAGAAAGTGATGAGGAGGAGGTCAACCGGCTCCGGTCTGAACGTGACCAACGCCATCAGCGGAATCAAAGACTACCGCACCAATGCACGGGTTGTGGGGCAAACCACCCGCAATCAGACTGCAAAATCCTCGACACGCTCTGCCATTTCTGTGGGAAAAGAGGCCACATCGGGAAGGTCTGTAGAAGAAAGCAAGGATCCAGCCCACTTCAGAGGGGAAACAACTACCGCCAGACCACAGGGAATCGCCCTGTGAGTCAGGAACATTTGAACCACCAATGGAACAACCACTCCTACAGAAATAAAACACCGGCCATTTTATCGAGAAGAGAAGAGGCACACCAAACCATTACAATCGGTCATGCCTCATCGCTAGATGCAAAGAAGATCCGAGTGAAGATCACCATCGAAAACCAGCCTTGCGTGATGGAAGTCGATTCAGGATCGTCCCTCTCGATGGTTTCCTGGAAGACTCTTAAACAATCAATCCCTGCCGTCCGGCGTCAAGACCTCAGAGCCCAAAGAATCATACTCAAAGATTATCAGGGGAACCGAATTCTGGTTGTTGGATCCAGCCAAGTCCAAGTATCATTCAAAAATCGTACTGCGTCATAACCATTGACCGTCATCGACCGTGACTGGCCTAGCTTGTTAGGCCTTCAATGGTTCACCCCACTCGGGATCGAGGTAGCTGGCATTCACCAAACCAGAAGCGACGACTGGGAGGAGGCCATCGTCCAGGAATTCCAGGACGTTTTTGCAGACAAACTAGGCGAGTACAAGGGGACCCCGATATCATTTAACCTTAACTCTGAAGTAGCCCCCATCTGCCTTAAGCCTCGTCGGGTACCTTTTGCCCTTAAACCAAAAATTGATGAGCAGCTCAATAAATTAATAGCCCAGGGTGTTTTAGAACCAACTGACCACACTCATTGGGAAACCCCAATTGTAACACCCATCAAACCAGATGGATCGTTAAGGATTTGTGGGGACTACTGGGCCACCCTTAATCACGCCCTTCAACAGAACGCTTTCCCGGTGCCAGTGGTACAACACTTTCTCCATTCCCTGGGGGGGTAGAAAAGTCTTCGCTAAATTGGATTTAGCACAAGCATACCAACAACTGCCTGAAGATAAAAAAAACCACAGAGGCCCAGATGATTGTTACACACCGAGGCGCCTTTAAGTGCAACCGACCCCAATTCGGAGTTAGCGTAGCCCCAGGGATTTTTCAAAGTCTGATGGAGAGACTCTTGCAGGGGATCAAGGGGGTCGTGCCATACTTTGATGATGTCTTAATTGCTGCCCTGAATAGAGAAATACTAGAAAAGCATCTTAAAATGGTTCTCCAGAAATTTAAAGACTCTGGCCTTTAGGTTAAAAAAAATAAATGTCAACTGTGTATGGATAAAGTAGAGTTCCTGGGGTACCTAATCGATAAACAAGGCATTCACCCCACTAATAGCAAACTAAGGGCAATCAAAAACACCCCAAGACCCAGAAATAGGTCTGATCTCCAAGCTTTCCTGGGGCTCATTAACTTTTACAACATCTTCTTGCCCCAGAAAGCGACCGTAGCTGAGCCCCTACATAGACTTCTCAACAAAAAAACAACCTGGGTCTGGGGACACCGAGAGGAGCACGCATTCCGACAAGTGAAAAACTTACTAACCTCAGATGCTGTTTTAATGCAGTATAACGAGACTCTGCCTTTAACAATTACATGTGACGTGTCACCGTTTGGAGAAGGAGCCATTTTGAGTCATGTGTTACCAAATGGTAGTGAGGCCCCTATTGCCTATTTTTCAAGGACCCTATCAAAGGCTGAACGTAACTATAGCCAGATTGACAAAGAGGCTCTTGCTGTTGTATCTGTTGTGAAACGGTTTCATGAATATGTGTATGGACGAGTTTTTACTATTGTTACCGACCACAAACCTTTGTTAGGGATTATAGAGGGAGACAAGCCAACCCTAGAATATTGTCACCTAGAATGACTCACTGGTCGGAGTTTTTAGCTGCGTACAACTTTAAATTACAACACCGCCCGGGGAAAGCCATTTCCCACACTGATGCATTGAGCCGTGCCCCACTTCCGGAAACCGTCGACAACCCAGTTCCAACCCTTACGACACTCCAGATTGAAACGCTACATTCACCACCGCTAACAGCCAGAGAGATTGCAATCGAAACAAAACGAGATCCTGTCTTGGCACGAGTTCTTAGCTGGGTCGAACGAGGATGGCCAATAGAACAAATCCCTGATGACTTCACCCCTTTCAAAAACCGGCAAACAGAACTTTTTTCGCAAAAAGGCTGCATCCTATGGGGAGATAGAGTCGTTGTCCCAGAGCGGTTACAACGAGCAGTATTGAAAACATTGCATGACGATCACCCTGGCATCGTGCGTATGAAAGCGCTCACATGAAGCTATGCATGGTGGCTGGGCATCAACAAACAGATCGAAGCCTGGGTAAAGACTTGTTTAAAGTGCCAAGAAGTCAGCAATGCTCTACCTAGAGCAACTCCAACAGAATGGGAAACCCCCCGGGGGCCGTGGTCCCACATCCACGTTGATTTTGCAGGACCTACTAAAGGATATACGTTCCTCCTAACAGTGGATGCCTATTCCAACTGGCTCGAAATCCACGAAATGAAGAATACTACAACCGAGTCCGTCATCTGAAAATTGAATAGGCTATTCGCAACGCACAGGCTGCCAGACGTTCTGGTCTCCGACAACGGACCCCAGTTCACTGCCCTGGCGTTTGAACAATACTTAGCGGACCGGGGTATCAGCCATGCGCTAACTTCGCCAGCACACCCTGTGGCCAACGGCAGGGCCAAGTGCATGGTACAATTTGTTAAAAAAAACTCTCCACAAAATGGACTATGGGGACATTGACGACAAAATAAACAGAATATTCCTACTCCAACACATCACTCCGCACAGCGTCACCAACAAGACCCCAGCTGAACTGTTGATGGGACGCAAGCTCCGTTCCCCCCTCGACCGGCTTCACCCATCCTACGAGCCAGAGAAACCCTGTGGATCTAGCGGAAAATGCCACGAGTTCAAGGTAGGCGACTTAGTTTTCACCAAAAACCTCTCTGGAGAACCATTATGGGTCGAAGCAACCATAATTCAAACCACCGGGCCCAAATCGTACCGTGTGCAAACCTGCGACTGAAAAATATGGAAACGCCACATAGATCAGCTTCGCTCTAGGCTACAACCCAGTTCCCGCGACTCCTGTGACTCCCAAACTGAGGGGGGAGGGGATGTCAAAGAAACCGAATTCGAGATGGTGGAAAGCAGAAGCGAAGGAAGTCAGCAATCGGGTGCAATAAATGAAGAAGAATCAGGGAGGGGACTTTCCTCGCTACAGAGGAATACCTCAACGGAGGCGAGCCTGCAAAGATCGGAGGACAACAATGACAGCATTAGCGGCACCGAGTCGTCCAGTGAGAATGTGGAACCGCCTGTACCAGATATGTCCAAAAACGTCCCACCGAAACCGGGTGACAGACAGGAACCAGTGGGACAGCGCAAATCCAATAGATAGATAAAACAACCTACATATCTTAGGGATTATGTCACCGCATCCCTCAAACAGAACCCGGTGGGAAGGGGTGTTATGAACTAATAAAAACGCTTAAATAAAGTTTTAACAAACCTTGAGAAATTGCAGGGTTCTAATCCTGCACTTCTGATTGGCCCATAATAGCGATATCGGATTGGTTCATTCTGGGGAATCTGATTGGCTGTTAACGAGCCACTCTCATTGGTTCAAGGGTTTAAAACTTCCAAGTTCTCATTGGCTAATAGGTCAGCAGCCTGCCCTATAAAAAGGCTGCTGCTGCCCTAGGGTTTTTGCTCTGTTCAGAATGTTTAATAAAGAGTTGAAGTTCACTGTTCACTGCCTTATTTCCGTTCCTTGCACCCATGCGCAGAACTTAACAAGTTCTTTTGTTATTTTTTTGCCAGGCGATCCAGACAGAGATGGGGAAAGAGACTATCAGGTGCTAAAGGAGAGACACGAGAAGTACCAGAAAGCCATAAATAGAATGAAAACAGTAAGTATCATACATGATAATAAGAAATTAGAACAACCTCTAATGCATTAAAAGTTAATTTTGATTCTACTTCATTGATTTCTTTCTACAGGAGATCTCAAAAGAAAACAAGAGGAAAAAAAAGACCTGGCAATGGCTCAGGATGAGGCCATCGATGATGTCTGCTCCAAACTTGTTTCTCTGCCATCCCAGGAAGACCAAGACGGTAAGATTTGCCCTGCCGTTTTTTGTAGAGAAATAGACATGTTTCAGTTGATGACTCACTACTTCATTCTAAAATATTTGTTTTAACACTTTTCAGTCTCTGCCAGAGAACGATCAGAAGAGAAACCTAACTGCATACAAAAGGTAAATGACACAGTTTTCAAGACATTACATATTTTTATTCTGTAGAAAAGTTATCATGGAACATTTGGTAATCAATTTAAATCAATTTTGCAACATAGTGTTTATTCTTTTTCAATATCTCCTATAGGTTTCAAGTGGAACAAGGTGACTGTTGTGGCCCATTGGCCTTTGGCCCCTGTAGCAGCCGAATCAGAGGAGGAGGAGGAGGTGTGGGAGTCAGGGTCAGCAGCAAGGCAACCTGAGAGCTCCGAGGGGGAAGAGCCTACCACGGTCACCACAGAACCGCTGAGGATGCATATCAACACTCATGAGGAGGCCATTCAATTCTACTGTCAGCTTTGGAAGCCATATTCCACACTGCCACATAACTTGAGAGAGTGGGAGTGGGGTGTTTTTAATTAAGTAGCTCTAAATAGACAAAAATTCTTTTGTTAGTTCAAGGTCATTGAGTGTGACGCAGGATGAAATAAGGGTCTTACTTTTGGACAGATTGTGATTGGGCCATGTGATGTGATGATGACCAAGGGGGATGGATTTGTAGTTTGAGATATTGTGGAAAACTGAAAAAACATTTAGATTTGGATTTTCACAGATGTGCCAGGTGCTATTCTAATAAAGGTACTTTAGAGATAAGTTTGTCTTGGAGTTACTGATTGGAATGGAGGTTTGGCTTTGAACTCATGATCCCATCATTGACTGGTGCCAGAACCTGATTGTCTTCCTGATCTGACAATGTGCCCACTACACCCAGCAAGTGTGCACCAACCAAATCCCAAGGCTCGTTGGCCCATCCTTGCCACCTGAACTGACAGATTGTGCAGATGTATTCAGTGAGAAGGAGGCAGACCTACTGCCGATCTTACGATTGCTTGATAGACTTGCTTCCCAATGCCTCAATCCCAATTGGTCACTTCTATTCCATATCAGAACTCGAACTGGCTGCTTTGCAGGACTTTTTGACTAAAAACTTGGCTAGGGGTTTTATCTGGCTGTCCACTTCACCACTGGCTTCCCCATGCTGTTTCTGAAGAAAAAAACAGGGGAACTGAGGCTCTGTTGTGATTACCACAAATTGAACGCAATCATGGTGCACAATAGATATCCATTACCTTTCATTCCCGAATTTTTTGAATGGCTCCAGGAGCCAAAATATTCACAAAAGTGGACTTATGGGGGGTGTACAATTTGGTCCAGATCAGGGCTGGAGATGAGTGGAAGATGGCATTTTGCATCCGGTATGGACATTTCAAATATACAGTCATGCCTTTTCGCCTGACCAATGCCCTAGCCATTTCCCAACAGTTCATTAATGACATATTCTGTGACCTGTTGGACCAGTTTGTCATTTCCTTGATGACATTTTGATTTACTTCCCCTCCCAGGACAGCCATGAACAGCATCTCCATTTAGTTCTGCAACAGCTCCGGAAGCATCAGTTATATGCTGAGCTGGAGAAGTGCTACTTCTGCAACATATCCCCGTGGGCATAGCCAAGGAACCAAGAAAGGTTGAGGTGTTGCATAGCTGGCAGTCCCCACGTCAAGCCAAGGATGTTCAAAGACTCCAGGGCTTTGCAAATTACTACTGCACTTCATCCCTGGCTTTGCTTCTCTATGCATCTCACTCAGCTCCTTCAGAAAAATCCTCCCTTCCAGTGGAGCACCCTGGAGCAATGAGCATTTGAGAATCTGATGCAAGCCTTCGTGACAGAACCCATCTTGAAGCACCCTGCAGCATCTGTTTGTCATGGAGGCTGATGTACCTGACATCACCATGGGGGCAATGTTACTCCAGGTGCATGCATCCAGTGGTACCTTCTTCCCCAGTGCCTATTACTCCCAGAAGCTCAATCCGGCAGAGTACAACTACACCATTTGGGAAGAGTTATTGGCCATAAACGTGGCATGTGAGACCTGAAGACATTACCTGGAAGGGGCCTGGCATAAGGTCGAGGTGCATAAGGAGTTCCTACAGATCACCCAGGAATTGAACCAGCACTATATCTGATGGTGGATATTCTTTGCATGGTTCAATTTCTGCAACCGGAGAGGAGACGCCTTTTCCCATAAACCTGAATACTCCTGTATGGAAAACAAGTTTCCACCCAGGACCATCTTGCCTGTAGAGTCCTTCATGGCAGTCCAGGAACCGATGGACTTACGGGCTTGTATCCAGGAGGCCCAGCAGCAGGATGCATGGATGGACCATCGGTGGGAGGAGGTGGGGCCAGACTCCCAATGGATTTTCACAGAGGGAACCCTCCAGTTTTGTGATCGTCTGTATGCTCTTGTGATCGTCTGTATGCCCTTGCAGATCGTCTGTATGCCCTGCAGCCTCATCCTGTCTCAATGCCACGACAGTCTTGCCATGAGGAATTTCGGCCTATTCAAGATGCTGGACCCGGTCTCCCACACCTTCTGGTGGCCCCGATTATGGCACGATATCCGTGCCTATGTCACCTCTTGCAAATGGTGTTGGCAGGCCAAGCATGCAATGGGAGCACCAACAGGGCTCCTTCAACTATTGCCAATGCCCAATAAGCCCTGGGGGACCATCTCTAGGGACTTCTTTTTTTCCAAGTTTTTATTTATTTTTTAATATAAACATTCCATCTTCCATTAAACAGTGTGTTATCTGGGTCTCTAACCATCGATAAAATAATTCCCATGTCATATAATATTCAGTTTGTTCTTTCTCCTTAATTGCAAGTGTTAATCTGTTCATTTTTGCACATTCTAATATTTTTCTAATCATGTTCTCATCAGTAGAAATCTCTTCACTTTTCCAGTTTTGTGCAAATATAATTCTATAATTCAAGTTAATACATGGATAATTAAGTATGCAGTCCCTTTACTCTAGGTTTCAGGTAAGATCCCCAACAAAAAAAAATCTGGTTTTAAATCAATACACTGCTTTATCATTTTTTCCAGCCACATATGTATTTTGTCCAATATTTTTTTGCTTCTATGCAAGTCCCCCACATATGATAATAAGATCCAGGTGTCTGGTGACACTTCCAACATTTAGCTGACTTATCTTTAAACATTTTTGCCAACCTCGCCGGTGCAAAGTGCCATCTATAAAACATCTTATACAGATTTTCTTTATGTGCAGTTGACATTGTTAATTTATAGTTCCTGTCCCACAATTTCTGCCATTTATCTATTGTGTAACTACAGATTTTTGCCCATGCTATCATTGTCTCCTTCACTTGTTCCTCTTCCAATTTAATGCCCAATAAGTAGCTGAACAATTTCTTTACCAATCTTTCTTCTGTCCCTGTTAATATCTTATCTAATTCTTTTAAATTTTTTTAGAAACTATATAATTTAGCATCTTTCTCATATCTAGAATGTATCTACACTTGTGAATAGCATGCCATACCAAACCCTTGATCACTCAATTCTTGTTTAGTTTTGAGCTCTCCCTTTTCATTCAAAATATCTTTGTATCTAACAATATTTCTCATATTAATAACGTTTGAGTGAATCAGTGCTTCCATTGTTGAAAGCCAGACTGGTATCTTCAAATAGTGTTGTTCTCTAATTTTCTTCCATACTATGGCAACAATAGTGTATTCCTTATGTAACCAGGTATTTTACTTTTCCCATGCAACAAGAAAGCATGACAACCTAGTTGCAGATCATGTCTCTCCCAAATTAATAATCTTGTATGCCTCAATGCAATCCATTCTTTCATCCATGTTAATACAATTCCCAATTTGGTAATCCAAAACCTCCTCTATTTCTTGAGTCCTGCAACATTTTAAAGCTAATTCTTGCTTTTTTCCCTTTCTCAAAGTATTTTTTTCCAACTTTATCAGAATTGTTTGAAATAAGTACAATAATCTCGGCAATATATTCATTTTAATTGTAGCAATTCCCCCTATCAATGATAATCGTAGATTTTTCCATTTTTCCATATCTATCTTAAATTGTTCCATCAGTTTATAATAGTTATCTTCCTTATTTGTTACACATTGTGCCGTCAGTTGAATCCCTAAGTATTTTACTTTCTTGGTAATCTGAATATCTGTTCTCTTCATTAACTCTTTTTTCTGTTTATCTGTAAGGTTTTTCACTAAAATCTTAGTTTCCTCTTTATTTATTTTCAGTCCTGCTGCTTTGCCATATTCTCCTATTTTTTAAAATTAATTTAAGCCCTGTTTCTTGTGGGTCCTCCAAAATAAAAACTGAGTCATCTGTACACTTGCAATTTATATTTTTCTTTTTTAAAATTTCCATACCCATTATCTCTGTATTTTGTCTGATATTTTTATTTATTACTTCCAGTATCAGTATAAATAATAGGGGAGACAAGGGACATCCTTGTCTTGTACCTTTTTTAATACTAACCCAGTCAAATCTCCATTTACTATCACATTTGCAGTTTGCTTATAATAGCTGCTGATATCACCTCTGTTGCACCACCTTCCCAGGTCTTCAGCACAGGGCTTGTTGGCCTCTGGACATCAGATTCCTACCACCCAGCAGCAGTTCAGAGGTTCCTTTCCCACCTACCCCACCCCTGGGGACGGAGAGAGGGAGGGAAAGGGAAAAAGAGATGAAAGAGAGAGAGAGAAGATGAGAGATCCTGGTGTTTTGTTTTCTGTGGGAAATGGGTCCAAAAGACTCTTTGAGTATTTAAGATTGCAGAAACAGGCAGCCAACTAAGTGCCTGAAAGACCCTATCCTATCAGTGGGAATCCAGGCGCTTCAGCAAATAGCATGCTGGATTCATATTAGTGGTCCACAGGATTTAAAATTATGAATTTGGTGATCCCTGAGGTCCAAAAAGTTGGAGACCCCTGCTCTATATTACAGCAGTTCAGGCCCTAGCACTACTTGATGGAATGAGCTCTCATCACTCACCTCAGCTTCTGTCGACCTAGCAGTTCAAAAACATGCAAAATGTAAGTAGATAAATAGGTAGCAGTCTGGCGGGAAGCCAATTATGCTTCATATAATAGTAAAAAATCAACTGGCAGCAATCCTGCATGAATGCAAAATGAAATCGGTGTTCCCACAGTTAACAATCTCAGGCAGCCAAACTACTCTGTGATAACCTTGTAAACTCCCTGGCACTCAACGCATAAATGCCATATGCCAAGAAAATAAATAAATAATAAGCCTGCTTACAAATAGCTTTCAAATTGCTAACTGGTGTGGATGCAGTCCAACACTAATCAAAGTCCAACACTAATCAAAAACAAGCTCTTTCCACCTGAGCAGAAAGAGCATTGCCCTACAGCAGAGGAGCAAAAGTTCAGCTTCTGATTGACAAAATAATTTGTGGAAACTGCAAGAAAAGCAAGAGCAACTTGAATGTAGCATACATTGATTACAAGAAGGCATCTGGCTCCATGCAACCTGACTGGATAATCAAATGCCTAGAAATATCATGAGTCAATAGAAACAGCAAAAGTTTTGTCAAAGAGGATCAAGACCCTCTCCTCCCTGCATGCCCTAGGATGGAGAGAGGATGGGCCTGGGTCTTCCTCTAACTGCCCAGCCAGCCTCTGCCCTTCCCCAGCGTTGTCCACAACCCCTGGAGCCACACTTCCACTCCCTGTCAGCTGTTCCTCCTCTCCCTCAGAGTCAGTCTCCACCAGGGGCATGACAGTAATTATTCAGTATAGTGAAATGCTGCCACTGTCTTTAACCTGTGATGCATCTCCATATGACATCGGCACAGTATTGAGCCACACGCTACCCAACGGGAGAGAAACCCCCATCAGGTACTACTCAAAAACTTTATCAAAAGCAGAAAAAAACTACAGCCAGATCGATAAGGAAGCCCTAGCAGCCGTAGCTGGAGTGAAACACTTCCACGAATACCTCTATAGCAGACCTTTTGACCTGACAGGTGACCACAGTATGCTACTTGGCATTCTCGCAAGGACAGACCAACACCCAACATCCTGTCACCAAGAATGCTAAGATGGATGGTCTTCCTGGCAGCATACAGTTTCAAGCTACTCCACAACCCAGAAAAGAAATAACACACACAGATGTCCTCAGCAGATGCCTCCTGCCTGACTTCATTGAAGACCCAGCACCTTCTACTTCCATGTTGTTCATTGAGAATCTTGAATCTGGCCTACTAACATCAACAGAAATCACAAGACTCACAGCTAAAGACAAAACCTTGGTGCAGGTTTTTGAATTGGGTGTGGAGGGGATGGCCGGAATCAACAGAGGAAGATGAATTGGCACCATTTAAACATAGACAAAGAGAATTATCGGCATTGAAGGGTGTTTGTTGTGGGGGAAGAGAGTGATCATACCCCAACAGCTAAGGAAAAGAGTTTTGGAGCTACTACACGAGGGTCATCTAGGCATAGTATGGATGAAGGCTCTACCAGGAGCTACATATGGTAGCTGGGACTGGACAAGGAAATTGAAACCTGGGTTGCCACATGCCCACCCTGCCAAGAATACCAACCAGCCCTCCCCCTCAACCTCTACCTCAAGTGGGAAAAGCCCTCAGCCCCATGGGCCCAGGTACACATCAACTTTGCAGGGCCATGCCAGGGGCAAACCTTTCTATTAGTGGTTGATGCCTATTCTAAATGGTTAGAAGTAGTACTAATGAAGTCTACTACAACAGAAGCCACCATAAGAGCCTCAAGAAAATTATTTGCCACCCATGGACTACACAATGTGCTAGTGTCCGATAATGGGCCACAATTCACATTACATCCATTTGAGGGGTTCCTAGCGAGCTTAGGGATCTGCCATGCCCTGTCAACACTGGCACATCTGGCAGCCAATGGGCAAGTAGAGAAGATGGTAAGAACCACCAAAGAAATTCTAAAGAAAATGGGCCCAGGGGACTGGCAAGAAAATATAGATAAAATGCTGCTGATCCAACACATTACGCAGCACAACCACCCACAGAAGCCCAGCAGAAATGCTGATGGGTACAAAACTAAGACTGTTTCTCAACAGGGTCCACCCAAACTATAATAATGATACCCCGACAGATTCTACAGGGAAATGTAGGGTTTTCACAACAGGGGACCAGGTATACACTCACAACTACATGGGAGGGGCTGCCTGGATTCCAGCTAAAATATTAAAAAGCACTGGGCCCAGGTCATACAGAGTAGAGGTGGAAGGGGGAAAAATAAGGAACCGGCACATAGACCAGTTACAGGGCTGAATAACACAACCACCAAAAGAAACTGAAAACCAAAACAAAAAAACAAAACTGGCCCAGACTACGAATAGAGAACAACCACCACAAAGAACTCTACACTTAGACTCAAACCCAAGTGGAATAGTGCGGGAATTATCTTTAGGAGAAGTCCAGCTAGTACTTCTGGCACCTCCAGCTCAACAGAGCCCACCATGCCTCTAGTGGTTCCAAAGGTGGGGTCTGGAGCAGCAGTGGACCTGTCCGCATAGGCCACCGCTCCAGGAATGAATGAGACGTGCAGGCACAGTTGCATCCCCCGAAGCCCCACCTACCTGCGGGACTACGCCTGCCAAACAGTTTGTGATTGGTTAACCTAACTAAGAGGGGAGAAGCATCAAATATGCAATGACGCCTCATTAATATTCATGTACGCTGTACACAGGAGTGAAATCTGATGTCAGACTCCACTCATAAGTCCAGTCATGGCGGGAATAATAAAACGTTGTCAGTGGCTGAAATGTTGGATAGCGCCAGCTATAAAAGCCAGTGCCTATTGCGGCTCGCCACTTTTTGTTCCCGAACCTTAAACAAAGAGTTTTCCTGCAATCTACGGTCTTGTCTCTTACTTCAGCATGCCCATTTTACAAAAGTGACCAAGAAGAAAGAGTAAATGAAGAATAGAAATGAAACATGGAAAGTCAAAGTATTACATTGTCTTCATGTTAAAAAATAAATAGGCAGAGCTGATAATAAAAAGACTTGGCAATGGCTAAGAGCAGGAAGGTTGAAGAAAAAGAGACCAAGGGGCTAATTCTGGCTGCACAAAACCAAACCTTAAGAACAAATGCACACAAGACCAGAATTGAGAAGCTGAGAGCAGATAGCAAGTACTATCTTTGTAAAGAAGCTGAAGAAACCATTGACCACCTACAAGTGCTCCATGATTTAGCTCCTACAAGTAGATTGCAAAATCTGCAACAACAACAACAACAACAACAACCCGTAGGCTTGTAAGCAAGAACATGAAATAAAGCATAGAAAATAAAGAAGCTAAAGGGTTCTGGAACTTCAACATTCAAACAGATAGGCAGTTGCCATATAACAGGCCAATTGTCGATAAGAAATACCAAACTGTCTGGAGAGTGAATGTGGCAATAGCTGGGGACGGTAGAAGAGAAGAGAAAGACTGGAGAAGGTAACAAAATATGAAAACCCGCAAATAGAAATAAAATAATCAACATTGGTTAATTGCAAAAGGCAGCTTTACTCACAACAGCTTACCTCCAGTGACAGTATCTCTAAAACCATCGGATATTAATGTCTGCCCATCTTAGGTCCTTGGGAAGGACTCCTCAACACATGAATAAAAATGCCAAATCCAGTCTGAACATCTGGCTGAATGTGCAATGAACCATTATAATAACTAACTGCAAAGAACCCATGCTTTCTCCCCTTTACAAGGATCCCATGTGTAAGGAGCCTGCCTTAAATATCATCAGCAGAGCTGATACGAAAGGAAAAGTATTTTTCTCCTTCCACCCAGTGGTAGATTCCACAACGTTAACTGTTGCATAAAATCTGTTAGGTTTTGTCATCCATCCATGTATGAAGGGAATTTAGATGACCACCAAGATTGGAAATAGAGTCAGGACTGGGATTAGCAATGAAGACAGGTATGGTGTATCTTTCTTCCCAGTCAAGTATTGGGGGAATGAATGAGTTAGGCGTATTAACAGCAGGGATGGAGAGAGCTTCCAATGCAACCACTGGCTGTGACATGCTCAGAAAATTCCACTAGATGGAGGCAATCCCTTGCTTTGTTACATTGCTGAATTTCAAGCATGAGAGAGGATGTCAGCTGCTCTGGAAGTGTTTGTCCAAACAGCAAAAATTAATAAAATAGGAGAAACATGATGTACCTGAAAGCAAGTCTTGCCGACCGATGTTTTGAATCAGCAGAGAGGGAGGGGCGGAGGAGGGGGAAATCTTATTTTCTGTGTGAAGATAAAGCAGTGGCTATAAATCACATTCCACAATGTCATGCCATTAAGCATGTATCTGAGTGCTTAATTGCAAGGTGTCATGCTGCATACCACAGTGAGGAAATGCAGTTACAGTTCTCTGTAAATGTTGATTGCTCAGGAGCATATATTATCAGAAATTCAACTTTTAATTTGACCCAAACTCATATATATTTAAAAAAAAAAAAAAAATTTGTAGGGTGATCTGAGGTGTTATCACATAGGTTTTCATTGGGGGAATTAGTCACTGAAAACAATTAGACTGTTTGTAAGAAAAAATATACACAAGACTATACTGTAAAGGAGTTAAATTAATGGACAAGGGAAGAACTACGAGACAACTCCACAACCTATGCATGTTTTTGTAAGAAGTTCTCTGAGTTCCTATATCTTGAAATCACTTCTCCAATTTCTTGTACAATTCTCCCCCCCCCACCGCACCTCATTGAATTTGATTCTTTTTTTAAAAAAAATCATGTTTTAGGCTTTGTTTGGGTTGTGCTGCTGAACTTAATTACTTCAGAGGGACTGGTAAATTGTTGATTAAGTTCAGCATCACTCTAGAGTCTTTTTTTTTTTCCTGTCTCTGATTTCAAACTTCTCTCTTGCTTTTTTTTATAAAAATGTAATTGGATAAGATGATACAAGAAGCTCTTTTATTTGAGATATATAAACTATTAATTTCAGGGATTGGAGCTCAGTCTTTCAGGAAAGACAAATAATACACTCATTTACTCACTCACTTGGCTAGACTTTATTAATCTGTTTACTTATTTACATCCTTTATTATTTTTATAAAAAACTCAAGGTGGGGAACCTACAAGATATTCCTAATTTTTCCTATTTCTTGGATCCTAAAGAATTCAGATTCTGTATTCTTGTAGCTCAAGACGCCTGGGCCAAAGAATAAATATTCCCATATGCATTGGTGAACTTCCCATAAGTTTCATTAAATACATGTATGGAGAAGAAAAGAGAAAATAAATAAATGAAAACTTCATAAAATGTTGAACATTCATATCAAAACATGTACTGCCAAAACCACAATGTTCATGATTAAAATCTGAATAATTATTTAATTTTATTTTCTTCCAAGTATTTTATATATGCTGTTAAAATCACTTGGGAATTCTGTAATAAGATTAGAAAAGCAAAAGCTCATAAATCTTTTTCCTCTAGGTTTATTCTGAATGTCAAACCTGCTATTTGGTGATGAGACTTTGGCTTACAAAATTATGTAAGGCAAGTTTTGGAATTCAATCATTTTTAATTTATTTGAAGTCCATTCTTCAAACCACTATAATTTAATTTGAACTTCAGCCAGTTAACCATTAATTTTTTAAAAAATGCACTTAATATGTCTCCAGTCCTAAATAAATAAATAAATAAAAATTCAGCTGAGTCGGGAGGAAAAATCCCACACTGTGTATATAAATCAGAGCTCAAAAAGGAGAATGAGTAAATCTCAGGGAGTAGGTACATTTGAAACAGAAGCTTTGAAAGTAAACCGTAATAAATCAAATCTCAGAATCAAAGGGAAAAAAATACAGTGATAGTCTTGTCTCCTAAACTAAGGAAAAGCTACTCCCTAATGCTCTCAGGGAGATAAAGTCTCAGCTTCTAATATATTCTGATGTATTTATGGATGAATAGACTACAAGCTAAAAGTTAGGGGGGAAAGCATGAAACCCACTGCTACAATCTAGACATGCTTGACATTAAATAGTTTAACAGTCCAGTAATTTGTAAGAATGTTTGGATAAACATAGGGCAATGAATGGCCCACACATTAAATAATGCCCTGGAAGGATCTTGGATATACCATAAATTATACTGATTTTTAATTAACATTAAAGTCACTTAGACTTAAGCAGTACCTGGATTGTTGTTTCTAGAGTGGAAACAAATCTTTCAGCTATTAAATGGTTTATAATATATTAAAGGAAGGGGAAAGATCTATCAGAATTATTTCCCATTTTGGATGAAAACTAATGGTTGCTCCTTACAGTTTTACAATATTGCAACATTTCTTCCCTCAGATTTCATTTAGAGAATCTCACTAATAGTTGCTTATGTAATTTGGTGTCAATCATGGTTGACCAATATTACTGTTTGTAAATATAATTTGCTTAGATTTAGGAAGTAAGTAGTGGTTTTATTTCATTTTGCATTAATTGTTCCTTCTCAGCATAAGATAGATAGAGCACATTTTATAAGAAATTTGAAACTTTGTACTTTGAGCAACTATCATTGCTGTATGACTCTCCGTTTTGTGGCTTGGATTTACTTTTCCTTGAAAGCTAAAGTACAATCTCTGTCTGCTCACAACCAGATGATTGTAAGGAATATAAAGCCTTCCATCCCACCTTCCCTCGCCATTCAGTCAGAACTGAGAAAGCTTCTTGGATGAGAAGCAAAATATCTTCAAGGAAAAAAATTAACTCCAGCTGCCTTTTGAAAAAGCACCTTCGGGATACTCAATCAACTACCACCTCACAAGAAAACTATATAATGACATCCTGCTTCTCTGTATCTCCAGTATTTACATAAAATTGTAGAATGGTATAAAGTCTACTCTGACGTCTGAATACAGACCTACATGCCTGAAAGGTAACTCTGATATTGCTTCTTCTTCCTCTCAACTTTTTGGGTAACCTCTACAGTGCTAACATTGTGGTGTTCCAGAACAACCTATTTATTTGGTTCATGCTAATGAAATCTGGTTGGACAAAGGGATGTATCTGTGTCTTTCCCTGATTTATCCAGGAAATTTGAGAAGCAGTGAAGTGCTGTAAATGTGTTAAAGTATCCAGCTTACTGGTCTTCCAATTTCAATTGTCCATACCAGAAACTGGAAATCTGGAACAGACTAGGAATTCTGTTAATGTCTCACTGGCTCTACTCCCCAACTGTTTGCTTACCAAAGCTGATAAAAATGGTTTCCAACTTGCATTGAGAGTTTCTAGGGATGTCAACACTGATTTCAAGATAGCCTTATTTAGAGTGGCTTAGATTTCAAAGCTCATCTGATATTATGTCAATCCCAGAAATTGTGGGTCTTCACCCAACTTTGCATCTGATACTATGTAATGCAGGAAAGAAGTTTTGTGAGAGGATAAGAATGCAATGACCCCATTGACACGGAGAGACCATGACCTGATCAGGTTGATTCCCCAAACTATTGACAACCTCAGTAAGGAATGAATCAAATTTGTAGGGTTTGCTGCTTGATGAATTCAGATGAAAATTAAGGAATCCAGATGGTTTTCTGACTACACTAGAGGTCTTTCTCTGCATGTGGGTTTGCTTGGAAAACAGCTTCAGAGATGCATTCTTTCTGGTTTTCAAAAGAAAACTATTTATAGTAGTTGCAGCTGTTACTTTGCAGCATTTGAAAATGTATTGGAACCAGTTTATATAATTTCTTTAAATGATTTCTAAAATTTGATTCTCACATCTACTACATTGAATCGTAAGATGCTTTGGAAAGAGGGTAGCATTGAAAATCTGCTAAGAAATGATCATACATGAACAACAATAAGATAAGTGCACAAATGCAACTTGCAGACTATTAGAATTGGACAGAGATCTTAGAGGTCCTCTAGTTCAGAGTTCCCCAACCTTTTCGGCTTTGTGGACTGGCGGGAGTGGGGAGAGGGGATGGCCCCGCATGAGCAGACGGCAAGCGCATCTGCACGCAGCTTCATTTGTGCGAGCAGCGTGCATGTGTTCCCACTGTTCCTGCAAATGGACCACATGTGCATGCGCTCGCCTGCTGCTTGTGCAAGTGAGGATGTGCATAGGCATGTGTTTGCCCACTGTTTCTGCGGCCCAATTGCAAACAGATTACTTCTCACTAGTGTGCTGTGACCCAGATCCAGTGAAGATTTGACCAAAGGCTGTCCGTCCCTCTCTACCTTATTATTTTCATTTTCATTCTTTCCTGATTGTTTTGTAACCAAGCAAGCATTTTTAGTCTTTTATCTGTCCAGCATTTAAATTCCAAAGAAAGGGAATGTTTCTTTGCAGGAAAAGAAACTCCAGCACTTCTGAAGAGAAAGTATGTACAATTCACCCTATCTCATTTAATGGACTATAAACATTGGAATTGACTTCTGGAACTTCTAAATCTACTTGAAGGTTACACATAACAAACTATGCCATTAGGTAGGTCTCCTGAGCCTTTTCTACACTACTAAATTATTGAAATCCAGGCAGGGTCAAAGCTGATCTCTTTCCCAGCAATTCTGATGTTCGTAGCCTAAAAAAAAAAAAAATCAGGAAACTTGCAAAGGGCAATTTTTCTTTTATAGTATTGAGGACAATGTACAAAAGAGAACCAAATGCTTGGAGATTATACTTACTTATCAAACCTGAGCCAGATTTGCGGGTTAGTGTATCTTTCTCTGTACTGTTTCTACTTTTTGTGCCAACGTAAATCACACATCTACTGTTTGAATGGATTTTAATAACATTTGCTCCAAAATTATCTTTTCCCCTTCTAAGGAATAGATAAAACAATTGTATTCTTTGGTTTATACTAAAGTGGCTTGGCAAACCCTTGAATCCTGGCAACTTACAGACTGGATGTTGGCAAGTTGGAGTTAAGTGAAGAACAGCCTTCACTGTACACTATATATCAATTGTGGTCTGAAAGGCCTGCTTGACATTCCCAGATTCCACTGAATTAAGGGCCACCTCAGCCTTTGTCAGAGGTTGTGTAGCAACACTCACCAGGGTCACATAAAGAGACTTTAAAAGTGGACTGGGTGTTACGAACTAGCAGGTTCGTAATCCTGCAATCCTGATTGGTCTGTCAACAGCGGGTCGTGATTGGTCACTCCAGACTGATCCGACTGGCTAGTTAACGGGCTGCCGCGATTGGACGCTCCAAGCATGGCAAGCTTGAATCATTGTCATTGGACGCTTTGGCAGCAGCCAGCTCTATAAAAGGAGCTGCTGCTGCCAGGCTCATTGTTCTATTCTGAAGTCACTAATAAAGAGTTGAAGTTACTATCCGACGTCTCATCTCCGTTATTACGCCCATCCTCCAAGATATTACACTGGCGATGAGGGTGGGATGCGGAGACGATAGAGCTGACTGAGCACTCACAGAATTGACAGAGCACGTGGCTGAATGCGCACAGATATCGGCAGAATGGCCAGCAGCGCTATACCACCCGCCCCGTTTGATCCAGCATGCGAAGATTGGGACTTGTATATGGATAGGTTTCAAATGTTCCTGGAATCAAATAATCGGAAGGATGCCACATCAAGCAAAAAACATGTGGTTTTCCTAATGCATTGCGGACCCGCCATTTTCAGAATGGCAAAGGCACTTGCAAAACTGGCTGAAGTCAAAACGATGGACTGGGATACCCTTGCTCCCATCCTTGGGCTCATTACGCTCCAGCAGTTCCTACCCTTATTAGAAGACACTAATTTTACCAGAGGGACCAATGCGAAGGTGAGAACATCGGGGATTTTGTAGCTGATCTAAGAAATTTGGGTGGACTGTATGGCTTCATAAATCTAGAAGAAGCCATGAGAGATCGGATTGTCCTCGGCCGAAGAGACCCCCTGTCCAAAGCAAGATTATGAAAAGGGAGACATCACTCTCGCAGATGCCATAGCAGATGCCACTGCAGCAGAAGCTACTTGCAAATCAGCAGCCCGAATGCGCCGAACGAATGGGGCCAGCCGCCAACCCACTAGCGACACAGCAATACCCTCAGAAAGACACACAGCATCCTCCCACCATGAAGACATCGAGTCCTCATTGGATAGTGAGGAAGAAGAAGTCAACAGACTCAGGTCAGAGAGTGAGCAGTAAGACCAGCAGGGTTGTAAATCAAATTTCCAATGCGCCGGATGCGGGGGAAACCACCCACAATCAGACTGCAGGTTCCTAGATGCCATCTGTCATTCCTGTGATAAAAGGGGCCACATTGCTAAAGTGTGCCGGAACAAAAGAGGATCCAGCCCCAAGAGGAAAGAAAATAACTTCTGACAAGCATCAGGCACCCCACCAACAAACCGGGACCGCCCAAACAACCAGTGGAACCAGTACAACAGAAACCGAATGTTTACTAGCGCAGCCAGATGGGAAGAGGCACATCAGACCATCACCATCGGCCATGCTTCATCCTTGGACGCGAAAAAAATCCAGGTAAAGGTCATCATTGAAAATTGGCCATGCATCATGGAAGTGGACTCTGGGTCTTCCCTATCTATGGTCTCCTGGAAAACCATCAAGCAGCTGATCCCTGACATCCACCGCCAGGACCTCAGCACTCAGAGACTTATATTAAAGGACTACCAAGGCAATTGAATCCCAGTTGCTGGTTCCAGTCACATCCAGGTCTCTTTTAAGGATCACACCGCAATACTCTATCTCACCAGCTTATTGGGTTTGCAGTGGTTCGCGCCATTAGGAATCGAAATGGCAGGCATCAACCAGACTGTAGACGAAGACTGGGAGGCGGCCCTCGTCCGTGACTTTCAAGAAGTCTTCACTGAACAATTAGGCAATTACAAAGGGTCCCCCATCTCGTTCAATCTCTGCCCCGATATCGCACCCATTCGTCTAAAGCCACGCCGAGTCCCTTTTGTTCTCAAACCAAAAATTGACGAGCAATTGGACAAATTAATTGCACAAGGCGTGTTAGAACCCATCGACCATGCCCGATGGTAGACCCCAATTGTAACTCTCATAAAACCTGACAGATCTTTGAGAATCTGTGGGGATTACAAGGCTACCCTAAACCACGCGTTACAGCAGAGCGCCTATCCAGTACCCGTGGTCCAACATCTTCACTCACTTGGGGGAGGAAAGGTATTCACAAAGCTTGACCTAGCCCAAGCTTATCAGCAGCTACCAGTAGATGCAACAACCGCAGAAGCCCAAACCATAGTTACGCACAGGGGTGCGTTCAAATGTAACAGACTCCAGTTCGGAGTAAGCGTAGCACCGGGCATTTTTCAAAGTTTGATGGAAAGGTTGTTACAGTGCATAAAAGGGGTTGTGCCCTATTTCAATGATGTATTAATAGCCGCCCCTACAAGAAGTCAGTTAGAGAAACGCCTGAGAACTGTCTTACAAAGGTTCAAAGAAGCAGGCCTCAAGGTTAAGAAGGAAAAGTGCCAGTTATGCACTGAGAGGGTTGAATTTCTGGGTTACCTTCTTGACAAACAAGGGATTCACCCTACTGAAAAGAAATTGGCTGCCATTAAAAATGCCCCAAGACCAAAGAACAAAACAGACCTCCAAGCATTCCTGGGACTCATTAACTTTTATAACACCTTCCTACCCCAGAAGGCGACTGTTGCTGAACCCCTGCATAGGCTCCTCGACAAGAAGGCTTCCTGGTTTTGGGGATGTCAGGAGGAGCAGGCTTTCCAACAAGTAAAAGACCTTTTAACTTTGGATGCAGTGCTCATCCAATATAACGACACACTTCCATTGACTGTGACTTGCGACGCCTCACCTTTTGGGGTAGGAGCCATCCTGAGCCACATCCTACCAAATGGTACAGAGGCGCCTATTGCATTCTTTTCAAGAACTTTGTCTAAAACAGCAAGAAACTATAATCACTTAGATAAAGAAGCCCTCGCTATTGTATCTGCGATTAAAAGGTTCCACGAATACGTGTATGGAAGATCCTTTTCCATCATCACAGATCATAAGCCATTGCTTGGCATCTTGGCAGGGGACAAACCAACTCCCCACATCCTATCTCCAAGGATGACACGATGGTCAGAGTTCCTAGCCGCCTACGACTACCAGTTAAGACACCGACCAGGGAAAACCATCCCCCATGCTGACGCTTTGAGCCGCTCTCCACTACCTGAACTCCTAGACGACCCGGCTCCCATGATATCAACACTACAAATCGAGACACTTCCCTCACTTCCACTAACCGCACAAGACATCACACTAGAAACAAAGAAAGACTCATGTTTGGCACGGGTCCTCAGCTGGGTGGAGAGGGGATGGCCAGAGAGCAAACCCAACAACACTTTTAAACCTTTCAAGAACAGACAAACAGAACTTTTCTCCCAAAAAGGGTGCGTGTTGTGGGGAGACCGAGTGGTCATTCCAGAAAAACTACAGAAGAAAGTTCTAAAATTACTACATGATGGACATCTGGGCATTGTACGAATGAAAGCACTGGCAAGGAGCTATGCCTGGTGGCCAGGTATGGACAAACAAATTGAAGCCTGGGTTGCCACCTGTAGCAAATGCCAAGAAACATGCTTGGCCCCACCGAAAGCACTACCAGCTGAATGGGAAACGCCCAGGGGTCCATGGTCCCACATCCACATCGATTTTGCGGGACTTACAAAGGGACATACTTTACTGATAACAGTAGACGCCTACTCGAACTGGCTCAAGGTTAACAAGATGAAGACGACCACCACAGAGGCAGTCATCAAAAAATTGAACAGACTGTTTGCAACTCATGGGCTACCAGATGTCTTGGTTTCCGACAATGGCCCCCAATTTACCGCCTTGGCATTTGAACAATACCTAGCAGACCAGGGAATACTCCACGCCTTGACATCACCTGCTCACCCGGCAGCCAATGGCAGGGCTGAATGAATGGTTCAGTTCACCAAAAAAACTTTACAAAAAATGGAACAGGGGAACATCCACGACAAAGTCACCAGGATGCTCCTTCTCCAGCATATTACACCAAACAGCACCACAAGCAAAAGCCCAGCCGAACTTCTAATGGGCAGGAAACTCAGATCGCATCTAGACCGCCTACATCCTGCATTCACCCTGGAAAAGCCCCTGGGTTCCAGCAGCAAACACCGTACATTCAAGGTAGGAGACCCCGTATTTGCAAAGAACTTTACAGGTGACCCATTGTGGATCCCTGCCAAAATAACGCAAATTGCAGGTCCCCATTCCTACTGGTTAGAAACCACAGATGGGAGACTGTGGAAACGCCACATCGACCAGCTGCATTCAAGGTTGACCACAACACCATCACAAACCCCGATCTCGAAGCCAGAGGGGGAAGGGAAACCGAGGGTTTTGAAACTGAACCGACATCTGTCTCAGAAAACATAACCCCACAACCAGCACAGCAAAGCCCACTATATTCACCAACTGAAGAAGAACTGTGGCAGATGATCATCTCTCCAGGTAACAGCAGTTGTACAGGATCAGCGAATCCAGAAAATCCAGATGACAGGAATGAAGGAAGCGTTGCCGGTATCCCCGAATCACCTCCAAGGATACCCAGCGTAGAAGCCAGGTCACCAATAAAACCAAGTCCAGTAAGCAGCCCGTCAGAACCAGAAACCAAGCAAAGACATTTTGAACAACGCAAATCAGGTAGACAGGTGCGAAGACCCGCCTACCTGCGTGAATACATCACCCCACCCCTGAGACGGAACCTAGAGGGGAGGGGTGTTACGAAGTAGCAGGCTCGTAATCCTGCAATCCTGATTGGTCCATCAACAGCGGGTCATGATTGGTCACTCCAGACTGATCCAATTGGCTGCTGTGATTGGACGCTCCAAGCACGGCAAGCTTGAATCATTGTCATTGGACACTTTGGCAGCAGCCAGCTCTATAAAAGGAGTTGCTGCTGCCAGGCTCATTGCTCTGTTCTGAAGTCACTAATAAAGAGTTGAAGTTACTATCCAATGTCTCATCTCCGTTATTACATCCATCCTCCAAGATATTATACTGGGGATGCACTTTAATGCATTAAGGCACTAAACTAAAAAGGAAGAGATTGTGGGTTCTAGTTCTGCCTTAGCCATGAAAGCTGGTTGGATGGCTTTGGGCCAATCAACCGGAGCTGTGAATTGTAGTCCTTCCTTAGGCATGAAACCTGGATGAATGACCTTGTGCCAACCTCTCTCTCAGCCCAACCCATCTCACAGGGTTGTTGCTGTGGGGAAAATAGGATGAGGAAGGAGTACTATATTTGTTTGCTGCCTTAAGTTATTTATCACAAATAATAAAGATGGGATAAAAATCTAATCAATAATACTAATTAAATATTAATACTGTTTCTTTATATTAATGCAGTTCTTTTCCAATGAAGTGTTTACCTCTCCCTGGCATAACATACATGCTTACGCTCAAGGACTACCTATCCCCACAGATCTCATTTGCTTTCCTGTCAAGTACAAAAATAAAACACAGATGCAAAACCACAAAAGCTTCTTTCATCTCCTCTGCAAATGGATACAAGTCTCATATCCAAAGAGAAATGTGGACCTGGAGGGATGCTATGGGTTGCAACTTTTGCTTGTGTGCTTTACTTGTTGTTTGTTTCCAATATCCTCTTGAATACAAAAATATGTGATGTCCAGAGGCCCTAGAGATGCCTGATGTATTTATAGAGAGCATATATTTTACCTTTTGGGATCCCATTAGTCTGGTTTGGGGAATTGTACTGGAGATCTTCTTTTTTTTCCCCCATAAGGGGGTGGTTACCATTATAGGGGAACAAAGGATGTACAGCATACTTATACAATGAGCTATGAAAACCGTCTGTATTGGTTTTCAGGAACGAAGTGCCAACACCAAAATCATTTATGCCTCAGGCTCTCAGACTAATTTGTCCAGGTTACTTTTTTTTCTTCTCATCTTCCAAAAGGAGGAGGTTTTTGGTAATCAATGACTGATCTCCAAGCCCAGTGAGGAATGTTGAGTCTAGAATCAGAATGTTAAATTGGACTCGCCACCTGATTGGGAGCCAGTTGTGTGATTCATGTACTGCACTGATTAAGTGCAGTCTGACACTCAGGAGTGAACGTCCACATTTTTGGATATGGAAAACCAATAAAGCTGGCTGCGTGTCCCAGCCGTGGGATTAGTGGGGGTTGGCTTCAGCTCTTTGGACTAGAAATTGCACACAAGAATGGGCTCCAATGTCATGTTTATGAATACTGCAGCACGGCCCAGAAAACACATACATTCCTATGGTATTTGAACTATTTGTGTTCTAGTCTTGGCTCTGTTGCTAAAGGATACATTTTCATATTAAGTTTATAGAGTTATCAACATCAACATTTGTAAAGCCAACACAATTTGGGTAATAGCTTTAACCTGTGCATTCTAGGATGTTTACAAGCTTATCTAGAATTCCATAACCATTCTGTAGGACAATGGAATTGTAAATAGAACAGTAGATCACTCGCCAATCATTACTCATTAGGACAGACATGCTCAACTGTCGGCAACCGCAGAGGGGAACCATGAGCAACTTAAATAAGGGGCATATGTTTTTTAAAGCCAGTTGGGCATGTCTATCAACAGGTGTGTTGATCAAAAATTATTCCTCTTCAGACTTGATCAGGCATATTGTGGAATAAAACCTGGAGTATGTTTTGAGAGCACTCTGGTTACCCATGCATAAGGACTGCCAGTAAAAGCAAGGCTGCTGTCAAACCCTACCTTTGCTTCAGGTGACGTGTCCTATCTACTGAGAGGCATGTCATTCAGAAGACTGCAATTTAAGAGGAATAAATGGTAGATTATTTAGATCATAAATTAATAAATGACATTAATTGTCGCGTTGAGCGACCGGCCCGGCAGATCTTCTTCTAGTCCGTTAAGTTTTGGCGGGACCCTCGCGAGGGTGGACCAGAATTTAGGCACCAAGAAAAGACACCGGACATTTAGATGCTTGAAGTGAGAAAGCACATCGCGCCTGGGGCAGATGGAGTGGTCCCGGCCCCGATTGCTCTGCTACAACCTCCTTTATTGTGTTCTTTAGGTAGGGAGGGGTTAGGAGTACAAAGAACAAAGAAATAAGCAGTTTATGCCATATAAGAATATCTACAGAACAAGGGAATGCATAGCTCATATATCATGACTATATATCACTGACATGTCTCAAGGATTTTTCAAGCTAGCCGGGCGTTATCTATGGCGTGATTAGCTAAAGTTGTCGTGTCCTTGCAAGATAAGTTTTCCTGTATGTCAGGGCATTTTTGTGGTTCTGATTTCCGTGTACGTGTCTTTTAAAAGAACACTAATGGCAACATTTTATAATACATTCACAATTCCTCCTTTTCTTTAAATTTTGGCACAAAGTGGTCCAGGAGAGAGTCCTGTTCCTCTAGAGTGGCGCCGCAGGAGGACAACGAGCTCTTCAGCTCAAAGTGCTCCCGCGGTCCAGTCTCGTCCAAGGTGGGAATGTCACACACTGAACCACCATCACATAAGTACCTTTTTGGAGGAGTTTCTTCATCTGACTCGGTGTCTGAGGACCATCCGAGTAGCGGTTGCTTAGCAGGATCTGTTGATGCAAGGGCAGAGGCTAACAAATTTATAGATTTTTGGGTATTACTAACTTCAGTATCTAGCAAGTTCAAGCGATTTTTTAAGAAGCGAAGCACTCGGCCAAATATACAAGAGCCAATGGTACAAATTAATACAAACAAAATAAGTGGCCCTATTAATGCAGAAAGTAAGGTAGTCAACCATGGGGAAAAATTAAACATGCCTTGAAACCAGGAATTGTGTTGTTGTCTCTCGTTTTCACGGTCTTTGAGGCGTTTTCTTAACTCTGCCATAGAGTCTTTTACAATACCTGAATGGTCTGCATAAAAGCAACATTCTTCTTTTAAGGCTACACACAACTCCCTTTTGTTTAGAAAGAGCAAATCCAGACCTCTTCTGTTTTGTAAAGCTACTTCTGCAAGAGAAGATAGTGAAGCCTGTAAGGTGGAAATGGAAGTTTCAATGCATTTTAAATCTTCATCTATTTGCAAGCTGAGAGTGGCTAACTGTTGATGCCCTACAGCTAGAGCAGTCACTCCTGTGGCAGCTCCTGCTGCGCCTAACCCGAGGAGTACTGATAATGTTAATGCAGTGGCTATTTCTCTTTTTTGGTGGAGAGGGAATTGAGGAGTTTCTAACATTGTAATCAGTTCAGGGCCTGGGTAATAAGAAATCTTTGGAAGTAATTGGACTTGTATGCAAAAAGCGTTTTCTGACAATAGAACATCCCCATGTACACAGGCAATGGCGCCCGTGGAGCAAGCCCAAATAGAATTATTACCAGGAATAAAAAAATAGCCAGTTAGACGGTCTGTGAGGTTACCTCCTGATGTAGTATATAGAGCGCCCATGGCTCCGTGTGTGTCTGGTGATTTTCGTAAGGCTGAATTTCTGTTTTTTGGGGAGATATACATCACAGTGATACCTGGAAGAAGCATTGTAACAATATTGAGAATAATTGGTAGGTATATTACCAATGCAACAACCTGTGCCTATTATATCTGTGATAGTGATGGAGGAGGTATTCCATAGGCAGAGTGTATCATTTGTGGAATTGGAGATTGCTTCCCCCGATGCCACTGCTTCATAAAAGGGAGGTGAATCAGAAATACAAAGCCAACATTCATTGGTTTTAGCCGAATCATTAAGGGTTGCCTTGAGTAAAGAAAGGGAAGAGTTCACTAATTGAAAAAGTGGGTTTTGGGCAGAATCCTGTTTCTGTAGAAAAGTTGATTTAAGATTAAGATTGGGACCCATATCGTATTTTTTCAGTTGAATAGAAAGGCGTACCATGAAGATGTTGCCCTCATCCTTTTCCCCATCCCACTGGCGACCCCCCCATGTGAATCCAGACATCCATTTGGCCCGTGGTAGTGCCTTTCCGACCTCAGTAAAGGTAAGGATAAGAGGGTTTAACCTTTGGCCACAACACGGCCATGGATTGCATGGTATTTGTTCTCTAGTTCTAGTAATGTGTAAATAGTCATTTTTGGTAGGTGGGGTCCACCAGATGTGACCCGTAGAAACACAGTCCCATTTTTTACAGTATCTATCCACAACCCCTCCTCATGCCGCACGTGAAGATCCAGTAGAATGAGATGGACAAAAATACAATCCGTAGTTGTCTGCAGGGGCAGGAGAGCAGGAGCCTTGTTTGTCCCATACATCAGCTTGTAGTTTCTTGTCACTGAATTTGATGACTCCTGTACCCATTTCGGCAAAATCCATGTACAATGGCGGGAACCAGGGCCACCTGGTGTAATTGGTGGTGGAGTTCAGCACTTGTCCTTGAAAATCAAGGATAGTCCAGGTGTAAGTCTGCGGTTGGTGCTGGTTGGAGGATGCTGGAACGGATCGGCGGAGGCGAAGTCCCCTGGGATGTAGTAGGCGTCGGTACCAGGTAAGCATTGGTCTGGAGGCAGAGGCATATCCTGTGACCATTTCTTTGGAGGAGAGGTTAAAGTTCGGAAAGACAGGAAAGGACAAGAGAAGCAGGAAAATCAGAATGATGTTAGGAGAAGCATTAAATTGTGAAGAGACAGGAGAGGTCCAGGGAAGCAAAAAGATCACAGGGAGCATCTTTGGGAGGCTTGCCATGATAGGGCCTGACACAGCGACCAGGAACCCAGAGCACCCGGTCAGGAAGTTGTACGGCAGCATAACCTCTTCCCCAGGTGATAAGTTGTGCAGGTCCTTTCCACTGTGGATCTGGAAGTTGTCTGAAATAGACAAGGGGACGGGAAGAAGGGGCTGTTGGCTTAGAAAAGTGACGGGATGCTGCAGTGCAGGGAGGGGTCCCAGTAAGATTAAGAAAGTTAAGAGTATATAGAGTGATATTTAAGAGATTTTGTAACGTCGGGAGGTTCGGGGGGCCTAATGCCTTTTTCCCCATCTGCCGGTCAAGGGCTTGTTTCAAGGTCTGATTAGCCCTTTCTACAATAGCCTGTCCTTGACTATTAAAGGGTATACCAAATGTGTGCGTGATGGTCCACTTACGACAGAACTCTGCAAAAGGAGAACTGGTATAAGCAGGTCCATTGTCTGTTTTGAGATTTTGTGGACATCCCAGCATTACGAAAGTCCGAAGACAATGATTGATTACATTTTTTGTTGCTTCTCCCCTTTGCAAAGTTGCCATGATAAACCCAGAGTAAGTGTCTACAGACACATGAATGTACTTCCAGGGTGCAAAGGAAGAATGGTGGGTGACATCCATTTGCCACGTGTCACAAGCTTTAGTACCCCTAGGGTTAACATCTTTGGGAATGCCCTTGGCTTGTAAACTGCAGGTTGGGCATTGTTGGATTATTGCAGTGGCCTCTTGGTTCGTGATGCCAAATTGTCGAACCAAGGCCTTTCTATTTTGGTGGAAATAGTCATGACTTTCCCCAGCCAAAATTGGTTGAGAGCATGGGGAAGCAGTCATAACTTTCCAGGCCTCATCGGCCATTTGGTTTCCTTCAGAAAGGAATCCGGGCAGTTGTTGGTGACTTCTAATATGGGCAACAAATAAAGGTGTCTTTCTTTCTTTGAGCAAGGCCTGAAGCTGTAAAAAGAGTGTCATTAGAGAAGGAGGGGTCATAGGGGAAATATATGCATCAAACATATGTACAACCATTTGAGTCACACACAAACTATCAGAGATAACATTTAAAGATTCATTAGAAAAGAGGGAGAGAGCCAAGATAAAGGCAGCCAATTCAGACTGCTGTGCGGATGGCTGGGGAGTGGTCAAGCGTTTATGCCACTGGCCATCCCTGTACCATGCGCATGCTCCAATGGTCTTGGATCCATCTGTAAACACAGTAAGTGTTTCCTTTAATGGCTGCTGAACAAGAGGAGAGGTTAGCACAAATGGAACGGTCCTGAGTACCTGTAAATGGGGATCTGGAGGGAGGTGGCATGATACTTGACCGCACCACTCTTCCAGAGCGTCCTGTAAAACGGTCGATGCTTGTAAGAGGGGTTCCCATTGGGTAATCTTAAAGGGAACATACAATGTAAATATATCCAACCCCATCATGGCCTTAGCCCTTTTCCTTCCTTTTTCAATAAGAGAAGCCATTTGCATTGCTCTTGTGAATATTGAAGTTCTAGGAGTGTGTGGGAGATGTAACCATTCTAAAATGTGCAGGCATTTGGTATGGGAGAGTTGAACTACAATTGCGGTTAAAAGGTGGTGTGTGGAAAGGATGGCAAGGGAGGGTGGTGTATTTGCAAGAGCGCGGTCCACCCACTGGGTGGCCAGGGCTTTGTTTACTTGTTGCAAGGCTTGCAAATGTTCCTCGGATAGGATGACTTTGTCTGCTGGGTTCTTCAAGCCTATAAGTGCTTGGAACAGAGGCGATAACATGTGTGTTGTTAGGGCAAGATATGGTCGAGCCCAGTTAATGACCCCCAAACACTGTTGTAGTTGGACCAAGGTGGTGGGTTGAGGGAGTGTGAGTGCGGGGATATGGGGAGATGCTGTGGACATCAGAACTTTGTGGCCTAGATATTGCATTGGGTATTGGGTTTGAATTTTTTCAGGGGCTACGTGCAGTCCTGCTTGTGCTAATATGTTTAGTAGCAAAGAAAAGGTTTTTTCAATTGTTCCTTTTAGGCCATTTGCTGCAATTAAAATATCATCCATGTAATGATACACAAGAAAATCAGGAAATTGAGATCGATAGGGGCATAAAACCCTGTCTACAAAAAATTGACACATTGTGGGTGAGTTTAACATACCTTGAGGCAAGACTTTCCATTGGTATCGCGAGGTAGGTTTGGAATTATTAAGTTCAGGAATAGTGAAAGCAAAAAGCATTCTATCCTTTTGTGCCAATGGTATGGAAAAGAAGCAATCTTTTAAGTCTATGATGACCAGGTCAAACCCTTCAGGAATAAGATTAGGATTGGGCAGGCCACATTGTAACGGCCCCATGGGTTGAAGTATGGAATTGATAGCCCTGAGATCCTGCAGGAGGCGCCACTTACCAGATTTTTTCTTGATAACAAACACTGGGGTGTTGTAGGGACTAGTAGATGTTTCAATATGACCCTCATCCAACTGCTGCTGAACAAGAAGGTGTAAGGCCTGCAATTTCTCTTTAGTGAGTGGCCATTGATCAACCCATACCGGAATGGGTGTTTTTAGGGAAAGATCAAGAGGAGCAATGTATGTTTGCGTAGCCATGAGTGTGATTATGGCAGTTGGATAGAAGCATGAAATTGAGAAAGCAAGTCATGACCCCACAAATTGCAATGCAAGGGTAAAATGTAGGGGTTCAGATAAGCAGTGATGTTAGAATGCTTAGTGACAGCAGAAAGCCAGTGAGAGCTGACCTTAGCGGCCTGTGTTCCGCCCACACCCTGCACCGAGGATGCTTCCACAAGGGACCAAGAGGAGGGCCATTCGGCGGAGCGGATGACGGAAACGTCAGCGCCGGTATCAATCAGACCCTCGAAAAGACGACCATTAAGCATGACAGTAAGAGTAGGTTTTGAAGCCTGCACTGGTTGCTGCAAAGCAAACAAGGACGGAGCGTCAGAAGGGGGCAGAAGTATAAGAGTAGCGATAATCGTCCCCTTTTTTAGAGAAAAGCATCTATCCCCTATTCCGGCCAAAGAAAGCTGTTTTAAGTCTGATGAATCATACAGATAGGGAGCAGCGACCACGCCCTCAATTGTGAGCGAGGAGTTAGGAATGAGCAAAACAGGGTTAGAGGGAGGAAGGGGTTTAAGAAATGTGACGACAAGGGGAAGAGAAAACACAGCGCCAGGGTCATCATACACAAGATCTTCGGCCAATTCTACCGGGAAGGTGGTGGCGGAAAACTCAGCCTTTGTGGCGGGGTTAGCTGAAAACCCCTCAATTAGTTTCCCGGAGATTGGGGAAGAGGAGGAGGATTGCTGCGGCATTGCGAAGCCCAATGATACCCTTTACGGCATCGGGGGCAGATAGTTTTAGGTTTGGACGGAGGAGGCGGCCCTTTTGCTTGGCCACGAGGCGCACCTCCCCCCCCGGCATTCGACACTGGTTTTTAAAGTGTCCAGGTTTTCCACAATTAAAGCAATTGCCATTGCGCGCTACGGGAAAAGCATCAGGAGCACAATTACCAGAGGGGGAGGCAGTAAAGAGGAAGGTAAAGAGGTAGTGATAGCAGCGGCAAGAGCATTCATTTTATGAGAAGTTGTGCCCACAATTCTACAAAGTTGCAAAAATTCAGCCAGGGTTGCTCCTGGTTTGTTGGCCACGGGTTGAAGGATTTTTTGGCAATCATGATTAGCGTTGGAAAAGGCAAGTTTCATGAGCAATTCTTGTTTGGCTGTGGAATTATCTATTTGCCTATCCAAGGCTGTTTGCAGGCGGCTGATGAAAGAAGCATATGGCTCATTTGGCTCCTGCATAATTTTTAAGAAAGTTTGGGTAGACTGAGAATCTGAATCATCCACCCACTTAAGAGCATTCATGGCACACATGTGAATTATGGCAAAACTGCGACGGAGGGAATTTTGTTGTTGGACTAGCGTCGCAGATTGCCCTTTCCCCAATAGTTGATCTGCAGTGACTCCTGCGAGTAAGCCTCTTTGAATTTCTGCTTCTACCCCTTTTTCATATTCAGATTGCCAAACAACATATTGAGCTGGAGTCATGAGCATTGAAAAAAGCATTTTCCAGTCATATAGTAACATAACAGTGTTAGTAGTAACTAAGGAATCAAGTATCCCCCTCGTGAAAGGAGAATGTAGACTGTAGGTGGTTACAGCGTCCTTAATCTGTTTCAAAACTTTAAATTCGATGTTGTTATACACGTTTCCTCCCGCCGCCCCTGGGACAATGGTCATAGGAAAAGCCGAAGGGCTTTCAACTTCCAGAGAAAGAGGAGAGGAAAGGAGTTCAGTAATAGTGCCTCCGAGAGGTTGATGTGGAGAGAAATCGGACACAGGGGCTGAAGGGGAGGGTGAGGTGTCAGGGTAGGGAGGAAGAGGTAGAGAAGTGGAGTCAAGATGGGCAGCGAGAGGGGCGGTAGTTTTGGGATCAGAAGTGGAAGAAGAGGATGGTTCTAGAGACGAAGAGGGAGGATAGAGGGTGTTGATGGCTGCCATAACAGCCTTCCAGGAAGTCAGAATATCCACGGGAGCCCGTGGGGTATCATGAAGATATTTTCCTATCCGCTCCCAAGTGGAGGATTTGAGCGTTCCTCCAGAGGGATAGACAGGACAATATTTTTCTATGTAAAGTAAAAGATTAGTCAGGGATTTTTTTAGAGATAGAGAAAATTGTAGTGCCATTAGATTTTTGACAAGAATTAGCCTTCTTCACAAATGCGTAAAGTTCGTCCCTATGTACTGACGAAACTTTGGAAAGTGGGGAGCCCATTACTTACGATTGTACAAAGCCTTTGCCAGGTGCGTAGTAATAGGAGTGAAGGCAGTGTTCCTTTAGACAGAGGCAACACCGTGAGACCAGAAGACCGAAGGACGAAGGATCCCGGACGAGCCCCCAGCTGTCGCGTTGAGCGACCGGCCCGGCAGATCTTCTTCTTCTAGTCCGTTAAGTTTTGGCGGGACCCTCGCGAGGGTGGACCAGAATTTAGGCACCAAGAAAAGACACCGGACATTTAGATGCTTGAAGTGAGGAAGCACATCGCGCCTGGGGCAGATGGAGTGGTCCCGGCCCCGATTGCTCTGCTACAACCTCCTTTATTGTGTTCTTTAGGTAGGGAGGGGTTAGGAGTACAAAGAACAAAGAAATAAGCAGTTTATGCCATATAAGAATATCTACAGAACAAGGGAATGCATAGCTCATATATCATGACTATATAACACTGACATGTCTCAAGGATTTTTCAAGCTAGCCGGGCGTTATCTATGGCGTGATTAGCTAAAGTTGTCGTGTCCTTGCAAGATAAGTTTTCCTGTATGTCAGGGCATTTTTGTGGTTCTGATTTCCGTGTACGTGTCTTTTAAAAGAACACTAATGGCAACATTTTATAATACATTCACAATTAATTATTTGTTAAAAGAAAGAAGGGTCTTAATGAAGGAAATCTGACCTTGTGGAGGGGAGTTGATGTATATGTAGGGAAGTTAATTAATTACAAATGAGAAGGCTCAAATAATATATCAAAAGATATGAGATGTTGTTCTTTAGACTGTTTGGGGCAGATAGGAAAGGAGGAACCCATAGGTTAGTCATAGCAATAGCAATAGTATTTTGACTTATATACCACTTCACAGTGCTTTACAGCCTTGACTAAGTAGTTTACAGAGCCAACTTATTGTCCCCAACAATCTGGGTCCTCATTTTACCCACCTTGGAAGGATGGAATGCTAAGTCAATCTTGAGCTGGTAAGAACTGAACCCCTGGCAGTCAGCAGAATTAGCCTGCAATACATTATTCTAGCCACTGTGCCACCACGGCTTTCGTTTAGGCTTCAGTGAATGGGATTAATAGAAGAATGAGATTAGTTTTAGTGAAAAATCATGCAACTTTTTAAATGACTGTGATTCAAGGAGAAAAATACAGTTTATCACAAGACAGTACTGGAAAAGCAATTGGGCTATCTATGAATGAATGAACGTACTGATTGGTGAGGTCCTGCTGAGAAAAAGATCTGTTTCAAGTACATGCTTTAAGCATGCTTGTATTCATGCGTATATGTGGACAAAGAACGTGTTCCATATTAGCAGTCTTAAAACCCTGCGTTCCTATTGGTCTGGAAAAGCCGAATCATGATTGGATAGCTTGAACACTCCGGATTGGCTCAAACAGGGTTTGCCGTGATTGGTTGAAACCAAGCGCGGCAAACTCGAAGAGTTGTCATTGGCTGCCTAGCCGCAGCCAGCTCTATAAGAAGAGCTGCCGTGCGCTGGATACTTTTGTCTCAGAATCTATCCGTAAAAAAGAGCTGTTGTTCACTACCCAAGCCTCGCCTATTCTTGGGACCCACCAACCGTACTTAACAGAATGAATTAAAACCATGATTGGTTTGTTAGAATAAAAGAGAATTGGAGAAGGATCTAAGGAAGATGGGAGGTTAGGTTAGGGTAGAAATGAATGAAACTCTGACTTTGGGTTTTACAAATTAGACTGATAGATCTTTATAGTAATGGCTTGTTCATACTATTATAGGAAAGCAAAAAAGTTGTGATTTGATGTTAATGCCTCATTTTACCGTAACAGAGAGAGTCAGAAGCCCATGCTTCTTTTTCTTTTCCTTATCTTTCCTTACTTCTCTTCCCCCTTCCCCTTTCCTGCTCTTCTATTTACTTTTGTATTTTATAATACTCTATAACTCAATTAAAAATGTTTACAAAAAAGGAAGAAATGAAAAGAGGGCAAACAAAAGAGGAGTAAAATAAAGGAACAATAAAATAAACAATGTGAAAGAAAACAACAACAAATGTTCCCACCACCACCCAGATCTTGCTGAAATAGATCCTTTGAAGCCTCCTTCATCAGGAAGGATGACTTCAACCCTGGGCTAAATCTGACCTCTTCCTTTTCAAGGTCTCCAGGCAATTGGATCAGCAGCAGCCAGTGAAGCAAGAGTTTAATCCTAGAGTGCGTTTGATGCTGAGGGGGAAGAAAACAGACAGTCAGATTGCTTTGGCTCTCCAAGAGTGTATTGCCACTTAATGGAAAAATTCCTCTCTGTTCCCACAATCAGCTCTTTGCTAGGCAACCCCAGCAAGGATGAAAATTGGAACAGTGTCTGCCTCACCTGCCTCACCTCGGTCTTAAGTCTGAAACACCTGCAAGCTCCTTCTGCTTAGACAAACTCTACAGAACAGGCAGAAAAGTGTGGAGGGTGGAGGGCTTTTCTTACAGCGGTTGGTGCAGGGAAGACGGAGGTGCTGTCTAAAGACCTTCCCTAAATAGCTCTGGATGGGGCATGTTATAGTGAAATTCTGTTGCAAATGGAAAGGCAAATAGTTGGCACCTTCTTCTTCCATGCTTTTTCCCAGACAGACAAGGCTGCTGCAGTTTTCCAAAGGCTGCTGTTTGCTTTGGCAGGAAAGGCAACTGTTTGACTAACTTCCAGAGGCACAAGGAGATGGACGTATCACCAGACTGTGGGCCACTTGTTTTATATAATTCTGGTGATGTAAACCTCATTCCAGTCATTTTGGCCTGCTTTAGATCATGCGTTATTCCACATCCTGAAACTAGATAGATAGATAGATAGATAGATAGATAGATAGATAGATAGATAGATATAATTTATTTATATATCAAACTTTGCCTATCTCCCTCATAGAGGGGCTCTATTTAATGCTACCATGTGTGGCTGTGAATCAGATTTTTTTTTTAAATGGCAGCATCGACTGACTTTTTTTAAAAAAATCATCTTGTTCCATGTCAATAATCTCTGTGTGCTGGAATGTTCCTTTTTCTGTTTTGACCTGGCAACTGCTGCTAAGTTTAAAAGAACAGAAATATTTTAAATTGTTGTTACAGCATGAGAAGTGCCTTTGGTCAAATTTATGATGTTTGAGGGAAAAGCAAGAAGTAAATGGAAACCGGTTTTGAAACAAAAGCTAAGAAGGAAATTTGTTTTCATTTATTATGCATTTCAGAAGACTTATACTTGATGTTATTTGATAGAATCGTGTTTTGGAATGCATAATTTGTTTGTTTTATGTCTTTATCCCCTTTTAAAATCACCTATCTCCCTCACAAAGGGAACTCCTGGTAATTGCCCCTGAAGGTGTGTTATGGATGGTGCCTCTGCCTCTGATTGCAGAGGGGAAAAATCATCACTAGACTACCTCCACCCATTAGCAGAACGGAGTGGGAGGAACCTCAGAAAGGTGGCCTTATGAGGTTTGGAATAAGAGGGAGCATGATAGAACTTTGGAGCCACAAAGAAAATTTGTGTTGTTCTGACCTAAATATATTTCCTCCTATTTCTCACAATGAGAAACATTTAAAAAAAAAAAAGGGGGGGGGGAGAGGAACCTTGTTGCCTCTTCTTTCCTTTCTTTTGATCTGATGATCTATCACTCACTCTAAAGTATTCTAGTTTCAACTTAAGTTGCAATTTGTTTGCAAAAAGTAGTTAACTGATGGAGAGTGGACTCTCTTTTAAATATTGGTCTTAACAATTGGTTTACCAATGCTATGTTGTAAGGGACCCAAAGGTTCATACAACCCTATGCCAGATCTATGGCAGTGCTTAAGAGGGTTTTCCTAATATTTTAATCCATGCCCCACCCCCCACCCTGCCCAATTTGGAGTTCATTGCTTTGGTTTTTCCTTTGAAATAAATGAAAAATGTTTGATAATCTGGTGGCGGTTCTTCAAATGTTTGAAGGTGTAGTCTTAATTATATTTTAAGGTTTGATCATGCTAAGGTTGGATTCACTGAGATTTCATGATGATGAAATTTTCTATTTTATTCCAGAACTCTCTATAGAAAAGAAAATGAATGCAATTTAAATTAAAAAAGACCCTGGTATCTAAATAAATGTACAAGTAGATATTTATTTTAAAATGTATGCTTAAACCGTTTGATTGTATTCTCAAGAGTGAGGTGTTGAAAACTTATTAGAATATGGAAATTCTACTTCTCTGCTTGTGTTTTCTTTCTGGAGCAGTAAAAAACGAGAAATCTTCTGAGATAAAAAGTTGCCAGTGGGGATATTATTGGAAGAAAATAATCCAGATTTAAAATATGCTCTAGACCAGGTTGCTGGATTTTATCTTTAGCTTTCAAAATGAAATGATTTCTTATTAGATTATAAAACATGGCCCTTCAAAAAGCAATGAAGTAGAGAAGGCTTAGCATTAAACATTCACAATAATGGAGCTGATTCTATGAATGTATATTGTGAAGTATATCCTGAGTTAGTCCCCCTTAAAATAAACCTAGTGAAACCAGTGAAACCTAAACTGGAGTCAATTGACTGATGATTTATTGGATATGAGTTAGTGGATACCTTTTAAGCAGAGCTACCTTTAAATTTCAGCCAAGAAGGAGAAATAAATTGACATCACAGCTCTGAAGTATGGAGATTCAGTTTCCCTTTGCAATCAAATTGGGCTCTGAAGCTCTGGTTTAAAAGGAAGTTATGGAAAGTATTAAAGTCATCAAGTCGGTGTCTACAAGTGATTGATATCATTGAAAAACATCAGGTAAGTATATCAAGATATGCCAAGACAGTACAAAAAGTTATTGAATGACTGTACTGTGTGCCTCATCTGCAGAGACTATTTAACAGTTCTTACTATTAGGGAATTTCTTCTATTGTACTTCCTGAATTTTCTTTCTTTTAAACCAGGGATGTCAAACTCACATCATCATAGTGGCATCACGTTGTTAAGTCTGGAGCATGGGTGCGAATAATGGAGACAAGCCAGTAGAAACAGTGAACTTCAAACTCTTTATTTACATGGTGTGACAGCTCAAACTGGACGGCTGCTATAGCCTTCCTTATAAAGGCAACTTATTAACTATTCAACCAATAGCAATCCGGAAGCGCTAGCTCCATTAACCAATGAGAATGGCCTGTTAATGGCCAATCAGATGCTCCTGAACAGACCAATACGATCTTGCCATTAACAGCCAATCAGAAGTGCAGGGCCATGACCCTGCACTTGACTTCAAGCTCAAGATAACTTTATTTAATATTATTCATTCACAACACCCCTTTCCCCCGGCTTCTGCTTAGGGGCGTGGTCACATAGTCCTTGAGGTAGGACGGTTGTTTTATCAGTCTTTTTGATTTTCGCAGAGTGCCTGGCAATTGGCTGCACTTTTGCTGAGGTAGATCGTTGTTTAACGACAGGGGTGCCTCTGGTTCAGAGTTCGCATTTCCGTCGTCACCAATATCTTCGGCAACTCCCTGAGGTGAATTTACTCCCATCCCTGGTTCCTGTTCCTGCGTTTCAGTTCCGTTATCAATCCCTTCAAAAAGATTTTCCTCTAGTTGAAATTCGTCTTCCTCTGTATCTCCTCCCCCCTCAGTTTGGTCATAAGGGAGTTTGGAATTGCCTGACTGCAGCCGTGATCGTAGTTGATCTATGTGGCGCTTCCAAAGTCTATCGTCAGGGCACAGTACAAAGTATGATCTTGGGCTGGTTACGTGGATTACGGTCGCTTCTACCCACAGCGGATCGCCTGATACGTTTTTAGCGAATACTAAATCGCCTACCTGGAAGGTACGGCATCGGACGCTGGATCCGAGTGGTTTTTCTGGTTCGTAGGCTGGGTGTAACAGGTCGAGGTGGGAGCGGAGCTTTCGTCACATTAGCAGCTCGGCGGGAGTTTTGTTGGTGACACTGTGAGGTGTGATGTGCTGTAGGAAAAGGATTCGGTTGATTTTCTCGTCGATGTTGTCGTAGTCTATTTTTTGTAGAGTTCTCTTGACAACTTGTACCATGCGCTCAGCCCTACCATTGGCCGCCGGGTTCGCAGGCGAAGTGAGCGCATGTCGGATACCCCCATCAGCCAGGTACTGCTCAAAGGACAGCGCGGTAAATTGGGGCCCATTGTCGGATACCAGAACGTCTGGTAATCCGTGGGTTGCAAACAGTCTTTCCAGTCTTTTGATGACCGCTTCAGTGGTCATGTTCCTCATTCGGTGAATCGTGAGCCAATTCGAGTAGGCGTCGATAGTTAACAAGAATGTGTGGCCTTTGGTCGGCCCAGCAAAATCCAGATGGATGCGGGACCAGGGTCCCCTTGGCGTCTCCCATTTGGTTGGGGTTGCCTTTGGTGGAGCGTTGCTTACTTCTTGGTATCTCTGGCAAGTTTTAACCCACGATTCGATTTGTCGGTCTATACCTGGCCACCACGTATAGCTACGTGCGAGGCCCTTCATGTGCACGATGCCAGGGTGGCCATCATACAAGGTTCTTAGCAGTGCCTGTTGGAGTCGTTCTGGGATAACGACTCTATCACCCCAGATGATACAGCCCTTTTGCGAGAACAACTCTGTTTGATGACTTTTGAATGGTGCAAAGTCGTCTGGTACTTGGTCCAATGGCCATCCGCGTTCCACCCATGTGAGGACTCGTGCTAAGATGGGGTCGCATTTTGTTTCTTTCACTATGTCACGGGCAGTTAATGGCGGCGTATGGAGTGTCTCGATCTGCAACGTTGTCATCGTTGGTGCAGGATCATTGATGATTTCTGGGAGCGGTGTATGGCTCAATGTGTCGGCGTGGGGAATGGCTTTACTGGGGCGATATTGTAGCTAATAATTGTAGGCAGCCAAGAATTCTGACCAGCGGGTCATCCTGGGAGAAAGTATGTAGGGAGTTGGCTTATCCCCAGCGATTATCCCCAGCAACAGTTTGTGGTCAGTTACTATAGTAAAAACCCGGCCGTACATGTACTCATGAAATCTTTTAACAGCTCATACGATCGCCAGGGCTTCTTTATCGATCTGGCTGTAATTTCGCTCAGTTTTCGAGAGCGTTTTTGAAAAGTAATCAACAGAGGCTTCGCTACCGTTAGGCAATACATGACTCAAAATGGCGCCCACTCCAAAAGGCGATGTATCACATGTGATATTTAACAGTAAAGTTTCATTGTAATGCATTAGTACAGCGTCAGAAGTCAGTAGTGTTTTTACATTACGGAACGCCTGCTCTTCTCTGTGACCCCATACCCAAATTGCTTTTTTATCTAGTAAGCGATGTAAAGGTTCAGTGACAGTCACCTTGTGTGGCAAGAATATGTTATAGAAATTGATGAGGCCTAAGAACGCCTGGAGGTCGGCCTTGTTCCGGGGTCTGGGAGCATTTTTTATTGCTCTCAATTTGCTGTCGGTAGGGTGAATACCCTGACTGTCAATCAAGTACCCTAAGAATTCAACATGATCTGTACACAGCTTGCACTTATTTTTCTTCACTTTCAGGCCTGCTTCTTGGAATTTTTGTAAAACCAGTCTTAAACGATCCTGTAAAATTTTTGGAGTGGGGGCAGCAATGAGCACATTGTCAAAGTAGGGGACAACGCCTTTGATCCCCTGCAATAGTCTCTCCATTAGGCTCTGAAAGATCCCCGGGGCTACACTGACTCCGAATTGGAGCCGCGTACATTTAAAGGCACCTCAGTGTGTTACAATAGTCTGTGCCTGTGCCGCTTTTTCGTCAACCGGCAGTTGCTGATAAGCCTGAGCTAAGTCTAGTTTAGCGAAGACTTTTCCGCCCCCCGGGGAATGGAGGAGGTGTTGCACCACCAGCACCGGATATGGATTTTGTTGCAGGGCGTGGTTTAGGGTGGCTCGATAGTCCCCACAAATTCTAATGGAGCCATCCGGCTTAATTGGTGTCACGATTGGAGTTTCCCATGGGGAGTGGTCGGTCAGCTTTAAAACTCCCTGGGCTATCAACTTATCAAACTGTTCGTCGATTTTCGGCTTAAATGCGAACGGAACTCGATGAGGCTTAAGGCAGATGGGAGCTATCTTGGGATTAAGGCTAAAGGATATCGGGATCCCCTTGTACTCGCCTAGCTTTTCCATGAAGACGTCCCTGAATTCATAGGCGAGGTCCTCCTCCCAGTCACTGCCACCGATTCGGTTAATGCCTGCCACTTCAATGCCGAGTGGTACGAACCATTGCAGGCCTAACAGGCTAGGCCGGTCCTTGTCGATCACCATCAGGGGTAAGTACACTGTGTGGTTCTTGAATGTGACCCAGACTCGACTGGATCCTACGACTGGAATCCGGTTCCCCTGGTAGTCCTTTAACACGAGCCGTTGGAATTGAAGGTCTTGGCGCCGGATAGTGGGGATGAGTTGCTTGAGGGTCTTCCAGGAGACCATTGAAAGAGACGATCCCAAGTAACTTCCATTTAGCAAGGCTGATTTTCGATGTCCATTTTGACTCGAATTTTCTTGGCATCCAGTGAAGAGGTGTGGCCGATAGTGAGGGTTTGGTGGGCCTCTTCCCATCTCGTTAGGCGATTCACGGGTTGGTTTCTGTAGGAGTGGTTTGTTGGTTCTCACCTTACAGGACGATTTCCTGTCGATTGGCAGAGATTGGTACCCTTCGAGATCTGGCTGGGTCCAAGGAGACTTCTGCAGACCCGTCCGATATGGCCTCGTTTCCCACACTTGTGGCAGAGCGCGTTGTGGAATTTGCAATCGGAACGGTAATGGTTGGCCCTGCAGCCAGCGCATGGTTGCTGGGATTTCGGGTAACGGTCCCGGTCAGACCGCAGGCGATGGACCTCTTCTTCGTCGCTGTCTGACGATGAAGAGAGGTCCTCATGGTGGGTCGTCGAAAGCTGTCCTTCTGACTTAGGTGAAACTTCGCTGGCTGGTTGGTGTGCTAGAGCACGATTCCGGCATAGTTGGCCAGCCGACTTTTTGGTCGCTTCCACTGCCATAGCCTCAGCGATGGCATCGGCAAGGCTAATGTCGCCCTTAGCCCTTATTTTGCTCTGTACGTTTAGAGCTTCTAACCCGAGAACTACTCAGTCTCTCAAGGCCTCCTCTAGGTCGGCAAAATCGCAAAGGCCTCCCAAGTTCCGGAGGTCTGCAACGAAATCGGCAACGCTTTCTCCTTTCCGCTGATTTCTTTGATAGAACTCGTGTCGTCTTATGAGCGTTGGAACGGTCGGTGCATAGTGGGCCCTTAGTAGCGGTTCGAGGACATCCCAGTCCATGGCCTTCACTTCAGCTGGTTTCACTAATGCCTTAGCCATTTTGAATACTGTCGCCCTGCAATGTGTTAGGAATACCGCCCGTTTCTTCCCGGTTGTGGCATCCTTCAGATTATTCGTTTCCAAAAACATTTGGAAACGGTCCATGTAGGACTCCCAGTCCTCTTGAGCTGGGTCGAACGGAGCGGGTGGTACTACGCCACCGGACATGGTTCCGCCATTGTGCGTTTCAGCCACATGCTTGGTTGTCTTCATCATTGTTTTAGTTGGCTCTGATGTCATCCAATGCCATCCTTGTCGCCAGTGTTAAGTCTGGAGCATGGGTGCGAATAATGGAAATGAGCCAGTAGAAACAGTGAACTTCAAACTCTTTATTTACATGGTGTGACAGCTCAAACTGGACAGCTGCTATAGCCTTCCTTATATAGGCAACTTATTAACTATTCAACCAATAGCAATCCGGAAGTGCTAGCTCCATTAACCAATGAGAATGGCCTGTTAATGGCCAATCAGATGCTCCTGAACGGACCAATCCTATCTTGCCATTAACAGCCAATAAAAAGTACAGGGCCAGAACCCTGCACTTGATTTCAAGCTCAAGATAACTTTATTTAATATTATTCATTCACAACACACGTGACATATAGGGACTTCCCCCCCTTTGCTAAACCGGACATGGGTGTGGCCAGCATGTGATGCATCTGGCCCATAGGCCAGAAGCCATATTTTAAACCAACATCTTAGCTTGCCCTTAAATTTAAGGCTTAATCGTGTCCTTGAATTCAAGGCTCTTGTAGGTTCCAGATTCTTAGGTATTTTGCAGCACAGATTTTTTTTTTTATGATGACCCTCTTTTCCATCTACCTGTTGTATATGAGTTTTCGATTTCAGAAGTTCATCAAACTTCATAACGACTTCCTCTGTTGTCCTCTCACTAGAATTATTTTCAATTCTAACTTTTTGATTGTTTAATGTCTTGAAACCATTCAAGCCTCCAAGCATTGTCATGATAAAATCACACATTGCTGGTCCACATTGTTCAGTACATAAGTAATGCAGGGAAATGTAGTAATATAATGCAACATTTTTTTTCTTAACTAAGTTATGAAAATGTCAAGAATCTTGCAGACTTGCAGGACAATTTTTCAAAAAAAAAAAATGAATAGAGATTGTTAGGGTCAAGTCAGGGTATGTAGTAAAATAATTATATAAAGTGCATTTTGTTCAGTGGTGGGATTTAAATTGTTTTATCATTGGCTTGGTGGGCATAGCTTGCTGGGTATGCTTTGTTTAACACCGGCATATAGCTTTCCCCACACCAGCTGGGGCCTGCAATGCCAATCAGCTGAGAGGATAAAGAAGATAGCCAATCAGCTGAGAGGATAAAGAAGAGAGAAGTGCAGGGGCAACTGGGAGGGCCAATCCTGCGCTTTTCTCTTCATTTTCCTCTCAGCTGATTGTCAGAGGATTTTTTTCCCTCCTCTCAGCTGATCGTCAGCTTTTTAAACTACCTGTTTGGCCAAATGGGTCCAAACGGGTAGCCTACCACCACTGGTTTGATTCTATTTCAATTTCCCAAAAATCCCCACAGCAGAGTGGAAAATTATGTAAATGTTCTTGTACAGTATCAGATGTTGTTGGTGAGCTGCAAGGATGCTTCTGCTTGTTCAGTTGACCTAATAAGAAGACAGGGAATAGTTTCTGATATTTTAAGTATACTCTCTTCCAACATCTTTTTCACATCTGATTCTTCAATTAATCTCTCTGCCAAGTAGAGTATGAAGGACAGCTAGGAGATAACTGAGCTTTCCAACTGTGGCACCCAGTTGATTAAATATCCTTCAAAGAATTTCCTGCTTGTGTCTGTATCATTATCTGGAGAAAGGAAAAACTCTTGATTTTTCCCAAGTCACTTTAACTGTGTTATAATTTTTATTTTAGCTCTGAGGATATTTATTTGTCTGCTCTTTTTGATCAGTTTTGAATTTATCCAGACAACTGCTTGTATTTTGGCTTCATCAATCAAGCATTCCTCCCTCAGCAGGGAGGCTTGTTGTATTGTTTGGACAACAGAAAAAATTCAGCATCATATGGCATGGCCACTGATGTATCAGTGTTTGCCTTTAGAGATAGTAAAAAAAAATTAAAATGCAAGAATCTTACATCGTCGCAATAGACAATGTTTAATATTATCCCCTGAAGGCAAGAAAAGAGAGAAAAGCCTGTGATAAACACTCTTATTTATAAAGACAAATAATGTCTTTTAATGAAAGAATGGGAGATGAAATTCATTGTCTCCTTTCTATGTACATGGTTTGATCTGTAGTGCAACTTAAATAGCATTAATTGTGACTTCTTGTAGCAGAAGCACAGATAGAGCCTGGGGGTGGGTGGGTGAGGGTGGAGTCAAGAGAGAAATCAGCATGGAGTTGTTAGGTTCCACAAGTAGTGTAAGTCCAACCTCTCTTAGATTCCATTAACTCTTATCTAGTGCCAATTAAGTGCTAACTGTTAGTTGAGTAGATTCCTCTGCATAGGTTTGAGCAATAAATCATCTTGACTGAAACTTAATGTGTGGTCCTTGTTCTTCTTTGAACCTGAGATTTGTGCTATTTTATCTGTTAAAATTTGGCTTCTAGATCAGTTTCATTCAAGACTACAAGCAGTACATGATTGAGGTTAGATGTTGGGAAATGAATTAACAACTAATGTACATCAAAGGTTGTGTAATTATATCTCTCCCTAAGTAATTTTAAAATGAGTTTTCATAGACAGGAGAAAAGAGACAATTATGCAGAGCCAGCTCAGCCTGTCTAATGCCATATTAATGGACAACTGTTCTTGAAAACTAGCTTTCCCAATTGCATGGAAGGACTTCATGCTCAGGTTTGCATGCAGTTACATCTTGCATACAAGAGCAAAGATATTACCGAACATAGGAAGAACTAAAGGGGGCTTTTGATGAAGAACAAGTGCCAGATTTGTTTTATTTTGAATCTGATGTCCCTCAAGTCCTGCTATCAGGTTTTCCGTTAATCGTTTTTCAAACTAAACATGTTCTGGAGGTTTGTTTGTTTTTTTCAAAAATTGCTTGAAGGAATTGATTTCAAAACAGTTAACTTTCTCGATCACTCATCTTTGGGGTATATGGTTCTTAAAATGAGATGATATAAAGAGGAGTATGTGCATTTGTATATAGTCTGTGTGTATATATAATGTATGTATCTCTCTATATATGTATTTATGGTTGTGTTTATGCATGTGCACACACACATACCCATCTACACCCATCCACACCCACCCATACCCAAGCATGCATACACTGCTCTAACAGCCTAGTGGTGTAATGGTGAAGCTGCTGGCTTAGAAACCAGAATTCTATTAATTCTAAGCCTCCCTTAGGCATGAAAGCCAACTGGGTGACTTTGGGTCAGTCACTCTATCTCAGCCCAACCTGCCTCACAGGACTGTTGTTATGGGGAAAATAGGTGAAGGAAGGAGCATTAGGTAGGTTCACCACCTTAATTTGACCAATGTATATATAAAAGATGAAGTGAAGATGTAATAACAATAATAGTAAGGATGTTTGTGCATGTATAATAATTTGCATCAAAGCAAAGAAGAGCAATTAAATTGATTAAAGGCCTGGAGACAAAAACATATGAAGAATGGTTGCAGGATTTGGGTATGGCTAGTGTAGAGAAAAGAAGGACCAAGGTGGAGCATGATTTCGGTGTTCCAGTATTTGAGAGGCTGCTACAAAGAGGAGGGGTTCAATTTATTTTCCAAAGCACCAGAGGGCAGGACAAGAAACAATGGATGGAAACTAACCAAGGAGAGAAGCAACTTGGAATTAAGGAGAAACTTCCTAACAGTGAAGACAATTAACCAGTGGAACAACTTGCCTTCAAAAGGTGTGGGCGCTTCATCACTGAAGGTTTTTAAGAAGACACTGGACAATCATTTGTCTGAAATGGTACAGGATCTCCTGCTTGAGTAAGGGGGTTGACTAGAAGACCTCCAAGGTACCTTTCAGCTCTATTCTGGTTGATTGGAATATTACATGTAAAGAAAGGCAGCATTTTGCTATTTGTCTGCATTTTGCAAATTTATATTCTTTTTTGCACTTCTCTTTGCAATTCTCTGCTTCAAAGTCATGCAAATATGCTATGCATTTTTAAAATGTTCTATTTAAATTTTTGAACTGTTATGTATGTACCATAGTTAATAAAGTATGAGCTTGAAGTTAAGTGCAGGGTTCTGGCCTGATTGGCTGTTAGGCGGCTAGATCGGATTGGCTAGTTCTTAGGAATCCGATTGGCCCTTAACAGAGGATTATTATTGGTTTAAAGTACTTGCATTCATAGCTTGCTATTGGACAATTCTCACAAAGGTTGCCTATATAAGGCAGGGTTCACTGTTGTTGTTTTGAGAAGTCACTATGCTAATAAAGAGCTGAAAGTCACTATTCAGAGGCTGTCTCCATTTACTCTGACCCATGTCCAAGTACTTAACACTGGCGACGAGGGTGGGATTTGGAGATGTCTGAAACTAAGAAGTCAGGAAGCAAGACCGAGCACGTGGAAGATGACGCCAACAACGGAACCATGTCCAGCAGCATCGTACCACCCGCTCCGTTCGATCCAAACCAAGAGGATTGGGAATCCTACATGGATCGCTTCCAAATGTTTCTTGAGACGAATAATTTGAAGGACGCCACACCAGCAAAAAAGCGGGCACTGTTCCTGATGCACTGCGGCCCGGCTGTTTTTAAAATGGCAAAAGCACTCGCCAAACCTCGAGAAGTGAAAGCCATGAGCTGGGATGACCTCGAACCCATCCTGAGAGATCATTACGTGCCAACCGTGCCTACACTCATGAGACGCCATGAGTTTTATCAAAGGAACCAGCAAAAAGGAGAGAGCTTGGCCAATTTCGTGGCAGACATCCGAAATTTAGGAGGCCTCTGCGGGTTCGCCGATTTAGAAGAAGCACTGAGAGACCGAGTAATTCTGGGATTAGATGCGCTAGGCGTGCAGAGCAAGCTGATGGCAAAAGGCGACATCAGCCTTGCTGATACCATCGCCGAAGCCATGGCTGCGGAGGCGACAAAAAAGTCGGCTGCACAATTACGGCGAAGCCGCACTTCGGCAACACAACCGACCGGCGAAATCTTACCCAACTCAGAAGGGCAGCTTGTTACAATGCACCACGAGGACCTCTCTTCGTCGACAGACAGCGACGAAGAAGGGGTCCATCGAATGCGGTCCGACCGGGATCCTCGCCCTAAGCCCTTAGGCCCTTGTGCTGGCTGTGGAGCAAACCATGCCAGGGCCGAATGCAAATTCTGCAACACACTCTGCCATGAGTGCGGGAAATGAGGCCACATCAGCCGGGTCTGCCGCAGCTTACCAGGACCCAGCCAGGCCTCAAAAGGGGCCAACTATCGCCAATCAACAGGAAACCGTCCTGTAAGGCGAGAACCAGTAAACCACTCCTACAGAAATCGCGCTTTGCAAAAAGAAGAGGCTCACCATACTATCACTATAGGTCATGCCTCAGTCATGGATACTAAGAAAATTTGAGTCACGGTAGCCATCGAGAACCAGCCTTGCCACATGGAGGTCGACTCGGGATTGTCCCTCTCGATGGTGTCTTGGAAGACACTCAAGCAACTTATCCCCACAATCCAATGCCAAGACCTCCAATTTCAACGCCTCATCCTCAAGGACTACCAAGGAAATCGAATCCCTGTGGTCGGGTCCTGCTGAGTCTGAGTCTCCTTCAAAAAACATACAGCGTACTTACCTCTAACGATCATCGATAGAGATAGGCCTAGTCTATTAGGCCTCCAATGGTTCATGCCACTAGGCATCGAGGTGGCCGGCGTGAACCGAGTCGGTGGTTGTGAGTGGGAGGAAGACCTTGTTTCTGAGTTCAGCGACGTCTTTGCGGACCGTTTAGGCGAGTATAAGGGGACCCCAATCTCATTTAGTCTAGATCCAAAAGTAGCCCCAATTTGCTTGAAGCCCCGTCGAGTTCCATTCCCTCTTAAAGCTAAGATCAATGAACAACTCAATAAGTTAATTGCTCAAGGGGTGTTGAAGCCCATCGATCACTCTCCATGGGAAACCCCTATTATAACGCCCATTAAGCCAGATGGCTCAATCCGAATTTGTGGGGACTACCGAGCCACTTTAAACCACGCCCTACAGCAGAATGCGTATCCAGTTCCGGTGGTGCAGCACCTCCTCCACTCCTTGGGGGGCGGAAAGGTTTTTGCTAAATTAGATTTAGCTCAAGCTTATCAACAACTACCAGTGGATGAAAAGACGGCTCAGGGCCAAACAATTGTAATGCACAGAGGTGCTTTTAAATGTACTCGATTGCAATTTGGGGTTAGTGTAGCCCCGGGGATATTCCAAAGCCTCATGGAAAGGTTGTTACAGGGAATCAAGGGCGTGGTTCTGTATTTTGATGACGTATTAATTGCAGCCCCTACCAAAAAAATCTTGCAGGATCGTTTGAAAAGTGTTCTTAAAAAATTCCAAGAGGCAGGACTTTAGGTGAAAAAAAACAAATGTCACTTATATACTGACAGTGTTGAGTTTCTAGGGTATAGGATTGATAGCCAGGGCATTCACCCTACCGAAAGTAAATTAAAGGCGATAAAAAATGCCCCCAGGCCACGTAACAAGACCGATCTCCAGGAATTCTTAGGCCTCATTAATTTTTATAATGTATTTTTACTGCATAAGGCGACTGTTGCTGAACCGTTACACCAGTTATTAGATAAAAAAGCATTGTGGGTATGGGGTTACCGGGAAGAACAAGCGTTCCGGAATGTCAAAAAACTGCTCACATCTGACTCTGTACTTATGCAGTGTCACGAGACTTTACCATTAGTTATAACTTGTGATGCCTCACCTTTCGAGGTGGGTGCCATTTTGAGTCATGTACTGCCTAATGGGAACGAAGCCCCTGTTGCATACTTTTCGAAGACTCTTTCACATGCAGAGCGGAACTATGGACAAATTGATAAAGAAGCTCTCGCAATCGTTGCAGCTGTAAAGAAATTTCATGAATATGTGTATGGAAGGACATTCACCATTATAACTGACCACAAACCGTTGCTAGGGATAATAGCTGGGGACAAGCCAACCCCCTACATATTATCCCCTAGAATGACCCGATGGTCAGAATTCCTCGCTGCTTATAATTATCACCTTCAATATCGCCCAGGAAAAACCATTCCCCACGCCGACGCATTAAGCCGAGCACCGCTTCCAGAGACTCTCGACGATCCGGCACCAACGGCACCCACGTTGCAGATCGAAACACTCAACTCGCCGCCTATGACCGCCCGAGACATCGCGAGAGAAACCAAACGAGACCACACCCTAGCTCGAGTCCTAGGCTAGGAAGAACGCGGATGGCCATTGGACCAAGTCCCAGATGACTTTGTGCCATTTAAAGCAAGACAGACTGAACTTTTTTCACAAAAAGGCTGTGTCATCTGGGGCGATAGAGTCGTTGTCCCAGAACGACTCCGGAAGACTACAAACCCTGCACGAGGGCCACCCCGGCATCATGCGGATGAAAGCACTCGCACGAAGCTACGCATGGTGGCCGGGCATGGATCTGCAAATCGAGCAGTGGGTCAGAGCGTGTAGCAGTTGCCAACAAGCCAGCAACGCCCCACCAAAAGCCATGCCTACTGAATGGGAAACACCACGTGGACCCTGGTCCAGAACCCACCTGGATTTCGCGGGGCCAACCAAAGGATATACCTTCCTGCTGACAGTCGATGCATATTCCAATTGGTTAGAAGTTCATCGTATGACAGCCACAACTTCTGAGGCAGTGATTAAGATCCTAAATAGACTCTTTGCAACCCATGGATTGCCTGACGTCCTGGTGTCCGATAACGGGCCACAGTTCACGGCATTGATGTTCGAGCAGTACCTCGCTGACCGCAGCATCCGCCATGCGCTCACCTCGCCTGCGCACCCTGCGACCAATGGCCGAGCGGAACGCATGGTCCGATTTGTTAAAAAGACTTTGCAAAAAATGGACTATGACAATATCGATGACAAAGTCAACCAAATTCTCTTTTTGCAACACATAACTCCACATAGCGTCACCGGCAGAACTCCCGCCGAACTATTGATGGGACGAAGACTCCGTTCCCACCTCGACCGGTTGCATCCTGCTTACGAACCGGAAAAGTCAATAGGATCCAGTGGACGCTGTTGCACGTTCCAAGTAAGAGACCGCGTTTACGCACGGAACTTATCAGGCGACCCGTTATGGATAGAGGCAACGGTAGTACGAGTGACCGGCCCCAAATCCTACGTAGTGAAATGCTGTGACAATAGACTGTGGAAACGGCATATCGACCAATTACGGTCACGACTCATAACGGCCAGTCAACAACTCCCCCATGACCAAACCGAGGGGGGGGGGAGGTACAGAAGAAGAAAATGAAGATGACGTTCCAGGGAACCTGTTCGAAGAAAGCGACGAATCAAGTGAGACTCAAGAAATGGAGCAGGAAGGAGAATTGTTTGCACCACAAGAAATTGCACCTGAGCAAGAAGCAGAGACACTGCCAAACAACAATCTACCTCAACAGGATTGCAATCAACCAGTCCAAAGAAAATCCAAAAGACTTAAAAGACAACCATCCTATTTAAAGGACTAAATAACTACACCGTAATTAAGAAGCCAGGGGGAAGGGGTGTTATCTATGTACCATAGTTAATAAAGTATGAGCTTGAGGTTAAGTTCAGGGTTCTGGCCCTGCACTTCTGATTGGCTGTTAGGTGGCTAGATCGGATTGGCTAGTTCTTAGGAATCCGATTGGCCCTTAACAGAGGATTATTATTGGTTTAAAGTACTTGCGTTCATAGCTCGTTATTGGACAATTCTCACAAAGGTTGCCTATATAAGGTAGGGTTCACTGTTGTTGTTTTGAGAAGTCACTATGCTAATAAAGAGCTGAAAGTCACTATTCAGAGGCTGTCTCCATTTACTCCGACCCATGTCCAAGTACTTAACATGAACAGGTTTATTTAAACAGGGTTTTTTTAGTTGCCATGACAATTGTGTTTTCTTTATTTAGTTTGCTTTTTTATTGTAAGACATTTTGTAATTAAGTTCAGAATGAAGTTGAAACATAGTGCAAGGTTTCAGAATTAGTTGAAAGGGTGGTGTTGTTTTTGTAAAAGTATAGGATTTTTAGCAGGTCACCTTTTGCAGGCCACTGAAGGTTTTTTTTAAAAAAACTGAAATTAAAAAGGAATCTTCCTCCGGTATTTGAGTACAAAACCTGATTTGTAAGCATGGTATTGTGTGTTTTTTCAGACCTCCAACTTTCATTCTATAAAGAAATACTGTATGAGTACAAAATGCATTTTAATTAGTTGTGATTGCTGAGAAGTTATGTTTGATAATGTAAGATGAATTTGAGTCCTCCTACAAGTTTTTTTTTTTAAGTGATTTGTATAGACCATATGTACATTCCTCCAAAGATGAATTGCTTAAGATTGTAGGAATAGTTTCTAAGACTTTGAGCCTCCTTTCTCTCTGTGGACCTGACTGATGAGATGGGTGAAATATTCTTTAAAGTACATCACATTGCCTAAAATGTAATTGAAATAAGTTGTTCCACATTTTCATGGGTTCTGAATTTTTACTAATGAATTAGTGAACTAAGATTTAAACATCTGAAAGAGCTGTGCTGACTAGGGTTTTGTTTTGTATATAAACTGATTGATTTGATACATATGAAGAACGATTACAGGAACTGGGCATGGCTAGTGTCGTGTCCTCGAAAATGATGCCAGGAGTCGGTGACTTCAAATCATGCTCTTTTATTAATGTAGGAACCGAACTGGCGCTATGCAAAAGGTTCACGGCTTTTATTCCTTTAGCCGCGGCGGCCATGGCCAATGGCACCGCTTTGAATCTCCCGCGATTCGAATAGACCAATCGCGGGAGATTCTTAGCGAGCCAATTGGCGCGGCTTGCCTGACCAATCAGAGTGCCCCGCGCTTTGGCCAATCAAAGCGCGGGGATCTCAAGAATGCTAATGAGGGGACAGAACACCCCTCCCCTCTTGGTTTAGTCCTTACGTCGCGTAGTCACGTAGGTAGGCGGGGCTCCGTCTGAGCCTACTGGACCTGCGCAGCTCAGTCGTAGGTTGGATCCCGGCCGGTTCGGTCGGGATCTCTGTTTCTCCTGATGCCATCGTGGGAACCGGCTGGTCGGTCAGGCCGGGCTGCTCTCCGTAGCTCCCTCCTGGGCCTCCCGAGTTGGTTGAGCTGCGGGTTTCGCCGCTCCCGCTCGGTCTCCCCGGGTCGGTCGAGCTGGCCTGGCTGTCTCTTCCTGGCGAGGGGTCGTGCTGGCTGCTTTCCGGTAAGTATGGCTGGTTTATTCTTCTTTGGTTTTGGTCCCCTGGGTATTCCCTCCCCCCTTGGTTTGTGTTGTGGGGGTTGGTTTTGCTTGTTTGTGCGTCGGTGGTCTCTTGGTTTGTCGTCATCGTCCTTAATTGGTCGATGTGGCGTTTCCATGCTCGTCCGTCTGCTGTTTGTAGCCGGTATGAGTGTGGGCCTGTTATTTGTGTGATGATGGCCGGTACCCATAACGGGTCTCCCGTCAGGTTTCTTACGTATACGGGGTCGCCTGGTGCGAAAGTTCGGTGTTTGCTGTTTGAGTCTGGGGGCTTCTCCAGGTTATACGTGGGGTGTAACCTGTCGAGTGGGGACCTTAATTTCCTCCCCATTAATAGTTCGGCTGGTCTCTTATTCGTTGTGGTATTTGGGGTTATGTGTTGGGTGAAGAGTAGTTTGTTTATTTTCTCCTGGATCTCCCCGTGGTCTATTTTCCGGATGGTTTTCTAAGTGAATTGCACCATCCGTTCCGCCCTACCGTTCGCCGCCGGGTGGGCCGGTGCTGTCAGCGCGTGGCGGATACAATTTTTTGAATTCCAGCGAGTTGAATTGGGGCCCGTTGTTGGAAACAACAACATCTGGGAGGCCGTGCGTTGCAAAGAGTTTGCAGAGTTCCTTGATCATGGCCTCCGTGGTTGTTGTTTTCATGTTGCTTACCTCCAGCCAGTTGAAGTAAGCATCTACTGTTATAAGGAAGGTGTGTCCTTTTGTGGGCCCGGCGAAGTCTATGTGGATCCTAGACCAAGGTCCCCTTGGGGTTTCCCACTCTAGGACGGGTGCTGTGGGTGGGCTTGGCCTAGTTTCCTGGCATCGTTGGCACCTTGCTACCCAGGTCTCAATTTGTTTGTCCATCCCTGGCCACCAAGCGTAACTTCTGGCCAGGGCTTTAGTCCTAACGATGCCAGGATGCCCCTCGTGTAGTAGTTCCAGAACCTTCCCTTGTAGTTTTTCTGGAATGACCACCCTATCCCCCGCATAGTATGCACCCTTTAATAACGAGAGTTCCGTTTGGCGGTTTCGGAATGTTTTGACGGACTCGTCGTTGTCCCTTTCCGGCCACCCTTTCTCTACCCAATGCAACACCCGCGCCAGACGTTTGTCTTTATTTGTCTCTCGGGCAATGTCTGACGCGGTTATGGGCAGGTTGGGTAGAGTCTCTATGTTGAGGGTGGTCGTCGTGGGTGCTGGGTCGGTGTCAGGTTCTGGTAGCGGCGAGCGGCTTAAGGCGTCTGCATGGGAGATCGTCTTACCCGGTCTGTGTATGTGTCCGTAGTTGTAGGCCGCCAGGAACTAAGACCACCTTGTCATTCGGGGAGACAGAATGTTCGGGGTGGCCCGGTTTCCTGCAAGGATTCCCAGCAGCAGCTTGTGGTCGGTTATGATGGTGAATGTCCGGCCGTAGAGGTACTCGTGGAATCTTTTTACGGCGGCAACGATAGCCAGAGCCTCTTTGTCCAGCTGGCTATAGTTCCACTCCGGTTTGGTGAGGGTCCTTGAAAAGAACGCGATGGGTGCTTCTTTTCCGTCGGGGAGGGTATGGCTGAGGACAGCGCCGACGCCGAAGGGTGATGCGTCGCATGTGATGGCCAGAGGTAGGGTCTCGTTATACTGTATAAGGACAGCGTCCGAAGTGAGGAGGTCCTTTGTTCTTTGGAAGGCGGCTTGCTCGCGTTTCCCCCAAGTCCAAGTCGCCGCCTTGTCCAGGAGGCTATGCAAGGGTTCCGCCACCGTCGCCTTTTGGGGCAGGAAAACATTGTAAAAATTAAGTAGCCCCAGGAATGCCTGTAGTTCCGTCTTTGACTTGGGTGTGGGGGCTTCTTTGATGGCCTTGATTTTTTGGTTTGTGGGGTGAATGCCGTGATGGTCTAGGAGGTATCCTAGGAATTCAACCTGTTCTGTGTATAACTGGCATTTCTCCCTCTTTACTTTGAGCCCGGCCTTTTTGAATTTGGTTAGGACCTCCCTTAGGCGACCCTCTAGTTCGGCTTGGTTGGTAGCCGACACTAGGACGTCGTCGAAGTAAGGTACCACCTCCTTGATGCCTTGCAATAGTCTTTCCATTAGGCTTTGGAATATTCCCGGTGCCACGCTGACTCCGAATTGGAGTCGGTTGCATTTAAATGCTCCCCGGTGGGTGACTATGGTTTGGGCTTCTGCCGTTTCCTTGTCGACTGGCAACTGTTGGTATGCCTGGGCGAGGTCGAGCTTGGCGAAAACCTTGCCCCCTCCCAGTGAGTGCAGTAGGTGTTGCACTTCTGGGACAGGGTAGGCGCTTTTGCAGCGTGCCATTTAGGGTGGCCTTATAGTCCCCACAGATCCTCACCGACCCATCGGGCTTGATCGGGGTGACTATGGGGGTCTCCCACCGGGCGTGGTCTATTGGCTGTAGGACCCCTTGCTTGACGAGCTTGTCAATTTGCTCGTCTATCTTGGGTTTAAGTGCAAATGGCACCCGCCTTGGTTTCAGGCGTTTTGGGGGGACGTTTGGGTCTAGACTGAATGCTATAAGGGGCCCTCGGTACTTGCCTAGGTTTCCGTCGAAGACCTCTTGGAATTCCCGGGCCAGTTGCTCCTCCCAGCTGTCATCGGTGACGTGGTCGTCTCCCGTGACTGCGATGCCAAGCAAGGCGAACCATTGCAGTCCCAGTAGGCTTGGGCGGTCGCGGTCGACGATTGTCAGGGGAAGCCTTTCGGTGCGCCCTTTATATGTTACGTTGAAGTGTCCGGTTCCGACTACCGGGATGCGGTTTCCCTGGTAGTCCTTTACGATGAGTCTCTGGCTGTCTAGGTTCCTCCTTTGGATGGTAGGCACCAAGCGCTTTATTTCATGCTATGCTATCATGGAGAGGTAGGACCCAGAGTCCACTTCCATTTTGCATGGCTCGCCCTCAATGCCTACCTCCACGTGGACCTTCCAGGCGTCATTGGTTGTGGCGTGGCCGATGGTGACCGTCTGATGGGTCTCCTCTCTTCGCCGGTTATCGCCGCCTCGTAGGGATCGTCCGTTCCGGTCCCATCTGTTGTCCGAGGGACAATCTCTGGTCCGGGGTGGTGTGCTCTCTCTCTTCCATTCGCTCTGGTCCCATCAGGGCGGGCTGCGGTTCTTTTTAAGGCGGCAGACGCGGGCGATGTGACCCTTCTTGTCACAATGCCGGCAGATCGACTCGAAAAACCGGCATTCGGACCTGGGGTGGTCGCCTCCACAACCGGCACAGTTGGTCCTTGACTTACGACCCCGCCGGTTCTGTGGGTCGCAGCCTGCCTGGAGGCGATGAATTTCCTCCTCGTCATCGGAAGTGCCCGATGCCGAGTGGAAATCACCCTGGTGGGTGGTCGTCTCGGGTTGGGCCTCGTCCGATCTTGCAGGTTTGTTGTTCCCGCTGCGGTCCCCAGCGTTCGGTCGGCGCATGCGGTTGGCGGATGTTCGGGTTGCTTCGGCGGCTGCGGCTGCGGTGAGGGTGTCTGCTAGGCTGATGTTGCCCTTGGCCATCAGCCGGCTCTGGAGGACGGGGTCCCACAAACTGAGCAAGATTCTGTCTCGCAGGGCGTTGTTCAGGTTGTCGAATTCGCACAGCCCCCCTAGGCGCCGTAGTTCGGCGACGAAGTCGCTGAAACTCTCACCCGACCGTTGGTCCCGACAGTAGAATTCGTTGTGTCGGATCAGGATGGGTACCTCTGGAGCATAGTGCCGCCGAAGTATTGGCTCGAGGACGTCCCAGTCCATCGCGGTCGCATCGGCGGGTTTGGCAAGTGCCTTGGCCATCTTGAATACCTCGGTCCCGCAGTGGGTCAGGAAGACGGCGCACTTCATGGGGCCGGTGGCGTCCTTCAGATTGCTGCACTCGAGGAACATGTGGAATCGGTCGGAGTACGATTCCCAGTCCTCGGTGGCGGGGTTGAAGGGTGCGGGGGGTGCGATTTTCGCCATCGTGGATATTCATCTGGCTTCCGTCGGACACGTGGGTCGGTTCAGGGTCTGGATCCCACCTTCGTCGCCAGTGTCGTGTCCTCGAAAATGATGCCAGGAGTCGGTGACTTCAAATCATGCTCTTTTATTAATGTAGGAACCGAACTAGCGCTATGCAAAAGGTTCGCGGCTTTTATTCCTTTAGCCGCGGCGGCCGCGGCCAATGGCACCGCTTTGAATCTCCCGCGATTTGAATAGACCAATTACGGGAGATTCTTAGCGAGCCAATCGGCGCGGCTCGCCTGACCAATCAGAGTGCCCCGCGCTTTGGCCAATCAAAGCGCGGGGATCTCAAGAATGCTAATGAGGGGACAGAACAGCTAGTCTAGTGAAGCGAAGGACCAGGAGAAACATGATAGCAGTCTTCCAATATTTGAGGGGCTGCCACAAAGAGGAAGGGGCCAAGCTATTTTCTAAAGCACCCGAAGGCCAGACAAGAAATAATGGATGAAAACTGAACAAGGAGAGATTTAACTTGGAAATAAGGAGAAACTTTCTGTCAGTGAGAACAATCAACCAATGGAACAGCTTGCCCTTGGAAGTTGTGTTAGCATCATCATTTGAGATTTTCAAGAAGAGATTGGACTGCCATTTGTCAGAAATGGTGTAAGGTCTTCTGCTTGGGCAGGGGATTAGGCTAGATGACCTATAAGGTCCATTCCAACTCTGATTATCTGTTATCTGTTATTTTTGCCTTTTGTAATTATTGGGAGAGGGGAAGCCTATTAAAATGGTAGCTAAACATGGCTCTGCTTTTGCAGAGCTAATATTTTGGGGAAAAGAGAAGCTGGTAAATGGATCAGCTCTTTGAAACTCCTCTCTGAATCAAGGAGAGGACAGGGCTCATCCACAAGTTTCCTCATAACAAAATCTAGCTGAGAAGAGATAATAAAAGAATGATCTCCAACAGGTTTAAGAATTCTGGGAGCTGGGGGAGGGAAGGGGAACCATCTTGTCTAAGCCATGGTTAGTTAAGAACCTTCTGAAAGGCAAGTTTTATTTTGCCAGGAGAATCTCCTTTTATTCTGGATGAAAGAAATTTTAAAGATTTAAAAGTTTTGAAAAAAACACCTTTAATTTCTGGAAAACAGCAAAGGTAGTTCTAGAATGTTGATTTTGTAAAGTTTAGGGGCTAGGTGGACTTAGAAGCATATGTCCTGGGGGAAGTTAACATTTTATAAAAGACTATAATGAAGAGTTTGAAATTAATTGTAAAAAATCCTGTGGAAAAATTTTGCTGATTGGAAAATAAACAGATAATAGCAGGGGACTTTGAAGGTTGACTAGAAGTAATCAGAGAAAACTAAGGATTATAATGAAAGAAAACCATTTAATACAATGGACCAATAATATTTCATTATATAAGAATTCAAGGGTATTTGAAAACAATGCGCTCAGAAAGAACTTACAAGATTGTCTTTCTATTAACTCATGTGTTAAAACAATTTCTTTCATCTATTTGGTGAGTTAATATTTCAGCTAACATTATTGAAGTATTTCTGGTAATGATTAGAAGGTAGGAGCTTTCAGCAAAATGTGGATCTGAGGACCATTTGTACCTAAAAATAAAGGGAAGACTCTTCTACTGTCAATCATAATAACTTTGATTTCCTACCTGAGAACCCTGAGACCAGGATCATTTATGTTAATTAAGAGTCCATTTATGTGAATTGCTTTTTCTCAGATTTATTATATTGGTGAGTGTTAGGCATGTCTACTTGGTAAGCTAAAAGTAATTGACATCAATTTGTCATATGACACCAGACAAAGCTCATAACTTAGCAAGAAGGGCACATGACTGACTATAATTTAACCTCAGGTGCCTTCAAGCAAGATTGGCTGGGTATGTGCATAAAGATAAATTATAATGGCATCTGTTGATTTAGTGCCATATGTAAATCAAGTTGGTTGTGGTTAATTCAACAAACCATGTTAGAGTTGCCATTTAATCACAGTATTTTGTCTTTTAATCTTATTCACCTTGAGTAAACAGAAAAAATGGGATAAAAATGAAATAAAGAAAACAATCACCATGATAATTAATCAGAAGATAGTTCTTGATTTCCAGTCAACCCTGTAAATACAGCAAATCAGTCCTGAATATTTATACTGTATATTCCCCTCTATTTTACCTGAGACTACTGAATATTTATACTGTATATTCCCCTCTATTTTACCTGAGACTACTGAATATTTATACTGTATATTCCCCTCTATTTTACCTGAGACTAATGTAGCTTAATGTCAATAGCTCAAAGCTAAAAGAAACATTCCTTTCCTAGTCTCAAGCACATCAGTCCACACTGTTTTAAATCACCATGCCTCATTAGAATAGAAATGATATTTCTCATATCAGTCTGTAGAAAATCAGCCAGGAGAGACAAAGTAGCATGTGCTTACAGTTGAGGTTTTGGCAGCAGATATTCTGTGCAATTGATGGTTAAGATATTGTGGTTCAGAACTGGAGAGCAAATTATTCCTGAGTGGAAGGATTCTTCAGTTTTGGGCAGCTGATCCTGTAATAAAATGAATCAGTAATAAAAATCCACTTCCTGTTTTGAGAGTTTGTATTTCATACTTCCAACATTTATCTATTAAATTCAAATTTCATGCTTCCATAAGTAAACCTGGCACCTTGTAAAATACTCTCCTAGCTGTTTTAAAGTAGAATCGTTTTATTAATGTCCTTTTGGGATCTAGACCAATAAGGAGAACCTAACATTTTGTGAAGAACTTAACGTTTTGACATGGAAAGAACACAGCAATATAATGAAGTGTTTCCCAATATTCTCTCATATTTGAATTCTTTCACAAGCAATAATATTTTTGATCCTTTATTTATTTTTTAAAACTTTTCCCAAGTTTTTTTTTGTACGTTCAGTAAAGCTGAATGATTTTTCCAAGTCATTCTCTTGGTCTGTTATTTTGTACTTTCTTTGTCTTGTCAGATAAAATTCTTTACTTTCTTTGTCTTGTCAGATAAAATTTGTTCTATATCTGTCACTCCTTCATTAATGTCTTTTGGACATGGTCTGTTCATAGAAGCAGACATCATTCCTGACAGTGTTAATATTGTAGTCACTAAATTCTGGCTCTGTTCTTCACAGATCTGCTTTACTATTTCTGATGTTATAATGCTAATTGTCATTTTGAAAGTCGTAGTATTAAGTGAGATTAAGAACAGGGTTATATATTTTTTCTTATGTTTAAAATCTTTAGTTCTCTCTGTATCCAATTTTTAAATTCACCACTTATTTGTTATGACTTGCAATAACCAAGATAGCCAAAATAAGTCTTTCCCATAAGTTCTCTTTTATAGTTAATTCCAAAATCTTATACTGTAGTAAAAATCAATATTCGAATTTTATCTGAACCCTTAATCCATTTATAATGTTCTTGGTTCAAAATCTTATTTAGTTTTTTGTTGCTTATTTCAAATTTTTGTAGATCTTACGCTTATAATTAATTTTTCTTTTGTTCACAGTTGAAGGTGTTATGTCCTGAGCATGGGCGCAAGGAATGGAGACGAGGCATCGAACTGTAACTTCAACTCTTTATTAGTAACTTCAGAACAGAGCAAAATACTTGGGCAGCAGCAGCTCTTTTATAGAGCTGGCTGCTGTCACAACAACCAATGATTTGAGTTTACCGCTCTAACAAGCGTCCAATCAGAGATGACCCACTGTCAGCCAATCAGATCAGCCAGAAACGACCAATCACGACTCGCGATTCGTAGGCCAATGAGAAGTGCAGGATTACGAGCCTGCTGTTAACGTAAAGCTATTAGAGTTGTTAATGAACGTGTTAGCTTAGTCCATAACACCCCTCCCCCCTAGGTTCTGTCTGAGGGGTGAGGTAGCGTATTCTCATAAGTAGGCAGGTCGCTTCACCTGTCTACTTGACTTGCGCTGTTCCACCGGTTTCTGTCCTGGCTCTGGTTCCGGTGGGCTGCTTGCTGAGTTGGATGGTGAAGATGGTCCCGCTGTTCCATTAGATGGCTCGGGGCTGTCCTCTCCGCTCTCGCCAATGCCGTCATCCGGGTTCCCTGGATCTGTTTCCATCACGGTGCTGCTACGCGGCGAGTCAATCACCCAGCTTGGTTCCCCTTCTGCAGGTGAGTATCCCATGGTTGGTTGTGTAGACTGCTGAGTTCCAATTGTTAGGTCATCTGCTATTTCTTTTCTGGCCCCCTCGATGTCCCTTCCCCCCCACAGTTTGAGATTCAGGGGATGAGATTTTGCCATCTGCAGTTTGTAGATGGTAGGATCGGGGCCCCGTAAGTTGCATTATGGTAGCGGAGACCCACAATGGGTCACCCGAGAGGTTTTTTGCAAAAATGGAGTCGCCTACCTGGAATGTACGACACTTGCTGCTGGACCCCAGGGATTGTTCTGGTGTGTAGGCAGGATGAAGGCGATCAAGATGTGAGCGAAGTTTTCGGCCCATCAGGAGTTCAGCCGGGGTTCTGTTTGTGATGCTGCTTGGAGTGATATGTTGGAGGAGAAGCATCCTGGTTATCTTGTTGTCAATCTCTCCCTGTTCCATCTTGTGTATAGTTTTCTTTACAAATTGGACCATTCGCTCAGCCCTGCCGTTGGCCGCAGGCTGAGCTGGCGATATTAAGGCATGGCGGATGCCCCAGTCTGCTAGGTACTGTTTGAATGCCAAGGCAGTGAATTGAGGGCCATTATCGGAGACCAGGACATCCGGCAATCCGTGGGTAGCGAATAGCTTGTTCAGTTTTTTAATGACCGCTTCCGTGGTGGTGCTTTTCATTTTATGGACCTCGAGCCAGTTGGAATAGGCATCCACGGTTAGAAGGAAAGTGTGTCCTTTTGCGGGTCCCGCAAAATCGATGTGGATGCAGGACCAGGGACCACGAGGTGTTTCCCACTGAGTTGGGGGTGTTTTGGGAGGAGTGGCGTGAGTCTCCTGGCACTTGCTGCATGAAGCTACCCAGGCTTCTATCTGCTTTCCAGCGTGGGGAATGGCTTTCCCCAGACGGTGTTGCAGTTGGTAGTCATATACGGCTAAAAACTCTGACCAACGTGTCATTCTTGGTGATAAGATGTGGGGAGTTGGTTTGTCTCCCGCTAAAATGCCGAGTAACAACTTGTGGTCTGTAATTATGGCAAAGGGTCTTCCATAGACATACTCATGGAAACATTTAATTGCAGACACAATGGCGAGAGCCTCTTTATCAAGTTGGCTATAGTTCCTTTCAGTCTTAGACAAAGTTCTCGAAAAGAACACAATAGGTGCCTCATTACTGTTTGGCAGGACATGGCTTAAGATGGCTCCCAATCCGAATGGTGAGGCGTCACAGGTAGAGTTAAGAGGTTTTTTACTTGTTGAAATGCTCGTTCTTCATGCTGTCCCCAGACCCAGGAAGCCTTTTTGTCGAGAAGTCTATGTAGGGGCTCAGCTATGGTTGCCTTCTGGGGCAAGAAGATGTTATAAAAGTTAATGAGTCCCAGGGTTTCCGGTTTCGCGTGGCTTCGGGGCAGCAGGAATTCGCAACAGCTCGCGATTCCTGCTGTGCTAGTCGCCGAGGTACCCCCGATCCAGATGGGTCAGGGGGATATGGCTGCCCTGTAGGGACAGCTGAAGAGAGAGGGGAGTCGGACAGGGGGTTGGGGGTGTCGCAGACCCCCTCCTTCTCCGGAAAAACCCCTTTTTCCCAAGGCGGTGGAGCGGCGGTCAGCAATGGCCGCCACAAAGAAGCCAGCAACCGGGTAAGATTGCGCTGGAGGAAGTAAGAAGAGTGAAAGTGCTGTCTGAGCCGGGTCAAGTAACATCTTTCAAATTGGTTGGAACTGAGCTGTTTGAATTGCTGGAGGATACATTGTATCCCTAAGAAGATCGAAAGCGGCTGAGAAGCTGTCAAAAGGGAACTTTTTTTTTTCTTTACTCTCCCACCCCATGGAAACAGCAGAAATGTTTGGACATATTGGACATTGAAAGTGAATTGTTTTAAGAGTTCAAGCTAAGGGACAAAAGGATTTTTGGACATTGAAAAACTTAAGAAATTGGAAAACCCTTGTTGGAGGTATGGATTTCTGATTATTTAAAATTGATATTGCAAGTGGGAAGGGAGAGGGGAAAAAATTGGAGCAGAAGCTGAAAAAGGAGGAGATTGCCTAGAATCCCAAAGAAAGGTATATGGTAATTGGACCTCTTTGATTAAACATTAACCCCAGAAAGAGAAAGAGAAGAAGGAAGAAAAGTATTAATTTTTGGAACTTTTTTTGAATTATTTTTGATTAAAAATACTTGTGGTTGTTTTGGGAAAAGTTTCTCTTTTCATAATGGCATCGCTTGTGGATGAACTAAAGACTGAATATCAAAAATATAAAAAGAAGATACTTTGGGCACTTTGTTTCAATTCTTAGAAATGGCGTTATGTACTTATGAAAAGTTGACTACGCAGCAGAAGGAATGGGACAAAGAAGAAGAGGAAGAAGAAGCCATCTTTGATGAACAATGGGTTCTTTCCGGGGAGGAGGAGAAAAAGGATAAGAAAAAGGGGATTTTAAGAATTATAAAAATGACCAAAGAAGAGAAAAATGAGCGGAAAGGTGGAGGCAAGGTTAGAAAGCAAAGGAAAAGGAGTAAGAAAAGGGAGGAGGAAAGACAAAGGGGTAAAAAGGGCAAGGAGAAGAATAAGCAAGAGAGAAAGAGGGGGAGGAGGAGCCTCAATGGGGGGAAGCAAGATCTAAAGAAAAAAAGTTTATTCAGAGACAATGGGTGAATTTAATTTAGGATAAAAGAGGGATTCTGGAGGGTTCATAAGATTGTGTTTTTTATATGTGTATTTAGAGTATAAAATTCATTGTGTAATTTTAGAATCTTTTAAACAGAATCTCAAGAAAAATTGTTATATGAAGTACTTTTAAGTTAGGGTAATGAGTTATAGACGTTACTCCAATTGGTGTATAGGAGAGTATAATAAAAGAAAAAAGATGAATGGATAGTTGGAAATAGAACAGACAAAGAATATTATTGAAAATGGTGATAAGATATGAAAGAATATATAAAGATTTTGTTATGCTTTTTTTTTTTTTTTGGATGTTGTATATTGAAAAAAGGCAAAAAAAAATTTTTTAATTAATAAGAAATAATTTGGATGAAAAGGAGAAGTTGGGATAAGATATGAAGTTAAATAGACAAAGTATTGATACTATAATTTGGGATTGTTATGTTCTATTGGTTTTCTTCTTTTATTATTTTTTCTTAGAAAAGAACTTATAAGCTGTTATGCCTTGTGCATTGTTTATATAAAATTGATAAAAATGGTTTATATATATAATATAAAAAAGAAAATGATAATAAGATATGGAAGGATATATAAAGTGAATATGATGTTTGAATTTGTGTCTGTGTGAAGAGTTTCAACCCGGGATCAGACAACCTTCAGAATATATCTTTTAGTTTTGTTTGTGTTCTGTAAAATCAATAAAATTTGTTTAAAAAAAAAAAAAAGTTAATGAGTCCCAGGAAGGCTTGGAGGTCTGTCTTATTTCTAGGTCTTGGGGCGTTTTTGATTGCAGTTAGTTTTTTTTTGGAGGGTGGATTCCCTGTCTGTCGAGAAGGTATCCAAGGAACTCCACCCTCTCTGTACAAAGTTGACACTTGTCTTTTTTTACCTTCAGGCCGGCATCCTTAAATTTTTGGAGAACCATTCTGAGTCATTTTTCTAATAATTCTCTAGTAGGGGCAGCTATTAAGATGTCATCAAAATAAGGCACGACCCCTTTTATGCCTTGTAATAGTCTCTCCATCAGACTTTGAAAAATGCCTGGTGCCACACTTACTCCGAATTAGAGTCTATTGCACTTAAAGGCACCTCTGTGTGTGACTATAGTCTGGGCTTCTGCAGTCTTCGCATCTACGGGTAGCTGTTGGTACGCCTGAGCTAAGTCCAATTTCGCAAATATTTTTCCACCACCCAGGGAGTGAAGAAGGTGTTGGACCACCGGTACCGGGTAAGCGCTCTGCTGAAGCGCGTGATTTAGGGTGGCCCGGTAATCCCCACAAATTCTTAACGATCCATCTGGCTTTATGGGTGTTACTATTGGGGTTTCCCATCCGGCGTGGTCAATTGGTTCCAACACCCTGGGCTATTAATTTGTCCAGTTGCTCATCAATCTTTGGCTTGAGTGCAAAAGGCACCCGACGAAGCTTAAGGTGAATGGGAGCTACATCGGGGCTGAGATTAAATGATATAGGGGTCCCCTTGTACTTGCCTAGCTTCTCTGTGAAAATGTCCTGGAATTCCTGGACGAGGGCCTCTTCCCAGTCATCGCTTCCAGTTTGGTGGATGCCAGCTAGTTCAGTCCCAAGTGGGGCGAACCATTGTAAACCTAGCAAACTGGGCCGGTCATGATTGACGACGGTCAGAGGTAGTGTTGCGGTGCGGTCTTTGAAGGATACTTGGATGTGGCTGGAACCGACAACTGGAATTCTGTTTCCTTGGTAGTCCTTTAGTATGATTTTTTGAGTGCTGAGGTCCTGGCGACAGATGGCAGGGATCAGCTGTTTGAGAGTTTTCCAGGAGACCATCGATAGGGACGACCCCGAGTCAACTTCCATTATGCAAGGTCAATTCTCAATAGCAACCTTTACTCAGATCTTCCTTGCATCCAGGGACGAAGCGTGGCCGATAGTGATGGTTTGGTGTGCCTCTTCCCATCTAGTTGAAGTGGCAGGTGCTTGATTTCTGTCGTAGTGGTTGTCCCATTGGTGGTTCAGGAGGTCCCGATTTACAGGTGGGTTGCCTGTAGCCTGGTGAAGATTATTCTCCCTCCGGATTGGACTGGACCCTCACTTGCTTCTGCAGACCTTTGTGATGTGGCCTCTCTTTCCACAGGAGCGGCAGAGTGTGTCGAGGAATTTGCAGTCTGCTCACGGGTGGTTTGCCCCACGACCAGTGCATTGGCGCGGGAATCTCTGGTTCCGTTGGTCGCGTTCTGACCGTAGCCAGTTGACCTCCTCTTCCTCACTGTCTGATGAGGATTCGAGGTCTTCATGATGGGCGATAGTAGTGTGCCTCTCAGAGAAAGGCGGACTATCACTAGCGAGTTGGCGGTGCGGTGCATTCGAGCGGCTGACTTCCTGGTTGCTTCTGCTGCAGTAGCGTCGGTGATGACATCTGCGAGGCTGATGTCTCCCTTCGCCATAATCTTGCTCTGTAACGTGTGGTCATCTAATCCCAGAACTATTTGGTCTCTCGTTGCTTCCTCGAGGTTTGTGAAACCACAGAGTCCACCCAGGTTCCAGAGGTTGGCAATGAAGTCTCCAACACTCTCATTTTTCCATTGGTCCCTCTGGTAAAACTCGTGTCTTTGGATGAGTGTTGGCACCGCGGGTGCATAATGGGCCTGGAGGATCGACGTGAGGTTATCCCAATCCATTGTCTTCACCTCCGCCAGTTTTGCAAGTGCCTTAGCCATTTTAAAAACAGCAGACCCGCAATGGGTCAGGAATACCGCTCGTTTCTTGCCAGGCATAGCATCCTTCAGATTGTTGGTCTCCAGGAACATCTGGAACTGGTCTATATATGAATCCCAGTCTTCGTTTGCTGGGTCAAGTGGAGCAGGTGGTATGGCGCTGCTGATCATCCTGTCGGTTGTTGCTTGCGCTCTCAGCCACGTGCTCTGTATTGTTCAATGAGTGCTCAGTCAGCTCTATCATCTCCGCATCCCATCCTTGTCGCCAGTGTTAAGTCCTGAGCATGGGCACAAGGAACGGAGACGAGGCATCAAACTGTGACTTCAACTCTATTAGTAACTTCAGAACAGAGCAAAATACTTGGGCAGCAGCAGCTCTTTTATAGAGCTGGCTGCTGTCACAACAACCAATGATTTGAGTTTACCACTCTAACATGCGTCCAATCAGAGATGACCCACTGTCAGCCAATCAGATCAGCCAGAAAGGACCAATCACGACTCGCTATTTGTGGGCCAATGAGAAGTGCAGGATTACGAGCCTGCTGTTAACGTAAAGCTATTAGGGTTGTTAATGGACGTGTTAGCTTAGTCCATAACAGAAGGTAACCTCACCTGATGAAGTCTTTTAAAATTTGTCATTCCGAAGGTCTCTAGTAGCTTTAAGATAGTTACTAGACAATTCCTGAAAGTCATTACAAGAAGCTTGTGAACATTGTGTCTTTTCAAAGTCTCCACCATAGTTACAAACAAGATGGCTGATCCTGTTGATTCCCAGTGCTCAAAAATGCAGAAACCACTATTCTGTGGTCTCTTCATGGAGAGCAGTATCTGTAATAAATGATGGCAATCTCCCATCCTCTCCTGATCTGATGAGGTTCCAAGGAATTGGTCTACTCAGCAGTTCCTTAGTCTTTGCTCAGTTGTAGCAGACAACCTCCAAATATGGTTCTAACACTTTTGGCCTTGAAGCTAGTAAAACCTGGCTCTTTGGGAGGATTTTATTTATGTATAGACCGTATATACTAGTGGTCGCCATTCAGTGCTGGTCCGCAGAGAAATGTCACCCCCAAAACAATTAATCCAGACTTGTGCGGGAACACAAGGCTTGCATGCTTGCATTGTGAACAACACGTGGTAGTGTGGGGTGTGGGGAAAAGTGGAGAGGGGAACTTGCTCCACTTGCCCCACGTGCCTGGCCTGGCCACCAGGCTGCTTTTTTCCCGCTTCTGCTTTTGGTTGCATGCAAGGAAAGCAGCAAAAGTCTTTCTTTCTCTCCCCCAAACTCCACCAGAAATGAGTCTTTGGGACCCTGCAAGACATCCTGCTCCAAGAAGCTGTGCCGGCAGGACAGGTCTCACAAAGACTCATTTCTGACGGAGTTTTGGGGAGAGAAAGAAAGACTTCTGCTGCTTCTGCTGCTTTCCTTGCATGAAGCCAAAAGTCTCTCTCTCTCTCCCCCTGAGAATGGAGCTGGAGATGGTATCCTGCAATCCCAAATAAAGAACGATCGATTGGAAAACGGGATGGGGAATTTTCCTGCAGACTTTTTTGGTGATTTTCCCAGGGTCTCTGGTCTGCGAGATTTAAAATTATGAGTTTGGTGGTCCCTGAGGTCCAAAAGGCTGGTGACCCCTGATATAAACTGTAGCTTCTTATATCAATCTTTGCGTCTCACAAAACAAGCCCCTAAAAATTATAATCCAGTTAAATTACATATACTGGGCTTTATTAACAACAACTTGCCCCAAAGCCTGAAGAAAAAGCCAACAGGGTTAGGGCTATCTGAATCTCAGGGAAGGAAACTGCCTCATAAGGCTGGTCCTGTGATAATGCATACATGATGGAGTGCCTGCATTCCAGAATTCAGTGCCTGCATTCGTTAATGTTTTCAGACTGTTATTACTTCAGTTTATTATTGTTGCTTTGTTTTTTAATTATTTGCAACCTGCAAAAGTCCCTGTGAATGGAGATAGGGATAAATCTTGTAAATAAATAACATTGATGCTTTCCAGATATTTTGGACTGCAACCTCCCTACAATTCCTTGCCAGTGGTAATAACGAAGAGGCAATGTTTTAGTCAACAGTATGAGGAATGTAAGCATTCAAGGGAACAGTTAAGAAGTCTGGCCATCTGTGATTCAAAGAATTGAGGGAGTAGAATACAACACAACAAAAAGTAAATGCAATTTGAGAATAGAATAGTATCATTTAGACTTGGAACAGCAGTTCTCAAAATATGACACAGGGGTCTCTGAGGCCCTTTCACAAAGTCAAATAAATATTTTAACATTTCTCAATTTTAATTTCTAATACAGTAAATATTGCTATATATAACTAACATAAACCAAAGCTCTTTAGGGTCATCAATCATTTTTAAGAATGTAAAGGAATCCTGAGATCAAAACGTTTGAGAACTGTTGATTTAGAGTGTTGAGCAAATTTAAGGTGGACGGGGGAGGTTGTGGTCTCCTCTTTAAAAATAAGGGAAAAAAAGATCTTTGGAAAAGTAAACAGCATTCTGTTCAGAAATGACTATTGGTAAGCCATATAAACTATTATAGTAGTTTATAGTATGCAGTTTATAGTATGCAGTAACTGGTTCTTCAGAGTCTGAAAATGATTCGTAAAAGATATTTTACAAAACTCTAAAAAAAGGAAAAAAGGAAATACACATTTAATTTGAAATTGCTTTCAAGAAGAATGGAAGTGTAGGTATTTCTGGTGGGTGTTTTTTTGGTATATAAATTATAATGTTATTTTAGGGCTCCTACAATTTTCAGCTAAAACCATTCAGATGCTTGCAGTCACTTTCAGAGCATCCTGGACAAAGGTAGTTTTCTTCATGCTGAGTCTGTACTAGCTTACAGTCAGCCACTCAACCAAAAACAGCTTCTTAGTAGCAACAATAGACCATGTCATACTTTGCATAGACCTGGAGTCCCCAAACTTGGCAACTTTAAGACTTGTGGACTTGAACTCCCAGAATTCCTCAGCTAGCTATGTTATGCTGGCTGAGGAATTCTGGGAGTTGAAGTCTTAAAGTTGCCAAGTTTGGAGACCCCTGGCATTGAGGAACCAGCTCTGTGACGACTCAAATGCTCTTTCTGTTCCTGCATTTATTATGGCAATGCCATTACCGCATTTCATAATGTCATCAGGACATCAAAAAACATACATTGATTCATCCTCCAGTGGGTTGTATATTATCTATCAGCAATGCCTGAATTTATGCTGGAAATAAATGGATACAAACATTCCAAAAAATTTAAACATTAATTCAAATTGCATTTAAACAAATAAAGTGTATTTGTTTTTAATGTTTATCTTTACATTTTTATTTAAAATAAAAAGCTAAAAAATGCAAACAGTTAACATTCATAAACTGTGGAGAAGATTCAGCTAACTTTTTTTGTTTCCGAGAAAATATTGGGCACGTCCATATAAAGATTCAAATATAGGTTTTTTGAAATAGGATTTTAAAAAGTAGCTGTAGACTTCAATGGTTCTAAGGTATCAACCCCATGTAGCAGCTGAGCTGATTTATTTCTACAGTATTATTGTCCTGGACTCTGTAATCTCTAACCTTGTGACTGTATAGAAAGCTATCGAGACAATTAATCTTTCTTAATTGCCATCCAGGAAAGATCTGGTAAAACTAGAAGAAAATAAACAATGGCATATGATTGTTACATGAATATGTAATAACTAGCAGCCATGCTTCATAAAGGAGACCATGTGCTGTTAACTATAATGTGACCTATTTACAATCTAGGGAAAAAAGATATAACTGGCCCTGCACGTGCAACCATACACACACACACACACACAGCCTAAATTGCCTAAAGGTGTGTGAGGATACGCTGCTCACCAGCGTATACCCCCAGATGGGTTGAAATTTCATTTGAAGAACTGTGAATGGCTTCTCTGAATGGAAAAGGCAGGCTGTCATGGCCTCACTTGCCTACTCTTTCCCATCAGTGCTTCTAACAGGAAGTGATGAGACAGGAAAGGAGAAATATGTAATAATCCCTGAACATGATGCTGCATCTACTTTGCCCAGTAAGTTGAAGGCTGCCAAACCCATCCATAAGCTAGCAAAATAGAAAAAAATTAACCCTGTCCTGCCAGAGCAGCAGATGCTCTGGGGACACAGAACAATTATTATTATGGTTGGTCACACAGTCATTTATATGTTTAGGCTGGATTTGATATTCTTATCTGTCTATTAAGTACTTCCTAAGGACTTGGGATAAGTAGATGTTGCTTTCTTTTGCCACAGTTGATCTACTACTATTTGCAGGTTTTTAATTTTGTACTTTTCTCTAGTTCTTTCTATTTATTCTACTGTCTCCAGGTACTGCAGTGTTCACTATCCAGACTGCTTTTGTCTTTCTTATGAGCTATTTTTAAGTACAGGTAGTGCTTGAATTACAGCCACAATTGAGTCCAAAATTTATGTTGTTAAGTGTTGTTAAATTTATGTTGTTGTATTTGTTAAGTGAGTTTTGCCCCATTTTACGACCTTTATTGTCACAATTGTTAATTGAATCACTGCAGTTGGTAAGTTAGTAACCTGGTTATTAAGTGAACCTGGCTCCCCCATTGACTGTACTTGTCAGAAGGTTGCAAAAGGTGATCACTTGACCTTGGGACATAGCAACGGTCATAAATATGATAATATTTATTATCGGTCACATGATCAAGGAGATGTATAAAGGTCGTAACTTTGATAAACAGTCATAAGTCACATTTTTCAGTGCTGTTGTAACTTTGAACGGTCACTAAATGAAATGTAATTGACAGATGGTTATTATTACTATCTGTTCACAACAATGTGAAGTCACAGCTATCAATTCTTTAACTGCTGTTGGCCTTCATACACACAGAGATCTTCCCAGGATGTCATAAGGTGAATCCAAGTAGTGTGGCATTTTGCAATTGACAAATGGAAAATTTGTCAATGTACATATTTTCAAAATGCCGTTCAAGAATTGCTTATAATCAGTTTGTATAATCTTCTTGCATGAGATAAGTATATGATCTACTGTTTTTTTTCCCCTTGCTCCTTTGCAAAATCTGCATTTTGAATCATTTGACAATTTTTCAACTCTGGCCTTGATTGCATTTGTTCAAATACATTCTTTTTGAGCAGCCCAAATTAAGGCTTTATTATTCGTTTATTTGCAGTGGTGGAGATGTGCAGAGGTGGAAAACTCTTATTTCTCCTGTCCCTCTACAGGTAGATCTTGATCTCCAACTTTCTGAGTAAGTTCTTCATCAGGGTGCAGACTTTATTTCGCATGGATGAATAGAGAAAAATTCTGATCTATCTTCCCTCCCTGATTTTCCATTAGGGGATCAGCAGCTGCATAAAAAGCTAGGCTGCCTAGTTTTTAAACTGCTGTTTATTTTCTGCTGTGTGGGAATGTTGTTTATTCCAGTACAGTAGAAACAATATTGGTGTGGAGGTATCTTTATATTGTGTTCTTGCAACCTAAAAATACAGATTTTCTGTACAATGTTATCATCTCTTTCTATCATATTCTTATTGCCCAGACAGTGAACAGTCATGACTAGGGGCAGAAAGAAAACTGATGATTAGAGTATCGGTCTGTTCTGTAATTTATTATGCCTAAAGATCAGCACTGGAATTCTTCAGACAGGGTAGCTATTGTAATTAGATCCCTTCTGTTCATTATGAATGCTCAGATATGTTGTTTGCAAAAAGGTGAAAGAAATAGAAACAGGAAAAGGAGAGAGTGCTATCAATTTATTTCATTGTTATGTGTTTCAGATAAATTTGCTCCACTTCTAGAAGTTAGTGTGTTCTATTTTGGAAAGATTAGAGTCTAGATTTATCCTACGCAGAAGGGCCATCTGTTAATGAACACAATAGAAAAGGAATTGTCCCAATTGATTTCCTCATAAAATAGCCGTAGTGACAAAGAGCACATACTTTCCTACGTTCATATAGTTAAATATATCACCAGCTCAAGGTTGACTTAGCTTTCCATCCTTCTGAAGTCAGTAAAATGAGGATCCAGATTATTGGGGGTAATATGTTGTAAAGCACCTTGAAGCGGTATAAAAGTCTTCATTGCTATTGCTATATGAAAACACATACAGATATACACACAGATATGCAGTTCAGCCTAGAAAAGCAATGATCTTTGGGCAAACAAGGGTTTTAAGACTAAGGTTTTTAAGAAGAGAAGCTGTTTGAAAAAGCTTTCAAAATATTCAACCATTTGGACACAAATTTTTAAAATTGAAATAATACCAGATCCTTATGTCAGGGTCCTTTGATCCTGACTCTAAGCAGCCAGATTACAGTTCCAAATTACTGATTTTGCAAGACACTGCTTAATTTTTAAAAAATATATTTTACACACACACACACACACACACACACACACCCTTCTATAATTGATACAATCCCGCAATTTCCATCACCCTCAGATCAGTTTTTCTTGGCTTTGGATCTCTAGAAATGATATGATACCCTTCTCTACTCCAAAACATCCAACATACTGTTCCAACAGCTGAAATCATTTTTTTTTGTTATTGTTGTTGTGGTTTGGTCTTGCCTTTTAAAGATCACATTCAGCTGAATAATGTAAGGGCTTTGGTATTTCATCTATGCAAATTTGTAATAAGATGACGGTCTTGAGTATTGAGAAAGAGAACTGAAATAAAGGTTCAGGGCACAGTTCTATGTTTTGCAATAAAACAAACAAATAAACTAGCCTCTGACTGGAATCTAATCAGGGGTGGCCTGCTACCGGTTCTCCCTGATTCAGGCAAACCGGTAGCTAATTTTATCAATTTTAATGACCGGTTCAGTGAACCAGTAAATCCCACCCCTGGCTGACCTTGCCCACCCCTCCGCGCCCCTTCAAGGAGTCCCCATGTGACCCATTTTGGATGCCAGATAAGTACAGGGTCTGCGTGGATTCTTGGGGAGGGTAAAAAATGAGCCTCCCAGAGGCTCAGGAAGGCCAGAAACAGGTCTGTTTCTGGCCTCCAGAGCCTGGGGAGGCCATTTTTGCCCTCAAGGAAAGCCTCCGGAGCCCAGGGAGAACAAAAAACAGACCTCCTAGAAGTTGTGGAAGGCCAGAAACAGCCCCGTTTCTAGCCTCCAGAGGGATTGGGTTATAATAACAAATCCTACCTTTTAAAAACCTCTTGACTCATTTGTTGCTTTCCTTGACTGTACTCTCATAACTTTTGCTTCTAAGCTCTTATAGTGAGTTTTTGTTATTTTCCAGCTTCCTCCCCTTCCCTTATTCATTATCAAATCTCCATCTTTACTTCTGATCATGATTGATCTGTCAATCACCTGCTTCCTTCCGTTTCTCCAGCTGCTTCAACAAATGCCACCTATGATGTATCTTAATGCTGCTCACTGTCAATGTTCTTTTCCTGATGCAGGTAAGAAATCTTATGTTTTTTATTTGTCTCAAGCTGGAGCGTTATTTAACCTGTCACTGAAACAAGAGTCAGATTTTTGTCTGCAAGCGCTGCTTGTTGTGACCTCATCTTAGTTGATGTTTCTCAATTACAGGCTTTGCGACAATTAGTGCTGCAATATCTGATGCGAAGATTGATACAACATAGAACTTTTTTAAATGAAAAAGAGATGAATGATTCAGTTCCACCTCTACAACTACAAGTAACCCAGATATTTTAGAATCCCATTATTGTTCGTTTCATTACTGCTTGTTATGGTTCAGTGTGCATTGCTACATTGGCTCGTTCAGTTTTAATGTTTTTAAAGTAATGGTTTATTCTGATTTTTGTCTCATTTTTAAACAGCTGCGTACAAGAAACAGGAACACCTGGCCAAATAACAATAATAATGCAATTTATTCTGTAATTAAGTTTGCCGACCTTTAAAAACAACTTTAACTCTGTGCTTTCATGAATATTTAACTGGAAGGGTCCACATTCAAAACTAAACCAATGATTTGTTTCAAAGGTGAATAGATACATTAATTAATAAAGGAGCTTTTGAATGATGGGGGAAGTGCATATAGAAACTCATTCACTTACATTTTAATGGGCCTTACTGATATCAAGAAACACATTTTCATTTTTCTTAAGATACTGTGATGTTCTCCCCTTACTTGAAAGCTTTAAAGTTAGATTTAAGTTGAGACCTTTCTATCAAAAAGATCTAGAACTGAAGGCAGATAACTTTAAAAATATATATATATATAGTGAGGAGGTACCTGTGCACAGATTTATAGAACTGGCTTGATCTGGTTATCTGTGGAGCCAGATTTTGTTTTTTGAGGTTTTTCTTAAATAAGCCAGTCAGTCTTCTGGTTTTCTTTCTCTAGCATGCAATCTTCTCCTGTAGAATTTATGCCACAGTTTGCTTGAGGAGTCCTTGGTGCTCTCTGAGCTGGGTTGTTTTCTTGGGAACCTTTCATTACCCAAACTAGGTAACATCACCAGTGAGGAATGAACATCACCAGTAAGGAATGAAGTTTGATGTCAGTTTATAGTCTAGTGGCCTGCCTGTCAGTGTTTATGGGGATGGTCTTAGAAATTATTTGGTTGACCCTCCCCACCAACACTGACAAGCAAGCCACTAGAATATAAATTGAGAACAAGTTTCACTCCTTAATAGTACTGATGATGTTGCCTAGTTTGGGTAATGAAATGTCTGCAAGAAAATAACCCAACTCAGGAAGCTCCAAGGATCTCTCATGTCAAACCTGAGGTACAAATATTCTCCTTTACTAGAGTTTGCTTGATTTCATTGTCTGGGGGTCTGTTTCCTACCAGAATCCCTACAACATGCCATATTGCCATTCGTAAGAAATAGGGATTCCTTAGGATATGTACATATTACAATGTTGAAAAAATGTCTTACATTTAATATCCAAACTTCTGTCGATCAAAATTAAAATAACGAAGTCCAGCAAGTGACTGAAACTCTTTAAATACAGTAACATCATTAGTGGGACAGTTAGTCATATTGAATACTCAGTGTTTTAACTTGTGTATTAATATCAAAAAAGGACCTGGAATTTCAGGGTTATGTTTCAGTTTTAAATCCTTAGTGATTTTTTGTTCAACAGAGTTGTTTTCAGCAAGCCTAAAATGTTTTGCTCACCAGATTATTTGAGCTTCAGGTTCTTCAGAATAGAATTTTCTCCACACTTTCATTCTAGAATATAAAGGAAAATCAGTATTTCCCCACCAGATGGCAGCACAGCATTCTGTAAACTCAGCTGCCTCTTCTGGACTCATAGAATTAAAAGTTTTTATACAGAGAAGTAAAAAAACAAACCAAAAACACCAAAGGGTGACCAAAAAAGTAATGTACAAAATGTTAAAGGATTGGAAAAAGAATTTGTTTCCTTTTTGAAGCCAGTTTCTGGATCCGTGTTTCCTTACTTGTTTCATATCAACAACTTAAATAATTATTTTCCATCCATAGTAATCCCAACACAATCGAAAACAATTTGCTCAAGTATCTGAAAATCAGCCTCAGCGCAATCAGTGGTGGATTTCTTAAGTTGCAAGCGCCAAAATCATACACAGTTCATAGATTTAATAGGTTATAGATGTCTGTCGGCAGCCAATATTTTTCCTTACCATAAAAAATCTGGAGCCATAGTATGACTCTTGACTGATGTTACTTGGAGCCCCTTGTCAGAAAGGGCCTTGTCGTTATAGTTTGAAGGCAACTAGCTTCTTCACCAGATATGATTACGGCCCATAAAGCTTTTCTGAGGAGGTAGGGACAGTTCTTAATGTATCTTGACCGATCTCAGAATGTCAACTCTGGTTAGTGCTTGGCTAGATCACAGCATCTGTAATGGTCTCAAGGAAATTGCACAGATACAGTCACTAGGAGGCAAATGTGACTTGAGGGTATCTTTATTATTCAGCTGCACCTGCTGTGTTACAGTAATCAGGTTCCTACCATTCTTAAACAGGATCTACAGAAAATGAAAACTTTAAATCTAGAAATTATCAGGCAGGGCAATGCACAACTGATAATTTTAGTGCTGTTGTTAGCAGCTCAACAATTACAGGTAGTCCTTGAGGTGTATTGTTTGATAAGTGCTATATTGCTTATTCAAATGAGTCTGAAGGTGTTTGGGGAATTAGATTCCATACTTTTTGTTGCTATGGAAGAAGTGTGTGCAGCTTTATCACATACACTTCTGGTTTTGAACAATATTTAAATATGTTGCCAACTGTAGCAAAAATCACCTGCCTACTTTCTTGTAAGGTAAGATGCCTAATCTTTTTTCTTTTTTCTTTGCCACTGCAGTTTAAATAGAAATAATGTTTTCAAATGCTTCTTTCTTAGATATGCATTTGAGTTTTATCCATACAAGCTATATTTTTCTAAATGTCATAAACAAATTTTACTCTGGATGGCAGTATAATATTTAATATAACACATGTAGTAATATTTCCCAGAAATTGCCTGCAATTTACAAATGTCTGGTTTGGTACATTTCTTATACCCCAAATTCAGTGACCATTGTCATAGGGAATACCATTGCTTGCATGGGGCTAGTTCATCTTCTTCCAGTTCAGCCTTTCATAATATATAATAATATATTATCCAACATATGGGCTGCATAAATAACGAGAGAGCATAGACTAGAGCCCTGATGGCAAACCTATGGCATATGTGCCACAGGTGGCATGCAGAGCCATTTGTACCGGCATGTGAGCTGCAGGCAAATTTACCTCACTGCGCATGTGTGTGCCTCACAGCAGATTTTCGACTGGTTTGAGGCCTTTTTCGGCCTCCCAGAGGCTTTAGGAAGGCTTCTGCAGGCTTTTCAAGCCAAAAACTAGGCCCGTTTCATTATTCCTGTTTTTCTGGAAATACTGGAAGTGACGAACTGGGCCTAGTTTTTGGCCTGAAAAGCCTGCAAAAGCCTTTCTAAAGCCTCTGGGAGGCCGAAAAAGGCTTCAAACCAGGCAAAAATCAGTTGTGAGAGATAGTGTGGGTAAAGGGGCGGCGGGGTGAGGATTGTGTGTGCATGCATAGGGGGCATGGGAGGGCGCATTGCCTTCTGGGTGCTGGCACACGAGCACGAGTGTGCAAACGCACACACAATTTTTGGCACAGGAGCCCCAAAAGGTTAGCCACCACTGGACTAGAGCTTTGTCTTCTAGTGAGATGCAGCTAGTCTGTTTCACCATGTTGTGTCCAGGATGTGGCCTCCTGATCTCTCCATAGTTTTGCATGAGATGTTCTGGATCCCTATTTCCTTCAGCACATTTAACAGCTTGACATAAGTGATACAATCGAGGGCAGTGGTTCTCAACCTTTTCTTCACCATGAGCCCTCTTTTAATATCTTTGGTGGCCACGGACCCTCAAGACTTAAATCATAACATTTCTTCATGCCTTGGTAGACCTCCTGTGATGACATTGCACCCCCACCCCAAAAGGATCTGTGGTCCACAGATTGAGAACCTCTGATCTATGGCTTTTCCAGTCAATGAAGCATATGTTAACTTCTTTTTGGTGTTCTTTCAAGTATTTTGTTTGCATTATTAGTAATCTCTCTTGTTCATTGGATTTTTTTTTAAAAAAACCCTAATCTTGAACATTTGGACTCTCTGTTTCCATATAACGCTGTAATCTGCATTGGATGAGCTTTATTTTGCTTCCATGGGGAAATCAGGGATATTGTGCAATAGTTGGCATGCTTTGACTTGATAAAGTCTCATTTCTCTGATATTGGTATATAGATTTACCTCTCCCAAACTGCTGGTTATTGTATGTGTTAAGTTCTGCGCATGGGTGCAAGGAACAGAGACAAGGCAGTGAACAGTGAACTTCAACTCTTTATTAAACATTCTGAACAGAGCAAAAACCGAGGGCAGCAGCAGCCCTTTTATAGGGCAGGCTGCTGATCTAGTAACCAATGAGAAACGTGGAGTGTTAACCCCTTGAAGCAATGAGAGTGGCTCGTTAACAGCCAATCAGATTCTCCTGAACGGACCAATCCGATATTGCTATTATCGGCCAAACAGAAGTGCAGGATTAGAACCCTGCTTTTTCTAAGGTTTGATAAAACTTTATTTAAGCATTTTATTAGTTCATAACACCCCTTCCCCCCGGGTTCCGTTTAAGGGGTGAGGTGATGTAATCCCTGAGGTATGAAGGTTTTTTTGACTGTCTATTAGATTTATGCTGTCCCACTGGTACCTGTCTGTAATCCGGTTTCGGCGGGACGTTTTTGGGCAAGTCAGGTACCGGTGGTTCCATATCCTCATTGGATGATTCGGTGACACTAATGTTCTCGTTGTTGTCCTCCGATCTTTGCGGGCTTGCTTCTGTTGAGGTGTTCCTCTGTGGCGAGGACACTCCCCTCCCTGATTCTTCTTCATTTGTCATGCCCGATTGCTGACTTTTTTCGCTCCTGCTTTCCACCATCTCGAATTCGGTTTCTTCGACATCCCCTCCCCCATCAGTTTGGGAGTTACCGGAGTCACGGAAACTGGGTTGTAGCCTCGAGCAAAGCTGATCTATATGGTGTTTCCATATTTTTCCGTCGCAGGTTTTCACACGGTATGACCTGGGTCCGGTGGCTTGAACTATGGTTGCCTCGACCCACAACGATTCGCCGGAAAGGTTTCTAGTGAAAACTAAGTCTATCTTGAACTCGCAGCATTTTCTGCTAGATCCACAGGGTTTCTCTGGCTCGTAAGATGGATGAAGCCGGTCGAAGTGGGAACGGAGTTTGCGTCCCATCAATAGTTCAGCTGGAGTCTTGTTGGTGACGCTGTGTGGAGTGATGTGTTGGAGAAGAAGTATTCTGTTTATTTTATCTTCAATGTCCCCATAGTCCATTTTGTAGAGGGTTTTTTTAACAAATTGTACCATGCGCTCGGCTCTTCCGTTAGCCGCAGGGTGCACTGGCGAAGTTAGCGCATGGCGAATACCCTGGTCCGCTAAGTATTGTTCAAAGGGTAGAGCAGTAAACTGGGGTCCGTTGTCGGAGACCAGAACGTCTGGCAGTCCATGCGTCGCGAATAGCCTGTTCAATTTCCAAATGATGGACTCGGTTGTAGTACTCTTCATTTCGTGGATCTCGAGCCAGTTGGAATCGGCATCCACTGTTAGTAGGAACGTATGTCCCTTAGTAGGTCCCGCAAAGTCAATGTGGATGCGGGACCACGGTCCCCGGGGTGTTTCCCATTCTGTTGGAGTTGCTTTAGGTGGGGCACTGCTAACTTCTTGGCACTTTAAACAAGTCTTTACCCAGGTTTCGATCTGTTTGTCGATGCCCGGCCACCACGCGTAGCTTCGTGCAAGCGCTTTCATACGCACAATGCCGGGGTGACCATCATGCAGTGAATTTAATACTGCTCGTTGTAACTGCTCTGGGATGACGACTCTATCCCCCCATAGGATGCAGCCTTTTTGCGAAAAAAGTTCTGTTTGCTGGTTCTTGAAGGGGGTGAAGTCATCAGGGGTTTGTTCTACCGGCCATCCCCGTTTGACCCAGCTAAGAACTCGCGCTAAGACAGGATTGCATTTTGTTTCGATCGCAATGTCTCTAGCTGTTAGCGGCAGTGAATGTAGCGTTTCAATCTGGAGTGTCTTAAGGGTTGGAGCTGGGTCGTTGACGATTTCCGGAAGTGGTGCACGGCTCAGTGCGTCAGTGTGGGGAATGGCTTTCCCTGGGTGGTGTTGCAGTCTATAGTTGTACGCAGCCAAAAACTCCGACCAGCGAATCATTCTAGGTGATAATATATAGGGGGTTGGCTTGTCTCCCACTATAATCCCCAGCAAAGGTTTGTGGTCGGTCACAATAGTAAAAACTCGTCCATATACATATTCATGAAACCGTTTCACCGCAGATACAACAGCAAGAGCCTCTTTATCGATTTGACTACAGTTACGTTCAGCCTTTGATAGGGTCCTTGAAAAATAGGCAATAGGGGCCTCACTACCGTTTGGTAACACATGGCTTAAAATGGCTCCTACTCCAAATGGTGACGCGTCACATGTAATTGTTAAAGGCAAAATCTCGTTATACTGCATTAAAACAGCATCTGAGGTTAATAAGTTTTTCACTTGTCGGAACGCATGTTCCTCTCAATGCCCCCAGACCCAGGTTGCTTTTTTGTCGAGAAGTCTCTGTAGGGGCTCAGCTACGGTCACTTTGTGGGGCAGGAAGATGTTGTAAAAATTAATGAGCCCCAGAAAAGCTTGGAGATCAGTCTTATTTCTGGGTCTTGGGGCGTTCTTGATTGCTTTTAGTTTGCTATTGGTGGGGTGGAATGCCTTGTTTATCGATTAGGTACCCCAGGAACTCTACTTTATCTGTACAAAGTTGACATTTATTTTTTTTAACCTTAAGGCCGGAGTCTTTAAATTTCTGGAGAACCAATTTAAGACGCTCTTCTAGTATTTCTGTATTCGGGGCAGCAATTAAAACATCATCAAAGTATGGTACGACCCCTTTGATCCCCTGCAAGAGTCTCTCCATCAAACTTTGAAAAATCCCTGGGGCTACGCTAACTCCGAATTGGAGTCGGTTGCACTTAAAGGCACCTCGGTGCGTAACCATCGTTTGTGCCTCTGCTGTTTTTTTATCTACAGGCAGTTGTTGGTATGCTTGTGCTAAATCCAATTTAGCGAAGACTTTTCCGCCCCACAGGGAATGGAGAAGGTGTTGTACCACCGGCATCGGGTAAGCGTTCTGTTGAAGGGTGTGATTAAGGGTGGCCCAGTAGTCCCCACAAATCCTTAACGATCCACCCGGTTTGATGGGTGTTACGATTGGGGTTTCCCAATGAGCATGGTCTGTTGGTTCTAAAACACCCTGGGCTATTAATTTATCAAGCTGCTCGTCAGTCTTTGGTTTAAGGGCAAAAGGTACCCGACGAGGCTTAAGGTGGATGGGGGCTACTTCAGGGTTAAGGTTAAATGATATCGGGGTCCCCTTGTACTCGCCTAGTTTGTCTGCAAAGATGTCCTGGAATTCCTGGACGAGGGCCTCCTCCCAGTTGTCGCTTCTGGTTTGGTAAATGCTGGCTACCTTGATCCCGAGTGGGGTGAACCATTGAAGGCCTAACAAGCTAGGCCGGTCACGGTCGACAACGGTCAATGGTAAAGATGCAGTATGATTTTTGAATGAGACCTGGACTAGGCTGGATCCAACGACCGGAATTCGGTTCCCTTGATAATCCTTGAGTATGATTCTTTGGGTTCTGAGGTCTTGCCGCCGGACGGCAGGGATTAATTGTTTAAGGGTCTTCCAGGAAACCATCGAGAGGCACGATCCTGAATCGACTTCCATCACACAGGGCTGGTTTTCGATGGCGATCTTCACTCGGATCTTCTTTGCATCTAGTGATGAGGCGTGACCAATTGTAATGGTTTGGTGTGCCTCTTCTTGTTTCGTTGAATTGGCCGGTGGTTTATTTCTGTAGGAGTGGTTGTTCCATTGGTGGTTCAAATGTTCCCGCCTCACAGGACGATTTCCTGTGGTTTGGCGGCAGTTGGTTCCTCTCTGAAGTGGGTTGGATCCTTGCTTGCTTCTACAGACCTTTCCGATGTAGCCTCTTTTCCCACAAAAGTTGCAGAGTGCATCGAGGAATTTGCAATCTGATCGCGGGTGGTTTGCCCCACAACCTGCGCATTGGTGCGGTAGTCTTTGATTCCTCTGGTGGCGTTGGTCACATTTAGACCGGAGCCGATTTACCTCCTCCTCATCACTTTCTGATGATGATTCGAGTTCCTCGTGGTGGGTTGCCATTGTGTGTCTCTCTAGGCGAGGTGAGGTTTCGCCGGCGAGTTGGCGGAGCGGTGCGTTGGTGCAGCGCATTCAGGCAGCCGACTTCCTGGTTGCTTCTGCTGCAGTAGCGTCAGCGATGGCATCTGCAAGGCTGATGTCGCCTTTCGCCATCAGCTTACTTTGCACATGTGGTGCATCTAATCCCAGAATTATTCAGTTTCTCAGAGCTTCTTCGAGGTCGGCGAACCTACAGAGGCCTCCCAGGTTCCGGAGATCTGCGATGAAATCTGCAACGCTCTTTCCTTTCCGCTGGTCTCTCTGGTAAAATTCATGTCTTTGGACAAGCATTGGTACGGTAGGTGCATAGTGGGCCCATAAGAGGGGCTCGAGGATGTCCCAGTCCATGGATTTCACCTCAGCCGGTTTCGCCAGTGCCTTGGCCATCTTAAACACGGCAGGTCCGCAGTGGGTCAGGAATACCGCTCGCTTTTTCCCTGTAGTGGCATCCTTCAAGTTGTTGATCTCCAGAAACATCTGGAACCGGTCCATGTACGAGTCCTAGTCTTCTTGTGCCGGGTCAAATGGAGCGGGTGGTATGGTGCCGCCGGTCATGGTTTCTGCTGTTGATGTGCCTTCAGCCACGTGCTCTGTTTGGTGCTCTGTAGTGTTCAGTCAGCTCTGACGTCTCCCTATCCCACCTTCGTCGCCAGTGTTAAGTTCTGCGCATGGTTGCAAGGAACAGAGACGAGGCAGTGAACAGTGAACTTCAACTCTTTATTAAACATTCTGAACAGAGCAAAAACCTGGGGCAGCAGCAGCCCTTTTATAGGGCAGGCTGCTGATCTAGTAACCAATGAGAAACATGGAGTGTTAACCCCTTGAACCAATGAGAGTGGCTCGTTAACAGCCAATCAGATTCTCCTGAATGGACCAATCCGATATCGCTATTATCGTCCAATCAGAAGTGCAGGGTTAGAACCCTGCTTTTTCTAAGGTTTGATAAAACTTTATTTAAGCGTTTTATTAGTTCATAACAGTATGATTTCCCAGATTTGCTAACATACTGTAATTTGCTTAGAATCTTTACAGATTCTTTGTTGTTTATCATATTTCCATAGAAATTCTATCAGTTCTTATAACTTTCCAACTTTCTAATGACTGAAATACTGATCTAACCACGTTCTAATAACATATAAGTAGGGAATAGCTTCTAAAGTATCTTGGTTGCTGATATCTCTACTGTGCAAAATTTCAATATTCTCTTCCCCTCATCTGATTTCCTTGAAATCATCTACCATCTATTTGCTGGTAGAATTCTCTAGAACGCCAATGTGAGGTTAGAGCCTCTTCCTGAGTTTGGAGTTCTTTTGGGGAAATAAGTTCTTTCTTTTCTGATTTCTGTGCCTACCTTCAGTGCCTTTACAGATGATACTGTAATACTCCTTCTTGTCTCTTCTAATAGCCATCTTAAATTCTTTGTTAAGTTTCTCCCTGAGATGTTTTTCTTTCTTGGCTTTGGCTCCTTTTTTGGGCCAGTTTTCACTATTTGTTCTGATATCTAGTTAGGGTTTTTTTCTATATTTGGCAGCCTCATTTCATATTTCTCTTTAATAACTTATTTGATTCAGTCTACAGTTGCTCTTGTTCTCTATAAATGAGTTTCAAGACTTAAAAATAATTCATGTTGTCCCCCTTTAAGATGATGGATCTGTGCTTGAGATCATTTCTTGGAAATTGTTTGGTTTTCTTCTCCCATTTTAGCTTGATCTGGAATTTAGACACGAGCAGTTCATGATTTGTTCCACAATCAGCCACTGGCTAAAACTTTGCTGCTATAACTGTGATCTTTCACCTCCTAATGTGGTCAGTTTCATTTCTGTGTACTTTTTCTTATGATGTCCATATGTGTAGCCATTGTTTTGGTTGTTTTAAAATCTTTTAAATCTCATGTTACTTGCCTAGTCCATACAGTTCAACTGCATTTTTCTCCTTACTATTTCTGAACTTGGCATTCCAGTGCCCAACCATAAGCAGCACCCCTTCCTTGCATGTTTGGTCAATACTTTATTTATTTGTCAAATTTTAGATGCTGCCCATCTCAGTCACAGAGTTACTGTATTGCATGAAAGTCATGTGAGGGAATGAAAGTGGGATTGCTTCCTTCTTTCTAAATTTTTAACTGTTTTTAATCTTTAAATGTTTTATTGTACACTGTCCAGAGTCCCTTTCTGAGAGAGATGGATGGTTTAAAAATGTGATATACAGACAGACAGACAGACAGAATTGTGGTCTGCATTTGAAAAAAGCAGCTGCACCAAGCAGAAATATTTCCTGCCTCTGCTTCCCCAAAGCTTAGTTCAGCTCCTGCTTTTTCTCAAAGGACCATAAAGGTTTACACCTGAGAAGAGATGGGCCCCTCCATCCAATCATCCATCCATCCATCACTTTCCTCACTCAGTTTACTCACAAGCATCTTTGCCAGTGTGCTGTCTGATTAACTGAACCAAGAAGAGGAAGAAACTCTCAGGCACTGATGCTACTCCTGCTGAGAGACAATAGTTGCCTTAAAGCAACAACCTGAGGAAGATGACACAGTGGAACACTCTTCCTTTATTTCCCCTCTCCTTCCATACATAGGCCTCACCCTTGAGCTACCATGCCTGAAATAAAAAAATTTCTGCGTGGCCACTAGACTTGGCAGCAAAGAAATACGGAAAAGTTGATTTGGATTAGGAATTCTAGTTTCTCTTCAGATCCTGTAAAAGTTTCAATAGTAGTAATCTCATTATTAACTCATATAAATATTGGTTACTCTATATATTTTTCTCATACTTTTGGATCCCAGAAAAGATTTATCAAATGCATGGTGTACGATATTAGCATACTCCAAACCCTCTTAACTGATTGGTCCGAACGGACAGCGACCTGATTGGTCGAATACTCGGCCATGATTGAAGTGCTGGGAATCTACCGTGATTGCCTGTGCTGATCGCGGGGGATTCAAAGCGCTGCCATTGGCCGCCGAGCCGCGAGCCAGCCCTATATGAAGGGCTGCTGCAGCTCGCATTTTCCAGACTATTCTCATCTACACTAAAGAGCTGAAATCACTGAATGGTCTCGCATCTCCTTCGAACCGATCCACCCCAGATCAAACACTGGTGATGAGGGTGGGATTGTGAACAAGGAGACCCCAGCACGTGGCGGAGTGACACGCTGAACAGGAAGCATGGCTGGCATCAACTCGCCACCCGCACCCTTCAACCCTGCTACCGAGGACTGGGAATCCTATACCGATAGGTTCCAAATCTTCTTCGAAAGTAGCAACCTCAAGGACGCCAATGGCCACAAGAAACGAGCCGTGTTCCTCACTCACTGCGGGCCTGCAGTATTCAAGATGGCCAAAGCCTTGGCCAAACCGGAGGACGTCAAGGCGATGGAGTGGGACGATCTTGAGCCCCTGCTGCGAAGCCACTATGCCCTCGTCGTGCCCATCCTTATCCGGCGGCACGACTTCTACAGGTGGGATCAACACAAGGGCAAGGGGCTGGGTGACTTCATAGCGGCACTACGGGACCTGGGAGGTCTGTGCGAGTTCGGAGACCTGGACGAGGCCCTGCGAGACCGCGTCATCCTAGGACTCCAAGACCCCGTCCTCCAGAGCCGCATCATGGCAAAGGGAGACATCTCCCTCACTGATGCCCTCACCGAAGCCGCTGCAGCGGAAGCAGCCAAGAAATCAGCGGCTTGGATGCGACAATCGAGCATCATGCCATGAGCGGTGGCCGGAGAGACAACGTCGACCCCCGAGAGGTGACCAGAGGCAGACCACATAACCACACACCACGGCGACATCGACTCCTTCTCAGAAACCGAAGATGAGGAGGAGGAGATCCACCGCCTCCAATCAGCATGGGAGTGGCGGGAACCACGAGGTCGTAAGTCGAGGTTCCAGTGTGCCGGCTGCGGTGGCTATCACCCCCGAGTGGACTGCTGTTTTCTCGATGCCATTTGCAGGCATTGCGAGAAACGGGGGCACATCGCCAAATATGCCGGAATAAAAAACACTACAACCCGCGATGGCGAGATGCCAGCCCCTGACGGAGAGAAAGCACTCCCACCAGGAACCGCGATCGCCAGACGGAGAACCACTGGAGCTGAGAAGGTCGGAACAGGCGACTCCAGGAGACGAGACAAAGAGAGGAAACACACCAGACCCTCATCATCGGTGATTCCTCCACCAGTGACGCCACGAAAGCATATGTGACGGTTGGGATAGAAGACCAGCAATGCAACATGGAGGTGGACTCAGGGTCCTTCCTCTCAATGATCTCCTGGCGCACACTCAAGCGCCTGGTTCCCACCATCCGCCACCACGAACTGGAAGACCAAACACTAACCCTCAAAGACTATCAGGGGAACCGAATCCCTGTAGTCGGCAGAGGCCATTTTAAGGTCACTTTCAAGGGCCACACAGAAGTGCTACCCCTGATGATCATCGACCGAGATCGCCTGAGCCTGTTGGGATTACTGTGGTTCGCACCCCTGGGCATCGAAGTAACCGGAATACTCCACATCGGAGAGGCAGACTGGGAAGCGGCGCTCTTGAGGGATTTCCGGGAAGTCTTTGATGACAGCCTACGTAAGTACCGGAGGTCCCCTATCTCATTTAACATGGACCCGAGCATCGTGCCAATCCGCCTTAAGCCCAGGCGAGTGCCGTTTGCACTCAAGCCCAAGATCGATGAGCAGCTCGATAAGCTCATCGCGCAAGGGGTGCTGGAACCGATTGATCATGCCTGGTGGGAGACCCCAATTGTCACCCCCATCAAGCCAGATGGGTGTGTGAGAATTTGTGGTGACTACAAGGCCACCCTAAACCACGCACTCCAACAAAGCGCATACCCCGTCCCAGTAGTCCAGCATCTTCTACACTCACTGGGGGGGGGGGTGAATTTTCGCAAAGCTCGACCTGGAACAAGCTTACCAGCAGCTGCCGGTGGATGCCACAACAGCAGAAGCCCAAACCATCGTAACGCACCGAGGGGCTTTCCGCTGCAACCGGCTCCAATTTGGAGTCAGCGTGGCACCTGGGGTCTTCCAAAGCCTTATGGAAAGACTCCTCCAGGGCATAGAAGGGGTTGTGCCCTACTTTGACGATGTCTTGGTGGCCGCGAAAAATGAAAAATAACTAGAAGCGAGATTGAGGGAGGTACTGAAGAAATTCAAAGACTCGGGACTTAAAGTCAAGAAAGGGAAGTGCCAACTACGGGCCGAGAGGGTCGAATTTCTAGGGTACCTCCTAGACAAACAAGGGATCCACCCCACAGAAAAGAAACTGAGAGCCATAAGGGAAGCACCTCGACCCAAAAACAAAACGGAGTTACAGGCTTTCTTGGGACTGTTAAACTTTTACAATGTCTTCCTACCTCAAAAGACGACCGTGGCGGAACCACTGCATAGGCTGTTAGATAAAACAGCCACCTGGACCTGGGGAGCACGGGAAGAGAGCACCTTCAACAACACAAAGAACCTGCTAACATCCATGGCGGTACTAATCCAGTACAGCGAGACCCTGCCATTGATGGTAACTTGCGACGCGTCACCATTTGGGATCGGCGCCATCCTTAGCCACCAGCTACCAGACGGGAGGGAAGCACACATTGCTTTCTCGTCAAGGACACTTTCAAAGCCAGAACGGAACTACAGCCAGCTCGACAAAGAGGCTCTAGCAGTTGTCGCTGGCATCAAAAAATTTCACGAATACCTTTACGGTTGGACTTTTACAATCATCATGGACCACAAACTGCTGCTAGGAATCCTGGCGGGAAACAGGGCCACACCGAACATTCTATTGCGAAGAATGACTAGGTGGTCCAAATTCCTAGCAGCATACAATTACCAGCTGATACACCGAACCGGCAAGGACATCGCCCATGCAGACACCCTGAGCTGCTCATCCCTACCTGACTGGGAAGACGACCCTGCACCCACAACAGGGGTACTCCAAATAGAGACAATATCCAACCCACTCGTGACCGCGCCAGACATTGCCAGAGAAACAAATAAAGACAAACGGCTGGCGCGAGTCTTGAGCTGGGTTGGAAAAGGGTGGCCAGAAGGGGACAAGGATGAACTATTCAGACCCTTCTGGAACAGACAAACTGAACTCTTTACCGAGAAGGGCTGCTTACTTTGGGGGGACAGAGTGGTAATCCCGGAAACATTACAAGAAAGGGTGTTTGGGATGCTGCATGAGGGACACCCAGGAATGGTTAAGATGAAAAGTCTGGCCAGAAGCTACGCATGGTGGCCAGGAATGGACAAACAGATCGAAACCTGGGTGACCAGATGCAAGCAATGCCAAGAATCCAGACCTAACCCTCCCGCAGCCCCAACCCAAGAATGGGAAACACCCAGAGGCCCGTGGTCTAGGATTCACATAGACTTTGTGAGGCCAACCAAGGGACACATGTACCTTATCACAGTGGATGCTTACTCCAACTGGCTGGAGGTAAGCACCATGAAATCTACCACAACAGAGGCAGTAATCAGAAAACTGAGCAAACTGTTAGCCACGGACGGCCTGCCAGATGTGATAGTATCAGATAATGGGCCCCAATTTACCACCCTAGCATTCGAGCAATTTCTGGCAGGCCAAGGAATACGCCATGCATTAACTGCACCAGCAAATACAGCGGCGAACGGACGAGTGGAACGCATGGTCCAATACACTAAGAAGGCCATCCAAAAAATAGAAGCAGCCAACATACAGGACAAAATTAATAAAATGCTCCTCATACAACATATCACACCTAGAGCAACCACAAATAGAAGCCCAGCAGAACTGATGATGGGTAGGAAACTGCGGTCAACCCTAGATAGAATGCATCCAACATACAACCCGGACAAACCCCCGGGTTCCTCAAGCAAACACAGAACATTTAAAATAGGGGACATGATATACGCGAAAAACCTGTCAGGAGAACCACTCTGGGTACCAGCAACAATCACCCGGATAACCGGCCCCATATTATACCGATTAGAGACAAGCGATGGAAAAAGCTGGAAACGACACATTAACCAGCTAAGATCGAGGATAGCTATCACCAACAACCAACTACCAGAGCAGGTAACTGGAAAGGGGGGGAAAGGGGGGGCAATTGGCAAGCGAGAAAGAAAGAGCCGAAGGGAACCAACTAACACAAACAGAACATCCCCACCCACAATAAATAAACCACAAATAAATCGATGCTACTCACCTGTAGACGCAGGACCCATGGAACACGAAACCCCGGAATCTTCACCTGGAAGGAGCAGCCAAACCAGTTCAACCAGCCCAGAAAGATCCGGCGGGAACAACAGAAATGGCAGCTCAACCAGCCCAGGTAGACCGGGAGGGAGCTACCCAGAAAGGCCCAGCTCAACGTTCCAGGTGGTTCCAACCCAAGGAACCGCAGCAACAGAGAAGGCATCTGAACCGGTTGACAACCACACCAGAACTGAACCGCGCAAGTCAAGTAGGCAGGTACAAAGCCCCGCCTACCTTCGTGACTACATCACAACACACCAATGGGCGAAACCAAGAGGGGAGGGGTGTACGATATTAGCATACTCCAAACCCTCTTAACTGATTGGTCCGAACGGACAGCGACCTGATTAGTCGAATACTCAGCCATGATTGGAGCGCTAGGAATCTACCGCGATTGGCTGTGCCGATTGCGGGGGATTCAAAGCGCTGCCATTGGCCGCCGAGCCGCAAGCCAGCCCTACATGAAGGGCTGCTGCGGCTCGCATTCTCCAGACTATTCTCATCTACAATAAAGAGCTGAAATCACTGAATGGTCTCGCGTCTCCTTCGAACCGATCCACCCCAGATCAAACACATGGAGTAGAAAGTTGTTTGTTTAATAGTATACAAATGTTCATTAGAATTCAAATGATTCAAGTTTAATTCTCTCACATCTCTCCCAATAAACCTTGCAAAACGTGTTTGAATTGAGTCGAGTCGAGTCGAGTCGAGTCGAGTCGAGTCGAGTCGAGTCGAGTCGAGTAGAGTAGAGTAGAGTAGAGTAGAGCAGAGCAGAGCAGAGCAGAGTAGAGTAGAGTAGAATAGAATAGACTTCTTTATTGGCCAAGTGTGATTGGACACACAAGGAATTTGTATCCAATGCAGAATTTCCCATATATGTATTTGCAAACAATGAAGTAATATAATCATAAAATGACACCAATAGGAGAAGGTAGTAGAAAAGATGAGAAGGATAATAGTAATACAGCCATACTACATGGGTAAATGTCCTTAGTCATAAGATTATGTCTAAGAATATCAGTATTGCTTGACATCCTGTGAAAAATGGCATACCAGTATTAGAAAACTTCTCCCTGAACTGCACTAAATGAACACTGGTTGGATGTATGGAAGATAATCCCTTAAATAGGACATCCAGAAGCACATGGTGGTCTGACTGGGATGTAAATTCCATTGAGCTCTGAAGGCAGGGAGAAGAAATGCAAATAATTTTTCCAAGGGCAATGAGAGGTCAAAGTTTTGGAAATGTGTGTCTCTTCAGCCTTGGCTTGCAAACATTACTGTGCAATAAAGGAGGGTATGTGCAGTTAAAGAGATGGGGAGGGGAATTAATCCCTGGGAATGTTCAAGAAGTGGAATGGATCAGCTAAAACAAGCTAAGGCAGAAGGAGCTGCAGGATAAAACAGAACACAATCAGATGCAAAACTATGAAAGAATGCTACAGTTATATTCCCAACCCCCTGGACAACTGGCCCAATTTATTTCACCCTTTTTCTGGCTCCTCTTAAAATCCCTTTCTTTTGTGTGTAATGACTTTTAAATTGTAAAATGGGTTTAGTATGTTGCCCTGAGAGCTTTCTTTCTTTCTTTTTGGCTCCAAATTCTATGGCATAAATAAAGAAACAAGCAAGCAAGGGAACACAATACAGAAACTGCACAAAGTCATGGAGTACCAACTATCTTGGCATCAGACAGTCAGAAAGCTCACATTTGCCTTTTTAGTTATGATTGATGGTGATGGGCTGCATGTATGCAAAGATCTTCAGAGCCATTAAATCATGTTGCACAAATGCTTTGTTCAACAAAGGCAGTTTACAGATTCAGCTATGAGTCTTCCAGTAACAAAGAGAGGTGTGAGATTGAATCCCATATGAGTACTGTAGATAACTAGATTGTTCTGCATTAGATATTTGTAGTTTCCAATTCAGCAGAAAATCAAAAGTAATCTTAATTTTGGAACTGTAATTATACATTAAGAACAATAATCTAATAATCATAGTTCAAAAGGTACAAAGCAGTGATGACCATTTTTGATGAAATGCAGAAAATAGAGAACCTGCAATGTTCTCTGCCAATGTTATTCTCTGCTTGGTACCACAATGTTAGCCTTAAAACTTTGCCAGCTTTAGAGGAAGCTGGGAAATTTCTGCTATTGTTTTGGTTTCAGCTGCTAAATTAAAATACTGATAAAATCAGCGTCAAAAAGAAGCTGCTTCAAGATTCCCTGTGAAACCCCATTGCTTCTCAATAACTTGATAGAATATAACCAATTAGCATGTGGGTGCTTAGACCTTCTAGAATCTTAAAAAAATCACATTATATGGCTAAAGTAAGAAAGGAAAATTGAGGGGGGGGGGCTTGATAGAACTTGGCAGGTAAGAGGTTTTAGAGTTTCTGAAATTTAGAGCAGTTTTTCTAACTTTGTACTCTCTGGGTGCAGTATTTTAAAGCCCATAATCCACAGCTACTTGCCTGTCTTGTAACACCCCCTTTAGGGTTTCTATGTGCGTGCTTTACATTATGAGCCCTATGGGATAAGAGTATTACTTATTTTCACCCTACCAAACAGATGGTTTATGAGTCAGATAAATAAGGGATGCAAAGAAATACAAGTCAGTTATGCTAAAGAAGTAGTTACATCAGGCCTGGCATCAGTACTGTTTTACATCCATCTGCTCTATACCGCTCTTTTGAGATGATGCTTTTGCTATTAATTAGCCATTATATCCAAGTCAAGTTTTGCAGATAGCTTTGTTTAAACCCAGTTACTTTTCCTTGGGCTTATGTGATGATGGCTCTGCTTATGTTTGGGGGACATATGCAGAATACACTAATTTTGTTGGATGATTGCTATCTTAACAAATGTCCACTGTGTTATAGGAATTGGTTATTGACAGAAGCTGGGCGGTCCTGTTACCATAGAGATATAGGAGGAGGAAAGTGATGGACAATGCAATATCTGGGATCCAGGTTATGGTGGATGAAGGTAACAATGATGGTCAATGTTCTGTCCTTAATTTGAATACTCGAAATCCCCGCGCCTTGATTGGCTAAGGCGCGGGGATTTCTGATTGGCCAGGCGAGCCGCGCTGATTGGCCCGATTGAAGTCTCCTGCGATTGGCTCGCTCCAAGAGCGGGAGACTTGAATCGCTGCCATTGGCCGCGGCCGCCAAAGCGAAAAGGATAAAAGCTGCGGGCTTTTTCCTTTTCGCCGGTTCGGTTCACAACAGTTTAATAAAGAGCTTGAACGATAGTCACGGACTCTGAGCGTTCTTTTGTGGACACGACACTGGCGACGAGGGTGGGATCCCGACCCTGAACCGAACCCCGTGTCCAACAAGAGCCAGTTCCAGTGAAAGAGATGGCGAAGATCGCACCGCCCGCCCCCTTCAACCCCGCCAACGAAGACTGGGAATCGTACTCAGACCGGTTCCGAATGTACTTAGAATGCGCAGGAATGAAGGACGCCCCGGGCCCGCTAAAACGCGCCGTCTTTCTTACTCACTGCGGACCAGAGGTCTTCCAGATGGCCAAAGCATTGGCCAAGCCGGCAGACGCAACAGCCATGGACTGGGACGTCCTCGAGCCTATACTGCGGCGCCATTACGCCCCCGAGGTCCCCATCCTGATACGGCGCAACGAGTTTTACTGCCGAAATCAGAAACCAGACGAGAAATTGAGCGACTTCGTCGCCGAGCTGTGGCGCCTAGGAGGACTCTGCGAGTTTGAAGGTCTAAACAGCCTCATTAGAGACCGATTCGTGCTCGGCCTATGGGACCCTACACTCCAGAGCCGGCTTATGGCCAAGGGCGACATCAGCCTAGCAGACGCCCTCACCGCAGCCGCAGCCGCAGAGGCAACCCGCTCGTCCACTGACAGCATGCGAAGATCCGACGCAAAGGGCGGTAACAACAACCCGGCAAGGTCGGCCGACCCTAGAAGCGAATCAACCGCACACTACGGAGAATTTCAGTCAGCCTCTAGCACGTCGGAAGACGAGGAAGACATACATCGCGTGCAGACGGGACGCGGCGACCAGCGAAATCGAAGAGGTCGTAGGTCGAGGACCAACTGTGCCGGGTGCGGCGGCGACCACCCCAGGTCAGAATGCCGATTTTTTGACTCTATTTGTAGGCATTGTGAACGACGGGGTCACATCGCTCGAGTCTGCCGCCAAAAGAAGACCCGCAGCCCGCCCAGATGGGAACAACACGACCGGAAGAAGGAAAGCCCCCCGCCCAAGACCAGAGAGCGCCAACCGGACGGTCGGTGGGACCGTACCCAGCGATCTTCAAGAGGCGGCGACGGTCGGTGAAAAGAAGAAACACACCAGACGGTGACCATCGGCCATGCCATCTCCGACGGCGCCAGAAAGGTACACGTTGAAGTCCATATTGAGGGCCAGCCATGCAAGATGGAAGTGGACTCCGGGTCCTACCTCTCCATGATTGCATGGCGCGAGATTAAGCGGCTCGTACCCACACTCCATAAGAGGAACATTCATACCCAGAAAATCATCATAAAAGACTACCAAGGGAACCGTGTCCCGGTAGTGGGCACCAAGAGCTTCAATGTAACCTACAAGGGCCGCACCGAACAACTGCCACTCACCATCGTCGATCGTGACCGCCCAAGCCTCCTGGGCTTACAATGGTTCGCCCCGCTTGACATCGCACTGACAGGAGTCAACCACGTCGCCGACGACGGTTGGGAACAGCGGCTAGCCCAGGAGTTCCAGGAAGTTTTCGATGGAAGCTTGGGCAAGTACCAGGGGCCCCTTATTTCATTTGACTTAGACCCGAAGGTTCCCCCCAAGCGGCTTAAACCTAGGAGGGTACCATTCGCCCTGAAGCCTAAAATTGACGAGCAGATCAACAAGCTCGTCGAACAGGGGGTGTTGCAACCGATAGACCATGCCCGATGGGAAACCCCTATAGTGACCCCAGTAAAACCAGACGGGTCCGTGAGAATTTGCGGGGACTATAAGGCCACCCTAAATGGCGCATTACAACAAAGCGCCTACCCAGTCCCAATCGTGCAACATCTGCTGCACTCACTGGGAGGGGGCAAGGTCTTTGCCAAGCTCGATCTCGCCCAGGCATATCAGCAGCTACCAGTAGATGAGAAAACGGCGGAAGCCCAGACCATCGTGACCCATCGGGGGGCCTTCAAGTGTAACCGACTCCAATTCGGAGTCAGCGTGGCACCAGGCATCTTTCAAAGCCTGATGGAACGTTTGCAACAGGGCATCGAGGGGGTGGTGCCCTATTTTGATGACGTATTAGTAGCGGCGCCAAACGAAGCCGAATTAGAAAACCGACTCAGACAGGTCTTAACAAAATTTAAAGTGACAGGACTTAAAGTTAAACGAGAAAAATGTCAACTATGCACAAAGCAAGTGGAATTTTTGGGCTACCTTCTAGACCGGCATGGCATTCACCCTACAATTAAAAAAGTGAAAGCCATCAAAGAAGCCCCTACCCCAAAGTCTAAAACGGAACTACAAGCGTTCTTAGGGTTGCTGAATTTTTATAATGTTTTCCTACCCCAAAAGGCTACGGCGGCGGAGCCTTTGCATAGACTCCTGGATAAGGCGGCAACCTGGACTTGGGGGAGACGAGAGCAAACCGCCTTTCAAAAAACCAAAGACCTCCTCACCTCCGACGCCGTCCTGATTCAATTCAGCAAAACCTTGCCCTTAGCTGTCACTTGCGACGCATCACCTTTCGGCGTCGGCGCTGTCCTCAGCCATACCCTCCCCGACAAAAGGGAAGCACCCATCGCATTTTTCTCCAGGACTCTGACTAAACCAGAGCGGAACTATAGCCAGCTGGACAAAGAAGCCTTGGCTATAGTTGCCGCCGTTAAGCGTTTCCACGAATACCTATATGGCCGCCCGTTCACCATTGTGACAGACCATAAGCCATTGCTGGGAATCCTCGCCGGAAACCGAGCCACCCCGAACATTTTATCACCCCGGATGACAAGGTGGTCCGAGTTCCTGGCAGCCTACAGCTACGACCTGTTACACAAGCCAGGTAAGAAAATTTCGAACGCGGACGCTTTAAGCCGTTCCCCCTTACCAGACTCTGATCCTGACCCAGCACCAACAACAAACGCCCTTAGCATTGAAAACCTACCCATTACCGCATCGGACATTGCCAGAGAGACTGTTAAGGATAAGCGTCTGGCGCGAATCCTACATTGGCTAGAAAAAGGCTGGCCTGAAAGGGACAGTGATGAATCCATTAAAACGTTCAGAAACCGCCAGACTGAACTTTCAATTCTTAAGGGATGTATCTTGTGGGGTGACAGGGTAGTCATCCCGGACAGATTGCAAGGGAGGGTCCTAGAGATGCTGCATGAGGGTCATCCTGGCATCGTCAGGACTAAAGCCCTGGCCAGGAGTTATGCTTGGTGGCCAGGGATGGACAAACAAATTGAGCAATGGGTCGCCAAATGCCATCGATGCCAGGAGACCAGACCCAGCCCACCCGCAGCACCCATCCGGGACTGGGAAATACCAAGGGGGCCCTGGTCCAGAATCCATTTAGACTTTGCGGGTCCAACAAATGGGCATACTTTTTTGATCACAGTCGACGCTTACTCCAATTGGTTGGAAGTAAGCGATATGAAATCCACTACCACGGAGGCTGTCATCAAAGAACTGTGTAAACTGTTTTCCACGCACGGCCTCCCAGACGTTATCGTCTCAGATAACGGGCCCCAGTTTACTTCCCTCGAGTTTGAAAGGTTTTTGGCGGAGAGGGGCATCCGCCACGCATTAACGGCACCGGCGCATCCGGTAGAGCGGAACGGATGGTCCAGTTTACAAAAAAAACCCTCCGGAAAATGGACCACGGGGAGATCAACGACAAAATCAACAAACTCCTCTTCATACAACACATCACCCCTAACACCACTACCAACAAGAGCCCAGCCGAACTGTTAATGGGCAGGAAGCTGAAATCCCCACTCGACAGGTTGCATCCGACTTACAAATCAGAGCGGCCCCCAGACTCCAGCTCCAAATACCGGACATTTGCCCCCGGTGACTTAGTTTACGCCAAAAATCTGACGGGGGACCCTCTATGGATCCCAGCCGTCATCACTCAAATCACCGGTCCACGGTCGTACCGGCTCCAAACCACCGACGGGCGAGCCTGGAAACGACACATCGACCAGCTCCGGTCACGCACGGCAACAGACCTCAACCCCCAAGAACCGAACCAAGGGGGGAGGGAACACCCGAATAAAATAGCGCAGGAAAAAATCCAAAAGTACTCACCGGAACGCAGCCATCGCGAGTCCCCTCCGGAGAAGAACCACCTGGCCAGCTCAACCGACTCGGAGAAACCAAGCGGGAGCGGCGAAACCCGCAGCTCAACCGACCCGGTAGGCCCAGGCGGGAGCCACGGAGAACGAACCGGCCCGATCATCCAGCCGGTTCACACAGAGGGAGGAGCAGCCAAAAAGATGACCGCTCCGGCCGAGGTACAGCTTGAAATTGAGTTGCGCAGGTCAACTAGGACTAGACGGAGCCCCGCCTACCTGCGTGACTACGCTACGTGATGGACCATACCAAGAGGGGAGGGGTGTTCTGTCCTTAATTTGAATACTCGAAATCCCCGCGCCTTGATTGGCTAAGGCGCGGGGATTTCTGATTGGCCAGGCGAGCCGCGCTGATTGGCCCGATTGAAGTCTCCCGCGATTGGCTCGCTCCAAGAGCGGGAGACTTGAATCGCTGCCATTGGCCGCGGCCGCCAAAGCGAAAAGGATAAAAGCCGCGGGCTTTTTCCTTTTCGCCGGTTCGGTTCACAACAGTTTAATAAAGAGCTTGAACGATAGTCACGGACTCTGAGCGTTCTTTTGCGGACACGACAGTCAAGTTGGCTGTAGAACCCGTGAGTGGCAGAGAGTTGGCATGAAGGACATATAAGTTGCACAACGCTGAAGATCCAGCCCAATCTGGGGTTAAATCATATGTGGAGCAAGAGAAAGAAAGAAAAAGTAAGGTGGCCAATTAATAAAGGGAGAATTAAGTTCACGACAGTAGGCTTTGTCAGGTACCTCTTCATGCTGATGAATTCTGCATATACAGATCTGTGCATGCGTGACTTAAATATGTGCATCCTTTCTTCTTCTGATATTTTTTAGGGCTTTGGCAAAGGTTCAGCTTTTAAGTTAATGAGAATGGCTGTTTTCCAAACTACTTTTAGATATTATCTGCCTTCCTTCAGAACCAAAAAAAAAAAGAGAGGGAGCTTTCTCCTAGAAATAAATGTTCACAGCTGAAATGGGGTAGAACACACACCAGTAAATCACACGTGAAATGAAAGAGCGAAGTACGGTTCTGTAACATTGGACACATCTGTTTTAGGTGTTCATAAGCAAGCAAAAAGTTGCTATGTTCTTGCATCGCTACAGGAAATATTTTATCAAAAAGCTGGCACTGCTTCTGCAGGTTAAGGAGAGATTGCCATATCTCTTCCAGATGTACTGTGTTTAAGATCAGAAAACATTATTGCTTCTTCGTGCTTAGTAGAGGGAGCCCCTTTTTGCCAGATAGAATCTGACTGGGGGCAGTATAGATTTTATTTCGTTACTTTTGATCCAGTGGGGAAATCCTCTTTGGTTTGGGCCCGAGGCAAAGTCAGTTGCAGAAAACTTCAATCCTTTGGGAAGGCTGTAGAGACAATAAATATACATTATTCCACAATTATGGAATAATTCCAATTGTGTTCGGAGCTTCTGAATTCTAATAAAAACGTGGTGCCAAATTAGAAATGGGGAATATTTGCGCATGATAATTGTCTGGGAGAAAGAGGCTGAATGTCTGGAAGCTAAATAGAATACAGCTGTAATGTTAGTCCAGAACATTTTCAGAGCCATTACTTATTTATCTGGTCTATTTTTTAAAAAAATCAGATCAGAATAAGGGGGTTTATAAATATAAAATTTAAACCACTATTTCAGATTGAAGCAAGGATGGAAAACCTGCACCCATCAGATACCTAATTGCAACTTTGGTTACCTCTTCCCATTGGCCACTTTGACTAGAAAATTATGATTCAGCAATAGTTGGAAAGTCAAGATTCCTGACATCTAGACCAAAGGCTAAAATTGTTTCTTAGCAGGATAGAGAAAAATGGATATAACAAATGAGGTCTAAGCATCCTTCCTTGCTGTGGTTTGGATGTGGCCCCGGTCAAATCAAGCTCCTTTCTTTGCTTCATCCTGTCAGAGAATCTCCAGTTAGTTTACCTCCTTAACAATAGACTTCTCCAAATCTATTACTGCCTCTGAAAGGGAAGTTTTGCCTTAGAAATATTGTAATTCCAAGCACTGCCTGGCTTCCCCAGAATTTACCTACCAATCAGTACCCTAGGACTTCCTGTCTGGTAGCCCTCAACTTCTATCAAAATATTTATTTTTTCATTGTTTGGGGTGCCTCTTTCTTGTAAAACTTAACCCAATAATTGTTGAACAAAGGATTGGTTATTTTTCTTCCATGTTGCATTCTATTCTGAATAGAATAGAATGAACAGGTAGTATAAGTAGTCCTTACTTAAGGTATCCCCTTGCTGCTTGAAGTTATGACAGTGCTGAATGAGGGTACTTACAACTGGACTTTGTAGTTGTGGCCATTGCAGCATCCCCATCGTGACATGTTCACCATTTGTGATCTTTCCTGCCAGATGTTGGCAAAGTTAATGGGGAAGCCGGCAGAATATCGATGGCATTGCGCTTAATGATATTAGGTACTGGAAATTGTTTTCTGAAATATTTTGCGTGGTATCTTTATCTTGTATAACTAATACAGTAGAAGTCCTGAGTGTTTTTCAAATTAGATTCGGATTACTGCATTGGGTGGGCTATGTGTGTCATTTTTCAACCACATTTGTTTCTCATTTTCTCATTACCTATCAAAGCTGCTAAATTTACAGACACTTACCTGTTATCAGAAAGTTTTCCCAAATAGCAGCATTAAAAACAAGGTTTGTCCAATCTGGAAATTGGAAAGGATGAAAGGTTAAAGTTTTCCCCCACCCCCAAATGCTCTGGGCTTAGCTGATGAAGGCTGAGGACTCCCCATAGCTGCTATATTTTTAACTTATTTATTAACTTACAATACTGGTGACTGTGTAATCTTTCGTTAGGTCCAGATGCTCCTCACATTCTTAAAAATCACAGCGGTATTTTCTCCCCCTTTGTTTTATACCGTATTTAAACATGTAATTGAATGCAAGCACCTTCTCATTATGCTACCCCTATGGGGATAAGCAATATTATGCTGATTGCAGGGAAGGAATTAGCAAGCAATGAAGCCAAAATGTTAAACATACGATAAGAAAAAGAAATAAAAACCTCACTGAACTATGCACAGCCATTAAGATTAAGTTGGAAGTTGGATTCACCCCATCGGGACTCACACAACCTCCAATCACAACAGATCATTTCTTGGCTGGCTCAGGATTGAAAAATATCATTTTTTAAAATTGGATTTATGTTCCCTCATTTCACCTGGAGTGGACTAATTGGGTACCATCAGCATAGGTAAAGGTAAAGGTTCTCCTCGCAAATAGCAAAGGTAAAGATTCCCCTCACTAGTTGTTTCTGGCTCCAAGGGGCAGTGCTCATCTCCATTACAAAGCTGAAGAACCAGCACTTTCCGAAGATGTCTCCATAGTCATGTGGCCAGCATGACTAAATGCCGAAGGTGCACGGAACACTGTTACCTTCACACAAATGTGGTCCCTATTTTTCTACTTGCATTTTTGCATGGTTTTGAACTGCTAGGTTGGCAGAAGCTGGGACAAGTAACGGGAGCTCACTCAGTTACATGGCACTAGGAATTTGAACCGCCACACTGCCGACCTTTCTGATCAACAAGCACAGCATCTTAGTCACTGAGCCACCGCGTCATATTGAACCCCAATATGGTAGACAACCTTGTTCAGCATTTCATGCCAATGTTAAATAAGAAGGGGAGAAGAGTCAAATCTTGTTTGAGGAGGGGCCTAGAGAGTATCTCCTCCTCCACCAAAACTGCCTGGAACCTCCCATGAAGGAAGGATTAAAACCACTGTAAAATGATGCCCCTACTTGTATGATCAGATGATGTCATTGTAGACTGCTTGAAATAGATAATCAAGGCTTGGCTACAAAATTGGTTGGCTAAAGCACTTGTTCTTTTCAGTTTGATCATTAAATATTATGCTAATTGGCTCAGATTCAGACACAGAAGTCCACGTACATAAAAATTGCAAGTTGAGAAATACCGGCTTAAAAGACATAATTAAATATGGAGATATAAAAGCATCCTACAAACACATACCAAAACTTGTACATTGTTGATGATGCATTGGATACAAGAGTTAGTTTTCTGTAGGAGAAAGTACTCGTTCTTATTTTTTCATTTATCAAATTTATTCTCGCCTCAATTGCCAGGATCCTTTGATTAAAGGAACGCAAGGTCTCATGTCTAGATTTCTTTTGCAACAACTATGTGGCATTTTTCTAGAGTTCCCTGATCCTCCAGAGTAGCTTGGGGATTGGGTGTTTAAGAAACATGCATAAGGAAAAATTGCTTATTTGGGACATAAGATTTTTTTTTTTTTAGTGGGAGTGGTTCTTTTAATGTGGTTTTTAAGCCTGACCACATGCAAGAGTGACTCCTCCCTGCCTACATGTTTGAAACAGCATTGGTCTCCTGTGTATCATCAAATCATGATGAACAAGAGCATTGGGAGACAGAACAAAGCCATGATTCCCTCTGTCTAATAGTCATTCCTGGCTAATGGGACAGGCAGTGTGATGACCCAGGGTGTGGCCCAAAGGCAACATGGTCAAATAAGCAATAAGAGTCCCTTTATTATCTCCAATGTCCAGGTTACCTTCAGCTGGAGAAAAACTGTCCCAGGAACAGCCTTTAACTGTAGAAAATTCAGTCCAAAACAAGGTACATACAGACTGCAACTAAAAATCCAAACAAACCAAGCTGAAGTAATTAACTTGATAGGGAAGGAGAAGGAATTTCAGACTTGAAAGCATGGCAAAACTCACACAGTTGGGAAAATGCCAGGAACACAGATAAGCCACAATGATACCAGATAAATTCACATTTGTTCGCAACAACTTGCTGTGTGCAGCTTTCTCTTTTATACACTGTATTCCCAGCTGCAGTTAATGAAGGGAATCAGGGCTCTTTCCTCTCCTGTAAGCCACCAACTCATGTTGCTCCCTTCTCCGTTCCTCCCTGCGTGCCCAAGGATGAAGAGGGGGTGGGTCTGGGTCTTCCTCTGAATTCCCTCTCCCTTGCTCTACCTCTCCCCTGCTCTGCCTAGCTGCCCTTCCCCAGTTTCTTCTACAGCCAATGCAGCCACACTCCTACTCCCTGTCAGCTGTTCAGCTTCTCCCTCCGAGTCAGATTCCAACAGGGGCATGACAGGCAGGTGGAACACAAATGAATACTGCAATAGGCTCTAGATAGCCCTTGAAGATCATTTGTTACCACTGATCCAGTATACAGCAGTGCGGTATGGATACACTGCAATATACCCATAGGTCACCACTGCTTCCTGAGTTGCATTGGCTACCTGTTGGCTTCTGGGTTTAATTCAAAGATGCTGTGTTCTGTACAGACATTAACATACTTGGAAGCCCCGTGCTGTGATTGGCTGAAGCGCATGGCGATCTCATTGGCCAAGCAAGCCGCGCTGATTGGCCCGTAACGAATCTCCCGCAATTGGGGGAAACTAATCGCGGGAGATTCAAAGTGGTGCCATTGGCCGCGGCCAGAGAATAAAAGCCGCTGTTTTTCCCTTTAAACCCCGAGCCGATCTAGGGACCTAATAAAGAGTTGAAACTAAGTCACTGGCTCCGAGTCTCCTTTCCCGCCATGGACACGACACTGGCGACGAAGGTGGGATCCCGAGACTAAACCCATCAAGCACGTGTCCTGAGGAAGCGAGATCAACAAGATGGCCAGCATCGCACCACCCGCACCCTTTAACCCAGCTACCGAAGACTGGGAATCATATACAGACTGATTCCTAATGTTCCTTGAAAGTAGCAACTTGAAGGATGCAACCGGGCAGAAGAAAAGAGCCGTCTTTCTAACACACTGCGGGCCCGCAGTGTTCAAGATGGCAAAAGTCCTCGCAAAACCCGGGGACGTGAAGGAGATGGACTGGGCCAACCTCGAGCCGTTGCTCCGAAACCACTATGCCCCCGCCATGCCCACCCTCATCAGGCGGCACGATTTCTACCAGCGGGACCAGAGATCGGGCGAGAGCATCAGCGACTTTGTGGCTGATCTACGGAGCCTAGGGGGCATGTGCGGGTTCTCGGACATGGACGAGGCTTTGAGGGACCGTGTTGTGCTCGGACTCAGGGACCCAGTCCTACAAAGCCGGCTGATGGCAAAAGGTGACATTGCCCTCGCCGATGCCCTCACTGAAGCCACCGCAGCCGAGGCAACCCAGAAATCGGTGAATCGAATGCGGAGACCGGACACCGGGGAACGCACCACAACTACCGAGACAGGCCAGGCAACTGAGGCTCACCCAAAAGCAAGCCACTGGAAGACCACCACCCATCATGGCGACTTCCACTCCACCTCCGACACCACGGACGAGGAAGAAGAAATACATCGGCTCCAGGCGAGATGAGATCAGTGCGATCGGCGAAGTCATAAGTCGGGGACTACTTGTGCCGGGTGCAGAGGCGACCACCCTCGATCGGAGTGCCGGTTTTTCAACGCGATTTGCCGGCACTGCGATAAAAAAGATCACATCGCCCGAGTCTGCCGACTGAGAAAAGCCTACAGCCCCTGTCAGCGAGACCACAGCAACCGGAGACGAGATGGCACCCCCCCCCCCAGGGCCAGAGACCACCAAGCCGAAAATCGCTGGAACCGAGACGGACCGAACCGACAAAGCGGCAAAAACCGGCAGAAAGAGGAAACCCACCAGACGGTTGTCATCGGCCACTCATCCACCACAGACGCCCGGAAGGTGTACGTAGAAGTGGGCATCAAAGGCGAACCATGCAAAATGGAGGTGGACTCTGGGTCCTACCTCTCCATGGTTGCCTGGCGAGAAATCAGGCGGTTGGTGCCGGAAATCCACAAGAGGAGGCTGGAAACCCAGAAACTAATCCTCAGAGACTACCAGGGGAACTGCATCCCGGTAGTCGGAACCGGACACTTCGAGGTAACCTTCAAGGGCCTCTCAGCAAAGCTTCCCCTGATGATTGTGGACCGAGACCGCCCCAGCCTTTTGGGACTACAGTGGTTCGCACCACTCGGGATCGAGGTTACGGGCGTCGACCACATCGCAGATGCCGACTGGGAGGAGCAACTGGCACGGGACTTCCGGGAAGTGTTCGACGGCACCCTAGGGAAGTACCGAGGGCCCCCTATTTCCTTCAGCCTAGACCCCAGCATTCCCCCAATACGCCTAAAACCATGGCGGGTATCTTTTGCACTCCAGCCCAAAATCGACGAGCAAATTGACAAGCTCGTCAAACAAGGGGTCCTACAACCAATTGACCATGCCCGGTGGGAGACCCCCATAGTAACCCCAGTCAAGCCCGATGGGTCGGTGAGAATCTGCGGGCACTATAAGGCCACCCTAAATTCCGCCTTACAACAAAGCGCCTACCCTGTCCCAGTAATGCAGCACCTTCTACACTCACTGGGGGGGGGGCAAGGTCTTTGCGAAGCTCGACCTGGCACAAGCCTATCAACAGTTGCTGGTCGACGCAGAAACCGCCGAGGCGCAGACCATAGTCACCCACCGGGGAGCATTTCGCTGTAACAGACTCCAGTTTGGAGTCAGCGTGGCTCCGGGAATTTTCCAGAGCCTCATGGAAAAACTCCTGCAAGGAATTAAGGGGGTGGTGCCCTACTTCGACGACGTACTAGTGTCAGTGGCCAACCAACAAGAACTAGAGGGTCGTCTAAGGAAGGTACTAACCAAATTCAAAGAGGCTGGGCTAAAGGTGAAAAAAGAGAAATGCCAGCTGTACACAGAGCAGGTCGAGTTCCTGGGATACCTCCTAAACCGACACGGCATCCACCCAACCACGGAAAAAATCAGAGCCATTAAAGAAGCCCCAACACCACGGAATAAAACGGAACTGCAGGCATTTCTGGGACTGCTTAATTTTTATAATGTTTTCTTGCCCCAAAAGGCGACTGCGGCGGAGCCTTTGCATAGGCTTTTGGACAAGGCGGCCACATGGACTTGGGGGAAACGTGAGGAAGCCGCCTTCAGCAAAACCAAGGACCTGCTCACCTCGGATGCCGTCCTAATCCAATACAAGACCCTACCACTTGCCGTCACATGCAACGCCTCACCTTTCGGCATCGGCGCCGTCCTCAGCCACACGCTCCCCGACGGAAAAGAAGCACCCATCGCCTTCTTTTCAAGGACACTCACAAAACCGGAGAGAAATTACAGTCAACTGGACAAAGAGGCCCTGGCTATCAACGCCGCAGTGAAGAGGTTCCATGACTACCTCTACAGCCGCACGTTTACCATCATCACCCACCACAAGCCGCTGCTGGGAATCCTGGCAGGGAACAGGGCCACCCCAAACATTCTATCTCCTAGAATGACAAGGTGGTCCGAATTCCTTGCCGCCTACAGCTACTGGCTCACACACTGACCAGGTAAGACAATCACCCACGCAGACGCCCTGAGCTGCACGCCGTTACCTGACCTAGACACGACCCAGCACCCACGACAGCCACCCTCAGCATAGAGACTCTGCCCAATCTACCCATAACCGCATCAGACATTGCCCGCGAGACTAATAAAGACAAACGTCTGGCGCGGGTGTTACATTGGGTAGAGAAGGGGTGGCCGGAAAGGGACGATGACGAATTATTCAGGACATTCCAGAACCGGCAAACAGAACTCTCATTACAAAAAGGTTGTGTACTTTGGGGGGATAGAGTTGTTATTTTGGAAAGGTTACAAGGGAAGGTATTGGAGTTGTTACACGAGGGGCACCTGGGCATAGTTAGAACAAAAGCCCTGGCCAGGAGTTACGCCTGGTGGCCAGGGATGGATAAGCAAATCGAGGCTTGGGTGGCAAAATGCAAACGCTGCCAAGAAACCAGACCGAGCCCCTCCGCAGCACCAATCCTGGAATGGGAAATCCCCAGGGGTCCATAGTCCAGGATCCACATAGATTTTGCCGGGCCCATGAAAGGACATATATTCCTTATCATGGTAGATGCTTACTCCAACTGGTTGGAGGTAAGCAACATGAAAACCACCACCACGGAAGCCGTGACCAAGGAACTCAGCAAGCTGTTTGCAACCCACGGCCTCCCAGATGTCATCGTGTCAGACAACGGGCCCCAATTTACCTCGCTGGAATTCGAAAAATTCCTAGCGGAATGGGGCATACGACATGCACTGACAGCACTGGCACATCCGGCGGCGAACAGGAGGGCGGAACGGATGGTTCAATTCAAAAACCATCCAAAAAATTGAACATGGGGAAATCCAAGAAAAAATAAACAAAATTCTCTTCATACAACACATAACCCCGAACACGACTACCAACAAAAGCCCGGCAGAGCTACTAATGGGGAGGAAATTAAGGTCCCCACTCGACAGACTGCACCCCACATACAACCCAGAAAAAACCCCAAACTCCTCAAGCAAAAACCGAACATTCTTCTCAGGGGACGCAGTCTACGCAAAGAACCTTACCAGAGATCCACTTTGGGTACTGGCAACTATAACCCAGCTGACAGGTCCCCACTTGTACCGCCTGCAAACTGATGGACGAGCATGGAAATGCCACATCGATCAAATAAGATCGAGGACAATCACGGGAAACACAACCGACACGCAAACAGACACAGACAGCCTCCACAACACAGACCAAGAGGTGAAGGAATACCCCGGGAACCAGAAAACAATAGAAAGAAACCAGCTATACTCACCAGAAAGCAGCCAGCTCGAAGCCTCACCAGGGAGAAGCAGCCAGGCCAGCTCAACCAGCCCAGAAAGACCAGGCAGGAGCGGCAACAACCGCAGCTCAACCAGCCCGAGCAGACCGGGAGGGAGCTGCGACGAAAGGCCCGGCGAGTCTTTCCAGGCGGTTCCATCAACGAGGCAGAGAGCAACACAGAACCCGACCGAACCGGCTGGGAGCCAAGCAACAACTAACCGCAGGTCAAGTAGGCAAGTACGAAGCCCTGCCTACTTATGGGACTACGTTACGTAGGACCGTACCAAGAGGGGAGGGGTGTTCTGTACAGACATTAACATGTCTGTACAATGAGATCACCGTGCGCTTCGGCCAATCACAGCACAGCACTTCCAAGTGCTGTGCTGTGATTGGCCGAAGCGCACGGTGATCTCATTGGCCAAGCAAGCCGCACTGATTGGCCCGTAACGAATCTCCCACGATTGGGGGAAACTAATCGTGGGAGATTCAAAGCGGTGCCATTGGCCGCGGCCACCACGGACAGAGAATAAAAGCCGCTGTTTTTCCCTTTAAACCCCGAGCCGATCTAGGGACCTAATAAAGAGCTGAAACTTAGTCACTGGCTCCGAATCTCCTTTCCCACGACGGACACGACATGCTGATCATTACCTATAATTGTGGCATATGACCTGGATATCTGAGGAACTGCCCATCACCAATAGTTTCTATCTGCTCACTAAGAATAGGCAGGATGGGCACATGCCAAGCCCCCTGAATTAAATAACGTCATGTATCGGATCTAGGCAGTGCATCTTCTCTGAGGTATTGTATTTTTTTCCAGGTTACATGTGGTTTTTTAATTCTATTTTACTGCTTCTTGTCCTTGAATGTAAATCACTAACAGTCTCCTAGGAGGGCAGTGCCTTCCAAATTTAAATATATATATAAATGAGCATGCTCAAATCAAGCCAAATGTATTCCAGCCCGAAAGCCAGATACAAAGAAATTATCTAGCAATACAACAATCACATCCTTCTATAAATATGCATAACAAAAAAAAGCAGTAAAAACCTAAAAGATAATCAAGAACAAAGATAGTAAAATAAACCCAAATGAAACACTATTATAAGAGATTGTAAAAACTAAGCAATGGTGCAGCATATCATACAAATGGTAGCACAAAACTGGACAACTTGGGAGATTGTTTTTTCTTGTCTGAAGGAAGAAACATTAAATACAAATCACACTTCCCACCCAGAAGTTTCTTCATGACAAGATATACAAGGTTCAGTTTAAGGTTTCTTATATAGGAAACAGTATAATACCGTGTTTCTCACATAATAAGGCTGGGCCTTATTTTTTTTTGAGCCCCCCAAAAATGGCTAGGCCGTCTTTTCGGGGGGTGACTTAATTCCCCCCTTGCATCCTCGCCAACAGCCGCTCCTACCGGGTGATCATGGTGAAGCACAGAGAGCTCCCTACTCCCACCTTTGCTGCAGACACCTTTGGCACCCGCCGCTGTTGCTTTCCCTTTTGCCCATTCCGCTGCCACGTTTGGAGCTGCTGCTTCCGTGTTTGGAGTTCTGCCGCCATTTGGAGCTCCAAACGCGGAAATGGCAGCTCCAAACATGACGGCGGGCGATCTTTTTATTTTGGTCCACGCGAAGTTCAGAACAAGCGAGAGGGAGACTGCAATGCCTCCATCCGAGATGGCAACCTCACTAGTGGATCACAATGTGGCTGGAAGCCCGAATCGGCGGGATACGATGGCGATCTTTTTGGAGCGAGAGGAAAGGGAGAGAAGAGTTGCGAGGCGTAATTTGCAGGAGGAAGTGGGTGTGCCCCACGGCAGGGAGTCCAAGGAAGAAGGGCTGGTAGGCAACGGAGAGCATCCCGTAGCTCCGGAAGCAGCCTAGAGTCGCACCCGGGAAGAGGCGCAGATGCTGCCTTGTAGTCCCCAAACCAACTGCGCGCGCCGCCTTTAGTTATGTGCGCTCCACTCTTTGGGCATCTCCGTGTGTTCGCGACCCTGTCCTTTCCACCTGGCGCCCTTGCTGCTTTCTGGCTCTTTAGCAAGGCATTGCGGTGTCCCTCTCATGCTCGCTCTGAACTTCACACGGACCAAAATAAAAAGATCGCCCACCGTCATGTTTGGAGCTTCCGCATTTGGAGCTTCCGCCGCCATTTGGCAGTGCTCCAAAGGCGAAGCTGGTTGCTAAAGAGCCAGAAAGCAGCAAGGGTGCCAGGTGGAAAGGACAGGGTCGTGATCTCCCGCCCTTCCCCCTTATTTTGCATATTTTAAGATAGGCCTAAATTTGGGGGGAGGGGCTTAATTTGATTTTATGCCCCAAAAACATGCTGGGCCTTCCGATTGGTCGAGGCCGTATTGTTGGAGAAACACAGTAATATATGGCTTAGAATTTCTATTGGAGCCATTATTGCATGGACATAACTGAAGGCACGTAACTTGGCAAAAACAAAGGCCTAATGAAGCACGCTGGTAACCTTGTTAGTTACCAGTATTAAATTGCAGTTGAAGTGAAGAATGCAGGCTTGGTTAATTGAAAGCAAAATGCTTTTCAAATAGTCCACCTCCAAAAAAATAACCTGTCAGGTATCCTTCCCAATATTTATTATGTCACAGCACCAATATTGTGACCAAGGGTGGGATTAATTGTTTTTTTAACTGGTTCTGTGGGTGTGGCTTGGGCGTGGCTTGATGGTCATGTGACTGGGTGGGCGTGGCTAGGTAGTCATGTGACTGGGTGGGTCAAAAGAGAGAAACTCACTTTAACAATGCTCTTGGAGCAGGGGGTTGGACTAGATGACCTCTGAGGTCTCTTCCAGCCCTGGGCTGCTGTGCTATTTCAAAGCATCCTCTGAAGCTGTGTCTAGTGCCAGGGCTTGTGGTCTTTCGTTCCTCTCCTTTTTCTCTTTCTCCCCTCCCTCTCTCCTTCTCTCCCTCCCTCCTTCCCTTCAAATCTCATTCCTTTCCTTTCCTCTCCTACTTTCTTTCTTTCTTTCTTTCTTTCTTTCTTTCTTTCTTTCTTTCTTTCTTTCTTTCTTTCTTTCTTTCTTTCTTTCTTTCTCCCTTTCCTCCCTTTCTCTCTCCCCCTGCACCCCATTTTGGCCTAGCAAGCCTCCTTGCCAGAATCAGGTGTGTAGGGACTTCTGGGAAGGGTTGGGCAGGGCCAGCTGGTCTACCATTTTGGTGAACTGGATATAAAATTAACATTCGGTTCACCTGAACTGGTCCAAACCGGCTGAATCCCACCCCTGATTGTGACTGTTGAGGCAGCACAAATACAGAACCTTAATGAGTTCATTGATCTGTTCTATAATCTTGATGCGTTGTGATGTTTCATCTCTTACAACAACAACATTCACTACAGAAAACAACAACGTCAAAAAGAATTCCACCCTTATTTCCCAGAAAGGAAATAGCTAGAAAGAAAATATGCTTCAAAACAGGGAGGAAAAAAATCCCCTCTTTACAGCTCCAACCAGGATGAAAATTCATAGAAAATTGTTTTTTTTAAAAGCCACATGTATTGATAGCTCTTCTTTTCCAGCAATGCTGTTACTTTTACAACCAGAAAATAAAATGTTTGTATATGTATGCTTAAATATATAACATGCATGTTGGTGTGTATTAAAAGGCTGGTTGTGTTTTTAAATTAAATATTAGATTAATCATTTGTACCAGCTCCAGGCCGCCAAGAATGGTTGCTGTCTAATGGTTAAATGCCCTTTAGAATTTAAGGGCTTTGATTTATTGGAAGAAACCTGCTGGGCAGAGCATACGGTGGAGCTGATTAATGTCAGTTGCTGTCATCAGTTTCCACTTAGATTCTTGGCCAGCGTCACAATCTCTTCCCTTAAGGATCCAGAAGAATTCCAGGCCTGATCCAAGAGCTGAGCTGGCATGGGCTTTGCAGAATGTGGCGCTTGCAAAATTAACAAGATGAATGGAAGTGGAATTTCATGTTCACTTTTGGACTTGTTTATTTGACTCATTTCTCTAGAGAAAGCAGACTAATACCAGGACCGCACCAGCAAAGGGGAACAAATCAATAGCATGTTCGCAGAGTCTGTTACAGATGTCTTGCATTTCCTTGGCTGTTTTTATAGGCTCCCTCCTAGGTTGTCAAAGGGGAAAACTGTCTAGAGCAAAAAGCAGAGCTACCATTGCTGTCTAGATTTACATTCGTCACCGAACTTGTGGGTCTCCTCTTACAAATCAGTTGATTGTGTCTGCTGATAAAGAGATGAAATATCCATTCTCTAAACTGGGTTAGTGAAATAAGGAAGGGGAAATTCCGCTAAGTATCTACGCATGTTACTTAGAAAGGTTGTATTTTACATATTTGTCTCTGTGTTTATAGAAACATACCCATGCACATGCTTTTGATCCTTGATGCAATTTCTAATCAGTTGACATGAGAGTTAAATTTTTCAGGACAGGATACATAGTTGGAAATCTGAGCTCTATCCTTCTGTCAGTAATACGCTAGCAGTATCTTGCTGTTATATCTTACTGTATATAAAACAAATAGGTCTGATATAAAACAGAGCATACTAAATACTGTTGATAGTTCAATATATCTTCATCAACTTGAGTGAATCTGGGAACCAAGGAAACACTGTCATAGGTACAAATTTTACAATTTGCTTCACCCATTTTGACAACTTCCAGAAGAGTAACCATGATGGTCTCTTTGTTGCCATCTAGTGGCTGCTCAGATTTATGCTTCCCAGATATGGAAACCTTAGTTTAGGAGTACCTACAGAATTGTTTCTTAAAGTGTGGTCTTCAGAATCCAAGATCTCTTAGGGCTCTGCAAAGTCAGGATGATTTACTAGCCTATGTTGAACAATAATCTAATATTAAAATCCCATCAAAGAACTACGGAAAACAATAGTGGCAGCAGATGCATAATTTTTAATATGTTAAATATCAATGAATATAATCCATAATCCACAAGCAAAAGTTATTTTGGGATCTTCCATAATTTTTAAAAGTGGGATGGGTTTCTGAGAGAAAAAAAAAAAGTATAAGAAATTCATCCCTAAGGAGTTACCATATTTATGATCCATCCAGGGTTTTGTAATTATAAGTAGCCTTCAAAGTGCTGAAACACACAGTCATATTAGAATAGTTACTCTTTACAGATGGAACAATTGCTATAACTAAACTGTCCAAGCAGATTGCAAGGGTTTTAAGAGCATCTGTAATCCATTGCACAATACAGAATCAGCAAGGCCAATAAGTTCTTTAGTGATACCGTAATAATATTGATTTTTTTTCCCCCTCTCGCCCTTCCCCTACCCCCCAGTATACTGGCCAAATTAAACCATGTTTAAGTAATTGCTAAAAAGAAACTATACAAAAATGGATCCATTTAGCAACATAATTCTTCTGTGAATAATCTAATGGCGATAGCTTGTCATCTGATGAATACTTTACATATGGATTGTTTCAAGGTTGCAAGCTTTATACAAACTGGAGAGACTGAATCTCTTTGGAAACAGATGCACCATACTCTGTGCAAACAATTTACTTTTTATGATTAAATTTATGAAAAGTAGTTTGGAAAATCTAATGATGTCATGAGGGAGGGACAACGCCCCCCCTCCCCTTCAGTACTAAAGCACAGTGTTGCAAAAAGGCCGCAGATTCATTCCTTAATACCACTAAGGTGGTGTTAGGACTGTAATATGGACACCAGGTAGTTGCTGTTTTCACCACAGGGAGACCAGACTTCTCCAATAGGCTAAGCTGGGTGGGTATGATGAGACCTGAAGTCGAAGCGTATCTTCAAAAACTGAATTTATTTTCAGGGCGGTCTCATGAGAGGAAGGCCCAGGTGTGTGGCAAATACTTTTTTTAATCTCCTGCCATTCAGTTTGCCAGATGTCACTTGACTATTTCTTCTGCATCCTGACAGAAACAGTGCCACTTGGGGCATATTTCTGGGGCATGGATGGAGGCGCAAAGGGTGAGTAGTTTGACAAGCTGCTGGAAACACAGTAGATGTTTAAAACTGGCACATCTGAGATGTTTAAAATTGTCACATCTGAGCCTACACAGGGAACCAGTCAAAGGTGATGATAAGCAAGAGCATAAAGCATATATCAGTAATGTGGTGAAGAGCCCTCTGTTATCAAAAACGGGCACCATGCTTGGATATGCAGAAGAAATTATCATGGAAGTTCTTTTCTGTAGTGAAGATGATGGCAGAATACCAACCATGAGAGACTAGCAGCCCTTAATCAGGAGCAAAAAAGTAGCAGCCCTTCCACCAACTGACAGCTTGCTATGATTGGAAGGTTTCTCTTAAAGCTTTTGCACCTGATGCAAAGCAAAACAAGCAAATCTCTGCCAATTGTTTGTCCCACTGGCCTCTGATGGTGGAAATAGGAGATGACTTTGATTACAGGTAGATCTTGACTTACAGCAAGTTTAGTGATCATTTGAATTTACAGCAGCCCTGAAAAAAAAGGAGATTTGTGACATTTTTCACACCATTGCAGCCTCTCCATGGTCACCTGATCAAAACTCAGGGGCTTGTATTTATGGCAGTTGCACTAAACCGGGGTTACATGATCACTATTTGTAACCTTCCCACTGGCTTCTGACAAGCCAAGTCAATGGGAGAAGCCAGGAATTGACTTCCGGCTGACGTCGTGACAAGACCAGAAGCAGCGAACAGAGGTCTCTGTTCCTGCCCTGGCTTCTCTTCGCTTATGGGCTCCAAATGGAGTCGAAAGCCACCTTGGAGGGACGGCAAAGCTAAGGAGAGGTGCCCGGTGAGGTTCTGGGGGAGAATGCAACTCCCCTTTGGGAACCCTAAGCTTGCTCTCTATGCCACGACAGAGATAACAGCGGCCAAGATGGCCCTACAAAGTTGGGACAGCCAAGAACCACCTCAGCGAAGTGCTAGAGAGGAGGTCAGGAATGGTGTATGGAGAAGGGTGAGAATTTACTCGGTTTTATTTACCCCAAAAAGACTACAACAGAGAAGATATGTAAAGAAATAAATCAGCAGCGGTTTGGAAGATAGAAGAAAAAAAGGGAAATATAAAGAGTTTAAAATGAGTTAATTAATTGAGAACATTAATTTGGACTTGGTGATCGGACAGGATTTGGCACAGGAAGCCATTATTTTAAATGCTGGAAATAATTGTTCTAAAATGGGAGAAGCCAGATTCACTCAACAACCCTGGCAAAAAAAAAAAAAAGGTTGCAAAATGAGGCACAACTCCCTTAACAACCGTCTTGCTTAGCAACATAAATTTGGGGCTCAGTTGTGGTTGTAATTCATGTACATTTGTGTATAATGGTCCACTGCCTGCCTCCCTGAGAAATTATAAAATACTTTTAAACAATTGCCATCTTTCCTTGTATATTTTTGGCTCAATCTTCCCTGAATGCTGAAGGTTGAAGTACATCTTTACATGTGTAAGTAGCTGTGAGTATTTCATTTTGACTCAGAATAAATGAAGTCAGGTTTCCTGATTCTTTGGCCCTTGTTCAGATCAGCATCATAGGCTCTGCAATTTATATTTGCAAAAGGCAATCCTTAGAACACAATGTAACTGAAGGAAGGCCTCAAGATGAGAGACAGGAACAATATTGACTTTCCGTTCCAAGACTAACATTTAAAACAATTAGCAATTTATTGTCTCTTTTCTCTGATACAAAACTCTGCATATTGACATGTGGTTATTTGATTCTCAGATGCATCACATCCATCAGAAGGCTATGTCATTAAAACTAGAAATGGCTGATTAGAAGGAGATAATGCTTCTCAAAAATAATCAAAAATGGTAATCTAGCATTTACAATCAGCAGTTTTTTGTTTTAAAACTTAATAGATGGAACAGCTGCTTCGTAAACCAATTCATTTCCTAGAGAGAATATCAAGTGCTTAACAATTTGACAAAGTAGAAAACATGCACTGAAGGCTGAACACAGAGAATTATAGTAAGGTGCAAGGCAATAGAAGTAAGACATGAGCTTGACTTCTACAAACAACATTTCTATCCCACCAAAATTCAGGACCATGTGCTGCAGCTAAGATAGTTCAGTTATAAAGCAAGCCTTTTCGTGACTTTAGTGATACATCTGGAACAGAGACTCTGAATAATGGCAAGGCAAAGTAATTAGTTATGATTGCAATGCCAGTGCACTGATAAGTATACAACCAACAGGAAAACTAATTCAGTAACAGGAACAAAAAGAAATTTGGCTTAGACTGTTGGCTTGAGAAGTTTCTCAAAGATTACAGTGGACTGAGCTTGATTATATAAAGAAGTCTAAAAGCCAAAAGACAATTTATAACCATAACTATATTTCTCTATCAAGACAGATTCATAAAAATTTACATTAAACCTAATACTTTTGTTTCTAACTAGTCCTAATAAACCTAGAAAGGGAAGCCTGAAGCGTTGTAGCACAGAAATATGTTTTTGGCACCATTCCTGTAGCTGTCGCTGAAAAATATGACAATTCTAAAGAAAGAATGGAATTTCTCACCAAATGGAATTTCTTACTAACTGTACATGCCTGCCCAAACCTTTTTGATCATTTGAACAGACTGGGATGAAAAGTTCTGAAATATATCAGCAGGGGAAGGCATGTGAAAGGATGTTTGGCATGAGTGGTTTTCAAAAGATGCCGAGAGGCAAGAATGGGAAGTGAAAACATGGTGATGCCATTTATTGCAAAATTGATAATAGTCACTTAATGATTGCTATTCAGCAACAATTCAAAATTATGATGACACTGAAAAAATAACTTTACAGCCAGTCCTCACTTTTTTGACTTTTGCTCCATAGTAACATGATAGGGAAACAGGCATTCACAACCGGGGTGGGGGGGCATTTACAATGGTCCCACATGTCAGTGTGATTGCCATTTGCATGCTTCACAACTGGCTTCCAAAAAGCAGAGTCAATGGAGAAGCTGGCCTTAAAATGAAAAGTTGCAGTCATTTGATGTCTTGTTGAACAACCATGGGTGATTTGTTTGATGGCTATGGCAGAAGTGATGTAGGTTAAGCACAATTATATGATATTTCACTCAGCAACCACATCACTTAGCCATGGAGTTGCCAGTCCCAACTGTAGTTGCTAAGGAAGGAATACCATTATTAACTCTGTATCTCAGTCATCTGTTACTACTGTACTAAAGGTGCTGACTATGACACTAATATATCAATTTTGGATTAAACTTGGCTGCAAATTTGGACAATGACAGGGAGTTGCCATGATCAAACTAAAATAGTCTATGAATTACTGACTTAAATTACCTGATCTTGTTTTATACTTCAGGAACCTATCTAGCAGACTTTTAAGATTTGAAAGCTAGGTAGAAAGGTGAGTTTATGGTACATCTCCTCAATAACCAGAGTCAATACTTCGAAGAAACTGGAATCTTTGTAGGAGAATTTTTTTAAAAAAAATGTGTGCCTATATGTTGAATTATGAAGTCTTCTAACCAGGGCTTCTCTATACCTGCCAGTATCTCAGTCCCTAAACTTCTGAAGTTTGGCATTCATATGAGGTGGAGAGCATACAAATTGATGTGCAATGGCTCAGTGATTAAAAACGCTGAGCTTGTCAACTGGAGAGCTGACAGCCCAGGTTTGAGATCTGAGCTCCGTGCAACAGGGTGAGCTCCTGTTGCCCCAAACCGAGCAGTATGCAAATGCAAATAGATAAATAAGTACCACTTTGTTGGGAAGATAACAGCATTCCATGAGCCTTTGGCATATAGCCATGCTGGCCACATAACCATGAACATTGTCTTCAGTAAACGTGGCTCCCTCGGTTAAGAAATGGAGATGAGCACAATAGTTGGACACAATTGGACAGGGAAACCTTTACTTTTTACCTTTTGTATCCAGTGATTATTTCTTCCAGTAGTAATTAGTAAATGTTTGTCTGTCTGTTTAGCAATCAATCAGCTGGAAAGAGAAGAATCCCTACAAATCCATTTCAAGATTAAGAGCCAAAAGCATAAGTCATTTTAAAAGGCAAGCAATCCAGATTGTAACAGTAGATACCCTAAATATTCTTAGGAAAGAAAACTTGCAGAAATATGGAATTCTTCCATATACTTCCCCTTCAAAATGGATTTACACTGAAGCTCCAGTAACACCATCCAAAGTGGTGTTCTGCAACATTACCACTTTCCATAGCAAATAATACTGTGTAGAAAAACCCTGAAATTGTGGTTCAAGTGCTTTAAAATCATTTAATTGGCTTCTTTATTTTAGAAATTATACCTGAAAATTCATTGATTTGAGTTCAGGAAGTCAGTGTTAGGAAGCAGAACAAATTATCAGCACTTTATCAGCAACTCCCATTAGAAATGAAGCTTCACTTTGGAGGATTTTACGTATTTTTAAGTTTGCATTAACACCTGCATCTACTCTGAAGTTTCACCTTGAGTGAATTTAGGCAATCATCTAACGCTGCTTTTTTTTAAAGATGGTCTATGACTATAATAAAGATTTGATTTGACTTTTGTGGCTTTTCATTTTCACAAAATATCTCCTCTCTATGTTCCATGACATTTTCCTGGCTCATCTGTCTAACTTTGGTGTAGTATGAAAGTTAGCCGCACTCACTGCTAAGAAGAAGTAAATTCAGATTTTATTCAGATTGTATTCAGATTTTACAGAGATATAAAATTAACCAATTTAACAACTATAGCCATAGTATTCTGTGTTTGTAGGTTTTTATTCCACAAGGCGTCTTGAAGTAAAAAGCATAGTGTATAAGTGAAACTGATCCATCATATATTGTTTCTCTCTTCATCATTCAACTATACCAATGTTTTGAGGAACATACCGATGGTAGCACCATCTGTGGTAAAAGGTGTGCAGTTCTTCCTATGGTGCCATTTTTCAATGCATCCTTCCAAATCCTTGAAATATATCATGACCTGTTGCAATACTTTTCAGTGGTACTAACTCTAATAATTATTCTATTATTTTCAAATTACAGTCCATATCTGTAATGAACATTATACAATGCCAGGTACCTGAAATATACATACTTGTGGTAATCATTACTGACAGTGTTTGGAAATCTCTACCTATTTAAATAAATTGTTTTTCCACAGGATCTACTATACATGTAATCCTAGCGATGAGTGTACAGTAAACAAAACATATACCTTTAAAAAGTTCTTATCAGAATATGGAATTTGGCTGGTCCAGAGATGTCTGCAGCATACAGGCAAAAAAGTACAGAAGGAAGAAGCACTGATGCATTCAAGGCCCTCTTCCTCTCCCTCCCTCCCTCCCCCCCTCTCGTTTGTGTGTGTGTGTGTGTGTGTGTGTGTGTGTTTTACACATATGCCATCGGTAAAAGGTTGCAATGAGTTAGCTATCACTGTGTTATAAAACCTCCTTATGCTGAATCTTCACTCGATCTGTAAGATTTATAAAAATAAAATAATTGTCTGGCAAATGCTACATTAAGTTTCTGAATTTCTTTGCTCTCAAAATTTTCCAGAGATTTCATCATATTTTTTTTCTTTTTGCAATGCCTGCTTTTGCAATGGATAAACATAAGAGTAATTGGTTGCTGACAAGTAAGGCACTGAATTTAACTGATTACTTTTCTGAACGAAAATATAAATAATCTCACTTGTCCTCAGAAACCCCCCTTTTTTTCTTCCATAACTGTTCTTTTGCTATTTTGTTTTTACCAAAGATATGTCCAAAAATCTTCTGGGTATTAATATTGACCTGTTACATAACAGATTGCTTAAATATGTCCAAAGCTTCTTTCACAAACTCATATGAATAAACAGGGACACGGCATGGTATTGTACATGTCTCTTCATTTCTGTGTTAATGTCCCAGTGTTCTTGTTGATTAATTTCTCCTATATCATTACTTCCTCTTCTAGAACTTTTATGAGGGAGGACCCCCTTCATCGGGATGCATGGAGTCTGTATACTAGCCCAAATCTACCCTCACAGTGCTGTTAAGCAGGAAAACTAGGTCAACAGTGCCACTACAGGTAGTCCTCAATTTACAACAGTTCATTTAGTTCAAAGTTACAGCAGCAGTGAAAAAAGCGACTTACAGCCATTTTTCACACTTATGATTGTTGCAGCATCCCCAGCAGTGGTGGGATTCTAATTTTTTTACTACTGGTTCTGTGGGCATGGTTTGGTGGGCATGGCAGGGGAAGGAAACTGTAAAATCTCCAGTCAGAGGTGGCATTTGCCGGTTCTCCGAACTACTCAAAATTTCCGCTACCGATTCTCCAGAACTGGTCAGAACCTGCTGAATACGACCTCTGATCCCCAGGGTCATGTGACCAAAATTCAGATGCTTAGCAATGGACTTATATTGACAGGAAGGAGGAACGTTGTTCATGGGGTCGGACAGTCTTCCCAACTAACAACAACAACAACAACCTTCCTACACAGAGAGACATAGTGTACCATCTTAAGACTTTGGGGTGTTTCATGTGCTCAGTATTTTGACTGCACAGAGTGTGTTGCTGGTTATAAATCATTGCTATGGAGGGGAGAGCAGTTGAGGATTATCTTAGTGCATGTACCCAGCCAGTGTGATGAGGTACTTAAAACATGTGGCTCGCACTCTCAAAGATGGTGCAATCCTTCACTTGTCAGCACTGTGCTGAAGGTTGAGTCTGGTCTTTCTCACTCCGCAAACTTCCATCTGTCAAAGGATGCTTAATTTTCAGCTTATTCTCACATTTACCCCAAGGCTGTCTAAATTTAAGAGCTGCCAGTTGTTGAGCTAATTTGGCTGAGAAGAAGGGTATGTGGGGGTGGGGAGGGGAGGAGAAGTGGCATGTTATCCCCTACTCTGTCTGAATCACAGGTAAAGAAGAAATCTGCTTTATTTTCCTTTGATGGCTTTCCAGCATAAGTGTAAAAAAAGGGGGGGATAACTTCGCTTTCCAGCATTGAGGTCTATCAGGGAAGGTCCTTTCGAATTGCAGTTCTTAAGTCAATGTTGCCATTTACAGGGACATTAAAAGGCTCTGTTCTTTTACCATTAATAGCCAGAATGGCCCTGAAATTTCTGACCTACCAAACCCACACAGAGTAGAATCTGCCTATCCCACCAGGTAGGGACTGTTTTGCTGCCTTGGCAGGACTGCAAAACAATGGGACCAGGAGCATCATCCATGGGTCTTGGTGGATGTAATGCGTGTCAGCTGGCCTACCTTTGAGTTTAGAGGGGAATGATTCAAAATCGTGCAGGAATATGGATGTCATTGTAACAGTAAACTATCACAATTCTATATAGACTTCTCTGTTGCAAATATTGATCTGGTAGGTAGGTATTTTTGATACACCTCTGTAATTATCATATTCTTTTCACCCACTGTAAATGATTCCCCATGTTTCATTCAAAAATGGTTTCCAAATTGTCTACCACCGGTTCGGTGGGCATGGCTTGGTGGGCGTGCTTTGCACACATGCACACACTCTGCAGGTGTGCTCATGCCAAACATGCACTTTGTGCAGGCTCAGAGGCATTCCAACTCACCTCCTGCAAGCCTGCAGTCTTCAGGTCACTTCAGCAGCTGCTTCACGGCACTCTGCTGTGCTGTGCAAAGCAGCTGCGCTTCAAAAGCAGGAAATAAAGGTGAGTTTGAAGCCCAGGCAGGTGGATGGGACCAACAGTTAGAGAGAACTGTTTCTGTCTCTGCTGCTCATTGGCACTACTGGCTCAGCAGAACCAGGCTGAACCAGTAGAATACCACCACTGATTTCATTACATTGTCCAGGCAAGATCTAGGTCTATAGGCAATCTGCTTATAGACGGCAAGCACAATCAGGGCTTCAATCCACTGAGTAAAAGGCACCCTACATTTCTCTTTCCATTGCTCCAATATCAGTTGTTTAGCCATAGTATAGACATGGAGAATAGCAATAGCAATAGCAATATCACTTATATACCACTTCACAGTGCTTTAGGGCTCTTTCGGAACAGTTTACGTCGTCAGCCTATTGCCCCCAACAATCTGGGTCCTCATTTTACTGACCTTGGAAGGGTGGAAGATTGAATCGATCTTGAGCCGGTCAGGATCGAACTCCAGGCTGTAGGTAGAATTTGCCTGCAATACTGCATTCTAACCACTGAGCCACCATCCATTTAAGTTGTCTGGTTATCAGATTCCATCTAAGAAGTATGCAGTTTAAGAGAATAATATCCTCTCAGAATTTTATTTTTTCTTGTATGATCATATTTATATAATCCACTACTTTGTTCCCAAACTTGGTAAGCATAGAACATTATATAAATATGCTTTTTTTTTTTTTTGAAACAAATTTTTATTAATTTTAAAGATAAAACAACACATCATTAACCATTAAATACATAAACACATAAAACCTCTTAACATTGTAAATCCTTACAAGTCAAACAAAACATTATTTTTATACAGCATAATTCCAATTTATCCCATCTCCATATGGACACACAAATATCTTCCAGCAAATTTCTCATTATTTCTCTTTACTCCTATTCAATTTCATTTCTCTTCCATATTTATCCATTTTATAGTCATCATATTCTTTTCTTTCTGGCTTGTTTAAATTATTCTCGTCTAACATTCCTCCAAGGTTTTATTGATTCTTTTTTCCTTTTTTTTTTATAAAAAACAAATTTTGTTAGTTTTACCATAAACACAATACACAAACATACAAACACAAAACATAAACAAAACTAAAAGATCTTTTCTGAAGGTTGTCTGTTCCCGGGTTAAAACTCTTTACACAGACACAAATTCAAACATCATATTCAACCCATATCTCCTTCCATATCTTATTATCATTTTCTTTTTTATATATATATATAAAAACCATTTTTATCAGTTTTATAAGAACAATGCACAAAGAATCAAGGCATAACAGCTTATAAATTCTTTTCTAAGAAAAAATAATAATAAAAGACCAATAAGGCATAACATTTCCAGATTATAATATCAATATTTCATATAATATTAACTTCATATCTTGTCCCTACTTCTCTTTTCCATCCAAATTATTTATTAATTAAAATTTTATTGCCTTTTATCAATATACAAAATCCAAAAAAAAAAAAAAAGCATATATATCCTTCCATATCTTATTACCATTTTCAACAACATTCTTTGTCTGTTTTATTTCCAATTATCCATTCATCTTTTTTTTTTCTTTTACTATACTTCTCCTGTACACCAATTGGAGTAACATCTATAACTCATTACCCTAACTTAGAAATACTACATATTCCAATCTTTCTTGGGATTCTGTTTAAAAGATTCTAAAATTACATAATAAATTTTATATTCTAAATACACATATAAAAACACAATCTTATATACCCTCCAGAATCCCTCTTTTAATCTAAATTAAATTCACCCATTGTCTCTAAATAAACTTTTTTTCTTTAGGTCTTGCTTCCCCCCATTAAGGCTTCTCCTCCCCCCCTTTCTCTCTTGCTTATTCTTCTCCTTGCCCTTTCTACCCCTTTGCTTTTTCCCATCGCTTTTCTTACTCCTTTTCCTTTGCTTTCTAACCTTGCCTCCACCTTTTCGCTCATTTTTCTCTCTTTTGGTTGTTTTTATAATTCTTAAAATCCCCTTTTTCTTATCCTTTTTCTCCTCCTCTCCGGAAGGGACCCATTGTTCATCAAAGATGGCTTCTTCTTCCTCTTCTTCCTTGTCCCAGTCCTTCTGCTGCGTAATCAACTTTTCAACAGAACATAACGCCATTTCTAAGAATTGAAACAAAGCGCCCAAAGTATCTTCTTTTTTATATTTTTGATATTCAATCTCTAGTTCATCCACAAACGATGCCATTATAAAAAGGGAAACTTTTTCCAAAACAACCACAAGTATTTTTAATCAAAGACAATCAAAAGCAATTAAAAAAAAAAAGTTCCAAAAGTTAATACTTTTCTTCCTTCTTCTCTTTCTCTTTCTGGTTTAATTTTTAATCAAAGAGGTCCAATTACCATATATCTTCTTTTGGGATCCACAAAGACGTTCTAGACAATCTCCTCCTTTTTCAGCTTCTGCTCCAATTTTTTTTCTCCCTTCCCACTTGCAATGACAATTTTAAATAATCAAAAATCCATACCTCCAGCAGAGATTTTCCAATTTCTTAAATTTTTCAATGTCCAAAAATCCCTTTGTCTCTTAGCTTCAGCTTTCAAAGCAATCCACTTTCAATGTCTAATATATCCAAATCTTTCTGCTTTTTCCGTGGGGTGGGAGAGTAAAAAAAAAAGAGTTCCCTTTAACAGCTTCTCCGCCGCTTTTCGCTCTTCTTAGGGATACAATGTATCCTCCAGCAATTCAAGCAGCTCAATTCCAGGCAGTTTAAAAGGTGTTACTTGACCCGGCTCAGACAGAACTTTCACTCTTCACACTTCCTCCAGCACAGTTCTTACCCGGTTGCTGGCTTCTTCATGGCGGCCATTGCTGACCGCCGCTCCACCGCCTTGGGAAAAAGGGGTTTTCCCGGAGAAGGGGGGATCTGCGACACCCCCACCTCCCTATCCGACTCCCCTCTCTCTTCAGCTGTCCCTACAGGGCAGCCATATCCCCCTGACCCGTCTGGATCGGGGGTACCTCGACGGCTAGCACAGCAGGAATCGCGAGCTGTCGCGAATTCCTGCTGCCCTGAAGCCACGCAAACCGGAAGTTTCATAAATATGCTTTAAAGAAATATTATCCTTACAACATTTCCACACATCTTACATTGGTTTTTTTAAAAAACTTTTTTGTTGGAGCACTTTTTATGTCTCTTTTATTTTTGACAACATATGTGTCACTATTATTATCATTTTTACGTTTTGCTCTTTTTTCTTTTGTTATTAATTAAAAATCAAAAAAATTTAAACAAATTGTGCAAGGATATACTACTGCAGTTTTCCCTCAGTTTTTCTCCCCATGCAAAGGCAGTTTCTGTTTTTCTATATCTTTTTCTAGCTGCTTTTCTATTTCTTTAAATGGTTTATTAAAAACAACAACAACTATTATTGGCCAATTCTTACATTAACTAGCACATAGTTCTAAAGATGGAAACTTCAGTGTCTGTCTGATATGTCTTTAACCTTGACTCTAATTTGGATTAAGATGGGACTTTTAATCCACCAAAGCTACCATCATGATGAACTGATCAGCTTTTGATGATTTCCCTTCTATGGCTGTTCACTAACAGTACAAAGCAAATGATCTTGAGCTCAATCTTTGTGAAGAACTAAAGGGCTTTTTATGCAGATCATAGGAAGTAAAATGCTGTTAGCTGTGTTTCTACTCAGACGGGTTCTTAACTGAATTGAGAGCAGGATCCTGGACAGCATTGTGCACAAGATTGTGCTATCTTGTACTGATCTTTAACAGGTTTCTGTAAACAGCCGCAGAGATTTATAAACCATCCTACACAGCAGCAGCTAATATTTTACACGTCAAGAAAAGCTTACAGTTCTGCACTTTTGCTCTCATCTTCTGCTTTCGGTATACATGGTGACAAGACCCAGTCAAGAAAGGGAAAGAGGAGGAAAAGAAAAACATAGTGTGTTGCCAAGAATGTCTCCATACATACAAAAAAAGCATCTTTTAATCACAAACGAAAACAGTTAAAAAAATGAAGAATTTCTTTCCCTCAACCCTTCCTCCCCTTTGTTTAAATTTCCCTGTGGATGCATTCAGAGAGGGTAATTTACTCTTCCACACTTTTGTTCACAACTAAAAAGCCAATATTAGTTGTAGGCATTATAAATCGATACTCCTATATGACTATTTCTTTCTTTAAAAAAACATAAATCCCCTTTTACCCTCTAAAAATCTTTCTCTGACTTGAATTTCTTTTTAGAGTGGTAAACAAATCCTTCTTCCATTGAGTTACTCTTTTTCCATTTGGCAAGCACAACACATGCTGTCTTTCTCATAGCGTTTGTGCCAGTTGGATCCATTTTGTTTTGTTTATTTCCTTCCTTTGGGGCTAGGACTCATCAGCAACAACGCCAATCTCTTGTCTCCTCTCCATATCTGCCTTCTCATCATCACCCATTACGAAATGTAACCTAGGCGGATTTCAGAAAGGTGTTCTAAAAAGCCTTTCTTCACTTGAAAAATGATTTGAAAAACAACAACAACCCTAACAACATAAAACTCACTCATTATTATTAACGCATGCATCTCTGACCTCACATTCATTTCCCCAGGGAGAGCTTGAATTCCTGAACTTCTGAATTAAAATGACCAGGTTAAAATAACCACATAAATAGCTTCTTTTACTGTACTTGACCTGGCGTAGAGTGCCTGGCGTAGAGTGCCGACTTGGGAATTGTTATTTGTATGAAGTATATATGAGGGCACATGGCTTTGCAATGACTAGAGAACTTATGACTAAAAATCCCATTAAGTCTTAAATCCATTAAGCTCTTGGATATCAGAACTGATATCCTGGTGAAATCTGTCTTCCAATTTCTAGAAATGTTTTCTGCCTGGCAAGATGTTCTAAAGCATTTCCACTTGTTCTTTAGTTGTGAGTGGCACTACAAGCAACCACCTATTCTTCAAAAAGGAAAAGCAATCACTTTTCAGGGTGTGCATCCGACTAAGTTCTGTGCACACTGTGATTGGACATGGTTGAGTTGGAGATGCTGATGTCTTCCATTCAATCTCCCTCTCTTCTAAAACCAATGATGAAGCATTCTCTACTTTCCTCTTCTTCCGAGACTTGGGAATTGCTCAGCAATCTGATCCCTCATAGTCTAGATGTAAAACTTTTCAGTTGTGTGAAACAGGCCTTCGTGGCCTGGGATGAAGATGATTGGATGTTCTCCAATTGTTAATGGTGTGTACTAGCGTTGATGCTCTTGTATCTACTAGCAAACTAAAGCTAAATGCTTAATCATGTCCTTGGTACGTTTTGCTTTTATCAAATGAACAGGTAAAATAGAAAAAAAATGTCATTATTTTTGTTACAATTATTAAAGATATAAAATGAATACAAGTATCTTTATAAAGTTTTCCAACAACCTTTTACCTTTCCTTTCTCCTAGAGCAACATAGAATCAGTTTGCGCATCTGGGAGAGTTTCAAATGCTGCCTGCTGGTTACAAAATCAGTAGCACATGAAACAACCGATTTCCCTTAGTACAATCAGAGAAAAAAATTAGGAGAATTATTCAGGCATTTTTAGAATGTTCTTTAGAATTTTCACAGTCACAAAAAGAAAATAATTGCCAGAAAGTTTGCCAGTTTCCATGTCCCTAAAGAAACCAATCTTGGACAAGTTAATTTTTCCATGAAAAGCAGATCCCACATTATAGTTATCTGAATCAAGCTTTTAAAGACATATTTGAAATACCTCTGCTTGGCCCTTGTAATGCAACTTCATTGTAGCAGCTTTATTTGAATATAATGTAATGCACATGATACTTTTTACTGCAAAACCATGTGCATCTTCAAACACTCCTTGTAAATAAAGTTACATTAGGAAAATTGAAGATGACCATACCAATCACATCCAATGTTTCCCATGAACTCAGAGGCCGATTCATGGGGTGGTATTCTATCGGTTTGGCCTGGTTCTGGTGAGCCAGTAGCAGCAATGAGCAGCGGAGACTGAACCGGTTCTCTCCACTGCTCTGCTGTTGGACCCGCCTGGGCTCCCATACTCACCTTTATCTGCTGAATTTGAAGCGTAGCTGCTTTTTGTGGCACAGAATAGCTCCGCGTGGCAGCTGCTGAAGCGACCGGGATTGTGCAGGCTTGCAGGAGGCGCCTGTGCCTGCGCAAATGCTTTGTACCTGAGCAAAATGGGCATTTGGCATGCTCATGCACGCAAAGTGTGTGCACGCACACAAAGCACGCCCACCAAGCCATACCCACTGAACAGGTGGCAAAAATATTTGAATCCCACCACTAGGCCAATTGTTGTGGCCTGGCAGCTGCCAGCGGAACTGGCAGCAGACTCTGATGAGGAGGAGGTTGGGGAAGAACTTGGGCGAGTTCTGGAACCTGGGGAAGGCTCTGATGGATGCTCAGTGTTAGACACAAAGGTAGAGCCAGGGCCATCCGGCATTTCCCAGCCTGAGAGGCAGCTGCCTTTGGAGTCAGAGATGAGTGAGGAGGAAGAACAGCTGGGGCCTGTTCCAGATGTGCGTATGCACAGAGAAGATAGAAGAGGTGAAACAATGGTGGACAATGAGTCAGCTCAGGAAGCAAAACAAACGTGGATGCTGAATGGCCACTCCCTGGCTGGGGAATAGATAGGAGGAAAGGGGAATGTTTGGTTGTAGCAGACAACATTCTCATTTCTACAAAGTTTACTCCTTGTGTGTTTCGTGTGACAAAGACTGCTTTGCCAGAACTGAGGTTTGTCTATTTCTCTGACTTAATTTGCAGCCTTCCAGCTGGGAGCTCACAGCTTTGCATTTATCAGAATGAGCTGATAAGCACTATTGCTTCAGTTAACTCCTTACAGGACTCTTGTCTGGACTTTTTGTTAGTGAATGCAGTTAACTCCTAAGGTGTAAATAAAGAGGGGTTTTTCTTTGTGAGGAGTCTGCTTCTTGCTTCTGCGAAGGCCATGTCAGAACACCGATATCTGCAGCAGAGAGACTGGGATTGAAAAGGAACATAGCTTATAGAAATGTTATTTTGTTACTAAACAGAGTCACACTTCCTCTAAAGAGTATATCCACAATTCTGGACTTGCTCTTGGGCAGTAGGTTAGATGCCTGAGCTGGGAGGATCTTTGCCTGGCTTTGGCTGGTGCTTCAATTGTGAGCTTTCTCCTCCAAGACACCCTAATGATAGTAATTCCTACCACAACACTGTCTTTATGGGCTTCCTTTGCTTATGGTTTGGAAGCTATAATTGGTTGAAACAAGGGCTCTCAGATTTAGCAGTGTGATACCACTTCTACGGTCATTGCATTGATTACCATTTTGCTTGAGGGTTCAGTTCAAAGTGCTGGTTATCCTTAGTAAAGGTTTAATATGGCTTGTATCATGCCCCTGTTAGAATCTGACTCTGAGGGAGAGGAGGAACAGCCGACAGGGAGTGGGAGTGTGGCTCCAGAGGTTGTGGAGGAAACTGGGGAAGGGCAGCTCCAGAGGTTGTGGAGGAAACTGGGGAAGGCCAGCTGGGAATTCAAAGGAAGACCCAGGCCCATCCCCTCTTCATCCTAGGGCATGCAGAGAGGAGCGGATAAGCGAGAAAAGTGAAAGACATAGTCTATGGGGGAGAAAAGGGCCTTGATCCTCCTCATGGGCTTCAGCTGTGAGGACTGTTTAAAAGGACAAAGTGTGCATGAGACAGTGCTGGAAGCAAAGCGTGAAAATATTTCTAGTCTGTCAGTTCTTATTTGAGTTCTGGCGTCCTTCCCAGTGTGTGTATTTCAATATCTGTGGACGTCTTTGTTATGTTTTGAGCATGGGCGAGAAAGAATGGAGACAAATCTCTGAACGGTGAACTTCAGCTCTTTATTTACATCGTGACTTTCTCTATTTAACAGCAGTAAAACCCGCCTTATATAGGCAAACATTGTAACTGTTGTATATGCAATATAATTAATAAAGTGTGAGCTTGGAGTAAGTGCAGGGTTCTGGCCCTGCACTTCTGATTGGCTGTTAAGCGGCCGGAATGGATTGGTCTGTTCCGGGGAATCCGATTGGCCCTTAACAGAGAGTTCTTATTGGTTATAAAAGCTAGCGTTCCTAGCTTGTTATTGGTTAAACGTTACAAGGTTTGCCTATATAAGGCGGGTTTTACTGATGTTAAGTGAGCAAGTCACGATGTAAATAAAGAGCTGAAGTTCACCGTTCAGAGGTTTGTCTCCATTCTTTCTCGCCCATGCTCAAACTTAACACTGGCGACGAAGGTGGGATGTGGAGACATCTGAACCAACGAAACTTCGAAGAACACTGAGCACGTGACAGACGACGCCAACAACGGAACCATGTCCGGCGGCATCGTACCACCCGCTCCGTTCAATCCAACACAAGAAGACTGGGAGTCTTACATTGATCGTTTCCAAATGTTCCTAGAGACGAACAACTTAAAGGACGCCACAACCAGGAAGAAACGGGCGGTGTTCCTAACGCATTGCGGTCCAACCGTATTTAAGATGGCTAAAGCACTAGCCAAACCCCAAGAAGTGAAGGCCATGGATTGGGACAACCTCGAACCTATCCTGCAAGACCACTACGCCCCGACCGTGCCTACGCTCATGAGACGCCATGAGTTTTATCAAAGAAGCCAGCGAAAAGGAGAAAGCGTGGCCGACTTCATAGCAGACTTCCGAAATTTGGGAGGCCTCTGCAGATTCACCGATCTAGAAGAAGCACTAAGAGATCGCATAGTTCTGGGATTGGATGCACCAGGCGTCCAAAGCAAGCTGATGGCGAAAGGCGACATCAGCCTTGCCGACGCCACTGCCGATGCTACCGCAGCGGAAGCAACCAAGAAGTCGGCTGCACAACTACGCCGCAACCGCGTTACGGTACCTCCACCGACAAGTGACATTTTATCCAAGTCGGAAGGACAGCTGGTGACAACGCACCACGAGGACCTCTCTTCGTCATCAGACAGCGACGAAGAGGGGGTCCATTGACTGCGGTCCGACCGGGACCCTCGGCCGAAGCCCTTACGCCCTTGCGCTGGCTGTGGAGCCAACCATGCCAGATCTGAATACAGATTCCACGACGCACTCTGCCATGAGTGCGGGAAACGGGGCCAAATCGGACGGGTCTGCCGCAGCTTGCCAGGACCCAGCCAGGCCTCAAAAGGGGCTGACTATTGCCAATCGACAGGAAACCGTCCTGTAAGGCGAGAGCCAGTAAACCACTCCTACAGAAATCAAGCTTTGCAGAGAGAAGAGGCTCACCATACTATCACTATCGGTCATGGCTCAGCCTTGGACACTAAAAAAATCTGAGTCACGGGAGCCATCGAGAACCAGCCTTGCCACATGGAGGTCGACTCGGGATCGTCCCTCTCGATGGTGTCATGGAAGACACTCAAGCAACTCATCCCCACAATTCAACGCCAAGATCTCCGTTTCCAATGCCTCATCCTCAAGGACTACCAGGGGAATCGAATCCCCGTCGTCGGGTCCTGCTGAGTCCGAGTCTCTTTCAAGAAGCACACAGCTTACTTACCTTTAACGGTCATCGATAGAGATAGGCCTAGCCTACTGGGCCTCCAATGGTTCACGCCACTCGGCATTGAAGTGGCCGGCGTAAACCGAGTCGGTGGCTGTGATTGGGAGGAAGACCTGATCTCTGAGTTCAGGGACGTCTTCGCGGACAGCTTAGGTGAGTACAAGGGGACCCCGATCTCATTCAGCATAGATCCAAAAATAGCTCCCATTCGCCTAAAGCCCCGTCGAGTTCCGTTTGCCTTAAAATCGAAAATCGACGCATAACTCGACAAACTGATAGCTCAGGGAGTGTTGGAGCCCATCGATCACTCCCTGTGGGAAACCCCTATTGTAACACCCCTTAAGCCAGACGGGTCGATCCGAATTTGTGGGGACTACCGGGCCACTTTGAACCACGCCCTGCAGTAGAACGCATATCCAGTTCCGGTGGTGCAGCACCTCTTCCATGCCCTGGGGGGCGGGAAAGTTTTCGCTAAATTTGATTTAGCTCAGGCATATCAGCAATTACCAGTAGATGAAAAAACGGCACAGGCCCAAACTATTGTGATGCACCGAGGTGCCTTTAAATGTACCCGGCTGCAATTCGGAGTAAATGTAGCCCCGGGGATTTTTCAGAGCCTTATGGAAAGGTTATTGCAAGGGATTAAGGGCGTGGTCCCCTATTTTGACAATGTATTAATTGCAGCCCCTACAAAAAAAATCTTACAGGACCGGTTAAAATTAGTCCTAAAAAAATTCCAAGAGGCTGGTCTTAAGGTTAAAAAAAACAAATGTAAATTGTGTATTGACAGTGTTGAGTTTTTAGGGTACCTGATTGATAACCAGGGCATTCACCCTACCGAAAGTAAATTAAAAGTGATCAAAAATGCTCCCAGGCCAAGAAATAGGCCGATCTCCAGGCATTCCTAGGCCTCATCAATTTTTATATTGTATTTTTACCACACAAAGCAACCGTGGCTGAACCGTTACACCGATTGTTAGATAAAAAAGCAATTTGGTTATGGGGTTACCGTGAAGAACAGGCGTTCCGAAATGTTAAAAACTGCTCACTTCTGACTCTGTACTCATGCAGTATAACGAGACTTTGCCGTTAGTTATAACCTGTGATGCATCGCCTTTTGGGGTGGGCGCCATTTTGAGCCACGTACTGCCTAATGGGAACAAAGCCCCTGTTGCATATTTTTCAAAGACTCTGTCAAAAACGGAGCGGAACTATGGACAAATTGATAAAGAAGCCCTCATAATTGTCTCAACTGTGAAAAGATTTCACGAATACGTGTATGGTAGGGTTTTTACTATTGTGACTGAATACAAGCCTTTATTGGGGATAATAGCCGGAGATAAGCCGACTCCCTACATATTATCCCCTAGTATGACCCGATGGTCAGAATTAGCTGCTTATAACTATCGGCTGCAATACCGCCCGGGGAAGGCCATTCCCCACGCTGACGCATTGAGCCGAGCACAGCTTCCAGAGACTCTCGATGATCCGGCACCAACGGTAACCACGTTGCACATCGAGGCACTCAACTCGCCGCCACTGACCGCCCGAGATATCGCAAGAGAAACCAAACACGACCACACCATAGCACGCGTCCTAGGCTGGGTAGAATGCAGATGGCCATTGGTCCAGTTATCAGATGACTTCACACCATTCAAAACTCGACAGACCGAACTCTTCTCCCAGAAAGGCTGTGTCATCTGGGGCGATAGAGTCGTTATTCCAGAACGGCTCTGAAAAGCACTGCTGAGAACTTTGCACGATGGCCATCCCGGCATCGTGCGAATGAAAGCCCTTGCATGAAGCTACGCATGGTGGCCGGGCATTGACAAGCAAATCGAACAGTGGGTTAAAGCTTGTCCCAAATGCCAAGAAGTCAGCAACGCCCCACCAAAAGCCATGCCTACTGAATGAGAGACACCACGTGGACCCTGGTCCCGAATTCACCTGGACTTCGCAGGGCCAACCAAGGGCCACACCTTCCTGCTTACCGTCGATGCCTACTCCAATTGGCTCGAAATTCATCACATGACGACTACGACCTCCGAGGCGGTCATCAAGATTCTAAACAGACTCTTTGCAACCCACGGATTACCAGACGTCCTGGTATCCGATAACAGCCCACAATTTACTGCACTAGCATTCGAGCAGTACCTCGCTGACCGCGGCATCCGCCATGCGCTCACCTCGCCTGCGCACCCTGCGACCAATGGCCGAGCAGAACGCATGGTTCAATTTGTGAAGAAAACCTTGCAAAAGGTAGACTACGACAACATTGACGACAAGGTCAACCAAATCCTCTTCTTGCAACACATCACCCCACATAGCGTCACCAACAACACTCCTGCTGAACTGCTAATGGGATGAAAGCTCCACTCCCACCTTGACCGGTTGCACCCGGCTTATGAACCGGAGAAACCACTAGGATCCAGCGGCCACTGTTGCACCTTCCAGGTAGGAGACCTGGTTTATGCAAAAAACCTATCGGGCGACCCGTTGTGGGTGGAAGTGACAGTAGTACGTGTAACCGGCCCTAGATCCTACCTTGTGCAATGCCTTGATGATAAATTTTGGGAACGGCATATTGACCAATTACGGTCGCGGCTTGCAGCAGCCAGTTCGCAACTCCCCTATGACCAAACTGAGGGGGGGGAGGTATGGAAGAAGATGAAGCCCTAGGAAACCCATTCGAAGGAAAAGACGATTTAATAGAAACTCAGGAAGCGGAGCCGGAGGGAGAAACGCTCAGGGAATCACAGAAAATGTGGGCAACGACTTAGAAATGAACTCTGAACCAGAGACTGCCAGACAACGATCTACCTCAGCGGGATTGCAACCAACCGATACAATGAAAATCAAAGAGACTAAAAAGACAACCGTCCTATTTAAGGGACTATGTGTGCCCTGAACTAGGAACCAGGGGGAAGGGGTGTTGTGTATGCAATATAATTAATAAAGTGTGAGCTTGGAGTAAGTGCAGGGTTCTGGCCCTGCACTTCTGATTGGCTGTTAAGTGGCCAGACCGGATTGGCCCATTCCGGGGAATCCGATTGGCCCTTAACAGAGAGTTCTTATTGGTTATAAAAGCTAGCATTCCTAGCTTGTTATTGGTTAAACGTTACAAGGTTTGCCTTTATAAGGCGGGTTTTACTGATGTTAAGTGAGCAAGTCACAATGTCAATAAAGAGCTGAAGTTCACCGTTCAGAAACTTGTCTCCATTCTTTCTCTCCCATGCTCAAACTTAACAGTAACGTTCTTCTTGGCTGCTTCCGCTGCGGTAGCATCGGCGATGGCATCGGCAAGGCTGATGTCGCCTTTCGCCATCAGCTTGCTTTGGACGCCTGGTGCATCTAATCCCAGAACTATGCGATCTCTTAGTGCTTCTTCTAGATCGGTGAATCTGCAGAGGCCTCCCAAATTTCGGAGGTCTGCTATGAAGTCGGCCACGCTTTCTCCTTTTCGCTGGCTTCTTTGATAAAACTCGTGGCATCTCACGAGTGTAGGCACGGTCGGAGCGTAGTGGTCTCGCAGGATAGGTTCGAGGTTGTCCCAATCCATGGCCTTCACTTCTCGGGGTTTGGCTAGTGCTTTAGCCATCTTAAATATGGTTGGACCGCAATGCGTTAGGAACACCGCCCGTTTCTTTCCTGGTGTGGCGTCCTTTAAGTTGTTCGTCTCTAGGAACATTTGGAAGTGATCCATGTAGGACTCCCAGTCCTCTTGGTTTGGATTGAACGGAGCAGGTGGTACGATGCCGCCGGACATGGTTCCGTTGTTGGCGTCGTCTGTCACGTGCTCGGTGTTCTTCGAAGTTTCGTTGGTTCAGATATCTCCATATCCCACCTTCGTCGCCAGTGTTATGTTTTGAGCATGGGCGAGAAAGAATGGAGACAAACCTCTGAACGGTGAACTTCAGCTCTTTATTTACATCGTGACTTTCTCTATTTAACATCAGTAAAACCCGCCTTATATAGGCAAACCTTGTAACATTTAACCAATAACGAGCTAGGAACGCTAGCTCTTATAACCAATAAGAACTCTCTGTTAAGGGCCAATCGGATTCCCCTGAACGGGCCAATCCGGTCCGGCCGCTTAACAGCCAATCAGAAGTGCAGGGCCAGAACCCTGCACTTACTCCAAGCTCACACTTTATTAATCTTATTGCATACACAACAGTCTTCAAGCCCTTATCCTGCCTTGCCTCATTAATTCTTCAGTGTGGTTTATGTTGTTGTTTTTTCTATTTATAATTTTTTTGTATTTTGAGTTTGAATGGAAGTTCTTCCTTTTCACAACTGTTTGTGCGGGACTTTTTTCTCCAGTCAATGATAATTGGACCTTTAAAGCCAAGTTGAAGGAATTAAAAGGACTTCACCTGCTTTTGTGTTGTTTTTGTATCCCACCCTGGGTCATCACAGCTTGGTCCTGGGATAATTGCAGAGCCATATTTTCCAACAAGATTTAGCTTGCTATACATGTTCATCATTGGAAGAAATAGTGTGGTCCCCAACTAATGTGAAGTGAAGAAACAGGAGCCAAATGAAGTGACTTCTTTGTGGCTGTGGCTGTCTATCTATCTGTCTGCCTATCTACCATCTATCTATCTATCTATCTTTTTTCTTTTAAATTAATAAATGCTATGTATAATTTTAAATAAAGTTTCAGCAAAAGATAAAAGACAAAAAGGAATGTTAAGAAAAAGATTTTTAAAAAGGAAACTCAGGAGCACAAATAGAAAAAAAGTGAAAAAGGGAGGGAAAGGGGAATAAAAGAATTACTTCCCACTTTCTTTGGTACATATCATATAAAAATATCCTGTGATACAGAGGGGCCCCAGCCTTGCAGCTTTTGGAAAGCTGTTTATTATTTCATAGGACATTGGGCACTAATTTTGGTATGAGTGCCTTAAGTCAGTTTTGCAGGATTTTATTTGGAGGTGTATGCTTCTGTTGGTGTTATTGTAAACCAGCTTGTCCTAGGAAGGAGGCAATGTATTATGTGTGTGTCTGTGCATGCACACAGACACAGCCACAAGTTAGCAAACAGTCATATCTGTGACTTGTCTGATTTTAACTTAGCCACTGTATTTTTAGTATTATGTGAGATAACAGCCAAGTGGGCTTATCCCCTGAGGAGTCATCTGTCCTTCAACATATTTTCAGTGGTTGAGGCACACTGGAGGTGATTATGCTGCTTGCCCTCAGCACAAATGGCAGAACCTGAACCTAGCTAGACTGCCATTTAAGGAATCTCTCCAGTTTGTAGCTTTCCTTGTAAAACAAAAGAAATATTTTTTTTCCAAGCTGCCCACAACTGCACAAACCAGGCTTGGCTTACTTTATAAGGAATCTTGTCAAAAGGCTTTAAGTCCTGCATTTGGATATGATTGTTCATCTCTGGAAAACATTACTTCTTGTGCTCCAATCACTTCTGGTATTTCCCCAAAGGATCCTGCACATCTCACACAGCCAAAATCCCCAGTTTTATTCTGTTCTTAACACCACACCCTTGAGTAAAAATACACAAGCTATTCTGGATTGTGTTAAAACATCCAGCAATTTCCACAGCACAGCTCCATTTCTGAAGTATTTTTGTACAACAATGAAACTACATTTTGTTTTCTCTTTAGTGGACATTAAAAGTTCTGGGGATGCTGGTGTGAAGTTAAATCAGTTAATAAGCAAAGGACTGCAGCAAAATAATGATAGTTTGCATCCCACAAGCCAGTAATATTAAAAGTAATCAGGCTACCAGTATTTGTTCTACATGCTGATAGGTATCAAATCTGGTCTAAGAAGACACAATACTATTGTTGCACAAGGATGCAAGTCAAGACTGTGTATCCCGGCTAAATTAAATGAGAGGACACAGCAAAAGCCTCTATCCTTCAACATCCTGCTGCCGCTCTCAGCATTTATCATAGTCATTACTATGTCATTTTGCCTTATATTAGGCCCATCCCGGTTCATTTACTGGCAATTTTATTTTATTTTCTGAACTATAGTAGGATAACAAGAGCCACTGTTTTATCTTCTGTTGGTTTGAGTTATGACATCTGAGTGAATTTATTGCCTATATTCAAGGCAACTAGGCAGGGGTGGGATTCAAATTTTTTAACAACTGGTTCTGTGGGCATGGCTAGGTGGGCATGGTCATGTGACTGGGTAGGCGTGGCTTCTTCTCTTTTTTTTGCAGCAAACCCTCCTCCCCCCCCCCATTTTTTTTTGCTTCCAGAAGGCTTCCCTGGGGCCCAGGAAGACAAAAAATGGAGCATGGCTCCATGCTCCATTTTTGGGCATTCTGGACCTCAGGGAAGCCTCCTAGGCGAAGCAGCAAGACAGCAAGGAGGATCCTGGCACAGCTGATCATCAGAACAACTAATCGTCAGGAGCGAAAAAAATAAAAGAAATACCTTAAGGAGTGATTGGACAGGGAGAATGCAGTCAGTGATGTTGGGCATGCATGATAAGGACTGACTGGGCAGGGAGAGGAGGGATGGGTGGAAAGGAAAGGAGCCAGCGGTTCTCCGAACTTTGCATAATCATAACAACCAGTTCTATAGTACTGGTCTGAACCAGTAGAATCCTACCCCTGCAACTAGGTCCCTCGGTGTACTCTGATATTGCAAAACTAAAACTGAGAAAAATGCTCCAATCCCTCACTTTAAAATTATACTTTTGTCCCTAACCCAACACTACTTCAACTCACCCAAAAGATAAAAATTTTAACCCGAAGCCTAAGATTCATCCCATTTTGTTTATCACCCAGGTTCCCATCTCCATTCTAAATATGCTTCTTAAATTTATCAAAACCTGAGAAATATTTAAAGCTCCTTTACTTTATGTTTGGGTGGGGACTGTTGAATGGTTTTCAGTATCTATATATTCAGGCCTCTAATCCTATTGCCAATTTCTTTTTTTAAATGGCATTTGAAATGAATGTTAAAGATCTGAACCCAGATGTGAATATTCTGGCAGGTTTCTGAAATATGCTATATTTTGGACCAATCCTCCGATGAGGTATGCTCCCTGAACATTTTTTTGCAATATTTGTATTCTTACACTATTCCATTTTTCCCCACTGAATAATTTGAACTCCACTGAGATTCCCTGGGTATTCCTGCATTGCTTGAGAATGTACCCTTGGGAAGAGTGGACTCATGTATAAAATATTTTTCCTGAGCAGCACCCCTCAAGTCACTAGCTCTTATGGGGAAGTCATGCTTGGTGACTTTAAGTAATGCACAAAGATGGTTTGAGTGGTTGAGGAAATTCTCTTTACTGGCTCCATTTCAAATTCAGCCCATGTTGGAAAATGGCAGCCAAATCTCTCTGGAGCTGGACTTTCTCTGGGTTTTAGGGTCAATTCAAGGGTGACATTGTTGGACAAATTGCTGGCAACATTCTTTCTATAACCTTCGGACCTGATTGCCTTAATTGGTACCATATTTTTTTTTTTTTTAAAAAAAAAACCATATTGCAGAAGAGTCTGTTAACAGTGTGCGAGGATCTTGAGAAAGAAAATTTAGAAGAGTATTTCTAATCAATTATCTTGCGTGCAACTAAACTGGTCTGTTGATCTTCAAATATATTAGTCTGTTTATAGAAGAATTGCTATCATTCCTATGGTTTAAAGAATAGAGGCTTTGTTTGCATGTTCTTTGCTGCTATTTCCCTCTTCAAACTTTTTCACCTAAATTGCATGCGTGCATGCACTTTCACATGAGGTACCGCATAAAAGAAAATCTGCAATAAACTGAGCAAATATAGGCATCTTATCTCCGTTGAAATGTGGCATGAATATGATAGCAAAGAAAACCTGCAGGTCTTTTTTTTTATGATAATCTAGGAACATCTGCAAGAAAAAAAATAGCAACTTAAAGTTATTTGCAGATAGCAAGACTTATGTCTCATAAAAGACAAGACACTGGGAAATGCAGCTTTTTAAATGCATGTAAAGGAGAAAGTTATGTCAATGGATGAAAACAATCTGATTTGCATTAAATTTGGGTTCATTGTTATAAAAATTAAAGGAAGTCATGTATGAGGCTCTCATATATGGCAGGATATTGTAAATGTAAACAAATAAAATTTTCCCTTTGTGAAGTCATACACAGAAACATACCCCATATAGTCAAAATGCCAGAATTGAAAAATACTTTTCTGCCAGTAAAACAAAAAAGAGATTTACCACATTCCTAGGATGAGCACGTGTGCTTGTGAATATCTATAAGTGGAAATATTATACACATATTTTTGTATTTATGAGGGAATGTATAACTCCTAAGAGGTCTGCAGGGGGCGTGCATGAGCACACCAATGTGCCTACTGTCTCTGTCCTATTGTTTCTTTTAACAGCCTTTGTTGTTAATGTGTCCAGTGGACCTGAGATGTACATATATCATATGCACATTGTTATATGTCCAATCAATGATAGTACATGCTTGTAACACTATTAAATGGAAGTTGAGTTCCTAGTTCCTGAAATGAGAGTTTAGAATGGTCTGAGTATACAGCAATGAAACCAAATAACTTATTCCATTTAGATGTTACTTGCAGGGAGCAAAGTCTTAGATGCAGGGGTACCTTCCTTTGGGGAAAAGGTATTGTTAGAAGCCTAAGAATGTAAGAGATGAAGGGTTAAACACTCATAACCCAGGTTGAGGTTTGTGAACCACTAGTCACAAGCACATGAAAACAGAACAACAACCCGCTGAGGTGAGATTTTATCATTTAGGCTCATGTTCTTTTCACACAACAGCCATCCAGATGCTGATGGACAGTTGATACTGGCATAAGGTCTTAAATGTATCTAATTGCTTAACATACATCGTATTTTGCCTTAGTTGCTTCTGGTTTGAATATTTATTCACAAAAGAATTGAACAGCAACAGGCTTTTTAAAAAAACATCAAACAAGTAATCTATTTGGGCACCATGACTGGCAGCCATCCACAGCTTTCCTTTCCATGAGTGACAGCTGTATTACAGAAATGTTGTCTTTGTGGGTCCTCTCAATGGTTTCCAGCATTAAGAGAAAGGGGAAAGTTTTCCTGTTTCTCTATTTCTTCCATATCATGCTTCAATTAATGCCATTAAATCAAATTCTCATTTGGATATCTTTTTTATGAGCCAAAGAGTCTGCCCGTGAAGAGTCTTTTCTCATAGAGGAATTGTTTTTGTCCTTTACAAATATACCAGTTCCTCTTCTGCATACTCTACACCAGGGTGGGGAACCATGGTGAGCCAGCATGGCTGGCTCAGGAATTCTGGGAGTTGAAGTCCACAACTCATAAAGAGGTCATTGTTCCCCAGCTCTGTTCTACAATTTCAGATATTTCATCTGAGATGTGGGAAGCAGAACTGTTTCACTATGGTGATTTGCCCAATGCAATGGCCAAGATATTGTTTTCATTAATAACCAACCATATTTAGTTATGTTACCATGTAGTCCTTGGTGCTCTTTGATCCCAGTTGATTTCTTGCAGATGTTTCATTATCCAACTAGGTAACTTCCTTATTGCTAGGAGGTTAGGTACTTGGTTAATAAAATATCTGCAAGGAATCAACCAAGCTGAGCACCAAAGATCCCACAGTTTAATTCTGAGCTGCAAATATTCTCTTTTATCAGTTATATAATTGCCTATATTTATTTTTCTCTGGATGAATTATTTTTCCTGTGACATTATGAGCTGATCCTAGGACCATTGGTATTCAGGGCTTATCCCAAGCTAGGCACAGTAATTTCTTGACATCTTTCTTCCTATCTGTGGACAGAAAAAAAGGGAGGGTAGGGGCAGCAAATTTCACCAAATTTATCCAGATGAATGATAATTCCTCAAATAGTTGTAGAGGTCAAAGGTATGGTTTCTTTTCCCCTGACCCAATGTTTTTGTAACAGTAATTAGTAGCAGGAAGGTGTTGGGGTCTGGCCACAATTTTTCATTCATACACAATATGCTGGACTTAGCATTTTCGGTGGGAGGAAGGTGCTGGCCATCTTGGAAACAAAATGGAGGATTGTAACTGGATTTCATAAAGTTTCCTTCTTTTATTAGGCTGAGGCAAGAAATTGGAATGAAAGGACATTTCCTCTCCTCTTAAAAGATTTTTTTTAGCTAAGTTAGAGAATGGAGTTACACAGGATATGTGTGTGTTTGTATGTGCCTATGTGTGTTCCTGGAACAATAGCCAGTTTTATACTACTGTTTAAAATAAGAAAGCAATTGCTTTTCATGTTTCTTTTTCTTTTTTAAGCTGTCTTTTGGAGGAAGTGGAACTTAACATGATTAAACTGTTGGGGGATTTAAATTCAGTCAACTTACGTTCATTATAAACAATCCCAAATTCCTAAGCTAGTATGGTATGACTAACATATGTCACACACTACAGTAAGGCTGATGTACCCTTTAACTTTTTAACAGTCCATCAGACATTAATGTGATTTAAACATCAAAAACAGGTTCATTTTGCCATTAATATCCTGAAACAAGAACATCTAATATACACATCCTGAGATTTAATCTGTAAACATAACCAAAAATGTCTGGGCCAGAGGGAGTTTTGTTTATATTTCAGTAGTGCTACTTCCATGAGGCATGAGTGGGCTATCTTTAGGGTTAACTTAAAAGGGTCTCTTTGTGATAGACTTCTGATGTTATAGAAGCCTTCTGTTGACACCTTAGCCTTTGTGTCATTGCAGCCACTGATAAATATAACTTCCACCAGGGAAATATCAGCAGAATAACAGCACACGGGCAACTTATGTGTGCGATAGTACATATATCCTGTCGTCCTCCCACTCTGAGTTGGACGTGAAAAAAAACAAACAGCAACAGAAGCAACTTTAAAAAACACACAACAAGAATAGTAAGTAGAATTACAAACTCGGATCATTCCTTTACTGAGTAAGAAAAGAACAAATACAAGAATTGTGAATCTGGATGTTTATAATCCAGTAGCCCATTACACTGGATTTCTTCATCTTAGCTTCCTCTACATGAATTGAGGCTGTTAGTTCCTCATTCTCAGCCAACATTGCAAAATGTTCTCTTGAATTTTGAGAAGTGTAGTCACTCATCTGAGGATGTCAGATTGTGAAAGATGTACTGCTTTGGATCCACTCTTTGTTCAAAGCCAACTGACCATCAGTTCTACAAGGACAGACATTAAATTACAGGATGGATGCCTCCCCTAACTGAGCATAGAACAGATTTCTATAACATCATGTTCTTCAAGATATGGAGTTTGGGACACTTTTCCCTTTCTAAATCAAGGAAACATCAACTGTAGAAAACTTGATAAGGATCTACCTAAAAGCAGGAGCTATTAAATGCCACTCACTTTGATGTTGGGATTTGTACAGTCTTATTATCTTGAAGGTCTTTTTAAGCAGATTCAAGCAGTTTAAGATGGAAGAAGTTGTGAAAAGCATTAGTAAGCTATGAGTTGCAACAATTACAAAGCAACTCCATTTTTCTTCCTTTAATATTTGTTCAGCTCAAGAGCGAATATATCAACAGGAGGACACAACATATAACCTCACCAAAGTGTTGTTCTTCCACAATTTAAAACTCTTCTCAGAAGCTTTTCCTTTTGGTCTATCTGAATTTAAATCCCCCAACAGTTTAATCATATTAAGTTCCACTTCCTCCAAAAGAAATAAAATAAAAACAATGTTTTTGGACTTTCCTGCCTCACACTCAAAACCATATAACATAAAGCGTTTTATAGATATGCCGGAAACAAGTAAAGGGCACCAGTACAGCAAGGCAACCTTGCTCATGAAGACGGTTTTAATAATAAGTTCCCTTTTAATTAATAAAGCCAAATCTTTAGATATAAAAAAGAATATTTTGGGAGGAAAGAGAGTAACAAGAGCCACTTTGGTGTAGCGGTTAAGACATCAGACCAGAAACAGGCAGATTGTAAATTCTATTCTATGAGACACAAAGACAGCTGGGTGCCTTGAGCCTGTCACTTCCTCTCAGCCCTAGGAAGGGGGCAATGGCAAACCACTTTTGAAATCTTGTCAAGAAAACAGTAGGGACTTGTTCAGGGACTTGTTCTTTGAAATATAAAGAACAAAGTAAGACAAGAATTACATTGACAGAATTTCTAAATAAAATCTGTAAAACCAGCCTAACTAAACTACTTGAAAGAATCTTGAGTTTCAGTACAGGTACAAGATTCCCAGGCAAGGGAAGTCTTCCAGAGAATGACATTCATCCATACCTGTTTAAATCGGGTAGTACATCCCCTTCCATTCCTTCTCCCTCTCCAAGGACCAAACTCCAAAAAGTGTTCCCATGACAAAGCACAAAGGTGGTAATTATTGTTATTTCTCATCTATTCAATTATTCTTTCCCCCTCCTCTTTTCTTCCCTATTAACAGGTATAGTTCAGTGGCAAGATTTGGAGATGCTCTGGAAAGTAAGCCCCAAATATTTAGGGATCCTAAGCAGGTCATGTATCCTTTATCTATGAGGTTTCTTCTACATGGTTGCAATTTTAAACATATTTCTGATTAAGCTATATTGAACTTTGTGGGGCTCCTTAGATATAAACTTGTTCAGCCTTTTAGGTGCCACATCTGACTAAGCTTATAGAGAATCTGGCTTTAACAAAGCAAATCTATATAACTCTGTCAGAAATTAGCTCCTCTGAATGAAATCAATGGAATATTTCCAAGTAAGGGGAATAAGAGTGCAATGTAAAATTGTGATATAAAAGCAGTATTGTTCTAGCTCAATCAAATGTTCTTATGATTTTGAAAAATACAAAACATAATTAAAAGTAACCTGAAGGATTTGAGAGATATGACATGTTTCTGTGTAAATATATCTATTAGATGCTATAAAAGAGAAATTGGAAGGCAGGGGAAATCCACTCAGCCTAAACTTGTCATGATGTCTTCCCATTTTCCTTCACTGTTCTTGGGTCACATCCTGGTTTGCCAGGAAAAGGTTAACCACAGTGCACTCGCACATCATTTTAGAGACATGTTATTCAGATTTTCAAATCCACACTTAAAGCTGTGTCAGATCTAAGTCAATTCAGCTTTTTTCTTTTCTTTTCTTTCTTTCTTTCTTTCTTTCTTTCTTTCTTTCTTTCTTTCTTTCTTTCTTTCTTTCTTTCTTTTTATTTCTTTCTGTCTTCCTTCCTTCTTTCTTTCCTTCTTTCTTTTTTCTTTCTTTTCCCCTTTTTCTTTTTAAAAAAAGCCCTTGTGGTTTAAATAAATTGGTGATTCCATCTAATGTCTTGGGATGTTTGGACTTTCAGATTCAACATTGTCGAATTCTCTGTTTAGTGCCAAGAAACACAGGTTAAATAAAGGTCAGAGCTGATATATAAGCTCAGGAGGCTGAATTTAGATTAGCATCTTTCAGGAAATCTATAATGGCTGTTGCTACTACTAGCCCAATTTGCTTAATGATAATGCAGGGGGCATATATGTGTGCATTATACACAAGCAAATACACATAGGGTCACACTTAAAGGGACTGTAATTGGCTTTCTTTTCCAGTCTTTCATATCATTTTTTTTCAGTGTCACTTTGCATTTCTGGTGTTGCCAACTGTTTATGTTTTGTATATGAGTTTTTATCCATTCATCAAGGCTGAAAATCTATATGGTATACACATGCTTACTTAGGAAGAAGGCCCATTGAAGATAACGGAACTTCATTTTAACTAAAGAGGCATCCATATGCCCTCAAAATACACTTTCTTTTATACTCAATTTGAAACCTTAAGGCAATTCACAAAGAAATGAATTTGATTCCTAAATTCTGTAAACATTTATGTAGAAGTTTTATTTTAAAAATGTACCTTAGTATAGAGATAAGTGGAAGAATATGTTTGCATACTTAGCAGTAGCATGCACTCAGATGTCTTTGAGGAATATAGTGACAGAAAGGTTTCACTGTTTTCATAAAAGCAAAATAAAGGAGGATGAAGGCAAGCAGGTCTTTCCTTCCTTGTTCTAAAAGCTGACCCAGTAGAATGCAGCAAAACTAGAACTGTGAGAGAAAACAAAATTAGAGTAGTATAAAAAAAAAAAATCTACATAAAAGTGGTCCAGTAAATGAAGATGTAGAAACTTGGGGGGTGGAGGGTATCAAGACATTTGTGGAATATGTTTGGGTTTCCATTTGGATGGGTAACAAATATAGATGTTCACAGTAAAACCTACATTTTTCTTCAGCCCCATTCACCAATCCCTAAATCAATTCCTTCTCATATATTCTTATTCCATTCATTAAATGTCTAAATTTAATTTGCTTGTCGAAAACCAGCAGCTTCTACTGTACGATTTGGGCTGGATATGCAAAAAATAAAAGTATTATGAAGGGACCTTGGATAGAAATTAAACACCATAAATTTGAAAACTCTACCATCACTAGGAAGCACAGCGACTGTGAAGCACAGTGAACTGTTGGGAATCTTCCTTGCAACATCTGAGTGCTACCAATTGCTTTCCCCACCCTTTAAAATATCCTTGGCTCAAGTTGATCAACTCTAAACAATGACTGATCTGTTATTGCACACAGTAGCTATTCTTCCTACTTCTACCAAACATTTGATTCTTCTGGATCCAGTCTGCACAGACAGCAAGGCAGGCTGAATGTGTATTGGACAGCGTCAAGGTCCCTTCCAATCCTATTGGTCTAGGTTTTTTGGTTTCCCCTCTCCTCACTCTTGAAATGATTGCTCAAATCAGAGCAGTCAGTTGTGCCCACAATTCTACAATTTACAATACAACTTCACTATGATGTTCAGTGAAAATGCTTCCTGTAGCCAGTCTGACCTACAATGGCCCATTTACTTGTTTCTTTTGGGGGCTGCAGTTCTTCTGATGGGAAATGCCTGAACAAGCCTCTTTTCTTAGGCCATTGTTTCTTCACAAACTCCATCTCCATATGCCCAGGCTAAGACAAGCAGAACTGATTCAAAGCAAATTGCTGCTACTTGTAATAAATATTTGCTCTCCATTTTACCAGGAGCCACCAGACCCCTGCAAAGGGGAAAGGGGGGAATTGGAAGCATCGTTTTAAGTCAATTTCTTTCAGGCTTTGTGTACTGCCTAAAAGAAGCTCATCATATTTGGTCATTATTGTGCTCAATCTGCTTTTTTTTTTTAGTTTGGAAACCAATATAAGGCTGCATAGCTGTCAAATCAGTCTTAGCTTTCTTTCTCCATGGTTCTGTCAATCCACTGGGACTGTAGTGGAAAATTTGTTTTTACACGAATCTGAGTCAAACCGAGCAAGGCAACATCAATCTCAGATTTGTCTCCTGGGGATAGCCCAGTTTACAGGATTGCTACTTTCTTTGTGACATGGCTTTCATATGGGGATAGAATAAGACTATTAAAATCATTGCTTCCAGATGCAAAAGTTTGAGAAGACCAAAAAGGGAGGAAAAATTGGCAGGGAAAAGATGGACAAACTGGTGGGATAATGCTAGGACATACTGAAACAATCGAGACAGAAGATACAACGTTAGCCAAGGCTGTCAGATGAATGCTTTCTATATATTCTTTGTTATAAATTGTTGCATCTCCTGCAAAATCTTCCAGCCAAAGACAGGGAAATATGCATACAGAAGAAGATTTCCTTGTTTGGCTTCAGTTATTTAGGGAAAGAGCTAGTATATATTATAGGGAATCGGTGCCATTGATTGGGAAGAAACTTACATCTTAACAAATATGAACTGGCTTCTACTGCATACCTGATTCTCAATATATCTATGGAGATTCTCAGTCATCCAGATCATGGTTGTCCCAAAGGTGCTTTTTCAGGAGGCAACTGGACTTTCTTGTTTTTCTCTGAAGACGTTTTGCTTCTTATCCAAGAAGCTTCTTCAGTTCTGACTGGATGGTGGGGAATGGAAGGATTTGTGCTACTTGCAAACAGCTGGTCATTTGCATTCTTTTAGCCAGACATTAAGGCCACCTGGAAGTTTCAGCAATGATTCTCAACAGTTCTCAACCTACCAGTATACATGCTTTTGAGGGACTTTTGGCTGGCTTTTTCATTGCAATAGATCAAGGCTGTCAAACTTGCGGCCTGTGGACAGGATGTGTCACATGCTGGCCACGCCCATGCTGGTTTAGCAAAGAGGAAAAAAAGTCCTGATAAGTCATGTGATGATGCTGTGACAACCCCTGCAATAGATCCTTCCTTTACTTCCAATGAAGCCACCAGCACATCATGTCGCCCCACCAAGTCTCCATACAGAATCAGCTCTGCTTAGCTTTAGCAAGATTGTTTCCCCTGGCCCTTTAAATGATGTTTTGGGAGAGATTGTTTATACTTTGCAGATAGTGTGCATCAAGCTAGCACTGCTTACATGACTGCAGAGACTTGTAGGCAGAACAATTGCTTGATGTATAAGCAGTTGTATAATATATCAAATAACACTGTGGGTTGGATTCTGTACAGTCTTGCTTGAGGTATGTAAATCTTTGTTCAACGTGTCAAGATGTGAAGGAACCCTTTGCCCATATATACTGTATATCTCTTCTCTCCTATGTTTCTAATTCACCAAGACTCCAGGCTTCAGTTAACCATGGTTTTTGATAACTAAGAAATAGAGCAAGGCATGTAAAGCAAGGCATGTGTACATCTAACCATATCCAGTCTGTGTCTGCATCAGTCAATGCAGTCAATTGGGTCAATCTATTTTATCCATCTTCTGCATGGTTGTGCCATTTTAATCTTTTGATTTCATCTTCAGCTTTCCCTAATGTGCACATCTGATAATTGTGTACATCCTGTACATACTTTTCTGTATTTTTTACCTATCCAATCACATATTGCTTCTGCATACAACTGTTCCTAACATAGACTTTCATGTTTGTATTTTCTCTAATTAGATCTTTTTTGTATGCAAATATTCAGCCAAAAATTAGAGGTAGTCACTTAGAGAAATTGTGGATGATATATGCTTGCTTGTGCCATGATAGATTCCTTTTTGACAGAGCACACAATTTTGTGTGAAAAGAAATCCATGGGAGGTTACTTCAATATCCCTACTTCACCAATTTCAGCCAAGGGTTCAATTTCCTGAGTCATTCTGAATTGGATAGCAATTATCCTCTACTCCCTCAATCTCCTTTGTCCTATATGAAAAACCTTAAACAAAAAGGTCTAGACACCAGGACAATTTTCCCATTGGAAGAGCCCCATTGTGGTTGATCCTGCTGAGATGAATTTGGATTTTAATAGTTACACTCAGTTAGATTTCCACTAGGGGTCGCCCAAAGCCCACAAAATTAATTATTCCTTTTTATTATATAGCATTTATATATTTTCCAGATGGCTGTCAGTGGAAAATGCTTAGGGCTCTCTTGATTTGAATGACATTACAAGGTTTGCAGCATATATACCAGCTGCCAGTGCAACAGCTGAGGTTTTATAAAATGGGGAAAGTTCTCTTTCTCAACATATTAGTACTATCTTAAATGAAAAGTATTTGCTATGTTGAGGATTTGTTATGTTCCCAAAAGGATAGTTATAGACAATCCCTCTGAATAGAGACAGTCAATTGGTAAAGAAAATGCAGATGGATTTTTCCATTTTAGAAAAAATCTTTTGCCTTATTTATTTCCATTAAAATATTTCTCTTCTTCATATTGAAGATAACTAAATAACTGTGAAATCCAGTTTCTCTATGCCTTGTTGTATTGGGGGGTAAAATGTTCTTTCTTTCTTTCTTTCTTTCTTTCTTTCTTTCTTTCTTTCTTTCTTTCTTTCTTTCTTTCTTTCTTTCTTTCTTTCCCCATCCTTCCTTCCTTCCTCTCTCTCTCCTTCCTAACTTCCTTCCTTCCTCCTTCCCTCCCTCCCTCTCTCCTTCCCTCTGTGTGTTTACGGATGGTATGAGAGCAGGACTCTAGCTTGAGCAATAATTAGTAAAGAATATGTTTAACTATAAAACAGATTTTTTTTTACAGGAATTATGAAGATAGGCAAAGAAAACATTTTTAAAAATAGGAAATACAATGATAATCAAATCCTTGCATCAATGAGATAAGTACTATCAGGAGAAGAGTCAAAAGAGCACATGCTCTTTTTATCTGTGCCTGAGAAGGAAGACAGAGAAGTAAGTGGCCTCATATTAATAGTCTCTTAGGCAAAAAAGCAGGCTGATAAATAGACAAAGAGGAGACATAAAGTAAACCCTCAACTTTCTATCTATCACATATTCATCAGAATAATGGTTCTGGGCCTGGTTACCTACAGAGCTATTTTTACCTCATTACATTGGCCTAAACACTTGATCAAGTAAGAAAGGTATACTGTGGTGTGGACCCTGAATTTTGACTGATTGGGTCCAAGAAAAGAGTACACAGCAATAGAGCTGGTTAACAGCCAACAGTCTCTTCCCACCCTTTCAATTGCGATTATTTTATTCTTGTTTGTGTTAGGGATAACATTGTTTACCCTAACTGGTTTAGGTAAAATAATAAATATGTTATCATAGTTTATTAGTTAAAGTGTCTGCAACTTTAACTGTAGGAATGTAATTAAGGGAGTGGTTGTAAAAAGCACCATAAAAGAAGCAAGGCACTGCAGCTTGCTCTCTCTGGCTTGATGATCCCTAATTACTGGATGAAGACTGCGTTTTTCCCCGACTGGAATGGGAGAGAGAAAGGACTGATTTGTAAGTGAACTGACATTGGATATTCTACACGGACTTTGCTAATTGAATATCCTTGAATGGACTGACTAAAACGATACATGACTAATGGACTGTTATTTTGATTATGCTATGAATCTAAATGGAATAAACTATATTTTTGATAACACAAGTGTATCTTTACAAGTATCACAAGTGTATTTTTACTGTATGTTAACAAACATGCAAACATATCTCACTCATTTATCTGGGTGTCTATCTGATTAACGCTGCACATTCTGTTTAGCTTGTCTCCTTAACCCTGGTTGGGGAACACAGGCTTAACACTGGTTATGGGCCCAGAGGCTGCAAAGTCAGTTTAACTAGGATAAAACAGATTTATGTAAAAAGTGAGAGTTTGTGTTGCTATACATTACAGTAAACAGACAGCTGTGTTTTATTAATTATAGTTTTATATCCATATAAGAAAACATGGCACAAGTCAATTTACAAAGTTTGTCCCTTATATCCAAGTTGGATGGAACAAACTGTGTATCATGGTCTATGAAATGTAGTCTACTTCTACGAAGAGAAGGTCTGTGGAACATAATTGAAAATCCACCAAATGTAGAGGAATGGAATCCAGAGAAAAAATAAATGACCTTAAGCAGAAAAATGAACAAGTTTTTTGCATAACAGGACTAACACTGTCGGACCAGCAACTTGTTCATATCTATGGAGAGCAAACGGCTGTTGGGTGTTGGCAGAAGCTGAAGAGGATTTATGTCCGAGATAACTTTGGTGCTCACATAAATCTAACACAGAAGCTTTTCAGGACGCATCTCCAAACGAATGGTGATATGCTGAGTCATTTGAATTCTATAAAAAGCATTTTTCAAGAACTGCACGAGAAAGAACTTATTTTCTCTGAACTACACCAAGTCTACATAATTCTGTCTTCATTAGATGAAAATTATGATAACTACGTCACTTCCCTTGAAATTTTGCCTAAGGAAAGTTTAACTTTAACTGATATAACTGGCAGATTGATTGAAGAGGCAAGAAGAAGACTTGAAAGAGATGAGTTAAGGAGGGAGCAACCTCAAAAAGAAGATATTGAATCTCCTACTGCATACGCAATTAAAAAGTGTTTTAATTGTGGAGGAAGAGGACATTTGGCAAGATTTTGTAAAAAAGCAAAGCACCAGAACACTGGCCAGAATACTAAAAGTCATCAAAAGATAAATAAAAATTTAGAGTTAGCCATGTATATTAACGGAGCTGTAAAAAATAATTTATGGGTGGTTGACAGTGGAGCATCCCACTGTATAACAAATGATAACAAAAATTTTATTAAAATGTCCCAGAGTACACAGCAGATATCGTTAGCCAATGGCTGGAAACTGAAAGCTAAAGGTCAAGGTATAGCATATTGTTCTTTCATAAAAGAGAATGTAAAAATGTTATATGTACCACAACTTAAGTTTAATTTAATTTCAGTTAGAATTTTGGTTAAACTGGGATATGTAGTTACTTTTAAGGGAGATAACTGCATAACTGAAAAAGAAGATAAGAAAATTACTGCATCTTTAAGAGGTGAATTATATGTGTTAAATGATAATGGTTTAGAGGTGGCTAACACGGTTTTTGACAATAAGAAACCTCATGATGAATGTATTCACTTGTTACACCGAAGGCTAGGGCATTTAAATTTTAAAATGCTTAAGAGAACTGTTCAACTATCTGAAGGAATAAGTTTGAAACCTTGTAATAAGTATTTGCAATGTTTTGCCTGTAATCAAAGCAAAACCAAGGTCATACCGGCAAATAGAGTTGATGGATTTACTACCAAAGAGCCTTTAGAGGTAGTATTTGCATATTTAATAGGTCTGAAAAAACCAAGTATAGGAGGAGCTCGATACATATTAAGTATAATGGACCACTATTCTAGATATGGGTTTTGCTATTTAATGAAGAGCAAAACTGAAACGTATCTAAATCTATTTAATTGGATTAAATTTGCAGAAAGAAAAACTAAAAAGAAATTAGTAACTCTTATAACAGATAATGGTGCGGAATTTACAAATAATAAATTCCAGAATAGACTTAGAATGTTAGGTATTCAACATAAAAAGTCTGCACCATATAGGCCACAACATAATGCCTTTATAGAGAGACAAGGCCAAACACTACAGTCAATGGCACGTACTATGTTGTCTGATTCAGAATTACCTGACAATTTATGGGGAGAAGCAATAATGTGTGGTAATCATATATTAAATAATGTTGTTAATTCAACAATAGGTGAATTACCATTCACACTGTGGCATGGTACAAAACTTGATTTAAGTTACATGCACACAAAGGACCAGCATGGGTGCATATCCCTACACAACTCAGACACAAAGGACAGCATAGAGCTAAAAGATTATTCTTTGTAGGATATGAATCTAATGACAGATCTTATAGATTCTGGCAACCAGGTACATCTAGAGTTTACACCAGTGCTAGTGCTAAATTCCTAGAACATGTTGGATGGAATAGATTAGAGCAAGATTTAAATAACGAAGTAATTATTGAACCCTACAAAAGGCAAAAAGATCAGACTAGTTATAAGAAGAGTCCAATTAAAGAAGAAGTCCATGAAGAGCAAATAGGACCAGAACAAGAGGAAACTGTTAATCAGGAAGAGTTAAATAATCAAGAACAGTTAATAAAGGAAAGTCCACCTGTAAGTCCTGTAATACCTAGACGTACTACACGTGTAACTAGACCACCTGATAGGTATCAAGCAAGTATAGTTTGCCAAGTAACTAAAGTTCCAACTAGTGTAGATGAACTTAGGATGTATCCTGCTAAGGATCAGGAGAATTGGCAAAAGGCAATGGAAAAAGAACTAAATTCATTAAAGGTAATGAAAGTATATGAAGATGCTAAATTACCTCCAGGAGAAAAATCCATTGGGTGCAAATGGATATTTAAAGTAAAAACTGGAAGTGATGGGACTGTTACCCATAAAGCTAGGTTGGTAGCTCAAGGATTTAATCAAACTGCATCTGATTACGATGAAGTTTTTGCACCAAGTCTTAAGGCAACATCTTTGAGAGCAGCATTAGTGTGGGCAGCTAAGAAAAACTATGTCATCAACCATTTAGATGTAGAAACTGTTTATTTGCATGCACCATTGCAGCACACTATATATTTGAAAAAGCCAATTATTATAAAAGACAATAAAGTAAAAAGTAATGATTGTTGGAAACTCAAGAAGAGTCTTTACGGGTTGAAACAATCTGGTTTTGAGTGGAACCAATATATTGTGAAAGAATTAAACAATATAGGTTTTAAATCTGGTTTAGCAGATCCATGTGTGTTTAAAAGAGAAAATAATGGAACGGTGTCATTATTGTTATTATTTACAGATGATATTGCTTTGATAACTAAGACTAATAATGAAGCTAATGAGATTATATCATTATTAGCCAAAAAGATAAAATTAAAGCATTTAGGTGAAATTAAAAAGTATCTAGGATTGACAATTAACAAAACAAAAAATGGATTTAAGATATCTCAAGAAGATAAAATTTGCCAATTAATTAAAACGTATAAAATGGAACTTTGTAAACCGGCAAAGACTCCAATGAGTCAGGAAGTTTGCCAAACTGATGATCAAAGTCCCAAATTTGATAAATCTACATATCAATCTTTGATTGGTAGCTTATCATATATAAGCAATTGGTCTAGGCCAGATGTAGCTTATAGTGTAAATCAGCTGGCACGTTTTAATTCAGATCCACATCAATGTCATTGGAAATCATTAAAAAGAATTTTAAGATATCTAAAAGGAACAATGAACCATGCATTGTATATAGAACCAAAGGGTGATTTGGGTCTTAGTGCCTATGCAGATGCAAGTTTTGCAACTGATATAAACACTAGAAAATCAACATCTGGGATGGCTATATTATTTGGTAAGACACTAATAGGGTGGAGGTCAATCAGACAACAGCATATCAGCTTGTCCACGATGGAAGCGGAATTTTCATATCTGTCATTACTATGCACTGACTTAATTTTGTACAAACAGTTATTATTAGACATGGGTATAACTGTTAAAGATTCCATTATTGTGTACGAGGACAACCAAGCAGCCATAGTTAGCTACTAATATTGCTGTAAAAACTAGATCAAAGCATACTGATTTAAGATACTTAAATGTTAGAGAATCTGTAAAGAATGGGCTAATTAAATTGGAATACTGCATGACAGAAGAAAACATTGCAGACCAATTTACAAAAGCTCAAGGAGTAATTAAGTTTAAAGAAAGTTGTAACAAATATGATTTAAAGATGTAAATAGTTATAGTATTATTATTACCTAAAAGGGGAGAATGTTAGGGATAACATTGTTTACCCTAACTGGTTTAGGTAAAATAATAAATATGTTGTCATGGTTTATTAGTTAAAGTGTCTGCAACTTTAACTGTAGGAATGTAATTAAGGGAGTGGTTGTAAAAAGCACCATAAAAGAAGCAAGGCACTGCAGCTTGCTCTCTCTGGCTTGATGATCTCTAATTACTGGATGAAGACTGCGTTTTTCCCCTACTGGAACGGGAGAGAGAAAGGACTGATTTGTAAGTGAACTGACATTGGATATTCTACACGGACTTTGCTAATTGAATATCCTTGAATGGACTGACTAAAATGATACATGACTAATGGACTGTTATTTTGACTATGCTATGAACCTAAGTGGAATAAACTATATTTTTGATAACACAAGTGTATCTGTTATTTTTACTGTATGTTAACAAACATACAAACATATCTCACTCATTTATCTGTGTGCCTATCTGACTAACGCTGCACATTCTGTTTAGCTTGTCTCCTTAACCCTGGTTGGGGAACACAGGCTTAACAGTTTGTAACTGTTTTTATTACAATATTCACATGTATGGCTTTTATGGTTTTATGTCTATTTGTACACCACTCAGAGTTGCTCTATGAGGATGTTTTAAAATATGATATGTAAACATCTAACTAAATAAGCAATGATGAGTAGTTTATGGATGTGTGCAGCAGGATCTAGGACCCTTTATTTCTTGCAGTGTTGTATCAAATATTCCCTCTCTTTTCTCACCTCTGTGGTTCACCTTAGTTGTTAGTTTAGACTTCCTTCTGTGTTTTACCTTGTAAGAATTGCATCTGTGGCTTTTATTGGGAGATGGTTCTCAAAGTACTTGACTATATGGACTGCTTTACCTCAGTATTTGTCTCCCAGTCTGCATTTTGCAGCGGACGCCTCATCTTCTTAGTCACAGAACAGTTTCTCTGCCACAACTTTCTCTTCCAGGGTATAGGCCAGAGTGTGGTTTTATGTCTAATCCTTTTCTTTTTCAGGTAGGTTTTAATAGTGCCTGCTACATATGCAACCCCATTGTCTGTGGAAAGTCTTTGATTTTTTTTCTTCCAAATATATTCCTTACTAAAGCCACATACTTTTTTTTTCTAGCACTTGAGCAAGAACCAAAATGGGTAACTTGTGTAATTCTTCATGAATGTGAGAGTATATACATTTCCACCAGGTGTGGATTTAATGGCTTAGTAGTTTGGCCTATATGCAACATGCACATCTGGACTGATTTACCATAGCTGTAAGCTTACATTTGCCCACCCCAACCTCAACCCCCATTACTAATAGCATCTGGATCTCCAGGTCCTGCTTTCTGGGTCATTGTTAGTTGCAAAGTCACGTCCGACCTATTGTGACCCCATGGACAACATTCCTCCAGACCTTCCTATTCTCTACCATCCTCCGGAGTCCATTTAAGCTCACACCAACTGCTTCAGTGACTCCATCCAGCCACCTCATACTCTGCTGTCCCCTTCTTCTATTGCCCTCAATCATTCCCAGCATTAGGCTCTTCTCCAGTGAGTCCTTCCTTCTCATTAGGTGGCCAAAGTATTTGAGTTTCATCTTCAGGATCTGGCCTTCTAAAGAGCAATCAAGGTTGATCTCCTCTAGGACTCACCAGGTTGATCGCCTTGCAGTCCAAGGGACTTGCAGGCTGTAGCAGGAGTCTTCTCCAGCACCATAGTTCAAAGGCCTCAATTCTTTGACGCTCAGCCTTTCTTATGGTCCAACTTTCATAGCCATATATTGCAACTGGGAAAACCATATTCTGGGTCATATATTTATGCAATTTCTTTGATTGCAATTCTTTGCTGTTTTTTCTTTATCTTCTGCACAATCCAATTCAAATAATTTTGGGGAGCAATTCTCTGTTCTCAGTTATGTAACAATGGTTGTCTTTAAAGCTTACTTCATACCCACTCTGTATTATATATTGTACCAACCACTGACCTACATTTTAAATGTAAGGCAATCTCTGCTTTGCCTGATGTACAACTGAATATGGGGCGGGGGGATGTTTTGCTGTTAGCAGAGCAAATGTCTGATACACATTCATTGAATTCTGTAAATTTCTTTCTGTTTGATAAATTTAGAGATCACTGAAAAATCCAAACAGATACTATCTGATGGCCCATATGCTTTGGCATTCCTTGCTCTATCTCCTATCTGCCTTTTTCTTTTGCTGGGCTTAAGCAAGTCAAGGCCTTTGCACTGTGGTCTAACAAGCTTCTATTTTCTCCCGTTCTTAGGTTAAGAGGTTTATAAATGACCTGTGTTATTTGCATATGAAATGTTTCTCTCTTTTTTTCCCCCTCCTGGCTTTACCAGCAAATTCCTGATTAAAAATTTCATTTTGTTCTTCCGAGTTATGTGTATTATAGCTCTCTTGCTTTAATTTAACCTTTATTATTGTTTACAAATAACCCAAAACAGCAAACCTATCTAATATTCCTTCCTATTTCCCCCCCAACCACAACCCGGTGAGATGGCTTGGGTTGAGAGAGAATGACTGGCCCAAAGTCACCTAACTGGTTTTTCATAACTAATGTAAGACTAGACCTCACAGTCTCCTGGTTCTTAGTCCACTCCTTAACCAACCCTTATAAGCAATTTACCATGAAACTAATATTTGCTTCATTTTCTTTGTCTCTATTGCTTGGTAATTTCTAGGCAAAAAATATATATTATTTATAATAATTTCTTCCTATAAGGACAGGTTTAGTCATAATCTGATTGGGAATAGTTTTTATTTCATTTAAATACAGATTTAGATCCCTTCCCCATGTTTGTTGCATCACTTTCTGAAAAGATGCACTTTAGAGACTGTTTATTTTTCCTTGTATAAATCTGAGAGGGTTTTTCAAATATCTTCGCCTTAATCTAAACCTTTTAAATGCACAATGAAATCATTCACCATCAGGCAGATCATTCCAGCTGTTCCATTATTTTCAGTGGCTTAGTCTCTGTCTCTGTGGGTCTCATTTTGTCTAGACAAAGGTGAGTCCCTGGGATCGCAGGAGTATTTCGGTCTTGAATGCCCAAATGGAGAATTCTGACTCTTCCAGCTTCTCTATAGGCTGAAACTTTCCTGATTCCATTTCTGATAGTTTTCTGCTCCCTCCCCCCCCCCAAAAAAATTCTCCTTTAGCTCCTCAGGACACTCACCTTTTTTGCCTCCTGTATGGAACTGCTTTGCGTGTTTACTTTAAATCTTGCAGCTATAATCTCAAAAGCCACCTTGACCAATCTGACAATCAAAATGGGATGTTCATATCCATAAATGCAGAGTCATTGGAGATTTTTCAATATGAGGCAGCTGCTTCTATTCTCACATTTTATACTGATTTTGCAGGTTGCTGCAAAATTTCAAAGATATAGATGGATGGATGGGTGGGTGGATGGATGGACAGACAAATATTTGACTCTTGAGTCTTAACACAATGAACTGAATCAATTACCTTCAAACTGGAACCATACATTTGAATTCAATTGTTATGTTCGTGTAAACTAGAGAGGAGCCTGTCTGAAATGATTAGTCAAACAAATTTCTTGACTTGGGCTGAAGTCCCTCTTATCTAACCATTGTCTTGGTAGCAGCTCTTCCTCCTGTACTTCAAGGCCGCTCCCTATGTCTCCTACAGATGGCTTGATGATTATTGATTTATTGATGATTCACAGTTGACTCTATGCACTCTATCTGTTCCACATTGAAAGTGGCATGAAATACCTGACTTTATTGGCTGTTTTGCATGTTCGTAAACTTCAACATGGGGGATATAATCCCATTTTTCCAAATTGTGTGGAAAAGAATAACTCATGAACATGTGTTTGGGTGCTCTGGAGCTTCCCAAAATTGATACGGAAAAGTTTCAGATCTATTTCCATTGTTGTTGAGTTTGTGGGTGGGAGGGGTTTAAGGGTGTCTTAATCTTTGTGGACACACACTCCTCAAAATCTCCAACAGCCCCCAAGAGTTCAAGGCCCTCCTTATTTAAGGAGTGTAAGCTCTGAGATGCAATGCTAAGGCTGGAATGGCCATGGGCTAGCAGAAGCTCGACATTCTTGGCCCAAACTCTAAATTAGTCCAGGAGTAAACAATATATGAACTCTAGCTTCCTTTAACTCCAGCCAATACAGATAGTGATATGAAGAGTTGTATATATTAGATGGGCACAGGTTGGCTAAGTGTTCTTTTAAACACATATTTCACTATTCTGGAAATGCATCTAAACTGGTCATACCAGTAGGAATTTACTATGCAATCCAAAATAAAATCCTTTGATAGCTATAATGTGGAAACTCCAAAGTGTCCAGGATATGCTGAACCTATGATTTTTTTTTTTCCAGGAAAGAAAAGCAATGACAAAAAATAACTGTTGTGGAAATATTGCATTACTAACTGACATGAAGGTTATATGTAAAGAGTTTAGAAGATTACCTTGAAGGGGAAGGGAGAGTATTATCAAGACAATGACAGGTAAACATAGCTTAAGCCTATAGAAAGAGAGGTGTTTATGAACATGTCTCATTCAGGCAGTCTCCCTAATTCTCAAGAAGATAAAAGAGGAAGGAAGGAAAGCATATTTAGACTTGTAGGATCCTGTTAATGTAGCCATTTTAATAAAAGTTGTTTTAGGCCTATATGGCATTTGTTTCTGGTCTGGTCTATGTTGTAGGGTAAACAGGACCAGAGTGGAGAAGATTATCTTAATATTAAACCCTGTTCAGGAGGTGATATGCCATGAGTTTAATGTGCTTCCAAAGCACATAGGTCTTTCATTGCCTGCAATGTTGACATGCCCAGACTTGTTTTATTCTTTTCTGTCCACACTGTAAATAGCTCTGGTTATACAACTACTGTAGAATGTGCAATTATTGCAGGAATTCTAGTATGATTGGATGTCAAAATGTAGCTGCAGTTTGAAAGCAACTACTTGGACAGCTTTCTACAAATCCAGTTTAATGTAGAAACGCTATAGTGCGAGCAAAAGAAAATATGATATCCAACCATTTATATAAGCCAATATAATAAGCTTCTGTAAGGTATTTTATTTCTTGTAAGACATATAAGAAACTTGTTGACTTAACCTTGAAACTGATCCAGATTTTCTGAATCCTGGGTCTTAACCTCCATAACATTCTTGTTCAAAAATGACCATCAAGATGAAATCTACTATAATCAATTATTATTTTTCCATTCTACTGTCTTAAAAGCTTATATCAGAAACATTACTTTGAGAATTCATAGGATTCTATTTCATTTTACTAGTCCTGACAATACACACACACACAATTTCCTCAGGTCACCTTTTTCCACATGAACTGTTTAGTTTATGAATGATTTCTCTTCACTGAATATGTTTCAGCATTTCTATGTTTTTAAAACACATGTTTATAATCACAAAAAATTATGAGCAACTCCAAAAGGCTTTATTATCTCTGAAATCAAATTTGCCCAGGGGGGCTGGCTTCCAAGAAAAGTTAGTCAGGATTAGAAAATGGAATTTGCTAAAGCTCCAATACTTTCTTTGCCATCATTTTGTTTTTCCCTCCCAAACTTCTGCCTGTTATTCTTTTGTACTTTGGAAGTTTAGAATGCAAAGATTGTGGGAAAGCAGTCAATCCACAACAAGAACAAGAGAAGGAAGAAAGTCAGCATGACTTCAAGTATGCTAAATTTAGTGGAGAATGTTGTGAATTAATAAAAGTGCTTAAATAAAGATTATTAAAACTTTTAGAAAAGTGCAGGGTTCTGGCCCTGCACTTCTGATTGGCCGATAATAGAGACATCTGATTGGTCCATTCAGGAGAATCTGATTGGCTATTAGCGGGCCTCTTTCATTGGTTAAGGGAACTAATGCTTCCTGTTTCTTATTGGTTATTTGATCAGCAGCTTGCCTATAAAAAGGGCCATTGCTGCTGTAGTTTTTGCTCTGTTCCACAATGTTAAATAAAGAGTTGAAGTTCACTGTTCATCGTCTCATCTCCATTTCTTGTGCCCATGCGCAGAACTTAACACTGGCGACGAGGATGGGATTTGGAGACGTCAGAGCTGACTGAGCACTACAGAGCGCTAAACAGAGCACGTGGCTGAAGACGCACCAATGGCTGAACCATGTCTAGCAGCGTCATACCACCCGCTCCATTCAACCCGGCACAAGAAGACTGGGACTCATATATGGACCGATTCCAGATGTTTCTGGAGACCAACAACTTGAAGGATGCCACTACTGGAAAGAAGAGAGCGGTATTCCTAACTCACTGCGGGCCGACCGTGTTTAAGATGGCCAAGGCACTCGCCAAACCAGCTGAGGTGAAGTCCATGGACTGGGACGTCCTCGAGCCCCTTCTACGGGCCCACTACGCACCAACCATACCAATGCTTGTTCGAAGACATGAATTTTATCAGAGAGACCAGCAGAAGGGAGAAAGCGTTGCAGATTTCATTGTGGATCTCTGGAATTTGGGAAGCCTCTGCGGGTTCACCGACCTCGAAGAGGCCCTGAGAGACTGAATAGTTCTGGGATTAGATGCGCCAGCTACACAAAGTAAACTGATGGTGAAAGGCGACATTAGCCTTACAGATGCCATCGCTGACGCTACTGCAGCAGAAGCAACCAGGAAGTCGGCTGCACGAATGCGCCGCACCCACGCCCCACTCCACCAACTCGCCGGTGAAATCTCACCTCACCTGGAAGGACAGGCAACGACAGCCCACCACGAGGACCTCGAATCGTCATCAGAAAGTGATGAAGAAGAGGTCAACCGGCTCCGGTCTATTAGCGGGCCTCTTTCATTGGTTAAGGGAACTAACGCTTCCTGTTTCTTATTGGTTATTTGATCAGCAGCTTGCCTATAAAAAGGGCCATTGCTGCCGTAGTTTTTGCTCTGTTCCAGAATGTTAAATAAAGAGTTGAAGTTCACTGTTCATCGTCTTGTCTCCATTCCTTGCGCCCATGCACAGAACTTAACAGAGAAAATGGCTGATTGGTGGGCCTTCAGATGTGTGGAAGAGACAGAGTGATAGAAGAAGAAATTTCATTTTAGTAAATAGGGTGGAAAATCCAGCTGGCTCTGCTGTGCCATATTTTTATGCAATTTGTTTTTAAGCTTACATCTTTGATAGAGAAGGTCCTAAAGAATTTGTTTCCCACTGGATTCTATTCATTGGAACTCAGTCCTTCCAGTTTTGTATTTCAGCCATGACCATCATCCCATCAAGGGATGCTGTTCAAATTCTATTTCTTTTCTTAAGTAAAAATCTCTAGCTATCCCAGTTTATTTCCATTGACAGATGTAAAAACATCTGAGCTTTTGAATGCCACATACTTCTTTGTGTGCTGGAATTTCCTATGAATTCATAGGATTCGTCCCCTTCCTTCCTTCCTTCCTTCCCTTCCCTTCCCTTCCCTTCCCTTCCCTTCCCTTCCCTTCCCTTCCCTTCCCTTCCCTTCCCTCCTCCTCCTCCTCCTCCTCCTCCTCCTCCTCCTCCTCCTCCTCCTCCTCCTCCTCCTCCTCCTCCTCCTTCTTCTTCCTCTTCCTCTTCCTCTTCCTCTTCCTCTTCCTCTCCTTCTTCTTCCCCTTCCTTTCTTTAATGCCACTCTAAAGGATATGGTGAGACATTTGACCAATACCATCTTTCCACTTGCTGAAAGGTGAATCCCACTTCTTCCCCAGAGGCTCTTCTAAAGATAGCACAAGCTTTTGTTATCCAATCCAACCCTTCCCAGTGACATTTTACACAGCCAGTTATTGATTTCTAGGATTGTATACACTTTTTTTGTATCATGATCCACAACAGGAAGAAATGATGAGGAAAAAAGCCTTACCTTCACTCCCATTTTCTTCACCTTCTGGCCCAAGATTTTATAAACTCCAGAAATTTTTTCAAGGTCTTTTCTGGCCATGTTATTTATCACATGGATCGGGAGGAAAGGAGAGTTGCCAGAAGATTTAACTGCACATAATTACACTGTATCCCCTTCGGAGGGACTCACCTGTTTCCATAACCCTTTCTTTTCTCCAGCTGGCACTTAGGTTGACTGAGGAAACCTGGGAATTAAAGACCACAAGTCTTAAAGTTGCCAAGTTTGGAGATCCTTCCTCTAGAGGAAGAGGTCAGTATTAGATCCTGAGCTCCAGTGGTACTAAATGTCTCTTTCATGTCTTGCTCCTATGGGTCACATCCTTCCATGTGTGCCTTTGCCAAAGTTAGGCCTTGTTATTTAGTGTTGTCTTTGCTCTTGGGGAGCTTCAGCTCTCTGTGGATTTGTAAAATATGTTCACCCATCATACTGGATTTGTGTTTGTATTTACACCTGGACATATTGCTCATCTTGTATTTTTTTCAGTAGGAATGCATTTTTTCTGGAGCTCCACTGGGATCAGGAGTTATTAACTTTCATAAATTACCTGGTTGGAGGCAAGCAGTGACAAATTTCCAGATGATACATTGGTTTGGCTCACCTTCTTTATGAAGAAAGCCTGCATTGCTTCAGGTTTTTTAGCAGGTTTGAGAGGTCGTCCCCCACTTTCTTTTGGTTTGGGTTGGGTAGATGGAAGAACATGACTAATTGGGAACATTATACAAGGTTTTGATGTTCTGCATGATCGAAAGAGGAAAAGTGGGTACAACTCTCCCTCTTTCTCATAACACTAAAAACCAAAGTTTTCATGGCAATGTGTTTAGGACTGGGAGAAGAAAATTCTTAACATAAGCTGAATGTCCCAAACATCAGGGATAGCTACAAAATCCAAATGGTGTTAAAAGTAAATTAGGCAAAATTCTGGGAGGAAGATTGTTAGCTCCGTTCATGGCTATCAACTATGATAGATAAGTACATCTTTCAGATTCAGAATAGGGATAAGAATCTTTGTACAAATGACAATATTGAAATACGCCAGCATTCTTCTAGGAAAAAAGGTAAACAAAAATCCCTTTTGCTCTGCAAAATAGGCATCCAAAAATTCTATAATTTCCTAAAGATGATCTAAAAGTGCCTGCATAGAGTTTGAAAGTTGTGGTTTACTTAACAGGTATCTCTGTGAAGCCAACCGTTGCTGTGATTCAAAACAGTGAAATCATTTTGCTTTGTTGGCAGTAGGAGTTGATGTACGTCCATGCAGAAACCACTGTTCACAATGTGGGTTCTTTGATCAAGGAAAATCTCTCTCTCTCTCTCTCTCTCCCCCCCCCCCACTCTCACAGAGAGAGGGGGGGAGGAATGGGGAGAGAGAGGAAGGGTTCTTTTGCATCGAGTAACTTTTAAAATCCTTGAATCAGATAAATTTATACAAAGGAGGACTATAGGGAGATTTTGTAATAGAAAGGCATACTGAGAAGATGTATATTAAAAACTGCAAAAAGGGGCTGTACATATAAGCTCTGTCTATTAAAGTAAATAATATTGTTAATCTTTAAAGGTTTTCGTAAGAGTATCCTAAATGCTCAGGAAAATTAAAATACAGCCCTACTTTGACAGTATGTCTTATACATTTATTTATTATCTATTTATCTGTCTGTCTATCTATCTATCTATCTATCTATCTATCTATCTATCTATCTATCTATCTATCGATCTTTATCAAATTTGTATGCTACCTGTCTCGCCAAAGGCTATTCTATGCAGCTTATAGACATTGAATAAAATGTACTATACATGATTAACAAGGATCTTACATTTAAAATTCAATAAAAGTGAGCAGGATGGAGAGGGGGCAAGTGGAGTGTTATCTACTCCATTAGCCACCTCGAACATGCTCTACCCCCATTGGGACCCCAGGCTGGTTGGCACAGTCAAAGGGTGGGAGTGGATTTGACCAGGGGAGGGGCAAGATGTGCCAGTGGACAGGAGCCATGGCAGAAAAGGCTCTTCTTCTGGATCCTGCTAGCCAAAATTTCTTGGCTGCATCATATCCCTTCTGCCAGCCCCTTCATTCCTACTTTATCTTTGAATTCCACTTAGGAACTCTCGATAAAGTAGAACCATCCCTATTATATGAACTTACTGGTATCCAGTTGGCTATTGTGCAAAGAAGGAGAATGATCTTGATCATCTTGATGACTTGATAGGAACTTTTTTTAAAAAAAAAATTTTTTGATGGCTTCATGGAATGACAGTGGCTTTGTTTTCTATACAAAACAATAAATCAGACCTCTTGGACTAAGAAAAGCAAAGGATAAAGAAAATCCTGCAGCCATTGATTGCCCTCAGCATTTTCTATTTTCTTAATGCTGTGTGTTTCTCACAGGAACTTTTAGATTGGCCTGTTCCAAAAGAAAATTCTGATCAGAATTGTATGAGTTAAATCTATGGATCTGAATCAAGCTCAAATCCCATACATCAGAAGAAAGCTAAGCCTAATATGAAATTAATGGGCCTTTAACATCATGCCTTTAAAGGTATTTTGGGAAAAGTGAGTTTTCACATTAAGAAATCATTCACAAGATCTAAATAGGTCTTACATTTTAAACACCTGCCTGGTTAAATCCAAATGGTAGAAGAGGAATCTCGTATGTAGGATATATTTGAAATATTTTCCTTCATGTGAGGATCCTTAATTATCATAAGAGGTTTCACACACAATAATAGCAAGTACCGGAATAATGGAGATCAAATTCAACCCAACTTTCCCATTTATATTTCATTGGATCCTTTCTTCTCCCTCTATGGACGTGCTCATTACGATCTTGCCTTCTATTGAGCAGTAATGGCTTCAGCTGCATTCTTTGACTTTAAAACATCGCTCAGCTAGTTCATATAACATGACAGTAATTCAAATGAATGGAGCAAAATACCCGCTTGCCCCATGCTGAGGTTTTCACATGGATTTTATCTCCAAATTCCCTTCCTAACTTTGAAAGGGAGCAGGCATTCGCTTCTGCATTGTTTCACATGTGATATTTTGATCTGGTTAGGAAGTGATTTCCAGTAGGCAGCCAATCAGGCTGCTTAGATTTCTAAACATTGTTACAGTCGACAATACTTAAAGATCAAATGGAAAGGAGAAGGTCATGGTGAGATCCATTTTGATAACATTAACTTTGTACTGAATTCTGTACCTGATAAGTCGCAGCATATTACTTAAGAATGCATTTAGGCTTGGTTATCAAAAGGGAATCCTTTGTTTTTATAATAATTTTACGTTAAAATTTCAAATTATAAAATGAAAATGAAAATAAAGACAGCAAAAAGATGAGGAAGGGAAATGAGGGAAATAGAGGTGTGGAGTAGGGGATCAAAAGAAGAGAAAAATGTTAACTTCCAACTTTTTTTAGTGCAGTAGAATAAAAATAGTACAGTACATCCACAACTCTTTAGTTTTATATATTTTATATATTAGCCATTTCTAAAACAACAAACTTATCTAATCAGCAAATCGCAAAGTCAATCTTTCATATATAGATAGATAGATAGATAGATAGATAGATAGATAGATAGATAGATAGATAGATAGATAGATTGTCTTGGGACATCTTTACGATGCAGTTAAAATGAAGAAGTTCCACTTTACTTAGTCTATGTTCTGGATCCAAATTGCTGGTAGAAAATAATGAAATATAAAGAGAAATAATTCTGGATTTTTCAAAACTATTAGCAGATGTTTCAATAGCTGAGAATTGAATATGTTGGGTGCAGTGGTGGGATTCAATTTTTTTTTACTACCGATGCTGTGGGCGTGGCTTGGTGGGCATGGCAAGGGAAGGATACTGTAAAATCTCCAGTCAGAGGTGGTGTTTGCTGGTTCTCCAAACTACTCAAAATTTCCGCTACCGATCCTCCAGAACTGGTCAGAACCTGTTGAATGCCACCTCTGGTTGGGTGTAAGAGGCAAAACATAGTTGTAACTTAAAAGGAAACCTGGAACCACTCCTTTCCTTGTACTATAAAAGAATATGCAAACGAGAAAGGAAGCCTTCTCTTCTGTTCATCTGTGGACCTCCATGAATCAGAGAATTTCCACAAGTATTTTGTTTAATCAAAATTGTATTGGGATTCTATCCAGATTCCCATGGAAATGAAGCCATTGTTTCAAATACAAAAATAAATAAATAAAATAACTTTAAGAAGTTGAGATCTATTGAGACATCTCTATCCTCCTGAGTAATCAGCCTCCAAAATAATACACAGTACATGAATGATTGGGAAACCTGTACAGTTCAAACATTTAAAATGTTTGCTAATATGGTCAAATATACCTCATGCTGGCCATGCACCTATTGGAAATGGATAAAGAAGCATTTCTCAAATTAGTTTAGGTCACACACACACTCCTCCTTAGTTGGACCAACTTTCCATAATGTTCCTTATCCAATGTTTGTTTGTATGAATTACAATTTTTTAAATAAACTATTTTTGCAAATGAAAAATATTTTAGCAAACATGTTATGTGGTCTGAACAAATTGGAACATCCGGGACAGCAGCTCATCAGCTGTAAGTTTGAGGATATTAAGTGGGAAGTCTGCTTTCAGGTTCCATTTATTGCATCAGTACCATGCATGTTTTCACCAAAACCAGTTATACAGACCCGAGTAAAAAAAATGTGGCAATGATGAAAAACTTAATCATAAAATGTATAGAATGTTCCAGCTTCCTGGGTTTCTTTATGAGGCCTGACATGGGGAATCCCATAAAACTACCATGTTTCTCACATAATAAGGCCGGGCCTTATTTTTTTTTCACCCCCGAAAAAATGGCTAGGACGTCTTTTCGGGGGTGACTTAATTCCCCCCCCCACTTGCATCCTCGGGTGGGTGGGTGGGCGGTGACAGCTTGGATATTCGGGAGACCTTCGGGTTCGGGCCACCGTTGCTTTCCCTTCTCCCTTGCTGCCGTGGTGTTTGATGCAGCCACGTGGGACCAGTCAGGGCTCCTCCTTGCAACCGGAGCCCTGAGGAGACACTTGGCTTCAGACGCTGCTGTCTTCCCTTTGCTTTTGAAGGTAAAGCGAATTATTTTACAAAGCCTCCCCTGCCCGAGAGGGCAGCCCAACCCCACATCGGGAGGCTAATTTCCCGGGGCCTCTTCCGTTCCTCCCCGACCTCCCTACACTGCGCGCCTCTGATGCGCCGGTCTTTTCAGCCCAGTGAGCCTTTCCACCTCAAAGAAATGCCAGGCGGGCAGCTGCAAAGCAGCTGCAGTGGGTCCGAGCCGCTCACAGCGGAAACAGCCACCACCCTTAGCCCGACACGGGGAGAACGAGCGAGGTTAGTGGCTTTCCCAGCTCTGCCCAGCTCTGCCCAGGCATTATGGCTCTGGCGCGGCCCTGGCAGGATGAGCGGATGGTCCGGCGGAGTGGTGCTCACTGCCCGCCAGGGCCGCAAGCGCTGGGCAGAGCTGGAAAAATGAGCCGCGGGTGTATGCGTGCCTCCTCCTGCCCCTCGTTCCCAGATCTCGTCGGGCGATCCGCAGCTTCCTCACCTCTCAGCAAGCAGGAGGAACCGGCTGCAGCCCTCTCTGCAGCGCAGACATTGACCTTGAGGGGAGAGAGAGGGAGAGATCCTCTCGGGCGAGCACCTTCCCCTGCAGCCCTCCACACGAAAGGAGGACCCACCAGTAGGGGAAACCGAGCCGCGGAGGTGCTCGGTGCAGGTGCCTCCAAAGGTGGGAAGGACGGGCTGGCAGGCACTAACCTTGCTCGTTCTCCCCGCGTCAGGGTAAGGGTGGTGGCTGTTTCCGCTGTGAGCGGCTCGGACCCACTGCAGTTGCTTTGCAGCTGCCCGCCTAGCCTTTCTTTGAGGTGGAAAGGCTCACTGGGCTGAAGAGACCGGTGCGTCAGAGGCACGCAGTGTAGGAAGGTCGGGGAGGAACGGAAGAGGCCCCGGGAAATTAGCCTCCCCACGTGGGGTTGGGCTGCCCTCTCGGGCAGGGGAGGCTTTGTAAAATAATTCGCTTTACCTTCGAAAGCAAAGGGCAGACGCCAGCGCCTGAAGCCAAGTGTCTCCTCAGGGCTCCGGTTGCAAGGAGGAGCCCTGACTGGCCCCACGTGGCTGTGCCAAACACCACGGCAGCAAGGGAGAAGGGTAGCAAGGGAGAAGGGAAAGCAACAGTGGAAGGTCTCCCGATATGAAGTGCCCCACCAAGGCAGGCAGCACCATATCCGGAGAGGCAACAAAAGTACTTCCTAACGGCACCCCCCCGCCTGCTTCCCCCCCCCCCAATTTCTCATGTTTAATGTGGGGCTTAATTTGAGGGGGGAGGGGCTTTATTTGATTTTATGCCAATAAAACATGGAGGGCCTTCTTACTGGTGGAGGCCGTATTGTTGGAGAAACACAGTAGCTACTTTCATGTATTCCGTCTATGCAAGCAAGTGTCTTACTGCAGCTTGTTGCAATAAACACAAGTAATTCAAGTGCTTTTTAGCACTGCTCTCTCTTTTTTCTACTGATATATAATTCAAGATTTTCCATGCTTGTTTACAAACTGCAAACAGAACTTTAACTCCATCTTCCTGAAAGTTTTTGAACAGTTCTGCTTATATTTTAGGCATTCTGCATTTTTGTTTCGTTTGTTTTCTGTTTTTATAATTAGCAATATTTTTAAGGCTCTACTTAACTTTTCTTTCCAGAATGCCAGGCTGTGTTTCAAAGGAAAAAGCTATCAATTCTGGTATTCTTTTGTGTATTTCTTCTGTGTATTCATATTTCCTGTGTATGTTTTGTCTGTGTATTCATACCGTCTCTTTGTGATGTCTTCCTTCTTCAGTAGATCTTTGCTTTTTTGTGTCTTTTATCTGTCTTTTATCCTGTTCCCCATTCCTGGCTTATTGCAAATGTCTTAATGGCAACTTGGTTTCCATCAATGAAATTCCCAAGAATTGTAAATGGTTAGAATTCATTTCTAGCAACAGTAAATGAAATATATTACTGAACTAGTATGTAACATAATCTGGTGCATCTGATACAGTATCTATGCAAGAAGTAAACCTCATTGAATTTAATAGGAATGCCTTCTTTTGATCCAAAATTGCAGATACAATACATCTTTGTAAAACAAATGTTAGCAGTCCCAGTTCAAGACAACATTGTGTTTTATTTGTTAATTACTAAAATGTAAAACATCAAGGGATGCTTCTGTTTTAAATCACTGCACTTCTTCTTTATATTGTAATTTAGTTGGGAAAATATTTAATTTTTTTCTTTTTAAAACATAACACCAATGCCTGCTAATCCAACTGTTTAATTGTACACCAGCTATTCTTCCATTAAGTTAATAGTTTAAAATAAAAAGGTAGCTTATGTTTACCTATATTGCCTTCCAACAAAAGAATTCACAAAAAGGGAATATATCGCAATTGTTATCAGTTGTGTCAAACTTATATAGCCAGAAAAATATTCCAGGCATTCCAAGGCCTTAATTGGAATGTTTTCATAACTGGACATTTCTAATCTCCTTGGACTTTTGAGCAGATGTTTGTGACTTCAAATAATTTTCTTTCAAACGAAATCACTGGGCTTATTATAATATTTGCAATGTTTCTTTTGATCCCAATATTGTGACATAGTTCAGGCATCTTCACTGTTTGCATGCTGTTTCTCCAACACTGGTGACAGATGATGTCACTCTGACCTTGATCCAGAAGGCAACTGGTGGGGCACTGGCCTATGTTTCCTGCTGCTTGAAGTCAGCATGCCTTGCTTCAGAGTTGTTGGATTAGAGTTCCAAAATTGGCAGAACAATAAGAGAGTTGCGGAGAAGACAGTTGGAGGAAAACTTCTGTGATAATAAGTATAGAAATGGGAGGAATGAAGGTTATGCAGATGGTGGGTTGCAGTCTTAGGAAAGGCAGAGTTTGAAGAGTGAACTGGAGATACAGAAAGACATAGTTTATAAGATGCTTACCTTCAGAACTGATTAAGGATAAGAGGCCTTCTTCCTTTGCATCAGAGGTGGTATTCAGCAAGGTCTGACCAGTTCTGGAGAACCGGTAATGGAAATTTTGAGTAGTTCGGAAAACTGGCAAATACCACCTCTGACTGGCCCCTCCCCCCATCTATTCTCTGCCTCCTGAGTCCCAGCTGATTGGCTGGGTCTTCTTTTGTTGCCCTGCACAGGAGAACGGAGCTGGAAAGCAGGTCAGTGGGGTGGGGAATGGGAATGTTGCAGTAACCTTCCCCCAGGAGTGGGGTGGAAATAGAGATTTTGCAGTATCCTTCCCATGCCACGCCCACCAAGCCACACTCACCAAGCCATGCCCACAGAACCGGTAGTAAAAAAATTTTTGAATCCCACCACTGCTTTGCATGTAGATTTGATCATTTTGGACTTTTAAAGCATTAAACTTAAAGTGGAATGCTGCAGCAATTGAAAAAAGAGAAACTATAATTTGAAAAGTTTTCTATAGCAATACTATGTATAAATATATTACCCAGTGATATGGAAGAAGGTAGGTGACATGTATCTTCACAATTGTAATGTTTATATATAAACAAGAAGAAACTGGGAACATTTTTGTTATATAGGACATTGTCATCCATTACTGTAAGAAATGAGTGAAAACAATGTTGGACACTTCAAATTTGGAACCTCAGCTCCTGAATTCTCAGCCAACATGGTGAAAGACTTGTAATTTTGAAAACTATAATGTGAAACCATCTGAGGATGCTTATAGACAAAGCAGTATTGTCTGCACAAAACATTATATTATATTGCATTATATTACATAATGTTATATATAAACAAAAAGAAAGAGGGAACGTTTTCTGTTGTATAGGACATTGACATCCATTACAGTAGCAAGTGAGTGAAAACCATTTTCCTTTCAAAGATACATAATGATATGGATGTATTCCTCCATTATCTTAACCTCTCAAAAACACTGCTTAAATAGCAGCTACATTAATTTTGAAAACTTTTTCTTAACCAAGTATAAGCATCATTTCAGAAACAAGCAATCCTTTACAGTATTTGAAAGTCTGATACTCATCCCTATAAATTATAATGTTGACGAATGAGTCCTTCCTTCTCTTTCTCTTGTATAATCAAGGAGTGGCTATTCACCTTTTGGCAACATCAGTCTTGAGAGCAGAATTAAACCCAATGTTGTTTACCTTTGGGGATATTCCATCTAGGCTGTAGTGATGATCTGCATTTTTCCAAATCAGATGGAGAAGCACCAGGACTTCTCACAATGTGCATGGCTCCCACCCTTCTGCTGACTGGCATAAATTGTCCCCCTCCCAAAATCCAAGGAATAGTACATTATGGCCACCAGCAATATCAAAGCATTCTAGACCAGGGGTCTCCAACCTTGACAACTTTAACACTTGTGGATTTCAACTCCCAGATTTCCTCAGCCAGCAAAGCAAAGCTGGCTGAGGAATTCTGGGAGCTGAAGTGCACAAGTCTTCAAGTTGCCAAGTTTGGAGACCCCTGTTCTAGACCAATGGTTTCCAACCCTGTGGCTTGGCAGCCTGACTGAGGCTGGGGAGAAAGGAACCAGGCCCCGTAAGTGGTTGGCCAGCATATGTGCACATGGGTGCACAGTTCAACTTGTATAAATCGAGCTGCATGCACATGCTCATGTGGCCTGATTCCAAATAGGCCACAGTCTGGTAGTGAGCTGCAGCCAGGGGTTGGGGATCTTTGTTCTAGACTGTGCAACCAGATTTATGTACAATTAAAGGGGAAACAGTACTTTAATACTGGTGTTCTGTCCTTAATTAACATACTCGAGATCCCCGCGCTTTGATTGGCCAAAGCGCGGGGCTCTCCGATTGGTCAGGCGAGCCGCGCCGATTGGCTCACTAGGAATCTCCCGCGATTGGTCCATTCGGATCGCGGGAGATTCAAAGCGGTGCCATTGGCCGCGGCCGCCGCGGCGAAAAGAATAAAAGCCGCGGGCTTTTTTCCTTTCGCCAGTTCGGTTCCAACTTGCTAATAAAGAGCTTTGCACTAAAGTCACCGACTCCTGGCATCATTTCGCGGACACAACACTGGCGACGAGGGTGGGATCCAGACCGTGAACCGAACCACGTGTCCGACGGAAGCCAGACGAACCACCGAGATGGCGAAAATCGCACCACCCGCACCCTTCAACCCCGCCACCGAGGACTGGGAATCGTTCTCCGACCGATTCCGCATGTACCTCGAGTGCAGCAGCCTGAAGGACGCCACCGGCCCAATGAAACACGCCGTCTTCCTGACCCACTGCGGGACCGAGGTCTTCCAGATGGCCAAGGCGCTTGCCAAACCCGCCGATGCGATCGCGATGGACTGGGACGTCCTCGAACACATACTTTGGCGGCACTACGCTCCAGAGGTACCCATCCTGATCTGGCGCAACGAGTTCTACCGGCGGGACCAGAGGTCGGGTGAGAGCTTCAGCAACTTCGTCGCCGAGCTGCGGCGTTTAGGGGGGCTCTGCGAATTCGATAACCTAAGCGATGCCCTGCGAGACCGAATTGTGCTCGGTTTGTGGGACCCCGTCCTCCAGAGCCGGCTGATGGCCAAGGGCAACTTCAGCCTAGCAGACACCCTCACCGCAGCCGCCGAAGCAACCCGAACTTCCGCCGACCGCATGCGCAGACCAAACACTGGGGACCGCAGCGAAAACAACAACCCGGCGAGGTCGACCGAGCCCAAACCCGAGACGACCACCCACCAGGGCGATTTCCACTCGGCATCGGGCACTTCCGATGACGAGGAGGACATCCATCGACTCCAGACAGGCCGCGACCCACGAAACCGGCGAGGTCGTAAATCGAGGACCAACTGTGCCGGTTGCGGCGGTGACCACCCCAGGTCGGAATGCCGGTTTTTCGAATCGATCTGCCGGCATTGCGACAAGAAGGGACACATCGCCTGTGTCTGCCGTCTGAAGAAAAATCGCAGCCCGGCACGATGGGACCAGAACGACCGGAGGAGAGAAAGCACACACACCCGGACCAGAGATCGCCCCTCGGACAGCCGATGGGACCGGAACGGGCGATCCTCGCGAGGCGGCGACAACCGGCGGAGAGAGGAGACCCACCAGACGGTCACCATCGGCCACGCCATCACCAACAACGCCCGGAAGGTCCACGTGGAGGTAGGCATCGAGGGCCAGCCATGCAAAATGGAGGTGGACTCCGGGTCCTACCTCTCCATGATTGCATGGCATGAAATAAAGCGCTTGGTGCCTACCCTCCAAAGGAGGAACGTAGACAGCCAGAGACTCATTGTAAAGGACTACCAGGGAAACCGCATCCCGGTAGTCGGAACTAAACACTTCAACATCACGTATAAGGGGCGCACCGAACGACTTCCCCTAACAATCGTCGACCGCGACCGCCCAAGCCTACTGGGACTGCAATGGTTCACCCCGCTCGACATCGCACTCACGGGAGTCGACCACGTCACCGACGACAGCTGGGAGCAGCAACTGGCCCGGGAGTTCCAAGAGGTCTTCGACGGAAACCTAGGCAAGTACTGAGGGCCCCTTATATCTTTCGACCTAGACCCTAACGTCCCCCCAAAATGCCTGAAACCAAGGCGGGTGCCATTCGCACTGAAACCAAAGATAGACGAGCAAATTGACAAGCTCGTCAAACAAGGGGTTCTACAGCCCATAGACCACGCCCGGTGGGAGACCCCCATAGTCACCCCGATCAAGCCCGATGGGTCGGTGAGGATCTGTGGGGACTATAAGGCCACCCTAAATGGCGCGCTGCAACAAAGCGCCTACCCCGTCCCAGTAGTGCAACACCTACTGCACTCACTGGGAGGGGGCAAGGTTTTCGCCAAGCTCGACCTCGCCCAGGCATACCAACAGTTGCCGGTCGACGAGCAAACAGCAGAAGCGCAGACCATAGTCACCCACCGGGGGGCATTCAAATGCAACCGACTCCAATTCGGAGTCAGCGTGGCACCGGGCATATTCCAAAGCCTAATGGAGAGACTATTGCAAGGTATCAAGGGGGTGGTACCTTACTTCGACGACGTCCTAGTGTCGGCAGCCAACCAAGCCGAACTAGAGGGTCGACTAAGGGAGGTCCTAACCAAATTTAAAGAGACCAGACTAAAAGTCAAGAGGGAGAAATGCCAGCTATGCACGGATCGAGTAGAATTCCTGGGCTACCTCCTAGACCGTCACGGCATTCACCCCACAAACAAAAAAATCAAGGCCATCAAAGAAGCCCCCACACCCAAGTCAAAGACTGAACTACAGGCGTTCTTGGGGTTACTGAACTTTTACAATGTTTTCCTACTCCAAAAGGCGACGGTGGCGGAGTCCTTGCATAGGCTCCTGGACAAGGCGGTGACCTGAACTTGGGGATAACGCGAGCAAGCCGCCTTCCAAAGAACGAAGGACCTCCTCACCTCCGACGCCGTCCTTATACAATTCAACGAGACCCTACCTCTGGCCGTCACATGCAACGCATCACCCTTCAGCGTCGGCGCTGTCCTCAGCCATACCCTTCCCGACAGAAAAGAAGCGCCCATCGCATTCTTTTCAAGGACCCTCACCAAACCGGAGCGGAACTATAGCCAACTGGACAAAGAGGCTCTGGCTATAGTTGCCGCCCTAAAACGATTCCACGAATATCTCTACAGCCGGACTTTCACCATCATAACGGATCACAAGCCGCTGCTGGGAATCCTTGCAGGAAACCGGGCCACCCCGAACATTCTGTCTCCCCGAATGACAAGGTGGTCCGAGTTCCTGGCAGCCTACAACTACGAACTCATACACAGACCGGGTAAGATGATCTCCCATGCAGACGCCTTAAGCCGCTAGCCGCTACCGGAACCCGACACCGACCCAGCACCCACGACGACCACTCTCAGCATAGAGACTCTACCCAACCTGCCCATAACCGCGTCAGACATTGCCCGAGAGACTAATAAAGACAAACATCTGGCGCGGGTGTTGCATTGGGTGGAGAAAGGGTGGCCGGAAAGGGACAACGACGAGTCCGTCAAAACGTTCTGAAACCGCCAAACGGAACTCTCTTTGTTAAAAGGGTGCATACTATGGGGGGGATAGGTTGGTCATTCCGGAAAAGCTACAGGGGAAGGTTTTGGAACTGCTACACGAGGGGCATCCTGGCATCGTTTGGACTAAAGCCCTGGCCAGAAGTTACGCTTGGTGGCCAGGGATGGACAAACAAATAGAGGCCTGGGTAGCTAGGTACCAACGATGCCAGGAAACTAGGCCAAGCCCACCCACAGCACCCGTCCTAGAGTGGGAAACCCCAAGGGGACCTTGGTCTAGGATCCATATAGACTTCTCCGGGCCCACAAAAGGACACACCTTCCTCATAACAGTTGACACTTACTCCAACTGGCTGGAGGTAAGCAACATGAAGACGACAACCACGGAGGCCGTGATCAAGGAACTCGGCTAACTCTTTGCAACACACGGCCTCCCAGACGTCGTCGTCTCCGACAACGGGCCCCAGTTCACCTCGCTGGAATTCAAAAAATTCCCAGCAGAAAGGGGCATCCGCCACGCACTGACAGCACCGGCGCACCCGGCGGCGAACGGTAGGGCGGAACGGATGGTCCAATTCACTAAAAAGACCATCCGGAAAATAGACCACGGGGAGATCCAGGAGAAAATAAACAAACTACTCTTCACCCAACACATAACCCCAAATACCACAACCAATAAAAGCCCAGCCGAACTATTAATGGGCAGGAAACTAAGGTCCCCACTCGACAGGTTACACCCCACGTATAACCCGGAGAGGCCCCCAGACTCAAACAGCAAAAACCGAACCTTCGCACCCGGCAACCCCGTATACGCAAAGAACCTGACGGGAGACCCGCTATGGATTCCAGCCGTCATCACACAAACAACAGGCCCACACTCGTACCGGCTACAAACAGCAGACGGACGAGCGTGGAAACGCCACATCGACCAACTAAGGTCGAGGACTACCAACCAACAAACCGCCGATGCACAAACAGGCGAAACCAACCCCCACAACACAAACCAAGGGGGGAGGGAATACTCAGGGGACCAAAACCAAAGAAGAATAAACCAGCAGTACTCACCGGAAAGCAGCCATCACGACCCCTCGCCAGGAAGGAACAGCCAGGCCAGCTTGACCGACCCGGAAAGACCGAGCGGGAGCGGTGAAACCCGCAGCTCAACTAACCCGGAAGGCCCAGGAGGGAGCTACGGAGAAAGGACCGGCCCGATCGACCAGCCGGTTCCCACGACGGCAGCAGGAGCAGCAGAGATCCCTACCGAACCGGCCGGGATCCAGCCTACAACTGAGTTGCGCAGGTCAAGTAGGACCAGATGGAGCCCCGCCTACCTACGTGACTACGCAACGTAAGGACTGAACCAAGAGGGGAGGGGTGTTCTGTCCTTAATTAACATACTCGAGATCCCCGCGCTTTGATTGGCCAAAGCGCGGGGCTCTCCGATTGGTCAGGCGAGCCGCGCCAATTGGCTCGCTAGGAATCTCCCGCGATTGGTCCATTCGGATTGCGGGAGATTCAAAGCGGTGCCATTGGCCGCAGCCGCGGCGGCGAAAGGAATAAAAGTCGCGGGCTTTTTTCCTTTCGCCAGTTCGGTTCCAACTTGCTAATAAAGAGCTTTGCACTAAAGTCACCGACTCCTGGCATCATTTCGCGGACACAACAACTAGAGCAACATAAAATAATTTCAGGCTGCCTCGGCAGTGGGCTGGAATACAATGGAAGGGAGCTCATAAGTACATGCCTCTTCAAAATGGCTGCTGGTTGGGAAATTCTGGGAGTTGAAGTCCATTCATCTTTAAACTGCTAAGTGTTGAGAAACACTGCTCTAGTCTGACTAGATGTCATCATAATATATGCTAGGTTTATGTTTGAAGGGAGAGGGGGTTTTTTAGGATGGAGTAGCAATACAGTCCACTGGCATTTCAGACTTCAGAGTTTTAACCACTTTTATCATAGCACTGAGAGGTAGGTCAATAGGGCTGGGATGGTGTACATCTTCTAAAATGCTATATGAGGGAATCGGAGCAAATGCTTCTTGAATCTGTTCGCCATATTCTGTCATCTTTAAAGATCAAATGTTCCTCGTTTGTTGTACACCAATTCATGGAGGTCAGCAGAAGGTCCTAGTATGGTTAGACTAAAGCCAAGCTCTTTGCGTCAAAGAGAGCATCTGGGGTAGATAAAAGTTGCAATCTCGTTTTTTTCTTTATCACTTTTTCAGAGAGTATGTTCTGCAGCCAGGGTGACATGGAAAATGTGGGGATGGGAGAAGGGCCATATTATTGTGTCCTTCACTACATATATGCATATGAATGGAGGGAAGGGGTTAGTTGGTAGCCTAGGGCTACCATACATAATGATGGCCCATTCTTGTTCTGGAATAGAAGGAAGGAAGGAGCAAACAGGAGAAAGGAATTAAAACCCTCCTGCCACCAGCATTTTTCCTCTAAATTGCTTTCAAAAAGCTGCCTTCCATGTGGCTAAGCTGTGTGCAGAGCAAACCTTTACCAAACCCACTCAAAAAAAAATAAACAAGAAAAGAAGACAGTTTCAGTGGAAATCCCAGAGTGAGAGGAACACAGCATTTTCTCTTTTTCTCCTACTGTTTAATTCCATTTTTTTTTCCACCATTTTATAATGTTCTGATCAAATTTTGCTTGGGATTTGCCCCTATTGGCTCATTGCACCCTGAGCATTGCCATGTTTGCTGGGCTAGCACTGTTCCAAAATTGTGACTTTGCTTATTCATGATTATTCTCGCTCTTTTTTTTATTATTAGTATTATTTCTGGGTAATGCGCCAATGGCTTCTGCCAATACTTAAAAAATAGCAAGAAGTCTGAGTCTGTCTCGTTGGAATGAGCTGGCTTGCTACACCATGAGTCTAGCCAGATGGTGTATTGCTCTAATGGGGCACATTTGTAATACTTCAGGCACTGAATTAATAATAGTTAGTTTAGCCCATGGGGAATAGAAATCTAATTGAGTGTCTCCTCGGGATATCTGGCCCCCATCATTGTGATTGCTTTGTGCCTGTGAGGTTTTCCTTGAGCCTTAAGGGTGATCGTTTGAGAATTCAGGGGTTTAACTATGTAATACATTCAGAGGGATGGAGAAATAACAGGTAAGGGTTGAAGTATGCATTTTATGCACGCACAAATGAACAAACTAAAAAGTGTGACTTTTTCATGTCTATATCCTCTAAGGATATTTCATTTTATTCCAGGCTTAGAGGGGTGTTCCTCTGCTCATGTCCAGGACTAACATGTGTATGGGAATTGGAGTATGCTCATGAGCCCATCCTTACATGCTTGGGTCTGTAAAGAAATCCATGCATGTTCTGAATAATGCAAAGAATTGCAAATGACTTTCTTTGAAGATGTTTAAAATCCTGTCCCCAGTCAGAAACACTGATTCAGCTGAATGCCTGAGTTCCACAGCTGTAGGAATCTTTACCTTTTTGTTGATAACCAGTTTTACTTAACATTCATAGAGTTAACTTTATTATTACAGGGACTGATTTTTTATGTGCATTTTCTCATCTTGGTCTGATACACTGTTTAGTTCTAATGAACTGTAATTAGCATTCATGTAGATAACTGTTCTGATTGGCTAAGGCGCGCGGCTATGCGATTGGCTGAGCAGGCCACACTGATTGGCCCGCGATTGGAGGAAACCGATTGCGGGAGATTCAAAGCGGTATCATTGGCCGCAGCTCGGCCGGAGAATTCAATATAAGCTGCCGCATACCCTAGCCAAGCAAGCCAATCTGGAAACTGAATAAAGAGCTGAAACTGGTCACTGCCTCCCGAGTTTTCTTCCAGCCGGCGACATAACAAAGTCATTCTTAATGACTATGTGTTGAGCAGAATGCATTGCTGAAGGGCTTCGCACTCAACCAAATACAGAAATTCTGGAATTTAAAATCCTGTCATTCTCAAGCAACGTGAAAACAACTCGGGAAAGCAAAGAAGATGAAGGTATGGCTTTCTAAGCTATCTTAAAGATTCATCAAGGGAACAAGTTGTAGCACCAGTCATCTGTGAGCTCATTTAGAAAGAAAAATAGAATAAACAGAGGCAACAATAAAAAGACTAGAGGTTTTGTCCAGGACAGCTCAAAAGGTAGCTGAAAAAAAAAAATGATGGAAGCAAATACTGGGTTTTAAAGGGAAATTGTTTTGTCCTTGAGAAATTTTAAAAATAATATGATAAACATATTCTTTCCTTCCATAGGGTGAAGGCAACACAAATGGGATTTGCCAGCAGCATTGAAATCTGTGAGATAGTGGCTATGGTCTGAAGATCCATGGTCTTGTCTTATTCTAAGAGCATAGAGGTTGAGGCTTGAATTGTAATACCATATCCATCATCTTGCAGTTCATGACACCTTGCCTCTGTGGACACCCCTGGCATTTCCAAATCTTTCCCTTTGTCCCCTTTGTCAAGTACTTATACTGGTATTTTAATATTTCTTCCCTATATCTTTCATGAAAATATTTACAGATCTCCACTACTAAGTGTAAACTTTTTTTATGATTAAGATTTATCTACTTTATGGGACGAGGGCTTCAGTGTACGATACCTGACCATCATACACATTTCTGTGCATATTTTATTAATACTATGTACTGTATACACTAAGTTTCAGCTTCTTGTATCGGCTTTGTTCTGTACAGTCATTAGCATACTTGCAAGCGTCGCGCTGTGATTGGCCGAAGCGCATGGCGATCTCATTGGCCGAGCGAGCTGCACTGATTGGCCCATAACGAATCCCCCGCAATTGGTGGAAACTAATCGCGGGAGATTCAAAGCGGTGCCATTGGCCGCGGCTGCCGCGGCCAGAGAATAAAAGCCACTGTTTTTCCCTTGAATCCTGAGCCGATCTCGGGACCAAATAAAGAGCTAAAACTGAGTCACTGGCTCCGAGTCTCCTTTCCCGCGACGGACACGACACTGGCGACGAAGGTGGGATCCTGAAAATAACCCCCATCAAGCACGTGTCCTGAGGAAGCAAGACCAACAAGATGGCCAGCATCGCACCGCCCGCACCCTTTAACCCAGCTACCGAGGACTGGGAATCGTATACAGACCGATTCCTAATGTTCTTTGAAAGTAGCAACTTGAAGGATACAACCGGGCAGAAGAAAAGAGCCGTCTTTCTAACACACTGCGGGCCCGCAGTGTTCAAGATGGCAAAAGCTCTCACAAAACCTGGGGACGTGAAGGAGATGGACTGGGCCGACCTCGAGCAGTTGCTCCGAAACCACTATGCCCCCGCCGTGCCCATCCTCATCAGGCAGGACGATTTCTACCAGCGGAACCAGAGATTGGGTGAGAGCATCAGCGACTTTGTGGCTGATCTACGGAGCCTAGGGAGCATGTGCGGTTCTCGGACATGGACGAGGCTTTGCGGGACCGTGTCATGTTCGGACTCAGACACCCAGTCCTACAAAGCCGGCTGATGGCAAAAGGCGACATCGCCCTCGCCGACGCCCTCGCCGAAGCCACCACAGCCGAGGCAACCCGGAAATCGGCAAATCGAATGCAGAGACCGGACACCGGGGAACGCACCGCGACCACCGAGATGGGCCGGGTGACCGAGGCCCACCCAGAAAAAAGCCACCGGGAAACCACCACCCATCATGGCGACTTCCACTCCACCTCCGACACCACGGACGAGGAAGAAGAAATACATCGGCTCTAGACGGGACGAGATCGGTGCGATTGGCGGAGTCGTAAGTCGGGGACCGCATGTGCCGGGGACAGAGGCGACCACCCTTGATCGGAGTGCCAGTTTTTCGATGCGATTTGGCGACACTGCGATAAAAAGGGTCACCTCACCCGAGTCTGCCGACTGAGAAAAGCCTACAGCACCTGTCGGCGAGATCACAGCAACCGGAGACGAGACGGCATCCCCCCAGGGCCAGAGACCGCCAAGCTGAAAATTGCTGGAACCGAGACGGACAGAACCGACGAAGTGGCGAAAACCAGCAGAAAGAGGAAACCCACCAGATGGTCGTCATCGGCCACTCATCAACCACAGACGCCTGAAAGGTATATGTGGAAGTGGGCATCGAAGGCGAACCATGCAAAATGGAGGTGGACTCTGGGTCCTACCTGTCCATGGTTGCCTGGTGAGAAATCAGGCATTTGGTGCCGGAAATCCACAAGAGGAGGTTGTCCACAAGAGGAAACTAATCCTCAGAGACTACCAGGGGAACCACATCCCGGTAGTCGGAACCGGACAGTTCGAAGTGACCTTCAAGGGCCGTGCAGCAAAGCTTCCCCTGACGATCGTGGACTGAGACCGCCCCAGCCTTTTGGGACTACAGTGGTTCGCACCACTCGGGATCGAGGTTACGGGCATCGACCACATCGCAGGTGCCGACTGGGAAGAGCAACTGGCACGGAACTTCCAGGAAGTGTTTGACGGCACCCTAGGCCAGTACCGAGGGCCCCCTATTTCCTTCAGCCTAGACCCCAGCATTCCCCAATACGCCTAAAACCACGGCGGGTACCTTTTGCACTCCGGCCCAAAATCGACGAGCAAATTGACAAGCTCATCAAACAAGGGGTCCTACAACCAATCGATCACGCCCAGTGGGAGACCCCCATAGTCACCCCAGTCAAGCCCGATGGGTCAGTGAGAATCTGCAGGGACTATAAGGCCACCCTAAATTGCTCCTTACAACAAAACGCCTATCCCATCCCAGTAGTGCAGCACCTTCTACACTCACTGGGGGGAGGCAAGGTCTTTGCGAAACTCGACCTGGTGCAAGCCTATCAACAGTTGCTGGTCGACACAGAAACCGCCGAAGCGCAGACCATAGTCACCCACCGGGGAGCATTTCGCTGTAACAGACTCCAGTTTGGAGTCAGCGTGGCTCCGGGAATTTTCCAGAGCCTCATGGAGAGACTCTTGCAAGGAATTAAGGGGGTGGTGCCCTACTTCAATGATGTACTGGTGTCAGCAGCCAACCAACAAGAACTAGAGGGTCGTCTAAGGGAGGTACTAACCAAATTCAAAGAGGCCGGGCTAAAGGTGAAAAAAGAGAAATGCCAGCTGTACACAGAGCAGGTCGAGTTCCTAGGATACCTCCTAGACCGACACGGCATCCACCCAACCGCGGAAAAAATCAGAGCCATTAAAGAAGCCCCAACACCACGGAATAAAATGGAATTGCAGGCATTTCTAGGACTGCTTATTTTTTATAATGTTTTCCTACCCCAAAAGGCGACCGCGGCGGAGCCTTTGCATAGGCTTTCGGACAAGGCGGCCACATAGACTTGGGGGAAATGTGAGGAGGCCGCCTTCAGCAAAACCAAGGACCTGCTCACCTCGGATGCCATCTTAATCTAATACAACGAGACCCTACCACTTGCCGTCACATGCGACGCCTCACTTTTCGGCGTTGGCGCCGTCCTCAGCCACACGCTCCCTGACGGAAAAGAAGCATTCATCGCCTTCTTTTCGAGGACACTCACGAAACCGGAGAGAAATTACAGTCAACTGGACAAAGAGGCCCTGGCTATCATCGCTGCAGTGAAGAGATTCCATGAGTACCTCTACGGCCGCACGTTCACCATCATCACCGACCACAAGCCGCTGCTGGGAATTCTGACAGGGAACAGGGCCACCCCAAACATTCTATCTCCTAGAATGACAAGGTGGTCTGAATTCCTTGCCTCCTACAGCTACAGGCTCACACACCGACCGGGGAAGACAATCACCCACGACAGCCACCCTCAGCATAGAGACTCTGCCCGATCTACCCATAACCACGTCAGACATTGTCCGCGAGACTAATAAAGACAAACGTCTGGCGAGGGTGTTACATTGGGTAGAGAAGGGGTGGCCGGAAAAGGACAACGACGAATCATTCAGGACATTCCGGAACCGGCAAACAGAACTCTCATTATAAAAAGGTTGTGTACTTTGGGGGGATAGAGTTGTTATTTTGGAAAGGTTACAAGGGAAGGTATTGGAGTTGTTACACGAGGGGCACCCGGGCACAGTTAGAACAAAAGCCCTGGCCAGGAGTTACGCCTGGTGGCCAGGATGGATAAGCAAATCGAGACTTGGGTGGCAAAATGCAAACGTTGCCAAGAAACCAGACCGAGCCCTCCCACAGCACCAATCCTGGAATGGAAAAACCCCACGGGACCATGGTTCAGGATTCACATAGATTTTGCCGGGCCCACGAAAGGACATATATTCCTTATCATGGTAGATGCTTACTCCAACTGGTTGGAGGTAAGCAACATGAAAACCACCACCATGGAAGCCGTGACCAAGGAACTCAGCAAGCTGTTCGCAACCCACGGCCTCCCAGATGTCATCGTGTCAGATAACGGGCCCCAATTTTCCTCGCTGGAATTCGAAAAATTCCTAGCGGAACGGGGCATATGACACGCACTGACAGCACCAGCACATCCGGCTGCTAACGGGAGGGTGGAACGGATGGTTCAATTCACAAAAAAAAACATCCAAAAAATTGAACACGGGGAAATCCAAGTAAAAATAAACAAAATGCTCTTTATACAACACATAACCCCGAACATGACTACCAACAAAAGCCCGGCAGAACTATTAATGGGGAGGAAATTAAGGTCCCCACTCGACAGACTGCACCCCACATACAACCCGGAAAAACCCCCAAACTCCTCAAGCAAAAACCGAACATTTTCCCCAGGTGACGCAGTCTACGCAAAGAATCTTACCAGAGATCCATTCTGGGTACTGGCAACTATAACCCAGCTGACAGGTCCCCACTCGTACCGGCTGCAAACAACCGATGGATGAGCATGGAAACGCCACATCGATCAAATAAGATCGAGAACAACCACGGGAAACACAACCGACACGCAAACAGACACAGACAGCCCCCATAACGCAAACCAAGGGAGGAGGGAATACCCCGGGAACCAAAAACCAATTGAAAGAAACCAGCTATGCTCACCGGCAAGCAGCCAGCTCGAAGCCTCACCAGGGAGAAGCAGCCAGGCCAGCTCAACCAGCCCAGAATGACCAGGCGGGAGCAGCAACAACCGCAGCTCAACCACCCCGGGTAGACCGGGAGGGAGCTGCGACAAAAGGCCTGGTGAGACCTGTTTCTATTTTCTGGATAGCTTTCTTGGTGTATTGGACCATGCGTTCCGCCTGCCCATTTGCCGTCGGGTTTGCCGGTGCGGTTAATGCATGGCGTATCCCTTGGCCTGCCAGAAATTGTTCAAACGCTAGTGCAGTGAACTGGGGCCCGTTGTCTGACACTATTACATTTGGCAGGCCGTGCGTAGCGAAGAGTTTGCTCAGTTTCCTTATCACCGCTTCCGTCGTGGTTGACTTCATAGTGCTTACCTCCAGCCAGTTGGAGTAAGCATCTACTGTGATAAGGTACATGTGTCCCTTGGTTGGCCCCGCGAAGTCTATATGAATTCTGGACCACGGACCTCTTGGTTTTTCCCATTCTTGGGTTGGGGCGGCGGGTGGATTGGCTCTGGACTCTTGGCATTGTTTACATTTGGCAACCCAGGTTTCGATCTGTTTATTCATTCCAGGCCACCATGCATAGCTTCTGGCCAGGCTTTTCATCTTAACCATCCCCGGGTGCCCCTCATGCAACATTCCCAATACCTTTTCCTGTAATTTTTCAGGAATTACCACTCTGTCCCCCCAAAGTATGCAGCCCTTTTTGATAAAGAGTTCGGTTTGTCTGTTCCGGAAGGGTCTGAATAGTTCGTCTATGTCCCCTTCCGGCCACCCTTTTCCCACCCAGCTCAAGACTCACGCCAGCCGTTTGTCTTTATTTGTTTCTCTGGCAGTGTCTGGCGCGGTCACAAGTGGGTTGGATATTGTCTCTATTTGGAGTACCTCTGTTGTGGGTGCTGGGTTGTCTTCCCAGTCCGGTAAGGGTGACCGGCTTAGGGCGTCTGCATGGCCGACGTCCTTGCCGGGCCGGTGTATCAGCTGGTAATTGTATGCTGCTAGGAATTCGGACCACCTCGTCATTCTTGGCGATAGAATGTTCGGTATGGCCCTGTCCCCCGCCAGGATTCCTAGCAGCGGCTTGTGATCCGTGATGATTGTAAAAGTCCTACCGTAAAGGTATTCGTGGAATTTCTTGATGCCGGCGACGACTGCTAGGGCCTCCTTGTTGAGCTGGCTGTAGTTCCGCTCTGGCTTTGAAAGTGTTCTTGATGAGAAAGCGATGGGTGCTTCCCTCCCGTCTGGTAGCTGGTGGCTGAGGATGGCGCCGATTCCAAAGGGTGACGCGTCGCAAGTTACCGTCAATGGCAGAGTCTCGCTGTACTGGATTAGTACCGCGTCGGTTGTTAGCAGGTTCTTTGTGTTGTTGAAAGCGCTCTCCTCCCGTGCTCCCCAGGTCCAGGTGGCTGTTTTATCTAACAGCCTATGTAATGGTTCCGCCATGGTCGCCTTTTGAGGTAGGAAGACATTGTAGAAGTTTAACAGTCCCAAAAAAGCCTGTAATTCCATTTTATTTTTTAGTCGTGGTGCTTCCCTTATGGCTCTCAATTTCTTTTCTGTGGGGTGAATCCCTTGTTTTTCTAGGAGGTACCCCAGAAATTCGACCCTTTCGGCCCATAGCTGGCACTTCCCTTTCTTTACTTTAAGTCCCGAATCTCTGAACTTCTGCAGTACCTCCCTCAACCTGGCTTCTAGTTGTTTCTCATTTTTCGCGGTCACCAAGACGTCATCAAAGTAGGGCACCACCCCTTCTATGCCCTGGAGGAGTCTTTCCATAAGGCTTTGGAAGACTCCAGGTGCCACACTGACTCCAAACTGGAGCCGGTTGCAGCGGAAAGCCCCTCGGTGCGTTACAATGGTTTGGGCTTCTGCTGTTGTGGCGTCGACTGGCAGTTGCTGGTAGGCTTGCACCAGGTCGAGCTTTGTGAAGATCTGGCCTCCCCCCAGTGAGTGCAGAAGATGCTGGACTACTGGGACGGGATATGCGCTTTGTTGGAACGCATAGTTTAGGGTGGCCTTGTAGTCACCACAAATTCTCACTGACCCATCTGGCTTGATGGGGGTGACAATTGGGGTCTCCCACCGGGCATGATTGATCGGTTCCAGCACTCCTTGCGCGATGAGCTTATCGAGTTGCTCATCGATCTTGGACTTGAGTGCAAATGGCACTCGCCTGGGCTTAAGGCGGATTGGGGCGATGCTTGGGTCTATGTTAAATGCAATAGGGGACCCCCGGTACTTTCCTAACTGGTCATCGAAGACTTCCTGGAAGTCCTTCACAAGTGCTGCTTCCCAATCTGCCTCTGCGATGTGGTGTATGCCGGTTACCTCGATGCCCAGGGGTGCGAACCACTGCAGTCCCAACAGGCTTGGCCGATCTCGATCGACGATTGTCAGGGGTAGCACTTCTGTGTGGCCCTTGAAGGTGACTTTAAAATGGCCTCTACTGACTACAGGGATTCGGTTTCCCTGATAGTCTTTGAGGTTTAGTGTTTGGTCTTCCAGTTCTTGGCGGTGGATGGTGGGGACCAGATGCTTGAGTGTGCACCAGGAGACTATTGAGAGGAAAGACCCTGAGTCCACCTCCATGTCGCATTGCTGGTCTTCTATCCCGACCGTCACGTATACCTTTCTGGCGTCGCTGGTGGAGGAATGGCCGATGACGATAGTCTGGTGCGTTTCCTCTCTCTGTCTCGTCTCCCGGAGTCACCTGTTCCGACCTTCCCGGCTCCAGCGGTTCTCTGTCTGCCAATCTTGGGTCCTGGTGGGGGTGCTGTCTCTCCGTCGGGGGCTGGCATCTCGTCACCGCGGGCTGTAGCGCTTCTTATTCCGGCACACTTTGGCGATGTGCCCCCATTTCTCACAATGCCTGCAAATGGCTTCGAGAAAATGACAGTCCGCTCAGGGGTGATCGCTGCTGCAGCCGGCACACTGGAACCTCGACTTACGACCTCGTGGTTCCTGCCGCTCCCGCGCTGATTGGAGATGGTGGATCTCCTCCTCCTCGTCTTCGGTTTCTGAGAAGGAGCCGATGTTGCCATGGTGTGTGGTTGTGTGGTCTGTCACGGGCCTCCTCTCGGGGGTCGATGTGGCCTCTCCGGTTGCCGCTCACGGCATGATGCTCGATTGTCGCATCCTGGCCACTGATTTCTTGGCCACTTCCGCTGCAGCGGCTTCGGCGAGGGAGATGTCTCCCTTTGCCATGATGCGGCTCTGGAGGACGGGGTCTCGGAGTCCCAAGACGACGCGATCTCGCAGGGCCTCGTCCAGGTTGGTGAACTCGCATAGACCCCCCAGGTCCCGTAGTGCCGCTATGAAGTTGGCCAGCCCTTCGCCCTCGCGTTGATCCTGCCTGTAGAACTCGTGCCACCGGATGAGGATGGGCACGATAGGGGCGTAGTGGCTCTGCAGCAGGGGCTCGAGATCGTCCCACTCCATCGTCTTGAAGTCCACTGGTTTGGCCAAGGCTTTGGCCATTTAGAAGACTGTGGGCCTGCACTGCGTGAGGAACACGGCTCGTTTCTTGTGGCCGTTGGCGTCCTTGAGGTTGCTACTCTCAAGGAACATTTGGAACCTATCGGTATAGGATTCCCAGTCCTCAGTAGCAGGGTTGAAGGGAGCGGGTGGTGAGTTGATTCCGGCCATGTTGCTGGTTACCGCGTGCCGCCTCGCCATGGGCTGGGTGGTCTCTTTGTCTCACGATCCCACCTTCGTCGCCAGTGTTAGATCGGAGGTGGATCGGTTCGACAGAGACACGAGACCACTTTGTGAGTTCAGCTCTTTATTAGGTTTAGGTAAAGGTCTGGGGATGCAAGCCGCGGCAGCCCTTCATATAGTGCTGGCTCACGGCTCGGCAGCCAATGACAGCACTTTGAATCTCCCGCGATTGGCACAGCCAATCGCAGTAGATTCCTAGCGCTCCAATCACGGCTGACCGGTTGACCAATCAGGTCTTCGCTGGTCCGGACCAATCGGGTGCGAGGGTTTCTGAATATGCTAATACTGTACACAAATCATAAGACCAAAGATCAGTAAATTAGAAATAAGGCTGCAATACATCGATAAAAAGCAGAGCCATCCATTAAGCACATGGGCAAATAAGTAGCAATGATGCTACTTTTTGAAAGGATGGGAGGTACATGGAAGGGTTTGGACGTCATCTCCTCCAATTTGATGCCAATCCATGTTGGTTAGTTAGCATTTATGTCCAACAAGCATGCAATGATGGAAACTGTAGCTGTGATCTGGAGTTCATCAGACAGAGAAGACAGAGTAACAAAATTCTTCTGGACGAGTCTACTGTAGTGCATACCATGTGCCTGAGATAAGTCTGTTCCACATTATTTAATGCTAAATACTTTTTAAAAGCTACTGATTAATTTTTAATCAACATCTCTAATTCTTAGTACTCTTGTGCTTAGAATCTCAACCAGCTGGAAAAATAATAGAATCCTCTATCATTTTAGAGTAAAAAAAAATTTGACTAACAGAAGAGAGCAATTTACAAGAAGGAACCACATTAAATCTTACATTAGAACTACAGCAGCAACCCATGTATATATCTGGACATATCTTTTTATTAGGAGCTCAGTATTAGTCTTAAAAGCACCTGATGCAGACACTGTTTCAAAAAATCAGAGTATGATACTTAGAACTTTTTCTGGAGAGATTCGGTTTAAATCTTTGTCTACCTATGAAACTCTCTGAGTGGCTTGGATCAGTCTTAAGATCTCATAAGTATGTAGATGATCACTGTGGCAAATGCCTTCAATTTTATCCAGCCTTTGGTCTGCATCACACTGGCTATGTTTTGCTTAAAGTTGATATTTTAAAATATATTATTCTGAAACGGAATAAGACAATTTGCTGAACCTAGAAAAACAACTGCAGCGCTCGCCTTCTGTGGAATGACCACTTACAGAGCAAACTTTGCTTCTTTTTCTGGGTTCTGCTTAGGATATTTGAACACTGTTTAATATTCAGAGAAATTCTTAGATCTTTGGCCAGTCACAGCAGACCTGAAGGTGCTGGTGGTTGCTGTGAGACTGGGTGGAATAAGGCCATTTTCCTCTATAGCAAACAACAGCTCCATTCTCAAAAATAATACCCTGCTGTCTAGATTGCTTAAGCTGTTTTGCCAGGTGACAGATACATATAAGATCGGCTTGGAAAAAAAGCAACATGAAAAGCAAAGAATGGCAAAGAAGCTGATTTGCATTTATTTGAAATACTCTTGGAATTTAATTTTTTCCATCACCTTAAGTAGAAAAGAATTAAGGTAGCTCAACCTGGAAATCAACTCATTTCCTGACACCCTGTTTCTACATTTAATTCTTAGAAGGAAATATTGCTGCTTCAACAAGTATCCCCATAGTGTAGCTTGATGAATGAAAGATACATAACATACAGAAACAACTAAGCATTCTTGCTCTTTTCCCCCCCCCCTTCAAATGTTTAGAACTGTTTCAAATTGCACCGGCAGGGTATCATTCAAAACATGAGGGCTTTCAGGTGTAAGCGGGATTTTAAAAAAGGCTTTATTTTTGTCTGGCTGCCAATTATAATATCTCTTCTCACTCAGTTACATCTCACTCTTTAAGCTGCCAAAAGTATTCTCTGCAAAAAGCATTGCCTCTTTAGGGTATGAGGTTTCGTATTTGAAAAAAGCCAGTTACCTTTTGAGAAGCACACAGAATATATTTCCTATTATAAATCTCAATGCGGGAGTAAGTTATTCTTCCGCAAATAAAAACATAATTCTGAAATAATCCATATAGATATGTATCTGGGCCTGAGGTAAAATGTAATGAATACTTTTGTAGTTCTAAAACAGGGTTGTCAAACTCGATTTCATTGAGGGCCACATCAGGGTTGTGTTTGACCTCTGGGGTGGGGGTTGGACGTGGCCAGCTTGACGTCACTCATGTCGGGGGGGGGCTGTGGTGGCCAAAGTGCTCTGTCAGCGAAAACATGCTCCCAATCTCCATTTTCAGCTGGGACTGCCTCCTGCAAATCCTCTGCCAGTGAAAACAGAGCTCAGAACTGCGTGCGGCCCTTGCAAGATTTATTTTTAACTGGGATGGCCTCCTGAAACTCTCTGCCAGTAACAGTGGAGCTTGGGGGGCTCTGTTTTTGGCTAGGACAGCCTCTTACAACCCTCTGCCAGTGAAAATGGAACCTAGTGGGGGCCATGTGCAGTCCTCCAGAGCCTCGTTTTTGCTGGCAGAGGGATGCACCAGGACAGCTCCCGTGGGCCAGATCTAAGCATCCCACAGGCCGTATCTGGCCTGCGGGCCACGAGTTTGACACCCTTGTTCTAGAATGTCTACAGAAAACTATTCAGAATGCCACATTTGGTGAGATGAACAGCACAGTCTGCATCTTCAGAAATAAATCCCAGAATTCAAAGGGAATTACTCATTGGTGGTATCGTCTGTCTATTCAGAAATAAATACAAATGACTTGAACAGAGCTTACTTCACATGTCTGTGGCATAAGATAGGATAAGAATACTAAGTGTAAAAATATTACCTTTAGGAAAAGGAAACCAAAAATATAGATATAAGTAACCCTTGACTTACAACAGTTCACCTAGTGACCATTCAAAGTTACGGCTCTGAAAAGTGACATGACCGTTTTTCACACAACCGTTGCAGCATTCCCAGGGTCACGTGATCAAAATTCAGACACTTGGAAACTGACTCACATTTATGACTGTTGTGATGTCCAAGGATCACGTGATCTTTTTTAATGGCCTTCTGACAAGCAAAGTCAATGGGAAAGCCAGATTCACTTTACAATTAGTTGTTACTAATTCAACAACTGCAGTGATTTACTTAACAACTGTGGCCAGAAAGGTCATAAAATCGAGCAAAATTCACTTAACAAATGTTTCACTTAGCAACAAAATTTTTGGGCTCAATTGTGGTAAGTCAATTATCTGTACTTGATAAGTAATAATAAATTAAACTGGTATATATAATTAGTCCACTTGATCACAGTCTGAGTTAGCAGTGAATTGCTAAACCAACAAAGGCAAATTAAAATTCCATCTACAGAAATAAGATTTTTCAACCATGGAAAGTAACGGCTCTTTACATCTTGCACTACTTAGTTCCACCACAAGGGTTGCATTCTGGCATAAGAGTTGACAAAACAAATCAAAGAAATTATCTTGGGTACAGAGAAAGAAATCAACATGATTAGAGAATTGGAAAGGAGGAGGGAATTGGGTTAATCTTAAGAAATAAGAATTGATCCAGGCTATCCAGATTCAGGACTGGGATTTCTGCCTCTACTTCTGCCCATCTAATTAGACCAGAAAGCAAGAGCTTGCGGATGCTTTGGTTTTTGAGGAAATTTCATCTACAAAGACTGGGAACTGACATTTATCAGTAATAGTCCCAGGGGTAAGATTCTACCGATTTGGACCAGTTGTATAGAACCGGTTGTTATGATTCTGTGCAGTTCGGAGAACCGGCAAATCGCGCCACTGGCTGGCCCCTCCCTCCTCACCTGTCCCTCCCCACCCAGTCACTCCTTATCTCACATGCACGCCATCCAACTTGCCTGTGTTGTGCCTTCACCTAATTTTTGGTAAGTTGCTATTTTCCCTTTTTTCCCTTGATGAACAGCTGTTCTGACTATCAGCTGTGCCATGCAATTTAGATTAGATAGAAAGCAGGAAGTTGTCAGATTTCTTGCTTTCTAATCTAAATCACTGTTGTACTGCTTTGCCTTCACCCAGGAGGCTTACCTGAGGCCTAATCAGGGATGGTATTCAGGGGGTTGGGTGGGGGAGGGAAGTGGCCTGAAAGCAGAGCTGAACCTTCCTTAGGACTGAAGCTTCTAGTTTTCAATGCAGACTCAGGCAGCAGATTGCAGAAAGGTAGATCCGTGAGTGACTCTGTGATTCTGCAAGCAACTCAATCTGCCTGCTTGCTTTGCCTGATTTTGGGTAAAAGTTGCTCTTTTTTAAAAAAAAATATTTACATAAATATTTAAAATATTTACATACAAGCCATACAAGTCACGTGACCACCAAGCCACGCTCACAAATTGGGCCACGTCCACAGATCCGGTTGTTAAGAAATTTGAATCCCACCCCAAATAGTCCTGTCAGGAAATTGCTTCCCTCCAGATATCTGATCACACCCCCTTAAAGGACCAGAAGGAATGCATTTGGGGTGTGTGGAGATTTAGGGTTAGACTAATCATAACCTATTAGACCAGGGGTAGTCAACCTTTTTATACCTACTGCCCACTTTTCTATCTGTCAGTAGTAAAATTTTCTCTAACCGCCCACCGGTTCCACAGTAATGGTGATTTATAATGTCGGGGGCAAAACCCCTACTGCCCACCATGAAAGCTGGAATGCCCACTAATGGGCGGTAGGGACCAGGTTGACTACCACTGTATTAGAGAATTGTTTCAGAAAAAAAGAATGATCAAGGGCAAAATAGTAGTGGGAGAGGAAACAACTTCTGACTTCCTGACAACTTGATTGTGGCTGACCACTCTCCAGCAGTCAATGATAGGACCAGTGTAGCCAGCCTTCAGAGGGCTAGGGTGGGACCAGTCTCTCTGATGCCCAGCAGCCAAAGGAGGAATCAGTCAACCTAGCTTCTAGAAGGCTAAGATGGGACCAGTTTACTGAACCTTCAGGGGATGTAAGACAGCACTTGAAGCAACCTGAAATTTGCTCTTGCCAATTTTCAATCCCATGGAAGTCATGGGGCCCAGATTTTATATGTACAGGTAGTCCTTGACTTACCACAACTGAGCCCAGAATTTATGTGGCTAAGTGAGAAATTTGTTAAGTGAGTTTTGTCCCATTTTATGACTTTTCTTGCCAACTTTATTAAGTAAATCACTGTTTTTGTTAAATTAATAATGAAGCTGTTAAGTGAGCCTGGTTTCCCCATTGACTTTGCTTGTCGGTAGAGCATTTCCCTTCGTAGATGTGGAAGATTGCCTAGAGACTATAGGAATTTAGCAACAGAGATACCTAAGCGTGTGGCTGTGGCTAATTTATTTTGGTGTACACACACAGAATAGCATACTTCTGAATAGAAGATAATGGAACTAATTACAAGACAGGTGGGAGGCTCTCATTCACCGGGGGTTGGAAGCTACACAGAAGCTAGTTGGACACTTACCAGGGTGCATTTCAAGGTTCTGGTTTCATGTTTAAAGCCCTTCATGATATAGGTCCTGGCTTTATAAGCGACTGCTTATCTCCAAGTGTTTATACAATCAATAAGGCTAAGTGTATTCTGGGTCCCCATCAATTGAACAGGTTTATTGTACAGGATCAAAAAGGAGTTCTATTCTGTTGCAGCACCTCCCACTCCTAAGAGATTTAGGCAGCTCCCACCCATATGACATTCATGAACCCATTAAACATCTGATTGTTTTCGCAGGTCGTGTGGTTTGGTGGTTGTGAAGCTGTCTTTAATTATATTTAGTTTATAATTGGTTGAATTGTTCTCCCAGACAGCCAGGATCTCTTTTAATGCATTGTAATGTTTCTGTCATCAATACATTGGATTCAGTGGTGGTATTCTACCGGTTTGGCCGAACCAGTATCTCTGAGGATTATCTGTGAGCTAACCAGTTCACTCTGATGATCAGCTGCTGGGCCCACCCGCCCTGGCTCTATACTGACCTTTATTTCCTGGTTTTGAAGCTCAGTTGCTTCGCACGGCACAGCAGATTGCCACCCATCTGCACACACGCATGAGCATGACAGAACCGGTGGTAAAAAAATCAGATTCATCGAGTTGGGCCCCATCGAAATTGTGTAAGCAAGTAAATAAATGTTTTAATTTTGCCCTGAGCAGGGGAAAGGCTTATGCAGCTTCTTCCAGTTTTAAAGTTCTACAAAAGTAAGCTGTTATCCCAGGTTAATATGTGAAAACATCCAATTGAAACCCTTTATCAGCACAATGGATCAAAATTTAGAGGCAAGTTAGTAGGTCTGAAAGGATAAAACATTATCACTTATCACTGTAATTGGGAGAAGGGTTTTGGAAGATGTGCTTTCAAGATGCTTTTTCAGTTAGAAAAGAGATCAAATGTTCTAGGTGGTGTAGACTTTCTGACAGCAATTAATGAAAAAGGAGCAAAGAGGAAGTAGTCAGGTTATAACATGACATGGCAGGTCAAAAAAAAATGACTACAGGAAAATTTTACAAAGGAATTTTTTTTTATGTTTCTTTTGTTGAAAGGTCTGTACATGCTTATCACTTGATGGGGTATCATGTGAGCTTTAGCCTGAAGGAGAAGAAAATCAAGGAAGTCACCATGAAAAAGAGATAGGAAATAGAAAGATGTAGAGGTTCTTAGGAAGATTCTGCTTCCATCCCCCCATCCTTTTTCTGGCTTCAGATACTACTAATCTCTTAGGATTAAAAAAAAAGTCTCACACAGCAGCTGACAGTTGGGTTGTTCCCATCAGAAACTGAAAACAATCTGAGCATTGAATTTGTTTGTATTTTTCCCTCTGGCTTTATAGAAAACTATGTAAGAGAAAAAGAGTAAGAGTAATATTCTGATGGTTTGTTCCCCATTAAAGTGATTGTGGGTTGTTGTTGTTTTGGTTCTAATCTAATAAGAAGAAATTGCTCCTCCTTTATTTATTGTCCCCATACCAGCCACATTTTTCCTCCCCAACCCTAACCCCAACCTGACCCTCCACACTGGGATAAATGTTTTAAAATTTTTATCTTCTGTTACAACTCTTTGGCACACGAAACAACTTCCCTATTCTTCCATTCTTATGTTTTTGAGAGATTCAAGATGCTGCTTCTGCCTCATCCTTTTCCCATAGCTGAAGCATCAAAGAGCTTTCTTAGTTCTTCCAAATTGGAAATGTTTTTCTTATTTGCTTCATATAAAAGATAAATAGGTTGCTCTGGGACAAACTTGAAGATGATGCATTTAGCAATGGTAATCTCCTCAGCTCCAGTTATCCTGGTAAATTGCTACGCTTCCACAGCCATTTTGAACTTGACCATGGAAGACCAGACATCTGGGTTTTTTTTCTTGTTACACTATCAAACTTCCACTTCATTCACAGGGACAGCAAGGAATCATGTTATTTAGTGTGGATGCATGATTGCATCTTGTATCCAATCTAACATCTTTCACTGGTACACATCTCCACAGCCAGGTCAGTTTTTTTTTTTTTTTTTGGAAGAACTGAACACCTTTTCTTACCCCCTAAATCTACATGATCTGAAAGAAACATAGGCAGAGGCCAAACCAGAGAGCTCTGTGCCTCTAAGACAGGGATGTCAAACTCACAGCCCATGGGCCGGATGCATCATGCGCTGGCCATGCTTACCCCTGGTTTAGCAAGGGGGGGGGGTGAATCGTGATACATCACATGACGTGACGCCAAGGGTTTGACACCCTTTCCTTGGGTTTCTTCTGAGTCATCTTTTGGTCCAAGAGCCTCATCAATTCCCTCCCCCCGTCCATACCATACCTGTAAAGGTGTGTATGATCTCTCTAGCATATACACAAATATACACAACACTTTATTTGTTTGGGGACTCCCCCCCCCCCCCAAACTAGATATTCCAAAATCCTGGCAGCTTTTTTAATTTAAAAATTACTCAGCTGTCTTTTTACTATAACATTCAAATTTTGTATAAAATATCCCTGAGATCATTCTTTCTTGTAAGACATTTTTACTGTAGTGTTTTGTGTCCCCATCTCTGACACAAGGCTTCTGGCTGGAAAAGGTAGAAAGCTTCTTATTTAAACGAGGAAACAGAATGCTGTCATGTTGACATACTTTATTTCAGATAGAACTGTATTTACGAAACGTACATTGTATGAATTAAAGCAAAAATGAATTATGTGAAATACTAACAGCTCTGCATGGCAGAGATTAACTGATGCAAATCAATACTAGTTTAAGTGGTATTTTGGACAGTGTGCTTATACATACAGTTATGTATAGATTTTGTATGTGCAAATGTGTATGTGTATTTCATCTCTGCTCCTCTAAACCAATTCATTCATAAAGAAAGCAAATCCTCACTTCAAAGACTGCGGAAGACAGGTAGTATACTGTGATAAAGCCCTAGGAATCACTCATACCCAACACCTTTCCTTTTGAGACTTAAATCTTTGGAATGCATTCAGTTTCATTGTAGACGTGCTTAATAGCCAGGAGATATGCCAGTCCCAACCACAGTCCATGGCCACTTCCTCCAATTATGTTTAACACCCCTTTTATAGTTAAGCATTAGGTGGCATTTGTGGTTTATGAACGGTAGTTTCTGCAGAATTATTTATGCAGTTGATACTTGAATGCATTTGAACTAAATTCTACTTTCATGTGAAAGTCCCATTCATATTTTATTGCTGTGTATTATTTAAAGTTATCCTGAAGATACTAGACCCAACTGACATATATACTATTTTTTAAGGAAATAAAAAGTTACTTATATAATCTAATAAGTTGTCAAGAGAAAGCAATTGGCTACCTTATGGTTCACTGATTCTGGATAAACACTCTAATCTTAGAAAATATACGCAGGAAGGCTAGGTGAATTTGAACTCAGAATATTTCTAAGAAACTTCAAGCTTAGCTTAACCCAACTTCAAAGTATACCCAATGGGTTCTGCCCCAGACTGCTTCTGGATTCTGGCATTTGTAGATAAGGAGAGAATGGCAGCCACAATATGAGCTGAATGCTTGAGAAACCATATTTCTGAAATAATACAGGTAGACCAAACAGGTTATATTCCCAAAAGGAAAAAAATGGGGCAACCCAAGATTTTTAACAAATGCACTAAAATACACCCTCAGCAAAAAAAAAAAAAAAAAAAAGGGGGGGGGGCAGCAATAATATTTTTCAGATGCAGAAACAGCCTTCAACAACTTCAAGTGGCTTTTCTTATTAAGAGAGTAAATCCAGGAGAAGAATTGAAAACTTGATGGAGCACATATCAGTGGCAAATAGCAAAGATCACAACAAGCAGAACCGTCTCCACAGGTGTTCCAATAAGCAAAGGCACCAGAGGTGTCCATTTCCCACTCTCATTACTTATAATGGCTTTAGAAGTTTTAGAGGAGATGATTCCGCGAGACAAACAAATGCTTTAGAATAAGATCTAGGGAGACAAATTCAAGGGGAAACACTATGCAGGTGCAGATTCTACGCAGATGATTAATCACCGTGCAACCATAGAGCACTTGAAGGCTTTCAAGGCAGAGCAGAAAGGCTGGCACGGGGTATCACAAGCCAGATTTTCTCTTTACAGTTTTTGACTAGGCTTCCTACTTAGAAGCAAAAATGTAGGCCACGCTGAATGAGACATAGAAAATAGGTCTCTTAGTTTTGTTTTGTTTTTCTTTAATAAAACATTGCTGCAACACATTTCAAATATAGCACCATGCACAGCTAATTCAGGTACGAAGCACTGAACTCTGAGCACACAATTTGAAAATAGCCCATTCTTCCTTTTTTTTTTTTTTCATTTTCAAGGAAGAGTTTTATATATATATATATATATATATCGCTCTTGAAATATATTAACATTTTTTATACTCTCTTTTCATTAAATATTAAGTTTTCTTTATATGGAAATTTTTATTTTTAAAAAGTGGAAAGAATCAAGAATCGACACAGACTGCTCGGAATCTCCAAATAAGTGTCTCAAAAACCAAGGGGATAAAGTGCTGGGAAAATAACAGAAGTCTCAAAAATAGCTTTAACTATTGTTTCAATAAAGTGCTTCTTCTAGGTTATTTTAATAACCCCACCATCACTTCACTGATATCCCACAATTTTCTCGCAACCAAGTCATCTGTGGCCTTGGGCAACAACTGCTCCTCCTTGCAGTCCCCAAAATATTTCCCAGATACACCCTCTACTTCAGGAGAAGTGGACAAATAAACAATGGTTTGAGCTCCTTCTGATGGAGACTTGAAGAATGCCCAAGATACCAAATTGAAAAGGGGCTTGGCTAATAAAGGAATATGTATATACCTACCTAGATTTGTTCTGACAATACCAGGATGCAATACATTCACAGTGACACCTGTGTTTTGTATGCGTCGGGCTAACTCCCTGGTAAACAATATGTTGCCCAGTTTACTTCGACTATAGGCAAAGCTTTTGTTATAACTTAGTTCGCTGTTTAAGTCATCAAAGTTGATCTCTCCATATTTGTAAAGCTTGGACGATACCACTACAATCCTGCTGGGAGCAGAACTTTTTAGAAGACCAAGGAGAAGATTTGTGAGCAAAAAGTGGCCTAAGTGATTGACGCCAAACTGCATCTCAAAACCATCCTCTGTCTTCATATAAGGACACTGGAATATCCCAGCATTGTTTATCAGGACATCCAGCCTTGGCTCTTCCTGTACGAGAGAGAAAGGGGGGGGAGAGGGAGAGAGAAAGACAGAGAGAGAATTAAAATCTTTATCTTCTGAAGGAAAAATGGGGAAAGATTAAGTTCTTTATATTCCATGTTTACAAAGCATTTTTGATATCCTTTTGTCAAATTTTCTTCTTGCACAATTTTGAAAGACTGTCAAACTTAGACAAATAGTTCCTGAGAGGGGAAAAAAAAGAAGCATGTCTACAGAAAGTCAAGCACAACGCAAAAGGACCATAGCCAGTCTTTACAGCTTCCTTCATGATTACCTGATTCTTATGTGCTTTATTTTTGTTTTTAAGACACAGAGTTATTAGAATTACAAAGCATCTTTTTTTTCAGCAATACACAGGGGGATTTCCTTCTTATTCCCACAGCAACTATTTTGTGAGATTGTCTGGATGAGAAACAGCAAGTCTCAAAATTTCCATAGATGAAAGACTATTCGGAACCTGTGCTTCTCACGCAGGCTGCAAGGAATGGGTGGCCATCCAGTTGTTACAATTCCCCAAAAGCCATGATGTGGTGCATTGTTAAGCAACGCATATGAGGTTCACAAGTTTGTGACAGCCCAGCATTCCTCCCTCTTAGTTGTGCCAGTTAGGGTCAGGAAGAAATACAATACAGCAGCCACAGGAAGTGGGCACAACTTCTTCATTTCTGCAACAGGATAAAATCTATTAGCTGAACTTCTATAGAACAAGCAAAGGCAAACCCAACATTGCTCATATTTTTATAATTTCTTCATAGGCTCTGGAGATCAAAACATTCCTACATCTTACTCTGATGCATAGTCTTCCATTTGATTAAGATAATTTCAAAATAAAACACTCTCCTCTGTTTCTTAACATATAAACATAATTTTTCATCTTACAATTTGTACACAAAAGAAGCCAAGAAGCCTGAAGGACCAGTAAATCTACCTCATCTACTCAGTTTTAAATCAACAGATTGTGCCTGTCTTAATTTTATAATATCAATGTGGTGCTTGAGGTTATGAGCCATTCAACTATTTAAGATTGTCTTCTGAACTAGTTTTCATTTCAGGCCTCACATCCTATCCTCATATCTTAAAACACACCGCAGTGCTAATATTCATGCTGGAAAGGCTGTTCATTGCTTCTTCAGCAATATCTGGGGGGGAAAAACAAACAGCCTCTTGATGTTGCATGCTCCCAGTGGAAAATCACAACTAATTTTAGCCTACCAACTTGCATACACACAATGTAATGTATGCGTTGATGTCCTTTTCCACATCTGCTGTCTGTTAATTCCCATAAACTGAAGTGGTTTCTTTGGAGATACTAGTGGAAGGATCTGGGACCCTTGTCTACATCTGCAAAGCATACACTGTCTCTGAGCAATCCACACAAACATGCTTCCTTACTGTCGCTCATGGGTGAGGAGCAGAGGATAAACAAAGATCATTTGTGCTGATGAAGAGGCTGGGTAAAACTTGGATCTTTAAAATCCTATACAAAGGATCCTCCTGATTTCACAATTTTTCTAATACCACCTACGAGAATCCAATATTAAAAAGTAAACCAGTTGCGTTATTGCTTAGTACATTTTAATGATCATGGATCTATTTTCAGCATTATCATGCTGCAAAAACATGAATGTAAAGAATGGATCCTCTTAATGATGCATGATATTTATTTGGAATACATAAGCAATTAGTATATTACAGTAAACTTCTATCTTCAAGTAATGAGTCATCTCAACCATAGAGTTGACAATTTAAAATACCATCTGTAAGAGCTGGTTCACAAGCTATTAGGATGGCCAGTAGGGGTTTTCAAAACAACAGGTGCAGATAAGTCTTTGTTATATAGGAAGAAAAAAAAGGAAATAAAATAAAATAAAAGCAGAAAACTAGTTTACATTTTGCCTATGTATAGACTTCTCATGTGAAAGTGCTCACTGGAATTAGTGTTATTAACATACTTCATAATAAAACTTACCAATCAGAATATGAACACTTGTTTTTAGGGCTAATTGCTTCAACTAGAGGGTGCTACTTTGGTTGAAGCCGGATGTCATTGGGTGCAAAAATGTAGTTCTATGGCATGGACCCTCATAAATCTAAACTTTTTCATACAATCTTCAGGAAAACCCCATCTGAATGCAATGTCTTCAATGAACCATCACAAATATGGATCTGAAGTCCATATTTGGTTCCATAATGGTTCCAAAATCCATAATGGTTCATTATAAGACATTGCAAAAACCCAACAATGACATAAAACCACTTTGGAAATGTTTTTGTTATATGACTCATTGTATACAGATGGATGTAATCTGTGATTTGACAGCTTGAAGTTCAGATCATAACATAAGGCAACACCCCCTCCCCCAAACCCTACATTCTATATTTCGTATACACGTTTGTACTACAGTTATATCACAATGTGGCCTAGGATTTAATAGAGAGGTCACGTAGATCAAATGGATTTGTGGTTATCCATACCGCCAAAATGGGTCACATCATGACTGTCAGGGTTCCCTGTATGCAGGCAGATATGTTCTATTATCTGATTCTGGTTTCATGTGGCTAACATGTTTTTATGTCACAGCAGTATCAACAGTGTGAGATCAATATTGGCCTGCAGTTTGCAGATATTTAATGGGATGGGGACTGAAAGATTCCATGTAAGAAAATCATGTGGATCATGTATGTCTCTGTGCCATGCTGCCAGAACCTGCATATGATATTCATGACAGTGATGGCTTGTTATGTGCAGCTGAACCTGCTCATGGTTTTTATGAAGATTAGATGAAAAAATTATGAACTGCAAAAATGAGATTCAAGGATACAGGCACCAAATGCCTCCCAAATCTTCTGATCTGTGATAAGATAATGCATGGAGCTGATACCATCTATGACATTGCTATGCTCAGACCTATGTAAAAATCATGCGAATGAAGAAGAGCCATTTTCCAGATTCCTACTTTAGCAATTGAAGGGTGTGGGGGGGAAACAAAAAATTCAAAAAATCAAAAGATATAATTGTCAGAAGATGCCCATGAAAAAAGCCCTTGATGGGAAATCAAGAGACTCTATTTAGAACCCATGTTGTTGTTTTTTCTGTTACTGGATTAGTCTCAAATGGCCTGACCTATTTTAGGGCGCACTGTAGGTTATTTACAGGCATAATAATCTGTTCAGGTGGATGCCACGTTAAAGCAGCATCGAACGAGAGAAAGACGTTATGCTTGGTTTCCAAGGGCTGCAATGCGGACCCCTGACTAGCCATAACACTGCTGCAGAAGAAATGTTGATGCCTCGGCCACGCGCCACAATGCAATTAGGCGAGGGAGCCTCTTTTACTTTCCAGGCTCTGCCAACTGGATCCTGCTCGCCCCATGCACGAAGGATTCCGGGACCCCCTTTATGTTAGACCTCCCCTCCAGCCGCGGGGTGGCCTCCATTTGTATTTCCTGGAGCAGGGAGGGCCCCCTAATGGATTAAAACCCACCACCCCCCGCGCTCCACTCCCACTCGACCGTACCTGCAGCACCTGCTGGCAGAAGCTGCGCACGGAGCTGAGCGAAGCCAGGTCGAGCTCGTGCACCACCAGCTCCCCGCGGCACTCGCCCCCGCCGCGCGAGCAGAGGCCCACTTCGGCGCGTAGCTCGCGGGCGGCTTCCTCCGCGCGGCCGCAGTCCCGGCAGGCCATGATGACCCTCGCGCCTTGCCGTAGCAGCTCGGCCGTCGTGGCCCGCCCCAAGCCGCTGTTGGCCCCTGTGATGATGGCAGTCTTGCCTTCCATCGGGCCGCCGGCCGGCATCCTCAGCGCGACTTTTCTGGCCACGGAAGAGAAGCAGCGCGCAATGAAGAGCAACCCTCCCCCCAGAGCGGCGGCCAGGAGGATCCCAGCCGCGGCCATCGCCTAGAGCCCCAGGCGGGACGGGATTGGCCGCGGGCTGGCCCGACCGAGGGATCACTCAGAGTTACAACCCAATGACATGGCGCGGCGGGCGGGGCGGGGGGGGGCACGAGGAACCTCCGGGGAGTTGGGTAGGTTGGCCGGCTGGCCTCGCTTGGCATTCTGGGAAATATAGTTAGTGGGCGCGAAGCTGAGATTCGATTTTTACCTGTCGCTCATCCTGCTCCGTCCTGATTGGCTTTTTTCTTATATTCAATTTTTGTATTTATTTTGCAAATAAATGAGCCTAAATGAATGTCAACTTGCTTTAAAACAAGTTGCGCCGATGCAAAGAGGAACCGGGTCTACAAAGCGGGAAATTAATTTGCTTAACTGAAATATTTGTGCTTTCATCAATCTCTATAGTTACGACTGGTTCTTATAACTTGGAATTCCTTCAAGTTCAAACTTCCTTCTGTCCTGTTTAAATCTAATTCCCAGTTGCTTACATTTTTCCTCTGTACCATGTGTGGAGGAGAACACTTTATGTATTTGATGAACTGGATTCTGTTGTACAGTTTGCGATATAATAAAATTACTAAGTCATCTGTCTATAAATAAAACCATGGTGTGGCCATAGAACCAACCCCTTTAACCGGGGACTTCAATTTGCTGCAGATGCCATTGTGCAAATGAGGTAGATTGCAGCAGAAATCTGATGTATTGCAAGCTATATTTGTTGTGCCTATATCTGGTAATATTTCACTGTAATGCCTTTAGATAACAACTTTATACAACAACCCAGGATTTTTATAAGTCCAGTTTTATCCAGTTGGGAAAAAAAAGTAATAGAATCACATAAGATGACCAGTCTAGAAATGTGATAATAAATATAGCTGTATTGTTATTGCTGAGTCCTTCCCAACCTCACTTTTAATTTATAATATCGATGGTAAATTCTATGGGAGGGATGTCAGAAGCAGCAGATGTAGCCTTTGGCTGTAACTGAACACCGCTCCCCCCCATGCATATCTCTTTTATCTCAAAGCAAGATCTTGCCAGGGATGTCAGGTTCCTGCTCACTCAGCAGAATGAGATTCCTCTCAACCCCTTCTTTTCCAAGATATGAGGCTTGTTCTTAGAAACAGAGAGCTCTTATATGGGAAGAAAGAAAATAACATGTTTGCTAATGTAGAAGGTAAAAGCTGAGATATCAGATTTGTTAGGTTTGAGCATGGGCGAGAAAGAATGGAGACAAGTTTCTGAACGGTGAACTTCAGCTCTTTATTTACATCGTGACTTGCTCATTTAATATCAGTAAAACCCGCCTTATATAGGCAACCCTTGTAACGTTTAACCAATAACAAGCTAGGAACGCTAGCTTTTATAACCAATAAGAACTCTCTCTTACGGGCCAATCCGTTCCGGCCGCTTAACAGCCAATCAGAAGTGCAGGGCTAGAACCCTGCACTTACTCCAAGCTCACACTTTATTAATTATATTGCATACACAACAAGATTTAAGTTTGGGGTTTCAAAAAAAAACCCCAAGAAAAATTGAATCAAAAAGGAAATATTGCTTGGATAAACATTAGCAAGTGACTAGTTAACTTTGTTATTGTTTATTTTCTGTTTGCTAGTCAAAGTTGTTATTTCTGAAGTTTATCTATATAAGCTCAGTTATTGTATGCTTAAATGCAAGCTGGGATAATTAATTACCATTTGAGAGCTGCCCCATCTCAAATTCATAATTAGGGGCAGGTGTGTTAAAGAAAATATAAATCTAGAGAAAAACATACAGATTAGAAAGAGTAGCTGGGACAAAACCAGACCCCTCAATCAGAAACCAACATAACCAATGTACAGGCTCAGCCTTACCTCCTGACCCCTAGATCCTGTATCACAATATCATTAGCCTATCCATCATAGCCTGTGATTGATTTATTTACCTATACATTTACTTATTTGTATCCCACCTTTATTATTTTTACAAATAATTCAAGGCAGATAACATATCCATCATACCTTCCTCCTCCTATTTTCCCCACAACCACCATGTGCGATGGGTTGGGCTGAAAGAGAGTGACTGACCAAAGTTACACAGCTGGTTTTCATGGTTAAGCTAGACCTGAACTCACAGTCTCCTGCTTTTTAGCTTGGTGCCTTAGCCACTAGTTTTCCACCGAGTTTATATGTTCAGTAATACTATCTTTACATTTTCAATAATCATTTGTAGAGCTACATCTTTATCATATGATAACTAACATTTAACATTGAACAGTAATGTTTGTACTAAGCCAGAGGGAGCAATATAATGTATTTTCTATCTTTTGTTACAATAAAATGTTGATAATTATTTATTAGGAATTCTATTATTTGAGAGAATGATCATTGATTATAGAAACACAAAATATGTGCAGAGTGTCTGTAAGATAATTGGACATTCTTTTATGAAAAGTTCTTAAGTAGAAAAATATTGAACATTTAGATTTTATTAAGATGGGAAAGTAGTTTTAAACAGAGGTTTGCTTATAAATAACAAGATAGTAACTGACATTTTCACTTCACTCACATGATCATTCATCAATAATTTTTTAGGAAATTTAAGAAAGCAAAGGGATAAAAACAAAGCTACATCTGATTCCATTGTGTGGAAAGCCTAAACTGGGATGGTTTGATCATAGAATGAATGGAGATCAAAATGTAAAACAAATAGGAAGAGTACATAGGTTGAGAAAAGGGAAAGATGGAGAAAGTCATGGCTAGATGGAACTGATAAAAGTCTTGAGACTGGAAGAGGTGAATAGTTTAATGAATGAAGGCAATATATGAAACAATCTATGAAGACAATGGAATCAAGGATAATTTGCAAGGCTAGAGAAGTAGGGAATACTGAAGTTGTGATGACCCAAAGGGGCATGGCACAAAAGCAGCACAGTCAAATAAACAAGAAGAGTCCCCTTATTATCTCCAACTTTGCCCCCAATGTCCAGGTGACCTTCCGCTGGAGAAAAACTCTCCCGGGAACAGTGTTTAACTGTAGAAAATTCAGTCCAAAACAAGCTACATACAGACTGTAACTAAAAATCCAAACAAACAAAGCTGTAGTAATTAACTTGACAAGAGAAAGACTTTCAGACTTGAAAGCATGGCAACACTCACATATTTAGGAAGATGCCAGGAACACAGATAAGCCACGACAATACCAGATAAATTCACGATTTGCTCCCAACAACTGACTGCGCAGCTTCCCTTTTAAACACCGTGTTCCCAGCTGCAGCTAATGAAAGGAATCAGGGCCCTTTCCTCCCCTGTAAGTCACGCAACTCATGTTGCTCCCTTCTCCATTCTTCCCTGCATGCCCTTGGATGAAGAGAGAGTGGACCTGAGTCTTCCCATGAATTCCCTCTCCCTTGTTCTACCTCTCTCCTGCTCTGCCCAGCCGGACTGTGCCCTTCCCCAGTTCCTTCCACAGCCAACGGAGCCACACACCCATTCCCTGTCAGCTTTCGGTCTCACCCTCCAAATCAGATTCCAACAGGGGCATGACAGTAGTCTTGGTGTAGACCAAGGGTCTTCAAACTTGACAGCTTTAAGATTTGCGGACTTAAACTCCTGGAATTCCTCCTCCAGTCATGTTAGCTCAGGAATTCTGGGAGTTGAAGTCCATAAGTCTTAAACTTGCCAAGTTTGAAGAACCTTGGTGTAGACCAATGTTACCTGTATTTTCTTTATTTTTTCTTATGCCCTGAATTTCTTTTGTTATTTCTTATTGGTGTCTGTGTTCTTCATACAGTCATGCAACTTACCATGAAAGGAAACAGCACAATGGATATGTATTTATGTATGTATCATCAAAGTGGACCTAAATAGTTTTGAACTCTCGTAGGAGTCCTGCAATGGTCAAATGCAGTGATAAACATGGAGCTGAAGAAGGATCAATGTAAAACATTTCTTTGGCAATGTGCTTTTAAATTATTATTTTCCCTTCCCAATAGAATTGATACTAGGGCTTCAGATCCCACAAAAAAACAAAAAACACACTCTTTAAAAATTTATAGACATTTCTACATTTGTAGATTTTCCTATTAATTCTACAAATTATTTTCAATAATTTTGGAAGGTGTTCGGCAGTAAATTTTTAGTTTGTGCTGAGTTTATGGCTGTAACAGACTTCTACAAAACCAAGATACTGTTTGAAAAGCTCTGTGGTTATTAATTTTCAGAAAAACTGGACTCACGTGCCCAATTGCTGTGTCTTGGGAGCTACTAATAATCAGCAAAAGGCAAAAATCATGACTCACTATCTGTAAACGGAGGAAGATGTTCACGTAGCCTGCTTATGTACCCTTTCAAGGCAGATTTCATCAAGCTCTAGTCAGAAAATGTATAGCTACCCATTACACAGATGGTCTTATCCTGAGAATTTTCTGCCCCACTTCTCATTAATTTGCTTAATAAGGCTAAATAGCTTTACTTGCAGATTCTCCTATGTGGTGATTAATGAGAAAGGACAATGACAGCAGCCCAAACATATGCTACTGTATTCATTAAATGCTGATTATGTTGACCTAAAAGTTCTGAAGTTTAAATTAAAACAGTATGTATGTATGTATGTATGTTTGTATGTATGTATGTATGTGAGGTGCGCGATGGTTCAATGGCTAAAGATGCTGAGCTTGTCAGCTGCAAAGCTCACAGTATGGGTTTGAGACCCATACACTGTGCGATGGAGTAAGCTATTACTTGCTCCAGCTCCTAATAGCAGTTTGGAAACATGCAAATGTGAGTAGATAAATAGGCACCACTTTGGTGGGAAGGTAACAGCGTTCCATGTGCCTTGGCTTATAGTCATTCCAGTCACCATGAACATGGAAAATGTCTTTGGACAATGCTCCCTAGGCTAGGAAACAGAGATGAGCAACACCTGTAGAGTCAGACAAAATTATATTAGAGAAACTTTTACATGTATGTATGTAAATTATGTATGTATGTAATGGCAAACCTTTTGGACTTGGTCTGTCAAAAATACAGAAAATGCCCAACTTGACTGCTGGCATATCACATGCCATCCATCCCCTTTCTAGACCACCCCAAACAACAGCACCATGAGCTTCCGCCTCAAGTAGAGACTCAGATCTTGACACTAGCATTACTACTACTCAAAAAGGCTACCTCACATTGTTCCCCAAAACATGTGAGTCTTGGGGGCTGAAATAATTATCTCCATGGCCTAGGGCCCCCTAGAATCTGCTCCACATGGCTTCACTTCAGATGCTGTTCTCTTTCTGTTGACAAGTCCTCTCTGGGTTACCCAAAGTTCCTCTGGATCACCCATGAGGCATTCTTTCTTGAAGCAGCTTTTGAGAAAGCTCTTTCACAGCCTGCAAAATTCATGAAGGAATGTCCCATTCTCGCACCATTTTCTGTGGGTCCAGAAGCCACACACCCCATTCTTGCACAACCACTGCGGTCTCCAAAAATTATACAAGAATAGGGAGTTCTTTCATGAATAATTGTTGGGTGTTGTTGAATGCTGGCATACCACCCAAAATGTTGTCGTATGTCATCTTTGATGTATCAAAGCTTTGTCATCCCTGGTATAGAGCTACCCAGCTCCACTTCATAATTCTGGGTGGTGAACAGCAAATGTCAGCACTTCTTGTCTGAATAGAAATAGTTCCATTTCACCTGTGATACACACAAATTGTACTAAATTACCATCAATTCCACAACAGTTTTGCTGCTTGAACTTGCTACATTAGCCATTTTGGAAGCATAGTTGTCCATTTGAATTTCCTGGCTGATTAGATACAAAGTTTGATGTCTAAGGGATCAAGATTTTATCTGTTTAGATTCTAAATTGAGCTGTTTTATATATCCTTCTGAAATCTTATTGCCTTTAAGAACAACAAAGTGCTCCCCTATAAATAATCCGAAAGTCTCTCATAGACTAAGCTTTTTTTTTTTTTTTGCTAATGAATGGCTAAATGGCGCAAAGGCTTTATGTTGCAACAGTCCTAAATTGCAGAATATACAGTACTTTATTAGCTGTACCAAGGATATAAGTTTAGCTACCAAAAATGCGTTCTGCACTATTGAGCATGTCCTCTACTGGAGCCTATAGGGTCGGACAGACTATATCCAGTATAGTAGAGAGACTATATCTGGTATATACAGTATCTAGTAGTAGGCAACATAGTCTCCCAGTCCCATCTGACTTTTAAAATCTATCATCTATCTGTCTATCTGTCCGACTGTTAATCTGCCATGCTATAAAGCAAAACACAAGCTTCTCATAACACTTCTTTGCAATAGTTATGTTGGGGCACACTGGGATAAGCCAGGGCATGCTGGGGGCACGTTCACTTTGCAAGTGGATGTTTTGTGATTGGCCATTTTTTGAAGAGGGAAGCTTTCCGCTACAGCCTTTTGTGAGTTTGTTCACAAAAGTTCAAATGTGCCCCCAGCTCTACAGGTTGTTTGCCTCTACAACAACATAAGCAAAATTTCATAAAAACTGTTAGTAGTTTATTGGCAATGATTGTTTATTAAACTCTGCTCTGTATTGTACAATCATAGCTTTATTTTCCAACACTAAATAAGTGGTAGCTAGAAATGTTGTCTAAAAACAGCAGCATTCAAAGTGTTTTATTATTGGTACAAGAATGTGAATATCAAAATGTGCTCCCCACCCCCAATAACTCCCATCAATATAGCCTTGATAGAAACCCACATGTGGAAATATTAAACTTTACAGCAAATTTATGGGCAAGGTAAATGGAACTAATTTTTGGCTGGGTTCTCTTTCAGTTTGGATTTGTGGTACTTCTGTCCGATGCCATACGGTACATGTGCAGCAATAGTGCCCAGCTGCTGTGCTCCTTCTATGTGAAACATCTGATCATCAAAGAAAATGTGAGGTCTGATTTTTGCCAAGATTGGACCCTTGGGTGCCCCTGCAAGGAAGAGGGCTTCATCAATCTGCACCCCCCAGCTTCGAAGAGTCTTCAGCACTCTGGCTCCAGAGCTGGCAGCACTCCTGGCTGTCACCAGATAAGTCCTGACTGGTGAGTCCAACCGTTCATTCTTGAGGCAAAACTTTTTTTGGAGCCTTCCAAGGTCTTCCAGGAAACATTTCAAAGGACCCTAAGAGTGCAAAAATATCATAAATACATTTAGAATCTTACACCATTTTTCCTTTAAAGAAAGAGGCAGGATTGCTGATCATTAATAGGACTTTCAATGCATTGCAAACTTCTTGACTGCAGCGCATATGTAGATATATCTAGACTGCCTTTGTAATTTCAATTGAGGGGCCAATTCTATGAGGGCAAAGGCTTTATATAAAAAAATCCATGAAATAAGGGTGCATAATCTGTCAGAATCCAGAATCATCCTGAAATTAAGATTATTTATCAACAGGAAAGATAGCAATCTGTTGCTACATATGGCTTTCAGCTCTTGGTGTTCTCCAAAATGCACCATCTAATTTTAGCAGCCAATTGTTAAATGGACAGAAAGATTTTTGACTTTTTATCTTGCAATAAGTGCAACTGTCATTATGGTTCTGTGTATTTTAAAAATTGCTATAGTAGTCCATTATAAGATCCTTTGAACTGGTTATAAATATTTAAAATAAATACATAAATAATGAACAAGCTGCTTTATGCATATCTCTGCCAAATTATTTGAAGTTTTTAAAAGCTTAATAAACATTTCGAGCAAGGAGCACATGCTTAAATCAAAACAGAGATTCCTAATTCCTTTTCAGAAAAAAATTAAAATCAAAATACAGAACGAAAATATAGGCCACATTATAAGAAAACAAAGAAAATGCAGAAGGGGGGTACTCTACCTTCGCCAGAGGTGTATTCTCATGGATCTTCTCATGCTCAAAAAACATATCCAGGCCATGTTCTTTCACAATGATTTCAGATTCATCAGAAAAAAGAACAGCATCTCCATCAAAAGCTACTCGGAGTTGTTTATCATCATAAGGCACATTTTTATTTCCAGAAAATAAAGTGGCAGCAGCAATTCCTGCAGAAATATTACAAAAAACAATTTAGGATGCCTTCTACTAAATCTCAAGGCCAGCATTAATGAATATTTCCAAAATGTACAAAATTGTCAGCTAGTTATGTTAGCAAAAATTGCAAGATCTAATAATTTTCTGCCATCTCATAGACAATTAGAATTGCCATTATGAACATGCCCACTTAGACTAAATGAAACATAATGTTTTCTTCTGTTCCATTGTGTCAATTTCTTGGAGATTGTACAAGACCCTGCAGTTTTCTTGACAAGGTTTTTCAGAAGTGTTTTGCCACTGCCTCCTTCCTAGGGCTTAGAGAAAGTGTCCCAAGATCACCCAGCTCACTTTGTGCTCAGAGTCGGTCACAATCTCATGTTTAGATTGGTGTCTTAACCACTACACAAGAGTCCAGTACATTTTGAGACAGAAGACACAGCTGTATTACCTTCTTATTAAACTATTCTCATGTAGCATCAGATCCATATTTTTAAATGTCTAATTAAGGTTTTAATTTCATCAAAAAATTCAATTTTTTTAAAAAAATTAACAAATTGATCCAGTTAAAGATTTTATTGAAAATGCAAATAATTCATCAAACTTTGCTTAATACCAGGGGTGGGATTCTACCAGTTCGCACCTATTCGCTAGAACCTGTTGTTAACATTCTAAGCAGTTCGGAGAACTGGTGTTAGAAGAAATTACTGGCCTAATCCTGTAAGGAAGGCAGGAAGGAAACATTTTGCTGTTGCTCACAGAAACTGCCTCTCTGTTAACCCTTTTCTTGGCAGGACTAGATTTCCTGTCTCTGGAACTTCTCTGGAGTTTTTTTCCCTCCTTTGCTGGTACTTTGCTTGTGTGGAATAACCATTCAAAGTTACAATGGCACTGAAAAAAGTGACATGACCACTTTTCACACTTACAACTGTTGCAGCATCCCCCACAGTCATGAGGCCAGGTAAGGAGATGTGTGCCTCGATGTGAGTGATGTTGAGTTGGCCATGCCCAGCTAGTCACATGATCAAGCCATGCCCACCAACTAAGCCACACCCACAGAACCAGTTGTTAAAAATTTGAATCCCACCCCTGCTTAATATTCAACCAAAGCAATGAAAAACTCAATGCAAACCTGCTTCTATGGCTTCCTGGACTTTTTCAGAGTCAGCAGAAAGATAGAGATTGGTAAGGTATCCTTTCAAGTACCCAACGGGACTCTTGCCTCCAGTCATACAGAACCGTTCAATTAGAAGACCTAGATATTAAGAAAAATTCTCAGTCCCAACTTATGCAGAAAAATTCTTACTTGTTGCTGTTATTTATGCAATAGTTCATAGTTGTGTACCAATGAAAAAGAATTTGAATCTCCTTTAAATTTTGATAACTTGACATTATATTTATGTGCAATATATCTGAAATCTTTCTAGCTACACAATGCTAAAATGAATCAGCTGAAAAGAACCATATATTTCTTGTTGAAGAATGCATTTTCAGCTAGGTTGGAAAAAAATCTCGCTGTCAGGATTCTACTCAACATTTCTAGAGAAAAACTATTTTCTTCCAGACTGATATTTTCCTAATATAATTACCTAGCAGTATAATCCTGAGGTGGTAAAAAATAAAATAAAAAGAGTCATGAACTTCCTAAATGTGGAACAATACATTTCTAGGCGGAAGACTGAATTGCAACCAGTGTCTTGAAGCAGTTGTATAGCTCCGCTTTTAAAAATAGGAATAGGCCACATATAGCTGGCCAACAGATGTTTTATGGCTCAGAGTAATTAGGGTCAGATGTCTGAGCCCCATTTTGGCATTTTGGGTTTTGAAAGGCAAAGCAGGTGGCCTACAACAGAGGTGTCCCTGACCTTTCTAGCTCCACAATCGATCGGTGGGTAGGATAGTTTCACATGTACAATCTAAATCCCATGCATATGCAAATTAAGCTTCAAGTGCTTGCTTGTCGCTTGCACGGCCTGGTTCCCAATAGGCTGCAGGCCAGAGGTTGGGTACCCTTGGCCTAAAAGATAATATGCTCTCAAAAGCCTCATCTCTCCTTACTTTGGGGTATGGACCTTTGACATGCTACCTAAACTTGATGAAACTCTTTGGCCAACAGGAAGTGCAATACAATGATGTATTCAATGATATTCTACATTTGTCTATGGAGATTCTCAGCCATCCAGGTCATGGTTGTCCCAAAGATGCTTTTTTCAAGAGGCTGAAGAAGCTTCTTGAATGAGAAGCGAAAAATCTTCAAAGAAAAACCAGAAAGTCCAGTTGCCTCTTGAAAAAAGCACCTTTGGGACTGTCCTATATTACATTCAACTCTATGTAGTGCCATCAAATCATTATCTCAGAGTTCTTTTTTTCACACAAAAGAGATAGCAACAAATCAAGTGCACTTTGTTTTAGTCTTAGAATTCTATAGAATACAGAAAGATGAAAGATGTCACAGTAGCCTAGCCTAATGCACAGGCAGCCAGACTTCAGACTCACCATAGTGGTTAATGCTGTTGATAAGTCTCACTCCCACTTGGGCATGGTTATTAGTCATGAGCACAATATCAAATAGCTCTTCATCATCAGGATATAGTTCACGAAGTCGTGCATTTACATGTTCCACTGCCTATGAGAATCAAGTGGATAAACAAATATATTTGCTCAATTATTTCATCAAGAGGCCTGGGTGGGATATGCCTAGAAGAAGAATGCACTTACCAGTCTAACCTGCTTCACTTCTTGACCTCTCCAAAATCTGTTAGGGCTTGCTGAAGATGCATCAAACCCAATTGTCTTCCTTTAACAACTACAGTAACTAAGATGCTAAGGAACATAAATAGGAATGGCTTCTCTAAACAAAGGGAAGTTGGTGCCCAAGCAGCAGTAGCTTAATATACAGCAGACAACAACCAGGGTTAGAAATATATGACCCATCCCGTGTCCCTTAGTCTGGCTTGTTCTCCAAACATGTGGAAGAATTTGCATTACTGAAGACTCAATTACTAATATGATTAACTTCAGCACCTGGAATGGGTGGAGGACATAATGTTGCCCTTTGTCTTAGGCAATAAGTTACTTGAGGTTTCCCTTGATAACTCTGCATTGTATGTAGACTGAAAGTGACTCATCAGCTTTTCAGTCTACAGTCTTTCTCAGCCTCACCTGGTGAAATAGGAGGCTGAACATGAAACTGCCTGATCTGCTTCAGCACAATTTCTCAGCTTCTGTCATCATCTATTTTCTGCTTTCCCACCCCCCAAATTAATAGTATAATCCCCTTGATGAAAAGAAGGGAAGTTTAAGATAGAGCTATGAATTAACTAGATTCCAGTTGGATGAAATCGCCAGGAAAAGGCTTAGTGGAACAGTATATAATTTGCATGGTAATTAAGTCCACAGCTGAGTATTTTCAGCCACCTCAGTCAATGTAGATATACTAGGTTAAATGGACTACTATCCCAGTTTAAAGTTTAAAGCAATTTTTAATGCTCCTAAATAAGAGAGCTGTAGCAGAAGGGTGAAAGTGATGCAGTGGCTCAAATAAGGGTACATACTGAGAAATGGATGGAAAAGGAAATATTGATAATGAAGAGGTGAGAAGTTGGAAATAAAAGGACGTGGCAGTAGGAATTGTCTCTTCTGGTCATCAATGGGAAGCTGACTATCTCTATCATGAAGAAGCAGAGGGGACAGTGGTGCAACTCACCCCATGTTTTTATACAACAGTTTCTAGCAGATCATAAAGGAGGAAGGAAGGTATTTAAGGAGGATCTATAGAAATAATAGCAACAACTCCAAAATTTAAAAAAAAAAACTGCTTCACAAGCAGCCTCTTTTGATGGAATGTAGAGAACACTATTACAAAATTAAGCATTGAAATCCTTTTAAATTATAGGAACTGACAAATTTCTAACAAATACCTTTGCCAACTCAGATGGTCTTTTTACCCAAGTTCAAGTGCTGCCACACAGACATTGTGGCACAAAAGCTGCAGTCTAAAAAAGTTTCAGATTCTGTTGAAATCAATGAGATTTGATGGCTGCAACAATCTCTAACTTTTAAGACAGAAATCCATGCATTTCAAATGTATATTGATTTAGTACAGATAATTTAATGTTATTGGGTTTGACTTTGTTCCTTTTTTCAGAAAACAGGAGGAGGTGTAAAGGAGAAATTACGTGCAACTACTCATCCCATTTATAGCCCCAGTGGCCAAGTTCTGCAAGCTGAAAAAAAACTGTTGAAATTAGGAAAGATAAATAGGAAATGTCTATTAGTGTAAACATACATCATGAAAAAACCTCTCTGGATTTTTATTTCAAAGTCTCTTAGAAGAATGAACCTGGTCATTAGAAAACCTATAATATATAAAAGAATGGTTGCTGGAATTGAGTATGTCAAGTTTAATGACAAGAAGGACTAGGGGTGATATGACAGCAGTGTTCTAGTATCTCAGAGCCATCACAATGATGAATAAAGTACACAATGAATAAAATAGCACATCATTTTTGGATAGCAGTGTTCCAATATCTCAGGGGCTGCCACAAAGAAGAGGGAGTCAAGCTGTTTTCCAAAGCACCAAGAAACAGTGGATGGAAACTAATCAAGGAGAGAAGCAACCTAGAACTAAGGAGAAATCCCCTGACAGAACAATTAACCAGAGCAACAATTTGCCTCCAGAAATTGCAAATGCTCCAACACTGGAAGTTTTTAAGAAGAGATTGGACAACCATTTGTCTGAAATAGTATAGGGTTTCCTGCTTAAGCAGGGGGTTGGGCTAGAAGACAGAGTTGGTCTCTTCCAACCCTGTTATTCCATTCTATACATACTCACTGCATCTTTTTATTTAATAAGATTTCAACATTATAATATCTTTGACCAGGAAATTCCCTACCCATAAACAAATATTGGGGAGACATACCCAAGGGTGTCTGTCAGATGGCAGAATTACAAATGCAGTCATATTATTTGCCATGCGCTCAGGAGAAAGAAAGATGGATCAGAAGAGGTATATAAAGGCAGGGAGGAAAGTAAAGAGGAATTAAAAAATTAAAAAAGATCTCCAGGGAACTGAAGGGAGTTTACCTTGACAAAGGCAAAAGCAGGGCCAGGTTTCAGAGTGACGTTCTCGTTGGCCTGTTGGTGTTCCACGTACTTTTCCAGACCTTGCTCTTCATAAATTTTCCTTTCCTCCACCATATCGAAGAGAGCTCGGGAAGACACTGCAATGGTGATGGCATTTTGAGGCTTGGGCTGAAAGGAAAAAGGGAAAAAAACAAAACGGTTGGACTCCAAACCAAGACGGGGAAGTCTTGGTAGCAGTCAACAAGGGAGGAGGGAGCGTCCAGACGAGAGAGAGAGAGAGAGAAAAAAAAAAAAAGGGTTGGGGGGAATAATACACGCGAGAGAGGGAGCTCCATAGAAACCAGGAGTAGGAGTGGCTGGGAGAGCAAAGCGCACGCGGCGGAAGCATTTTAACAGCGTAGAAGGGAAAAAGAAGATGGAAAACCCAGCATGGTCCCTGCCCCTCTTGAGGCAAGAGGGTCACCGAAGCCGCCCCTCTTCCCGCGCTTTGGCTCGGCATTCAGCCCTCAGCGATCCTTCTCGACTGAAACGCCCACCCTCCTCTTCACAATACTCACGGGCCGAGGTCTCTTGGCGCTGGTGAGATTCTCGTAGGCAATCCTCGCCGCCTCCCAGTCCATCTCGGCTCCGTCGCCTTCATCCTGGGGCAGTTCCGTTTTGTTCTCCTCCCCGCTCTTCTGGGGTTCCCCTTTGTCTGGGCTAGAGCCGCTCATGGTTGTTATTTTTTTTGGGGGGGGGGGGGGGTTCAGACGGGGAAAACAAAAACGGGTCTTCAAGGAGGCCTGGAGAAGAAGCTGAGAAACCGCAACCCGCCTAGCACCCCGCGGCCCCGCCCGCTCCAGCAGGAAGCTGCACAACCGGCCCTTTTACGCCCGGAGCAGCGGAGTTTCTCTTGGGCTACGCGCGCCTATTAATGTCTCGCTTCGCCACACCCTTTGCGTTCGAGCTGCGGCTGGGCCGAGGCGAAGAAAGGCGAGTCGAGTGAAAGGGAACCAAGTTTCCGGATTGAAATCTTTCTTTTTTATCTTTTTGGCTTTTTTTTTTTTTTAAAGGAAACCTTAAATACAGGTAGTCCTCGGCTTACGACCACAATTGAGCCCAACGTGTATGTTGCTAAGCCGGACATTTATTAGTGAGTTTTGCCCCATTTTATGACCTTTCTTGCCACAGTTAAGTGAATAGCAATCACACTTCGACTTATATACCAATTTATAGTGTGCTTTACAGCCCTCTCTAAGCAGTTTACACAGTCAGCCTATTGCCCCCAACAATTTGGGTCCTCATTTTACCCACCTCGGAAGGATGGAAGGCTGAGTCAACCTTGAGCCAGTGGGAATTAAACTGTTGGCAGCTGGCAGTCAACAGAAATAACCTGCAAGTACTACATTCTAACCACTGCAACACCATCAAGGCTCTTTCACTCAACTGCCGATCGCTGCAGTTAAGTGAGTAATATGGTTGTTAGGTGAATCTGGCTTCCCAATTAATTTTGCTTGTCACAAGTTCACAAAAGATGACCACATGACCCTGGGACATTACAACCGTCATAAATATGAACCTGTTGATAAGCATCCAAATTTTGACCACATGATCATGGAAATGCTACAATAGTCATGTGAAAAACAGTCATAAGTCACTTTTTTTCAGTGGTGGTGTAACTGAGTGGTCACCAAGTGAACTGTTGTAAGTCGAGGACTTCCTATACATTAAATCCATCTGAAAAAAGGGAGTAATGGTTCTTGACTGTTGAGTTGGGTTAGAAACTTTTTAAGGAGGCGGTGAATGCCAACTTAGAAAATAACTGCAAATAAGCTAAATAATGGGTGTTCCTTCAGGAAAATGGGAATGGAACGGGATTTTAATCTGAAGAAGCAGAAAAGAGCCTGGAAGCAATTTTCATTTTTCTTATTTTTTTATCCCCCTTAGGTCTTATAGCTCTGTCAGCTAGGAGTACTGTGTTTCTCACAAAATAAGGCCCTGAAAAAATGGCTAGGCCATTAATCCCCCCCTTACTTAATCCCCCCCTTACATCCTCAGGCGGGCGGGCGGTGACGGCTTGGATGTTGACCTCGGTGTTGGTGGGGCACTTCAGGCGCTCCTGTCGCTGTCTTCCCTTCACCTTCAAAGGCAAAACCAATTCTTTTAAAAATGACACCCTACTACCGGTTCAACAAAGTCTCCCCTGCCCGAGAGGGCAGCCCAACCCCACCTGGGGAGGCAAATCTCCTGGGGCCACAGTGCAGGATTGGCTCCCGGGAGAAGTGCCCAGCCGCCATCCCTGCCTGACACCGGGCAGAGTGTGAAGAGCTTTGCCTGGGGCGCCCAGCGCAGCTGACAGGCAGGCCCTCCTGCCCAGCGATGGAGCTCTTGCCAAGGCAGCGAGTGCCTCCCTGCCGGGCCCTCCGCTCATCCTGCCAGGCCACACCAGAACCGTGCAGGCTGGGCAGAGCTGGGAAAGCAAGCCGCAGGTGCCCGCCCGCCTGCCAAGCAAGCTGAGCTGACCCGAGCTTGGCTTCCTTCCCAAGTCCCTCCAACCTGAACCTGAAGAGGCCACCGGGAGAGGCTGCCTGAGGCAGTGATAGCGCCCACCCATCCATGGACAGGGAGGCAAGGCGATGGCCTGCGCCATGTCCTCCTCCAAGCTGAGCCCCGTCGAGTGAGCGCCTCTGTCCGTGCAGTGTTTGGAGCTGCCAGCACATTTGGAGATGCGTGGGGATGGGGACAGGCTGGGTGAGGGGTGGAAAGGACGGTTGGCTTCAGGCTCTCTCCACTGGACCCGCCGGCCAGGGAAGCAGCACTGCTGTCACCTCACCTCCCTGTCTGCAGATGGGTGGGCGCTGTCACAGCCTTGGGCAGCCTTTCCCGGTGGCCCCTTCAGGTTCGGGTTGGAGGGACTTGGGAAGGAAGCCAAACTCGGGTCGGCCTGGCTCTTTTGCTTGGCAGACGGGCGTGCACCCGCGGCTCGCTTTCCTGGCTCTGCCCAACCCTCACAGCTCTAGTGCAGCCCTGGTGGGATGAGTGGAGGGCCTGGCAGGGAGGCGGTCGCTGCCTTGGCAAGAGGACCCGCCTGTCAGCTGCGCTGGGCACCCCAGGCAAAGCTCTTCACACTCTGCCCGGCACCAAGTAGGGATGGTGGCTGGGCGCTTCTCCTGGGGTGGGCCGATCCTGCGCTGTGGCCCCGGCAGATTTGCCTCCCCACGTGGGGTTGGGCTGCCCTCTCAGGCAGGGGAAGCTTTATCGTACTGGTAATAGGGTGTCGTTTTTAAAAGAATTGGCTTTCCCTTCAAAGGCGAAGGGAAGGCGGTGACAGGAGTGCCTGAAGCCGAGTGTCTCCACCGGGCTCTGGTTGCAGGGAGGAGCCCTGGATGGCTGTACGTGGCTGCGCCAAACACCAACAACACAGGAAGAAGGGAAAGCAATGGTGGTGGAAGGTCTCCTGATACAAAGTGCCCCAACAACGCCAAAGTCAACGCAGGCAGCACCATATCCGGGTATGCAACAAAAGTACTTCCTAATGGCAAGCCTACCCCCGCCATTCCCCCCCATTTTGTATATTTAATATAGGCCTTAATTTGGGGGAGGGGCTTAATTTGATTTTATGCCTATAAAACATGCTGGGATTTTCTATTGGGGGAGGCTGTATTGTTGGAGAAACATGGTATATGAGGCAACAGGTGTTGTTGCTATTGGTGTTGTTTAGACTTGTACTTCAAAAAGCATCAAAAGGGCTGATTTTTGCCTCCAAGGAGTATACTAATTAAATGGGATTGCTTCTAAGTGAATCTTTCCCAAAATGTGTTTTCCAAGGAGGTTAGACCAGTGTTTCTCAACCTTAATGACTTTAGTTGTGTGAACTTAAAAAGTCCCAGAATTTCCTAGCCAGCCACATGTCTTAAAGTTAGCCCAATGTTTGTCAATCTAGGCAGACTATGTTTGTGTCTGGAAAATATGGGAATTACAGTTAAAACATTTAGAGGGCATTAAATTATATAAATTAAAATTATTTAATTTAAAAACTAAATGATGAAATATGTATGAGAACATTAATTGATCTTCAGTCTTTATATGACATTGAAATATCCAAGATTATATAACATGAAAGATGTGCATTGAATTTCTGGGAAGAGGTGACTCTTGCCCAAATAGAATACCTTTGAAGTTGTGTTTTAATTTTAGCTAATAAGGAAAATGTAATAAGATCTCTGAGATTACCATTCTATAATTTAGAATTAATGGTGCATAATTTTTAATACAAAAGCTGGTTTTGTGGAGTGATTAAGGCACCAGGATAGAAATTAAGTGAGTTTGGAGTTCTGCCTTAGGCTTGAAACCTTAATCTTTAGCCAATCAAGCCTGCCAATCCTGGGAAGAAGACAATGGTAAACAACTTATTGTTTAAAAAACAACAACAACTGCATGGACTAGTCCAGACAGAATTAAAAGAATGGATTTGAAGGCATTTTTAAAAAATCTTTAATAGATGTCTTTAGGATTGGTAGTCAAAGGAATACTAAATAAAGGTAAAAGGAAGCTTTCTTAGAAGAGTTTGGAAAATGTGAACTGTTCCTTCATAAATATGTGTAAAGAAAAACAACTAATATATTGGAAATTCCTCTCTTTGATCTGGAGAAACCAAGTTTCTCAAAGAATAGATACAATAGTGTCTAGAAGAAAGAAAGTCTAACCATGTAGGTTCTCTGTCAGGTGCTGATAATGGAAACAGAGTGGCTAGTTGGATGGAAGATTTATTTATTGATTCATTGCAGCTGTGATGACCGCGTGATGGAGTGGTTAATAGCAATAGCACTTAGACACATACTGCTTTATAGTGATGAAGTACGGTGGAAGCCTATATTAGCCTAGCCTTAGCATCATGTTTTTCAAACTTGGTAACTGAGATGTGTGGATTTTTTTGCCTTTGCCCTATCCTATTGGTCAGCTGCAGTGAGTACTGATCAGCTTATTAAGTCTGGAGTAGTGAAGAGCATTAAGAATGGTTTGAATAGAGTGGAGAACGGAAATGGTATCTGAAAAAAAGAGGAACAACTGGAAATAACTGATAATACTATAAGTCAGTGTTTCTCAACTTTTAAGGTGTATGGATTTCAACTCTCAGAATTCCCCAGCCAGCCTGCTGGTTTCAGCATGATATAGCATGAATTCTGGGAGTTGAAGTTCACACATCTTAAAGTTGTCAAGTTTGGAAAATACTGGCCTAGAACATATTGCTTTATTGACAGGAGGGAACAGAATGACATAGAACAAGTAGGAAGAGAAACTCAGTTGTGGGACTGATAGGACAAAAAAAGCAGTCAGTGAAAGCTATGCAAACAGTAGTGAAAGAGGCTATAGCCTGAGATGAAAGGTAAAATGCCTTCCCAAATGACTCAGCCAGCTGTCACCGAGAGCCCATGGGCCAAGAAAATACTTTACTGTGTAAAGAGACTGAAAGTGAAAGCAGTTTCAAGGAAGAGAGGGGAAAATCTCTATACAGTACAGAATTTAAAGTAGCAAATAAGAAAAGCAAATAGTAAACAGCAATGTAAGAGTTTCAAGGAAGGGAAATATCTACAGTACGGTATTTGAAACAGCAAAGTAAGAGATAAAAGCAGAAACTATGTTTTTAATTTTAATTCATCAAAGGGAAAGTAGGTTTATAGCCCAATGTGCTTAACCTGGGACGTGATGATGAAACTAAGAGGAAAACAGTGAAAACTCTGCAAATAATATAATAGGCTTGTAGGAAATGATCTGGAGTGTGGATTCAGACTATCAGTAAAAATTGAAGCAACACCAATGTAGTATAAAACAATAACTAGAACACTTTCTTGGATGAACTCTTATCTGCTGGTCTGTCCCGACTGTGTCTACTCTAAACCATCCTGAATGAACCCATAACACTGGCTCCCACTGACAGAGTTTATTAAAGAAACATATGTCATGATAGATCACCTAAAATAAATGATCTGAAATGTGGATTTTGACCGCCTTCCTCTGAGAAACTGAGTCTGCCATTCCCAAGATTTCCTACCAGTAGTTATATGGGGGGGAGGAAGGATGTTTCATAATGAATCCTAATTTTTTAAAGTTCAGCACCTTTAAATAAATATATTCTGGCGTAGTTCCTCTATGAATTGGGCTCACAAATCAAATCTGGGATAGTCAGTAGCTTTCCAAGTGATTTCATAGATGTACCAGCATATGCCTCCATTTCACATTTTTATAACCCTAAATAGGAATTGAGGCCTGTTGCCTTCAGAGGGACTTAACTGCCAGATTACATTGTTACTGCATATATCATCTGTAGTGATAAATATGCATACCTTGCAAATAGAAGTATTGAAATGAGATTTAGATTTGGTCTGAATTCCATTGAAAGGCTACTTCTAGTCCTGTGAGTTATGGTTGTAAGACAGCAATAGACTACTTGAAGCCCAGGTAGTAGCTATCTGTGAAACAAAGATATTTAAAAAGTTACAAGGGCAAGGGCAACCCATCTGTACTGTTGCCAAGAAAACTACATGAACCTCTATAAAATCACCAGGAGTCAAGCTGTACTTCATTTTTACTAGAAAGTCTCAAACTGATTAATCAATTTTCTTCTGACTATTCCATGGATTTTCCATTTTCCTCTCCCATTTGCCAGATGTGTGGAAAAATAAAATAATAGTTTCTTATTAAGCTGTTGCTTTAATGGAAGCTGATGCATCATTTTAAACACTGAACCAAAAGGAAGGAATTAACAGTTGTCATCACTCTGTGCTAAAATTAGGGAAAGTTAAAGAAGATCACTTAGGGCAGGGGTCCATGGGTCATTTTCTACTGGGCCGCAAAGAAGTGGGCGCCACCATCTTGTTTTGACGGCACTTGAGAAAGTGCTTCTGGGTGAGTTTGTCGGTCGTCAGTTGGAAAGCGGCGTTTGGGTGCTGAAGGAATCCTCGCGCCTTAGTTTCGTCGAAGAAGGGGTGTGTGCCTTCAAACAAAGAGCCATCCTGATGGTGGTGGAGCCTCGTGTTACTCAGGAGGAGATTAAGAAAGAGCCCGAAAAGCCCATTGGCTGCGAGAAGGTACAAAGGAGGAGTTGAAAGTGGCGGGGAGAAGCGGGGGACGGCTAGCCGGCCGGTCGCTTGGCTCGCCTTGCCTTGGTCATGCGTGCTGATGCTGGTACCGGTCCGTGGATCGGTCCGTGGATTGTACCGGTCTGTGGTACAAAAAAGGTTGGGACCACTGACTTAGGGCATAACCTAAAGGCTTTATTAAAATGCAGTTCGCTAGTATGAACTGAGACAGTAGAGATGTCTACTAGTTTGACAGGTGTGTCTGAACCCAAGTCTGCTTGGGGAGGAGTGTTCTCTCCCAACAGTTGTCACATAGAGCAAATTAAAATATTAGTGCTTTACCTTGGTGTCATTTCTCCTCCCACGGAGGATCACTTGCGGGTGGTACTAAGAAATCAATTGTCTTCCTTAATGGGTGATGAGATAATGCTAAGTGTAGATATGTGCTTTGAGTGGTGTGTTTAGCCACTTGGCAAACTCCCCTAACTAAGGATCTGCGGGTTTGACTCCCCTGATATTAGGGTTGCACCAGAACACTGTTAAGATGCAGGAAAGTAACACATAACTTTCATTCTCTATATACCTGTTCATTGTAGACCTCCTACAGATCTTCCATCAAAGCAGTATTTGCTTCCAGTTAAATTTCTATATGGATGGTAACATTTTCCTTAGTTTGAAATGACCATATGGGATCACTTGCAAAGTTAGTTTCCCCCAAACTGCTGTGGATATTTTCTTGCGGCAAATGTGATGAAACAACAGTTGTGCATTTCATATGCCCATTAAAGAAATCTTGGTTCATATAATGTTTTTTTGAAAATTCTATATGCTAGTTATGCTCCCACTCAGCTGTTTCTGAAATCTACTTCAGAAACTAGTCTGGATTGCAGTGTATTGGGAACAGGCTGGGCCAATGGGTCATTGGGCTGTGGCACTGCAAGATCTCACTGGTCATTCCTCTGTTTCTTCTTCCTAGTTATTCAGGGAAGGTATGCCTCACCTGCACGGACTGGTCTATTAGTGTCCGCTTTTCCTTTTATGGATTCTTCCTTCTTACTAGTCCCCAAATCTTTTCTTAGATGTTTGCCCACATGGATGCCTTCCCCTCCCTCCCCCCTTTATTTCTTTTGACCTTAAAGAAGATCTTACTTTCCTTTTACTCTGTTATAATACCATTCCTAGCTCTGATGTAGAACAATCAAAGCAACAAGGAACAGGTTGTTCTTTCAGTCCTACCTTCTTTGGTAATCCACAGAGAGTTTGTAACAGGGGAGAACTTGATATAATTTAGCTACGTAGAAACAAAACAACATTTCTCTGTTGCAATTTAAGGATGCCTAAAAAGTGGAATGGGATGGAATTCCTGGGACTATGGAGATATAGAGTAGAAAAGCAAGGGGAGAACAGTTCATTCAGTCTGGATTTGGAGGCAGGGGTGTCCTTTCATGTCTCCATTAAGTTGCCCATCAAAATGTTACCCATCTATCTTCTCCTGGCTGCCTGCTTTCCAATTGCTGGATCATTACACATAGACAAAAGACATTGAACTCCCACTCCCATGCAAATGATTAAGACTGAATACTTACTTTTAAATATTGGCGTGACAGAGTAAAGAGTTGATAGAGCAAATTCATCATTTTGGGGAAGGCCAAGATAATCTCAACACTTTATAAAATGAATGAGGGGAAGTAGGAAATTATGCTAATAAGTATAAAAATGGGTAGGCACAGCAGATAAAAGCAAGGAAACTGTTTTCAGTAAGTACATTCTAGTAAAATGTCTTTCCATTCTAAATGTATATTATCTATGCTGAAATTTTAAAAATATCCACAGGACATTAATACTCTGAGAATTACTCAAAATCACTTAATATAGATTAGTTGCTTCTTGTCACAGTTTGAACACAACTTTAGATAATCTGTTGCTTTCTTTAGAAATACACAATTACATCCAACACCAAATAGGTTGACTGCCTTTTAGTCTTCCCCCTCCTGAGCCATTTGCCAATATGTAATCTAATGCAATTTTCAGTAAACTGGACAGTTTTGTTTATTAACGTGCAGGATTTTAGTTTGATACAGGCCTGGGTTTGCTTACCATATAGTAGCCTCTGCAATGCTGAATGGGATTTAGCCCCAGGTATTGGCAAGAAACACTGTAGCAACTTCTCCAACTTAAACCAGCACATCCATGCATCAGACACCGTACTCATTGCTGAAAGTTCTAGAAACCAAAGAGGATGATATTTTCATGCAAGTTCCCTTGCTTAAAAATAAAAATAACTAAAAATATTATTTTAGTTTAAAAATCTGAAATAAATATACTGTAGTCAAATAAGAGCCAATGCCATCATTTAAAAAGTAGGACCCTAACTCTTTCCCAATCCCTTTAATTAGTGAAATCTTCCTTATAGTAGATGCATTTAAAAAATAAAAAATACATTTAAATTTTAAAAATGTATTGGTACTATTGATCCTACATGTATGCAGCAAGATCTACAAAGTTTTATTTTAAAAAGGACTAAGAGAAAAATCAAATTTCACTCATCCTAGATTGAATTGCAACATTCTGTACTTTTATGTTTTTAATATTCCAGATTCCCAGTAAGATAGCTGCATGATATACTGTATATCTTGTGTACTGTATAGTTTAGCTCCAAGAATGAGCAAGTAAAAAGAAATGGAGCTGTACCTTTCTCCTGAAATGTTGGGGTTGGATTGGCCCTCTTTGTGTGATAACAATTTGAAGAGACCCTTAATTGAAGAAATCTAGTCACCATTGAAATGTATGTTTGCCCCCCTTCTCCTCATTTCATTCTCAGCAGTATTCCAGTTGGGATTGTCTAAAGACTATCTACATTGATTTGTTTGACTCTGAGGGGAAACTACATAAAACTGTGAAGCCTGATCCATACCTCTTTTATAAGTCATTTCTTGTTTAAGCATAATAATTACAGTACCTAATTATTCACTGGATTCACAAAGCATTCTAGGTCACAGTTTGTTTGATCCCTCATTTATTGATTTAAGTTCCAGTTGTAGGTAAGCACTATTCACAGGTAGGTGTACCTGTGAATCCTAAAGATGACTAGATTGAGATTCATGAGAATGACTATGGACTGCTTTAGGAAATTAATAAAATTTGTAGCCCAGGGAAATTAATAAAACGTATAGCCCACTTTGTATCCAAGTAGCTTCATAGATATGTTTAGCTGTAGTACTATCATCATGCAGTTCAGGATTTTTTAAAAAAATAATTTAAAGCCAAATTTAGAATAATGAATTATGTTTATATATTTCATGTAGCATAAAAATGGACCTTGTGCATTTTTATGAGGTCCACAAAGCTGAGAACAATTTCCTATCCAAACCTTGAGCAAGGAAGGCACTGAGCAATCAGATAAGATCTACAAAATATTAGGAAGAGAGGATAGGAAGAATATAAAACAGAAGACTAGCTGTCTCAAAGGGAAACAGGCATAAAAGGAAATTTGGCTTGCACATTTCAGAAAAAGAAGCCACAAAACTTTGCAACATCACAAGCCACTAGATTTGCCTCCTATATTCAAGTTGCTGCAAACCTAAATTGGCTTTGCTTCTCTTGATCCTCCTGATATAGTCCTTATACTTTGTGTCGTGTCCGCAAAAGAAGCCAGGAGTCGGTGACTAAGTTTCAAGCTCTTTATTAAACAGTTGTGAACCGAACCGGCGAAAAGGAAAAAGCCCGCGGCTTTTATCCTTTTCACTGCGGCGGCCGCGGCCAATGGCAGTGATTCAAGTCTCCCACTCTTGGAGCGAGCCAATCGCGGGAGACCTCAATCGGGCCAATCAGCGCGGCTCGCCTGGCCAATCAGAAATCCCCGCGCTTTAGCCAATCAAAGCGCGGGGATTTCAAGTATTCAAATTAAGGACAGAACACCCCTCCCCTCTTGGTATAGTCCATCACGTTGCGTAGTCACGTAGGTAGGCGGGGCTCCGTCTAGTCCTACTTGACCTGCGCAACTCAGTTGCAAGCTGGATTTCGGCCGGAGCGGTCATGTTTTTGGCTGCTCCCTCTTCTGTGCGAACCGGCTGGATGATCGGGCCGGTTCTTTCTCCGTGGCTCCCACCTGGGCCTTCCGGGTTGGTTGAGCTACGGGTTTCGCCGCTCCCGCTTGGCTTCTCCGAGTCGGTTGAGCTGGCCGGGTGATTCTTCTCTGGTGGGGGATCGCGATGGCTGCGTTCCGGTAAGTACTGCTGGTTTATTTTTTCTTGCGTTTGTTTATTCGGGTATTCCCTCCCCCCTTGGTTCGTGTTTTGGGGGTTGAGGTCCGTTGCTGTTCGTGACCTGAGCTGGTCTATGTGTCATTTCCAGGCTCGCCCATCGGTGGTTTGGAGCCGGTACGACCGTGGACCTGTGATTTTAGTGATGACGGCTGGGATCCATAGGGGGTCCCCCGTCAGATTTTTTGCGTACACTAAGTCACCGGGGGCAAAGGTCCGGTATTTTGTACTGGAGTCTGGGGGTCGCTCCGGGTTATATGTTGGGTGTAACCTGTCGAGCGGGGACCTCAGCTTCCTACCCATCAGCAACTCGGCTGGGCTTTTGTTGGTAGTGGTGTTCGGGGTGATGTGTTGTATAAAGAGGAGTTTATTGATTTTGTCGTTGATCTCCCCGTGGTCCATTTTCCGGATGGTTTTTTTGGTAAATTGGACCATCCGTTCCGCCCTACCGTTCGCCGCCGGATGCGCCAGTGCTGTTAATGCGTGGCGGATGCCCCTCTCCGCCAGGAACCTCTCGAAGTCGAGGGAAGTAAACTGGGGCCCGTTGTCTGAGACGACGACGTCTGGGAGGCCGTGTGTGGAAAAGAGTTTGCAAAGTTCTTTAATAACGGCCTCCGTGGTAGTGGATTTCATGTCGCTTACCTCCAACCAGTTGGAGTAAGCGTCAACTGTGATCAGAAAGGTATGTCCATTCGTGGGACCGGCAAAGTCTAAATGGATTCTGGACCAGGGTCCCCTTGGTGTTTCCCAGTCCAGGATGGGTGCTGCGGGTGGGCTGGGTCTGGTCTCCTGGCATCGTTGGCATTTGGCTACCCATGCCTCTATCTGCTTGTCCATCCCTGGCCACCAAGCGTAACTCCTGGCCCGGGCTTTAGTTCTGACGATGCCAGGATGCCCTTCGTGCAGCATCTCTAAGACCCTCCCTTGCAACCTGTCCGGGATGACCACTCTGTCACCCCACAAAATACATCCCTTGAGTAGTGAAAGTTCAGTCTGGCGGTTTCTGAATGTCTTAACGGATTCGTCACTGTCCCTTTCAGGCCAACCTTTTTCCACCCAATGTAAAATTCGCGCCAGACGCCTGTCCTTGATAGTTTCCCTGGCAATGTCTGAAGCTGTAATGGGTAGGTTGGGCAAATTTTCGATGTTAAGGGTGTTTGTTGTTGGTGCTGGGTCAGGATCAGAGTCTGGTAAAGGCGAGCGGCTTAAAGCGTCCGCGTGCGAAATTTTCTTACCTGGCTTGTGTAACAGTTCGTAGTTGTAGGCTGCCAGGAACTCGGACCACCTTGTCATCCGGGGTGATAAAATGTTCGGGGTGGCTCGGTTTCCTGCGAGGATGCCCAGCAACGGCTTGTGATCTGTCACGATGGTAAACGGGCGGCCATAAAGGTATTCGTGGAATCGCTTAACAGCGGCAACTATAGCCAAAGCTTCTTTGTCCAGCTGGCTATAGTTCCGCTCTGGTTTAGTTAGAGTCCTGGAAAAGAAAGCGATGGGTGCTTCTCTTTTGTCGGGGAGAGTATGGCTGAGGACAGCGCCGACGCCGAAAGGTGATGCGTCGTAAGTGACAACCAAGGGCAAGGTTTCGCTGAATTGAATCAGGACGGCATCGGAGGTGAGGAGGTCTTTGGTTTTTTGGAAGGCGGCTTGCTCTCGTCTCCCCCAAGTCCAAGTTGCCGCCTTATCCAGGAGCCAATGCAGAGGCTCCGCCGCCGTAGCCTTTTGGGGTAGGAAAACATTATAAAAATTCAGCAAGCCTAAGAAAGCCTGTAGTTCCGTTTTAGACCTTGGGGTGGGGGCTTCTTTGATGGCTTTCACTTTTTTAATTGTAGGGTGAATGCCATGCCGGTCTAGAAGGTAGCCCAAGAATTCCACTCGCTCTGTGCATAGTTGGCATTTTTCTCGTTTTACTTTGAGTCCCGTTACTTTAAATTTTGTTAAGACCTCCCTGAGTCGGTTTTCTAATTCGGCTTCGTTTGGCGCCGCCACTAATACGTCATCAAAATAGGGCACCACCCCCTTGATGCCCTGCAGTAAACGTTCCATCAGGCTCTGAAAGATGCCTGGTGCCACGCTGACTCCGAATTGGAGCCGGTTACATTTGAATGCCCCCCGATGGGTAACGATGGTCTGGGCTTCCGCTGTTTTTTCGTCGACCGGCAACTGCTGATATGCCTGGGCGAGATCGAGCTTGGCAAAGACCTTGCCCCCTCCCAGTGAGTGCAGTAGGTGTTGCACGATTGGGACGGGGTAGGCGCTTTGTTGCAATGCGCCATTTAGGGTGGCCTTATAGTCCCCACAAATTCTCACGGACCCGTCTGGCTTGACTGGGGTCACTATAGGGGTCTCCCATCGGGCATGGTCTATCGGCTGCAACACCCCCTGTTTGACGAGCTTGTCGATCTGCTCGTCAATTTTTGGTTTTAGGGCGAATGGTACCCTCCTAGGTTTTAGTCGCTTGGGGGGAACCCTAGGGTCTAGGTCAAATGAGATAAGGGGCCCCTGGTACTTGCCCAGGCTTCCGTCAAAAACCTCCCGGAACTCCTGGGCTAGCTGCTGTTCCCAGCCGTCGTCGACGACGTGGTTGACTCCTGTCAGCGCGATGTCAAGCGGGGCGAACCATTGTAGGCCCAGCAGGCTTGGGCGGTCGCGATCGACGATTGTGAGTGGGAGTTGTTCGGTGCGGCCTTTGTAGGTTACATTAAAGTTCTTGGTGCCCACTACCGGGACGCGGTTTCCCTGGTAGTCTTTTATAATGATTTTTTGGGCATTAATGCTCCTCTTATGGAGGGTGGGCACTAGCCGTTTTATCTCGTGCCATGCAATCATGGAGAGGTAGGACCCGGAGTCCACCTCCATCTTGCATGGTTGGCCTTCAATATGGACTTCTACGTGTACCTTTCTGGCGCCGTCGGAGATGGCGTGGCCGATGGTTACCGTCTGGTGGGTATCTTCCTTGCGCCGACTGTCGCCGCCTCTTGAAGATCGTTGGATTCGGTCCCACCGACCGTCCGATTGGCGATCTCTGGTCCTGGGCGGGGGGCTTTCCTTCTTTCGGTCGTGAAGTTCCCATCTGGGCGGGCTGCGGGTCTTCTTTTGGCGGCAAACTCGAGCGATGTGTCCCCGTCTTTCACAATGCCTACAGATAGAGTCAAAAAAATCGGCATTCTGATCTGGGGTGGTCGCCGCCGCACCCGGCACAGTTGGTCCTCGACCTACGACCTCTTCGGTTCCGCTGGTCGCCGCGACCCGTCTGCACGCGATGTATGTCCTCCTCGTCTTCCGACGTGCTGGACATAGACTGGAATTCTCCGTAGTGTGCAGTTGATTCGCTTTTAGGGTCGGCCGACCTTGCCGGGTTGTTGTTTCCGCCCTTCGCGTCTGATTTTCGCATGCTGTCAGCGGAAGTGCGGGTTGCTTCTGCGGCTGCGGCTGCGGTGAGGGCGTCTGCTAGGCTGATGTCGCCCTTGGCCATAAGCCGGCTCTGGAGTGTAGGGTCCCATAGGCCGAGTACGAATCGGTCTCTTAGGAGGCTGTTTAGACCTTCAAACTCGCAGAGCCCTCCTAGGCGCCGCAACTCGGCAACGAAATCGCTCAGTTTTTCGCCTGGTTTCTGATCTCGGTGGTAAAATTCGTTGCGCCGGATCAGGATGGGGACCTCGGGGGCATAATGGCGCCGCAGGATAGGTTCGAGGACGTCCCAGTCCATGGCGGTTGCGTCTGCCGGCTTGGCCAATGCCTTGGCCATCTGGAAGACCTCGGTTCCGCAATGTGTGAGGAAGACGGCGCGTTTTAGCGGGCCCGGGGCATCCTTCATTCCGGTGCACTCGAGGTACATGCGGAAACGGTCTGAAAACGATTCCCAGTCCTCGGTGGCGGGGTTGAAGGGGGTGGGCGGTGCGATTTTCGCCATCTCTGTGCTGAAACTGGCTCTTGTTGGACACGGGGTTCGGTTCAGGGTCGGGATCCCACCCTCGTCGCCAGTGTCGTGTCCGCAAAAGAAGCCAGGAGTCGGTGACTAAGTTTCAAGCTCTTTATTAAACAGTTGTGAACCGAACCGGCGAAAAGGAAAAAGCCCACGGCTTTTATCCTTTTCGCTGCGGCGGCCGCAGCCAATGGCAGCGATTCAAGTCTCCCGCTCTTGGAGCGAGCCAATCGCGGGAGACCTCAATCGGGCCAATCAGCGCGGCTCGCCTGGCCAATCAGAAATCCCCGCGCTTTAGCCAATCAAAGCGCGGGGATTTCAAGTATTCAAATTAAGGACAGAACACTTTGGGTGCAGGAAAGGGAAAAGTTTGTATTTATTAAAGGTGCTTGCTCATTTTTGTTCTACTGTAGAAAGACCACAATGAATTGTGCTTTCTGGGCCTAGGAAGGAAGTACACTTAATTCTTCAGCCACAACTCTTTCACTTTTTGTTTGCTGCTGTCTCTGCCTTACAGTTATGGAATCTCAGGATGTGGACAAGCTTCCTCTATCTACAATAGACATTTAGCATTTAAGCCATTTCATTTTCTAAACTGCCTAAGCTGCCAACCGCAAGGCACCCAAATAATATCATTCAAGAGTTGAACACTGATAAATTATGGCCATAGATTCAATGGCCAGAAACTTCCTGTCTAACTTCACAAAAATAGCTTTCTTACATTTTCTGTCAAGGTAGAAATGGTACTATAATCTTGGAGCCGAGGTGCCTCCTGGACAAAGGAGGCTTGAGTTCAAGGCCTTACTTGACCATAGAGCTCATTAGCTACTTTGGGCTAAATATAATCTCTTAAGTAACTTTTTGTGGGGAAATTGTATTGAAACCTGTATGTCAGCTTGAGCTCCTGAAGGAAACAATAACTCAAAAAAAGTAATTAAAATTATTTAATTAACAATTTAAAAAGTTAATTTGAATGATTTAATGCTCTTTGTTTTACATTGTGCTTTGCAATATTGCAACAAATAAACTTAACAAATCTTAGAGCACCTTGGTACAATTTTGAATTTACTACAGCTGGGCTGAAATGCTGGAACATACTTCAACTTTGGAAGTTTTGTATCCCCTGCCCGCTATATTAGTTAACTTTGGCAGAAGAGGCTGTAGTACAAGAAAATACAGAAGGAAAAAGAAAAATAGGATGATTACAAGCAAAGTGGGTAGACTCAGTTACAATGGCTGTACAGAGTGCACCATTGGAAGAACTAGGTTGGGTATCATAATGGAGAAAATCCATGTGGTTTCCAGGAGTTGAAAGCAACTTCATGGCACATAATCAGTCATCCTAAGTTCCCCTCTTGTCCCTTTTCAGGTTTCAAGTTGGCACTTGCCTCACTAAGTGACAAGGCTGAAGAGACAACAGCAGACAAGGAAAGGAATGTAGATCAAAACAGGGACTCTGGAAAAGGAAGCTTGCCTGAGGGGTTTCACTTTCAACAAGAGCATACTGAAGACGAGTCAAAAATCCAGTTCAAAATTCAGAGAGCTCAGTAGGGTTTGTCAACCAGTCCAGGGTCAGGGTTTCTCAAGCAAGATTCACAGGATAATACCCTAGAACAGGAAATGGGGAGCTCATTTCCAACATAGATGTGGTCTATCTTTTAAATCAGATTGTAGTCAGCTGTCTGTGATCAAAAGAGTTCATCCTTTCCTTGGCAAGAAGCCCCATTGAATGGCTTTATTCTGGTATCCACACTCTCGGAATCTGAGAGCTTTGATACAATACATCTTTATCTGACTGCTCCAGCTATTCTGTTGGTGCTTGTGTTGTCCAGTGTCTTCTGAGGCTGACAGTTTAGCTGGACCATTTCTTCAGTGTTTGAGTCCTGGATCACAATATTTGCAAGGGAATAAGCCCGGTAATGGAAAATTTAATGCTGTAAATATCTTTCAGAGGGTTCCAATCTCTAGTTCTATTTTGGGCTTAATTTAAAAATTGTGTCAGAGTCCTGGAAAAGGTGTGGGTATGTGTCTCCATTGAAATGTTTTCTCCAGGTTGGTACATTAACTTATGCTCAGATTGCATTTTGGTCTCTCTTGACTCACCAGTGTGAAACTCTTTCTTTTAACATTATTGGTCATGTGGGAGAGAACGGCTATGTTGATTTGAACTGCTAAGAGCCTCATCAACTTTTGAAACTGATCATCTTGGGAAATACAAGGTAGCATGAAAGAGAAGATAATGCCTGTGTTTCCAGGAAATCCTATCCCAGCTAAAGAGTGCTTTATCAGGAAGGAAATCCTTCTTCTGAACAATTTGCCAAAATAAATCTCTTCAGATGAAAATGAATCACAAAGGCATTCCTTTCAGCTTATTCTTTGACAACCTGGCACTTTAAATATGTCAAAGCCAACAGTTTGGTTTCTATACTCCAGACATGGTTCTGTAGGTTTCATATAGTCCCTGTCAAACGTAAATCTATATAATATTCCCAGACTGCAGAGGCTGTCATGCTCACATTTTAAGTCATCTACATAGTTCTACTTTTAACCCCCTTGGCTTCCTTTTTGCAATTTGGAGAGAGAGAGCCTTGACATGACCAGCAAAACCTGATCTCCTAAGTTAGCATCGCTCCAATTAAGAAGATCTTAGGAGATCAGGTTTTGCTGGTCATGATTGGTTTATGATATGCTAACTGAGACTTCATGGATAAAGAAACTCTTGCCTTTTAGATGCTGCTGAACTACAGCTCCCAGAATTCCTCACCACTTTCCATGCTAGCTGAAACTTCAGCAACATTTGGGAGACCATAGCATCCCTATCTCAGTAGTTTTATGCATGCTTACCAGAGGTGGCATTCAGGAGGTTTTGACCAGTTCTCGAGAACTGGTAGTGGAAATTTTGAGAGAACGGGCAAATACCATCTCTGACTGGGCCCACCCCCATCTATTCTCTGCCTCCCACATCCCAGCTGATTGACTGTGTCTTCTTTTGTTGACCAGAACAGGAGAACAGATCTGGAAAGCAAGTTAGTGTGGTGGGGAGGGAATGAGGATTTTGCAGTAATCTTCCCCTGTCACACCCACCAAGCCACACCTACAGAACCGATAATAATTTTTTTTTGAATCCCACCACTGATGCTTTCCTTGTAGTAAGTCCTATTGGACACAGTAGTGAGGTTTCTTTTTATTAATTTGTTCAAGTTATATGGGTGGGCATCTCATGTATGTGATTCTGGGCAGCTCACAACAGTTAAAACAAAATACAAATGAAAATCAACATACAAAACCATACAAAAAATCTTTATTAAAACCATATTTTAAAAATCCACAAAAACATAATCGGTGACATTCTTAAAAATTGCCAGGGTATGTGTGCATTGAGACATGCAGTTTAATGCAGGCATGCAGTTTAGTGACATTTACAGGTAGAAATAATAAAACTTTAGACTAGATGAATTGGAAGAAAAAACATTTTGAAAAGAGAATTTTTTTTTTCTCTTTGAACAATGAGATTGCAAATTATTTGGTCCTGCTGCTCATTTGTAATAGGAGACACACAAATATCTACCGATGGCTAGAGAATAAATATGAAAGTCAGAAATACAAGTAGATCAGTGAAATATAGAAAATACTGTATATTAATAGAAACATAAGATAATGATTGTTACAGTATTAGATATATTATGTATATCAGCATTAAATCAAGAGTAAACCAATAATGAATATGGATGTATATTTTAATTGTTATTGCACAAGACATTTGTACCCAGATGACACAGTTTAATGGAAGATGGATTGTTTGTGTTAAAATAAAATAAAAAATTTAATAAAAAACAGACTTTTAATAATTTTCAGTAAATTAAACTGTACCTTTTTAGATATATTTTTCACTCTATCCAAACATATTTATTTCACTCAGAATCACCCTGCAGGGGAAATAAACATAAAAGTTTAATTAATAAATGAAATAAATAAAAACATTCACTTGGATTTAAATTTTGGCAACTTTCACCCTTTTGGATTGAATAACTTGTTAAAAAGCAGAAAAGTGAAGAATGGATACTTCAAGTTAGTTAATTAACAGACTTCATAATATGCCAAACTGGTAAATAATATTTTCTATTGCTTTCGTCTCATGATTAGCTTCTGCAAATATTTGACTAACATATATCTTTGGTGATGTCACTGTTTTCATTTGCAGGGAAGACTGTGTCTTCTTTGCCATCTTGAACAATTTTCCTAGTTTATTTATACTGTCATGATAAGGGTACCTTTGAATGCAACACTCCTTATTGGTATTCTAGGCATTCTATTGTTCTTTTATTAAAGACGTCTTCATTTCTCTAAAACAAAATTCTTACAATAATACATCAGCGACACATCAAGGCTGTGCCAAGTTAAATATATATGGTTCCTGGCTATTTTGTAATTTCCAAATCTGCTACAATGGCTATTGCTGATAAGTCAATCGTCAGGGGAAAAAATGTTCCAGACTGATCTTTGTTTCTGTGTCCTTCATTGATGAATGTAGTCCAGTCTTTCTATTCACTGCTCTTTTCTTCCCTCTCTTTTTTTAAGAAAGAGAGTGCAAGAGAACATAATTGCAGCTTTCCTCTCTTTTGAATGAGTCTTCATTATAACAGTTTATATCTGGAAAATATCACAGAAAATGTGAAATGGAAGTAAGTTAAAACCAAGAAATCAGACCTCACTAAGCAGAATGGCTCAAAAATATTTCTTGGGATGTGTTTGTAATAGTTCTGCCTTGTAATAAAACTCAACAGTGATATATTTCTCCGCTTCTCAGGTTGGTTTGGCATTAGGAAGCCAGACAAAAGCAATTTGTAATAAGGTCCCTGATCCATGCATGTAACATGCAGAAGGGGCTCAAAGGGCTCCATGCTCATTTAAAGCTCTTTAAAATGATTAATAGCTAAAATGCATTGCAAATGATCAAGTGCTTTCCATGGAGAAAACAGGGAGCTTTTCAGGAGATTGCCATAACATTTCCTCTGCCAGTAACCAAGGGTAAGAAATCAGACAAAATTAGCAATTGCAACACATGAATGAAACAGAGCATTCATTTCAGAAGTTAATCCAGTGGTCCGGTGGGTTGTTTCCCCCACTTTCAGTTAGTGTATTTTGTTTACAAAAGACTCAGCTGTCATCATCCATCCACCGATGAGAAAGAACTTACCACTAAACAGAATGAACGAATAGCTCATGAGACAGAAAAATTAGCTGAGCTCTGTTTTATTTGAAATTGTGGAAATTTAGTTACAGAGAAATTTCTTGTGGGATGAGGAGGCTTTTGAAGCTCAGGCCTATCAGAGATCTTGCTAGAAGTTCCCAATCTTTCCAGGCTGATGGACATTTTGGAATTTAGCCTTAGGAGGGAGCATGTTATGGACACTCTTATCGGTGACAGCCATTGTGGGAAGCAATCAGGCATAAAACACACATTTCTTAAAATGCAAACTGGTATTGTTGCTTCCTGTCACCCCATTTTGCTTCTTTACTGCTTACTTTTTTGCTGGATAGGTAAACATATTTCCAAAGAAAATTTTGGGCTGCACTTAGTCACCATTTGATTTTCGAAGAGTGCCCTGGAACATAAGATGGGATTAGAGGAAAATACTAATGATGCTTGTGGCTGGAATTTATTTTGCAGCATGCTAGCCAAGTAAGATAAAATAATGAAGTGGGACAGAGTATCCAAAGGCAAAGATATCAAAGGTATTGGTGCCCCCAGTTTAAGGATCGAGATGCTAGAGTGTTCTCCAAGAATATTCCTTTTGGATCAGTTTCTCCCTCTTGGTTTCAGTGAGGAAGAAATAGCCACTATTGCATGAATCTAATCCAAGGCTGGGTTACTCCAAAGTGGTCTTTATGGGATGGGCCTTGGTGATGGCCCAAAAATTGTAATTAGTCCAGAAAGCAGCAGTATAGGTGGGTGGTCTAACATATCATATCTTGCCAGTTGTTTTCCAAACCCAATTTAAGATGCTCATGATTGGATGCAGAGATTAAGCCCAAATTACCTACAGGATTTTCTACTCATATCCAGCTTGCCTACACAGGTAGGCTTTCTATAGATTGCCCCCCCACCCTTTGCAAATCCTGTCATAATTACATCTAACATCAACAGTGAACTTTTCCATTGTGGTGCCCATAATTGTGTAATACGTTGTAATGCGACTGGAATTGAGGCAGGGCTCTTCTTTTAGGCAAGTTTAGGTTTAAAATTTAGTAATATTAAAATATTAGTTAAAATATTTTTAGAATGTTTTGATATGAAGATACATAATTTTGTAAGTGTCACCAGTCAGAGGGCCAGAAAACATATTAAGCGAAGCATAAATCAAAATATATGACACAGCACAAAAAGATTAGCCGTTGTAGTAATTTTATTGTCAGGAAGAAGGAAAGAGACATGCAGCCTTTTCTGTCTAAATTTAAAGATTTCCTCAAGTTGAGTTTGAGTCCTCCTGTGTACACTACATGCAGTATTCTTGGTAACAATACACAATGTTTTTTATTGCCTGCTATAGATTTTTCTATATTTTCATTTAATTTATAACTACAAAATTCTCTTCCACCTAAATAATCACCAGGTTTGATCTTTTATAGCTTCAGAATCCATATAAAGACAGGCAACTCTGTCCCCTGTATTTTACCTCAGATGCTAAAATAATTGGGTATTGTGATCCTTGATGTGATTAAATGGAATTTTATTTTCTGCTTTACACAATAAAATATTTTGAGGCAGCCATGTCTTTAAATTCAGGTGATTATTTTAAAACTTTCATGGTTAGTTATTTATAGTGTTGTGAATTAATAAAAGTGCTTGAATAAAAATTATTAAAACCTTAAAGTAAAGTGCAGGGTCCTGGCCCTGCACTTCTGATTGGCCGATAATAGCGACATCGGATTGGTCCATTCAGGAGAATCTGATTTGATATTAACGAGCCTCTCTCATTGGTTAAAGGAGCTAACGCTTCCTGTTTCTCATTGGCTGAGTCCTCAAAAGCTTGCCTATATAAAGGGGGTGTTGTGGCCATAGTTTTGCTCTGTTATACCATGTTAAATAAAGAGTTGAAGTTCACTGTTCATTGTCTTGTCTCCACTTCTTGCGCCCATGCGTAGAACTTAACACTGGTGACGAGGATGGGATACGGAGACGTCAGAGCTGACTGAACACTACAGAGTGCTAACAGAGCACGTGGCTGAAACGCACCAACGGCTGAACCATGTCCGGCAGCGTAACACCACCCGCTCCTTTCAACCCGGCACAAGAAGACTGGGACTCATATATGGATCGCTTCCAGATGTTTCTGGAGACCAACAACTTGAAGGATGCCACTATCGGAAAGAAACGAGCAGTATTCCTAACTCATTGTGGGCCGACCGTATTTAAGATGGCCAAGGCGTGAGTGAAACCAGCAGAAGTGAAGTCCATGGACTGGGACATTCTCGAGCCCCTGCTAAAGGCCCACTATGCACCAACCATACCAATGCTCGTTAGAAGGCATGAATTTTACCAGAGAGATCAGCGGAAGGGCGAAAGCGTTGCAGATTTCATAGCGGATCTCTGGGAGGCCTCTGTGGGTTCACCGACCTTGAAGAAGCCCTGAGAGACCGTATAGTTCTGGGACTAGATGCACCAGCAACGTAAAGTAAGCTGATGGCGAAAGGCGACATTAGCCTTACGGATGCCATCGCTGACGCTACTGCAGCAGAAGCAACCAGGAAGTCGGCTGCCTGAATGCGCTGCACCCATGCCCCACTTCGCCAACTCACCAGCGAAGCTTCACCTCACCTAGAAGGACAGCTAATGGCAGCCCACCACGAGGACCTCAAATCATCATCAGAAAGTGATGAAGAGGAGGTCAACCAGCTCTGGTCTGAACGAGACCAACGCCATCAACGTAACCAGAGATTGCAGTACCAATGCGCTGGTTGTGGGGCAAATCACCCCCGATCAGACTGCAAATTCCTCGACGCGCTCTGCGATGTGTGCGGGAAAAGAGGCCACATCGGAAGAGTCTGTAGAAGCAAGCAAGGACCCAGCCAGCCCCCGAGGGGGGCTAACTATCGCCAACCCACAGGAAGTCATCGTGTAAATCGAGAACTCTTGAACCACCAATGGAACAACCATTCCTACAGAAATAAACCCATAGCCCACTCAACAAAACAAGAAGAGGCGCACCAAACCATTACGATCGGTCATGCCTCATCACTGGATGCCAAGAAGATCCGGGTGAAGGTGGCCATCGAAAACTAGCTTTGCATGATGGAAGTCAATTCAGGATTGTCCGTCTCGATGGGTTTCCTGGAAGACCCTCAAGCAATTCATCCCTACCGTCCGGCGACAAGACCTCAGATTCCAAAGAATCATACTCAAAGACTATCAGGGAAATTGAATTCCAGTTGTTGGATCCAGCCAAGTCCGTGTCTCATTTAAAAATCGTACCGCATCCCTACCCCTGACCGTAGTGGACAGGGATCGGCCTAGCTTGTTAGGCCTCCAATGGTTCGCTCCACTCGGAATTGAAGTAGCCGGCATTCACCGAACCAGCAGCGACGACTGGGAAGAGGCCCTTGTCCAGGAATTCCAGGACGTCTTTGCAGATAAACTAGGTGAGTACAAGGGGACCCCGATATCATTTAACCTTAACCCTGAAATAGCTCCCATCCGCCTTAAGCCTTGTCGAGTTCCATTTGCCCTTAAACCAAAGATTGACGAGCAGCTTGATAAATTAATAGCCCAGGGTGTGTTAGAACCAACCGACCACTCTCCCTGGGAAACCCCAATTGTAACACCCATCAAGCCGGATGGATCGTTAAGAATTTGTGGGGACTACCGAGCCACCCTGAATCACGCCCTTCAGCAAAACGCTTACCCGGTACCGGTGGTACAACACCTTCTCCATTCCCTGGGGGGCGGAAAAGTCTTCACTAAACTAGATCTAGCCCAGGCATACCAACAACTGCCTGTAGACAAAAAAACGGCAGAGGCACAAACGATCGTTACGCACCAAGGTGCGTTTAAATGTAACCGACTCCAATTCGGAGTAAGCGTGGCCCTGGGAATCTTTCAAAGTTTGATGGAGAGACTATTACAAGGGATAAAAGGCATTGTCCCATATTTTGATGACGTTTTAATTGCTGCTCCGACTCGAGAAATACTAAAGGAGCGCCTGGGGTTGGTTCTCCAGAAATTTAAAGACTCGGGTCTCAAAGTTAAAAAAAACAAGTGTCAACTATGTACGGATCGAGTAGAATTTTTAGGGTACTTAATCGATAAACAAGGCATTCACCCCACCGATAGCAAGCTTAGGGCAATCAAAAATGCCCCAAGGCCCCGAAATAAGGCCGACCTCCAAGCTTTCCTAGGCCTTATCAATTTTTATAACGTTTTCCTGCCTCACAAAGCAACCATAGCCGAACCCCTACATCATTTGTTGGACAAAAAAGCATCCTGGTTTGGGGGGCACCGAGAGGAACATGCGTTTCGACAAGTAAAAAACTTATTGACCTCCGATGCTGTTTTGATGCAGTATAATGAGACTTTGCCTCTAATGATTGCATGTGATGCATCACCATTCGGAGTGGGTGCCATTTTGAGCCACGTTTTACCAAACGGTAGTGAAGCCCCTGTTGCCTATTTTTCAAAGACGCTATCAAAAGCAGAACGCAACTGTAGTCAAATCGATAAAGAGGCCCTTGCTATTGTATCTGCTGTTAAACGATTTCATGAATATATTTTTGGGCGAGCTTTTACTATAGTAACTGACCACAAACCTTTACTGGGAATAATAGCGGGAGATAAGCCAACCCCTTATATATTATCTCCCAGAATGACTCGCTGGTCAGAATTCTTGGCTGCATATAATTATAAGTTGCAACACCGCCCGGGGAAAGCCATTCCCCACGCTGACGCGTTGAGCCATGCACCACTTCCGGAAACCGTTGACGACCCCGCTCCGACCGTCACAACACTTCAGATCGAGACATTTCAAACACTGCCACTGACAGCTCAAGATATCGCGATTGAAACCCAACGCGATCCCATTTTGGCATGAGTCCTCAGCTGGGTAGAGCGTGGATGGCCATTGGACCAAATCCCTGACAACTACGTTCCCTTCAACTGTTTTCCCAGAAGGGCTGCATCATTTGGGGGATAGAGTCATTGTCCCAGAGCGGCTACAACGAGCGGTACTGAGAACCTTGCACGACGGCCACCCCAACATCGTGCGCATGAAAGCGCTCACACGAAGCTACGTGTGGTGGCCGGGCATAGACAAGCAGATCGAAGCCTGGGTAAAGACTTGTTACAAATGCCAGGAAGTTAGCAATGCCCCACCGAAAGCAACCCCAACAGAATGGGAAACACCCAGGGGACCATGGTCCCGTATTCATATTGACTTTGCGGGACCTACTAAAGAACACACATTCATATTAATGGTGGATGTCTACTCGAACTGGCTTGAAATCCATGAAATGAAAAATACAACAACCGAATCAGTCATCAGGAAATTGGACAGATTATTTGCAACAGACGGACTACCAGACGTTCTGGTATCCGACAACGGGCCCCAGTTTACTGCGCTTTCCTTTGAACAGTATCTGGCGGACCACGGTATTCGCCATGCGCTAACTTCCCCGGTGCATCCTGCGGCCAATGGAAGAGCCGAACGCATGGTACAATTCATCAAAAAAACTCTGCATAAAATGGACTATGGTGATATCGAAGACAAGATTAACCGGATACTCTTTTTGCAGCACATCACTCCACACAGCGTCACCAACAAAACTCCGGCTGAGTTGTTGATGGGATGAAAGCTTCGCTCCTACCTCGACCGACTACACCCATCGTACGAACCTGAAAAACCACACGGATCCAGCGGGAAATGCCGTAATGTCCAAATAGGCGACTTAGTTTTCGCTAGGAACTTTTCTGGCGATCCCTTGTGGGTCGAGGCAACTGTAATCCAAGTGACCGGACCCAGATCGTACAGAGTGAAATGTCGCGACGAAAGAATATGGAAGCGCCATATTGATCAGCTGCATTCAAGGCTGCAGTCTGGGGTCTGCGATTCTGGTGATTTCCAAACTGAGGGGGGAGGAGATGCCGAGGAAGCTGAGTTCGAAACAGCAGAAAGCACAAGCGGAAGAAATGACCATTCAGACACAACACGTGAAGAAGGATCGGGGATAGGGATAAGCTTGCCTCAAAGGGATACCGAGGACATTAGCGGCAACGAAATTTTAGATGCAGAACCGGAGGCACTCTGTTCACCAGATAACGTCCTACCCCAACAAGACTATAGAGAAATACCGGGAGGACAACATAAATCAAATAGACAATCGAAACAACCTGCCTACTTCAAAAACTACGTTACCGCACCCCTTAAACAAAACCCGGGGGGGAAGGGGTGTTGTGAATTAATAAAAGTGCTTGAATAAAAATTATTAAAACCTTAAGGTAAAGTGCAGGGTCCTGGCCCTGCACTTCTGATTGGCCAATAATAGCGACATCGGATTGGTCCATTCAGGAGAATCTGATTGGCTATTAACGAGCCTCTCTCATTGGTTAAAGGAGCTAACGCTTCCTGTTTCTCATTGGCTGAGTCCTCAAAAGCTTGCCTATATAAAGCAGTAGTTTTGCTCTGTTACACCATGTTAAATAAAGAGTTGAAGTTCACTGTTCATCGTCTCGTCTCCACTTCTTGCGCCCATGCACAGAACTTAACATATAGTTTCATTGGCATGGCTTGGAAGCTCCAGTTTTATCCCCATCCGTAAGCCATGATCTAAACATTCTTATTCTCTTCCCCTTTTTTGAGCCTACAAATGTTATATAACAACAAAAAGAGTGAGATGGCAAACACAATCAAATAACCTATTATTATTATTATTGATTAATTTTGGTACCACCTAATGTCAATCATTATTATTATCAATAAATGATATTAAAAACTGCTAGAAGGGATAGTTTCCCATTTACAAGTAACTTTTCACATTCCTTGGAACCAGTTTCTTTTTGTATTTTAAAGCCATCATAATAATGATGAATAAAGTACACAAGGAATAAAATAGCATATCATTTTTGGATAGCAGTATTCCAATATCTCAGGGGCTGCCACAAAGCTATTCTCCAAAGCACCTGAGGGTAGAAAAAGAAGCAATGAGTGGAAACTAATTAGGGAGAGAAGCAACTTAGCACAAAGGAGAAATTCCCTGACAGCTAGAACAATTAATCAGTGGAACAACTTGCCTCCAAAAGTTTGAATGGTCCAATATTGGAAGTTTTTAAAAAGAGATTAGACAACCATTTGTCTGAAATGGTAGCTGGTTTCCTGCTTAAGCAGGGGGTTGGACTAGAAGATTTCCAAGGTTCCTTCCAACTCTATTATTCTATTAATAATGATGTCACTTGTGGAGATGATGTTGGATTGTTTATAGTAGAGAAAGCAGGGCTGTATAGTTATTTCTATTTATTCCCCCATTTCCATTTCCCCTTTTCCTCACACTGGGAACTTGGACAATATAGGTTTATCTGAACCAATTTTGTTAAGTCCTGAGCATGGGCGCAAGGAACGGAGACGAGACATCGAATCGTGACTTCAACTCTTTATTCGTGACTTCAGAACAGAGCAAATACTTGGGCAGCAGCAGCTCTTTTATAGAACTGGCTGCTGTCAAAACAACCAATGATTTGAGTTTACTGCTCTAACAAGCATCCAGTCAGAGAAGCCCGCTTGTTCGCAGGCCAATGAGAAGTGCAGGATTACGAGCCTGCTGTTAAAGTAAAGCTATTAGGGTTGTTACTGATGCATTGGCTTAGTCCATAACACCCCTCCCCCCTAGGTTCCGTCTGAGGGGTGGGGTGATGTATTCTCATAAGTAGGCAGGTCGCTTCACCTGTCTGCTTGATCTGCGCTGTTCCACCGGTTTCTGTCCTGGCTCTGGTTCCGGTGGGCTGCTTGCTGAGCTGGATGGCGAAAATGGTCCCGCTGTTTCGTTGAATGGCTCTGGGCTGTCCTCTCTGCTCTTACCAATGCTGTCATCTGGGTTCCCCGGATCTGTTTCTATCATGGTGCTGTCATGCGGCGAGGCAACTTCCCGGCTCGGTTCTCCTTGTGGCGGTGAGTATCCCATGGTTGGTTGTGTAGACTGCTGGGTTCCGATTGTTAAGTCATCTGTTATTTCTTTTTCGGCCCCCTCGATGTCCCTTCCTCCCCCCCCAGTTGGAGATTCAGGGGATGAGATGGGAGTAGGTGCTAGTCTGGATCGAAGCTGGTCTATGTGGCGCTTCCACATTTTGCCACCTGCAGTTTGTAGATGATAGGATCGGGATCCCGTAAGTTGCGTTATGGTAGCGGGGACCCACAATGGGTCACCCGAGAAGTTTTTCGCAAAAACGGGGTCACCTTCCTGGAATGATCGACACTTGCTGCTGGATCCCAGGGGTTGTTCAGGTGTGTACGCCAGGTGGAGGCTATTGAGATGTGAGTGAAGTTTCCGGCCCATGAGGAGTTCCGCTGGGGTTCTGTTTGTGGTGCTGCTTGGGGTAATATGTTGGAGGAGAAGCATCCAGGTTATCTTGTCGTCAGTGTCACCCTGGTCCATTTTGTGTAAGGTCTTCTTTACAAATTGAACCATTCGCTCAGCCCTACCGTTGGCCACAGGGTGAGCTGGCGGTGTTAAGGCATGGTAGATGCCCCGGTCTGCTAGGTACTGTTCGAATGCCAGGGCAGTGAATTGAAGGCCATTATCGGAGACCAGGACATCCAGCAATCTGTGGGTAGCGAATAGCTTATTCAGTTTTTTAATGACCGCCTCCGTGGTGGTGCTTTTCATTTTGTGGACCTCGAGCCAGTTAGAATAGGCATCCACGGTTAGAAGGAAAGTGTGTCCTCTGGTGGGTGCCACAAAATTGATGTGGATATGGGATTAAGGACCTCGAGGCGTTTCCCACTGAGTTGGGGGTGTTTTTGGAGGAGCAGAGTGAATCTCCTGGCATTTGCTGCATGTCGCCACCCAGGTCTCTATCTGCTTGTCTAAACCTGGCCACCATGCATAACTCCTTGCCAATGCCTTCATCCGCACAATGCCTGGATGTCCATCGTGCAACATTTTAAAAACTTTATGTTGCAATTTCTCCGGGATGACAACTCTGTCTCCACACAAGATACAGCCCTTTTGAAGAATAGTTCTGTCTGTCGATTCCTGAACGGCCTGAAAGTGTCATTGGGTGCACTGTCCGGCCAACCCCATTCCACCCAGCTGAGGACTCATGCCAAAGAAAGGTCCTTTTTCGTTTCTGAGGCGATGTCTTGAGCAGTCAGCGGCGGTGATTTAAGAGTTTTGATTTGCAATACGGCTAGGGTTGGAGCTGGGTCATCTATGACGTCTGGTAGTGGAGAGCGGCTCAAAGCATCAGCGTGGGGAATAGCTTTCCCTGGGCGGTGTAGCAGTTGGTAATCGTATGCGGCTAAAAACTCCGACCAACGTGTCATTCTTGGTGATAAGATGTGGGGAGTTGGTTTGTTTCCCTCTAAGATGCCAAGTAGCGGCTTGTGGTTTGTAATTATGGCAAAGGGTCTCCCATACACATATTTATGGAAACGTTTAATTGCGGATACAATGATGAGAGCCTCTTTATCAAGTTGGCTATAGTTCCTTTCAGTTTTAGACAAAGTTCTCAAAAAGAACGCAATAGGTGCCTCATTACCGTTTGGCAGGACATGGCTTAAAATGGCTCCCACTCCGAATGGTGAGGCATCACAGGTAACCATTAGGGGTAGAGTCTCGTTGTATTGTATCAATACAGCATCAGAAGTTAAGAGGTCTTTTACTTGTTGAAATGCTCGTTCTTCACACCGTCCCCAGATCAAGGAAGCCTTTTTGTCGAGAAATCTATGTAGGGGCTCAGCTACGGTCGCCTTCTGGGGCAAGAAGATGTTATAAAAGTTAATGAGTCCCAGGAAGGCTTGGAGGTCTGTCTTATTTCTAGGTCTTGGGGCATTTTTGATTGCCGTTAGTTTTTTTTCGGTGGGGTGGATTCCCTGTCTGTCGAGAAGGTATCCCAGGAACTCCACTCTCTCCGTACAAAGTTGACACTTGTCCCTTTTTACCTTCAAGCCAGCGTCTTTAAATTTTTAAAGAACCCTTCTGAGCTGTTGTCCTAATAACTCTTTAGTAGGGGCAGCTATTAAGACGTCAAAATAAGGCACGATGCCTTTTATGCCTTGTAATAGTCTCTCCATCAAACTTTGGAAAATGCCTGGTGCCACGCTTACTCCGAATTGGATTCTATTGCACTTGAAGGCACCTCTATGTGTAACTATTGTCTGGGCTTCTGCAGTCGTCGCATCTACGGGTAGCTGTTGGTATGCCTGAACTAAGTCCAATTTCTCAAATATTTTTCCACCACCCAGGGAGTGAAGAAGGTGTTGGACCACCAGTACCGGGTAAGTGTTCTGCTGAAGCGTGTGATTTAGGGTGGCCCGGTAATCCCCACAAATTCTTAATGAGCCATCTGGCTTTATGGCTGTTACTATTGGAGTTTCCCATTGGGCATGGTCAATCGGTTCCAACACACCCTGGGCTATCAATTTGTCTAGTTGCTCGTTGATCTTTGGCTTGAGGGCAAAAGGGATCCGACGAGGCTTAATATGAATGGGAGCCACCTCGGGACTGAGATTAAATGATATAGGGGTCCCCTTGTACTTGCCTAATATTCCTGTGAACACATCCTGGAATTCCTGGATGAGAGCATCTTCCCAGTCATCGCTTCCGGTTTGGTGTATGCCAGCTAGTTCAATTCCGAGTGGGGTGAACCACTGTAACCCTAACCAACTGGGCCGGTCACGATCGACGACAGTCAGGGGAAGCGTCGCAGTGTGGTCCTTGAAGGATACTTGGATGTGGCTGGAACTGACAATCGGAATTCTGTTTCCCTGGTAGTCTTTTAGGATGATTCTTTGAGTGCTGAGGTCCTGGTGACAGATGGCAGGGATCACCTGTTTGAGGGTTTTCCAGGAGACCATCGATAGGGATGACCCCAAATCGACTTCCATCACGCATGGTCAATTCTCAATAGTGACCTTTACGCAGATCTTTCTTGCATCTAGCGATGAAGCGTGGCCGATAGTAATAGTTTGGTGTGCCTCTTCTCGTCTCGTTGAAGCAGCAGGTGCTCGATTTCTGTAGCAGTGGTTGTTCCATTGGTGGTTTAGGCAGTCCCGATTTCCAGGTGGTTTGCCTGTCTCCCGGCGGAGGTTATTCTCCCTCCCGCTTGGACTGGACTCTCACTTGCTTCTGCAGACCTTTGCGATGTGGCCTCTTTTCCCACAGGAACGACAGAGTGCGTCGAGGAATTTGCAGTCCGATCGCGGGTGGTTTGCTCCGCAACCAGCACATTGGTGCAGGAGTCTCTAGTTCCTTTGCTCTCGTTCTGAGAGGAGCCGCTTGACCTCCTCTTCCTCACTGTCTGAGGAGGATTCGAGGTCTTCATGATGGGTGGTAATAGTGTGCCTCTCAGAGGAGAGCGGACTATCGCTAGCGAGTTGGCGGTGCGGTGCGTTCGCTCGGCGCATTCGAGTGGATGACTTCCTGGTTGCTTCTGTGGCACTAGCATCGGTGATGACATCTGCAAGGCTGACGTCTCCTTTCGCCATGATTTTACTCTGCGATGTGTGGTCATCTAATCCCAGAACTATGCGGTCTCTCAGGGCTTCCTCGAGGTTTGCAAAACCACAGAGTCCTCCCAGGTTCCGGAGGTCAGCTACAAAGTCCCCAACGCTCTCGTTCTTCCATTGGTCTCTCTGGTAAAACTCATGCCTTCGTATCAGTGTAGGTACTGCAGGTGCGTAATGGGCCCGGAGGATCGGCGCAAGGTTATCCCAATCCATGGTCTTCACTTCCACTGGTTTGGCAAGTGCTTTAGCCATTTTAAAAACGGCGGGGCTGCAGTGGATCAGGAACACCACTCATTTCTTTCCAGGCGTAGCATCTTTCAGATTGTTGGTCTCCAGGAACATCTGGAAACGGTTTATATACGAGTCCCAGTCTTCGTTTGCTGGGTCAAATGGAGCGGGTGGTGTGGTGCCGCTGGTCATTCTGCCGTCTGTTGTGCCGTCATTCTGCCATTCTGCGCTCTCAGCCACGTGCTCTGTCTTGTTCGATGAGTATTTAGTCAGCTCTATCATCTCCGTATCCCATTCTTGTCGCCAGTGTTAAGTCCTGAGCATGGTCACAAGGAACAGAGATGAGACATCGAACCGTGACTTCAACTCTTTATTCGTGACTTCAGAACAGAGCAAATACTTCGGCAGCAGCAGCTCTTTTATAGAGCTGGCTGCTGTCAAAACAACCAATGATTTGAGTTTACCGCTCTAACAAGCGTCCAATCAGAGAGGCCCGCTGTCAGCCAATCAGATTGGCCAGAAACGACCAATCATGACTCGCTGTTCGCGGGCCAATGAGAAGTGCAGGATTATGAGCCTGCTGTTAAAGTAAAACTATTAGGGTTGTTACTGATGCGTTGGCTTAGTCCATAACAAATTTCATCATCTTTCCAAACTTCAGAGTAACAACATTTTGGAGGAAAAGTGGCCCCGTAGTATATGTGCATTCCAAGTTCATTAATTTTCTTAATAACCCCCTTTTCTGGATTTCATCACCTTTATAGCAGTTACACAATGAATTGAAGGTTTTGCTGAGTTGTCCAAGATTTCAGGTCATTTTTTGATTTGTCTCCGTGAGCAATGTCTCCCTGCTGAATGTGCACTTTAGTTTCATCTCTTCTCTTTTTCGTCTCTCTCCAGTGGGTATCTCTTTACACTGACTAAATATGAGCTGTATTTGCCTTTGGTAAATCTCCCTTACCTACTTTGGAAAAACAATTTTGAAGCTCTAGGGATTTTCCATCCTACTGTTTAATATAATTTGCTGTCATAGCATCTTGTTTAAATGGTGTTGACCTACATCTCTCAGCAGCTTCACCTGCCAATAAAAGGATCTAGATGTTGTAGTTCAGTAACATTTAGAAGAGCACAGGTTCTTCATCCTGGTCCATTCTTAAGGTTAAGCAGGATCCTGGTGGCATAGGTAATGATTCAGGGTTATGAGAATTGTAGTCTAAAATATCTGGAAGAATCAAATTGCCTTTGAGTGTGTACCTGTGTACTCTTATATTCACAAAACTGTTATGAATTAATAAAAGTGCTCAAATAAAGATTATTAAAACCTTTAGAAAAGTGCAGGGTTCTAGCCCTGCACTTCTGATTGGCTGATAATAGCGACATCGGATTGGTCCGTTCAGGAGAATCTGATTGGCTATTAGCAGGCCTCTTTCTTTGGTTAAGGGAGCTAGTGTTTCTTCTTGGTTACTTGATCAGCGACTTGCCTATATAAAGGGCTGTTGCTGCCGTAGTTTTTGCTCTGTTCTACAATGTTAAATAAAGAGTTGAAATTCACTGTTCATCGTCTCGTCTCCACTTCTTGCGCCCATGCGCAGAACTTAACACTGGCGACGAGGATGGGATACGGAGACGCCAGAGCTGACTGAGCACTACAGAGCGCTAAACAGAGCACGTGGCTGAAGACGCACCAACGGTTGAAACCATGTCCAGCAGCATCATACCACCCGCTCCATTCGACCTGGCACAAGAAGACTGGGACTCATATATGGACTGATTCCAGATGTTTCTGGAAACCAATAACTTGAAGGATGCCACTATCGGAAAAAAGCGAGCGGTATTCCTGACTCATTGCGGGCCAACCGTGTTTAAGATGGCCAAGGCACTAGCTAAACTGGCTGAGGTGAAGTCCATGGATTGGGACGTCCTCGAGCCCCTTCTATGGGCCCACTATGCACCAACTGTACCAACGCTTGTCCGAAGACATGAATTTTACCAGAGAGACCAGCGGAAGGGAGAAAGCGTTGCAGATTTCATTGCAGATCTCTGGAATCTGGGAGGCCTCTGTGGGTTCGCCGAACTCAAAGAAGTCCTGAGAGACCGAATAGTTCTGGGACTAGATGCACCAACGTTGCAGAGTAAGCTGATGGCAAAAGGCGACATTAGCCTTACAGATGCCATCGCTGATGCTACTGCAGCAGAAACAACCAGGAAGTCGGCTGCACGAATGCGCCGCACCAACGCCCCACTCCGCCAACTCGCCGGCGAAGCCTCACCTCGCCTGGAGGGACAGGCAACGACAGCCCACCACGAGGACCTCAAATCGTCATCAGAAAGTGATGAAGAAGAGATCAACCAGCTCTGGTCTGAACGAGACCAACACCATCAACGTAACCATAGATTGCAGTATCAATGCGCTGGTTGTGGGGCAAACCACCCACAATCACACTGCAAATTCCTCGACGCGCTCTGCCATGTTTGCGGAAAGAGAGGCCACATCAGAAGAGTCTGTAGAAGCAAGCAAGGATCCAGCCCACCTCAGAGGGGGAACAACTACCGCCAAACCACAGGAAACCGACCTGTGAATCGGGAACCCTTGAACCACCAATGGAACAACCACTCCTGCAGAAACAAACCACTAGCCCATTCAACGAAACGAGAAGAGGCACACCAAACCATTACGATTGGTCACGCCTCATCATTAGACACCAAGAAGATCCGGGTGAAGGTCGCCATCGAAAACCAGCCCTGCGTGATGGAAGTCGATTCAGGATCGTCCCTTTCGATGGTTTCCTGGAAGACCCTTAAACAATTAATTCCCGCCGTCCGGCGGCAACACCTCAGATTCCAACGTACTATACTCAAGGACTATCAGGGAAATCGAATTCCAGTCATTGGATCCAGCCAAGTCCGTGTCTCATTTAAAAATCGTACTGCATCCTTACCATTGACTGTAGTCGACAGGGATCGATCGAGCTTGTTAGGTCTCCAATGGTTCGCTCCACTTGGGATTGAAGTAGCCGCCATTTACTGAACCAACAGCTACGACTGGGAAGAGGCCCTCGTCCAGGAATTCCAGGACATCTTTGCAGACAAACTAGGCGAGTACAAGGGGACCCTGATATCATTTAACCTTAACCCCATAGTAGCTCCCATCCGCCTTAACCCTCGTGGAGTTCCATTTGTCCTTAAACCAAAGATTGACGAGCAGCTTGATAAATTAATAGCCCAGGGTGTGTTAGAACCAACCGACCACACTCCCTGGGAAACCCCAATCATAACACCCATCAAGCTGGATGGATCGTTAAGAATTTGTGGGGACTACCAAGTCACTCTGAATCACGCCCTTCAGCAGAATACTTACCCGGTACCGGTGGTACAACACCTTCTCCATTCCCTGGGGGGCGGAAAAGTCTTCGCTAAACTGGATTTAGCACAGGCATACCAACAACTGCCTGTAGATAAAAAAAACGGCAGAGGCACAAACAATCGTTACCACCGAGGTGCTTTTAAGTGCAACTGACTCCAATTCAGAGTTAGCGTGGCCCCGGGAATTTTTCAGAGCTTGATGGAGAGACTATTACAGGGTATAAAAGGGGTTGTACCATATTTTGATGATGTTTTAATTGCTGTTCCAACTAGAGAAATACTTAAGGAGCGCCTGAGGTTGGTTCTCCAGAAATTTAAAGACTCTGGCCTTAAAGTAAAAAAAAAAAAGTGTCAACTGTGTATGGATAAAGTAGAATTTTTGGGATACTTAATCAATAAACTGGGTATTCACCCCACCGATAGCAAGCTAAGGGTAATCAAAAACGCCCCAAGGCCCAGAAATAAGACTGATCTCCAAGCTTTCCTGGGCCTTATCAATTTTTACAATGTTTTCCTACCCCACTAAGTGACCGTAGCCAAGCCCCTACATCGTATGTTGGACAAAAAGGCAACCTGGGTCTGGGGACACCGAGAGGAACACGCGTTCAGACAAGTAAAAAACTTATTGATTTCAGATGCTGTTTTGATGCAGTATAACGAGACTTTGCCTTTAACAATCACATGTGATGCATCACCATTTGGAGTGGGTGCCATTTTGAGCCATGTGTTTCCAAATGGTAGTGAAGCCCCTATTGCCTACTTTTCAAAAACGCTATCAAAAGCTGAACGTAACTATAGTCAAATCAATAAAGAGGCTCTTGCTGTTGTATCTGCTGTTGAACGATTTCATGAATATATTTGTGGGTGAGTTTTTACTACAGTTACCGACCACAAACCTTTGCTGGGGATTATAGCGGGAGACAAGCCAACCCCTTATATATTATCTCCCAGAATGACTCGCTGGTCAGAATTCTTGGCTGCATATAATTATAAGCTGCAACACCGCCCGGGGAAAGCCATCCCCCACGCTGATGCACTAAGCCATACACCACTTCCGGAAACCATTGACAACCCAGCTCCAACCGTCACAATGCTCCAGATTGAGACACTTCAATCACCACCGCTGACAGCTCGAGATATCGCGATCGAAACCAAACGCGATCCCATTTTGGCGCAAGTTCTTAGCTGGGTCGAGCGAGGATGGCCATTGGATCAAATCCCTGACAACTTCATTCCTTTCAAGAATCGGCAGACGGAACTGTTTTCCCAAAAGGGCTGCATCATTTGGGGGGATAGAGTCGTCGTCCCAGAGCAGTTACAACGAGTGGTGTTGAAAACTTTGCATGAGGGCGCTCGCACAAAGCTATGCGTGGTGGCCGGGTATCAACAAGCAGATCGAGGCCTGGGTAAAGACTTGTTACAAATGCCAGGAAGTTAGCAATGCCCCACCGAAAGCAACACCGACGGAGTGGGAAACACCCCGGGGACCATGGGCCCGTATTCATATTGACTTTGCGGGACCTACTAAAGGACACACATTCCTATTAATGGGGGATGCCTACTCAAACTGGCTTGAGATCCAAGTACCACACCGAATCCGTCATCCGGAAGTTGAACAGATTATTCGCGACACATGGACTGCCAGACATTCTGGTATCCAACAACGGCCCCCAGTTTACTGTGCTTCCTTTTGAACAGTATTTGGCGGACCATGGTATTCGCTATGCGCTAACTTCGCCGGCGCATCCTGCGGCTAATGGAAGAGCTGAGCGCATGGTACAGTTCGTCAAAAAGACCCTACATAAAATGGACTATGGGGATATCGAAGATAAGATAAACAGGATACTCCTTCTTCAACACATCACTCCACACAGCACCACCAACAAGACTCCAGCTGAATTGTTAATGGGACGAAAACTCCACTCCCACCTCGACCGACTACACCCGTCGTACGAACCAGAAAAACCCCACGGATCTAGCGGGAAATGCCGCAAATTCAAGATAGGTGACCTAGTTTTCACTAGGAACTTTTCTGGCAATCCTTTGTGGGTCGAGGCAACTGTAATCCAAGTCACGGGACCCAGGTCGTACCAAGTAAAAAGCTGCAACGGAAGTATATGGAAGCGACATATTGATCAGCTGCGTTCAAGGCTACAACCTAGTTTCTGTGACTCTGGTGACTCCCAAACTGAGGGGGGAGGGGATGCCGAGGAAGCCGAATTCGAAATGGCAGGAAGCACAAGTGGAAGAAGTCAGCATTCGGGCATAACGCATGAAGAAGGATCAGAGATGGGGGTAGGCTCGCCTCAAAGGGACACCTCGTCAGAGGCAAGCCCACAAAGGCTAGAGGACAACGAGGACATTAGCGGCACCGAGTTTTTCAATGAAGAACCGCCAGCACCCGACTTGCCAGAAAACGTCCCGCCAAAACAAGATTATAGACAAGTACCCGGGGGACAGCGTAAATCTAATAGACAGTCTAAACAACCTTCCTACCTCAAAGATTACATCACCACACCCCTTAAACGGAACCCGGGGGGAAGGGGTGTTATGAATTAATAAAAGTGCTTAAATAAAGATTATTAAAACCTTTAGAAAAGTGCAGGGTTCTAGCCCTGCACTTCTGATTGGCTGATAATAGCGACATTGGATTGGTCCATTCAGGAGAATCTGATTGGCTATTAGCGGGCCTCTTTCATTGGTTAAGGGAGCTAGCGCTTCACGTTTCTTCTTGGTTACTTGATCAGCGACTTGCCTATATAAAGGGCTGTTGCTGCCGTAGTTTTTGCTCTGTTCCACAATGTTAAATAAAGAGTTGAAGTTCACTGTTCATCGTCTCATCTCCACTTCTTGTGCCCATAAGCAGAACTTAACAAAAACATTCTGTACTTCCTTTCTTCTAGCCACCTATGCATGCAAAAGTCAAAAGGTGATGCCAAGACCTCTTTTACATGGCCAATTTTCAAGAAAACCTAGGGCTTCAATCAGTGTTTTCCTTTCATACTGAACATTCTTCAAACTGGTCAACAGATGATTTTGTGAGTTTTGAGATTTCAGATAGAATTTAAAGAAGTTTTGACTGTAACAGACAGATTTTACACTTTTAAAAATAGGGAATTCAGAATATTTGCTTGTTCCTTCTGTGAGAGAACCCTTTTGCAATCTAAGACATTTTACTCTGCATTCCTCATATCCCAGACAAGAAAGATGCAGATCTGATCACATTGACCTCTCCCTTCCTTTTCTAAAAATCATGTCTCCCAATGGCTAAGGGATTGCTTTTCCCTCTTGTTTTCGGCCAATCAAAGAATAGGTATCACTTATATAATGTTTGTTGGTTGAATTTGTTTTCCTTTCTTGCATACAAAGGGAGAATTTGCATTATTACTGGAGGGGATTTGCAGCTCATCCATTTCCAAATTCCTATTCTTTGACTAGGCTGGCTGGCTGGCTGGACTAGGTTAAAAAATGCTCAAATGTATTATATTGTTATGCCAATATCAGTAAATGTTAAAAAGCTTAGAGGCATGGTATCATATCTGAAATGGTATAGGGTCTCCTGCAGGGGATTCGACTAGACTCCAAAAGCTTTTCCAACTCTATTATTCTGTTATGTTAAACAGATATGATTTATGTTGATTGCTTTTATTTAGTATCCTATGACTATCATTGAGTGTTGTGTCTTATGATTTATGATGATTATATTTTATGATTATGATCAATATCTATCATTTATTGCTTGTTTGTATACGAGAGCTTGTGCACCAGAGACAAATTCCTTGTGCATCCAATATACTTGGTCTATTCTATTCTATTCTATTCTATTCTATTCTATTCTATTCTATTCCACTCCACTCCACTCCACTCCACTCCACTCCACTCCACTCCACTCCACTCCACTCCACTCCAAATATGGCTGATTGATATAAATACATTTCTTTTTTATTTTGAAGAGAGGAAAAGGGTGTTGGTGTTAACTCTGGGGATGAGGGATGTAGAATACAATGCAATTAGTTAATGATTGATAGCCGAGCATGTGCTGATTGATAGTTCATCTATTACTTCACAGATAATTCAAAAACAGTACTCATCTATTGGTAAAAAGAAGCAAATGCCGATTGGTGGAAGTTCTCTACTGATTATCATGCTCAATCTTCATAGCATGTTATATTTTTGTTGTAATGTTCCCAGGTATATGAATCCTTTCTCAGTCTTTCCTTCACAAGGCTAAATATGAAAAATTCCATCAACTTCTCTTCTTAGAATAGTTTCTGATGATACCTGATCATCTTCAGTGAGCTTGTTCAGGTTTGTCTCAATCTTTCTTCAAAAGTGGTGTCTAGAATGAGATAAAGGGCTTGAGGTGGTATCTCTGTGTGTGAGCGCAAACAAGTAAATTAGGATTGTTACGTCTCATGATTTACATTTTAGATCAAACCTATACCATTTCAGGCTTAAAAAAGGTTGTACTAATAACAAATAATGTATGATACCCAGAAGAGATTAATCTTGCCAATAACCATGTCAACAAGTGAGGCAACCTGGAAGAGCAAACAATAAGAAGACACCTTCAAATCTTTCATAAAAGTTTAGTTTTTAAATATTTTGGCAGTTTTTATTTTACAAAAGGACCTTTTCCTCATTTTTTCTCCACAGCTTTAAAATAGGTTCTTTCCCGAACAATTTGGAGATTGCTGGACTGTCTTTTCTTCTACCCCTGTCTTTAAAAGAGGTGCAGGAGTAAAACTTCAAAGAGGCATTTCAATAAATCCCTTGAAGCTGTCTGCTAAAAGTTTACAGAAGCAGTAACCTTGAAAAGGTCTCCCTTTAGTTTTCTTTTAAGCATGAAATTTCATTAACTTTACCAGCAGATGCTTGCTTGTCTGAGTTTGGAGCTCTTAGAGGGAGCTTTGTTGCACCCTTGAATCAAAGCCATCTTTTCTGGATGAGTTTCAGATGGAAAAGAACCATTTGTAAAAGCCCTGCTCTTTTTTGCCTCTTCTAAATCTCTCTCCTACTTTCTGTAATGCTTCCCCCTGCCTTCCCTCTGATGCTGAAAACTCCATTGTTTCGCTAAACCACTCATCCTGTTCAATCTTTTTCTAAGGTTACCTTCGGTAGAACCTTATTTTTCAAAAGGAAGGAGCAAAAGGTTACTCAGCCTTGTTACTTACAGACTTTGGTTGGTTGACTAGTTCTCAATGACACCTTTTACACACACACTCCATTTTAGCATCAATTAAGTTCTAATTAAATCCAGTGGTATTGATTATTTTAAGTCAAAGCCTGGTTTAACATAGCTTGTAGGATAAATCACGGATAGTCAACGATATCAGCCTTAGATATTGCTAAACAGCTATTGAAGAAGTTTATTCTGAGGAGAATCATAATGTCAGTGCAACATCCGAGGAGTGCAACAACTATGTTCACAGCAAGTGAAGGAGCAGAAAATGGAATATACAAATATACAAAATGTCCATAGAACAACACAAAGTAAGACCAGTGGTGGGATTCAAATGGTTTTATCACCAGTTTGGTGGGCGTGGCTTGCTGGGCATGGCTTGCTGGGCCACTAACAGTGGCTTGGCCGATCCTGCACTTTTCTCTTTTCTCTCAGCTGATTGTCGGAGAATTTTTTTTCCTCCTACCGGTTCAGGTGGACTGGTCCGAACTGGTAGCATACCACCACTGGGTAAGACACATTATTAAGTTAACCTTGTTAACTGAGTATTAAAACAGTCTCAAGGAAGAAAAGAGTATGTGAAAGGGAATGTTTGGGTGTGTGTGCATATACATGTTTATATGCATATAAAAATGCACACACATTTATACACAATACAGGTAGTCCTCAACTTACAACAATTCATTTAGTGAAAATTCAAAGTTACAACAGCAATGAAAAAAGTGACTTATGACCATTTTTCACACTGAACCATTGCACCATCCCTGTGGTCATGTGATCAAAATTCAGACACTTGGCAACTGACTCATATTTATGACAGTTGTAGAGTCCCGGTGTCATGTGATCACCTTTTGCAGCCTTCTAGCATGCAAAGTCAACGGGGAAGCCAGATTTGCTTAACAATCATGTTACTCATTTAACAATTGTTGTGATTCATTTAACGACTGTGGCAAGAAAACTCATAAAATGGGCCAAAACTCACTTAACAAATGACTCGCTTAGCAACAATAATTTTGGACTCCATTGTGGTTGTAAGTCAAGGACCACCTCTAGTATGTTTTTGCAGATGGTGAAGGTCCGAGGTCCTGGCCTATTAATTTATCAGCAAACTATTACCAAGTAACTTTTGCAAGTGAGCCATGAATTAGCTTCAACCAGAGTTGAATCCAAACTCTGTCAAGGATCTTGGAGTACTCATCTCTAATGATCTAAGTGCTAGAGCCCACTGTAACTACATAGCCAAAAAGGCATTAAGAATTTTTAATCTTACATAGCTTTTTCTCTGGTAATATTACATAACTAGAGCATACAAAACCTTTGCTAGACCAATACTCCAATACAGCTCATCAGTCTGGAACCCACATTACGTATCTGATATTAACACAGTTGAGAAAGTCCAGAAATATTTCATAAGTAGAGTTCTCCACTCCTCTACTTGTTGCAGAATACCTTATGCCACCAGACTCAAAATTCTAGACCTAGAAAACCTAGAACTATGCCGCCTTCGGTCTGATCGAAGAATAGTATATAAAATTATACATTGCAATGTCCTACCTGTCAATGAATACTTCAGCTTCAACCATAACAACATTAGAGCAAACAATAGATACAAACTCAAGGTTAATCGCACCAAACTTGATTGCAGGAAATGCGGCTTCAGCAACAGAGTGGTCAATGTCTGGAATACTCTACCTGACTCTGTGGTTTCTTCCCCAAACCCCAAAAACTTTAACCTTAGACTGTCTACTATTGACCTCACCCCTTTCCTAAGAGTCTGTAGGGGACGTGCATAAGTGCACCAATGTGCCTGCCGTCCCTGTCCTATTGTTTCTTTTATTTTTCTTATATGTATCCATGTATTCATAACTATGTTTTTACTTATATTTATTATCTTGTAAGCAATTGACAAATAAAAATAAATAAATAAAATAAAATAAAGAGTTGGTTCATCTTAATCACTTTCTCTATGCTTTTGCTTGATATAACACCTGCCTTGACATTTATCAGAGAAAGTTAAACGAGGCTTCTTGTTATAGAAATGGCTAGTTTATATTATTATGTACAAGTTAAAAGTTGAGGGTAGATGTTAATGTCTTATTTTATTTCACCAAAGGAGTTGGAGTCAATGCCTTTTTTCTCCCTTTTCCCTTTGCTTTCCTCCACTGCCACTTCCCTCTTTTCCTTCACTAATTTCCCTCATATTTACTTTTGTATTCTTTTTGTGTGTCATAAATTAATAAATACTATATTTTAAAAAAGAAGAAGTTAAAGAGGCTGACTACAGATGCTTCAGTTATAGGAAGTGTTAGTTTAGATGACTTTGTTAACTGTGTTGAAGAATTTTGCATATTGGCCCATTCTTGGAACAAGGAAAAGGAACATGGCATTTGTTTTAACTGTGGCTGAAAATGTCCAGGCAAAAGTCCAGACATAAAAAGTGTTATGGATTAAACCATCGTAGCGATACAACCGAAACAGCTTCATCTTACAACAGGCTTGTAATCCTGCAATTCTTATTGGCCCGTGAATAGCGAGTCGCGATTGGTCAGGCTTGGCCAGTCTGATTGGCTATTAACGGAAGCCCCAGATTGGACGCTTGTGAAAGCAATAGACTCAGTTCATTGGTTGTTTAACGGCAGCAAGCTCTATAAAAGAGCTACTGCTGCCCAGGTTTTCCGCTCCAGTCTTTCTTGTTAAATAAAGAGTTGAAGTCACAGTCCGATGTCTCGTCTCTGTTCTTACGCCCATGCCCAGGACTTAACACTGGCGATGAGGATGGGATTAGGAGACGATAGAGCTGACTAGAACACATCGGACAAAGAAAGAGCACATGGCGAAAGAGCGCACAAAACAGACGACAAGATGACTAGCAGCTCCATACCACCCGCTCCATTTGACCCAGCAACCGAAGACTGGGACTCGTATATAGACCACTTCCAGATGTTCCTGGAGACCAACAATTTAAAAGATGCCACGTCTGGCAAGAAACGAGCAGTATTCCTGACTCATTGCGGCCCCACCGTTTTCAAGATGGCTAAAGCACTAGCAAAAGCAACAGAAGTGAAGACCATGGAATGGGACACCCTTGCTCCAATCCTTAGGGCTCATTATGCACCCGCCGTACCCACACTGATACAAAGACATGAATTTTACCAGAGGGACCAACGGAAGGACGAGAGCATTGGTAATTTTGTAGCTGACCTCCGGAACCTAGGAGGCCTTTGTGGTTTTGCAAACTTAGAGGAAGCCCTAAGAGACCGAATAGTTCTGGGATTAAATGCACCACACGTGCAGAGTAAGCTGATGGTGAAAGGCGACATCAGCCTTACAGATGTCATCGCTGATGCTACTGCAGCAGAAGCAACCAGGAAGTCAGCCGCTCGAATGCACTGAGCGAACGCACCGCTTCGCCAACTTGCCGACGAGGCACCACTTGTCACTGAGAAGCACGCTACCGCTACCCACCATAAAGACCTCGAGTCATCCTCAGACAGTGATGAAGAGGAGGTCAATTGGCTCCGCTCGAAATGAGAGCAAAGGAACCAGCGACGTCCATGCCAATGTGCAGGTTGCGGGGCAAACCACCCACGATCAGACTGCAAATTCCTCGACGCACTCTGCTATAACTGCGGAAAGAAAGGCCACATCACGAAGGTCTGCAGAAGCTGACGAGAATCCAGTCCCAGCCGAAAAGAGAACAACCTCCGTCGGGAGATAAGCAAACCTCCTGAAAACTGGGACCATTGGAACCACCAATGGAACAACCACTACTACTACAGAAACCAAGCACCAGCCTTCTCAACGAGATGAGAAGAGGCCCACCAAACCATTATCATCGGCCACACTTCATCGCTCGATGCAAGGAAAATACGAGTGAAGGTTACTATTGAGAATTGACCATGTGTGATGGAAGTCGATTCGGGATCGTCCCTATCGATGGTATCCTGGAAAACCCTCAAGCAACTGATACCTGCCATCTGCCGCCAGGACTTCAGCATGCAGCGAATCATCCTGAAAGACTATCAGGGAAACAGAATCCCAGTTGTCGGTTCCAGCAGCGTCCAAGTATCATTCAAGGACCACACAGCAACGCTTCCCCTAACTGTCGTCAATTGTGACCGACCCAGCTTGTTAGGGCTACAGTGGTTCACCCCACTCGGAATTGAACTAGCCGGCATACACCATACCAGAAATGACAACTGGGAAGAGGCCCTCATCCAGGAATTCCAGGACGTGTTCACAGGAACATTAGGCAAGTACAAGGGGACCCCTATATCGTTTAATCTCAGCCCTGATGTAGCTCGCATTCGGCTTAAACCCCGTTGCCTTAAAACCTAAAATCGACGAGCAGCTAGATAAACTGATAGCCCAGGGCATGTTGGAACCACGCCCGTTGGGAAACCCCAATAGTAACGCCCACGAAGCCAGATGTTTCGTTAAGAATTTGCGGGGACTATCGGGCCACCCTAAATCATGCTCTTCAACAGAGCACTTATCCAGTACCGGTGGTTCAACACCTTCTTCATTCCCTGGGTGGTGGAAAAATATTTGCGAAACTGGACTAAGCTCAGGCATACCAGCAACTCCCTGTGGACGCAGCAACTGCAGAAGCCCAGACAATAGTTATACATAGAGGTGCTTTTAAGTGCAATAGACTCCAGTTCGGAGTAAGCGTGGCGCCGGGCATTTTCCAAAGTTTAATGGAGAGACTATTACAAGGCATAAAAGGCATCGTGCCTTATTTTGACGGCGTCCTAATAGCTGCCCCCCCGAAAGAATTATTAGTACAACGACTCAGAAAAGTCCTGCAGAAATTCAAAGACGCGGGTCTTAAGGTAAAACAAGACAAATGCCAACTTTGTACGGAGAGAGTGGAGTTCCTGGGATACCTTCTCGACAGACAGGGAATCCACCCCACCGAAAAAAAACTAACCGCAATAAAAAAAGCCCAGAGACCTAGGAATAAAACAGACCTTCAAGCCTTCCTGGGACTCATTAACTTTTATAACATTTTCTTGCCCCAGAAGGCAACCGTAGCTGAACCCCTACATAGACTCGATAAAAAGGCTCCTTGAGTTTGGGGACAGTGTGAAGAGATAGCGTTTAAAGGGATAAAAGACCTTTTAACCTCCGATGCCATATTCATGCAGTACAACGAGACTCTTCCTTTAACGGTTACCTGTGATGCATCACCATTTGGAGTAGGAGCCATTTTAAGCCATGTCCTCCCAAATGGAAATGAAGCACCCATTGAGTTCTTTTCGAGAACTTTGTCTAAAACCAAAAGGAACTATAGTCAACTTGATAAAGAGGCCCTCGCTATTGTATCTGCAATTAAACATTTCCATGAATATGTATATGGGAGACCCTTTACCATAATTACAAACCACAAGCCATTACTTGGGATCTTGGCGGGAAACGAACAAACTCCCCATATATTATCACCAAGAATGACACGTTGGTCAGAATTTTTAGCCGCCTACGATTACCGTTTGCAACATCGCCCAGAGAAAACCATTCCCCACGCTGAGACTTTGAGCTGCTCGCCACTACCAGACATTATAGAGGACCCTGCTCCGACCGTTACCGTACTACAAATAGAAACCCTCAAATCGCCGCCATTAACCGCTCGAGACATAGCCTTAGAGACAAAAAAGGATTCTGTTTTGGCACGAGTCCTCAGCTGGGTAGAACGCGGTTGGCCGATAAGTGAAACTGATAACAAGTTCAAGCCATTTAAAAATCGTCAAACGGAACTGTTCTCCCAGAAGTATGGGGAGACAGAGTCAGTCCCGGAAAAGCTACAATATAGGGTATTGAAAATGCTGCACGATGGACATCCAGGCATCGTGTGAATGAAGGCATTAGCCAGGAGTTAGGCATGGTGGCCTGGTTTAGATAGACAAATAGAAACTTGGGTAGCAAAATGCAGTAAATGCCAGGAGACTCGCCCCGCTCCTCCAAAGACTCCCCCAATTCAGTGGGAAACGCCTCGAGGTCCGTGGTCCCGTATGCACATCGATTTTGCGGGACCCACAAGAGGACACACTTTCCTCTTAACGGTGGATGCCTATTCAAACTGGCTTGAAGTCCAAAAAATGGAAAGCACCACCACAGACGCAGTCACTAAAAAACTGAATAAACTTTTCACTACCCACGGACTTTCTGATGTCCTCATCTCAGATAATGGCCCCCAATTCACTGCTCTGCCATTCGAACAATACCTGGCTTATCGGGGCATCTGCCATGCTTTAACATCGCCAGCTCACCCTGCAGCCAATGGTAAGGCTGAGTGAATGATCCATTTTGTAAAACAGACCCTGCATAAAATGGACCACGGCGACATTGACGACAAAATAAACGGAATGCTTTTTATTTAACATATAACCACAAACAACACCACAAACAAAACCCCAGCAGAACTCTTGATGGGCCGGAAACTTTGCTCGCATCTTGATCGCCTCCACCGAAACTACATGCCTGAACAGCCCCCGGGATCCAGCAGTAAGTGTCGGGCATTCCAGGAAGGTGACCTTGTGTTTGCGAAAAACTTCTCGGGTGACCCATTGTGGGTCCCCGCTACCATAACGCAACTTACGGGACCCCGATCATATCATCTACAAACTGCAGACAGTAAGATGTGGAAATGCCACATAGACCAACTCCGTTCACGATTAGCGCTGGATCCTCCAGCTGGCGGGGGGGAAGGAACATGGAGGAGGATGAAGAAGAAATCGAAACCCAACAGCCCAGGGGATACTCACCATCCGAGGGAGAACCGGACCAGGGAGCAGCCTCACCACGTGACAATACCGCGACGGAGGTGGATCCAGGGTACCCGGAAGACAGCGCCGACGAGGGCAACCAGGAGCTACAGTCTTCACTATCCAGCCCAGCGAACAGCCCACCGGAGCCAGAATCAGAACCAGAACCAGAACCGGAACAAAACCCGGTGGAACAGCGCAGGTTGAGCAGACAGGTGAAGTGGCCTGCCTATCTGCGTGAATACATAACCCCACCCCTCAGATGGAACCAAGGGGGGAGGGGTGTTATGGATTAAACCATCGTAGTGATACAACCAAAACAGCTTCATCTTACAACAAGCTTGTAATCCTGCAATTCTTATTGGCCCGTGAATAGCGAGTCGCGATTGGCCAGGCTTGGCCAGTCTGATTGGCTATTAACGGAAGCCCCGGATTGGACGCTTGTGAAAGCAATAGACTCCGTTCATTGGTTGTTTAACGGCAGCAAGCTCTATAAAAGAGCTACTGCTGCCCAGATTTTCCGCTCCAGTCTTTCTTGTTAAATAAAGAGTTGAAGTCACAGTCCGATGTCTCGTCTCCGTTCTTACGCCCATGCCCAGAACTTAACAAAAAGTTCATTATTAGCATTATAAAACATACCCAGGGATGGAGATATTACCTAATTAAGTGCACTCTTCATGCTTATTATGTGATCTCAGCCTAAAGTGTGCATGTCCTTGATAAATTAGGAACAAATGATGTAATATCAGGAGACTCTGTTGTGTATATGTGGATTTATAGTATAAAAGCATCTTGCTGATGCTTTTATACTATAGACACACTTGATTTGGAAATGGATCCCAAACATCCATATTTTGTCCAGAAAGAAGGTGTTGAGTCCCAGTTTCCTCTCTCAGTGTGACTATTGGCTCAAATTGCATTGGGTAAAAGAAATCAGCGTTGAACTAGGCCAACAATAGAATACCAAAAACTCAAGACCAGACAAAAGTATCCCTGTAGTTAAGGAAAAAGATACCAAATATATTTTAAGTTTCTCTCAGTTCCATATGAAAATACCAAGCAGATTATCACTGTCTTTTATTTCATTGATTGAAAACACCAAACCTGCAGCCATCCTAAAAATTCTGGCAACATAAATATTATAAGGGATAATATTTCTGGGACTTTTAAATTTCAATTTAAAACATTTGTCTCTATTCTTCCTGCACTGCAGATCAATAATCAAACTTTTTAATATGAGTGATGGTAAATGTGAATCCTTTAACACATTGATAAAATGGATGAAGGAAACTCTGGGATTGAGAAGGCTAGTCTTGGCTTTGTTTCTTTGTTTAATTGAATGTATACACATCCCACAAACACTGGGTAGTTTGTTGTATAGATGCACCTGCTTTCAGAGTACATGGAAAACAAGCAGCAAGGAAGATGATACTAATGGTAACAAGAGCTACTCAGTGTATGGAAGCAGCTGAGCCTCTCCTCCCCATGGTCCCCTTCCCTGATATCAAATCATCTGCTTCCATTCATTATTGCAGGGAGACTTTTGGTTTGTAATTTCTCTTGAGTTCCACTCAACTTTGACTGTCAAGATTAGAATGATCCATACCTAGTTAATTTCAATGCACTCCTGATAAGAGTTTCAGATTTTGAAACTTTCTAGTTTTATTTATGAACCTAAATTGATAAGTTAATAGCATGCCATTATTTTTTATTTATTTATTTATTTGTCAAGTGATTATAAGATAACAGGTATAAGTATATACTTAGTTATGAATACATGAAATGGGTACATATAAGAAAAATAAAAAATAAACAATAGGACAGGGACGGTTGGCACGTTGGTGCGCTTATGTACGCCCCCTACAGACCTCTTAGGAAAGGGGTGAGGTCAATAGTAGACAGTCTAAGGTTAAAGTTTTTGGGGTTAGGGGAAAAAAACACAGAAGCAGGTAGAGTATTCCAGACATTGACCACTCTGTTGCTGAAGTCGCATTTCCTGCAATCAAGTTTGGTGTGATTAATCTTGAGTTTGTATCTATTGTGTGCTTTTGAATAGCATTCTTCCATCTATATTGCTTTATCAAATTAAAGTGGCATTCATGGTGTTGCCAAGACCAACATAGTTTTAGAAGCAAGATACCTCATTAAAGTATCTGTATTACTAGGGTACATCCCTAGAGTCTTGGAAATTGTATGCAGAATGTCCCAGGTTCCTTATAATGCATACCTTAAGGTGGCATCTTTAAATCATTTGAAATGCTTCTTCTCAAATTTCTTCTATCCTGGGCTGAGGTTCTGTTTCTGAGATAAACTGCCAACAGACACATCTTCTGCATCTTGATTGTTTATGTTTATGCTCTCTTCCATTCCTTTTTCAGCCTCTCTTATAACTCGACAAAGATCCTACGCTTGTTAAACAATAATGGCAAAATAGCAATAAAAAGCAATTTCAAAGTATAGATTCAAACTTTTGCCTGAAAAGTTCCAGCAGTGCTGGCATTGCCAATAGTGATGCTACTGATTGGATAAGACACTTCTGGCACTGTTCTTTGTATTGTAGAAACAAATAGGCATTCCACTAAAGTTGTAGTAGTTCTCCAAGACTGCATCCTCAATGCTCAACTAAAAATTCTTAGTCATTTTCTTTGTATTCCTTTATTCTGTTTTTTAATCTCTCCTTTATTATTTTTATAAATAAGGCGGCAAATGTGCCCAATATTTTTTCCTTCTCCTGTTTTCTCATAGCAAAAACCCTGTGAGGTGGGAAGGGTTGAGAGAGAGAATGAGTGGTCCAAAGCCACCAGGCGCTTTCATGCTTAAGATAGGACTAGAACTCACAATCTTTTCCAACCTGATGCCTTAACCACTAGACTAAACCGGGTCTTTCCATTCCATTTCTTTCTCTTTTCCATTCCATTCCAGTCTTCCCCTTGTTGGAAGGAAAATCCATCTGGTTCAGTTCTAATCTGCGGGAAAGACACTGGAAACATGGAGGTTGATTGGAAAGATGGTTTATTGATGAAGCAGAACCACCAGGGTTTGTGGTTCTGGGTCAGCTGAACAACTAGCTAGATGAGTGTCAGGATTTTTTATACAGGTTCTGAAATGTCCATATAAATGGTGGGTGGGTTGTTCAATGAAGGGTCTTGTGTTCTGAAAGGGTGTTGGGCAATTCCTATTGTGGCTAATCACACCCTCATTCATTTTAATATATAATTGTATTAAATAAAAAATTAGAAGAGTAAAACCCATATAAATTTTGAAAGAAGTAAAGTAAAAAAAAAGTAATAAGTAAGTTATAAAGTACAAATAAAGAAACAGAGAAGATCGGGAAAAAAGGAAAGGAAAGCCTAGGCACAGGGGTGGGTTTCTACAGGTTCTGTCCATCTCTGTAGAACTAGTAGCTCTGAAGAGCAGCAGACATAGAACGGCTTCTCTGTCTGCTGATGTTTTTGCCCACCTGCCCACCCGGGCTCTTACCTGATTTTTATTTCCTGATTTTTCAACTTCAGCTGCTGCGCGAGGCACAGCAGCAGTTAAAAAAACAAGAAAAGAGGGCTGTTTCAAAGGCTGCTTCTCGGCACACAACATGCTAATGATGATTTATGATGATTTACAGGTTCAAGTAGGCTCACAGGGGTGGGGAAGCTCGTAAATTCCGAACCGGTAGTTAACCCTTTCGTATCCCACCCCTGCCTAGGATCATATATAAAATGGAGGATATGTGATTCTATACACTGAAAAAAATTCATATAAAAAAGTTGTCATCCTGTTTGCCTTTTGAGTGGGCTTTCCTTTTCCTTTTCCTTTAGCTGTGTACACAGTAGATACAACCATCAGCCTACTAGTGTGATGGCAGCCTATTTCTCAGTCCCACGTCATATAGGATAGGATGGTTTGGGCTGTGAAGAATGTATACTAACATTCAGTGGTAGGATTCAACCAGTTTGCACCATTTCGGCCGAATCCCACCAGCCGGTTGTTAAATTACTGGCTGGCCTCTCCCCTCCTCGTCCCTTCCAGGAGTCCCCAAGGCTCCCAGATAAGTACACGAAGGCCCACTAAGCCCAAAATGGGGTGCCATGCCCCCCCCATGGCCCATTTTTGCTTCCAGGTGGCTGCAGGGAGGCCCAAATTAGGGGGGGACAATGACCACCATGGCCCATTCTTTCTTCCAGGTGGGTGCAGGAGGCCGAGTGCTGCCAGTCATATCCCCTAGCCTCCCCCGCCATGGTCCACCCCCACCAGCCGGTCATTAGTGCAGAGAACTGGTTGTTAAATTATTTGAATCCCACTACTGTTAACATTGTTATTTAGATCTCGGTACTTCTGGAAAATATTGGTATCCCAGAATGAGACTGAAATCAAGCTAAGGTATTTAATGATAGAAAATTCACAGCCCTCTCATTTTAATGCCCTTATTTTCACAGTAAATAAGGAAAAGCTATTCATGGAAAGTGTCCAGCCTGCCTCACTATACTCTTCTGGCAGTGGTGGAATTCCAAATCGTGTGATGCCGGTTCTGTGAGTTGACATTCACAGCATCTGGAGGACAACAGATAGGGGAAGCCTGGGGAAAAAAGGAACCTTCCTCAGCTGAACTGAAGTCCTTTCCACTATGAAGAAGAAATAACCATTCCAACGTAATATAAAATATAAAACTCTTGATGTGCATAAATATCCATACTTGCTTACCTCACATCTTTGTTTCGCCTCTGCTGAAAATGCATCTTTGGGGTTCCTTATGAAGATTTTATGAAAAGCTTGCAATTCTTATATATGGACAGTATGGCTGGGATGTCTTTTCCCTTCTTTTTCTGACATTAAACCTGTCCTAACTTGGGTTTCATTAATTGTAGCCTCAGTGTATTTGAAGGCACCCTGTTGGACAAGGCTATTTTAAGCAAGGCACCACATTTTGCTTTGATTTAAAGATCTTTTCAGAATGGCTCAGTATGTTGTTGTGCTGTGATGTTCTCAACCTCCTTTTTTTAAGCAACTGAGAAGTGTGTAACAAGTTGCTTTTATTTGAAATAAAAGAAGACCACCCAGCTATCTCATCAATTGGAATCTGATCCAAACTTTTTCTACTACCACCCAAACATTTGTCTCCTTCTCTCAATCTTTGGATTTTACCTCTCTTTATAATCCATACGAAGTTCAAGCAATATGTGTGGCTTAGGAAAGCTACAACTAATCAACTACTATCAGTAGCCTAAATTTGTTCATTAGTCAGTATTATGGTGGGGGTCCAATTTGGGTAATATTTCTCAGAAATATAAAATGAGAAGTGCCAAAATATATAGGATGAATTCCAGTACATTAATAATGAAAATGTTGCTGAACAATGTACAATTAGGAAACTCCTAAATATCACATTTTTCTTCTCTTGGGAGAGATACAAGGTTTCAGAGAATGTGCCATTAGGAGCTTTAAAATGAAAAACATTTTCTCAAGAGTCCCATACATTCTTCATATCATTTTGAGTAAAGTACAAATTGAAAGTATAAATATTAAGATGTATACCATTGCTCCAAGGCTCTCTTATTAGTAACCCACTAGTTATCATTTATTCCTGGTGACTTTTTCTAACTTTTTTTTTCTTTTGTGATTTGTATTTGTGATAGTAGGTAATGAAATACATTCTCACAGATTAGAGTACATTATGAAATATAAATCGATGAGTTAATCAGCAAAACATTGAAATACTTTTCTTACTTTTTTCAGTTAGGGATAAATGGTTTCAGCCATTTGGGAATGGGGGAAGGGGGACTACACATTCTTGTGTTTATTTCTCTGCATATAGAAATTTTTGTAAACTTTTCCCAGGGTGCAGAGCTATAAAATATTTTTTTTTTTTAGTTTGAAACTTTGCTTTAGTTATTTCCTCTTTTAATATCCATTTTGGTACACATTCTTGATTTGGAACACTCTGTATACAGTGGATATTGGCATGCACATCTGATTTATGTATAGACTTGGGATTAGCAGATTGGCTGCATTTATATATTCAAATATAAATCTAAACTAATCATCTTTCTCTTCAGTCCTTATTTCAGGAGTTTCCAAACTGTGGGTGGTGACCTCTTACGGAGAAGGTCACAAGCAATTTTGAAATTCTGCAAGCTTGCATAGTGAGGACAGGGTTTGCTGTCAGAAGTTGTTTTTACTCTGTCAGAGCGCAAGGTTGTCCAGGTGTCAACTCGTAAAACATTTTGTATACATGTTTTATAGTTGTCAACAGAAAGAAGGGGGGTGGGGTTCAAAGAGCAGGCAGCAGTGTGGAATTGAAAGTACATTCCATTCTTATTTTCTTCAGAGACTGATTAGATGACTGAAGCTTCTGCGGAGCAAAAATCTAATTGGAGAGCATGATTGATGACTCTTGGCTATGGACGTGTTTCGTTGGATGATACATCCAGAGGGATGGGGGGAAAAACAGGGTCAAGGGTGACAGTGAATTACGTATCTCAGAGTCAGCTATGCCCAGGCTAATGCTGGCATGTTAACTTCTAATAAATCCTCTGAAGTTCGGGGAGTGTGGCTCGAGGCTCATGATTTAATTGGAGGAACAGTCGGAATCCTGACACCAGGCAGAACAGGAGTGGGATCCTGTTCTAGATCCCATCAGGGTCCAGTGGGGTCTTGCAAGGGTGCATCCTTGAGCATCAATGCCATTTATGGTTGTGGTTGGATTGCTGTGTGTTTATGGGGAGGGGCAAGAGAGCATGGACTTGGAAGGATTCAACCCAAGGCTTGAGCTTATGGGTTTGCAGTGGGCACCAATGGAAATTAAAATGTACTTATTGAGAAGGGATGACATGTTTATTTCTTGCAAAGCCTATCTTCTATGAAGTCATTGGTTTGGTTGACGGGATGATAGAGGCTAGGAAGTCACATAGGTTCATTTATTAACTGGGGAGTTGCAGCAACATAAAGTTTGAAGGCCTTTCTTCCAATCAATTTTTTTTCTCAAGCATAACCTAAAATTGCTCTTATAATTAATTATAAGCTTAAAATAATACCTCTGGAGGTCAACCCCCTGCTCCAGAAAGTGAGTTTCTGACTTTTGACTCCCCAGTTGCATGACCACATAGCCATGCCCACCCAGTCACATGATGACATAGCACGCCACTCAGTCACATGACCACATAGCCATGACCACCAAGCCACGACCACAGAATCGGTAGTAAAATTTTTTTTGAATCTCACCACTGATCTAATACACTTTTTTTTGCTGAAAGAACACTAATCCAGAGTTAATTTGCTTTTCAGAATTTGCTTTCTTCTGAAGTCTTATGAGATGATAACATTGGGTCTATATCGGATTGTTCCAAGATCCACATATAGAATTTGGGTTCTGTGGCAGTGACTTAATGTATACTGTAACCTCTCAACTGATTGTAACATTTCTCTGACAGTTACTACACATTTTTATCTTCTACTTGTTCAATGATAGTTAACCTATAAGACTCACATTCCATTTATCTGCACAGCAGAAGGAATGGAAGATTCCAACTTTTTAATCTTAATTTCTTCTACTGTTTGCATCATGAGTATCATTTGGGAAGAAAGGGAGGATAAATATCACTATTGCTCACCATCACTACCATAATCCTTGAGTTGCTTTCTTATTTCTTTTACGACCCCTTTTGACTTCTTTGCACCACTGTTTTAAAAATGTGTTTTCTTTTCCTTCCTCCAATGTATTTCCAATATTATGGTCAGCTTTGGTTAAATTGTGAACTTCACCTTTAAGTACCACATGCATCTGTTGCTTTTTGCACTTGAGTCAGAAGCACCAAGGTGCTTCTGGGTTGAAAGATTAACTGGTGACATCACTGTTGCTCTGGGGATACACAGTTGGGGGCTCCTTTCATGTCCCTGTCAGGAGCTGGAGTGAAGGACAAGAGCTCAACTCAACTCCGCCCTCCCGGCAGCTCTCGTGTCTCAAACGCGGGCTAGCTAACCTCTTGCCCAATGATCCAATGACTCAACCCACCGTGCTCCTTCCATATGCATCTAAAACACAGAGGCAAGTGACAGCGAATTGTTGGATACAAGGCTTTCTGTGAAAAAAAGTTTGCAACCACTTCAAACTTATTATCTACTGACACAGGTCCATGTTTTCTTCTCCCCATCTTATTCTTATGTCTGGTGGAGACACCCTTTGGTGTCTGAGGAAAGCTCTTCATATGAGCGGAGAAAGGAGTGAGAAAATCCTGCTGTTGTTAACGTCTGAGAGAGTTTATTTTCAGGGTCATTTGGCAGGCAGGGCTCCAAATTATAATCCCACCAGTTCTTCATCCCTATGGAGATGGCTGTCTCAAATCTTCAGTTGTGTGGTCTGGAGCATATGGACCTCCTAGCACACTGCTAGGACCAGGACCTGAGAAATTATTTCTGCAATTTAATAAAATGCTGAAGTATAACATGACCCATAATGTAATCCAAGTACATATCAGCATGATATCATTTTAAATATATCTTAGCAAATCAGGGGAATGGAGCAGCCCAGCCACCCTCCTGTTGCCAATGTTTTGTGAAAATAATAAATAAACTTGGAAAAAGACAGAGAGTCTCCCCCCTCCACTTTCTCTCTCTCCAGATCTCAATATTATCTCAGGCTAAGAAAAAGGATGATAAATTTGTAAAGGATGCTCACCAGAGAGCTTGCTTGATTGCGATCTGGCCTTGCTCTTAAAGAAAACACGGTCCAATTCTCACCAGGCAACAGGCCTGTTGGAAGCAAAAGGAATTTAAAATAATAGCACCTCATTACATTTGAAAAGGTTGCAAGGACCAGAGGAAAGGAAAGGAAAAGGAGGAGGGAAATAAAGCCTGAGAAATGAATGCTATAAGAAACACAACCAGGAGACAATTCAGCAGGGCCCAAAAGAGACTGAAAAGACCACAAAACCAGAAGACCTGTTCAAATTTCAAAACCACTTCTGTTGGTCATGTTTGATGTCATATGGAATCTTATAGACCAGGATGAAAACCCTGCAGCGTGAGAGTAGTGGAGAGCAAATGTGTCTTGGGAAGCACCCCAGGTTCATGCCAGAAGGCAAAACTAAACTCTCAGGGTCAGAAGCTTCCTGAATATTTATGAAACACCCATCCAAACATGTGCATCTCATATAGACACCATTGAAGAATAGATGTTGGCCAGCTTTCATGGATTTGAAGATAACCACAGTTCATTCCTTTCCTTTGGCCACACAAAAGTGTGGGAACTGCTGATAATTCCTGCTGTAGCTATAAATGATGGTCATAGATGTTGGCTAGCATTCCTCAGAAACATAACAAAACAAAACTGCAGTTGATTATCACAACTCCAGTATTTGTTCAGCAAAAAACGATGTTAAAATAAATGGAGACTATTGTGGCATCATCCTAATCCCAGAGAATGTATATGTATAGGAATTAGTCTTGTTACTTATTAGCAGGGGTGGGATTCTTCTGATGTAACAATTGGTTTGCTAATCATGCACTTTGCGCGTGCACAAATTTATAGATTACAAGCTGCTACTAATAGATTACACAAATTTATAGATTGCACAAATTTATAGATTATAAGATGCTACTAATATATAGTATTAGTGCTGTGGATGTACAAATAGTTAACTCAAGGCAGTGAATACACACCATACTTTTTCCTCTTCCTTTCTCCATAATAACAACCTTATCAGGGGACTTGGTCTGTGAGACTGGCCCAAAGTCACCCAGTCGGCTTTCATGCCTAAAACAGGATTAGAACTCACGTCTCCTGGACTCTAGACCAAACTAGCTCTCTTTACAAATCATGATTAGAACATGCCATTTGAAATGTAAATATTTTACAAATCTGTTTTCTGGATTACACTTCTCCAGAATTATTTTCTGAGCCATTTTCTCCTAGACTTTTGAAATGTTAATTCTTTTTGTTGCGTACTATGGGATAATTTATAATTAAGCAAATATGGAGGACTGCAATTCTATTGGCCAGGAGATACCACCAACCATCCAATGTGTATCTGTGTGTGTGGGGGGGGGGGGAGAAGAATAGAGTATTAGTGATTTGAAGTACCACAGTTTGGTGATATTGAACTGTGGAACATCTATATCTGTTTCAATTGTTGATTCCAGATGATACCAAGGCATTTTATTCTATCCCTTAATGATGTCTATGTAAAAGTTCTAGAAAATGAAATATGGAAGGAACTTTAAAGTGTTTTGAAATATGGAAGGAATTTTAAAGTGTTTTGAAATATTTAAACATGTTAATATTTAAGCTGCAGGCCAGAGGCCTTTTGAAATGGGGAATTCTATTAAGTAAGTCTGAACAGTGAAACTCTATTGTTCCCCTGGTTTTGTCACTTGCTTTGGCTTCAGTTTCTTTCCAGGCCTAATTTCACAGTGTCGTGTCCGCAAAAAGACGCTCAGAGTCGGTGACTATCATTCAAGCTCTTTATTAACAGTGGGGGAACCGAACCAGCGAAGAGGAAAAAGCCCGCGGCTTTTATTCTCTTCGCTGCGGCGGCCGCGGCCAATGGCAGCGATTCAAGTCTCCCGCTCTTGGTTTGAGCCAATCGCGGGAGACCTAAATCGGGCCAATCAGCGCGGCTCGCCTGGCCAATCAGAAATCCCCGCGCCTTAGCCAATCAAGGCGCGGGGATTTCGAGTATGCAAATATAAGACATAACACCCCTCCCCTCTTGGTATGGTCCACCACGTGGTGTAGTCACGCAGGTAGGCGGGGCTCCGTTTAGTCCTAGTTGACCTGCGCAACTCACTTGCAAGCTGGAACTTGGCCGGAGCGGTCATCTTTTTGGCTGCTCCTGCCTCTGTGCGAACCGGCTGGATGATCGGGCCGGTTCTTTCTCCGTGGCTCCCGCCTGGGCCTACCGGGTCGGTTGAGTCACGGGTTTCGCCGCTCCCGCTTGGCTTCTCCGAGTCGGTCGAGCTGGCCAGGTGGTTCTTCTCCGGAGGGGGCTCGTGATGGCTGTGTTCCGGTGAGTATTTTTGGATTATTTTTTCCTGCGCTTGTTTATCCGGGTATTCCCTCCCCCCTTGGTTCGTGTCGTGGGGGTTGAGGTCTGTTGCCGTTCGTGACCTGAGCTGGTCGATGTGTCGCTTCCAGGCTCGCCCATCGGTGGTTTGGAGCCGGTACGATCGTGGACCAGTGATCTGAGTTATGACGGCTGGGATCCATAGGGGGTCCCCCGTCATATTTTTTGCGTAGACTAAGTCACCTGGGGTAAATGTCCGGTATCTGGAACTGGAGTCTGGGGGTCGCTCCAGGTTATATGTCGGGTGTAACCTGTCGAGTGGGGACCTCAGCTTCCTGCCCATTAGAAGTTCGGCAGGGCTTTTGTTGGTCGTGGTGTTGGGGGTGATGTGCTGTATAAGGAGGAGTTTGTTGATTTTGTCGTTGATCTCTCCGTGGTCCATCTTCCGGAGGGTCTTTTTCGTAAACTGAACCATCCGTTCCACCCTACCGTTCGCCGCCGGATGCGCCGGTGCCGTTAATGCGTGGCGGATACCCCTTTCTGCCAAGAATCTTTCAAAGTCGATGGAAGTAAACTGGGGCCCGTTGTCTGAGACGACGACGTCTGGGAGGCCGTGCGTGGAAAACAGTTTACACAGTTCTTTAATGACGGCCTCTGTGGTAGTGGATTTCATGTCGCTTACCTCCAACCAATTGGAGTAAGCGTCAACTGTGATTAAAAATGTATGTCCATTTGTGGGACCAGCAAAGTCTAAATGGATTCTGGACCAGGGTCCCCGTGGTGTTTCCCAGTCCCGGATAGGTGCTGCGGGTGGGCTGGGTCTGGTCTCCTGGCACCGGTGGCATTTGGCAACCCATGCCTCTATCTGTTTGTCCATCCCTGGCCACCAAGCGTAACTCCTGGCCAGGGCTTTAGTCCTGACGATGCCAGGATGACCTTCATGTAGCATCTCTAAGACCCTCCCTTGCAATCTGTCCGGAATGACCACCCTGTCACCCCACAAAATACATCCTTTCAGTAGTGAAAGTTCAGTCTGGCGCTGTCTGAATGTCTTAAAAGTCTCGTCATTGTCCTTCTCCGGCCAACCTTTTTCTAGCCAGTGCAGGATTCGCGCCAGACGCCTGTCCTTAATGGTTTCTCTGGCAATGTCTGATGTGGTAATGGGTAAGCTTTCGATACTAAGGGTGTTTGTTGTTGGTGCTGGGTCAGGTTCAGAGTCAGGAAAAGGCGAGCGGCTTAAAGCGTCCGCGTGCGAAATTTTCTTACCTGGCTTGTGTAACAGTTCGTAACTGTAGGCTGCCAGGAACTCTGACCATCTTGTCATTCGGGGTGATAAGATGTTCGGGGTGGCTCGGTTTCCAGCGAGGATGCCCAGCAATGGCTTATGATCTGTCACAATGGTGAACGGGCGGCCATACAGGTATTCGTGGAAACGCTTAACGGCGGCAACTATAGCCAAAGCTTCTTTATCCAGCTGGCTATAGTTCCGCTCCGATTTAGTCAGAGTCCTGGAGAAAAAAGCGATGGGTGCTTCTCTCTGGTCGGGGAGGGTGTGGCTGAGGACAGCGCCGACGCCGAAAGGTGATGCGTCGCAAGTGACAACCAAGGGCAAGGTTTCGCTGAATTGCATCAGGACGGCGTCGGAGGTGAGGAGGTCTTTGGTTTTTTGAAAGGCGGCTTGCTCTCGTCTCCCCCAAGTCCAGGTTGCCGCCTTATCCAGGAGTCTATGTAAAGGCTCCGCCGCCGTAGCCTTTTGGGGTAGGAAAACATTATAAAAATTCAGCAAGCCTAGGAACGCTTGTCGTTCCGTTTTAGACTTTGGGGTGGGGGCTTCCTTGATGGCTTTCACTTTTTTAGTTGTAGGGTGAATGCCATGCCGGTCTAGCAGGTAGTCCAAGAATTCTACTTGCTTTGTGCATAGTTGGCATTTTTCTCGTTTAACTTTAAGTCCTGTCTCTTTAAATTTTGTTAAGACCTGTCTGAGTCGGTTTTCCAATTCGGCTTCGTTTGGCGCCGCCACTAATACGTCATCGAAATAGGGCACCACCCCCTTGATGCCCTGTAACAAACGTTCCATCAGGCTCTGAAAGATGCCTGGTGCCACGCTGACTCCGAATTGGAGTCGGTTACACTTGAAGGCCCCCCGATGGGTCACGATCGTTTGGGCTTCCGCCGTTTTTTCGTCTACTGGTAGTTGCTGATATGCCTGGGCGAGATCGAGCTTGGCAAAGACCTTGCCCCCTCCCAGTGAGTGCAGTAAATGTTGCACGATTGGGACTGGGTAGGCGCTTTGTTGCAACGCGCCATTTAGGGTGGCCTTATAGTCCCCGCAAATTCTCACGGACCCGTCTGGCTTTACTGGGGTCACCTTAGGGGTCTCCCATCTGGCATGGTCTATCGGTTGCAACACCCCTTGTTTGACGAGCTTGTCGATCTGCTCGTCAATTTTAGGCTTTAGGGCGAATGGTACCCTTCTAGGTTTAAGCCGCTTGGGGGGAACCCTTGGGTCTAGGTCAAACGAGATAAGGGGCCCCTGGTACTTGCCCAAGCCTCCATCGAAAACCTCCTGGAACTCCTGGGCTAGCCGCTGTTCCCAACCGTCGTCGGCGATGTGGTTGACTCCTGTCAGCGCGATGTCAAGCGGGGCGAACCATTGTAAGCCCAGTAGGCTTGGGCGGTCGCGATCGACGATGGTGAGTGGCAGTTGTTCGGTGTGGCCTTTGTATGTTATCTTAAAGTTCTTGGTGCCCACTACCGGGACGCGATTCCCTTGGTAGTCCTTTATGATGATTTTCTGGGCCTGAATGTTCCTCTTATGGAGGGTGGGCACTAGTCTTTTAATCTCGCGCCATGCAATCATGGAAAGGTAGGACCCGGAGTCCACTTCCATCTTGCATGGCTGGCCTTCAATATGGACTTCTACGTGTACCTTTCTGGCGCCGTCGGAGATAGCGTGGCCGATGGTCACCGTCTGGTGGGTCTCTTCTTTTCGCCGACCATCGCCGCCTCTTGAAGATCGTTGGCCACGGTCCCACCGACCGTCCGGTTGGCGCTCTCTGGTTCTGGGCGGGGGACTTTCCCTCCTCCTGTCGTGTTGTTCCCATTTGGGCGGGCTGCGGGTCTTCTTTTGGCGGCAAACTCGGGCGATGTGACCCCGTCGTTCACAATGCCTACAGATAGAGTCAAAGAATCGGCATTCTGACCTGGGGTGATCGCCGCCGCACCCGGCGCAGTTGGTCCTCGACCTACGACCTTTTCGATTTCGTTGGTCGCCGCGTCCCGTCTGCACGCGATGTATGTCCTCCTCGTCTTCCGACGTGCTGGAGGTTGACTGGCATTCTCCGTAGTGTGCGGTTGATTCGCTTCTTGGGTCGGCCGACCTTGCCGGGTTGTTGTTTCCGCCCTTTGCGTCAGATCTTCGCATGCTGTCAGCAGACGTGCAGGTTGCTTCTGCGGCTGCGGCTGCGGTAAGGGCATCGGCTAGGCTGATGTCGCCTTTGGCCATAAGTCGGCTCTGGAGTGTAGGATCCCATAAACCGAGTACGAAACGGTCTCTTATGAGACTGTTCAGACCTTCAAACTCGCAGAGTCCTCCTAGGCGCCGTAGCTCTGCGACGAAGTCGCTCAATTTTTCGTCTGGTTTCTGATTTCGGCGGTAAAACTCGTTGCGCCGTATCAGGATGGGGACCTAGGGGGCATAATGGCGCCGCAGTATGGGTTCGAGGACGTCCCAGTCCATGGCGGTTGCGTCTGCCGGCTTGGCCAGTGCTTTGGCCATCTGGAAGACCTCTGGTCCGCAGTGAGTAAGGAAGACGGCGCGTTTTAGCGGGCCCGGGGTGTCCTTCATTCCGGCGCATTCCAGGTACATACGGAACCGATCCGAGTACGATTCCCAGTCCTCGGCGGCGGGGTTGAAGGGGGCGGGCGGTGCAATCTTCGCCATCTCCGCGCTTGAGCTGGTTCTTTGATGGACACGGGGTTCGGTTCAGGGACGGGATCCCACCCTCGTCGCCAGTGTCGTGTCCGCAAAAAGAGGCTCAGAGTCGGTGACTATCATTCAAGCTCTTTATTAACAGTGGGGGAACCGAACCAGCGAAGAGGAAAAAGCCCGTGGCTTTTATTCTCTTCGCTGCGGCGGCCGCGGCCAATGGCAGCGATTCAAGTCTCCCGCTCTTGGTTTGAGCCAATCGCGGGAGACCTAAATCGGGCCAATCAGCGCGGCTCGCCTGGCCAATCAGAAATCCCCGCGCCTTAGCCAATCAAGGCGCGGGGATTTCGAGTATGCAAATATAAGACATAACACACAGCATTTGTTTTCACCTTTCAAGACTGACTGATTGACATCCAGATGTTCTATAAACTTGCAGGGGTCACCAACCTTTCAGACTTCAGGGACCACTAAATTCATAATTTTAAATCCCATGGACTACTAATATATATATATATATTTAAAAAGATAAATAGTATTTAGTGCAATATAAAAAATGCAAATAATTTTTCTGTGGATCACCAAAATTTTCTCACAGACTGCTAGTTGGTGACCGCTACTATAGACACTGAACTTCACAGCCTTTACCTGGGTCTCCAAGTGAAATGGAGCAAACGGTTAATAGAGAGAACCCTCAATTTTATGGAAGCCTTTATATAGCTTTCCTTGGTAAGAGTATCAAAAGTGATTTGTCACTGCTTCTTCTTATACTTCTTGGACTTTCTAGTCAAGTCTTCAACCTGAGATTTTTTGGTTGTCTCCCATTCAAATAGTAATCAGATCCATATGGGCTTACTTTTTAAAGATCACCAAGATATTGCCACCAACCTGGGTATACCCCTACTCCCTTCCAGATAGTGCCTGATTCCTATAATGTAAAATTTTCAACATCAAAATGACCTTTAAAAAAAGTTATATGTACACCATACATACTTTTTGATATTTTATGATAATTTTATATTTAATGGCAGTTCAGTTTTAAGGCTGTTTTTCATTTTAACTTAAATTTTATTCTATGCCTGGCTTCATTTGTTTTTCCAGAACTTTATTTTATTTATATACTCTTTATTTTATTTATGCCCTTGGCTAGTAACCTCCTTCTCCTTTCACTTCCCCAAACTAATGTGAAGGTAAGACTTTGCAGGGAGTCCTGAAATATTCAGTCATTTAACATATATCCCATAGATTCATAGAGATGGAAAGATCTATTTAGTCAGGGGTGGGATTCAAATTTTTTAACAACTGGTTCTGTTGGCGTGGCTTAGTTGGTGGGCGTGGCTTGGTGGTCATGTTATTGGCTGGGCATGGCCAACTCAATATCACTCACATCAAGGCACGCATCTCCTCGCCTGGCCTCTCGTGACTGTGGGGATGCTGCAACAGTCGTAAGTGTGAAAAATGGTCATAAGTCATTTTTTTCAGTGCCATTGTAACTGTGAATGGTCACTCCACACAAGCAAAGTACCAGCAAAGGAGGGGAAAAAAACTCCAGAGAAGTTCCAGAGACAGGAAGCCTAGTCCTGCCAAGAATGTAATAAGGGTTAACAGGCAGTTTCTGTAAGCAACACCAGAATGTTTCCTTCCTGCCTTCCTTACAGGATTAGGCCAGTAATTTCTTCTAACAACCGGTTCTCTGAACTGCTTAGAATGTTAACAACCAGTTCTAGCACATAGGTGCGAACTGGTAGAATCCCACCCCTGTATTTAGCCCATTGTGACCAGCTCTTTAATTAGTGTAGGTATCTGATTTCATCTCATTCTTCTGAAAATAATTAAAAAAAGAAAGTATCAACTGTTTCCTTCTGTTCATCAGGGAGTAGGAGAATCCCATGTTCATAGTTCAGTTGAATAGGTAGGGACCTTTCATGTCCCACCTCCAGATCAGTGCCAAATACAGGTGGCCCTTGACTTACAACAGTTCATTTAGTGACTATTCAAGTAAAAAGTGGCATGACCATTTTTCACACTTACAACCATAGCAGCATCCCTTTTCTTAAAAACTTCCAGTGATGTAGTACCCACAGCTCCTGAAGGCAAAGCTGTTCCACTGGTTAATCGTCCTCACTGTTAGGAAGTTTTTCCTTAATTCCAGGTTGCTTCTGACCTTGATTAGTTTCCATCCATTGTTTCTTGTCTTGCCTTATGGTGCTTTGGAAACAAAGGTTAACTCCCTCTTCTTTGTGGGAGCTCCTCAATTACTGGAACCCTGCTATCATATCGCCCCTAGTCATTCTTTTCTCTGACATAGCTATTTCCTGCAACCATTCTTCATATGTTTTTGTTTCCAGACTCTTAATCATCTTAGTTGTTCTTTCTTGCACTTTTTTCCCCCAAAATCTCAACATCTTTTTTGTAATGGGGTGACCAAAATTGGATGCAGTATTTCAGGTGTGGTCTTACTAAGGACTTATAAAGCATTAGTAATACTTCACATGATTTTGTTTCTATGCCTTTGTTTATACAACCAAGGATTGCATTAGATTTTGGCAGCTGCTGCACACTGCTGGCTCATGCTTAGGTGATTGTTCACTAGGACTACCTCTCACAGTTACTGTTTTTGAGCCGGGTTTCTCCTAAACTGTACTTCTACCTTTAGTTTCTTCTGCCTAGATGTAAAACCTTGCTTTCCTCTACATTAAATTGAATGTTGTTGGATGGGACCTATTGTTTAGTCTATTGAGATCTTTTTGGATCTTGAACTTGTCTTCTGGAGTTTTGGTTATTCCTGCCAGCTTAGTGTCACCTGCAAATTTGATGAGTTCCTGTTCTATTACCTTATCTAAGTCATTTATGAATATATTGAAGAGTACTGGATCTAAGATGGAACCTTGTGGTGCCCCATTGCTTACTTCCCTCCATGTAGATGTAGTACCATTAAGTACTATTCGTTGAGTACAGTTTGTCAGCCAGTTACAAATCCATCTGATGGTGACACTGTCTATCCCTATCTATCTATCACTCTATCTGTCTATCACTCTAAGCAAAACATTCATTTTTATTAAAGAAATTCTCCCAATTGTAATTTCTTCCATCTTTACATATCAAACTATCTCTCAATTGTCTCTGCTCAGATAAACATATCCAGTTTTCTTCACACTATTGTCCACCACAAGATTGAGATTCCAACTGATAAGCAATCTCACTGACTGTCTGAATCCTTCTTAAAGCTGGTGGTTAGAATGAAACAATCTTTTTATGTAATCTACAATGCCAGAATAAAACCTATAACATACAAGGGAGGGGGGATGGTGGGAGTGGGGTTGTAATTGCTACTTGGCACAGTACTCCAGCACCAAGATTTGTCACCTGTCTAAGCTCCTATGAATCGGAAGAGAAGCAGCAGAGTAGCAGTTGAGGTGGAGGCCATCCCATCTCGGATTTCACTTCCCTTTTAACTGCAGCAAGAAAAGACAACAACTTCACAACACCACCTGCTGTGCTGCCCGTCTTGACCTGACCCCTTTCCACTTCTTTTGTTATTATAAACAGTGAGCCCTTTAAGTAAGCACTGTTTAAAGGACTGGGGTCCCTAAGTGTTCCTTCCTGGAACCAGATGCAGGGAGAGGCTGGGAAGCTTTTGATCTCAGTTTTATGAGCGTCTGATGAATTGCCTCTGGCACCTGGCAACTGAAATTTCACTATCTGGAAATGTCCTCTTCTGTCAAACAATGTGGCAAATTTCAGAGTATGAGTTACACTAAACTACGATTATTTTTCTTCTTTAGAGTCTAAGTAGGGTGCTTTCCAACTTTGCCCACATTTACACACACATACACACACACACACACACACACACACACAATGTGCTATGCCTATGTTTCAGTAGAAATCAGCATGATTATAAAAGTCATTATTGCGGTCTTTCCTCGCTTAACTCAGTGGATTTGGCAGTATATCTAGTTTTAAGACCAAGAAGCAGTAAGTTGGAAAGTATGGGAAGTGGAATTCCCCACACAGATGGGGGGATTGTTGTGGGGGGAGGGGGCTTGAAATCAAACACATTGGAAAGCAATTGGGAAGACTGTCCTAACTGCTTCTGACTAGTTCCTATGGCAAAGTATCCATAGCCAAGAAGAAAATAGGTCTGTTGTTAGAACTCAGCCATTCTTCTAAATAAGACAGTTCATCTCTGAGTCTTCATCCAGAAACCTTTCCATCATGTCAATTTCAGTGGTGGGATTCACATTTTTTTTTACTACTGGTTTTGTGGGCGTGGCTTGATGGGTGTGGCAGGGAAAGGATACTGTAAAATCTCCAGTCAGAGGTGGGATTTGCTGGTTTTCCAAACTACTCAAAATTTCCGCTACCGGTTCTCCAGAACTTGTCAGAACTTGCTGAATACCCACCTCTGGTCAATTTGTTTACAAACATTGTTGCATGTGAGAAGCTGGTTACTGAACTAAATTGGAGTGACTTCATCTTTTTTCAATCCCGAGAAAGGCGTATAACTCCTTTTTAGTATCGCTATGAGCTCTGATAGACTAAGTTACTAGATTACAGGTAATCCTCCATTTACAACAGTTCATTTAGTCACTGTTCAAAGTTACAATGGCACTAAAGGAAGTGATTTATGACTATTTTTCACACTTATGACCGTTGCAGCATCTCCATAGTCATGTGATTTACATTCAGATGCTTGACCATTCAGAGGCTCACATTTATGACAGCTGCAGTGTCCTGGGGGTCATGTGATTCCCACTTTTTTTGAGACCTTCTGACAAGAAAAGTCAATGGGGAAACCAGATTCACTTAACAATTGGGTTATTTATTTAAGAACTGCAGCGATTCCTTGAACAAATATGGCGAGAAAAGTTATAAAATGGGGCCAAAACTCACTTAACAATCTTCTCACTTAGCAACATAAATTTTGGTCTCATTTGTGGCTGTCCGTTGAGGACTACTTGTACTTTAATGAAAATAGTTCTATCCTTGGTTTAAACCTGGGTGGCAGCAATGCAGCCATTCGCTCTACTAAAAAAAAAAAAACACTGACCCAGCTAAAAAATAAATTTACAAAGGGAGTTGCTATAGGATCGTGACACCAGAAGCTTGTTTGTATCAGTGGTGGTATTCAAATAAAGTTGCCACCGGTTTGGTGGGCATGGCTTGGTAGGCAAGCTTTGCGTGCATGCACACATTTTGTGGTGCATGGGCACGCCAAACACGCACTTTGCACAGGTGCAGAGGCATTCTAACTCGCCTCCTGCAAGCCTGCAAGATGCCGGTCGCTGCAGCAGCTGCTACACTGCATTATTCTGCAACGCGCAAAGCAGCTGCACTTTGAATTCTGGCCATAAAAGTGAGGATGGGAGCCCGGGCAGGCGGGTAGGCCAAACACAGAGCAATAGAGAGAACCAGTTCTCTCTCCGCTGCTCATCGCCGCTACCGGCTCTCCAGAACCGGTCAGAACCGATCAAATACCACCACTGGTTTGTACTGAATCCAACTTAGGTGAAAGAAAAGAAGGCACATCTCTGAAGACATCAAAAGAATAAATAAAGCAGCTGAAGAAACCATGAACTACTTAGCTGCTGCCAGAAGATTTCACAGACAGACTACAAACAATAGCATAATAAAGTAACAACAATGGTGCATTGGACCTTGGTGCAATCCCAAAACACTGGGAGTATCACTTGAACAGCATCCAACATTGACAAAATCCCCCAGCAGTCAACAGCAAAAGGCAGCATTACCAGGAACAACATATGGCATATCACTGATATATCTTTAATACCATCAAATAACACCTGCCTATCTTAGGTCCCTTGGAAGGACTATATGTATGGATAAAATTCCAAATCCACTGAATATCTGGCTGATTGTGCAATGAACCATAATAGTAATCAGACCCAAGTGCCAACAAATGACTTCAAATTTAAATATTGATTGTGCTAACTCCACTATATGTTCTTGTATTGTTACTAGTGAAACATATCTTTTATTTACTTTCCAAAATATATAAGCCTACTGTTACTATGGGAATACCAGATTTCATAGACTCTATAATCAGACCTTAAGCCATCAGCATTGTATCATCAGGACCTGTGGAAATTTATAATCGCATTCCATCATAACTTCAACATCCACCCATTATCAATCTCAACCTTATAGAGCAAGTCCACTTCTTTGATGTAAAACTGTAGACACATAAACATTGTGTTATATGGAACAGTGGTTGCCAACAGTGGGCCAGGGACCACTGGGGGTCCGTGAGAAAATTTTGATGGTCCGCAGAGAAATGTCACCCCCAAAGCACCCCCCAAAGCAATTAGTCCAGGCTATGTGGGAACACAAGACTGTACCACCCATGTGGCCCACAGGAACACAAAGTTTCTGTCACTTGCATTGCGAACAGCACGGGGTAGTGAGGGGAGGGGGGATAGGGCAGAGGGGGAAAACTTGCCCCACTCACCCCACATGCCTTACCTGGCTACCAGGCTGCTTCTTTCTGCTTCTTTCTTCTGCTTTTGGCTGCATGCAAGGAAAGCAGCAAAAGTCTTTCTTTCTCTCCCCCAAACTCCACCAGAAATGAGTCTTTGGGACCCTGCAAGGCCTCCTGCTCCAAGAAGTTGTGCCGGTGTGACAAATCTCACAAAGACTAATTTCTGGCAGAGTGTGGGAGAGAAAGAAAGACTTCTGCTGCTTCTGCTGCTTTCCTTGCATGAAGCCAAAAATCATTCAGTCTCTCTCTCTCCCCCTTTCCCCTGTCTCTCCTCCTGAGAATGGAGCTGGAGACAGTATCCTGTGATCCCAAATAAAGAATGATCGATCAGTAGGAAAACGGGATGGGGAATTTTTCTGCAGACTTTTTTTGGAATTTTCCCAGGGTCTCTGATCCACAGGATTTAAAATTATGAGTTTGGTGCCCCCTGAGGTCCAAATGGTTGGCAACCCCTAATATAGAATACCATATGCTTTTTGCTTTCACTCAGAACACACTACTAATCTATCATCTATAGCCGGGTTCTGATTTTTGATCCAATTGACAGAGAGGCTAAACTGATGAAATTAAACTATGCATTCAAGGGATTGAACTACTCACTCAAATCAGTAATGCCAAACTGATTCCCAGGAAGGACTGATAAAAAGACTAGAAAAGCAGAACAACAAAACACTTCTGCTTCACAACAAAAAGCAGTCAGATGAATTGTTAATAAACAGTAGCCCACACTGGACAATGATAATGCCCTTTCATAGGCACTGGGTGGCAAGCTCATACTTACAGATAACTACCTATCCTGAAGCAGATCCTTACATACAACAATGATAGGACAGTGATACTAACAAGAGGATCAGACTTTGCAACAAATTCAGATGTCTACATGACTACAGTGCTGAATACAGCAATGTTATGGCCCCCAACAAATGTACACAGATTATTAAAGGCGCCTTCATATGTCCTTCCTCTAAGGGGAGATATGCCATCATCTGCCAGGATTTCTACCTAGGACAAATTGGACAAACTTTACACAGAAGAATTAATGGACATAAATTTAACACTAGGACGCAAAGCAAGGATAAAGTAATATCAGAGCATTTCAACCTACCAGGATGCTCTGAAGCAAACCTCAAAGGGGCTATCTTGGGAAAACAAGACTTTAATAGTACTATTGAATGCAACATTGCTGAATTTACATTCATCAAAAGGTTTCAGGTCTCAACAAACACAATGAGATATTAACATGTTACAATTGTTAACTGATAAGATCCTTGAAATTTGTCTCACCTGTAAGATATATTTGCACCTGTCTTCTTTTCCCTTCCCCCATGCCTCAACCCAATTTAAATCTTACATCAGTCTAGCTACACTATGTATGTCATGTAGTGTGTTGTTACTCATAAAAGATTTTATCTTTTAATAGCAATAGCAATAGCAATAGCACTTAGACTTATATACTGCCTCACAGTGCTTTGCAACCATCTCTAAGCAGTTTACAGAGTCCGCCTATTGCCCCCAACAATCTGGGTTCTCATTTTACTGACCTCAGAAGGATGGAAAGATGAGTCAACCTTGAGCCTGGTGAGATTCAATCTGCCAAATTGCAGGCAGACAGCTGTCAGCAGAAGTAGCCTGCAGTACTGCACTCTAACCACTGCACCACTGAGGCTCTAACATAATAAAATACGTTAGCTTGAAAAGATGCTACCAGACTCCTCCTAATTTGTCCACTACTATAGCAAACACAGCTCTCCTTTACTTTTCTACTACTAATTTATCTTTGAACAGAGTCCATATTTTAGTTCGTTACTGTCTGACTGTTTAATGGTGAGACTACTTTTAAATATACAGGAAAGCTTCAATCTATATATACAACCCTAGACAGTCAGTGTTTATTCATCTTATGAGGGGGAGCTGATAGGGTGACCCCTAGATTGGTTGAAAATTAATTATGAATTGTATACTTTTTAAAAAACCTTCCATGTCCTTTCTTTCTCTTTTAAAAGATCTTGTATGATCCAGCCAATTATTACGGGTGCACTGATGCAACAACATAATTTCTGGATCTCATTGAGTAGTTCTGCTTACCTTTTAAATGCAAGAATATAGATTGTCCAGTTCTCCCTCTTGACCCTGAACATTTACCCCCCCCAACACACTAATTGCATTGTTTTTGATAGTTCATCCAGATTTTTCAAAATTATAACAAAAGATTGCATTTGTTAATGCACACTTCATAACTCTGCACAGACATCTTGTTCAGTATAAACACTTGATAAGCCAACTAACAAAAAATGGTCTTTCTATAAATCATACTGACATACAATTGATCTCACTCAAATAAAAAGTAAGTAAAAAAAAATCCCTGAATCACTCATATAATAAACTGGAATGTGCTTTTAATTTTGTAAAGTTCCATTTTTACTTTTTGTTGCATAAACACAGCATTATATTGTATTCAACATCAGACTTGTTGGTAATTAGAGAAATTGCTTTTCATTTTAACATCCAAAGACAAAACCTTGGGATCCCACCCACCAAACTTTCACTTTGCATGGAACAAAATGTTGTCATGTTCCAAATAAGTTTATGTGGAGGTCTGAAACAGACAATATAAAAGAAGCTGTCTGCCCAAGTGGTCAGAAATTGGGGATCTAAGAACAAGTTAACATCTTGAAAACATGGGATTCAGTGAACTTCCTTTCCACAGTTTGATGATCTCCAGATTTATTGGCTTACATGCAGGGGTGGGATTCAAATTTTTTAACAACCAGTTCTGTTGGCGTGGCTTAGTTGGTGGGCATTGCTTGGTGGTCATGTGACTGGCTGGGCGTGGTCAAGTCAAGGCACATTGAGGCATGCATCTCCTCGCCTGTCCTCTCATGACTGTGGGGATGCTGCAACAGTTGTAAGTGTGAAAAATGGTCATAAGTCACTTTTTTCAGTGCCATTGTAACTTTGAATGGTCACTCCATACAAGCAAAGTACCAGCAAAGGAGGAAAAAAAAAAAGTCCAAAGAAGTTCCAGAGACAGGAAGTCTAGTCCTGGCAAGAATATAATAAGGGTTAACGGAGAGGCAGTTTCTGTAAGCAACATCAGAATGTTTCCTTCCTGCCTTCCTTACAGGATTAGGCCAGTAATTTCTTCTAACAACCGGTTATCCAAACTGTTTAGAATGTTAACAACCAATTCTAGCCAACAGGTGCAAACTGGTAGAATCCCACCCCTGAATTACATGTTAGTGAGGGCTGATGAGAAATGGAACCAAGCAACATTTGGACAGACAGAAGCTCTTTTCAAGAGAATTGTGGATATTTTAGCCTGGGAAGTTGGCTTGCTTCCCTGTCATGCTGTCATTGCAGGCAACAGACTTGTTTTTGTGATGTTTTTTTTTTTGAAACAAATTTTTATTGATTTTAAAGATAAAACAACACATCATTAACTATTAAATACATAAACACATAAAACCTCTTAACATTGTAAATCCTTACAAGTCAAACAAAACATTATTTTTATACAGCATAATTCCAATTTATCCCATCTCCATATGGACACACAAACATCTTTCAGCAAATTTCTCATTTTTTCTCTTTACTCCTATTCAATTTCATTTCTCTTCCATATTTATCCATTTTATAGTCATCATATTCTTTTCTTTCTGGCTTGTATAAATTATTCTCATCTAACATTCCTCCAAGGTTTTATTGATTCTTTCCTTTTTTTTTTTTTTTATAAAAAACAAATTTTGTTAGTTTTACCATAAGCACAATACACAAACATACAAACACAAAACATAAACAAAACTAAAAGATCTTTTCTGAAGGTTGTCTGTTCCCGGGTTAAAACTCTTTACACAGACACAAATTCAAACATCATATTCAACCCATATCTCCTTCCAAATTTTATTATCATTTTCTTTTTTATATATATATATAAAAACCATTTTTATCAGTTTTATAAAAACAATGCACAAAGAATCAAGGCATAGCAGCTTATAAATTCTTTTCTAAGAAAAAATAATAATAATAGACCAATAAGGCATAACATTTCCAGATTATAATATCAATATTTCATATAATATTAACTTCATATCTTGTCCCTACTTCTCTTTTCCATCCAAATTATTTATTAATTAAAATTTTATTGCCTTTTATCAATATACAAAATCCAAAAAAAAAAAAGCATATATATCCTTCCATATCTTATTACCATTTTCAACAACATTCTTTGTCTGTTCTATTTCCAATTATCCATTCATCTTTTTTTTCTTTTACTATACTTCTCCTGTACACCAATTGGAGTAACATCTATAACTCATTACCCTAACTTAGAAATACTACATATAGCAATCTTTCTTGGGATTCTGTTTAAAAAAAATTCTAAAATTACTTAATAAATTTTATATTCTAAATATACATATAAAAAAAACACTCTTATATACCCTCCAGAATCCCTCTTTTAATCTAAATTAAATTCACCCATTGTCTCTAAATAAACTTTTTTTCCTTAGGTCTTGCTTCCCCCCATTAAGGCTTCTCCTCCCCCCCTTTCTCTCTTGCTTATTCTTCTCCTTGCCCTTTCTACCCCTTTGCTTTTTCTCTTCGCTTTTCTTGCTCCTTTTCCTTTGCTTTCTAACCTTGCCTCCATCTTTTCGCTCATTTTTCTCTCTTTTGGTTGTTTTTATAATTCTTAAAATCCCCTTTTTCTTATCCTTTTTGTCCTCCTCTCCAGAAGGGACCCATTGTTCATCAAAGATGGCTTCTTCTTCCTCTTCTTCCTTGTCCCAGTCCTTCTGCTGCGTAATCAACTTTTCAAAGGAACATAACGCCATTTCTAAAAATTGAAACAAAGCGCCCAAAGTATCTTCTTTTTTATATTTTTGATATTCAATCTCTAGTTCATCCACAGACGATGCCATTATGAAAAGGGAAACTTTTTCCAAAACAACCACAAGAATTTTTAATCAAAGACAATCAAAAGCAATTAAAAAAAAGAAAAAAAGTTCCAAAAGTTAATACTTTTCTTCTTTCTTCTCTTTCTCTTTCTGAATTAATTTTTAATCAAAGAGGTCCAATTACCATATATCTTCTTTTGGGATCCACAAAGACGTTCTAATCAATCTCCTCCTTTTTCAGCTTCTGCTCCAATTTTTTTTTTCTCCTTTCCCACTTGCAATGAGAATTTTAATAATCAAAAATCCATACCTCCAGCAGAGATTTTCCAATTTCTCACATTTTTCAATGTCCAAAAATCCCTTTGTCTCTTATCTTAGCTTTCAAAACAATCCACTTTCAATGTCTAATATATCCAAATATTTCTGCTTTTTCCGTGGGGTGGGAGAGTAAAAAAAAAAAAAAAATTCCCTTTAACAGCTTCTCCGCTGCTTTTCGCTCTTCTTAGGGATACAATGTATCCTCCAGCAACAAACAGCTCAATTCCAGGCAATTTAAAAGGTGTTACTTGACCCGGCTCAGACAGAACTTTCACTCTTCACACTTCCTCCAGCACAGTTCTTACCCGGTTGCTGGCTTCTTTGTGGCGGCCATTGCTGACCGCCGCTCCACCGCCTTGGGAAAAAGGGGTTTTCCCGGAGAAAGGGGGGGTCTGCGATGCCCCCACCTCCCTTTCCGACTCCCCTCTGTCTTCAGCTGTCCCTACAGGGCAGCCATATCCCCCTGACCCATCTGGATCGGGGGTACCTCGACGGCTAGCACAGCAGGAATCGCGAGCTGTCGCGAATTCCTGCTGCCCCGAAGCCACGCAAACCGGAAGTTTTCGTTTTTGTGATGTTTAATACCTTCAATGCAGTTAGCTTGTATGGCTGTCAAGATATTTATACAACCGTCTCTACTCAGTCTTCAGAAATCATCTTCAGAGTTGCCTTGTCTTTGAAATGTAGCATTGCAGTTGGGGATGGCTAAGAACAACATGCATCTTCACCTCCGAGTAAGGCCCTCTCAGGGGCTGTAGGCAGGGGTGGGCTGCTGGGGGTTCGCAGGGGTTCGGGAGATCCTCTAGCTAAGATTCTGCAGCTTGGAGAACCTCCAAATCCCACTCCTGGCTGGCCCCTCCCTCTCCCCTCCCCTCCCCGGAGTCCCCACGTGGCCTGTTTTGGATGCAGGCAAGTGCAAGGCATGTGTGGAGGCTCCTGGAAGGGCCTTCTGGAAGTTCAGGAAGGCCAGAAATGACCCCATTTCTGGCTTCTAAAGAGCCCGGGAAGGCTGTTTCTGTTCTCCTGGAAGCTTGAGGAAACCATCTAGAGCCTGGGGAAGGCAAAAACTCCCTCCCCCTGCCGTAGTGCAGAAGGCCAACTAGGCCACGCCTACCATGGCCACGCCCACCCAGCAACCGGGCAGAGAACCCGTTGCTAAAATTTTTGAAGCCTGCCCCTGGCTGTAGGGGCTACACACCCAGAGCTTTTTGGAGGTTCATTTGGAACCTGCTGAATAAAGAATTGGGAGAAGATAACGCTAACGCGACATATTTATTCTGGAAAGGAGTCTGGTAAGTTATAATAATAGTGGACTTTAAAGAAGTCCAATAAAAAGTGAACTTTGAAGGCTGAAAATATCATGTGGCTTCATTGTACTTATCCCCACCTCCCACCCCAGCTCTTCAGTTCCTTATACCCAACTTTTTGACAGTTGTTGATAATAAGATACAGAAAGCGCCTGGTGCTATGAGATGAGGATTGCATGCTAACCCCAGGCCACCTCTGGGGTCTTTGATTTGCCTGGACACAAGAGAGTCGGTCTTTGCTTTCTTTTCCTCTCCTGCATTTCTTCCATTTCGTCAAGAAAGGCGTTTGAACGTTGGCAGTTTGGCAATACGCTGTGTGAATTGCAGATATTGTGGGTGGTTTTTGAGGCATTCCGCAACTTAAAGTCATGAGTTGAATATGTACATATAAAAATTAAAACATGGGTTGTTATTTATTTCGCTATAGCCCAGTGGATGAAAGTCTCATTTCAACTCACGAATGTCCTCTTTTTGCTAGAGATAGGAACACAGTGGATACATCTGGGTGCTGAGTTCAAGCAAAGTGCAGCCTTGTTATTATTTTTATTCTCAATCTGTCTCTCTCTCTCCCTCCCAGCCCCCTTGCTTTGGAGTGTCAGTGTTCTCTATCATGTAACTATGATATATGATAAAGTGGAGGGTGAGGGGGATCGCAGCCAAACTCTGCTGTGTTCAAAGCAAGGTGCTAGTGAGAGGAAGGGATGGAAAGTAAGCACTAATGGATTAATGGCCCATGATACATGCTTTAGCTAGTGAGTGATTAGATAATTCTTGCTTCCAAAAGTAGGATTTAAATATTCCTGTCTGGCACGCTACCAAAGTAAATAAATCACTTAACTATCTAGTTTATATGAACATGCATACTCATACACACACATACACATACTTGGAATAGGGGAAAAATAATACCGTATTTTCTTTTCTACAGTAGGTGCTAGAAATGTTGACAGCCACTGCATCACTACAAGTTACTGTTTGGAACTGCTGTGTCATATTGTAGAGATAGACAAAGCAGACATAAATACACACACAGAGATATATACACAGAGCAGAGTGTGTCTCTCTCTCTCTGTGTGTGCGTGCACGCGCCTTTGAATGAACTGGCTATATGAATTTTGCACAACCAGACTGTTTGTTCAAATGATCTCCTTTTCCTACCTGTTATAATAAGAAACAATTAAGAAACTTTTTTCCTTCTTGCTCATCAGAGGGCTGCAGAAAGCCACGAAGTGGGCCTGACTGTATCCCTCAGCATTCTCCCATGGCTGGTCCTTAGGAAGATTGCAAAACTTATTGTTGCTTGGCTCAGAACACCCCATTCCCATATACCTCTTCTGATGGATTTTATTTATTTATTAATTAATTATTTTATTGATTACGTTTTTATGCTGCTCATCTCCCCTCAAAGGTGACTCTGGGTGGATAGCAAACAAAGAAACAAGCAAGCAAACAAACAAATAAATAAATTCCGGTTTCTGCAAATACAGGGCTGGATCAATGCCATGATGCCCCTGGAGCTAGCAGAGCAGCTCCAAATGCCTATCTGGAATTTGAAGTTCTGTATCGGGGGTGTCAAACTCAAGACCCATGGTCCAGATCCAGCCTGCAGGGTGCTTAGATCTGGCCGGTGGGGACACCCTGGAAACAGTGAAGGACCGGCACATGGTGCCTTTGCCAGCAAAAATGGAGTTCGGGAGGCTGTGATGGCCTTCTGCAATCCTCTGCCAGCGAAAACAGCGCTCAGGAGGGCCCTCCTGAGCTCCATTTTTGCTGGCAGAGTGCTTGGATCGCCACAGGTGCCCCCAACATGAGTGACATCGAGCTGGCCATGCCCACCTGGCCCCCAAGGTCAAACACAACCCTGATGCGGCCCTCAATGAAATCGACTTTGACACCCCTGCTCTTTATGCCTGGACTCTCCCAGTTGGATTTAAGATTCAAAACCTGGAAGAGATGTATCTTGATTTACATCCATCCCATCCAAATAGCTTCTTCTTCATAGTGTTCTCTTAAAAGTAAGCCACATTGAGAGGAATGTGATTTATTATTCTGAGAGAAAGTAAGTAAGAAAGAAAGAAAAACATTCCATAAGTGTCATACAGGATTGCTCTTTTCTCTCAGAAATGAAGACATAACAAAATAGGGCTACTTTAAAGGCTGCTCTGTCAGAAGTTAAACTATCAGAATGATTTCTTAAAGGTTTACAAATGCCATAAAAACACATTTTAATGAAATAAAATTATACAAAGCACATTCCTGTCATTCTCACAGACTGTGGTCTGCAGCTGTATAATGTTACCCCCTAAAGTTAGATTAACATTCTAAATTTCTTAATGGTTTCTGTGGGTAGGAGCCACAATAAAGTTTGAATTCAAAGAGATTCAGGAAGCTCCTTTGATAGATTTATCTCTGTTGTGATTTCATTGGCTTCTCTCTGGAAGATGGAAGAAGGTTTTTTCTCACAATGGCTAGACACAGTAGGCCAGTTTTTCTCAAGGCTCGACCTTTGCTCTTTTTAATTTGAAATTTTGGAGTATGAATTAATTAATAGGACTCAAGATATTGTATACCCTTTATGACTGTTTACCATTTCCCCCATGTTAGTTAGACTAAGCATTTATTAAACTATTTATTTCATTGGATCTGGAGGCTGCTTGATTCCCTGATGTCTCTAGTTGGGTTACTTCTCAAAATAGGAATCAATAATATACAGAAAAGAAATGTACACATCAGGGAAAAACACAACATTAAAAAAAAAAGCACAAACCAAAAGATTCAACAACAACAAAAAAATCTGCCAAGAACTCGGCAACCATGTGAACCTTATGGCTGGGAACAAAGCCAGGTTTTCAAAGACTCAGAACAACTGGAGAATGGGAGCTGTATAGATCTCAGTTGAGATGCTGTTCCAGGAGTCAAAGGAGGCACAGTTCCTGAGCCTCGATAAATGACATCATCTAATTGAGGGGAACTGCCACATACCCACGTTGCCCACTCTTAGTGGGTGGGCAAATACTCTTGGGGATAGGTGGTCTTTCAGATAATTTTACCCTAAGCCAAAAATATAATTTATTTATAATTTTTTTTTTTTTTAGTTCAGAAGCACTCAAAGCGTCTTAAGCAGATAACTAAGCGGAAAATAATTGGCACCCCCATATAAAACACAATAAAAATAATACCATACGTAAGCATGAAAACTTCCGGTTTGCCAGGCTTTGGCGGCGGCAGAGTTTCGTGATCCTGCCTGATCCCTGCTGCACTAGCTGTCTTGGTGCCTCCGATCCTGATGGGTCTGGAGGATAAGGCTGCCTCGGAGAGGCAGCCGAAGATAGGGGGATCCGGACAGGGGTTTGGGGGTTTTGCAGACCCCCTCCCCACCTGGCAAAACCCCTTTTTCTCAAGGCGGTGGAGCGGCGGTCAGCAATGGCCGCCACAAAGAAGCCGGCAGCTGGACAAGATTGTGCTGGAGGAAGAAGGAGAAAGTTTTGAAGCGAAAGTTTTTTGGTGGAACCGGGAGCATAAGATGCATTTAACATCCTGAAAACCTTGATTTTTAAATGATACTTTGTTTCTAGAAGAGATTTATAAGCGGCGAGTGAAAGTGTGAAAGAGAAACTTTACTCTCCTTCCCTATGGAATCAACAAATGGACATTGAAAAGTCTGCTTTTTTATAGAAGGTAAAAATTTAAAGCTCTTTGTGACAAGTGGGGATGGAGAGGACAAAGGAGAAATTTATATTAAGATTTTGTAGGAGGAAATGCCTGGAAGACTTTGAGATTGGAAGTTAATTGCAATAAGACTTTTAAATACGGATTGGGCTTTTTCTTCCCTTTCCAATTGATATTACCCCAGGAAGAAAAAGTGTGAAGGGAAGAACCTTGTGCTCTGTCTGGACTGTTTGATGACTTTGGGAGTTTGGGGAATTGTTATAAGTTTTGAAATATCTTGGTTATTTCAAGAAGAAGAAGAGAAAAGAAGAAAAGGTTTATAATGGCTCTTTCTGTTGATGACTTAAGAGAGGAATATGGAAAAATAAAGGAAGAAGGCAAGGACACTTGGAGAGAAACTATTTGCTTCTTAGAAATGGCGCTTGCTACTTACCAGAAAATACAACAATTGAAGGAGGAAGCAGAGGAAGAAGAAGAAGAAGAAGGAGAAGCCATCTTTAATGAATCCAAAAAGTTGAAGAAAGGAAAGAGAAAGAGAGGAAGGAAAAAGGACTTAAGACTTAAAAAAACATCCAAGAAAGAGAAAAATAAGATGCAAAATCAACACAATGTTAGAAAGCAAAAGAAAAGAGAAATACAACAGAGAGGGGAAGATAAAAAGGTGGAGGTTTGGAGAAGGGGGGGTAAAAAGACCAGGGGGGGTAAAAAAAAAGGAAGGGAAAAGGGGAAAAAAAGCCACAAAGGTATGAAACAAGATGGGAAAAAGAAATTTTTTTTTAGGGATAAAGGGTAATGTAAAATTTTTCTTAAAAGGATTCTGCAAGGTACACAAGTAGTATTATAGTATTTGTATTAGAAATAGAAAATTAGAATTTTATTTTCAAATAGATAATTGGAATGTTATAAGATTTAATGTTTAATTATGTATTTAATTACTTTATAGGTTTACTATTTTTTTTCTTTTAAAAATTAGTAGGTAGAAGGTACTAAGCAGAATCAGATGGGGAAACAGGTGTTACCTTAAATGTTAATTTAGGGGAGTGATGGAAAGGCATCATACTTTGATTAGTGATTTCAGGAGAAATTCTTTTTTTCTACTATAGGGAATGAGATAAATGGGTAATTGGAAAAGAATGGACAAAAGATACAAGGATAATGATGTAAATTAAGACGAAATAAATAAAATATAACTAAGAAGACTGGAAAGTGGGGAGAAGCTATAATGAAGATACAAAATGGTAAATAAGATTGGAAATGGTATATAAGATGAGCATAAATTTTATTGAAGTCCATATAAAGAGAGGTAATCCGGGGCCAAGCTACTTTCTAAAAAGAAGTTTTATGTTTTTGTGTTTGTGTATTCATGTTTGTTTGAGATTTAATAAAACCTTGGAGGAAAGCTAGATGAGGATAATTATAAACAAAACGGAGGGAAATATGAATATGATGAGTATAAAATGGGTAAATATAGAAAAGAAATATAATTGAATAAGAGTAAAGAGAAATGATGAGAAATCTGCTGAAAGAAATTTAAGTGGAAATGGGATATATTATAATTATGTTGTATAAAATAAAATAATGTTTTATCTGTTTTGTAAAAATTTATAATGGAAAGAGGTTTTATGTGTTTAATGTTTGTTTTTTAAAATTAATAAAATTTGTTTCAAAATAATAATAATAATACAATACGTAAGCAGTTGCTGTTTTCAAACATGTTTCAGTGTAAAACTATGGACAGTGAAACTAAAAAGTAATGAGGTCTTGTGTCTGGTAGCTGGGAGGTTAGCATCTGGAGCAATGGTCATTCTCTTCTCTTAGTGGCAATCCACTCTGTATTTGCTCCTCTTTCCCCCAGCTTAGTTGTGGCAGTTCTCTCTGTCAAAAGAGTCCATATGAGTCCCTTCTTGGGCTTCATGCTCTTCAGAGCCAGTGACTAGAGGGTAGGACACAACTGCACTTTTGCACAAATTGACAGAACTGGTCCAGGAGGCAGAACAGAAAAGCTTAAAGAGGGGACCATTACAAGTCCTCTTTATAGATTTCTGCAAATTATTCTGGCCTTTAGTAAATTTAAGTCCAAATTAAAGGGTATCTATGGTTGGGCATGGCAATCAATTAAGTGACAAAATTATGCTTAATTCATATCATACTGTGAAGGTATAATAAGAGCTGGGGAAAATGAAAGAACATGTCCCCTATGCAATGTGGATGGATATGTGGATCCTTCACATTAAACAAAGGGATCTAAAGTTTGGTGTTCATAGTTATTATTTTAGTCTAACCACTATCTAAAAACCTTGAGTTCCCAGGGTCTATGGAGATTCTCCATCATCCAGGTCATGGTTGTGCCAAAGATGCTTTTTCAAGAAGCAACTAGACTTTCTGATTTTCTTCAAAGATGTATCGCTTCTCATCCAAGAAGCTTCTTCAGCTCTGACTGGATGGTGGGGAATGGAAGGATATATACTCCTTGCAGACAGCAGGTCATTTGCATTCTTTTAGAGAATCATTGTGGCCACTTGGAGATTTATCTATGTGATCAAGGTCATCTGAGTAGTGCAAATGGGTGTGGAGTCTTCTTGAAAGGACTGTGTTGTAGACTGGAGATAGATGGTGTCATATTCCTCCCCCTTTGTTGAGAGAGAGCCATTCAATTTTGACATAGATGGCCTCGTTGACCCCTCTTTTAAACCAGTAGTTCTCTCTGTCCAAAATATGGACCTTGCTGTCTTCAAAAGAGTGGCTTTTGTCTTCTAAATGCAGATGGACTGCTGAATCTTGCCCTGATGGGTTTGTTCTCCTATGTTGTGCCACTTCATAAACGCATGGCACAACATAGGAGAACAAATTTTGTGTGAGTAAGTAGGACAGCACACAATGGCACCCATTAATTTTTCCTTTCTTGTCAAAATATCATATATTTTTTTAAAGGAACTTTAGGCGCCTAATGGCTGCTCCAAATTATGTTCCCTCAGATACCACAGTTTTATGGATGCAGCAGACTTTTACACTAGCAGCATGCCCTTGCCCTTTAAGGTATCACCCATCACTTCTTTGACAGGTTTGCTGGGCGGGGAGAAAACTTTAGCCCTCCCACTCACATGCTTACAAATCACTGATCTCCTCTGATGACAAACTGGCATTTTCAGAGAATTAACTGAGAGAAAGTCAGGGGTCTTATTCTTCTCCCTTCCAGCATTTTTATTATGTGCCTCTGTTTTCCTAGTATTATTTCTTCTGGTGATTAGTTATCAGACTGAACTGCTAGCAGCAGGGAAAACAGAAGGAGTTCCTGCAGCTCTGTGGTCTCTTCTTTTTGGTAATTAGATACCCCACTGAGTTCAATTGTCAACCACTGGTCACAATTTTGTCATTGGCCTGTAAATATAGCTGACTGACATGTTTGCATTTACCCAGGAACAAAATTTGCTTGTCTGACCATGTTTTCATGTAGATATTTGCTAATGAGATACACCTATGAGCTAGTCACATCACAATCATTGCAGTCAGCCTCTCCTGCTGAGAGGATGGAGACCAGAAGTCTCAAATGCACGATTCTGACCTCTTGGAGTTAACATGGGATAATGGGATATTTATTTATGCAGGTTTTTCATCCGGACTTTATTTCAATGTTTATAATTCACTCAAGGCAACAAACATACCTTATATTTTCCCCTCCTCCTGTTTTCCCCACAACAACAACCCTGTGAGGTAAGTTGGGCTGAGAGAGAGTTACTGGCCCAAGGTCATCCAGCTGACTTTCTTGCCTTAGGCAGGACTGGAACGCACAGTCTCCCGGTTTCAAGCCTGGTGCCTTAATCAAACTGGCTCTATAAAACTATTATTATAGAAGTAAACTGTTATGGTAGAACTATTAAAGTCAAGATCTTGTGGGGACTTCAGAATTCAGGCTGACAGGCACTTGGCCCACAACACACCTGACATAACAATAGTTGAAAAGAAAAAGGTTTGGTTCATTGATATTGCTATACCTGGTGATGCACGAATTGAAGACACGCAGCAAGAAAAATATCACACAGTATTGGGACTTACAAATTGAAGTTGAGCCACTTTGGAAGAAGAAATCATGTGTTATCCCAATTGTAATTGGAGCCCTTGGAGCAATACCTAAAGGGCTACCTTTCTATTTGGAAATTCTGAATTTATCAGACTTGAATACCCTGATTCTACAAAAAGCCACCCTACTTGGAATAGCTTATATCCTCTGCTGCTACCTGAACAGTTCCTAGGTCCTTGGTTAGGACACGAGCTGTTGAGCAACCAACCAGCCCCAAAGGCTGTGAATCTTACTAAAGATATAATAATAATAATAATAATAATAATAATAATAATAATAATAATAATAATAATAATAATAATAATAGTGGGTTATACATTGATTTTCCTTTGCTACCAGTTGAAACCCACCAGCATGTAATTAGATTTTTAAAAAATCTTAGTCCTGATGCCTTCTTTGCGATGCCTCCACAGAATCTACTCCAGAGGCTCCCATGGAAATGTAAGAAACACAAGCTGAGTATGGTTCAAGAGGAGCTATGGTATAGGGAGAGGCTTTCCATCAGTGGGAAATGCTTCAATTAGGGAAACACATAGTTGGATTTCAGCCAGTGCCTTCTGCAGCAGATTACTAAGTGGATGCTTACAGTTTCCACTCTTTTCTCCTGCAGGAAGATGCCAAATATCTCACAATAGTGCTTCCAGGTGCTGTATTGTTAATTTCTCCAGATATTAACAGAGCACCCCCTCCTCTCTGGATTGCTCTTCCAGCTGTGCAACCTGGTGGATTTTGGCCACAAGCCAGAGTTTCACCCCAAGTAATTAAACTCTTCTTATTGCTTGACACAAAAGCAGAGGCAAAGTATGAAAAACATCAGCCTTTTTTTTAATGTCAGACCAGAAAAGGTCAGAGCAGATGTTTTTAAGTAAACATGGGCCCTTTTTGTCCATTTTTGAGAAGTTAAGAGTAGCTTTAAAAAAAAAAAATCAGAAGCCAGGGAGGACTGTAGATTTAAAGGTGCTTTAAACACCATACTTTCCCATACAGCCATGAATTCCCGGCAGAATGGCTGGGAGACAATCATCGAGGAATGAACCTGAATATACTATGGCTCAATTTCCCAATAAAAATGTCAAAGTAAAATCAGAAATGGGTAGAATTAAAGTCTTGTATGGAACACTTTTTTAAAAAAATGCCCATGAAGAATTTAATAATGGTATATATTTCACAAACTCAATCCATATAATTCTATTGTACTATCATCAGTATGCCATACAAGGTAATATAATAGTACAGTTGTGGAAATGATGCATTTGACTGCTTTTTTTTCTGGCTCTTTCATTTCTGAGTTGTTGTACTTAAGTGATATTACTATGGACTGTGCTCCTTCCATTGGAAAGAAAAGCACCAAAAATGACTCAGAGATTAGAAACAATTTTTTAAAAGATTCACAATCTAAACTTACAGCAATATTATAATAATTTGTCATTAACAAACAATAAACTATTATCATTCTTAAACTTGTTTTGGCATTTCACAACTTGCAGGGCTAATATCTATCCCCAACCAACTTTTTTTGAAGAATAAAAATTTACAATGAATTGTTTTATTTATAAACTGTCCAATTTACTTTAAAATAGTCATATGCTTTTTTCTTATTTCTTTCAATTTTGTCATATTCTGCTTTAGCCTGATATTTTAAGTACATTTGACAATTGGAATTTAAATTTGGCACTCTTAGATTCAGCACAATGTTTTTTACTCCAGCTTTCTTTTTCAAGGATAGCCAACCAAATGCCTCAATAGGAAGGATTAAAGAGCAATGGGCAATGAGAAGCTTGCTATTTTTTAAAAAATAATGGAGTTAATAGATTGAGCAAATAGATAGACAGATGCTGCTGCTAATATGGCTGTGCACTACATCCTACAACACTTTGAATCACCAAATACCTATGGAAGGGTCCTCTTTATAGACTTCAGTTCAGCATTCAATACCATCATTCCAGATATTCTTCTAACTAAACTAATCCAGCTAGCAGTACCTGAACACATTTGTAAGTGGATCATATGCTTCCTAACAGACAGGAAGCAGCAGGTGAAGCTAGGTAGAATCACATCTGATACCTGTACAATCAGCACAGGGGGCCCCCAAGGCTGTGTGCTTTCTCCACTTTTCTTCTTCCTATATACCAGTGACTGCATCTCAAAAGATCCATCTGTTAAAATACTGAAGTTTACAGATGATACAACAGTGATTGGTCTCATTCGAGACAATGACAAATCCACATACAGACAGGAGGTTGTAAAACTTGCCTCATGGTGTAACTGGAACAATCTGGAACTGAACATACTCAAAACCATAGAAATGGTGGTAGACTTTAGGAGAAACCCTTCCATACTAGACAACACAATATCAACAGTAGAGACCTTCAAATTTCTATCATGTCACAAGATCTAAAATGGACACCTAACATCAAAAACATCACCAAAAAAGCACAACAAAGAATGTTCTTTCTATGCCAACTCAGAAAGCTCAAACTGTCCAATGAACTGCTGATACAGTTCTACAGAGGAATTATTGAATTATTATATGTCATCTACATCTCTATAAACTGTCTGGTTTGGTTCTGCAACCCAACAGGACAGACACAGATTTCAGAGAGTAATTAGGACTGCAGAAAAAGCAATTACTACCAACCTGCCTTCAATTGAGGACCTGTATACTGTACGAGTCAAAAAGAGGGCTGTGAAAATATTTGCAGACCCCTCACATCCGGGACATAATTTCAACTCCTTCCCTCAAAACAATGCCCACTGCACACCAGAACAACTAGACACAAGGACAGTTTTTCTCCGAACGCCATCACTCTGCTAAACAAATAATTCTCTTAACACTGTCCAACTATTTACAAAGTCTGCATTACAATTACTATTAATCTTCTCATCACTCCTGATCACCCATCCCCTCCCACTTGTGACTGTAGGACTGTAACTTTGTCTGTATACTCCTCTAGATCCAGATTGCAAAACAACAATATTTAATGCAGCTGAATCTTACCCCAGATTTGTCTCTGGAGAATGCAAGACCAAATTGTGTTACTTCTCAGGAAGGAGCTACTTCCTACAGTTACTCTCAGAAGCAGGAAAAAAAATTGAAGTGAACTTATTTGGCAGTAGAACGGCCACTAAAAATGGATGGGAAATTCAACAGAAGCTTGGAGACTGTGTTTCAAAGGAAAACCCCAGAAATGGAGTGGGGGGGGGGAGAGAGGAGGAGAGTGCTTTGGTAATATTACTATCAGTATTTCTCTGGACAGTTTCACAGATCGATGATGACACAAACTCCTGGTTAATGGAACAATCAGGAGGGAAAACTCACATTTGGTTGCTAGTTTGCCAGAAACCTGAGTTGAATTTCACTCCCGATTACCATGGATTCTGAGTCAAGTTACTGAACTACGTTTTTCTGTGCCACATCCAAAGTCAGTGAATGATTAAGAAGTGAAAGTGTAAGAGTCAGGATTATTTTACTTCATTCCATATTATTGTTTCTGCTCTTTTGCACTAGATATTTTAAGCAATCTATACCTACATGATGAGTGCAAAGGGCTTTTCCAAATAGATGATTTATAGCAGTGTTTCTCAGTGCTGGCTGAGAAATTCTGAAAGGTGAAGTCCGCACAGGTGAAAGTTGCCAAGATTGAGAAACACTGGCTTATAATGTTATCAGTTATTTTCAATTATTCCTGTTTTCTTCATAGTATTTCCATGTTCTAATCCATGGGTGTCAAACTCGATCACATCACGTGACGTATCCTAATGTATCGTGACTTTTTTTGCCTTTGCGGAGCCAGGATGGGTGTGCCGCATACAGCTCACAGGTTGCCAGTTTGACACCCCCCCCCCCCCGCACTATTCCATTCAGACCATTATGAAGCCAGCTCTGTAATACCAATTCAGTCAGTGGTTACTTCAACTAACCATAGGAGAGTGAAAAAAAAAATCCATCCCAATTTATAGCAGATCCTGGAGCCACAGAAATCCCAAGTCCAAGTCCTCTGGTACAGATTCTGGAATGGTACAAATGTTTCATACAACTTCTTTCTAAATTTTCTAAGTTGCATAAATTTCAAGTAAATTTTGAGCTTCTGCAACTGCCCATGCTTGGAATGTGCAGAAGAAGCATGATTTACATTTTAAATGGACAAAAAAAAAAGCATTCTGAACACTTTCATGCAAGTAGGGGCACAAATTATTTTATAAAAATAGTCTTTTTATATAGCTTAATGTTTCAAAGCTGAGTATCTAGATTCAGAATTAATAAATTCTAGCCAAGTTTACCTTTCTTTGTCAAAAAAAAAAAAAAAAAAACACACCCTGCAATTATAATGTTCTTGAACAGAGACAGAAAAAAAGGGTTAATGAGGAGATGGAGAGAGAGTGATAATTCAGTTTATATTCATATTATGCCTTTTTCTAAGGATTTAACAGCTATTTCACAGTGGCTGGGGAATTTCTATTGTCCTCAAAGGAATGCAAATTTCAGAACAGTGAGCAAGATCCTTAGTCTCTGATTTATGGAGAAGAAAGGTTTAGAAGAGCAATACCTCAAGATTTTATAAAATAGAGCAAGTTAGGTAGAACATTATGGGGATTATGGGAGGCACACAGACCAAAAAGATTCTTGGTTCTTTTACAAAAGAATGAAGAATGGTCAAAGGAAGAATGCACAGTACAGTTTCTCTATTGTGCTGTCTATCAATTAAGTTCTGCACAGAAGGAGCAAGTGAAATGGAGTTGAGCATAAGGAATCAAGGAGCTTTCTCGCAGAAATAGTCTTTTGGCAGAAGTCTGAAGTTGCTCAAGATTTCACTCTATGGCTTATATAGTTTAATGGTTAACCTGGCAGAGCAATGGTACAAGACATGTATTTTGCACGCCTCTGGCTAACTGCAGCAGCCCAAGTAAAGGAGAAAGCCACAAGTTTGCTAGTTAATTTTCCAGAAACCTGGGTTCAATTTCTTAACCACAGACTTCCCACGTGGATTTAGCCAAGTTACTTGGTTTTTCTTTGGCTAATGTCCAAAGTTTGTCAAAATTAAGAAGAGAAGTCTTATACTGGGAAGAATCTTCTCTCCCTCCCTCTCCTCCCCAATATTTTGTGAAACCCAATTTAGTCAAAGGTTTTGGGAGGTATCCCAAATGTGGTAGAGATAAACTATCTGGAGCACTTTTGATGCAACCAAGCAGAACAAAAGCAAACAATGGAGTTGGCAGGCAAATTTCTGAATGTAGGAGGGAAAATATAAACTAGGGTTAGGAGGTTAACTCTTTCACATTGATGAATGTTACCAATTTCATGTTAAATGTCACTATGGTAAATGAATTGATGATTCTGAATACTATGCTTAGCAACAAAAAAAGCATCACAGAGTCGGAAAAAGAATCAGCTTCCCAATTGCTGGAAGTCACCACTCCTCAAAACCTCAATAGATAGCTGTTTACTTATTTATTTATTTTATTCATTTGAAACTTGTACACCCATCTATCTTGAACAAAACTATGAGCAACTTACAACCCTGAAACAAAACAATATCTAACTATAATGTATTTAAAAAAAAAAAAAAACAACAACAATAACGCCAAAAAAGATCTGGCTTCATAGCTTCATAGCCTGCAACATTAATCCCACCAATCTCACTCTATCCCAGAGTTTGAGGGAAAAGCAAGGTCTTGAGTGCTTTTGTGGAAGGTTAAAAGGATAGAAGGAGGGCTACCAAACCCCCATGAGGAAGGCAATTTTCCTATATCCTGTAAGATGGCAATCTTACAGGGAAGGATCTACAAGTGTATACTTACCCTATCCAACCTGCCACCTGGGAATGTTCAATATGTAGCTCTCTAAATACTGACTAAACTCAACTTGCATCAGGCAGGAGAAATTTGGAGGGTGATGTCATCAAGATTAATTTGATATGTTTTTATTAAGTCCAACATGGATGATTTCACCGGTTATTATATTTACTGTAAACTGTCCTTTGGACTTGTGGTTAGATGTAAGTATAATAATGAAATGAAATACAATTAACATGAAAACCAGGTCCTCTTATTCAATATGATTTTATTTATTTCTTTTTATATGGCTATCCCTTCTGCCACAGCAACTCTGGATGGCAAACAAAGTTTTAGTGGAAACCACAATAAAGGTAAAGGAAAGGATTTCCTCTGTCCAGTCATACCCGACTTTAGGGGGCAGTGTTCATGCCTGTTTCCCAGCTGAGGAGCAAGCATTGTGTTCTGACCAAGGCTTCCTGAGACTGTAATTAAGCACATGCTTAGTTAAAACAACTCTTGTTTTATTTCAACGCTGGGAATTATGTTCATTCCCAACCGGTAATGAGTCCCAACAGTCCCTTCAAAATAAGCACCCACCTTTCTTTCCTTTGAATTGCTGCCAACAACTAGAGTGTCAAATGAATTATAAATAAACAACCGAAGTACAAAGTCCACACAGAGCTTCAAGGATTAATCTGAACAGAACAATTAATCCTCCCAGATGGTCCTGGCCCCATCTCTGCATTGGGCACAGGGCCCTCATCCAAGCCCTCTCCGAGTCCCTGACTGGTCCCTGTTCTTCCCTGTTAGGAATAACAAGGTTACCTAACGTAGTTTGGGTAAAATAATATATATAAACTATGATAGTAAGCTTAAGTGTGTGTCACTTTAAACTGCAAAGCATGTAATTTTGGATGCGGTTGTGAAACCGCCATAAGAGGGAGCAAGAGAACTTGCTTGCTTGCTGGATTGACTGACTATGCTGGATTGATGGTTTGCTAACTGCGTGTTCCCTACTGCTGAGTTTTTGAACATCGAAGGAAGAAAGGAGGTTTGACTTCTTCATATCTCTACTGCAAGGAGATATATTACTGGACTGATATTTGTAAGTTTACTGACCTCTTTTTCGACACTGGACTTTGCAACTGAGTAATCCCCGAAAGGACTGAACTAGTGAATGATATATGGACTGTTTGACTATGCTAAAACTCTTACTGGAATAAACTATTTAACTAGCACAGTGTAACTGTTTTACTGAGTGTAATCACATATTTGCCTGCCTGCCTGACTGCTGTGCAGATTCTGCTAGGATGTATCCCTAACATTCCCCATTCCACTGCTGTCTGCACAGGCTGCTGGCAAACCATAACACTGTGATCTTTCCACCAAAGGTTTTTGTCTACTTGAATTTGCATGTTTTCGAATTGCTAGGTGGGCAGGAGCTGGAGCCAGGAACAGGAGCTCATCCCATCGCTCAGCACTCTGGACTTGAACTGGGACTATCAGCTTTCCAGCTGACAAGCTCAGCACGTTTAACCATTGAGCCATCGTGCCTCCTTTGAAATCACAATATAAAACCTGAAAACATACAATGGTAAATACATAATTTTAATTAAAAATGGCAATGAATAATAAAAAAGCAATTTGTAACAGGATACAACAAAATACAACAGCATATAACATAACAACATCAAATGACATGTACATCTATCTACCTAACCAGGCTGATCTCAAATAGTTAAGGTGCTCTACAGGGCAGATGTTCTTCAATAAAAGCTGCTGTCCAGTATCTGAAAGGTCAGATGTTGCCCAGTTTTCTTATAGCTGACCTTCACCTCTGCTATGATAGTGCATTAGTATGCGACATTTCCTTATGCTTGAAACATGGGGTAAGGGGCAGAAAGAAAAAGGCAATTGTGAGAATCCAATCATTTGTTTGTTCATTTGAGAGTCGTGGTGGTACAGAATGCAGTATTGCAGGCTAATTCTGCTGACTGCCAGCAGTTCGGCATTTTGAGTTATACTGGCTCAAGATTGACTCAGCCTTTCATCCTTCCAAGGTTGGTAAAATGAGAACCCAGATTATGGGGGCAATATGCCAGAGGTGGTATTCAGCAGGTTCTGACCAGTTCTGGAGAACCGGTAGCGGAAATTTTGAGTAATTTGGAATACCACCTCTGACTGACCCCCGCCCATCTATTCTCTGCCTCCCAAGTCCCAACTGATTGGCGGGGTCTTCTTTTGTTGCCCTGCACCAGGAGAACGGAGCTGGAAAGCAGGTTAGTGGGGTGGGGAGGGAATGGAGATTTTGCAGTAATCATCCCCTGCCACGCCCACTAAGCCAAGCCATATCCACCAAGCCACACCCACAGAACCGGTCTGTAAAAATTTTTGAATCTCACCACTGCAATATGCTGACTGTAAACCGCTTAGAGAGAGCTGTAAAACACTGTGAAGTGGTATATAAGTCTAAGTGCTATTGCTATTTATATAGCTTCCCATTCAATACACAAATCATGTAGCTGAAGTCCCTCTACTTCTTATCCTAGATCAAGTGTGTTCAACCCATGGGCCACTTGTAGCCCTGGACAGCTAATAATGCGGCCTCACAAGATTGTAAAATTTTTAAATCATGATGTGATGTTTAGCTTGTTATTATATATATTATATCATATATTTTATATGTAGCCCAAGACAATGCCTCTTTACTCAGTGCAGCCCAGACAAGCCAAAAAGATGGACCCCCATGTTCTAGATCAGGGGTAAGGAACGTTGGCTCTTTTATCACTTACGGACTTCAACTCCCAGAATTCCTGAGTGAGCCATAAAAGGTTCTCCATCCCTGGCCTACTGGTTTTTTCAGTTGTGAGGGAAATCAATTTTTGACTTGAATGGGACTGTTTAATATACAAATGTAGGACATATTTTTATATATATTCTTTGTATGTCCTACATTTGTATATTAAACAGTCCCATTCAAGTCAAAAATTGATTTCCCTCACAACTGAAAAAACCAGTAGGCCAGGGATGGGGAACCTTTTATGGCTCCCTCAGGAATTCTGGGAGTTGAAGTCCATAAGTGATAAAAGAGCCAACGTTCCTTACCCCTGTTCTAGATACTCAATCTAGAGGACTTTCCAGTAGAAAGCCCTGATGATTAGCAATGTCTTTTTTTCCAAATAAGCAAAACAATCAGATCTAAGACCAGATCAGAGGTGAATTTCTGCAAGGAAGATTTTACATTACATACATTCCTTCCATAGAAGGCAGAAACAACTATTTTATGTGACAAGCCATTGTGTGATCGGTATTTCCTTTTTTTAAAATAAAGATTCTGGTGGTGAATTCCTATATCTAGAAACTAAAAATATGGGGAGGAACATTAAATTGTTACATGATTTTTGAAGACTTCAGATAAAAGAATGATGTGGCAGAATGCATAAGCAAAATCGAAGCTGGATATATTGCTCTCCAAAAGTCTTTAAATCAAAGCCAAGAATGCCTATAAGAGTTAGAAATATTTTTTTTTCAAGGCAAAACTCCAAGAATACCTTTTCTGCCAAAGATATTTTGTGGATAATAGTATATGCTTCCATGTATAGTTGAAAGCACTTTAAAGGAAGGAAACTTATGTAGATATTTACTCATACAGTTGAAACTTTGTATGTCTCTATAGACTGATATATATATATATATATATATGGATAATTTTAGAGATTCAGTCATCTTTTTTTTAAAAAAGTATAGCTTCACTGAATTACAAGGACGAGTAGGAACCTGTCAGTTCCTACATTACAATAGGTAGAATTAATGCCATCATTAATTAGAACAAATGTTAAATTCATTTCACGGCTGGTGTCTGCTTACCTGCTTACCTGAGCCAGTCCTACTGAATTCGGTATGATGTACTTGTGATTAGGCAGGTGTAAAACACATGATAGCATGAGGAAGAGACAGTGTACTTCAATTCTAAGAGTGGAATAGACCCTACCACAAACATCATGACCCATGGTAGTACAGTGGTTAGAATGCTAATTCTGCTGTCTGTCAGGAGTTCGATTTTCACCAGCTCAAGATTGATGCAACTTTCTATCCTTCCAAGGTTGGTAAAATGGATTGTTTGCCTTAGTTGAAGGCAAATTGTTGGGGGCAATATGCTGACTCTGTAAACCACTTAGAGAGGGCAGTTAAGTACTGTGAAGCGGTATATAAGTCTAAGTGCTGTTGCTAATGCTATCTATATTTGCCAATGCAAGTTCTAACATCAACTTTTATGTTGAACTTTGAACATGATTCTGAATTCCGATAACTGAGAATGAAAACATTGGACAGGATTGAATCTTAAAAAAGCTTAGTACCAGGGCTGGAAGGAATGGCTTCTTAGTTGTATTATGTACTCTGATGCTCTTATTGATATTTTTCCATATAAGAATGACTGGCATTCAGAAAAATATTCCCAACCTTTATTTCATCCCCATCTCTGAGTTTATCCTGAAACAAATTCTCCGTCTGTTTTTCTTCTAGGCAGGGAGGGCATCTGAATACTTTTCATTAATAATATATTTTTCATTCGGAAGAATCATCGGGAATCACTTCAATATCGCTTTTCATTTTACATTCCAAAAGAAATTTTCCTCCACCCCCTTGGAAATACAAATAATTCTAATCTCTCCCCTCGCCTTCAAAAAAAATCTGGCATATTAATGTTAATGATATAGTGGTCTTTGCCTAAGAAAGCATTGTACATCATTAAATCAAGGAGTTACAGAGTTATGATTTGTTATGGGCATTCACTCCTGGAATCAATTATTTATATATTTTGGAGAAGCACAAAATTTACAGACTTTTCAAATAAGGCATGATAGTGAGTTGAAGGAAAACACAGGTGTTTCAGAGTGATGCAGGCACAAGAAAGAGATCAATGGAAGTCTAAGAAGGGGAATTATTAAAGGAAATAATAATTCCAGATTGATGTGTCATATTATACAGATCATGACACTCATGGGGGTTATAATTCAATTATTTGTGGAAAGAAATTTTACCTTTTTCAAAGGTACATATTTATCAGTGCAATTTCTATAGAAAAAAAAAGTAGAGTAGAAAGTAGGAGGACCAGAAGCTTCTTTTAAAATGAAAAGCATTGTCTTTGATCGTGCTTGAGTCTCATTAAACTGCACTCTCACTTTCAAACTAATTGAAAGTATATCATATGTTGTAAAAATTAAGATTTATCCTATTTTGAATGGAATTGAATTCTGTTTTGAAACAACCAGGTTTGCGATGCTGAGGATGCTGTTAGGTCCAATACTACTTCTGCAAATTCATCCTGTGGCCAAAGGGCTTTCTACCAGTTGAGCTTGGCTGTCTTTTTTAAAGCCTTACTTAAGGCTATAAACTTAGAAAAAAATATGCCTTCCATCAATGCCCCTTTAGGAATATCTACAGGGGAGATATTTTATTGGCTACTAAGTCAACCGGGCTTCCAAATAATAATGCAGAGTCCTTGTTCTCTTGAAATGCGCATGCCATCTTTGTTGGGTGGAGAAGGTGTTACATGTTGAATATTTTGGATTTTTAATGCCTATCCGAGGCTTTGGTATTCTAATATCTTGAACAAAGAAGAGGGGGTCAACCTAATCTCCAGGACAAGAAGTAATGGATGGAAACTATAGGGTCTCTTCTGAAGAGGGCAGGACCAGAAGACTTCCAAGGTCCTTTTCAACTCTATTATGTTGTTATTCTGAATGTGCGCATGAAGCAATTAGAACCTGAAAACATTGACCAAACTGTTCCGAACTAGCAGGCTCGTAAGCCTGTAAACCTGACTGGCCCTTTATACAGCAGGCTCGTAATCCTGCATATTTGATTGGTCCGTGAACAGCGAGTCGTGATTGGTCATTCCAGACTAATCTGATTGGCTAGTTAGCGGGCTGCCATGATTGGATGCTCCAAGCATGGCAAACTTAAACCATTGGATGCTATGATAGCAGCCAGCTCTATAAAAGGATCTGCTGCTGTCAGGCTCTTTGCGCTGTTTTCCTGAAGTCACAATAAAGAGTTGAAGTCACTATTCGATGTCTCATCTCCATTATTGCGCCCGCTCTCCAGGACAGAACACAAACCATTTCAGTGGCTCCAGGTCTGCTTTAGGGTAGAGTTCAAAATGCTAGTGCTTTCTTAAAGCTGCAAGTGATTTAGGGCATAAGTAATCTTTGCCATCCTAAATGCATTTCTCCTCTGGACTGTAAAGTGACCTTCTCAAAGGTGTCTTGCTAAAAAATTTCCCAAAGAATGCTTAGCTGATAACCAAAGAGGCATTTTGATTGACCTTATCTCACTTTCTCTATTCTTTAATAAATTTCAGCCTTCTCCCTTATAATGACTTCACTCCCTTTTATGACTATACTGTGAATGTCCTTTTATAAATCCCTTTACTTTACAGTATGCCAGCTAAGTATTGAAAGGAAATTCTTTATTTCATTCATTTCTTTAACCTCATTTCCTCTGGCTGCTCAAAGAGGCATACAGAGCACTTATTTTTCCAGCTTTTCTCTGAAACATTCCTTTGAAATATATAGGTCAGAAAGACCATGACTGATGATATATGATATATAACCATAATAAAATTAAAGTTTACATTGATGGTTCTAGGATCAATCTTGAAAGGTCTTCTGGAAAAGCCAGATCATTACAATTTTCCTGGAAATCCTCAGAGTGTAGGTGCTCCTTGCATCAGAAGATAAAACTGTTCCATAAGAGGAAAACTTTTACACAAAAACTTCAGGGCCCTTCCCTTTGTACATCCAGGTAGATGGGACAGATCAGAGGTGGTATTCAGCAGGTTCTTACCAGTTCTGGAGCACCGGTAGCAGAAATTTTGAGTAGTTTGGAGAACCAGCAAACACCATCTCTGACTGGAGATTGTAGAGTATTCTTCCCCTGCCATGCCCACCAAGCCACGCACACGGAACTGGTAGTAAAAAATTTTTTGAATCCCACCTCTGGGACAGATGTTCTCTGTCTGAGTTGGATGGACCTATCTATTAAGGGAAAGATGGCTTCATAAACAGTTGAAGCCATCAAAGGCCTTAAACGTAGCAACCAGTCCTTTGAATTACATTCAGAAACATACTGGTAGTTCATGCAGTTCTTCTAGCAACATGGCAGAATTGAGACTGACCTGACATCTGGGCTAATGCTGTTATGACTGGATTGTATTTATTTATTTATTTGATTTGATTTGTCAATCTCTTAAAGATAATAGGTATAAATATAAATATGAGTAAGAATACAGGAAATAGGTACGAATAAATGGGGACAATAGGACAGGGACAGTAGGCATGATGGTGCACTTATGCATGCCCCTTACAGACCTAAACATGGTGGTGGGTAGTAACATACAGCAGGAAAGATCAGGAGTTCTTCTGGAAGGTGTTCAGGTTGGGTGATAATCATGGTTAGGATTACAGATTGTTTCTTACTGTTTATATTCTTTCAGGTCTTTGTTTTACACTTGGATTGTGGATGCTTTATGTATCGTTCATCTTTGTGAAGCATCAAACATCGTTTGTTTGTGGTGGGATATAGAGTGATAGATAAATAAGTAAGTAAGTAAAAAAATCAATAATAAATAAGTGTCACCCTAACATTTAGCCTGCAATACCATTTACTCTTACTTGAGAATGTATATATTTTCATTCCTTGAGTGATATGTATAGTGCTGCATTTTAATTTTCCATCAAAAATTGTTGTGTGTGTTAAGCCTGGTTTCCCCAACCAGGGTTAGGGAGACAAGCTAAACAGAATGTGCAGCTTAGTCAGATAGGCACACAGATAAATGAGTGAGCTAAGCTTGTATGTTTATTAACATACAGTAAAAATGACAGATACGCTTGTGCTATCAAATATATAGTTTATTCCATTATGAGTTCATAGCATAGTCAAAATAACAGTCCAATAGTTATGTATCATTTAGTCAGTCCATTCAGGGATATTCAGTTAGCAAAGTCCGTGTGGAATATCCTTTGTCAATTTACTTACAAGCCAGTCCTTTGTTTTCTCTCCCGTTCGAGCAATGCAGTGTTGTGTCCTTGCAGTAATCAGGAACTTCAAAGCCAGAGAGAGAGCAAGCTGCCGTCTTGCTTCTTTTTAAAGTGCTTTCACAACCACTCCCTTAATTACTGTTCCACAGTTAAAGTTGCAGACACTTTAACTTACAAACTATGATTACATATTATTATTTACCTAAACCAGTTAGGGTAAAACAATGTTATCCCTAACATTCTCCCCTTTTAGGAAATAATAATAAATATAACTATTTACATCTTTAAATCATATTTGTTACAACTTTCTTTAAACTTAGTTACTCCTTGAGCTTTTGTAAATTGGTCTGCAATGTTTTCTTCCGTCATGCAGTATTCCAATTTAATTAGCCCATTCTTTACAGATTCTCTAATATTTAAGTATCTTAAATCAGTATGCTTTGATCTAGTTTTTACAGCAATACTAGTAGCTAACTTTATAGCTGCTTGGTTATCCTCGTACACAATAATAGAATCTTTTACAGTTATACCCATGTCTAATAATAACTGTTTGTACAAAAACAAATCAGTGCATAGTAATGATAGACATGAAAATTCCGCTTCCATCGTGGACAAGCTGATATGCTGTTGTCTGATTGACCTCCACCCTATTAGTGTCTTACCAAATAATATAGCCATCCCAGATGTTGATTTTCTAGTGTTTATATCAGTTGCAAAACTTGCATCTGCATAGGCACTAAGACTCAAATCACCCTTTGGTTCTATATACAATGCATGGTTCATTGTTCCTTTAAGATATCTTAAAATTCTCTTTAATGATTGCCAATGACATTGATGTGGATCTGAATTAAAACGTGCCAGCTGATTTACACAATAAGCTATATCAGGCCTAGACCAATTGCTTATATATGATAAGCTACCAATCAAAGATTGATATATGGACTTATCAAATTTGGGACTTTGATCATCAGTTTGGCAAACTTCCTGACTCATTGGAGTCTTTGCCGGTTTACAAAGTTCCATTTTAAACGTTTTAATTAATTGGCAAATTTTATCTTCTTGAGATATCTTAAAACCATTTTTTGTTTTGTTAATTGTCAATCCTAGATACTTTTTAATTTCACCTAAATGCTTTAATTTTATCTTTTTGGCTAATAATGATATAATCTCATTAGCTTCATTATTAGTCTTAGTTATCAAAGCAATATCATCTGTAAATAATAACAATAATGACACCGTTCCATTATTTTCTCTTTTAAACACACATGGATCTGCTAAACCAGATTTAAAACCTATATTGTTTAACTCTTTCACAATATATTGGTTCCACTCAAACCCAGATTGTTTCAACCCGTAAAGACTCTTTTTGAGTTTCCAACAATCATTACTATTTACTTTATTGTCTTTTATACCTACTGGTTTTCTTAAATATATAGTGTGCTGCAATGGTGCATGTAGATAAGCAGTTTCTACATCTAAATGGTTAATGACATAGTTTTTCTTAGCTGCCCACACTAATGCTGCTCTTAAAGATGTTGCTTTAAGACTTGGTGCAAAAACTTCATCGTAATCAGATGCAGTTTGATTAAATCCTTGAGCTACTAACCTAGCTTTATGGGTAACAGTCCCATCATTTCCAGTTTTTACTTTAAATATCCATTTGCACCCAATGGATTTTTCTCCTGGAGGTAATTTAGCATCTTCATAAACTTTCATTACCTTTAATGAATTTAGTTCCTTTTCCATTGCCTTTTGCCAATTCTCCTGATCCTTAGCAGGATACATCCTAAGTTCATCTATACTAGTTGGAACTTTAGTTACTTGGCAAACTATACTTGCTTGATATCTATCAGGTGGTCTAGTTATACGTGTAGTTCGTCTCGGTATTACAGGACTTACAGGTGGACTTTCATTTATTAACTCTTCTTGATTATCTAACTCTTCCTGATCAACAGTTTCCTCTTGTTCTGGTCCTATTTGCTCTTCATGGACTTCTTCTTTAATTGGACTTTTCTTATAACTAATCTGATCTTTCTGCCTTTTGTAGGGTTCAATAATTACTTTATTATTTAAATCTTGCTCTAATCTATTCCATCCTACATGTTCTAGGAATTTTGCACTAGCACTGGTGTAAACTCTAGATGTACCTGGTTCCCAGAATCTATAAGATCTATGATTAGATGTATATCCTACAAAATATAATCTTTTAGCTCTATGTTGTCTTTTGTGTCTAAGTTGTGTAGGGATATGCACCCATGCTGGTGCTCCAAATGTGTGCATGTAACTTAAATCAGGTTTTGTACCATGCCACAGTGTGAATGGTAATTCACCTGTTGTTGAATTAACAACATTATTTAATATATGATTACCACACATTATTGCTTCTCCCCACAAATTGTCAGGTAATCCTGAATCAGACATCATAGTTTGTGCCATTGATTGTAATGTTTGGCCTCTTCTCTCTATAAAGGCATTATGTTGTGGCCTATATGGTGCAGACATTTTATGTTGAATTCCTAACATTCTTAGTCTGTTCTGGAATTTATTATTTGTAAATTCTGTACCATTATCTGTTATAAGAGTTACTAATTTCTTTTTAGTTTTCCTTTCTGCAAATTTAATCCAATTAAAGAGATTTTGATATGTTTCAGTTTTGCTCTTCATTAAATAGCAAAACCCATATCTAGAATAATGGTCCATTATACTTAGTATGTAACGAGCTCCTCCTACACTTGGTTTTTTAGGACCTATTAAATCTGCAAATACTACCTCTAAAGGTTCTTTGGTAGTAAATCCATCAACTCTATTAGCCGGTGTAACCCTTGCTTTGCTTTGATTACAGGCATTACATTGCAAATACTTATGACAAGGTTTTAAACTTATTCCCTTAGATAATTCAACAGTTTTCTTAAGCATTTTAAAATTTAAATGCCCTAGCCTTCGATGTAACAAGTGAATACATTCATCATGAGATTACTTATTTTCATAAACTGTGTTAGCCACCTTTAAACCATCATCATTTAACACATATAATTCACCTCTTAAAGATGCAGTAATTCTCTTATCTTCTTTCTCAATTATGCAGTTATCTCCTCTAAATGTAACTACATATCCTAGTTTAACCAAAATTCTAACTGAAATTAAATTAAACTTAAGTTGTGGTATATATAACATTTTTACATTCTCTTTTATAAAAGAACAATATGCTATACCTTGACCTTTAGCTTTCAGTTTCCAGCCATTGGCTAACGATATCTGCTGCGTACTCTTGGACATTTTAATAAAATTTTTCTTATCATTTGTTATACAATGTGATGCTCCACTGTCAACCACCCATAAATTATTTTTTACAGCTCCGTTAGTATACATGGCTAACTCTAAATTTTTATTTATCTTTTGATGACTTTTTGTATTCTGGCCAGCGTTCTGGTGCTTTGCCTTTTTACAAAATCTTGCCAAATGTCCTCTTCCTCCACAATTAAAGTACTTTTTAATTGCATATGCAGTAGGAGTTTCATTATCTTCTTTTTGAGGTTGCTCCCTCCTTAATTCGTCTCTTTCAAGCCTTCTTCTGGCCTCTTCAATCAATCTGCCAGTTATATCAGTTAAAGTTAGGCTTTCCTTTGGCAAAATTTCAAGTGAAGTTATATAGTTATCATAGGTTTCATCGAGGGAAGATAGTATTATATAGACTTGATGTAGTTCAGAGAAAATAAGCTCTTTCTCGTGCAGTTCTTGAAAAATGCTTTGCATAGTTTTCAAATGACTCAGCATATCACCATTCTTATGGAGATGTGTACTGAAAAGTTTCCGTGTTAGATTTATGTGAGCACCAACATTATCTTGAACATAAATCCTCTTCAGCTTCTGCCAACACCCAATAGCTGTCTTTTCTCCATGGATATAAACAAGTTGCATATCATTTAAGGTTAAAGCAATAATGCAAATTGCTTGTTCATTTTTATGCATAAATTCTTCTATCTTTAATTTATCTTCCTCATCCTCTGGATCCCATTCTTCTACGCTTGGTGGATTTTCAATTATGTTCCACAAACCTTCTCTTCGTAGAAGCAGACTACATTTCATAGACCATGATACATAGTTTGTTCCATCCAACTTGGATATTAGGGACAAACTTTGTAGATTGACTTGTGCCATGTTTTCTTATATGGATATAAAACTATAATTAATAAAACACAGCTGTCTGTTTACTGTAATGTATAACAACACAAACTCTCACTTTTACATAAATCTGTTTTATCCTAGTTAAACTGACTTTGCAGCCTCTGGGCCCATAACCAGTGTTAAGCCTGGTTTCCCCAACCAGGGTTAGGGAGACAAGCTAAACAGAATGTGCAGCTTAGTCAGATAGGCACACAGATAAATGAGTGAGCTAAGCTTGTATGTTTATTAACATACAGTAAAAATGACAGATACGCTTGTGCTATCAAATATATAGTTTATTCCATTATGAGTTCATAGCATAGTCAAAATAACAGTCCAATAGTTATGTATCATTTAGTCAGTCCATTCAGGGATATTCAGTTAGCAAAGTCCGTGTGGAATATCCTTTGTCAATTTACTTACAAGCCAGTCCTTTGTTTTCTCTCCCGTTCGAGCAATGCAGTGTTGTGTCCTTGCAGTAATCAGGAACTTCAAAGCCAGAGAGAGAGCAAGCTGCCGTCTTGCTTCTTTTTAAAGTGCTTTCACAACCACTCCCTTAATTACTGTTCCACAGTTAAAGTTGCAGACACTTTAACTTACAAACTATGATTACATATTATTATTTACCTAAACCAGTTAGGGTAAAACAATGTTATCCCTAACAGTGTGGAAAGCCATTAGGTTTTTGAGTGTTGACTTCCAATGCAGTATATTATCAGCAGGGCATTTAGAGTAATCAGGACATATAGTTTATGGGACTGATTTTGAAGCAATACCCATAAGAAAGCAGGTGTTAATTAAGAATTACTGACACCTATTAATCCAACAAACGTATTAAGCAAAGAGGGAACAAATTGCCCTTAGAGTTTAGGAAAAGTAAAACCTTGCTCTGGGAGGCTGAAGCATCACTTCAAATTATTTAATTCTAAAAACTCCCAAACTAACTCCTTAAATGGCCTTGTCCAGCAAAGGCTCAAAGGTTGATCCAACCTACTAGCAATATCATGTGCTGGATGTCAACCATTTGCTATCATGGTTAGACTACTCATTATAATTCTGTTTCTTAATTAAATTGAAACTAATCAAGGAGAGAAGCAACTGAGAACTAAGGAGAAACTTCCTAACAGTGAGAGCAATCAACCAATGGAACAGCTCGCCTTCAGAAGTTGTGAGTGCTACATCACTGGAGGCTTTTAAGAAGAAACTGGACAGCCACTTCTCTGGAATGATATAGAGTGTCCTGCTCGAGCAGTGGGCTGGACTAGAAGACCTCCAAGGTCCCTTCTGACTCTATTATTCTGTGTTCTACTATGATATTTAATCTGAGCTTATTGGGAGTCATTGTATCTCAGTCTGTATCTTGAAAAAGGTTTAAAATGGAGAGTAATTTTTATTCTTGACAGTTGATTAGTCTACAGAAAACTGGGGAAAATCGAGGCCATATGTATTTCTAGAACTTCAGGCCCCTGCAGGGAATTCACCAATACATCAAGCAGTCAGTGGTTGGTAATTCCCCACTCGGTTCCATTGCTCAGCCGGCCTGATGGGATATGGTTTTTTTCCTAAATAATGTCTGGCCTGTGTAGCCTTACTTTCTCAAAGTGCTGTAAGAAAGATTCAACATCTCGGCAAGAGTCAAGTCAGCATTAAATCAGTAGGAGTGGAAACACGACCCTGGCTATGATCTGAACATTTAACTGATGTGTGCTCTCAGAATCTACTGAAAACAACCCTTTGCTTTAAATTTGTTTCCACGTACATCATGCATCCCCTTTCTCAAGACAATGGTTTTGCTCGTCAGTCTTAATGATTAAGTAAAGTTTTTGTTTCTCTTCTGAGAAGATTGATTTGTTGTTAGTGAGATGTGCGTGTGAGTATCGACATAGCCCGATTTCAATTTTATTGTCTTTGTAGCCCTACCAAGGACTCCCATTTCCACTGTGGGACTCTAGTCTTTCGGTACAATGTGTCCTTGACAAATAATCCTCTCTCGTTACATCACGTAGCTGAGATTTCATTATGGTTTGAGAACTTGCCACAATCTGTATGTTTGTGTTTGATAGGGAAACCCTGTCCCTGAGAAGCAAAAAGCAAGTATCAATAGGGAGTATTGAGTATCGTTTGCATATATATTTTTATTTTTATGAGCTGCCAAGTGCAAATGTTTAAACTGCAAAAGAAATTCAACCGGTAGTAGTTCTCAGGCTTTTTGCCTATCAACAAACACGGCTGGCCTGTATGCTGTGGTGTGAAAACACTGATTTGTGGTTTGATAGGTATGTTCATAAAGCTGAAAAGAAGGGTGGGAGGAGATGGGAAGCTGCAGTTAAATAGCGAATGGACCGAAAGGGTGCAATGCATAATGAATAAATTGTTCAGATGCAAACAATATGGGTTGTTGGATTGGCACATTTGCATTGAGGTCTTAGGGAAAAGGGGGCTCAGAATAGTAAGATGGAGGACACGACTTTTCTACACGTGTCAAGGTATCTACAAAGTGAGTAGGGCTGGGAATGTGATGCTGTGCCAATCGTCTTGCCCATTTCAAACCTCTCTTCCCCCACCCAGTGGATTGCCAATGCACATTTAAAATATCGAGCTCGTGTTGTGGTCACTCTCATAAATTCACTGCACAGGAAGATCATTTCATCATAAAATGGCAATTAAAGACATATATTCACCCAGAAAGCAAACCAATGAGTTGCTCTCAGTCTCCTGATTGTTATGCTATCTAGTATGCTGCCTGGACATTGTCTTTTCTTGTGGCCAATGCTCATACTTCTCAACAAGGCGCCCCATATTTTATTTTCTAAGAATTTCTATGGGAACTTTTCAGAGGCTAAAGGCATTTTTTTCTAATTAAATGACATTCATTGTGTTTTTTGTAGCACCATGTCATCTTCTCATTTTATTTTTTCGTTTAGATGACTCTAACCCTAACACTTCAGAAATGTGTGTGTCATCTTTGATGTGCAGGGCCCACACTAATCTTCTCTGTATCATTCCAAAAATTAAGCATGCCTGGACAGTTCTAAGGAAGATACCTTCAAAAGTCACGGATCCCATTAATTGTTGATTTAAGTCAACTTCACCTTTTAAGCCAGTCCTGCCAGCGTACTTTCTGAATCTTAGAGAGGCTTTTTTCCCTTTATCATAACCAAAGACCTATTTATCTTATATTACGGAGATGCCAAGGAAAGAAGTATCCATCCACGCTGGAATAAGAATATTAGCAGACTATCTTTCCATATGACGTATATTGGTCCATATCTTTATTCATAGAAAGCATTTTGAATATTCAGTTAGTAAAACAGAACTATGGGAATCCAAAACAAAGAGAGAATACTGCAATTTGCAAACATTTTTTTAATATAGGGAGGCATTCAAGGAGTGAGAACTTACTCCAAATATCATCTTCCAGTTGACTGAAATTGGTAGCCCACCAGGGAAAATAGTTTTATGTAAGCTACGTGTTGAATCACTGAGCTATGGGCTCCACCAAACAAAGTAGGCCTTGAAAAGTAGGCCTACCTCATGGCCTACTGTATTACAATTTACACACTAGAGAATTTCGTTAAAGAAAGTAGCTGAGCCTCAGTGCAGGCATGATGTCATTTATTTATAGAATCCCTGTCCCCCTGAAGTCTTCATGGTGAAATAGATGTGGAACTCAATATTTCAGAGACTGAAAAGGCAAATGCAAGTACATGAAATTATTTCGCTAAGTTAGAATTCAAAAGTTTCCCAATGGTCATGTGAGGGTTTTTTTTTTTTTTTATTCCATATGGAAACATTTGTAAAAGTGAACCTGCGGCTTATGGATGACAGTATGTTCTCCTATTTGCTAGAAAAGGTTCTCAGAAGCCTGAAAAGTGTTTCAAGAGCCCTACTGAAGCTTAGATGGGTGATTTTTAATTTGAGAGGGTTGGTTGGCATTTGGTTTCCTCTATGCTGTTTCTTTACTTCAGAAGTACCCCAAACTTCCGTAGCCTTCTGCATTCTTTGCATATGTAACAGGCATAATGGACTTGTGTTTCTTTTCCACTGGACTCATGAGTAAAGGAGTCTCTGGGAGATCAAAAAGAAAGTTCAAAGGCAGTATTTTCTGTTTCTGGGCAAGGCTTCCAAGAAAGACTCCCTTTGGGGGGAGGGTACAAAAATGCCAGGGACCCCACAGTGTGAAACTGAGTTGCAAAGGTCAGGGTTGTCTATTTTTCCTCAAGAATTTCATGCAAAGTATTCATCTCAATCACATTTTTTAATTCCCACCTTTCCTTGAAATGAATTGTGAAATGATTTTTAGGTAGGTCCCTCATCCTCCCTTTTCAAATGCTTTTTGCTGATGATTGACTTGTTGAAATTGCAGATTACTATACCTTACAAGTTCTCAAGCCAGACACAAGCCATAAATTGGTTATGGTGATACACTGTACTATACTTAGCTCTTTGCAGCAGTGCAACTAGAATAGGCATCCTGTATCTGATCCTTTTTTAGATGAGGCAACATTCCCACAAGGAGCCTAGTCCCACTCTTGTCCTTCTCTTGGGGAAAAAGACAGACTTTAATAGCAATAGCACTTAGACTTATGTTCTATCGCCAGAACAAAGCAGACTCGAGACCGGAGTTGAATTCAGCTCTTTATTAACTGTTAGTAACTTCAGCTAAAATCGAGTCGCGGCAGCCCTTTTTATAGCGGCTGCTCGCGGCTCGCAACCAATGGCATTTATTTAAAACTCCCGCCGCTTAGGCCGCCAATCAGAACTGTTGTTATCTACCAATCGTTAGGCGGCAGTATCTGTCCAATAGGAATGCAGTATTATGCGTATGCAAAACAAGTACATCACATCCCTCCCCTCTTAGTTTGATCCAAGGTTACGTGACGTAGTCGCGTAAGTAGGTGGGGCTTTTGTGGGTCCTAGTTGACCTGTGCAGTTCAGTCTCTGTGTTGACTTTGGTTGGTTTGGACAGGCTTGCCGTCTCTCCTGTTCTTCTCTCTGGAATCTCCTGGAAGGGTGAGTCAGCCATGCCACTCCTGCTGTGCTTTGTTGGTTTGGTTGAGTGGGCGTTGTCGCTCCCTTCTGGCATGCTCGGGCAGGTAGAGTCAGCTCGGCTGCTTCTTCCCTGGTTCTCCTCGATCTCTCTTCTTTTGAATTCACCAAATGGTAAGTAGTTTTTATTTCTTTTTGGGTTTTCAGTTTCTGGTTGGTGGTTTGTTAATGGAGGGTTTTCCTTTACTTTATTATTTAAGGGTTCCCCCCCTCTCTGGTTTTATTATTATTGCCTATTGGGTTTTGTGGATGTGTTTGCTCCATGTTCCGGGGTGTGTCGGTATTGCGTTTGATGTGTCGCAACCGTAGTTGGTCGATGTGTCTTTTCCACATTCTGCCATCGGTTGTCTCTAGCAGATATGATTGGGGACCTGTGATTTGTGTTATTGTGGCCGGTAACCACAACGGGTCTCTGGTAAGATTTTTCACATACACCAGATCGCCTGGTATGAATGTGCGGTACTTACTGGAGGAGTCTGGTGGTTTCTCGCGGTTGTAGGGAGGGTGTAGTCTGTCCAGATGTGTACGCAATTTTCTGCCCATTAAAAGTTCAGCTGGGCTCTTGTTTGTTGATGTGCATGGCGTTATATGTTGAATGGTGAGCATGGTGATTTTGTCTTGCATGTCATCTCCTTCAAGTTTTTCTAATGCTTCTTTTGGGTATTGAACCATGCGTTGCACCCTTCCATTCGCTGCCAGGTAAGGTGGCGCTGCCAGAGCATCTCATATACCTTGCTCTGCAAGGAATTGTTCAAAAGCTAAAGCTGTGAACTGTGGGCCATTGTCCGATACTAATACATCTGGTAGACCATGAGTGGCAAAGAGTTTATTTAGTTGTTTAGTGATAGCTTCAGTTGTTGTTGAATTCATGATGCTGACCTCTAACCAGTTCGAGTAGGCATCGATGATGATTAAAAATGTATATCCCTTTGTGGGTCTGGCGAAGTCTATGTGGATCCTTGACCAGGGGCCTCTGGGTGTCTCCCAGTCAAGGACCGGTGCTAAGTGGGGTGGTAGGTCTGGACAACTGACATTTATGACATGTTCTTACCCAGGTTTCGATGTCTTTATTCCTGGCCACCAGGCATAGCTTCTGGCCAGGGACTTCATTTTTACCATGCCCGGGTGTCCCTCATGTAACATGTTTGGTACGTCTTCTTGTAATTTTTGTGGAACAACAACCCTATCCCCCCACAAGATGCATCCTTTTTCAATTGACAGCTCAGTTTGACAGTTTTTGAATGGTTTAAATGTCTCATTTTTGTTGTTTTCTGGCCAGCCCCTCCCCACCCAGTTCAGGAGTTGGGCCATTAGTGCATCTTTAGCGGTTTCCCTTGCAGTGTCCAATGCAGTGATGGGCAGGTTCGATATTGGTTCAATTTGCAGGGTGCATGTGGTGGGAGCTGGGTCGTCGTCGTGGTCTAATAGGGGTGAGCGGCTCAATGCGTCAGCGTGGGGTATGGTTTTTCCTGGCCAATAAATGAGCTTGTAATTGTAGGCTGCAAGAAATTCCAACCATCTTGTCATTCTTGGAGACAGGATGTTGGGAGTGGTCCTGTCTCCTGCCAGGATTCCTAGCAGTGGCTTGTGGTTGGTAATCAAAGAAAATGTCCTACCGTAAAGGTATTTGTGAAAATGTTTTATCCCCGAGATAGCAGCCAAGACTTCTCTATCCAGTTGACTGTAGTAGCGTTTTGGACTAAAAGGCGATTGGTGCCTCTCTGCCATCAGGTAGTGTGTGGCTAAGTATTGCGCCTACGCCGAATGGTGAAGCGTCGCAGGTGACAGTCAGTTGTAGCGTGTCGCTGTATTGGATCAATACAGATTTAGATGTAATTAAGTCCTTAATTTTTTGGAATGAAGCTTCTTCTTGTCGGCCCCATTTCCAGATGGCTTTTTTATCGAGTAGTCTATGCAGTGGTTCCGCTATTGTTGCCTTCTGCAGCAAAAAGACATTATAAAAATTAATGAGTCCCAAGAATGCCTAAAAATCCGTTTTGTTTTTGGGTCTGGGTGCTTCTTTTATTGCTCCTATTTTTTTTTTCGGTGGGGTGGATTCCTGCTTCATCAATAAGATATTCTAGGAACTCAACCTGATTTGTGGCAAGTTGGCATTTTTCTTTTTTGACCTTGAGTCCTGCTTCTCTAAACTTTTGCAAGACTGCCCTTAGCCGGTCCTTTAGTTGCTTTTTATTTCCGGCTGATATCAATATATCATCAAAATAGGGAACCATCCCTTTTAGTCCTTGGAGGAGGCATTCCATCAGGCTTTGGAAAGCACCGGGGGCCACGCTAACACCAAATTGTAATCTGTTGCATTTAAAGGCCCCCCTATGTGTTACGATAGTTTGTGCCTCTGCCGTCTCGGAATCAACTGGCAACTGTTGATATGTCTGCGCAAGATCGAGCTTTGCAAAAAATTTTCCTCCCCCCCAACGAGTGCAAAAGGTGCTGGACTACTGGAACGGGGTTTGCACTCTGCTGCAATGCGTGGTTCAGGGTGGCCATATAGTCACCACAGATGCGCACGGACCCATCTGGTTTCACGGGAGTCACAATCGGGGTTTCCCATCTTGCATGGTCGATTGGCTCTAACACCCCTTGTGTGATGAGTTTGTTCAGCTGCTTATCGATTTTTTGCTTTAACGCAAAGGGGACATGTCTGGCCTTTAGCCTGATGGGGGCTATGTTCAGGTTTAGGCTAAATGAGATAGGGGTCCCACGGTACTTGACTAGCGTCCTGTCGAATACGTCTTGGAACTCCTCCATCAAGTCTTTTTCCCAGTCTGTCTTGGTGATGCTGTTGATACCTATCACTTCGATTCCCAGAGGCGTGAACCATTTTAAACATTCTAAGCATTCTAAAGCATGCCAGCTCTTTTGGAACAAACAGGGTGGGCAGGCATTTGAGGAGATAGATGGTCTCTCAAATAACTAGGTAAGGCCATACATAATGTAAAAGGCTTCATAGTGATAGCTTTGCTTTCAATTCAAGAAGATGACTAACTGGTGAGAAGTGTAGTTCAGTGATGGCTAACCTTTTCGTCATCGCGTGCCAAAAGTACATGCATGTGTATGCACGCACCCACATGCCTACACCTTTAATGCAATGCATGCATGTGCCCCTCCCCGCCCCCTGCGCCTGTGCATATGAACCCCCCTGTGCTCCCCCTACCACCCTGCGCAGGCACGCGTGTCTCCCGCATGTGCCCAGCCTCCTCCCACATGCATGGCAGATACCCAACAATCAGCTAGCTGGCGGGAAGCGTGTGCACATGCACAGTGGAACTGAGCTGGGGCTATGGCTCACGTACCGGCAGAGATGGCTCTGTGTGCCTCTTTTGGCACCTGCACCTTAGGTTCACCATCACAGGTGTAGCTCATGGAGTAGAGATGTCATAGAAGCAAACTGTGGCTTGCCCATAACTCTTTCTGTGTTGCATTCTAATCAGCCTCCAATGTAATATTGTAATATTTGGGAAAAGGTGACATTCATCTAGGTTTCAATTTATGTATTAATCTCATAAAATTGTTTCATACAGGAATTTACAATCAAGTGTGCCAATGTACACCATCATTATTCAATTAAAAAAAAAACCCAAAACCAAAATTGTAAAAGCACATTCATGTGGTTATAATACAGAATATTCTACCCAGGAGAACTCTTACTTTATAATGCATTCTAGGACTATTTTTCTCCTCTTGTGAATATGGCAAGCGAATGAGACTTACAGTGGTTTGATTTCAATTCCAAAAGTGCTGCTGTGGCTACATTTAGACCTCAAGGAGTTTTGTTTCTTTACAAACAGAAGTCGTGGTATTAAAATAAGACGGTGCAAAAGCTGTAGTTTTCTCGTTATTGATGCAAATCAGAGAAATATTTCATCTGAATGGGATGGAAGACGGCAGGCAAGTTAAACAAACAATGTTTGTACTTCTTAAATCATAGGTCCTTGTCCCATTTTTAAACATTCATTTTTCTGTTCCAAACATTGGTGACAACAAGTGGGAGCTGTGTGGGAATTTCTGCATGTAAACTGGAAACTCTGAGCAGGAGTAATTCCATAGCTAAAATGTTATGGTATGTGATATGTTTACACGAAGTGGGATCAATCCAAGTCTCTGATCCAAAGTCCACTGAAATGAGTTAAATTCTTTCAGAAAGTGGTAGAAATGTTGGACCAGCTATGATTCTCGGGGGAGCTGTAATAACAAAGACATGGCAGGCTGGAGGGAAGGAGGGAGGGAGGATTCATACTTACACACATGCTAGGTAATAAAGATAATTCAGAAACTGGAATTCTTCAGAAGGAAAGCTTTAATATCTTTAAAAGAGCAACTAATTAGAATTCCAAGCTGGTCATGAATAATGTGAGAAAATGTTGCTCTTTCCAGCAAAAACATAGCAAAAAAAAAAATGTTCTGGATTATTTTAGAGCTGAAATTGCAGTCCAAATATTCTGTGAGATATCTGGCTGAAATGAAATTAATTTAGCTGAGATGGTTGAACTAAGTAGTAATCATCTGAGAACTAATGGAGAAAACCGCATCAGGTGAGGCCTAGTCTCACTCACCTGCAGGTACTGAAGGTTGGAAATGATATTTTTCATCCCCTGCTGGATGGCAGACCTACTCAGCTATGAAGTTTCATTACAATACAGGCAAGTCCTTATGACAACTGAGCCCAACATTTATGAGAAATTTGTTGAGTGAGTTTTGCCCCAATTTTACGACTTTTCTCACCTCATTCGCTAAGCGAACCACTGCAGTTCTTAAATTAGTAACACGGTTGTTAAGTGAATCTGGTTTCCTCAATGGACTTTGCTGGTCAAAAGGTTGCAAAAGAGGATCATGTCACCATGGGACACTGCAACTGTCATAAATGTGAGTCAGTTGTCAAGCATCCGACTGTAAATCACATGACCATGGAGATGCTGCAAAGTGTGAACAATCGTTGTAAGTCACTTTTTTTCAGTGCTGTTGTAATTTCAAAGGTCATTAAATGAGCTGTTCTAAGTCGAGGACTGCCTGTACATTGACTTGCGTGATTGAATCAATTCATGTATCTCTTGGTAATCAGGGGTCTCCAACCTTGGCCACTTTAAGACTTGTGGAGACCACAAGTCTTAAGGTGGCCAAGGTTGGAGACCCCTCTGCTAGATAGATATATGGATAAATAATTACATACATGGATGATATTGATAGAGATTATTTAATGGAGATTAGAAATTATGTGAGGCTTTACAATGTGGAAAGCCCATTCTAATATGTTGGGTTTTTTTTTTTTTTTTACCACAAACTTCTACCACAGCCTTATATTGCATGCATACGAAAACTGCCAAGAGACTGTATCTTACTAAAGTCTCCCAGATATAGCCTGCTACAACTGATGCAACTTCAGGAACATAAGAACAGTCCTTTGGGTTTAAAACGAAGATTTGTCTGAACTAATATTATTTTCAGTGGAAATTTGTAATCATGATTACTGGTATTTTCTTTGATGTGGATTTATTTATTAATGTATACATTTTCTCTATGGGCCAGTGATGTAATTCATTTTTTTTTTTTTACTACCAGTTCTGTGGGTGTGGCTTGGTGGGCATGGCAGAGGAAGAATACTGTAAAACCTCCAGTCAAAGGTGGTATTTGCCAGTTCTCTGAACTACTCAAAATTTCCACTACCGGTTCTCCAGAACTGGTCAGAACCTGCTGAATACCACTTTGCAATGGGTGCCTATGTGTGGGAATAAACTTTGACTTCAGTATTGGGTAATGATTAGTCTAAGACCTTATACATACATGTCTGCCTAAGGGTCACTGAGATAAGCAAGGAAATTAAAAACAAACACCAGGAACAATTAAGCAGCTCAGACAATCGTAAACAGTTCTGTGTACTATATCTAATTATTGTAATCCACAATGTGAATGCTTACTATGTACGAATTTCTCAATAAAAGGGGGCACTAGAATTTGCTCTAGACTCCCATCCTGAGTACACCAGCCTCTGTGTCTCATTCTTTCCATGGGAGACCACCACACCTATGTTAAGCACAATTCTGAGCAGCTCATAGCAACAATAAAACCATAGAATCATAAAAGCACAAAACAGTAAAATAAAACCCCAAATCCAGTGCCTCAGACAACAACCTGGGATGCCTCAACAACCAATCCCGTTGGCCTGCTTTTACAATGTAGTAAATCATAATGTGATTTCTTCAGCATTGGTTTAGCATGTCATGGGAACATAGGCCTTGTGATGTATTCATTAAACCATGGCTAATGTGAATCCTACTAGTGATTTCTGGATGTATGTTATATTCCCCTCCATCTCTCAATTCATCTGACTTAAATTATGTTCAAATAATGTCTGCAGCAAGCACATTATAAAGAAGAGAGAAAATGGCAATGGGTATGTGAGTGGGGGTAGCTCACAAAGACTTTCAACATTGTCCATGCTGAATTATTGCTGCTGATTTCTACATTTGTACATAATTGAGTGGTAGTATTCAATTTTTTTTACTACCAGTTCTGTGGGCGTGGCTTGGTGGGCATGGCAGGGGAAGGATACTGTAAAATCCCCATTTCCACCCCACTCCAGGGGAAGGATACTGTAAAATAACCATTCGCTCCCCACCTCACTAATCTGTTCTCCTATGCAGGGCAACAGAAGACAACCTAGCTGATCAGCTGGGACTCCGATCAGCTGGCACTCGGGAGGCAGAGAACAGATGGGGCAGGGCCAGTCAGAGGTGGCATTTGTCAGTTCTCTGAACTACTCAAAATTTCCACCAGCGGTTCTCCAAAACCTGTCAGAACTGGCTGAATACCACCTCTGGCTTAATTTAGGATTTATAGGATGGATACCAAACAACAAAAACACCAAGAGAGAGGCTAGGAAAGTAGCAAACTTGAAAGTTTATTAAGAAATTGTTTCCAAATATACTCACAATACCAGAGGGTCTGTCTTTATTGTTCTGGGTAAGCCCAATCAGCTAGGATGGCCTCTGGAATTCAAATCACAAAGAGGTTTGATTATTGGTTATAATTCAGGGGTGGGATTCTACCAGTTTGGACCAGTTCTATAGAACCAGTTGTTATGATTCTGTGCAGTTCGGAGAACTGGCAAATCATGCCACCGGCTGCCCCTCCCCTCCCCTCCTGTCAGATTTCACCCCGTATATATATATATATATATATATATATATATATATATATATTTGTTTTCTTAAGTTTTCGCGGGTACTTACATGTCTGGCATTCAGCTTTGTTCGGGTATTTTCCCACGTGGTGCTTTTAAAGTTGTAGCAACGTTTCAGCAGAATCTCATCTGCCATCATCAGGCTTCTGTATGGTGTTTCTCTGTGAGTCAGACTTTTACAGTGGTTTCAGATTTAAATTTGGGGCAGCCTATTGCTATGTCAGAATGGTGTTTTCTTCCTCCTGATTGGTTGAGAGTCTTGGTCTGTGTTTATTGGTCTTGGAGTTTGCTGTGTTCTGCTACTAGTATCTTCTGTCTGTTTTTTTTTGGGGGGGGGGCTCTTTTTGTATCTTGATTGGCTGGCAACATTGTGTTACTTTATTGGAGGCCTTTAGTGCAGCTTGGCTTCGGGTAAATGGACGGCTATCATTCGTTAGGAAGCTGGGTTTCATCTGGGTGCCTGGTTGGGGTGTGTTTGAGCTGGAGGTATCAGGGGGGATCTGTTTGTGCCCAGGTGTTTGCCTGGCTTGTGGTGTGGAAATTTTTTCGTTTGTGAGTGCAGGCTTCCAAATGATTGACAGTCTGGTGGAATCATCTCTTCTGTTCATGCTTTCTGGTCTTTTTTCAATCTCTATGGCTTCTCTGATGATTCTGTGGCTGGGATTTTCTATGGTGGCTAGGGTTTTGGTGCCATTGAAGTTGATGTTATGACCTGTGGCTTCCATGTGTTGGACGAGTGAGGAAGTGTGTTCCAGCTTTTTGACTGCATTTTTGTGTTCATCCAGGCGGGTGCTTATTCTTCTATTGGTCTGTCCAATGTATGTGGCTGGGCATGAAGCACAGGGGACTTCATATATGCCTTGGTTTTAAAGGTCAATTTTGTCTTTGGGGTTCCTGAGGATGGCTGCTATTTTTTTGTCTGTTTTGAAGGCAGTCTTGATGTGGTGTCTGTATAGAATCTTACTAATTTTGTCTGTAGTGCCTCTTATGTAGGGCAGGACAGCTGTTCCACGGGTATGTTCATCTTCTGGGTCTCTATTATGTCTCAGTGTGTTTTTGTGGATCAAGTTGGTGATTTTGCTTTTGTGGAAGCCGTTGGCTGACAATATTTTAGTCAGGGTCAGTCTTAATGTGTGTCTTGTCTGCCAGGCGTTTAGTTCTAGTAATTAGTGTTTTAGCCACGGAGTTTATCTGTGCTGGGTGGTGGTGGGATTGGGCGTTGAGGTAGCGGTTGGTGTGTGTTTTCTTCTGGTATATGGTGTGTCCTAGTGTGCCATCTGTTTTCTTGTAGATTAGTACATCTAGGAATGGTAGTTGTTTGTTTGTTTCTGTTTCCATGGTGAACTTGATTTTGGGGTGTGCGCTGTTTAGGTGTGTTAGGAAGTTGTTTAGGTTTTCTTGTCCATGGGGCCAAATCATGAATGTGTCATCGATATATCTTAACCATAGTTTGGGTTTGAGTATGGCATTAGCTAGGGTTCTGGATTCGAATTCTTCCATGAACAGGTTTGCAATGACAGGTGACAGTGGTGATCCCATGGGGGCTCCTTCAATTTGTTTGTATCTTTGTCCTTTGTATATGAAATATGTGTTGGTTAAGCAGTGTTCTGTTAGTTCTATGAGGTGTTTAGCTGGTTGGTATTTATTTTTGATGATTTCGAGGGTCTCTTTTATCGGGACTTGAGTGAATAGTGAAACCACGTCAAAACTTATAAGCAGATCTTCTTACTCCACGTGTAGATCTTTGATCATTTCCAAGAAGTGGTATGAGTTTTGCACATGAGAAGCTGCTGTTTCAGCATGGGACTGTAGCTCTTTTGCTAGGTGTTTAGCCAGGTTTTGTAGTGGTGCTCCTCTGGAGCTGACTATGGGTCTGAGAGGTATGCCTTCTTTGTGTATTTTTGGGAGGCCGTATAGTTTGGGGCATCTGAAGATTTCTCTCTGGGTATGATCATGTGTTGGATCTCTTTGCTTATGTGGCTGGTTATAATTTTCTTCTTGGTTAATTTTTCCAGATATGTGGTTGGGTCTGTGTTTATGGGTTTGTATGTGGAGTCTTGGAGTAGGTCTGTCAATTTAGTTTCATAGTCTTTTCTGTCCATTACCACAGTGGCATTCCCTTTATCTGCTGGGAGGATGATTATGCTGCTGTCGCTTTTCATAGTTTGTAGCGCTTTAATTTCATTTTGCTGTAAGTTGCTTTTGGGTGGTTTGCTTGTGCATAGAATGTTGGTAACTTGGTGTCTTATTTTATCAGCTTCATCTGTATTTAATTTAGTTAGGCTGGACTCTCTCTATATATCTGGCATTCAGCTTTGTTCGGGTATTTTCCCACGTGGTGCTTTTAAAATTGTAGCAACGTTTCAGCAGAATCTCATCTGCCATCATCAGGCTTCTGTATGGTGTTTCTCTGTGAGTCAGACTTTTACAGTGGTTTCAGATTTAAATTTGGGGCAGCCTATTGCTGTGTCAGAATGGTTTTTTCTTCCTCCTGATTGGTTGAGAGTCTTGGTCTGTGTTTATTGGTCTTGGAGTTTGCTGTGTTCTGCTACTAGTATCTTCTGTCTGTTTTTTTTTGGGGGGGGGCTCTTTTTGTATCTTGATTGGCTGGCAACATTGTGTTACTTTATTGGAGGCCTTTAGTGCAGCTTGGCTTCGGGTAAATGGACAGCTATCATTCGTTAGGAAGCTGGGTTTCATCTGGGTGCCTGGTTGGGGTGTGTTTGAGCTGGAGGTATCAGGGGGGATCTGTTTGTGCCCAGGTGTTTGCCTGGCTTGTGGTGTGGAGATTTTTTTGTTTGTGAGTGCAGGCTTCCAAATGATTGACAGTCTGGTGGAATCATCTCTTCTGTTCATGCTTTCTGGTCTTTTTTCAATCTCTATGGCTGTTTTGAAGGCAGTCTTGATGTGGTGTCTGTATAGAATCTTACTAATTTTGTCTGTAGTGCCTCTTATGTAGGGCAGGACAGCTGTTCCACGGGTATGTTCATCTTCTGGGTCTCTATTATGTCTCAGTGTGTTTTTGTGGATCAAGTTGGTGATTTTGCTTTTGTGGAAGCCGTTGGCTGTCAATATTTTAGTCAGGGTGCATAGTTCAGTCTTAATGTGTGTCTTGTCTGCCAGGCGTTTGGTTCTAGTAATTAGTGTTTTAGCCATGGAGTTTATCTGTGCTGGGTGGTGGTGGGATTGGGTGTTGAGGTAGCGGTTGGTGTGTGTTTTCTTCTGGTATATGGTGTGTCCTAGTGTGCCATCTGTTTTCTTGTAGATTAGTACATCTAGGAATGGTAGTTGTTTGTTTGTTTCTGTTTCCATGGTGAACTTGATTTTGGGGTGTGCGCTGTTTAGGTGTGTTAGGAAGTTGTTTAGGTTTTCTTGTCCATGGGGCCAAATCACGAATGTGTCATCGATATATCTTAACCATACTCAAACCCAAACTATGGTTAAGATATATCAATGACACATTCGTGATTTGGCCCCATGGACAAGAAAACCTAAACAACTTCCTAACACACCTAAACAGCGCACACCCCAAAATCAAGTTCACCATGGAAACAGAAACAAACAAACAACTACCATTCCTAGATGTACTAATCTACAAGAAAACAGATGGCACACTAGGACACACCATATACCAGAAGAAAACACACACCAACCGCTACCTCAACGCCCAATCCCACCACCACCCAGCACAGATAAACTCCATGGCTAAAACACTAATTACTAGAACCAAACGCCTGGCAGACAAGACACACATTAAGACTGAACTATGCACCCTGACTAAAATATTGACAGCCAACGGCTTCCACAAAAGCAAAATCACCAACTTGATCCACAAAAACACACTGAGACATAATAGAGACCCAGAAGATGAACATACCCGTGGAACAGCTGTCCTGCCCTACATAAGAGGCACTACAGACAAAATTAGTAAGATTCTATACAGACACCACATCAAGACTGCCTTCAAAACAGACAGAAAAATAGCAGCCATCCTCAGGAACCCCAAAGACAAAATTGACCTGGAAAACCAAGGCATATATGAAGTCCCCTGTGCCTCATGCCCAGCCACATACATTGGACAGACCAATAGAAGAATAAGCACCCGCCTGGATGAACACAAAAATGCAGTCAAAAAGCTGGAACACACTTCCTCACTCGTCCAACACATGGAAGCCACAGGTCATAACATCAACTTCAATGGCACCAAAACCCTAGCCACCATAGAAAATCCCAGCCACAGAATCATCAGAGAAGCCATAGCGATTGAAAAAAGACCAGAAAGCATGAACAGAAGAGATGATTCCACCAGACTGTCAATCATTTGGAAGCCTGCACTCACAAACAAAAAAATCTCCACACCACAAGCCAGGCAAACACCTGGGCACAAACAGATCCCCCCTGATACCTCCAGCTCAAACACACCCCAACCAGGCACCCAGATGAAACCCAGCTTCCTAACGAATGATAGCCGTCCATTTACCCGAAGCCAAGCTGCACTAAAGGCCTCCAATAAAGTAACACAATGTTGCCAGCCAATCAAGATACAAAAAGAGCCCCCCCCAAAAAAAACAGACAAAAGATACTAGTAGCAGAACACAGCAAACTCCAAGACCAATAAACACAGACCAAGACTCTCAACCAATCAGGAGGAAGAAAACACCATTCTGACACAGCAATAGGCTGCCCCAAATTTAAATCTGAAACCACTGTAAAAGTCTGACTCACAGAGAAACACCATACAGAAGCCTGATGATGGCAGATGAGATTCTGCTGAAACGTTGCTACAACTTTAAAAGCACCACGTGGGAAAATACCCGAACAAAGCTGAATGCCAGACATGTAAGTACCCGCGAAAACTTAAGAAAACAAATATATATATATATATATATATATATATATATATATATATATATGTATGTATGTATGTATGTATGTATATATATGTATATATATGTATGTATGTATGTATGTATATATATGAATGTATGTATGTATGTATGAATGTATGTATGTATGTATGTATGGCATTCAGCTTTGTTCGGGTATTTTCCCACGTCATAGTAGTGGTGCTTTTAAAGTTGTAGCAACGTTTCAGCAGAATCTCATCTGCCATCATCAGGTTTCTGTACAGGATTATTAATAATCCTACCAGCAGACAAGGGCAATGCGACAGTGGTTATGAACACATCTGACTACCAATCCAAGTTAACCAACCTACTCCAAGACCTCACATACAAACCCCTAAAGACAGACCCCACCACCTACCTAGAAAAAACCACCAGATCCAAAATAAAAGCCTCCCCCATCAGTGAAGAAATCCAGCAAGGAATCATACCCAGAGAGAAATCATCCAGATGCCCTAAACTTTATGGTCTCCCCAAGATACACAAAGAAGGAACCCCACTTAGACCAATAGTCAGCTCCATAGGCTCACCTCTACAAAACCTAGCCAAATTTCTCACCAAACAACTACAGCCCTATGCAGAATTCATCAACTCACACGTAAGAAACTCATTCCAGTTTATCGAGATCATAAAGAAACAAAACTTACAACCCAGTGACCAACTAGTGAGCTTCGATGTCATATCCCTCTTCACCCAAGTGCCAATAAAAGAAGCCTTGACAGCCATCCAAAACAAATACAACCCCCCCAAGCACACCCTAGATCTGACCAACCACTGCCTATCCAATACATACTTCACCTACAATGGACAAAAATACAAACAAATAGAAGGAGTACCCATGGGATCACGCCTCTCACCTGTCATCGCTAACCTCTACATGGAACACTTTGAAACACAAGCTCTAGAAAAATATGATCACAAACCCAAACTCTGGCTCAGATACGTAGATGACACCTTCATAATCTGGCCACATGAGAAAGAAAAACTGAACAAGTTCCTCACACACCTCAACAGCCTACACCCCAAAGTACAATTCACCATGGAAACAGAAGCTAATAACCAACTTCCCTTCCTAGATGTCTTGGTATACAAAAAATCCAATGGCTCCCTAGGACACACCATCTACCAGAAGAAAACACATACAAACCGCTATCTACACGCACTCTCACACCACCATCCAGCAAAGATCAATTCCGTAGCCAAGACACTCATCTCCAGAACAAAATGCTTAGCCGACGAACAACACTTAGAGACTGAACTATACACTCTCACCGGCGTGCTGACAGCCAATGGATTCCAAAGAAAGAAGATCACCCACCTAATCCAAAACGAAACCCCAACCAAAATCCAAGACAGAGAACAAGAGAATGGAAAAGCCCTCCTCCCATATATAAAAGGCACTACGGACAAAATCAGCAAGATCCTCCAAAAACACAACATTAAGACAGCATTCTGCATAAACAGAAAGATATCCACCATCTAAGAAACCCTAAGGACAAAATCGAGTTAGAAAATCAAGGAGTATACGAAATCCCTTGCGCTGCCTGCCCCACCACATACATTGGACAAACTAACAGAAGAATAAGTGCACGCATTGAAGAACATAAGAACTCAATCAAAAAGGAAGAACCGACCTCTTCCCTGGTCCAACACCTCAAAGCCACAGGACATGAGATTGACTTTAAAAATACCAGAACTATCGCCAAAACTGAACACTTCAGCAGCAGAATAATCAGAGAAGCCATAGAGATAGAAAAACGCCCACACAGCATGAATAAACGAGATGATACCTCCCGCCTACCAGCCATTTGGAAACTCGCCCTCATGAACAGACAAGTATCTAACATGAAGAATGACACCAGACCCACACCCCTGAGAGCCACACAAGATGCCACCACCCCACTTCCACGTAGAAAGCAGACTTACACCCACACAGAAGATGAGACATCACCACGGACCAGAAGCCGCACTGCAGCTGCATCACTACCCACTTCAAACCCCTCTGAGCCATACATGAAGCGAACTGACCCCCACCATGAAGATGCAGCACAACCACGAACTCGAAGCCAAACAGCAAGATCACAGCTCACCAGCTCAAATCCCCCAGCAACTAAGACTAACCTGAGCACAACCAAGCCCCCACCTGAACAGAACACGCCTCCAGCCAATCAGAACACAGCCAACCCCCCAACCAATCAGAACACAGCCAAACTCCCACCCAATCAAGTCACACCCCCACTAGCAGTTAAAAGGAAGAAGCAGCTGCAAGCTCACATCACTCTGAGAAGCACAGAGCTGAAGACCAAGCCTGAAGATGATGAATGAGACTTCATCAAAACATTGCCTAGATACTTCCAATCTTACGTGGGAGAAAACCCGAATAACCAAAGATCCACATACAAATACCCGCGAGAATCTCAGAAAATATATATATATATATGTAAAACACACACACACACATATATTTCAATATTTACATAAATATTTACAATATTTACATATAAGTTACACCCAGCCAGTCAATTGACCAGCAAGTCACCCCTCCAAGTCAGCAAGCCACACTCACCCACTCACATGACCACCAAGCCACACCCACAAATTAGGCCATGTCCACAGAACCGGTTGTTAAGAAATTTGAATCCCATCCCTGGTATAATTTATAGTCTTGTGACCTCCCTTTATCTTTCCACTCCTTAGGTTGTTTAGTTTGGGCATCAGCAAAGGATGGTTAGATATTCATGAGGATTAAGTGTTTAATCACAAAAGAGGAAAATAATTATCTGACTGGGGCTAGTGCAGGGGTGTCAAACTCGATTTTATTCAAGGCTGCATCAGGGTTGTGTTTAACCTTGGCGGGATAGGGGGCATGGGGTGTGGCCAGGGGCATGGCTGGGATGTGTGTGGCCAGGGGCATGGACATGGTAGGTGTGAAACTGGACTCAGATCAGGGGCACCTGTGGTGGGCCAAGTGCTAAGGGAGGACTTCCCTGAGACCCTCCCTCACTGTCATATAATCTTCCTTCCTTCCTTCCTTCCTTCCTTCCTTCCTTCCTTCCTTCCTTCCTTCCTTCCTTCCTTCCTTCCTTCCTTCCTTCCTTCCTTCCTTTTCTTATTTTTTCTTCCCTCTTCATTTTTCTTTCTTCTTCCCTCCCATCTTTCCTTCTTTTTCTTTGTCTTTCCTCTTTCCCTTTCTCCTTTCCTGTCCCTTCTTGCATGTTCAAATGGAAAAGTGGAAACATTTCTCCTTTTGTTTTGTTTTTAGTTTGTTTTGATAGCCCTCTGCCAGCAAAAATGGAGTTCTGCGTGCGGCCCCGCTGACCTCAGTTTTTCCTAACGGAGGTTCTGCAGGGTGGTGCTTTGCAGTTTCCAAGCTGACCCCATGGGTCAGGTATAAGCACCCTGTGGGCCAGATCCTGCCTGCAGGCCTTGAGTTTGACACCCCTGGGCTAGAGCCCATTTGTCATCTCACAATTGGCAAAAGTAAATTGTCTAAGGAGTCTCTCTTCTGAGTATTAAATGAAATATACAGGTCAATCATAGGATATGGATGAATCTTGGTTATACTGGAAACAATTTTTTCAACAGCCTGGTGGAGGACCACATGTTCCCCATTCCCAAATTAAGACTATTAAGAGAGACATGAAGGCTTCCAGTTTGCACGGCTTCGGCAGCGGCAGGGATTCATGATACTGCGCGATCCCTGCTGTGTTCACTGCCAAGGTTCCCCCGATCCATTTGGATTTGGAGGATATAGCTGCCCCGTAGAGGCAGCTGAAGATGGGGATCAGGATAGGGGTTTGGGGGTGTCGCAGACCCCCTCCCCAGCCGGCAAAACCCCCTTTTCCCAAGGCAGAGGAGCGGCAGTCAGTAATGGCCACCATGAAGAAGCCTGCAGCTGAACAAGATTGTGCAGGAGGAAGAAAGCTGGAAGAGCTGTGAAAGTGGTTTTTGGATGGGGACAAATCTGGAGAAAGTAGCCTGGAATTTTGAAAGTTGCTAAAAATACATTGTTTCCAGAGAGAGTTGCAAGTGGTGAATGGATTCCTAAAAGGGAAAGTTTTTTTTTTCTTTTCACTCTCCTTCCTAACGTGACAGTGGATGGAATTATAAGAGAGGTCGGAAAACCTGCAATGGAGGTAGTTGAATGCTGAAGGGATAAGGATTTCTGAACATTTAAAAAAAAAAAAAGAATCTTTTTGGCTGTGAGTGGGAAGGGAGAGGAAAAAAAATGGAGCAAAATTTGAAAATAAGGAGAAGATTGCCTAGAATTCTAAAGAGTTATTAAACATCAATAAGACTTCTAAAATATATATTTTAAATGGAACTTTGTGACTAAACTTTAACCCCAGAAAGAGAAACTGAAGAAGGAGAAAGTGTTTTAAAGAAACAGCTTGTTTGGATTGTTTGGTGATTTTGAAACTTCTGAGAATTATCTCTTATTAAAGTGTTTAAGATATAGATGAATATTAATATTAATGAATAGATTTGTATTGGTATTGATAATATTGTATAATTTTAGAATGTACCAGACAGAATCCCAATGTAAGCTATGTATTCTATATTAAGTATTATAAATGTAGGGGAAAGAGATAAAGGCGTCATACTCCAATTAATGTACAGGAGAAGTTTTCTTTAAAGAAGAAAGATAAATGGATAGCTGGAAATAGAACAAACAAAGAATAATAAATATTATGATTCGAATTGAGATGAGATAAATAAAATAAAATTAAGAAAATTTAAAAGAGAGGAGAAGCTATATAGAAAATTGAAAATGCTAATAAGATATGGAATGGTATACAAAAAGAATATGAATTTGAATTTGTGTCTGTGCGAAGAGTTTTAACTCGGGACTAAGTAACTTTCAGAAAAGAGGTTCTTTTTATGTTTCTATGTTTTGTGTTTCTGTGTATTTACGCTTGATTGAGCTAATAAAATCTTGGAGGAATGTTAGAAAAGGACAATGGAGAATAAAAGATAGAAGAGAATAGAGTAAGTCAGAAAGGAAAAATAAGCATAGTGAATAAAAACATATAAAATAGATAAATATAGAAAAGAAACATAATTGAATAAAAGTATAGGGAGAAATAATGAGGAACTTGAAAGGATATCTATGTGTTTATAAGGAGATGTGTTAATGATGTATAAAATGTTTTATTTGTTTAAAATTTACAAATAACTTTCAGAAAAAAGGTTTTATGTTCTTATGTTTTGTTTTGTTTTTGAAACAAATTTTATTAATTTTAAAGATAAAACAACACATCATTAACCATTAAATACATAAGTACATAAAACCTCTTAACATTATAAATTTTTACAAGTCGAATAAAACATTATTTTTATACAACATAATTCTAATTTATCCCATTTCCATATGGACACATAAATATCTTTCAGCAAATTTCTCATTATTTCTCTTTACTCTTATTCAATTTCATTTCTTTTCTATATTTATCCATTTTATAGTCATCATATTCATTTCTTTCTGACTTGTTTACAATTATTCTCATCTAACATTCCTCCAAGGTTTTATTGATTCTTTTTTTTTTTATAAAAAACAAATTTTATTAGTTTTACAAAAAACACAATACACAAACAACACAAAACATAAACAAAACTAAAAGATCTTTTCTGAAGGTTGTCTGTTCCCGGGTTAAAACTCTTCACACAGACACAAATTCAAACATCATATTCATCCCATATATCCTTCCATATCTTATTATCATTTTCTTTTTTATATATATATATATAAACCATTTTTATCAGTTTTATAAAAACAATGCACAAAGAGTCAAGGCATAACAGCTTATAAATTCTTTTCTAGGAAAAAATAATAATAAAAGACCAATAAGGCATAACATTTCCAAATTATAATATCAATACTTCATATAGTATTAACTTCATATCTTATCCCTACTTCTCCTTTCCATCCCAATTATTTCTTATTAATTAAAATTTTATTGCCTTTTATCAATATACAAAATCCAAAAAAAAGCATATATATCCTTCCATATCTTATTACCATTTTCAACAACATTCTTTGTCTGTTCTATTTCCAATTATCCATTCATCTTTTTTTCTTTTACTATACTTCTCCTGTACACCAATTGGAGTAACATCTACAACTCATTACCCTAACTTAAAAATACTTCGTATAGCAATTTTTCTTGGGATTCTGTTTAAAAGATTCTAAGATTACATAATAAATTTTATATTCTAAATACACATATAAAAACACAAACTTATGTACCCTCCAGAATCCCTCTTTTAATCTAAATTAAATTCACCCATTGTCTCTAAATAAACTTTTTTTCTTTAGGTCTTGCTTCCCCCCATTAAGGCTTCTCCTCCCCCCCTTTCTCTCTTGCTTATTCTTCTCCTTGCCCTTTTTACCCCTTTGCTTTTTCTCCTCGCTTTTCTTGCTCCTTTTCCTTTGCTTTCTAACCTTGCCTCCACCTTTTCGCTCATTTTTCTCTCTTTTGGTTGTTTTTATAATTCTTAAAATCCCCTTTTTCTTATCCTTTTTCTCCTCCTCTCCGGAAGGGACCCATTGTTCATCAAAGATGGCTTCTTCTTCCTCTTCTTCCTTGTCCCAGTCCTTCTGCTGCGTAATCAACTTTTCATAAGTACATAACGCCATTTCTAAGAATTGAAACAAAGTGCCCAAAGTATCTTCTTTTTTATATTTTTGATATTCAATCTCTAGTTCATCCACAAACGATGCCATTATGAAAAGGGAAGACTTTTTCCAAAACAACCACAAGTATTTTTAATCAAAGACAATCAAAAGCAATTAAAAAAAAAAGTTCCAAAAGTTAATACTTTTCTTCCTTCTTCTCTTTCTCTTTCTGGGGTTAATTTTTAATCAAAGAGGTCCAATTACCATATTTCTTCCTTTGGGATTCTAGGCAATCTCCTCCTTTTTCAGCTTCTGCTCCAATTTTTTTTTCTCTCCCTTCCCACTTGCAATGTCAATTTTAAATAATCAGAAATCCATACCTCCAACAAGGGTTTTCCAATTTCTTAAATTTTTCAATGTCCAAAAATCCTTTTGTCTCTTAGCTTCAACTCTCAAAGCAATTCACTTTCAATGTCCAATATATCCAAATATTTCTGCTGTTTCCATGGGGTGGGAGAGTAAAGAAAAAAAAAAAAGTTCCCTTTAACAGCTTCTCCGCCGCTTTTCGCTCTTCTTAGGGATACAATGTATCCTCCAGCAATTCAAACAGCTCAGTTCCAGGCAATTTAAAAGATGTTACTTGACCCGGCTCAGACAAAACTTTCACTCTTCACACTTCCTCCAGCACAATCTTACCCGGTTGCTGGCTTCTTCGTGGCGGCCATTGCTGACCACCGCTCCACCGCCTTGGGAAAAAGGGGTTTTTCCGGAGAAGGGGGGGGTCTGCGACACCCCCACCTCCCTATCCGACTCCCCTCTCTCTTCAGCTGTCCCTACAGGGCAGCCATATCCCCCTGACCCATCTGGATCGGGGGTACCTCGACGGCTAGCACAGCAGGAATCGCGAGCTGTCGCGAATTCCTGCTGCCCCGAAGCCACGCGAAACCGGAAGCCCTTATGTTTTATGTTTTGTATGTCTTTAAAAATTAATATAATTTGTTAAAAAAAAAAGAGAGAGAGAGAGACAGAGACAGAGACATGAAAAGGTGTCTGTACAGAACCATCAGGGTTTTCTTGAGTATATCATACTTTGCAAGTTTTCTCAAAAATTCCATTAAAATCAATTTATTTCTCTCAGAGATAGCACTGCAGAGACATAAATTATTCATGAGACTTTGGACATAAGACAGATGTAGGATGGACAGAGAGTGGTTCTGTCTCTGTGTGCTCTTCGTTGGATGACCAAGTTGACTAGAGGCGGATTTGAAAATGGAATGTGTTTATCCTGGGAAATGACTTTTCCCATATCTTCCTTCCCTTCCTCTGTGATCCTCCCTACTGTGTATATGGACATGTCTTTTTTCCTGCCAGACACGCAACTGTAAATTCTCATCTCTCAAAGCCAAGATTGTAGTGGCTGAATATGTCAATGGTTTCTACAAAGGAATGCCCATGATTAACAGCTGACATTTCCTTTTTCCAGTTCAAATGAGTAGAATAGTGTACTGGAGTAGAATTCAGACATTCCAAAGAGACACTTTTGGTGGCACTTCCGGGGACCCTCAACTATTTTGGAAGAAATGTCACATGTGGCAGAAAAGAATATAAGATGTTTATATTGAAGGCTTCCATTTAAGCATGATGCTTCTTATCCAGAAACAGAGGCATACAACATAGCTGATTTTTACTGCTTGGTGCAACAACAGGCCTATCTCTAAGCACCCTATCTCAGAGTGTGTATACATAAGAGAAAGATGAGCAGGGTAAAGATTTAGTTAGCCTGTAAATCAACATGAAACAACTCTAACTCAGGTACCAAGACCTATTCCAATATCAGCTCAGATACTTTGGCTGTTTAAGAGAGTGAGCAAATTCCAAAATAATTCCAACATGCATTGGATAATCTATCCAGAATATTTTCCCAGAATCCATACCCACAAATCTGGCCCATTGTGAGCATTGAATGCATTATCCCTTCCCACGTATAAGAACTATCTCTAAGAGAAGAAAGAGTATTTGTAATTAATCATGTGAACACACTCTTTTTCAGCCCTATGTGTTGTATATTCCTGAAATTCTTCCGTTCCTTATTCTGTGTACTACCCATAAATGATTAAAGGAATCTATGGGGTAAATTATAGGACCTACTTTTAAGCAGATTAGCAGACATGACATTTGCCCGGTTTTATATATTTTCCAGAGATAAAAACTATACTTTCATCATTTCCAAAATAAGTATAAGAACCTCACATAATATGACTTCAGGGAAGTTACAGTCTTGATCCATACTTACTTTTTTTAAAAAATAAGAATGACTATTATCATCAAAGCCCAGTTCAGTTCAGCTGATGGATATTTCTAGTTCTGCAAGCAAACAAAACTCAGTTCCTTAGATGTTGGGATGTCTCTTTGCATTGATGAGCTGCTCATTTCGGAGAGCAGAAATTCTGGGATTGTCTTTGCTATCCAGGCCAACCAAACATCGTCTTTGCAATCCGTCCTCAGATAGTATTTGAAAATTAGCTGTCACTGTATCTGAGAACTAATTTTACAGAAACCATAGCAATTACTATTTTATTTTAAGAGGTTGGCAAGGCATTTTCCTGGATTGGTTTTGCAAGCCTTGTGACTTTATACCAATCAGATATACATATTTTAGTTAAAACTTTAAATGTAATTTGGAGGGCTAGTATTCAACTTCAGAAATAGTATATTAGCTATGTAAACTTTTCTTTCCTTACCAAAGGAGGCCTCTGCATTCTTCATGGAGGTCATAGAAACCTTAGTTCAGAAACGAGCTAGGAGGGCAACAGAAAATTCTTAAAAGTCTCCAACTTTGATGACACTTGGCATAAAATGAAATGAAATACCACTGATCTATGTGAAATCTGAAATTTGCCAGATTTCCTACCTTCCTTTATCCTCCCTGCAAGTTTCACCCAGATGTGTTGTAAAAGTAAGTTTCAGCTCTGCTCATTTGGGAACCCCAAATTGTAATGAAATTCTCTGTATGAAATAAAATGTTCCTATAAGGCAGAAAGGAAATAGAGCAACACAGACTTGTAAACTCATAAAATGAACACTCATCTCAAATAAAGCAAAATCCAAATGGATTTAAAAAAAAAAAAAGAATTGCAGAGTACACTCTTAGAGTAACAATCATAAAGAGTTTGGTAAGATTTGTGTTCGCACTTTCATGATGTATTAGCTGTTGCAGCAACAACACTCTTTCCTTTTCCTTTACTCTTAATTTCAAAAATCTTTTCTGAGATGGTTCTGATACCACTTGTGTACAACTGAAAATTAGGGGCAGGAAAGGATATCCACAAGCTGTTTTGACTAGTAGCTGGCTTTTTCAGGCCCGTTAATGCACACAAACGAAGCAACAGACTGTTCTTTCAGGAAGCCAAGTTGTTTTAAAATGCTAATCTGTTTATTGACTAATGCTGGCAGTGTCAAGATGAATGTTTTGAGTTTTGGAATCTAATGCAAATGTCTCTAGGAGCTGTCAAGAATACAAGCTGCAAAGCAACACAAGCCACCTGCAGGGGTTTACCATGGTCAAGAAGCAAAGCACCAGAAAAAAATGGAACAGAGACGCCAGGAAGAGAGAAAGGCACACATGTGTGCACACACACATACACAAGTCCATTGCATTATGAAGGCCTCCACACTGAAGATTATGGACTGTAATCTGTCATCTGTTTTTGGTGGATAGATGGGTGTTGATTTCTTATCTAGGGATGAGAGAGAGAGAGCAAGAGCAAGTGGTTAAAAGTTATCCAGTCAGTTTCTGTGTCTAAAGGAGGACTGGAACCCAAATCTCTCCACTCTTAGTCCAGCAAATTAACAATTGCACCACTCTGTCATGTGTGTGTGTGTGTGTGTCTGTGTGTGTGAGTAGTAGTAGTAGTAGTAATGGTAGTAGTATGCATAGTAAGTAGACTTCAAATCCTTAGAGGATGAAAAACTGTTGCTAATTTTAGTAAGGTCTTCTTTGACTAATGGAGCATGTCATTTGTAGCTTCTCTGGAATTGTTCCAGGGCCTGCTTGGAACAAGACAAGAAAATGTTTTTTTTTGCATTAAAAGCCTGCCCCACCAGCTGACAGCTGCTCTGCTTTTTCAGACAATGCTCAGATTCAAATCTTTGCTGTTCTCCTTCAAATCCTGGTTATTGTAGAATCCAGCTGACTACTCCGCAGTTGAAATGAAACATGGGTATTAGCTTCATTCAAAATGCCATCAACTGACGTCACTTGCTACTTTTCAAAAGCCTTATATGGGATGGCAACTCTGCCATCCTTATGGAGCCAAGCCATTAATGATAAAATCAAAGTTGAAAGATTATGGGCATTGATTGGCCATGATGCTTCTGATGGTTATCAGCACATTAGATGCCATGTCCAAAAAATAATATTGGACTGCACTTAGAAAATCTGAACATTGACAAGATTTCCACCTGTTAATTGCAAAAGGCCACACTGCTTGGATCCATATATTATGCCAATAGATTATCCAAGATTCTTGGGAAGAACTCAGTGTGTATGAAGACCAATACCAGCTAAAGAACTGGCAGCTATGTTTTCACTGTGTTGTGTGTATAATAATAGTAACAAGAATTCAGCACATCCCGACAAAATGTCTTGGCAGTCTTAGAAGACATACTGGTGAAAGGGGGATGAAAGACATACTGCTGTTAGAAGACATAATGGTGGGAGGGGGCAGGGAGAAGACTGGTTTGCTATCCTCTCCCCTTCCCTTCTTCTCCCCTCCTTCAAGTTTCAAACAGCAGGCTGCCACAAACTAGAACCCAGCCATTTTTTTTAATTTTTTCAGAACAAATAAGCCTAAAACCGGTTCTTCTGTTCTTGATTTATGTCATGGAGTCTCAACAGAAATTTAATGTGCAGCAGTTGGAAGGTAGAAAAGCCAGCTACTGGATGCCAAGTTGTTTGTGCAGGAGCACACACTACAGATCAGAAGCTGCAACTCTGACCACTTCAAAAACATGCCTTCCTCATGATGAAAAGTCCTGGATTATTTCTCTCCAACAGGTGACCCAAGAGCTAGTCCATAAAGGAGTAAAATGGAACACATGAACACAACGAAGGAAGAGCCTCTGAGACCAGCGCGATTGAGCCAGCTGCCAGCTAATGGCGGCTCCAAAGTCTGGTCTGTCACTGAACTGATGAAGCGAAAAGTGACAGCCTGAAAAATCCGAGCTGAAAAGGGCAGAAAGACTACAAAAGCCGTGAGAGAGATCGGTCTGACTCTCTCTCTTTCATTGTGAGTAAAGTGGTGGGAAGCTGGAGACAAGCAGCTAGAAAAGCGGTTCAAAAAGTGAAAGGGGGATTAATGTGGACAGAATGGCTCGACGCTTAAAGTGAAAGTGTGGATTGGAGCGTTTGGAAGAAGATTGTCGAGGAGAGAGGAAGGCGGTGGGAAATTTAAGAAGCTCGGGAGTGGATTGTGTCAAGTTTTGAGCATGGGCGAGAAAGAATGGAGACAAGTTTCTGAACGGTGAACTTCAGCTCTTTATTACATTATACTTGCTCAGTTTAAACAGTAATAGAACCTGCCTTATATAGGTAACCCTAAAAACGATTACCCAATAACGAGCTAGGAACGTTAGTTCTTGAACCAATAAGACATTTCTGTTAAGGGCCAATCGGATTCCTCAGAATGGGCCATTCCAGTACGGCCGCTTAACAACCAATTAGAAGTGCAGGCCAGAACCCTGCACTTGACTTCAAGCTTATACTTTATTGAATTATATTACATACACAACACCCTTTCCCCCTGGCTTCTTAGTTCAGGGCGCAGTTACGTAGTCCTTTAAATAGGACGGTTGTTTTTTAAGTCTTTTTGACTTCTGCTGTATTGGTTGGTTGCAGTCCTGCTGGGGCAGATTGCTGTTTGGTAGCGGGGCTGCCTCCGGTTCAGAGTTTGCTTCTGTGATGTTGCCCTCGTTTCTGTACTTTCTTGAGGTGCAAACGTTTCTCCCTCTGGCTCCGCAGCCTGGGCTTCTGTTAGGTCGTCGTTCCCCTCGAACGGGTTTCCTAGGGCTTCATCTTCTTCCATACCTCCCCCCCCCCCTCAGTTTGATTATAGGGGAGTTGTGAAGTGGCAGCCGCAAGGCGCGACCATAACTGGTCAATATGCCGTTTCCAGAGTTTATTGTCACGGCATTGCACAAGGTAGGATCTGGGGCCGGTTACACTTACTACCGTTGCTTCCACCCACAACGGGTCGCCCAATAGGTTTTTTGCATACACCAGGTCTCCTACCTGGAAGGTGCGACATCGGCTGCTGGATCCTAATGGTTTTTCTGGTTCATAAGCAGGGTGCAACCGGTCAAGGTGGGAGCGGAGCTTTCGTCCCATTAACAGTTCAGTGGGCGTCTTGTTGGTGACGCTATGTAAGGTGATGTGTTGCAAGAAGAGGATTCGATTGACTTTGTCGTCAATGTTATCATAGTTTACCTTTTGCAAGGTTTTCTTTACAAATTGGACCATGCGTTCTGCTCCGCCATTAGTCGCAGGATGCGCCGGCGAGGTGAATGCATGGCGGATGCCGCGGTCAGCGAGGTACTGCTCGAATGCGAGTGCCGTAAATTGTGGGCCATTATCGGATACCAGGACGTCTGGTAATCCGTGGGTTGCAAAGAGTCTGTTTAAAATCTTGATGACTGCCTCGGAGGTTGTGGTAGTCATGCGATGAATCTCGAGCCAATTCGAGTAGGCATCGACGGTAAGCAGGAAGGTGTGGCCCTTGGTTGGCCCCGCGAAGTCCAAGTGAATTCGGGACCAGGGTCCACGTGTCTCCCATTTGGTAGAAATGGCTTTTGGAGGGGTGTTGCTGTCTTCTTGGCATTTGGGACAAGCTTTAACCCACTGTTCGATTTGCTTATCAATGCCCGGCCACCATGCGTAGCTGCGTGCAAGGGCTTTCATTCGCACGATGCTGGGGTGGCCATCGTGCAAGGTTCTTAACAGAGTCTTTTGGAGTCGTTCTGGAATAACGACTCTATCGCCCCAGATGACACAGCCTTTTTGGGAGAAGAGCTCGGTCTGCTGAGACTTGAATGGTGTGAAGTCCTCAGGCAATTGGTCCAATGGCCATCCACGTTCTACCCAGCCCAGGACGCGTGCTAGGGTGTGGTTGCGTTTGGTTTCTCTCGCGATGTCTCTAGCAGTCAGTGGCGGCGAGTTAAGTGCCTCGATTTGCAACGAGGTTACCGTTGGTGCCGGATCATCGAGAGTTTCTGGAAGCGGTGCTCGGCTCAATGCGTCGGCGTGGGGAATGGCTTTCCCCGGGTGGTATTGCAGCTGATAATTATAAGCAGCTAAGAATTCTGACCATCGGGTCATTCTAGGGGATAATATGTAGGGAGTCGGCTTATCTCCGGCTATTATCCCTAGCAGCGGTTTGTGGTCAGTTACAATAGTAAAAGCCCTGCCATACACGTATTCGTGAAATCTTTTCACAGCTGAGACGATTGCGAGGGCCTCTTTATCAATTTGTCCATAGTTTCGCTCAGTCTTGGAAAGAGTTTTAGAGAAATATGCAACAGGGGCTTCATTCCTGTTAGGCAGTACGTGGCTCAAAATGGCGCCTACCCCAAAAGGCGATGTGTCACAGGTTATAACTAATGGCAAAGTCTCGTTATATTGCATGAGTACAGAGTCAGAAGTAAGCAGTTTTTTAACATTTCTAAACGCTTGTTCCTCACGGTAACCCCATAACCAATTTGCCCTTTTATCTAATAATCGGTGTAATGGCTCAGCGACAGTTGCTTTGTGCGGTAAAAACACATTATAGAAGTTAATGAGGCCTAGGAAAGCCTGGAGATCAGCCTTGTTTGGTGGCCTGGGAGTGTTTTTGATCACTTTTAATTTACCTTCGGTCAGGTGAATGCCTTGGCAATCAATTAGGTACCCTAAGAATTCAACACTGTCCGTGCATAATTTACATTTATTTTTCTTAACCTTCAGACCGGCTTCTTGGAATTTTCTTAGGACTAATTTTAATTGGTCCTGTAAGATTTTTTTTGTTGGGGCTGTGATTAACACATCGTCAAAATAAGGGACCACGCCCTTAATTCCCTGTAATAGCCTCTCCATAAGGCTCTGAAATATCCCTGGGGCGACACTAACTCCGAATTGCAACCGGGTACACTTAAAGGCACCCCGGTGTGTCACAATAGTTTGGGCTTGTGCCGTTTTTTCGTCTACTGGCAATTGTTGATATGCTTGAGCTAAATCCAATTTAGCGAAAACTTTCCCACCCCCCAGGGAATGGAGGAGGTGCTGCACCACCGGAACTGGATACGCGTTTTGCTGGAGGGCGTGGTTCAAGGTGGCCCGGTTGTCCCCACAAATTCGAATTGACCCGTCTGGCTTAATGGGTGTTACAATAGGGGTTTCCCAAGGGGAGTGATCGATGGGTTTTAACACCCCCTGAGCTATCAGTTTGTCGAGTTGCTTGTCTATTTTAGCCTTTAAGGCAAATGGGACTCGACGGGGCTTCAAGCGAATGGGAGCCACTTTGGGATCTAAGCTGAATGAGATCGGGGTCCCCTTGTACTCGCCTAAACTGTCCGCGAAGACATCCCTGAACTCAAAGATAAGGTCTTCCTCCCAGTCACAGCCACTGACTCGGTTTACGCCGGCCACTTCAATGCCGAGTGGCGCGAACCATTGGAGGCCCAGCAAGCTAGGCCTATCGCTATCGATGACTGTCAATGGTAAGTACGCCGTGTGCTTCTTGAAGAAGACTCAGACTCGGCAGGACCCGATGATGGGGATTCGATTCCCCTGGTAATCCTTGAGGATGAGGCGTTGGAACCGGAGGTCTTGGCGTTGAATTGTGGGGATGAGTTGCTTGAGTGTTTTCCACGACACCATTGAGAGAGACGATCCCGAATCGACCTCCATGTGGCAAGGCTGATTTTCGATGGCTACTATTACCCGGATTTTCTTAGTGTCCAGGGTTGAGGCGTGACCAATAGTGATAGTATGGTGAGCCTCTTCTCTCTGCAACGGCCGATTTCTGTAGGATTGGGTTGCTGGCGCTCGCCTTACAGGACGGTTTCCTGTTGATTGGCAATAGTTGGTGCCTTTTGAGGCCTGGCTGGGTCCTGGCAAGCTGCGGCAGACCTGTCCGATGTGGCCTCGTGTCCCGCACTCATGGCAGAGTGCGTCGCGGAACTTGCATTCAGATCTGGCATGGTTGGCTGCACATCCAGCGCAAGGGCGTACAGGCTTTGGGTAGTGGTCTCAATTGGACCGCAGTCGATGGACCCCTTCTTCGTCGCTTTCTGATGATGAAGAGAGGTCCTCGTGGTGTGTCGTCATGAGCTGTCCCTCTGCGCTAGGTGAGATTTTGCTGGCCGGTGGTGGTACCGGAGCACGGTTTCGGCATAGTTGTGCAGCCGACTTCTTGGTTGCCTCTGCCGTGGTAGCATCGGCAATGGCGTCAGCAAGGCTGATGTTGCCTTTTGCCATCAGCTTGCTTTGGACGCCCAGAGCATCGAGTCCAAGGACTATGCGATCTCTTAATGCCTCTTCGAGGTCGGTGAACCCGCAGAGGCCTCCTAAGTTGCGGAGGTCTGCTATGAAGTCGGCCACGCTTTCTCCCTTTTGCTGGTTTCTTTGATAAAACTCTTGGCATCTCACGAGTGTAGGCACGGTAGGAGCATAGTGGGCTCGCAGGATAGGTTTGAGGTCATCCCAATCCATGGCCTTCACTTCTCGGGGTTTGGCTAGCACTTTAGCCATTTTAAATACAGTTGGACCGCAATGCGTCAGAAAGACCGCCCGTTTCTTTCCTGGTGTGGCGTCCTTCAAATTGTTCCTTTCAAGAAACATTTGGAAGCGATCCATATAGGACTCCCAGTCCTACTGTGTCGGATCGAACGGAGCAGGTGGTACGAGGCCGCTGGACATGGTTCTGTTGTTGGCGCCGTCTGTCACGTGCTCGGTATTGCTTCTGGGTTCCGTCGGTTCAGTTGTTTCCATATCCCATCCTCGTCGCCAATGTCAAGTTTTGAGCATGGGCAAGAAAGAATGGAGACAAGTTTCTGAACAGTGAACTTCAGCTCTTTATTACATTATACTTGCTCAGTTTAAACAGTAGTAGAACCTGCCTTTTATAGGCAATCTTTAAAACGATTACCCAATAACGAGCTAGGAACGTTAGCTCTTGAACCAATAAGAAATTTCTGTTAAGGGCCAATCGGATTCCCCAGAATGGGCCAATCCGGTACGGCCACTTAACAACCAATTAGAAGTGCAGGGCCAGAACCCTGCCCTTGACTTCAAGCTTATACTTTATTGAATTATATTACATACACAACAGATTGCCATCTGGGACCAGTGCCTGAGAAGACTAGAAGACTAGTGGAGGACTATAGCTGCAAAGGAAGCCAGAGTGAGCTGTAGAGGATGAGATAGAGACGCACTGACTTTTATATGTAAGGTCCTCTTCCTGGTAGCTACACTGTCTACAAAACTGATTTCTTAAGTGATCGATCTGAGACAGACACCCAAAGTGACTGTGGACTGACAATTGCTGGCAGAAAGGAAGAAGAGGGAAGAAGAAGAAGGAAGAGACAGACGGAAACCTGGTAAAGGCTGTTCACTGAGCACTGACAGCAATTAGTCAGCACTTCCACCCCCAGCTCCTTTGGTGTGCCCAGGAAGAAAGACTATAAGACTACAATGCCAGCCCCAACTTATACTTGTTTTTCTATGGAACTAATCCCACAGATAGGTGTCTAGTGATTTCCCGAAATCTAAAAGACCCTTTTCCTCCTGCACTCTTTCTCTCTCCCTTTCTCTTTTAGTCTTTCCTTTCTCTCTATAATAATTATAAATATAGATGTAAAGGCAAACTGCTTATTATAGTTATAGAGTCTCTTGAAAATACAAAAATTTTAAGGTCTGTTAAATAGGGTTGACTCAGATTAATTGGGAACTGGAATATTATTTACATTATAGAATAAAGGTATATACAGAGTGAGAAATTCTAGAGTTGTTTGTTAGCTTTAAATAAGTTTGATTTGATATGGTATTGATTTATTACGGGTTAAATATAATTAACTTTGGTATATGAACTTAGTATAGAGTATAATATATAATACATAATACATAATACATAATATTTGATAACATTCTATTGCATAGTATTTGATAACACTTTGTTGAATTGGAATTTAAATTGCTTAAGTGACAAATTGGGCTGAAGAAAGAGATCTAAAATAACTTGGTGTGTAAGCTTAGTAAACAGACTTGCAATCACACTTAAAGGGCTATTACATCGAATGGTGATTTGGGATAAAATTCTTAACATTGGCCAATTGCAAAAACAAATCCTATCAGAGATGACTTCCACAACAACCACAGCCCTGAAAACGGGAAGGAAGAACACCCAGACCTTGACGACAACTTTGACAACTGCCTCCCCAACAACACAAAAAACTATAGAAGAGACCTTGACAGGAGAAAAACAACCGACCGTCACTAATGCCAATTTGCAAGCGACACTATTATCCCTACAAGAATCAATGTCTAGAATGCAGGAGATTATGATTAGGAACCACAATGAGACCAGAGCCGATATTAGGGAACTAAAGGAAGAAATGGGAAAATTAAAAGAGGAGATGAGAGCAGATATACAGAAAGTTGAAGATAAGGTTGGGACAATGCAATTGGCCATGGAAAGAACTGAAATAAAAATAAAAGAAAAAGAGAGGAGGACAGAACGAGAGGAGAGGAACCTAGAAAGGACTGAGGAAGACTTTAAAAATGTTAATAGAGAAATGGAAGATTCCTTGGTCCAACTTGAGATGGACAGAGCAGCGGCATACCTAAGGTTCCAAAACATGGAGGAATCCAAAAATGAAGAATTAGAGCAATTAATGGCAGGTTTATTGGCTGAATTAGTTGAAAAAGACAAAGATGACTTACTCAAAGAATTCGACGAAGTCTATAGGGTGAGCACCAGTTATGCAAGGCGTTACCAGTGCCCAAGGGAGATTCATATCCACTTTTCAAGAAGATGCGTGAGAGACCTAATACTTAGAATGGCCAGAGATGAGAGAATATTATATAAGGGCAAACAGATCATAGTTCTTAAGCAGATTCCAAGAAAAGTGAGGGCCTTAAGGCAAGAATATAAATTTCTAGCTAACCACTTAAATAAAAAAGAAATCTCATTCAAATGGCTAATTCCAGAAGGGATGCTAATATCGTGGAAGGGAAGAAAAATTAAAATAGATTCAACAGAACAAGCACAAAGCTTCCTAGAACAGCTAATAACCATGAAGGATCAACACATTGGGGAGGAAACCCAAAGGAATATGCAGGAAGATCGGAACCGCCATAGGAACAAAGAAGAAAGACCTGTCCAAACCCAAGGGAAAGACAACTTACAACAAGAAAGAGAAGAAACATCCCCATATCAACCACAAGAAGAGAGCCGTATAATTACGAGACAAAAAGTGAGGCAGACTTAAGTAAATGGAGGAAGGAAGGAAAATCCTTTCCATCAATATAAACAGCCTAAATTCAAGAGCTAAAAGGAAGAGGATTCTAACTAAGCTAATAGAACAAAACATTGATATAATTTGCATACAAGAAACACACATTAGGAAAAGTGAAGAGAAATTTCTAGATTGTCCGAAACTGGGAAAATTATTTACAGCACCAGCAGATAAACATAAAAAGTAAGGCATTGCAATATATGTGAGAGATGATTTAAAAGCGGAGTTAATCTGGGCGGACCCTGAAGGAAGAACTCTGGTGGTACAAACTTCGATTAATGGCATTACATTTTTACTGGGAGTAATCTATGCCCCAAATGATGATCAAGGTAAATTTTTCAAATATCTCCACCAAAAAATAATAGATTTCGAAAAAGGCAATATTTGTCTGATTGGCGATTTTAACTCTATTGCTGACTACTGGAAGGATCATAGTAACATGAGTAAGAATAAAAAAGGAAAAAGAGAATTTTCGAAGCCATGTAAGGATTTGATGAATGAATTGAATCTGGTAGATATCTGGAGAAAACTGAACCCCCAAAAAGAACACTTTACTTATTATTCTACCCACACAAAATTTGGACAAGAATAGATATGGCTTGGATAAATGGTGAATTAATTAATGAAATTAAAGATAGCGAAATCTTACCAAATGACTGGGCTGACCACAACCCAATTCAAATAACCTGGAGAGGTAGAAGAAAACCAAGGAAAAGATGGACTCTTAACACTCACTTAATAAAAGAAGAAGAATATACTAATAAAGTGAAAGAAGAACTGAACTTCTTCCTAAAGGAAAATAATAATGAACTAACTTCGAAACAAAATATATGGGACACAATGAAGGCATTTATAAGAGGAACAACAATCTCTTACAATGCTATGAGAAATAAAAGAAAGTATGGCCAACAAAGTAACCTACAACAAGAAATTAAGGATTTAGAAACCCAACTACAAAAGAACCCCAAAAATCAAAGAATACAGAACCAATTAATAACAACTAAATACAAACTAAATTTACTGGAACAAGAAAAATTGGAGATTAGTCTGAAAATGACTTAACAAATTTATTTTGAGCATGCAAACAAGCCAGGGAGATGGTTAGCCCACAAACTTAAGAAAGCAAAAGAAAAAAGATTGATACACCAATTAATGGACGAAAGGAACAATTTGCAAGAGGAGATAGAGAAGAAAAAAGAGATCACTTTTAAATACTTCGGGAAATTATACAAAAAGGAAGAAATCTATGAGGACAAAATAATGAAATACTTAGAGGAAGCGAATGATAAAGCAATTGGAGAGGAAGAGATAGAATTATTAAACAAAAATATAACATGGTCCGAACTGAAGTCAGCAATAGAGAAGCAAAGTAACAATAAAGCACCAGGACCGGATGGGATATCCATAGAACTTTACAAAACAATCATAGGACAAATTGGACCACTGATGCTGGAAGTACTCAATGAGGTACTCCTAGCAGCCAAGATGCCGGACTCACGGAGGGGAGCCTTAATTTCGCTGATCCCAAAAGAGGACCTAGACTTATTAATAATTATAGACCAATTTCGCTCCTGAATGCAGATTACAAACTATTCTCTTCTATAATAGCCAATAGACTAAAACAGGTTTTAAACACACATATCCATGAAGATCAAAATGGATTTCTCCCATTTCGACAAATTAAGAATAATTTAAGAACAGTGATAGACATTTCAGAATTCTATGAAGCCCATCCGGAAAAACAATTTGCATTTATGTTTTTGGATGCTGAAAAAGCATTCGACAATTTAAATTAGCATTTTTTAATACAAAAAATATACAATATGAACCTCGGCATTAGATCCGAAAACGTCGCTACTACAATTTACCACACCCAACAGGCAAATATTCTAATAAATGGGGAACAAACTGGCCCGATAAAAATAGAAAAAGGGGTAAGACAGGGTTGCCCTCTCTCTCATTTTCATATTCACTCTAGAATCTCTTTTGACATATATTAGGCAAAATTCGAGAATTAGAGGACTGAGGATTAAATCAGAAGAGTATAAAGTACAAACCTTCGCTGATGATTTGGTTTTTTTTCTGGAGGAGCCCCTAGAAAAAGGACATAACTTATTAGAAGAACTAGAACAATTTGAAGAAGTCTCAGGATTTAAAATTAATGGGAGAAAAACGAAATTAATGTCTAAAAATTTAACAGGAGACCAGAATAAAGAATTAGAGACAAAAATGGGAATACAGGTGACAAAAAAAATTAAATACTTAGGAATTTGGCTAACTCCACAAAGCAAATCATTAAAAGAAAACAATTATGACAAACTTCTCCAACAATCCAAGAAAGATTTAAATTTCTGGAGTAAATTACAACTTTCCTTATTGGGCAGGATTGCTCTGATTAAGATGAATATTCTGCCAAAATTTCTATATTTATTCCAGACAATTCCAATCAAATTAAATAAATTTTTTTTTATGGAATTAAACAAGATAACGCTGAAATTTATTTGGCAGGGGAAAAAAGCTAGGATTAATGTAAAAGCCCTACAAGATTTGAAAAGCAGAGGAGGGTTAGCCCTGCCAAACTGGGAAATATATTATAAGGCAGTCACCCTACTATGGATAAAGGATTGGGTGAATTTAACCAACAAAAGAACATTAATATTAGAAGGCCACGATATGCAGAAAGGATGACATGCCTTTCTGTGGGAAACTGGGCCCAGGCAATCATATTTCCATAGGCATCTTATCAGGGACTCTCTATTAACCAATTGGAAAAAAGTATGTAAAAAACTCTATCTAAAAATACCGATTTGGCTATCTCCAATGGAAGCGATAGTACACCCTAATAATTTGGATACAACTAAAATGATTAAGTACGAAAATTTATTAGACCCACAAGGAAATTACAAGAATTACAAGAGCGAGGATTCATAATTGATCAATGGGTGTACCTTCAAATTCATAGTAGATACAAACAAGATATTAAGGGATTTGGAATCCACAACAAATTACAGACTTTAGACAAAATTCTATTTGGACCGAGCAAAAAAAATATATCTAAATTTTACAAACATTTATTAGAAACTGAACTAGAACAAGAAATTGTCAAAAGAAATATGATTGCGTGGAGCAGAAACTGTGGAACGGAACATTACCCTAGCAGAATGGGAAACAGAATCTGGAACAGGAATATTAAGATCATGAAATCAGCAGCTTATAAAGAAAACACATACAAAATGTTTTATAGACGGCACCTGCCCCCTTCAAGATTGGCGAAGATGCAACCCAATCTGAGCCCCAATTGTTGGAAATGTCAAAGCATAGAAGGTACCTTCTTCCATATGTGGTGGTCATGCAAGGAAACCCAGAAGTACTGGCAAAAAATTAGGTGCTGGCTAGAGGAAATAACCAAGGAAAAAACTGAGTACAAACCTTCCTTCTAGGAATTTTCGATAAATAAATACCCAAAAAATCGAAGTATATTATAATTCATATCTTAACCGCAGCCAGACTGGCATTCGCCCAGTGCTGGAAATTACCTTCCATCCCCACTGAACATATGGTTATTCAGAAAATTTTACAATGCGCCGAAATGGACAAACTAACCCAAGCATTAAAAAATAAAGAATCCTCAACCTATTACAACAATTGGAATCCTTGGTATAATTGGCTAAATCAAAGATAGATCACCTCCAGGAAAATTAAGGCCGAGGGCCTCCGAAGCAGAGATAAAGAAAAGCATCGCCGACGATATTTTTGAAGAAGAAAGGATCTTACAGACAGTCACAAAAATATGGTTTTATTTTAACTGTTTTTCCTACTCTATCCTCCCCCTCCCTTACTCTTCCCTTTTTCCTTTCTTAAGCTTTCCTCTCTTTCCCTCTTGGCCTATGCTAAGGCCCGTTTGTCTTTTTGTTGTACATAACTTGTAGTTGTGTTGTTCTTTTAAAGGTAAAACTAATAAAGTCTTTTTCTAAAAAGAAAAAAAAAGAGAAAGTGTCTTATTTTTTAAATGATATTAAGCAGTGAGGTATCTTTGAGCAGGTTAGTGCCAAGATTTATGATTTAGCTCATTGTTCCTTCAGATAAAAACACATTTTCAATTCTTCCATACTACCACTTTCTTTATTTCTGAAGCCTAATTTTGTTGGGAAAGTGTGTCCTTCTACTATTTTTATTAGGTGTTGGAAGTTGGAAAACGTTGATCATTTCCTACACATGAGCCACTGGTGTGTCAGTAGATCTCAATCTGCTTCTAACCATCCAGTCCTAAGAGAGGTCAGGGCTTAACTTAATTAAAAAGCCCTCCTGTTCACTACTGCTACCTAAACATCCAGAAGCAGTCCCAGATTTAGGACTATTTCTAAGTATTGAATATGACTTTTTTCAAAGAAATTTCAAAACTGTTCAGAACAAACTGCAAATTAGAGCAAACCACTTCTGCTTGATTGAGTGTAAGTAGATCCACTCAACTTTATTGTAAGGTAGATACAGATTAAGATATCGCTTCCCATAACAGAATGACAGAGTTGGAAGGGATCTTGGAGATCTTCTAGTCCAGCCCCTTGCTCAAACAGAAAATCCTCTACCATTCCAGACAAATGGTTATCCAATCTTTTCTTAAAAACCTGTAGTGTTGGAGCACCCACAACTTCTGGAGAGAAGTCACTGCACTGTTTAATTGTTCCTACTGTTAAGAAATTCCTCCTTAGTTCCAGATTGAATCTCACCTTGATTAATTTCTATCCTTTGCTTCTTGTCCTGCCTTCAGGTGCTTTGGAGAGGAGAATATTGATCTCTTGTGTTCAAGGCAGCTTCCCTTGAAAGGATAAAGAGAAGCATTTAAAGCTTTAAGCATAATCGACAATGAGATTCTGCAATGCTTTGAAGAGGTGCTTCAGTGTGACTCTGAGCAAAGTACATTTTTGCAGCTGCTATGTGAAAAGCTCGGTTCCTGCTTCTAAAAGTCAAAGCAAAGCTACCATGTTATTTTCGTTCTGCATATCTTCTCGAGCTTCCAATGGCACATCCAGTAGCCTTAAGACAATTCTTTGCAGGTATAAAAGCAGAAGGCAATAGAGGCAGAGAGCACTGGAAGTCTTTGAGGAAGCAAATTAGATCTTTGCTGCTTCTCATCAAGGGATAACAAGTCACATCTATGGGGCAAAGCCCCTAGTGGTGGCAAAATGTAATTGCTTTAATTATCACCTTACCCATGTAAGATAAGCCTACTTTCGTAATTCCAACCAGCTTCTGTTAGCATCTTCTGCTTTCAGCTGAAAGTGATTGTTAAAAGAACAACAACTAAGCACAGCCATGATGATATCCAGTTCTGATTCTAAGTGGGACATAGGTGGAATATTAATGGAACAGGGACATAATCTAAGGAATGCTCAACAACATGGTAATTTACCAAGATTTCCTGAAGGCCACAAGACTCTCATCATTTGGAAAAACTCCCCATTAGGTTCCTTCTCTAGGCTGTCTTGAACTTGAATGAAAGTTCCCAGACCTGGCAGGCCTACTAAAGTGTCTTTTATTATACATTAAGACCCATGCCATTTCAAGCAGCTGATTGTCCTCTGATAGAATAAAATTGCAGCCCCTTCCTATTCTGTGCCCTTCCCATGGTTTAATGAAAACCCAGCTTTGGGCTCCTCGGGCTTATGGTAGGATGGCAGTCCGTTCTTGACATTTTCAGCATTCCTGCCCTGGGAAATTCAGCTTCCAATGTATCTCCCACACTCTCTGGATGACACAGTGTAATAACAGCACTGGTAGAGATTTAAGCTTTCTTTTCCAGCTTCCCTACCAGAATATTCTTTTATATTTATATTTAGCCAGATTCATCTTGAATCTTTGACTCCTTGTGATTTCATCTCATTTTATAAATGGTTATTCCATATACTCCTTGATGGCTCTAGGCAGTTTCCTATAGAGAAAGTCACTTTGTGTAAAATAAGTAAGAAAGTAAACATAAAACCTCAAAATTGTGGGATGTACAGATGAGAAGCCCAACATTAAACCTTGGTATAGAGGTTACAGCCACATACTGTTCATCCTCATCTCTCTCTCTCTCTCTCTCTCTCTCTCTCTCTCTGTGTGTGTGTGTGTGTGTATGTGTCACATGGGTTTAGACTGGCACAATAGAGTTGGATTTTTCTGGATGTTCTGTTAGGTGGACAGGAACAAGCAGTGCATAGCAATATTTTCGTCCACTGACCTTCAGCCAGGGAGCAGAACCTCAAAAGGTAAATGAAACAAAAGATCTTCGAGGAAAAACAAAGTCACATTGCCTCTTGAAAAAGCATCTTTGGGAGAAAATGCTTTATGCTGCCCCATTGCTTTGTTCCTCTTTTGAAAGGGTAGAATTGCTCTCCAACAAAAGGATGCTGCAGAACAACCCCTCATTTTCAATAAAGAGATGAGTGAGCAGCTGGGTTCTTCCTTACAAGCTCCATGGCAAACATCCCAAGTTTTCACAGAGGAGTAGGAGTCTGCAGATCCAGTTGTGTCCTTTTTGAAATGCAAGGCTCTGAATTGGGGGAAAATTGGCCAGGATGACCTGGAATATTATCTCTACAGTCAACAGATAAACAGCAGTTGATACTCACCTTAACTGAAAAGGGCAAGTTATTTTGTGTGGACAACAGTCCAGGCTCCTCCACATTCAAGGATGGAACTGAGGGAGTTTATTGAATGCATGAAACTTTTGACTGATTACTGTACAGCTGAAGATCTGGTTAATTTTAGCTTTATTTTCCCTACAGGGCAGGTAGGGGGCGCCATTTGACAGCTCGTGAAATAAGCAAGGACTTCTAGAGAGGACAGTAAGTGAGCATTTCTTCACCCTTGAACCCTCCCCCCCAATATTTCTAACTGACCCAAATTCTGTAGCCCCAGCTAGTTAAAACGTAGATAAGTAATCTTTTCAAAATATGACATAGGAGACAAATGCCTGAAATGGAACGAATGCTGTGTTTCAGTAACTAAAAGTTTTATCTACTTCAACTACAGAAATTTAAAGAAGCTGCTGAAGCACATATTTATATGAGGTTTTTGTTCCTATTCATTTAAAGACATTTCAGAGAGCATTTATTTATTTACTGGCTTCAAAAGCTGCCTGATTTCATTATGTTTCATTGTGTAATGCTGGGCAGTACACAATAGAATTACAAAACAATAAGGTACAATGTATAAACAGACCTACAGGAAATGAAATAAGCAAAATAAGTCATTTACATTTCTTTAACAATTCAGCAAGCTAAACATGGAAAGTCATTTATATTGAAAACAAATGCATAAGTTGTGTGGTTAGTACATGGGATATTAAAGAAGGGTCCCAAAATGTTTGCTATTCAAGAACAGTGAGGCAGTTAGATCCTTTTAGATCTAGACTGAATAAATTTATCAATTCCTTTCTTTTTAGCTGGCAATCTATTTATTAAATTTATTGGCTGCCCATCTTGCTACAAGGCACCTCTGTGATGTATATTATTTCACATTGGCAAGATGGTTTGGGAGCAATTCTGATTCATTCAGGTAAGTAAGGATTTGAATATTGCCTAAAGGCTTTTCATTGTGTCACACCTTGCTGTTCTGCCAAATGGATGGAGAATAGAGCATTCTTTTATATTATATTACTTCAAGGGGAATGCAATCTGGATGATGTAGAAAGCAAATTCAGATATCTTCAAGTGATTTTCATGAAAAGAGGGTTTTTTGAAAGAATGTTATAAAAATCATTGCTGAGATACATGTGCATCGAGGTTGGTGTTCCATTTAAAGACTTCAATAAAAAAAAATACATATCCATCAATGTTGTTATTCCATTGAAAGACTTAAATTTAAAAAGGGATGGGTTTCTGTTTAAAGCCATGCTGTATTTTAGCATGGTTTGATAAACAAATCTCACATCATTCTAAGCCACAGATAATAGTTTCCAAATAACAATGACTATCCTCAACCACTATAATAAACTCAGCCAAAATATAGTAAACTGCATGATGGGTGAAAGCAGTCACGTGTCTAGCCACTCAAGAGCAAGACATATGATCAACATGAGAGCCTGTTTAGTATAGTGGTCAGTACTATACTAACCTGTTTTGCTTAGTAACCTGGTATAGAAGAGTATACCAGGTTAGAAACTGGGAGACTGTGAGTTCTAGTTCCACCTTAACCACAAAGCCAGCTGGGTGATCTCAGTCCGAAGAAGCAGGCATTCACTTCTGAAAATACACTGCCAAGAAAACTGTAGGACCTTGTTCAATTACTCACCAAGAGTCAAGACTGACTTGAAAGCATACACACACCAATTAACATACATTTTCTTTATATTCTTTCTCTCTGTTATGCAGCTTGTATCTATTCTTCTTTGTATTTTACAAAACTATAATATCTGAATACACGAAATCTTACATTAGTATCCCATGATGCACCTTTTCATAGAAATGAAATTAAGTTCACGATAATATCCACCACTCTTTGAATAGTTTTTTGTGGTGACTACAAAAGCTGTTGTGTCTGTGTAATTCTTATAATATTACCTTAAATCTTAAATTATTAGGATATAACAGTGCAATAGATTTTTTTTCTCCAAAACATGTTTAAATGAGCTAAAGGGGGAGCTCCAGACCACCTTAATATTTCATTACATTGTATTTGATTATTCAATGGTTGTACATAAATTGAAATAGACATTGTTTTAATTGTGTGGACTTTTCCTTAAAGAACCAATGGAGAAGGAAAATAGCAATGTTTTTACTTCTTTCCCCTGTTTTGGAGGAAAAAAACAGTTTTCCTTTTTCCAAGGAATGGTTCTTTGGTCAGTTAGGCAGTGCTGTGGATCTTTATCTCCAAAGTTTACGTTCTAAAATTGTTTGATATGAACCCACCAGATTTTTTTTTACACATTAGATTAATTTTTATTTTTGCTTGCATGACTTGTCCACTGCTTGACAGACAGCATGATATCTTCTAGTTCAGTGTTTCTCAACCTTGGCAGTTTTAAGATGTGGTGGACTTCAACTCCCAGTAATTGTTATTTGAGCCCTGCTTGTTAATTTAAAGTTAGTTTTAATGTTCATATTTATTATTTTAATATTTTAATGTTTTATCTTGTTGCTTTTACTTGGTTCTAAGTGAGATGAGTAGCGTATAAATTAATTAAATAAACAAAACTGAGGTTTTAAATGAATTACAATTTGTATGCTTGATATTTTCACAATAAACTATCAATATATTAATAGTTTTTATCCCTGTTTTATATTGCAATTTTAGTGGAAGCTTACTGAGTTCAGTGAGGCTCATTGTCAGGTATATGGTCAGAGGATTGCAATTTTAATATTCTTTTTTGTGAAGTTAGTTACATATTTTGTATTCATCACTTACCCATTGCCCATCAGAAACACAAATTTTTGGTTTATGCTTTTTTAAAAATTTGAAAAATCCATAAATCTGTTTTGTCAAAATAGTTTAAAAGGAAGTTTAAAACTTAGGATTGATTTTGTACTTTTTAAAAATGAAGTCACTCTGTAATTGTCATTAATATTTCTTTGTTAGCCAGAAGCCCATAAAAATACTAATCCAAACTTCTTTATCTAACCATTACAGTATAAAAATTCATTTTAACAACTGGAATTTCAAAGGTCTGATAGAAAGAGTTATGTGGATTTTAAGAGAGAGAAATTTAATTCTGAAAGACAGCTACTAAAAAAGAAAGAACAAAAGATTTTGTTCTTGTCAAAATAACATCGGGAAGTTAAAGCTTTATTAAATATGAGATCTTAAATAGGAAAATATAGGACAGAAGGCATACAATTTTTTATTGGCCCAAGTATTTCTTCAAAATGGATGTTACAGTGTTGTCTAATGTACACAGAGAGAGAAAAATAAGAGATTAAATGCATGCTATTATTGGAAAACTGCCAGAGATTACAAAATTTAAAAAGATAGCAGGAAGTTTAGTGTGTGTGTGTGTGTGTATAGGGGGTTGGCTGGATGGGATTGATGAGTGCATTTCCGCATGCACACGCATATGCACAAATAAATAACAAGGATTTGAACGTGTTTTTCTCTATAATTGAAAACATTTTCTAAAAACAAAGCTATAGTGCATGAATTATTCATAGAAAGCACAACGTTTTTGATTCATGGCAAAATGTTTTACCAATGTATATACATATAGTCAGAAGTTTTAACTACATTTTCAATTACACGAGAAGACTGTTAAAAGAAAATCCCAAGTCCCACTTGCACCCTACTAGTTTTTATTTAATTTTGACTTGTGCTAAATAAATGGCCTAAGGATGTCATTAAATCTAACTAAATGTTACCTCTTTTGCACCTATTTGATATGAAATGGATCACTGAAAAAAATAACAGTTAAAACTGCAACATGCTAAGAAGTGTCTGAAATAATAATAGCAAAACCAAGCATCAACTCAAATTTCTTTTTTAAAGTAAAGGTAAACTGCTGTTTAACAGTTTCCCACTGTTATATAAACTTTCCAAGAAGCATGAAATGTTGGTCTCTGGACATCACTTAAAAGAACCACAAATAAATAAAAAGCCATACCACACTTCTGTTCTCTGATGTTTAACTAAAGGTTTAGTTGAGACGGAAAATGAATCCAGTCTTTCTCTGTTTATCTGCTGTCCTGTGACTTGTAAACAGAAACAAATAAAATTGGAGCAGCTCTCTAAAGCTGAAGCAGAGCTTGGCAGAACAAATATGCAGAGTGAGAGCTGGGAGGTAAACAGAATCTATTTAACTCCTCTGCAGGATCAACTTGCCTTTTATACCTGTAATATCCTGGGACATAAAAAGGACTGCTGCACAATTACATGCACAACTGCTAAAAAACTCACAGCTTTGCATAAATAGGATAGAAGTTGGCTTAGACTGTGATAACTAGACTTATTTTGTGTCCTCTTAAAAAATGGAAATCTAACATGCCACCTGAGGATACAATTATATTACATGGAAAAAAATTGAGAACATTTATATGCTCCTGGTTTATTTATTTTTTTTGGTTTTGTTTTGGTGTTTTCAACACTGGTGATGATTTGGATTAATCCCTGCAGTTACCTTGGCAAAATTTCAGAAGTGATTTGCCATTGCCTGCTTCCTAGGGCAGAAAGAGAGTGACTGGCTCAGGGAAGGACACCTAGCTGATTTCTATGCTTAAAGCAAGACTAGAACTCATGATCTCCCAGTTTCCAATCTGTCCTGTCCTGTTATTTAAAGTTGAGGTTTTATTGACAAAGACCTTTAGCTCTTTTTTTTGCAATGTTTTTTTTTTATATATATATTTTAAAAACATCTTCCTGGGTGAACAATGTGGTTCCAGGTTTTTACATTTCAATATAAACATGACCATGATTACATATTCAGCTTTCATGTCCAATTCATACCATATTATTACTTCTTTCATTTTTAAAAAAATATTCTCATATATTGTTATATTCATTACATTCATTTTATCCAATATCAATTCATTTTACAGCTTATTTCATTTTTCTTTAAATATTCTCATGCCTTATTTTGCAATATTATCTCAATTCTTGTTTCATTTTTATACTCATTACACATATTTACTTATATTTGCAAGTTTATCACATACTATTATTCCATTCATTGTTCAATATGATTCATCCTAATTCTGATTATCCAAAAAATATCCCCCTCCATTGTCAATTTGAGCTTCCCACCCCTTTACTCTATACATTTCCCCATTTTATGCCCATTAAATCATTATGAAAGTTTACCATAATATAGTTATTTTGAATTACCACATTCCACATTAATAAGAATAATCCTTTAACTACTATATATCACGTGTGTGTGTGTGTGTGTGTGTGTGTGTGTGTGTATACCCGAACAGAGCTGAATACCATATATATATTTGTCCAATGTATGTGGCAATTATTGCATGGTATTTCATAAACTCCTTGGTTTTCTAGCTGGATCTTGTCTTTGGGATTTCTTACGATGTTGGCTATTTTTTGGTCAGTGCCGAAGGCTATCCTGGTATTTGTGGAGAATTTTGCTGATTTGGACAAACCAACAGGAGAATAAATGCACGTATCACAGAACAAAAGAACACAGTCAGAAAAGAAGAAAATACTTCCTCCCTTTTCCAGCACCTTAAAGCCACAGGACATGAAATTAATTTTGAGGGAACCAAATTAATCTCCAATACTGAACACTTCAACAAGAGAATAATCAGGGAAGCCATCGAAATAGAGAAACACCCCCATAACATGAATAAACAGGATCATGCCTCCCACCGACCAGACATCTGGAAACCAGCCCTCACCAGCAAACGAGTCCCAGCCATGAAAACCAACACCAGACCCAAAACAACACATGACACCATCACCATTTCTCCCTCACCAGATTCAACCCCAAACCCATAATACCTCTTATGCAGGGCAGGACAGCTGTTCCATTGTTGTACTACAGACAAAATTCGTCAGATACTACACAGACATCACATCAAGACTGCCTTCAAAACAGACAGAAAAATAGCAGCCATCCTTAGAAACCCCAAAGATAAAATTGACCTGGAAAACCAAGGCATATACGAAGTCCCCTGTGCATCATGCCCGGCCACATACATTGGACAGACCAATAGAAGAATAAGTACCCGCCTGGATGAACACAAAAATGCAGTCAAAAAGCTGGAACACACTTCCTCACTAATCCAACACATGAAAGCCACAGGTCATAGCATCAACTTCAATGGCACCAAAACCCTAGCCACTATAGAAAACCCCAGCCACAGAATCATCAGAGAAGCCATAGAGATTGAAAAAATACCAGAAAGCATGAATAGAAGAGATGATTCCACCAGACTGTCAATCATTTGGAAGCCTCCACTCACAAACAAAAAAATCTCCACACCACAAGCCAGGCAAACACCTGGGCACAAACAGATCCCCCTTGATACCTCCAGCTCAAACACACCCCAACCAGGCACCCAGATGAAACCTAGCATCCTAACTAATGATAGCTGTCCATTTACCCGGAGCCAAGCTGAACTAAAGGCCTCCAATAAAATAACACAATGTTGCCAGCCAATCAAGATACAAAAAGAGCCAAAAAACAGACAGAAGATATTACCGCTGCAGCTCGTTTTCGGAGAGGGTTTGCCTTGCCAGGGAGTAGAGATGCAGCTCCCCTCGACTTGCCAGGTTGTCCCCCTTTCTTCACCACCCCTACAAGGTGGTTCTGGTCCCAATTGGGACCCTCCAATGAGAGAGCATGGAGCAAAACTGTGCATGATTGTGGATTCTGCTCCAACATGATGGGAGCACAACAAGAAGTCAAAAGGACCTTTAGCTCTTGTGCATTTAATTGCCTTAATTATTACATTGAATGAGCTCCCCTATATCTGTGTCCTACAGATATTCCTGTGCAGGTGAAGGGAAAGAGTATTCCTCTTGTATTAAAACCAAGACAGATTTCCCTGGTATTGTTATGGGCTAGGGCGGAGGTGTAAAACTCACATCATATCATCATGTGACATATCATGATTTCCCCCCCCCCGTCACTAAAATGGGGGTAGGCATGACCAGAATCTGGCCGCAGGCCGTGAATTTTACACTCCTGAGGTAGGAAAAGTATTAAGTCCCAAATATTCCTGGTATACTATTCAAGCATGATTTCAGCCATAACCTTGTAGTTATTAAGGAAGGGTCTACTGCTTTATTTTGAAGGCTTCTTATGTTGATTTCTCCACATTATGATCTCCTGGTTTGCATGACATCTTTGGGGGAAATGCTTCACGTGTAAGGAGACCAAGGACACTCTCATTTACAGCTTTTTCTTCAAGGCAAAGACCACTAGTGGTATCATCTATCACCCAGTAATCATCTTCTGCCCTGGCATTTTGCTTACCATGGTTATCTCAGCAGCATCAGTCAACACATTTTCAATTTTGACAGTTTTTAGAAACAGGGCTAAGATTTTAATAAGAGTGGACACCATCCCCTAGCAGCGCAATAGACTTAAAATATTCCTTGTTTTAATGTTTCTACGTTTCCTGGTTACCGATATGTTTAAACTGCTGTCTGTTTTAATACAGAAACTCCCTTGACAGTGGAGTTTTTATTAACAGAAAGGTTCAAATTAAGTAACAGATTCAATCTTCAGTCCTATTTTAAGCTATCCTGAAAAAGTTGGTGCCTTCTGTAGTCTCCTGTAGGCACCAAAATGCAGAGTTGAAAGATTGATTGGAACCGATATGGGATCTAATTTCATGCATTTCCAGAACAAATTTCCTTCTCTCTATAATTTTTCCCCGTATTGCTTTGCTTATTTCTAAAAATGGCTCAACCATTTGCCATGAATGGGTCAATTATTTTATATAATCAATATTTGGGAGTGTAAATCCTGAGCAGAAATTTGATTCCCCCAAATCAATCAAGTATGATAAGGGCCAAGGAGTTATGAATATGGACCTGATATCCAGTGTCTTCAGCCCCACCGTGATAAATCTGAGGATGGTTCTATTTATTTTTACCTGAATTCTTTGCCCTATTGAGAAATTTGTTTTATGCATTTTTCTCTATTCAATTTGAGATGACTGCTCATACAAGTCATTTAGAATTTGTAGCTTAATAGGAGGAAATGAGGAAAACAAAGTGGGAGAGCTAGAACAGGAGTCTCCAAACTCAGTAACTTTAAGACTTGTGGACTTCAACTCCCAGAATTCAAAGAGTTGAAGTCAACAAGTCTTAAAGTCACCAAATTTGGAGACCTCCCGGCCACTGCATAAAGGTATGGTGGCGAGTATGCATGAGTTTGCATGCTTTTGTTTAGGATTTAATGTAAACAGAATGGGTTAGATTAAACTAATAGCATTTTAAATAGGAAACCTGATCTTGGAAGCCTTTTGGGTAGCAATTTTCTCCTATAATAAACAACACCAGCAATACTTCTGGAATGTGAGACTACAGTGAAATGTAAAATATTGTTAATGTTAACTATCAACAAGGCATTCATATTCTGAAAAGAAAAACACCTATCAATCTTCTTCTGATTGGTGACATTTTAACAGTTTCTCTCTTCAGAAGTTTTTCCCTGGTTACATATCTGATATAGTTTGAGGCATGGGTTAAATGAATGGAGACAGTCTTAGTTGGTGAACTTTCAGCTCTTTATTACATAGTGACTTAAAGACTTTAATAACAACAACTCTGCTTTATATAGGCAACCTTAATGCGAAACAACCAATAGGGAGCTGTAAGACGCTAGCTCCAGAACCAATAAGAGTCTTTCATTAAGGGCCAATCGGATTCTCTGAGCCCAACCAATCCGATCGAGCCGCTTAACAACCAATCAGAAGTGCAGGGCCAGAACCCTGCACTTTACCCCAAGCTCTCTTTTATTTTAACTATTTACATACATAACACCCCTTCCCCCTGGCTCCTCAATTATGGTGTGACTATATAGTCCTTCAAATAGGACGGTTGTCTTTTGGGTCTATCAGATTTTCTTTGGACTGGCTGTGTGCAGTCCTGTTGAGGTAGGCTGTTGTTTGGCAGTGGCTCAGCTTCTCGTTCGGGTGTGATTTCCCTTGGAGCGTATGACTCTTCCTCTTGCTCCAATTCCTGGGTTTCACTTGTTTCATCGCTTTCTTGGAACAGGTTCCCTGGAATGTCGTCTTCTTCCGTTCCTTCCCCCCCCTCAGTTTGGTCGTAGGGGAGTTGTTGGCTGGCCGATATGAGTCGTGACCGTAATTGGTCAATATGTCGTTTCCACAGTCTTTCATCAACACATCTTACAATATAGGATTTGGGCCCAGTCTCGCGTATTATCATTGCTTCAATCCAAACCGGGTCGCCCGATAAATTTCTTGCATAAACGGGGTCGCCTACCTTGAAGGTACGGTAGCATCCGCTGGATCCTTCAGGCTTTTCTGGCTCGTAAGCAGGGTGCAATCGGTCGAGGCGGGAACGGAGTTTTCGCCCCATAAGAAGTTCGGTGGGAGTTCTGCCGGTTACGCTGTGCGGAGTGATGTGTTGTAGAAGTAGGATGCGGTTTATTTTTTTGTCAATATTATCATAGTCCACTTTTTGCAAAGTCTTTTTTACAAATTGGACCATGCGTTCCACTCGATATCTGTAGGAGTGGTTTGCTGGATCACGCCTTTCAGGACGGTTTCCTGCCGATTGGCGAAAGTTGGTTCCCCTTGAGGCCTGACTTGGTCCCAGTAAATTGCGACAGACTCGACTGATGTGGCCTTGTTTTCCGCACCCATGGCAGATCGCATCACGGAATTTGCAGTCTGCCCTGGGGTGGTTTGCCCTGCAACCAGCGCAAGGGCGTGAGGGTTTAGAGTGAGGGTCCCGGTCAGACCGCAGTCGATGGACTCCTTCTTCGTCACTGTCTGACGACGAAGAGAGGTCCTTGTAGTGCGTTGTCGCTAGCTGCCCTTCTGAGCTGGGTAAGATGTCACCTGTCGGTGGGGTCGTTGGGTTTTGGCTTTGCCGTAGTTGCGCTGCGGACTTTTTGGTTGCCTCAGCAGCAGTGGCTTCGGCGATGGCGTCAGCAAGGCCGATGTTGCCCTTCGCCATCAGCTTGCTTTGCACGCCTAGTGCATCTAATCCCAGAATTAAGCGGTCTCTCAGTGCTTCATCTAAGTCTGTGAACCCGCAGAGGCCTCCCAAGTGTCAGAGGTCTGCCACGAAGTCAGCCACACTCTCTCCTTTTCGCTGGCTTCTTTGATAGAACTCGTGGCGTCTCACGAGTGTAGGTACGGTTGGTGCGTAATGGTCTCTCAGGAGAGGTTCGAGGTCGTCCCAGCTCATTGCTTTCACTTCTCGAGGTTTCGCGAGTGCTTTCGCCATTTTAAAGACAGCCGGGCCGCAGTACGTCAGGAACAGCACCCGCTTCTTGGCTGGTGTGGCGTCCTTCAGGTTGCTTGTTTCGAGGAACATTTGGAAGCGATCCATGTAGGATTCCCAATCCTCTTGGTTTGGATCGAACGGAGCGGGTGGTACGATGCCGCTGGACATGGTTTCCGTTGGTGGCGTCATCTTAACACGTGCTCTGTTTTTTTTCCAAGTTCCTTAAGATCAGATGTCTCCAAATCCCATCCTCGTCGCCAGTGATATAGTTTGAGGCATGGGTTAGATGAATGGAGACAGTCTTAGTTGGTGAACTTTCAGCTCTTTATTACATAGTGACTTAAAGACTTTAATAACAGCAACTCTGCTTTATATAGGCAACCTTAATGCGAAACAACCAATAGGGAGCTGTAGATGCTAGCTCCAGAACCAATAAGAGTCCTTTGTTAAGGGCCAATCGGATTCTCTGAGCCCAACCAATCCGATCGAGCCGCTTAACAACCAATCAGAAGTGCAGGGTCAGAACCCTGCACTTTACTCCAAGCTCGCTTTTATTTTAACTATTTACATACATAACAATATCCTTACATTTATGTATGCACTACATAAAGTGGAGTTGACCTCTGAATAAAGATGTTCTTACTCCAGTGAAATACTGTACACCTTCCACTTTCTCCTAGCCAGTCTAATTCGTCTTTGACATCAGAATATTATAGTGGTTTAGGGATGAGTGTGAGAAAATAAGCTGCCAAAACTCAGCAGCAAGTGGAGATAAGGTTGCAGGAGATAGTAAACACAGGCTACCTGATTTTAGGAAGGCCACATAGTAAAGCCGGAAGATGATCCATTGATGTGCCAATGAGCTCCATGATGACTGACATCCTGAGTTTTATTTTATTAACATGGATCTATTAATCTTCTGGAGAACTGATCTCTCTCTCTTTGTCTGTCTATCTGTCTATTTACCTACCTATTGTCTGTCTGTCTGTCTGTCTGTCTATCTATCTATCTATCTATCTATCTATCTATCTATCTATCTATCTATCTATCTATCTACCGTATTTGCCGGCGTATAAGATGACTGGGCATATGAGACGACCCCCCAACATTTCCACTCAAAATATAGAGTTTGTTATATACTTGCCGTATAAGACGACCCCCCCACTTGGAGCAAAGGCTGAAACCGGGAAGAGAAAACTTCCCAAAGAAAATCGCACGAGCAGCATCCCATTCCTGGGAGAAAACCAAAAAACCAAAAAACACAAACTCTTCCCGAAGTGCAAAAGCAAGGATGGCGCTTTCTCAGCTTTGAGCAGCATCACTGCTCTCCCACCCCCTCCACTCATCCCCACGTGCAGCAAAGTTTCTGCCACTGGGGGTGGAGGGGGGGTGGAAATAGGTGAGGGATGGGGGCAAAGCCTGGAGCCTGCCGGTCCACTCGCACGAGCGGAGTGGGTGGGTGGGTGGGAAGGGAAAGGAGAGGAGAGTCCACGCTGCTGCCTGCAAGTGAAAGTGATGCGCCTGCCCCCTCCCCCCCCAGGCAAAGTGAAAGGCCTCCTCCCTTAAGCAGCCCCCGTGTGCGCACCATGGGACTCCAAGGGTGGGGGATGGACAGCTGCCAACTCTCTCTCTCTCTCTCTCTCTCTCTCTCTTTCTCTCTCTCTCTCTCTCTCTCTCTCTGTGTGGTGTGGAGGGTAATTCCGGCTATCTCTGGCCTCCGCTCAGTTTTAAAGTTGCTTGGCCGGTTCCCAAGTCGCAAGCGCGTGCTGGCCAGGAGACGCGGCACTGGGTGGCAGCTCGGTGTCGGGGAGGCGGATCTTTCTCTCTTAAGTGGGGAGGGGAGGAGGGGACAAGAGGAGGGATGGGACGGGATGGGACAGGGGGCGGGAGGAGGTCCCTTGCCTTCTTCCACCACCCACCGGACCCTTTTCTTCCCAAGGGGACCCTGGAAAGCAGCTCGGGAGCTGGGTGGTCCTGCCCAGCAGGGTCCCATCAGGAACTTCCCGAGGACACCTTCCCGCTCCAAGCACAGCCCTCCCGGTCTTTCAAAGAGGGAGGGAGAAGCGGGAGGAGCAAATTGCCGGCCCCGCCCCGCTGCCCAGGAGGGGTGCCACAGTCCACCCCCACCATTTCTCCCCCCCACTCCCGCTCCACCCCTACCCCACCTCTGCAAGCGCCCCGAGCCAGGCGGAGGGTGGGGGGTGGAGGAGGAAGAGAGACTCTGGCTGGGCTTGAAGGGGCTTCTCAAGTTGCGGAGCTCCACCCCCTTCGCTCTTGCACCGAGTGACAACAACATATTTGCCAGCGTATAAGACAACCCCCCCACTTGGAGGCATGTTTTTCAGTGCAAAAAAGTCATCTTATACTCCGGCAAATACGGTATCTATCTATCTATCTATCTATCTATCTATCTATCTATCTATCTATCTATCTATCTATCTATCTATCTATCATCTATCACTATCTAAAACAAACTGGAGAAGTACTAATAGGAATAGGCACCTTGGGTGCACTCCCAAAACAACTGAAGCACCACTTGAACACCATTGACATTGAGAAAATCACTATTGGTAAATTGCAAAAGGCAGCTTTATTCAGAACAGCTCATGTTTTTTTCTTTCTGTGGGTTGCTTTAGGAAGCGTAGATGATACCCACTGTTACGAACTAAGCAAACTCGTTAGCTTGCGATTCTAATAGTTTTACTTTCACAGCAGGCTCATAAACCTGCACTTCTGATTGGCCCACTAATAGCGGATCGTGATTGGTCGTTGTCGGCTGATCTGATTGGCTGTTAGTGGGTTGCTGCTGATTGGACGCTTTCCAGCACGGCAAACTCAAATCATTGGATGTTGTGACAGCAGCCAGCTCTATAAAAGGAGCTGCTGCTGCCCTAGCTTTTCACTCTGTTCTGAAGTCACTAATAAAGAGTTGGAGTCACTATTCAATGCCTTGTCTCTGTTCTTGCGCCCACTTTCCCAGATCTAACACTGGCGACGAGGATGGGATGCGGAGATGATAAGAGCTGACTGATCACTCATTGCATGATAACAGAGCACGTGGCTGAGAGCGCACCAATCGCGGCAACATGACCAGCGGCGCCATAACACCCGCTCCATTTGACCAGGCTAACGAAGACTGGGACTCGTATATGGACAGGTTTCAGATGTTCCTGGAAACCAACAACTTGAAGGATGCTACGTCTGGCAAGAAACGAGCTGTATTCCTGACCCATTGTGGGCCAGCCGTATTTAAGATGGCAAAGGCGCTTGCAAAACCAGCGGAAGTCAAGACAATAGACTGGGACACTCTCGCCCCAATCCTCCGGGCCCATTATGCCCTAGCGGTGCCAACACTCATCAGAAGACACGAGTTTTACCAGAGGGACCAGCAGGAAAGCGAGAGTGTGGGAGACTTCATTGCGGACCTCAGAAACCTGGGGGGACTCTGTAGTTTCGCCAATCTCGAAGAAGCCATGAGAGATCGAATTGTTCTGGGTCTAAGAGACCCCATGACCCAGAACAAGATTATGGTGAAGGGAGATATCGGCCTCACAGATGTCATCGCCGATGCTATTGCAGCAGAAGCAACCAGGAATGTCTGCCACTCAAATGCGCCGAGCAAATGGACCGCACCGCCAACTCGCCATTAATACTACGCCTTGTCCCGAGAGGCACGCAACGACCACCTACCATGAAGACCTCAAATCCTCATCAGAAAACGAGGGAGAGGAGATCAACAGACTCCAGTCAGAACGTGATCAGTAAGATCAACGGAGTCGTAAGCCCTCATTCCAGTGTGCTGGTTGCGGGGGAAACCACCCACAATCAGACTGCACATTCCTAGACACACTCTGCCGTTCCTGTGGAAAGAGGGGCCACATTGCAAAGGTTTGTAGAAGCAAGCGAGGGTCCAGCCTGAACCGAAGAGAAAATAATTTCCGGCAGAAAATAGGCACCCCACCAGTAAATTGGGACCGCCCAAGCAACCAATGGAACCACTACTACAGAAACCGAGCACCAGCCATTTCTACCAGACGAGAAGAGGTACACCAAACCATCACCATTGGCCATGCTTCATCCCTTGATGCAAGGAAAATCCGAGTAAAGGTCATCATTGAGAAGCGACCATGCGTTATGGAAGTCGACTCCAGGTCTTCCCTATCGATGGTTTCCTGGAAAACCCTCAAACAGCTGATCCCTGACATCTGCCGCCAGGACCTCAGCACTCAGATAATTATATTGAAGGACTACCAGGGAAATAGAATCCCAGTTGCCAGTTCCAGCTACATCTAAGTCTCTTTCAAGGACCACACCGCAACCCTACCTCTTACTGTCGTCGATAGAGATCGACCCAGCTTGCTAGGCTTACAGTGGTTCACGTCTCTGGGAATCGAACTGGCAGGCATCAACCAGACCAAAGGCGATGACTGGGAAGCTGCCCTTGTCCAGGAATTCCAGGAAGTTTTGACCGAGAAGCTAAACAAGTACAAGGGATTCCCCATATCATTTAACCTCTGCCCTGATATTGCGCCCATTCGCCTTAAGCCTCGTTGAATGCCCTTTGCACTCAAACCAAAGATTGACGAACAATTGGACAAATTAATAGCCCAAGGCATGTTGGAACTGATTGACCACGCCCAATGGGAGACCCCAATTGTAACCCGCATAAAACCTGACAGATCTTTGAGAATTTGTGGGGATTACAAGGTCACCCTAAACCATGCACTTCAGCAGAGCGCTTACCCCGTGCCTGTGGTCCAACACCTCCTTCATTCCCTTGGGGGCAGAAAAATATTCGCAAAATTGGACTTAGCCCAGGCGTACCAGCAGCTGCCCGTAGATGCAGAGACCGCAGAAGCCCAAACTATAGTTACACACAGAGATGCATTCAAGTGCAATAGACTCCAGTTAGAGTAAGCGTAGCACCTGGCATCTTCCAAAGTCTGATGGAGAGATTGCTACAAGGCATAAAAGGGGTCGTGCCATATTTCGATGATGTCCTGATAGCTGCTCCCACTAGAAGTACACTAGAAAAACGACTAAGAATGGTCCTCCAAAAATTTAAAGACGCTGATCTGAAGGTCAAGAAGGACAAGTGCCAACTATGCACAGAGAGGGTTGAATTCCTTGGTTACTTTCTTGACAAACAGGGAATTCACCCTACTGAGAAAAAATTGGCTGCGATAAAAAATGCCCCAAGACCTAGAAACAAAACAGATCTCTAAGCCTTCCTGGGACTTATCAACTTTTATAACATCTTCCTACCCCAGAAGGCAACTGTTGCTGAACCCCTGCATAGGCTCCTCGACAAGAAGGCTTCCTGGTTTTGGGGACGTCGAGAGGAGCAAGCTTTCCAGCAAGTAAAAGACCTTTTAACATCAGATGCTGTATTGATACAATATAACGAGACTTTACCATTAACTGTTATCTGTGACACCTCACCATCTGGAGTAGGAGCCATCCTGAGCCACATCCTGCCAAACGGTACTGAGGTGCCCATTGCATTCTTTTCTAGAACTTTATCTAAAACTGAGAGAAACTATAGCCAACTAGATAAAGAGGCTCTCGCTATTGTGTCTGCAATCAAATGATTCCATGAGTATGTATATGGAAGATCCTTTTCTATAATCACCGATCACAAACCACTACTTGGCATCTTGGCGGGGGATAAACCAACTCCCCACATCTTATCGCCAAGAATGACACACTGGTCAGAGTTTTTAGCCGCATACGATTACCAACTGCGACACCGACCGGGGAAGCCATTCCCCACGCTGACGCCCTGAGCCGCTCTCCATTACCAGAAGTCTTGGACGACCCAGCTCCAACCCTAGCTACACTACAAATCGAGACACTTCCATCACCATCACTGACTGCACAAGATATCACATCAGAAACAAGGAAGGACCCTTATTTAGCACGGGTCCTCAGCTGGGTGGAAAGAGGTTGGCCTGACAACGAACTCAACAACACCTTCAAGCCTTTCAAACACAGGCAGACAGAACTTTTCTCCCAAAAAGGATATGTTTTATGGGGAGACAGAGTCGTCATCCCAGAAAGACTGCAGCATAAGGTCCTAAAACTATTGCATGATGGACACCCGGGCATCGTGTGAATAAAGGCACTAGCAAGGAGCTACGCTTGGTGGCCAGGCATAGATAAGCAAATAGAAACCTGGGTCACTACCTGCAACAAATGCCAGGAAACACGCTCAGCTCCACCAAAAGCACCACCAACGGAATGGAAAGCACCCTGAGGTCCCTGGTCCCATATCCACATCGATTTTGCAGGACCCACCAAGGGGAATACATTTCTCATAACAGTGGATGCCTCTTCCAATTGGCTTGAGGTCCACAAAATGAAGAGCACCACAACAGAGACAGTTATTAAAAAACTAAACAGACTATTTGCTACACACAGCTTGCCAGATGTCTTGGTTTCAGACAATGGCCCACAATTCACCGCCTTGGCATTTGAGCAGTTCCTAGCAGACCGGGGGATATGCCACGCCTTAACATCGCCGGCTCACCCTGCGGCCAACGATAGGGCTGAACGAATGGTCCAGTTCATAAAGAAAACCTTACACAACATGGAACAAGGGAACATCCACGACAAGGTGACAAGGATGCTCCTCCTCCAGCATATTACTCCAAACAGCACCACAAACAAAACCCCAGCTGAACTTCTGATGGGCAGGAAACTTCGATCACATCTTGACCGACTACACCCTACCTACAAGCCGGAAAAGCCCTTGGGGTCCAGCAGCAAGTATCGCACGTTCAAGGTAGGCGACCCGGTGTTTGCAAAAAGCCTTACCGGTGACCCATTGTGGGTCCCTGCTACCATAACTCAATTTACTGGTCCCCGTTCCTATCGTTTACAAACTGCTGATGGGAGACTGTGGAAGCGCCACATCGACCAGCTACGCTCCAGGCTGGCATCTACCCCTTTCATAAGCCCTGAACTCCAAACCAGGAGGAGAAGGGAAATCGAGGGGGCTGAAAACGAACTAGTACCCAACCCAGTACTCGAAAACTAGCAATCAGCGCAACCAATCTTGGATTATTCATCTTCCGAAGAAGAGCCGGGGCAGATGGCCATCTCTCCACAAAGCAGCATGGCGGCATCAGCAACCCCAGAGAATCCAGATGACAGCCTTGATGGGAGTAGAGATGACAACACCGAGTCACCCATCAGAGAAGCCAGCTCACCATTACCGCCGAGTTCAACCAACAGCCCACCGGAACCAGAGTCTGGGCAAAGACTGGTGGAGCAACTAAGATCAGGAAGACAGGTGAGACGACCTGCCTACCTGCGAGAATACATCACCCCACCCTTGAGACGGAACCTAGGGGGGAGGGGTGTTCCGAACTAAGCAAACTCGTTAGCTTGCGATTCTAATAGTTTTACTTTCACAGCAGGCTCGTAAACCTGCATTTCTGATAGGCCCGCTAATAGCGGATCATGATTGGTCGTTGTCGGCTGATCTGATTGGGTATTAGTGGTTCGCCGCTGATTGAACGCTTTCCAGCGCGGCAAACTCAAATCATTGGATGTTGTGACAGCAGCCAGCTCTATAAAAGGAGTTGCTGCTGCCCTAGCTTTTCGCTCTGTTATGAAGTCACTAATAAAGAGTTGGAGTCACTATTCGATGCCTTGTCTCCGTTCTTACGTCCACTCTCCCAGATCTAACACCCACCACTCCCCCAATTTAGTTCAGAGGGCAGGACAATTGTAGTGAACCCACTCACATTCCCATTGAATCAAGCTGCTTTGATATGAATCCCATTTGGTCTGGTTGCATAGCCTTTTCAGAGATGTAGGTTAAATGGGATTTTCGTGGCCACACTCAGAACTGTCTAAATAACAAATTGTATCTCTATATATTTCAGGGGGATTCAATCTTAATATCCCTGGGCCCAGTTCCTGAGAAAGAAAGACAGATTCTCCAGAGAAGACTTATGTGTGCTCTCAAAGACTGAGACTTGGGTTCATCGGGCTTTTTCCACAAAAATACCAGCTAATTTCTGCCTTAGTTGTTTCCTTTTCTCATTCTCTTAATGAAACCTGGCTTGAAAAATGGAATGAGCAAATATATTTAAGGTATTATTATTATAAAGCATGAAATGGCCTTAAAATGCCTCAATCTGTAAAGGAAGTATATGGAGTTTCAGTGTGGCTCATTTGAATGAAGAGCTGCTTCTTTTACCCCTTGCCTGACCTCCCGTACTTTATCTTATATGAGAATCAGCTTTACGGTGTTAATTGTGGGGTAAGTAAGCAGTTACTTCCTAGCACAAATCAGCTAAAGTCCAGGTTTGCTATAAAGGTCCCAAAGATCACAGTTCTGGGTTTCTTCAGGTTTCAATTTACCAGGCCTGAAACACTTAAAAAGTAGGAGGAGGAACAGTCGAGGAATGGTTGTTTTACAGATGACCTGGGATTTCACTGCCTCCTCTGTCTCTTAAAATGACAGCCCTGCACCAGCCTCCCTACAAACAGATTTCTCCCTACTGAACTTTACCTCTTGGTAACTTACATCAATCTATGAAATCGCTTGGCTTCCTGGAATGGTTTTAGCAGCCATATAGGGAAGTGAAATGTTCTTACCTACAAAACGAGTAAGAAATTGAATGAATTTTATTTTTAAATTGAAGACATTGAACTGTTGCACTTGTATTATAATGTACAGGTTCTCCCTGTGATTGGGCCAATCTGCTTGCCCCCTCCAATTATTTTGAAAGGACAGTGTTTAATCGGTGCTCTTACAGAATGGCTGTATGTGATGCTATGCCTGCATGGGGACAAATCCCCCATTTGGCAGAGCACAATTGTTACTCCTAATTGTAACTTCCTTTTTTTTTTAACTGAGCAGCTGGGTACACATCCAAGCAAAGCCCTGAGCTGCAGATAACTGCCATTTTATTTTATAAAATATTTTTGGCCTCAGAGGTCTTGCTGGATACAAGCATTATGCTGCAGAATGACACTTTGCTTTTGTAGGATAAGAGCTACCAATTAAATAAATTAAATTGATACTTTAAAACTAAATCAAGTCTGCTGTTGTACCAGGAACCACAGAAACAATTTTGAGGATCTAGCCTTTTATTTTATTTATAAACTTTAGAGACTGCCCATCTCACTAAGAGTGACATAGAAACTATAACACTTTTTAGTCTAGGGAAAGTGAATTTTAAATGAGTCAACTACATATATTTATATGGACATTTGCTTTCAGGTATATGTATACAAATGAATTGAAATGTGCCTTACTTCTTTTTAAATAGGTAAGATAAGTTCATAGGAAAAACTTCATAGACTCAGGCTAGTTATTGTCCACCTGACTAGATTAAGGCTAATACACTGTGGAATTAGACAATCCTTTGTTTATTCCAGGGGTGTCAAACTTGTGGCACGCAGGCCAGATGCGTCATGCGTTGGCCATGCTCATGCCCAGTTTAGTGAAGGGGAAAACGTTGCAGTACGTCACGTGACAATGCCATGACGATGCGAGTTTGAAACCCCTGGTCTATTCAGTGCCCGGATCATTGAATGGCCTTGAAAATACCTATCCATTGTAGAAGGCAAAATCTTGAATACTTTACTACCAGCTTAGGTACCATCATCAGTGTAGAGGAGGGTGAAGTTTGTGGGCTGCTTATACATAATAGATGTTGCTGTCACACATCACACTTGACAATATGCAACACAAGAAGTGTACCATGTAGAACAGGTAGATAGGAAAGTGGCAGAATTTATCTTTGAACATTGGAAGACATGTGGAAAATTTATCAACACAGACATTAAAACACAATTTCAACTGGGAAACTGTTGCCAAAGTTGAGAAATACTGGTTTATAGTCCTATAGGGATTGAAACACCAGCCTTCCCATTCTATATCCAGGGCCCTCAACAGCCTTTATTTAAAAAAAAAAAAAATGCCTCTATTTCCTGCAAGGGAAATTAGAGACATTCATAGTATTGGAAGAAACGTCCATCTGGGTTCAGTTCCAAGTGGGAAGAAAGACACTGGAAACAAGGAGACTCCTTGGAAGGATATTTTAATGGTGGAACAGGATCACATAATTTGAGGTCCTGGGCAAAAAAGAGCACATGGGTGAGAGCAGGAGGGAGATTTATGCTCTCTGTTGGGCTTTGAACTTGCTTCCTGTTCCTGTGGCAAGAAATGTATCCTGATTGGTTGTCAGACTCCCATGGAGCCATGCAGGGGTAACTTTGTAGGTTGTCTTGAGTCCCAGGCTTGGTTGAATTTTGCTGAGTAATGTTGTTCTGTCCCCTCATTAGCATTCTTGAGATCCCCGTGCTTTGATTGGCCAAAGCGCGGGGCACTCTGATTGGTTAGGTGAGCCGCGCCGATTGGCTCGCTAAGAATCTCCCGCGATTGGTCTGTTCGACTCGCGGGAGATTCAAAGCGGTGCCATTGGCCGCGGCCGCGGCGGCTAAAGGAATAAAAGCCGCGAACTTTTGCCATAGCCCCAGTTCGGTTCCTACACTAATAAAAGAGCATGATTTGAAGTCACCAACTCCTGGCATCATTTTCGAGGACACGACACTGGCGATGAAGGTGGGATCCAGACCCTGAACCGAACCACGTGTCCGACGGAAAACAGACGAATCTCCACGATGGTGAAAATAGCACCCCCCGCACCATTCAACCCCGCCACCGAGGACTGGGAATCGTACTGCGACCGATTCCGCATGTTCCTCGAGTGCAGCGATCTGAAGGACGCCACCGGCCCCATGAAGCGCGCCGTCTTCCTGACCCACTGCGGGACCGAGATATTCAAGATGGCCAAGGCACTTGCCAAACCCGCCGACGCGACCGCAATAGACTGGGACATCCTCGAGCCAATACTTCGGCGGCACTACGCTCCAGAGGTACCCATCCTGATCCGACGCAACGAATTCTACCGTCGGGACCAACGGTCGGGTGAGAGTTTCAGCGACTTCGTCGCCGAACTACAACACCTAGGTGGGCTGTGCGAATTCGACAACCTGAACGACGCCCTGCGAGACAGAATCGTGCTCGGCCTGTGGGACCCCGTCCTCCAGAGCCAGCTGATGGCCAAGGGCAACATCAGCCTTGCAGACACCCTCATCGCAGCCGCAGCCGCCGAAGTGACCCGAACATCCACCAACCGCATGCGCCGACCGAACGCTGGGGACTGCAGAGGGAACAACCACCCTGCAAGGTCGGCCGAGGCCCAACCCGAGACGACCACCCACCAGGGCGATTTCCACTCGGCATCGGGCACTTCCGATGACGAGGAGGAAATTCATCGCCTCCAGACAGGCCGCGACCCACGGAACCGGCGGGGTCGTAAGTCGAGGACCAACTGTGCCAGTTGCGGAGGCGACCACCCCAAATCCGAATGCCAGTTTTTCGAGTCGATCTGCCGGCATTGTGACAAGAAGGGACACATCGCCCGCGTCTGCCGCCTTAAAAAGAACCGCAGCCCGCCCCGATGGGACCAGAGCGAATGGAGGAGAGAGAGCACACCACCCCGGACCAGAGATCGCCCCTCTGACAACAGATGGGACCGGAACGGATGATCCCTACGAGGCGGAGATACCCGGCGAAGAGAGGAGACCCATCAGACTGTCACCATCGGCCACGCCACAACCAATGATGCCCGGAAGGTCCACGTGGAGGTAGGCATCGAGGGCGAGCCATGCAAAATGGAGGTGGACTCTGGGTCCTACCTCTCCATGATAGCATGGCATGAAATAAAGTGCTTGGTGCCTACCATCCAAAGGAGAAGCCTAGACAGCCAGAGACTAATCGTAAAGGACTACCAGGGTAACCGCATCCCGGTAGTCGGAACCGGACAGTTCAACGTAACATACAAAGGGCGCACCGAAAGGCTTCCCCTGACAATCGTCGATCGTGACCGCCCAAGCCTACTGGGACTGCAATGGTTCACCCCGCTCGGCATCGCAGTCACGGGAGTCGACCACGTCACCGACGACAGCTGGGAGCAACAACTGGCCCGGGAATTCCAAGAGGTCTTTGACGGAAACCTAGGCAAGTACCGAGGGCCCCTTATATCATTCAGCCTAGACCCAAACGTCCCCCCAAAACGCCTGAAACCAAGGCGGGTGCCCTTCGCACTTAAACCCAAGATAGACGAGCAAATTGACAAGCTCGTCAAGCAAGGAGTCCTACAGCCAATAGACCACGCCCGGTGGGAGACCCCCATAGTCACCCCGATCAAGCCCGATGGGTCGGTGAGGATCTGTGGGACTATAAGGCCACCCTAAATGGCGCGTTGCAACAAAGCGCCTACCCGTCCCAGTAGTGCAACACCTACTGCACTCACTGGGAGGGGGCAAGGTTTTCGCCAAACTCGACCTCGCCCAGGCATACCAACAGTTGCCAGTCGACGAGGAAACGGCAGAAGCACAAACCATAGTCACCCACCGGGGAGCATTTAAATGCAACCGGCTCCAATTCGGAGTCAGCGTGGCACCGGGAATATTCCAAAGCCTAATGGAAAGACTATTGCAAGGCATCAAGGGGGTGGTACCTTACTTCGACGACGTCTTAGTGTCGGCAACCAACCAAGCCGAACTAGAGGGTCGCCTAAGGGAGGTCCTAACCAAATTCAAAGAGACCGGGCTCAAAGTCAAGAGGGAGAAATGCCAATTATACACGGAACGGGTTGAATTCCTAGGATACCTCCTAGACCGTCACGGCATTCACCCCACAAACCAAAAAATCAAGGCCATAAAAGAAGCCCCCACACCCAAGTCGAAGACGGAACTACAGGCATTCCTGGGGCTACTTAACTTTTACAATGTTTTCCTGCCCCAAAAGGCGACGGCGGCGGAGCCTTTGCATAGGCTCCTGGACAAGGCGGCGACTTGGACTTGGGGGAAACGCGAGCAAGCCGCCTTCCAAAGAACAAAGGACCTCCTCACTTTGGACGCCGTCCTTATACAGTACAACGAGACCCTACCTCTGGCCGTCACATGCGACACATCACCCTTCGGCATCGGCGCTGTCCTCAGCCATACCCTCCCCGACGGAAAAGAAGCACCCATCGCGTTCTTTTCAAGGACCCTCACCAAACCGGAGCGGAACTATAGCCAGCTGGACAAAGAGGCTCTGGCTATCGTTGCCACAGTAAAAAGATTCCACGAGTATCTCTACGGCCGGACATTCACCATCATAACCGACCACAAACTGCTGCTAGGAATCCTTGCAGGAAACGGGGCCACCCCGAACATTCTGTCTCCCCGAATGACAAGGTGGTCCGAGTTCCTGGCAGCCTACAACTACGGACTCATACACAGACCGGTTAAGATGATCTCCCATGCAGACGCCTTAAGCCGCTCGCCGCTACCGGAACCTGACACCGACCCAGCACCCACGACGACCACCCTCAGTATAGAGACTCTACCCAACCTACCCATAACCGCATCAGACATTGCCCGAGAGACTAATAAAGACAAACATCTGGCGCGGGTGTTGCATTGGGTAGAGAAAGGGTGGCCGGAAAGGGACAACGACGAGTCCGTCAAGACATTCCGAAACCGGCAAACGGAACTCTCATTATTAAAAGGGTGCATACTATGGGGGGATAGGGTGGTCATTCCAGAAAAACTACAAGGGAAGGTTCTGGAACTATTACACGAGGGGCACCCTGGCATCGTTAGGACTAAAGCCCTGGCCAGAAGTTACGCTTGGTGGCCAGGGATGGACAAACAAATTGAGACCTGGGTAGCAAGGTGCCAACGATGCCAGGAAACTAGGCGAAGCCCACCCACAGCACCCGTCCTAGAGTGGGAAACCCCAAGGGGACCTTGGTCTAGGATCCACATAGACTTCGCCGGGCCCACAAAAGGACACACCTTCCTTATAACAGTAGACGCTTACTCCAACTGGCTGGAGGTAAGCAACATGAAAACAACAACCACGGAGGCCGTGATCAAGGAACTCGGCTAACTCTTTGCAACGCATGGCCTCCCAGACATCGTCGTTTCCGACAACGGGCCCCAATTCACCTTGCTGGAATTCGAAAAATTCCTAGCGGAAAGGGGCATCCGCCACGCGCTGACAGCACCGGCGCACCCAGCGGTGAACGGTAGGGCGGAACAGATGGTGCAATTCACTAAGAAAACCATCCGGAAAATAGACCACGGGGAGATCCAGGATAAAATAAACAAATTACTCTTCACCCAACACATAACCCCAAATACCACAACGAATAAGAGCCCAGCCGAACTATTAATGGGGAGGAAATTAAGGTCCCCACTCGACAGATTACACCCCACGTATAACCCGGAGAAGCCCCCAGACTCAAACAGCAACCACCGAACTTTCGCACCAGGCGACCCCGTATACGCAAGAAACCTGACGGGAGACCCGTTATGGGTACCGGCCATCATCACACAAATAACAGGCCCACACTCGTACCGGCTACAAACAGCAGACGGACGAGCATGGAAACGCCACATCGACCAATTAAGGTCGAGGACGACCACCCAAGAAACCACCGACACACAAGCAGGCGACACCAACCCCCACAACACAAACCAAGGGGGGAGGGAATACCCAGGGGACCAAAACCAAAGAAGAATAAACCAACCATACTTACCGGAAAGCAGCCAGCATGACCCCTTGCCAGGAAGAGACAGCCAGGCCAGCTCGACCGACCCGGGGAGACCGAGCGGGAGCGGCGAAACCCGCAGCTCAACCAACCCGGGAGACCCAGGAGGGAGCTACGGAGAGTGGCCCGGCCCGACCGACCAGCCGGTTCCCACGACAGCATCCGGAGGAACAGAGACCCCGACCAAACCGGCCGGGATCCAACCAATGACTGAGCTGCGCAGGTCCAGTAGGCTAAGACGGAGCCCCGCCTACCTACGTGACTACGCGACGTAAGGACTAAACCAAGAGGGGAGGGGTGTTCTGTCCCCTCATTAGCATTCTTGAGATCCCCGTGCTTTGATTGGCCAAAGCGCGGGGCACTCTGATTGGTTAGGCGAGCCGCGCCGATTGGCTCGCTAAGAATCTCCCGCGATTGGTCTGTTCGACTCGCGGGAGATTCAAAGCGGTGCCATTGGCCGGGGCTGCCGCGGCTAAAGGAATAAAAGCTGCGAATTTTTGCCATAGCCCCAGTTCGGTTCCTACACTAATAAAAGAGCATGATTTGAAGTCACCGACTCCTGGCATCATTTTCGAGGACACGACAAATGTAATGAAGGGGCTTTGGGCAATTCCTATTATGGTTTAATGGCTTTGTCCTGGTTTGGATCTGAGTGAAGGTTAATCCTATTACCCTGGAGTTAAACATCTTTTGTCTTGTAGATAGGGTGGCTCAATCTTTCTGGGGCTATTAACGAGGGTGGGGGCTGCTTTCCAAAAGCATGTTTCTCCTTTTCTCATCCAGGGAAGCGTAATATTCTGCCTTTTAAATATTTCCTAGAATATTTCATTCTTCTAGGATAAGGGTGGGTGCTAACTTTTTACAATAGGAAATAGCGAAGAGCATTTTAGTGCTCTGATCATGACTGTGGAATTTCTTTCCCAAAATGTTCCCAATTTGGAACTCAATTGCGGTTCCACTCCAGATTATATGAATCATGTTATCTTATCCTGATTACTTTATTTATTATGAAATTCCATTTTTTTCTGGGAGAGAAGAAAAAGAACATGTGTTAGATCAGCCAGTCCAAACACAGTCTCTAGTTTATAATTCACAGAGCAAACTCTTGTACGCATAGCCACTTGTAAACAAGAGCATTTAGGAGGAAGATTTCAAAGAAACTTCCTTTGGCAGCCATTTTCTCTGCGGTGGCTTTTCTCTTTTCTTTTTCTCCCCCGGGAAATGCTTTAAATAAACAGGCTGACAAGTGATGAAAATGAGCTTTAAGTAGGCAAGGGACAATTTCTCTACATTATTACAGGGCTTGTATATTTATTTGTTTCTTTTTTAAACTCAATGGATTCCAAGAAAGGGTCTTAGTTCCTCCAACATTTTTTAAATTAAGAGTGCAATAAGATGCAGAAACAGTAAGCACTCACATATTTTTCCCATTTGTCCCCTTTTATTGGCCACAGCGGTTGAATCTGCAATGACAATTATACATTAAGCTTCTTTCTATTGTTATCCATGACCCAACTTGAATAGCAGAATTACTTCAAACAACATTCTAGGTTTGCCAATTCCCTGATGTCTTGACAGAAGATATATATTTTTTGCAATATGCAGCTCTGCCTTATTATATTTAGCTTTTCTCAATTTAAGAATTTTATTCTTCCTTTTAATTCAGTTTCATATTTTATATTTTGCTTTCTGCTTCTCTTATCAAAAACATCAGCCAACTCACCAATGTGAATCAATGGTGGAGATGGAAAACCCATTGTCATAATGGTTTGTATCCCTGGGCCAGCTTCTTCTGTGTAGTAGCAATGATTCATCACATTAGTTCATCTGAAAAGGCTTTTGGTAATCCTACCTGTACAATATGTTACCTGCCTAAAATGTTAATGAAAGCTTAATTTTCATCATAACCTAAGCATAGCAGAATGGAAAGATGTCAGTTTCTAACAGGCTTGATTTTGTCATAGCCTTTATGTCTGCCTTTATATTTTACTCAGGGAGAAGGTGTGAGTTGATGAGGAGAAAAGATAAGGTGAAAGAGCTAAGCAGCAATTTTCAAGTTGCCCGAATCACTGAAGACATTTTTCCTACCTTCAAGGAATGCGCTGAAGGCCCATGATATTTAATTCATAGATACCAGGTTAGAAAGTGTGAGACTGTGAGTTCTAGTCATGCCTTGGGCATGAAAGCCAGCTGGGTGACTTTGGGCCAGTCATTCTCTCTCATCCCATCCCAATCCATTTCACAGGGTGATGGTTGTAACGAAATTTAGGAGAAAGGTATGTTGGAAATGTTCACAGCCTTGAGCTATTTATGAAAAATAAAATAAAGTCAGGATAGAAGCAAACAAACAAACAAATTCTCAGTCAGGCCTTTGTATCATTTAGTAATATATGTCTCTTGCTTGCAGAGCAATTGTACCTATTTCTTGCCAGGCATGAAAGCCACTGAGCGACTTTGGGCCAGTCACTCTCCCTCAACCCAATTCATCTCACAGGATTTTTGTTGTGGGGGAAATAAGAGGAGGAAAGAGTATTAGATTTGTTTGCTGTCTTGAGTTTATGAAAATAATAAAAGCAGGCTATAAAATATAAATAAATAAAGTAAAAAAAAATTCTCCCAAGAAATATCAGTACCACTGCACAAAATATAACAGCATCTTGATGAAGAGAACAAGGATGTAAATAGTGAGATTGTGGCCTGCATGGAAAGCATCAAATGCCCTCTCCATGTTATTGTGGTCCAGTTCTGCTCCCTCCATGTGACAGACATTTAAAGGACAAAAATTGAGCATGAAAAATGTCTACATATTGTCTTGTGTAGTTTTACTCTCAATTTTTCCTATTATAAATAAGCCGTTCCAAAGTATAATTTAAGGGTGAGGGTTTATTGGGTTTGAAGGGTAGAATAGAAAGAATATTAAAATCTGGCCTTAACTCTATTTATTTGTATAAACATCCTTCTGGTAAAACAAAACAAAACAAAAAAACAAAAGGAAAAGGAAACCTTGAAGATTATATTTTGGATTTACTGAAATGGGTTTGATGTGAATTTTTTTTTCTTTTTTGGTCAGGCATCGCCCCCTTTCTTTCTTCTTAAAAGGCCAACCACATGATGAAAATAATGCTCAGAATGGAGTCAATTGAGATCAGAATGTCTATATAGTCTCTGTTTAGGAAAAAAAACATATTTATTGGGGGAGATTTTCGTTGGTTTTAGAAAACAAAACTGCAATTTGACGAAAGATGCAACACAGAACAGACAGTTAACAAGTATGTAAAAAAACTATGCAACGATTTTACTTATGAAAAGTGGGGTTTTTTTTGACCTGCTTTAATGTTTCTAGGTACGTGTTCAGTGCTCTTCTAATCATATTTCAAGATCTGTCCAAATGGAATCTCCTAGGAGTACTCTTAATCAAAATGTGATAAGCAACAATTTCAGTTTGTTTTCCACGGTAAGGTTTCTGGGAAAACTAACTGTTCACAAGCAGAGGTGGTTTGACAATGACCTCCAAGAGACTGCAGGGAATTCTCCTGCAAGCTATTTGACTATTTCATACCATTTCAGAAATTTAAATTGAATCCAGTGATGTCCAGTTAAAATATTGCTGAACTATCATTTTCACTCACATTCTCAAGGATTGCAATGAAACATATTAAAGTACTGGGGTTAAAACACACTGGGAAATGCAATATGGAAACATACCACTAAATTTATGATGGATTGTCATTAACTCAATTAGTAGAGTTGAACTCTGGAAGCAAAAATCAAATTGATCCTAAGGATTTTATGAGTTGCATCCTCAGTATAGTTATTTATTTTTTATTTGTTTGATTTGTCAATCGCTGACAAGATACAGGTATAAGAATAAGCACAGTTTTGAACACATGAGATAGATACTTATAAGAAAAATAAAAAGAAACAATCGGACAGGGACGGTAGGCACGATTAGTATGTTTATGCACGCTTCCTACAGGCCTCTTAGGAAGGGGGTGAGGTCAATAGTAGACAGTCTAAGGTTAAAGTTTTTGTAGTTTGGGGAAGAAACTACAGAGTCAGGTAGAGTATTCCAAACATTGACCACTCTGTTGCTGAAGTCATATTTTCTGCAGTCAAGTTTGGTGCGGTTAACCTTGAGTTTGTACCTATTGTGTGCTCTTGTATTGTTATGATTGAAGCTGAAGTATTCATTTGCAGGTAGGACATTGCAATGTAGGATTTTATATACTATATTTAGAATCGGACCGGAGGTGGCGTAGTTCTAGGTTTTCTAAGCCTAGAGTTTCAAGTCTGGTGGCATAAGCTATTCTGCAATGAGTAGAGGAGTGGAGAACTCTTCTTGTGAAATATTTCTGGACTTTTTCAATTGTGTTTATGCCAGGTACATGATATGGGTTCCAGACTGATGAGCTGTGTTCAAGTATAGGTCTAGCAAATGTTTTGCATGCTCTAGTTAGTAGTGTGATATTACCAGAGAAGAAGCTACATAGGATTAGATTAACAACTCTTAATGCTCTTTTAGCCAACTCTTTTTGGCTATGTAGTTATAGTGGGCTCTAGCACTTAGATCATTAGAGATGAGTACTCCAAGGTCCTTGATAGAATTTGGATCATCAACAAGGTCTTCACTATTTAGCTTGTATTTTATTTTCTGGGTTTTTTTGCCAATATGTAGGACAGAGCATTTATTTGTTGAGATTTGAAGATGCCGTTTGATTGACCATTCTGACACATAGTCAAGGTCTTTTTGGAGGGTAGTAGTATTGTCTGTGGTGTTGAATAGCTTTACATCATCAGCGAAGAGAACACAGTTGCTCTTAATATGATCACAGAGGTCATTTATGCAGAGTATGAAGAGAGTTGATCCTAAAACACTTCCTTGGGGGACACCACTGTTGACAGGTACCAAAATTTGATAGGACACTCCCAATTTTGACCATTTGTTGTCTGTTTGAATGCTTCTATCCAGTTATGTAGGTGTCCAGAGATACCATAAGATTTTAGTTTTAGGAGTAGTTTTTTGTGTACCACTGAATCAAAGGCTTTACAGAAGTCTATGTAGATTGCGTCTATTGCTTTGCTCTGATCGAGTTGTGTAGTCCATATGTTTTGCAGTGTAAGAGTTGCAGATTACATGATAGTTTTTTCCTAAAACCAAATTGTTTATTAGAAAGTAGGTTGTTTGTCTCCAAGTGGAGGATAATGGATTGGTTAAAAATTGATTCCATGACTTTATAGGTGACTCAGCATAAAGACATTGGTCTGTAATTTTCAACTAGGCTGGGGTCTCCCTTTTTGAAGTTGGGGATGACCGTGGCTTGTGACCATAATTTTGGCAAGGAACTGTTCCTGAAAGATTTTTGGAAGATTATGCTTAGAGGTTCAACTATGGCAGTGAATAGCTTTTTTAAGAAGTAGGCACATATTCCATCTGGTCCAATAGATAGGGATGGTTTTAAATTGCATAGGGCTTTTTCAACATTGTCTTCTGTAAAATTGATATGTATTGGATCATTGTAGTTGTCTGTGGTTCAACTAGGAAGTACTGGGCTTGATCCATGGCTGTGTATAGCACAGCTTTGGTAGAAGTCTTAAGAGGAAGGCTATGAATTGTCTTTCTTACTTTGTGAAGGGATGAGTGGACCTGAGCTGAGGCTTTAAATATGCACGCATGCACACACAGACACATACACAGCCCTCCAAGTAAACAATTGCCAAATCAAATAAACTGCCAAAAGGAAATGAGGTGTCACTTAGACATAAACCAAGGTTATACTGTATAATAAAATGAAGGATCTCATTTTCTTTTGTGATTTGTAAGCCAAAATACCTCCTCGCATAAATTGGCTCAGTTCCATTGCCTTCCATTGTGTTCCATCTGTGTATATTAAAAGAGAAATTAGGTTGCTGCAGTCCAGAATGTTTGCCTTAAAACATTTCATCTATGTAAACATTGTACTTGAAAGCAAGTGGACCACACTGAGGCATTTTTTAAAAAAAAATGAAAGAAAAAAAGTGGAGCTTGCTTTCATTGTGACCAAATGGGATAAAGGACAGAAAAACAAACATTATAATTACAGAAGTGAGACTGCCTGGCATATTTCAGTGGCCTTTAAGCTCATCTCTGGAACCACTAAAAACAATAACAGAAATTCAGGTTTTGGATCAAACAATTTTGTGCTGAGAATCAAGAGAATTACAAGTTACTTTTAATGTGCATTAAAACACATTGTACAAACATACACATGCACAAATACAGAAACATTAAATCAGCCCTTTCTACGTGCAGTATATGAAAGTCAGAAAGGTGCAGTGGTTGAGGTACTGGCCTAAGGAACCAGGAAACCTGCATGGAAGTCCACCCTCAGCTATAGAAGCTCACAGGCTGGCTTTAAACCAGTCAGCTTCTCTCAATCAAACCTACCTTACACAGTTGTTGCAAATGAAAATCTGTTTTTGCTTCTCATGACTTCTTATTTTTAAACTAGACTTAAGCTGTATCTGAACTGAAACTGCCCTATAGCCTTGGTCCCATGCTGGAGTTGGAGGAGTTCCAGCTGCTTTGGATATTTGTGCCTCATAGGACACCCCTGCTGCCCATCACTGAAACATGTTTGTCCTGTACCACTGTGGCACTAAGGGACATGATTTGCAGTTGGAATTCCAGCCCTAATTGACATTAGCCAACACATGCGAACTTGTCACCAATCAACATGCTGAATGTTTTTTTAAAAATATCCTTTTGTAATTATTCTAGGTATGCCATCAACTGCATGACTCTTCAAGGTCATCTGATTAACCTATCAACACTGGCTGCAGAAAACCATGTACTGGAGAAACAGATCGTGATGCAGTTAGGAAATGAATTATTTACACTTGATCTGGCGCAAAGAATTGGAGCCAATAATTTAATATTGTACAACTCCTGAGATGTTACTTAATATGCTTCGTTTCAAAAAGGAATCAAGATGAGACTAGACAGCTACTTGTCTGAAATGGTATAGGGTTTCCTGTTTGAGCAGGGGGTTGGACTAGATGACCTACAAGGTCCCTTCCAACTCTGTTGTTGTTCGTTTAATGTTTACTAGGCCACTGCAGAGGGTATGGGGGGAACCCAGCCCAAGACTACAGGGCTGCCTTCAAAAAGACGATTGTCTTTTGCAAATACAGAAGTGGCTACCATTTACTATTGGGTCATAAATACCATCATGATTGGTTGGTTTTCATGGCACACCTCTTTAATTTCTTCTGGACTAGTATATAACCTCTCTCATTCTTATCCAAGATATCCTGAATGGCATTGCAGTAGAGCTCTTCCTGCATTTTCTAATACTTTAAGGAGGATATGGAATCATGTTTTTTTAATCTATATATATGCGTATCCTTTAGAGCATGGGAACATCTTGAGATGAGGATGCAATTTGGATTGAAGAACCAGTAGATTTTCTTGAAGCGACACAAACTCTTCAGAATCTCAGTCATGTTACATTCATGCAACATTAACAAGTAATTCCATCCTCATAGTTAATCTTCCTGGAATTAAATGAAGTCCTTAGATGCACACAGAAGGAATAATATACACACAACCAAAGCATGTAAATGATTTCTATTGATATCTGAAGCTAACTGAGGTAGTCCTCTTTTGAAGAAATAAAAAATAACAGTTATCATCATCATGATCATCATCTTGATTTGTATCCACCCATTTTGCTCAGGCAAAAGGAATAAAATTGCTTTAAGAAAAATGTTAGCGATGTAATATAATAATGCAATAATCTTCTAATCGCTCATCTGAAGTTAGTTTTGGTTTGGTTTGTTTAAATCAGGGTACAAAAAAATGTAGTTTATAGTCTACATGCAACACACGGCACTCCTTCAGCAGTTTGTATATTGCATCCCACCCAAATAGTACAAAACAACTATTATCCTAGATAGATAGAGTACTTTATTGGCCAAGTGTGATTGACACATAAGGAATTTGTCTTGGTGTAAATGCTCTCAGTATACATAAAAGAAAAGATACATTCGTCAAGAGTCAAGAATCATAAGGTACAACACTTAATAATAGTCAGGGTACAATAAGCAATCAAATCATATTAGGAAACAGTCAATATAAATCGTAAGGATACAAGCGACAAAGTTACAGTCATGAAGTCACAAGTGGGAGGGGATGGATGATAAGGAGTAATGAGAAGATTAACAGTAATAGTAGTGCAGACTTTGTAATAGTTGAACAGTGTTGAGGGAATTATTTGTTTAGCAGAGTGATTGCTTTCAGGAAAAAACTGTTCTTGTGTCCCGTTTTGGTGTTCCTTCTCATCTTTCCCATTATCATTTGTTGTTATCTTATGTTTAATATCTGTAACTATGATTTATGATCTATGATCTATCACTTTGTTGTTTTTATGTGCATTGAAAGCTTATGCACCAGAGACAAAATAATAGTTTGTGTTTAGCTTTGATGCGACATTATCCAAAATATCTGAGGCAAGTCTAATATCACTCCTGTTCAAAAGACCCTGCATTTCAAGTTCCTTGTGAGAACTTTCCTTTGTGATAAACCATTTAATTGCCTGCCCAATTCCCTTCCCTAGGACTGGGGAGTTATCGAAATGAGCTAAAATTCTAACATAGTATGCTGCAATTGAGGTCTTTCCAAAGCTGGGGAATCTTCATTCACCTAACTTTTTTTAAAAAAATCTCCTAATACATAAATGAGATAAATAAATAAATCATCTCTGGGAATTTAATGAGAATTTTGGATGTCAGCGTGGCATGCCTGATATTCTTGGAAATCTCTGCTGAAAGGTTTTTGGAATGGTGCTTTTCCTTTCAGATGTGAAACCATTGAGCCACCAAGTGACAATTGACCCCCATAAAGAACGGAGAATAGGACAGCAAAAATAAAATCAAAAAGAAAGTCAGTTGAAAAATGGAGAACAACTCCCCAAAGCCTCTTAAAAACCCAGACTGGGGGCTAGAGAAGGATTGGGGGTGGAATGAGAAAATGCCTAAGAGTTCAATAATGCAGTTCTGGATGGGTCAGTCTTCCTGGTATTTGTGGGAATTATGCTGGTGGAAACTCTGAAGGCATACATCTGTCTCTTCTGAAGAGAGGGGGTTGGGGGCCTCTATTAAAGCTACTTTTCCAGCTCTCCATTTCCAAATATTTGGAATTCTGCAACAGCAATCGCATATGATGGTTAGCCTGGATAATTGTGTGTTATTCACGTATGTGTATACCTGTGTGCACATAAAAGAAATGAAATAGGTGGGGGAAAGTGAGTACAATATCCAGTTCCCTGGATGCATAGAAAAGGAAAGGCTACTTCTTTGGCTTCTGGGCAAAATGCCCCAAGTTGGACCCAAGAAAAGATATGCTGTTGAAAAGGGTTTGCACACAGTCGGATGTTTGACAGGGATGGAGGATGGAGGGATATAACAATATGAATCTAGCTTTCCATTATTTTTTCTAGTCAGTTGATGGGAGGGAATTTTCTTACAAACAGCTCCAGGTACACAAGTCTTGCAGAAGCTGATTATACAAAGCCTGACTTAATTAGAGAAGTATTCTGAAAAACAATGTGGTGTAATGATTAGAGCAGAGGGGAGCAATTTTTATTGCCTTCCTCCCTCCCTCCCTCCCTCCCTCCCTCCCCTCCCCTCCCTTTCTTCTTTCCCCACAGGAGGCCTGGCTGGTGGTGCAGTGACATCAAAGATAAGTACAGGATAAAATTTTTCAACATTCTTTGAAATTATTTTTTTAGTCTTTTCATTTTTTCCCCTGTTAACATTATTTGCAAAGTTTGTTTAATTATTTTTAAAAGACAGTAAGATGTCATTCTTGGTGTGCTGGGTGCTTTTGAAAGCTGCAGAAATATGGCAGGGCTGCTTCCCCTATCATCATAGGTTTCCCTAGATTTGAAGAGTTCTGAATACAGTTGCATTTTTTTTAAAAAAGGAACATGCCTAAAATATAAAAGTTTATCCTCCATGTATTCATTAGGCCAACTCAACTTCTTAAAATATCAAGGCTTGCAAGCTTTCAACACCATATCAAGCAACATGGTAAATAAGATAAAGATAGGGAAATATACTTTTCACTGAATTATTGCAATATATTTTTTCTGGTGGTAAAATTTTAGGTGGACTAGTGATATTCTAGGCTGATGGGTCACCCAAGCTCACCAACAACCCTGGAAAACTACTAAGAGCAGCTCAGCTGTCAATTTACTAATCACTCTTAGAATGACCTAAGGAATAGAGAAATGTCTCAGGGAGAACTGAGATGTTTGGGCAATTACAGCTTGCAAACCTTGCTAGAGAATCAGGCTTGATTAGATGCTTAAAGAGAAAGTCTTTTCTGCAATAGAAATCTCTCCCCAGAAAGGGGTTGTATACTGTTACATTGTACAATATGAGTTTCAAAAGTAAATAAATGCAAGTAGACATACTCTATGATATAAAGAAGATGGGGGTGGAAATGTCTTTTGGTATGATGGTCACTGGATCATATTGCTCTCTCTCTTTATAATTAATCTGTAGGAGAATGATCTTCCATGCATTTTTCTTCTGAAGTCAATAAGGCAAAAGTGAGCAAGTTCTTGGTGGCCTTAATATGGAGTGAATGAAGTAACTCATTTGAGTTGGAATTTGGTCAATTCACTTTCAGTCATCCTTTTTTTAAAGGGGTTCATAGTGTAAATTTTAATACATTTTCAGCTTAAAACAGCAGGGAACAACACTATCAGTTGGTAACAGTCATGCTCAGAGGCTTCTCTTGGGGCCAGAAAAAGAAGATTCCAGGGTTGAATTGCCCATCCAAGCAATTAAATTTATTAGTGCTGATCACTAAGAACATTTTCAGGGCTGCTGCTATATGGAAAATGATAATATGCTTATATTTTGTATATTAAGACACAGCTAAATCCACAACCTACAATAGGAAATAGGGAATTTCTGAATAAAATCAAGGGCATTCTATTGCAGAAAACTTAATTATGTAAATTAATTGATCTGTTAGGTCCCAAGAGATTCTTTGTTAATGGTATCATTTAAGATTTGAAACAATTAACCTGAGGACTAGCTATATATATGACAACATAAAAATTTTATCATGTCCAGTTTTTTTTCTTGCTGCTTAATACAATTGCAACAGGATATAAAAGTAAATCATTGAATTTCCCAGTTAATTATAATGTGCCACCTAAATTTTAAAATAGTACAATATATGGATATTTCCTACATTTTTGTCATCTGCAGTTAGGAGAAATTCCCTCTCTTATTCATTAATTCTCTATTAACTGAAATTGGATCAGTTTGAGACAGTCAACCAAAGTTTAAAATTATTTCATGCATGTTTTTTGCTATCATTTGGCACGTTGTTGTGTATCAATTTAAAACAGCTGTAGCAATTGAATTAAATGGACTTTAATATCCGGGATTTATCACCAAGGGGATCACTTATTAAATGAAAGAACAATTGCAGATTTCAGTCATGGATTATTATTCAAAAGTGTTTTGTCTTAAAAACAAATTGCACCATCTGACTTTCAGGTTTTTAATCTTACATTTTAATATTAAAGCAGTTTAGTTGAATCATAAATATTACAACGTAAGAGTTTATTCATTCCAAGTTCCCTTCTCTTTCAGATGACAGTGAAAATATAATACCAACTTGATAGAAAAATCCATATGATACATCATCTCAGTATAGCATATATTTTTCTTAGAAGAAATATAATGGATCACTCAGTGTTTCTAAAATTAATATGCATCTTTCATCCAAGAATATAAACTTCCTTTGTGTTTGTGAGCACTCATTTCCAGCTAGCCTGTTATGTCTTATTCACATTCACATTTAATCTTCAGCATTTTTTTAAAAATGGTGTTCATAGGTTGAATTCTCAGTGGAGGTGCCATTGACTTCTGCAAGGGCAAAGTAACCTTTCCTTTTTGTGATGTTGGAGCATTTGAGAAATTAAATAACTTTGTGGAGTCTGGCTGGGCTCCCATCTATAAGGCAAAAGGGAGGGCAAGGATGTGTTTGTGTCTGTCTCTCTACTCCCAAGCCCATTAAAACAAGTAAACAAGCAAGCAAGCAAGTAAGCAAACAAACAAACAAAACCAGACATAAGGAATTAGAAAGAATACATCTACAGCAGCTCCATGGCTGTCATGAGTTATGACCAGGTTAGGAAATATGGTGAAAAGCCACAGGGCTTTGGATCAGGTTAATTCATAATCCTTTTCAATATGTCTCCTGGCCAACTCCAGCATACCCCCCCCCCCACCTGGACTTCCCAATATTGAAATATCTTAGATTTAAGGTGTGATGAACATGAGTGGCAGACAGAGGTTTCTGAGACTGGAGTTCTCATGCGTGAGTGGCACCATATTACCATGTGTAGTAAATCACATCTGCTGCAAATTAACATCATTTATTTTATTCTTTTTGAAACTTAATTTTAACCAATTCCTTTCTCTACCAGAGCCATCCTTAGCATTTTGGCCTCTGAGGTGGAGAGCCCAAATGATACCCTCATGTCTTCATTGGGTGAAAACTTTGAAAGGCCTGAATTCTGGGTTCTTACTGTTCTGCTCTGCTCATTGTAATGATATGCTATGTCTTCAGGAAAGCAGAAGTAATACTTAAAATATCTAGTTCAGAAAATTTTATTAACTTTCAAATGCCTGAACTGCAAATTTAACTTTTCTTGGTTGTTGAATAAGGTTGTTTAAATGTTCAAAACTGGAGTTTTCCATGCTTTCTCTGTGGTAAAGATTTGATTCACTTTCCAATGGTCCACAGCCTTGGCTAGCTGGTACAAGACCAGTCAGCCTTTCTGGTATTTTGTGGAGCACAGATGTATATTTTTATTAACTAGCATGGAGAAGATACATGTTTCACTGGTATTTTTTACAGAATATATTAGAAATATGCACGTTACAACAAAACCATTTGTAAAGAGGATGGCCCTTTATCAAGATTGCTTTTAGTACCTGTATCATTGGTATAGATCTTCTTTGGAATTGGTGAGGAATTTGGGAATATCAAATGTTTTTTCAAATATAATACTGTGTTCCATGAACCACATAAAACATTCCTCAACTATAAGTATAATTGGTTACAGAATACAACTCTGAATTTTTGGGGGTGGGGTGGGGATCATCTTATTGGCTTATTTTGTGTCTCATAATAAAAATGCCTTCTTCACTGGTCTTGGATTCTTGAATGAAAATAATTTCAATGTGATGTTCTCGTACTAACTTCTGTACACTCTTTCAAATTCCTGAACGGACTGGTAGGATCATAAGTATAATTTTGCTTTGTTGAGGCATTCTTTTGCTTTAGATATCCTAATAAATACTTTGGAGTTTCTTGCATACAATATGTATTTCAAATAATATATCATGCTATAATAGTAATGATTGAGGGCAAAAGAAGAAGGGGATGGCAGAGAATGAGGTAGCTGGATGGAGTCACCGAACAGTCAGTGTGAGCTTAAATGGACTCCGGAGGATGGTAGAGGACAGGAAGGCCTGAAGGAATGTTGTCCATGGTTTGTGATAGGTCGGACATGACTTCGCAACTAACAACAACAATAAGTCATACAGAAATTTAAAGTATGTATTTTCTGGTGATTCCATTTGCCTTTGTCAAAATTATTTCATAAAATGTTCCTGTCAACATGTTATCCACCCTAATTATAGCTTTCCAATTTGATGTTCAAATCTTAATTTTTGATTGTGTGGCACTGAGTAGTTTCAGGATTATAGAGGATGTTCTCTGCTGTGTCTCCAACTTTTGTTATTATGAGTCATTGTACAAAAAAAATACATTGATACATTGAAATGCAGAACATGTGAATGAGAACCTGAAATAACAACAAGCTAGAAGGTTTAACTTTCAGATCTAGTTTTGTGCTCCTCTGCTCCTTTCTTTCATCTCATGTAAACCTTTCTGTATGTTCTAGAAACATAGCTTCTTTTGAAGAAGTACATTTGTCATAGTAAATTTTGTAATATGATCAGTGATAATAAATTCTAGAAAATCAGCCCTGATAGTCACCATTGTAGAGACAATATCATTAGGTTCAGTTGTTTAAACACACCATTAAATACTTTGTTCTGTGCAGTTGATGTCAGTATGTAGTTCAAAATAGAGGAATGACTTCAGATCATTCACAGACTTATTTGGTTTTTGATGTCAGTTACTCTATGATCTCATTTTGATTTTTTACTTTCAAAACAGTGGTATATGATTTCTTAAATGATGATCCTTCCTAGATACTTCTAGCATATCGTCAAGTTTAGCCATCAGCTCTAAGGACATTTCCAGTGTTTGGCACATACAGTTGATCTAAGTATTAGTAGCAAGCATCCTCACAATGACACTAACACTTTTCAGAATGTTATGCTGATAAAGAGTCTGATACAATCATCTCTTGATGCTGATCCCTTATGGTGACCTTTAACCTCAGTGCCACCTCAAGCATTTTGCACCTATGGGATATTCCTTGATGATTTACCTCTTCCTCAGTGCCTCTCTAGATTTCCAGCCACATATTCACCTTCTTTTTCCCGTGAAGCCCAATGTGGCTATAACATTCAACTAGAAGAGGCTGCAACAAAAACAGCATTCTGGGTTTTTAAATACATAGGTCATGGCCTCATCACTTTGCCACCATTGGGAATTTCATGCCAGTAATGTGTTGATGGAAACTTATTTGCACTGGCTTTGGGGAACATAATGTTTTACTTGCTATGACCCATGCACTAAAAGGGAAGTCCCTCAGGCTAATTCTACTTCAGTGCTGGATCAACCGGACTTCAGGACTTTTGCTTCTTCCATCACATTGTTTTCTATACTTCTTCAGGAACGTGCACATTTATAGCCACTTGAAATGGAAATGTAGAAGATGCTGTAGCTGCCAGCCAAATATAGAATGTTCTACCTGAAGGAAAGGCTTCTTCTCACTACTTATATCTTTGCTGTCTCAAAACAATCGAATGATAAAATTTTGGGGAAAGAGTTTTCTTCTTAAACAAAACAAAACAAAAATTCTACTCTTTTTCCAAACACTTCTCCCAGAGATATTTTCTTCTCTCAATCATGATAGCTAGTTATGCTGGCTGTCAACATTCAGATGAAAGAGACATACAATATAAGAAAATCAACAGGAGAATCTCACTGTAGGAAGATCTCATGTCCTAAAGAAGGCTACTAAAAATATCTCCTCTATCTTGACAGCTGACTACCCTTTTCTTTATTTAAAGAAAACAATTCCTTTAACTAACGTTTGGCCCCAAGAATGTTACAATACACCAAACTTAAACATTCATTTTAACATTTGGTTTCTTAATTCCCAAATCAATTTATTTCTGTGAAGTTTGAAAATCTCTTTGGCTTCAGTTGTTAAGCATATGTTGAGTATCACTATATAAAAATGGGGAGGGAAGGAATCCTCTCCGGTTTGCACTAGTGGTAAAGTCACCAGTCTAGAAATCAGGTGACTGGGATTTCCAACACCAGTTTAGGGTAAAAGTTGATTTGGTGACCTTGACTTGGTGACTCTCTCTCAGTCCAATGCACCTTATAGGATTGTTGTGGGGAGAATAGGAGGAAAAAGGAGTATTAGATGTGCTTGCCACCTTGAATTCTTTATAAAAAATAATAGAAGTGGGATAAAAAAAATCTAAAATAGATGAAGTACTTAGAATCTTTGGAAAGTCAAATCCTGGTAAATGTAGAATAGATAGGCTGAAGGTCTATTTCAACATCAAACACATTCTTATATTCCCACAAGTAACACCAGGTAAACGTTAGTCTACAGGTGGAAAAAAAGTATTAAGTTTGAACAACACAAGGGATTTTTTCTTAATGAACTGCAGACAGAATAATCACCCAGACTGCAATAGGCCAAAATATTAGTGAAAGGGAGAGGGAAAGAGAAGGTGAAAAGGAGGTCAAAATAAAGCAATGAGTGACTTCTTGTGAATTGTCTGCCACCTAATAGGAAAAGAAATGGGAAGAGTTATTATTCTCTCTGGAAATCTAAGCAAAAAAAATGCATTCCATGCTTTAATACTGTGGTGTGGTAAAAGGATGTTGCAGGGAGCTTGACAAAGTGCCAGAAATAAGCTTTTTTTTTTACTCTGGGAGACAGGCAGATATAGATGGGGGAGGAGGTTCAGGAGCTTTACAGCTTGCTGAACTGAAGCCAAATTCTGTTGGAAGAAACCTAGAAAGATGGAGAAACTCCAGACCCTGCCCTGCTTTGCCTTCTAACGACTGTCAGATTATGTGTGCTCATGTGCGTGGGTTAAGATTCAGAATGTAAAGACTATATTTCCATCACTTTACAAGACTAATATGCAGTGGGAGCCTTCTAAGGGTGAAACAGAATCACTAGGGATTGCAGCTTGGAATAATATTAAAGGAACTTTTCTTAATTTCTAATTGATTACTGAGCTTTCCGTTGGCAGTTGAAATGGAATAAAAATTAGCCCAATGGGGGAAAAGAAGCATTACATGAGGAGGAGTAAGAAGTTAGGAAGAATCGTTACATTATCCTATATTTTCCACTGGAGAACGTTTATAATAAAATGAATACACGGTGTGAAATCATCATATAACAATAATAGAAGTGGAGAGTTTAAAAAAATTCCCCAGACATTAAGATCAGGGTAACAATTGTTTGAAGACTGAAATATACAGGTAGTCCTTGATATATGACCAAAACTGAGCCCGGAATTACAGTGATTAGCTGCTGCAGTTGTTAGTGCCCACATGATGGCACCTCAACAACAGCAATCTCAGCTTTCCTGGTTGTTATGGACTAAGCCAACGCAGCGATACAACCCTCAACAACTTTACTTTACAGCAGGCTTGTAATCCTGCACTTCTCATTGGCCCGTAGATAGCGAGTCGTGATTGGTTGTTTTTGGCCAGTCTGCTTGGTTGTTAACGGGGCCACCTGATTGGACGCTTGTGAAAGAGGTAAACTCAATTCATTGGTTGTTTTGAAAGCAGCCAGCTCTATAAAAGAGCTGCTGCTGCCCAAGTATTTTGCTCTGTTCTTTCTTGTTAATAAAGAGTTGAAGTCATTGTTCGATGTCTCGTCTCCGTTCCTTGAGCCCATGCCCAGGACTTAACACTGGTGATGAAAATGGGATGCGGAGACGATAGAGCTGACTAAGTACGCATCGAACAAGACAGAACATGTGGCAAAAGAGTGCACGCAACAAACGGCAAGATGACCAGCGGCGCCATACCACCCGCTCCATTCGACCCAGCAACCAAAGACTGGGACTCGTATATAGATCGCTTCCAGATGTTCCTGGAGACCAACAATTTAAAAGATGCTATACCTGGCAAGAAACGAGCATTGTTCCTGACTCATTGCGGCCCCTCCGTTTTCAAAATGGCTAAAGCACTAGCAAAACTGGCGGAAGTGAAGACCATGGATTGGGATACCCTCACCCCAATCCTCCGGGCCCATTACGCACCCACAGTACCTACAGTGATACGAAGACACAAATTTTACCAGAGGGAATAATGGAAGGACGAGAGCATTGGAACTTTCATAGCCAACCTCCGGAATCTAGGAGGCCTTTGTGGTTTTACAAACTTAGAGGAAGCCCTAAGAGACTGCATAGTTCTGGGATTAAATGCACCACATGTGCAGAGTAAGCTGATGGCGAAAGGCGACATCAGCCTTACAGATGTCATCGCCGACGCTACTGCCGCAGAAGCAACCAGGAAGTCAGCCGCTCGAATGCGCCGAGCGAATGCACTGCTTCACCAACTCGCCAACGAGATCCCACTCGCCACTGAGAAGCACGCTACCACTACCCACCACGAAGACCTCGAGTCATCCTCAGACAGTGATGAAGAGGAAGTCAACCGGCTCCGCTCGGAACGAGAGCAAAGGAACCAGAGACGTCCGCGCCAATGTGCTGGTTGCGGGGCAAACCACCCGCGATCGGACTGCAAATTCCTCGACACACTTTGCCGTAACTGCGGAAAAAGAGGCCACATTGCAAAGGTCTGCAGAAGCAGACGAGAGTCCAGTCCCAACCGAAGGGAGAACAACCTCTGTCGGGAGGTAGGCAAACCTCTTGAGAACCGGGACCGTCTGAATCACCAATGGAACAACCACTACTACTACAGAAACCAAGCACCTGCTCTTCAACGAGACAAGAAGAGGCCCACCAAACCATTATTATCGGCCACGCTTCATCGTTCGATGTAAGAAAAATCCGCATAAGGGTTACTATTGAGAATCGACCATGCGTGATGGAAGTCGATTCGGGATCATCCCTATCGATGGTATCCTGAAAAACCCTCAAACAGCTGATCCCTGCCATCTGCCGCCAGGACCTCAGCATGCAACGAATCATCCTGAAAGACTACCAGGGAAACAGAATTCCAGTTGTCGGTTCCAGCCACGTCCAAGTATCCTTTAAGGACCGCACAGCAACGCTTCCCCTGACTGTCGTCGATAGTGACTGACCCAACTTGTTAGGGTTACAGTGGTTCGCCCCACTTGGGATTGAACTAGCTAGCATACACCAAACCAGAAGCGACGACTGGGAAGAGGCTCTCATCCAGGAATTCCAGGACGTGTTCACAGGAACATTAGGCAAGTACAAGGGGACCCCTATATCATTTAATCTCAGCGTCGATGTAGCTCCCATTCGGCTTAAGCCTCATCGGGTACCTTTTGCCTTAAAACCAAAGATCGACGAGCAGCTAGATAAACTGATAGCCCAGGGCGTATTGGAACCAATTGACCACTCCCGCTGGGAAACCCCGATAGTAATGCCCATGAAGCCAGATGGTTCATTAAGAATTTGTGGGGATTACTGGGCCACCCTAAATCATGCTCTTCAACAGAGCGCTTACCCAGTACTGGTGGTTCAACACCTTCTTCATTCCCTGGGTGGCGGAAAAATATTTGTGAAACTGGACTTAGCTTAGGCGTACCAGTAACTACCTGTAGACGCAGCAACTGCAGAAGCCCAGACAATAGTTACACATAGAGGCGCTTTCAAGTGCAATAGACTCCAATTTGGAGTAAGCATGGCACCTGGCATTTTCCAAAGTTTAATGAAGAGACTATTACAAGGCATAAAAGGCGTCGTGCCTTATTTTGACGATGTCCTAATAGCTGCCCCCACTTAAGAGTTATTAGTACAACGACTCAGAAAAGTTCTTCAGAAATTTAAAGACTCTGGTCTGAACGTAAAAAGGGACAAGTGTCAACTTTGTATGGAGATACCTTCTTGACAGACAGGGAATCCACCCCACTGAAAAAAAACTAACTGCAATCAAAAAACCCCCGAGACCTAGGAATAAGACAGACCTCCAAGCCTTCCTGGGACTCATTAACTTTTATAACATCTTTTTGCCCCAGAAGGCAACCGTAGCCAAGTCCCTACATGTCCTGGGTCTGGGGACAGCGTGAAGAGAAAGCGTTCCAAGGGGTAAAAGACCTCTTAACCTCAGATGCTGCAATACAACGAGACTCTACCTTTGACAGTTACCTGTGATGCCTCACCATTTGGAGTGGGAGCCATCTTAAGCCATGTCCTACCAAATGGAAATGAGGCACCTATTGCGTTCTTTTCAAGAACTTTGTCTAAAACCAAAAGGAACTATAGTCAAATTGATAAAGAGGCTCTCGCTATTGTATCCACAATTAAACGTTTTCATGAATATGTATATGGGAGACCCTTTACCATAATTACAGACCACAAGCCGCTACTTGGTATTTTGGCAGGAAACAAACTAACTCCCCATATCACCAAGAATGACACATTGGTCAGAATTTTTAACCAACTACGATTACCAATTACAACACCGCCTGGGGAAAACCACTCCCCACGCTGACGCTTTGAGCTGTTCCCCACTACCAGACATCATAGAGGACCCTGATCCAACCTTAGCCATATTGCAAATCAAAACCGTCAAATCGCCGCCACTGACCACTCGAGACATCGCCTTAGAGACAAAAAAGGACCCTGTTTTGGCACGAGTCCTCAGCTGGGTAGAACGGGGTTGGCCGATCAGCACAACCAATGACACTTCAAGCTATTTAGGAATCGTCAAACAGAGCTATTCTCCCAAAAAGGCTGCATCGTGTGGGGAGACAGAGTCGTAGTCCCGGAGAAATTGCAATATAGGGTATTGAAAATGCTGCACAATGGACATCCAGGCATCGTGCGGATAAAGGCATTGGCCAGGAGTTACGCATGGTGGCCTGGCTTAGATAAACAGATAGAGACCTGGGTAGCAAAATGCAGCAAATGCCAGGAGACTCGCTCTGCTCCTCCAAAGACTCCCCCAACTCAGTGGGAAACGCCTCGAGGTCCTTAGTCCCGTATCCACATCGATTTTGCAGGACCCACAAGAGGACACACTTTCCTCCTAACAGTGGATGCATATTCAAACTGGCTCGAAGTCCACAAGATGAAAAGTGTTGTGTATGCAATATAATTAATAAACTGTGAGCTTGGAGTAAGTGCAGGGTTCTGGCCCTGCACTTCTGATTGGCTGTTAGGTGGCCGGACCGGATTGGCTCGTTCCGGGGAATCCGATTGGCCCTTAACAGAGAGTTCTTATTGGTTATAAAAGCTAGCGTTCCTAGCTTGTTATTGGTTAAACGTTGCAAGGTTTGCCTATATAAGGTGGGTTTTACTGATATTAAAAGAGCAAGTCACGATGTAAATAAAGAGCTGAAGTTCACCGTTCAGAAACTTGTCTCCATTCTTTCTCGCCCATGCTTGAACTTAACACTGGTGATGAGGATGGGATGTGGAGACATCTGAACCAACGAAACTTCAAAGAACACTGAGCACGTGACAGAAGACGCCAACAACGGAACCATGTCCAGCGACATCGTACCCCCCGCTCCGTTCGATCCATCACAAGAAGACTGGGAGTCTTACATGGATCGTTTCCAAATGTTCCTGGAGACGATCAACTTAAAGGACGCCACAGCTGGGAAGAAACGGGCGGTGTTCCTGATGCATTGCGGTCCAACTGTATTTAAGATGGCTACAGCACTAGCCAAACCCCGAGAAGTGAAGGCCATGGATTGGGATGACCTCGAACCTATCCTGCGAGACCACTACGCCCCAACCGTGCCTATGCTCGTGAGACGCCACAAGTTTTACCAAAGAAGCCAGCAAAAGGGAGAGAGCGTAGCTGACTTCATAGCAGACCTCCGCAATTTGGGAGGCCTCTGCGGATTCACCGATCTAGAAGAAGCACTAAGAGATCGCATAGTTCTGGGATTAGATGCACCAGGCGTTCAAAGCAAGCTGATGGCGAAAGGCAACATTAGCTTTGCCGATGCCATTGCCGATGCTACCGCAGCGGAAGCAACCAAGAAGTCGGCTGCACAACTACACCGAAACTGCACTCCGGTACCACCACTGGCCAGCGAAATCTCACCTAGTTCAGAAGGGCAGCTTGCGACAACGCACCACGAGGACCTCTCTTCGTCGTCAGACAGCGACGAAGAAGGAGTCCATCGACTGCGGTCTGACCGGGACCCTTGGCCGAAGCCCTTATGCCCTTGCTCTGATTGTGGAGCCAACCATGCCAGGTCCGAATGCAGATTCCGCAACGCACTCTGCCATGAGTGCGGGAAACGAGGCCACATCTGACGGGTCTGCCACAGCTTGCCAGGACCCAGCCAGGCCTCAAAAGGGGCTAACTATCGCCAATCGACAGGAAACCATCCTGTAAGGCGAGAGCCAGTAAACCACTCCTACAGAAATTGAGCTTTGCAGAGAGAAGAGGCTCACCGTATTATCACTATCGGTCACGCCTCAGCCTTGGACACTAAGAAAATCCAAGTCACAGTAGCCATCGAAAACCAGCCTTGCCACATGGAGGTCAACTCGGGATCGTCCCTCTCGATGGTGTCATGGAATACACTCAAGCAACTCATCCCCACAATTCAACGCCAAGATCTCCGTTTCCAACGCCTCATCCTCAAGGACTACCAGGGTAATCAAATCCCCATCGTCGGGTCCTGCCAAGTCCGAGTCTCTTTCAAGAAGCACACAGCATACTTACCTTTAACAGTCATTGATAGAGATCGGCTTAGCCTACTGGGCCTCCAATGGTTCGCGCCACTCGGCATTGAAGTGGCCAGCGTAAACCGAGTCGGTGGCTGTGACTTGGAGGAAGACCTTATCTCTGAGTTCAGGGACATCTTCGCGGACAGCTTAGGCGAGTACAAGGGGACCCTGATCTCATTCAGCTTAGATCCAAAAATAACTCCCATTCGCCTAAAGCCCCGTCGAGTTCCGTTTGCCTTAAAATCGAAAATCAATGAACAACTCGACAAACTGATAGCTCAGGGGGTGTTGGAGTCCATCGATCACTCCCCTTGGGAAACCCCTATTGTAACACCCATTAAGCCAGATGGGTCAATCCGAATTTGTGGGGACTACTGGGCCACTTTGAACCACGCCCTGCAGCAGAACGCATATCCAGTTCCGGTGGTGCAGCACCTCCTCCATTCCCTGGGGGGCGGGAAAGTTTTCGCTAAATTGGATTTAGCTCAGGCATATCAGCAATTACCAGTAGATGAAAAAACGGCACAGGCCCAAACTATTGTGATGCACCAAGGTGCCTTTAAATGCACCCGGCTGCAATTCAGAGTAAGTGTAGCCCCGGGGATTTTTCAGAGCCTTATGGAAAGGTTATTGCAAGGGATTAAGGGCGTGGTCCCCTATTTTGACGATGTATTAATTGCAGCCCCTACAAAAAAAATCTTACAGGACCGGTTAAAATTAGTCCTAAAAAAATTCCAAGAGGCCGGTCTTAAGGTTAAAAAAAACAAATGTAAATTGTGTACTGACAGTGTTGAGTTTTTAGGGTACCTGATTGATAGCCAAGGCATTCACCCTACCAAAAGTAAATTAAAAGCGATCAAAAATGCTCCCAGGCCAAGAGACAAGGCCGCTCTCCAGGCATTCCAAGGCCTCAACAATTTTTATAATGTATTTTTACCGCACAAAGCAACCGTGGCTGAACCGTTACACCGATTGTTAGATAAAAAAGCAATTTGGTTATGGGGTTACCGTGAAGAACAGGCGTTCCGAAATGTTAAAAAACTGCTCACTTCTGACTCTGTACTCATGCAGTATAACGAGACTTTGCCGTTAGTTATAACCTGTGATGCATCGCCTTTTGGGGTGGGCGCTATTTTGAGCCACGTACTGCCTAATGGGAACGAAGCCCCTGTTGCATATTTTTCAAAGACTCTGTCAAAAACGGAGCAGAACTATGGACAAATTGATAAAGAAGCCCTCACAATTGTCTCAGCTGTGAAAAGATTTCATGAATATGTGTATGGTAGGGTTTTTACTATTGTGACTGACCACAAGCCGTTATTGGGGATAATAGCCGGAGATAAGCCAACTCCCTACATATTATCCCCTAGGATGACCCGATGGTCAGAATTCTTAGTTGCTTATAACTATCGGCTGCAATACCGCCCAGGGAAGGCCATTCCCCACGCTGACGCATTGAGCCGAGCACCGCTTCCAGAGACTCTCGATGATCCGGCACCAACGGTAACCACGTTGCAAATCGAAGCGCTCAACTCGCCGCCACTGACCGTCCGAGATATCGTGAGAGAAACCAAATGCAACCATACCCTAGCATGTGTCCTAGTCTGGGTAGAACGTGGATGGCCATTGGACCAGTTATCAGATGACTTCACACCATTCAAAACTTGACAGACCGAACTCTTCTCCCAAAAAGGCTGTGTCATCTGGGGCGATAGAGTCATTATTCCAGATTGGCTCCAAAAAGCACTGCTGAGAACTTTGCACGATGGCCATCCCGGCATGAAAGGAATGAAAGCCCTTGCACGAAGCTACGCATGGTGGCCGGGCATTGATAAGCAAATCGAACAGTGGGTTAAAGCTTGTCCCAAATGCCAAGAAGTCAGCAACGCCCCACCAAAAGCCATGCCTACTGAATGGGAGACACCACATGGACCCGGGTCCCGAATTCACCTGGACTTCGCGGGGCCAACCAAGGGCCACACCTTCCTGCTTACCGTCGATGCCTACTCCAATTGGCTCGAAATTCATCACATGACGACTACGACCTCCGAGGCGGTCATCAAGATTCTAAACAGACTCTTTGCAACCAGCCGATACAATGAAAATCAAAGAGACTAAAAAGACAACCGTCCTATTTAAGGGACTATGTAACTGCGCCCTGAACTAAGGAACCAAAGGGAAGGGGTGTTGTGTATGCAATATAATTAATAAAGTGTGAGCTTGGAGTAAGTGCAGGGTTCTGGCCCTGCACTTCTGATTGGCTGTTAAGCGGCCGGACCGGATTGGCCCGTTCCGGGGAATCCGATTGGCCCTTAACAGAGAGTTCTTATTGGTTATAAAAGCTAGCATTCCTAGCTTGTTATTGGTTAAACGTTACAAGGTTTGCCTATATAAGACGGGTTTTACTGATATTAAAAGAGCAAGTCACGATGTAAATAAAGAGCTGAAGTTCACCGTTCAGAAACTTGTCTCCATTCTTTCTCTCCCATGCTCGAACTTAACAAAAAGCACCACCACAGACGCATTCACTAAAAAACTATTTGCTACCCATGGACTCCCAGATGTCCTGGTCTCCGATAATGGCCCCCAATTCACTGCCCTGCCATTCGAACAGTACCTGGCAGATCGGAGCATCTGCCATGCTTTAACATCACCAGCTAACCCTGCAGCCAATGGTAGGGCTGAGCGAATGGTTCAGTTTGTAAAACAGACCTTGCACAAAATGGACCACGGCGACATTGATGACAAAATAAACTGGATGCTTCTTCTCCAGCACATAACCCCAAACAGTACGACAAACAAAACCCCAGCTGAACTCCTGGTGGGCCGGAAACTTCGCTCGCATCTCGATCACCTCCACCGAAACTACACGCCGGAACAACCCCCAGGATCCAGCAGCAAGTGTTGGGCATTCCAGGAAGGTGACCTCGTGTTTGCGAAAAACTTCTCAGGCAACCCATTGTGGGCCCCCGTGACAATAACGCAACTTACGGGTCCCCGATCCTATCGCTTACAAACTGCAGATGGTAAGATGTGGAAACACCACATAGACCAACTCCGTTCCAGATTAGCACCGGAACCTCTAGCTGGTGGGGGAAGGAATATTGAGGAGGCCGAAGAAGAAATGATAATCGAAACCCAACAGCCTACACAACCAACCAAGGGATATTCACCATCCGAAGGAGAACCGAGCCAGGGAATGGCCTCGCCACGTGACAGCAATGCGATGGAAGTGGATCCAGGGAACCTGGAAGACAGCACTGACGTAAGCAGGGAAAGCAGCCCAGGGCCACAATCTTCACCATCCAACCCAGCTAGCAGCCCACCGGAACCAGAACCAGGACAGAAACTGGTGGAACAGCGCAGGTCAAGCAGACAGGTGAAGCGACCTGCATATTTACGAGAATATGTCACCCCACCCCTCAGATGGAACCTAGGGGGGAGGGTTGTTATGGACTAAGCCAACACAGCGATACAACCCTCAACAACTTTACTTTATAGTAGGCTTGTAATCCTGCACTTCTCATTGGCCTGTAGATAGCGAGTCGTGATTGGTCGTTTTTGGCCAGTCTGATTGGCTGTTAACGGGGCTACCTGATTGGACTCTTGTGAAAGTGGTAAACTCAATTCATTGGTCGTTTTGACAGCAGCCAGATCTATAAAAGAGCTGCTGCTGCCCAAGTATTTTGCTCTGTTCTTTCTTGTTAATAAAGAGTTAAAGTCACCATTCAATGTCTCGTCTCCTTTCCTTGCGCCCATGCCCAGGACTTAACACTGGTAGTGGTTATTAAGTGCTAGCACAGATCATTAAGCAAAGCATAGGGTGCCTCAGAGGGTGTGGGAGGCCCTGCAAGGCCCAGATCATGCCCAGTGCTGCACATTGTTTCAGGCCCAGGCCTGCACTGCAGCACTCTTCCATGTGGTTGGCTCTGGATCACCCATAGCCTCTCCCCCTCCCTCTGAGGCACCCCTTGCACAACTTTTCTCTCTGCTGGGTCCCACAGGCCTCGGGCCTGCTTCCTGTCTGGATGGGACCCATACAGGTTTTAGACCTCATCTACACCCTGTCACACCTCGATCCTTTTTCAGAGACCACCTTGTGACATCCCAGAAACAACCTTCAATCTGGAAGTACCTGCCATTCTCACAGTCTCTCAGAATGGTGTGATTTTCCAGTTTGCATAATTTTCTTCGGAGAGATTGCAAGGATTCTGAGAAATTGTAGGAATGGCGCCTGCCTCTAGGTTCATGTGAGGTGGTTCTATAGGCCATCTATTGCATCAGCTGGGTGTTGTGTTGGAAAGGTGTTCTTTGGAAAAGATAAATGGAATAGGGTGGTGGGAACATGGAATGTAAGAAGCATGAACACAGAATTGCTCCTCGATGAAATAAAGACGTGAATGTATCTCTGCACAGAAGAAGAATTAACACATCAGAAAGAACAACAGTTTCGAATTTTTTGTTTCTAACATGCTAATTTACCTTCGGTGTGTGGAAGCATTGTAAAGTTCCCCCTCCACACAAATGAAGTGATTACAGCCCAGTTGTAGCTTCTTTGTTTGAAGACCAAACAGGTAGTCATCTTATACTTCAAGCCAATTGTAAAAACTATGTATCCCCAGAGTAGCCCATTTTTGCCAATGTGTTTTGCACCTGAGCACATACCCCCCGACAGGGAGACTTGCAAAGTATTGTAAACAGGAGCTGGAAGGCAAATAAATTTAACTATAATTTGAAAGCGCAGGAAAACCCTTCCCGCAGCTCCAGCCACAGAACTCCAGTACTGAGGGGCTTGTTCTAGCATTACCTTAACTTCCTCCCTTTGGTTATAAATTCTTCTTCATAAAGTAAAACTTTTGTGTATTTTGAAAAGTCAAAACACAACTTTCAATTGGCTTTTTCTCTGAGAGAAAGCATATTGCTTTTCTCTTGAGTCATGCAATGGGAATCGAAGGCAGACTAAGAAACCCTAGGAGAATGCCAACAAACCTGCCTCAAGACTGAAGCGGTGGCCACAGGACTCAGCTGCAGTTAATTTTCATTCACTGTTTGTATATAAATGCTTTTAATACTTAAACCAAATTCAGTTCAATTAAACTAATGTTGTTTGACATAATATTTCTTGTTCCAAAATCAATATTCCTTCATTTGACAGGCTTTCTTTCCCTTGAATGCAGGATGTTTATTATTCTAAAAGCTTACCTATAGACCTGTTTTTTATCCTGGATGATGTAAAACAGTTCTTCTTTGCCCAGCCTAAGCCAAAATATAATGGGGTTCACATTTCTCTGGTAAATATCTTTAATTGTAAGACCATGTCTCCTTTATAGCACCAATTTCCTATCCAATTCCTTTTTATTCTGCCTACCTATCCTCCCTTCCTCACCACCCCTAGCCACATTCTTTAAAAGATTACCAAAAGCCACTCTACTTCAAATGGCTGGGGTGGGGGAAACTCTTCTGGAATTTTCTTTCTGTAAAGTACACTGATCACTGTGATCTCAAATATTGGAACACTGCTATCACATCACCTTTAGTCCTCCTTTTCGCTACATTAGACCTGCCCAATTCCTGCAATCATTCTTGATATATTTTAGCCTCCAGCCCCCTAATCATCTTTGTTGCTCTTCTTTGCATTCTTTCCAGAGTCTCAAAACTTCTTTTTTTTTTAATATTGTAGTGACTAAAACTGGATGCAATATTCTAAATGCGGTCTTAAAATGGGGAAAAGAGTTGAAATCCAGAAAGGTATTTCATAAGACAACCTCAGCGAATTGAGGGAAACATGGGAGCTTAAGGCGGCAATGTAGAAAAACCCTAAGGGAGGACAGAGAAAAATATGTTTGTATATGTTCATATAAATATACATAGCAGAGTACATACAATATTTTTCATAAGCATCTTTATGTATATAGCTCTAGGTGTCCAGAATCCACGTTCCTAAAATACTTAGATTTGAATCTATTCTTTAGATGTAGGGCTTTCAGATCTGGCCTAGATTTATTTAAAAAACAAAACAAAACAATATCTCTGCTGTCATCTATTGAGATATTAATTTTTTTTTGCAGCCCAGACTGGAAGCCTGAGTCATGATATCATCTTGGGTGTGGTTCCACAATTTTTCCCAATTTTTGCTAAACTATGTCGCTTTTCATGGTTTTTATTTGTAAACTGTCCAAAGTCACTTAGGAGAGATGGACAGTGCAGATGTTTCATAAATCAATCAATCCTGATATGTTTTTCAATATCTCTGCCACCCTGATTGAAACAAAATTGCAGGGTTATATCTGGTTAAATCAATTGGCTCTTTTGTTTACTTATACAACATTTTAAGCATTTAAAAGATGAGCATAAATTCTTCCAATCATACTGCGAAGTAATTAGTACTATATTATGAATAGCATTAATTTAAAAAGTAGCTAATTGTTTCTTTACCTTTTATGTAGATCAAGCTATTCCTCCAGGTTTAAAGCTGGGATTTCAAGTAGACCTTTGCTGCATTTTGATGCATACAAGTGATTCAGCACATGAGTAAAAATTTAGGAATATAAAATGCTATTTTCTCTCAGGCCACATTATTTGTCCATCCTGTCCTGGATTACATTAACCTCTTATGGATGGAACTTTCTCAAAGCCAAAAGTGAAGAAACACAAGAGCTTCCTGAGCATAGCGATCTATAAAAGGAAGGAAATGTGAAGATATATTTAAAATAATCAATAATTCTTGGAGATCTCATGACAGCACACTTCATCTCTTGGAAGAGTATGAACCTGGAGAAAGATTTTATGAAAAAAACATCTAATTCCTAGACCAAGCATTCAGAACAAATGCAGCCTTGTACCACAATGGATTGTCCAGAGGTTTGAGTTTTCTAGAAATACGACTTTAGATCCAGACTATGATAAATAAATGTTAACACCGACCTTAACATTCTTTGCCTGAATAGAAGCATAGTCATGCTGTTTTCATTTCCTTGCCCAGAATCTGCCTTTCCCAGCCAACCAATTTATGTCTTGGGATTAGATGTCATGATGTCTACTTCTAGAATCCTGGATTTCATTGGCTTAAATCACAAACATTCCACCGTCCGTTGGACTCTGTCAGAAAAATTGCTTAAGTCACTGCAATTGGCTCTGCCTAGGGCTGAGAATAAATATGACAAGCAAAGAAATCTCTTGTAAAGAGATAAAGGAAATAAGAATGAAGATCATCGCAGGCAGAAAGCCATTATTATGGCGGTAATGCCAAGGCAACCAAACTTCTTACCGAAGGAATTTCTCCTGGCTGAAGTGTTGCTACATTAACTTTTTTCAGGTGCATCTCTAAAAAAAACAAAAACAAAAACAAACCCTCTCTCTTTCTCCATTAATATTTTTATTTTCCCTCCTCCTCCTTCCCTCTCTTTCTCTGTGTTCCTTCAAGTCAGTTTTGACTCCTGCCATCTGCCTCCTGCAAGTCCCTGCAGTTTTCTTGCCAATATTTTGGAAATGATTTGCCATTGCCTGCTTTTTAGAGCTGTGAGAGAATGACTGGCCCGAGGTTACCCAGTTGGCTTCATACCTTGTCCTTATACATACAATTTTTCTTGTTTAAAAGAAAAGGTCAGATTTGTAGCTTGGTATATTATTATAATGTTTTCTATTTCTTTCTAAAAAAGACTAATATTGAAATACTAGATTCTGAAACTAAATAAATACAAAGAAAAATAGCTATGTCAGACTTAGCGTTGCATTCTTTACCACATTGTCACCAGTCCTACATCTTTATTCACAGTCCTATGCCAGTTATCCAGGATCAAGCTGTCTTTGACAAAGTTCCCTTATTACACCAACATGCTGTCCAGTGGTTGAATTCTACCAGTTTCCCTACTGATTCGGTGATCGTGCACGTCATGAATGTGCATGCGTAGCTTTCCAAACACCAGCTGAGGCTCTGCCATGTCAATCAGCTGGGAGGAGAAAGAACAGAAAACCGCAGTGGCAGGTGGGAAAGCCGATCCTGCGCTTTTCTCTTCTTTCCCCTCTCAGCTGATCATCTGAGCTTCTTTTTTTTTTTTAACTACCGGTCCAAACCGGCAGCATTTCATCACTGGTTGCTGTCCATGAAATGTACTTCTAACCTTAATAGAAAATCTTGCCATCTCATATTGGGGAGTTAATTTTATCGAACTCAAAGAGAAGCATCTCTGAACAGATTGGTTATTTTTTGGGTGGGTCTTCAGTACTATAGTTCACTTTCTAACATCTTTCCTTCAATCAATCAATCAGAATAGAGTTGGAAGGGACCTTGGAAGTCTTCTACTCCAACTCCCTGCTCAAATAGGAGACCCTCTACCATTTCAGACAGGTGGCTGTCAAGTCTCTTCTTAAAATCCTCCCGTGATGGAGCACCTATAATTTCTGATGGCAAGTGTTCCACTGGTTAATTGTTTTCACTGTTAGGAAATTTCTCCTTAATTGATAACAATTTCATAATCAGGTGCTTTGCTTTCATTGACCAAAGCCACCTCCACCTTAAAAATAATTCCATTTGAGGCCACAGAGATGTTACTTAGGCAAAGCATTTCATTCATTAAGATTCTTGAAATTGGCCACTGAGAGTTGTATTCCCCTCCGCCCCTTTTGTTCTATTCCCAATTTAAACAAGAGACGGGTCAGGCCTCCAACTCTTCTTTGCCTTTCTACTGTGGTGCTTATAAATCTTTTGGTTCTGTTGTGTCTGGCCCTTGTCCAGAAACAAACCTGCCTTGAATGAATAGGCGATGTTGGGATAATTTATCAATGTTAGCAGTGGGAATCATGGGATGAACAGTAGTTTTGTGCTGGTCCTGAGCAAAACCACTTACCTAATTGAAATAATATGGCACATGCTCCCATAATTGCTCTCCTTTGATAACTTTGCTTAGGTCATGTTTTCTCAGTTAATTGTAATAAAGTGTGTGTGTGTGTGTGTGTGTGCGCATGAGAGAGAGTGAGAGAGCGAAAGAACAAGAATAATAGAGACATGGACTCAAGTAAATGAAAACAGGCAACAATGTGTTTTGTTTTCAGACACACAAATGTTTTCTTTAAATTAATTACAATGGAAATGACAAGACTTGGCATGCATTGGAAATGTAATCAACAGCTATGATTACTGGATAGTTAGTTCAGCAGAATGGAAGGAGCATTAGTGAAGCCTAAGCTTGGCTGTTTCTCTTGGGCTGCAGGGTAAAAGCAGAATTGTCGCCAATTTTTCTTGTGCAAGAAGTGTAAACTCTGGCAAAGACAGAAAGTTCCAAGGAATCCACCTTGGAAGCCACAATGAGCTCCTATAACCAGCTAGCGGGGTAAATGCAAGGCAGGAGTGGGAAAAATGGAAGAACACAAAAATCCCTGTTCTGGACTTCCGGTTTGAACTTCTTCGGTGACAGACCAAAACCTCGTCTCTGCGAGGCTTCGATCCATGCTTGCAGCTGGAGCACCCTGAGCCGGCTGGTTTTGGGGCTAAGCCACCCCATAGAGGTGGTGAAGAAAGGGAAGACTGCCTGCAGGGTTGAGGAGAGTCACATCCCTCCTCCCCAGCTGGCCATTACTCCCTTTCCCGAAGGCGGTTGTAGCGGTGGTTAGAAATGGCCACCACAAAGAAGAACTCGACCGGAAAAGAATGTGCAGGAGGAAGATAAGAAGAGAAAGTTTTGGTTGACCAGGTCAAACAAAAAAAGCAAAAAATAAGGTACCCTGGAATTGAAGCTATTAAAAAAAACACAATAACATTGTTCCCTAAGAAGATTTTTAAGCTGCGAAGGAGAGAGAAAAGGGAAAAGATTTGGTTTTTTGTTCTCCTTTTCCTATACTGATAGCTAACTTAAGCAAGAAATTGGAAAAAAATCCACTTTGACATTAATAGGCATTTAATGCTGAAAATAAAAAAGTCAAAAGGATAATAAAGATTTCTGGATAATCAAAAGCTTTTGAAAACAGGAAAGGAGAGAAAAATAATAAAAGGGCAGGATCTGGAAAGGAGGAGACTGCCTGGAATTAAAAAGAACTTACAGCAAAATCTCAACAAGACTTCCAAAAGATACATTTTAACTGAAATATCGCAACAAAAACCCCAGGAAGAGAAAGTGGAAAAAGAAATAAGAAGTAATAACTTGGGACTATTTGGATTACTTGATGATTTCTGGATTTTTGGTTATTGTATTTGAATGACTAAAATCAATCGGGTGGTTGTTTAAAACTGTTTAAAATGGCTCCACTTTTAGAAGAACTGAAAATGGAACTTAAAAAGTACAAAGAAGATGCACAAGAAGGAAGAGGTTCTTGGAGAAGGCGGAGCTTCGTTTCGGCGATACAGCTGCGATCTCGGGGTTCTGAGATTGCAGCCAATATTTTCGCCCCTGGTCGGTCCCAACAGACCTAAACCATCCTGTAGAGATGAGGATTGTGAAGGGCACTGTCCCAGGATCCCAGAGATATCGCAAAATCTCTGGTTTGATCCGGGAGAAGCCCTTTTGCTGGCAGAGGAGAGGCAGCCTCCATAGCTGCTGAAGTTGGGACAGCTCTGGAAAGAAAGTGGCTGGAAGTGAAAGTGTGTCGGCTGGTTGAGAAACTTCTTTTGTGTTGTAAATTCGCTGAGATTTGAAAGGGCACCTTGAATAGAGAAGAAACCTGTGAGATTTTTTTTTTTTTTTGACAAAAACTGTATGAGCGGCGTTTTTTAAAGTGATGTCAAATTGAGGCTTGGATTTTTTTTCTTTTTCTTATTTTTTTTGTGGGGGGGACTTTGGTGTGACTTTGTAGGTAACTGGATTGAATTTTCTCTTACATATATCTTTATGCTCCTTTTGATTTTTTAATTTTTTTCGGATAGAGGCTCCCTTTGGCTATTTTTTTTTTGCATAAATTATCCTTTTTTTCTGGCTGGGGGGGAAGAGCATTAAGAAACTTTGTAACACTGCCAACTAGAGGCTTGAAAATATTTTATTTGAATTGGAGAGAACTGTAAGAAGACTCCTTCTCAAGGACATCTTAATGTGATAAGATAGAGGGAGAGCACAGCAAAATATTATTACAGGTGTTTTCCTGGACTCTTATCAATATTTCAACACTAGAGGCTTGGCTTTGAAGTTGCTGGAGAAGAGAGTCATAATAAGAGCCTTGGATAACTAAATAAAGTGCAGTGTGCTTTCTTATATATATATATGTTGTGACTGAAAGGATTGATCCTGCTGTGAGTTTTGCTTCTGATGATTCTGAGGAGGAAAGGCTGGAACCTGCTGAGAATTTGGAGTCTGAATTGTCAGAAGACACAGATGTGAGCCAGGGAGATGAGAGGTTATCACACAGACATTCTTCGTCTGAACCCTCGACCTCATTCATGCCTGCAGTTGAGCCACAAGATGAGTCAGTGGAGTCGAACGAGGAAGCTGAAAGATCGTGGCTAGATGCCAGAACAAGAAGGAGGATGAAAGGTCAAGCTATGTGGAGACATCAGGCCAGAAAATGACTTAGAGAGATTGACACGCCCATCTAGGTGGTTTACGGAAACAAACTCAGTTAGAAGGGAGGGCGAGCCTAATTAGTAATTAGCACATTGCCTCAAGGATTATAAAAGGACACAGCTGTGTGGGAGAAGTTTGTCAGGAACAAAGTGTTTGATTACGTGCAGAGGTTTTCGACAGAGACTCGGAGCTTGGAGAATTTATGCCTGAACTGTTGTGATAACAGGGCGTGTGGAATATAATCTTGTAAGATTTCTTTCTGTTGAATTTGAGTTTTGGGGCAGCTGCCTTTGATTTTGTTCTGTTGGAACTTTGAAGGGGGAGCCATAACATACATATACATACATATATATACATATATATACATATATACATATATACAAATATACATATATACATATATACATACATACATACATATATATATATATATATATATATATATATATATATGTGTGTGTGTGTGTGTGTGTGTGTGTGTGTGTGTTTTCTGAGGTTCTCGCGGGTATTTGTATGTGGATCTTTGGTTATTCGGGTTTTCTCCCGCGTAAGATTGGAAGTATCTAGGCAACGTTTCAATGAAGTCTCATTCATCATCTTCAGGCTTGGTCTTCAGCTCTGTGCTTCTCAGAGTGCTTCTCACTCTGAGAAGCACAGAGCTGAAGACCAAGCCTGAAGATGATGAATGAGACTTCATCGAAATGTTGCCTAGATACTTCCAATCTTACGCGGGAGAAAACCCGAATAACCAAAGAGATATATATATATATATATATATATATATGGGATACCCCTACTCAGCAGCCTTTTTGTAAATTTCAACTCTAGTAATATTCTTATTTTTGCTTTTTATTTTAAAGGGAAAGCCTCAGACCTTTTTCTTTATTTTTCTTTTTTTCTCCTTACTTTTATTGGGACCCTTTTGTTTTTTCTATCCATGTTTTTGGACCACTATGTTTTTCTTTTTGGATTATTGAGACTTCTCAATTGGATTAAGGTGTGAAGAACCTGAAGGAATTTCTTCTTTCCTTTTTTATTTTTGTTTTTTTTTCTCTTAATCAATATTATTATTTTTGGGTTTTTTTTCTCTCTATTTTTCATTTTTGATGGGGGACTACTTCATAATTGGATTAGGGTCTAGAAGAACCTGACGATCTTCTTTCTTCCCTTTTTTCTTTTTCTTCTTTGGTTTTGGGCCTTTTACTATTGGATTTTTCCATTTTGGATTATAATTGGCTGTTTCACCAGTTGGATTAAAAGTTAAAAAGAATTTGAAGATTTGGAAGCATTAAAATGAGCAGGAAACCAATATCATCTAGCGTTTCTACTTCTACTTCTGTATCCCCAGAAGCTGGAGGACAACGTTTAATTCAGACAATGTTGAAGCAAGATAAAGAACAAGAAAAAGTAACTTTACAGATGATTATGCAAGGAATCCAAGATCTCAAGACAAAATCAGACATCATTGAACAAAGAATAGAAAACATTGAACAAAGAACAGAGAAGACTGATGAAAAAGTGGAAAACATTAAACAAATGATGGGGAAGTATGAGGAGAGATTCCAAAAAATTGAGGAAGAAGGTAAACAAAGAGAGGAGAAGATTGGAAATATTGACAGTAGATTAACAGTGGTTGAACAAGAAAAAAGTGGGATGTTGAGGTGGGAGATGGAAAGGTCAGAACTTTATCTCAGATTTCAAAATATAGAAGAGGAAAAAGGAGAAAATTTGGCTGCAATAATGATAGAAATTTTGGCGGATGCTTTGGAAACTACAGAGGAAAAAATGATGGATGGAGTAGATGAGGTATATCGAGTTTATACAAGATATGCGATGAGAAATAAATTACCAAAGGAAGTCCATATTAGATTTACCAAAAAATCCATTAAAACACAAATACTACAAGTGGTAAGAGAGAAAACATTGAAATACAAAGGCAAAGAGATTGTGGTTTTAAAACAAATACCCAGAAAAGTGAGAGAGATGAGAAGAGAATATTGATTTCTGACCAAAATGCTACTGGAAAACGAAGTGAATTATAGATGACTGATTCCAGAAGGATTAATGTTCACGTGGCAAGAGCAGAGACATAGAATTGATTCAATTGAGAAAGCAGAACTTTTCCATGCAGAATTTTTTGGAAGGAGAGAAGAGGAGGCAGAGAAAGAGATCTCATTAATTGAGTTTTAAGAGGAACAACTGGAGACTGAAAAAGAGAAAGGAGCAGTAGGTGGACAGGTGGACAGTAAAGAACAGCGTGAAGTGAGATCCACGAGAGCTGTTAGACCTAAATATAAAGCATAATCATGGAAGAAAAAAAACTGATTACAATGAATATAAATGGACTCAATTCAGCTGTTAAAAGAAGGAAAACTTTTCATAAATTAGAGAAATTAAAATTCAATATAATTTGTCTACAAGAAGTTCATATTAAAAAACAACATGAACAATTATTAGTACAGCCAAAATTGGGGAAAATATTTACTTCTTTGACTCAATGTAAGAAAAGAGGAGTGGTTCTATATATTAAAGAGGCTATCCTAGCAAAACTGATCTACACAGATGAAGACGGAAGAGTATTAATGGTGGAAATAATGGACAATAATATAAAAATACTCTTGATTGCAATTTATGCTCCGAATGATAAACAAGAAGAGTTTTATAAAAAACTACACATGAAAATAATTGGACTGGACTATGTTAATATAATTATGATGGGAGACTTTAATGGAATTGTGGACAATAAACTGGACTATATAGCAACAACAACAAAGCAAAATAGAAAGACTCTGCCTAAATCTTTTTTTAAAATGACAGACGAACTAACTTTAAAAGATATTTGGAGAGAAAGAAATGTTAAAGCTAAACAATATACTTTTTATTCAAATAGACATTTATCATGGTCCAGATTAGATATGATTTGGATCTCAACAGAATTAATATCCAATATTTAAGAAACAAATATCGAAACAAGTACATGGGCAGATCGTAGCCCAATGACAATTAAATGGAAGGGACAAAAAAAAAGATCGAGATGGACATTAAATAGTACTGTCTTAAAGGAAAAAGATTTTATACAACGCATGGAGAAGGAACTGGCTTTTTTCTTTAGAGAAAATAAAAAAGAAGATACTTCAATGCAGAATGTTTGGGATACAATGAAAGCATATGCTAGAGGTCTGATAATAGACTATACAAGAAAAAAGAATATTAGGAAAAGGCAAGCTTTTAAGGCCTTGGAAGATGAGCATAAAAGACTTGAAAAAGAATTACAGAAAATGCCACAGAAAAAAGATATTAAATTGAAGCTGGATGTAATTAAAGATAAAATGGAATTAATAGAGAAAGAAGAACTGGCACAGAAGATTAGAAACTCTAAACAGAATTACTTTGAAGATGCAAATAAACCAGGTAGATGGCTAGCATATAAATTGAGAAAGGAGAAGGAATCAAGAAAAATACTGAAGCTAATAGATGATCAAGGCCAAGTTTGTTATGGAGAAAAAGGAAATTATTAAGGAGAAAAAGGAAATTATTCGAGATTTCTATGGACAACTTTATAAACAAGAGAATATTGATGAGGAAAAAGTCAAACAGTATCTACAAATGCTAACTTACTGAAGATACCTAAAGAGACTGAAGAAATGCTAGAAAGCAATATAACAATGATGGAATTAAATAAAGCACTTAAGAAACAAAATAATGGGAATCTTCTTTTTTAAAGAAATTATACCTTACCCTTTATCCCTAAAAAAAAATCCTTTTTTCCCATCTTGTTTCATACCTTTGTGTCTTTTCCCTCCCTTTCCCCTTCCTTTCTTATTCCCCTGGCCTTTTTACCCCCCCCCCCACTAACTTCCTCCTTTTTAGCTTTCCCTCTCTGTTGTAATCCTTTCCCCTTTTGCTCAGTAACATTAAGTTGGTTTTGCATCTTATTTTTTCCTTTCTTAAGTGTTTTTTTTAAGTCTTAAATCCTTCATTTTCCTTCCTTTCTTTCTCCTTTCTCTCTTAGTTAATTTTTTAGATTCACTGAAGATGGCATCTTCTTCTTTTTCTTCTTTTCCTTCTATTTCCTCCATCTGTTGTTGTGTTTGCTGATAAATAGCAAGCACCATTTCTAAAGAAAGGAAAGCTTCTTTCACAGCGTCCTTACTTTCTTGATATTCCTTTCTAAGTTCATCATCAGATAAAGCCATTCTTTGTTCTTAGAGCAACCAAAATGTTTCAAAAGTTGAAACAATTCCTTAAAGTCCCAGAGACATCAATCAGTCCAAACAATGCACAAAGTTCTCACTTTCTCTTCCTGGGGTGGTATCAGTAAAAGGGAAAAGAAAAAAAGCCCAATCTGTATTTTACAGCCTTGTTCCAATCAATTTCTAGTCTCAAGATCTTCAAGGCATCTCCTCCAGCAAAATGTTAATATATATTTTTTTGTCCTCTCCCTTCCCACTTATAACAAGAAGCCAAGTTTTTACCTTTTATAAAAAACAACAGGTTTCTCAATGGCCATTTGTTGATTCCAAAGGGAAGGAGGGTAAACTTTCCTTTCAGCACCTCAATTTTGCCACTTGAAATCCTCCTCTGGAAACCAAGTATTTTTCAAAAAGTCATAGTTCTCAGGATTAAACGCCTCTTAAAGTCCTGGATCAGCCAAAAAACTTTCTCTTGTAAACTTTCTCCCCTCTTCCTCCTGCTCAGTCTTACCCAGCTGCCGGCTTCTTTGTGGCGGCCATTACAGACCGCTGCTTGACCGCCTTAAGAAAAGGGAGTTTTGCCAGCTGGGGAGGGGGTCTGCAACACCCCCAAACCCCTCACCAGCTCCCCCTATCTTTGACTGTCTCTGCAGGGCAGCCTTAGCCTCCAAACCCATCCAGATCGGAGGCACCAAAACAGCTAGCGCGGCAGGGATTGCGCAGGATCGCGGAACCCTGCCGCTAGCGAAGCCGACAAACCGGAAATTTTCCTTAAAAAAGAAAATTCTGCAAGGTACATAAGATGGTATTATGTATTAGAAATAGAAAACTAGAATGTTATAAGAATTGATAAAAGATTAAAATATTGAAATGTTTAGTAATGATAGATTTTAAAATTTCATAAAATTGTAGCACTTGTTTTTTGAAATAGACAATCGGAATGTTATAAGATTTAATATTTAGATTTATTATCTAATTATATTAATTATTATTAATTTATTATTTTTTCTCTTTAAAGGTTAGTAGGTAGAATGTACTAAGCAGAATCAGATTGGGTATCAGGTGTTATTTTAAATATTAATTTAGGGGGAGGATAGAAAGGCATCATACTCTGATTAGTGATTTCAGGAGAAATTCTTTTTTTTTTTTTTTTACTATAGGTAATGAGATAAATGGATAATCTGGAAAGAATGGACAAAAATAAAAATGTAATGATTTAAATTAAAATGAATTAAATAAAATAGAAATAAGAAGAACGAAAAGCGGGGAGAAGATATAGAATGGTAAATAAGATAGGTAATGGTATACAAGATGAGCACGAATTTAATTGAAGTCCATACAAAGAGAGGTAATCTGGGGCCAAACTACTTTCTTAAAAGAAGTTTTATATTTTTGTGTTTTGTGTGTCTATGTTTTGTTTGAGAATTAATAAAACCTTGGAGGAATGTTGGATGAGAATAATGGTAATCAAGTCAGAGAGGAATGAAGATGATGATTATAAACTGGATAAATATAGAAAATAATAATAATAACAATGAAATTGAATACAAAAAGAGAAATAATGAGAAATTTGTTAAGAGATATTTATATGTTTATATTGAAACAGAAAACAGAATTATGTTGCATAAAATAATATTTTACTTGACTTGTAAAATTAATAATGGAAAGAGGTTTTATGTATTCAACGGTTAATGATGGTTTGTTTGTCTTTAAAATCAATAAAATTTGTTTAAAAAAAAAAAGAAACAAAATAATGGGAAAGCACCAGATCCAGATGGGTTTCCGGCAGAATTCTATAAAACATTTCAAGAATCATTGAGTATCCCACTGTTAGAAGTTATGAATGAAGTTATGTCAAAGAAGATGATACCCAAAACATGGTCAGAGGCTTATATTACACTTATTCCAAAAGAAGAGGCTGACCCACTGCAAATTAAGAACTATAGACCTATTTCTTTATTGAATACAGACTATAAAATTTTTGCTTCAATTTTAGCAGAAAGACTTAAAAAATATTTAAATAATTTTATTCACCCAGATCAAAATGGATTTCTGCCAAAGAGACAAATCAGAGACAATATGAGAGTAATCTTGGATACTTTGGAATACTATGAGGCTCATCCTGAAAAGCAAATGGCTTTGATATTCCTAGATGCTCAAAAGGCATTTGATAACATGAACTGGAGATTTATGTTATCACTATTGGAACAGATGGGTTTTGCCAAAAAATTTACTCAAGCAATAGAAGCCATATACAATAAACAGACAGCAAAGGTAATGATGGAGGGAGAACTTACAGATTTTATTAATATAAGAAAAGGCACAAGACAAGGGTGTCCCCGAAGACACAACATCCCCTATCTCCTTTGCTATTTGTGTTGACTTTGGAAGTGTTGAATAGAAATATTAGGGATGATAAAAGCATAAAAGGAATGAAAATTAAAAAGGAAGAATTTAAACTACAAGCATTTGCTGATGACTTAGCTTTTATTCTAGAAGACCCGCTAGAAACAGCTCCAAAGTTATTGGAAAGGATAGAGACATATGGAGAGGTAGCTGGTTTGAAAATAAATAAAGATAAAACAAAGATTTTGACAAAGAACATGCTACTGAGACAAAGAGAAGAACTGGCAGACCTTTTGAAAATCCAAGTTACAAATAAAGTTAAGTATCTGGGGATATATTTGACAGCAAGATGTAGCACATTAAAAGAGAATAATTATATTAAACTCAAACAACAGATAGCTACAGATTTGAAGAAATGGGAAAACTTGCAACTGTCATTAATAGGGAGAATTTCAACAATTAAGATGAATATTTTACCCAGAATTCTATTTCTGTATCAAACAATACCAATTAGGCTTGGAAAAGACTATTTTGAAGATTTAAATAAAATCATGTTGAAGTTTATATGGCAAGGTAAAAAAGCGAGAATAAAGCTAAAGCTTTTGCAAGATGCCAGAATTAGAGGAGGTTTTGGCCTGCCAAATTGGGAATTGTATTATCAAGCTGCAAGTCTGATGTGGGTCAAAGAATGGATAACATTAAGAAAGCATACATTGTTGACATTAAAAGGGCATGATTTGCTGTTGGGCTGGCATGCTTTTTTATGGTATAAGGGAACTAAAACACAGGGTTATTTTAGAAGACATTATGTACGGGAGTCTTTGTGGTTAAATTGGGAGAAGATAAAAAGACAATGTTATTTGAAAATTCCAGTTTGGTTATCGACTATTGAAGCATTTTCCTATCCTATAATTTATAAGAAAGAACAAACAGTTAGATATGGGGAACTTTTGGATGAAAAGGGTGAACTTAAATCGATCCAAAACTTAGAGGAACAAGGTATAAGGATGAATTGGTTTTCATATGCGCAAATACATTCAAGGTATGATGAAGATTTTAAAACAGAGGGAATCTATGATAAACAGACTGATTTAGATAAGATCTTGATGGGTACTGATGACAGGGTGATTAAAAAAATATATGGTTATTTACTGGGAATTAAATTAGAGGAAGAACAAGTTAAAGAAACTATGATTGTTTGGTGGAAGAATTTTGGATATGGGATTGATTTAGAGAAATGGCAAAAATTGTGGTCTCAAAATTATAAAATGACAATGTCAATAGCATATAAAGAAAACTTGTATAAGATGTTTTACAGGTGGCACTTTCCCCCGACAAGAATAGCAAGAATGTTTAAGAACATATCTGAAAAATGCTGGAAATGTCATCAGATACCTGGCTCATATTACCATATGTGGTGGACTTGTCAGGACGCTAGAAAATATTGGACTAAAATTCGCATGTGGTTGGAAAAAATGACAAAGAAACACATGGACTTGAAACCAGAGATCTTCTTATTGGGAATTTTACCTGATACATATAGTAAAGATTTGAAATAACTGATTGTAAATGTATTAACAGCGGCTAGGATTATATTTGCTAAAAATTGGAAGAATGAGAAAATACCATTACAGGAAGAAATTATTTAGAAAATATTGGAATGTGCTGAGATAAGTAAATTGACATTTGAAATTAGAGATCAAGAGGATAAACAATTTTATGAAATTTGGGATCTTTTTTATCAATGGCTAGGTGATAAAATACGATAATAGAATATTTAGAATGTTAGACAGTAAGGAATATTTTTATTTATTTTTTTTCTTGTCTTTGTTATTTGACACTATATTTATAAAGTGTTTTTAGGATTGATTTGGTATGATTATATGATTTGTTATATAAACTGTTTAAAGTATTGTTATCTCATAAAGCATGAATGATTAAAAGTATAGTCAAAAATTTCTTTTTTTTAGCGATATTAGCATATATAAATTTGGATTGACAATATGAGTTGTTATATAACATAATTGTAATTGAGACAACAAAATGAATGCACAAAACTGATGAACCAACCGACACACTGGATGTACATATGAGAGTTCATGTTTTAATGTTTTGTTTGTCTTGTTTGTTTGTAGAAAATAAATAAAATTCTTTTCAAAAAAAGAAGGAAGAGGTTCTTTTGGCTTCATATTTCAGTTTTTAGAAATGGAGATTTGGAATTATGAGAAACAACAAGAAATGCCTGCAGAACACGAAGATTGCGACAAAGAAGAAGCCATCTTTAATGAACAAGTAATCTTAGGTGGGAAAAAAAAAAGAAAAGTGGGGGAAAGAGAATGGAAAGTTTAAGATTGGGAAAAACAACTCCAAAAAAACTAGTGTGAAAAATAAGTATAAAATCAGAAAGCAACAGAAGAGGGAAATGCAGAAGAGAGAATTAGAACTAGAGAAACAAGGGGGTAAAGAGGGGAGGGAGAAGATGAGAGGGAAGAAAGAAAGGAAAAGAAGTTATAAAAGACAGAAACAAAATATAGAGAAACAGGGCCTATTTAGAGATAATGGGTGAAAATTTAATGGAAAAGGGGATTCTGCAAAGGTACATAAGATAGTATTGTTATATTAGAAACATAAATAAGTTTAGAAAATATGAAACAATGTATGATTTAAATGTTTTATAAAATAGCTATCGTAATTCAATGGAATGCTTGTCAATAAATAAATGTAACAAAATGAATATTTAATGATTTACAAAACATGTGAAGAGAAATAAGGGAAAAATTAATTAGGGAGATTATATGTGTCTTTGAGGAAGTATGATATTTGATTGAAAAGAAGTGTTAAAGATGTTAAGATTTTAATGATTATTAATGATAGAATTGAATTGGAATGGAATGAGGGTTTATAATTACATATATTTATAATTTTTTTTTAAAAAAGAATACAGTGTGTATTATAAGAATGTACCAAGCAGAATTCAATTGGAAGTTATGTATTATGTGTTATATTGAAGGTCATAACCTTAAGGTATATATTGAAGTTTAAATCAGAGTTGAATGGATGTAATTAAAAGATATAAAAGTGTCATACTCCAATTAGTAACTACAGGAGAAAATTTGTTTAATGAGAAAAGATAACATGAAATTGAAACAGAACAGACAAAAGTATAAATATAATGATTTGAATTGAGATGAGATAATCAAAATAAAATTGAGAAAATTAAAAGAGGGGAAAACTATACAGAAAATGTAGAATAGTATAAGATATGGAATAGAACACAAAAAGGAGCATGAAATTGAGTTTTGTGTCTGTATAAAGAAGTTCAACCCGGGACCATGCTATTTTCAAAAAAGATGTTTTACTTGTATTTTGTATGTGTGAAAACCCAAATAAAATTTTATTAAAAAAAAAAAAAGAAATCCCTGTTCAAAGTGGCTGAACCCTCTATTTTGTTCTACAATGACACCCAGTTCTTACATTGCATTTAATCTTGGTGGCATCTTTTGGATGTGTGTATGTGTGAATCTGCTAGAAGAGTTAAGGGAGCATTTTTAATGTCTTACCATTCAAACCACAAGGCGTTGGTATCCACCAAAAAATTCCTCAGGATGAACACCAAAGGAACATCAATATTATATATTGCTTCAGACTCAAAGCAGGGCAGATTTGCCTGACATTTTTTCTCCTTATAAAATACAGGGAGGGGTTTTTCTTTGGGATGGGGCATAAAGGGTGATTGTTAGCATGTTATATGCCCTGGCATATATGTAAAGTTTCATTCCAGGTTGGGTCTGGGGGATAACCTTGGATGGGCACTTTGCATCCTCAGAGCCACCCATCCCTCATCTGCTGCCCCTGACATCCTCCAACTTTCTGCAGTACTTATTTCACCTTTTGAACAAAGCATGATACCCGCTGTTGGCACTGATCTTGGTGCTTCATTTATAGCACCTCAGCCTGGTGAGAACCAAATGACCAACATTTTTATTAATGCTCTAATGCAAAAGTGACAAACTCGACTGCATCATGTGATCTGGCCTCCTACAGTCCTTGGCCAACCCAATCTAGCCGTGGGAGGAGATAGCCATGGATTTCATTGTGGAACTACCGGAGAGATATGTCATGTGATGTATCGTGACTTTTTTGCCTTTGTGGAACTGGGATGTGCAAAGCCTGCACATGATACATCCAGCCTGCAGGCTGCCACTTTGAGAGGGCTGTTTTAGTGAAATCTGCTCTACAAATTTTCTCCCTCACTAGAGGTGTCTGTTAATTTGATTCTCAGTGTATTTGAGAGTTTCCTTCTGATTTTTTTTGGGGGGTGCCATTTTAAAACTTACTTGGTGGCAGAAGATGTTTGCTGCAATGTTCACCTTACATAGGAAGAGAGGGCAAGGTGCAAATTATCAAAAGGATGATTGTATAGTGAAAGAGAAAACATTCACTTACGTACTTGGTACTGCGTAAGGGGATGGACATCACAAATCATGACAATTTCTCCAAAATTTTCCCTTCCCTTGAAGCAAATTTCAGCAACAAATTCCCTTTCATCGATCTGAATAAGAATCATCATGGCAAATGAAACACACACTTTAAAGACATCTGGAAGATGCAACAGGTGCCATGCGCGATCACCGAACTAGTTGTTATACTGGTGGAATCCCACACTTGGAGAAGGTGTCACAAATATACACAGCTACTTCATTGTTTGGGCAGAATGGGATGAAAATAGCATAACTTCTGGTACACACTTCAGAATGCCACTTCTGTATACATTCATGGGGCCATCTTGAAGGTTTTCACTGCAATCATTTTTGGAAGTCTTCCCTTTGCATTTCTTTCATGACCAAATGATCAGGAATGACGTAAAGGCTACACAGCAACCATCAAATTGCTTTCAAAAGGAACAAGTTTCCAGAAAAGGTGTTCTGAACAAATATATAAGGCATCTAACTCAACTTAAAAATAAACCATGAAAAATTGTTTTTTTTTTTTTGATAAAAGTTTTATTGATTTTAACAACAAACAAAAACACACAAAACATAAAACATAACATAAAAAATCATCATTCTTCATAAATTTACAGTGTATCGATTGGTTTACCACTCCTTTTTGTGCATCCATTTCATAGTCATCAAAATAATTATATTACATAATAACTCACATTATCAATCATCAGTTAAGTATCCTAATATCATTATTGAACAATCATTTGACTATAATTTTACTAATTCATACTTAAGCGAGATAACTACAATTGAGTTAAATTATTTTATAACAGATCATAGAATCATACCAAATCTATCTTAATAAAATATTCTAAAAAATTATCAAAACCAAGAAAAATTATATATTAGTTATTTCCTAAATTTCTAAATATTCTATTATTATATTGTATTATCTAAACATTGATAAAAGAGATCCCAAACTTCATAAAATTGTTTATCTTCTTGTTCTCTAATTTCAAATGTCAATCTACTCATTTCAGCACATTCCAAAATTTTCTTTATAATTTCTTCCTCTAATGGTATTTTCTCACTCTTCCAATGTTTAGCAAATACAATCCTAGCCGCTGTTAATACATTTACAATCAAATACTTTAAGTTTTTATTATATATATCAGGTAAGATTCCCAATAAAAAAATCCCTGGTTTCAAATCTATGTGTTTCTTTGTCATTTTTTCCAGCCATATGTGAAATCTAGTCCAGTATTTCCTGGCCTCCTCACAAGTCCACCACATATGGTAATATGAACCAGGTATCTGATGATATTTCCAGCACTTTTCAGATTTATTCTTGAACATTCTTGCTATTCTTGTCGGGGGAAAGTGCCACCTGTAAAACATCTTATACAAATTTTCTTTATATGCTGTTGACATTGTCATTTTATAATTTTGTGACCACAATTTTTGCCATTTCTCTAAATCAATACCATATCCCAAATTCTTCCCCCAAGCAATCATTGTTTCTTTAACTTGTTCTTCCTCTAATTTAATTTCCAACTAATAACTATATAGTTTTTTAATCACTTTTTCATCAGTACCTGTCAAAATCCTATCTGAATCAGTCAATTTATCATAAAATCCTTCTATTTTAGAATCTTTAAGATACCTTGCATGTATTTGTGCATATGAAAACCAATTCATCTTTATATCTTGTTCTTCTAAATTTTGTATCGTTTTAAGTTCACCCTTTTCATCCAGTATTTCCCCATATCTAACTGTTTGTTCCTTCTTATCGGTTATAGGATACGAAAAAGCTTCAATAGTTGATAACCAAACTGGGATTTTCAAATAACATTGTTTCTTAATTTTCTCCCAATTCAACCATAACGATTCCCGTATATAATGCTTTCTAAAATAACCCTGTAATTTAGTTCCCTTATACCATAAAAAAGCATGCCAACCCAATAATAAATCATGACCTTCTAATGCCAACAATCTAATCTTTCTTAATGTTATCCATTCTTTAACCCACATTAAGTTTGCAGCTTGATAATACAACTCCCAATTAGGAAGGCCAAATCCTCCTCTAATTCTAGCATCCTGTAAAAGTTTTAATTTTATGCTCGCTTTCTTGCCTTGCCATATATACTTCAACACAATTTTATTTAATTCTTCAAAGTAATCTTTACCTTTGGTATTGTTTGGAACAAATATAAAATTCTGGGTAAAATATTCATCTTAATTGTTGAAATTCTACCTATCAATGACAATTGTAGGTTTTCTCATTTTTTCAGATCGGATGCTATCTGCTGTTTAAGTTTAATATAGTTATTCTCTTTCAGTGTAGTACATCTTGACGTCAAATATATCCCCAAATATTTAACTTTGTTCATAACTTGAATTTTCAATAAATCTGCCAGCTCTTCTCTTTGTCTTAGTAACGTGTTCTTTGTCAAAATCTTTGTTTTGTCTTTATTTATTTTCAAACCAGCCATCTCACCATACATCTCTATCTTTTCCAATAGTTTTAAAGCTGTCTCTAAAGGGTCTTCCAAAATAAAGACCAAGTCATCTGCAAAGGCTTGCAATTTAAATTCCTCCTTTTTGACTTTCATTCCTTTTATGTTTGTATCCTAATATTTCTATTTAACACTTCCAAGGTCAATACAATAACAAAGGAGATAATGGGCATCCTTGTCTTGTACCTTTTTAAATATTGATAGAGTCTGTGAATCTATCCATCTATCATTACTTTTGCCGTTTGCTTATAATATACGGCTTCTATTGCTTGGATAAATTTTCTAGCAAAGCCCATCTGTTCCAATAGTAATAACATAAATCTCCAATTCACATTATCAAATGCCTTTTGGGCATCTAAGAATATCAAAGCCATTTGTTTTTCAGGGTGCGCCTCGTAATATTCCAATGTGTCCAGGATTACCCTCATATGGTCTTTAATCTGTTTCTTTGGTAAAAATCCATTCTGATCAGAGTGAATAAAGTTATTTAGATATTTTTTAAGCCTTTCTGCCAAAATTGAAGCAAAGATTTTATAGTCTGCATTCAATAAGGAAATAGGTCTATAGTTCTTAATTTGTAATGGGTCAACCCCTTCTTTTGGAATAAGTGTAATATAAGCTTCTGACCATGTTTTAGGTATTTTATTTATCATAACTTCATTCATGACTTCTAACAGTGGGATGCTCAACGATTCTTGTAATGTTTTATAAAATTCTGCCGGGAAACCATCTGGTCCTGGTGCTTTTCCATTGTTTAAAATTGTTTAAAGAGTAAACCCTTATTTTTCCACTTATTCCATTAATATTAGAAAGAACTGAGTGAAGACTGGTCACATTCAAGAGAGTTAGAGGGGGAAAATATCTGGTAGTTTCAGTTTCTGATTAACGTATTTTATGTAAAGGCAAAACTGCCAATCATTTTATCAGCTCCATAGAGTGATTAAAATGACTATAATTTGTGGTGAGGCCAGGTAGGGAGATGGAGGTGCAGGTTACATGTGAGACTAGTTACAATTTCCTTTTTTACTAACAGTGGCCATTCTTTAATAATTACTAATAGTTATTATCATATTACTATACATCCATTGTTTATGTTTATTGTTTTATTCCTTTGTTATTTACATTTTTATTATTTCTTCTCATTTTATTGTTTTAACCTACCCAGATTAGCCCCACGGGGAGATGGTTGGTAAATAAATGTAACAAATGAACAAATAATAAATTGAAAACCCATTGTGTTGACAGTAAATGCACAAAATATGCAGCATGGTTATCCTAGCTATTTCAAAAGATCCAAATTTTAATGAGGAGACAAACAAATTGACCAGCTACTCATATCACTGTCAAAAAAAATACCACATCTCTCCACCCATCCTCCATGTTTTTCATACAAGTAGTCCTTGACTTACAGCCATTCTTTTCGTGACCATTAGAAGTTACAATGGCACATAAAAAAGTGATTCATAATTGGTTCTTGCATTTATGACCATCGCAGCATCCCCACAACATATGCTTGACAACGAGGATGTATTTATGAGAGTTGTAGCATCTTGGGGTCATGCTCTTGGCAATCTTTCCTGTTACCTACTGACAAGCAAAGCCAATGGGGGAATCTGGATTCATGTAATAACCACATAATTCAGTTAACAACTGCAATAATTGCTTAACAACCATGGCAGAAAAGGTCAAAGTCAGGTGCAACTACCGAATAAATCCTTGCTTAGCAACAGATATTCTGGTCCAAACTGTCGTTGTATGGAGGTTGAATACTTTCTCTAATCTCATCTGAAGCAGTGGAACAGGGCAGAGGTGGTATTCAGCCAGCTCTGATCAGTTCTGGAGAACTGGTAGTGGAAATTTTGAGCCTACATTAAGCCTACATTCTTAGATATGCAATGTAACTTCCACTATTCCACTCAAAGTGACTGAGATGAGGCTGCCTTACAATTCTAGATCCACCTGAAGGGCAATTGATTATTTGGGGGAATAGGGGATTGGGTCACCTAATGAGTGACTTCTACTGATAAACCAGCTTCCGATATCACAGTGATGGAATGCCTAAAAGGAGATACACTAGAAATGGTTTTCAGCAGGTTCTAACCAATTCTGGAGAACCAGTAGCGGAAATTATGAGTAGTTTGGAGAACTGGCAAATACCACCTCTGACTGGCCCCGCCCCCATCTATTCCCTGCCTCCCGAGTCCCAGCTGATCATCTGGGTCTTCTTTTGTTGCCCTGCACAGGAGAACAGAGCTGGAAAGCAGGTTAGTGGGATGTGGAGGGAATGGGATTTTGCAGTAACCTTCCCCTGAAATGCCCATCAAGCCACGCCCACCAAGCCACACCAGGCCCACAGAACTGGAAGTAAAAAAAATTGAATACCACCACTGGAACATGGGTATCAAACTCAAGGCCCAAGGGGGTGGTGGTGCTTAAATCCGGCCATGGGGCCAGCCTGGAAATATCAAAAGATCGACCAGCGGTACCTCTGGCAACTAAAACAGGCCACATGCAGCCTCTCACACCTCATTTTCACCCTCCGTGGCCTCCTGCAGCACTCTGCCAGCTGAAAACGGGCCAAAAACCGGGCCAGAAATGGGCCAGAAAACAGATCAAAAACGGGCTGCATGTGCCTCCCACACCCCATTTTGGCTGGCAGGGTGCTGTGGGAGGCATTCACCCTGCCCCCCCAGTCCACAGAGGAGAACTACAATGCTGATCTGGCCATGGAAGAAATCCAGTTTGCACCCCTGCAGTAGAACAACATCTGCAAAATCCTTTGAAAGATGCTTAGAAGACACCTGATTCAGGTCACTGCACAGAAGCAGAGCCCCTGGATTGATTCATGAATCCCCTCCCTTGCATTGATTTGAGAGAAACTTTTATCAGAGGGAAGCCTTCCTTCAAAGCTCATTTTATTTATTTTTAATTATTTTATTTTGTCAAGTGATTATTAGACAACAGGTATAAATATAAACATGGGTATGAATACATGAAATGGATACGAATAAGAAAAAAAAGAAACAATAGGACAGGGATGGTTGGTGCACTTATGCACGCCCCATTCTGTTAACAGAGCTTTGCCTGTGTTTTCTGCAATCCTTTTATTATGGTGCCCATAATGCAAAGAAATCCGTGCATCTGTTGCTCCCTTTGAAACAAAGTGGATTAGAAAACAGGGCACCTGTGCACAGAAGGGGTTCTGGGTCAGGGCACTGAGATTAAAGAGCAGGTATAAATTTGGTTTCAAAGCCCTTTTTCTTCCAGTTGATTTTGAGTTTACACTGCAAGAGGCTAAGTATTGAACAACTCAGAGTAATGACTGCTTGCAGAGCTTCTAAATTAGATTAGTGTATCAGCATGACACTCTGCAAATGGCTGGGAGAAAATGGGTTGCGTGTGGTAGTTAGCATTAACACCAATGTGAAGGACATAACGAAAAGAGTGAAACTTACTGCTAAACATGATGTCAAACTTAGTTACTGTACATCACGTCCAGACATGAAAGGGGCAGTGTCAGGTCAAATTAGGTTCCACTTTTTCTCTTGAGAAAGAAATATAAAAAGGGCCTTCGCAACTCAAATGGTTTCATGATGTTTATTAAAATCCCAATGGGACTCCGTTTTTTAACAAGCGAAAAGATCCCTTGCTGTGTTAGCCACACAAAAATCATGCCACAGTGGAAGATTGACTGTTGGCCTCAGACAACCTAAAAATTATTCATTGGGGGGGGGGATGTTGCTTGAAAAAAAAATAGGGTCACGTTGCAAAAGAAAAGAAAAAAAGGTTGAGAGGGAGTTCAGCGATTTTAATATTTTAGCTTATCCTGCTTCAGTCAAACAGAAGAGTTGAAATGATGGAAAACGAATATGGACATTTGATGATTATTTATAAAATCATTTAAAAATAAACGTAAGGCTTTGCATGTGGAAAGGTCTCAGGTTCATTCTCTAGCATCTCCAGGAAGAGCTGGGAAATATGACTTGATACTCTGGAAAAGCATGACAAGTAGGTTTCCAGAACCAAATAGGCTAAAAGTCTTACTTGATGTTACTGCACTACTGCAGCCTATGCTCCTGTCCTGCCTCTCAGCTCAACAGTTTTATAATGATAACTTTAAAAAACAAGTTGCAGTTAAACAAGTACCTTATGATGTATCTGATGATTCTTGACTCTTGATGAATGTATCTTTTCTCTTCTGTACACTGAGAGCATATGCACCAAAGACAAATTCCTTGTGTATCCAATCACACTTGGCCAATAAAGAATTCTATCTTATTCCTATTCCTATTCCTATTCCTATTCCTATTCCTATTCCTATTCCTATTCCTATTCCTATTCCTATTCCTATTCCTATTCCTATTCCTATTCCTATTCCTATTCCTATTCCTATTCCTCTACTCTACTCTACTCTACTCTACTCTACTCTACTCTACTCTACTCTACTCTACTCTACTCTACTCTACTCTACCCTACCCTACCCTACTCTACTCTACTCTACTCTACTCTACTCTACTCTACTCTATTATATTTATTTACTCTACTCTACTCTACTCTACTCTACTCTACTCTACTCTACTCTACTCTACTCTACTCTATTATATTTATTTACTCTACTCTACTCTACTCTACTCTACTCTACTCTACTCTACTATATTATATTATATTATATTTACCGTATATACTCAAGTATAAACCGAGTTTTTCAGCCCATTCTTTGTGCTGAAAAAACCGCCCTCGGCTTATACTCGAGTCAGATTCCCCTCTGAAAAAAAAAATGGTGTGGAGCTCCGGAGCTGGGCAGCCGCTTTCCTGCAGGCAAGCCCCACTTCATGGACTCCGTCCATCCTCTGTCCCATCCACCCACCCACCCAAAGCGACGAAGTCCCCCAATCGCGCAGCCCAGAATTGCCCTCCCCTCAGGGGGCAGCAACGACGCCTGGTGTTTCCCGAGACAAGAAGCTCCACCGTGCAATGAAAGCGCCCTGGCTCTAGGCTCAGAAAACAACGTGAGGCGAGGTCGCTTCGGCTCCGCTCAGCTTCGTTTCCTAGCTGCTTTCAGTCCGCTCGGGAGGAGGGGGAGGAGGTAGTGGCGGCAGCTTGCATTGTTTTCTGAGCTCTAGGCCACCACCTCCTCCCCCTCCTCCCGAGCGGACTGAAAGCAGCTAGGAAACGAAGCTGAGCTTAGCCTAGAGCTCAGAAAACAACACGAGGTGAGGTCACTTCGGTTCCGCTCAGCTTCGTTTCCTAGCTGCTTTCAGTCTGCTCGGGAGGAGGGGGAGGAGGTGGTGGCCTAGAGCTCAGAAAACAACGCAAGCTGCTGCCACCACCTCCTCCCCCTCCTCCCGAGCAGACTGAAAGCAGCTAGGAAACGAAGCTGAGTGGAGCCGAAGCGACCTCGCCTCGCGTTGTTTTCTGAACCTACGAGCCTAGAGCCAGGGCGCTTTCATTGCACGGTGGAGCTTCATCTCGGGAAATACCGGGCGTCGTTGCTGCCCCGAGGGGAGGGCAATTCTGGGCTGCGCAATTGGGGGACTTCGTGGCTTTGGGTAGGTGGGAGCGAGGACGTTGACTTTAAGTGCTGCCAACCAAGTGTTTCACAAATACCAGTGGGACCTCCGTCCACCACCACCCCTCCCTCTTTTGCCTCCTTCCTTCTGATCAATCAGGTTTTCCTAGTATTTTCTCACAGCTGCGTTTTCTCTTCTGCTGTGCTAGGCATTGAACGCGGGGATTTCTGATTCCCCTTACACGCACGTGGATATGCTGCGGGGCATTTTCTTCCAAATGCCCCACTGGCAGAGAACACTGACTTTCATAATAGTGAGATCATTTCCCAAATTAATTGATTCACTAACCCAAAAGAAGATGTCGATGACAGTGGGAGGCAGGAGTCACTCTCTCCCTTGCAAGAAAAAAGCAAGAGCCGTTCTTATGATCTCTCTCTCTCTCCCTGTAATACAGTCAAGCCCTTTCCAGCACACGGGATCCGCCCCCACCGCTTTGCACCTTGCAAATGCAAAAACCCCGGGATTTTGCATTTGCAGGGTGCAAAGCGGCGGCGGCAGATCATGCGTGCTGGAAAGAGCTTGACTGTATTACGGGGAGAGAGAGAGAGAGAGAGATCATAAGAACGGCTCTTGCTTTTTTCTTGCAAGGGAGAGAGTGACTCCTGCCTCCCACTGTCATCGTCATCTTCTTTTGGGTTAGTGAATCAATTAAACCTTTCATGATAGTGAGATCGTTTCCCAAATTGATTAATCTGTTTTTCTTTGAAATAAATATTCAAAAACATTTAATCTACTGATGCCTCAATTAATGTAATTTTATTAGTATCTATTTTTATTTTTGAAATTTACCAGTAGCTGCTGCATTTCCCACCCTCGGCTTATACTCGAGTCAATAAGTTTTCCCAGTTTTTTGTGGTAAAATTAGGTGCCTCGGCTTATATTCGGGTCGACTTATACTCGAGTATATATGGTAATATCAATATTAATTACAATTTAGGATGGCAATATTCCAAGCATAACATTAGTTGATCTTTTCATACAAATGTGAGTATAACATTGAAAAAAGAAGCACACCAAATTGCACCAAAGTTCATGAGATGATAAAGGTTTTGATTTTCACGATTAGCAATAGCAATAACATTTAGAGTTATATACCACTTTATAGTGCTTTATAGCCCTCTCTAAGCGGTTTACAGAGTCAGCATATTGCCCTCAATAATCTGGGTCTTCATTTTACCCACCTCGGAAGGAGGGAAGGCTGAGTCAACCTTGAGCCTGATTTGATCGGCCAAATTGCAGGCAGCTGGCTGCAGAAGTAGCTTGCAGTACTGCACTCTAACCACTGCACCACCGAGGCTCTTTTTTTTACTTGGTATAAGTCTGTATTGCAAAATATATGTGTCAAACATTCTTCACTTGTACTTCTACTGGTAAGGCAGTCTACTATTCTTCTGATTAATGATTGCAATAGCAATAGCACTTCAGCTTATATACCACTTCACAGTGGTTTACAGCTCTCTCTAAGTGGTTTCCTGAGTCAGCACTTTGCCTTCCACAATCTGGGTCCTCATTTTACCAACCTTGCAAGGACAGAAGGTTGTGTCAGCCCTGAGCCAGTGAGAATCAAATTGCTGAACTGATAGCAACCAGCAGTCAACAGAAGTAGCCTGCAGTACTGCCTTCTAATCACGGCATCACCATGGCTCTTGTAAAATACTTGATAACAGCCTCCCGCTGGTAAATTTTTCTCCCCTAATATAAAAAACTATTTCTTTTAAAGTTAAGAGAACATCTGAAGAAGAATCTGGTAAACTTAAGAATGAGGCAAATTTCTACATCTCTTGAAGGCAACAGGTTGAGGGGGGAAAAAATCCAAACTTAACCAAATAATTTCAGAATTCTCAGCAACTGGACCAGAGGTTGCTTGAGAACACCAGGCAAAATCTCTACACAGTGATATAAGAGATTTTAGTTCAACACAGTTGCTAGGCAGCATCCATGGAGAGCTCTAATTAGGTTTACACTAGGAGTGATCCCTTCTGCCATGTTTTTAATTCTATACTTCTTAGTATAATCCCCTGTCATCCATACTCCAACAATGTTCTCTCACTTCCAAATAATTCATTTAATAGTACTTTTATTGTAAGGTAATAAATCTGTCATGAGCTATTTATTTCCCAGAAAGCATTTTATCCCCACACAGCTTAGAAAAACCATTTCACTTGGTATAACCATATGAAATCCCAAGAATTTTATTGTCTATAAATATGTCCTGTACAATGCAGGAAGTACTGCAGGGGTACAGTAGATTGTATGACACTTAATAACTGCATTGTCTTTGGTTTTATAAAAAGAGCATTATCTGTTAAGAATGACATCTGACCTTGCTTAGCACCAGAAAATGACCTAATGCTTTAAGCAAGAAGGATCTGCTATATAATTTTTAAAACAATCTAATTTTTCACTCTTCCAATCCTTGAGACATGACAATGATACATGTTTCAGACTCTAACATTTCTATATTTACATTTCATGGCAAATTAGTACCACCAGTGTCTTGGTATGCAAATCCTTTATGGCAGCCTGTTGTTCATTTATATTATCTGTGAATGGTACATTATACCTCTGTAAAAACACCCTCCTTGCAGGTTTCCAAAATCTGCTTTGTGGGGGATGAGGAATTCCTAGAATGGTTTGGGGGAAGCATAGACAGCCTGGAGGAGAAAAAGAAAAAAAAATTTTTTTTCCACTGAAGAACACACATCTCCTGGCATAGCATTAAGATGCTTGCAAAAATTTGTGAGTTCTTGATGAAATCCATTCATCAAAATTCATCCAGCTCTTAAAGGAGCCACTTTCCCTTTCCTTTTTTCAAATTCCAGCAGAAGCCAGAGATACAGCAAGCAGATTTAATAAATAGTAAAGAGGTGGTGGGCTTTTGCTAGCACAAGATTGGAAGTACTTTGTCCAAAATATTTTCCAATAGTGCAATGGCCTATGTTACACACCATATGCATCAGCACTGTTTTATGAAAACCAAATAAGCAAAATTCTCTGGCAGCCATTTTAAGATGGTCATCTCTGTGATTTCCAATAATTTGCAACATTTTTTCTGTGTTCTTAAACCACGTGCACTATGCTTTAAGATCCTGTGGTTGGTTAAAGCGAGACTTTGCCATGGAATAATTATTATTGACTATAAATTTTGTAAATATCAGGAAAATTATATCAAAATGCCAGCAAAATCTGAATCTGTGAAGAATGACAGGAATTGAAGACCCCATATCCAGAGGATGTCAGATTCGGGAAGGTTGCCCTGGAAAGTCCAGCAAAGCTATGAGGGATTGAAAATAGGTTAGGTTTATGCTTAGGAGCCGAGATCTCCAAACTTGGCAACTTTAAGACTTGTGGACTTCAACTATGCTGGCTGTAGAATCCTGGGAGTTGAAGTCCACAAGTCTTAAAGTTGCCAAGTTTGGGGACCCCTGCTTCAGAGTATTCAAAGAAGAATACAACCATACAAGGAAAGAAAAGAACTAGATTTCTGAAAAGACAAAAGGACAGAGAGCTAACCTAAAATGGATAATGGCAAGGGGAAGACAATTTAAGAAAATGTATTTTTGTTTTATTGATTACAGCAATTCCTTTGACGGCCAAGATGATGCCAGAATGTTGAATTTATTGAGATCCCCTGCTTATTCTTCAGAGGAGCAATCTTTGGAAGTTATTGAAAGAATGGAGTAGTTCAGAATAGAGAAGAAGCACATATCCCCACCCCAATATATTTCACTTGTACAGCTCAGCACACATAGAATTAGAAGAAATGAGACTGAAATTAAAAAAAAAAAAATGAGGTTGAGACAATGACATATAGATATATGTAGACAATACCATTTACTTAGCTGGAGATACAGAGGTGCTAATCAGAAAATCTAAAATGAAAAATCTAAATTAATGTTAAATATAAAGACAAAGATAATATCAATCACAATGCTTCCTGAATTCACAATTGATGGCAGAGAAGTGAAGATTGTAGGGTGTTTTTTTTTGTTATTGGGTTCAAGAACCGTTAAGAATAAACAGTATGCTAGAGAACAATCACAAGATCAATCACAGGGACAAAGACAATGAGAAATTTAGACAAGATGGCAGAGGACAAGGATATCCCTGTGACAAAAGAAGTCAGAATAGTTAAAACAGTGATCATTCCCCATGTAACGAGCAGTGGTGGGATTCAGCCAGTTCGTACCACTTTGGGAGAACTGGTTGTTAACTTTCCAAGCAGTTTGGTGAACTGATTGTTGGAAGAAATCATTAGGGTGGAGAACCGGTTGTTAAATTATTTTAATCCCACCACTGGTAATGAGCGATTGTGAACAATGGACACTAGGTAAGGGTAAGAGAGAGAAGATGCCTTTTGAATTATGAATCTGGAGATGACTAGCAAGAGATATCACTGATTGCAAGCAGGAGCAAGCAGATGGTCCTGGAAAACATAAAGACTGGCTCCTCCCTTCAAGCAGTGATTAGCAAGAAGAAACTCATATATATTGTACATATATTTTATCTTATTTTTATTGGTTTAGAGAATTTATATGGTTACCCACTCACTTTCAGTGACTCTAGGCATCTTACAAACAATTAAAAAATGCAATATAAAAAAGTAAAAACAATAACCTCACACCTGGAAACAATAAGCACATAATGGGCTCCATCCCACTTTGAGTTCCCAGGTCTTTTGGCAAAATCAGGTCTTTAGAGCCTTGCTAAAGAGTGTCCAAGTGAGGGCCACTCTAATCTCCACAGGGATGATATTCCAAATTATAGCTTGGTAATGTGAATAGCAACCCTAGATAAAGGAAGCAGAAAAAAAAAAGGCAGAAAGAGATGAATAGATGGACAGAATAAAATGACTATCCTTGGAAGAGCTATCATTTATTATTAGAGAAAGCTCAGGATCATGAGTTGAGCCGGCTTTAATGGCTACCAGTAATTAGTAATATGTATCTATATCAGTATGTATTGTGAAGGAGGAGAAGCATCCACAACAGGGCTGTCCAACCTTGGCAACTTTAAGATGTGTGAACTTCAATTCCCAGAATTCTCCAGCCAGCATTACTGGCTGGGGAATTGTGGGAGTTGAAGTCCACAAGTCTTTAAAGTTGCCAAGATTGGACACCCATCATCTACAGCATTCTTCTTTTATCTTCAATATTAAGTACAAAAAAGTTTCCACTGATTTTGTTGGCATGGCCTCTGAGGAGGGAAACTTTAGACATGCCCGATCTGTAGTGCGTAGGCTGTAACATTAATTTAATGTTTTACCACATTGAACATAGATCTCTTCTTTTTATGGTTAAGTGCAATGAGGAATGCAAAATTGCAAAGTTGGCAAAAGCATGCTGTTGGGATGACTTTCTTATTTTGTGGGACTTTCTTCAAGGGCATAATTTCCAATCTGAATTGTAGCCATTTCCTTCAACTTGCATTCTATTCATTACTCCTTGGGCAATGGGTATTCGATTCAGTTGTATTCTTGCTGATTTTTTTAAAAAATAAAAACTACCCAACTGTTACTCAATCCTGGAACCAAATGGACTGGAAACTAATTTTGACATTTCCCATCCACCTCCAGAATTAAGAATGGAATATTACTAGTTTCCTTTTCATTTACTGTAGAGAATGTTTTACAGCATCTGTCAGGAAAAAAAATAAAACTTATCTGACCAGGTACAAAATCCAAGTTTTAGTAAGATGATAATGGAAAGGACAACATTGTTTGATTTATCTGTACAAGTTATTGTCCCCTTTCACTTTGGCAGATATGTGAGATGCTGATTCAGATGTACATCATACTTTGAAAGAAAGAAAAAAACCTACAGTTTTTCAGCTATTTGGTTGGGAGTCTATTCAGAAATAGGTGAATAGGTTACATTTTATTCAGCACATCCAGTCCTTTTATAAAAGAATACTAACAAATTCAATCCCCGATTTACATTGGATTGCTGGATGAAATTTAGTTGTTCTGTAAAAAGTAGAGGAAATTTGTTCATGTAAAAACCAAAGCTGAAACACTGAGAAATTTATAACACAGCTAAAAGAGTTTCATTTCAACTGTACAGAAATTAATATGCAGTTTAATGCATATTTATCCCAAGATGCATATTTTGCATCTATGTGTGGGTTTAAACAAATTTGGTTTGGTATCTATGGAGATTCTCATTCTTTTAAATTTTGTTTTTTTTAAAAATGTGCACAATAGTTAAATATGTGCATTTGTATGTAGCAACAGCAGTAAGACTTGCATATTGTTTCCTAGTGCTTTACAGCCTTCTCTAAGTAGTTTACAGAGTCAACATATTGCCCCTAACAATCTGGATCCTTGTTTTACCAAACTTGGAAAGATGGAAGGTTGAGTCAATCTTGAGTTGGTGAAAATTGAACTGCTGGCAATCAGCACAGTTTGCCTGCAATACTGCATTCCAACCACTGTGCCACCATGGCTCCAATGTAGCATTGGAGACAGGTGGTCCTCAGAATGGTGCAGTCTTATGAGTATACCAGTCAGAATGATTAATTATAAGGATGCTAGGTACTGTAGTTAAACGTCCTCTACGGGGCCAAAGGCTCAGTCAATGCCTATATTCATATACTATACCTTTTAATGAAATAGCACAGAATGACAGAACTGGAAGTAGTCATCTCAGGCACTGACTCCAATAAAAGAAATAAATACCGCTTCTTGGTTTAAAGGGGAAAATGTCTCAGTTATTTGTAAAACTGGCAAGATCCTTGTTTATACTACAATGCGTATTTGATAAATGAGGTGCTAAAATATATTTTAGTCCACAGTCCTCTGATTACCACGGACCTATCCTAAGCAACATTTGTATCAAGTTTCAGATAGTATTGAACTTTTATTCAATGTCTTTGACCCAGCTCAGAATGGACAGGACCAGTAGTTGTAGTTTCTTTGCCAGAAAGCCTTTGATACAATTTCTTGGAAGGTGGGTTTTAATTTGGGATTCCCAGAAGTTTTATATTTCAGTTTGACATAGCATAATTTGCTCAGATAATTGCTGAATATTAATTGTGTACTCTCTCCTTAGCTGATTTTTCTATTGACTACACACCAAGGTTATCCCCTTTCTCTCTTTCATTTTAATATATTAGAATGTCTTATTTTTATAATTATAAATATAATTGTGAAAACAGTTATGCAATTTCTATAGGGATAGAGGGAACGTAAGAAACAATAGTATGCAGATAATATTTTATCATTATACCAAAACGTTATACTTGGAATTATAGTGCATTAATATCTGTGTTTGTTGTTCTGTCTGAGTATTTCACCAAATGGCGTATATTTTAATTGATGTGACTGGGTCATAGCAATAATTTTGATAAGTATTAAAATGGAAGTTTAGGACATGTTTCTATTCCTTTATTTATCTAGGATACGAATTTCCAGAAAGCTTTCTTAACTAGTACATTTGAATTTATTCTCAATTTGAAACAGAAAAAAAACTACATTGCTTAGAATTATTTCAAGTACTTCAGATCAGAGGAATGAAATTAAAATGAATTTAACCCCAATATTTATTTTATTTACATTGTATTATTAATTTTAAACAAATTAATTAATTAAACACATTAGTGGATATATTTAAAACAAATTTACAGAGTATTGCATTATTTTTTTTCAGACAAGAGCAAAATTGTAATTATTTATTAGAAAAGTTGGATTTAATTGTGTACATTTATACAAATATAGAAATCATACATATATTCAGACTTATTAGGCTTGGCTGGCATAAAATACTTCAGAATCCAGTTGTTCTTTGTGCTCAGTTTGAGAGATGTATCTGATCCCAGTGAAGTTTTACCAAAGTTTTATCAAATATTAGAATCTTTATTTCTGTGAAACTCAGTTTTCATAACTGAATGTAATGTCAAGATTTATATGGAAAAGATTGTGTCATAAATATTGTGTAACTTAGAACCTTTTATTCATAAAAACCTTCCTTTATGAGATAATTGTAGTTTAAAAATAAGAGAAAATCTGAAGGTAAACCAAACTTCTCAGAATATTATTACTTTGGAACCTCAGCTGAAATATAATGAAATTACTCAGACAATTAGTCTTGCCATTACTGATAAGACTTGAAGAATGGTGTCTTATGTTGGTCATAATCAACTGTATAGCTTTCATCTTCTTGGAAACTTGTAATTTTTTCTTGGGACCCCTCAACTGGCAACTTTTATTAGAAATTGAAAGAAGTAGATTACATTAATATGAACATGGTCTATGGCAATGATGGTGAACCTTTTTGCACTGAGTGCCCAAACCTGAGCATGCACATGCAACTGGAGCACTGGAACCTGAAGACCAGCTTCAGCATGTGTGCACCGGTCAATTGGTCTTCATGCATGCTGGAGTACCAAAACCGGACCAGCTGGCCAGTGCACATGCGCCTGCCGGCCAGCTGGTCTTCACATGCACCAGAGTGCCAGAAACAGAAGAGCAGCTAGCAATGGCGTGTATGCCCACAGAGAGGACTCTGTGTGCCACCTCTGGCACGTGTGCCATAGGTTCGTCATCACGGGTCTATGGAATAACAAACTTGAGTGACCTAGTGTAAATCAACATCAGGCAAAACAATCCCCAGCTTTTAAAATAATATTTTAAAATAATAATAAATACAACACAGTTATTTCATATTTATTGGACATCTCCCAGGCACGTTTAATAAAGTTGTTTGCCATTGTTTTGTATGGAAATTGGAAGACAGCCCTATGTTCCTCATAGAAGTCTGGCTCAAAGCATCCTTCATGGAATACATACAATTCTGCTATTTGTCCAGCCTTGGATTCAGTGCATCAGGAACAAAATCCAATAAGTGTTTTGACTAGTGGTTGACATACCTCGGAGAGGAAGGAAAAGCAACACATTCCTTGCCTATCCCCTCATATGTGTTACAACTGGGTTTCACAGTTTTTGCCTGGATGGTTTGCCTATGCTTGTTTATTACTTTAAATAGACCATTTAAATATATGCCTAAATATTGAAAAAAAAAATCAGCACTCCTTCAGAAAGTATTGCAATCATTAAGTCTTTTCCCATTATAATCATGATTATGACATATTACTATTAATGCCAATTTTACTATTTGTAAAATATTACTATTAATGCCAATTTTAATTGGCAAGCTTTCTGAGTCACTTCAATGTTTGGCCAACCTTGTGCACGTCTATGATATGTACTCATAGATATGTATGGCAAGGCAGAGAGAGATCTGATTAAGAAATATAGGTTTGCAGTATTTGCAAGTACCAGGCTGTTCTTTTCTTCAACATGCAAGCCAAGAGGATCAGTAGTTCTTTGGCTACTCTGGGGGTGTATGTGTGAGTGGCTGGTTGAAAGAACTCTAAACTTTCATGGCAAGAATGATTGAGTAAAGGAGGTGATAAAAAGGATAAGATAAGCATAACTTTCCCCAGGAGTTTGGTTGAAATGACGAGGAATTGCACAGAGCAGGAACATTTTAAAAAGTAAGTTTATTAGTTTTGGAAAATTTAAGACATCTCTTTTCGGCTCATATTTCTGTCAGTTCTTCATTGTGGAAGGCAGGTAATATCAGAATTCTTGTTCCTTCTTTTCTAGATAACCTTCTAACCTCAACATTCTTCTCTGTCTCAAGTAAACATGACTTTTAGAGGCAAGACTATTTAACCCACTAATTCAAGACCATGTTGCTTAAGCGAAGGAGGCCAAAATTACAGAATTGCCCACAAATTCACCTCATGATAAGTGACCATTATTGTGCTTTTCATCTAAAAAAAAAAAAAAAAGAACTTACAGATTTTTTTCTCCCTCAGCTCATTGAGGAACCTGTGAACTCATCAGCGCTTCTTTTACTAGCACTGGGGCATTTGTCGCTTTAAGTTTTATTTTATTTATTTATATTTATTTTATTTTTTATTTGTCAATTGCTTACAAGATAATAGGTATAAGTAAAAACATAGTTATGAATACATGGATACATATAAGAAAAATAAAAGAAACAATAGGACAGGGATGGTAGGCACATTGGTGTGCTTATGCACTCCCCTATAGATCTCTTAGGAAAGGGGTGAGGTCAATAGTAGACAGTCTAAGGTTAAAGTTTTTGGAGTTTCATGAAAAAACCAGAGTCAGGTAGAGTATTCCAGACATTGACCACTCTGTTGCTGAAGTCGTATTTCCTGAAATCAAGTTTGGTGCAATTAACCTTGAGTTTGTATCTATTGTTTACTCTTCTGTTATGGTTGAAGCTGAAGTATTCATTGACTGATAGGACATTGCAATGTATGATTTTATATACTATACTTAGATTGGACCGAAGGTGGTGTAGTTCTAGGTTTTCTAGGTCTAGAATTTCGGGTCTGGTGGCATAAGGTATTCTGCAATGAGTAGAGGAGTGGAGAACTCTTCTTGTGAAATATTTCTGGACTTTCTCGACTGTGTTAATATCAGATATGTAATGTGGGCTCCAGACTGATGAGCTGTATTTGAGTATTGGTCTAACAAATGTTTTGTATGCTTGAGTTATTATTGCAATATTACCAGAGAAAAAGCTACGTAAGATTAGGTTAACAACACTTAACGCCTTTTTGGCTATGTAGTTACAGTAGGCTCTAGCACTTAGGTCATTTCAGATGAGTACTCCAAGATCCTTGACAGAGTTTGGATCATCAACAAGGTCTTGACTATTCAGCCTGTATTTTATTTTCTGACTTTTTTTTGCCAATACGTAGGACAGAGCATTTATTTGTTGAGATTTGAAGTTGTCATTTGTTTGACCATAGCCAAGACCTTTTTGAAGGGTAGCAGTATTGTCTGTGGTGTTGAATAGCTTTACATCATCAGCAAAGAGAACGCAATTGCTCTTGATATGACCACAGAGGTAATTTGTGTAGAGTATGAAGAGAGTTGGTCCTAGAACACTGCCTTGGGGGACACCACTGTTGACAGGTACAGAATTTGATAGGACACTCCCAGTTTTGACCATTTGTTGTCTATTTGACAGGAATGCTTCTATCCAGTTATGCAGGTGTCCAGAGATACCGTAAGATTTTAGTTTTAGGAGTAGTTTGTCATGTACCACTGAATCAAAGGCTTTACAGAAGTCTATGTAGATTGCATCTATTGCTTTGCCCCGATCGAGTTGTGTAGTCCATATGTTTTTGCAATGTAAGAGTTGCAGATTACATGATAGTTTTTTCCTAAAACCAAATTGTTTATTAGAAAGTAGGTTGTTTGTTCTAAGTGGAGGATGTTATTGGTTAATGACAGTGGCTTGTTACCATAATTTTGGCAAGGAGCTGGTCTTAAAAGATTTTTCAGAGATTATTCTTAGAGGTTTGGCTATGGCAGTGGGTAGCTTTTTTAAGAAGTTGGCACATATTCCATCCGGTCCAATAGATAGAGATGGTTTTAGATTGCATAGTGCTTTTTCAACATTGTCTTCTGTAAAATCAATATATATTAGATCATTGTAGTTGTCTGTGGTTCGACTAGGAAATACTGGGTATCATCCATTGCTGTTTACAAATACTGAGCCAAAGAATGTGTTAAAGAGGTTGGCTTTAAAAGTGTTGTCATTGCAGTCTTTACCATTAGGTCCATTCAGGGGTGGGATGGACCTTGAGTCTTTTAGTTTGTTGTTTACAAAATTGTAGAAAGCGCGGGTGGATTGGTGCGTAGAAGGTTTTCTTCTTGTTTAATGTGATAATTGGTGCATTCAGTTTTTATCTGGTGGCATAAATTTTTGTATCGGCTTTTGAAGTTGGCAACGTGATCAGATTTTTTTTTTCTGCCAAAGTGATTTCTTTTTGAATTGAATCTTCCTTATTGTTTTGGGTAATTTGTTTTTTCTGGTTTTGGGAGTTGTTAATGGTACATATAGTTTGATGACTCTTTTGACTTCAAGTAAAAATATGTTGTAATGGTCTTCTACAGTATTACATCCAGAGAATAGAAATTGCCAATCAAGGGATGAGAGATCATTGTCTATAAGATCATAGTTGCCTTTTTTGAAGTTATAATTGGGGATTCTGCTGTTGTGATGATTTTTGTGTGGACATAGGTTGAGACAAAGTCAATCATGTTGTGGTCACTGTTGGAAAAGGGTTTATGAAGAAGAGGGAAGTGAAAAAAGAAGAGGGAGAATGAAGGAAGATGCTGGAACCATTTTGTAAATTGTTTGTGTATATTCAAGTCTCTAACAGGAATGGTGTTCCCTCTTCTGAAAACCACCACATGGGGAGCAGAAAAGGGAGAAGAAAAGGGAGGAAGGAGGAAAGATCATCCATGCATTTTTGATTCTTACATAATTCATTTCTAACTTGGGATTCCTCTCACTACAAATATGTCATTGTGAAATCATTTAATCAAACTTAGTTATGATTACAACTGGGGCCAGAAGTTCCATTGCTTAACCAGATGGTGGTTAACTGATATGACCTGATTTTATGGCCTTCTTTGTCAGAGTTGTTAAATGAATCATGCAGTCATTAAATGATTGCAGCTTCCCTCATGTGACTTGCCAGAAGCCTGTTGGGAAAGTCACAAATGGTGATCACATGACCTTGGGATGCTGCAAATATGATAAATATATGCTAGTTGCCAAGTACCCAATTTTTGATCTCATGTGATAATTTTAAATGTGAAGACTGGTTATAAATCACTTTTGTCAGTGCCATTGTAACCTCAAACAGTCACTAAATGGATGATTGTAAGCAAAGGGCTACCTGTATATATTTTTCTCCTCTCTTTTAGCATATATTGCCATTTGAAGAAAAAAATGCTGTTGAAGGAGGAGAGCATTTATTTTAGTGAAATTTCATCCTGATACCAGATATTTTATGCTAAAGAAATGGAGGAAACCAGTGAACAAATCTGGATCAAGGCTGTGGCTTGAGGGAAGGCAGGAGGGACAGAACAAGTAACTTAGACAATTCATCTTGATGTAAAACAAGACTCTTGCCTGTACAATATTAGCTTTCTTTTGCAGGGATTGTTGGACTTTGCTCTGGGAATACGAAGAACGGCAAATGTAATAAAGCACGGAAAGAAAACAAACAGTATTCCCATTTCTTTTGTTTGGGGAATTTGAAATAGTTTGTCTATCATCATCTTTATAGCATCCCTCCTTGGCAAAGAAGATAAAAGTCACTGCAATCGTATGAGTTTTGATTTGCTTCAACTGCCCTGGCCAGTCTCCAGCTTTGTCTTTTGAATGATAGCTCATTTTATTCTGGTTTCAATCCATACTGGTTTCTGAAACCATAACAGGTGGCATTTGATCTTGAGGGGAATCAGTTAACAGCATGAAAGAAACAAATTATTTTTTAAGGGGCTTTAAATGTAAAAAATAAGTGCCCTTGAAATCAGTAGAACTCAACATCTGATGAGGCACAATTGAGATCAGGTGGTATGAAACTGGTATGTTTTAGATATAACTCTTAAGTAGTAGGAAAGACATTCCTTTCCTCTTCTTTACCTCAGAAATTAGCATAAGTTGCTGGCCATGCACAAACTGAAGCTGAGGAAGGAGACAAATAAAATGGCGAACTCAAGCAAAAGGGAAAATTCAAACAAACCTTTGGATGCCATTTTATTTCATTTACTTTTCTCTGTTTATTGATTTGTACTGTTTGTACTGTTTGGAGTTTTGGCAAAAGCATGTATGTGTGGGTGACAGTCTGTAGTAACTGCATCCATGACTCATGGGTCATAACAAGCTATTGGCTTATATAGACAACTGCTGACTGATAAAAACATCTGTTTTTCAAGGATTCAGTTATTACATAGATATTTGAACTCTGCTCAGGCACTCACCTAAATGCTCAAAATCTTAAGAACATTTGCAATACAAGTCTATCCCCACTGGCTCAAATCTCCTATATTTATAGATCATGCCTGCTTCCTGATTTTCCTAATATTTTCATTGGGTCAGAAAGGCACCTGAATCCAAAGTTGGACATGAACTGGGATAAAGCAGGATTCCAAGTCATGGGGAGAGCTGTATTTACAATCAAGCAACTATAGCTTTTCTTCAGATCTCCTAGTCCAGGATCCCCCAAAGTGATCAATATCAACCCTCAAAGGTGGTGGGACTAGCCACTGTTGTTCTTGTTCTTGCCAGTTTGGTGAAGTGGCGAAGACATTAGGCTAGAAATCAGCAGACTCTGAGTTCTAGTCCTGACTTAGCGACAAAGTCAGCTGAGTGACCTTGAGCCAGTCACCCTCTCTTAACCCTGAGAAGCAGGCAACGAGAAACCACTTCTGAAATCTTCCCAAGAAAATTGCAGGGACTATTCCAAGCAATCGCCAGAAATCAACAGTGACTTGAAAGCCAACAAAACAAAAGTATTATTTGTATTTATTAAATTATTTTCTATAATAAATTCCCAAGGGGGGAGGTGATGAACAAGTTGAAACTTCATAACAAGGTCAATGACTGAAAAATTTAGGTACCCTTACCCTAGTCAAATGTACCACATTTGTTGAAAATAAAAAATACAGTAGGTAGGGGCAGATAGAAGATGCAGATATAGAAAAACATAACCAGCATGCATATAGCATCATGTCATAGTATTCAAGAAAATGCCTGATTAGATTTTTATCTATATCCTCATACTATCTATTCTGAGTCTTTGTCAACATGCTATCTGACCCTTTTGTTAATCTAGGATGGGCTTTCTCCCTGTGTAACATATAAAGAGCTAAGCTCTTTGCTTCCCAGCATTGATCACTGCTTTGGCACATTATTTTCCTTTTTGAAACCCAATGGCAGCCATCTAATTATGAAGAAAATAATGGGGTTAAGATTGAAATTTGCTGTTAATGGCCCAATGTTTGGAGAAGACAAATGCCTGTCTAAGTGAATTCTAAGTGAATTCTATAATGATATAATGTTGCATTAATACAATACATTATTGGTGAATTATCTTGAGTATTGCTTGAATTATATGACGTTTTAGGTGTAAATGTTTCAAGCTAAAAAGCTTATCAGAAGATAAATATTGTTAGTTTACTACTATCATACAGCCTAAAAACATACCCAGTTGTTATAAAAACTCAGCCTATGGTGATAGTGGTAGTAGGGAGAGCTTTACATAGTATTTAATCAACAAAAAAATTCTACATCTCCACAGTACCATTTGTTGAATCAGTTATCATCAAGGTAGCTAACATCTTTAAATGATGGCATTTAGTCTGCTTTTAATTAAATTTTCAAGGCTACAATTTGGAGGAGGAAACTCATTTACCACAAGTAGAACAGTGAGGTTGTCCCCTATTCATTCTGCCCCCCTTGTTCTTTCTGTTTGTAGTGTAATATTTTTATCAGTTGCTTCCAGTTTAGTATAAATAATGGTGATAAGCTTAAAACAAGTCATTTGATCTCCCTACCTCTTGAAATCTATTTCAAGTGTTATGAGAATGTCAGGGAGAGAAAACAAAGGATGTGTTTTGCTATTTGATGCACCATAAATAAAGGCAGAACCTCACTATTTTGATTCTTATGCTGCCCAGGCAGACAATATCATCAAGTTTCCCCAGCAGAGAATGTGGGGATGATGATAGAACCCTTGAATTTTTGTTAAGCCAACGCATTTGCTGATGGACATTGTCCCTGCTTCTGAGATATTACAGTAGCATTGGAGGAGGTCATTTTCAGAAGAGTATATTATAGATGGCATAAATTTATTTTTATGATACACTACTGAAGATTCCAGCCACTTTTATGAACAGCATAAAATGCTTTTCTAGAATAACTCTTTTTATGCTTGACCTGCTAAGGAGTTGCAATGGTTGCTAAATTCAAAATACGAAAGGTCCTTGAGAACACCAGAGAAAGGGAATGGCTTGCAGGCATTCCGCCAAACACCTGGAAGACTCCCTTCCCTCTCTGGCTCAGCTGCAGAAGCTTGGTCTAATGACCAAATTTTAGCCAGAAAAGCTGAAATCCAACAGGTTGTTCTTCCTGGGATGAGTCAGAGACAGGATACAAACAAAAGAGGTGTCCGGAAGTGGCATGAGTTAGTGAATATTGTCTTATCCATGAGTGTGTAAATATTGTCTTATCCATGCATGCAGCCATATATTGTGTCTACTTAGCAACGGCGGAGGGAGTGGATAGTTCCTTGATTTTTATAGCAAGATTTCCTTGCCTTCAATTTCTTTTTACAATTACATTTGTCTCTCACAATCCAAGTTCAAGGACAGATTTTGTTCCTTTTAGAATGAAAAACAAATCTTAAGAGTCTAAACTCTATCAAAATAGTATCCATCACCATACGAATGCAGCCTATGGAGAGAACGTGTGGCAAGGCTCCTTGGAAAATGAAATGCATTTCTTTGGAGCACTTGCACAGAGAAGCACTTAATCCCTGAGCAGAATGTTTGCCAGTGAGTGACAGTAGGATACTCTTGGATCAATTTTGCACTGAAGACAACTTGATTTCCAAGGCAGAAGTATTAAATCTTTCCAGAGAATTGAATTTCAGCTATGTATAAAAGGGCATGGTTGGTATCTCACTAGGCTAGGCCTAAATCTGTTTCTGCTTTTCGTGACATGAACCATTTTGAATCAAATCTTCCCAGCTCCATTTTAGATGAGAGGGTAGATGGTATTGTTACCATATACCCAACCTAATCAATTATCCATGCCACCCAGTTTTGAAGACAAAACTGATTTGCAAAAGTCTTTCAGTAATTCAAGCAAAGCTTCACCAGCTATTCTTTGAGATGCCAGAAGTGAAAGTCAAGTCCTTCTGCATGCAAACTTAGTTACATTCCTTCCTTATAGTTCTTTTATTTCCTGATTACACAATGATGTGTCTGTTAAAGAAAAATCATGTTGGAAGAAGATAGCCTATAAGGATGGCTCATAGATATGACCACCTCTATTATATGAGAAGTTGAGACCTGTTTTTATTTTGCTCCTCACGGACTGTTTTATTGTTGTGGGCAATGTTGAGATGTTTTCAAGAAACATATTGAGATGAATGGCTTTGCTCCACAAAAAAGTTGTCCATCAAACAGAGGAAAAGCAATTTCTTAAAAAGTTAAGCATACCTATGTCCAAAAATATAGTTTTATGCAAGTTATCTCTGAAGTTAAAGGTAGGTTCAATTAGTGTATTCATTTATTTATTGCATTTATATCTTGCTTTTTCTTCAAGACCTCAAGGCAGCATTTGTGTATCCTCATCCAGGTTTACTCCCATAAAATATTGGGAGACTGTGAAATAGTGATTACCCAAACTCACCAGTGTCTTCTGGCAGAATAAAATTTAACGATGAATACAGTTATTTTCTATGACAGCATTGCAGGACCCTTTGTTTCAACCATTACATATATTCTCCTTTATTGATTGCAGCACTTAATGCTGGCATTTCATGATTTTAATAATTTGAAATCTAGCTTTTTAAAAAATTCTATTAATATGCATATCACTTTTATGTTTAGAATTGGATTTTGTATCAATGTATTTGATGAATTAAAAGTACGCAGGTAGCCTTCAACTTACAACAGTTCATTTAATGACCATTCAAAGTTACAACAGCACTGAAAAAAGTGACTTATATCTGTTTTTTTGCACTTACGAATTTCACAACATCCTCGTGGTCACATGATCAAAATTGGGATGCTTGGCAACTGGTTCATACTTATGACCATTGCTATGTCCCAAGGTCATGTGATCACCTTTGCACTCTGACAAGCAAAATCAATGGGAAAGTCAGATTCACTTACCAACGGTGTTACTAACTTATCAACTGTGATGATTCACTGAATAAGTGTGGCAAGAAAGGTCATAAAATGGGACAAAACTCAGTTAACAAATGACTCAATTGTGCTTGTAAGTTCGAGGACTACCTATATTCAATAGTAATTTCCTAATCTTCTGCAAATAATTATAACATCTGGGAACTTGCAGTAACCAACAGAGTTTGTTCAACTGCAATATAAGAAAGTGTCAATTTGTCTTTAAACTTGGTTTATGAGCTGCTTTGAACCCAGAGATGTATTTTTCTGACACCAGGGGCTAAACTGCCTACACAGATACCTGAAAAATGATAAGTCTAATGACTTTTGTATATTATATGCTCATGGATATGCAGCAAAAAGACTATTTGCTTAGACTAGAAGTGTAATTAAATGATCGATGAGTAGAGAAACCAGGTTGTCTACGTAGCAATGATGAAAAAAGGAGAAATTGGAGATGTAGAATATTCTTCTAGAATTAAAGGTGAAATCCAAAAAAGAAACAAGAAGGAAGGTAAAATGAACGGAGAGAGGGTAGTGGGTTATAGAAAAATCAGAGATACAGTACATACATACATATTCATTTGGTTATAAGAGTCATATTTAATTATGAATGTGTTATTTAAGGATTGTTTATAATAATTGCCAACTTAGAAAAGGGTTGAACTTAGCTAAAGAGAAAGTGCCAAGAACAGCTTCCACCTGTCCCCAATTACAATAACAATGGCACCACACAACTTGCCCTGCAGAAAATAAAGTAGCCTTGATTTAATTCAAGAGGTTTGATTCTGAGTTATCTGAACAAATATTAAGTTTCTAGTACCACAGTAACAATATTTCAGGGGGATTTCAAGGAACAACACCTTTCAACCAGATATTGATGGCACTCCAATGAAAATAAGAGCTAATATAACAACACTCCTTTTTCTATCTCTGGGATAGTGTGAGAAACCACAAACTGTTGGGGAGGTTTTTATCCTTCACCTCTTCCATACGCTGATATCAATTTGGGATATAAAAGAAATCAACCACATGCAATTGGATTTTCAAAGTCCATTAAAGGGAACTGCAACTTATCCCAAATGGCAGCACTGTATGGAATCTAGCATGTCTAGCTTTCTTACTTTGTAAGACAAGATGCCTAAAGATGTTTTTTCATATAGAGATAAATATATTTGTGTGTGTGTGTGTGTGTGTTTGTATGTGCCATTGAGTCAGTTTTTAATTCCTGTCACTGCCTTGACTATTCCCTGCAGTTTTGTTGCCAAGATTACAGGACTGATTGGCCTTTGTCTGCTACGTAGGGCTGAGACTGACAGAGACTGGCCCAAGTCACCCAGATGACTTGTGTCTAAGATAGAACTAGAACTCAGGATCTTCCAATTTCTAGACTGTTACCTTAACAACTACACCAAACTAGCTTTCATACACAATATACATCTATATAAACATATAGATGGAAGGCTTACATGCAAAAAAATCCATGTAAATTTAGTCTCTCCCTATATATTCCTCCCCATGCTCTCCCGCAAATAAAGACTTACATTAGAGAACATTGTGAACAAAAACAAATGTAGATTTTTCACATATTTTTAAACCAATAAAAAAGAATAATGGATGGATCAAAAGCTTTGTAGTGATGTGTATCTCCATAAGGTCAATTCTCAAGAAGTTGGACTGGCAACAGCAGCAGTATAGAGGAGCTACCAAATAGCGCAAATACATATTTTTTATTGTTGCACCTATCAGAGTAATTTCTGAGTCCAGCCTTAGCATCTCCTTACAGATTAGTAAATAAGGATGGAAGTTAAATGCAATTGATAAACTTTCAGATATGGAATGCTTGACTTATGCTAAAAAAACCTATGACTATAAATAGAATTGTTGTTCTCTGTGGTAAAAACATAGAAACATAGTGTTGGAAGAATCCTCAGAAGCAGTGGTGGGTTTCAATTTTTTTTACTACCAGTTCTGTGGGCGTGGCTTGGTGGGCATGGCAGGGGAAGGATACTGTAAAATCTCCAGTCAGAGGTGGTATTTGTTGGTTCTCTGACTTCTCCAAATTTCCGCTACCGGTTCTCCAGAACTGGTCAGAATCTGCTGAATACCACCTCTGCTCAGAAGACATGTAGACCAGGGCTGTCAAAATCGCGACCTGTGGGCTGGATGCATCACGTACTGGCCATACCCATTCCCAGTTTAGTGAAGGGGAAAAAGTTGTGATATGTTGCGTGACGCTGCCATGGTGCCATGAGTTTGACCCCCTGATGTAGACCAACCCCTAATCTAAGAATCACATTCTGAAATTTGAGCACCATGAGGCTAAATAGGTAGCAGTTTTGTTGACCGATTGTTGGAAGAGCTGAAGGACCAGCTAAAGAACAGATCATCATAGAACAAATCTATGTAGTCACAAAGAGTCAAAATAAAATGACGCCAAGTCATATCATCATCTTCATCATCCTTAAATGATGATGGGTCCCTTTGGAGAAGCATATTCTGAAGCTTGTAGGTTTTCAGGTTACTCTTTTAGAAGAAAGCATTCAATTTGAACCCGCATCATTATTACCACGTGATTGACAATTACACCACGGATGTTGTTATTTGCATGCTGCTGTTGATTTCAGTGAAAATGTGCTCGTAGTGATATGAGTCCTAAGTTTAGTTCCCAGATACATCCAACAATACATCAAATTGCCATTAAATTAAAGTTGACAGATGAGACTAGCTGCTGTATACCAGGGCTAGTGGTGTTTTAAATTTGAAAATTTATATTTAGCTCTAAATGTGTGGCCATAGTTTTCATTTAAAAAAAACAAAACAGGGTGCTGCATTTTACTGCGATCTCACTTCCCCTTGCTTAAGATAAAATTAGCTATTATCGATCAAAATGGCTTATCAAACTGGTGGCTGATTTTATCTGAATTTCAGAAAGGGTAGCTTGTGACTTTGATTAGGGAGGGAATAGCCTAATCAGATGCCTTTTTCCAAAACTGTGGCTGATTCTGCTTCCTTGCTCTGACAGATCAAAGCTCTTTCTGCCTCTCTATCTGCAGAGTAGCTCATTAGCAGGAGGTTGTGAGTGTTATAATCATCTAACAGGTTTACTTCTGGGCTGAAATGATTCCTTTGTTATCAGCCTACGGAGTCCAAAGTGAGAAGAATTAAGTAGGTACCAATGACATTATATGGCTGGGCAGCCCCTGTACTCAGCCACAGTTCTTCCCGTTGGTTTTGTGGTCAACTTCTAACTAGAACAGGGAATGTAATACCAGTCCATTCATTTAATTTGAAACAATTACATATATAGAGGTTGTGTGCTTAATTTATTAATAATTAATTGAATTCATTGTCAAGGAGGCAATCTCCATCACATTTTAAACCTTGCTGACTCTAAGGTAACCAATTCAGTGAGATCTTTTTTTGCTGAAGTATTGATATCCTCACTACTCGCTTTACCTGAGCTAACTTCACTGTTTTTTAAAAAGGAATTTACAGAATAATATTTCACTCAAGTGAAATTCATTATTTTCAAATGAATATTACAATTTTTTTTTTTAAAAAAAACAAATAATTTACCAATCTCTTAAAATAATTTTCTGAAACCTGGGTTTTCTTTCTGTAAAGTCCAATTTCAGTGCTCAAATCCCCCCCAAAATTCTTAAATCATGTTTGCATTTTTGTTAATCCCAAACTGCAACTGCAATTTTGTACTGTAGAATTCCCTCCTCCCTTGCACATTTGGAAAATTTCCTGGTGGTGATTTTATAGCTTTGGAACCTTAATGAAAGTAGCTTTTCCAGAATATTAAGGTTAAGATCAGCCTTCAGACAGAGCTCCCAGAGGCTGGGAGGCCTAAAAAAAATCACTGTTAAGCCAAACCGTCAGAAGAGTAGTGACTTGTCATATTTACTCAAGAAACTCACAGACATGTATAGGAGAGCGATTGTGCTCTTCCATTGTTGGTCCCTAGGGATGTGACACTGATGTGACACATGAACTGGAGGTGGGACGAAACTTCCTGAGGTACAACATGGCTTTGAGCCTTATCTTCCATTCTTTCACATAGAAGTCTCAATAAAAGTTCTACCTCCTTATCAAGTCAACTGGTCTGGTTAACTTAGTTCTACCGTGTTTCTCACAAAATAAGGCTGGGCTTTATTTTATTTTTTTTTGAGCCCCGAAAAAATGGCTAGGACGTCTTTTGAGGAGTGAATTAATTTCTCCCACTGCTGCACACCAGCGCTGTCTCCAACAACAGCATCTGAGTCACTCCTGCTTTTCCCCCGTCTCCGTAACAACAGGAAAAAGATTTTGAGGTACCTGGGAATGCCGTGTTGTTTTGGTTGAATTGCGAGTGTCTCTGCTGCTGCTACCCAAGTGAGTGTCTCTGCTGCTGGGTGGGTGTGAGAAGAGCCAAGTGAGTGTCTCTGCTGCTGCTACTCTTCATGCTCCAGCCTCGGGCTCTGCAAGTTTGCAAAAGTCCCAGTGTGCAGCCCATTCCTGCATTCCAAGCACCCAGGCCGAGCTGCAGGTGTCCCTCTCTCGCCAGCGCCGTCTCCAATAACAGCGGCAGCAGTGGTGGGAACCGTGGAAGTTATGGAGGTGGCTCCCCCACCCGAGAAGTGGCTGAAATGCTTCCACGGTTCCCACCGCTGCTGCCGCTGTTATTGGAGATGGCGGCTGGCAAGAGAGGGACAGCTGCAACTCGGCCTGGGCACTTGGAATGCAGGAACGGGCTGTGCACTGGGACTTTTGCAAACTTGCAGAGCCTGAGGCTGGAGCACCAAGGGTAGCAGTAGCAGAGATGCTCACTCAGCTCTTCTCATGCCTACCCAGCCGCTTGCAATTCAACCAAAACAACACGGCGTTCTCAGGTACTTCAAAATCTTTTTCTTGTTGTTACGGGGATGGGGGAAAAGTGGGAGACACTCACACGCTGTTGTTGGAGACAGCAGTAGTGAGAGAGGCACCAGCACCGGTGGGAACCGTGGAAGCTACGGAGGCCTGAGAAGTGGCTGAAATGCGTTCCCAGACATCCACGCCAATGCCACCCACCTGCTGACCCGGGAGCCCTCTGTGCTCCACCATGATTGGCTGTTAGGAGAGGCTGATAGTGAGGTGTAGCTGCCCGTGGGGCACTCCTAATGGCAAGTTCCCCCCGCTCCCCCCCCAATTTCGCATGTTTTAAACTAGGCCTAAATTTGGGGGGAGGGACTTAATTTCATTTTATACCTAGAAAACATGCTGGGTCTTCCTATTTGGGGGGGGCATATTGTTGGAGAAACACGGTAGGTCTATTGAGATTTTAGACCTGGATTTACTCTTAGCATCCCACTGGCTACAAGTCAGAGGAATTGTCAGTTTCCAGCTGTTTTTACAACCACCTCTTTTTTTGGCTATCTTTGTTACCTGCTTCCTGCCCTATTCCTATCTCATCTCGGTAGATGTTTTTAGTCCTTCCTAGACATGATTCAGGCTACTGTTCATATCCCAATCTCTGTTCTGAAATTAACCAGAATACAGCTGGAAGGGTTCTTGGAGATCTTCTATCTAACCCTCTGCCCAAACAGAACACCCAGACAGGTGGTTATCCAGTCTTTTCTTAAACACGTCCAGTGATGAAGCACTTACAACTATATCAGAGATATTGCATCACTTCATCCAATGTTCTCAAAATCCAGTAAAATCACTTTGAATGTAAGGCTGCTCAGCTATGCAATTTATAGCAGTCTGAATCATCATAAGGCAATTTTTCACATTTTGTTTTATCAACATATTCTCTCCCCCAGCCCTCATGTTACATTTCCATTTTGTGCATGCAATAAAAGTTTCTATATCTCTGTAGCCTTTTATCAAGAAAAAAGCTGTCCTAGTTAACAATGCCATGTTGACAGTTCTATGTATCTCTGATTTACAACTACTGTTTGAGCAAGGTAATGCGGCTTCATTTACAGAAAATAGACTCATAGAGTAATTTTTCCTGCATTTTGAAACATTTCAGCCAACATCTGCTTTCCCTCACCATCACTTCTATCATCGTTCTGCTTCACCCTCTCTTCTCTGTTGTGATTCTTCCCAGGTTTTGAATCTTATAACCTTGGTGATACATTTCAAAGAGTGAACAAGCATATAACCCTTTTTTGTGTACTTGAAAGGACAAATTTTATTTACTTATTTGGAAATTTTACATTGCTGCCCATTCTATCAAAGCAACTCAAGGCGGCTTACAAGAAATAAAAACACAACATATAAGAAATAAAAATAATAAAAAATAATAAAATAATAACCCTGCTCCACACACACACACACACCACACAACACACACACTCATACCAGCTTGCTCTGGTTTCCTCTGGACTCCATCTTGCTCTGGTTTCCTCAGGCCAACTAACAGAATCACATGTTCAGGGCCTTCTGAAAGAGTATCAGAGTGGGGGCCAGTCTAATTTCCAGAGGGACAATGTTCTAAAGGAAGGGAGCCATATGGAGAAGGCCCTTTTTCTGGATCCTGCCAGATTATCTCCTTAGGGGATGGGACCCACAACATTCTTTGCCTCTCTGCTCTAGTGTGTATGTGACCAGCATACTCTCTCAGATAACCTCAGATATCCTGTGCAACTGTGAAGCTGGGATATTCTACCTTTCTCTACGAAGATAAGACAATCATAGTAAGCAGTTAGAATGGTTGCATCTCCCTATCTGTATCCTGAATCTTCCAGCACTTTAGATTTGTTATGTTTGGAGCATGGGCGAGAAAGAATGGAGACAAGCCTCTGAATGGTGAACTTCAGCTCTTTATTTACATAGTGACTTCTGGCATCTATAACAGTTTTAACCCGCCTTATATAGGCAAACCCCGTAACTATTAACCAATAACCAACGAGGAGTGCTAGCTCTCATAACCAATAGGACTCTCTGTTTAAGGGCCAATCGGATTCCCTGGAGCGGGCCAATCCGATCCGGCCGTTTAACAGCCAATCAGAAGTGCAGGGCCAGAACCCTGCACTTTACTCCAAGCTCACGCTTTATTAAAACTTTATACATTCACAACACCCCTTCCCCCTGGCTTCTGTTTGCAGGGCACAGTTACATAGTCCTTTAGATAGGACGGTTGTTTTATTAGTCTCTTTGATTTTCGCTGTGTCATTTGGCTACAATCATGCTGAGGTAGATCGTTGTTTGGCAGTGGGGCTGTTTCTGGTTCAGAGTTCATTTCCCCATCGTTGCCCATATTCTCTGTACTTCTCTGAGGTTCAACTGTTTCCCTCTCTGGTTTCACTTCCTGAGTCTCTATTATACCGTCGTTCCCTTCGAACGGGTTTTCTTCTCCTTGGAATTCCTCTTCTTCTGTACCTCCCCCCCCAGTCTGGTCATAGGGGGGTTCAGGACTGCCCGCCGGAAGCCGCGATCGTAATTGATTGATATGGCATTTCCATAGTCTATCATCAAGGCATTGTACAAGGTAGGATCTTGGGCCGGTTACACGAACTACTGTTGCCTCCACCCACAATGGGTCGCCCGATAGGTTTTTAGCGTATACCAAATCTCCTACCTGGAAGGCACGACAGCAGCCGCTGGATCCTATTGGTTTTTCCGGTTCATAAGCTGGGTGTAACCAGTCGAGGTGGGAGCAGAGTTTTCGTCCCATTAGCAGTTCGGCGGGAGTTTTGTTGGTGACGCTATGCGGTGTAATGTGTTGTAAAAAAAGGATTCGATTGATCTTGTCGTCAATGTTGTTGTAGTCTACCTTCTGTAAGGTTTTCTTCACAAATTGGACCATGCGTTCTGCTTTGCCATTGGTCACAGGGTGCGCAGGCGAGGTGAGCGCATGTCGAATGCAGCGTTCAGCGAGGTACTGCTCGAACGACAGTGCTGTAAATTGGGGCCCATTATTGGATACCAGGACGTCTGGTAGTCCGTGGGTTGCAAATAGTCTTTCCAAGGTTTTGATGACTGCATCGGAGGTTGTAGTCGTCATGCGATGAATCTCGAGCCAATTTGAATAGGCGTCGACGGTTGGTAGAAAGGGGTGGCCTTTGGTCGGCCCCGCGAAGTCCAAGTGAATTCGGGACCAGGGTACGCGTGGTGTCTCCCATTCAGTAGGAATGGCTTTAGGTGGGGCGTTGCTCACTTCCTGGCATTTTGGACAAGCTTTAACCCAATGTTCGATTTGCTTGTCAATGCCCGGCCACCATGCGTAGCTTTGCGCAAGGGCTTTCATTCGCACGATGCCGGGGTGGCCATCGTGCAAGGTTCTCAGAAGCGCTTTCTGGAGTTGTTCTGGGATAACGACTCTATCGCCCTAGATGACACAGCCTTTTTGGGAGAACAACTCGGTTTGTCGAGTCTTGAATGGTGTGAAGTCATCTGATAATTGGTCCAATGGCCATCTGCATTCTACCCAGCTTAGGACTCGCGCTAAGGTGGGGTCACATTTGGTTTCTCTCGCGATATCTCGGGCGGTTAATGGCGGCGAGTTGAGTGCCTCAATTTGCAACGTGGTTACCGTTGGTGCAGGATCGTCGAGAGTCTCTGGAAGCGGTGCTCGGCTCAATGCGTCGGCGTGGGGAATGGCTTTCCCCGGGCAGTATTGCAGCCGATAGTTATAAGCAGCTAAGAATTCTGACCATCGAGTCATCCTACAGGATAATATGTAGGGAGTCAGCTTATCTCTGGCTATTATCCCCAATAATGGTTTGTGGTCAGTCACAATAGTAAAAGCCCGGCCATACACGTACTCGTGGAATCTTTTAACGGCTGACACAATTGCGAGGGCTTCTTTATCGATTTGTCCATAATTTCGCTCAGTTTTTGAAAGCGTCTTTGAAAAATATGCAACAGGGGCTTCGTTCCCATTAGGCAGTACATGGCTCAAAATGGCGCCCACTCCGAAAGGTGAAGCATCACATGTTATATTTAACGGCAAAGTCTCGTTATACTGCATGAGTACAGAGTCAGAAGTGAGCAGTTTTTTTATGTTGTGGAATGCCTGTTCTTCTCGATGACCCCATAACCAATTTGCTTTTTTATCTAACAACCGGTGTAACGGTTCAGCAACCGTTGCTTTATGCGGTACAAATACATTATAAAAGTTGATGAGGCCTAGGAACACCTGGTGATCGGCCCTGTTTCATGGCCTGGGAGCGTTTTTTATCACCCTAAGTTTACTTTCAGTAGGGTGAATACCCTGGCTATCAATTAGGTACCCTAAAAACTCAACACTGTCAGTACACAATTTACATTTGTTTTTCTTTACTTTAAGACCGGCCTCTTGGAATTTTTTTAGGACTAATTTTAACCGGTCCTGTAAGATTTTTTTTGTAGAGGCCGCAATTAATACATCGTCAAAATAAGGGACCACGCCTTTAATCCCTTGTAATAACCTCTCCATAAGGCTCTGAAAAATCCCCGGGGCTACACTAACTCCGAATTGCAGCGGGTACATTTAAAGGCACCTCGGTGCGTCACAATCGTTTGTGCCAGTGCCGTCTTTTCTTCAACAGGTAGTTGCTGATATGCCTGAGCTAAATCTAATTTAGTGAAGACTTTCCCGCCCCCCAGGGAGTGGAGGAGGTGCTGCACCACCGGTACTGGATATGCATTCTGCTGTAGGGCGTGGTTCAAAGTGGCCCGGTAGTCCCCACAAATTCGGATCAACCCTCAGATATCCTGTGCAATGCTTAATGGGCATTACGATTGGGGTTTCCCAGGGGAGTGATCGATGGGCTCTAACACCTCCTGAGCTATCAGTTTGTCGAGTTGTTTGTTGATTTTTGACTTTAAGGCAAACGGAACTCGACGGGGCTTAAGTCGAATGGGAGCTATCTTTGGGTCTAGACTGAACGAGATCGGGGTCTCCTTGTACTCGCCTAAGCTGTCCGCAAAGACGTCCCTGAACTCAGAGATAAGGTCTTCCTCCCAATCACAGCCACTGACTCAGTTTATGCCGGCCACTTCAATGCCGAGTGGCGCGAACCATTGGAGGCCTAGTAGGCTAGGCCTGTCTCTATCGATGACAGTTAGTGGTAAGTACACTGTGTGCTTCTTGAAGAAGACTCAGACATGGCAGGAACCAACGACGGGGATTCTATTCCCTTGCTAGTCCTTGAGGATGAGTCTTTGGAAGCGGAGATCTTGGCGTTGAATCATGGGGATGAGTTGTTTAAGGGTCTTCCAGGACACCATCGAGAGGGACGATCCCGAGTCGACTTCCATGTGGCAAGGCTGGTTCTCGATGGCTACTGTGATTCATATTTTCTTGGTGTCTAAAGCTGAGGCGTGACCGATAGTGATAGTATGGTGAGCCTCTTCTCTCTGCAAAACTCGATTTCTGTAGGAGTGGTTTACTGGCTTTCCCCATACAGGACAGTTTCCTGTCGATTGGCGATAGTTAGCCCCTTTTGAGGCCTGGCCGGGTCCTGGTAAGCTTCGGCAGACCCGTCCGATGTGGCCTCGCTTCCCGCACTAATGGCAGAGCACGTCACGGAATTTGCATTCGGACCTGGCATGGTTGGCCCCACAGCCAGCGCAAGGGTGTAAAGGCTTCGAGTGGTGGTCCCAGTCGGACCGCAGTCGATGGACCCCTTCTTCGTCGCTGTATGATGACGAAGAGAGGTCCTCGTGGTGCGTCGTTGCAAGCTGTCCTTCTGACCTGGATAAAATGTCGCTTGTCAGTGGTGGTACCGGAGTGCGGTTTCGGCGTAGTTGTGCAGCCGACTTCCTGGTTGCTTCTGCTGCAGTAGCATCGGCGATGGCGTCGGCAAGGCTGATGTTGCCTTTCGCCATCAGCTTGCTTTGAATGCCTGGTGCATCTAGTCCCAGAACTATGCGATCTCTTAGTGCTTCTTCTAAATCAGAGGCCTCCCAAATTTTGGAGGTCTGCTATGAAGTCGGCCACGCTTTCTCCCTTTCACTGGCTCCTCTGATAAAACTCGTGCCGTCTCACGAGCGTAGGCATGGTCGGTGCGTAGTGATCTCGTAGGAGAGGTTCGAGGTCATCCCAATCCATCGCCTTCACTTCTCGGGGTTTTGCTAGTGCTTTAGCCATCTTAAATACGGTTGGACCGCAATGCGTTAGGAACACTGCCCGTTTCTTTCCTGGTGTGGCGTCCTTTAAGTTGTTGGTTTCTAAGAACATTTGGAAGCTATCCATGTAGGACTCCCAGTCCTCCTGTACTGGATCGAACAGAGCGGGTGGTACGACGACGACGGACATGTTTCCGTTGTGTAGCGTCGTCTGTCATGTGCTCGGTGTTCTTCGAAGTTTCGTTGGTTCAGATGTCTCCACATCCCACCTTCGTCGCCAGTGTTATGTTTGGAGCATGGGCGAGAAAGAATGGAGACAAGCCTCTGAATGGTGAACTTCAGCTCTTTATTTACATAGTGACTTCTGGCATCTATAACAGTTTTAACCCGCCTTATATAGGCAAACCCCGTAACTATTAATCAATAACCAACGAGGAGCGCTAGCTCTCCAAACCAATAGGACTCTCTGTTTAAGGGCCAATCGGATTCCACGGAGCAGGCCAATCCGATCCGGTCGTTTAACAGCCAATCAGAAGTGCAGGGCCAGAACCCTGCACTTTACTCCAAGCTCACACTTTATTAAAACTTTATACATTCACAACAAGATTTATTCTAGAATAAGCTTTTGTGGACCATATACTTTATAAGCAGGTCTGGTGAAGGCAACTTTACTTCATAAATACTCATGACACACTAAATATGTTACTCTTTAAGATGCCATCAGAGTTTCTGTTGCTGTTTTTGGAGAAAAGGATTTCACTTCAGTGTTGAGTTATGCCTGGAATAATACAGATGGTATAAATATTGTTTGTAAGTTGTTTGTTAACATCAGAAGTTGCACATATCCCATAAGAGGTATCATGTAACCAAAAGGCAGAATTAAAGAAGGATGACAAAAATCTGGCAATACACCACCATACAGCATTGTTTTAATTGGAAAGGCTATAGAGTTTCTCTGTTGCTGTTGTGTGAGACATGAACTTGCAATAACTAGCATTAAAAAAAATCGGCATGACAAATAAATGACATCTCAAAAATACTTTGGCCCTGAAGGATCCCTGCAACCAAAGCTCTTGATTTCCATAATTGCATGAAATGGAAATGAGGCAGCTAGCTCTTAGGAAATAAATTTATACAATTACCAGCCGGATTTTAAACGAAGGAAGTTAAGTCCTAGAAGACTTGATTCAAAGCCTGTTGCGGTCAATGGAGAATGAAATCACGAAGAATGTTTTCCTAAAGCGTAGCTTTAGGCATAAATGTCTAAATAGTTATTGGGCCTCATGTATTTGGCCAGTCTCAAATATCCTTATAATTAAGATACATTAGCAGGTTGGATTGAGGAGGATGACCTTTTGTTCTCTGTGGAAGAATTGTGACTGTTGTGATTGAAGAACACCAGGAAGTAAGTTGATCCCTTCCATTGCACTGACTTCTAATGGAGAATTAGATATCCAGACTGCTTTAGTCAGTTAACAATTTTTTTTAAAAAAAATACCCACAGGTTTTAGAGAAAAGCTTACCTTTCCTAATAAAAAAAGTTCTAGTAGAAAACTCCCTTCATTCGTAACAGGTACTTGGTTACAGTTGCAAAACTAGTGATCAAGATACAGAATAAGTTCTAGAAAAAAGAGTTAGAAGTTGCAGAGGTGGCCATTTCTCATTGTGAAAAAAGAGGAAAACTAGGAGAAGAAAAGGGCCAAATGGGGTCCTGAGTTGAACAACATTTTTACAGGAGACAGTTTGCGCATAACTGTGATTTCAGGCAGTTGAAAGACAAATAAAATATTAGTACAAAAATTTTCCTATGACGTGAGAGACTGTATGCATGCAGTGGTGGGATTCAGCCAGTTCGCACCAGTTCAGGCGACCCAGTTGTTAACTTTCTGAGCAATTTGGTGAACTGGTTGTTGGAAGAAACCATTCGGGCAGAGAACCGGTTGTTAAATTATTGAATCCCACCACTGCATGCATCCATTAGTAATTGTCAATGTCCTATTATGTCTCTGTTATCCCTCACATTCAGAAGAAGAGATGAACTTAAGTTAATCATCTCAGTTTCTCTCTGAACCAAGCTATAAAAGAGATTGAGAACTGTTTATTTTGCTTATGGAAGATGCATACACATCCATGCATCATCTACTGTGAAAGATACATAAAGGATTTCATGTCATGATGTAATTCAGTGTTGTGTGTCCAAAACAATATTAGATTTATTCCATTTGTTGTAAGAAAGATATCACTACAATTCAGTTTCCTTGGCCAACCTCTTTCTCTAAGTTCCGGGCACTGATTCAATCACCTGTTGCTATGGTACTTTGGAAATATTGTCTATTCTTAATGGTTCTGCTTGAATTAAATAAACTGTAACTTTGAAAGATTGCTGCAGAGCCTTGAAATCCCTCTAAAGCCTTCTATCACTTTCAATCTTGCTGGCAGGACAGGATGGTAAAAGAGTTGGAGAAATGGCTGAACATTAGATGTATTTTTGCAACATTTTCAAGACAAATGATATTCACTAGCTGTAAATATTCATCTTTGACCATAAACCAGCAAGCCTGAGGCCTAGAGGCACTTCTGGAAAAGTTAATACTCTCTTGCGTGAATTTGAATGCACTTTCAAACACAGTAACTGTTATGTTTGGAGCATGGACGAGAAAGAATGGAGATGAGCCTGTGGAACGGTGAACTTCAACTCTTTATTTACATGGTGTGAAAGCTCAAACTGGATGGCCGCTATAGCCTTCCTTATATAGGCAACCCAATAATTATTTAACCAATAACAATCCAGGAGCGCTAGCTCCGTTAACCAATACGAATGCCCCGTTAATGGCCAATCAGATTCCCCTGAACGGGCCAATCCGATCCTGCCATTAACAGCCAATCAGGCCAGAACCCTGCACTTGACTCCAAGCTCAAGATAACTTTATTAAACCTTTATGCATTCACAACACCCCTTCCCCCTGGCTTCTGTTTACAGGGTGCAGTTACATAGTCCTTAAGGTAGGACGGTTGCTTTATTTGTCTGCTTGATTTTCACTGTGCGTTTTGCATTTGACTGCAATCTCGCTGAGGTAGATCGTTGTTTGGCGAAGGGGTTGCCTCTGGTTCAGAGTTCGCGTTTCTGTTGTCACCAATATCTTCGGCAACTCCCTGAGGTGAACCTACTCCCATCTCTGGTTCCAGTTCCTGTGTCTCTATTCCACTATCGTTCCCTTCAAACGGGTTTTCCTCTAGTTGAATTTCGTCTTCTTCTGTATCTCCCCCCCCCCCAGTTTGGTCATAAGGGAGTTCAGAAATGCCCGACCGGAGCCGTGATCGTAATTGATCGATATGGCGTTTCCATAGTCTATCATCAAGGCATTGTACAAGGTAGGATCTCGGGCTGGTTACACGAACTACTGTCGCCTCTACCCACAGCGGATCACTCGATAAGTTTTTAGCGTATACCAAATCACCTACCTGGAAGGTACAACATCGGCCGCTGGATCCTAGTGGTTTTTCCGGTTCATAAGCTAGGTGTAACTGGTTGAGGTACGAGAGGAGCTTTTGTCCCATGAGCAGTTCGGCGGGAGTTTTGTTGGTGATGCTGTGAGGTGTGATGTGTTGTAGAAAAAGGATTTGGTTGATTTTGTCATCGATGTTATCGTAGTCTAATTTCTGCAAAGTTTTCTCAACAAATTGGACCATGCGCTCAGCCCTGCCATTGGTCACAGGGTGTGCAGGCAAGGTGAGCGCATGTCAGATGCCGCAGTCAGCCAGGTACTGCTCGAAAGACAGCACGGTAAATTGGGGCCCATTGTCGGATACCAGAACGTCTGGTAATCCGTGGGTTGCAAGCAGTCTTTCCAATCTTTTGATGACCGCTTCGGTGGTCGTGTTCATCATGCGGTGAATCTCGAGCCAATTCGAGTAGGCGTCGACGGTTAGAAGAAAGGTGTGGCCTTTGGTCGGCCCAGCAAAGTCCAGGTGAATACGGGACCAGGGTCCCTGCGGTGTCTCCCATTCGGTTGGGATTACTTTTGGTAGGGCGTTGCTCACTTCCTGGCATCTATGACAAGCTTTAACCCAATTCTCTATTTGCTTGTCGATGCCCAGCCACCATGCGTAGCTTCGTGCGAGGGCTTTCATTCGCACGATACCGGGGTGGCCATTGTGCAAGGTTCTCAGTACTGCTTGTTGGAGTCGTTCTGGGATAACGACTCTGTCACCCCAGATGATACAGCCCTTTTGAGAGAACAACTCTGTTTGTCAAGTCTTGAATGGTGCAAAGTCATCTGATAACTGGTCCAATGGCCATCCACGTTCTACCCAGCTTAGGACTTGCGCTAAGGTGGGGTCTCGTCTGGTTTCTCTCACGATATCTCGGGTGGTTAATGGCGCTGTGTGGAGTGTCTCAATCTGTAACGTGGTTACTGTTGGTGCGGGGTCATCGAAAGTCTCTGGAAGCGGTGCTCGGCTCAATGCGTCAGCGTGGGGAATGGCTTTCCCCAGGCGGTATTGCAGCCGATAATTATAAGTAGCTAAGAATTCTGACCAGCGAGTCATCCTGGGGGATAATATGTAGGGAGTCAGCTTATCTCTGGCTATTATCCCCAATAACGGTTTGTGGTCAGTCACGACAGTAAAACCCCGGCCATACACGTTCTCGTGAAATCTTTTAACGGCAGATACAATTGCGAGGGCTTCTTTATCGATTTGGCTATAATTTTGCTTGGTTTGAAAGCGTCTTTGAAAAATATGCAACAGGGGCTTCATTACCATTAGGCAGTACATGGCTCAAAATGGCGCCCACTCCGAAAGGCGAAGCATCACATGTGATATTTAATGGCAAAGTCTCATTGTACTGCATGAGTACAGCGTCAGAAGTCAGTAGTTCTTTTACATTATGGAATGCCTGTTCTTCTTTATGACCCCATAACCAAATTACTTTTTTGTCTAGCAAACGATGTAATGGTTCAGCGACAGTTGCTTTATGTGGTAAAAAATCCATTATAAAAGTTGATAAGGCCTAGGAATGCCTGGAGATCGGTCTTGTTCCGAGGTCTGGGAAGCGTTTTTTTATTGTTTCAATTTACTGTCGGTAGGGTGAATACCCTGACTGTCAATTAGATACCCTAAAAACTCGACATGATCTGTGCACAGTTTACACTTATTCTTTTTCACTTTAAGACCGGCGTCTTGGAATTTCTGTAGAACTAGTTTTAAACAATCCCGTAAGATTTTTTTTGTAGGTGCAGCAATTAATACATTGTCAAAGTAGGGGACTACGCCTTTAATCCCTTGTAGTAGCCTCTCCATAAGGCTCTGAAAAATTCCTGGGGCTACACTGACTCCGAATTGGAGCCGGGTACATTTAATGGCACCTCGGTGCATCACAATCATTTGTGCCTGTGCCGTCTTTTCATCAACAGGTAGTTGCTGATATGCTAAGTCTAGTTTAGCGAAGACTTTCCCGCCCCCCAGGGAATGGAGGAGGTGCTGCACCACCGGCACCGGATATGCATTTTGCTGTAGGGCATGGTTCAGGGTGGCCCGATAGTCCCCACAAATTCGAATTGAACCATCCGGCTTAATTGGTGTTACAATTGGGGTCTCCCAGGGAGAGTGATCGGTTGGCTCTAGCACCCCCTGAGCTATTACTTTTTCAAACTTTTCATCGATTTTCGTCTTTAAGGCAAACGGAACTCGATGGGGCTTAAGGCGAATGGGAGCTATCTTTGGATTAAGGCTGAACGATATTGGGGTCCCCTTGTACTCGCCTAATTTTTCCGTGAAGACGTCCCTGAATTCATGGACGAGGTCCTCCTCCCAGTCACTGCCGCTGACTTGGTTTATGCCTGCCACTTCAATGCCAAGTGGCGCGAACCATTGGAGGCCTAGCAGGCTAGGCCGATCTTTGTTGATCACAGTTAGCGGCAAGTACGCTGTGCGATTCTTGAATGAGACCCGGATTCGGTTGGATTCAACGACAGGGATTTGATTCCCTTGATAGTCCTTAAGAATAAGTCTTTGGGAATGGAGGTCTTGGTGCTGGATAGTGGGGATGAGTTGCTTGAGGGTCTTCCAGGAAACCATCGAGAGAGATGATCCCGAGTCGACTTCCATTTGGCAAGGCTGATTTTCGATGGCCACTGTAATTCAGATTTTCTTGGCATCCAAGGCAGAGGCGTGACCGATAATGATCATCTGGTGAGCCTCTTCTCGCTTCGTGGGGCAATTCAAAACTCGGTTTCTGTAGGAGTGGTTTACTGGTTCTCGCCTTACAGGATGGTTTCCTGTTGATTGGCGGTAGTTAGCCCCTTTTGAGGCCTGGCCGGGTCCTTGGAAGCTTCGGCAGACCCGTCCGATGTGGCCTCTCTTCCTGCACTCATGGCAGAGTGCGTCGCAGAATTTGCATTCGGACCTGGCATGGTTGGCTCCACAACCGGTGCATGGGTGTAAGGACTTCGGGTGGTGGTCCCAGTCGGACTGCAGTCAATGGATCTCTTCTTTGTCGCTGCGTGACGACGAAGAGAGGTCCTCATGGTGGGCCGTTGATAGCTGTCCCTCTGACTTGGGTAAAATGTCACCTGTTGGTTGGTGTACTGGAGCGCGGTTGCGGCGTAATTGGGCAGCTGACTTCCTGGTTGCTTCTGCTGCAGTAGCATCAGCGATGGCATCGGCAAGGCTGATGTTGCCTTTCGTCGTCAGCTTGCTCTGCACGCTTGGTGCATCTAATCCCAGAACTATTCGATCTCTCAACCCCTCTTCCAAGTCGGCGAATCCGCAGAGGCCTCCCAGATTACGGAGGTCTGCTATGAAGTTGGCGATGCTTTCTCCTTTTCACTGGTTTCTTTGATAGAACTCGTGCCGTCTCACGAGCATGGGCATGGTCAGTGTGTAATGAGCTCTTAGTAGGGGTTCGAGGACGTCCCAGTCCATCGCCTTTACTTCTGTAGGTTTGGCTAGTGCTTTAGCCATCTTAAATACGGTTGGTCCACAATGCGTTAGGAATACTGCCTGTTTCTTCCTGGTTGTGGCATCCTTTAAATTGTTAGTTTCCAAAAACATTTGGAAACGATCCATGTAGGAGTCCCAGTCCTCTTGCACTGGGTCGAACGGAGCAGGTGGTACGACGCCGCCGGACATGGTTCTGTCGTGTTGCGTTGTCAGTCACGTGCTCGGTGTTTCTTCTTAGTTCAGTCAGCTCCGACGTCTCCACATCCCACCTTCATCACCAGTGTTATGTTTGGAGCATGGGCGAGAAAGAATGGAGACGAGCCTGTGGAACGGTGAACTTCAACTCTTTATTTACATGGTGTGAAAGCTCAAACTGGATGGCCGCTATAGCCTTCCTTATATAGGCAACCCAATAACTATTTAACCAATAACAATCCAGGAGCGCTAGCTCCATTAACCAATACTAATGCCCCGTTAATGGCCAATCAGATTCCCCTGAACGGGCCAATCCGATCCTGCCATTAACAGCCAATCAGAAGTGCAGGGCCAGAACCCTGCACTTGACTCCAAGCTCAAGATAACTTTATTAAACCTTCATGCATTCACAACAGTAACCTTGTTTGACTCCTACTATCAAAATTCTACCCCCGCCCATTCCTTGTCACTCATTATAGATCAGGATTTATTTATGACTGTGCCATAAATAAATTAATTTGGGATATTCTCATCTGATAGTCTCACAATACACAAGATGCATTGTGTGTGTGTGTGGTGTGCATGTGTGCATGTGTAAAGTAATTTGCCCTGGGGTTATGGGAAAAGTTCACTCAGCTACAGCTAGATATTGCTATCTAACATGTCATAGCAACTAGCAACTATCCTAGTCTAAAATAATATTCCTAACACTTAGTCCCTCTCTGAGCTTGGTTGTGACATTTCATTACCCAAGTAGATAACATCATCAGAAGCTTGCCCTGTTGGTGTGATATTTCTCATTGTTTCCTTGATTAGGGTGTTGTTTTTTTGCTTGAATTGTTTGCCTGGTGTTAATCCCTGCTTATCTGGCTATTGACTGCTGAAGAGGATGTACTACATTTTTTTCCTTCTTAGCTTTTATATATATATATTTAATGATGTATAACCCTGGTTTATTTCTATGTGTCTATTGATGGCTGATGGTCTCTGTCAAATCAGCCAGGCAGGGCAAACTACTAACAAGCAAGCTACTGTATATAAGCAAGGAGCAAATGCCAGACTCACTAGCAATGTTACCTAGTTGGGCTAATGAAATGACTGCAGTCAAACAACCAGGCTCTGAGAGCAGCAAAGATTCTTCAGTTCAACTCTGGACTATATATATGGTTTTCTATTGGAATTGCTGGTTCTTCCAGATATATATCATTAGATTGAGATTTAGATGACTTCCTGAAGAAAAGAAAAAGCTAACCCTGAAACTTTACTGAGTTGATCATTCAGTAGAGTATCCCGATCCTTGAAGAGATTTTGGAAGGAGATCTTTGGCCTGGTGGGAGGAGAACAATCACCTTCCATCTATTTGCTTCCATGATGGATTTGTATTGGCTCCAACTAGGGAATATCAAAGCATAGCATTTTCATGAAAAAATAAGCCTATGCTTACCAGCCCTTAAATGGTACTGTCTTGAACCTAAATAAGTTACCCAAGAACACTGCCATGCCAAGACAAAACAGATACAAGTTACAAGATGCAATTTGTTTTAAATCTACAAAACATCCAAACATAGCTTTGTAAACACTGCAGGATGTAGAGAGTGCTGGTCTCCACTTTGATTCAAGCTTCAGTTAATTTCAGTATTTACAAAATGAAAAAGTGCTATCCTAATTTTATTAAACAACTGTAAGTTAGAACAGGTTTAAGAGAATAGCCGTGGCGGCTCAGTGGTTAGAATGCAATACTGCATGTTCTGCTGACTGCCAGCTGCCAGCAGATTGGCAGTTTGAGTATCACTGGTTGAAGGTTGACTCAGCCTTCCATACTTCCCAGGTAGGTAAAATGAGGACCCAGATTGTTGGGGGCAATAGGCTGACTCTGTAAACTGCTTAGAGAGGGCTGTAAAGCATTGTGAAGCAGTTTGTAAGTCTAAGAGCTATTGCTATTGCTAACTGAGAGTCATATCTTATAAATTTAGAATAGTATTTATCATTCATATTCATTTTCATATTGAAATAGTTGACAAGAGTATTTATAAACTCCATTTTTCAGAATTTGCATCTCATTTGGACATGATTGATACAAAAATAATTATTATATAAAGAAGGGGAAAGAGTAATGCTCTTATAATAGGAATAATTCCATCATAATAAGTTTATAAAGGAATTACTAAATACTCCCGATTTTATCTTGGGCCTCCTGAAGGATTAAATAAGTCTTACTAATCCACATGTGGACCACAGTTTGCTGGCCGCACAATAAGAGAAAGTTTTAGACATAAAATTTATATCCAAGTTTCCCTGTTCTTCAACAAGTCTTAAAATGATATTTATGAGTCAACAGGTATAGCAAGAAGATGAAAACAGTGCCTGATTTGAAACTAATACTCTCTAAATACATGTTTTTGCCAGAAGTTTTCTCCAATGACTATAAATCCCCATGAATCACAAGCTTAGCAAAGCTGGAATAGTAGCTACTGCTCAAGCATCTATTTTCTTTCTCTGCATTGTGGCAAAATAGATTATGCCTGATTACTAAATCATTCCTCTTCCTACATGGATGGGTGGCCTAGCCTTGAACGTCACCAGCAATGGAAATTCTCAAGCTCTTTTGGCAACCTGTTGCTCAGCCTGACTCTTTGTCTATCAAATTCTTATATAATCCTTAATCTATGTTTCCCCAGCTGCACTTCAAACTTATCGCTGTTTTTCCATTTCCATTGCTCTAATGGGAATATTCGGCCTTCATCCACTATATCAGGCAATTTTGTTTTTACATATTTGTGTTATTCTCTTGACAGAGTCTTTTCAAGTGCACTCGTAGACCTTTCATTAAAGTGCTGCTTTTTCAGAAATAACAAGCATTAGATTTTCTTTTCCTTTCTTTTGAAAAGCCCAGTAATACTCTGACCACAATGAACGTCCTGAAGTTTAATTTCATAGTACCAGATGGTACTATCTCTGTTTTTTATGATTTTTCAATATTGGGCATGCAGGGAAGTAAAGGGGTGATACAGAAGAAAAGGCAAAATACAAATGTTTAACTATAACTGATATTTTGTAAATATATTACCCATTATCTGCTTGGAACAATTTATATTCTGACTTCCCAGTGACATGTAAATCGCAATATAGGAGAGCATACCAATAAGAGTTGCAGTGTAGGTCATCTTCTTCAATGGTTAACTCCTTTGTTAGTCTACAGCAGCTGCAATGAATGTGCAATGTGAAGGAAGAGTAGAAAAACCTAGCTCTCAATAGAAGTGTTTCAGTTGACCAATGTCTTCAGAGCAAACCTAACACAATACTGTGTTTTCATGGGATGAGAGGATGAATGTGTGGTGTGGAAGAACATGAGTTCCTCCCCTCTTTCTGACAAGATCAACTTGAAAAGGAAGAAGCTAAGACTAAACAGAGGAATCAAAATCACATCAAGTATTAGTACCACTTTATAAAACATTAATACGGCCACACCAGAGGTGGGTATTCAGCAGGTTCTGACCAGTTCTAGAGAACCGGTAATGGAAATTTTGAATAGTTTGGAGTACTGGCAAATACCATCTCTGACTTTTTACAGTATCCTTCCCCTGCCACACCCACCAAGCCAAGCTCACAGAACCAGTACTCAAAAAAAATTGAATCCCACCACTGGGTCACACGTGGAACACTGCATCCAGTTTTGGTCACCACATTATACAAAAACAAGTTGAGACCAAAACATATGAAGAATGGCTGCAGGATTTGGGTTGACTAGACTAGTGAAAAATATTAGGGGTGACATGATAGCAGTATTCTAGCATTTGAGAGGCTGCCACAAAGAGGAGAGGGTCAACTTGTTTACCAAAGCACCTGAGGGCAGGACAAGAAACAATGGATGGAAAGTAATCAAGTAGAGAAGCAACTTGGAACTAAGGAGAAACTTCCTAACAATGACGACAATTAACCAGTAGACAGCTTGCATTAGAAGTTGTAGGCGCTTCATCACTGGAGGTTTTTAAGAAGAGACTGAACAGTCACTTGTCTGAAATAATATAGGGTCTTCTGCTTGAGCAGGGGGATGGACTATAAGACCTCCAAGGTCCTTCCAGTTTTATTCTGATTGACCCACAATGGAGGTAAATAAATCTTTACAGGCAGAGGAATCCAATCCATCGGGAAGAATTCCAGAATCAAAGAAAGCAGTGGAAAATCACTCCCATAATGTTGTCAAGAAAACTGTTTAGACAAATTTGGGTGCCAGATGACCAGAAGACACTTCTTAAGCTATGGAAAAAGAACACTGAACTTTCATGAATGGGTCTGGAAGTGATGATGTGGCCTGACCACAGTCTCAAGAAGTTTGGCAGCTGATTTGGCCAGTAGAATGTGAAAGGGCATAAACTAAAGAACACTTGAAACTGACAAAGTGGAATGGAAATATGCTACACTGAAACCTTTAGGACTAAATGCATTTAAATAAGCTAGGTTAAGATACTTTGAATGAGCTTATCAAATAATATACTGTTCAGGACATGAGACTATATGAAGGAATGAAATAGAAACAATACTTTAAAAACAATCTCTAACTATGTGCTTGGCTCTAACCCAAGACATGAGGAGAACATGTCTATTAAAATCAGTGGGAATTTAATCAATAGGGATGTTCAGACACTTGGATCAAAAGCGGAGAAATTGCTTTAGATCAGGGGTCTCCAACCTTGGCCACTTTAAGACTTGTGGACTTCAACTCCCAGAATTCCTCAGCCAGCTGGCTGAGGAATTCTGGGAGTTGAAGTCCACAAGTCTTAAAGATGCCAAGGTTGGAGACCCCTGCTTTAGATTCAGTGCTTTAGATTCAGTATACTTTTCTGATCTTACAAGGTAGCTGTGCCACCCAGCTGTAGTTCAGAAGCCTGAGAGGCAGAACAAATACACCCATGTCAAATCCAATGGATATTCTCCACTTTTGATCAGAATACTGCAGACCTGCATGAGTGAATATTAAAATTACACAAGATGATTGATACCTATACTTTAGGTGTGGCAATAAAAGATACCGGGGAATTCTATGGCAAATGACAAAAAATGTGGGACATCTAGAAAAGGCAAAATGCTGTTAATAAATTCTTGGAATGGCAAAAAGTGAAGCCTGGAAGGCTGGGAATATTTGAATTGAATAGAATTTTCTGAAGCAAGTTTCTTGTCTATTCCATCTCCTTCTTCAGCACAAACTAAACTAATTGCACTTGGAGTGGAGCCAAATAGATCATACTGTATAATAGGACACTGCAGGTGAAGAAATGCAATCCAGTCAGCCAGGAAACTACAAGAAGTAGATTGTGAAACAGATAATGATTTACTGTTTCATGATAACTGAGTTAAACTTAGAACATTCAACAGAATAAGTGTGCCATCAGTTTTTATTCTGGATGACTTACAGCTGGAATGTAAAACCAGTGTAAGGAATAGATTGATACACTTAAATTATGTCAGTTATTATGGGAAGAAAAGGACCTTTACAATGGACAAGAAGATGTGAATAGTGAAGTACCAAGAGGCTGGTGACAGAGGGATGCATGTTTTCACCACATGTTTCATTGTCCAGCACACTTAAATATGGTAAGAAGAAACGAGAGGTTGGGTTCAGCACTGGAAGCTGAAAGTAAAGATTTAGCAGAGCTTATTAGGAAAGTGAAAATGGAAGGTGAAAAATCTGGGTTAATGTTGAATATGAAGAAGTCACAAATAATGTGAATCAGGATGTTTAATGAATTTACAGTTGAGAGTAAAAATGGAATGGAGTCATTTAATTCCTAAAGTCTTAGTAAGAACACACTTGGAATACTGCATCCAGTTTTGGTCACCATATTATAAAAATATGTTGAAACTCTGGAAGGAAAGCAGAGAAGATCAAGAAAGATGACTTAGGGAATGGAAGCTAAAACATATGAAGATGGAAGCTAAAACATATGAACATTGCAGAAATTCTGGTGAAAAGAAGGATTAGGGAGTGACAATTATAGCAGTGTTCCAATATTTGGGGGACTCATATAAAGAGGAAGGGGTCAACCTGTTTTTTCAAAGCACCAAAAGGCAGGACAAAAAACAATGGATGGAAACTAATCAAGGAGAGAAGCATGAATTAAGGAGAAACTTCCTAACAGTGAGAACAATCAACCAATGGAATGATTTGCCTTAAGAATTGTGGGTGCTCCAGCACTGGAGGCTTTTGAGGAGAGACTGGATAGGGTCTGCTGCTTGAAGACTTTCAAGACCCCTTCCAACTGTTATTCTGTTAATTCTATCAAACTCAAAAATAGATTACCAATATTTTATTTTGAAGCTATTTCTCCCAACATTTATTTATTTGTAAGGTTTATATGCTGCTCTGATTGAAGCTGACTCTGTGCCTCTATCCCATGTTCATACATCCATATTCAAAATAAATAAATGCAGCATCATAATTAATCACAAAAGAATCAATGGTTAAAAAAGACAAATATAGAATAAAAATCTTTAAAAACTACCACAATCCATGGTTCCAAATGAAAACCACATTCCACATTTAACTCTCTGTTTTCAAGGTCAGACAAGACCAACTCAACTTTTGAACTTGATTATGATGTCCCAACTTTAGAAACAGTATTGAGCTTCAAGGACTGATCAGTTTAGGCAACTTTTTTGATCCACGGTATGTAAGAAAACTATTATTTATGCTATTAGTTTTTACATAGTAGTAAATTATTATTATTTTAGGTTCTTTCCTTTCTTGACATTTGGAAAAGATAAAGGGCAATTGTTGAGCCAACTATATCAGTGGGGTCATGCAGCATGCAAATTTGATATATTGGCTAAAATTCCAGTTATTCAAATACATGTATTAATATAATTCATACAATCTATACTTTAAGGGATATTTGCATGTTAGATGACATGAACATATCTTTCTGTCTAATATAGAGAACAGGAAAACTGTTAATTATTAATTTGTTAGGTATTGTAAATTAAAGATATATCACTGTTTGCAGAATAAAAAAAAGCTTTTTATATATCTGTATATGTACATAGGTATGTATCTAAATATACATACCTGTGTGTGTATTTTTCTACTATACATACTTTTGAAATATTTTTTTGGCCATGCAAAATTCAGAGAACCGTATAATCTGTATATTGGTCCAGAAAGTGTGAACTACATAGAATCACTTAAAATGCAAGCCATACCTAAGTTTACGCAGAATAGCTCATATTTTACCAATTTAAAATGAACTCTTTAATCCTGATCCAGTAATTGTAAGCAGATGTGGGAAGTCTGATGGACACATGAAGTTCCTCCATCCACATGGAGCATCTCTACAGCAAAGGGAAGAACGTGTGGGAAAAGGTTGCATGTATAGTCATGTCCAGGTGTGGGATTCAACTGGTGTTACTACGTGCATATAATACCCCATAAGTTGTGCCGCCCGGACAGCTACAAAGTGCTGCACATGGGTGCACAGCATTTGAAAGTCACTTTTTTCCTGCTTTTTCAATCTCAGCTATGCCACGCAAAGCAGCTGAGGTTGAAAAAGCAGGAAATAAAGGACAGGTAAGAGCCCAGGCGGGCAGATGGGCCAAACAGCAACAGACACCGAACCAGTTCGGTGTCTGCTGCTCTTCAGAGCTACCGGTTCTATAGAGCTGGGCAGAACTGGTACCATCCCACCCTGGTGATGTGTCTTACTTTAGAGCAAGGGCCTGCAACTCAGACCTATGTCAGAATTTAGACTAGATAAAATGGTAAAGGTTTCCCTGTCCGGTCATGTTGGACTCTAGGACACAGTGCTCATCTCTGTTTCTTGGTTGAGGGCAACCGCACTGTTATCCAAAGATGTTTTCTGTGGTCATGTGGCCAGCTATAAGCCAAAGCTGCATGGAACATTTTGACCTTTCCACTGAAGTGGTATCTATTAATCTACTTGCATTTACATGCTAAGTAGGCAGGAGCTGGGGCAAGAACAGGAGCTCATCCTGTTATGCAGTGCTCAGGTCTCAAACCCAGGCTGTCAGCCATCCAGTTGACAAGCTCAGTGTCTTTAACCTCTGAGCCATTGTGTCCCTTTGGATTTAGACTAGCATGCTATAAAAGTAGGCAAGGTTGGAAAAAATAAATTAAAATATCGTTGTGCCAATTTTTCAAAAAAATAATATGATCATTATCAATACGTTTAGCCATTTTACATAGTAATCACATTAACAATAACAGATTGGCAGGAGTTTTGAGAGGAGCCTTAGAAACAACTGACAAGAGTTTGCAGATTACACATAGCCCTGGAACTTTACATTGCACATTCCTGAATCAAACTAAGGGTGCTAGTAGACATGTGACATGTACATGTTCTAAGATGTTTATAGAGATCTGGGTACAGAGACAGTCGAACTATCCTTAGGACTGAAATTATTCAAGCAGTAAGCACAATTAGAGGATGCATAAGCATAAAAGAATGACCATCACATAAACAAATCTAGTCTGTCTAACAGAGAGCACATTGTGGTACTCGGGAGTGGGAATTTTTGAAACCTGCCAAATCTGTTTTGTAGACTTAAACATTCCATTCTAAAAACAACACCAATCAAGTAATTAAAACTATTCCCTGGCTGAAGGAGTGAAGGGGAACTAATTTTCGGGGTTTCTGCTAAATGATATCAGTGAAGGTATTTGAGAATGATATTGAGAACAGTAATTTCTCACATGCAAGGTAAAAATGACTTATAAAGTTATTTGGAGTAAGTTTTGTGCTGGCAATTCAAGAGTGCGAACCTGAAGTGCCTCCAGGAATTGTGGCCTTAAAATGAGTGGCTATAAAGCAAAAACTAGATACATAAATTAAGCAAACAAACAAACAAAGGATAGTTTTGCAAACAAGAAGTTTGCTGGGTTTTTTAAGGACAATCAATCATGATTCTGCTCCAATATTGTATTTTTAATTATTTTAGGCTAAATTGAGCCCTTGAAAAAATCTAGGTATTTTACTATGTAATTATTAATAGTTGCTTCCATTAAATATCCCCATTTTCCTAAGAAACACAAACGTAAACTGTGGTGAATATATGCATTTATAATGAAATGCTGAATATATCTTTATGGGAAATAAATCACTATTCTCATACACACACACACACACACACACACACAAGCAATGACTCCCATTAGACAAGATAGAAACCTAACATATGATAGCATGTCACCATTAAAAAAAATACTGCCTATTTTTAGTGGAAAATTTTCTTCATTAATAATTATAACCTGAGGGGAGGATCTAGTAAACTACTTTTCCAATTTTATTTCAGTTGCAGAATACAATCATCTTTGCAAACAGAAGTTAGGTTCAAATTAGCATGCATGAATCACATGGAAGGAAAGATAAAAAAAAATATTTAAAGGTTTAGAAATTTTTTAAAAAGGAAAATATTCTATTGAACTATCAAAGTCTTACATGCTAAAATATAATTTTATAAAAAGAAGCTGGCTGTACTGATATAAAAATATAATAAAATAATTTATAATGCTGACAAAACAATTGGTTGTCCAACTATTTTACTGTCAATATCTATTCAATTTTTATCAATGAACATTACAATTTTCAGGTAGTTTCCCCTTATGCTAAAAAATTTCATTCAGATTTCCACAACTTCACAAAGAAAGCAGGAATGTTTCTCTTTTCACTTCCAAACATTGCATTTCTTTAATACTGCTAATTGCTTTTGATTGAAAATTGGGATAAGCAATAAGAGAAGGAATCTCATTTGATAATCTGGCTTAAAATTGTTGAACTATTCAATTCTTAAGTTCAAAGTTATTAAATAATACAAGAGAATCAATTAAATCTTTTTTTTAAAAAAAAAAAGTATAATACTTTCCAGTTGGATTCATGCTATTTTAAAGGTTTTAACTATTGTATTTATTATTTATGTTAGTAATAAGTATTTCATGCCTTATCCTCAGAAAAAGAGTACAAAGCAATTCTTCCTCCTATCCCCCACCCCCCTCATCAACAACTTTGTGAATTAGATTGGTATGTGAGTCAGGAGCTGTCTTCATGTCATCCCATAAGTTTTCATGATTAACTATAGAATTAGAATCTGGGTCCATTCATTCCTAGTCCAGTACCTTAACCACACTAGAGAAATAAACACATTAAAGTCTGCACCAGCTGTACCCCCAAATGGTGCTCATGTAGGAATGAAGGCACCACGTAGGAACAATTAAACTTGCTGCAGCAATTCACTGAATTGTCAGGTGGATTTTTACTAGTTCAGATCTGATTATATTTCATACTGTTTGACTGCATTATATAGTAATGGTTGGGTCAGCAATAACTCTATTTTATTTTATCTATGTTTATCAATAACTTAAGAATATTGTTTCCCAACCTTGGCAACATGATGAAGATATAGGGACTTGGCTAGTACACACAATCATAACTCTAATTTTGTTGCCCACTGTCTTAAAAGAGTTGCTCGCCCCTGATTTATTTTAAGCTTACTTCTGCTCCCCGCTTTTCAGCCACATTTCTCTCTGTAAATGGCCGTTTTATCCATTCTTCTGTTTCTATGCATTTGAAATGCATGTTCTTTTCTTTGTATTTCTTCCCTTTTTCTTTTCTTCCCCCTCCCTTAGCTTTAAGCTTGTAATCGGGTTTGTTTGTGTCTGATTGACTAAAGATGTGCTGCTTCTTTTGTAGAAGTGATGTCACCTAATTGACTACACGTTGGCTTGCCCAGGACATACTTAAAATGTGATCTGCCTTTTCTTTTTCTTTTAAAAAAAACCAAGTTTCAGCTTGATTAAAGCAAGCTCCTCAAATGATCTTTAAAGTGAGCTCCTCTTTTAATAGCAGGACTTTCTAGAAATGGGGAGATTCTCAAATGCAGCAATTTTTGATTTTTGTAGTAAGGGATAAAGTGGGGGGAGATTCTCTCTCCTCTTAGCTAACCACAGGAAACCAAATATTAACAGTCGGGAGGGGGTTGTATTTTGGGTTCTCCACAAAATTTAAACCACAGTAAGATTGCTCTTCTTTTATGTGAAAGGCCTTTTCCCCTCAGTGTTTCCTTTTCTTGAGCTCCATATACGTGGAACAAGTAAAACTCTTAAATCACCAGTTAGTGGTTTTGATCTAAATCTCATCATCTAATTATTTTTACAGTGCATTCTTGCAGGGGTAGGACTGGCTCTGCTAGGAGATGTTTCACAATAATTAGAAGCCCCAGTGGATCTTTTAAGAAGGTTTAAAGGGTTCCATATGAAGGCTGCTGACACGGAACTTTACCATATGCTACTCTTCATTGAAGCAATGTGTCCTGACAGTTCCTGTTGCAAACTCTTAGCAGGAATAGAAATGGTGCCAGCCATTTCTGCTCCTGAATCCTGGGCTGGGATTGACTTCAGGAGAGCAGCAGGGTGCACACAAACCCAGGCTGGAGCTGTCTTTGTAAGGGCCTTGTGAGACTGCAATAGTTCTGTCTACTTGAAAAGAACCTCATCCCAGATTGTCAAAATGATAAGCAGCAGAGTAAAAGGAATGCTTAGCATACTGTAACTTTGGCATCCTTCTATATTGTTCAGAAGAAAGCTACTTTGTTCTCATCAAATACAGAAATGCAGCACAATGATACCGGACATTATAGTGGAGGGAGAGTACTTGAGAAGCTGCCATTGATCCATCTAGCCCAGGGGTTCCCAAATTCTTCAGCTCATTAATGCCTTCACGAAGTCTCAGATTATTCATCAACCTCCAATTTTTTTTTTTGAAAATAATATTACTTTAATAGTGTTACAAATCACAATAATAATGATAGTCCCCTTGGGAGTGGGTTGATATTGATCATTTTGGAGAATCTTGATCTAGCCTATGATTGTTTATACTAATTGAAAGTTATGACCCATTCTTTCATGTAGTGTTTGTTAAGTTTTGAACATGGGCGAGAAAGAATGGAGACAAGCCTCTGAACGGTGAACTTCAGCTCTTTATTTACATTGTGGCTTCTGCTTCGATAGCAGTTAAACCCGCCTTATATAAGCAAACCCTGTAACTTTTAACCAATAACGAGCTAGGAGCGCTAGCTCTTATAACCAATAGGAACTCTCTGTTATGGGCCAATCAGATTTCCCAGAACGGGCCAATCCGGTCCGGCCACTTAACAGCCAATCAGAAGTGCAGGGCCAGAACCCTTCACTTACTCCAAACTCACACTTTATTAAATCTTTATGCATGCACAACACCCCTTCCCCCTGGCTTCTTATTTGCAGGGCGCAGTTACATAGTCCCTTAGGTAGGACAGTTGTCTTATTAGTCTCTTTGATTTCCGTTGTATCAGCTGGTTGAAATCACGCTGAGGTAGATCGTTGTTTGGCAGTGGGGCTGTTTCTGGTTCAGAGTTCACTTCTACGTCGTTGCCCACATTCTCTGCAATTCCCTGAGGTGCAACCGTTTCTCCCTCCGGCTCCGCTTCCTGAGTCTTTATCAAGCCGTCGTTTCCTTTGAATGGGTTCTCTAGGAATTCATCTTCTTCCGTACCTCCCCCCCCCTCAGTTTGGTCATAGGGGAGTTGCGGACTGGCCGCTGGAAGCCACGATCGTAATTGATCGATATGACGTTTCCAAAGTTTATCGTCAAGGCATTGTACAGGGTAGGATCTGGGGCTGGTTACACGTACTACTGTCGCTTCCACCCACAACGGGTTACCCGATAGGTTTTTAGCATATACCAAGTCTCCTACCTGGAAGGTACGACAGCGGCCGCTGGATCCAAGTGGTTTCTCCGGTTCGTAAGCTGGGTGCAACCAGTCGAGGTGGGAGCGGAGCTTTCATCCCATTAGCAGTTCAGTGGGAGTTTTGTTGGTGACGCTATGTGGGGTGATGTGTTGCAAGAAGAGGATTCGATTGACCTTGTCATCAATATTGTCGTAGTCTACCTTCTGCAAGGTTTTCTTCACAAATTGGACCATGCGTTCTGCTTTGCCATTGGTCGCAGGGTGCACAGGTGAGGTGAGCGCATGGCGAATGCCGCGGTCAGTGAGGTACTGCTTGAACGCTAGTGCAGTAAATTGAGGGCCGTTATTGGATACCAGGATGTCTGGTAATCCGTGGGTTGCAAAGAGTCTGTCTAAGGTTTTGATAACCGCCTCGGAGGTCGTAGTCGTCATGCAATGGATCTTGAGCCAATTCGAGTAGGCGTTGATGGTAAGCAGGAAGGTGTGGCCTTTGGTTGGCTCCGTGAAGTCCAAGTGAATTCGGGACCAGGGTCCACGTGGTGTCTCCCATTCAGTAGGCATGGCTTTTGGTGGGGCGTTGCTGACTTCTTGGCATTTGGGTCAAGCTTTAACCCACTGTTCGATTTGCTTGTCAATGCCCGGCCACCATGCATAGCTTCGCGCAAGGGCTTTCATTCGCACAATGCCGGGGTGGCCATCGTACAAGGTTCTCAGCAGCGCTTTCTGGAGTCGTTCTGGGATAACGACTCTATCGCCCCAGATGACACAGCCTTTCTGGGAGAAGAGCTCGGTTTGTTGAGTCTTGAATGGTGTGAAGTCATCTGATAACTGGTCCAATGGCCATCCGCGTTCTACCCAGCTTAGGACTCGTGCTAGGGTGTGGTCGCGTTTGGTTTCTCTTATGATATCTCGGGTGGTTAGTGGCGGTGAGTTGAGTGCCTCGATTTGCAACGTGGTTACTGTTGGTGCAGGATCGTTGAGAGTCTCTGGAAGCGGTGCTCGGCTCAATGCGTCAGAGTGGGGAATGGCTTTCCCCGGGTGGTATTGCAGCCGATAGTTATAAGCAGCTAAGAATTCTGACCATCGGGTCATCCTAGGGGATAATATGTAGGAAGTTGGCTTATCTCCAGCTATTATCCCCAATAATGGTTTGTGGTCAGTCACAATAGTAAAAGCCCGGCCATACACGTATTCGTGGAATCTTTTCACAGCTGAGACAATAGCGAGGCTTTTTTATCGATTTGTCCATAGTTTCGCTCAGTTTTTGAAAGAGTCTTTGAAAAATATGCAACAGGGGCTTCGTTCCCATTAGGCAGTACATGGCTCAAAATGGCGCCTACCCCGAAAGGCGATGCATCACATGTTATAACTAACGGCAAAGTCTTGTTATACTGCATGAGTACAGAGTCAGAAGTGAGCAGTTTTTTAACATTTCGGAACACCTGTTTTTCACGGTAACCCCATAGCCAATTTGCTTTTTTATCTAACAACCGGTGTAACGGTTCAGAGACCGTTGCTTTGTGCAGCAAAAATACATTATAAAAATTGATGAGGCCTAGGAACGCCTGGAGATCGGCCTTGTTCCGTGGCCTGGGAGCATTTTTTATCGCTTTTAGTTTACTTTCGGTAGGGTGAATGCCCTGGCTATCAATCAGGTCCCTAAAAACTCAACACTGTCAGCACACAATTTACATTTGTTTTTTTTAACCTTAAGACCGGCCTCTTGGAATTTTTTTAGGACTAATTTTACCTGGTCCTGTAAGATTTTTTTTGTAGGGGCTGCGATTAATACATCGTCAAAATAGGGGACCACGCCCTTAATTCCTTACAATAACCTTTCCATAAGGCTCTGAAAAATCCCCGGGGCTACACTAACTCCGAATTGCAGCTGGGTACATTTAAAGGCACCTCGGTGCGTCACAATAGTTTGGGCCTGTGCCATTTTTTCATCTACTGGTAATTGCTGATATGCCTGAGCTAAATCTAATTTAGCAAAGACTTTCCCGCCCCCCATGGAACGGAGGAGATGCTGCACCACCAGAACTGGATAAGCGTTCTGCTGCAGGGCGTGGTTCAAAGTGGCCCGGTAGTCCCCACAAATTCGGATTGACCCGTCTGGCTTAATGGGTGTTAAAATTGGGGTTTCCCAAGGGGAGTGATCGATGGGCTCTAACACCCCCTGAGCTATCAGTTTGTTGAGTTGTTCGTCGATTTTCGATTTTAAGGCAAACGGAACTCGACGGGGCTTTAGGTGAATGGGAGCTATTTTTGGATCTATGCTGAATGAGATCGGGGTCCCCTTGTACTCACCTAAGCTGTCCACGAAGACGTCCCTGAACTCAGAGATAAGGTCTTCCTCCCAATCACAGCCACCGACTCGGTTTATGCCGGCCATTTCAATGCCAAACCATTGGAGGCCCAGTAGGCTAGGCCTATCTCTATCGATGACCGTTAAAGGTAAGTAAGCTGTGTGCTTCTTGAAAGAGACTCAGACTCAGCAGGACCCAATGACGGGGATTCGATTCCCCTGGTAGTCCTTGAGGATGAGGTGTTGGAAACGGAGATCTTGGCGTTGAATTGTGGGGATGAGTTGCTTGAGTGTCTTCCATGACACCATCGAGAGGGACGATCCCGAGTCGACCTCCATGTGGCAAGGCTGGTTCTCGATGGCTACCATGACTCAGATTTTTTTAGTGTCCAAGGCTGAGGCGTGACTGATAGTGATAGTATGGTGAGCCTCTTCTCTCTGCAAAGCTTGATTTCTGTAGGAGTGGTTTACTGGCTCTCGCCTTACAGGACAGTTTCCTGTCGATTGGCGATAGTCAGCCCCTTTTGAGGCCTGGCTGGGTCCTGGCAAGCTGCAGCAGACCCGTCCGATTTGGCCCCGTTTCCCACACTCATAGCAGAGTGCGTCATGGAATCTGCATTCGGATCTGGCATGGTTGGCTCCACAGCCAGCGCAAGGGCGTAAGGGCTTCGGCCGAGGGTCCCGGTCGGACTGCAGTCAATGGACCCTCTCTTCGTCGCTGTCTGACGACGAAGAGAGGTCTTCATGGTGCGTTGTCACCAGCTGTCCTTCCGACTTGGATAAAATGTCACTTGTCGGTGGAGGTACCGTAATGCAGTTGCGGCGTAGTTGTGCAGCCGACTTCTTGGTTGCTTCCGCTGCGGTAGCATCGGCAATGGCGTCAGCAAGGCTGATGTCACCTTTCGCCATTAGCTTGCTTTGGACGCCTGGTGCATCCAATCCCAGAACTATGTGATCTCTTAGTGCTTCTTCTAAATCGGCGAATCCGCAGAGGCCTCCCAAATTTCGGAGGTCTGCTATGAAGTCGGCCACGCTTTCTCCCTTTCACTGGCTCCTCTGATAAAACTCGTGGCGTCTCACGAGCGTAGGCACGGTCGGGCCGTAGTGGTCTTGTAGGATAGGTTCGAGATCGTCCCAATCCATGGCCTTCACTTCTCGGGGTTTGGCTAGTGCTTTAGCCATCTTAAATATGGTTGGACTGCAATGCCTTAGGAACACTGCCCGTTTCTTCCCGGCTGTGGCGTCCTTTAAGTTGTTCCTCTCTAAGAACATTTGGAAGCGATCCATGTAAGACTCCCTGTCTTCCTGTGCTGGGTCGAACGGAACGGGTGGTATGATGCCGCCGGATATGGTTCCATTGTTGGCGTCGTCTGTCACATGCTTGGTGTTCTTCGAAGTTTCATTGGTTCAGATATCTCCATATCCCATCCTCGTCGCCAGTGTTATGTTTTGAGCATGGGTGAGAAAGAATGGAGACAAGCCTCTGAACGGTGAACTTCAGCTCTTTATTTACATTGTGGCTTCTGCTTCGATAGCAGTTAAACCTGCCTTATATAGGCAAACCCTGTAACTTTTAACCAATAACGAGCTAGGAGCGCTAGCTCTTATAACCAATAGGAACTGTCTGTTAAGGGTCAATCAGATTCCCCGGAACGGGCCAATCCGGTCCGGCCGCTTAACAGCCAATCAGAAGTGCAGGGCCAGAACCCTGCACTTACTCCAAGCTCACCCTTTATTCAATCTTTATGCATACACAACAGTGTTTCCAATCAATACACTTGGAAAAGTCCAGGTTTGTACCTATGAAATTTTGCATATGATGCATATTTCTATGATTGAGCTGTGGTTTCCCCAAGAGAGAGAGTGATGCAAAATCCAGATAGAGATGTGTGAATGCATACTACTTCTTGCCTACACACACACACACAGGGGCAGAATGTGATCACATCAATTCTCAGTCACATCTGGAAGAAATTCTGGATTATTTGGTAGTCCATTGATAGAGTCTGGATTTGGCAATGAGTTCAATATGGTGACCACATTGACAATGCCCCCCCCCCCAGTCCATTAGGAGTGTAATCTCTCTAGGCATGAAGCAAACAATTGCATTCTTGAACAAGGACTATTGTTTTGGGTTGCTATCCTCCTCTAAGGTCAACTGTTTATTTTAGTACATTATTTAAAGGACCAGAAGTCTGAAAAATCTTTTACACTCTGTATGTGCATCTATGGTTTGTATTAAAATGAAAGTCAAGCAAGAAACCACAAGATTCTTCAGAAAGAACATAATTGCCATCTAGTCTGGTCTAATTGCAAGCAAGTGGAAAACTGATCATAAGAAATATGGCATCGCTTTGACATCAATATTTGGCTACTTTTGTTTTGCAAAATTATGGTAAGCCTTGTATGCACAGGAAATCTATTTATGTGTGGGAATTGAAATGAACTATATCCTATGCTCCTTGAAGAAAAAAATATATATCCATACAGTGATGACTGTTTTTCTTTTTTCTTTTTAAAAGCAAGCTGTAGATCAAAATGTCAAAGAAAGTGAATGTTGTGTAGCTGCTTCCATAACCCTGACCGTCTAGGATTAAAATTTCTGCATGCCAAAAGCATGGCCATCACCCTTGTCTAGAATTATCAATGCCCAGGCTGGTTTGGTAAGATGACATTTGTAAACCAATACTAGTAGGCTGTAGATATTTTGGATCATTTCTTTTGAAAATTCAGCTGAGTGGTTAAAAATACTCCCCTCCCCCAAGGAATTCAAGTTCTTTACCATGATCTACAACGGAAGCTTCCAAACTTGGCAATTTTAAGACAACTTGTGGACTTCAACTCCCAGAATTCTGGAAATTGAAGTCCACGAGTTGTCTTAAAGTTGCCAAGTTTGGGGACCCCGATCTACAATATGAGAAAGGAAAGAATCAAATACGTAGCAACTCTTGTCTTTTTTCTTTTTTCCTTTCTTGTTTTAATCAGGTATGGGATCTAATTTTTCATTTAAAAAAAAAAAATGTTGTAGTGCTGGAATAGCTTAAAAATGAGGAGATGAGCCTTATGTTTGTTTTTAAAAACCAATAAAAATTTATAAAAAAAAGAAAAGAAAAATAAAAAATGAGATGAGCCTGGGACAGGGGTGTCAAACTCGTGTCATCACGGTGGCATCCCATGACATATTGGGACTTCTTCCCCCTTTGCTAAACAGAGTGTGGGCATGGGCAGCATATGACACATGCGGCCTGTAGGCTGGGAGTTTGACAGCCCTGGCCTAAGAGATGCTTGCTTTCACATATAGATAGTCCTCAACTTATGAGCCTGAAATTATAGCTTTAAGTCGTTAAGCAGCTATGTGACTGCACCCAATTCTATGATCTTTTTTCAACAGTCGTTAAGCAAATGTGGCGGCCATTAAGCAAATCCATCTTGAAATTTTGGGGGGATGGGAAATAAACTAATTCCCGGCAAACACATCGTAAATTGCAGTCACGTGACCATAGGATGCTGTGAACAGCTGTAAATGTGGGCTAGTACTAAGTGTTGAAAAGGTAGCCACATGATCATGTGGGAAGGGGGCAACCATTGGGAAATTTGAATCTGGATAAAGCAAGTAGCTTTATCGGGGTCTGTCGTCATAATTTCAAATGGTTGCTATGTGGCTTTTCATAAGTCAAGGACTACTTGCATGCTTTTCTTTTTCTGCTATAATGTGCAAGGATAGAGGGTCGTGATTCTGCATGTACCGGCACAATGCTGAACATCCCCTCATTCCACCCATTTCATCAAATATACTCAAGGCGTTATGCAACATACCTTCAGAAACATCAAGCTGTTAGAAAATGGCCACACACTTCAGAATGCCTCCATTTCTGCAGTCCTGGGAAGAGTAGGGCTTTTTTTTCTTTTGAGAATCAGGTTAGCTTAATATAAACATGGCTAATAACACTTCATGATTGACATCCATTCATTCGGTGAAAGTATTTATACAGGCTTGATAAGGAACCACAGGTACAATCTGTGGAGATTCTCAGTTATCTAGGTCATTGTTGTCTCAAAGGTGCTTCTTTTTTTCTTCAAAAGGCAAGAAGGAGGAGAAGAAAAAGAAGGAAGAGGAAGAAGAAGAAGAAGAAGAAGAAGAAGAAGAAGAAGAAGAAGAAGAAGAAGAAGAAGAAGAAGAAGAAGAAGAAGAAGAAGAAGAAGAAGAAGAAGAAGAAGAAGAAGAAGAAAAGAAGAATTTCATCCAAGAAGCGTCATCAGTTCTGATGGGCAAGGGATTTATATCCCTTCCATGATCCATCCTCACCCACCATCCTATCAGAACCTATCCTTCCATTTCTGTAACATCCATCACAGTACTGTAGATCTGCTCTTGTCATTCATCTGATATTGATACTGCTTTTTAAAAATCATGGTGTTTACTCTGTTAACTTTTTAGCCATGGAGTGAAACAAATAACCATGATCTATTCTATTTGATCGCTATGTTCAGATACATCCAATTTAAGGGTTCTAAGTATGTAAAGAACTTTGGCTCTGTGCAGAATTGCACATTCTCATCCTCAAAGGATAAAAATGGCATTTGTGTTTGTTTTAAATCCAAGAGCTGTGCTTCATTAAACACTCCCATCTCTGCACAACTGGCAGTAACAGACTGTCAGCTGAAGTTGATCATTCTTAACTGGAAATGATTGTCAAAATTGGGGTATATTTGCAAAGTTAGTAATAAAAATTTTAGGTTTAAGTTGTGTTTAAATAAACATAGACAATGAAAGTTGTATTCATGATAAATGTGTAAAATGCATGTTAGGAGTAATAGGAATATTTGGACCAAACCTATATTACAGCAACTGTGGATTTCTGGATTTCTTTGAATGATCTATTGACAAATAGAATAGAGTAGAATTCTTTATTGGCCAAGTATGATTGGACACACAAGGAATTTGTCTTGGTGCAAATGCTCTCAGTGTACATAAAAGATACATAAATCAAGAGTCAAGAGTCAAGAGTCAACAATAGGGGTAGACTTCTACCAGTTCGCACCAATTCACTAGAACCGGTTGTTGGCATTCTAAGCAGTTCAGAGAACCGGTTGTTTGAAGAAATTACTGGCCTAATCCTGTAAGGAAGGCAGGAAGTAAACATTCTGGTGTTGCTTGCAGAAACTACCTCTCTGTTAACCCTTATTACATTCTTGGCAGGACTAGACTTCCTGTCTCTGGAACTTCTCGGGAGTTTTTTTCCCCCTCTTTTGCTGGTACTTTGCTTGTGTGGAGTGACCATTCAAAGTTATAATGGCACTGAAAAAGGTGACCATTTTTCACATGACTGTTGCAGCATCCCCACAGTCATGAGAGGCCAGGAGAGGAGATGCATGCCTCAATGTGACTGATATTGAGTTGGCCACACCCAGCCAATAACATGACCACCAAGCCATGTCCACCACCTAAGCCACACCCACAGAACCAGTTGTTAAAAATGTTGAATCCCACCCCTGGTCAACAGGTACAACACTTAATAATAGTCATAGGATACAATAAGCAATCAAATCATGTTAGGAAACAGTCAATGTAAATTGTAAGGATACAAGCGACAATATTACAGTCATACAGTTACAAGTGGGAGGAGATGGGCAATAAGGAGGGATGAGAAGATTAACAGTAATAGTAGTACAGACTTTGTAATAGTTGAACAGTGTTGAGGGAATTATTATTTGAGTGATGGAGTTTAGGAAAAAACTGTTCTTGTATCTAGTTGTTCTGATGTGCAGTGCTCTATAGTGTCATTTTGAGGGTAGAAGTTGAAACAGTTTATGTCCAGGATGTGAGAGGTCTGTAAATATTTTCACAGCCCTCTTTTTGACTCATGCAGTATACAGGTCCTTGATGAAAGGCAGGTTGGTAGTAATTGTTTTTCAGGAATAACATAATCAAATAGTCTACAAATTAACCATAATTAACCAGTGGATCGGCTTGCCTTCAGAAGATGTGGGTGTTACATCACTGGAAGCTTTTAAGAAGAGACTGGACAATCACTTGTCTGGAATGGTATAAGGTGTCCCTCTTGAGCAGGGGGCTGGATGAGAAGACCTCCAAGGTCCCTTCCAACTCTTATTCTGTTATTCTGTTAAATAAAATGGCATTAACTAAGACTTCTTTTTTTTGAAATATTTTTTATGGTTTTATATCATACATTTCCTTTCTATGTTGAGCAGTGTGCTCTCAGCTTTGTTCGGGTATTTTCCCACGTCATTGTAGTTGTGGTTTTAAAGTTGTAGCAACATTTCAGCAGAATCTCATCTGCCATCATCAGGCTTCTCTATAGTGCTCTGTATAGTGTTCACAGATGAACACTATACAGAAGCCTGATGATGGCAGATGAGATTCTGCTGAAACATTGCTACAACTTTAAAAGCACAACTACAATGACGTGGGAAAATACCCAAACAAAACTGAATGCCATACATGTAAGTATCTGCGAAAAAATCTCATCTGCCATCATCAGGCTTCTGTATAGTGTTCGTCTGTGAGTTAGACTTTTACAGTGGTTTCAGATTTAAATTTGGGGCAGCCTATTGCTGTGACAGAATGGTTTTTTCTTCATCCTGATTGGTTGAGAGTCTTGGTCTGTGTTTATTAGTCTTGGAGTTTGCTGTGTTCTGCTTCTAATATCTTCTGTCTGTTTTTTTGTCACAGCAATAGGCTGCCTCAAATTTAAATTTGAAACCACTGTAAAAGTCTAACTCACAGACGAACACTATACAGAAGCCTGATGATGGCAGATGAGATTCTGCTGAAACGTTGCTACAACTTTAAAAGCACCACTACTATGACGTGGGAAAATACCCGAACAGAGCTGAATGCCATACATGTAAGTACCCGTGAAAACTTAAGAAAACATATATATATATATGGATCTTTGGTTATTCGGGTTTTCTCCTGCGTAAGATTGGAAGTATCTAGGCAATGTTTCGATGAAGTCTCATTCATCATCTTCAGGCTTGGTCTTCAGCTCTGTGCTTCTCAGAGTGATGTGAGCTTGCATATATACATATACATATATACATATTTTATATATATATAATATGATCGATGTTATCATATTTGTTTATATATATATATATATATATATATATATATATATATATATATATATATACTTAAGAATATATATATATATATATAATATATATATATATATATACTTAAGAATATATTTGTTTTCTTAAGTTTTAATTTCTTAAGTTTTAATTTCTTAAGTTTTAATATATATATATATATATATATATATATATATATATATATATTCTTAAGTTTATATATATATATATATAAACAAATATGATAACATCGATCATATTATAACATATTATCTTCCATTATAGTATTGATTATAAAATCATCAGAAATATTTTATCATGTGTTTTTCTTTCTCCTATAAACCGTATTTCACCGAATTCTACTCCTCTTACCTCAATATCTGTCATTAACCATTTATAGAATAGTTCCCATGTTACAAAGTAGTCCGAATCTTCTTTTTCTTTGATTTTTAGGGTTAACCTATCCATCTCTGCACATTCCAGAATTAAGACTTCTGATTAGATATCTACTGGTCTCCAGATCTTTGCCATCTTCCATTTAGAAAACTGCTACCGGTAAGTATGGAAATGCTCTGTTCAGCATTGGGGAATAATCTGGAGGTTATTTCAGGCTTCAAATAGACATGAAGAATTTCATGAACGTTCATCTGAGTTCAAGCAATTCATTACTGCCTGTTGCAGAATTCACAAGAACTGTTGAAGGACCAAACTTGGTGGAATAGCGCTATCCCCCCCCCCCCCCAAGCCAGAAGAATGCCAAATGTACAAGATTGGTATAATAGCATAGAAAAGACAATAAATGTGCCCATTAACACTGAAGAGAATATGAACAAAATACACCCACCTACACAACCACCCTCAATTTAAAAGCTATCCCATTCAGAAAATCAGGGTTGTAGTTATAGAGATTTGAAGCTGGGCTTAAATTTTGGAATTCTCCACTCTATCTATGACAAGATAAATTGGAAGGTGGAGAAGGAGCATATGTATTGATTATTCCTTGGCCATGTTGCTTCCATTGTAAAGGTGGGCTTGATTCCTACTGACTGCACCCACACTGTTTTCTTAATAACTCGACAAAAGTACTATTTGTCTTATTTTGAGAAGTATTTTTTTTTATTTCCAGTTTGTTTTCCATCTTGAAATTTCCAAGAGATCCATTCTCCAAGTGCTACCTACAACCTAGTTTGTTTATTTTGTATGTTAAATCTGCCAGGTACTCTATAACAGAAGTTCTCTGATCAGCCTACATAACCAAATAAAAAAAAAAAAAACTAAAAATAGCCTGAAAAACTGAAAATAATCTGATTTACAAATAAGATACAAAAAAAAAAAAATCAGGCATAAAATTAAACCTACTTTAAAAAGAGAGGGCAGAATTATACAAATACCTTGTCTACCAAATTCAGATAATTCTTAGTCTATAAAATATTTCAGGTGTCCCATTGCTTGCTGACTATTATGTTTCAATCTTTGCAGCTAATTGCCTACTGTTCTACCTTTGAATTTGGATTTCAACTGTCAATTATCAATTATCATTTGAATCATCTTGTTAGATTACAATCTATTGAATTAAATTATCTATATTATATATATAGATAGATCTATATTAGACCATTAAACACTCTGCCAGCTCCATTTGGTTGCCCAAACTCCACCCCACAAATGATTTGGCATTGTTAAAAGATAATTATGATGATATTAGACGCATATTAACATTCAGATCCAACCAGATTCTTCCTTGAGTTTACATACTTCAGCTGGGCTATAGGTAATTGTATTTTACTTTAGAACAAATTCGGAAAAGTCATTACATTTTCTCACAATTTTACTCAGAATATTAATAAAAATACTCTAGCAACAAAGATAGCTATAAACACATTGCCTGTCCCAGCTGTCCCACCCATAAACTTTTCATCAATATTTTCCTCTCTTTTGAAAAATAGGGCATGACTTCTGTTCCTTCTGACTAAATGAAGAGCAAATTTTAGCCATGACCTAGTTGTTTCACTTATTTTAATCTCTGACCTGAAAAAAATAATAAAGGACAACATGGCATTGTTAAAATTGGTTAAAACTACAGCCCTGTAATCTGTCTATGTTGTAAGCAATGGATCTTCCCTTCAAAATATATACAATAGGGGCATGCACGAAAAGTGAAATACCACTCGTACATTATCACGAAATCTCCAGAACCGTAAAGCTTACAAACTTGAAATTTGGCACGTATGTTCCTCTTGGCTTCTAGGTGCTCACTAAGAAAAGATTGTTCAAAATGACCATCAGAGCATTAGTATTTCCTATATTATTATTATGATTAACGTGCTCTAATACTATGGAGTTCTGCTCCCTTTCTCCACCTGAAAAGAAATCTGTTCCAAATGCAAACGCAAGCAGAGGAGACAAGTTTCAGTTTCAGTTTTAGTTTCACAGCAGCAACCAGCTTTAATGCAGAACAGTTGAGCTAAGCCACACCCAGGCTCCTTGCTGTCTCCTTCTTCATACAGCAAATACTGTTTCACTTTCCAAACAGCCCTCAACTCTCTCTCACACACTGACAGGATGCTAGCCAGATGAATACTGATGGATGCTGGTAGGCAGAGGCAGAATTCCCCCACCCTTATTTTCCTCCCCAAAAACTAAGCCTGACCACATAGTTTCATAGCGATGCACAGGTATTGAGCTAGTACTTTGTATCAGAAAGTTTCCATGTATTATCTTTACCTTCTATATGATATCCTTGACTTATAATAGTTCGTTTAATGATCATTTTTCACAGTTATGACCATAAGTTTCACAGTTATGGTCATAAGGTTAGGACTACCTGTATAGCACAACCTCTGAGAAATGGCCACAAGATTTTGGCTGCAGTTGTCTAACCCCTTACCTGAAAATTAAACTTCAGTTGGAGTTATTTGGTGTATCCAATGTTTTCTACTTCACATATAATTATAATGAAATACAGACTTAGGTATAGGCAACCATTTATTCTATTATTTGTGTCTGTGCATTGTAAAAGGAAAAATAAAAAAAAAACCTGCCATAGAACTGTCAAAATACATTTTTTTAAAATAGCGGCTTCCAAATACAACATGTCAAAAAGTTGTGTGAAAAATGCTACCAGTACAAATCTGATTAACACTACCTTACATATGGTAAGAATGCAAGAAACCCGATCTAAGATGAAAACCCGGACAATCCACCGTTTTCTCCCAAATGAGCGGAATCTCAGCGTGGAAGGGTTAACTGCAAGCTTAAGTAGATAGTCCAAGTTCACGGTAAAATTCTTTGTTAGTGAAAGCAAATAAATCAGTGAACATCAGAGAGTAATGAGAAACAGATTTCCCTTCGTTAATTCCTGGGATATGTCATGGCTTTGACCAAAGTCTAGCATAACATATTCATGATGCACAGACTCTACCACCCATGATAGACTGCCGTTTATGAACAAAGCAAGCAATTATTCACATCTATAACAGAATGAACCCATTTCTAATTTCAATTACATTATTCTAAAATCTGGAATTCTTCAGCCAAAGTCATATTTAGACAACCTCTCCATGCAGAGACTCTTATAATGACCATAGACACATTTGAAATACCACGGCCAGGATCCAGCTGTCCATATGTGAGCAGAAAGGCTTCCATGCATTTGGAAGGGTCTTTTTTCCCACCAGGAACTCTGCAGAAGGTACCATTCAATGTAGGATGGGGAACAGTGGTGGGATTCCATTTTTTCCCCTACCGGTTGTACGAGAGCACGCTTTGCAGTGCAGCACTCAAAAATAGCTCCCAGCTGGTGGGCTGAGCTGTTTTTTAGTTCAGCTGAGGTGCAGCAATCCACTCTGCTGTGCAAATCAGCTGAGCTAAAAAACAAGGGAATATAGGACAGAAAACGGCAGGTGGGCAGGGCCTGTCAGAAGTGGTATTTGCTGGTTCTCTGAACTCCTCAAAATTTCTACTACCAGTATGCCAGAACCAGTACAAACAGGCTGAATCCCACCTCTGATGCGGAACCCAAAAGGATACATTTGATGTAGGCCTCTAGTAGGTACCACTGCTCTATTCTAATAGCAATGAGAGCTACACCTGCCAGCATTTTACTTGTATGCATTCTTCAAGGTCACAAGTCACCGACAAGCTGCAAAATGTCCACTGCTAAGTAATAGTAATAGATATTTTTGTTTGATCCGATTTATTTATGATGCTGATACTTTAAATACAATACAACCACAAAAACAAATATCATACAATGGACATTGGTATCAACAATAACATAATATAATTGATTTTGAAGCACTGTATGTTTGCAGCTCTATCAATAACTTAGGGAAGGGATGTCAAACCCGATTGCATCGCGGGCTGTATCCAGGCGTGGGATCCTACCAGTTTGCACCTATTCACTAGAACCGGTTGTTAACATTCTAAGCAGTTCAGAGAACCAGTTGTTAGAAGAAATTACTGATCTAATCCTGTAAGGAAGGCAGGAAGGAAACATTCTGGTGTTCCTTACAGAAACTGCCTCTCTGTTAACCCTTATTACATTCTTGGCAGGACTAGACTTCCTGTCTCTGGAACTTCTCTGGAGTTTTTCCCCCCTCCTTTTCTGGTACTTTGCTTTTGTGGAGTGACCATTCAAAGTTACAATGGCACTGAAAAAAGTGACTTATGACCATTTTTCACACTTACGACTGTTGCAGCATCCCCACAGTCATGAGAGGCCAGGTGAGGACATGTGTGCCTCGATGTTAATGATATTGAATTGGCCACACCCAGCCAATAACATAACCAGAAAGCCACGCCCACCAACTTAGCCACGCCCACAGAACCGGTTGTTAAAAAAATTGAATCCCACCCCTGGCCGTATCGTAACATATCAGGATGTTTTTTGCCATATCTGGCCCATGGGCTACCAGTTTGACAGGCCTGATTTAGGGATTGAGGGCTAGAAAGAAAGGTTATTCTGGATGCAATAAGGTCTAAGGGGAAAAAAAAGCAAGGAACCCTTTAAAAGGTTATTTTAAACCTCAGGACTCCTGATGTAGTGAAAGGAGGAATCAATTTTAAACTTAGAACTAGATGAGAGAAAGTTTTAAAACATGAGATGAACATTCAGAAAGATAAAATGATACAGAGAACCCATTTTGTATCATGCCCATTGTTAAGTATGGAGCATGGGCGAGAAAGAATGGAGACGAGCCTCTGGAACGGTGAACTTCAGCTCTTTATTTACATAGTGACTACTCAAACTCAATGGCATTTATAGCCCTCCTTATATAGGCAACCCAATAACTATTTAACCAATAACGATCTAGGAGCGCTAGCTCCCTTAACCAATAAGAACGCTCCATTAATGGCCAATCGGATTCTCCGGAACGGGCCAATCCGATCCTGCCATTAACAGCCAATCAGAAGTGCAGGGCCAGAACCCTGCACTTGACTCCAAGCTCAAGATATCTTTATTAAGCCCTATGCATTCACAATACCCCTTCCCCCTGGCTTCTGTTTACAGGGCGCAGTTACATAGTCCTTTAGGTAGGACGGTTGCTTTATTAGTCTTTTTGATTTTCGCTGTGTGTTTTGCATTTGGCTGCAATCTTGCTGAGGTAGATCGTTGTTTCGCGAAGGGGTTGCCTCTGGTTCAGAGTTCATGTTTCCGTCGTCACCAATATCTTCAGCAACCCCCTGAGGTGAATCTATTCCCTTCTCTGGTTCCAATTCCTGTGTCTCTATTCCGCCATCATTCCCTTCGAAAGGGTTTTCTTTTAATTGAAATTCGTCTTCTTCTGTATCTCCCCCCCTCAATTTGGTCATAAGGGAGTTCAGAAATGCCCGACCGGAGCTGTGATTGTAATTGATCGATATGGCGTTTCCATAGTCTATCGTCAAGGCATTGTACAAGGTAGGATCTCGGGCTGGTTACACGAACTACTGTCGCCTCTACCCACAGCAGATCACCCAATAAGTTTTTAGCGTATACCAAATCACCTACCTGGAAGGTACAACATCGGCCGCTGGATCCTAGATGGTTTTTCCGGTTCATAAGCTGGGTGTAACTGGTTGAGATGCGAGCGGAGCTTTTGTCCCATGAGCAGTTCGGCGGGAGTTTTGTTGGTGACGCTATGAGGTGTGATGTGTTGTAGAAAAAGGATTCGGTTGATTTTGTCGTCGATGTTATTGTAGTCTAATTTTTGCAAAGTTTTCTCAACAAATTGGACCATGCGCTCAGCCCTGCCATTGGTCGCAGGTTGCACAGGTGAGGTGAGCACATGTTGGATGCCGCAGTCAGCCAGGTACTGCTCGAAGGACAGCGTGGTAAATTGGGTCCCGTTGTCGGATACCAGAACGTCTGGTAATCCGTGGGTTGCAAACAGTCTTTCCAATTTTTTGATAACCGCTTCAGTGGTTGTGTTCGTCATGCGGTGAATCTCGAGCCAATTCGAGTAGTTGTCAATGGTTAGAAGAAAGGTGTGGCCTTTGGTCGGACCCGCAAAGTTCAGGTAAATACGTGACCAGGGTCCCCGTGGTGTCTCCCATTCGGTAGGGATGGCTTTTGGTGGGGCGTTGCTCACTTCCTGGCATCTATGACAAGTTTTAACCCAATTTTCGATTTGTTTGTTGATGCCTGGCCACCACGTGTAACTTCGTACGAGGGCTTTCAACCGCACGATACCGGGGTGGCCATCGTGCAAGGTTCTTAGTACTGCTTTTTGGAGTCGTTCTGGGATAACAACTCTATCACCCCAGATGACACAGCCTTTTTGAGAGAACAACTCCGTTTGTCGAGTCTTGAATGGTGTGAAGTCATAATTGGTCCAATGGACATCCGCATTATACCCAGCCTAGGACTCGCGCTAAGGTGGGGTCACGTCTGGTTTGTCTCGCGATATCTCAGGTGGTTAATGGCGGTGAGTGGAGTGTTTCAATTTGTAACGTGGTTACTGTTGGTGCGGGATCATCGAGAGTCTCTGGAAGCGGTGCTCGGCTCAATGCGTCGGCGTGGGGAATGGCTTTCCCTGGGCAGTATTGCAGCCGATAATTATAAGCATCCAAGAATTCTGAACAGCGAGTCATCCTGGGGGATAATATGTAGGGAGTCAGCTTATCTCTGGCTATTATCCCCAATAACGGTTTGTGGTCAGTCACGATAGTAAAAGCCCAGCCATACACATACTCATGAAATCTTTTAATGGCCGATACAATTGCGAGGGCTTCTTTATCGATTTGGCCATAATTTCGCTCAGTTTTTGAAAGTGTCTTTGAAAAATATGCAACAGGGGCTTCGTTACCATTCGGCAGTACATGGCTCAGAATGGCGCCCACTCCGAAAGGCGAAGCATCACATGTGATATTTAACGGCAAGGTCTCATTGTACTGCATGAGTACAGAGTCAGAAGTCAGTAGTTTTTTTACATAACGGAACGCCTGTTCTTCTTTATGACCCCATAACCAATTTGCTTTCTTGTCTAGCAAACGATGTAACGGCTCAGCGACAGTTGCTTTATGTGGTAGAAATACATTATAAAAGTTGATGAGGCCTAGGAACGCCTGGAAATTGGCCTTGTTCTGAGGCCTGGGAGCGTTTTTTATTGCTCTCAATTTACTGTCGGTAGGGTGAATACCCTGACTGTCAATTAGGTACCCTAAAAACTCAACACTATCTGTACACAATTTCCACTTATTCTTTTTCACTTTAAGACCGGCATCTTGGAATTTTTGTAGGACTAACTTTAAACAATCCCGTAAGATTTTTTTTGTAGGTGCAGCAATTAATACATCGTCAAAGTAGGGGACCACGCCTTTAATCCCTTGTAGTAGCCTCTCCATAAGGCTCTGAAAAATTCCCGGGGCTACACTGACTCCAAATTGGAGCCAGGTACATTTAAAGGCACCTCGGTGCGTCAAAATCATTTGTGTCTGTGCTGTCTTTTCATCAACAGGTAATTGCTGATATGCCTGAGCTAAGTCTAATTTAGAGAAGACTTTTCCGACCCCCAGGGAATGGAGGAGATGCTGCACCACCAGCACCAGATATGCATTTTGCTGTAGGGCGTGGTTCAGGGTGGCCCGGTAGTCCCCACAAATTCGGATTGAACCATCCGGCTTAATTGGTGTTACGATTGGGGTCTCCCAGGGGGAATGATCGGTAGGTTCTAGCACCCCCTGAGCTATTAATTTATCGAGTTGTTCATCGATTTTCGGCTTTAAGGCAAACGGAACTCGACGGGGCTTAAGGCGGCTGGGAGCTATCTTTGGATTAAGGCTGAACGATATTGGGGTCCCCTTGTACTCGCCTAAATTTTCCACGAAGACGTCCTTGAATTCATGGATGAGGTCTTCCTCCCAGTCACTTCCGCTGACTCGGTTTATACCTGCCACTTCAATGCCAAGTAGCGCGAACCATTGGAGACCTAGCAGACTAGGCCGATCTTTATCGATCACAGTTAGCGGTAAGTACGCTGTGTGCTTCTTGAATGAGACCCGGACTCGGCAGGAACCAACAACAGGGATTCGATTCCCTTGATAGTCCTTAAGAATAAGTTTTTGGGAACGGAGGTCTTGGCGCTGGATCGTGGGGATGAGTTGCTTGAGGGTCTTCCTGGACACCATCGAGAGGGACGATCCTGAGTCGACTTCCATGTGGCAAGGCTGGTTCTCGATGGCCACCGTAATTCAGATTTTCTTGGCATCCAAGGCAGAGGTGTGACCGATAGTGATAGTATGGTGAGCCTCTTCTTGCTTCAAAACTCAGTTTCTGTACGAGTGGTTTACTGGTTCTCGCCTTACAGGATGGTTTCCTGTCGATTGGTGATAGTTAGCCCCTTTTGAGGCCTGGCCGGGTCCTTGTAAACTTTGGCAGACCCGTCCGATGTGGCCTCTTTTCCCGCACTCATGGCAGAGCGTGTCACGGAATTTGCATTCGAACCTGGCATGGTTGGTTCCACATCCAGCACAAGGGCATAGGGACTTTGGGTGGTGGTCCCGGTCGGACCGCAGTCGATGGACCTCTTCTTCGTCACTGTCTGACGACGAAGAGAGGTCCTCATGGTGGGTCGTTGAAAGCTGCCCTTCTGACTTGGGTAAAATTTCGCTTGTCGGTTGGTGTACCAGAGCGCCGTTGCGGTGTAATTGTGCAGCCGACTTCCTGGTTGCTTCTGCTGCAGTAGCATCGGCGATGGCATCAGCAAGGCTGATGTTGCCTTTTGTCATCAGCTTGCTCTGCACGCCTGGTGCATCTAATCCCAGAACTATTCGATCTCTCAGTGCCTCTTCCAAATCGGCAAATCCGCAGAGGCCTCCCAGGTTTCGGAGGTCTGCTATGAAATTGGTGACGCTTTCTCCTTTTCGCTGGTTTCTCTGATAGAACTCGTGCCGTCTCATGAGCATGGGCATGGTTGGTGCGTAATGAGCTCTTAGTAGAGGTTCGAGGTCGTCCCAGTCCATCGTCTTCACTTCGGTAGGTTTGGCTAGTGCTTTAGCCATCTTAAATACGGTTGGACTGCAATGCGTTAGGAATACCACCCATTTCGGGGGGAGAAGGCGGAGCTTCGTTTTGGCGATACAGCTGCGATCTCAGGGCTCTGAGATCGCAGCCGATATTTTTGCCCCTGGTCAGTCCCAACGGACCTAAACCGTCCCGTAGAGACGGGGATTGAGAAGGGTACTGTTCCAGGATCCCAGAGATATCGCAAAATCTCTGGTTTGATCTGGAAGAAGCCCTTTTGCTGGTGGCGGAGAGGCAGCCTCTATAGCTGCTGAAGTCAGGACAGCTCCGGAAAGAAAGTGGCTGGAGTGAAAGTGTGTCAGCTGGGTGAGAAAAACTCTTTTGTGTTGTAAATTCGCTGAGGTTGGAAAGGACATCCTGATCAAAGAAGAAATCTGTGAGACTTTTCTTTTTGACTGAAACTGTCTGAGCGGCGTTTTTTAAAGTGATGTTAAATTGAGGCTTGGGGATTTTTTTTTCTTTTCTCTATATTTTTTTGGGGGGACTTTAGTGTGACTTTGCAGGTAACTGGATTGAATTTTCTCTTACATATATTTTTATGCTCCCTTTGATTTTTTAACTTTCTTTAGGATAGAGGCTCCCTTTGGCTATTTTTTGTTTGTTTGTCTCTGTATATATTACTCCTTTTTTCTGGCTGGGGGGGAGGAAGAGCATTAAGAAACTTTGCAACACTGCCGGTTTCGCGTGGCTTCGGGGCAGCAGGAATTCGCGACAGCTCGCGATTCCTGCTGTGCTAGCCGTCGAGGTACCCCCGATCCAGATGGGTCAGGGGGATATGGCTGCCCTGTAGGGACAGCTGAAGAGAGAGGGGAGTCGGATAGGGAGGTGGGGGTGTCGCAGACTCCCCCCTTCTCCGGAAAAACCCCTTTTTCCCAAGGCGGTGGAGCGGCGGTCAGCAATGGCCGCCACGAAGAAGCCAGCAACCGGGTAAGATTGTGCTGGAGGACGTGTGAAGAGTGAAAGTTCTGTCTGAGCCGGGTCAAGTAACATCTTTTAAATTGCCTGGAATTGAGCTGTTTGAATTGCTGGAGGATACATTGTATCCCTAAGAAGAGCGAAAAGCGGCGGAGAAGCTGTTAAAGGGAACTTTTTTTTTTTTCTTTACTCTCCCACCCCATGGAAACAGCAGAAATATTTGGATATATTGGACATTGAAAGTGGATTGCTTTGAAAGTTGAAGCTAAGAGACAAAAGGATTTTTGGACATTGAAAAATTTAAGAAATTGGAAAACCCTTGTTGGAGGTATGGATTTCTGATTATTTAAAATTGACATTGCAAGTGGGAAGGGAGAAAAAAAATTGGAGCAGAAGCTGAAAAAGGAGGAGATTGCCTAGAATCCCAAAGGAAGATATGTGGTAATTGGACCTCTTTGATTAAAAATTAACCCCAGAAAGAGAAAGAGAAGAAGGAAGAAAAGTATTAACTTTTGGAACTTTTTTTTTTTTAATTGCTTTTGATTGTCTTTGATTAAAAATACTTGTGGTTGTTTTGGAAAAAGTTTCCCTTTTCATAATGGCATCGTTTGTGGATGAACTAGAGATTGAATATCAAAAATATAAAAAAGAAGATACTTTGGGCGCTTTGTTTCAATTCTTAGAAATGGCGTTATGTACTTGTGAAAGGTTGATTACGCAGCAGAAGGACTGGGACAAGAAAGAAGAGGAAGAAGAAGCCATCTTTGATGAACAATGGGTCCCTTCCGGAGAGGAGGAGAAAAAGGATAAGAAAAAGGGGATTTTAAGAATTATAAAAACAACCAAAAGAGAGAAAAATGAGCGAAAAGGTGGAGGCAAGGTTAGAAAGCAAAGGAAAAGGAGCAAGAAAAGCGAAGAGAAAAAGCAAAGGGGTAAAAAGGGCAAGGAGAAGAATAAGCAAGAGAGAAAGGGGGGGAGGAGAAGCCTTAACGGGGGGAAGCAAGACCTAAAGAAAAAAAGTTTATTTAGAGACAATGGGTGAATTTAATTTAGATTAAAAGAGGGATTCTGGAGGGTACATAGGTTTGTGATATGTGTATTTAGAATATAAAATTTATTATGTAATCTTAGAATCTTTTAAACAGAATCCCAAGAAAAATTGCTATACGTAGTATTTTTAAGTTAGGGTAATGAGTTATAGATGTTACTCCAATTGGTGTACCGGAGAAGTATAGTAAAAGAAAAAAGAAAGATGAATGGATAATTGGAAATAGAACAGACAAAGAATGTTGTTGAAAATGGTAATAAGATATGGAAGGATATATATGCTTTTTTTTGGATTTTGTATATTGATAAAAGGCAATAAAATTTTAATTAATAAGAAATAATTAGGATGGAAAGGAGAAGTAGGGATAAGATATGAAGTTAATACTATATGAAGTATTGATATTATAATTTGGAAATGTTATGCCTTATTGGTCTTTTATTATTATTTTTTCCTAGAAAAGAATTTATAAGCTGTTATGCCTTGATTCTTTGTGCATTGTTTTTATAAAACTGATAAAAATGGTTTTTTATATATATATATAAAAAAGAAAATGATAATAAGTTATGGAAGGATATATGGGATGAATATGATGTTTGAATTTGTGTCTGTGTGAAGAGTTTTAACCCGGGAACAGACAACCTTCAGAAAAGATCTTTTAGTTTTGTTTATGTTTTGTGTTTTGTATGTTTGTGTATTGTGTTTTTGGTAAAACTAACAAAATTTGTTTTTTATAAAAAAAAGGAAAAAAGAATCAATAAAACCTTGGAGGAATGTTAGATGAGAATAATTTAAACAAGCCAGAAAGAAATGAATATGAGGACTATAAAATGGATAAATATGGAAGAGAAATGAAATTGAATAGGAGTAAAGAGAAATAATGAGAAATTTGCTGAAAGATATTTGTGTGTCCATATGGAGATGGGATAAATTGGAATTATGTTGTATAAAAATAATGTTTTATTCGACTTGTAAGGATTTATAATGTTAAGAGGTTTTATGTATTTATGTATTTTATGGTTAATGATGTGTTGTTTTATCTTTAAAATTAATAAAAATTTGCTTCAAAAAAAAAGAAACTTTGCAACACTGCCAACTAGAGGATTGAAAGTATTTTATTTGAATTGGAGAGAATTGCAAAAAGACCTCTTCTCAAGGACATTTTAACGTGATAAGATAGAGGGAGAGCACAGCAAAATATTATTGCAGGTGCTTTCCTGGACTGTTATCAATAATTCAACACTTGAGGTTTGGCTTTGAAGCTGCTGGAGAAGAGAGTCATAACAAGAGCCTTGGATAAATAAATAAAGTGCAGTGTGCCTATATATATATATATATATATCCTATTCGCCAGACTTTTTCTAAATTTCAATTCTAGTAATATTTTTATTTCCGCCTTTTATTTTAAAGGGAAAGCCTCAGAGTTTTTTCTTTATTTTTCTTTTCTTTTTTATTGGGACTTTTTTGCTTTTCCTATCTATGTTTTTGGACCACTTTGTTTTTCTTTTTTTGATTATTGAGACTTTTCAACTGGATTAAGGTGTGAAGAACCTGAAGGAACTTTTTGTTTTTTCTCTTTTTTCTTTTTCTTTTTTCTTTTTTTTTGCTCTTAATCAATATTATGATTTTTGGATTTGTTTATTTTTCTGCTTTCTATTTTTTCTTTTTTATGGTGGACTACTTCATAATTGGATTAGGGTCTAGAAGAACCTGAAGATCTTTCTTCCTTTTTTCCTGTTTCTTTTTTGGTTTCGTGCCTTTTACTATTGGAGTTTTCCATTTTGGTTTATAATTGGCTGCTCTACCAGTTGGATTAAAAGTCAAGAAGAATTTGAAGCTTTGGAAGCATTGAAATGAGCAGGAAACCAATACCATCTGGCATCTCTACTTCTACCTCTGCTTCCCCACCAGCTGGAGGACAACGTTTAATTCAGACAATGTTGAAGCAAGATAAGGAACAAGAAAGAGTAACTTTACAGATGATTATGCAAGGAATCCAAGATCTCAAGACAAAATCAGACATCATTGAACAAAGAACAGGAAATATTGAACAAAGAACAGAAAATATTGAACAAAGAACAGAAAATATTGAACAAAGAATAGAGAAGACTGATGAAAAAGTGGAAAATATTAAACAAATGATGGTCAAGTATGAGGAGAGATTCCAAAAAATTGAGGAAGAAGGAAAACAAAGAGAGAAGAAGATTGGAAATATTGACAGTAGATTAACAGCGGTTGAACTCGAAAAAAGTGGGATGTTGAGGTGGGAGATGGAAAGGTCAGAATTTTACCTCAGATTTCAAAATATAGAAGAGGAAAAAGGAGAAAATTTGGCAGCGGTAATGATAGAAATTTTGGCAGATGCTTTGGAAATTACAGAGGAAAAGATGATGGATGGAATAGATGAGATATATCGAGTCTATACAAGGTATGCGATGAGAAATAAATTACCCAAGGAAGTCCATATTAGATTTACCAAAAAATCCATTAAAACGCATATATTACAAGTAGTAAGAGAGAAAACATTGAAATACAAAGGTAAAGAGGTTGTGGTTTTAAAACAAATACCCAGAAGAGTGAGAGAGATGAGAAGAGAATATCGATTTCTGACCAAAATGCTATTGGAAAACGAAGTGAATTATAGATGGCTGATTCCAGAAGGACTAATGTTTAGGTGGCAAGAGCAGAGATATAGAATTGATTCAATTGAGAAAGCGGAACTTTTCCATGCAGAATTTTTTGGAGGAAGAAGAGAGGAGGCAGAGAAAGAGGTCTCATTAATTGAGTTTCAAGAGGAACAACTGGAGACTGAAAAAGAGAAAGGAGCAGTAGGGGGACAGATGGATAGCAAAGAACAGCGTGAAGTGAGATCCACGAGAGCGGTTAGACCTAAATATAAAGCATAATCATGGAAGAAAAAAAACTGATTATAATGAATATAAATGGACTTAATTCAGCTGTTAAAAGAAGGAAAACTTTTCATAAATTAGAGAAATTAAAATTTGATATAATTTGTCTACAAGAAGTTCATATTAAAAAACAACATGAACAATTGTTAGTACAGCCAAAATTGGGGAAAATATTTACTTCTTTGACTCAATGTAAGAAAAGAGGAGTGGTTCTATACATTAAAGAGGCTATCCCAGCAAAATTGATTTACACGGATGAAGATGGAAGAGTATTAATGGTAGAAATAATGGACAATAATATAAAAATATTCTTGATTGCAATTTATGCTCCGAATGATAAACAAGAAGAGTTTTATAAAAAGCTACACATGAAAATAATCAGGCTGGACTGTGTTAATATAATTATGATGGGAGATTTTAATGGAATTGTGGACAATAAATTGGACTATATAGCAACAACAACAAAGCAAAATAGAAAGGCTCTCCCAAGGTCTTTTTTTAAAATGACAGATGAATTAACTTTAAAAGATATTTGGAGAGAAAGAAATGTTAAAGCTAAACAATATACTTTTTATTCAAATAGACATCTATCATGGTCCAGATTAGATATGATTTGGATCTCAACAGAATTAATATCCAATATTCAAGAAACAAATATTGAAACAAGTACTTGGGCAGATCATAGCCCAATGACAATTAAATGGAAGGGACAAAAAAAAAGATCGAGATGGACATTAAATAATACTATTTTAAAGGAGAAAGATTTTATACAATGGATGGAGAAGGAATTGGCTTTTTTCTTCAGAGAAAATAAAAAAGAAGATACTTCAACGCAGAATGTGTGGGATACAATGAAGGCATACGCTAGAGGTTTGATAATAGATTATACAAGAAAAAAGAATATTAGGAAAAGGCAAGCTTCTAAGGCCTTGGAAGATGAGCATAAAAGTCTTGAAAAAGAATTACAGAAAATGCCACAGAAAAAGGATATTAAATTGAAGCTGGATGTAATTAAACATAAAATGGAATTAATAGAGAAAGAAGAACTGGCACAGAAAATCAGAAACTCTAAACAGAATTATTTTGAAGATGCAAATAAACCAGGTAGATGGCTAGCATATAAATTGAGAAAAGAGAAGGAATCAAGAAAGATATTGAAGTTAATAGATGAACAAGGCCAAGTTTGTTATGGGAATAAGGAGAAAAAAGAAATTATTCAAGATTTTTATGGGCAAATATATAAACAAGAGAATATTGATGAGGAAAAAGTCAAACAGTATTTACAGGAAGCTAATTTACCAAAGATACCTAAAGAGACTGAAGAAATGCTAGAAAGCAATATAACAATGATGGAACTAAATGAAGCATTTAAGAGACAAAATAATGGGAAAGCACCGGGTCCAGATGGGCTTCCAGCAGAATTCTATAAAACATTTCAAGAATTATTGAGCATCCCACTGTTAGAAGTTATGAATGAAGTTATGTTAAAAAAGATGATACCCAAAACATGGTCAGAGGCTTATATTACACTTATACCGAAGGAAGAGACTGACCCACTGCAAATTAAGAATTATAGACCTATTTCTTTATTGAATGCAGACTATAAAATCTTTGCTTCAATCTTAGCAGAAAGACTTAAAAAATATTTAAATAATTTTATTCACCCAGATCAAAATGGATTTCTGCCAAAGAGACAAATTAGAGACAATATGAGAGTAATCTTGGACACTTTGGAATACTATGAGGCTCATCCTGAAAAGCAAATGGCTTTGATATTCCTAGATGCTCCTAGAAGCCATATATAATAAACAGACAGCAAGGATAATGATGGAGGGGGAACTTACAGATTTTATTAATATAAGGAAAGGCACAAGACAAGGATGCCCCCTATCTCCTTTGCTATTTGTGTTGACCTTGGAAGAGTTGAATAGAAATATTAGGGATGATAAAAGCATAAAAGGAATGAAAATTAAGAAGGAAGAATTTAAGCTACAAGCTTTTGCTGATGATTTAGCTTTTATTTTGGAAGACCCGCTAGAAACAGCTCCAAAGTTATTGGAAAGGATAGAGACATATGGAGAGGTGGCTGGTTTGAAAATAAATAAAGATAAAACAAAGATTTTGACAAAGAATATGCTATTGAGACAGAGAGAAGAACTGGCAGATCTTTTGAAAATTCAAGTTACAAATAAGGTTAAGTATCTGGGGATATATTTGACAACAAGATGTAGCACATTAAAGGAGAATAATTATATTAAACTTAAACAACAGATAACTACAGATTTGAAGAAGTGGGAAAATTGTCATTAATAGGGAGAATTTCAACAATTAAGATGAATATTTTACCTAGAATTTTATTTTTGTTTCAAACAATACCAATTAGGCTTGGAAAAGACTATTTTGAAGATTTAAATAAAATTATGTTGAAGTTTATATGGCAAGGTAAAAAAGCGAGAATAAAGCTAAAGCTTTTGCAAGATGCTAGAATTAGAGGAGGTTTTGGCCTGCCTAATTGGGAATTGTACTATCAAGCTGCAAATTTGATGTGGGTCAAAGAATGGATAACATTAAGGAAACATAGGTTGTTGACATTAGAAGGGCATGACTTGCTGTTGGGCTGGCATGCTTTTTTATGGTATAAGGGAACTAAAACACAGGGTTATTTTAGAAGACATTATGTACGGGAGTCTTTGTGGTTAAATTGGGAGAAGATAAAAAGACAATGTTATTTGAAAATTCCAGTTTGGTTATCGACCATTGAAGCATTTTCCTATCCTATAATCTACAAGAAGGAACAAACAGTTAGATATGGGGAACTTTTGGATGAAAAGGGTTAACTTAAATCGATCCAAAACTTAGAGGAACAAGGTATAAGGATGAATTGGTTTTCATATGCACAAATACATTCAAGGTATGATGAAGATTCCAAAACGGAGGGATTTTATGATAAGCAGACTGATTTAGATAAGATCTTGATGGGTACTGATGAGAAGGTGATTAAAAAATTATATGGTTATTTACTGGGAATGAAATTAGAGGAAGAACAAGTCAAAGAAACTGTGATTGTTTGGGGGAAGAATTTTGGATATGGGATTGATTTAGAGAAATGACAGAAATTGTGGTCTCAAAATTATAAAATGACAATGTCAACAGCATATAAAGAAAACTTGTATAAGATGTTTTACAGGTGGCACTTTCTTCCGACAAGAATAGCAAGAATGTTTAAGAACAAATCTGAAAAATGGTGGAAATGTCATCAGATACCCGGCTCGTATTACCATATGTTGTGGACTTGTGAGGATACTAGAAAATATTGGACTATAATTCGCATGTGGTTGGAAAAAATGACAAAGAAACATATAGACTTGAAACCAGAGATCTTCTTATTGGAAATTTTACCTGATATATATAGTAAAGATTTGAAATACCTGATTGTAAATGTAGTAACAGCAGCCAGGATTGTATTTGCTAAAAATTGGAAGAATGAGAAAATACCATGACAGGAAGAAATTATTAAGAAAATATTGGAATGTGCTGAGATGAGCAGATTGACATTTGAAATTAGAAAGCAAGAGGATAAACAATTTTATGAAATTTGGGATCTTTTTTATAAATGGCTAGATGATAAAATACGATAATAGAATATTTTAGATAGTAAGAAATATCTTTATCTTACTATTTTGCTATTATTTTGTTTTTTGATATTATATTTATAAAGGGTTTTTTTAGGATTGATTTGGTATGATTATATGATTTGTTGAATAATCTGGTTAAAGTATTGTTAGCTCATAAAGCATGAATGATTAAAAGTATAGTCAAAAATTTTTTTTATTTTTTTTAGTGATTATAGGATATATAAGTTTGGATTGATAATATGAGTTGTTATGTAACATAATTGTAACTGGGACTACAAAATGAATGCACAAAAATGATGAACCAACTGACACACTGGATGTACATACGAGAGTTGACTGTTTTAATGTTTTGTTTGTCTTGTTTGTTTGTAGAAAATTAATAAAATTTTCCTTAAATAGGAATACCACCCGTTTCTTCCCGGCTGTGGCATCCTTTAAATTGTTAGTTTCCAAAAACATTTGGAAACGATCCATGTAGGACTCCCAGTCCTCCTGCACTGGATCAAATGGAGCGGGTGATACGACGACGACGGACATGGTTCTGTCATGTAGCACTGTCAGCCACGTGCTCGGTGTTTCTTCTTAGTTCAGTCAGCTCTGACATCTCCATATCCCATCCTCGTCGCCAATGTTAAGTATGGAGCATGGGCGAGAAAGAATGGAGACGAGCCTCTGGAACGGTGAACTTCAGCTCTTTATTTATATAGTGACTACTCAAACTCAATTGCAGTTATATCCCTTCTTATATAGGCAACCCAATAACTATTTAACCAATCACGATCTAGGAGCGCTAGCTCCCTTAACCAATAAGAATGCTCTGTTAATGGCCAATCGGATTCCCCAGAACGGGCCAATCCGATCCTGCCATTAACAGCCAATCAGAAGTGCAGGGCCAGAACCCTGCACTTGACTCCAAGCTCAAGATATCTTTATTAAGCCCTATGCATTCACAATACCCATGCTTGGATACTGAGCAAGAGCAGACCAGATACCTTTGATTCCATCATGTTGTTTGAATTCCCTGATATTATTCCTCTCTTCCAGAACCCAGAAGAAAACTTTCTGTTCTTTAGATAACTGGACTATCTTCTTCAGTTCAGGATTTCTTCTTCTTTTTTTTAAAGCAGCTAATCAGCTGCATTGAGTGACTTTGAAATGAATAGTTAGCATTTGGTCCTTTAGTCAGACTTTGTCCTTTAAACCAAAAGCTTGAAAAGGCATGGAAAATAGCTTTGTGTTCTCCAGAAACACCACAAACTCTATGTTTATTCTTAATCTGCCTCTTTTTGTTTGATGGTATTACAGGTATTATCACAGGATGGAAGCTGTTCCAAATAAAGCTGCCTTCTGAAATTGACTGATGGCAAATTTGTCAATGCCAGTGGTCTTCAAGTAGTCCTCCAGTTTTTTTTGAGATTGCACCCAAGGCGCCTATTACTAGTGGCACGACTTTTGTTTGCTTTTGCTACAGTTGTTCTATTTCTATTTGTAGGTCTTCGTATTTTGCTATCTTCTCCAGTTCTTTCTCTTCTCTTCTGCTTGCACTGTTCACACATTGATGTGTATATGTAGAATAAAATAAAATAAAATGAGAAAGAAAAAAGAAAAATGGTTTCAAACAGAAAGGGAAGTACTAATACCACTCTATAAAGCCTTAGTAAGACCACACCTAGAGTACTGCATTCAGTTTTGTTCACCATATTATAAAAAAGATGTTGAGACTCTAGAAAAAGTACAGAGAAGAGCAATCAGGATGATTAGGGGACTGGGGACTAAGGCATAGGAAGAACGGTTACAGGAACTGGGCTTGGCTAGTGTAGTAAAGAGAAGGACCAGGGGAGACATGATAGCGGTCTTCCAATATTTTGAGGGGCTGCCACAGGGAGGAAGGGGTCAAGCTATTTCCTAAAGCGCCTGTAGGCCTGACAAGGAATAATAGATGGAAACTGAACAAGGAGAGATTTAACCTGGAAATAAGGAGAAACTTTCTGACAGTGAGAACAATCAACCAATGGAACAGCTTGCCCTTGGAAGTTGTGGGAGCGCCATCAGTTGAGACTTTCAAGAAGAGATTGGACTGCCATTTGTCAAAAATTGTGTAGGGTCTCCTGCTTGGGCGAGGTGTTGGACTAGATGACCTACAAGGTCCCTTCCAACTCTGATTGTCTGTTATCTGCTTTCTCCAGGCATTGCCACATCCACTATCCAGACTATTTTGTCTTTCTTATTGACAACTGTTACACCTGGAGTGTTATGTAGCAGGTGCCTGTCTGTTTGAATTGTAAAGTCCCAGAGCAATTTAACACCTTCATTTTCTATGACTTTCTCTATTTCATGGTCACACCAGTTCTTGCTTGCAGGCAAATGATATCTCTTGCAGATCTTTCAGTGCACCATTGCTACTACTTTGTCAAACTGCTCTTGTAGTCAGTCTGTGCAGATTTCCAGATAATCCATGTTATGGGTTAAACCATTGCAGCGATACAACCGAAACAGCTTCGTCTTACCACAGGCTTGTAATCCTGCAATTCTCATTGGCCCGTAAATAGTGAGGCGTGATTGGTCAGGTTTGGCCAGTCTGACTGGCTGTTAATGGAAGCCCCTGATTGGACGCTTGTGAAAGCGATAGACTCAGTTCATTGGTTGTTTAACGGCAGCAAGCTCTATAAAAGAGCTACTGCTGCCCAGGTTTCCTGCTCCAGTCTTTCTTGTTTAATAAAGAGTTGAAGTAACATTCCGATGTCTCGTCTCCATTCTTGCGCCCATGCCCAGGACTTAACACTGGCGACGAGGATGGGACGCGGAGATGATAGAACTGACTAGAACATATCGGACAAAGAAAGAGCACGTGGTGAAAGAGCGCGCAAAACAGACGGCAAGATGACTAGCGGCACCACACCACCCGCTCCATTCGACCCAGCAACCGAAGACTGGGACTCGTATATAGACCGTTTCCAGATGTTCCTGGAGACCAACAATTTAAAAGATGCTATGTCTGGCAAGAAACGAGCGGTGTTCCTGACTCATTGCGGCCCTGCCGTTTTCAAAATGGCTAAAGCACTAGCAAAACCAGCAGAAGTGAAGACCATGGATTGGGACACCCTCGCTCCAATCCTCAGGGCCCATTACGCACCAGCAGTACCTACACTGATATGAAGACACGAATTTTACCAGAGGGACCAACGGAAGGACGAGAGCATTGGTAATTTTGTAGCTGACCTCCGGAATCTAGGAGGCCTTTGTGGTTTTGCAAACTTAGAGGAAGCCCTAAGAGACCGAATAGTTCTGGGATTAAATGCACCACACGTGCAGAGTAAGCTGATGGCGAAAGGCGACATCAGCCTTACAGATGTCATCGCCGATGCTACTGCAGCAGAAGCAACCAGGAAGTTAGCCGCTCGAATGTGCTGAGCGAACGCACCGTTTCGCCAACTCGCCGACGAGGCACCACTCACCACTGAGAAGCACGCTACTGCTACCCACCACGAAGACCTCGAGTCATCCTCAGACAGTGATGAAAAGGAGGTCAACCGGCTCCACTCAGAATGAGAACAAAAGAACCAGCGATGTCCACGCCAATGTGCAGGTTGCGGGGCAAACCACCCGCGATCGGACTGCAAATTCCTCGTCGCACTCTGCCGTAACTGCAGAAAAAAAGGCCACATCGCGAAGGTCTGCAGAAGCAGATGAGAATCTAGTCCCAGCTGAAAGAAAAACAACCTCCGTCGGGAGATAAGCAAACCTCCTGAGAACCGGGACCGTCTGAACCACCAATGGAACAACCACTACTACTACAGAAACCAAGCACCTGCCTTTTCAACGAGATGAGAAGAGGCCCACAAAACCATTATCATCAGCCACGCTTCGTCGCTCAATGCAAGGAAAATACGAGTGAAGGTTACTATTGAGAATCGACCATGTGTGATGGAAGTCGATTTGGGATTGTCTCTGTCGATGGTATCCTGGAAAACCCTCAAGCAGCTGATCCCTGCCATCTGCCGCCAGGACCTCAGCATGCAACGAATCATCCTGAAAGACTACCAGGGAAACAGAATTCCAGTTGTCGGTTCCAGCCACGTCCAAGTATCCTTTAAGAACCGCACAGCAACACTTCCCCTAATTGTTGTCGATCGTGACCAACCCAGCTTGTTAGGGCTACAGTGGTTCGCCCCACTCGGAATTGAACTAGCCAGCATACACCATACCAGAAATGACGACTGGGAAGAGACTCTCATCCAGGAATTCCAGGACGTGTTCACAGGAACATTAGGTAAGTACAAGGGGACCCCTATATCATTTAATCTCAGCCCCGATGTAGCTCCCATTCAGCTTAAATCCCATTGAGTACCTTTTGCCTTAAAACCTAAAATCAACGAGCAGCTAGATAAATTGATAGCCCAGGGCGTATTGGAACCGATTGACCACGCCCGTTGGGAAACCCCAATAGTAACGCCCATGAAGCCAGATGGTTTGTTAAGAATTTGCGGAGACAATTGGGCCACCCTAAATCATGCTCTTCAACAGAGCACTTATCCAGTACTGGTGGTTCAACACCTTCTTCATTCCCTGGTTGGTGGAAAAATATTTGCGAAATTGGACTTAGCTCAGGTGTACCAGCAATTCCCTGTGGACACAGTAACTGCAGAAGCCTAGACAATAGTTACACATAGAGGCACTTTTAAGTGCAATAGATTCCAATTTGGAGTAAGCATGGCGCTGGGCATTTTCCAAAGTTTAATGGAGAGACTATTACAAGGCATAAAAGGCATGGTGCCTTATTTTGACGACATCCTAATAGCTGCCCTCACTAAAGAATTATTAGTACAACGGCTCAGAAAAGTTCTGCAGAAATTCAAAGATGCGGGTCTTAAAGTAAAACGAGACAAGTGCCAACTTTGTACGGAGAGAGTGGAGTTCCTGGGATACCTTCTCAACAGACAGGGAATCTACCCCACTGAAAAAAAACTAACCGCAATCAAAAAAGCCCCGAGACCTAGGAATAAGACAGACCTTCAAGCCTTCCTGGGACTCATTAACTTTTATAACATTTTCTTGCCCCAGAAGGCAACCGTAGCCGAACCCCTGCATAGACTTCTCGATAAAAAGGCTCCTTGGGTTTGGGGACGGCGTGAAGAGATAGCATTCAAAGGGATAAAAGACCTTTTAACCTCTGATGCCGTATTAATGCAGTACAACGAGACTCTCCCTTTGACGGTTATCTGCGATGCCTCACCATTTGGAGTAGGAGCCATCCTAAGCCATGTCCTCCCAAATGGAAATGAAGCACCCATTGTGTTCTTTTCGAGAACTTTGTCTAAAACCAAAAGGAACTATAGTCAACTTGATAAAGAGGCCCTCGCTATTGTATCTGCAATTAAACGTTTCTATGAATATGTATATGGGAGACCCTTTACCACAATTACAGACCACAAGCCGTTACTTGGGATCTTGGCGAGAAACAAACAAACCCCCCATATCTTATCACCAAGAATGACACGTTGCTCAGAATTTTTAGCTGCCTACGATTACCGACATTGCCCGGGGAAAACATTCCCCACGCTGACGCTTTGAGCCGCTCGCCACTGCCAGACATTATAGAGGACCCTGCTCCAACTGTAACCGTACTACAAATAGAAACCCTCAAATTGCCACCATTAACCGCTCGAGACATAGCTTTAGAGACAAAAAAGGACCCTATTTTGGCACGAGTCCTCAGCTGGGTAGAACGTGGTTGGCCGATCAGTGAAACTGATGACACGTTTAAACCATTTAAAAATCGTCAAACGGAACTGTTCTCCCAGAAGGGTTGCATCGTATGGGGAGACAGAGTCATAGTCCCGGAAAAGCTACAAAAGCTATAAAATGCTACAAAATGCTGTACGAGGGACATCCAGACATCGTGTGGATGAAGGCATTGGCCAGGAATTACGCATGGTGGCCTGGGTTAGACAAACAGATAGAGACCTGGGTAGAAAAGTGCAGCAAATGCCAGGAGACTCGCTCTACTCCTCCAAAAACTCCCCCAACTCAGTGGGAAACGCCTCGAGGTCCTTGGTCCCATATCCACATTGATTTTGCGGGACCCACAAGAGGACACACTTTCCTCCTAACAGTGGATGCCGATTCAAACTGACTCGAAGTCCACAAGATGAAAAGCACCACCATAGAGGCAGTCACTAAAAAACTGAATAAGCTACTTGCTACCCATGGATTTCCAGATGTCCTGGTCTCCGATAATGGCCCCCAATTCACTGCCCTGCCATTCGAACAATACCTGGCAGATCGGGGCATCCGCCATGCTTTAACATCGCCAGTTCACCCTGCAGCCAATGGTAGGGCTGAGTGAATGGTCCATTTTGTAAAACAGACCCTGCATCAAATGGACCACGGTGACATTGACGACAAAATAAACCGAATGCTTTTTATTCAACACATAACCCCAAACAGCACCACGAACAAAACCCCAGCAGAACTCCTGATGGGCCGGAAACTTCACTCGCATCTTGATCGCCTCCACCCAAACTACACGCCAGAACAGCCCCCGGGATCCAGCAGTATGTCTCGGGCATTCCAGGAAGGTGACCTCATGTTTACGAAAAACTTCTCAGGCAACCCATTGTGGGTCCCCGCTACCATAACGCAACTTACGGGACCCCGATCATATCGTCTACAAATGGCAGATGGTAAGATGTGGAAATGCCACATTGACCAACTCCATTCCCAATTAGCGCCGGAACCTCCAGTTGGGGGGCGGAAGGAACATGGAGGAGGACGAAGAAAAATCGAAACCCAACAGCCCAGGGGATACTCACCATCCGAAGGAGAACCGGACTGGGGAGCGGCCTCGCCACGTGACAACACTGCAATGGAGGAGGATCCAGGGAACCCGGAGGACAGTGCCGACGAGGGCAACCCGGAACTACAGTCTTCACTATCCAGCCCAGCGGAAAGCCCACCGGAGCCAGAATCAGAACCAGAACAAAACCTGGTGGAACAGCGCAGGTCGGGCAGAGAGGTGAAGCAGCCTGCCTATCTGTGTGAATACATCACCCCACCCCTCAGACAAAACCAAGGGGGGAGGGGTGTTATGGATTAAACCATCGCAGCGATACAACCGAAACAGCTTCGTCTTACAACAGCCTTGTAATCCTGCAATTCTCATTGGCCCGTAAATAGTGAGTCGTGATTGGTCAGGTTTGGCCAGTCTGATTGGCTGTTAATGGAAGCCCCTGATTGGATGCTTGTGAAAGTGATAGACTCAGTTCATTGGTTGTTAACGGCAGTAAGCTCTATAAAAGAGCTACTGCTGCCCAGGTTTCCTGCTCCAGTCTTCCTTGTTTAATAAAGAGTTCAAGTCACATTCCGAAGTCTTGTCTCCATTCTTGCGCCCATGCCCAGGACTTAACAATCCATGTTTTCCTTCTCTGCATAGGCAGCATTTACTGTCTGTTGCTGTTAAGTACTTGGACATGGGTCGGAGTAAATGAAGACAGCCTCTGAATAGTGACTTTCAGCTCTTTATTAGTATAGTGACTTTTCAAAACAACAACAGTGAACTCTGCCTTATATAGGCAACCCTTGTAAGAATTGTCCAATAGCGAGCTATGAACGCTAGCTCTTTTAACCAATAAGAATCCTCTGTTAAGGGCCAATCGGATTCCTCAGAACTAACCAATCCGATCTGGCTGCCTAACAGCCAATCAGAAGTGCAGGGCCAGAACCCTGCACTTTACCTCAAGCTCATAATTTATTAATTATGGTACATACACAACACCCTTCCCCCTGGCTTCTTTATTATGGTGTAGTTATATAGTCCTTTAAATAGGACGGTTGTCTTTTAAGTCTTTCGGATTTTCATTGGACTGGTTGATTGCAATCCTGTTGAGGTAGATTGTTGTTTGGCAGTGGATCTGCTTCTTGCTCAGGTGCAATTTCTTGCAGTGCAAACGATTCTCCTTCCTGCTCCATTTCCTGAGTATTACTTACTTCGTCGCTCCCTTCGAGCAGGTTCCCTGGATCATCATCTTCTTCTGTACCCCCCCCTCAGTTTGGTCATGGGGGAGTTGTTGACTGGCCGTTGTGAGTCGTGACCGTAATTGGTCGATATGCCGTTTCCACAGTCTATTGTCACAGCATTTCATTACGTAGGATTTGGGCCGGTCACTCGTACTACTGTTGCCTCTATCCATAAAGGATCGCCTGATAAGTTTCGTGCGTAAACGAGGTCTCCCACCTGGAAGGTGCGACAGCGGCCACTGGATCCTATTGGCTTTTCCGGTTCGTAAGCAGGTTGCAACCGGTCGAGGTGGGAGCGGAGTCTTCGTCCCATCAGTAGTTCGGCGGGAGTTCTGCTGGTGACGCTATGTGGAGTTATGTGTTGCAAAAAGAGAATTTGGTTGACCTTGTCATCGATATTGTCATAGTCCACTTTTTGCAAAGTCTTTTTAACAAATTGGACCATGCGTTCCGCTCGGCCATTGGTCGCAGGGTGCGCAGGCGAGGTGAGCGCATGGCGGATGCCGTGGTCAGCGAGGTACTGCTCGAACATTAGTGCCATAAACTGTGGCCCGTTATCGGACACGAGGACGTCAGGCAATCCGTGGGTTGCAAAGAGTCTGTTTAGGATCTTGATCACTGCCTCGGAAGTTGTAGCCGACATACGATGAATTTCTAACCAATTGGAGTATGCATCGACTGTCAGCAGGAAGGTATAGCCCTTGGTTGGCCCCACGAAATCCAGGTGGATTCTGGACCAGGGTCCCCATGGCATCTCCCATTCAGTAGGCATGGCTTTTGGTGGGGCGTTGCTGACTTGTTGGCAATTGGCACACGCTTTGACCCACTGCTCGATTTGCCGGTCCATGCCCGGCCACCATGCGTAGCTTCGTGCAAGCACTTTCATCCGCACGATGCCGGGGTGGCCCTCGTGCAGAATTCGTAGCAGCGTCTTCTGGAGTCATTCTGGGACAACGACTCTATCGCCCCAGATGATACAGCCTTTTTGGGGAAAAAGTTCAGTCTGTCGAGATTTAAATGGTGCGAAGTCATCTGGTACTTGGTCCAATGGCCATCAGCATTCTACCCAGCCTAGTACTCGAGCTAGGGTGTGGTCTTGTTTGGTTTCTCTCGCGATGTCTCGGGCGGTCATAGGCGGCGAGTTGAGTGTTTCGATCTGCAACGTAGTTGCCGTTGGTGCCGGATCGTCGAGAGTCTCTGGAAGTGGTGCTCGGCTTAATGCGTCGGCGTGGGGAATGGCTTTCCCCGAGCGATATTGCAGCCGATAATTATAAGCAGCTAGGAATTCTGACCATCGGGTCATTCTAGGGGATAATATGTAGGGGGTTGGCTTGTCCCCGGCTATTATCCCTAGCAACGTTTTGTGGTCAGTTATAATGGTAAATTTCCTTCCATACACGTATTCATGAAATTTCTTTACAGCTGAAACGATTGCGAGAGCTTCTTTATCAATTTGTCCATAGTTCCGCTTTGCTTGTGAAAGAGTCTTCGAAAAGTATGCAACAGGGGCTTCGTTCCCATTAGGCAGTACATGGCTTAAAATGGCGCCCACCCCGAAAGGCGATGCATCGCAGGTTATAACTAATGGCAAAGTCTCATTATACTGCATAAGTACAGAATCAGATGTGAGCAGTTTTTTAACATTCCAGAATGCTTGCTCTTCCCGGTAACCCCATACCCACAATGCTTTCTTATCTAATAATCGGTGTAAGGGTTCAGCGACAGTTGCTTTGGGCGGTAAAAACACATTATAGAAATTAATGAGGCCTAAGAACGCCTGGAGATCGGCCTTGTTGCGTGGTCTGGGAGCATTTTTGATCGCTTTTAATTTACTCTTGGTAGGATGAATGCCCTGGCTATCAATTCGGTATCCTAGAAACTCAACATTGTCAGTATATAAGTGACATTTATTTTTTTTCACCTTAAGTCCAGCCTCTTGGAATTTTTTACGAACGCATTTCAAACGATCCTGCAAGATTTTTTTGGTAGGGGCTGCAATTAATACGTCATCAAAATAAGGAACCACGCCCTTGATTCCCTGTAATAACCTTTCCATGAGGCTCTGGAAGATCCCCGGGGCGACACTAACTCCAAATTGCAATCGGGTACATTTAAAGACACCTCTGTGCATTACAATTGTTTGGGCTTGGGCTGTTTTTTCATCCACTGGTAGTTGTTGATAAGCTTGAGCTAAATCTAATTTAGCGAAACCTTTCCGCCCCCCAAGGAATGGAGGAGGTGCTGCACCACCGGAACTGGATACGCATTCTGCTGTAGGGCGTGGTTTAAAGTGGCCCGGTAGTCCCCACAAATTCGGATTGACCCATCTGGCTTAATGGGTGTTACAATAGGAGTTTCCCATGGAGAGTGATCGATGGACTTTAACACCCCTTGAGCAATTAGCTTGTCGAGTTGTTCGTCGATGTTTGCTTTAAGAGCAAATGGAACTCGACGGGGCTTCAAGCTACCTTTTGATCTAGACTAAATGAGATTGGGGTCCCTTTATACTCACCTAAGCTGTCCGCGAAGACGTCCCTGAACTCAGAGATAAGGTCTTCCTCCCACTCACAACCACTGACTCGGTTTACGCTGGCCACTTCAATGCCGAGTGGCGCGAACCATTGGAGGCCTAATAGACTAGGCCTATCTCTATTGATGAGCATTAGAGGTAAGTACGCTGTATGCTTCTTGAAGGAGACTCGGACTCGGCAGGACCCGACAACGGGGATTCGATTTCCTTGGTAGTCCTTGAGGATGAGGAGTTGAAATTGGAGGTCTTGGCGTTGAATTGTGGGGATGAGTTGCTTGAGTGTCTTCCAAGACACCATCGAGAGGGATGATCCCGAGTCGACCTCCATGTGGCAAGGCTGGTTTTTGATGGCTACCGTGACTCGGACAGTGTCCAAAACTGAGGCATGACCTATAGTGATAGTATGGTGAGCCTCTTCTTTTTGCAAAGCTCGATTTCTGTAGGAGTGGTTTACTGGCTCTCGCCTTACAGGACGGTTTCCTGTCGATTGGCGATAGTTGGCCCCTTTTGAGGCCTGGCTGGGTCCTGGTAAGCTGTGGCAGACCCGGCCGATGTGGCCTCATTTCCTGCACTCATGGCAGAGTGCGTCGCGGAATTTGCATTCGGCCCTGGCATGGTTTGCTCCACAGCCAGCACAAGGGCATAAGGGCTTCGGGCGAGGGTCCCAGTCAGACCGCAGTCGATGGACCCCTTCTTAGTCGCTGTCTGACGATGAAGAGAGGTCCTCGTGGTGCGTTGTTGAGAGCAACCCTTCTGAGTTGGGTAAGATTTCGCTGGTCGGTGGTGTTACCAGAGTGCGGCTTCACCGTAGTTGTGCAGCCGACTTTTTAGTCGCCTCCGCAGCCGTGGCTTCGGCAATGGCGTCAGCAAGGCTGATGTCGCCTTTCGCCATCAGCTTGCTTTGCACGCCTAGCGCATCTAATCCCAGAATTACTCGATCTCTTAGTGCCTCTTCTAAATCGGTGAACCCACAGAGACCCCCTAAATTTCGGAGGTCCGCCACGAAATTGGCCACGCTCTCCCCTTTTCGTTGGTTTCTCTGATAAAACTCATGGCGTCTCACGAGTGTAGGCACAGTTGGCATGTAATGGTCTCTCAGGATGGGTTCGAGCCCCTTCTCATGGCTTTCACGTCTCGAGGTTTGGCGAGTGCTTTAGCCATCTTAAATACAGCTGGGCTGCAATGTGTAAGGAACAGTGCCCGCTTCTTTGCTGGTGTGGCGTCCTTCAAGTTATTCATCTCGAGAAACATTTGGAAGCGATCCATGTAGGATTCCCAATCCTCTTGGTTTGGATCGAACGGAACGGGTGGTACGATGCCACCGGACATGGTTCCGTTGTTGGCGTCGTCTTATAACGTGCTCGGTATTGCTTCCTGGCTTCTTTGGTTCAGACGTCTCCACATCCCATCCTCGTCGCCAGTGTTAAGTACTTGGACATGGGTCGGAGTAAATGGAGACACCCTCTGAATAGTGACTTTCAGCTCTTTATTAGCATAGTGACTTCTCTAAACAACAACAGTGAGCTCTGCCTTATATAGGCAACCCTTGTAAGAATTGTCCAATAGCGAGCTATGAACATTAGCTCTTTTAACCAATAAAAATCCTCTGTTAAGGGCCAATAGGATTCCTCAGAACTAACCAATCCGATCTGGCCACCTAACAGCCAATCAGAAGTGCAGGGCCAGTACCCTGCACTTTACCTCAAGCTCATACTTTATTAACTATGGTACATACACAACAGTTGCCCTCTTATAATTTTGGCTTTGTATACATTTGTCTTTAAGGCTTGGACTTGTGTAGCCAGAATTAGTTCTTCTCCTTTCTCCTTCTCCTTCTCCTATTCCTTCCCCTTCTCCTTCTGCTCCTGTTCTGTTTCTCCTTCTACTTCTGATTCTCCTCCTTTTCCTTCGCCTTCTGTTCTGCTTCTCCTACTGCTTCTGCTTCTGCTACTGTTCTGCTTCTCCTTCTCCTTCTGCTATTGTTCTGCTTCTCCTTCTGCTTCTCCTTCTGCTTCTGCTTCTCCTTCTTCTCTTTCTCCTTCTGTTCTGCTTCTCCTTCTCCTTCTCCTTCTCCTTCTGCTTCTGCTTCTGCTTCTCCTTCTCCTTCTGCTTCTCCTTCTCCTTCTCCTTCTCCTTCTCTTTCTCCTTCTCTTTCTCCTTCTGTTCTGCTTCTGCTTCTCCTTCTGCTTCTCCTTCTCCTTCTGCTTCTCCTTCTGCTTCTCCTTCTCCTTCTGCTTCTGCTTCTGCTTCTGCTTCTCCTTCTCCTTCTCCTTCTGCTTCTCCTTCTCCTTCTCCTTCTGCTTCTCCTTCTGCTTCTCCTTCTCCTTCTCCTTCTCCTTCTCCTTCTCCTTCTGCTTCTGCTTCTCCTTCTCTTTCTCCTTCTGTTCTGCTTCTCCTTCTCCTTCTGCTTCTGCTTCTCCTTCTGCTTCTCCTTCTGCTTCTCCTTCTGCTTCTCCTTCTCCTTCTCCTTCTCCTTCTGCTTCTGCTTCTCCTTCTCCTTCTCTTTCTCCTTCTCCTTCTGCTTCTCCTTCTCCTTCTGCTTCTCCTTCTGCTTCTCCTTCTCCTTCTGCTTCTCCTTCTCCTTCTCCTTCTGCTTCTGCTTCTCCTTCTGTTCTGCTTCTCCTTCTCCTTCTCCTTCTCCTTCTCCTTCTCCTTCTCCTTCTGCTTCTGCTTCTGCTTCTCCTTCTCCTTCTCTTTCTCCTTCTGCTTCTGCTTCTGCTTCTCCTTCTCCTTCTCCTTCTCCTTCTGCTTCTGCTTCTCCTTCTCCTTCTCCTTCTCCTTCTCCTTCTGTTCTGCTTCTCCTTCTCCTTCTGCTTCTCCTTCTCCTTCTGCTTCTCCTTCTGCTTCTCCTTCTCCTTCTGCTTCTGCTTCTGCTTCTCCTTCTCCTTCTCCTTCTCTTTCTCCTTCTGTTCTGCTTCTCCTTCTCCTTCTCCTTCTGCTTCTGCTTCTCCTTCTCCTTCTCCTTCTGCTTCTGCTTCTCCTTCTCCTTCTCCTTCTCTTTCTCCTTCTGTTCTGCTTCTGCTTCTCCTTCTCCTTCTCCTTCTCCTTCTCTTTCTCCTTCTGTTCTGCTTCTCCTTCTCCTTCTGCTTCTCCTTCTCCTTCTCCTTCTCCTTCTGTTTCTCCTTCTGCTTCTCCTTCTGCTTCTGCTTCTGCTTCTGTTCTGCTTCTGCTTCTGCTTCTCCTTCTCCTTCTGCTTCTGCTTCTCCTTCTCCTTCTCTTTCTCCTTCTGTTCTGCTTCTCCTTCTGCTTCTCCTTCTGCTTCTGCTTCTCCTTCTCCTTCTGCTTCTGCTTCTCCTTCTCCTTCTCTTTCTCCTTCTGTTCTGCTTCTCCTTCTCCTTCTGCTTCTCCTTCTCCTTCTGCTTCTCCTTCTGCTTCTGCTTCTCCTTCTGTTCTGCTTCTCCTTCTCCTTCTCCTTCTCCTTCTCCTTCTGCTTCTGCTTCTCCTTTTCCTTCTGCTTCTGCTTCTGCTTCTGCTTCTGCTTCTCCTTCTCCTTCTCCTTCTGCTTCTGCTTCTCCTTCTCCTTCTCTTTCTCCTTCTCTTTCTCCTTCTGTTCTGCTTCTCCTTCTCCTTCTGCTTCTCCTTCTCCTTCTCCTTCTCCTTCTGCTTCTCCTTCTGCTTCTCCTTCTGCTTCTGCTTCTGCTTCTGCTTCTCCTTCTCCTTCTCCTTCTCCTTTTGCTTCTCCTTCTCCTTCTGCTTCTCCTTCTGCTTCTCCTTCTGCTTCTCCTTCTCCTTCTCCTTCTGCTTCTGCTTCTCCTTCTCCTTCTATTTCTCCTTCTGTTCTGCATCTCCTTCTCCTTCTCCTTCTCCTTCTCCTTCTGCTTCTCCTTCTGCTTCTCCTTCTCCTTCTCCTTCTGCTTCTGCTTCTCCTTCTCCTTCTCTTTCTCCTTCTGTTCTGCTTCTCCTTCTCCTTCTGCTTCTCCTCCTCCTTCTCCTTCTGCTTCTCCTTCTGCTTCTGCTTCTGCTTCTCCTTCTGCTTCTGCTTCTCCTTCTGTTCTGCTTCTGCTTCTGCTTCTCCTTCTCTTTCTCCTTCTGCTTCTCTTTCTCCTTCTCCTTCTCCTTCTCCTTCTCCTTCTCCTTCTCCTTCTCCTTCTCCTTCTCCTTCTCCTTCTCCTTCTCCTTCTCCTTCTCCTTCTCCTTCTCCTTCTCCTTCTGCTTCTGCTTCTGCTTCTCCTTCTCCTTCTCCTTCTCCTTCTATTCTGCTTCTCCTTCTCCTTCTCCTTCTCCTTCTCCTTCTCCTTCTCCTTCTCCTTCTGCATCTCCTTCTGCTTCTGCTTCTCCTTCTGTTCTGCTTCTGCTTCTGCTTCTCCTTCTCTTTCTCCTTCTGGTTCTCCTTCTGGTTCTCCTTCTGCTTCTGCTTCTGCTTCTACTTCTCCTTCTCCTTCTCTTTCTCCTTCTATTCTGCTTCTCCTTCTCCTTCTCCTTCTCCTTCTCCTTCTCCTTCTCCTTCTGCTTCTCCTTCTGCTTCTCCTTTTGCTTCTCCTTCTCCTTCTCTTTCTCCTTCTGTTCTGCCTCTGTTCTCCTTCTCCTTCTGCTTCTGCTTCATCTTGTCCTTCTCCATCTCCTTCTCCTTGTCTTTCTCCTTCTGCTTCTCCTTCTCCTTCTGCTTCTCCTTCTCCTTCTCCTTCTCTTTCTCCTTCTGTTCTGCTTCTCCTTCTCCTTCTGCTTCTGCTTCTCCTTCTCCTTCTCCTTCTCCTTCTCCTTCTCCTTCTGCTTCTCCTTCTCCTTCTCTTTCTCCTTCTGTTCTGCTTCTCCTTCTCCTTCTCCTTCTCCTTCTCCTTCTGCTTCTCCTTCTGCTTCTCCTTCTGCTTCTGCTTCTGCTTCTCCTTCTCCTTCTGTTCTGCTTCTGCTTCTGCTTCTCCTTCTCTTTCTCCTTCTGGTTCTCCTTCTCCTTCTCCTTCTCCTTCTGCTTCTGCTTCTGCTTCTGCTCCTCCTTCTCTTTCTCCTTCTATTCTGCTTCTCCTTCTCCTTCTCCTTCTCCTTCTGCTTCTCCTTCTCCTTCTGCTTCTGCTTCTGCTTCTCCTTTTGCTTCTCCTTCTCCTGCTCTTTCTCCTTCTGTTCTGCCTCTGTTCTCCTTCTGCTTCTGCTTCTGCTTCTGCTTCTGCTTCTCCTTGTCCTTCTCCTTGTCCTTCTCCTTCTCCTTCTGCTTCTCCTTCTCTTTCTCCTTCTGTTCTGCCTCTGTTCTCCTTCTCCTTGTGCTTCTACTTCTGCTTCTCCATCTCCTTCTCCTTCTCCTTCTGCTTCTGCTTCTCCTTCTCCTTCTCCTTCTGCTTCTGCTTCTGCTTCTCCTTCTCCTTCTCCTTCTCCTTCTCCTTCTCCTTCTCCTTCTGCTTCTCCTTCTCCTTCTCTTTCTCCTTCTGTTCTGCTTCTCCTTCTCCTTCTGCTTCTCCTTCTCCTTCTGCTTCTCCTTCTGCTTCTCCTTCTGCTTCTGCTTCTCCTTCTGTTCTGCTTCTCCTTCTCCTTCTCCTTCTCCTTCTGCTTCTCCTTCTCCTTCTGCTTCTGCTTCTCCTTCTCCTTTCCTTCTCCTTCTCCTTCTCCTTCTCCTTCTCCTTCTGCTTCTGCTTCTGCTTCTCCTTCTCCTTCTCTTTCTCCTTCTGTTCTGCTTCTCCTTCTCCTTCTGCTTCTCCTCCTCCTCCTCCTTCTGCTTCTCCTTCTGCTTCTGCTTCTGCTTCTCCTTCTGCTTCTGCTTCTCCTTCTGTTCTGCTTCTGCTTCTGCTTCTCCTTCTCTTTCTCCTTCTGGTTCTCCTTCTCCTTCTCCTTCTCCTTCTGCTTCTGCTTCTGATTCTCCTTCTCCTTCTCCTTCTATTCTGCTTCTCCTTCTCCTTCTCCTTCTCCTTCTGCATCTCCTTCTGCTTCTGCTTCTCCTTCTGTTCTGCTTCTGCTTCTGCTTCTCCTTCTCTTTCTCCTTCTGGTTCTCCTTCTGGTTCTCCTTCTGCTTCTGCTTCTCCTTCTTCTCTTTCTCCTTCTGTTCTGCTTCTCCTTCTCCTTCTCCTTCTCCTTCTCCTTCTGCTTCTGCTTCTGCTTCTCCTTCTCCTTCTGCTTCTCCTTCTCCTTCTCCTTCTCCTTCTCCTTCTCTTTCTCCTTCTCTTTCTCCTTCTGTTCTGCTTCTGCTTCTCCTTCTGCTTCTCCTTCTCCTTCTGCTTCTCCTTCTGCTTCTCCTTCTCCTTCTGCTTCTGCTTCTCCTTCTCCTTCTCCTTCTCCTTCTGCTTCTCCTTCTCCTTCTCCTTCTCCTTCTGCTTCTCCTTCTGCTTCTCCTTCTCCTTCTCCTTCTCCTTCTGCTTCTGCTTCTCCTTCTCTTTCTCCTTCTGTTCTGCTTCTCCTTCTCCTTCTGCTTCTGCTTCTCCTTCTGCTTCTCCTTCTGCTTCTCCTTCTCCTTCTCCTTCTGCTTCTGCTTCTGCTTCTCCTTCTCCTTCTCTTTCTCCTTCTCCTTCTGCTTCTCCTTCTCCTTCTCCTTCTGCTTCTCCTTCTGCTTCTCCTTCTGCTTCTCCTTCTGCTTCTGCTTCTCCTTCTGTTCTGCTTCTGCTTCTGCTTCTCCTTCTCCTTCTCCTTCTCCTTCTCCTTCTGCTTCTGCTTCTGCTTCTCCTTCTCCTCTTTCTCCTTCTGCTTCTGCTTCTGCTTCTCCTTCTCCTTCTCCTTCTCCTTCTCCTTCTGCTTCTGCTTCTCCTTCTCCTTCTCCTTCTCCTTCTGTTCTGCTTCTCCTTCTCCTTCTGCTTCTCCTTCTCCTTCTGCTTCTCCTTCTGCTTCTCCTTCTCCTTCTGCTTCTGCTTCTGCTTCTGCTTCTCCTTCTCCTTCTCCTTCTCTTTCTCCTTCTGTTCTGCTTCTCCTTCTCCTTCTCCTTCTGCTTCTGCTTCTCCTTCTCCTTCTCCTTCTCCTTCTGCTTCTGCTTCTCCTTCTCCTTCTCCTTCTCTTTCTCCTTCTGTTCTGCTTCTGCTTCTCCTTCTCCTTCTCCTTCTCCTTCTCCTTCTCCTTCTCTTTCTCCTTCTGTTCTGCTTCTCCTTCTCCTTCTGCTTCTCCTTCTGCTTCTCCTTCTGTTTCTCCTTCTGCTTCTCCTTCTGCTTCTGCTTCTGCTTCTGTTCTGCTTCTGCTTCTGCTTCTCCTTCTCCTTCTGCTTCTGCTTCTCCTTCTCCTTCTCTTTCTCCTTCTGTTCTGCTTCTCCTTCTCCTTCTCCTTCTGCTTCTCCTTCTCCTTCTCCTTCTGCTTCTGCTTCTCCTTCTCCTTCTCTTTCTCCTTCTGTTCTGCTTCTCCTTCTCCTTCTGCTTCTCCTTCTCCTTGTGCTTCTCCTTCTGCTTCTCCTTCTGCTTCTGCTTCTCCTTCTGTTCTGCTTCTCCTTCTCCTTCTCCTTCTCCTTCTCCTTCTCCTTCTCCTTCTCCTTCTCCTTCTGCTTCTGCTTCTCCTTCTCCTTCTGCTTCTGCTTCTGCTTCTGCTTCTGCTTCTCCTTCTCCTTCTCCTTCTGCTTCTGCTTCTCCTTCTCCTTCTCTTTCTCCTTCTCTTTCTCCTTCTGTTCTGCTTCTCCTTCTCCTTCTGCTTCTCCTTCTCCTTCTCCTTCTGCTTCTCCTTCTGCTTCTGCTTCTGCTTCTGCTTCTCCTTCTCCTTCTCCTTTTGCTTCTCCTTCTCCTTCTCCTTCTCCTTCTCCTTCTCCTTCTGCTTCTCCTTCTCCTTCTGCTTCTCCTTCTGCTTCTCCTTCTCCTTCTGCTTCTGCTTCTCCTTCTCCTTCTCTTTCTCCTTCTGTTCTGCTTCTCCTTCTCCTTCTGCTTCTCCTCCTCCTTCTCCTTCTGCTTCTCCTTCTGCTTCTGCTTCTGCTTCTCCTTCTGCTTCTGCTTCTCCTTCTGTTCTGCTTCTGCTTCTGCTTCTCCTTCTCTTTCTCCTTCTGGTTCTCCTTCTCCTTCTCCTTCTCCTTCTCCTTCTCCTTCTCCTTCTCCTTCTCCTTCTCCTTCTGCATCTCCTTCTGCTTCTGCTTCTCCTTCTGTTCTGCTTCTGCTTCTCCTTCTCTTTCTCCTTCTGGTTCTCCTTCTGGTTCTCCTTCTGCTTCTGCTTCTGCTTCTACTTCTCCTTCTCCTTCTCCTTCTCTTTCTCCTTCTATTCTGCTTCTCCTTCTCCTTCTGCTTCTCCTTCTCCTTCTCCTTCTGCTTCTGCTTCTCCTTCTGCTTCTCCTTCTGTTCTGCTTCTGCTTCTCCTTCTCCATCTCCTTTTCCTTCTCTTTCTCCTTCTGTTTTGCTTCTCCTTCTCCTTCTGCTTCATCTTGTCCTTCTCCTTCTCCTTCTCCTTGTCTTTCTCCTTCTGCTTCTCCTTCTCCTTCTGCTTCTCCTTCTCCTTCTCCTTCTCCTTCTCTTTCTCCTTCTGTTCTACTTCTCCTTCTCCTTCTGCTTCTGCTTCTCCTTCTCCTTCTCCTTCTCCTTCTCCTTCTCCTTCTGCTTCTGCTTCTCCTTCTCCTTCTCTTTCTCCTTCTGTTCTGCTTCTCCTTCTCCTTCTCCTTCTCCTTCTGCTTCTCCTTCTGCTTCTCCTTCTGCTTCTGCTTCTGCTTCTCCTTCTCCTTCTGTTCTGCTTCTGCTTCTGCTTCTCCTTCTCTTTCTCCTTCTGGTTCTCCTTCTCCTTCTCCTTCTGCTTCTGCTTCTGCTTCTGCTTCTGCTTCTCCTTCTCTTTCTCCTTCTATTCTGCTTCTCCTTCTCCTTCTCCTTCTCCTTCTCCTTCTCCTTCTCCTTCTGCTTCTCCTTCTCCTTCTGCTTCTGCTTCTGCTTCTCCTTTTGCTTCTCCTTCTCCTTCTCTTTCTCCTTCTGTTCTGCCTCTGTTCTCCTTCTGCTTCTGCTTCTGCTTCTGCTTCTCCTTGTCCTTCTCCTTCTCCTTCTGCTTCTCCTTCTGCTTCTCCTTCTCTTTCTCCTTCTGTTCTGCCTCTGTTCTCCTTCTCCTTGTGCTTCTCCTTCTGCTTCTCCATCTCCTTCTCCTTCTCCTTCTGCTTCTGCTTCTCCTTCTCCTTCTCCTTCTCCTTCTCCTTCTCCTTCTGCTTCTGCTTCTGCTTCTGCTTCTGCTTCTGCTTCTCCTTCTGCTTCTGCTTCTCCTTCTGTTCTGCTTCTGCTTCTGCTTCTCCTTCTCTTTCTCCTTCTGGTTCTCCTTCTCCTTCTCCTTCTCCTTCTCCTTCTCCTTCTCCTTCTGCTTCTGCTTCTGATTCTCCTTCTCCTTCTCCTTCTATTCTGCTTCTCCTTCTCCTTCTCCTTCTCCTTCTCCTTCTCCTTCTCCTTCTCCTTCTGCATCTCCTTCTGCTTCTGCTTCTCCTTCTGTTCTGCTTCTGCTTCTGCTTCTCCTTCTCTTTCTCCTTCTGGTTCTCCTTCTGGTTCTCCTTCTGCTTCTGCTTCTGCTTCTACTTCTCCTTCTCCTTCTCTTTCTCCTTCTATTCTGCTTCTCCTTCTCCTTCTCCTTCTCCTTCTCCTTCTGCTTCTCCTTCTGCTTCTCCTTTTGCTTCTCCTTCTCCTTCTCTTTCTCCTTCTGTTCTGCCTCTGTTCTCCTTCTCCTTCTGCTTCTGCTTCATCTTGTCCTTCTCCTTCTCCTTCTCCTTCTCTTTCTCCTTCTGTTCTGCTTCTCCTCCTCCTTCTGCTTCTGCTTCTCCTTCTCCTTCTCTTTCTCCTTCTCCTTCTCCTTCTGCTTCTGCTTCTCCTTCTCCTTCTCTTTCTCCTTCTGTTCTGCTTCTCCTTCTCCTTCTCCTTCTCCTTCTGCTTCTCCTTCTGCTTCTCCTTCTGCTTCTGCTTCTGCTTCTCCTTCTCCTTCTGTTCTGCTTCTGCTTCTGCTTCTCCTTCTCTTTCTCCTTCTGGTTCTCCTTCTCCTTCTCCTTCTCCTTCTCCTTCTGCTTCTGCTTCTGCTTCTGCTTCTCCTTCTCTTTCTCCTTCTATTCTGCTTCTCCTTCTCCTTCTCCTTCTCCTTCTCCTTCTGCTTCTCCTTCTCCTTCTGCTTCTGCTTCTGCTTCTCCTTTTGCTTCTCCTTCTCCTTCTCTTTCTCCTTCTGTTCTGCCTCTGTTCTCCTTCTGCTTCTGCTTCTCCTTCTCCTTGTCCTTCTCCTTCTCCTTCTGCTTCTCCTTCTGCTTCTCCTTCTCTTTCTCCTTCTGTTCTGCCTCTGTTCTCCTTCTCCTTGTGCTTCTCCTTCTGCTTCTCCATCTCCTTCTCCTTCTCCTTCTGCTTCTGCTTCTGCTTCTCCTTCTCCTTCTCCTTCTGCTTCTGCTTCTGCTTCTGCTTCTGCTTCTGCTTCTCCTTCTCCTTCTCCTTCTGCTTCTGCTTCTGCTTCTCCTTCTCCTTCTCTTTCTCCTTCTGTTCTGCTTCTCCTTCTCCTTCTCCTTCTGCTTCTCCTTCTGCTTCTGCTTCTCCTTCTCCTTCTCCTTCTGCTTCTGCTTCTGCTTCTCCTTCTCCTTCTCCTTCTCTTTCTCCTTCTGTTCTGCTTCTCCTTCTCCTTCTGCTTCTCCTTCTCGTTCTGCTTCTCCTTCTCCTTCTGCTTCTCCTTCTGTTCTGCTTCTCCTTCTCCTTCTCCTTCTCCTTCTCCTTCTCCTTCTCCTTCTCCTTCTCCTTCTCCTTCTCCTTCTCCTTCTGCTTCTCCTTCTCCTTCTCCTTCTGCTTCTGCTTCTCCTTCTGCTTCTGCTTCTCCTTCTTCTTCTCCTTCTCCTTCTGCTTCTCCTTCTCCTTCTCTTTCTCCTACTCTTTCTCCTTCTGTTCTGCTTCTCCTTCTCCTTCTGCTTCTCCTTCTCCTTCTCCTTCTGCTTCTCCTTCTGCTTCTCCTTCTGCTTCTGCTTCTGCTTCTGCTTCTCCTTCTGCTTCTCCTTCTCCTTCTGCTTCTCCTTCTCCTTCTGCTTCTCCTTCTCCTTCTCCTTCTCCTTCTCCTTCTGCTTCTGCTTCTCCTTCTCCTTCTGCTTCTCCTTCTCCTTCTGCTTCTCCTTCTCCTTCTGCTTCTCCTTCTGCTTCTCCTTCTCCTTCTCCTTCTCCTTCTGCTTCTGCTTCTGCTTCTGCTTCTGCTTCTCCTTCTCCTTCTGCTTCTCCTTCTCCTTCTGCTTCTCCTTCTGCTTCTCCTTCTCCTTCTCCTTCTCCTTCTGTTCTGCTTCTCCTTCTCCTTCTGCTTCTCCTCCTCCTTCTCCTTCTGCTTCTCCTTCTGCTTCTGCTTCTGCTTCTGCTTCTCCTTCTGCTTCTGCTTCTCCTTCTGTTCTGCTTCTGCTTCTGCTTCTCCTTCTCTTTCTCCTTCTGGTTCTCCTTCTCCTTCTCCTTCTCCTTCTGCTTCTCCTTCTCCTTCTCCTTCTCCTTCTATTCTCCTTCTCCTTCTCCTTCTCCTTCTCCTTCTCCTTCTCCTTCTCCTTCTCCTTCTCCTTCTCCTTCTCCTTCTCCTTCTCCTTCTCCTTCTCCTTCTCCTTCCCCTTCTCCTTCTCCTTCTCCTTCTCCTTCTCCTTCTGCTTCTGCTTCTCCTTTTGCTTCTCCTTCTCTTTCTCCTTCTGTTCTGCCTCTGTTCTCCTTCTGCTTCTGCTTCTGCTTCTCCTTGTCCTTCTCCTTCTCCTTCTGCTTCTCCTTCTCCTTCTGCTTCTCCTTCTCCTTCTGCTTCTCCTTCTCCTTCTCCTTCTCCTTCTCCTTCTCCTTCTCCTTCTGCTTCTCCTTCTGCTTCTCCTTCTGCTTCTGCTTCTCCTTCTGCTTCTGCTTCTGCTTCTGTTTCTGCTTCTCCTTCTCTTTCTCCTTCTATTCTGCTTCTCCTTCTCCTTCTCCTTCTCCTTCTCCTTCTCCTTCTCCTTCTCCTTCTCCTTCTCCTTCTCCTTCTCCTTCTCCTTCTCTTCTGCCTCTGTTCTCCTTCTGCTTCTGCTTCTGCTTCTGCTTCTCCTTGTCCTTGTCCTTCTCCTTCTCCTTCTCCTTGTCCTTGTCCTTGTCCTTCTCCTTCTCCTTCTCCTTCTGCTTCTCCTTCTCCTTCTGCTTCTCCTTCTCCTTCTGCTTCTGCTTCTCCTTCTCCTTCTCTTTCTCCTTCTGTTCTGCTTCTCCTTCTCCTTCTCTTTCTCCTTCTGTTCTGCTTCTCCTTCTCCTTCTCCTTCTGCTTCTGCTTCTCCTTCTGCTTCTCCTTCTGCTTCTCCTTCTGCTTCTCCTTCTGCTTCTGCTTCTGCTTCTGCTTCTGCTTCTCCTTGTCCTTCTCCTTGTCCTTCTCCTTGTCCTTGTCCTTCTCCTTCTCCTTCTGCTTCTCCTTCTCCTTCTGCTTCTCCTTCTCCTTCTCCTTCTGCTTCTCCTTCTCCTTCTCTTTCTCCTTCTGTTCTGCTTCACCTTCTCCTTCTCTTTCTCCTTCTGTTCTGCTTCTCCTTCTCCTTCTCCTTCTGCTTCTGCTTCTCCTTCTGCTTCTCCTTCTGCTTCTCCTTCTGCTTCTCCTTCTGCTTCTGCTTCTGTTCTGCTTCTCCTTCTCCTTCTCCTTCTGCTTCTGCTTCTCCTTCTCCTTCTCTTTCTCCTTCTGTTCTGCTTCTCCTTCTCCTTCTCCTTCTGCTTCTCCTTCTCCTTCTCCTTCTCCTTCTCCTTCTCCTTCTCCTTCTCCTTCTCCTTCTCCTTCTGCTTCTGCTTCTGCTTCTCCTTCTCCTTCTCCTTCTCCTTCTCTTTCTCCTTCTGTTCTGCTTCTCCTTCTCCTTCTCCTTCTCCTTCTGCTTCTCCTTCTCGTTCTGCTTCTCCTTCTCCTTCTGCTTCTGCTTCTGTTCTGCTTCTGCTTCTGCTTCTCCTTCTGCTTCTCCTTCTCCTTCTGCTTCTCCTTCTCCTTCTGCTTCTCCTTCTCCTTCTCCTTCTCCTTCTCCTTCTGCTTCTGCTTCTCCTTCTCCTTCTGCTTCTCCTTCTCCTTCTGCTTCTCCTTCTCCTTCTGCTTCTCCTTCTGCTTCTCCTTCTCCTTCTCCTTCTCCTTCTCCTTCTGCTTCTGCTTCTGCTTCTGCTTCTGCTTCTGCTTCTGCTTCTCCTTCTCCTTCTGCTTCTCCTTCTCCTTCTGCTTCTCCTTCTGCTTCTCCTTCTCCTTCTCCTTCTGTTCTGCTTCTCCTTCTCCTTCTGCTTCTCCTCCTCCTTCTCCTTCTGCTTCTCCTTCTGCTTCTCCTTCTCCTTCTGCTTCTGCTTCTCCTTCTGTTCTGCTTCTGCTTCTGCTTCTCCTTCTCTTTCTCCTTCTGGTTCTCCTTCTCCTTCTCCTTCTCCTTCTGCTTCTGCTTCTCCTTCTCCTTCTCCTTCTATTCTCCTTCTCCTTCTCCTTCTCCTTCTCCTTCTCCTTCTCCTTCTCCTTCTCCTTCTCCTTCTCCTTCCCCTTCCCCTTCTCCTTCTCCTTCTCCTTCTCCTTCTGCTTCTGCTTCTCCTTTTGCTTCTCCTTCTCTTTCTCCTTCTGTTCTGCCTCTGTTCTCCTTCTGCTTCTGCTTCTGCTTCTCCTTGTCCTTCTCCTTCTCCTTCTGCTTCTCCTTCTCCTTCTGCTTCTCCTTCTCCTTCTGCTTCTCCTTCTCCTTCTCCTTCTCCTTCTCCTTCTCCTTCTGCTTCTCCTTCTGCTTCTCCTTCTGCTTCTGCTTCTCCTTCTGCTTCTGCTTCTGCTTCTGTTTCTGCTTCTGCTTCTCCTTCTCCTTCTCCTTCTCCTTCTCCTTCTCCTTCTCCTTCTCCTTCTCCTTCTCCTTCTCTTCTGCCTCTGTTCTCCTTCTGCTTCTGCTTCTGCTTCTGCTTCTCCTTGTCCTTCTCCTTCTCCTTCTCCTTCTCCTTGTCCTTGTCCTTCTCCTTGTCCTTCTCCTTCTGCTTCTCCTTCTCCTTCTGCTTCTCCTTCTCCTTCTGCTTCTGCTTCTCCTTCTCCTTCTCCTTCTGCTTCTGCTTCTCCTTCTCCTTCTGCTTCTCCTTCTGCTTCTCCTTCTGCTTCTCCTTCTGCTTCTGCTTCTGCTTCTGCTTCTCCTTGTCCTTCTCCTTCTCCTTCTCCTTCTCCTTGTCCTTGTCCTTCTCCTTCTCCTTCTGCTTCTCCTTCTCCTTCTGCTTCTCCTTCTCCTTCTGCTTCTGCTTCTCCTTCTCCTTCTCTTTCTCCTTCTGTTCTGCTTCTCCTTCTCCTTCTCCTTCTCCTTCTCCTTCTGTTCTGCTTCTCCTTCTCCTTCTCCTTCTGCTTCTGCTTCTCCTTCTGCTTCTCCTTCTGCTTCTCCTTCTGCTTCTCCTTCTGCTTCTGCTTCTGTTCTGCTTCTCCTTCTCCTTCTCCTTCTGCTTCTGCTTCTCCTTCTCCTTCTCTTTCTCCTTCTCTTTCTCCTTCTGTTCTGCTTCTCCTTTTCCTTCTGCTTCTCCTTCTCCTTCTCCTTCTCCTTCTGCTTCTGCTTCTCCTTGTCCTTCTCCTTCTCCTTCTCCTTCTCCTTCTCCTTGTCCTTGTCCTTCTCCTTCTCCTTCTGCTTCTCCTTCTCCTTCTGCTTCTCCTTCTCCTTCTGCTTTTTGCTTCTCCTTCTCCTTCTCTTTCTCCTTCTGTTCTGCTTCTCCTTCTCCTTCTCCTTCTCCTTCTGTTCTGCTTCTCCTTCTCCTTCTCCTTCTGCTTCTGCTTCTCCTTCTGCTTCTCCTTCTCCTTCTCCTTCTCCTTCTGCTTCTCCTTGTCCTTGTCCTTCTCCTTCTCCTTGTCCTTGTCCTTCTCCTTCTCCTCCTCCTTCTCCTTCTGCTTCTCCTTCTGCTTCTGCTTCTCCTTCTGTTCTGCTTCTGCTTCTCCTTCTCTTTCTCCTTCTGGTTCTCCTTCTCCTTCTGCTTCTGCTTCTGCTTCTGCTTCTCCTTCTCTTTCTCCTTCTATTCTGCTTCTCCTTCTCCTTCTCCTTCTCCTTCTCCTTCTCCTTCTCCTTCTCCTTCTCCTTCTCCTTCTCCTTCTCCTTCTCTTCTGCCTCTGTTCTCCTTCTGCTTCTGCTTCTGCTTCTCCTTGTCCTTGTCCTTCTCCTACTCCTTGTCCTTGTCCTTCTCCTTCTCCTTCTGCTTCTCCTTCTCCTTCTGCTTCTCCTTCTGCTTCTGCTTCTCCTTCTCCTTCTCCTTCTCTTTCTCCTTCTGTTCTGCTTCTCCTTCTCCTTCTGCTTCTCCTTCTGCTTCTCCTTCTGCTTCTCCTTCTCCTTCTCCTTCTCCTTCTCCTTCTGCTTCTGCTTCTCCTTCTCTTTCTCCTTCTATTCTGCTTCTCCTTCTCCTTCTCCTTCTCCTTCTCCTTCTCCTTCTCCTTCTCCTTCTCCTTCTCCTTCTCCTTCTCTTCTGCCTCTGTTCTCCTTCTGCTTCTGCTTCTGCTTCTGCTTCTCCTTGTCCTTGTCCTTCTCCTTCTCCTTGTCCTTGTCCTTCTCCTTCTGCTTCTCCTTCTCCTTCTCCTTCTCCTTCTGCTTCTGCTTCTCCTTTTGCTTCTCCTTCTCTTTCTCCTTCTGTTCTGCCTCTGTTCTCCTTCTGCTTCTGCTTCTGCTTCTCCTTGTCCTTCTCCTTCTCCTTCTGCTTCTCCTTCTGGTTCTCCTTCTCCTTCTCCTTCTCCTTCTCCTTCTCCTTCTGCTTCTGCTTCTGCTTCTCCTTCTCCTTCTCCTTCTGCTTCTCCTTCTGCTTCTGCTTCTCCTTCTGCTTCTGCTTCTGCTTCTCCTTCTCTTTCTCCTTCTATTCTGCTTCTCCTTCTCCTTCTCCTTCTCCTTCTCCTTCTCCTTCTCCTTCTCCTTCTCCTTCTCCTTCTCCTTCTCTTCTGCCTCTGTTCTCCTTCTGCTTCTGCTTCTGCTTCTCCTTGTCCTTGTCCTTCTCCTTCTCCTTGTCCTTGTCCTTCTCCTTCTCCTTCTGCTTCTCCTTCTCCTTCTGCTTCTCCTTCTGCTTCTGCTTCTCCTTCTCCTTCTCTTTCTCCTTCTGTTCTGCTTCTCCTTCTCCTTCTGCTTCTCCTTCTGCTTCTCCTTCTGCTTCTCCTTCTCCTTCTCCTTCTCCTTCTCCTTCTGCTTCTGCTTCTCCTTCTCTTTCTCCTTCTGTTCTGCTTCTCCTTCTCCTTCTCCTTCTGCTTCTGCTTCTGCTTCTGCTTCTCCTTCTCCTTCTGTTCTGCTTCTGCTTCTGCTTCTCCTTCTCTTTCTCCTTCTGGTTCTCCTTCTCCTTCTCCTTCTCCTTCTGCTTCTCCTTCTCCTTCTGCTTCTGCTTCTCCTTTTGCTTCTCCTCCTCCTTCTCTTTCTCCTTCTGTTCTGCCTCTGTTCTCCTTCTGCTTCTGCTTCTGCTTCTGCTTCTCCTTGTCCTTGTCCTTGTCCTTGTCCTTGTCCTTGTCCTTGTCCTTCTCCTTCTGCTTCTCCTTCTGCTTCTCCTTCTCCTTCTCTTTCTCCTTCTGTTCTGCCTCTGTTCTCCTTCTCCTTGTGCTTCTCCTTGTGCTTCTCCATCTCCTTCTCCTTCTGCTTCTGCTTCTCCTTCTCCTTCTCCTTCTCCTTCTCCTTCTCCTTCTCCTTCTCCTTCTCCTTCTCCTTCTCCTTCTCCTTCTGCTTCTCCTTCTGCTTCTGCTTCTGCTTCTCCTTTTGCTTCTGCTTCTCCTTCTCTTTCTCCTTCTGTTCTGCCTCTGTTCTCCTTCTGTTCTGCTTCTCCTTCTCCTTCTGCTTCTCCTTCTGCTTCTCCTTCTGCTTCTCCTTCTCCTTCTCCTTCTCCTTCTGCTTCTCCTTCTCTTTCTCCTTCTGTTCTGCTTCTCCTTCTCCTTCTCCTTCTCCTTCTGCTTCTCCTTCTGCTTCTGCTTCTGCTTCTGCGTCTCCTTCTCCTTCTGCTTCTGCTTCTGCTTCTGCTTCTGCTTCTCTTTCTCCTTCTGGTTCTCCTTCTCCTTCTCCTTCTCCTTCTCCTTCTCCTTCTCCTTCTCCTTCTCCTTCTCCTTCTCCTTCTCCTTCTCCTTCTGCTTCTGCTTCTGCTTCTGCTTCTCCTTCTCCTTCTCTTTCTCCTACTATTCTGCTTCTCCTTCTCCTTCTCCTTCTCCTTCTCCTTCTCCTTCTCCTTCTCCTTCTCCTTCTCCTTCTCCTTCTCCTTCTCCTTCTCCTTCTCCTTCTCCTTCTCCTTCTCCTTCTGCTTCTCCTTCTGCTTCTCCTTCTCCTTCTCTTTCTCCTTCTGTTCTGCCTCTGTTCTCCTTCTCCTTGTTCTTCTCCTTCTGCTTCTCCATCTCCTTCTCCTTCTCCTTCTGCTTCTGCTTCTCCTTCTCCTTCTCCTTCTCCTTCTCCTTCTGCTTCTGCTTCTGCTTCTGCTTCTGCTTCTGCTTCTCCTTCTCCTTCTGCTTCTCCTTCTGCTTCTCCTTCTCCTTCTCTTTCTCCTTCGGTTCTGCTTCTCCTTCTCCTTCTGCTTCTCCTTCTCCTTCTGCTTCTCCTTCTCCTTCTCCTTCTGCTTCTGCTTCTGCTTCTCCTTCTCCTTCTCTTTCTCCTTCTGTTCTGCTTCTCCTTCTCCTTCTGCTTCTCCTTCTCCTTCTGCTTCTCCTTCTGCTTCTCCTTCTGCTTCTGCTTCTACTTCTGTTCTGCTTCTCCTTCTCCTTCTCCTTCTCCTTCTCCTTCTCCTTCTGCTTCTCCTTCTCCTTCTCCTTCTGCTTCTGCTTCTCCTTCTCCTTCTCCATCTCCTTCTCCTTCTCCTTCTCCTTCTCCTTCTCCTTCTCCTTCTCCTTCTCCTTCTCCTTCTCCTTCTCCTTCTGCTTCTCCTTCTGCTTCTCCTTCTCCTTCTCCTTCTCCTTCTCCTTCTGCTTCTCCTTCTGCTTCTCCTTCTGCTTCTCCTTCTCCTTCTCTTTCTCCTTCTGTTCTGCTTCTCCTTCTCCTTCTCCTTCTGCTTCTGCTTCTCCTTCTGCTTCTGCTTCTCCTTCTCCTTCTCCTTCTCCTTCTCCTTCTCCTTCTCCTTCTCCTTCTCCTTCTCCTTCTCCTTCTCCTTCTCCTTCTCCTTCTGCTTCTGCTTCTCCTTCTCCTTCTCTTTCTCCTTCTGTTCTGTTTCTCCTTCTCCTTCTGCTTCTCCTCCTCCTCCTCCTTCTGCTTCTCCTTCTGCTTCTCCTTCTGCTTCTCCTTCTGCTTCTCCTTCTCCTTCTGCTTCTCCTTCTGTTCTGCTTCTGCTTCTCCTTCTCCATCTCCTTTTCCTTCTGCTTCTCCTTCTGCTTCTGCTTCTCCTTCTCCTTCTCCTTCTCCTTCTCCTTCTCCTTCTCCTTCTCCTTCTCCTTCTCCTTCTCCTTCTCCTTCTCCTTCTCCTTCTCCTTCTCCTTCTCCTTCTCCTTCTCCTTCTCCTTCTCCTTCTCTTTCTCCTTCTGTTCTGCTTCTCCTTCTCCTTCTCCTTCTCCTTCTCCTTCTCCTTCTGCTTCTGCTTCTGCTTCTCCTTCTCCTTCTGCTTCTGCTTCTCCTTCTCCTTCTCCTTCTCTTTCTCCTTCTGTTCTGCTTCTCCTTCTCCTTCTCCTTCTCCTTCTGCTTCTGCTTCTGCTTCTGCTTCTCCTTCTCCTTCTCCTTCTCCTTCTCCTTCTGCTTCTGCTTCTCCTTCTCCTTCTCTTTCTCCTTCTGTTCTGCTTCTCCTTCTCCTTCTGCTTCTCCTCCTCCTTCTCCTTCTGCTTCTCCTTCTGCTTCTCCTTCTCCTTCTGCTTCTCCTTCTGTTCTGCTTCTGCTTCTCCTTCTCCATCTCCTTCTCCTTCTGCTTCTCCTTCTGCTTCTGCTTCTCCTTCTCCTTCTCCTTCTCCATCTCCTTCTCCTTCTCCTTCTCCTTCTCCTTCTCCTTCTCCTTCTCCTTCTCCTTCTCCTTCTCCTTCTCCTTCTCCTTCTCTTTCTCCTTCTGTTCTGCTTCTCCTTCTCCTTCTCCTTCTCCTTCTCCTTCTCCTTCTGCTTCTGCTTCTGCTTCTCCTTCTCCTTCTGCTTCTGCTTCTCCTTCTCCTTCTCCTTCTCTTTCTCCTTCTGTTCTGCTTCTCCTTCTCCTTCTCCTTCTCCTTCTGCTTCTGCTTCTGCTTCTGCTTCTGCTTCTCCTTCTCCTTCTCCTTCTCCTTCTCCTTCTGCTTCTGCTTCTCCTTCTCCTTCTCTTTCTCCTTCTGTTCTGCTTCTCCTTCTCCTTCTGCTTCTCCTCCTCCTTCTCCTTCTGCTTCTCCTTCTCCTTCTGCTTCTCCTTCTGTTCTGCTTCTGCTTCTCCTTCTCCATCTCCTTTTCCTTCTGCTTCTCCTTCTGCTTCTGCTTCTCCTTCTCCTTCTCCTTCTCCTTCTCCTTCTCCTTCTCCTTCTCCTTCTCCTTCTCCTTCTCCTTCTCCTTCTCCTTCTCCTTCTCCTTCTCCTTCTCCTTCTCCTTCTCCTTCTCTTTCTCCTCCTGTTCTGCTTCTCCTTCTCCTTCTCCTTCTCCTTCTCCTTCTCCTTCTGCTTCTGCTTCTGCTTCTCCTTCTCCTTCTGCTTCTGCTTCTCCTTCTCCTTCTCCTTCTCTTTCTCCTTCTGTTCTGCTTCTCCTTCTCCTTCTCCTTCTCCTTCTGCTTCTGCTTCTGCTTCTGCTTCTCCTTCTCCTTCTCCTTCTCCTTCTCCTTCTCCTTCTGCTTCTGCTTCTCCTTCTCCTTCTCTTTCTCCTTCTGTTCTGCTTCTCCTTCTCCTTCTGCTTCTCCTCCTCCTTCTCCTTCTGCTTCTCCTTCTGCTTCTCCTTCTCCTTCTGCTTCTCCTTCTGTTCTGCTTCTGCTTCTCCTTCTCCATCTCCTTCTCCTTCTGCTTCTCCTTCTGCTTCTGCTTCTCCTTCTCCTTCTCCTTCTCCATCTCCTTCTCCTTCTCCTTCTCCTTCTCCTTCTCCTTCTCCTTCTCCTTCTCCTTCTCCTTCTCCTTCTCCTTCTCCTTCTCTTTCTCCTTCTGTTCTGCTTCTCCTTCTCCTTCTCCTTCTCCTTCTCCTTCTCCTTCTCCTTCTGCTTCTGCTTCTGCTTCTCCTTCTCCTTCTGCTTCTGCTTCTCCTTCTCCTTCTCCTTCTCTTTCTCCTTCTGTTCTGCTTCTCCTTCTCCTTCTCCTTCTCCTTCTGCTTCTGCTTCTGCTTCTGCTTCTGCTTCTCCTTCTCCTTCTCCTTCTCCTTCTGCTTCTGCTTCTCCTTCTCCTTCTCTTTCTCCTTCTGTTCTGCTTCTCCTTCTCCTTCTGCTTCTCCTCCTCCTTCTCCTTCTGCTTCTGCTTCTGCTTCTGCTTCTCCTTCTGTTCTGCTTCTGCTTCTCCTTCTCTTTCTCCTTCTGGTTCTCCTTCTCCTTCTGCTTCTGCTTCTGCTTCTGCTTCTGCTTCTGCTTCTGCTTCTCCTTCTCCTTCTCTTTCTCCTTCTATTCTGCTTCTCCTTCTCCTTCTCCTTCTCCTTCTCCTTCTCCTTCTCCTTCTCCTTCTCCTTCTCCTTCTCCTTCTCCTTCTCCTTCTCCTGCTCCTTCTCCTTCTGCTTCTCCTTCTGCTTCTGCTTCTGCTTCTCCTTTTGCTTCTCCTTCTCCTTCTCTTTCTCCTTCTGTTCTGCCTCTGTTCTCCTTCTGCTTCTGCTTCTGCTTCTGCTTCTGCTTCTGCTTCTCCTTGTCCTTGTCCTTGTCCTTGTCCTTCTCCTTCTGCTTCTGCTTCTGCTTCTGCTTCTCCTTCTCCTTCTGCTTCTGCTTCTCCTTCTCCTTCTCTTTCTCCTTCTGTTCTGCCTCTGTTCTCCTTCTCCTTCTGCTTCTGCTTCTGCTTCTGCTTCTCCTTCTCCTTCTCCTTCTCCTTCTCCTTCTCCTTCTGCTTCTGCTTCTGCTTCTGCTTCTCCTTCTCCTTCTCCTTCTGCTTCTGCTTCTCCTTCTCCTTCTCTTTCTCCTTCTGTTCTGCTTCTCCTTCTCCTTCTGCTTCTCCTCCTCCTTCTCCTTCTGCTTCTCCTTCTGCTTCTCCTTCTCCTTCTGCTTCTCCTTCTGTTCTGCTTCTGCTTCTCCTTCTCCATCTCCTTCTCCTTCTGCTTCTGCTTCTCCTTCTCCTTCTCTTTCTCCTTCTGTTCTGCTTCTCCTTCTCCTTCTGCTTCTCCTCCTCCTTCTCCTTCTGCTTCTCCTTCTGCTTCTCCTTCTCCTTCTGCTTCTCCTTCTGCTTCTCCTTCTCCTTCTGCTTCTCCTTCTGTTCTGCTTCTGCTTCTCCTTCTCCATCTCCTTCTCCTTCTGCTTCTCCTTCTGCTTCTGCTTCTGCTTTTCCTTCTCCTTCTCCATCTCCTTCTCCTTCTCCTTCTCCTTCTCCTTCTCCTTCTCCTTCTCCTTCTCCTTCTCCTTCTGCTTCTGCTTCTCCTTCTCCTTCTCTTTCTCCTTCTGTTCTGCTTCTCCTTCTCCTTCTCCTTCTCCTTCTCCTTCTCCTTCTCCTTCTCCTTCTGCTTCTCCTTCTGCTTCTCCTTCTCCTTCTGCTTCTGCTTCTCCTTCTCCTTCTCCTTCTCTTTCTCCTTCTGTTCTGCTTCTCCTTCTCCTTCTCCTTCTGCTTCTGCTTCTCCTTCTGCTTCTCCTTCTGCTTCTGCTTCTGCTTCTCCTTCTCCTTCTCCTTCTCCTTCTGCTTCTGCTTCTCCTTCTCCTTCTCCTTCTCCTTCTGTTCTGCTTCTCCTTCTCCTTCTGCTTCTCCTCCTCCTTCTCCTTCTGCTTCTCCTTCTGCTTCTGCTTCTCCTTCTGTTCTGCTTCTGCTTCTCCTTCTCTTTCTCCTTCTGGTTCTCCTTCTCCTTCTGCTTCTGCTTCTGCTTCTCCTTCTCCTTCTCTTTCTCCTTCTATTCTGCTTCTCCTTCTCCTTCTCCTTCTCCTTCTCCTTCTCCTTCTCCTTCTCCTTCTCCTTCTCCTTCTCCTTCTCCTTCTCCTGCTCCTTCTCCTTCTGCTTCTCCTTCTGCTTCTCCTTCTGCTTCTGCTTCTCCTTTTGCTTCTCCTTCTCCTTCTCTTTCTCCTTCTGTTCTGCCTCTGTTCTCCTTCTGCTTCTGCTTCTGCTTCTCCTTGTCCTTGTCCTTCTCCTTGTCCTTCTCCTTCTCCTTCTGCTTCTCCTTCTCCTTCTGCTTCTGCTTCTCCTTCTCCTTCTCCTTCTCCTTCTGCTTCTACTTCTCCTTTTCCTTCTGCTTCTCCTTCTGCTTCTCCTTTTGCTTCTGCTTCTCCTTCTGTTCTGCTTCTGCTTCTCCTTCTCTTTCTCCTTCTGGTTCTCCTTCTGGTTCTCCTTCTCTTCTGCTTCTCCTTCTCTTTCTCCTTCTATTCTGCTTCTCCTTCTCCTTCTCCTTCTCCTTCTGCTTCTCCTCCTGCTTCTGCTTCTGCTTCTCCTTTTGCTTCTCCTTCTCCTTCTCTTTCTCCTTCTGTTCTGCCTCTGTTCTCCTTCTGCTTCTGCTTCTGCTTCTCCTTATCCTTGTCCTTCTCCTTGTCCTTCTCCTTCTCCTTCTGCTTCTCCTTCTCCTTCTGCTTCTGCTTCTGCTTCTCCTTCTCCTTCTCCTTCTCCTTCTCCTTCTCCTTCTGCTTCTCCTTCTCCTTCTCCTTCTGCTTCTCCTTCTGCTTCTGCTTCTCCTTCTGTTCTGCTTCTGCTTCTGCTTCTGCTTCTCTTTCTCCTTCTGGTTCTCCTTCTCCTTCTCCTTCTCCTTCTCCTTCTCCTTCTCCTTCTCCTTCTCCTTCTGCTTCTCTTTTTGCTTCTCCTTCTCCTTCTCTTTCTCCTTCTGTTCTGCCTCTGTTCTCCTTCTGCTTCTGCTTCTGCTTCTGCTTCTCCTTGTCCTTCTCTGTTCTCCTTCTGCTTCTGCTTCTGCTTCTCCTTGTCCTTCTCCTGCTTCTCCTTCTCTTTCTCCTTCTGGTTCTCCTTCTGGTTCTCCTTCTGCTTCTGCTTCTCCTTCTCTTTCTCCTTCTATTCTGCTTCTCCTTCTCCTTCTCCTTCTCCTTCTGCTTCTCCTTCTGCTTCTCCTTTTGCTTCTCCTTCTCCTTCTCTTTCTCCTTCTGTTCTGCCTCTGTTCTCCTTCTGCTTCTGCTTCTGCTTCTCCTTGTCCTTCTCCTTCTCCTTCTCCTTCTCCTTCTCCTTCTCCTTCTCCTTCTCCTTCTGCTTCTCCTTCTCCTTCTGCTTCTCCTTCTCCTTCTGCTTCTGCTTCTCCTTCTCCTTCTCCTTCTGCTTCTCCTTTTGCTTCTCCTTCTCCTTCTCCTTCTCCTTCTCCTTCTGCTTCTGCTTCTCCTTCTCTTTCTCCTTCTGTTCTGCTTCTCCTTCTCCTTCTCCTTCTCCTTCTCCTTCTGCTTCTGCTTCTCCTTCTCCTTCTGCTTCTCCTTCTGCTTCTCCTTCTGCTTCTCCTTCTCCTTCTGCTTCTCCTTCTGTTCTGCTTCTGCTTCTGCTTCTGCTTCTCTTTCTCCTTCTGGTTCTCCTTCTGGTTCTCCTTTTGCTTCTGCTTCTGCTTCTGCTTCTGCTTCTCCTTCTCCTTCTCCTTCTGCTTCTGCTTCTGCTTCTGCTTCTGCTTCTCCTTCTCCTTCTCCTTCTGTTCTGCTTCTGCTTCTGCTTCTCCTTCTCTTTCTCCTTCTGGTTCTCCTTCTCCTTCTCCTTCTCCTTCTCCTTGTCCTTGTCCTTCTGCTTCTCCTTCTCCTTCTGCTTCTCCTTCTCCTTCTGCTTCTGCTTCTCCTTCTCCTTCTCTTTCTCCTTCTGTTCTGCTTCTGCTTCTCCTTCTCCTTCTCCTTCTCCTTCTCCTTCTGCTTCTGCTTCTGCTTCTCCTTCTCCTTCTCCTTCTCTTTCTGTTCTGCTTCTCCTTCTCCTTCTCCTTCTGCTTCTCCTTCTGCTTCTGCTTCTGCTTCTGCTTCTGCTTCTCCTTCTCCTTCTCCTTCTCCTTCTCCTTCTCCTTCTGTTCTGCTTCTGCTTCTGCTTCTCCTTCTCTTTCTCCTTCTGGTTCTCCTTCTCCTTCTCCTTCTCCTTCTCCTTCTCCTTCTCCTTCTCCTTCTGCTTCTGCTTCTGCTTCTCCTTTTGCTTCTGCTTCTGCTTCTTCTTCTCCTTGTCCTCCTCCTTCTCCTTGTCCTTCTCCTTCTGCTTCTCCTTCTCCTTCTGCTTCTCCTTCTCCTTCTGCTTCTGCTTCTCCTTCTCCTTCTCTTTCTCCTTCTGTTCTGCTTCTCCTTCTGTTCTGCTTCTCCTTCTCCTTCTCCTTCTGCTTCTGCTTCTGCTTCTCCTTCTCCTTCTCCTTCTGCTTCTGCTTCTGCTTCTGCTTCTGCTTCTGCTTCTGCTTCTCCTTCTCCTTCTCCTTCTCTTTCTGTTCTGCTTCTCCTTCTCCTTCTCCTTCTGCTTCTCCTTCTGCTTCTCCTTCTCTTTCTCCTTCTATTCTGCTTCTCCTTCTCCTTCTCCTTCTCCTTCTCCTTCTCCTTCTCCTTCTCCTTCTCCTTCTCCTTCTCCTTCTCCTTCTCCTTCTGCTTCTCCTTCTGCTTCTCCTTCTGCTTCTCCTTCTGCTTTTCCTTCTGCTTCTCCTTCTGCTTCTGCTTCTCCTTCTCTTTCTCCTTCTGTTCTGCCTCTGTTCTCCTTCTGCTTCTGCTTCTGCTTCTCCTTGTCCTTCCCCTTGTCCTTGTCCTTCTCCTTCTGCTTCTCCTTCTGCTTCTGCTTCTGCTTCTGCTTCTCCTTCTCTTTCTCCTTCTATTCTGCTTCTCCTTCTCCTTCTCCTTCTCCTTCTGCTTCTGCTTCTGCTTCTCCTTCTCCTTCTCCTTCTGCTTCTGCTTCTGCTTCTGCTTCTGCTTCTGCTTCTCCTTCTCCTTCTCCTTCTCTTTCTGTTCTGCTTCTCCTTCTCCTTCTCCTTCTGCTTCTCCTTCTGCTTCTCCTTCTCTTTCTCCTTCTATTCTGCTTCTCCTTCTCCTTCTCCTTCTCCTTCTCCTTCTCCTTCTCCTTCTCCTTCTCCTTCTCCTTCTCCTTCTCCTTCTCCTTCTCCTTCTCCTTCTGCTTCTCGTTCTGCTTCTCCTTCTGCTTCTGCTTCTCCTTCTCTTTCTCCTTCTGTTCTGCCTCTGTTCTCCTTCTGCTTCTGCTTCTCCTTCTCTTTCTCCTTCTATTCTGCTTCTCCTTCTCCTTCTCCTTCTCCTTCTGCTTCTCCTTCTGCTTCTCCTTTTGCTTCTCCTTCTCCTTCTCTTTCTCCTTCTGTTCTGCCTCTGTTCTCCTTCTGCTTCTGCTTCTGCTTCTGCTTCTGCTTCTCCTTGTCCTTCTCCTTGTCCTTCTCCTTCTCCTTCTCCTTCTGCTTCTCCTTCTCCTTCTCCTTCTCCTTCTCCTTCTGCTTCTCCTTCTGCTTCTCCTTCTCCTTCTGCTTCTCCTTCTGCTTCTCCTTCTGCTTCTCCTTCTCCTTCTGCTTCTGCTTCTCCTTCTCTTTCTCCTTCTGTTCTGCTTCTCCTTCTCCTTCTCCTTCTGCTTCTGCTTCTCCTTCTCCTTCTCCTTCTGCTTCTCCTTCTGCTTCTCCTTCTGCTTCTGCTTCTGCTTCTCCTTCTCTTTCTCCTTCTGGTTCTCCTTCTCCTTCTCCTTCTGCTTCTCCTTCTCCTTCTCCTTCTGCTTCTCCTTCTGCTTCTCCTTCTGCTTCTGCTTCTCCTTCTGTTCTGCTTCTGCTTCTGCTTCTCCTTCTCTTTCTCCTTCTGGTTCTCCTTCTGGTTCTCCTTTTGCTTCTGCTTCTGCTTCTCCTTCTCCTTCTCTTTCTCCTTCTATTCTGCTTCTCCTTCTCCTTCTCCTTCTCCTTCTCCTTCTCCTTCTCCTTCTCCTTCTGCTTCTGCTTCTCCTTCTGCTTCTGCTTCTGCTTCTGCTTCTCCTTTTGCTTCTCCTTCTCCTTCTCTTTCTCCTTCTCTTTCTCCTTCTCTTCTGCCTCTGTTCTCCTTCTGCTTCTGCTTCTGCTTCTCCTTGTCCTTCTCCTTCTCCTTGTCCTTCTCCTTCTCCTTCTCCTTCTCCTTCTGCTTCTCCTTCTCCTTCTGCTTCTGCTTCTCCTTCTCCTTCTCTTTCTCCTTCTGTTCTGCTTCTCCTTCTGCTTCTGCTTCTGCTTCTGCTTCTGCTTCTCCTTCTCCTTCTCCTTCTCCTTCTCCTTCTGCTTCTGCTTCTCCTTCTCCTTCTCCTTCTCCTTCTCCTTCTCCTTCTCTTTCTCCTTCTGTTCTGCTTCTCCTTCTCCTTCTGCTTCTGCTTCTCCTTCTCCTTCTGCTTCTCCTTCTCCTTCTGCTTCTCCTTCTCCTTCTCCTTCACCTTCTCCTTCTCCTTCTGCTTCTGCTTCTCCTTCTCCTTCTCTTTCTCCTTCTGTTCTGCTTCTCCTTCTCCTTCTGCTTTTCCTTCTCCTTCTGCTTCTCCTTCTGCTTCTCCTTCTGCTTCTCCTTCTGCTTCTCCTTCTGCTTCTCCTTCTGTTCTGCTTCTCCTTCTCCTTCTCCTTCTCCTTCTCCTTCTCCTTCTCCTTCTCCTTCTCCTTCTGCTTCTCCTTCTGCTTCTGCTTCTGCTTCTCCTTTTGCTTCTCCTTCTCCTTCTCTTTCTCCTTCTCTTCTGCCTCTGTTCTCCTTCTCCTTCTGCTTCTGCTTCTGCTTCTCCTTGTCCTTCTCCTTCTCCTTGTCCTTCTCCTTCTGCTTCTCCTTCTCCTTCTGCTTCTCCTTCTCCTTCTGCTTCTGCTTCTGTTCTGCCTCTGTTCTCCTTCTCCTTGTTCTTCTCCTTCTGCTTCTCCATCTCCTTCTCCTTCTCCTTCTCCTTCTGCTTCTGCTTCTCCTTCTCCTTCTCCTTCTCCTTCTGCTTCTCCTTCTCCTTCTCTTTCTCCTTCTGTTCTGCTTCTCCTTCTCCTTCTGCTTCTCCTTCTCCTTCTGCTTCTCCTTCTCCTTCTGCTTCTGCTTCTCCTTCTCCTTCTCTTTCTCCTTCTGTTCTGCTTCTCCTTCTCCTTCTGCTTCTCCTTCTCCTTCTGCTTCTCCTTCTGCTTCTCCTTCTGCTTCTCCTTCTGCTTCTGCTTCTCCTTCTGTTCTGCTTCTCCTTCTCCTTCTCCTTCTCCTTCTCCTTCTGCTTCTCCTTCTCCTTCTCCTTCTGCTTCTGCTTCTCCTTCTCCTTCTCCATCTCCTTCTCCTTCTCCTTCTCCTTCTCCTTCTCCTTCTCCTTCTCCTTCTCCTTCTCCTTCTCCTTCTGCTTCTCCTTCTGCTTCTCCTTCTCCTTCTGCTTCTCCTTCTGCTTCTCCTTCTGCTTCTCCTTCTGCTTCTGCTTCTGCTTCTCCTTCTTCTCTTTCTCCTTCTGTTCTGCTTCTCCTTCTCCTTCTCCTTCTGCTTCTGCTTCTCCTTCTGCTTCTCCTTCTCCTTCTCCTTCTCCTTCTCCTTCTCCTTCTGCTTCTGCTTCTCCTTCTCCTTCTCTTTCTCCTTCTGTTCTGTTTCTCCTTCTCCTTCTGCTTCTCCTCCTCCTTCTCCTTCTGCTTCTCCTTCTGCTTCTCCTTCTGCTTCTCCTTCTGCTTCTCCTTCTCCTTCTGCTTCTCCTTCTGTTCTGCTTCTGCTTCTCCTTCTCCATCTCCTTCTCCTTCTGCTTCTCCTTCTCCTTCTGCTTCTCCTTCTCCTTCTCCTTCTCCATCTCCTTCTCCTTCTCCTTCTCCTTCTCCTTCTCCTTCTCCTTCTCCTTCTCCTTCTCCTTCTCCTTCTCTTTCTCCTTCTGTTCTGCTTCTCCTTCTCCTTCTCCTTCTCCTTCTCCTTCTCCTTCTGCTTCTGCTTCTGCTTCTCCTTCTCCTTCTGCTTCTGCTTCTCCTTCTCCTTCTCCTTCTCTTTCTCCTTCTGTTCTGCTTCTCCTTCTCCTTCTCCTTCTCCTTCTGCTTCTGCTTCTGCTTCTGCTTCTCCTTCTCCTTCTCCTTCTCCTTCTCCTTCTCCTTCTGCTTCTGCTTCTGCTTCTCCTTCTCCTTCTCTTTCTCCTTCTGTTCTGCTTCTCCTTCTCCTTCTGCTTCTCCTCCTCCTTCTCCTTCTGCTTCTCCTTCTGCTTCTGCTTCTCCTTCTGTTCTGCTTCTGCTTCTCCTTCTCTTTCTCCTTCTGGTTCTCCTTCTCCTTCTGCTTCTGCTTCTGCTTCTGCTTCTCCTTCTCCTTCTCTTTCTCCTTCTATTCTGCTTCTGCTTCTCCTTCTCCTTCTCCTTCTCCTTCTCCTTCTCCTGCTCCTGCTCCTTCTCCTTCTGCTTCTCCTTCTGCTTCTCCTTCTGCTTCTGCTTCTGCTTCTCCTTTTGCTTCTCCTTCTCCTTCTCTTTCTCCTTCTGTTCTGCCTCTGTTCTCCTTCTGCTTCTGCTTCTGCTTCTGCTTCTGCTTCTGCTTCTCCTTGTCCTTGTCCTTGTCCTTGTCCTTCTCCTTCTGCTTCTGCTTCTGCTTCTCCTTCTCCTTCTGCTTCTGCTTCTCCTTCTCCTTCTCTTTCTCCTTCTGTTCTGCCTCTGTTCTCCTTCTCCTTCTGCTTCTGCTTCTGCTTCTCCTTCTCCTTCTCCTTCTCCTTCTCCTTCTGCTTCTGCTTCTGCTTCTCCTTCTCCTTCTGCTTCTGCTTCTCCTTCTCCTTCTCTTTCTCCTTCTGTTCTGCTTCTCCTTCTCCTTCTGCTTCTCCTCCTCCTCCTCCTTCTGCTTCTCCTTCTGCTTCTCCTTCTGCTTCTCCTTCTGCTTCTCCTTCTCCTTCTGCTTCTCCTTCTGTTCTGCTTCTGCTTCTCCTTCTCCATCTCCTTCTCCTTCTGCTTCTCCTTCTGCTTCTGCTTCTGCTTCTCCTTCTCCTTCTCCATCTCCTTCTCCTTCTCCTTCTCCTTCTCCTTCTCCTTCTCCTTCTCCTTCTCCTTCTCCTTCTCCTTCTCCTTCTCCTTCTCCTTCTCCTTCTCCTTCTCCTTCTCTTTCTCCTTCTGTTCTGCTTCTCCTTCTCCTTCTCCTTCTCCTCCTTCTGCTTCTCCTTCTGCTTCTCCTTCTCCTTCTGCTTCTGCTTCTCCTTCTCCTTCTCCTTCTCTTTCTCCTTCTGTTCTGCTTCTCCTTCTCCTTCTCCTTCTGCTTCTGCTTCTCCTTCTGCTTCTCCTTCTGCTTCTGCTTCTCCTTCTCCTTCTCCTTCTCCTTCTCCTTCTGCTTCTGCTTCTGCTTCTCCTTCTCCTTCTGTTCTGCTTCTCCTTCTCCTTCTGCTTCTCCTCCTCCTTCTCCTTCTGCTTCTCCTTCTGCTTCTGCTTCTCCTTCTGTTCTGCTTCTGCTTCTCCTTCTCTTTCTCCTTCTGGTTCTCCTTCTCCTTCTGCTTCTGCTTCTGCTTCTCCTTCTCCTTCTCTTTCTCCTTCTATTCTGCTTCTCCTTCTCCTTCTCCTTCTCCTGCTCCTTCTCCTTCTGCTTCTCCTTCTGCTTCTCCTTCTGCTTCTGCTTCTCCTTTTGCTTCTCCTTCTCCTTCTCTTTCTCCTTCTGTTCTGCCTCTGTTCTCCTTCTGCTTCTGCTTCTCCTTGTCCTTGTCCTTCTCCTTGTCCTTCTCCTTGTCCTTCTCCTTCTCCTTCTGCTTCTCCTTCTCCTTCTGCTTCTGCTTCTCCTTCTCCTTCTCCTTCTCCTTCTGCTTCTACTTCTCCTTTTCCTTCTGCTTCTCCTTCTGCTTCTCCTTTTGCTTCTGCTTCTCCTTCTGTTCTGCTTCTGCTTCTCCTTCTCTTTCTCCTTCTGGTTCTCCTTCTGGTTCTCCTTCTGCTTCTGCTTCTCCTTCTCTTTCTCCTTCTATTCTGCTTCTCCTTCTCCTTCTCCTTCTCCTTCTGCTTCTCCTCCTGCTTCTGCTTCTGCTTCTCCTTTTGCTTCTCCTTCTCCTTCTCTTTCTCCTTCTGTTCTGCCTCTGTTCTCCTTCTGCTTCTGCTTCTGCTTCTCCTTATCCTTGTCCTTCTCCTTGTCCTTCTCCTTCTCCTTCTGCTTCTCCTTCTCCTTCTGCTTCTGCTTCTGCTTCTCCTTCTCCTTCTCCTTCTCATTCTCCTTCTGCTTCTCCTTCTCCTTCTCCTTCTGCTTCTCCTTCTGCTTCTGCTTCTCCTTCTGTTCTGCTTCTGCTTCTGCTTCTGCTTCTCTTTCTCCTTCTGGTTCTCCTTCTCCTTCTCCTTCTCCTTCTCCTTCTCCTTCTCCTTCTGCTTCTCCTTCTGCTTCTCCTTTTGCTTCTCCTTCTCCTTCTCTTTCTCCTTCTGTTCTGCCTCTGTTCTCCTTCTGCTTCTGCTTCTGCTTCTCCTTGTCCTTCTCTGTTCTCCTTCTGCTTCTGCTTCTTCTTCTCCTTGTCCTTCTCCTGCTTCTCCTTCTCTTTCTCCTTCTGGTTCTCCTTCTGGTTCTCCTTTTGCTTCTGCTTCTGCTTCTCCTTCTCCTTCTCTTTCTCCTTCTATTCTGCTTCTCCTTCTCCTTCTCCTTCTCCTTCTCCTTCTCCTTCTCCTTCTCCTTCTCCTTCTCCTTCTCCTTCTCCTTCTCCTTCTCCTTCTGCTTCTGCTTCTCCTTCTGCTTCTGCTTCTGCTTCTCCTTTTGCTTCTCCTTCTCCTTCTCTTTCTCCTTCTCTTCTGCCTCTGTTCTCCTTCTGCTTCTGCTTCTGCTTCTCCTTGTCCTTCTCCTTCTCCTTGTCCTTCTCCTTCTGCTTCTCCTTCTCCTTCTGCTTCTCCTTCTCCTTCTGCTTCTGCTTCTCCTTCTCCTTCTCTTTCTCCTTCTGTTCTGCTTCTCCTTCTCCTTCTCCTTCTGCTTCTGCTTCTGCTTCTCCTTCTCCTTCTCCTTCTCCTTCTGCTTCTGCTTGTGCTTCTCCTTCTCCTTCTCCTTCTCTTTCTGTTCTGCTTCTCCTTCTCCTTCTCCTTCTCCTTCTGCTTCTCCTTCTGCTTCTCCTTCTGCTTCTCCTTCTGCTTCTCCTTCTGCTTCTGCTTCTGCTTCTGCTTCTGCTTCTGCTTCTCCTTCTCCTTCTCCTTCTGTTCTGCTTCTGCTTCTGCTTCTCCTTCTCTTTCTCCTTCTGGTTCTCCTTCTCCTTCTCCTTCTCCTTCTCCTTCTCCTTCTCCTTCTCCTTCTCCTTCTCCTTCTCCTTCTCCTTCTACTTCTCCTTCTGCTTCTGCTTCTCCTTCTCTTTCTCCTTCTGTTCTGCTTCTCCTTCTCCTTCTCCTTCTGCTTCTGCTTCTCCTTCTGCTTCTCCTTCTGCTTCTCCTTCTGCTTCTCCTTCTGCTTCTGCTTCTGTTCTGCTTCTCCTTCTCCTTCTCCTTCTGCTTCTGCTTCTCCTTCTCCTTCTCTTTCTCCTTCTGTTCTGCTTCTCCTTCTCCTTCTCCTTCTCCTTCTCCTTCTCCTTCTCCTTCTCCTTCTCCTTCTCCTTCTCCTTCTCCTTCTCCTTCTCCTTCTCCTTCTCCTTCTGCTTCTCCTTCTCCTTCTCCTTCTCCTTCTCCTTCTCCTTCTGCTTCTGCTTCTCCTTCTGCTTCTGCTTCTCCTTCTTCTTCTTCTTCTCCTTCTCCTTCTGCTTCTCCTTCTCCTTCTCTTTCTCCTTCTCTTTCTCCTTCTGTTCTGCTTCTCCTTCTCCTTCTACTTCTCCTTCTCCTTCTCCTTCTCCTTCTGCTTCTCCTTCTGCTTCTCCTTCTGCTTCTGCTTCTGCTTCTGCTTCTGCTTCTGCTTCTGCTTCTGCTTCTGCTTCTCCTTCTCCTTCTGCTTCTCCTTCTCCTTCTGCTTCTCCTTCTGCTTCTCCTTCTCCTTCTCCTTCTCCTTCTCCTTCTCCTTCTCCTTCTCCTTCTCCTTCTGCTTCTGCTTCTCCTTCTCCTTCTCTTTCTCCTTCTGTTCTGCTTCTCCTTCTCCTTCTGCTTCTCCTTCTCCTTCTGCTTCTCCTTCTCCTTCTCCTTCTGCTTCTCCTTCTGCTTCTCCTTCTCCTTCTCCTTCTCCTTCTCCTTCACCTTCTCCTTCTCCTTCTGCTTCTGCTTCTGCTTCTCCTTCTGCTTCTCCTTCTCCTTCTGCTTCTCCTTCTCCTTCTGCTTCTCCTTCTGCTTCTCCTTCTCCTTCTCCTTCTCCTTCTGTTCTGCTTCTCCTTCTCCTTCTGCTTCTCCTCCTCCTTCTCCTTCTGCTTCTCCTTCTGCTTCTGCTTCTGCTTCTCCTTCTGCTTCTGCTTCTCCTTCTGTTCTGCTTCTGCTTCTGCTTCTGCTTCTCCTTCTCTTTCTCCTTCTGGTTCTCCTTCTCCTTCTCCTTCTCCTTCTGCTTCTGCTTCTCCTTCTCCTTCTCCTTCTATTCTCCTTCTCCTTCTCCTTCTCCTTCTCCTTCTCCTTCTCCTTCTCCTTCTCCTTCTCCTTCTCCTTCTCCTTCTCCTTCTCCTTCTCCTTCTCCTTCTCCTTCCCCTTCTCCTTCTCCTTCTCCATCTCCTTCTCCTTCTCCTTCTGCTTCTGCTTCTCCTTTTGCTTCTCCTTCTCTTTCTCCTTCTGTTCTGCCTCTGTTCTCCTTCTGCTTCTGCTTCTGCTTCTGCTTGTCCTTCTCCTTCTCCTTCTGCTTCTCCTTCTGGTTCTCCTTCTCCTTCTCCTTCTCCTTCTCCTTCTCCTTCTACTTCTCCTTCTGCTTCTGCTTCTCCTTCTCCTTCTCCTTCTCCTTCTGCTTCTCCTTCTGCTTCTCCTTCTGCTTCTGCTTCTCCTTCTGCTTCTGCTTCTGCTTCTGCTTCTGCTTCTCCTTCTCTTTCTCCTTCTATTCTCCTTCTCCTTCTCCTTCTCCTTCTCCTTCTCCTTCTCCTTCTCCTTCTCCTTCTCCTTCTCCTTCTCCTTCTCCTTCTCCTTCTCCTTCTCCTTCTCCTTCTCTTCTGCCTCTGTTCTCCTTCTGCTTCTGCTTCTGCTTCTGCTTCTCCTTGTCCTTGTCCTTCTCCTTCTCCTTGTCCTTGTCCTTCTCCTTCTCCTTCTGCTTCTCCTTCTCCTTCTGCTTCTCCTTCTCCTTCTGCTTCTGCTTCTCCTTCTCCTTCTCTTTCTCCTTCTGTTCTGCTTCTCCTTCTCCTTCTGCTTCTCCTTCTGCTTCTCCTTCTCCTTCTGCTTCTCCTTCTCCTTCTCCTTCTCCTTCTCCTTCTCCTTCTCCTTCTGCTTCTGCTTCTCCTTCTCCTTCTCTTTCTCCTTCTGTTCTGCTTCTCCTTCTCCTTCTCCTTCTGCTTCTCCTTCTGCTTCTGCTTCTGCTTCTGCTTCTCCTTCTCCTTCTGTTCTGCTTCTGCTTCTGCTTCTCCTTCTCTTTCTCCTTCTGGTTCTCCTTCTCCTTCTCCTTCTGCTTCTCCTTCTCCTTCTGCTTCTGCTTCTCCTTTTGCTTCTCCTTCTCCTTCTCTTTCTCCTTCTGTTCTGCCTCTGTTCTCCTTCTGCTTCTGCTTCTGCTTCTCCTTGTCCTTGTCCTTGTCCTTGTCCTTCTCCGTCTGCTTCTCCTTCTGCTTCTCCTTCTCCTTCTCTTTCTCCTTCTGTTCTGCCTCTGTTCTCCTTCTCCTTGTGCTTCTCCTTCTGCTTCTCCATCTCCTTCTCCTTCTGCTTCTGCTTCTCCTTCTCCTTCTCCTTCTCCTTCTCCTTCTCTTTCTCCTTCTGTTCTGCTTCTCCTTCTCCTTCTGCTTCTCCTTCTCCTTCTCCTTCTGCTTCCCCTTCTCCTTCTCCTTCTCCTTCTCCTTCTCCTTCTCTTTCTCCTTCTGTTCTACCTCTGTTCTCCTTCTCCTTGTTCTTCTCCTTCTGCTTCTCCATCTCCTTCTCCTTCTCCTTCTCCTTCTGCTTCTGCTTCTCCTTCTCCTTCTCCTTCTCCTTCTGCTTCTGCTTCTGCTTCTGCTTCTGCTTCTGCTTCTCCTTCTCCTTCTCCTTCTCCTTCTCCTTCTGCTTCTCCTTCTCCTTCTCTTTCTCCTTCTGTTCTGCTTCTCCTTCTCCTTCTGCTTCTCCTTCTCCTTCTGCTTCTCCTTCTCCTTCTCCTTCTGCTTCTGCTTCTCCTTCTCCTTCTCTTTCTCCTTCTGTTCTGCTTCTCCTTCTCCTTCTGCTTCTCCTTCTCCTTCTGCTTCTCCTTCTCCTTCTCCTTCTGCTTCTGCTTCTCCTTCTGTTCTGCTTCTCCTTCTCCTTCTCCTTCTCCTTCTCCTTCTCCTTCTCCTTCTCCTTCTGCTTCTCCTTCTCCTTCTCCTTCTGCTTCTGCTTCTCCTTCTCCTTCTCCATCTCCTTCTCCTTCTCCTTCTCCTTCTCCTTCTCCTTCTCCTTCTCCTTCTCCTTCTCCTTCTCCTTCTCCTTCTCCTTCTCCTTCTGCTTCTCCTTCTGCTTCTCCTTCTCCTTCTCCTTCTCCTTCTCCTTCTCCTTCTGCTTCTCCTTCTGCTTCTCCTTCTGCTTCTGCTTCTGCTTCTCCTTCTCCTTCTCTTTCTCCTTCTGTTCTGCTTCTCCTTCTCCTTCTCCTTCTGCTTCTGCTTCTGCTTCTCCTTCTGCTTCTGCTTTTCCTTCTCCTTCTCCTTCTCCTTCTCCTTCTGCTTCTGCTTCTCCTTCTCCTTCTCTTTCTCCTTCTGTTCTGTTTCTCCTTCTCCTTCTGCTTCTCCTCCTCCTTCTCCTTCTGCTTCTCCTTCTGCTTCTCCTTCTGCTTCTCCTTCTCCTTCTGCTTCTCCTTCTGTTCTGCTTCTGCTTCTCCTTCTCCATCTCCTTCTCCTTCTGCTTCTCCTTCTGCTTCTGCTTCTCCTTCTCCTTCTCCTTCTCCATCTCCTTCTCCTTCTGCTTCTCCTTCTGCTTCTGCTTCTCCTTCTCCTTCTCCTTCTCCTTCTCCTTCTCCTTCTCCTTCTCCTTCTCCTTCTCCTTCTCCTTCTCCTTCTGCTTCTCCTTTTGCTTCTCCTTCTCCTTCTCTTTCTCCTTCTGTTCTGCCTCTGTTCTCCTTCTGCTTCTGCTTCTGCTTCTCCTTGTCCTTCTCCTTCTCCTTCTCCTTCTGCTTCTCCTTCTGCTTCTCCTTCTCCTTCTCTTTCTCCTTCTGTTCTACCTCTGTTCTCCTTCTCCTTGTTCTTCTCCTTCTGCTTCTCCATCTCCTTCTCCTTCTCCTTCTGCTTCTGCTTCTCCTTCTCCTTCTCCTTCTCCTTCTCCTTCTGCTTCTGCTTCTGCTTCTGCTTCTGCTTCTCCTTCTCCTTCTCCTTCTCCTTCTCCTTCTGCTTCTCCTTCTCCTTCTCTTTCTCCTTCTGTTCTGCTTCTCCTTCTCCTTCTGCTTCTCCTTCTCCTTCTGCTTCTCCTTCTCCTTCTCCTTCTGCTTCTGCTTCTCCTTCTCCTTCTCTTTCTCCTTCTGTTCTGCTTCTCCTTCTCCTTCTGCTTCTCCTTCTCCTTCTGCTTCTCCTTCTGCTTCTCCTTCTGCTTCTGCTTCTCCTTCTGTTCTGCTTCTCCTTCTCCTTCTCCTTCTCCTTCTCCTTCTCCTTCTCCTTCTCCTTCTGCTTCTCCTTCTCCTTCTCCTTCTGCTTCTGCTTCTCCTTCTCCTTCTCCATCTCCTTCTCCTTCTCCTTCTCCTTCTCCTTCTCCTTCTCCTTCTCCTTCTCCTTCTCCTTCTCCTTCTCCTTCTCCTTCTGCTTCTCCTTCTGCTTCTCCTTCTGCTTCTCCTTCTCCTTCTCCTTCTCCTTCTGCTTCTCCTTCTGCTTCTGCTTCTGCTTCTCCTTCTCCTTCTCTTTCTCCTTCTGTTCTGCTTCTCCTTCTCCTTCTCCTTCTGCTTCTGCTTCTCCTTCTGCTTCTGCTTCTCCTTCTCCTTCTCCTTCTCCTTCTCCTTCTCCTTCTCCTTCTCCTTCTGCTTCTGCTTCTCCTTCTCCTTCTCTTTCTCCTTCTGTTCTGTTTCTCCTTCTCCTTCTGCTTCTCCTCCTCCTTCTCCTTCTGCTTCTCCTTCTGCTTCTCCTTCTGCTTCTCCTTCTGCTTCTCCTTCTCCTTCTGCTTCTCCTTCTCCTTCTCCTTCTCTTTCTCCTTCTGTTCTGTTTCTCCTTCTCCTTCTGCTTCTCCTCCTCCTTCTCCTTCTGCTTCTCCTTCTGCTTCTCCTTCTGCTTCTCCTTCTCCTTCTGCTTCTCCTTCTGTTCTGCTTCTGCTTCTCCTTCTCCATCTCCTTCTCCTTCTGCTTCTCCTTCTGCTTCTGCTTCTCCTTCTCCTTCTCCTTCTCCATCTCCTTCTCCTTCTGCTTCTCCTTCTGCTTCTGCTTCTCCTTCTCCTTCTCCTTCTCCTTCTCCTTCTCCTTCTCCTTCTCCTTCTCCTTCTCCTTCTCCTTCTCCTTCTCCTTCTCCTTCTCCTTCTCCTTCTGCTTCTCCTTTTGCTTCTCCTTCTCCTTCTCTTTCTCCTTCTGTTCTGCCTCTGTTCTCCTTCTGCTTCTGCTTCTGCTTCTCCTTGTCCTTCTCCTTCTCCTTCTCCTTCTGCTTCTCCTTCTGCTTCTCCTTCTCCTTCTCTTTCTCCTTCTGTTCTACCTCTGTTCTCCTTCTCCTTGTTCTTCTCCTTCTGCTTCTCCATCTCCTTCTCCTTCTCCTTCTGCTTCTGCTTCTCCTTCTCCTTCTCCTTCTCCTTCTCCTTCTGCTTCTGCTTCTGCTTCTGCTTCTGCTTCTCCTTCTCCTTCTCCTTCTCCTTCTCCTTCTGCTTCTCCTTCTCCTTCTCTTTCTCCTTCTGTTCTGCTTCTCCTTCTCCTTCTGCTTCTCCTTCTCCTTCTGCTTCTCCTTCTCCTTCTGCTTCTGCTTCTCCTTCTCCTTCTGCTTCTCCTTCTCCTTCTCCTTCTCCTTCTCCTTCTCCTTCTCCTTCTCCTTCTCCTTCTGCTTCTCCTTCTCCTTCTCCTTCTGCTTCTGCTTCTCCTTCTCCTTCTCCATCTCCTTCTCCTTCTCCTTCTCCTTCTCCTTCTCCTTCTCCTTCTCCTTCTCCTTCTCCTTCTCCTTCTCCTTCTCCTTCTCCTTCTCCTTCTCCTTCTCCTTCTGCTTCTCCTTCTGCTTCTCCTTCTCCTTCTCCTTCTCCTTCTGCTTCTCCTTCTGCTTCTCCTTCTGCTTCTGCTTCTGCTTCTCCTTCTCCTTCTCTTTCTCCTTCTGTTCTGCTTCTCCTTCTCCTTCTCCTTCTGCTTCTGCTTCTCCTTCTGCTTCTGCTTCTCCTCCTCCTTCTCCTTCTCCTTCTCCTTCTCCTTCTCCTTCTCCTTCTGCTTCTGCTTCTCCTTCTCCTTCTCTTTCTCCTTCTGTTCTGTTTCTCCTTCTCCTTCTGCTTCTCCTCCTCCTTCTCCTTCTGCTTCTCCTTCTGCTTCTCCTTCTGCTTCTCCTTCTGCTTCTCCTTCTCCTTCTGCTTCTCCTTCTGTTCTGCTTCTGCTTCTCCTTCTCCATCTCCTTCTCCTTCTGCTTCTCCTTCTGCTTCTGCTTCTCCTTCTCCTTCTCCTTCTCCATCTCCTTCTCCTTCTCCTTCTCCTTCTCCTTCTCCTTCTCCTTCTCCTTCTCCTTCTCCTTCTCCTTCTCCTTCTCCTTCTCCTTCTCCTTCTCCTTCTCCTTCTCCTTCTCCTTCTCCTTCTCCTTCTCCTTCTCCTTCTCCTTCTCTTTCTCCTTCTGTTCTGCTTCTCCTTCTCCTTCTCCTTCTCCTTCTCCTTCTCCTTCTGCTTCTGCTTCTGCTTCTCCTTCTCCTTCTGCTTCTGCTTCTCCTTCTCCTTCTCCTTCTCTTTCTCCTTCTGTTCTGCTTCTCCTTCTCCTTCTCCTTCTCCTTCTGCTTCTGCTTCTGCTTCTACTTCTCCTTCTCCTTCTCCTTCTCCTTCTGCTTCTGCTTCTCCTTCTCCTTCTCTTTCTCCTTCTGTTCTGCTTCTCCTTCTCCTTCTGCTTCTCCTCCTCCTTCTCCTTCTGCTTCTCCTTCTGCTTCTGCTTCTCCTTCTGTTCTGCTTCTGCTTCTCCTTCTCTTTCTCCTTCTGGTTCTCCTTCTCCTTCTGCTTCTGCTTCTGCTTCTGCTTCTGCTTCTCCTTCTCCTTCTCTTTCTCCTTCTATTCTGCTTCTCCTTCTCCTTCTCCTTCTCCTTCTCCTTCTCCTGCTCCTTCTCCTTCTGCTTCTCCTTCTGCTTCTCCTTCTGCTTCTGCTTCTGCTTCTCCTTTTGCTTCTCCTTCTCTTTCTCCTTCTGTTCTGCCTCTGTTCTCCTTCTGCTTCTGCTTCTGCTTCTGCTTCTGCTTCTGCTTCTCCTTGTCCTTGTCCTTGTCCTTGTCCTTGTCCTTCTCCTTCTGCTTCTGCTTCTGCTTCTCCTTCTCCTTCTGCTTCTGCTTCTCCTTCTCCTTCTCTTTCTCCTTCTGTTCTGCCTCTGTTCTCCTTCTCCTTCTGCTTCTGCTTCTGCTTCTCCTTCTCCTTCTCCTTCTCCTTCTCCTTCTCCTTCTGCTTCTGCTTCTGCTTCTCCTTCTCCTTCTGCTTCTGCTTCTCCTTCTCCTTCTCCTTCTCTTTCTCCTTCTGTTCTGCTTCTCCTTCTCCTTCTGCTTCTCCTCCTCCTTCTCCTTCTGCTTCTCCTTCTGCTTCTCCTTCTGCTTCTCCTTCTGCTTCTCCTTCTCCTTCTGCTTCTCCTTCTGTTCTGCTTCTGCTTCTCCTTCTCCATCTCCTTCTCCTTCTGCTTCTCCTTCTGCTTCTGCTTCTGCTTTTCCTTCTCCTTCTCCATCTCCTTCTCCTTCTCCTTCTCCTTCTCCTTCTCCTTCTCCTTCTCCTTCTCCTTCTCCTTCTCCTTCTCCTTCTCCTTCTCCTTCTCCTTCTCCTTCTCCTTCTCCTTCTGCTTCTGCTTCTCCTTCTCCTTCTCTTTCTCCTTCTGTTCTGCTTCTCCTTCTCCTTCTCCTTCTCCTTCTCCTTCTGCTTCTCCTTCTGCTTCTCCTTCTCCTTCTGCTTCTGCTTCTCCTTCTCCTTCTCCTTCTCTTTCTCCTTCTGTTCTGCTTCTCCTTCTCCTTCTCCTTCTGCTTCTGCTTCTCCTTCTGCTTCTCCTTCTGCTTCTCCTTCTGCTTCTGCTTCTCCTTCTCCTTCTCCTTCTCCTTCTCCTTCTGCTTCTGCTTCTGCTTCTCCTTCTCCTTCTCCTTCTCCTTCTGTTCTGCTTCTCCTTCTCCTTCTGCTTCTCCTCCTCCTTCTCCTTCTGCTTCTCCTTCTGCTTCTGCTTCTCCTTCTGTTCTGCTTCTGCTTCTCCTTCTCTTTCTCCTTCTGGTTCTCCTTCTCCTTCTGCTTCTGCTTCTCCTTCTCCTTCTCTTTCTCCTTCTATTCTGCTTCTCCTTCTCCTTCTCCTTCTCCTTCTCCTTCTCCTTCTCCTGCTCCTTCTCCTTCTGCTTCTCCTTCTGCTTCTCCTTCTGCTTCTGCTTCTGCTTCTCCTTTTGCTTCTCCTTCTCCTTCTCTTTCTCCTTCTGTTCTGCCTCTGTTCTCCTTCTGCTTCTGCTTCTGCTTCTCCTTGTCCTTGTCCTTCTCCTTGTCCTTCTCCTTCTCCTTCTGCTTCTCCTTCTCCTTCTGCTTCTGCTTCTCCTTCTCCTTCTCCTTCTCCTTCTGCTTCTACTTCTCCTTTTCCTTCTGCTTCTCCTTCTGCTTCTCCTTTTGCTTCTGCTTCTCCTTCTGTTCTGCTTCTGCTTCTCCTTCTCTTTCTCCTTCTGGTTCTCCTTCTGGTTCTCCTTCTGCTTCTGCTTCTCCTTCTCTTTCTCCTTCTATTCTGCTTCTCCTTCTCCTTCTCCTTCTCCTTCTCCTTCTCCTTCTGCTTCTCCTCCTGCTTCTGCTTCTGCTTCTCCTTTTGCTTCTCCTTCTCCTTCTCTTTCTCCTTCTGTTCTGCCTCTGTTCTCCTTCTGCTTCTGCTTCTGCTTCTCCTTATCCTTGTCCTTCTCCTTGTCCTTCTCCTTCTCCTTCTGCTTCTCCTTCTCCTTCTGCTTCTGCTTCTGCTTCTCCTTCTCCTTCTCCTTCTGCTTCTCCTTCTCCTTCTCCTTCTGCTTCTCCTTCTGTTTCTGCTTCTCCTTCTGTTCTGCTTCTGCTTCTGCTTCTGCTTCTCTTTCTCCTTCTGGTTCTCCTTCTCCTTCTCCTTCTCCTTGTCCTTCTCCTTCTCCTTCTGCTTCTCCTTCTGCTTCTCCTTTTGCTTCTCCTTCTCCTTCTCTTTCTCCTTCTGTTCTGCCTCTGTTCTCCTTCTGCTTCTGCTTCTGCTTCTCCTTGTCCTTCTCTGTTCTCCTTCTGCTTCTGCTTCTGCTTCTCCTTGTCCTTCTCCTGCTTCTCCTTCTCTTTCTCCTTCTGGTTCTCCTTCTGGTTCTCCTTCTGCTTCTGCTTCTCCTTCTCTTTCTCCTTCTATTCTGCTTCTCCTTCTGGTTCTCCTTCTCCTTCTCCTTCTGCTTCTCCTTCTGCTTCTCCTTTTGCTTCTCCTTCTCCTTCTCTTTCTCCTTCTGTTCTGCCTCTGTTCTCCTTCTGCTTCTGCTTCTGCTTCTCCTTGTCCTTCTCCTTCTCCTTCTCCTTCTCCTTCTCCTTCTCCTTCTCCTTCTCCTTCTCCTTCTCCTTCTCCTTCTCCTTCTCCTTCTCCTTCTGCTTCTGCTTCTCCTTCTGTTCTGCTTCTGCTTCTGCTTCTCCTTCTCTTTCTCCTTCTGTTCTGCTTCTCCTTCTCCTTCTCCTTCTCCTTCTGCTTCTCCTTCTCCTTCTCCTTCTCCTTCTCCTTCTCCTTCTGCTTCTCCTTCTGCTTCTCCTTCTCCTTCTGCTTCTCCTTCTGTTCTGCTTCTGCTTCTGCTTCTCCTTCTCTTTCTCCTTCTGGTTCTCCTTCTCGTTCTCCTTTTGCTTCTGCTTCTGCTTCTGCTTCTGCTTCTCCTTCTCTTTCTCCTTCTATTCTGCTTCTCCTTCTCCTCCTCCTTCTCCTTCTCCTTCTCCTTCTGCTTCTGCTTCTGCTTCTGCTTCTCCTTCTCCTTCTCCTTCTCCTTCTCCTTCTGTTCTGCTTCTGCTTCTGCTTCTCCTTCTCTTTCTCCTTCTGGTTCTCCTTCTCCTTCTCCTTCTCCTTCTCCTTGTCCTTCTCCTTCTGCTTCTCCTTCTCCTTCTGCTTCTCCTTCTCCTTCTGCTTCTGCTTCTCCTTCTCCTTCTCTTTCTCCTTCTGTTCTGCTTCTGCTTCTCCTTCTCCTTCTCCTTCTCCTTCTCCTTCTGCTTCTGCTTCTGCTTCTCCTTCTCCTTCTCCTTCTCTTTCTGTTCTGCTTCTCCTTCTCCTTCTCCTTCTGCTTCTCCTTCTGCTTCTGCTTCTGCTTCTGCTTCTGCTTCTGCTTCTCCTTCTCCTTCTCCTTCTCCTTCTCCTTCTGTTCTGCTTCTGCTTCTGCTTCTCCTTCTCCTTCTGGTTCTCCTTCTCCTTCTCCTTCTCCTTCTCCTTCTCCTTCTCCTTCTCCTTCTCCTTCTCCTTCTGCTTCTGCTTCTCCTTTTGCTTCTCCTTCTCCTTCTCTTTCTCCTTCTGTTCTGCCTCTGTTCTCCTTCTGCTTCTGCTTCTGCTTCTGCTTCTCCTTGTCCTTCTCCTTCTCCTTCTCCTTCTCCTTCTGCTTCTCCTTCTGCTTCTGCTTCTCCTTCTCTTTCTCCTTCTGTTCTGCCTCTGTTCTCCTTCCCCTTGTGCTTCTCCTTCTGCTTCTCCATCTCCTTCTCCTTCTCCTTCTCCTTCTGCTTCTGCTTCTGCTTCTCCTTCTCCTTCTCCTTCTCCTTCTCCTTCTCCTTCTCCTTCTCCTTCTCCTTCTGCTTCTCCTTCTCCTTCTCCTTCTGCTTCTCCTTCTCCTTCTGCTTCTCCTTCTGCTTCTGCTTCTGCTTCTCCTTCTGTTCTGCTTCTGCTTTTGCTTCTCCTTCTCTTTCTCCTTCTGGTTCTCCTTCTGGTTCTCCTTTTGCTTCTGCTTCTGCTTCTGCTTCTCCTTCTCCTTCTCTTTCTCCTTCTATTCTGCTTCTGCTTCTCCTTCTCCTTCTCCTTCTCCTTCTCCTTCTCCTTCTCCTTCTCCTTCTCCTTCTCCTTCTGCTTCTCCTTCTGCTTCTGCTTCTCCTTTTGCTTCTCCTTCTCTTTCTCCTTCTCTTCTGCCTCTGTTCTCCTTCTGCTTCTCCTTCTGCTTCTTCTTCTCCTTGTCCTCCTCCTTCTCCTTGTCCTTCTCCTTCTGCTTCTCCTTCTCCTTCTGCTTCTCCTTCTCCTTCTGCTTCTGCTTCTCCTTCTCCTTCTCTTTCTCCTTCTGTTCTGCTTCTCCTTCTCCTTCTCCTTCTCCTTCTGCATCTGCTTCTGCTTCTCCTTCTCCTTCTCCTTCTGCTTCTGCTTCTGCTTCTGCTTCTGCTTCTGCTTCTGCTTCTGCTTCTGCTTCTCCTTCTCCTTCTCTTTCTGTTCTGCTTCTCCTTCTCCTTCTCCTTCTGCTTCTCCTTCTGCTTCTCCTTCTCTTTCTCCTTCTATTCTGCTTCTCCTTCTCCTTCTCCTTCTCCTTCTCCTTCTCCTTCTCCTTCTCCTTCTCCTTCTCCTTCTCCTTCTCCTTCTCCTTCTGCTTCTGCTTCTCCTTCTCTTTCTCCTTCTGTTCTGCCTCTGTTCTCCTTCTGCTTCTGCTTCTGCTTCTCCTTGTCCTTGTCCTTCCCCTTGTCCTTCTCCTTCTCCTTCTGCTTCTCCTTCTGCTTCTGCTTCTGCTTCTCCTTCTCCTTCTCCTTCTCCTTCTCCTTCTGCTTCTCCTTCTCCTTCTCCTTCTCCTTCTCCTTCTGCTTCTCCTTCTGCTTCTGCTTCTCCTTCTGCTTCTGCTTCTGCTTCTGCTTCTGCTTCTGCTTCTGCTTCTCCTTCTCTTTCTCCTTCTATTCTGCTTCTCCTTCTCCTTCTCCTTCTCCTTCTCCTTCTCCTTCTCCTTCTCCTTCTCCTTCTCCTTCTCCTTCTCCTTCTCCTTCTCCTTCTCCTTCTCCTTCTGCTTCTCGTTCTGCTTCTCCTTCTGCTTCTGCTTCTCCTTCTCTTTCTCCTTCTGTTCTGCCTCTGTTCTCCTTCTGCTTCTGCTTCTGCTTCTCCTTGTCCTTGTCCTTCTCCTTGTCCTTCTCCTTCTCCTTCTGCTTCTCCTTCTCCTTCTGCTTCTGCTTCTCCTTCTCCTTCTCCTTCTGCTTCTCCTTCTCCTTCTCCTTCTGCTTCTCCTTCTGCTTCTCCTTCTGCTTCTGCTTCTCCTTCTCCTTCTGTTCTGCTTCTGCTTCTGCTTCTCCTTCTCTTTCTCCTTCTGGTTCTCCTTCTGGTTCTCCTTCTGCTTCTGCTTCTCCTTCTCTTTCTCCTTCTATTCTGCTTCTCCTTCTCCTTCTCCTTCTCCTTCTGCTTCTCCTTTTGCTTCTCCTTCTCCTTCTCTTTCTCCTTCTGTTCTGCCTCTGTTCTCCTTCTGCTTCTGCTTCTGCTTCTGCTTCTGCTTCTCCTTGTCCTTCTCCTTGTCCTTCTCCTTCTCCTTCTCCTTCTGCTTCTCCTTCTCCTTCTGCTTCTCCTTCTCCTTCTGCTTCTCCTTCTGCTTCTCCTTCTCCTTCTGCTTCTCCTTCTGCTTCTCCTTCTGCTTCTCCTTCTGCTTCTCCTTCTCCTTCTGCTTCTGCTTCTCCTTCTCTTTCTCCTTCTGTTCTGCTTCTCCTTCTCCTTCTCCTTCTGCTTCTGCTTCTCCTTCTCCTTCTCCTTCTCCTTCTGCTTCTCCTTCTGCTTCTCCTTCTGCTTCTGCTTCTGCTTCTCCTTCTGTTCTGCTTCTGCTTCTCCTTCTCTTTCTCCTTCTGGTTCTCCTTCTCCTTCTCCTTCTCCTTCTCCTTCTGCTTCTCCTTCTCCTTCTCCTTCTGCTTCTCCTTCTGCTTCTCCTTCTGCTTCTGCTTCTCCTTCTGTTCTGCTTCTGCTTCTGCTTCTCCTTCTCTTTCTCCTTCTGGTTCTCCTTCTGGTTCTCCTTTTGCTTCTGCTTCTGCTTCTGCTTCTCCTTCTCTTTCTCCTTCTATTCTGCTTCTCCTTCTCCTTCTCCTTCTCCTTCTCCTTCTCCTTCTCCTTCTCCTTCTCCTTCTCCTTCTCCTTCTCCTTCTCCTTCTCCTTCTCCTTCTCCTTCTCCTTCTCCTTCTCCTTCTCCTTCTGCTTCTGCTTCTGCTTCTCCTTTTGCTTCTCCTTCTCCTTCTCCTTCTCCTTCTCTTTCTCCTTCTCTTTCTCCTTCTCTTCTGCCTCTGTTCTCCTTCTGCTTCTGCTTCTGCTTCTCCTTCTCCTTCTCCTTCTCCTTCTCCTTCTGCTTCTCCTTCTCCTTCTCCTTCTCCTTCTCCTTCTCCTTCTCCTTCTGCTTCTCCTTCTGCTTCTGCTTCTCCTTCTGCTTCTGCTTCTGCTTCTGCTTCTGCTTCTCCTTCTCTTTCTCCTTCTATTCTGCTTCTCCTTCTCCTTCTCCTTCTCCTTCTCCTTCTCCTTCTCCTTCTCCTTCTCCTTCTCCTTCTCCTTCTCCTTCTGCTTCTCGTTCTGCTTCTCCTTCTGCTTCTGCTTCTCCTTCTCTTTCTCCTTCTGTTCTGCCTCTGTTCTCCTTCTGCTTCTGCTTCTGCTTCTCCTTGTCCTTGTCCTTCTCCTTGTCCTTCTCCTTCTCCTTCTGCTTCTCCTTCTCCTTCTGCTTCTGCTTCTCCTTCTCCTTCTCCTTCTGCTTCTCCTTCTCCTTCTCCTTCTGCTTCTCCTTCTGCTTCTCCTTCTGCTTCTGCTTCTCCTTCTCCTTCTGTTCTGCTTCTGCTTCTGCTTCTCCTTCTCTTTCTCCTTCTGGTTCTCCTTCTGGTTCTCCTTCTGCTTCTGCTTCTCCTTCTCTTTCTCCTTCTATTCTGCTTCTCCTTCTCCTTCTCCTTCTCCTTCTGCTTCTCCTTCTGCTTCTCCTTTTGCTTCTCCTTCTCCTTCTCTTTCTCCTTCTGTTCTGCCTCTGTTCTCCTTCTGCTTCTGCTTCTGCTTCTGCTTCTGCTTCTCCTTGTCCTTCTCCTTGTCCTTGTCCTTCTCCTTCTCCTTCTGCTTCTCCTTCTCCTTCTGCTTCTCCTTCTCCTTCTGCTTCTCCTTCTGCTTCTCCTTCTCCTTCTGCTTCTCCTTCTGCTTCTCCTTCTGCTTCTCCTTCTGCTTCTCCTTCTCCTTCTGCTTCTGCTTCTCCTTCTCTTTCTCCTTCTGTTCTGCTTCTCCTTCTCCTTCTCCTTCTGCTTCTGCTTCTCCTTCTCCTTCTCCTTCTGCTTCTCCTTCTGCTTCTCCTTCTGCTTCTGCTTCTGCTTCTCCTTCTGTTCTGCTTCTGCTTCTGCTTCTCCTTCTCTTTCTCCTTCTGGTTCTCCTTCTCCTTCTCCTTCTGCTTCTCCTTCTCCTTCTCCTTCTGCTTCTCCTTCTGCTTCTCCTTCTGCTTCTGCTTCTCCTTCTGTTCTGCTTCTGCTTCTGCTTCTCCTTCTCTTTCTCCTTCTGGTTCTCCTTCTGGTTCTCCTTTTGCTTCTGCTTCTGCTTCTCCCTCTCCTTCTCTTTCTCCTTCTATTCTGCTTCTCCTTCTCCTTCTCCTTCTCCTTCTCCTTCTCCTTCTCCTTCTCCTTCTCCTTCTCCTTCTCCTTCTCCTTCTCCTTCTCCTTCTCCTTCTCCTTCTCCTTCTCCTTCTCCTTCTCCTTCTCCTTCTCCTTCTCCTTCTCCTTCTCCTTCTGCTTCTGCTTCTCCTTCTGCTTCTGCTTCTGCTTCTCCTTTTGCTTCTCCTTCTCCTTCTCTTTCTCCTTCTCTTTCTCCTTCTCTTCTGCCTCTGTTCTCCTTCTGCTTCTGCTTCTGCTTCTCCTTGTCCTTCTCCTTCTCCTTGTCCTTCTCCTTCTGCTTCTCCTTCTCCTTCTGCTTCTCCTTCTCCTTCTGCTTCTGCTTCTCCTTCTCCTTCTCTTTCTCCTTCTGTTCTGCTTCTCCTTCTCCTTCTCCTTCTCCTTCTGCTTCTGCTTCTGCTTCTCCTTCTCCTTCTCCTTCTCCTTCTCCTACTGCTTCTGCTTCTCCTTCTCCTTCTCCTTCTCTTTCTGTTCTGCTTCTCCTTCTCCTTCTCCTTCTGCTTCTCCTTCTGCTTCTCCTTCTGCTTCTGCTTCTGCTTCTGCTTCTGCTTCTGCTTCTGCTTCTCCTTCTCCTTCTCCTTCTCCTTCTCCTTCTCCTTCTGTTCTGCTTCTGCTTCTGCTTCTCCTTCTCTTTCTCCTTCTGGTTCTCCTTCTCCTTCTCCTTCTCCTTCTCCTTCTCCTTCTCCTTCTCCTTCTCCTTCTGCTTCTGCTTCTGCTTCTGCTTCTCCTTTTGCTTCTCCTTCTCCTTCTCTTTCTCCTTCTGTTCTGCCTCTGTTCTCCTTCTGCTTCTGCTTCTGCTTCTCCTTGTCCTTCTCCTTCTCCTTCTCCTTCTCCTTCTCCTTCTCCTTCTCCTTCTCCTTCTCCTTCTCCTTCTCCTTCTCCTTCTCTTTCTCCTTCTGTTCTGCTTCTCCTTCTCCTTCTGCTTCTGCTTCTCCTTCTCCTTCTGCTTCTCCTTCTCCTTCTGCTTCTCCTTCTCCTTCTCCTTCACCTTCTCCTTCTCCTTCTGCTTCTGCTTCTCCTTCTCCTTCTCTTTCTCCTTCTGTTCTGCTTCTCCTTCTCCTTCTGCTTTTCCTTCTCCTTCTGCTTCTCCTTCTGCTTCTCCTTCTGCTTCTCCTTCTGCTTCTCCTTCTGCTTCTCCTTCTGTTCTGCTTCTCCTTCTCCTTCTCCTTCTCCTTCTGCTTCTCCTTCTGCTTCTGCTTCTGCTTCTCCTTTTGCTTCTCCTTCTCCTTCTCTTTCTCCTTCTCTTCTGCCTCTGTTCTCCTTCTCCTTCTCCTTCTGCTTCTGCTTCTCCTTGTCCTTCTCCTTCTCCTTGTCCTTCTCCTTCTGCTTCTCCTTCTCCTTCTGCTTCTCCTTCTCCTTCTGCTTCTGCTTCTGTTCTGCCTCTGTTCTCCTTCTCCTTGTTCTTCTCCTTCTGCTTCTCCATCTCCTTCTCCTTCTCCTTCTGCTTCTGCTTCTCCTTCTCCTTCTCCTTCTCCTTCTCCTTCTCCTTCTGCTTCTGCTTCTGCTTCTGCTTCTGCTTCTGCTTCTCCTTCTCCTTCTCCTTCTCCTTCTGCTTCTCCTTCTCCTTCTCTTTCTCCTTCTGTTCTGCTTCTCCTTCTCCTTCTGCTTCTCCTTCTCCTTCTGCTTCTCCTTCTCCTTCTCCTTCTCCTTCTGCTTCTCCTTCTCCTTCTCCTTCTCTTTCTCCTTCTGTTCTGCTTCTCCTTCTCCTTCTGCTTCTCCTTCTCCTTCTGCTTCTCCTTCTGCTTCTCCTTCTGCTTCTGCTTCTCCTTCTGTTCTGCTTCTCCTTCTCCTTCTCCTTCTCCTTCTCCTTCTCCTTCTCCTTCTCCTTCTCCTTCTGCTTCTCCTTCTCCTTCTCCTTCTGCTTCTGCTTCTCCTTCTCTTTCTCCTTCTATTCTGCTTCTCCTTCTCCTTCTCCTTCTCCTTCTGCTTCTCCTTCTGCTTCTCCTTTTGCTTCTCCTTCTCCTTCTCTTTCTCCTTCTGTTCTGCCTCTGTTCTCCTTCTGCTTCTGCTTCTGCTTCTGCTTCTCCTTGTCCTTCTCCTTGTCCTTCTCCTTCTCCTTCTCCTTCTCCTTCTGCTTCTCCTTCTCCTTCTGCTTCTCCTTCTCCTTCTGCTTCTCCTTCTGCTTCTCCTTCTCCTTCTGCTTCTCCTTCTGCTTCTCCTTCTGCTTCTCCTTCTGCTTCTCCTTCTCCTTCTGCTTCTCCTTCTCCTTCTGCTTCTGCTTCTCCTTCTCTTTCTCCTTCTGTTCTGCTTCTCCTTCTCCTTCTCCTTCTGCTTCTGCTTCTCCTTCTCCTTCTCCTTCTGCTTCTCCTTCTGCTTCTCCTTCTGCTTCTGCTTCTGCTTCTCCTTCTGTTCTGCTTCTGCTTCTGCTTCTCCTTCTCTTTCTCCTTCTGGTTCTCCTTCTCCTTCTCCTTCTGCTTCTCCTTCTCCTTCTCCTTCTGCTTCTCCTTCTGCTTCTCCTTCTGCTTCTGCTTCTCCTTCTGTTCTGCTTCTGCTTCTGCTTCTCCTTCTCTTTCTCCTTCTGGTTCTCCTTCTGGTTCTCCTTTTGCTTCTGCTTCTGCTTCTGCTTCTCCTTCTCTTTCTCCTTCTCCTTCTCCTTCTCCTTCTCCTTCTCCTTCTCCTTCTCCTTCTCCTTCTGCTTCTCCTTCTGCTTCTGCTTCTCCTTCTCTTTCTCCTTCTGTTCTGCCTCTGTTCTCCTTCCCCTTGTGCTTCTCCTTCTGCTTCTCCATCTCCTTCTCCTTCTGCTTCTGCTTCTGCTTCTGCTTCTGCTTCTCCTTCTCCTTCTCCTTCTCCTTCTCCTTCTCCTTCTCCTTCTGCTTCTCCTTCTCCTTCTCCTTCTCCTTCTCCTTCTCCTTCTCCTTCTCTTTCTCCTTCTGTTCTGCTTCTCCTTCTCCTTCTGCTTCTGCTTCTCCTTCTCCTTCTGCTTCTCCTTCTCCTTCTGTTTCTCCTTCTCCTTCTCCTTCACCTTCTCCTTCTCCTTCTGCTTCTGCTTCTCCTTCTCCTTCTCTTTCTCCTTCTGTTCTGCTTCTCCTTCTCCTTCTGCTTTTCCTTCTCCTTCTGCTTCTCCTTCTGCTTCTCCTTCTGCTTCTCCTTCTGCTTCTCCTTCTGCTTCTCCTTCTGTTCTGCTTCTCCTTCTCCTTCTCCTTCTCCTTCTCCTTCTGCTTCTCCTTCTGCTTCTGCTTCTGCTTCTCCTTTTGCTTCTCCTTCTCCTTCTCTTTCTCCTTCTCTTCTGCCTCTGTTCTCCTTCTCCTTCTCCTTCTGCTTCTGCTTCTCCTTGTCCTTCTCCTTCTCCTTGTCCTTCTCCTTCTGCTTCTCCTTCTCCTTCTGCTTCTCCTTCTCCTTCTGCTTCTGCTTCTGTTCTGCCTCTGTTCTCCTTCTCCTTGTTCTTCTCCTTCTGCTTCTCCATCTCCTTCTCCTTCTCCTTCTGCTTCTGCTTCTCCTTCTCCTTCTCCTTCTCCTTCTCCTTCTCCTTCTCCTTCTGCTTCTGCTTCTGCTTCTGCTTCTGCTTCTCCTTCTCCTTCTCCTTCTCCTTCTGCTTCTCCTTCTCCTTCTCTTTCTCCTTCTGTTCTGCTTCTCCTTCTCCTTCTGCTTCTCCTTCTCCTTCTGCTTCTCCTTCTCCTTCTCCTTCTCCTTCTGCTTCTCCTTCTCCTTCTCCTTCTCTTTCTCCTTCTGTTCTGCTTCTCCTTCTCCTTCTGCTTCTCCTTCTCCTTCTGCTTCTCCTTCTGCTTCTCCTTCTGCTTCTGCTTCTCCTTCTGTTCTGCTTCTCCTTCTCCTTCTCCTTCTCCTTCTCCTTCTCCTTCTCCTTCTCCTTCTCCTTCTCCTTCTGCTTCTCCTTCTCCTTCTCCTTCTGCTTCTCCTTCTCCTCCATCTCCTTCTCCTTCTCTTTCTCCTTCTCCTTCTCCTTCTCCTTCTCCTTCTCTTTCTCCTTCTCTTCTGCCTCTGTTCTCCTTCTCCTTCTGCTTCTGCTTCTCCTTGTCCTTCTCCTTCTCCTTGTCCTTCTCCTTCTGCTTCTCCTTCTCCTTCTGCTTCTCCTTCTCCTTCTGCTTCTGCTTCTGTTCTGCCTCTGTTCTCCTTCTCCTTGTTCTTCTCCTTCTGCTTCTCCATCTCCTTCTCCTTCTCCTTCTGCTTCTGCTTCTCCTTCTCCTTCTCCTTCTCCTTCTCCTTCTCCTTCTCCTTCTGCTTCTGCTTCTGCTTCTGCTTCTCCTTCTCCTTCTCCTTCTCCTTCTGCTTCTCCTTCTCCTTCTCTTTCTCCTTCTGTTCTGCTTCTCCTTCTCCTTCTGCTTCTCCTTCTCCTTCTGCTTCTCCTTCTCCTTCTCCTTCTCCTTCTGCTTCTCCTTCTCCTTCTCCTTCTCTTTCTCCTTCTGTTCTGCTTCTCCTTCTCCTTCTGCTTCTCCTTCTCCTTCTGCTTCTCCTTCTGCTTCTCCTTCTGCTTCTGCTTCTCCTTCTGTTCTGCTTCTCCTTCTCCTTCTCCTTCTCCTTCTCCTTCTCCTTCTCCTTCTCCTTCTCCTTCTGCTTCTCCTTCTCCTTCTCCTTCTGCTTCTGCTTCTCCTTCTCCTTCTCCATCTCCTTCTCCTTCTCTTTCTCCTTCTCCTTCTCCTTCTCCTTCTCCTTCTCCTTCTCCTTCTCCTTCTCCTTCTGCTTCTCCTTCTGCTTCTCCTTCTCCTTCTCCTTCTCCTTCTCCTTCTGCTTCTCCTTCTGCTTCTCCTTCTGCTTCTGCTTCTGCTTCTCCTTCTCCTTCTCTTTCTCCTTCTGTTCTGCTTCTCCTTCTCCTTCTCCTTCTGCTTCTGCTTCTCCTTCTGCTTCTGCTTCTCCTTCTCCTTCTCCTTCTCCTTCTCCTTCTCCTTCTCCTTCTCCTTCTGCTTCTGCTTCTCCTTCTCCTTCTCTTTCTCCTTCTGTTCTGTTTCTCCTTCTCCTTCTGCTTCTCCTCCTCCTTCTCCTTCTGCTTCTCCTTCTGCTTCTCCTTCTGCTTCTCCTTCTGCTTCTCCTTCTCCTTCTGCTTCTCCTTCTGTTCTGCTTCTGCTTCTCCTTCTCCATCTCCTTCTCCTTCTGCTTCTCCTTCTGCTTCTGCTTCTCCTTCCCCTTCTCCTTCTCCATCTCCTTCTCCTTCTCCTTCTCCTTCTCCTTCTCCTTCTCCTTCTCCTTCTCCTTCTCCTTCTCCTTCTCCTTCTCTTTCTCCTTCTGTTCTGCTTCTGCTTCTCCTTCTCCTTCTCCTTCTCCTTCTCCTTCTCCTTCTGCTTCTGCTTCTGCTTCTCCTTCTCCTTCTGCTTCTCCTTCTCCTTCTCCTTCTCTTTCTCCTTCTGTTCTGCTTCTCCTTCTCCTTCTCCTTCTGCTTCTGCTTCTGCTTCTGCTTCTCCTTCTCCTTCTCCTTCTCCTTCTCCTTCTCCTTCTCCTTCTCCTTCTCCTTCTCCTTCTCCTTCTCCTTCTCCTTCTCCTTCTCCTTCTCCTTCTGCTTCTGCTTCTCCTTCTCCTTCTCTTTCTCCTTCTGTTCTGCTTCTCCTTCTCCTTCTGCTTCTCCTCCTCCTTCTCCTTCTGCTTCTCCTTCTGCTTCTGCTTCTCCTTCTGTTCTGCTTCTGCTTCTCCTTCTCTTTCTCCTTCTGGTTCTCCTTCTCCTTCTGCTTCTGCTTCTGCTTCTGCTTCTGCTTCTGCTTCTCCTTCTCCTTCTCTTTCTCCTTCTATTCTGCTTCTCCTTCTCCTTCTCCTTCTCCTTCTCCTTCTCCTTCTCCTTCTCCTTCTCCTGCTCCTTCTCCTTCTGCTTCTCCTTCTGCTTCTCCTTCTGCTTCTGCTTCTGCTTCTCCTTTTGCTTCTCCTTCTCCTTCTCTTTCTCCTTCTGTTCTGCCTCTGTTCTCCTTCTGCTTCTGCTTCTGCTTCTGCTTCTGCTTCTCCTTGTCCTTGTCCTTGTCCTTGTCCTTCTCCTTCTGCTTCTGCTTCTGCTTCTCCTTCTGCTTCTGCTTCTGCTTCTCCTTCTCCTTCTCTTTCTCCTTCTGTTCTGCCTCTGTTCTCCTTCTCCTTCTGCTTCTGCTTCTGCTTCTCCTTCTCCTTCTCCTTCTCCTTCTGCTTCTGCTTCTGCTTCTCCTTCTCCTTCTGCTTCTGCTTCTCCTTCTCCTTCTCTTTCTCCTTTTGTTCTGCTTCTCCTTCTCCTTCTGCTTCTCCTCCTCCTTCTCCTTCTGCTTCTCCTTCTGCTTCTCCTTCTGCTTCTCCTTCTGCTTCTCCTTCTCCTTCTGCTTCTCCTTCTGCTTCTGCTTCTGCTTCTCCTTCTCCTTCTCCATCTCCTTCTCCTTCTCCTTCTCCTTCTCCTTCTCCTTCTCCTTCTCCTTCTCCTTCTCCTTCTCCTTCTGCTTCTCCTTCTCCTTCTCTTTCTCCTTCTGTTCTGCTTCTCTTTCTCCTTCTCCTTCTCCTTCTCCTTCTCCTTCTGCTTCTCCTTCTGCTTCTCCTTCTCCTTCTGCTTCTGCTTCTCCTTCTCCTTCTCCTTCTCTTTCTCCTTCTGTTCTGCTTCTCCTTCTCCTTCTGCTTCTGCTTCTCCTTCTGCTTCTCCTTCTGCTTCTGCTTCTCCTTCTCCTTCTCCTTCTCCTTCTCCTTCTCCTTCTGCTTCTGCTTCTGCTTCTCCTTCTCCTTCTCCTTCTCCTTCTGTTCTGCTTCTCCTTCTCCTTCTGCTTCTCCTCCTCCTTCTCCTTCTGCTTCTCCTTCTGCTTCTGCTTCTCCTTCTGTTCTGCTTCTGCTTCTCCTTCTCTTTCTCCTTCTGGTTCTCCTTCTCCTTCTGCTTCTGCTTCTGCTTCTCCTTCTCCTTCTCTTTCTCCTTCTATTCTGCTTCTCCTTCTCCTTCTCCTTCTCCTTCTCCTTCTCCTTCTCCTGCTCCTTCTCCTTCTGCTTCTCCTTCTGCTTCTCCTTCTGCTTCTGCTTCTGCTTCTCCTTTTGCTTCTCCTTCTCCTTCTCTTTCTCCTTCTGTTCTGCCTCTGTTCTCCTTCTGCTTCTGCTTCTGCTTCTCCTTGTCCTTGTCCTTCTCCTTGTCCTTCTCCTTCTCCTTCTCCTTCTGCTTCTCCTTCTGCTTCTGCTTCTCCTTCTCCTTCTCCTTCTGCTTCTACTTCTCCTTTTCCTTCTGCTTCTCCTTCTGCTTCTCCTTTTGCTTCTGCTTCTCCTTCTGTTCTGCTTCTGCTTCTGCTTCTCTTTCTCCTTCTGGTTCTCCTTCTGGTTCTCCTTCTGCTTCTGCTTCTCCTTCTCTTTCTCCTTCTATTCTGCTTCTCCTTCTCCTTCTCCTTCTCCTTCTCCTTCTCCTTCTGCTTCTCCTCCTGCTTCTGCTTCTGCTTCTCCTTTTGCTTCTCCTTCTCCTTCTCTTTCTCCTTCTGTTCTGCCTCTGTTCTCCTTCTGCTTCTGCTTCTGCTTCTCCTTATCCTTGTCCTTCTCCTTGTCCTTCTCCTTCTCCTTCTGCTTCTCCTTCTCCTTCTGCTTCTGCTTCTGCTTCTCCTTCTCCTTCTCCTTCTGCTTCTCCTTCTCCTTCTGCTTCTCCTTCTCCTTCTGCTTCTCCTTCTGTTCTGCTTCTGCTTCTGCTTCTGCTTCTCTTTCTCCTTCTGGTTCTCCTTCTCCTTCTCCTTCTCCTTCTCCTTCTCCTTCTCCTTCTCCTTCTGCTTCTCCTTCTGCTTCTCCTTCTGCTTCTCCTTTTGCTTCTCCTTCTCCTTCTCTTTCTCCTTCTGTTCTGCCTCTGTTCTCCTTCTGCTTCTGCTTCTGCTTCTCCTTGTCCTTCTCTGTTCTCCTTCTGCTTCTGCTTCTGCTTCTCCTTGTCCTTCTCCTGCTTCTCCTTCTCTTTCTCCTTCTGGTTCTCCTTCTGCTTCTGCTTCTCCTTCTCTTTCTCCTTCTATTCTGCTTCTCCTTCTCCTTCTCCTTCTCCTTCTCCTTCTCCTTCTCCTTCTGCTTCTCCTTCTCCTTCTCCTTCTGCTTCTCCTTCTGCTTCTCCTTCTGCTTCTCCTTCTCCTTCTCTTTCTCCTTCTGTTCTGCCTCTGTTCTCCTTCTGCTTCTGCTTCTGCTTCTCCTTGTCCTTCTCCTTCTCCTTCTCCTTCTCCTTCTCCTTCTGCTTCTCCTTCTCCTTCTGCTTCTCCTTCTCCTTCTGCTTCTGCTTCTGTTCTGCCTCTGCTTCTCCTTCTGTTCTGCTTCTGCTTCTGCTTCTCCTTCTCTTTCTCCTTCTGGTTCTCCTTCTGGTTCTCCTTTTGCTTCTGCTTCTGCTTCTGCTTCTCCTTCTCCTTCTCTTTCTCCTTCTATTCTGCTTCTGCTTCTCCTTCTCCTTCTCCTTCTCCTTCTCCTTCTCCTTCTCCTTCTCCTTCTCCTTCTCCTTCTCCTTCTCCTTCTCCTTCTCCTTCTCCTTCTGCTTCTGCTTCTGCTTCTCCTTTTGCTTCTCCTTCTCTTTCTCCTTCTCTTCTGCCTCTGTTCTCCTTCTGCTTCTGCTTCTTCTTCTCCTTGTCCTCCTCCTTCTCCTTGTCCTTCTCCTTCTGCTTCTCCTTCTCCTTCTGCTTCTCCTTCTCCTTCTGCTTCTGCTTCTCCTTCTCCTTCTCTTTCTCCTTCTGTTCTGCTTCTCCTTCTCCTTCTCCTTCTCCTTCTGCTTCTGCTTCTGCTTCTCCTTCTCCTTCTCCTTCTGCTTCTCCTTCTCCTTCTGCTTCTCCTTCTGCTTCTCCTTCTCCTTCTGCTTCTCCTTCTCCTTCTCCTTCTGCTTCTCCTTCTGCTTCTCCTTCTGCTTCTCCTTCTCCTTCTCCTTCTCCTTCTGCTTCTGCTTCTCCTTCTCTTTCTCCTTCTGTTCTGCTTCTCCTTCTCCTTCTCCTTCTGCTTCTGCTTCTCCTTCTCCTTCTCCTTCTGCTTCTCCTTCTGCTTCTCCTTCTCCTTCTGCTTCTCCTTCTGTTCTGCTTCTGCTTCTGCTTCTCCTTCTCTTTCTCCTTCTGGTTCTCCTTCTGGTTCTCCTTTTGCTTCTGCTTCTGCTTCTGCTTCTGCTTCTCCTTCTCTTTCTCCTTCTATTCTGCTTCTCCTTCTCCTTCTCCTTCTCCTTCTCCTTCTCCTTCTCCTTCTCCTTCTGCTTCTGCTTCTGCTTCTGCTTCTGCTTCTGCTTCTGCTTCTGCTTCTCCTTCTCCTTCTCCTTCTCCTTCTGTTCTGCTTCTGCTTCTGCTTCTCCTTCTCTTTCTCCTTCTGGTTCTCCTTCTCCTTCTCCTTCTCCTTCTCCTTCTCCTTCTCCTTGTCCTTCTCCTTCTGCTTCTCCTTCTCCTTCTGCTTCTCCTTCTCCTTCTGCTTCTGCTTCTCCTTCTCCTTCTCTTTCTCCTTCTGTTCTGCTTCTGCTTCTCCTTCTCCTTCTCCTTCTGCTTCTGCTTCTGCTTCTCCTTCTCCTTCTCCTTCTCTTTCTGTTCTGCTTCTCCTTCTCCTTCTCCTTCTGCTTCTCCTTCTGCTTCTCCTTCTGCTTCTCCTTCTGCTTCTGCTTCTCCTTCTCCTTCTCCTTCTCCTTCTCCTTCTCCTTCTGTTCTGCCTCTGTTCTTCTTCTGCTTCTGCTTCTGCTTCTGCTTCTGCTTCTGCTTCTCCTTGTCCTTCTCCTTCTCCTTCTCCTTCTCCTTCTCCTTCTGCTTCTCCTTCTCCTTCTGCTTCTCCTTCTCTTTCTCCTTCTGTTCTGCCTCTGTTCTCCTTCCCCTTGTGCTTCTCCTTCTGCTTCTCCATCTCCTTCTCCTTCTCCTTCTCCTTCTCCTTCTGCTTCTGCTTCTGCTTCTCCTTCTCCTTCTCCTTCTCCTTCTCCTTCTCCTTCTCCTTCTGCTTCTCCTTCTCCTTCTCCTTCTGCTTCTCCTTCTGCTTCTCCTTCTGCTTCTGCTTCTGCTTCTCCTTCTGTTCTGCTTCTGCTTCTGCTTCTCCTTCTCTTTCTCCTTCTGGTTCTCCTTCTGGTTCTCCTTTTGCTTCTGCTTCTGCTTCTGCTTCTCCTTCTCCTTCTCTTTCTCCTTCTATTCTGCTTCTGCTTCTCCTTCTCCTTCTCCTTCTCCTTCTCCTTCTCCTTCTCCTTCTCCTTCTCCTTCTCCTTCTCCTTCTCCTTCTCCTTCTCCTTCTCCTTCTGCTTCTGCTTCTCCTTTTGCTTCTCCTTCTCTTTCTCCTTCTCTTCTGCCTCTGTTCTCCTTCTGCTTCTGCTTCTTCTTCTCCTTGTCCTCCTCCTTCTCCTTGTCCTTCTCCTTCTGCTTCTCCTTCTCCTTCTGCTTCTCCTTCTCCTTCTGCTTCTGCTTCTCCTTCTCCTTCTCTTTCTCCTTCTGTTCTGCTTCTCCTTCTCCTTCTCCTTCTCCTTCTGCTTCTGCTTCTGCTTCTCCTTCTCCTTCTCCTTCTGCTTCTGCTTCTGCTTCTGCTTCTGCTTCTCCTTCTCTTTCTCCTTCTGGTTCTCCTTCTGGTTCTCCTTTTGCTTCTGCTTCTGCTTCTGCTTCTCCTTCTCCTTCTCTTTCTCCTTCTGGTTCTCCTTCTGGTTCTCCTTTTGCTTCTGCTTCTGCTTCTGCTTCTCCTTCTCCTTCTCTTTCTCCTTCTATTCTGCTTCTGCTTCTCCTTCTCCTTCTCTTTCTCCTTCTATTCTGCTTCTCCTTCTCCTTCTCCTTCTCCTTCTCCTTCTCCTTCTGCTTCTCCTTCTGCTTCTCCTTTTGCTTCTCCTTCTCCTTCTCTTTCTCCTTCTGTTCTGCCTCTGTTCTCCTTCTGCTTCTGCTTCTGCTTCTCCTTGTCCTTCTCCTTGTCCTTCTCCTTCTCCTTCTCCTTCTCCTTCTGCTTCTCCTTCTCCTTCTGCTTCCCCTTCTCCTTCTGCTTCTGCTTCTGCTTCTCCTTCTCCTTCTCCTTCTCCTTCTCCTTCTGTTCTGCTTCTCCTTCTCCTTCTGCTTCTCCTCCTCCTTCTCCTTCTGCTTCTCCTTCTGCTTCTGCTTCTCCTTCTGTTCTGCTTCTGCTTCTGCTTCTCCTTCTCTTTCTCCTTCTGGTTCTCCTTCTGGTTCTCCTTTTGCTTCTGCTTCTGCTTCTGCTTCTCCTTCTCCTTCTCTTTCTCCTTCTATTCTGCTTCTGCTTCTCCTTCTCCTTCTCTTTCTCCTTCTATTCTGCTTCTCCTTCTCCTTCTCCTTCTCCTTCTCCTTCTCCTTCTGCTTCTCCTTCTGCTTCTCCTTTTGCTTCTCCTTCTCCTTCTCTTTCTCCTTCTGTTCTGCCTCTGTTCTCCTTCTGCTTCTGCTTCTGCTTCTCCTTGTCCTTCTCCTTCTCCTTCTCCTTCTCCTTCTCCTTCTCCTTCTCCTTCTGCTTCTCCTTCTCCTTCTGCTTCTCCTTCTCCTTCTGCTTCTGCTTCTCCTTCTCCTTCTCCTTCTGCTTCTCCTTCTGCTTCTCCTTCTGCTTCTCCTTCTCCTTCTCCTTCTCCTTCTGCTTCTGCTTCTCCTTCTCTTTCTCCTTCTGTTCTGCTTCTCCTTCTCCTTCTCCTTCTGCTTCTGCTTCTCCTTCTCCTTCTCCTTCTGCTTCTCCTTCTGCTTCTCCTTCTCCTTCTGCTTCTCCTTCTGTTCTGCTTCTGCTTCTGCTTCTCCTTCTCTTTCTCCTTCTGGTTCTCCTTCTGGTTCTCCTTTTGCTTCTGCTTCTGCTTCTGCTTCTCCTTCTCTTTCTCCTTCTATTCTGCTTCTCCTTCTCCTTCTCCTTCTCCTTCTCCTTCTCCTTCTCCTTCTCCTTCTGCTTCTGCTTCTGCTTCTGCTTCTGCTTCTGCTTCTGCTTCTGCTTCTGCTTCTCCTTCTCCTTCTCCTTCTCCTTCTGTTCTGCTTCTGCTTCTGCTTCTCCTTCTCTTTCTCCTTCTGGTTCTCCTTCTCCTTCTCCTTCTCCTTCTCCTTGTCCTTCTCCTTCTGCTTCTCCTTCTCCTTCTGCTTCTCCTTCTCCTTCTGCTTCTGCTTCTCCTTCTCCTTCTCTTTCTCCTTCTGTTCTGCTTCTGCTTCTCCTTCTCCTTCTCCTTCTCCTTCTGCTTCTGCTTCTGCTTCTCCTTCTCCTTCTCCTTCTCTTTCTGTTCTGCTTCTCCTTCTCCTTCTCCTTCTGCTTCTCCTTCTGCTTCTGCTTCTGCTTCTGCTTCTGCTTCTGCTTCTCCTTCTCCTTCTCCTTCTCCTTCTCCTTCTGTTCTGCTTCTGCTTCTGCTTCTCTTTCTCCTTCTGGTTCTCCTTCTCCTTCTCCTTCTCCTTCTCCTTCTCCTTCTCCTTCTCCTTCTCCTTCTGCTTCTGCTTCTCCTTTTGCTTCTCCTTCTCCTTCTCTTTCTCCTTCTGTTCTGCCTCTGTTCTCCTTCTGCTTCTGCTTCTGCTTCTGCTTCTCCTTGTCCTTCTCCTTCTCCTTCTCCTTCTCCTTCTCCTTCTCCTTCTCCTTCTCCTTCCGCTTCTCCTTCTGCTTCTGCTTCTCCTTCTCTTTTTCCTTCTGTTCTGCCTCTGTTCTCCTTCCCCTTGTGCTTCTCCTTCTGCTTCTCCATCTCCTTCTCCTTCTCCTTCTGCTTCTGCTTCTCCTTCTCCTTCTCCTTCTCCTTCTCCTTCTCCTTCTCCTTCTGCTTCTGCTTCTCCTTCTCCTTCTGCTTCTCCTTCTGCTTCTCCTTCTGCTTCTGCTTCTGCTTCTCCTTCTGTTCTGCTTCTGCTTCTGCTTCTCCTTCTCTTTCTCCTTCTGGTTCTCCTTCTGGTTCTCCTTTTGCTTCTGCTTCTGCTTCTGCTTCTCCTTCTCCTTCTCTTTCTCCTTCTATTCTGCTTCTGCTTCTCCTTCTCCTTCTCCTTCTCCTTCTCCTTCTCCTTCTCCTTCTCCTTCTCCTTCTCCTTCTCCTTCTCCTTCTCCTTCTCCTTCTCCTTCTCCTTCTGCTTCTGCTTCTGCTTCTCCTTTTGCTTCTCCTTCTCTTTCTCCTTCTCTTCTGCCTCTGTTCTCCTTCTGCTTCTGCTTCTTCTTCTCCTTGTCCTCCTCCTTCTCCTTGTCCTTCTCCTTCTGCTTCTCCTTCTCCTTCTGCTTCTCCTTCTCCTTCTGCTTCTGCTTCTCCTTCTCCTTCTCTTTCTCCTTCTGTTCTGCTTCTCCTTCTCCTTCTCCTTCTCCTTCTGCTTCTGCTTCTGCTTCTCCTTCTCCTTCTCCTTCTCCTTCTGCTTCTCCTTCTGCTTCTCCTTCTGCTTCTCCTTCTGCTTCTCCTTCTGCTTCTCCTTCTGCTTCTGCTTCTCCTTCTCTTTCTCCTTCTGTTCTGCCTCTGTTCTCCTTCTGCTTCTGCTTCTGCTTCTCCTTCTCCTTCTCCTTCTCTTTCTGTTCTGCTTCTCCTTCTCCTTCTCCTTCTGCTTCTCCTTCTGCTTCTCCTTCTCTTTCTCCTTCTATTCTGCTTCTCCTTCTCCTTCTCCTTCTCCTTCTCCTTCTCCTTCTCCTTCTCCTTCTCCTTCTCCTTCTGCTTCTCCTTCTGCTTCTCCTTCTGCTTCTCCTTCTGCTTCTCCTTCTGCTTCTCCTTCTGCTTCTGCTTCTCCTTCTCTTTCTCCTTCTGTTCTGCCTCTGTTCTCCTTCTGCTTCTGCTTCTGCTTCTCCTTGTCCTTGTCCTTCCCCTTGTCCTTCTCCTTCTCCTTCTGCTTCTCCTTCTGCTTCTGCTTCTGCTTCTCCTTCTCCTTCTCCTTCTCCTTCTCCTTCTGCTTCTCCTTCTCCTTCTCCTTCTCCTTCTGCTTCTCCTTCTGCTTCTGCTTCTCCTTCTGCTTCTGCTTCTGCTTCTGCTTCTCCTTCTCCTTCTCCTTCTCCTTCTGCTTCTGCTTCTGCTTCTCCTTCTCCTTCTCCTTCTGTTCTGCTTCTCCTTCTCCTTCTGCTTCTCCTCCTCCTTCTCCTTCTGCTTCTCCTTCTGCTTCTGCTTCTCCTTCTGTTCTGCTTCTGCTTCTCCTTCTCTTTCTCCTTCTGGTTCTCCTTCTCCTTCTGCTTCTGCTTCTGCTTCTCCTTCTCCTTCTCTTTCTCCTTCTATTCTGCTTCTCCTTCTCCTTCTCCTTCTCCTTCTCCTTCTCCTGCTCCTTCTCCTTCTGCTTCTCCTTCTGCTTCTCCTTCTGCTTCTGCTTCTGCTTCTCCTTTTGCTTCTCCTTCTCCTTCTCTTTCTCCTTCTGTTCTGCCTCTGTTCTCCTTCTGCTTCTGCTTCTGCTTCTGCTTCTCCTTGTCCTTGTCCTTCTCCTTGTCCTTCTCCTTCTCCTTCTGCTTCTCCTTCTGCTTCTCCTTCTCCTTCTCCTTCTCCTTCTCCTTCTGCTTCTACTTCTCCTTTTCCTTCTGCTTCTCCTTCTGCTTCTCCTTTTGCTTCTGCTTCTCCTTCTGTTCTGCTTCTGCTTCTGCTTCTCTTTCTCCTTCTGGTTCTCCTTCTGGTTCTCCTTCTGCTTCTGCTTCTCCTTCTCTTTCTGCTTCTATTCTGCTTCTCCTTCTCCTTCTCCTTCTCCTTCTCCTTCTGCTTCTCCTCCTGCTTCTGCTTCTGCTTCTCCTTTTGCTTGTCCTTCTCCTTCTCTTTCTCCTTCTGTTCTGCCTCTGTTCTCCTTCTGCTTCTGCTTCTGCTTCTCCTTCTCCTTGTCCTTCTCCTTGTCCTTCTCCTTCTCCTTCTGCTTCTCCTTCTCCTTCTGCTTCTGCTTCTGCTTCTGCTTCTCCTTCTCCTTCTGCTTCTCCTTCTCCTTCTCCTTCTGCTTCTCCTTCTGCTTCTGCTTCTCCTTCTGTTCTGCTTCTGCTTCTGCTTCTGCTTCTCTTTCTCCTTCTGGTTCTCCTTCTCCTTCTCCTTCTCCTTCTCCTTCTCCTTCTGCTTCTCCTTCTGCTTCTCCTTCTGCTTCTCCTTTTGCTTCTCCTTCTCCTTCTCTTTCTCCTTCTGTTCTGCCTCTGTTCTCCTTCTGCTTCTGCTTCTGCTTCTCCTTGTCCTTCTCTGTTCTCCTTCTGCTTCTGCTTCTGCTTCTCCTTGTCCTTCTCCTGCTTCTCCTTCTCTTTCTCCTTCTGGTTCTCCTTCTGCTTCTGCTTCTCCTTCTCTTTCTCCTTCTATTCTGCTTCTCCTTCTCCTTCTCCTTCTCCTTCTCCTTCTGCTTCTCCTTCTGCTTCTCCTTTTGCTTCTCCTTCTCCTTCTCTTTCTCCTTCTGTTCTGCCTCTGTTCTCCTTCTGCTTCTGCTTCTGCTTCTCCTTGTCCTTCTCCTTCTCCTTCTCCTTCTCCTTCTCCTTCTCCTTCTCCTTCTGCTTCTCCTTCTCCTTCTGCTTCTCCTTCTCCTTCTGCTTCTGCTTCTCCTTCTCCTTCTCCTTCTGCTTCTCCTTCTGCTTCTCCTTCTGCTTCTCCTTCTCCTTCTCCTTCTCCTTCTCCTTCTCCTTCTGCTTCTGCTTCTCCTTCTCTTTCTCCTTCTGTTCTGCTTCTCCTTCTCCTTCTCCTTCTGCTTCTGCTTCTCCTTCTCCTTCTCCTTCTGCTTCTCCTTCTGCTTCTCCTTCTCCTTCTGCTTCTCCTTCTGTTCTGCTTCTGCTTCTGCTTCTCCTTCTCTTTCTCCTTCTGGTTCTCCTTCTGGTTCTCCTTTTGCTTCTGCTTCTGCTTCTGCTTCTGCTTCTCCTTCTCTTTCTCCTTCTATTCTGCTTCTCCTTCTCCTTCTCCTTCTCCTTCTCCTTCTCCTTCTGCTTCTGCTTCTGCTTCTGCTTCTGCTTCTGCTTCTGCTTCTGCTTCTCCTTCTCCTTCTCCTTCTCCTTCTGTTCTGCTTCTGCTTCTGCTTCTCCTTCTCTTTCTCCTTCTGGTTCTCCTTCTCCTTCTCCTTCTCCTTCTCCTTGTCCTTCTCCTTCTGCTTCTCCTTCTCCTTCTCCTTCTGCTTCTCCTTCTCCTTCTGCTTCTGCTTCTCCTTCTCCTTCTCTTTCTCCTTCTGTTCTGCTTCTGCTTCTGCTTCTCCTTCTCCTTCTCCTTCTGCTTCTGCTTCTGCTTCTCCTTCTCCTTCTCCTTCTCTTTCTGTTCTGCTTCTCCTTCTCCTTCTCCTTCTGCTTCTCCTTCTGCTTCTGCTTCTGCTTCTGCTTCTGCTTCTGCTTCTCCTTCTCCTTCTCCTTCTCCTTCTGTTCTGCTTCTGCTTCTGCTTCTCCTTCTCTTTCTCCTTCTGGTTCTCCTTCTCCTTCTCCTTCTCCTTCTCCTTCTCCTTCTCCTTCTCCTTCTGCTTCTGCTTCTCCTTTTGCTTCTCCTTCTCCTTCTCTTTCTCCTTCTGTTCTGCCTCTGTTCTCCTTCTGCTTCTGCTTCTGCTTCGGCTTCGGCTTCTCCTTGTCCTTCTCCTTCTCCTTCTCCTTCTCCTTCTCCTTCTGCTTCTCCTTCTGCTTCTGCTTCTCCTTCTCTTTCCCCTTCTGTTCTGCCTCTGTTCTCCTTCCCCTTGTGCTTCTCCTTCTGCTTCTCCATCTCCTTCTCCTTCTCCTTCTCCTTCTCCTTCTGCTTCTGCTTCTGCTTCTCCTTCTCCTTCTCCTTCTCCTTCTCCTTCTGCTTCTCCTTCTCCTTCTCCTTCTGCTTCTCCTTCTGCTTCTCCTTCTGCTTCTGCTTCTGCTTCTCCTTCTGTTCTGCTTCTGCTTCTGCTTCTCCTTCTCTTTCTCCTTCTGGTTCTCCTTCTGGTTCTCCTTTTGCTTCTGCTTCTGCTTCTGCTTCTCCTTCTCCTTCTCTTTCTCCTTCTATTCTGCTTCTGCTTCTGCTTCTCCTTCTCCTTCTCCTTCTCCTTCTCCTTCTCCTTCTCCTTCTCCTTCTCCTTCTCCTTCTCCTTCTCCTTCTCCTTCTCCTTCGCCTTCTGCTTCTGCTTCTGCTTCTGCTTCTCCTTTTGCTTCTCCTTCTCTTTCTCCTTCTCTTCTGCCTCTGTTCTCCTTCTGCTTCTGCTTCTTCTTCTCCTTGTCCTCCTCCTTCTCCTTGTCCTTCTCCTTCTGCTTCTCCTTCTCCTTCTGCTTCTCCTTCTCCTTCTGCTTCTGCTTCTCCTTCTCCTTCTCTTTCTCCTTCTGTTCTGCTTCTCCTTCTCCTTCTCCTTCTCCTTCTGCTTCTGCTTCTGCTTCTGCTTCTCCTTCTCCTTCTGCTTCTGCTTCTGCTTCTGCTTCTGCTTCTCCTTCTCCTTCTCCTTCTCCTTCTCTTTCTGTTCTGCTTCTCCTTCTCCTTCTCCTTCTGCTTCTCCTTCTGCTTCTCCTTCTCTTTCTCCTTCTATTCTGCTTCTCCTTCTCCTTCTCCTTCTCCTTCTCCTTCTCCTTCTCCTTCTCCTTCTCCTTCTCCTTCTCCTTCTCCTTCTCCTTCTCCTTCTGCTTCTGCTTCTCCTTCTGCTTCTCCTTCTGCTTTTCCTTCTGCTTCTCCTTCTGCTTCTGCTTCTCCTTCTCTTTCTCCTTCTGTTCTGCCTCTGTTCTCCTTCTGCTTCTGCTTCTGCTTCTCCTTGTCCTTGTCCTTCCCCTTGTCCTTCTCCTTCTCCTTCTGCTTCTCCTTCTGCTTCTGCTTCTGCTTCTCCTTCTCCTTCTCCTTCTCCTTCTGCTTCTCCTTCTCCTTCTCCTTCTCCTTCTGCTTCTCCTTCTGCTTCTGCTTCTCCTTCTGCTTCTGCTTCTGCTTCTGCTTCTCCTTCTCTTTCTCCTTCTATTCTGCTTCTCCTTCTCCTTCTCCTTCTCCTTCTCCTTCTCCTTCTCCTTCTCCTTCTCCTTCTGCTTCTCGTTCTGCTTCTCCTTCTGCTTCTGCTTCTCCTTCTCTTTCTCCTTCTGTTCTGCCTCTGTTCTCCTTCTGCTTCTGCTTCTGCTTCTCCTTGTCCTTGTCCTTCTCCTTGTCCTTCTCCTTCTGCTTCTCCTTCTCCTTCTGCTTCTGCTTCTCCTTCTCCTTCTCCTTCTCCTTCTGCTTCTGCTTCTCCTTCTCCTTCTGCTTCTCCTTCTGCTTCTCCTTCTGCTTCTGCTTCTCCTTCTCCTTCTGTTCTGCTTCTGCTTCTGCTTCTCCTTCTCTTTCTCCTTCTGGTTCTCCTTCTGGTTCTCCTTCTGCTTCTGCTTCTCCTTCTCTTTCTCCTTCTATTCTGCTTCTCCTTCTCCTTCTCCTTCTCCTTCTGCTTCTCCTTCTGCTTCTCCTTTTGCTTCTCCTTCTCCTTCTCTTTCTCCTTCTGTTCTGCCTCTGTTCTCCTTCTGCTTCTGCTTCTGCTTCTGCTTCTGCTTCTCCTTGTCCTTCTCCTTGTCCTTCTCCTTCTCCTTCTCCTTCTGCTTCTCCTTCTCCTTCTGCTTCTCCTTCTCCTTCTGCTTCTCCTTCTGCTTCTCCTTCTCCTTCTGCTTCTCCTTCTGCTTCTCCTTCTGCTTCTCCTTCTGCTTCTCCTTCTCCTTCTGCTTCTGCTTCTCCTTCTCTTTCTCCTTCTGTTCTGCTTCTCCTTCTCCTTCTCCTTCTCCTTCTGCTTCTGCTTCTCCTTCTCCTTCTCCTTCTGCTTCTCCTTCTGCTTCTCCTTCTGCTTCTGCTTCTGCTTCTCCTTCTGTTCTGCTTCTGCTTCTGCTTCTCCTTCTCTTTCTCCTTCTGGTTCTCCTTCTCCTTCTGCTTCTCCTTCTCCTTCTCCTTCTGCTTCTCCTTCTGCTTCTCCTTCTGCTTCTGCTTCTCCTTCTGTTCTGCTTCTGCTTCTGCTTCTCCTTCTCTTTCTCCTTCTGGTTCTCCTTCTGGTTCTCCTTTTGCTTCTGCTTCTGCTTCTCCTTCTCCTTCTCTTTCTCCTTCTATTCTGCTTCTCCTTCTCCTTCTCCTTCTCCTTCTCCTTCTCCTTCTCCTTCTCCTTCTCCTTCTCCTTCTCCTTCTCCTTCTCCTTCTCCTTCTCCTTCTCCTTCTGCTTCTGCTTCTCCTTCTGCTTCTGCTTCTCCTTTTGCTTCTCCTTCTCCTTCTCTTTCTCCTTCTCTTCTGCCTCTGTTCTCCTTCTGCTTCTGCTTCTGCTTCTCCTTGTCCTTCTCCTTCTCCTTGTCCTTCTCCTTCTGCTTCTCCTTCTCCTTCTCCTTCTGCTTCTGCTTCTCCTTCTCTTTCTCCTTCTGTTCTGCTTCTCCTTCTCCTTCTCCTTCTCCTTCTGCTTCTGCTTCTGCTTCTCCTTCTCCTTCTCCTTCTCCTTCTGCTTCTGCTTCTGCTTCTCCTTCTCCTTCTCTTTCTGTTCTGCTTCTCCTTCTCCTTCTCCTCCTTCTGCTTCTCCTTCTGCTTCTCCTTCTGCTTCTCCTTCTGCTTCTGCTTCTGCTTCTGCTTCTGCTTCTGCTTCTCCTTCTCCTTCTGTTCTGCTTCTGCTTCTGCTTCTCCTTCTCTTTCTCCTTCTGGTTCTCCTTCTCCTTCTCCTTCTCCTTCTCCTTCTCCTTCTCCTTCTCCTTCTCCTTCTCCTTCTCCTTCTCCTTCTCCTTCTGCTTCTGCTTCTGCTTCTCCTTTTGCTTCTCCTTCTCCTTCTCTTTCTCCTTCTGTTCTGCCTCTGTTCTCCTTCTGCTTCTGCTTCTGCTTCTGCTTCTCCTTCTCCTTCTCCTTCTCCTTCTCCTTCTCCTTCTCCTTCTGCTTCTCCTTCTGCTTCTGCTTCTGCTTCTCCTTCTCTTTCTCCTTCTGTTCTGCCTCTGTTCTCCTTCCCCTTGTGCTTCTCCTTCTGCTTCTCCATCTCCTTCTCCTTCTGCTTCTGCTTCTGCTTCTGCTTCTCCTTCTCCTTCTCCTTCTCCTTCTCCTTCTCCTTCTGCTTCTGCTTCTCCTTCTCCTTCTCCTTCTCCTTCTCCTTCTCCTTCTCTTTCTCCTTCTGTTCTGCTTCTCCTTCTCCTTCTGCTTCTGCTTCTCCTTCTCCTTCTGCTTCTCCTTCTCCTTCTGCTTCTCCTTCTCCTTCTCCTTCACCTTCTCCTTCTCCTTCTCCTTCTGCTTCTGCTTCTCCTTCTCCTTCTCTTTCTCCTTCTGTTCTGCTTCTCCTTCTCCTTCTGCTTTTCCTTCTCCTTCTGCTTCTCCTTCTGCTTCTCCTTCTGCTTCTCCTTCTGCTTCTCCTTCTGCTTCTCCTTCTGTTCTCCTTCTCCTTCTCCTTCTCCTTCTCCTTCTCCTTCTCCTTCTCCTTCTGCTTCTCCTTCTGCTTCTGCTTCTGCTTCTCCTTTTGCTTCTCCTTCTCCTTCTCTTTCTCCTTCTCTTCTGCCTCTGTTCTCCTTCTCCTTCTGCTTCTGCTTCTGCTTCTCCTTGTCCTTCTCCTTCTCCTTGTCCTTCTCCTTCTGCTTCTCCTTCTCCTTCTGCTTCTCCTTCTCCTTCTGCTTCTGCTTCTCCTTCTCCTTCTCTTTCTCCTTCTGTTCTGCTTCTCCTTCTCCTTCTCCTTCTCCTTCTGCTTCTGCTTCTGCTTCTGCTTCTCCTTCTCCTTCTCCTTCTCCTTCTGCTTCTGCTTCTGCTTCTGCTTCTGCTTCTCCTTCTCCTTCTCCTTCTCTTTCTGTTCTGCTTCTCCTTCTCCTTCTCCTTCTGCTTCTGCTTCTCCTTCTCCTTCTCTTTCTCCTTCTATTCTGCTTCTCCTTCTCCTTCTCCTTCTCCTTCTCCTTCTCCTTCTCCTTCTCCTTCTCCTTCTCCTTCTCCTTCTGCTTCTCCTTCTGCTTCTGCTTCTGCTTCTCCTTTTGCTTCTCCTTCTCCTTCTCTTTCTCCTTCTGTTCTGCCTCTGTTCTCCTTCTGCTTCTGCTTCTGCTTCTCCTTGTCCTTGTCCTTCCCCTTGTCCTTCTCCTTCTCCTTCTGCTTCTCCTTCTGCTTCTGCTTCTCCTTCTCCTTCTCCTTCTCCTTCTCCTTCTCCTTCTGCTTCTCCTTCTCCTTCTCCTTCTGCTTCTCCTTCTGCTTCTGCTTCTCCTTCTGCTTCTGCTTCTGCTTCTGCTTCTCCTTCTCTTTCTCCTTCTATTCTGCTTCTCCTTCTCCTTCTCCTTCTCCTTCTCCTTCTCCTTCTCCTTCTCCTTCTCCTTCTCCTTCTCCTTCTCCTTCTCCTTCTGCTTCTCCTTCTGCTTCTCCTTCTGCTTCTGCTTCTCCTTTTGCTTCTCCTTCTCCTTCTCTTTCTCCTTCTGTTCTGCCTCTGTTCTCCTTCTGCTTCTGCTTCTGCTTCTGCTTCTCCTTGTCCTTGTCCTTCTCCTTGTCCTTCTCCTTCTCCTTCTGCTTCTCCTTCTCCTTCTGCTTCTGCTTCTCCTTCTCCTTCTCCTTCTGCTTCTCCTTCTCCTTCTCCTTCTGCTTCTCCTTCTGCTTCTCCTTCTGCTTCTGCTTCTCCTTCTCCTTCTGTTCTGCTTCTGCTTCTGCTTCTCCTTCTTTTTCTCCTTCTGGTTCTCCTTCTGGTTCTCCTTCTGCTTCTGCTTCTCCTTCTCTTTCTCCTTCTATTCTGCTTCTCCTTCTCCTTCTCCTTCTGCTTCTCCTTCTGCTTCTCCTTTTGCTTCTCCTTCTCCTTCTCTTTCTCCCTCTGTTCTGCCTCTGTTCTCCTTCTGCTTCTGCTACTGCTTCTCCTTGTCCTTCTCCTTGTCCTTCTCCTTGTCCTTCTCCTTCTCCTTCTCCTTCTCCTTCTGCTTCTCCTTCTCCTTCTGCTTCTCCTTTTCCTTCTCCTTCTGCTTCTCCTTCTGCTTCTCCTTCTCCTTCTGCTTCTCCTTCTCCTTCTCCTTCTGCTTCTGCTTCTCCTTCTCTTTCTCCTTCTGTTCTGCTTCTCCTTCTCCTTCTCCTTCTCCTTCTGCTTCTCCTTCTCCTTCTCCTTCTCCTTCTGCTTCTCCTTCTGCTTCTCCTTCTGCTTCTGCTTCTGCTTCTCCTTCTGTTCTGCTTCTGCTTCTGCTTCTCCTTCTCTTTCTCCTTCTGGTTCTCCTTCTCCTTCTCCTTCTCCTTCTCCTTCTCCTTCTCCTTCTGCTTCTCCTTCTGCTTCTCCTTCTGCTTCTGCTTCTACTTCTGTTCTGCTTCTGCTTCTGCTTCTCCTTCTCTTTCTCCTTCTGGTTCTCCTTTTGCTTCTGCTTCTGCTTCTCCTTCTCCTTCTCTTTCTCCTTCTATTCTGCTTCTCCTTCTCCTTCTCCTTCTCCTTCTCCTTCTCCTTCTCCTTCTCCTTCTCCTTCTCCTTCTCCTTCTCCTTCTCCTTCTCCTTCTCCTTCTCCTTCTCCTTCTCCTTCTGCTTCTGCTTCTCCTTCTGCTTCTGCTTCTGCTTCTCCTTTTGCTTCTCCTTCTCCTTCTCTTTCTCCTTCTCTTCTGCCTCTGTTCTCCTTCTGCTTCTGCTTCTGCTTCTCCTTGTCCTTCTCCTTCTCCTTGTCCTTCTCCTTCTGCTTCTCCTTCTGCTTCTGCTTCTCCTTCTCCTTCTGCTTCTGCTTCTCCTTCTCCTTCTCTTTCTCCTTCTGTTCTGCTTCTCCTTCTCCTTCTCCTTCTCCTTCTGCTTCTGCTTCTCCTTCTCCTTCTCCTTCTGCTTCTGCTTCTGCTTCTCCTTCTCCTTCTCCTTCTCTTTCTGTTCTGCTTCTCCTTCTCCTTCTCCTTCTGCTTCTCCTTCTCCTTCTGCTTCTGCTTCTGCTTCTGCTTCTGCTTCTGCTTCTGCTTCTGCTTCTCCTTCTCTTTCTCCTTCTCCTTCTGTTCTGCTTCTGCTTCTGCTTCTCCTTCTCTTTCTCCTTCTGGTTCTCCTTCTCCTTCTCCTTCTCCTTCTCCTTCTCCTTCTCCTTCTCCTTCTCCTTCTGCTTCTGCTTCTGCTTCTCCTTTTGCTTCTCCTTCTCCTTCTCTTTCTCCTTCTGTTCTGCCTCTGTTCTCCTTCTGCTTCTGCTTCTGCTTCTGCTTCTCCTTGTCCTTCTCCTTCTCCTTCTCCTTCTCCTTTTCCTTCTGCTTCTCCTTCTGCTTCTGCTTCTGCTTCTCCTTCTCTTTCTCCTTCTGTTCTGCCTCTGTTCTCCTTCCCCTTGTGCTTCTCCTTCTGCTTCTCCATCTCCTTCTCCTTCTCCTTCTGCTTCTGCTTCTTCTTCTGCTTCTGCATCTCCTTCTCCTTCTCCTTCTCCTTCTCCTTCTCCTTCTCCTTCTGCTTCTCCTTCTCCTTCTCCTTCTCCTTCTCCTTCTCCTTCTCCTTCTGTTCTGCTTCTCCTTCTGCTTCTCCTTCTCTTTCTCCTTCTGGTTCTCCTTCTCCTTCTCCTTCTCCTTCTCCTTCTCCTTCTCCTTCTCCTTCTCCTTCTCCTTCTGCTTCTGCTTCTGCTTCTCCTTTTGCTTCTCCTTCTCCTTCTCTTTCTCCTTCTGTTCTGCCTCTGTTCTCCTTCTGCTTCTGCTTCTCCTTCTCCTTCTCCTTCTCCTTCTCCTTCTGCTTCTCCTTCTCCTTCTCTTTCTCCTTCTCTTCTGCCTCTGTTCTCCTTCTGCTTCTGCTTCTGCTTCTGCTTCTCCTTGTCCTTCTCCTTCTCCTTGTCCTTCTCCTTCTGCTTCTCCTTCTCCTTCTGCTTCTCCTTCTCCTTCTGCTTCTGCTTCTCCTTCTCCTTCTCTTTCTCCTTCTGTTCTGCTTCTCCTTCTCCTTCTCCTTCTCCTTCTGCTTCTGCTTCTGCTTCTCCTTCTCCTTCTCCTTCTCCTTCTCCTTCTCCTTCTCCTTCTCCTTCTGCTTCTGCTTCTGCTTCTCCTTCTCCTTCTCCTTCTCTTTCTGTTCTGCTTCTCCTTCTCCTTCTCCTCCTTCTGCTTCTCCTTCTGCTTCTCCTTCTGCTTCTCCTTCTGCTTCTGCTTCTGCTTCTGCTTCTGCTTCTGCTTCTGCTTCTCCTTCTCCTTCTCCTTCTGTTCTGCTTCTGCTTCTGCTTCTCCTTCTCTTTCTCCTTCTGGTTCTCCTTCTCCTTCTCCTTCTCCTTCTCCTTCTCCTTCTCCTTCTCCTTCTCCTTCTCCTTCTCCTTCTCCTTCTCCTTCTGCTTCTCCTTTTGCTTCTCCTTCTCCTTCTCTTTCTCCTTCTGTTCTGCCTCTGTTCTCCTTCTGCTTCTGCTTCTGCTTCTCCTTGTCCTTCTCCTTCTCCTTCTCCTTCTCCTTCTCCTTCTCCTTCTGCTTCTCCTTCTGCTTCTCCTTCTGCTTCTGCTTCTGCTTCTCCTTCTCTTTCTCCTTCTGTTCTGCCTCTGTTCTCCTTCCCCTTGTGCTTCTCCTTCTGCTTCTCCATCTCCTTCTCCTTCTGCTTCTGCTTCTGCTTCTGCTTCTGCTTCTCCTTCTCCTTCTCCTTCTCCTTCTCCTTCTCCTTCTGCTTCTGCTTCTCCTTCTCCTTCTCCTTCTCCTTCTCCTTCTCCTTCTCCTTCTCCTTCTCCTTCTCCTTCTCCTTCTCCTTCTCTTTCTCCTTCTGTTCTGCTTCTCCTTCTCCTTCTGCTTCTGCTTCTCCTTCTCCTTCTGCTTCTCCTTCTCCTTCTGCTTCTACTTCTCCTTCTCCTTCTCCTTCACCTTCTCCTTCTCCTTCTCCTTCTGCTTCTGCTTCTCCTTCTCCTTCTCTTTCTCCTTCTGTTCTGCTTCTCCTTCTCCTTCTGCTTTTCCTTCTCCTTCTGCTTCTCCTTCTGCTTCTCCTTCTGCTTCTCCTTCTGCTTCTCCTTCTGCTTCTCCTTCTGCTTCTCCTTCTGTTCTGCTTCTCCTTCTCCTTCTCCTTCTCCTTCTCCTTCTCCTTCTGCTTCTCCTTCTGCTTCTGCTTCTGCTTCTCCTTTTGCTTCTCCTTCTCCTTCTCTTTCTCCTTCTCTTCTGCCTCTGTTCTCCTTCTCCTTCTGCTTCTGCTTCTGCTTCTCCTTGTCCTTGTCCTTCTCCTTGTCCTTCTCCTTCTGCTTCTCCTTCTCCTTCTGCTTCTCCTTCTCCTTCTGCTTCTGCTTCTCCTTCTCCTTCTCTTTCTCCTTCTGTTCTGCTTCTCCTTCTCCTTCTCCTTCTCCTTCTCCTTCTGCTTCTGCTTCTGCTTCTCCTTCTCTTCTCCTTCTCCTTCTGCTTCTGCTTCTGCTTCTGCTTCTGCTTCTCCTTCTCCTTCTCCTTCTCTTTCTCTTTCTGTTCTGCTTCTCCTTCTCCTTCTCCTTCTGCTTCTCCTTCTCCTTCTCCTTCTCTTTCTCCTTCTATTCTGCTTCTCCTTCTCCTTCTCCTTCTCCTTCTCCTTCTCCTTCTCCTTCTCCTTCTCCTTCTCCTTCTCCTTCTCCTTCTCCTTCTGCTTCTCCTTCTGCTTCTGCTTCTCCTTTTGCTTCTCCTTCTCCTTCTCTTTCTCCTTCTGTTCTGCCTCTGTTCTCCTTCTGCTTCTGCTTCTGCTTCTCCTTGTCCTTGTCCTTCCCCTTGTCCTTCTCCTTCTCCTTCTGCTTCTCCTTCTGCTTCTGCTTCTCCTTCTCCTTCTCCTTCTCCTTCTGCTTCTCCTTCTCCTTCTCCTTCTCCTTCTCCTTCTGCTTCTCCTTCTGCTTCTGCTTCTCCTTCTGCTTCTGCTTCTGCTTCTCCTTCTCTTTCTCCTTCTATTCTGCTTCTCCTTCTCCTTCTCCTTCTCCTTCTCCTTCTCCTTCTCCTTCTCCTTCTGCTTCTCCTTCTGCTTCTCCTTCTGCTTCTCCTTCTGCTTCTGCTTCTCCTTTTGCTTCTCCTTCTCCTTCTCTTTCTCCTTCTGTTCTGCCTCTGTTCTCCTTCTGCTTCTGCTTCTGCTTCTCCTTGTCCTTGTCCTTCTCCTTGTCCTTGTCCTTGTCCTTCTGCTTCTCCTTCTCCTTCTGCTTCTGCTTCTCCTTCTCCTTCTCCTTCTGCTTCTCCTTCTCCTTCTCCTTCTGCTTCTCCTTCTGCTTCTCCTTCTGCTTCTGCTTCTCCTTCTCCTTCTGTTCTGCTTCTGCTTCTGCTTCTCCTTCTTTTTCTCCTTCTGGTTCTCCTTCTGGTTCTCCTTCTGCTTCTGCTTCTCCTTCTCTTTCTCCTTCTATTCTGCTTCTCCTTCTCCTTCTCCTTCTGCTTCTCCTTCTGCTTCTCCTTTTGCTTCTCCTTCTCCTTCTCCTTCTCTTTCTCCCTCTGTTCTGCCTCTGTTCTCCTTCTGCTTCTGCTACTGCTTCTCCTTGTCCTTCTCCTTGTCCTTCTCCTTGTCCTTCTCCTTCTCCTTCTCCTTCTCCTTCTGCTTCTCCTTCTCCTTCTGCTTCTCCTTCTCCTTCTGCTTCTCCTTCTGCTTCTCCTTCTCCTTCTGCTTCTCCTTCTGCTTCTCCTTCTCCTTCTCCTTCTGCTTCTGCTTCTCCTTCTCTTTCTCCTTCTGTTCTGCTTCTCCTTCTCCTTCTCCTTCTGCTTCTGCTTCTCCTTCTCCTTCTCCTTCTCCTTCTGCTTCTCCTTCTGCTTCTGCTTCTGCTTCTCCTTCTGTTCTGCTTCTGCTTCTGCTTCTCCTTCTCTTTCTCCTTCTGGTTCTCCTTCTCCTTCTCCTTCTCCTTCTCCTTCTCCTTCTCCTTCTCCTTCTCCTTCTGCTTCTCCTTCTGCTTCTCCTTCTGCTTCTGCTTCTACTTCTGTTCTGCTTCTGCTTCTGCTTCTCCTTCTCTTTCTCCTTCTGGTTCTCCTTCTGGTTCTCCTTTTGCTTCTGCTTCTGCTTCTCCTTCTCCTTCTCTTTCTCCTTCTATTCTGCTTCTCCTTCTCCTTCTCCTTCTCCTTCTCCTTCTCCTTCTCCTTCTCCTTCTCCTTCTCCTTCTCCTTCTCCTTCTCCTTCTCCTTCTCCTTCTCCTTCTCCTTCTCCTTCTGCTTCTGCTTCTCCTTCTGCTTCTGCTTCTGCTTCTCCTTTTGCTTCTCCTTCTCCTTCTCTTTCTCCTTCTCTTCTGCCTCTGTTCTCCTTCTGCTTCTGCTTCTGCTTCTGCTTCTCCTTGTCCTTCTCCTTCTCCTTGTCCTTCTCCTTCTGCTTCTCCTTCTGCTTCTCCTTCTGCTTCTGCTTCTCCTTCTCCTTCTGCTTCTGCTTCTCCTTCTCCTTCTCTTTCTCCTTCTGTTCTGCTTCTCCTTCTCCTTCTCCTTCTCCTTCTGCTTCTGCTTCTGCTTCTGCTTCTCCTTCTCCTTCTCCTTCTCCTTCTGCTTCTGCTTCTGCTTCTCCTTCTCCTTCTCCTTCTCTTTCTGTTCTGCTTCTCCTTCTCCTTCTCCTTCTGCTTCTCCTTCTCCTTCTGCTTCTCCTTCTGCTTCTGCTTCTGCTTCTGCTTCTGCTTCTCCTTCTCCTTCTCCTTCTGTTCTGCTTCTGCTTCTGCTTCTCCTTCTCTTTCTCCTTCTGGTTCTCCTTCTCCTTCTCCTTCTCCTTCTCCTTCTCCTTCTCCTTCTCCTTCTCCTTCTCCTTCTGCTTCTGCTTCTCCTTTTGCTTCTCCTTCTCCTTCTCTTTCTCCTTCTGTTCTGCCTCTGTTCTCCTTCTGCTTCTGCTTCTGCTTCTCCTTGTCCTTCTCCTTCTCCTTCTCCTTCTCCTTTTCCTTCTGCTTCTCCTTCTGCTTCTGCTTCTCCTTCTCTTTCTCCTTCTGTTCTGCCTCTGTTCTCCTTCCCCTTGTGCTTCTCCTTCTGCTTCTCCATCTCCTTCTCCTTCTCCTTCTGCTTCTGCTTCTGCTTCTGCTTCTGCATCTCCTTCTCCTTCTCCTTCTCCTTCTCCTTCTCCTTCTCCTTCTGCTTCTCCTTCTCCTTCTCCTTCTCCTTCTCCTTCTCCTTCTCCTTCTCCTTCTCTTTCTCCTTCTGTTCTGCTTCTCCTTCTCCTTCTGCTTCTCCTTCTCCTTCTGCTTCTCCTTCTCCTTCTCCTTCTCCTTCTCCTTCTCCTTCTCCTTCTCCTTCTCCTTCTCCTTCTCCTTCTGCTTCTGCTTCTCCTTCTCCTTCTCTTTCTCCTTCTGTTCTGCTTCTCCTTCTCCTTCTGCTTTTCCTTCTCCTTCTGCTTCTCCTTCTGCTTCTCCTTCTGCTTCTCCTTCTGCTTCTCCTTCTGCTTCTCCTTCTGTTCTGCTTCTCCTTCTCCTTCTCCTTCTCCTTCTCCTTCTCCTTCTCCTTCTCCTTCTCCTTCTCCTTCTGCTTCTGCTTCTCCTTCTCCTTCTCCTTCTGCTTCTGCTTCTCCTTCTCCTTCTCCTTCTCCTTCTCCTTCTCCTTCTCCTTCTCCTTCTCCTTCTCCTTCTCCTTCTCCTTCTGCTTCTCCTTCTCCTTCTCCTTCTCTTTCTCCTTCTGTTCTGCTTCTCCTTCTCCTTCTCCTTCTCCTTCTCCTTCTGCTTCTCCTTCTGCTTCTGCTTCTCCTTCTGTTCTGCTTCTGCTTCTGCTTCTGCTTCTCTTTCTCCTTCTGGTTCTCCTTCTGGTTCTCCTTTTGCTTCTGCTTCTGCTTCTCCTTCTCCTTCTCTTTCTCCTTCTCCTTCTCCTTCTCCTTCTCCTTCTCCTTCTCCTTCTCCTTCTCCTTCTCCTTCTCCTTCTCCTTCTCCTTCTCCTTCTCCTTCTCCTTCTCCTTCTGCTTCTGCTTCTCCTTCTGCTTCTCCTTTTGCTTCTCCTTCTCCTTCTCTTTCTCCTTCTCTTCTGCCTCTGTTCTCCTTCTGCTTCTGCTTCTGCTTCTGCTTCTCCTTGTCCTTCTCCTTCTCCTTGTCCTTCTCCTTCTGCTTCTCCTTCTCCTTCTGCTTCTCCTTCTCCTTCTGCTTCTGCTTCTCCTTCTCCTTCTCTTTCTCCTTCTGTTCTGCTTCTCCTTCTCCTTCTCCTTCTCCTTCTGCTTCTGCTTCTGCTTCTCCTTCTCCTTCTCCTTCTGCTTCTGCTTCTCCTTCTCCTTCTCCTTCTCTTTCTGTTCTGCTTCTCCTTCTCCTTCTCCTTCTGCTTCTCCTTCTGCTTCTCCTTCTGCTTCTGCTTCTGCTTCTGCTTCTCCTTCTCCTTCTCCTTCTGTTATGCTTCTGCTTCTGCTTCTCCTTCTCTTTCTCCTTCTGGTTCTCCTTCTCCTTCTCCTTCTCCTTCTCCTTCTCCTTCTCCTTCTCCTTCTCCTTCTCCTTCTCCTTCTCCTTCTCCTTCTCCTTCTGCTTCTGCTTCTGCTTCTCCTTTTGCTTCTCCTTCTCCTTCTCTTTCTCCTTCTGTTCTGCCTCTGTTCTCCTTCTGCTTCTGCTTCTGCTTCTCCTTGTCCTTGTCCTTCTCCTTCTCCTTCTCCTTCTCCTTCTGCTTCTCCTTCTGCTTCTCCATCTCCTTCTCCTTCTGCTTCTGCTTCTGCTTCTGCTTCTGCTTCTGCTTCTCCTTCTCCTTCTCCTTCTCCTTCTCCTTCTCTTTCTCCTTCTCCTTCTGCTTCTGCTTCTCCTTCTCCTTCTCCTTCTCCTTCTCCTTCTCCTTCTCCTTCTCCTTCTCCCTCTCCTTCTCCTTCTCCTTCTCTTTCTCCTTCATTTCTGCTTCTCCTTCTCCTTCTGCTTCTCCTTCTCCTTCTGCTTCTCCTTCTGCTTCTCCTTCTCCTTCTCCTTCTCCTTCTCCTTCTCCTTCTCCTTCTCCTTCTCCTTCTGCTTCTGCTTCTCCTTCTCCTTCTCTTTCTCCTTCTGTTCTGCTTCTCCTTCTCCTTCTGCTTTTCCTTCTCCTTCTGCTTCTCCTTCTGCTTCTCCTTCTGCTTCTCCTTCTCCTTCTGCTTCTCCTTCTGCTTCTCCTTCTGTTCTGCTTCTCCTTCTCCTTCTCCTTCTCCTTCTCCTTCTGCTTCTGCTTCTCCTTCTCCTTCTCCTTCTCCTTCTGCTTCTGCTTCTGCTTCTCCTTCTCCTTCTCCTTCTCCTTCTCCTTCTCCTTCTCCTTCTCCTTCTGCTTCTCCTTCTCCTTCTCTTTCTCCTTCTGTTCTGCTTCTCCTTCTCCTTCTCCTTCTGCTTCTCCTTCTGCTTCTGCTTCTCCTTCTCCTTCTCCTTCTGCTTCTGCTTCTGCTTCTCCTTCTCCTTCTCTTTCTCCTTCTGTTCTGCTTCTCCTTCTCCTTCTCCTTCTGCTTCTGCTTCTCCTTCTGCTTCTCCTTCTGCTTCTGCTTCTGCTTCTCCTTCTCCTTCTCCATCTCCTTCTCCTTCTCCTTCTCCTTCTCCTTCTCCTCCTCCTTCTCCTTCTCCTTCTCCTTCTCTTTCTCCTTCTGTTCTGCTTCTCCTTCTCCTTCTGCTTCTCCTCCTCCTTCTCCTTCTGCTTCTCCTTCTGCTTCTCCTTCTGCTTCTCCTTCTCCTTCTGTTCTTCTTCTGCTTCTGCTTCTCCTTCTCTTTCTCCCTCTGGTTCTCCTTCTCCTTCTCCTTCTGCTTCTGCTTCTCCTTCTCCTTCTCCTTCTCCTTCTCCTTCTCTTTCTCCTTCTATTCTGCTTCTCCTTCTCCTTCTCCTTCTCCTTCTCCTTCTCCTTCTCCTTCTCCTTCTCCTTCTCCTTCTCCTTCTCCTTCTCCTTCTCCTTCTGCTTCTCCTTCTGCTTCTGCTTCTGCTTCTCCTTTTGCTTCTCCTTCTCCTTCTCTTTCTCCTTCTGTTCTGCCTCTGTTCTCCTTCTGCTTCTGCTTCTGCTTCTGCTTCTCCTTGTCCTTGTCCTTCTCCTTGTCCTTCTCCTTCTCCTTCTGCTTCTCCTTCTCCTTCTGCTTCTCCTTCTCCTTCTCCTTCTCCTTCTGCTTCTCCTTCTCCTTCTCCTTCTCCTTCTCCTTCTCCTTCTCCTTCTCCTTCTGCTTCTCCTTCTCCTTCTGCTTCTGCTTCTGCTTCTGCTTCTCCTTTTGCTTCTGCTTCTGCTTCTCCTTCTCCTTCTCCTTCTCTTTCTCCTTCTGTTCTGCCTCTGTTCTCCTTCTGTTCTGCTTCTCCTTCTCCTTCTGCTTCTCCTTCTGCTTCTCCTTCTGCTTCTCCTTCTCCTTCTCCTTCTGCTTCTGCTTCTCCTTCTCCTTCTCTTTCTCCTTCTGTTCTGCTTCTCCTTCTCCTTCTCCTTCTGCTTCTCCTTCTGCTTCTCCTTCTGCTTCTGCTTCTGCTTCTCCTTCTCCTTCTGTTCTGCTTCTGCTTCTGCTTCTCCTTCTCTTCCTCCTTCTGGTTCTCCTTCTCCTTCTCCTTCTCCTTCTCCTTCTCCTTCTCCTTCTCCTTCTGCTTCTGCTTCTGCTTCTGCTTCTCCTTCTCCTTCTCTTTCTCCTTCTATTCTGCTTCTCCTTCTCCTTCTCCTTCTCCTTCTCCTTCTCCTTCTCCTTCTCCTTCTCCTTCTCCTTCTCCTTCTCCTTCTCCTTCTCCTTCTCCTTCTCCTTCTGCTTCTGCTTCTCCTTTTGCTTCTCCTTCTCCTTCTCTTTCTCCTTCTGTTCTGCCTCTGTTCTCCTTCTGCTTCTGCTTCTGCTTCTCCTTGTCCTTCTCCTTCTCCTTCTCCTTCTCCTTCTCCTTCTCCTTCTCCTTCTCCTTCTCCTTCTGCTTCTCCTTCTGCTTCTCCTTCTCCTTCTCTTTCTCCTTCTGTTCTGCCTCTGTTCTCCTTCTCCTTGTGCTTCTCCTTCTGCTTCTCCATCTCCTTCTCCTTCTCCTTCTCCTTCTGCTTCTGCTTCTCCTTCTCCTTCTCCTTCTCCTTCTCCTTCTCCTTCTCCTTCTGCTTCTGCTTCTGCTTCTGCTTCTGCTTCTGCTTCTGCTTCTCCTTCTCCTTCTCCTTCTCCTTCTCCTTCTCCTTCTGCTTCTCCTTCTCCTTCTCTTTCTCCTTCTGTTCTGCTTCTCCTTCTCCTTCTGCTTCTCCTTCTTCTGCTTTTCCTTCTCCTTCTGCTTCTCCTTCTCCTTCTCCTTCTCCTTCTCCTTCTGCTTCTGCTTCTCCTTCTCCTTCTCTTTCTCCTTCTGTTCTGCTTCTCCTTCTCCTTCTGCTTCTCCTTCTCCTTCTCCTTCTGCTTCTCCTTCTGCTTCTCCTTCTGCTTCTCCTTCTGCTTCTCCTTCTGCTTCTGCTTCTGCTTCTGTTCTGCTTCTCCTTCTCCTTCTCCTTCTCCTTCTCCTTCTGCTTCTGCTTCTCCTTCTCCTTCTCCTTCTCCTTCTGCTTCTGCTTCTCCTTCTCCTTCTCCATCTCCTTCTCCTTCTCCTTCTCCTTCTCCTTCTCCTTCTCCTTCTCCTTCTCCTTCTGCTTCTGCTTCTGCTTCTCCTTCTCCTTCTCTTTCTCCTTCTGTTCTGCTTCTCCTTCTCCTTCTCCTTCTCTTTCTCCTTCTGTTCTGCTTCTCCTTCTCCTTCTCCTTCTCCTTCTCCTTCTGCTTCTGCTTCTGCTTCTCCTTCTCCTTCTCCTTCTCCTTCTCCTTCTCCTTCTGCTTCTGCTTCTGCTTCTGCTTCTGCTTCTCCTTCTCCTTCTCCTTCTCCTTCTCCTTCTCCTTCTCCTTCTCCTTCTCCTTCTCCTTCTCCTTCTCCTTCTGCTTCTGCTTCTCCTTCTCCTTCTCTTTCTCCTTCTGTTCTGCTTCTCCTTCTCCTTCTGCTTCTCCTCCTCCTTCTCCTTCTGCTTCTCCTTCTGCTTCTGCTTCTCCTTCTGTTCTGCTTCTGCTTCTGCTTCTCCTTCTCTTTCTCCTTCTGGTTCTCCTTCTCCTTCTCCTTCTGCTTCTGCTTCTGCTTCTGCTTCTCCTTCTCCTTCTCCTTCTCTTTCTCCTTCTATTCTGCTTCTCCTTCTCCTTCTCCTTCTCCTTCTCCTTCTCCTTCTCCTTCTCCTTCTCCTTCTCCTTCTCCTTCTCCTTCTGCTTCTCCTTCTGCTTCTCCTTCTGCTTCTGCTTCTCCTTTTGCTTCTCCTTCTCCTTCTCTTTCTCCTTCTGTTCTGCCTCTGTTCTCCTTCTGCTTCTGCTTCTGCTTCTCCTTGTCCTTGTCCTTCTCCTTGTCCTTGTCCTTCTCCTTCTGCTTCTCCTTCTCCTTCTCCTTCTGCTTCTCCTTCTCCTTCTCCTTCTGCTTCTCCTTCTCCTTCTCCTTCTCCTTCTCCTTCTGCTTCTCCTTCTGCTTCTCCTTCTGCTTCTGCTTCTCCTTCTGTTCTGCTTCTGCTTCTGCTTCTCCTTCTCCTTCTCTTTCTCCTTCTGGTTCTCCTTCTGGTTCTCCTTCTGGTTCTCCTTCTGCTTCTGCTTCTGCTTCTCCTTCTCCTTCTCCTTCTCTTTCTCCTTCTATTCTGCTTCTCCTTCTCCTTCTCCTTCTCCTTCTCCTTCTCCTTCTCCTTCTCCTTCTCCTTCTCCTTCTCCTCCTTCTCCTTCTGCTTCTCCTTCTGCTTCTGCTTCTGCTTCTGCTTCTCCTTTTGCTTCTCCTTCTCCTTCTCTTTCTCCTTCTGTTCTGCCTCTGTTCTCCTTCTGCTTCTGCTTCTGCTTTTCCTTGTCCTTCTCCTTCTCCTTCTCCTTCTCCTTCTGCTTCTCCTTCTCCTTCTGCTTCTCCTTCTCCTTCTCCTTCTGCTTCTGCTTCTCCTTCTCTTTCTCCTTCTGTTCTGCTTCTCCTTCTCCTTCTCCTTCTCCTTCTGCTTCTCCTTCTGCTTCTCCTTCTCCTTCTCCTTCTCCTTCTCCTTCTGCTTCTGCTTCTCCTTCTCCTTCTCTTTCTCCTTCTGTTCTGCTTCTCCTTCTCCTTCTCCTTCTGCTTCTCCTTCTCCTTCTCCTTCTGCTTCTCCTTCTGCTTCTCCTTCTGCTTCTGCTTCTGCTTCTGCTTCTGCTTCTGCTTCTGCTTCTGCTTCTCCTTCTGTTCTGCTTCTGCTTCTGCTTCTGCTTCTCCTTCTCTTTCTCCTTCTGGTTCTCCTTCTCCTTCTCCTTCTCCTTCTCCTTCTGCTTCTGCTTCTGCTTCTGCTTCTCCTTCTCCTTCTCCTTCTCTTTCTCCTTCTATTCTCCTTCTCCTTCTCCTTCTCCTTCTCCTTCTCCTTCTCCTTCTCCTTCTCCTTCCCCTTCCCCTTCTCCTTCTCCTTCTGCTTCTCCTTCTGCTTCTGCTTCTCCTTCTCCTTCTGCTTCTGCTTCTCCTTTTGCTTCTCCTTCTCCTTCTCTTTCTCCTTCTGTTCTGCCTCTGTTCTCCTTCTGCTTCTGCTTCTGCTTCTCCTTGTCCTTGTCCTTCTCCTTCTGCTTCTCCTTCTGCTTCTCCTTCTCCTTCTCTTTCTCCTTCTGTTCTGCCTCTGTTCTCCTTCTCCTTGTGCTTCTCCTTCTCCTTCTCCATCTCCTTCTCCTTCTCCTTCTGCTTCTGCTTCTGCTTCTCCTTCTCCTTCTCCTTCTCCTTCTCCTTCTCCTTCTGCTTCTGCTTCTGCTTCTCCTTCTGTTCTGCTTGTCCTTCTCCTTCTCTTTCTCCTTCTGTTCTGCTTCTCCTTCTCCTTCTCCTTCTCCATCTGCTTCTCCTTCTGTTCTGCTTGTCCTTCTCCTTCTCCTTCTCTTTCTCCTTCTGTTCTGCTTCTCCTTCTCCTTCTCCTTCTCCTTCTGCTTCGCCTTCTCCTTCTGCTTCTGCTTCTGCTTCTGCTTCTGCTTCTGCTTCTCCTTCTCCTTCTGCTTCTCCTTCTCCTTCTGCTTCCCTTTCTTCTTCTCCTTCTCCTTCTGCTTCTCCTTCTGCTTCTTTTTCTTCTTGTCCTTCTCCTTCTCCTTCTCCTTCTGCTTCTGCTTCTGCTTCTGCTTCTGCTTCTCCTTCTCCTTCTCCTTCTCCTTCTCCTTCTCCTTCTCCTTCTCCTTCTCCTTCTCCTTCTCCTTCTGCTTCTGCTTCTCCTTCTCCTTCTGCTTCTCCTTCTCCTTCTTGCTCGTTCTGCTGAGTGGGGCTTGGATGAGAACAGTTAGCAGACAACAGGGAGAGACAGGATTGGAATATCACAGTCTGGTCAGCCAGCTTGCTACACACCAGCATTAAAACAAAAAAGTGTGTTTATAATATGCTTGCCATGAAATAAGTTCTCTTGTCTGGTTACATGCCTTTTCAGCCCCTTCAGAATTTGCTTCAAGTTTTACTTGAAAATATTTGAAACTAGGTCTCAAAAGTTCAAAGGAAATGCAATTTTCAATTAAAAAGACATTTTATCGAATGACATTGACAGAAGATAAACTGGAAATGTGCATGCCATGACACGGCACTACTTCCTTTTGTGGAGCTGCCTAAAATTCCCAGTCACTAAATACATTTTGAGACAATTTGCTACCCTATTACTGAAAGACATACTGCCTGCAGGAGCTGAAGATCTTAAAAAAGTATAATGTATTTATTTTTCATATTTCTGAATTGCCCACCTCCCTCAGAGAGGGGTTCAACAATTGCATAATACTATGTATCACAAAAAAATATGAAGTGTTCCAGTGTGACACTCTCATTTGAGGGATTGAGGCATCCCATTTCTGGCATTCACTTTGCTTTGCCAGATGTGCCTGCTAAAGGACCTTCTCTCCATAATTATTATTAATTATAAATTAAGTAACTATTATAATTATCTACTTCTATTGATATCTTATGACTATCATTTTGTTAGTTGTATCTTATAATTTATGATAGTAACTTAAGATTTATCACTTTGTACATATACATGAGAGCTCCTGCATTGGAGACAAATTCCTTGTGTGTCCAATCACACTTGGCTAATGAAGAATTCTATTCTATTCTATTCTATTCTATTCTATTCTATTCTATTCTATTCTATTCTATTCTATTCTATTCACAAGTGAATATTGCTAATACAAGTCTCAGCTCCTCAGAGCTTCTGAAAGGACTGGAATCTGCGCTACAGAGCAGTAGAGAAGTCAATCAAGCCATTGACTGAATCAAGTATCCCCTTAAGGCTTTGCATGGTCCTAATCAATTGTTAGAAGACTTTTAGTGAATTATGACAGAACAAGCAAATCAGTTTTTGCACCCCACAGGAATTCATAGTTATTGTTATTCACTGAATTCTTTCTTTCTTCATAAATAAGGAGGATTTTTCTCCCCAGTTGACAAACAGGTAATCCTCAATGTACAACTCAGATTGGAATTAGGCACTCAGTTGTTGAGTGGTCATTGCATGACTGATTTGCTCGTTGATCACAGTCTCTGCACTCCCAGTTGTGGCTGTTTAGCGATTTCACAGATCACAAAGTAAATGGAGTTTCAGGGAACAAGCATAATGTGTCCTGGAGGGATAGGAGCTAGGGTAGGTTTCAAATAATTTAACCACCGGTTCGCCCAGGATCAGGTTGGCTGTCATGGGAGACAGGGCCCATCCTCCAGATCCACCGCACATGTGGTATGAGCCTCCTGTGATGGCCAACCTGACCCTGGGTGAACCAGTTGTTAAATTACCTGCCCCACGATCAAAGTGGATCCTGGGCACTGCGCTGTGCTGCAATGGAGAAACAGATAATGGAGCAGCTGGCGCAAGGGAAGGAGAAGGCTGTTTCCCCTCTTTCTTCCTCTTCCTGCTCCTTCTCCTTCCCTTGTGCCGGATGTTCCATTGCCCATTTCTTCATTGCAGCACAGTGTCCAGGATCCACTTTGATAGTCGTGTGTGTGTATATGTGTGTGTCTGTAATTTAACCATCCGTTCACCCAAACGGGTGCAAACCGGCTGAATACCACCACTGGATAGGAGAGACCCTGACAGTCCTGGCACAGACCAGATATCCCCTCTACTCAGGAAATGAAAGTCCTCCCTGCTGAAATCCAAGCAAGATTATATATGCTAAGCAAAAATTAGGTGAGTTCTTCAAATGTATTGCTTGGCCCAACCATCTAAAGTTGAAAACAACTAGTAGATATTTTCTTTACCAACAACCTGAAGTATGTGTAGTTGTATATTCAGAGGACTTATTCAATCTATCCATCCTTAAAAAGTTTAACCAGTGTTGTAGTTAGAATGACAAATTAAGACAAAAGAGACCTGGACTTAGATCCTCATCCAGCTATGAAAATGGCTGAGCGATCTCAGACCAATGACTATTGGTAAGATATCATAACAATCAGATTGACATAAATGTATAAAAGAACTGAAATAAGTTCAAGTTCCTTTCCATGCATGTTATGTTGTTGATTCCCCCTTAATATCTTTTTTTTTTCAAAATGTTACCTCTGATGAGTTGTAATGCATTACAGATTTGCATTTTATGAGATGGTTAATACTAAAGATTGTATCACATGATCTCCAGAACATAGCAAATTGCAGGTTAAAAGCACCCCATATCCTGCTACCACTTACCACATCAACAAATCAGATAGACACTTTAATTCTCAATGAAAGGAGAAGGAGGTGGGGTGTTTTTTGAGAGAGGGGAGAAGGGGAGATGGGTGGCCATAATTTTTAAAAGCAATAAGGGTTGGATCTACAACAAGGGCATTTTAAGGATCTTGGTTTCAGAACCATTAAGGTACCTTCTCTACTCCTTTTTTTATATATATACTGCATTAAAATAATTCTCAACAATGAACCTAGACCCCAAGTCTATGAATCAGGAGCCCTGAATGGTGGATGGCCAATTAACAGTGAGCTTTGTGGGAAGTCTGACATTATACAGGTGCTCATCATCATAGTAAAGCAATTAACAGGTACTTAAAAGAAGGCACAGTTAAGCTTGTTAAGGCACTTCCTAAGTGGGCAGTTATTTCCATTCCCCTTCCCACCCACCCATCTTCCACTTTTTTTCCTACTCTGTCTCTCTGTTTTTTATGGTCAGGTAAAAAAGGATCCAGAACATAAATCCAGCCTAAAAGTAGCTCAGTGGTCATTAAGCCCTCAGTCAGCAAACCAGGCTCTCCCCACTGACATTTTATAAGTCTTCAGAATTGCTCCTGACTTAAGAGTTTAAGTAAATAAACTGCTAGCTTGACTCCTGTGTAAACCAGAAAGGAAGGCAAGGCACTTTTACAACAGCTTGGAGAGCAGATGGTGTGCGTGCTCACACATTCATAACACATTGACAGAGAATGAATGAATGAATGAATGAATGAATGAATGAATGATAGATAGATAGATAGATAGATAGATAGATAGATAGATAGATAGATAGAAAGATAATTCCAGCTATACAATATTTACACTGAATATGCTGAAATAAAGAGATACAGGTGGCCCTCGACTTACAACAGTTCATTTAATGACCATTCAAAGTTACAACGACATTGAAAAAAGTAACTTTTGACCATATTTCACACTTATGACCATTATAGTGCCCCCTTGGTCACACATTTTTCTCATGAGCTATGCTATTCTGAACACATGTTTTCTACAACTTTGCATTTCTAAATGTGTTTCATCCTAAAGTAATATATGCATTTGTATACAGTTTGAGATGAGTCTGGGGCTAAAAATTGCATTGCCAAATTTGGAGGAGTATAAAACTGAATGACATTGCACCTACACATAGTGCAGGAGTTATAGAGAAGCTATGAAAAAGATGGACCTGAGAAATCCATGAATATTTCTAGCCATATGGATAGAAACCAGCCACATTATATAGTGATCATAAAAAATTTTATAGGGTATATTTCTACAAAATCTGCCTTATCCTTTAACACTGACTCCCCAGTGACCCAACTGCACATAATAATGACACCCACACAATTATACTATATAATATGAAGTCAACGTGACCTTAAAAAATTTGAATTGTCACAATTCCACTCCAAATAATGGAATTACACTCCAAGTGATATCATTTTGTGGACTTGGGCCATGGGTGTTAACATTAATATGAATAATAGTTGAGGAATTGCAATTTATGCGGGAATCCAACAAGCTGAAACCTATCTATCTTTGAAAAAGAAATCAAAGCAGTTACATACTAGAACTCAACACAGGAATAATGATGCCAGAAGCCTGAAAGTTGACAAGGAAAAGATACAAGATGAAGGTTCTTTGGGGACCTTGAGAAGGCAAGAAGAAGTCTGCATTTGAAAACGAAAGGAAAATCAGTTTTAAAGATGACTGTAATGGGCTATTAAAATAAAGAGGGTGACAACATAGGGTTGGTCTTGTAAGATAAAGGACACCACAAAAATTAAATGATGGAAAGAGGCAGAAGAAGAGCTGTGTGTCAGGGTTCCGGCAAACCTCCATTCCAATCAATAACTCCGAGACAAACTTATCTCAAAAGTATCTTTATTAGCATAGTAAACTGGCACATCTCTGGAATCCCAAATCTGAAAGTTTCCGGGCTTGCTACAATTTCCCAAACCACAAATCCATCTCCCCTTGGCCATCATCACATCACATGGCCCAATCATGATCCGTCCAAAAGTAAGATCCTTATTTCATCCTGTGCCATACTCAGTGACCTTGAACTAACCAAATAATTTTAATTTTGTCTACTTAGAGCTACTCAATTGAATCCACCCCCTCTCACTTTCTCAGGCTTGTGGCAGTGTGGAAGCATCAAATCTCAGTATGGTTTCCAAAGCTGACACCGTGGATTTATGGTTTTATTAGCTATTAAGCTTCTCTGGTCTTTACTGAAATAGCCCAGCCATATCCCATGCACATTAAAACTACAACCATGTACAGGTAGTCCTCAACTTAGAACCATTCCTTTAACAACTGTTCAAAGTTACAACAGCACTGGAAAAAAGTAACTTATGACCGGTTTTCATACTTACAACCGCTGCATCATCCCTGTGCTTAAGTGATCAAAATTTGATGCTTGGTGACTGATGTGTATACATGACAGTGTCCCGGAGTCACGTGATCAACCTTTCACAAACTTCTGACAAGTGAAGTCATTGCAGAAGCCAGATTCACTTCACAGCCGTGTTGCTAACTTAACAATGGCATTGATTTACTTAACAGTGGCAAGAAAAGTTGTAAAACGGGGCTCAAACTCAGCAACTGCTCTACTTAGCCACAGAAATGCTGGACTGTTATGGCCATATGTCAAAGACTACCTGTATCCATTCCTTCACTTTATGTCAGTTGACTTGGAAATGGAATTTCACATTCTTTCTTTTTTTAAAAAACAAACAAACAAACTTTATTAGTTTTACCATTAAAAAACAACACATCTACAAATATACACAGAAAGAAAGAGCAGGCCTTGACAGAGGCCAGAAAAAAAAGAAAAGAAAGAAATATGGGGGGGGGAAAGGGGCATATGGGAAAAGGGGGAAATAAAGAAGGGAAAAACGATAAAATGGAACCATGTCTTTTGTAACAGTCTGTAAGATCCCTTCTTCTTCAAATGTGCCATAAGCAGAACTTATCAATATCTCTACTTGGGTTACCCTTGGCTAAAGTTCTCTTCACTATGATCTATCTTTGGTTTAACCAATTGTACCAAGGGTTCCAATTGTTATAGCAGATTGAGGATTCTTTATTTTTTAGTGTTAGAGTTAATCTATCCATTTCAGCGCACTCTAAGATTTTCTGGATAATCATATGTTCGGTGGGAATGGAGGGTGCTTTCCAGCACTGAGAGAACGCCAGTCTGGCCGCAGTTAGAATGTGGATTATCATATACTTTGTTTTCTTTGATAATTGTTTATCAAAAATCCCTAAAAGGAAAGACTCTGGTTTGTATTCAATTTGTTCCTTAGTTGTCTCCTCCAGCCAATACCTATTTTTTTGCCAATATTTCTGAGTTTCTTTGCATGACCACCACATGTGGAAGAAGGTACCATTTATGTTTTTGCATTTCCAGCATTTTGGACTCATGTTGGGGTGCATTTTCGCCAACCTCGAAGGGGGCAGGTGCCATCTGTAGAACATTTTGTATAAATTTTCTTTGTACGCTGCTGATTTAGTAATCTTGTTGTTCCTATTCCAAATCCTTTCCCATTCTGATAATGCTCTGTTCCACGTTTTTGCTCCAAGCTATATTTCCTTTGACTATCTCTTGTTCTCATTCTATTTCCAATAAATATTGGATATATAAATTTGGATATATATTTTTTTGTCTGGTCCTAATAAAATTTTGTCTAAAATCTGCAATTGGTTATAGATTCCAAATTCTTTAATGTCTTGTTTATATCTGCTGTGAATTTGAAGGTATACCCACTGATCAATTGTAAATCCTTGCTCTTGTAATTCTTGTCGTGTTTTTAATTTTCCTTGTGGGTCTAATAAATCTTTGTATTTAATCATTTTTGTTATGTCCAAATTTTTAGGGTGTACTATTGCCTCTATTGGAGATAGCCAGATCGGTATTTTTAGATAATTTTTTTGCATACTTTTTTCCAATTGATTAATAGGGAGTCCCTGATAAATTGCCTGTGAAAATATGATTGCTTGGGTTTCCCAACATCCCACAAAAAGGCGTGCCACCCTCTCTGCATATCGTGACCTTCTAGTAATAGAGTTCTTTTATTAGTTAAACTCACCTAATCTTTTAGCCATAGTAAGGCTATGCACATTAAAACTACAACCATGTACAGGTAGTCCTCGACTTAGAACCATTCCTTTAACAATTGTTCAAAGTTACAACAGCACTGGAAAAAAGTGACTTATGACCGGTTTTCATACTTACAACCGCTGCATCATCCCTGTGCTTAAGTGATCAAAATTTGATGCTTGGTGACTGGTGTGTATATATGACAGTGCCCCGGAGTCACGTGATCAACCTTTCACAAACTTCTGACAAGTGAAGTCATTGCAGAAGCCAGATTCACTTCACAGCCATGTTGCTAACTTAACAACGGCATTGATTTACTTAACAACAGTGGCAAGAAAGGTTATAAAACGGGGCCCAAATTCAGCAACTGCCCTGCTTAGCCACAGAAATGCTGGACTCAGTTATGGCCATATGTCAAAGATTACCTGTATCCATTCCTTCACTTTATGTCAGTTGACTTGGAAATGGAATTTCACATTCTTTCTACATTATGGCACATCCTTCACTAGTATATTCTCTCTTATAATAAACATCGACTTGACCCCATTCCTTGTCTTCAAAGATTGGGGACCACACTTGTCAAGGGGAAGGTTCAACCTTCACTTTTAATGGATAATACATCTTCTCTGGCCAATGGCCTCTGTAAACATTCAAAATCCCTTCCCCCATTTCTTGTTCATTGCCTACTGCATGGGATACTTAATATATCCTGTTTCACTAAAGGGCAGTGTAATGGTCTCAAATCATTTCCCTGCCTTTCCTTCTCTACTAGAGCCTTCCCCTGCAGGGAAATTTTACAGATACATTTTATAAGATCCTTGTTCTGCATAATCTGTAACCAGCTAAGCTAAATGCAGCCTACCAGCCATATATTGTGGTCCAACAGATGTCTGCCAATCCCTTCATCCTGTTGTTTTTCACTATGGGCAGATTACCAAACCATTGAACCCCAGAGATGAATGAGCTGCAATTGGCCTGATGACTGAGCTATTTGAAAATGTCATTTACAGGTGTATCTTTTTCAGCAGTAGAACCTTTCTACATATGCATCTTTTCTTTCACAGACTTCATCAGATGGGTGACTGTCAAAAGTTTATGCTATAATAATTTGTTGGTCTCTAATGTGCCATAAGGATCAGCAGTTTTTGCTTCAGCAGATTAACATGACAACTCCTTGGGAATTTGGATCTATGAGATAGGCTTAACTGATGAAGGATACGGAGCAACACTAGACAATGTGTAATGAAATTCATGTACAGTAACTACATGTTATATACCAGTTGAAATAGAGAGAAAGCAGATCTTCAGGAAGAGGTGAAATCAAAGCATATAAGCCTCCCTTCCACTAGATTATCTCAAATACTCTCTATTAAAAAGATATACTTCCCAAATATGTTTCTTGGAGTATTTGACAAAATTTACCCTGTTATCTGATGCGCAGGTTTGTAAATCATATTTGATATTATAAGTTTATTGTTACTTACCCAGTAAAGTTTTAAGTCTTAAAGCAAGGGTCTTCAAACTTGCCAAGTTTAAAACTTGTGGACTTCAACTCCCAGAATCTATGAGCTAACATGACTGGAGAAGGAATTCTGGGAGTTGAAGTCCACAAGTGTAAAAGCTTTCAAGTTTGAAGACCCCTGTCTTAAAGCCTTAATTTAATCAACATAACAAAGGGGATTATTCTAGGTCAGGGGTCCCCTACCTCTGGTCTGTTTGACTGACTGTCAGGGTTCCAACAGATGCCCTAATTAATTCATGAGCCTTGAACCAAGTTTCAAAAGAAATCCAATTATTTATTAGGAGCAACATGTCACCGCTTTCCCCAAATCCATGGGAATGATCCGCGACATGCCAGAAATTGGGCCATGCAACCACGCCTCCTCTGGTCCAAAGAAAAAACTCTCTCCACAGAACCAGTTCCTGGTGGTTGGGGGCTGCTGCTCTGGGTATTGGTATATATATAGATACAGCCCAGCATTCTAAATGATCATATATTGGATAGCTGACATGCTGTATCATTTAGAATGAGATAGTAATTGGACTGATTTCCAAATGTTCGACTTCAAAGATCTTTGAACAATCTCTGTATTTCTTTAGAAGAGCATTCTCCCCCTTGTATGTAGTTGGAAGGACTTATCTTAACCATACATTCAGTTCCATGGAACAGTGCTGAGACTTCCCATTCCCCAATTTTGACAGCAATTAGCCGTCTCTCATAAACTTTCAAAGAAAGCAGCTGGAGACACCTGGGAATAAAATAATACAGTAAGATAAAATAAAAATGTAATCGCTGACATGCAGTAATGTTTGATTTTCAGTCATGCTTACAGGTTGACATGCAACAGGTTTGGGCTCTTAAATAGATGTAGCATGATCATTCTTAATTTGGATGTTATGTCTTGCTTAAAAGAATTCATATTTGAAATGTGCCATTTTATAACAAGGGGAAAAGGGTAGAAAATCTGTAGTGCTGAACTTGGAAGTAAACTTGGAAGCAAGAAGAAAACACACACACACTGAAATTCTCATTTTGAATTAGGAAAAATAATTGCTTGGTAAAATGGGAGGGCTCATTAAATTTTACACAATTAAAGATATCAACATTGGTCTTAAGAAGGACATAAGAGAAAAATGAAGATTAAGCGGGAGTCAGGGGAACTGAAAAGTGAATACTTTTACAGGCTAGTAATATATTACAATAGAGTACACTCTTTGATGAAAAGCAAAGAAAAAGGGATTGTGGTTGCAATAAGTTATCATTTGTTTGTTTGAGAGCATAAGGGTGCAGAGAATAATCATGAATCACAAGGCACATTTGCAACTGCTCAGGTTAACATCCTTGAAAGCAAGTTGCTTCCAATGTGAATAAGGGATTCAAGCCAATGAATTAGACTTTCCTGTTCCTAGACACAATGGATATGATTTTATTGGGCTTTGGGTTCTTTCTTTTTTAAAAAGAAATCTTGACTGTCATAAGCTAGACATTCATGATTATGTTATTTGTCTCATGCAACTGAACAAGAATAAATTAAAAGTGGACATGTCGCAACAGGACTGTTGACATTATATATGAAGCCTGCTTATTGTCATAAGACACTCTTAACCTTTAAGCCAAAATCTTTCAAAACTATTAGTGTTAAATCTCACAGCTGTTGTCAAATTTCTCCAGTTCCCTGGTTTATGCATCAGACTTTATTTGAAATGTTTGGCTTATTTGTGTATATAACTTTCTGCAAGCTGCCCTTTGAAAGCTCCAGAGATTTAACATGAAGGCTGAGCCAGATCAAAGGGAACAAAAAGTTAACAAATTAAGAGGAAAACGTTCCAAAAGGAATGCTTAACCAATTTAAATATTTAGTGGCATTTGCAGCATAGTCTCTCCTTCAAACCTTTCCATGTATAAAACAGCATACATGTCTTAAGTAAATGGGGCTAAGGAAATGTTTTCTGAAAGATGAACAAATGTTAATTTATATACTCTGAAGAGACTTAGGAGTCTGATGAAGGAGGTGTTCAGTCCCACATGGTTGCATTGCTCTGGTAATTGTGGTTAAAATATCTGCAACGTTCCATTGATTGCAGGAATGAGGATAATAACAAGAATAATGCAATTCCAAATGCAGAACTGGAAAATATAAGCATTTAAATGTTGAAATGCAGAATTTATGGAATAAACTGGCAAAAGATTTTTCTCTCTCCATAATTATTGGAACACCAGAAGCTATAACAGTAGAATTGTCAAAAGAGTTGGGGGGGAGGAGAAGAACAGCTTTGCTTGGAACTACAATGGAGGTATTTGGGCAATTCTTAAACTTTGAGATGAAGCTTGAATTGATCCTAAATTACCAGTATTTTCTGAGCATGCTTCTCCAAGAGAAACTGTCTCTTTGAAAGAATCAGTGGTTAAAAGTGGTGGAGACAAGCTTGCTATTCATTTTCTAAGTAAAAGTTCCTCTCCCAGCCAGGATCTTGTTTTGATTAAGGCCATAGATGTCTTTGATAAGACCTCTGACTGGCTATGAAGATAATAAATTTCCCCCAGTTAATAATAATTCACCCCCGGCCTATTCTGTTTCTGTTGCAATCCTTTAGAGAACCACTGTATTGATCAGCTCATCGTTCTCTGAAATTTCCCCCAACTAGCTTATCCTAAGTCTTTCTTAACATGAAAAGTCCTTCCATGAAAAGAGTTAATTGGACCTTATTGTCATCAATATTTATGTCATATCCTGCAAGGCCCAATAACCCTGCAAGATGCAAGGACTAGGAATTATATCAGTGAAAGAAACTTGGAGACATGAAACAAATGTATGGGTTTGGGGGAGAATGAAGATCAAGGCCCATGACATGAGAAGCAATAGTGCCACTCTAAACTGCACTAGTGAGGCCACCCTTGGAATTACTGCTTCCAGTTCTGGTTGCCACAATACAGAAAAGATGCCGAGGCCCTAGAAAGAATACAGAGAAGAGCAACAACAATGACAAAGAGTCTGGAGGCTAAATCATACAATGAATGGTTAAGGGAACTAGGTACGTTTATCCTAACAAAGAGAAGGGTTAGGTGTGACATGATAGGCAGTCAACTTATTCTCCAAAACATCTGAGGACAGGACAAGAAGCAAAAATGGAAGCTCATTAAAGAGGGAACCAATCTGGAACTTAGGAGACATTTAGAAGACAGTGACAATTAATCAATGGAAAAGTTTTCCTCCTGGAGTTGTGGGAGCTCCATCACTGGAGGTTTTTAAAGAAAGATGTTAGACAGCCATTTGTCTGGAATGGTATATGTTAAGTTCTGCGGATGGGTGCAAGGAACGGAGATCCGCGATGAAATCTGCAACGCTTTCTCCTTTCCGCTGGTTTCTCTGGTAAAATTCATGTCTTCGGACAAGTGTTGGTACGGTAGGTGCATAGTGGGCCCATAGGAGGGGCTCGAGGATGTCCCAGTCCATGGATTTCACCTCAGCTGGTTTTGCCAGTGCCTTAGCCATCTTAAAAATGGCAGGTCCACAGTGAGTCAGGAATACCGCTCGCTTTTTTCCAGTAGTGGCTTCCTCCAAGTTGTTGGTCTCCAGAAACATCTGGAACCGGTCCATATATGAGTCTCAGTCTTCTTGTGCCAGGTTGAATGGAGCGGGTGGTATGGTGCCACCAGTCATGGTTTCCGCCGTTGATGTGCCTTCAGCCATGTGCTCTGTTTAGTGCTCTGTAGTGTTCAGTCAGCTCTGACGTCTCCGCATCCCATCCTCGTCGCCAGTGTTAAGTTCTGTGCATGGGCGCAAGGAACAGAGACAAGACTGTGAATAGTGAACTTCAACTCTTTATTAATCATTCTGAACAGACCAAAACCCTAGGGCAGCAGCAGCCCTTTTATAGGCAAGCTGCTGATCTAGTAACCAATAAGAAATGTGGAGTGTTAACCCCCTTAACCAATGAAAGTGGCTCGTTAACAGCCAATCAGATTCTCCTGAACGGACCAATCCGATATCGCTATTATCGGCCAATCAGAAGTTCAGGATTAGAACCCTGCTATATTCTAAAGGTTTTGATAAACTTTATTTAAGCGTTTTATTAGTTCATAACAGTATAAGGTCTTTTGTCTTGGGCAGGAGGTTGGATTGGAGGACTTCCAAGGTCTCTTCCTTCCCTATGATTCTATGACATCTAAAATCAGTATATACACTTGAAAGATTCTGACAGCAAGCAAAGGCAGCTAACAGTGGTAGATGAAAATGAAGGGGCAAGAAATACAGTTACATATAAGGAGGTTGAATGGAGCAGAAAGTAGGCAATGTCTGCATTCCATTCAATCTTAATAAGAAGCAGCCTTTTTACTATATCAGGATAATTGATCCATTCAGCCTTTGTCTGCACTTAGAACCAGCAACTACTCAAAGGGAAAACTGGGAATCTCATATGAAAGCAAATGGGTCTATTATTGGGCTATGGATTTTCCATAATACATATTTGGATGAAGAGGAACAGAGAGGGAAGAGATGGTCAAGCACAGCATGAAGAAATCAAATAAATATGAATGAAAGAATGCATGAAGACTAGACAGCAACCCTAAAAAGCAAGCATTATGGCACTTCTCACATACAGCTGAACCAACATACCTTTATTTAGAGCAGGGGTGTCAAATTCAAGGCTTGCAGGCTGAATCCGGCGTGCAGGGTTCTTAGATCTGGCCCACGGGGCTACCCTGGAAACAGTGAAGGACTGACCCTTGGGAGGGAGCTCCGTTTTAGCTGGCAGAGGGCTGCAGGAGCCTTGATGAGTGATGTTGAGCTCACCACATCCCCTGGCCATGCCCCCCCCCGAGGTCAAAAACAACCCTGATGTGGCCCACAATGAAATCGAGTTTGACATCCCTCATTTAGAGGCACTTGAAAGGGCCGCAATATCATATAAAAAGGTTTCCTTTGATATCAAGTTGTGGGAAAGTAGCCGGAATCATCATTCTCTTATCAACACAACTATTTGATGTTGCTAACTACTCAACTTGTTTCCTTTGTTTCTTTTCTATGGTTTAAGCCAGGGGACTTTTAAGCATGGGGGTAATCGGAAGCAGAAAAGTTCTTGCTTGAGGATATATTGTTTTTTCTTTTTTTAACTGTTTTTAGGGGGGGGAAGACCCATCGCCATGTGAGAATGCTCAGACACAAAATCTATCCGACCGAAAATAAGTGTTTGTGTGTGTGGGGGGGATTTTAACAGAGGGAAGATGTAGGGAGAAGGCAAAAGCAACGGAAGATCCTTCAGGGGAAACTGAGGGGGAGACTCACCCTTGGTCCAGATAAGCCCCCTTCCCCTTTCTCTAGGCTGAGAAAACAACACGAGCCGAGGTTGCTTCGGCTCCACTCAGCTTCGTTTCCTCAGCTCCAGCTGCTTTCAGTCCACTCGGGAGGAGGGGGAGGAGGTGGTGGTGGTGGCTCGCGTTGTTTTCTGAGCTCTAGGCTGAGAAAACAACGCGAGCCGAGGTCGCTCCACTCAGCTTCGTTTCTTCAGCTCCAGCTGCTTTCAGTCCACTCGGGAGGAGGGGGAGGAGGGGGAGGAGGGGGAGGAGGAGGTGGTGGTGGCGGCTCGCGTTGTTTTCTGATAGTGAGATGATTTCCCAAATTAATTGATTCACTAACCCAAAAGAAGAAGATGTTGATGACAGTGGGAGGCAGGAGTCACTCTCTCCCTTGCAAGAAAAAAGCAAGAGCCGTTCTTATGATCTCTCTCTCTCTCTATCCCTGTAATACAGTCAAGCCCTTTCCAGCACGCGGGATCTGCCCCCACCGCTTTGTACCTTGCAAATGCAAAAACACCAGGATTTTGCATTTGCAAGGTGCAAAGTGGCGAAGGCAGATCGCACGTGCTGGAAAGGGCTTGACTGTATTACGGGGGGAGAGAGAGAGAAGGAGAGATCATAAGAACGGCTCTTGCTTTTTTCTTGCAAGGGAGTGACTCCTGCCTCCCACTGTCATCATCATCATCTTTTGGGTTAGTGAATCAATTAAACCTTTCATGATCGTTTCCCAAATTTCCCTTAAATCAGGGAAGAAATCAGAAACAAACCTTTGGACTGAGAATAAGCCTGTTCCTATGATGCCATTTTTGTTCACTGCAGTGTGAAAAGTGTGAAAAAACACACTTCTTTTTCTTCATCTTCTTGTTCCCTATTTACTGGTCTCTTTCAAAGAGGAAATTGTGAACATCAAACTTATTCTCAACTGTCCTAGTGAAAGTTTTTATTGGTATCTATTTTTATTTTTGAAATTTACCAGTAGCTGCTGTATTTCCCACCCTCGGCTTATACTCGAGTCAATAAGTTTTCCCAGTTTTTTATGGTTAAATTAGGTGCCTCGGCTTATATTCGGGTCGACTTATACTCAAGTATATACGGTAAACAATCCTTATGTTACATGAGTGAGCTAAATTGCTTTCAAATAAACCTATTTGTTTTGATTTTTAGTCATCAGATGTGGTGTCACTGATTTCTTCCACATTAGGACAGAATGTGGGACCTTTCAATGAAAAAAAATTGAATACTGCCAAAAAGTTAAGAAAAGCTAAGTATTTTTTTCAGTCTGATCAGAAATTAGAAGATGCCAATGGCATTTTTTAAAAGTTCATCAGTGAACCCCTTCCTTCCTTCCTTCCTTCCTTCCTTCCTTCCTTCCTTCCTTCCTTCCTTCCTTCCTTCCTTCCTTCTCTCCCTCCCTCCCTCCCTTCTTCCTTCTCCCCAATAAAACAAAGGAAAAAAAGGAAATATGTTAAAGCAAAGAAACGCGTAATGAAACTGATTTACACTGAATGTTATTTTAAACAAATATCAAAATGGATTCTTTCTTCCAGTTTATGAGTCTCCAGATAGTTTCATGGTCACACTTCCAAGGTTTTTTCATGACCAAAAGGTTGTTTTTAAGAACATGAAATCTGAGATTGCTCTGATTATCATTATGAACAATGAGCCAAGAGTCTTTTAATAAGACCTTTGTCATAACAATGTGAGTAATGGTCCAATCACATGACTTGGCACTGTGAAATTCTCTTGGCTCAAAACAGGAGTTAATTATGGGGGCAGGAGGCTGAGCAGGAATCCAGTCGGGACTAACCGTTTTTATGTCTACACACCAAAATCCTCCAGAAGTGTGTAAAATGCTGAGATTTCCCAGAATATCGCTAAAATTGTCAAACAGTTTCCATCTGCGATTTTAAAATTAAAGCAAACAGAAGAAAGTGTATGGCCCATCTCAGCAGCCTGAGGCTTCTGAGAGTGGTAGCTTAGGAATCGCTGGAAGGACATCAGTTCCTCAACCCTGACAAGAGTCAAACTCACAGCCAAAGGTTTAGATACTTTTTTCAAATATAAAAACAACCTTGTGTATGTTTCCTATTCATGTGATAGGTTTTGGTGACGGTCACTGGTTTAGAGATTTTTCAGAGAGATTACAAATGATGGTTAGAGTTTAAAGGGCATGCATAAGTGCACCATCGTGCCTACCATCCCTGTCCTACTGTCCCCATTTATTCGTACCTATTTCCTGTATTCTTACTCATGTTTATACTTATATCTATTACCTTGTAAGTGATTGACAAATCAAATCAAATCAAATCAAATCAAATAAGTAAATAAATGAATAGAGTCATGCTGATCAGTCATTATACTTAAAACTGTTTTATTCAGAATATAAGACAACATAGTTCTTAGTTTATGGTGCCAGAATGTTATCTAAATGAGACACAAATTATGTTAACCCTTCAGAATGAAAAATATTTAAGCAGTTAATGATTACGTGATAAACATATTCAAGTTGAAAAAAGCCTTTGTTTTTTTTTTAAAAAAAGCAGGTGACAACAATGCCAATAAGATAGTTCTCAAATTTTCAGATTTCCTCCTATATTTAATTCTGTCCCCCCAATTTTTAAACAAACTTTGGTAGCGTTTCTTCATTTAAGTGAGTTTGTCATATGGAAATGGAAAAATTCACTGGTGCTATTTAACAGAATAATAGAATAACAGAGTTGGAAGGGATCTTGGAGATCTTCCAGTCCAACCTCCAGCTCAGGCAGGAAGCTCTTTTATGATTTCAGACAAAAGGTTGTCCAATCTCTTCTTAAAAACTTCCAGTGTTAAAGAACCCACAACTTCTGGAGGCAAGTGGTTCCACTCATTAATTGTTCTATCAGGAAATTTATCCTTAGTTCTAGGTTGTTGGTTCTCTCCTTGATTAATTTCCAGTCACTGATTCTTGTCCAGCTTTCAGGTACTTTGGAGAACAGGTTAACCCCCTCTTCTTTGTGGCAGCCCCTGAGATTAACAGATTAATTAACAGATTAACAGAGCTGGAAGGGATCTTGTAGGTCATCTAGTATAACCCCCGCCCAAGGTATCGGAACACTGCAATCATGTCACTAGTCCTTCTTTTCACCAAACTAGTCGTACCCAAAACCAGCAACCGCTCTTTATAGCCTCCCTTCTTTCTTATGTATTTAATTTGAGTAGTGTGGTCTGGAATCTTTAGTTTGTGTGAAAATCGAGAAAATGACCATCCCGTTGATCTGGGAAACCAGACATTAGGAGACATTGTGGGTGGAAAGGAATAGTTTGATTGTGGTAGTAATAAAAACCCCTTTTGTCTCCCTTTGAAGCCATTTGTTCCATCGGTCAGTTTGTGAGAGACAAGTCCAGGGATCCCCAAGTGCAGATTTCCTTCAGAGATAAGGCTCTTGTTTACCTAAGCGGAGAAGCATGGAGATCTATTGCAGAAAACATATGGTTGCTATTTAATTTATGCTTTATCATTTTTCATTCTGACATTAAAGCTGCTCTACTGACACAGGGAGGGGAGCACTGTGCATTGTATACCCTAATCCGAAATGAGGGCTCTTTCTGCTTGCCAGAGGAAATGTGATTCCAAAACAATTTGGGGGCAATTGTAAGATGATATGGCACAGAAAACCAGAAGCTTCTGTAACCTGAAATATTATTTCTGCACAGTATAATATTTGCTAGAAAATGACGTGGATATATGGGGGGCTGCCTCATGAGAGCTTAGAAAGGCAACTAAGAAAAAAAAATGGAGGCAAATGCTCATTCCTCAGAACCGTCTTCAATTTCCCTTTTCCTGATATTACTTATCGCTAATTGTTCTTTTAGAGACTGCCATTTATTAAAGACATTTAAAGGAGGAAGGGGAGAGAAAGATTAATGGCCTATCATGCATCAGAAATACAATTGGAACATATGAGGTACGAGAATATGATCCTCGATACTTAAGGGGAATAAGGACAAATTTGTTTTTAGAGATTGGAAAGGAACAAGATATGTTATTACTCACCGGCACCTAAATTTGTACCTACTCTCTTCTTAGACTAGAGACCAAAGGTGGTTTCTGATCCCAATTTTCTCCTGAAAGCAGATTTCTTCATTGAGTTCAAGCACAGTTTTATGCTTTAGTGTTACGTCATAGGTGAGGAATGGAAGGATTTATATCCAGTCAGAGCTGAAGAAAATTCGTGGATGAGAAGCAAAATGTCTTCCAAAGAGAAAAAAAAAAACCAAGAAAGTCCATCTGCCTCCTGAAAAAGCACTTTTGGGACAACCATGACCTGGGTGACTGAGAATCTCCATAGACTCTCCCTCAGTTGATCCCTAATGCCTGGAAACGGGCATGGGAATGTAACTCCAGATCTTAGCAGCTTGGCTAAAGGCAAGCAGAGTTGGAGCCTCAAGGGGGTGGGGGAGAGATTGTTCCACAGAACAGGGGCAACCATGAAAAAGGCACATTTTCTAGGTCCTGTAAGATGACAAGATTTAAAAGAATGAACCTGAAGCATGCCTTCCCTATAGGAGTGTGTGCAGTGAGAAGATATTCCTAGGAGAAGGCAGGCCCTCAAGTAACCTGGTTGTTTGTCATGTAAGACTTTAAAGCTGATTAACCAGAATTTTGAAGCATGCTTGAAAGTCTATGGGAAGCCACTGCAGCTCAGAGAGTAGTAGTATTACATAGGGATAATGGCATAGGTCCATGAAGATAAGTTCTGCTGTATTTTGGACCAACTGAAGCTTCCAGATGATTTTCAAGAACAGCCCCATGCAAAGCATATAGGCTGACTGGAAGGTGATCAAAGCATACAGTATGTGATCAACGTTAGCTCTTTGTAAGGTGCTGGACTGATAAGGCCAGAAAACTCCCAGAAGAAATAGTGTGAACTGCCAGAGGGAAAAAGTATATTCGGTCCAAATTATTGAAAGGTCCCTCCTTATCATTAAGTGTTGTACCTTATGATTCTTGACTCTTGATGAATGTATCTTTTCTTTTATATATACTGAGAGCATTTGCACCAAGACAAATTCCTTGTGTGTCCAATCATACTTGGCCAATAAAGAATTCTATCATCTATCTATCTATCTATCTATCTATCTATCTATCTATCTATCTATCTATCTATCTATCTCCCCGCCATGGGAAATATGTAGAAAATATCAGCAAGTGGATGGAGAGATGGATAAATCTACCATCTTCATTTCCATCCTAGTGGTCTAAAGCCAGAAAGACATTGAGGATTCAGAATGTTCTGGATGGAACTTGAAGATGATTGTTCCTGTGTTTGTTAATAATGATTATGAAGACATAATCCACTTTGCAATCTCTTAAGAGTTCAGATTCTGCTCAGGCCAAATCAGAGGTGCCTTGCTTCATCTTTATAATAATTGACTTAGAGAGGAAATGGGCAAAATCATAGTATTTGGCATTTTATCCTGATGGGATTGGTCTATCCATCTCACCTGTGCTGGCAGAAAGGTAACTTATGGATGGCAAACAATTCAGATAGATAGATAGATGGATGGATGGATGGATGGATGGATGGATGGATGGATGGATGGATGGATGGATAGATAGATAGACAGACCATTATGACCCATTGCAACATCCCATGATCATGTGATAAAAGCTCATATTTATGACTGCTGCAGTGTCCCTAGGTCATGTGATCACCTCTTGCAACCTTCTGACAAGCAAGGTCAATGGAGAAGCCAGATTTGCTTAACACTACGTTACTAATTTAACAACTGCAGTGATTCATTTAACAACGGTGACAAGAAAAGTTACAAAATGGGGCAAAGCTCAGTTAAGAAATGTCTCGACAATACAAATATTGGGCTCAGTAGTGGTTGTAAGTCAAGGACTACCTGAATTCACCTGCCTCGGATAGAATGATGGATTGATGATGATAAGTCTTTCTGTTTTACATTCTACTTCAATGGACAGACATATGCTCTGGCTGATCTCCAGTCTGATTGGATTAGGGGGAAGGAATAGAAGAGATATGATAGCAGGGCCCAGTCTTTAAGGGGCTGTCACAAAGATGAAGGAGTCAACCTATTCTTCAAAGCACCAGAAGGTAAGACAAGAAGCAATGGATGGAAACTAATCAAGGAGAGAAGCAACCTAGAACGAAAGAGAAATTTCTTAGCAGTGAGAACAATCGATCAGTGGAATGCATTGCCTTCAGAAGTTGTGGGCGCTCCATCAGTGGAGGATTTTAAGAAGAGACTGGACAGCCGCTGGTCTGAAATTGTGTAGGGTCTCCTGCTCATGGAGGGAGGTGGTCTAGATGACTTTTAAGGTCCCTTCCAACTCTGTTATTCTATGTTCTATCTACATCATATTGGTTGTCCTGCCTCCCTGCCCCAAACTGACCTGTGTGAAGGTTTTTGCATCTGAACAGACCTGTCAAACTGGCAGCCCATGGGCCGGATATGGTCTGCACAGGCCATGCCCACCCGGTTCCACAAAGGCAAAAAACATCCTGATACGTCACGATAAGGCCTGTGATGGGATCGGGTTTGACACCCCTGGACTAGATTGTTAAGGAAAACATGATCAAGAGGAACAGGGGTCTCATTCTGCATTGATTAGACAGGGAAATCTCTGCCATCAGTCCATTTTACAGAATCCAGGAACTCAGGTAAATTTCACTAACCCCATTACATATACTTCAGCCTGGCCACTAGCCTGTAATGAGGAACATAGACAAAAGGTCTAACGAACAATAAGCAGCAAAGCTAGGTCTGGATATTCCCCATAGACTTAAAATATTTAGTGATGCATTCAACCTGGCCACCTTAGAGCATTAGAAATGAATTGATATTCATTTGTCCAGATATGCATGTCACTTTTAAATTCTGCAGAGCATGGGAAGATCTCCCATTTCACCCAAGCTCCATTTTTCACCATCTGTCCTAAGCAGCAGCAACCAGTATATTTATTGTAGTGATATTATTACATATGGTAGCTCCATCAAACAAGCAGATAATCAGAGTCAGAAAAAAGCTCTCCATTCCTCTTTACACTCAGCCTTTTGGCTTAAAAGCTTTATTTTATAAGCCTAAGATAAGTCCTTTTCAGAAGATATGATCCAGAGAAGCAATAGATTTTTCCATTCCTTGAAGTCTTAAAAACCCAACACCGTGGCGATAAAAATGGACTGTGTGCTTTGAAACATCTCTATTTGAAAATGAAGAAGAAAAAAAAGAGTAAGAAGCCAGCAGTGCACTTGTTTCTCTCTGACAAGAACCCTCCGGCTCTGCTTCATCCACTCCTTTGCCAATTTGCAGTAATTTTCCCGTTCGAGCACCAATAAAAGTCTCAACAGATTTAAAGTCTGCCATTAAATATTTCCATGTTTTGGAAGGATTGGATGGCATTAAATGTAACAGAATAATGGAGTCTCTAAGTAATTCCATTGGTAAATAATCTACAATTAGGGAGTTTGCAGACCAATAGAAAATAAATAGACGGGTTTTGTATAATTAACCCAGTATGAAATACCTTCCTATATACAAGTGATAAAGTGTTCCTTTGGGCCATCGCCATGCGTGGAGGCTTTTATTTCATTCAAGCACTACATTCTCCGAGTGCCAAGTTTACACTGGAGAAAAGTATGCTAATAGAACTGATGGTTCTCCTTCCCCGCTGTAATCATCTGCGCTTGGGATGTTATGGTGATGCCCTTTGGGAAGGTAGATGCTTTTAGAGCCACTTTAGGTTAACCCTTGTGGGTGGGTTTGCAATGGAAGGCCTCTTGCGGAAAATAACCTTAAAGCACTTTTCCTCCTAATCATTTACCTTCAGTTTCATGAGGAAGAAAATGAGATGCCTCCATAAACCTTATTTTTAGTCAAATGCATTGCATTGTCAAAGCTTTTCCCCCTGTAATGTTAATTCAGATAACATATTAACAGAATTGGAAGGGACCTTGTGGGTCATCTAGTCCAACCCCCCACCCAAGCGGGAGACCCTACACCATTTCTGACAGATGACAGTCCAATCTCTTCTTGAAGGTCTCAAGTGATAGTGCTCCCACAACTTCCGAGGGCAAACCGTTCCATTGGTTGATTGTTCTTACTGTCAGAAAGTTTCTCCTTATTTCCAGGTTAAACCTCTCCTTGTTCAGTTTCCATCCATTATTCCTTGTCTGGTCTTCGGGTGCCTTGGAAAATAAACTTGACCCCTTCCTCTCTGAGGTGATGATGGGAGTTCTAATTTACATGCGTCTGTCTTAATATGTACAATTTATGAAGCTACCCAACCTGCACAAAGTGATTCTGGACAATGCACAACACTAAAACAAAACAACAGATACAGGTAGTCCTCAATTACAACAGTTCATTTAGTGACCGTTCAAAATTACAACGGCACTGAAAAAAGTGACTTATGCTTCCCCCCCCACACACACACATAACAACCGTTGTAGCCTCCTCATGGCCATGTGATTAAAATTCTGACCCTTGGCAATGGGCTCCTACTTATGATGTTTGCAGTGTCCTGGGGTCATGTGATCATCTTTTAAGTTCTTCTGACAAGCAAAGTTGATAGGGAAGCCAGATTCATTTAACAGCCATGTTACTAATTTAAGAACTGCAGTGACTCACTTAAGAACTGTGACAGAAAGGTTGTAAAATGAGGGAAACTTACTTAACAAATGTCTTGCTTGCTTGAGCTCAATTGTGGTCGTAAGTCAAGAACTACCTGCATATAAAAACTATCATTACTAATCAGGGGTGGGATTCAAATTTTTTAACAACCGGTTCTGTGGGCATGGCTAAGTTGGTGGGCGTGGCTTGGTGGTCATGTTTTTGGCTGGGCATGGCCAACTTAATATCACTCACATCGAGGCACGCATCTCCTCTCCTGGCCTCTCATGACTGTGGGGTTGCTGCAACAGTCAAGTGTGAAAAATGGTCAAAAGTAACTTTTTTCAGTGCCATTGTAACTTTGAATGGTCACTCCACACAAGCAAAGTGCCAGCAAAGGAGGGGGAAAAAAAACTCCAGAGAAGTTCCTGAGACAGGAAGTCTAGTCCTGCCAAGAATGTAATAAGGGTTAACGGAGAGGCAGTTTCTGTAAGCAACACCAGAATGTTTCCTTCCTGCCTTCCTTACAGGATTAGACCAGTAATTTCTTCTAACAACCGGTTCTCTGAACTGCTTAGAATGTTAACAACCAGTTCTAGCAAATAGGTGCGAACCTGTAGAATCCCACCTGTTATAGATAGATAGATAGATAGATAGATAGATAGATAGATAGATAGATAGATAGATATTTGTGTGTGTGTGAGAGAGAGAGAGAGAGGAGGGGAAGGAGGGAGGGAGGGAGAGAGAGAGAGAGAGAGAGAGAGAATATGTATCAGTGGTAGTATTCTACTACTTCAGCCCAGTTCTGCCAAGCTGATAGCAGCGATAAGCAGCAGAGACCGAACCAGTTCTCTCTGCTGGTTCTGCTGTTGGGCTCACCCACCTGTACGGGCTCTCATACTCACCTTTATCCCCTGAATTTGAAGCGCAGCTGCTTTGCACGGGACAGAAGAGTGCTGCGCGGCAGCTGCTGAAGTGACCAGAATCATGCAGGCTTGCAGGAAGTGAGTTAGAATGCCTCTGCGCCTGCGCAAAGTGCATGTTTGGCACACGTGCAAAATGTGTGCATGCGCGCAAAGGGCGCCCACAACGCCACACCAACCAAACCGGTGGTAAAACTATTTGAATCCCACCACTGGTGTGTGTGTGTGTGTGTGTGTGTGTGTGTGTGTGTGTGTAGTTTTTTTAAATAGCTGGATGATTAAGTGCATTTGAAAACGTATTTCATTGCACTAACATTTCAGAAATCTTACAGCTACCTTGCCTTCCCATGCTTCAATTAAATCCCCACATAAGACCACTTGTGGGAATTTCTCAGATTAGAAAACCGAGGCAGTCACAAAAGATGCAGAGAGATCGAAATGCATCAGAAAAGAGATCAACTCTGGCCTCCTTTTAGCTTGACCTTAACCAAAGCTCTAAGACAGCAGCAGAATTATTTCCAAGGCTTTCTCAGAAGCTCTTTAAAGAACGAAAAGTAACAATGTTGAGTTTTAGCATCTCTTCCAACAGCTACAAATGTCTTTTGAAACTCCTCTTTGAATTGGGAAGAGCAAACCACAAAAATTGCTCTGGTAAAAAAAATATTGTGTAGCCCGCCTCTCACTAACCTTATCTCGACGATCTGGTATCCATTTTTTGGATGGGGAGGAGGAGATGCACCATGATCCCTGTTGTGAATGAATAAATGTTTAATAAAGTTATCTTGAGCTTGAAGTCAAGTGCAGGGTTCTGGCCCTGCACTTCTGATTGGCTGTTAATGGCAAGATCGGATTGGTCCGTTCAGGAGAATCTGATTGGCCATTAACAGGCCATTCTCATTGGTTAACGGAGCTAGCGCTCCCGGATTGCTATTGGTTGAATAGTTAATAAGTTGCCTATATAAGGAAGGCTATAGCAGCCATTGAGCTGAGTTGTCACACCATGTAAATAAAGAGTTTAAAGTTCACTGTTTCTACCGGCTCGTCTCCATTATTTGCACCCATGCTCCAGACTTAACAATGCCCAATGAGAGGAAGGAAAAGAGACAAAGATTTGCATAAAAATGGCTATGAAAATATCCTTAAGCAGGGAGGCCAATTTGAAAAGAATTGCTATAAGATAAACAGAAAAAGAAAGGAACTGACGAAGGGACCTTGGTTCCTCAAGTTACATTTCAGGGTGTTAATTACAGGGAGTCCTCAACTTACAACAGTTCATTTAGTGACCGTTTAAAGTTAACTGAAAAAGCGACTTATGACTGTTTTTCACAGTTACGACCAGAGATGATATTCAGCAGGTTCTGACCAATTCTGGAGAACTGGTAGTAGAAATTTTGAGTAGTTCGGAAAACCAGCAAATACCACCTCTTGACTGGCCCCGCCTCCATCTATTCTCTGCCTCCTGAATCCCAGCTGATCGGCTGGATCTCCTTTTGTTGCCCTGCACAGGAGAATGGAGCTGGAAAGCAGGTCAGTGAGATGGGGAGGGAATGGGATTTTGAATGGGATTTTTCTCCTGCCATGCCCACCAAGCCACACCCACCAAGCCATGCCCACAGAACCGGTAATAAAAAAATTTGAGTCCCACCACTGGTCATGACCTTTCCAGCCTCCTCATGATCCTCATGATCATCTCCCAAATTCAGCTGCTTGTGTCTCAGGATCATGGGAACCCCGTTTTGCAACTTTCTGACAAGCAAAGTCAATGGGGAAGCCAGATTCACTTAACAACCAAGTTACTAACTTATCACCTGCAGTGATTCACTTAATGACTGAGGCGAGAAAGGTTGTAAAATGAAGAAAATTCACTTAACAAATGTCTCACTTAACAATAGACATTTGGGGTTGAATTGATTGTAAGTTGAGGACTAACTATACAGATGGGCAAGGAAGGCTCCTCTCTTCAGTGTAGATAGATCTGGACAGTCTTTTCAAGTCAGGTAATTGTCCACTGAAAAGCAGGCCTTCCTAACTGGCCACAGATTGTCGAATTCAAACTTTTCTTCAGACAATAAGCCCACTCTACACATTCATTGCTGGAAAAAATGTTGGTTAGTTCCTGAGTTATTTCTCTCTTTTCTCTACAGCAGCACTTCTCCAACATTTTAGTCTCAAGGCCCCTTTACGTTCATAAAAATGATTGAGGAGGAACCTTTGGTTTATGTGGGTTCTCTCAAAATTTACTGTCTTAGAAATTAAAACAGAGACATTTTAAGATCTGTCTCTATTTGACTTTGGGGACCCCCTGAAAGGATTTTGAGGACACTCAGAGATTTCCAGGCCACACATGGAGAGCCGCTGTTTTACAGCATTATTGCCACATAATGGTGAGCCAATGCAAGCTAGTAGTTAAAAGTGCCAATTATCAATAGGCTTGCTCAACCCTAAGAACACCTAAGTCCAGTCCGCTGTGAATTTTAGAAAGACTTTTAGCCTCAAGCTGTCCTGGGTTTGTTTTGGAAGAATGGGCTCCTAACCCTATCCCCCTTCCCCAATTTACTGTGGTTTATGAACACCATAACTCAGTCATGAATATTTGCCACTATTCTGTGCTCCAAGGAAAGTACTGAGACTCTAAAGCAGGGGACTTCAAACTTGGCAAGTTTAAGACTTGTGGACTTCAACTCCCAGAATTCCTGGGCCAACATGACTGGAGGAGGAATTCTGGGAGTTGAAGTCCACAAGTCTTAAAGCTGTCAAGTTTGAACACCACTGCTCTAAAGCAACAGGGAAGGCTAAGTTCTCCTTTACAGAAGTCAGGGCCGCATCCCGGAGAACAACTGAATCCATCTTTCCAAAGCTGATTGGTTCAGTGGTGTCCCATTCCTCCTAAAGTCCTCACCCTTGCAACCACAAATACTCCAAAGAAGGGGAAAATACCTCCTCTTGTAATCTAATCTTTGAAAACACCAAAAAAGTAAGCTTTTTTTTTTGGGGGGGGGGGTACCTGTATCAAGGTTGACTCAGCCTTCCAGCCTTCCAAGATTAATAAAATGAGGACCTGGATTATTGAGGACCACATGCTGGTTCTGTAAACTGCTTAGAAAGGGCTGTAGAGCAATTTGAAGCAGTATATAAATCTAAGTGCTATTTCTATTACTATCCTGGGTGTTGATAAAGGTGGAAGGCCTGGTATGTGCACCTGAGAATTGGGATGATTTCCAAGTGTGCTTCTCTTACCTCTTTCTCCACCTCATGTTTGTGATGAGTAGGATCAGCTGTCCTCCTTTGCCTTTGCTTTATTCCTTTCATTAAAAAGTTTGTTCTCCTTAGCAAGGATTACAGAGCCCTTCTTGTCCTTCTGTCCCCATCCAAAATGGCCACCGAAGGCTAAAAAGGCCACAGAACTCTTCTCACAAGCAGATTTGGAGGGAACCACCTGCTCTACCTCAGCAGGACAGTCTTCTCATCAGTCCCTTTAGCCTTTTGTGATCATTTTGGGTGGGGTCAAAGATGAGCAAAGGGATATTGTATGCTGGAGAGGGTGGAGAGAGCATCACAAGGAGATAGGTAGATCAGGAAAAGTAAATTTGCCTTATGGGTTTTAAATATACCTTAAAGCACAAAATATATGATAAAGAATATAAACATATCAGCAGATTTACCTCCCTAGTTTTGCTTCTTATCTCTGTACTAAAATGACTTTGGTGTGTGATGGCACCAAAACTGAAATTTCTTCCTCAATAATACATGCATGGTAAATTTATATTCAGACAAAGGCAGTACTTGACAAAAGTAGGTTTGTTTTTCAAAACCTGAGATGAACATTGAGGCAATTTATGCATATGCCTAGGGAAAGAAGTGGATTACATCAAAGGAAAGAAGAGAAATTTGTAAAATGTCATGAAGTTATGTGAAACCTAGAAGTACGTAACTGAAGCAGCCTGTAATGCAGCCCTACATGCATTTGTGTAGGTAACATGTAATCAGGTAATATGTGAGATTACACACCTCAATGTTTGCTTGTTCATTCATTCATTCATTCATTCATTCATTCATTCATTCATTCATTCTTCTGAACTGTCCATCTCCCTTGGGTAGGGACTCTTCTATGATCGTGCTTCTATTTTTTTTTTTTTAAAAAAAAGGGGAAGCTGTATTTCCTCCCCAATCTTTCAGGGTTTTCCATTTGGCCCTAATTTAAACCCTTTCATTTAAACAAAATCAGCTTTGTGCCAATTCATCAGACCCAGACATGGATTCTACCAGTTCGCACCTATTCGCCAGAACTGGTTGTTAACATTCTAAGCAGTTCGGAGAACCAGTTGTTAGAAAAAAATTATTGGTTTAATCCTGTAAGGAAGGCAGGAAGGAAACATTCCGGCATTGCTTACAGAAACTGCCTCTCCGTTAGCCCTTATTACATTCTTGGCAGGACTAGACTTCCTGTCTCAGGAACTTCTCTGGAGTTTTTTCCCCCTCCTTTGCTGGTACTTTGCTTGTGTGGAGTGATCATTCAAAGTTACAATGGCACTGAAAAAAGTAACTTATGACCATTTTTCACACTTACGACTGTTGCAGCATCCCCACAGTCATGAGAGGCCAGGAGAGGAAACGCGTGCCTTGATGTGAGTGATATTGAGCTGGCCATACCCAGCCAATAACATAACCAGCAAGCCACGCCCACCAACTTAGCCATGCCTACAGAACTGGCTGTTAAAAAATTTGAATCCCACCCCTGATCAGACCTCTATGTCAGGCTAAGTAGTACAAAAGATTGGGAAAAGAAAGAGAACATTTCAAAGTCAGTGTTCTAATCACGAGAGCTACAGTAAGAGGTGGTCTCAGTATAAACATGGCATGACCAAGACTCAGAAATAAAAGCTGAAGGTATCAGAGTCCCTTTAGATCTCAGGGATAAAGAAATGACAATTAACTACCCACCCATCTAATCCCACCCCATTATACATACTAAACATACATACCAAACTTGTGGTATATTATCAGAACTTTGCAGTTATAGTAGCCATCACCAGCCATATTAATAATAATGGAAGAGCTTATCCTGACCTGATTTTCCCACAGAGATTGACCACAGAGATGAATAAACAGCAATATCTAGCTGCCCAAACATTGGCTTCTTTTGCCTTGGTTTACACATAATGATAGCCACTCCTTATTATACCAAACAAATTTGAAGACTCTCTTCAAATCTGAGAATGGATATCTATTGAAAAGTTGCTTGTTGTCCTTTCAAAAAAGACTGTGAAGAGGTGACGATGGAAGATCTGGATTCTCCCTCTGCCAAGTTTCAAGAATAGGGCCCATATTGTATCTTGCTAAAACTTCCTCTCAATCATTCACTTGAAATTGATGTGCATCATTGTTCCTGGAAATCTTAATTATACTATTTATCATATTCTATATAATACATTATACTAAGGGATCTTGAAAAAAAAAAGAAAAATGTCTAGTGAGAACCTTGCTTCATCATGAGTTTCATCATGGAAACAACACCCGCTGCCAGTGATAGACCAAGCTGAAGCAAGCAGAAATTGTGGCTGCAAATAAAGATAGTTGTGACAACTCTTGATTAATCTTTGTATCTCTTTTCTCTTTTTCTAAGTCCTCCAATCTCCTCCCTTTTTATGGACTCTCTTTCCCCCTCTCTTTTATCACAGCTTCGAGGGAGAGGACATGATACTAGGTTGAGGGCTGTAGGCTGCCCATCCTTGGATTAAAGCCCTCATATGTTCATGGGGCCTCTGTCTTTGGTATAATCCTCCTCCTCATCAAAGAAGACACTCTCCTTCCTGTGTGCACTAACCCTGACATTAAAATATTCATTATACATGGCAAAAAAAGAAGGGATCAAATTCCCTGTAGCACAATAAAAAGAGAATGCCAAAAAGTGAAATAAAGGAGTAATGATCAACTTGTGTTATTCTTCTGTTACCTAAGAAACTATCTTCAAAACAGAAGTCCTCATAAATGTTCTGGAGAAGGATCAGACGTTTTCTGCTGCAGAAGGATATGAAGTGTATATGACTTGGCAGGCATTTGCTTTCTAGAAGATAAACTAGACAGCATTCTATTACTTTTGACCTTGCAGTCTACGGCTTCTAGCTGCACTCTGTGTTAGGAAAGAAGGGCCCAATGCCCTTCCTCACCTTTTCCTTTTGAAATTTCGGTTTTCCAAAGTCTTATGCTAAACTTCACTTGGGATGATTGTCCCTATCCCATTTAAAATTGGATTAAAAATTATTCTGTGGAGTCAACGAATTTAGAATGCATACACAGCATGGACAAACAGATAGCATGTTCTTAGCATGCTATCTTATAGAGTGATGCAAAACTATACTATCAACTAGACTACATAAAGGAAATAATATTCTTAAATATGATTAGACTATTTTCCTCTCATTTTTTAGGTTTTTATTCTTTTAGGGATAATGTGTGTTGTGAATGAATAAATGTTAAATAAAGTTATCTTGAGCTTGTAGTCAAGTGCAGGGTTCTGGCCCTGCACTTCTGATTGGCTGTTAATGGAAGGATCAGATTGGTCCATTCAGGAGAATCTGATTGGCCATTAACAGGCCATTCGCATTGGTTAACGGAGCTAGCGCTCCTGGATTGCTATTGGTTGAATAGTTAATAAGTTGCCTATATAAGGAAGGCTATAGCAGCCATCGAGTTTGAGCTGTCACAACATAAAGAGTTGAAGTTCACCGTTTCACCGGCTTGTCTCCATTCTTTCTCGCCCATGCTCCAAACTTAACACTGGCGATGAGGATGGGATTTGGAGACGTCAGAGCTGACTGAACAAAGAAGAAAATAACCAAGCATGTGACTGACAATGCACAACAGCAGAACTATGTCTGGCGGCGTCATACCACCCGCTCCGTTCAACCCAGCGCAAGAGGACTGGGAGTCCTACATGGATTGTTTCCAAATATTCTTGGAAACTAACAATTTGAAGGATGCCACAACCAGGAAGAAACGGGTGGTATTCCTAACGCATTGCGGGCCAACCGTATTCAAGATGGCCAAGGCCCTGGCAAAACTGGCTGAAGTAAAGGCTATGGACTGTGACATCCTCGAACCCCTACTGAGGGACCACTATGCACCGACCATACCAACACTTGTAAGGCGGCATGAGTTCTACCAAAGAAACCAGCAGAAAGGAGAGAGTGTTGCCGATTTTGTCGCAGACCTCCGAAACCTGGGAGGCCTCTGCGGGTTCGCTGACCTGGAAGAGGCTTTGAGAGATCGAATAGTCCTGGGACTAGATGCAGTAAACATACAGAGTAAGCTGATGGAGAAAGGTGACATCAGCCTTGCCGATGCCATAGCTGATGCTACTGAAGCAGAAGCAACCAGGAAGTCGGCTGCCCAACTACGTCGAAACCGCGCTCCGGTACACCAACCGACCGGTGAAATTTTACCCAAGTCAGAAGGACAGCTTCTGACAACCCACCATGAGGACCTCTCTTCGTCGTCAGACAGTGACGAAGAAGAGGTTCATTGATTGCGGTCCGATCAGAACCAGTACCCGAAGTCCCTACACCGATGTGCTGGCTGTGGGGCCAACCATTCCAGGTCCGAATGCAAATTCTGCGACATGCTCTGCCATGAGTGCGGGAAGAGAGGCCACATCGGACGGGTCTGTTGAAGCTTCCAAGGACCCGGCCAGGCCTCGAAGGGGGCTAACTATCGCCAATCAACAGGAAACTGTCCTGTAAGGCGAGAACCAGTAAACCACTCCTATAGAAACCGAACCTTGAATCGCCCCACAAAGTGAGAAGAGGCTTACCAAACTATCACTATCAGTCATGCCTCTTCCTTGGATGCCAAGAAAATCCGAATTACAGTGGCCTTCGAAAATCAGCCTTGCCAAATGGAAGTCGACTCGGGATCGTCTCTCTCAATGGTTTCCTGGAGGACCCTCAAGCAACTCATCTCTACTATCCGGCACCAAGACCTCCGTTCCCAAAGACTTATCCTTAAAGACTATCAGGGGAATCGGATTCCAGTCATTGGATCCAGCCAAGTCCAGGTCTCATTCAAGAACCGCACGGCGTACTTACCTCTGACTGTGATCGACAAAGATCAGCCTTGCCTGCTAGGCCTCCAATGGTTCGCGCCACTCAGCATTGAAGTGGCAGGCATTAACCGAATAGCGACAGTGACAGGGAGGAGGACCTCATCCATGAATTCAGGGACATCTTCGCAGAAAAGCTAGGCGAGTACAAGGGGACCCCGATATCCTTTAGCCTTAATCCAAAAATAGCTCCCATCCACCTTAAACCCCGTTGAGTTCCATTTGCCCTAAAGCTGAAAATTGACGAACAGCTTGATAAGTTAATAGCCCAGGGAGTGCTAGAGCCAACTGATCACTCTCCCTGGGAGACCCCAATCGTGACACCCATTAAGCCGGATGGTTTGATTAGAATTTGTGGGGACTACCGGGCCACCCTGAACCATGCCCTGCAGCAAAACGCATATCCGGTGCCAGTGGTGCAGCACCTCCTCCATTCCCTGGGGGGCGGAAAAGTCTTTGCTAAACTAGACTTAGCTCAGGCATATCAACAACTACCAGTTGATGAAAAAACGGCACAGGCACAGACGATTGTGACGCACCGAGGTGCCTTTAAATGTACCTGGCTCCAGTTCGGAGTCAGTGTAGCCCCAGGGATCTTTCAGAGCCTTATGGAAAGGCTACTACAAGGGATTAAAGGCATGGTCCCCTACTTTGACGATGTGTTAATTGCTGCCCCTACTACAAAAATCTTATGGGATCGCTTAAAATTAGTTCTACAGAAATTCAAAGACGCAGGTCTTAAAGTGAAAAAGAATAGGTGTAAACTGTGTACAGATCGTGTCGAATTTTTAGGGTATTTAATTGACAGTCAGGGCATTCACCCTACCGACAGTAAATTGAGAGCAATAAAAAACGCTCCAGACCCCGGAATAAGACCGACCTCCAGGCGTTTCTAGGCCTTATCAACTTTTATAACGTATTTCTGCTGCACAAAGCAACTGTCGCTGAACCTTTACATCGTTTACTGGACAAAAAAGCAATTTGGGTATGGAGTCATAGAGAAGAGCAGGCGTTCCGTAATGTGAAAAAACTACTGACTTCTGACATTGTACTCATGCAGTACAATGAGACCTTGCCGTTAAATATCACGTGCGATGCAAACTTAACAATGTGTTTCTGGGACCATCCAGAAGCAAAAGAAGTGAAGCCACCGCTTTTTCTCCTTTTGGCACCCTTTTTTTTTTTTCCTTTTAGTGTCTTTTTTTTCCTCTGAGTTTTCCTTCTGAACAGGGTTTCTCCCAGAGAGTCTTTGTCTTACTCTCTCACTGCACCACACAGCTAGGAAAGGGATAGTTGAACAAAAGGGGCACTGAGGATGTTATCTACTTTGGTAATGAAACGTCTACTCGAAAACAATCAAGCTTAGAGGACTCCACCGTTCAACCCTGAGCTACAAATATTATCATTAGTTTGTCAGCAATCTGGGCTGATAATTTCTAGAGTATTTTTTAAATTAAAAAGTAAAATCAACCTTTAGTTTGACTCCAGTTTACATTCATGTTGTTCTGGGCAAAATGTTTGCCTTCTTTTAGTATTATTTTTCAATCTGAAAATCAAGCCCATGCCCTTGTCAGTGGCCTTCCATTCAAGTGTTAAACAAGCTGAGTCTTCTTAACTTTCTGAAACCAACCAAGGGCAGCGATGAACAATCAGATGTGAATCTGTAAGTGGCATTTTGGGATTAAAAACAAAGCTATTCTTTGAGGTTCTTTACCATAGCATGGTGGAGAAAACCTATTAAAGAGGGGTGTCAAACTTGTGGCCTGTGGGCCAAATGTGTCCGTCCGCACTCCGTGGGTTGGATGCTGCCCCTGCCCAGTTTAGCAAAGGGGGGAAATGTCCCGATACATCAAGTGATGCCGCTGTGATGCCATGAGTTTGACACCCCTGCCATAAAAGATTACAGATGAAGAAAGATACAAGGGTTTTGTTTTTTCTTCCCATTCTGATGCTGAATTATGAATTATTGGAGAGAATGCATACCTCCCAGCCTTTTGCTGACACTTGTTTAAAATACTAGCTCTCAAAGAATTGGCTGGAGAAAACTAAAAAAGAAGTCTAAGCAGGCTTCGTGTAAGGAAAATACATTGCCATCCAATGTATTTTCCAGATACATTGGATGGCAAGCAATAAATGTTTAATAATAAAAAACCATCTTCAATATTAAGAAGATAGAAATGACAGTAGCCCCATTTGAATACTTATAGGCAAGTTTCAGGAAATTCAGTGTAACATTGCTCAATGGAGTACTGTCTCATCTGTGAAGGGGAGGATGTTTCTGACTTCCTAATATTAGGCTAATATCAGATGGGGAGGATTGTTAATAGAATGCAACCGGTGCAGGATGTCTAGTTGCCACACCCACCCAGTTATATGACCACCTAGCCACACCCACCTAGCTGGTCCAGCCCCCCAACAGCCTGACGGATCATGAATTAGCCCCGTTTAAAAAGTTTGAGGACCCCTGCCTTAAAGCAAAGGATTCATGCAGAAATAATTTTAGATTTGCGCAATGAAATCTGCACCCTAATGCTTATTGTATTTTTCTTTTAAGATAAATGGCTCTGCATATCTCCAGCTGTAAATGTTAATTGCATGGATGGCTAATTCTGCATGAGTTGAGGCTAAATCAGGCTGATGGTGTTTATTGGCTTTCAACTTCACGAGCCATTTATAAACATACAAAAATAAGGTTAGGATGAAGGACTCGACAAAACGGGTATATACATTTGCATAAACACCCTCTCTGTAATTGTGGAAAAGTTTGGTAAATGAATGCATCATTTCTTGATAAAGATCACTAGTGTATTAAGTTAAGAGCAACAAATACGTGTTGCAAAAGAATTGCCCAAACATTTAGCTTAATTCAGAATCTGTCAATGTCAGTGTTAACATAGTAATTGCATATTGTTAATGCTGGCTTGTATTATTTTTTTAAGCGACCCAGACTGAAATTGATATAAACAAATGCCTTCTTGCAATGATTTTTCTTCATCCCAGACTGTCTACTTTTGGCTGGGAGAACAGTGAAACTTGGTGTACTTGGTGGAAAAAAAGCCATGGAAAATTAGAGGAAGGATAGCTTTATCACTGAAGCATGGGACGTAGGTTTAAAATGCTGGATTCAACTTTCTAGCATGCAAGCTAATTCTGCAATGTAAGTAAATTGTTTTAATTTCCTCCAAAATCCATACAAAGGGTACAGGTCCCCCCCTCATAGTCCCCCACAAATATTAATTTGAAAATAAATGGAAGCCTTGTCCTTCTTATGCTGACACATATCTTACAAATCAATTCTAGAGGGTAAAATTGTTTAAGTTTGACTCCTGATGACTAATTGGGCATCTCCATGTAGTAAAGAAATGCATTGTCACTGTTTTCTACAATTTATGTTGCATTTCCAGTCCAGTCATGGATTTGTTGGTAATTTCCAATAAGCACTAATCAGAACTAGCATCTTATTAGTTTTTTTTCCCAATCTTATGTGGTAGATGAATGTTTGAAATGGTCAGAAGTATTTCCAATTATTTCAGCAAATGTCAATAATGTTTGTTTGTTTTTGTAAACATAGCTGTTCCAGAGCAATCTGCCCAACAGTGGGCTAAACAGTTCCTAACATTCCTGATTCCCAAGAAGGAAATCAGACATATGCCATCAGCATATTATAGAAAAAGTCCTTTTAACACTTTGCAAACACTTGCAAATCTTTTCTATCTGCATATTATATATAGTATACGCAACAATAAAACAAATGCTACTAATGTTCTTTTTAGAGCTTACCTTACATTCCAGGTTAGGGTTAGGGGTCTTCACAAATACATTGTCATAATGTGTTTTGTCTTGGCAATAATACAGAAATATTTTACCTTTGAATCAATTTCACTAAAAATATTTTGATCTCCCGGATTAGTTTTTAGCCCTGGGGTTTTGGGGGTGATCTCCTGATGATCTTTTAATCCTAATTTTTCCAAAAATTGAGTGTGTGGGTCTAATCCTATCTCTATCCTCCATAAAAGCAAGCACACACATATGGACCATGTATGAGTATGCATAGTATGACTATGTGAGACAACCCAGGAGCAAATACAGTAAACAGAGGTTTGTATTTAAATAGTGGTTTATCTACAAAGAATATATATATACATGCATGTACTTTAGTCAGACCTCAAGCAAACAGCAATCAGCAATTACAGCATTGAAGTACACATGGAGCAAGAGATATGCCCCAACAGGGCCTCTTCTTATTACAGGCTCTTAAAGTGATATCAGCCCAAAAACCTTGCTGACTCATTCCTAGCATTACATCATCGTAGCAACTGATCAGCTCTTAAACCATTACCCTGAGAGACCACAATCCTCAATCCATCAAGAACTGCACCCACTCCAATGAAATACACAAATAGGGAGACTGAATCATCAGAAGATGCCATTCAAACATACATGTGCCAAACATCTACCTGCTTAAATGCATGTTCCTACAAACTGCTAACCAGTCAGGTAAAGCCAGGCATTGCTTTTTCAGATTCTGTTCAACTGTTTATCAGGATTAAACTTGACGAAAGTTTTCATGGCTTGGTGTGCTGTATAAATACAGTCTGATTGGTTAATATAATTCAGTGGATTGGATGAACCAGAAAATAAATTCTGTAAACAAATGAAATGCACTGCATGGACATAAGCCACAAATGCAGGCCAAATGGCCCATCATCTGCCCTCTCTCATCAAACATATGCATATTTAAAGGATTCATAAGAAGTCATTTTGCCAGTATGCATTTTACGATGTTGAGGTCATTTTGAATATACCCCTAAAAACTAACTCATACATAAAAAATCCTAATCCAGATAAATCACCTTAAATTCACTCAGCTGTTTTCCAGTTTTGTCCCCCACCCCCTTTTAAAGAGCTTTTAATTTATTATCTGTCCATGAAACATATTCAATTGCTTGGCCACTTTCATTCCTTCTGTAAAGAATTTTATGGTCTCCCAGGGCACCAAGATTTCAGAAAAAAAATAAAGAATAGATCCGTAAGTACCAACATTTGCAGGTGCTAGAGAATGATCTAGAATGTGGGTTGGGGGAGGTTTCTTCACTCTTGCTCAGACCCCAGCAGAATGCTGGCATCTCTCCCCTTTGCTCCGCTACTATCGGATGAAAGATCACAAACCTTTTACTATTCTGTCCTCTATAATTACTGACTGAATGTATAAAGGTAGATAGATAATGCCACACAGCATCCATACAAAGTATTTTTATTGGTTCATCAGGCATCCTCATAACTCACAGTTATGTCGAGATTCATCTAAATGTCAAATTATCTGCATAGCTGCACTTTATGGTGTAAAAGGATGGTAATCTTTCATCCCCAAAATGAAGGAGCAAGGGGTTGAGGCAGCAGCATGTTGCGGGGTTCCAAGCAAGAGTGGAGAGACCTCCCCCAACCCACCAAGGGTCAATTCAGTGACCAATCAGGATTACAGATGTGGCCACATGACATGGATTACATTTCCCAGGATACCTTAACTATATTTACCATAGTGCATTCCCTTAAGGAGACAGCTCTCCATTCCTAACTAACTATCTCAATTCCCATTATCTATAACTGGCTGGACAGCACAAGTTCTACAGGGTGGCCATTTTGTTGCTGATCCCAGCTCAAAGCAAAGTCTTTGTGATACTTTCTTAGTGATCAAACAGGGTGCAGCAGCAAAATGTTGACCTTTTCACACCTTTTCACTAACTATGAGAAATGTTGACAAAGCAGTGGTAGTAGCGTTCTCTGGTTGTTAAAATAACTACTTCATATGATATTTTAGCCTGGAGCAGGAGTGTCAAACTCACGGCATCATGGCATCATCACATGACATATTGGGACTTTTTCTCCCTTTGCTAAACCGGGCATGGGCATGGCTAGCCCATGACACATCTGGCTCACAGGTTGAGAGTTTGACAGCCCTGGCCTAGAGGATGTTTTTATATTGTCAGGGTTGAGGTGGTAGTTCAGCAGTCTGAAGAAGACTATAGCTTCCCCAGCCCTTCTGGTTACAAAAATGAGAAACACCCTGCACAATGAGAACTTGAGTATTTTGCAATTGAAAATATACTGAATGACTATTCTGCTGTGTTTGCATTAAAAACAATGCAAGATAAAGCTCTTCCACCCCAGATGATGTAAATTATATATTTTGCTGTTCTCTGTAAAAACATGTTGGTGCTTTTTTTACAGAGAAGAGCAAAGTAAATAATGTAATTTACATCATGGAATTTCAACTCTTGAGCTTCATTTAGATTTTGGAGAAAGAAAGGGATTAGCCCAAGGGCATTGAGAAAGGTCTCTGATTGTTTTGAGATTTGAAGCTGTTTCTTTCATTCAGCGCCCTATTGTGATGCCACAATATGTGCTACTGCACACTTATACTATTCTCAGTTACAATATGTCTGTTTTAAAACAGAATGGACTCAATGTATGATCTGTGTGTTTGCACTTGAAATATATGACAGGTTTATGACTAGTACACATGTGAAACTGACACAATCCACAGATAAACCAATCTGTCCATCCCTATCAGGGAGAGAAAAAACACGTCTTTGTCTGGAGGGAGCCTTATGAACAAAGTTATCTTCATGTTTAGCTTGCTACAGGGTTTAATAGAAGAGGGAGCCTTGAAGGAATGGAGGTTTGCAAGACTCAGCTAAATGAAAGAAGCACATTGCCCAGATTTACACTGCATTGCATTGGGCCATGGTATACATCTGTAAAAGTTTAAAAGTGCTCAAAGACTCAGATTAATTCCTGGAGGTGTAGCAAGAAGAGATAAACTTGCTTGGATTAAAGCAAAAACTACAGAAGCACCTGCAGTTGTCCAGCCTTCTGGGAAGACAGCTAGGATGCCCTTTTGCTGATCACAGAAATACTCTTGGAAGAAACAACTTATCACCCAACTGCTGAATGAAAGAGTTGGCAGCTCATCTAGGTGGATTGCAAGCCAATAAATGCTCCTGCTTAGAAAATGAGGCATGGGATGACCTTACAAACATGGCGATTGATCTACTCAACCTTATTACAATTAAGCCATGGACAGTTAAAAATTAAATAAACCTCATTCAGACCATTAAAGAGAGAGACGGGTGGTGTAGTGATCTGGTGAGGCATGAAGATTCTGTTTTAAGTCTCCCTGACATGTTGCTCACTTTGTGACTTTGGGCTGCTTTGTGTTGTTGAGGAAGGAGGACCATTCATCCTTCCTTCAACTTCCAGAATATAAACATAACAAATCCAAAGATATTGCAAACGATCCTATGTCTTGCTTTTTGTGTTGGTAAATAAGGAGTAAAGGTTATCCATTCTAATGAGAGGATTTTGCTACAATCAGAGAGGGGAATGAAAAGATGATTATTTCTTTATGTCAGAGGAATCAGAAGTCTTAAGGCTAAGAGAGAGAGGGCATATCACATCAAATAAAACATATATTTGGAGACATATAAGAGTTTTAGACTAAACCCAGGGGTGGGGGTGATTTTATTATTATGTTTATTTGATTCTTTTTATTAGTTTTATTGTTTTAAATGTAGTTTTATATTCTGTAAGCCATCTTGGGTTGCCATGGGTGAATAGGTGGCAATATAAATTCAATAAATAGATAGATAGATAGATAGATAGATAGATAGATAGATAGATAGATAGATAGACAGACAAATACTAAAATAAACCCACCAGTTTGTATTTTCCAATCCAATCCTATCCAGGCTTACCCAAAACTTGAATCCAACTTTTTATTGAAATTTGGTTACTAATTATACCTGCACAGAAATTCTTCTTTTAAAGCATACATTCCCACCCTCCTCAGAAGCAGCTTTGTCTTAATACCTTTGTCTTAACCCTAGCCCTAACCCAATACATTTCATCCATAACCATGTAGTTTTGATGGCCAGGTCGCAATATTTCATGATTTTTTTCCAGTTCTTTTTCTTCGACTCTGGCATCTCCTGTGATGTCAATAAATTGTATACTTTGGCCCTTGACAACCATAAGATCCAGTGTGTTGTGTTCCAAATGACAATTCGTCTGTATTTGAAAGTCCCACAAAATCTTCACCGTTTCATTTTTGATAACTTTTTCCACTTTATGTTCCCATGACTTTTCGGATAAAGATATGGCCTATTTTTTATATACAATGACCAGTGGATTAATTTAGCAAATCAATCATGTCTAGCTTTGGAGTCAGTTTGCGTGATTTTGTTGCACTCACATATTAAGTGTGAAACGGTTTCAACTTTGTCATTGCAAAGTCGGCAGTATGGATTGTCAGTGGATTTTTGTATCTTCGCTTTCATGGCATTAGTTTGTAGTGCTTGTTCTTGAATGGCAAGTATTAAACCTTCCATTTCTTTCTTAATGGTTCCCCTCTTAAGCCATGCCCATGTCAAGTTGTTATCACATTTTCCTTCAATGTTTTTCAAGTGCTGTCCATGCAAAAGCTTTGGTTTTCCATCAATTTAATCTGTCATCCAGCTGTTTTTCCTTATATTCTGCATGCGTTTCTGTTGTTTTTATAATGTTCTCCATTTTCACAGCCTGCAGCAATTTTTCTGTACTTTGGTTCACATAATCATTCAAACTTATTATTATTGTTGTTGTTGTTGTTATTGTTGTTAATGTTGTTTACACAATAAGGTGAAATCAAAGCATGCCAGTTCTTTAGCTGGGCTTGACCTTCATACACATCAAATACTTCCGAAGAACTTAAGGTGTTGTAAAGTATTCACATAGTGTATGTGCGAATCCAAGCAGTGTGACCTTTTGTAATTGACAGATAGAAATGTTGTTAATGCACAGATTTTGTAAGGGATAATAAAAAACATTTTGGTATGGCGTCCAATGTTCTGATAACCACTAGGATCACTATGGCCAGTTTATGGCATAATCTTTCCATTTCAATTTTCAGATATTGCTATTTCATGACCTTCTCAAATTCTTTTGTTAAATCTGGTATGTTATGACTTTATCGGTTTGTATTTGGAAATCTGTCAATATTTTATTGTGCATTGTATCAGAAGTATGGCCCAGGTATTGATGAATTTTCTGGTGTTTCCACCGTTCAGTTTTGTATTTAACAATTTTCTCATTCTTTCAGTGTATTATTTACTAATCACATTTTAACCTGTCCATGCTTGATGTTATCCAAGTGTAATACGTCCAATCTTTAGCAATTTTATAAATTACATAAAAAATCCTTATTTTTCCTCCTTCTCTCTCATTTAGACTGATATCAACAAGTTGTTCGACAAGAGTATATTTTGTGCAATGTTGTTATCCAATAACATGGAATTAGTTCAAGAACCTCATAGATCTTTGTTCTTTTAATACATTAGAATAGGAGGAAGCAGATGGGAGAAAAATTGTTCCCTCTATCCCCTAATCATCATTTTTCCATTTGCCAAAGTGCTACATGTGTCCTAGGTTATTTACTGGATTATTTATTTATATATTTAGCACATTTATATGGTTGCCAAACATTTACATAGTGATTCCTGGTGGCTTACAAAATTAAAATCCACAATACAAAACCCATAAGCCCCCCGCCCAGATCTCCATGAAAGACCACAAACACAGTATACCAACCACTGTTCATTTATTATTTCTTTACTAAGTTATTAGTAGTAAATGGCTTAGATAAATACAACCGGACTGAACATTTGGGGATTTGCATTCACAGTCTTACTTTTTGCCACAAACATCCAACATTTGTGCACCTCTAATGGACAACCTTTAATCAGCTGGCCTGGTGTGTGCGATGTAAGCCATTTGCATTATAGCTGATTGTTTTTGTTTTTTTAAAATGCATTCATTTCTAAAGCAATGTCTGTGGAAATTCTCAGTCATCCAAGTCATAGTTGTTTTCAAAGGTGCTTTTTTGAAAAGCAACTGGACTGTTTTTTCCTTGAGGAAGAAGAAGAAGAAAAAGTTGTGCTTCTCGTTCAGGAAGTTTCATCAGCTCTAATGGGGAAGAATAGGTATTGAATGGAGAGAGGGGGGGGTTCCTGTTTTTATAAGTGCAAAAATTACTGCACAAAAATAGAAAATCAGTGCTTTTCTTCCAAAGGCAAAATTTACATGTGCTCCCATGAAACGTATCCACAAACAGTCCTCATCTGCTCTGTTTGTTGAATGGAAACAAGCGACTGTATGTTGAACTGACACACTGGTTGAAAAGCAGCTGCTCTGTGTCATTTTCACTCCTTGGAGCCAAGCAGCATAAAGAACCACCTTCCATCTCTTCGAAAGATGTTAGAGGAGTAGAAATTAGACCACTTCTCCTGCTTCATATTAATCAACTTTTTTTCCCTTATGTATGTGTATACAGAGATATATTTTAAGCAGCAACATGACTACTGTGTAGTAAATATTTTGATGCATAATTTAGTTGCTGGAGATCTGTCTTCTAGAGCAAGGGCAAGTTTTCTCCTTGAGAAGAAAAAGCTGTAAAGGCAATGTAACTTGGGCAGATATTTGCAGGCTGAGTCACACACATGGAGGCAAATACTGCTTGTCTTGCGAAAGTATTCTTGTAAATCTTTAGAAACAAACAACACCAGTCTCCCAGGACTGCTTGAGATGTTCCAAAAAGCAGTGGGCCCTGACTGTCCCTCAGGCTAGGTTTGCATAGAGAATATAGCATTTGACCCTGACTGTCCATAGATAAAGGCAACATTTCCCAGTGGCAATTTCTCAGATAGTAGGAGGACATTTCTCAATAATTTACAATCATGATGTAATGGAAGTATCAGAAATAATAATAGAAGAAAACTGGTATATACCAAATCCAAGTTTGATTCAGCTTACATTAACAGGCTATGAAATCACCCCCAATTATTTTCAAATGGTCGAAATGAGACATATTATAGCAGATGAATGAGACTTAAAATCACTTATGAGATTTTCAGCTCACTTGACAAAAGAAAAGAAAAAAAAGAAAAACTCAGTAAAAATATATGTCATTGATAAATGGTAGAAAGCTTGTTCAGATAATGAAGCTTGGGAAGCCTTCAAATAATTGAAATTTAGTGGCACCTAGAAATTTAGTCGCACCTCCATTGAATTAAGAATCTTTCTGAATCCCTTGCTCAGTGTGTCTTGGCAATCAGGACCAGATTCCTTTCTCTCTTTTAAATCTACTGTGACTAGTTTGAACATGTGTACAGGATTGTACAGATACTAGATATGGCTTCCTAAATATGTCTATTTTTGTATGCTTGCTCTGAAGAATTATATTTCAATGAAACCCACATTAGGGTTTCTTATAAAAGACAAAGATGGTGATTTGTAGGAAAGTTGGGTTCAAATCTGTATTAGTTTAGGTATGGGAAAGGTACTAAAAATAACCAGAAGAAATGTAGAAGTAACTTTTTAAGGGGAAAGTAAAACAATTGCAAGTCTGCTGAGAAGAGGAGATATCTCCCTGGGTCAGTAAGAGAAGGGGAAAGATCTCAACTCCTACCTTTTCTATGAAAAAAATAACTGCTTATCTTGGCAAAACAACAACAGCAATCAAATAATGACTGGAAAGGATTAAAAAAAATATAGTGTAAAGTGATAGTATGGGGCCACCTAGAAGTTCAAAATGAATTCAGGTCTTCAGGGTGACATTAACTGCATCTTAAAGTATTAATGGAAGTTGCAGATATAACTTTGTTTCTATCATGGTTTAAAATTCTTGAAGAAAAGACAAATTGCCCAGAGATTGAACAACAATCTGACCTGCAGAAATATTAATTCTGCTGTTATGTTTTTTAATAAACAGTGAAGGGATTTCAGCTATCAATGATACATATTTACTAAATGAATAAGTAAAGGAGTAGAGTCAAATAACCACTGACTAATCTATTTCGTTAAAAATATTTAAAAGGCTGTAGAGCAGCTATCACAATCTAAGCATTTAGTGTGCATATACATATACAATAAATGTATAATTTTAAAAAGTATGCATGAGGTTTTTTTTAAAAAAATTAAATTATACTACCCATTTCTTTTTTAACAAAATTGTTATCCTGATAAATAAGGACCCTTTGGGAATGCCTTGATTTCAGCTATTCCTCAGTTGTGTTCTTGTTGTTCAATCAATAAATTAAGAGGCTAAAAAATGGAACTATTAGATTCTGTAGATCCTTAATAGATCATATTGAAAAAATTGTTGATAAAAGTTTCCTTTTCAAGCTAGAAAGAAATAACAACATAGGTGCTGTTCTCAATAATAGAAGAGATGAAGAAATACAGAATATTTAACAAAAGATGGCACCAAACTGAAAGAGGAGCTAAAGGTTAAGAAGATAGAAGCTGAATTCAAGATTATCTTAATTGGTGATCTGGTTGCAAATTAGCCAACCTTATTTTAACATTTTAAACTGCTTGGTTTCAGAGCAGAATTGATGAAGTGGATCAAAAGATATCAATATGCTATAATCTTAAACATGACTTAAAAGAGCAATCCCATTATTAAAAAATTGTAAAATGGCATTAGTGTGCCTTCACAAAACTGTCCAGATGACAAGATGTAATGGTACTGCTCTGTCCTGGTTTGGCACTATCCATTAGAAGACAACAATGTCTTCTATGTGGTAGTAGGACATATCTATAAACTATACGTGCATTACTGCAGTTCAGGAAGGCTGGAGAAAAACTGTTGCCTTGTAGTGAGCTGCTCAAAAAGAATCAACTCATGTCCAACTAGCCAGGCACTTTGTTGGTAGCCTGATGTTTTCAGCCTACTTTGTCTGAAAGGTAAGAAATTTCATAAGCATACTGATATGAATAGCAAAGAGCTTAATGACAGGGATCTTATGACCTTAAAGAGTATGACCTATAAAGTCTGAAAAGTTGAAATCAATGGAAGAAAATGTGTTTGCTTTCTTGCTTGTAGTGATCAAAAAAATACTGCATTTTACAGACTTCTCCCTACTGCACATAGCAATTTGTCCATTTATAATTCCATACTATGTCAGATAGAATTTAGCTTCTAAGTGAAGAGGAAAAAAGAATCTAGGTATTAGAAAATTACTTAAGACAGACAAATGTTACAGGATTCCCTAAGTCATTATTTAAAAATCAAGACTAAGGATAACACAAATACTCAAATATTTAGCTATGTTGACTAATGATAAATAGCATTCAAATGCAGATAGAAGCAGAGAAAGGGATATACCAGTGAAGTGAATAATAGTCTATGAAATGTTCAAGAGAATGAATGTTAGGGATAACATTGGTTACCTAACTTAGTTTGGGTAAAAATAGTATATAAACTATGTTAGTGAGTTTAAGTGTATGTATCACTTTAACTGCAAAACATGTATTATGGGTGCGGTTGTAAAATCACCATAAGAGGGAGCAAGAGAGCTCACTGTTTGTTGGCTTTTACTGTAGTAGATGACAATGTTGGATTGATGGTGATTACTGTGTGTTTCCCTGCTGTTGCTGAGAGAAGAAAAGGGGTTTGATTTTCTTCATATCTCTGACTGCAAAAGAGATATATTGCTGGACTGATTATTTGTAAGTTTACTGACCTCTATTTTCAACACTGGACTTTGCAACTGATTAATCCCTGGATGGACTGAACTAATTTATGACACATGGACTGTTTGACTATGCTATAACTCTTGCTGGAATAATAAAAAACTATTTAACTGGCACAGTGTATATATCTTACTGAGTGTAAACTGCAACAATGTTTATCTCACATCATTTGCCTGCCTGCTAGACTGCCATTGCACGTTCTGCTAGGGTGTGTATCCCTAACACTGGTTATGGGCCCAGATGCACAGTCAGACTAACCAGGATATAATAGGCTTAGATTAAAGTGAGTGTTTGTGTAGTTACACAATACTGAAACAGACAGCTGTGTTTTATTAATTATAGTTTTAATATCCAGATAAAGATGGCACAAGTCAATTTACAAAGTTTGTCTCTAATATCCAAGCTGGATGGAACAAACTAAGTTTCGTGGTCTATGAAATGTAGCCTACTTCTACGCAGAGAAGGTTTGTGGAGTATAATTCAAAACCCACCAGAAGTAGATGCATGGGATCCGGAGGATGAGAATGATGCCCAGAAAATACAAGAATATAAACTGAAGAATGAGCAAGCTCTCTGTATAATAGGACTGACACTCTGTGATGAGCAGCTTGTACATATACGAGGTGAAGAAAGAGCTGCCAAATGTTGGGAGAATTTAAAGAAGATTTATGTTCGAGACAGTGTAGGAGCACGTATAAATCTTACACGGAAACTGTTCAGAACACATCTTCAAAAGAATGGAGATATGTTGAATCATATAAATATAATGAAGAGAATTTTTCAGGAACTGCATGAAAAAGAACTTATCTTCACGGAACTATACCAAGTTTATATAATTTTATCTTCTTTAGATAATAGCTATGATGACTACGTAACTTCACTTGAGGTTCTGCCAAAAGATAACCTCACATTAACTGACATTACTGGCAGATTAATTGAAGAAGCCAGGAGAAGGCTTGAAAGGGATCAACTCAAAAGAGAACAACCACAATGTGAAGAAGAGAAAATATCGTCAGCTTATACAATTAGAAAATGTTTTAATTGTGGAGGAAAAGGACGTTTGGCTAGATTCTGCAAGAAAGCCAAAAGCCAAAATGCCAGCCAGAAAGATAAAAGGCATCAAAAGGATAAAAAATGAATAGAGTTAGCCATGTATAGCAACGAAACTGTGAATAATAATTTATGGGTGGTAGATAGTAGAGCATCGCACTGCATAACAAAAGATAAGAAAAGATTTATTAAGATGTCCACAAGTTCACAGCAGATTTCATTAACTAATGGATGGAAACTGAAAGCTAAAGGGGAAGGTATATCATATTGTTCTTGCATAAGAGAAAATGTAAAAATGTTATATGTACCACAACTTAAGTTTAATTTGCTTTCAGTTAGAGTTTTGGTTAAACTAGGTTATGTAATTACCTTTAGGGGAGACAACTGCATAATTGAAAAAGAAGGTAAAAAAGTGACTGCAACTTTAAGAGGTGAGTTGTATGTGTTAAATGATAATCATTTAGAGGTAGCTAACACAGTTTATAATAATGTTAAACCTCATAATGAGTGCATACATTTGTTACACAGACATTTGGGGCATATAAATTTTAAAATGCTTAAACAAACAGTAGAACTATCTACAGGTATAAAACTGAAGCCTTGCAGTAAGTATTTGCACTGCAATACTTGTAGTAAATAAAAAAGGAAGCGAATGCCAGCAAATAGAGTTAATGGATTTAAAACAAAGGAGCCTCTAGAGGTCATATTTGCTGATATTATAGGTCCTAAAAAACCAAGTGTGGGAGGTGCTCATTATATACTAAGTATAATGGACCATTATTCCAGATATGGTTTCTGTTGTCTAATGAAGAGCAAAATGGAAACATATCAAAATTTCTTTAATTGGCTTAAATTTGCAGAAAGAAAAACTAAAAGGAAGTTAGTAACTCTTATCACTGATAATGGTACGGAATTTATAAACAATAAATTCCAAAATAAACTGAAGATGGCAGGTGTCGAACATAAAAAGTCTACACCATATAGGCCACAACATAATGCCTTTATAGAAAGACGAGGCCAAATAATTCAAGCAATGGCTCGTACTATGCTGTCAGATTCAGGATTACCTGAAAATTTGTGGGGAGAAGCAATAATGTGTGGTAATCATATATTGAATAATGTTGTTAACTCAACAACAGGTGAATTACCATTCACACAGTGGCATGGTAGAAAACCTGATCTAAGCTACATGCACACATTTGGAGCACCAGCATGGGTGCATATTCCTACACAACTGAGAAATAAGGGGCAACATAGGGCTAAAAGGTTATTCTTTATAGGTTATGAATCTAATCACAAATCATACAGATTCTGGGAAAAAGGAACATCCAGAGTTTACTGTAGTGCTAGTGCCAAATTCCTGGAACATGTAGGATGGGAAAAACTGGAACAAGATTCAAGTAAGGATGTAATTATAGAAACCTACAAAAGACCAAAAGAAAAAATCAGTAATAAGAAGAGTACAATTAAAGAGGAAGTACAGGAAGAGCATATAGGACCAGAACAGGAAGAAATAGATAATCAGGAACAGGTAGAACATGAAAGCCCACCTGTAAGCCCTGTAATACCTAGACGTTCTACATGTGTAACCAGACCACCTGACAGGTATCAAGCAAGTACAGTTTGCCAAGTTAGTAAAGTTCCAACTACTGTTGAAGAACTTAGGATGTATCCTGCAAAGGAACAGGAAAATTGGCATAGAGCAATGGAGAAAGAATTAAATTCATTGAAAGAAATGAAAGTTTATGAAAATGCCAAATTACCTCCAGGTGAAAAGTCCATTGGCTGCAAATGGATATTTAAGTTAAAAACTGGTAAAAATGGGACTGTTATCCATAAGGCTAGGTTGGTAGCTCAAGGATTTAATCAAATTGCATGTGATTATGATGAGGTATTTGCACCAAATTTAAAGGCAACAACCTTGAGAGCAGCTTTAGTGTGGGCAGCTAAGAAAAACTGTATCATAAATCACTTAGATGTAGAAACTGCCTATCTGCATGCACCATTGCAGGACACTATATATTGAAGAAAACCAGTAGGTATAAAGGATGATAAAAATAACAATGACTGTTGGAAACTGAATAAAAGTCTCTATGGATTGAAACAATCTGGTTGTGAATGAAACCAATATATTGTAAAAGAGTTAAACAATATAGGATTTAAAGCTGGTTTAGCTGATCCATGTTTATTTAAAAAAGAGACAAAAGGAACTGCCATTATTATTATTGTTTACAGATGATATTGCTTTAATTACTAAGACTAATAATGAAGCTACTGAAATAATATCATTATTAAGTAAGAGAATAAAATTAAAGCAATTAGGAGAAATAAGACAATATCTAGGATTGATAATAAACAAAACCAATAGTGGCTATAAGATATCACAAGAAGATAAAATTTACCAATTGCTAAAAATGTATAAAATGGAACTTTGTAAGCTGGCAAAAACTCCAATGAGTCAGGAATTTTGCCATACTGATGCTCAAAGTTCAAAATTTGATAAAACTATCAATCATTAATAGGTAGTTTAACATATATAAGTAATTGGTCAAGGCCAGACATTGCCTATAGCATTAATCAATTGGCAAGATTCAATGCTGAACCCAATGAAAAACACTGGCAAGCGCTAAAGCGTATATTAAGGTATCTTAAAAAGACAATGCACTATGCATTGTATTTGGAGCCAAAAGATGATTTGATTTTAAGTGCATATGCTGATGCAAGCTTTGCAACAGATATAAAAACTAAAAAATCAACTTCAGGTATGGCTATACTATTCGGTAAAACACTGATTGGTTGGAGGTCAATTAGACAGCAACACATAAGTATGTCCACAATGGAAGCAGAATTTTCATGTCTATCTTTAATATGTACTGACTTAATTCTGTATAAACAGTTATTGTTAGATATGGGAGTAACTGTTAAAGATGCCATTGTAGTTTATGAGGACAATCAAGCAGCCATATGGTTGGCTACAAATATTGCTGTAAAAACTAGATCTAAACATACTGACCTAAGATATTTGAATGTAAGACAATCTGTAAAAAATGGTTTAATGAGATTGGAATATTGCATGACTGAGGAAAACATTGCAGATGGATTTACAAAAGCCCAAGGTGCAGTCAAGCACAAAGAAAATTGTGAAAACTATGGGTTGAAATTGTAAATAGATATATATATATATCTTATTATATTACCCAAAAGGGGAGAATGTTAGGGATAACATTGGTTACCAAACTTAGTTTGGGTAAAAATAGTATATAAACTATGTTAGTGAGTTTAAGTGTATGTATCACTTTAACTGCAAAACATGTACTATGGGTGCGGTTGTAAAATCACCATAAGAGGGAGCAAGAGAGCTCACTGTTTGCTGGCTTTTACTGTAGCTGACAATGTTGGATTGATGGTGATTACTGTGTGTTTCCCTGTTGTTGCTGAGAGAAGAAAAGGGGTTTGATTTTCTTCATATCTCTGACTGCAAAAGAGATATATTGTTGGACTGATTATTTGTAAGTTTGCTGACCTCTATTTTCAACACTGGACTTTGCAACTGATTAATCCCTGGATGGACTGAACTAATTTATGACATATGGACTGTTTGACTATGCTATAACTCTTGCTGGAATAATAAAAACTATTTAACTGGCACAGTGTATCTATCTTACTGAGTGTAAACTACAACAATGTTTATTTCACATAATTTGCCTGCCTGCTAGACTGCCATTGCACATTCTGCTAGGGTGTATATCCCTAACAATGTGGGTTTTTTTTTTTTAAATTCTTAAGGTGTTGTTAATCTGCAACAGACTAAAATAGTTTTTTCCTCTGGAAACTACAATAAAATTAGATCCAGTGGAACAAAGTGGCTATTTAATGCCCAGAACTATAAACAAGCATTGTGTAATTTTCTTTGGATAACACAATTTTTTTACATAAGCCATTTTAAATGAAGACCATCTTTTCAAAATTAAACCTTAATTTCCAGTTCCATATTTTGTAAAATAAATAAAGTCATTGAATATAAATATATCAAGGAGTGACCTAAAATCATGGAAATATAGTTTAGATTGAGGTAAAAGCTCAAGTTCACATACTTTCCTTGTTGTACCTGGAAAATGTCAGCAGCTCACTGCCGCTTATCTTTAAAGGCAAATTCATGCAAATAATTTTTTAAAAAGTAAAAGTGTGATTAAGTCACCGTGAATTCTCCCTCAAGAAAACGTTGAGGATTACAGGCTAGCATTCGTTATCATTCCTGAGACTGGAAACAAAACACTGATATAAACATAGTATCCAAACCACAGAACATGACTTGTTTAAAAAATTAATGTCTGTGAAGTAAGGCAGGAAACGTGATTTATCCTTTTGGGAATTTTTTTGGCATGAGCAGAGAACTAGACATCCTCAGAACCTGTCATATCCTTCATCTCTCATGGAGCTCTGAAATAAATCAAATTTTACTCAAGTTAAGGAAAGGGAGCACATACTCCATCTGAAATGTGTAGCAATCCTTCTGTTTGACATGGCATTAAACAGAAGAAGGCAAATTAGGCTGTGTTGCCTTAAGGATTATTGTTACACATTGTATGCCTTCTGCCTGTGACAGTTGGTTCCTCTCCACAAAAGAAGCTGAGCACAGGCTCCAACTGAGAAACTTAAATGACAGCATGGTGGTCAATTTATTTTGCTTTTTCCTTCTTGCAGAGCACTCCAACATCTTTGGGAAAACCGAAACAGGAGTTGATGTTTCTCACAATTCTGAATTCATCCATAAGGGAGGGGATAGAAACTTTGGAATCAAAGAATGAATGGAGAGAGAAAGCAAGAGGTTCACTGACCCTTAGAACATCAGCCCTAGGGGTCCTCCAATACGATTAAGTTGACTGGCAATGGATCAATTAAAACACACTGAATTATCAACATATAAAATTGGAATCATTCCTCTCAATGCATTATATAGATACATTATAACAGAATGACAGAACAGAATAACAGAATTGGAAGGAGCTTTGGAGATCTTCTAGTCCAACCCCTTGCTCAGATAGGAAGCCCTATATCATTTCAAACAAATAGTTGTCCAAACTCTTTTTAAAAACTTCCATTGTTAGATCACTCACAACTTCTGGAGGCAAGTTGTCCCATTGATGAATTGTTCTGACTGTCAGAATATTTCTCCTTAGTTCTAGGTTGCTTCTCTCCTTCATTAGTCTCCGTTCATTGCTTCTTGTCCTGCTTCAGGTGCTTTGGCCAATTATCATTGACAGAAACTCCCCCAACCTTTGCATAAGAAGCATCAGTGAAGATGCACCCTTCATTGCCCAAAGCAACCTGGACCACTGACAAAAAGGTTTGTACAGTGGTAGGATTCAAATTTTTTTACTAGTTCTGTGGGCGTGGCTTGGTGGGTGTGGCATGGGAAGGATACTGTAAAATCTCCAGTCAGAAGGGGTATTTGCCAGTTCTCCGAACTACTCAAAATTTCCACTACCGGTTCTGCAGAATTGGTCAGAACCTGCTGAATACCACCTCCGGCTTTATACCATTAAATAATGCCTTCAACATTTGGCTGAATTATTCTGCCTGAAACTTCTACCCATTCTTCCCTCTTTGCTGGAGCACTAGAAAACAAATATTTTCACCACAAGAAGGCTTAATAAGCAACAGCATAAGTGCTTTCTAAAAACTGATTTATCCATTTAGCAAATAGCCATTGGTTTTATGAGCTGTATCCACCTGCTTTTAGGAATCAAAAAATACAGAGAATTTAAAGGATGACTTATTTTCACTATCTCACTGATGACCCTTCATTTGTAAGGATCCCACAGGCTGATAACTAAGCTTCAATAAAAGGTATTTTTTCACATCAAGAGCCATGGTGGCATAGTGGTTAGAATGGAGTATTGCAGGCTAACTCTGCCAACTGCTAGCAGTTCGATCCTGACAGGTTCAAGGTTGACTCAGCCCTCCATCCTTCCAATGTCAATAAGATTGTTGGGGGCAACACGCTGACTCTGTCAACCCTTAAAGAGGGCTGTGAAGTACTATGAGGCAGTATATACACTTAAGTGCTATTGCTATTATAACTTTGAATACTGGAAAGGTGCAGATTATGAGGCGTATCAACCAATGGTGGAGGGCACCCATTTGGATTTGGTTTGGTTAAGGTGCAAATATATCTATATGCTGGTACTTGCATAGATTTGATATTCATGTCATAGGAAGATATATTGATCTATAAAGCTATCCACCCAAAGTACATCCTTAGATGCACACATGCTTATATGTAGTCTTCTTAGCTTCATTGAAAGAAACCTAGCACAGCCAGCACACATAACACATCCACTCCAAGTTCCACAAAACTGGTATGCCAATACTATTTTTCTCCATAACACATCTGAAAACCTTTGAGTAGGTATGTGCTATCGAAATCCAATGAAACATGAAGATGACAGGGCCTTATGTATTTGTACAGAAGGAAATACAATTTGGCAAGCAATTGCTCAGAATCCAACTGTAAGCGACCAAAAATGGCTGAAGCCCAGGGGAGGTAGTCAGCAGCTGTTTCCATGCAAGTTTCAGTAACTTTAAACACACACACACACACACACTTTTTTCCTTTTGCAATTTTTTTAAATCAAGGAATGAAAAACCACAAAGAACAGTAGGACCAGAATTCCTTGCAGAATTCTTTTTCCACCCTAGATTATAACTGAAGCCCATCCTACCTCAGAGGGACAGGATGGATTTGTTGGCATTTCTACTGAATTTGATGTGTTGGAAGTTACTCAGGACTGTATTTAACTTGGCCTGATTTTGTGTCAGCATTGTGGGTATCTCCCAAAGCTGAGGTTTGAATGTGATGTTTAATCAGCAACTCCCTTAGCCTGTCTGTTCTCCAACTATCACCACCACCCCTGTTTGGCTGTTCCATTAGCATAAATCACTGGTCGCTAGCAGATCTTGGAGCCAATCAAGAGATAGTTTCTGTTGGCAGGAGTGTGTTGGGTCTTATCCTAACCTCCTTCAGCTGGCACATTTTCAAAGTAGGATTCTACTCTTTGCCCTTTTAGACGTACTGCTTTCAAGTTGTGCACAGTCTTGCCTCCCCTAAAGAATTCTTAGCACCTCTGATTAAGCTGCAAAAATGTTATGTAAGAGTCATATGAGCCAATATTCCATTTTTATCTATGTTCTGACATAGTAAGATTAGTAAACAAAGTGGTGGCTTATGGCAAATGGACACCTCCACTGAGAATCAGATAGCAACCAGCAGATGGTTATTATAACAACTAACTTCAAGCAACCATTTCCAGCAATTACCCAAATCTTTACTGACATTTGAGGATAGGCATTATTTATTATACAATATTAGACAGCACGAATTGGCATGTTTCATGACATTTGGTTCTACAAGCTTTTCAGGATGCTAGATAAAGCCTTTTGCCAATTTAGATGAGAAGTTGGTTAAGTTTATGAAAAACATGCAATCAACTTTTTCATCAGAATTTGACAGTTCATTACATTTGTTTTATGCCATGAAAAACTTCATGGTTTTGTTATGAGTTAAAATCAGGATAACAGAACTTGAGATTCTCATTGTGTCCTTTGGGTGCGGGGTGTGTATGTGTGTGTGTGTGTGTGTGTGTGTGTGTAGAAGAGGGAGAATGGGTATGGTATCTACTAAGACCACAACCTACTTCTTAGTAAGCTAGAAAAAAGTGGAATAAATAGCACCACCACTAGATGGACTCGCAACTGGCTGACAAACCGTACTCAATGAGTAGTCCTTAATGGGTCTAAGTCTACATGGAGGGAAGTAAGCAGTGGGGTGCCACAAGGTTCCGTCTTAGGTCCGGTACTCTTCAATATCTTCATTAATGACTTAGATGAGGGAATAGAAGGGGACTTTACCAAATTTGCAGATGATACTAAGCTGGCAGGAATAGCTAACACCCAAGAAGATAAGCTCAAGGGATCCCCAGAGGGATCTTGACAGAGTAGAACACTGGGCCATATCTAACAAAATGAAATTCAATGCAGAGAAAAGTAAAGTCTTACACTTAGACAAGAAAAACCAAAAGTACACATATAGACTGGGTGAAACCAGGCTCAATAGCAGTAACTGTGAGAGGGATCTTGGAGTCTTAGTGGACAACCAGCTAAATATGAGTCAGCAGTGTGCAGCAACAGCAAAAAAAGGTAATGCAATCCTAAGTTGTATTAACAGAGGGATACAATCGAGATCAAGGGAGGTACTAATACCACTCTATAAAGCCTTAGTAAGACCACACCTAGAGTACTGTATACAGTTTTGTTCACCACATTATAAAAAAGATGTTGGGACTCTAGAAAAAGTACAGAGAAGAGCAACCAGGATGATTAGGGGACTGGAGGCTAAAAGATACAATGAACAGTTGCAGGAACTGGGCTTGGCTAGCCTAGTAAAAAGAAGGGGGGCCAGGGGACACATGATAGCAGTCTTCCAATATTTGAGGGGCTGCCACAGGGAGGAAGGGGTCAAGCTATTTTCTAAAGTGCCTGTAGGCCAGACAAGGAAGAATGGATGGAAACTGAACAAGGAGAGATTTAACCTGGAAATAAGGAGAAACTTTCTGACAGTGAGAACAATCAACCAATGGAACAACTTGCCCTCGGAAGTTGTGGGAGCGCCATCACTTGAGACTTTCAAGAAGAGATTGGACTGCCATTTTTCAGAAATGGCGTAGGGTCTCCCATTTGGGCAGGGGGGGTTGGACTAGATGACCTGCAAGGTCCCTTCCAATTCTGATTATCTGTTTGTTTGAAGAATGTGTGGATAGTCCTGAAGTTTCCAAAAGCACCAGTTAAGTGGGGACATTTAGAAGTGTTGGAGGATCTAATTATCTAGCACAAACTATTAGTGTGAAAAAAGAGGTGGGTCTTTCTCCAGAACTAGCCCCCTTTCAAATCAAAAGAAGATAATGTAAGCTTAGCAGCCACTGAATACAAAGGCCTCTCCCCTTATCATTCTAAAGAGAATAAAAATGTTACATCTTTAAGAGAAAGAAATATGTCAGGCATTATTGTTAGAAGATGGTGAAGATAACAACCCATAACAATGAAATTGCAAGGCTCATTGTTCACACAGGAGCAAATTCACGCTGAACTTTAGATCATTTGGAATATATTCGCTAAACAGTCAAACAAGAAAGATTGGTCATAGAAGGAATGCATACTTTAAATGTAGTCTTAGTTATTTTAAAAGTCCAGAAATGACTGGGGAAGGAAAGAACAAATAATGGAAAGCCTGAGGACCCAGTTTAGTTCATTTACTAATTACAACAATGTCCTTTAAGAAATGAACATACACAAAAATATTCTGTAAATGTTTATAACTTCATTCTTTAAACGCAGCATTGCAATTAATGTGTCCAAGGACTTTCTATTTATTGTTGGTCAAAATAATCTGTGATCCCACTGTAGGAAGTTAGCACCCACCCTTCTCCTAGAAAATTGAAATAGCCTAGGAAATATTAAAAAGGCAGAATATTTCCTCTAAAAACAGTAGAAACTCAGAAGCAGAAACTCACCCCCACCTTTGTTAATGGGTGGACCATTAAGGCTTGGGCCAGAATACTTTACATAACAAAAATCTCCAGGTAAAGCTATAGCAATAATTGCCAAAAGCCTTTTTAAGGGCATAATCATCCACCAAGGCTCAACCAAGCCTGGAACTCAGGACAGCCTACAGAGTCGCCCCTGCATGGCGTCATGGGAGTCTGCCAACCAATCAGAATACAAGCTTCAACTCAAATCCCGACAGAGGGTATACAACCCAGGCACTCTCAGCACCTCAGTTCCTTTTTTTGATCTCTTCCTTCACCTTGAAGCATGTGATCATCCTTTTTTTTCACTCTGGAGCTCCAGGCCATGTGGTCCCGATATTAAACCTTCCAAACAGCCTCCATGTTTCCAGTGTCTTTTTCCCCACTTGGAACTGAACCCAGAAGGATATTTCTTTCAACACCACCATTGAATTATAAGTCTATACTCCTTTAGCTTAGCATTTTATTTCTCCTTGAAGCAAGTACATCCGAGTGTTGCGTTCTATAGCTCCTTCTTCATCAGTAGTTCACTGCTTTGACATGTTATTGCTTCTGATTTTAAAATGAATCAAGTCACTTTATCTTAATCAGGGTCAATGTTGGTACTAAAAAACTCTTTCAATTATTGTATGTGGAGATTCTCAGTCATCCAGTTCATGCTTGCCCCAAAGGTACTTTTTCAAGAGGCAACTGGACTTTCTGTTTTTTCTTTGAAGAAGTTTTGTTTCTCAACCAAGAAACTTCTTCAGCTCTGGCTTTTAATTAATGTGTTTCTTTTTGTAAGTAATTGCAATGCTGAAAGATTTAAAATCTTTTCCATCTTGATTCCAGATTCTCATACATTGAGTGGCACTGTTAATAGAAATTTTGGGAACTGAAATCCAACCATCCAGAAGACCTCAGTAGGCATTTTCCTAGAATCTCTTTCCATCTATTTGAATTGTTTATAGCCAGATTAAACCTGTAACCATTATATTAGATTTAGCTTATGAAAGTCCATCAAAGTAGTGCAACATCAAAACTCCTTAAAGCTTTAGAAAGGAGGTTTACTGAGAAGGAAGGCAGAATCCATACACAACTCTCACTACATTTCACTCAGTCTTACTTTTTTCATTCCTGTTTGTAACCATTTTCTCTTGTGCACTTGTACTTTAAGCACTTAAAAAAAAAATGAAATGAAAAAATGTCCAAACAGTCAAGGACTATATGGGCATGATGTCATCACAGAATCATATGATCAAACATATTTGGTTATATACTAATTTCTCTGCGACTAAAGAAAGGTAGTACATCATATTAACTTAGAGCTAGAATCAAGTAAAAGTGAGAAGGGAACATATTCCCATTGTTTAGATGCCTGAACAAAATCTTGCCATACTGTAATATAAGTTTTATTGCCCACTATGGCTATACATAAAATTGTTTTGCCCCACTTTCTTTCCTCTGGATGGACACATGGTTAGAGTCAAACTGTATACATAATATTATGTGCAATACATGCAGAGGTGGTATTCAGCAGATTCTGACCAGTTCTGAAGAACCGGTAGTGGAAATTTTGAGTAGTTTGGAAAACCAGCAAATACCACCTCTGACTGCCCCCTGCCCCATCTATTACCTGCCTATCAAGTCCCAGCTGATCGGCTGGGGTTTTTTTTTTTTTTTTTGTTGCCCTGCACAGGAGAACGGAGCTGGAAAGCAGGTTGGTGGGGTGGGGAGGGAATGGGATTTTGCAGTATTCTTTCCCTGCCATGCCCACCAAGCCACAGCCACCAAGCCATGTCCACAGAACCAGTAGTAAAAAAAATTAAATCCCACCACTGAATACATGTCACTTCTATATTGCATTTATTTAACTTTAAATGTATCTGAGGAGTATATGGGCGGTGTGGGAGGAAAAATGTCTCAGGATTGCTGTAGGAGATGAGCCCAAGAGAGGGAGGGATTAATACCATCAGTCACAGGTCTCTTCCTGCCCACAAGAGATCTAAGTTCAATCCCCTGTGAATTTCTTATTTGCTGCCAAATTGCTTTTAATTGTTAGTAGCTCAGATTCTTCTAGAGAACTTAAGCTTGCAATAAATGTTTATGCCCATTTGAACTGTTCAGATCTCTTGATTTCCCTGACACTTGAAAATTACAAATATTGAAGTAGATAAGTAAATTATTATTATTGAATTAATATCAATGTGATGAATATTATTGTAAACATTTTGATTATGATTTTCTAAAAATATTCACCCAGATAATACACTGTTTAATTGAAATTGAATTTTTATATGCTATATAAATAAAACAAATTTTAAAAAATTGGAAAAAATAAGAAAAAAAAATTACAACACATAATATTGGATTTTTAATTTATCTTCTCTGGTAAGGCCTTCTTCTGAAGTCCATATGGCTGGCTAGATCCTAATAAAAATTCTATAAACTTCTTAAATAAACAAAATGGGTCCCTTTTCATTGCAGTCATAACCTTTTGCACTAAAGCTGAACTGAAATTCCACAAAACAGATAAAATTAGTGATGACTTGTTTCATTCTAACAATTGGGTACTAATAGTCCACTTTTGCTGTACTTTTTCCAACATCCAAGCTCAGTTCTAGTTCTCAAACAACTCTTCTATGTGCAGAAGTGATAGCTGGGGGCAAAGAGTGACATTAATGACATTGAATTATGTCGAGCGTTTTTAGCATCATACCCCCCTTTTTTCTAAAATGCATTATATCTTAAGAAAGTAAGATAAAGTTTATATCAATGACAGCAAAAATATTTACCCAGATCTAAAGGAGAAAAATAATAACCAGTAAAGCACTCAAAATATAGAGTATGTTATGATCCACTATATTCTATGGTAAGGAAGGAAGGGGAGAAGGGAAGAAGGAAGGAAGGAAGGAAGGAAGGAAGGAAGGAAGGAAGGAAGGAAGGAAGGAAGGAAGGAAGGAAGGAAGGAAGGAAGGAAGGAAGGAAGGAAGGAAGGAAGGAAGGAGAAAACATTCCTTCTTCCATTTAATTGTGGTAATATAATTAATGGAAGGAAGTAAAACATCAGGTGTCTGATGACTTTTTCTTTCAAAGAGCAAAAGGAACTTGAAGAGACAGATGCATTTCTGTCATTTTTTCCCATTCAATGGTGAATGAAAGAGGTCTTAGGAGACACTAAGCTAAGTATTGGACACGATGCATTCCTACTCTTTCTTTTGTGTCACTGAAGCATCTTTAGCTGGGATTCCAACCAGGCATCCAACTATGTAGTCTGACATGCACAGTTGCCTTGTTCCTGGGTAGTTCTGGCAAGGAAAGTCAGAAATGACTGGAAAGAGGGAAGCAGGTTCTCCATTAATGAGAACAATAGGCCAAACCCAAACCCAAGGACCTCAGTGAAAACAGGACCCTGGAGAGCTCCAAATGGCTAAGTTTCTCCTCTATTGAAATAATTCCAGAATAATAGATGGAAAGCCACTGAAAGGTGGCTGGGTTCTACACAATAGCCAGCTCCACCTTCTCTAGAGAAGCTGTCTGACCTATTAAAGAGCCCTCATTTTCTATTATAATTCCAGTCTTCTGTAAGTTTGGGAAGATGGGGGGTGAGGGTTCATTTGTTGAAGGTTCATTTGCTGATTCTAGTTCAAGGCTGTGGCAACTAGTTAAATGAATATAGAACTAGCTGATCTTTCCCAGTGACTCTTCATTCATATCTTCTGCTGGCTGTTGCAAATCCAAGAATTGGAAGTAATGCAAGGTGCATGATGGCTAGAACAACAGTGCCAAACAACTTCAGAGCATTTCTGTAATGAAGTAGCCAAAAAATTAGCATGATCTTTCTCTTGGAGAAAGTTATGTATCCCAGGCTAACATTCTTCCTATGAAACATTTCTTAATGAGAGACTAGATGACACCACAAAGAAAAAAAGCCAGGAAAATATTTTTGAGAGTCATAAGGTATGGAGGGAAGTTTGAAAGTAGCAGATATGGATCAAGAATCAATATAGCCCAAGCATAATGCACAGATGTTCAGAAGAATGCATATACAACTGACTGAGATAGTGTCAGTTGCCTATGCTGAGAGCTGCTGTCTAATTTGATTTTTCAAACTTTCATTCCAACTTCCAGACACAAATTGTATAGTTTAACCATGCACTATAGGAAGAAGCATATCAAGAAGATGAGGCTTTAGCAATTCTGAATTTGCAGCTCTCTGGTCTGTCATTCCTTTTCCTTGTACACTTGGAAAATGGTGCCTGTGTCATCCCCTCAAGGTTAAGGTAAAGGTTCCCCTTGCACATACGTGCTTGTTGTTTCCAGTTCTAGGGAGTGGTGCTCATCTCCATTACAAAGCAGCTGTTCAAAGATGTCTCCATGGTCATGTGACCGGCATGACTAAATGCCAGGGATGCACGGAACACTGTTACCTTCCCATCAAAGTGGTCCCTATTTTTCTACTTGCATTTTTACATGCTTTGGAATTGCTAGGTTGGCAGAAGCTGGGAGAAATAATGGGAGCTCACTCCATTACGCAGTGCTGGGGATTCGAACTGCCGACCTTTCTGATCAACAAGCTCAGTGTCTTGCTAGCAATGACCTATTCATCAATTCAAAACACTTTAGATTTAATTCTCAATGTCTTTTCATTCAGATAACAGATAATCAGAGTTGGAAGGGACCTTGTAGGTCATTTAGTCGAACCCCCCGCCCAAGCAGGAGACCCTACACCATTTCTGACAAATGGGCATGAGGACTGCTTTTCTAGGATCAGGGAGCCATGTACTTTTCCATACACTCTGAAAGAATATACACCTAGACAAATTATTTTTAAGATTTGTCAGGTGAAACTGAGGTGAGCAATATTTGGGAGCTTCTTACATTTAAAAATGGGTCTTAGACATCTTCAGTAGCAATAAGGTCATCAGACAAATTAGGACTAAATTTGGCCCATTTTGGTCAGTGGTGTAAGTGGTTTTTGAATTTTACTCAGTAAGTTTACATATTATGTGCTTATTTTTGATCCGGTTTGTATTTATATAATGTAAACTAATTGTGTCATTGAAAAGTGATGGATTTATATCCAATTTTAGCAACAGAATGTTGCCCTATGCAAAAAAAAGGGGGGGCTGGGATGGGTTGCCAACATATGAGGTAGAAGGTAAGTGCAAAAATGTGATCAGAAAAAGAATGAGAAGCAGAGACATGTAAGATTTTCAGAAGGTGTTATAAGGCAATCGATCAGTATCTCCAATGGGTTAATAAATTCAGTGCATTCAGATCTGATTATCAGTTCCTAGAAATTAATAAATCATATTCTTGAAAAGTATAAATGATTTGGTACAGAAAAATAATTCTGTATTTTTTTTTTAATGTTTGAGTGCCAGTGGAGCTACAAAAACAATTACTTATGAAAAACTCCATACTTAACAATACATCTCATAAAAATACCAACATATCTGAATAATTTTTCAGAATGACAACTGTTTTGTTAATGGAACAGTGAAATATTTTTCATTCACTCAAACAACATTGTAGAAACAGTGGTGTAGAGAAAGGATATTCCTTGCTGTGCAGTGTAACATAATATGAGCTCGACTGAGCAGGAAACTTTAATGATATATGCAGTTTTGTTATTAAAAGTGAGTTATATATTTTGCTGTATGGTGGAAAATTGTGACCCAGTATAACATATCTTCACATTGTTTATAACTTGAGGAAAACTAACATTCAGGGTTCCCAGTTCACACAGTAGGAATTACATTTATATTGGCCATATGTAATTTATGTAACTGTAAGGAACAATAAAACATGAACTTTATAGTGTTTTTTTAAAAATTTAAAAATAATATAGAGCTTGTAAAATTGAAGAGAGTATTATTATAAAGGAAAGGACAATATCTTAAATGTGAAGCTCATTTTACGGTCATAACTTTTTTTAAAGGAGGTGAATCTTGTATTTCCTATTAGGTTTTTACACCCAGGTCAATATACACATTAATTTCAATGTTGCACTGCTTATGTCATTCATTAATATGATCTTATACAGTTAATTCAATTCTGCAAATAATAATGTGCCTCAAAATATTAAAATGGATTAGATCCCTTTCTTCATGAACAATCTGCGATTCTTCCAAAATACTTTTTTTAAATTACATCACCCTAAAAAAATATGAATAAAAATGCAGGTCACAATTGCTTTAATCTTAATCTTTTTATTTGCTCCTTAAGTACTGAAGTATTTTTGGAAAGTATCATCTTAGTGTTTTTTTTAAACCCTTTTAGAAACTGATATTTAATTTTTGAGAGGGATTCTGAAACTTGAAGTTCAGCAACCTCTGGACAACTACAGAGTCCCCATTTCTAATTAATTATTTGAACTTTTTTTTATGTTAGCAACCTTTTCTGACTCTCTGTGTATGACTAGGCTACAATGGGTGCTTCAAAAAGATTTGGAAACATTTCAGACCTTGGGCAAAAGCAAGCCTGCCATCTTTTAGCTGTTCATTAAAGATGTCCATGATTTTCCAATGATTCTGAAAATATTTGCAGCTGTGTGATAACTTTAAAGTGCAGCTTTCTTAAAGCAGCCACAAATTTACACAAAGTGAGGCCCATTGAAATTAACTGATGTTGAAATATTAGCAGGTAAGGGGATTTATTTAGTCCTGCAATTGTGTAGTTTATCACCATCACTCTCATCCTTACCAATAAGCATTTTAGAAATAATTGCATACCAACGTAGGTCTCAAAATGATCTAGTTGATATTATTATTATGGAAATCTTGGAGTTAACAATTTAATTACCTTTTGCCTCCCTGCTGAAAGAATATTAATCATGTGAATTCATTAAAGATTGAGAGATATGAGTAGACAGGGGTGATCTGCAGATGGTATGGTAGACTAATATGATTCTGAGGATGATAGCCAATGATGTTCTTCCATACAAGTTGTTGTATAAAATATATTTGATACCTTCTAGATTCAGTGACTTTATATAGGGCAAAAAATTCATTATATTTAGCATTTGTGAGAAACATGAACAAAAATTCTTTGGATATTCTCTGAAATATTTCATTTTTAAAAAATTTCCACTTTGTAGAATTTTGTAGAAATCCTTACTTTCCTCTTCTTGGTGGTCTCCATTTCCTTCTTCTCCTTATATCACTCTCCACATGACTGCATAAGATACAGAGCACTGTGAAGGGTGTAGGTGGAGAATCAGATGGCCAACTTGTTGCAATTAATAGCAGCATTAAAAAGAAACTTTTAAGGTATGAGAGAAAGGTTAACCTCTACTACTTCCATTGTTGAAGCAAACACCTAAGAACTCCCGTCTACTTGGAAAAAAGTGGATGAAGTGGTCCCACTGCCTCGTTTCTGGTTGCAAATAAGATGGAACATTTCCCAAGCCATGTATTGTAGCAAGAGAAACAACCTGATTCCTACTCGAGACACTTGTGACTTCAACTAGGAGAGCCAAGAGCAAAGAACCGTGGAATCTGTAGTGAAAAACAGCCAAAGGACACCAAGATGCCTATCTTTGATATAAACATTTATTCAATACGCTTTCTTTCAAAAAATTTTGGAGCGGCCCTCAAAACATAGCAATTGTCATCATCACCTTAATTGTCATTATAAGGTCATTAGGAGCCGTGATGGCTCAGTGGTTAAAATGCAGGATTGCAGGATAATTCAACTCACTGCCAGGAGTTTGATCCTGACCGGTTCCAGGTTGGAAGAGTATGGGAAAGTGGCAGGATTGAAAATAAATAAGGAAAAAACTAAAATTTTAGTAAAAAAAATATTGCAGAAAAACAGAAAAAAGAATTAATGGAAAGATTGGATATTCATATCACAAAGAAAGTGAAATATTTAGGGATTCAATTGACAGCAAAATGTGTGACAATTAAGGAAGATAATTATTATAAATTGAAACAAAAATTAAGATAGATTTGGAAAAATGGAGAAACCTACAATTATCATTGATAGGGAGAATAGCAACAATTAAAATGAATATACTGCCGAAATTACTATATTTGTTTCAAAGAATTCTGATAAAACTGGAGAAAAAAATACTTTGAAGAATTAAATAGAATAATACTAAAATGTATGTGGCAAGGGAAACTTTTTCTAAAAAAGGAAAAAAGCAAGAATTAATTTAAAAATGTTGCAAGATGTAAGAGCTAGAGGAGGGTTTGGGCTACCCAATTGGAAATTGTATTAATTGTATCAAGCCACTGTGTTAACATGGATGAAAGAATGGATTGTATTTAGGAATACAAGGCTATTGACATTGGAGGGGCATTATTTACAATTGGGTTGGCACATGTTTTTATGGTATGGGAAAAGTAAGATACATAGTTATTTTCAAAGACATTATATAAGAAATGCTTTATTGTTAACATTGGAGAAAACTAGAGAACAACACTATCTGAAGATTCCAGTCTGGCTTTCAACAATGGAAGCACTTGTATATCCAAATGTTATTAAAATGTTAGATACAAAGATATTTTGAATGAAAAGGGTGAGCTCAAAACTAAACAAGATTGAATGAACAAGGGACTGACATGCTTTGGTATTCATATATGCAAATAAAGTATAGATATGAAAAAGATCTCAAAGTAGAGGGTTTCTACAAAGAATTGACAGAATTGTATAAAATATTAACAGGAACAGAAGAAAAATTGATTAAGAAATTGTATAGTTACCTACTGGGTATCAAGTTAGAAGAAGAGCAAGTGAAGAAAACGATGATAGCATGGGCAATTTTTTTTGGCCATGCTACAGAATTAGATAAATGGCAAAAGCTATGGGACAGAAATTATAAATTAACAATGTCAACAGCATATAAAGAAAATTTGTATAACATGTTTTATACATGGCACTTTGCGCCGGCAAGATTGGCAAAGATGTTTAAAGATGAATCAGCTAAATGCTGGAAATGTCACCAGACACTCGGAACATATTACCATATGTGTGGTGGACATGCGTAGAAGCTAAAAGTTATTGGACTAAAATATACACATGGTTGGGAAAGATGATAAAGCAACACATAGATTTAAAACCCAAAATATTTCTCTTGGGGATTATACCTGAAACTTACAGAAAAGAAAAAAACATATTTAATTTTTCATATATTAACTTCAGCTAGAATAGTATTTGCTCAAAATTGGAAAAATAAAAAGATTCCACTGGAAGAGAATATTAGAATGTGCAGAAATGAATAGATTAACTTTGGCAATCAAAGAAAAAGAACAAACTGAATATTATATGATATGAGATTTATTGTATCAATGGTTGGAAAATACAGATGGATAACAGTAAGATATATTAGGTAAAGTAATAAAATAAGAATACAGTTCATGATATCACAGTAAGAAATTCAGATTATTACAGTTGTAATAATTGCACAAGATGTTTGTACCCAGTCAACACATTGTTTAAGTGGAAGATGGATTTGTTGTAAAAATAAAATAAAAAATTACACACACACACCCCAAAAAAAATGTTGCTTAGCTTTCCATCCTTCCAGGGTGGGTAAAATGAGGACCCAGATTGTTGCGGACAATATGCTGACTCTGTAAACCGCATAGAGAGAGCTATGAAGTGATATATAAGTCTAAGTGCTATTGCTACTGCTATTCCTGTGTTGTAGATGAAACATGGGGAGCTGAGAATTGCTTTTTGCCCCCCAGGCCAAAGTGGAGTCCAGCTGACTCTTCCTTACATACTTTCAGAGGTATTTGTCTTTTCTGGTTGAGGCAGGTCTACAGGCAAAAAAGCCGTGGTGGCACTTCAGTGTCAGCCTGGAAGGCATGGAGAACCAAGCATTCTGTTCTTTCTTCTTGGCTTCTCAGCAGAGGTGCTGCTCTTCTCCAGACCCCCTGGCTTTGATGACAATCACGGAAGGTTTGCCCTTTTATTTTACATTCTTTTTTTCTGGCTGTGCGGAGTTGCCCTTCCCCTCTCCCCTCCTTCCCTCGACAGCCACCCTGTTAGGGAAAGTACAGAAAACATGCAGGAATGCAAACGTTATGCTTTCCATATGACCTTAATAAAAACATTGAAATCACTTATTGAAAAAATCCAATAGCTTTCACATACTCTAAGCTTTGTGATAAACGTATACTCTCTGCACTTCAGGGTGTGCCTGTAAGACAAGATACTGTTCCAACACAAGATTCAATATATTGTGTACCAGCACCTCTGGCATTCACACTTACCTGGATCTCCATTGCTGTTTTCCCTCCCTCCCTCCTAAATTATGTAGGAAATGTTGTGTCCAACAATCCTATAGACATTAGAGGCTTCTGAGAAACATGCACTTGAGTTAATGCGAATAGGAGAAGATAATGTAATAGAGGCAAAGTCACAGTACAAGGAGTTGGAAGGAGTAGGGAAAGAGAAATCCCATGATTATTTAGCCCTATGGTTATTTGAAACTTGAAAAATGGACACTCTACATTTCCTTAGTATGCACTCACATGCGTGAGGGTGATATTCACACGTGTGCATATGTGCAAAGTTTTGGAAGGAGAAGCTGTGGAAACAGCCCAAGAAAGATGATCCTTTAAGTGTCTGTGGGAGGGGGAGGAGAGCTATCAAACAGATGGCTGAAACTTGAACAGTATTATTTTATGATTTTCTACCATATAATTTGTGTAAACTCCCACAGTAACACATGAGGTTCCTCTGTGCAATCAGTAAAGCCAGCCCTATAAAGATCTTTGCAGAGAACAAACCAATATCAATGCATTTTCATCTGGCTGCTTTGATCTGGAGGGCTATTCCAGGAATCCATTCTCTTCTTAATGCCACGAATCCTGGATTACTTTGAAGAACTGATCAGGTTTGTTTGTTTTTCTGGGCAGGTTTTATATTAAATTAAACAAACAAGCAAACAAACAAAAAAGGGAATTTGGGAAAAAGAAACGACAGGTAATTGTTGACTTACAACCACAACTGAGCCCAACATTTCTGTTGCTGAGTGAGATATTTGTTAAGTGAGTTTTTGCCTCATTTACAACCTTTCTTGCCCCAGTTGTTAAGTGAATTGCTGCAATTGTTAAGTGAGTAACACAGTTGTTCAATAAACCTGGCTTCCCCATTGACTTTGCTTATCAGCAGGGCATAAAAGGGGATCACATGACTTCAGGACGATGCAACTATCATAAATACGAACCAAATGCCAAGCATTCAAATTTTGATCACATGACCAAAATGCTGAAATGGTTGTAAGTGTGACAAAGGATCACAAGCAGAGGTGGGTATTCAGCAGGTTCTGACAAGTTCTGGAGAACCCGTAGCAGAGATTTTGAGTAGTTCGGAGGACCGGCAAATACCACCTCTGACTGACCCCACCCCAATCTATTCTCTGCCTCCTGAGTCCCAGCTGATTGGCTGGGTCTTCTTTTGTTGCCCTGCACAGGAGAATGGAGCTAGAAAGCAGGTTAATGGAGTGGGAAGGGAATGGGATTTTGCAGTAACCTTCCCCTGCCACACCCACCAAGCCATGTACATAGAACTGGTAGCAAATTTTTTCAAATCCCACCACTGGATAAGCCACTTTTTTCAGAGCTATTGTAACTTCAAATGGTCATTAAAAAAAACCTGTTGTTCAGTCGAAGATTCACTGTACATGCTCTGTACCTTCATTTGCATTCTTGAAACCCCGTGTTTTGATTGGTCAAAGCTCAGGGTGATCTGATTGGTTTAGCGAGCTGCGCTGATTGGCCTGCTGAGAATCTCCCGCGATTGACGGATACGAATTGCAGGAGATTCAAAGTGGTGCCATTGGACACGGCCGCCGCGGCTTGAGAATAAAAAGCTGCAAGTTTTCCCTTGGAGACACATCAGTTCCAGGGGCCTTATAAAGAGCTGAAACCATAGTCACTGCCTCCTGGTCTCCTTGCCGAATGGACACGACACTGGCAATGAAGGTGGGATCCCAAGGCTGAACCCCATCGAGCACGTGTCCGCCGGAAGCAAGACCGACGAGATGGCCAGCATCGCTCCGCCCGCACCCTTCAACCCCGCTAGCGAGGACTGGGAATCCTACATGGACAGATTCCTCATGTTCCTCGAATGCAGCAACATGAAGGATGCCACCGGGCTGAAAAAACGAGCCGCTTTCCTGACACACTGCAGGCCCGCAGTGTTCAAGATGGCGAAAGCCCTCGCGAAACCCGCCGACGTCAAAGTGATGGACTGGGATGACCTCGAGCCCTTGCTCCACAACCACTACGCCCCCGCCGTGCCCACCCTCATCAGGCGGCATGACTTCTACCGGCAGGACCAGAGACCGGGCGAAAGCATCAGCGACTTTGTTGCCGAGTTGCGGAACCTAGGAGGCATGTGCGGATTCTCTGACATGAACGAGGCCCTACAGGACCGAGTTGTGCTCGGACTTCGGGATCCAGTCCTCCAGAGCCGACTGATGTCCAAAGGCGACATCGTCCTCGCCGACGCCATCGCTGAAGCCACCGCAGCTGAGGCTACCCGGAAGTCGGCGAACAGCATGCGAAGATCAGACGCCAGGGACCACACCGCAACCACCGACTCGGGACGGGCGACTGAGGCCCAACCGGAAGCAAGTCACCGCGAGACCAACACCCACCATGGCGAATTCCACTCTGCCTCTGACACCTCGGACGAGGAGGAGGAAATCCACCGGCTCCAGGCGGGACGCAACCAGCGCAATTGATGGGGTCGTAAGTCGGGGACCGTGTGTGCTGGTTGCGGAGGTGACCACCCGAGATCAGAGTGCCATTTCTTTGACGCAGTCTGCCGGCATTGCGACAAAAAGGGCCACATCGCCCGCATCTGCCGACTAAAGAAAGCCTACAGCCCCAGACAGCGGGACCACAGTGAGCAGAGACGGGACAGCACACCCCCCAGAGCCAGAGATCACCCAGCCGACAGCCGATGGAACCGGAGTGGGCGAACCCGACGAGGCGAAGAGACCGGGAGGAAGGAGGAAACCCACCAGACGGTCATCATTGGCCACGCATCAACCACTGACTCCCGAAAAGTCTACGTGGAGGTAGGCATCAAAGGCAAGCCATGCAGGATGGAGGTGGATTCCGGGTCCTACCTCTCCATGGTCGCCTGGCAAGAAATCAAATGCTTAGTGCCTACCATCCACAAGAAGGGACTGGAGAACCAGAGACTAATCATCAAAGACTACCAGGGAAACCGCATCCCGGTAGTCGGAACCGGACAATTCGAAGTAACATTTAAGGGCCGCACGGCAAAGCTTCCCCTAACAATCGTGGACCGAGACCGGCCCAGCCTTTTGGGACTGCAATGGTTCGTGCCGCTTGGCATCGAAGTCACGGGCATCAACCACATCGCCGAGACCGATTGGGAGCAGCAACTGGCATGGGACTTCCAGGAAGTGTTCGACAGCACCCCAGGCAAGTACCAAGGGCCCCCCATCTCCTTCAGCCTAGACCCTAACATTCCCCCGAGACGCCTAAAACCATGGCGAGTACCCTTTGCACTCCGGCCAAAAATTGACGAGCAAATTGACAAGCTCGTCAAGCAAGGGGTCCTACAACTAATTGATCATGCCCAGTGGGAGACCCCAATAGTCACCCCAGTCAAGCCCGATGGTTCGGTGAGAATCTGTGGGGATTATAAGGCCACCCTAAATTACGTCTTGCAACAAAGCGCCTACCCCGTCCCAGTAGTGCAGCACCTTCTACACTCACTGGGGGGAGGCAAGGTTTTTGCGAAGCTCAACCTGGCCCAAGCATACCAACAGCTGCCGGTCGACGCAGAAACCGCGGAGGCGCAAACCATAGTCACCCACCGGGGAGCTTTCCGATGTAACTGACTCCAGTTTGGAGTCAGCGTGGCGCCTGGAATTTTCCAGAGCCTCATGGAGAGACTCTTGCAAGGCATCAAGGGGGTGGTGCCCTACTTCGACGATGTGCTGGTATTGGCAACCAACCAGCGAGAACTAGAGGGTCGGCTAAGGGAGGTGTTAATCAAATTCAAGGAAACCGGGCTAAAAGTGAAGAGGGAAAAGTGCCAACTTTACACAGAGCGGGTCGAGTTCCTGGGATACCTCCTAGACCGGCACGGCATCCACCCCACCGAAACTAAAATCAGAGCCATTAAGGAGGCTCCCACACCCAGGACTAAAACAGAACTGCAGGCGTTTCTGGGACTGCTTAATTTTTACAATGTTTTCCTGCCCCAGAAGGCGACCGCGGCGGAGCCTTTGCATAGGCTCTTGGACAAGGCGGCTACCTGGACTTGGGGAAACGCGAGGAAGCTGCCTTCAGGAGAACCAATGACCTGCCCACCTCGGATGCCGTCCTCATCCAATACAATGAGACCCTACCACTCGCCTCACATGCGATGCCTCACCCTTCGGCGTCGGCGCCGTCCTCAGCCACACAATCCCGGATGGAAGAGAAGCACCCATCGCTTTCTTCTCCAGGACACTCACCAAACCAGAGCGGAACTATAGCCAGCTGGACAAGGAGGCCCTAGCCATCGTCGCAGCAGTGAAGAGTACCTCTACGGCAGCACCTTCACAATCATCACGGACCACAAGCCATTGCTGGGCATCCTGGCAGGAAACCAGGCCACCCCAAACATTTTATCTCCCAGGATGACAAGGTGGACCAAATTCCTTGCCGCCTACAGCTACCGGCTCACACACCAACCCGGTAAGACTATTACACATGCAGACGCTTTGAGCCGCTCACCGCTACCCGACCTAGACACTGACCCAGCACCCACGACGAGCACCCTCAGCATAGAGACTCTGCCCGATCTACCCATAACCGCGTCAGACATTGCCCAAGAAACCAATAAAGACAAACGTCTGGGTCGGGTGTTACATTGGGAAGAGAAAGGGTGGCCGAAAAAGGACAACGACGAAGCATTCAAAACATTCCGGAACCAGCAAACGGAACTTTCGCTGCAAAAAGGGTGTGTACTGTGGGGGGATAGGTTGGTTATCCCGGAAAAACTGCAAGGGAAGGTATTGGGGTTGTTACACGAGGGGCACCCGGGCATAGTTAGAACGAAAGCCCTGGCCAGAAGTTATGTTTGGTGGCCAGAGATGGATAAGCAAATCGAGGCCTGGGTGGCAAGGTGTCAACGCTGCCAAGAAACCAGACCGAGCCCTCCCGCGGCACCGATCCTGGAATGGGAAACCCCCAGGGGGCCCTGGTCTAGGGTCCACATAGACTTTGCCGGGCCCACCAAGGGACATACATTCCTAGTAACCGTAGATGTTTACTCCAACTGGCTGGAGGTAAGCAACATGAAATCCACCACCACAGAGGCCGTAACCAAGGAACTTTGCAAACTATTCGCAACCCACGGCCTCCCAGATGTCATTGTGTCAGACAACAGGCCCCAATTCACCTCGCTGGAATTTGAAAAATTCCTAGCAGAACGGGGCATACGACATGCACTGACAGCTCCGGCACATCCGGCGGCAAATGGAAGGGCGGAACGGATGGTTCAATTCACAAAAAAAACCATCCAGAAAATTGAACACGGGGAAATCCAAGACAAAATAAATAAAATGTTTTTTATCCAACATATAACCCCGAACACAACAACGAACAAAAGCCCAGCAGAGCTACTGATGGGGAGGAAAATAAGGTCCCCACTCGACAGACTGCACCCCACATACAACCCGGAAAAAGCCCCAAACTCCTCCAGCAAGCACCGGTCTTTTGCACCAGGTGACGCCGTCTATGCAAAAAACCTAACCGGAGACCCACTATGGGTACCAGCAACCATAACCTAACTGACAGGTCCCCACTCGTACCAGCTGCAAACAACTGACGGACAAGCGTGGAAACGCCACATCGATCAAATAAGATCGAGAACGGCCACAAGAAACACAACTGACATGCAACCAGACACAGAAAATCCCCTTAACACAAGCCAAGAGGGGAGGGAATACCCCGGGAACCAAAACCCAGAAGAAAACCAACCATACTCACCAGCAAGCAGCCAGCTCGAAGCCTCACCAGGGAGAAGCAGCCAGGCCAGCTCGACCAGCCCAGAAAGACCGGGTGGGAGCAGTGAGAACCGCAGCTCAACCAGCCTGGGTAGACCGGGAGGGAGCTGCGACAAGCGGCCCGGCAAGGCCTACCAAGCAGTTCCATCAACCAGGCCGAGAGACACAGAGAACCCGACTGAACCGGCCGGGAGCCAACCAATGACTGACCCGCGCAGGTCCAGTAGGCAAGTACGGAGCCCCACCTTCTTACGGGACTACGTTACGTAGGACCAAACCAAGAGGGGAGGGGTGTTCTGTACCTTCATTTGCATTCTTGAAACCCCGCATTTTGATTGGTCAAAGCGCGGGGTGATCTGATTGGTTTAGCGAGCTGCACTGATTGGCCCACTGAGAATCTCCCGCGATTGGCGGATATGAATCGTGGGAGATTCAAAGCGGTGCCATTGGTCACGGCCGCCGTGGCTTGAGAATAAAAAGCCGCAAGTTTTCCCTTGGAGCCAGATCGGTTCCGGGAGCCAAATAAAGAGCTGAAACCACAGTCACTGCCTCCTGGTCTTCTTGCCGAACGGACATGACAGTACAGTTGATTGCTTCTTTCTGAGTCAGAATTATCAATAACTATTAGTCATGATGACCACATTTTCTGTCTCTATCAGAAGCAATATTCTTTCTGAATCCAGATGTTAGGAGGAGAAGTGAGAAGCTCATATTTGCTTTTCAGATTTTCTCTCAGCTTCCCCAAAACCGTTGAGGACAAAATGGACTTATCCCTGTTTCTACATTTACAATCTTTCTGGAACCTTTCAGTCTTTGAACATTGTGCCTCATTTGTATGATTAAATGACACGGCATTAAGCAGGGATGGTGTAGCACTCAGGAATCCCCAGAAGGGAACCTTTTCCAAAAATTCATCATGGTGCCCTCCATGTAAAAAGGCTTTTCATCATAGTATCTCTATCTCATAGGATTGAAGGACCTCAAGAGTCTTAACCAGTGATGGGATTCAGCCAGGTCGCACCAGTTTGGGAGAACTGGTTGTTAACATTCAAAGCAGTTTGGTGAACTGGTTGTTGGAAGAAATCATTATGGCAGGGAACCGGTTGTTAAATTATTTGAATTCCACCACTGGTCTTAACTAGCAAGCACTTTCCATAGAAAACTGGGATCTGTGGTAGAATGTTTGGTCTGGCATAAGGCAATTTCCTAAAGCCTTCCTTTTGTAGCCCAAGCATGAAGCAATGATTGGCATGATCAGTTCCCACATATCTCTCTTTAAATCCTCTGTACACCTTTGTTGTGGAGGCAGGGGCATGCATGATTTTGCACATCTTTACTTCTCTATTCTCATTTTGCTCAAGTAGCCAAATATCTGGTATAGATCAGACTGAACAATGTGACACAATGAATTCATGTGAAAACTATTCACACATATTGAGAACATTTGGTTGATTTGGCAAAGGAGGAGTAAGACCAGTTTGTGAAAAAAAAAAATTGCTCTAACTACTTTTTGTCCATCAGAAGCAACAGATTCATCCATTGGACTAGGCAGTCTAGCCGTCATCTCAGAAAAGGCCAGCTTCCAACAGCAGAGCAAATAGTTAAACCAATTAGTCATATTTTTTTAATGAAGCAATTACAAGTTAAAGGTATTTATGTGAAAAGAAATGTGGTTAAAATGAGAAGAACCCTGGACATTTATTAGAAGGGATGATAAGAATGATTGCACCATCCTGGATTAGGCCTTTACTTATCTTTATTGCCATATTTTTGCAACATACCCAAAAGCCATAGACTGGAGTCATAAAACGCACACACACACACACACATTTGTGCTAGGTTGTTGCAGTACATTCTACTTATATTCTGTTATAGGCTATTCCCAAACTGCCATTTGACGCATGCTCATGAGGATTCAGATTACATCTTCCATCTGGATTCTTAACACGCCACTTTACATAAATAATTTCATAGGTTCTTACGATTTGGGCCATTCATCTCTCTTTAGGCTAGAACTCATCTCCAATCTAATAACTCTAAAAATCTAAGTAGTCTCCCAACAACAATTTCCAGTTGTTTAGTGAGACTTGCAACAACTGCTAAACAATACCCATCCAAGATTTTAGAACATTTCTCCCATTCTTCCATTCTGCAAAACATTTTCCAAATGTTCTCCACTATCATTTTTAAGGTGGGGAGCCATTATCTTGACTGCCGTGTTTTTATAAGGATGCCATGAGAAATTTAGCAGCACAGAGCGCAGCACAGGATGTTTCTCTGGCCAGCTACTTTTCATTTTTAGTTGTAGTTATGATACTCCAGATTATGCATATTTGATAAGACCATCCACAAGCTACATATTAAAAGAATCAACATTTAAAAAATGGCGTACTAGGAGAAATGAGTACAAGGCAAGTTTCCAATTAATGAAGAAGCAAAACAATCATATTGGAGATTACAAAATGAAGAAACTAAAATCAGCTGAGTTAAACAGGAAGACGGGAATTAATATTGATAAGTCTGGTGAGTTTCTTTGGAGTTTAACAAATAGGGCAGCTGTATTACAAAAGCAAACTCAAAAAATTAAAAGTCCTCTATGCCATTCTATTCAGGGAAACAAAAGCAGCATATGTTTTTAAAATGAATTTTATTGTATTTTGTAGTTACAGATGAATCAATGTAATGAATTTGTATCAGCATTTGAGCCTTTTTGCACAATTAACAAATACATTTCACCATTTTTTGGTCAACTTCTACTCCTCATCAGCCCAATCATGTTTTGACCAGTTGGTTTGCTGCATAACAGTTCTGTGTGAAACAAGGCTTTTCATAAATCTAGTCCGGCTTTTGAACTTTATATTTTTCTCTCTTTTTCACTGTAAATCCTATCCTGTAAATCTCCTGAAAAATCATTTTCTGAATGACCATGCTTAGCTCTATTTTTCCACCATTCTCATTTGTAATTTTATAGGAAAATAGTCTTTTTTGTTGTTGCAGATATAGCACGTCCCTTTTACAACATCCAAAAGAATCACGGAGTTTCAAGGAGTTTCTTTGTAAATCCATAGACATTCTATCTTTTTGGGGTCACTTTTGAAGTCAGTGTTGACTCCTGGCAACTGCCTGGACAGGTCCGTGCAGTTAAACCACAGATTTAATAGGTCTTGAAAGCTTTTCACTTCTGTTCGGAATTTCAGATTAAACTGAACTTGATTATTAGCCTTAGTGGAGTTATTTGAAAGATATGGATTTCAGATTTTGGAGCCAGTTTTGGGATTACATGTCTCAAATAGTTATCCCTGAATAGTTCTTCTTCTGACATTGAATCCTATTTAGTAGGAACAGTGGTTGTTCCTAATTCAGTTCTCAGATACAACCAATATATTATAAAACATCTTAAAAGAACAAAGACAATAATTCATGACGACCAGCGATACCTTGCCCATTCTTTACTTGTGCATTCATTATATGCAGCAAAATGTTCTAGGAAATGCATGTTGGCTGTGGCTTCCTCTATATTGGGCTACTAGATTGTATGATGGAATCTCTAAAAACAAAACTATAAGAGCTGCTGGGAACCAATTTGATCTAGTGGCTAAGTTGCTGGACTAGGAACAGGAAAACCTGAGTTCTAGTCTTGTCTTAGGCACAGAAACCAGCTGGGTGATCTGGATCCAGTTGTTCTCTCTGCCTTAGGAAGAAGACAGTGGCAAGTCACTTTTAAAAAAAGGTTGTCAAAAAAAAAAAAAGCATGAGCTGGTCCTATAGAGAATGAAGGTGAATCTATAGTTCCCAAGAGTGACTTGAAGATACAAATATACAGGTAGTCCTTGACTTACGATCACAACTGAGCTCAACACTTCTGTTGTTAAGTGAGATATTTGTGGGGTTTGCCCCCACTTTACGACTTTCTTGTCACAGTTGCTAAGTGAATCACTGCAGTTGATAAGTTAGTAACTTGGCTGTTAAGTGAATCTACCTTCCCCATTGAGTTTGCTTGCCAGAAGGGAATCCCATGAGCCAGGGACACTGCAACCGTCGTAAATATGAACCAATTGGCAAGCATCTGGATTTTGATCACGTGACCATAGGGAGGCTGCAATGGTCACAAGTGTGAAAAATGGTCATAAGCCACATTTTCCATGCCATTATAACTTTGAACAATTACTAAATGAACTGTTGTAAGTTGAGGACTACCTGTATCTGGCTGCAAACTCTGGCTTTTTACTGCCACCTACTGGTGGTCTGGATGTTTGCAGCCCAACTTTAAGCACAGATACAGTAAGTCTATGTCTGCAATAAATCTATGTCTGTGGGAGAGAGAAATCACCTAACTCAGGAATACTTTAGCTCTGTGCCAAATTGGTGACAAGTAAAAGCGCTTCATTCGATGGCTCAGTTGGAGACTGAGCACAAAGGTTTCAGTCCTTAGCATGCTTCTTTTCTATCAGCAATGCTCATTTCCTCTAAAATTAGCAGACCTACTATAGGATGCAGATCTACAATGGAAATCCCTTATTGTCTTTCTTTTAAATATAGACAGACCCCAAAGAAAGCCCTGCATTTTGTTTGCTGAGCAAATGACCCAAGCTTAAATCTATTCGGTTGTACCAAACGTTTATCTGATGAAGTCAGTGGCTCTCAGTATGCATTAAACGTGAAGCTCATCTTCAAAGCTATGGTCATTTGGCATGTTAACCTAATCGCTGCAGGACAGCCTTATGTCTACATCAAAGAAAGAACAATTTCAGAGGATCTTTTCACTTCTCTCCCACGTGAATAATAGTTTGCCTAAACATGCATTTTTTACATTCTGAATGGAATGGAAAAAACAGGGCTTTGCAACGGCTTATAAAACCTGACCAACACAGATGGCTTCTCATATTTTCAAGGGGATGCAAGCACATCCTGTTACACATCGATAATTCATTTCTAACTACTTGGTGTCTAAGAGCCTGTGCAGATAACATCTTGCTGGGTTCTCACTTGGGTGCTTTAATGCAGAACTGGGAGCCAGTGAACTATGCTAAGAAAAAGGCAGTTACTCCCCACCCTCCCCCCAGCCAGCAGAGAGCTGCATAAACGGTTTCTGCAATAATCCAGCCTGGCTTCATTGTATACACAGTATATACATGTAGACACGGCATACACCAAAAGCGTTTTATTTACTGCAAATGAAAGGCTAACTTACTCCTTGAGCATTTCTTTTTCTCCTCTCTCAAAGCCAAATGGGTTTAGCTTGCCCCTGCAGGTATGGAATGAAGCATGCATCTACCTTGAAAGATTGCTATTTATTGGACAATGACTTGAACACAACACTGATGCTGCCCTAGGAAACTTGGGAATATTGTGCACAATGGAATGTGAAGGAATAGAATAGAATAGAATAGTTGGAAGGGACCTTGGAGGTCTTCTAGTCCAACCCCTGCTTGGCAGGAAACCTCATACAATTTCAGATAAATGGTTATCAATCTCTTCTTAAAAACTTCCTGTGTTGGAGCATTTACAACTTCTAGAGGCAACTTGTTCCACTGATTAATTGTTCTAACTGCCAGGAAATTTCTCCTTAATTCCACATTGGTTCTCTCCTTGATTAGTTTCTGTCCATTGCTTCTTGGTGCTTTGGAGAATAGCTTGGCCACCTCTTCTTTGTGGCAACCCCAGAGATATCAGAACACTGCTATCATGTCACCCCTAGTCCTTCTTTTCATCAAACTAGTTACTAGACATACCCAGTTCCAGCAACCGTTCTTTATATGTTTTAGCCTCCAGTCCCCTAATCATCTTTGTTGTTCTTCTCTGCACTCTTTCTAGAGTCTCCACATCTTTTTTTACATCATGGTGATCAAAACTGGATGCACTATTCCAAGTGTGGCCTTACCAAGGCCTTATAAAGTGGTAGAGGAACAAACTCCATCCTGGCTTCAGATCTGACATCATTTCTTTCATTTTACCCAATGATTATATCATTTCATGAAATGTTTTGCATTTTTTTTAAAAAGGTACAGGTAGTCTTTCACTTATGACCAGAATTGAACCCAAATTTTCTGTTGCTAAGTGAGACATTTGTAAAGTGAACTTTGTCCCTTTTTATGGCCTTTCTTGCCACAGTTGTTAAGTGAATCACTGTAGTTGTTGAGTTAGTAACACGGCTGTTAAGTGAATCTGGCTTCCTCATTGAGCATGCTTGTCAGAAGGTCACAGAAGGACCTGGGACACTGCAACCGTCATAAATATGAGTCAGTTACCAGCATCTGAATTTTGATCACATGACCATGTGGATGCTGCAATGGTCATAAGTGTAAAAAATAGTCCTAAGTCCCTTTTTTCAGTGCTACTGTAACTTCGAATGGTCACTAAACAATCTGTTTGAAGTCAAGGACAACGGGCACTGCTGTCAAATCTTTATTCAGATATTTCCAACATACACGGAACTTTCTAACAAATGCAACTTTGGTGCACAGGCAACTATGCCTTTGTGGGAAATTTTGGAACAGAAAATGACAAATACTGGCCAATTCCATTGTAGCAGGGTCTGTCCAGAGTCCCGCTGAAATCTTCATGAACTCCAGTTCCAACTGGAATAGGTTTGGTTATGAATTAAGGATAGAGGGATGGCTCAAAACGTGTTTTCTCTTATGGTACAATGATCTACTTCATTAAAATACAAACTACCCTGTCAAATTTCTTTGGTGCATGAAGACAAAAGCCCTCTGGGTCTCTGCCCAACAAAACAACATGAACAATAAATTAAATGGCTAATTATTTCCTGCTCTGTTATAAAATTCAAAATTTGTCCTCTAGGATTCATGTGTTGCTCTGCCTAATAGTAGGGCCAATTTTGAAGAGATGGCACATTTTATGCAGATCAGCTCTGAAATGAGGAGCACTTCTAGTAGCTTGAATGCCTTGAATTCAGCTTTGCCAGCTTCTTGCAACCCTTCATTTGCTAGATGTCTGTGGAGATTCTCAGTCATCCAGGTCATTGTTGTCCCAAAGGTGCTTTTGCAAAAGGCAATGGGACTTCCTGTTTTTTCCCTTTGAAGACATTTTGCTTCTCGTCTAAGAAGCTTCTTCTGTTCTGACTGAATAGTGGGTGAGGGAATATGAATGGATCTCCAGAAAAAAATGCAGACTACAGGAACCATTTGCACTTCAGTTTGAGATGCAGACAACACAGACTCATTCCCAACAGCCTGTGCCTGTCTTCAACAGTGAAGGGACACAGGATAGAGAAAAACATCCTGTAGAAAGCACAGTTCCACAACAGGTCCTTTCAGGAGATCCAAGAAGGCTTCACATCCATTTGCACTACTCAGGTGACCCGGAGGACCCAGACAAACCTCCAAATGGCCTCAATGACTCTCTTAAGGAATGCAAATGACCAGCTGTCTGCAAGAAATATAAATTCTTCTATTCCCCACCATGCAGTCAGAGCTGAAGAAGCCTCTTGGATGAGAAGCAAAGCATCTTCAAAGAAAGAACAAGAAAGTCCAGTTCTGAAAAAGTCTTTGGGACTTCATTTGCTAGCCAATTGAGCTAGAGCAGGTTTGTATTGAATGTTCTCAAAGGATCAGAGGTAGGGAAATAATTATGCTTTTGGTGAGTCTGCTCGTTCTTTGCTCACCTTTTTGATTGTTTTGGAACTATAGAACTGTAAGAATTCATCAAGTCTCAGCTTCTGCTTATTGTAGGAATTCCAATTACACCATCTCCAACAAACAGCTATTTCTTCATTTGAAGGAAACCCAGCACTTCCTTGTAATTGATTCCACTTTCAGATCACTTGCATCAGATTTTTTTTTTCAACATCTAGTTGGATTTTGACTTTCTATTCCTTAAATCCATTGGATTCTAGAAAATGGAGAAAAGGTTTTAACTTTTTTTTTTCTCTGCACAATGCTTTCAGTAGTTGGAAAGTGTGATGAGATATCTCCCTTCAGTCTTTCTTTCTCAAAGTTAAGCATTCCCTTCAACCAACCCACTTTGCCTCAAAATGAGACTTGAATAGGTCTCATTATGCTGCATGGTTTGTGGGATGCACAGAATGGCATATTGGCTTACAGTCTCTAGGTTAGAGATCCTAGTTTGGGTAGAATATTGTGAACATGCTTGAGATCAAACTAGGCTTTGGCTGTGTTCTTTGCATGTTGATCAAAAGGTGCCTAATCTCTCTGGCACTATCCTTGTCTTTAATGGGGACTGCTGCAGGTACAACTATGACTAATAGTTTCGTTTTCAAAATGTCATTAGTTTTCATCAAAATTATTAACAAAAACATTGACGAGTATTGATACAAGATTGAGCTGTGTGACACCCCAGTCCATATCTCACTTCAGTTTGATGAGGAAACAATGCTGAGCCTAATTTTTGAACTAGCTGTACATTCATTTAACAGTCATGTTAGCTAATCTTCAGATAACTAATTGGATAATCAAAATGTAAAGGGCACTTCATCAAATGTTTTCCTGTTATACATCTTACTGATTTATTCCTGGATGTTCTGGGTTCCATCCAGGACAGTGTCTTTGACACTGACCAGATATATATAGTATGTACCTCTTTATAGTATTTTTTTCACTGTACACAAGCTTATTAGTTACAATAAGTGTGTGTGTGTGTGTGTGTGTGTGTGAAGGAACTAAAAAAACTCAGAGGTACATGAATTGCATATGTTCTTTATGCAAATTTTAAAATAATACATCAGATTGCATCTGTTCCATTTTGGAAAAGAGTATGAAGTAGTTCCAGATTCAAATCAAGGGAGAAATTTGAAAGAAAATTTTACTTAAAACAGCCAAACTTTCAAAGTCATGTGCCAGTGCAAACCTCATGGAATTCCATATGGCCTGCAGCAGTTGAAGTCAGGGCTGATTAAATTTAACACAGAGCTTGTATTCAGCTAAGGAATTCATCCTTCTGCTTCTGTATTATTTTTCTGGTTTGAATTTATAATTGTAACTTGCAAAGAAACTCAGTTTTATTAAGAACTGAAACTGTTTGTTTTTATCTCATGAAATACATTAGTCTCCAAAAGCAAGTGGGTGCAAACCTTTAAAAAACATGATTCATGGTACCTCCTGTGCATTTGCAAGTTTTGTTCTGCTTTAAGCAGAGGAAACTTACACTTGTGCAAATAGCAGAGTTACAAGGTGAAGCTACATGGATACAAAACTCAGCAATTTCTAGTAATATCTTTATGCAATGTAGCTAATGAAACAATACAAAAGAGCTATATAGAGAGCAATTTTGTAATGCAATTTATTTCTACTTCGTTTTGACTGGGATAATTTTTTCTGCTCTCTGAAGGTTTAGTGCTTATTGCATAAAATGTCCAAGTGATGTTTAAACTTTGAAAATAAAGGCTGCATATAAAAGTACAAGTAAATACAATTTTGTTGCCAAAGCCAATGATTGTCTAGTAATTTGCAAGTTAGATTATAAAAATTATTTTATCTTGTGTTTTGGCATTAGCATAGACTTGGAAATTTAAAAATGAATACTTTAGAATACTGGAAAGGAGCCTGAAATATGAGTCTTAACATTTATAAGATGAAGTATTGCATAAATACATTTTCCAGTGCTTTGATTTCTAATTGTTACATAATACATTATCAGTTAAGAATCCAAGATTCACATTAGGCTTGGAACAGTGAAAATCAGAAAAGGTTTTCCATTCTATATGATATAGTAGTAAAAATAGAGGTAATGTCAGCAAGAATTTGCTTTCTCCATGGATCCTGGAATACAAATGAATAAGGGTGCAGTTTCCATGGATGTTTTCTCTTTCTAGTCAACAAATTGTTTCTCCATTCTATTAATAAATAGCAATCACCTTCATGTTAAAAGGATGTTTGTCCAATATTTTATGGGAAAAATACTAATTGTGATCATGCACATTGAAATCTGTATTTTTCTGAATTTTATAGTAGTTTGTAATTTAAAAAAAAAATCCATGCTAAAGTTTATACATTAAAGGAAAACATAGATTTTTAGACTCGATTTTTAGACTAGATTTGGCATTTCTATCCACCTGTGGAGTGCTTTCCCAAGAATTTGGGATAGACAGTAGTTATTGTTATCATTATTACTATTATTAAATGCCAAGTGATAATGTTTACCGAAGTCAATTCCTAACATGCTGAGAGATACACATAGAAATATATGAGAACTAAAGTATTCAGTGTAAGCAGATTCCACTAATCTGTATTTCCCTTTGTAAATTCTGGTGTGAAGTTCTATCAAAACTGTAATTTGTGTTCATAAGCAGAATTCAGGGACCCAATTCACCCTCTGTTTCATTTATAATGAGGAAAATCACCCATGCTTTGCAAAAAATGATTGTGTGAAAGAACTTGTGATGTTTTAGCATTAGTTCCCCTCTAAGTGTTTAGGCTTTAGAGCTTGATTTAAAAAAAATCCAATATTGGTACAATAATGGTACACACAGTATTGTTTCTGCAACTTAGTTTTTATACTACGTCGATATATCCATATAGCAATTAAAAAAATCTTTGCCATATAAATTGAAGGTAGGCTTGGACCTTATATTTGCTTCTCTTTAGTATGTTTATTAGCTTATTAGCATTTGAAAAATATTCTACTTAATATTCATCAAGAATAGAAGCTTCACTAACTTAATTGAAATGCATGCTATTGTTCAGTTTATTTTCCATTAAAATTGCCAATTATAACAACAATAGAAAGAAATTGGCATATCTATAAAATGAGAAGGAATTGATCCGTTACACTCACTTTTTACACATAATTTTATAAGGAGTGAAAATTCATGAGATCTAAAATGAAAGCACTTACTAATAATATCTATTGTAACTGAGAGAATTTCCAAATATTGGAAGAATTATATGTTTGTTAAAGTATGCTGGTAAAGAAGCAGTTCTTTTACATTAACATAAATGAAGGATTCTCTTCTTGAAGTGAATGTTAAAAAATATTGAATTCAAAGTAAGGAATTAATATGACATAGTAGGGAACCTTGTTGTTTCAAATGAAATGAATATGAACAGTATTAGGTTTGTACAGATCATAGTGTCATATGGATTCACTTGCTATTCTATCAAATTTCCAGTGATTTTTGAAAGCCACAAAAATGTTTTTTAAGCCACATCAAAGTTTACATTTACACAACTGTCCCTAATTTATGCTTTTTAAAAAAATTCAACTTGTATATTATGGGCTGCATTGAAGCTAAGGTTGGATTACAAACACACATACATACACACAGAGAGAGCACACATGGTGAGGTACCCCGAAAATTAAAATTTTAATATGCACTGCATTTGAAAATATGCCTATTTTCTCAAATCACCAAATTCACTCTGTTCTTTCTTGCATGCAGAGAAACTCAAGTTCAAAACCATATGAAGACAGAAAACTATCCAATGTCATAAGGATGTAGGAGGGCAACAAAGAAGGTAAGGTGAGTCACTCAGGATAATCAGTTGCAGTACAATAATCAGTGATTGTATTCAATTACAATAATTCAGGTTCAGAAGAATAAGTCAGATGAAAATTGCTCAGGTGAAGACTAAGGTAAGCGACATCAAAGAAATTTAGTCATGCTGAATTAGAAAGGTTTGATGAGCAGCAATCAGGACCTTGGATAACTCCCATTGCCAATTGCCCCAACATAAAGATGAATGAATGAATGAATGAATGAATGAATGAATGAATGAATGAATGAATGAATTCTTTATTGGCCAAGTGTGATTGGACACACAAGGAATTTGTCTTGGTGCAAATATTCTCAGTATACATAAAAAAAGATACATTCATCACAAATCATAAGGTACAACACTTAATGATAGTCATTGGGTACAATAAGCAATCAAATCATACTAGGAAACAGTCAATATAAATTGTCAGGATACAAGCGACAAAGTTACAGTCATACAGTCACAAGTGGGGGGGATGGGCGATATGGAGTGATGAGAAGATTAATAGCAATAGTAATGCAGACTTTGTAATTGTTGAACAGTGTTGAGGGAAATATTTGTTTAGCAGAGTGATGGCATTTGGGGAAAAACTGTCCTTGTGTCTAGGTGTTCTGGTGTGCAGTGCTCTATAGAATCATTTTGAGGAAAGGAGTTGAAACAGTTTATGTCTGGGATGTGAGGGGTCTGTAAATAGCCCTCTTTTTGACTCTTGCAATATACAGGTCCTCGATTGAAGGCAGATTGGTAGTAATTGTTTTTTCTGCAGTTCTAATTATTCTCTGAAGTCTGTGTCTGCCTTGTTGTCTGAGATGTTGTCTCAGCAAAGAGAATTCATTTAGATCAATGTTTTTCAAACGTGACAACCTTAAGATGTGTGGACCTCCACTCCCACAATTCCCTAACCAGCTGAAGTCCAGGCACCTTAAAGTTCAAATTTGAAAAACACTGATTTGGAGCCTGAATGCTATCATATAGGGGAGGCATTAGGAGAATCAATCAAAATAGTGAAAGATGAGTTACTGTATGTGTTCTTATTAGGAATAGGTATAAATAAGGGAGTTAAAGACTTCCTTATGAAAGGTCTGATCTTTGATTCAAATCACCCACTGTTTAGATCTTCACAGGAAAATAGTACCGTTTCTGACAAGAGTTTGGTAATACGGCAACATTAAGAAATTTCTTTCTTTCTCTCTCTCTCTTTCTTAGTCTTTCATGTCATTCATTTCATTCACAGTCTCCTAGCTTCTATTCCAGCACATTAACTACTGTATCAAACAAGCTTTCTGTTCATATGTTGGTTTTCATATGCAATTTTGAATATCTATGCAGTTTTGTCTAAAATACTCATTTTGGAGGCATATTTCCATAATATATATTTTTATTATCAAATATATATATTTAAAAGCTGTTGTGAGGTTCTGAGAAATAGAAAGAATTCACATGTGAGCTCGCGATGTTCAAATCAGTTGAGTCTATATGAATTAAATATATGATTTTTTTTTAAATGCACCTATCAATGTTCCCAAATAAAAAATAACATTGGGATTTCTGTAAGAGAAAACATTCAAATAAATACAGCTGAATCCTTTTTAGCAAGAATAGACAATACATTTCTCTATCAAAAACCAAATTCCTTCAGGAGTAATTTCTTGAGGAGGCACACGTGGGTGGAGTTGAAAGCTAAACAATGGGTTGAAATAGAGCCTAACGTGGATAGGGACATGATTCTCTCTTTCCCCCTTTCTGAGAGCTCTTCCATCTCTTCTTAGCTTTTCCCAGATCTCCATTTTTTGCAGTGTTAGTTATGTATTTTATTTCAACAGCTGCTTTGCACCGTTCTCCTTTTTGCCCAACTTACTTCTGTTTTAGCTATTTTTCTACATATGCCATTCTGGCATTGTTGTTGATCTGGCAGAAGGATGAAAACCTTTATTCATATAGCCAAAAGATGAAATTCTACATATTCTCTGATGACCCCTTGCTTCCTCCTCCTCCTCCTCCTTGTTTTTCAAATAAAAGTTATTAAAAGTTTTTTTTTTTAAATGATTAAAATACAAACTAACATGAAGTAGGGAAGAAAAAAGAAAAAGAAAGCAATCAGAGGAAGCTAAAAGTACAGAAAGGAAATTAAAAGAAAAATAGAAAACAGAAAAAAGGTATAAAGAATTGGCTTCCAATTTTCTTTACAGTAGTAATCAGTGTACTTATAAATTTATCTCTTTCTCTAAAGTTACAATCAGTGTCTATTCTATAGTCCTTGACTTATAACCATTCACTTTGCAACCTTATGAAGTTACAAGAAACCTCCTAGTAACACATATAACCCAGTTTCATTTGTCCATTGTACAGTAGATATTGCTAAAACTAACTTTTTATACATATTATCTCATTAATTATCATATACAAAAACAAAGTTCCATGATTTTTTTCACCTATCTATCCATCATTCCCAAAAGAAAGACCTCTGGTCTCATATGTATATTAATCTTCAACATCATGTTTGTTTTTTATAGATATTGCATTTTGTATGGAATGCAGCGGACCAAATGCTTTTGTGCAGACCCCGGTGTGCACATGTATCACCTCTCCTGCGGGAGCTGCATTGGTTGCCAATTTGCTTCCGAGTGCAATTCAAGGTGTGGTGACCTTTAAAGCTGGTCACATCTACCATCAGATTGGGGAGGCAGAGATTGTTGCTGTTTCCATCCCCAAGGGAGATATACCTGGTGGGACCCAGAAGAAGAGCCTTCTGTGCGGTGGCTCCCTCCCTCTGGAACGTCACCCCCCTGGCCCTCCACTCAAATAATCTTCCATAAGGTGCTGAAGACCTGGTTCTGCCAGCGGGCCTGGGGAATCCAGAGCAGGATGGAGCCCATTAAATGGCTCATGTGATCTGCTGTCACTGGGGTGAAGGGTGGGAGTTGCTGGGGGGGGTGATTTTGTTTTTTCGTACTATATTAATTTATTTGATTATTTTTGTTAGTTTTTATTGTTTTAAATGTGGTTTTATATTCTTTAAGCTGCCTTGAGTCTTCTGACTTTATTTTATTTTTTCTTTGACAAAAATCTAGTCTCTTATGATGTTAATAGTTTGTTTTGCCTATTATTTCTCATCTAAAACAGAAAGCTGTTTTTGTCACAACCTGGACTCATATCTATTTCTAATTCTCAATATGGCACGTCTATCATGATAATTTTTAAAATCCACATTAACCTTGATTTTGTTGTACCATAGTTCCCTGTGCCACCCAAATCTCAGGTCATGTCATTCAACCTCCAGAAATCTTTTTTCTCAGCAGTTCCTGGTTTCCTGCTTCTGAGAACGTAAGGACTTGTCCATGTTTTGCTCAGCCGCAAGGTTTGGCCTCCACACTGTTATCCACTTTGCATTTATATGTAAGAAAATGGTTTCTATGTTATCGTATTGCTATTAGAAATCCCAATGTTATTTTTCATGTGGGAGCATTGATAGGCAGTGGATACCTGCATGTTTTTTTTTAATGTATATAGACTCTATACATTTGTGAATAAAATATTTTTAAAAGACTTATTTAAAAATATCTGAATATAAGCATTTGAATAGTTGTTCTTAAAATACAAACTAGACCTCATTAAGTTGTAAGTGAATATGGATGATATAGATTAGAAATAGTGAATTGATCCGAATTGATGTCCCAAAAAACAACTTTGAAAGGGATGGGGAAGATAAAGATGAAGAGGAGATCCATGTGAATCATTTTTGGTTGGGTTTAACCAGAACAGCAGGACCCTTAGGAAACACACGTTTGAGTTCAAGATATAGCTGCTGATTTCCTAAATAATTGGGGAGACAGAATTCAACAGACAAATCACAAACTAATGTCTTTCTTAATTTGTCCTACTGTAATCTTATCATGCATTATCTCTGCTCCTTTAATTTCTTCCATTTTATAAGCTTTATAATAATTTAACTGAAATGGAATGGAATTACTGGGCACTTCAACTTGCAGGAGGAGTAAGGAAAGACAATTCTATTGAACTGGAAATTACAGGGAAATTTAAGAGACTATTCATCTTGCCTTATTACACCACATGTCACCATCCAGGATTTGTTTACCAGGGCAAAAATTGTGTTTCATCAACTTTTTGATTATCTAGTGTGACCTTTTGGCCATTTTGTCATTACCACGACTTGTGAACTTCATAAAACCATTGCCAGTGATGTTGACCATGGTTATAAGCAACTGTGACTCTGAGATTTACTCCTTAATAGCAGCATATTCAGTCTTCAGCTGATGTGTGTTAAAGGCTGGCTTTCTCTGGATAAGCGATAGCGTCAACAAGTCCTAAATAACCACAACTTGTGGCATAAATTCTATGACTATGAATGTTGCTGGATCAATAGTTAAAGCAACAGTAAGCACTGTTATCTACTAGATGAAGTTCGTTTTTCCAAGATGTGCTTTTCAACAGCTCCTGGTCTCCCCCAAGTAGATTTTGTTTCTTTTCCTTGGAGAGAAGAGGGAGTTATCACCTTCACTGGGCTAAAATAATAACTTGGGTTGACCTTGTCTCTCCCATTTAAAGTTTTAAGTGCTGCAGCTGCATATTTTCTGATCCATCAACCTTCAGGCTTCACAGATTCATTTTTGTTATACCCTGTCGTCATCGCCAGAACTGGAGCCAGAAGTGTTCAGTTGGAAGAAGGGGGCCCATAAACAGGATCAGACCTCTTGGGCATTGGCAGAAATGACAAGAGTTATGTAGCTGATTTCATGTCAAGGAAAATAAAATGTGGCTTAGTGTGGGAAGGTAGGGACAGAGAGTGGGGGTGGAGAGAATAAACAGAGCTGCCAGTGGGTTCTTTATCCTTGGCGAATGTCCCAGTTATTCCTCAATGTTCTGCTCTTCAGAGGAGCTTTTTTTTCTTATTAATTTTTCTTCATGAATCTCTTTCCTTTTCTTTTCCTTCTCCTATCTTTCCTTTCCTTATATTAAAAAAAAAAATCGGACCAGCAGACTGGATAAATAAAGCAGATGGAGGGCACCACTTTAGATGAAGATTTATGCATCGTCGTGGATGATATATGGAATAGGTATCTGCATTTAACCTAGATGGAAAATGTTCTTTTTGGCTGAGTCAAATAACATGATGTTGAGCAGAATCAAGAAGTGATAGTGCCATGGGTGCATGTCTTTGGGTGAAGCTGTAGAAGGGTCTCATTCTGGCAAAGTCAGATGAATGTGATATGGATCAGAAAGAAAAGGCCTGTTGATGCCACAAGTGTTTCATTCTGTGAAAAAGATCAAGGATATTGAGAAAAATGGAAGTACCACATATAAAGATAAATGACTTAATTGTGATAGGAGTTTGGGGTAAATGTCTCTGGAGACTGGGTGCAGTGTGAACTGTCTAATCTAAAAATATTGGATATTCAGATTACAAGGACAATATTAGATGGAATATTAGGGAAAAAATCATAAGGGTGATGATCCATCCCTTGATGATCTAGTGATCATAGAGAAGTCAGGCCTTCAGTCAACTTTAGTCAAAGTTTCTATGGATCTCTGGAATTTCAGATCAAGAGATTGAGTTGGACTGATTTCCATTTCAATGCTAATATCCTAATATTAGAAAAATATATTTTCAAACATCCCCAAGCTTTCCAATATTCTCTACTGAGGCTCTACTTTAAATACATCTTTAATAAGTGTGCATTATACAGTGCAAGGGTGTACTTTTTCTCTGGCAAATTTGGTTTTGGAATTGCTACCCACTCTCTTTGAGGGATAAAGGAATAAAATGGGAATGTGGACATCTCCAGGGAATCAAAAAAGTCAAGATGGTGAGCATGACCACACAACGGGAGCCACATCTATTTTACAAAAGTGCCACTATGCAATGCCCATTAAAAAGGAGTGGGGTTTCATTCACACATGTCATTTTGATGATTCTTTTACCCCCTTTGAAAAAGCCCCTGGAGATGAGCAAAGGGTGGTAGGTTTCTTTGTAATGAAAGCAATTGTGTGGAGCCAGCAATGTAGCTTCACACAAAGTAAAGCAGAAAACAAAGTAAACAATGTAAGTGTAAGATCACATCAGGACACAACTGTAGTCAGAAAAAAATAGCATCATTAGATTTTTGGAATTTTCCTCTCCAGTTACAGCAAATGACTATAAATGTGATTTATAGGATTTAACAAATATATATTCCTATGCCACCTTTCTAGTGAAACTGCCAAGGCGTTGTACTGCAAATCTAAAACCACAAGACGTACAATCAGGCCAACAATAACCATCATAGAATATTTATGACAACCATAGAAACCTTTAAAAACAATTTAAAAGGGCAAATTTAAAAGATCTGTCATAATATATTTTCTAAAAACTTCACTCCTGGGTGTATCATGTATCCATGAGGAACCCAACATTGCACCTGCAAACCTCACCAAGGTCCAGGCCCGGGGCCATTTTGAACACATTTAAAAATATTTTAATTCAAAGAAATGATAGCCTTTGCCTTGATTTCCCAGAATGTTTCTAGGTCTCAAATTGGTGCCTGAAGTTTCTTAGCAGGAAAAATAAAACAAAATGCATAGCATTGGAGAGCACTGCTTTGTTTGGAAGATAGTCCCACTTGCCTGGGAAATGGTCAGATGTCAGCAGAAAGAGCAAATCTAGGAGATCCAGTTTGGCCTAGGGGTTAAGGCACCAAACTAAAACCAGGAGATTGTGAATTCTAATCTTGCCTTAAGGTGACTCTTTCTCAGTCCAACTCACTTCCCAGGATTGTTGTTGTGGGGAAAGTAGAAGGAAAGAGCATTAGTACATTCACCATCTTCAATTATTTATAAAAAATAACAAAAGCGGGATATAAATAAACAAATGACAGGTAGCATTTGGCAAATATGTGTTGTTCAAGCACTAGCATTATCATCTCAGGCAGCCATTTTGTGACTGGACAATCCTGTTGAAAGAGGATCCCCGTCATGTCTACCTCGACCTATCGGATGCTTGAAATGTGTTTCAAATTCATACTTTCCCTGACAGATGTACTATTTTTCCATCCTGCCCTGTCATTCCATGGAACAGCCTCTGTTTAAAATTAGAACAAAATGTGAACTGCTTGTGGGAGATAAAGCAAAGATGATTCTAACAGCGCTGCCTGAAGCAGTTGTAGTCTTTCAATAGGAGACTCCCACCACTTGATTTTTTTAGGGGAAAAAAACCCCCCAGCCATGTTGTGTTAACAACAAAAATAATCCATCTTTCCTCATCAGGCTGAACTGGAGACTTTCAGGGATATAATTCTTTTGCTAAACCAACACAAATGATCTGGCAGATGTTCCCATGGAGAGTGTGGGCTGCGTGATTTTTCACTATCCTGAAGATGGCTACTGCCGACTCCCCCTTTCCTCAGGGCTCCGCTTCCCATGGCTTCCTCACTTGTCCCTGGCCAACATTCAGCTGCTGCAAAATTTTAATTAGAACCATATTTGATTTCCTGAGTGAACCTGGATTGTTTGAAAAAAACCCTTTTTCCTCATGCTCAGTAGAAACATTACATGGCCTTCAAAAAAAAAAAAAAAAAAAGAAGAAGAAGAAGACAAGGGGACTAAAACTGTTCCCATTCAAAAAACAATTAATTAAAGGTATCTTATAGGGTACTACAGGTCGAGGAACTGAAATGTGAAATTTGTTTGGTTGAAAAATTTAAAACTAACTAAAAATTACCAGCAGGAGAGAGGGGGGGGGAGGGAGGGAGGGAGGGAGGAAGGAAGGGAGAGGGAAAGAGGGAGAGGGATCAGGACTGAAACTATCTATGGGGAGAAAAAAGTTCAATACCTTTCCTTGCAAAAGTGGGGTTCTGGTTCCTCTCTGCATAGTATTTAAAGCTTTAAAATCAAACCAACAAGCAAAAAATTGCCCTGTTGCCATGTTAGTCTGTAGTTGGTGTAATTAGCGCAGAACTTAATTTAGTGGAACCCAGTGAAAAACTATGTGTGAATAGGCCCTGCTGAGCTGCAGTGGCGCAGTGATTAGTGCAGTACTGCAGGCTACTTCTGCTGATCACCAGCTGCCAGCAGTTTGGCACATCGATTCTCACCAGGCTCAAGGTTGACTCAGCCTTCCATCCTTCTGAGGTTAGTAAAATGAGGACCCAGATTGTTGGGGTCAATATGCTGACTCTATAAACTGCTTAGAGAGGACTGTGAAGCACTGTGAAGCAGTATATAAGTCTAAGTGCTATTGCTATAGTGTTCTATCTCAATCAAGTATGTAAACCTTAAAGGGAGGGTGGAAATTGTGCTCCTTGATTTCATGCATTCTTTTTCCTAAGGAACCTTTGGGTCTAGGTCAGTGTTTTTCAAGTGGACTTTAACTCCCCCAAATCCCCCAGCTTCCATTGGTAACTGAAGTTCACATATCTGGTGTATGTGAGATCTGCTGGCACAAAATTTTGAATGCCATATTACAGGCTAGCTCTGCCCACAGCCAGGAGTTCAATCCTGAGGGGATCAAGGTTGATTCAGACTTCCATCCCTCTGAGGTTGGTAAAATGAGGGCCCAGATTGTTTGAGGCAATATGCTGGCATTTATAAACTGCTCAGAAATGCTGTAAAGCCTTATGGTGTGGTATATAATTTGAAGTGCCATTTCTATTGCTACCTCAAAATTGCCAATTTTGAAAAACTCTGGTTTAGATTATTATAGTGCAGAATTATAGTGAATGGGCATCCACAAAGAGCACACATCCACACAAAAGGCAACATATGTGACATCAGCACATAAATACCATGTCTTAAGGAAGATGTCCTTGCAAGCAGGTTATTGTTTGGGGATCCTCATGGTCTGCTGCAAATCACTACAAGAGTTGTTAATGCCCTTCCACTCCCTTTACTATCTTGGGAAAATAAAACCGGTGTTTTACTAGAGGATCCCATTTGATATTTTCTCGCTAGAGAGAAATTCCCTGAAGATAAACTGCAGGACAAATCCAAAAGCTTGGAAGACAAAATCTGTGGTCTCGGTAACCAACCCATATTGGATCGGTTGCAACATTATCCTGGGATATTCACCTTCATTCGTGATATTTTCTCACCCTAACTAATGTAAGATATGTGTTTTCTGATTCTGTTTCTTGGACAGTATAAGCTAGCCTCTGATAGCTGAAGGTGATAAAGAGACAGGCAATTCTCCATGCTTTCTAAACAAAATAAAATAAACGACTTGAAATTGAGAAAGAAAAAAAAAATCTTGGCTTTTCTGTGTACTACATTTTCAGTCCAAGTCTCATCCAATGCTTGTACTGTCAGCAGGTTTTACTAGCCTATATCATTTTTATAGATCATGAATTGTAGATACCTAAAATGTTGACCCTAATCAGGCCCTTGTAAAGCTGGCTCTCTGCAATAAAGCATATTTGCTCTCTTCCTCCCATCTACACCCCACCCCCTTCCCCGCCAGCTGCCTTTTCCCATAATCCCTTGATTCACTCCCTTAGAGTTTCTTGGATCTTGTCAACTGAAGCTTAAATAGAGACCAGTAGTATGGAACATTGTCAAAATTTGCTGAAAATCCAAATAAATTATGTCCAATTTTTATCAGCTTTAGTCTGTAACCACTTGAATCATCCAGTCAGCCAGGACCTTGCCTTTCTAAATCATTCAAGTTATCTCTTGTTAGTTTAGCACTTTGTATTTACTTGTAGAATGTGTCCTTTTACTATAGTTCATTCTACATACCAAACTGATGGAACCGCAGTTGCCCTTTTCACCTCTAAGTATAGCTGCACTGAATGAGTCATGGATTTCAATCTTGTATCTTAGAAGAACAGCACAGTTTTTCCCATTGATATTCCAACTGCCTTCATACACCCATATTGGGATCTATTTCAAAATTCTGCACATCTTTCTTCCAAAGCAATTACTAATTAAAGCTTCCTTCATAAATCTGAGAAAATATCTGTTTTAGATTTCTAACCAAATGTTCTTGGGCTATTTCTTTCCAAGCTCTTACATGATATGTTTTTCACATTTATATAATACACTTCAAAAGGAACTCAGGATAGTATCCACAAAATAGATGAGACTCATACACCTTTCTTATCCCATAGTTTCATGGCCAGGCATGGCCAAAACCTCTTTGCTGTGATAATCTATTTTCCAAATCTTCCAAAAGATTTGGGCATTAGTCCAACCACATCAAGGATGCACACTTGCTGTTTGATTACCTTTGAAAAGAATCCTGTGTTCCAAAATATGGACCTGACAAAGAAGTACGTGAGACAAGGCCAAAAACGTCACACTATTTCATTTAAATAAAGTGAAAATGCTTTGTCTCTAGTATGTATATCATGATCTTTCCTGTATCACATTATCAATTAAACACTGGGGAAATGTTTGAACTTACTGGTTTTTGCAGCTCACTTCTACAAATACACACACAAATCATACAAATAGGTTCATGAAATTTTTTTTTTAGCCATGAATATGTTTCTTGTCTATACATTGTTTTCATGTCAAAGTGCTTTGGAATTTCTCCCTATGTTTTTCATGGTAATGTCTGCATAACTTTTTTTGTCTGCAATGACAAATACAAATCTTAAAAGCTAGCATGCTGATAGAAACTTGCCAGGGGTTGCCAAGAAGAAGACACACTTGCTTCACACACACACACACACAGTCCCCCCGCAGCAATACCTCAGCAGGTCTAAAATAAATGGTAATTGGGAAGATCAGTGGCTGGGTGGGAAAAGTCAGAGATGTCTCACAAGGCTGGCAGCCATTTTACCCATGATTTGTAAATATCAGTTAGAAAACATAATGGGCATCACCAGATAAATTTAAATGAAGGCAGACAAATTTAATCAGATAAATTTAAATGAAGGCAGTCCTTGGCTTACAATAATTCATTTGGCAATTGGTTGAAGTTACAGCAGTGCTGAAAAAAGTGATTTACATCCTTGCAATTCCCAGCCATTGCAGTGGGCCTGCAGTCACATAATCAAAATGAATTTAGCATCCTTGGAACACACAATCCCTATCTGCAAACTTTCTAGCTTAGCATCTGATTAGAAAAGTCAAGGTGGGAAGTTGGATTCACTTAATGACCGCATGCTTCACTTAACAACTGTAGTGATTCATTTAATGATCACAGCAAAAATAATTGTAAAATCGGGCATGACTTACTTAACAGCTGCCTTGATTAGCAGTGCAAGTTCCCGTCTCAATTATGATCATAGATCAAAATAGAAATATCTATTTTGGTCATACTTTACTCTCTACATTATCTGATCACTCCCTGCTCTTGAAAGCAGCTGCTTCCATAAGGATAGTTTAAAAAAAATCAATTGTCATGCCAATCTTCTTGCAAAACTTCCACCTCTTTTACATAGGTGTGATTTCAATTCATGTTCCAAAGGGACAAGACCTCAATTATGTGGTTGTGATCACCATTCTGACTTTTTCCCCCCACCCACCCTGCAGATGCTTTTGCTTGAATAGTAACAGAGAAGTGATTAAATTACTTCTAACCTAATTTGATTTAAAAAACAAACAAACTGTTTGGGTATATTCTCTTTATATTTCATCTATACAGTAAACAAATGAGGTCTTGTGATAACAGGAAGCAAACCTTACTTTCCCATTTAGATGTGGCTGAACTTTAGGCTGGAAGGATACCCAAACAGCCTGTAAGTGCATGAAAAATACAGCAGCTGTATTGTCACACATTTGTGGTCATCTAGTAGCTGCGGTATTCACAGAGGCATGATTAGGAGGAAATGGGATTCAGTTTCCTAAAGATTTCATCAAGGTTTTTATACTTTGAATTCTACAGAAGATCAACACTTCCTTTATGACTTGTCGTTGCTTTTGTGAATAAAATGCTTGTGGTCACAAATACACTGAAGCTGTGAATGCCATGCTGTCTGCACCATATGCTAAGCTGGAGGCTAAATTCACAGTTTTTCAAAACCCAGATGCTTAAAATTTCACAATGCATTCAGCCCCAATTCAATGTAATAGAGAGATTTATAGACATTTTAAAAAAAGTTAAGAAATGTGTTATTTGTCTAAGCACAATATGTGTTTTCAGAAGAGGAAATTAACTCAACTATATGCCGAAGCCGCCTTTGAAAAAGGAGAGGTTTACATCTCAAATATAAGAGCTGTGGCACAGTGGTTAGAATGCAATACTGCAGGCTACTTCTGCTGACTGCTAGCTGCCAGCAGTTCAATTCTGATCAGCTCTGGGTTGATTCAGCCTTCCATCCTTCCACAACCCGTAAAGTTAGGACTCAGATTGTTGGGGGGGGGGGCAACATGCTGACTCTGTAAACTACTTAGTGAGGGCTGTAAAGCACTGTGAAGTAGTATATAAGTCTAAGTGCTATTGTTATTGCAGTGTAATATGGAAAAAAATCAAGTAGGGCTGGTGTTGAAGAGGCAGAATTTAACAAGGATTATAACACCACTCAGGACTTCAGCTCTAATGTCATGATATTATTTATTATTTATTTATGTAGAAGATTTATATGGCCATTCCAGAGTCACTCTCAGTAACTCTGGGCGATTTACAAACAATAAAAAAATCCAATAAGAAAGTATAAAAACAAGCCCTCTACATCGGCTGGATTATACCACCTGATGAGTAGGTAATGTAAATGAAGATAGCTATGTACTAGCACAACTCTTGTGTCTGTTTATTTGTAGCCTTCAATTCAGTGAAATGGTACATCATAGGGCAACCATTTTTGAATCAGCACACCTCAAATGGGATAATTAGAAATATGTGTCCAAAATCCAGGACCCAGGGCTCCCATGGGATGGAAATCTGGGGACGTTGTGGCCTCTTTGGTGCTGTTATCCTGCCATGCCATCATGGTCAGACATGATAAAAATTTCCAGGGCTCTCTGCCAGCTTCCTACAAGGAAATTGAATGGAAAAGCCAGCAGGAACTCAGGAGTCTCTTTGAGGTGTTTTTTTTTTTTTTAAATCCATTCATGCTCATTGTGTTTCTCTGTTCAGGTAAGAAAATAGCTCTGAAATGATGACCCAATGGGTTATGGGTTTATTTTTTTATTCTGTTTTAAATCATTGAACAGGCTCAAATAGCTCCTTTTCCTCCGTCTTCATCCTGGTTGAAGAACTAGGAAATAATACCCTGGGTGCTTTTTTGGCCTTTCACATGTCATTCAAGAAACAGAATGGGAAAGATGTTCAGCTGCAGTCCCAATTCTGCTCATCAGCTTGCTCATTCATTCACCCACTCGATAGTTACAAGTGCCTCAAGGATGGATGGATGAATCTTCAAAGTAGTCTTTTTCAAGCCTAATTGGAATTGTTTGAAACAAATATAAAATTCTGGGTAATATATTCATCTTGATTGTTGAGATTCTCCCTATTAGTGAGAGTTGTAAGTTTTCCCATTTAGCCAAATCTAGCACTATCTGCTGTTTAAGTTTAATATAATTATTCTCTTTTAATGTACTACATCTTGCTGTCAAATATATCCCCAAGTACTTGATCTTATTCGTGACTTGAATTTTCAATAGGTCTGCCAGTTCTTCCTTTTGTCTTAATAGCATATTATATGTCAAAATCTTTGTCTTATCTTTATTTATTTTCAAACCAGCCACCTTTCCATATGTTTAGAGCTTTCTGTTGCGGCTTTTATTCTATAATTTATATTGGGGGGGGGGTAGTTTCTTGGGAAATACAGACTGCTTTAGTGGGATAGTCATACAGAATGCTGTCTATTGGAAAGTAGCACTTATTTGTTCGGACTTTGTTCCGAAGGTAGATACATTTGTTAATTCATACAACTGCCTGGTAATGCATTGTATGTGAAACGGTATGTTTGTTTTAGTTAGCTGATATCTCAGGGCCATTTGATTATTATTGCCACTTTTTGATTGATCCAGTCTACAATGGTGCATCCAAAAGGTACATTTTATGCAACTGTGAGGCATCAGCAGGGTGTGAGAAAGCTTCAAAATATGCTGAAATGCATAGCAGCATTTGGGGAAGGGGAGGGTACTAGGGAGACTGAGCATGCTCAGTACATATAACTGCCTGACAGTTGCTGAAGGATGGGAATTAAAGCACAGGATGATAGGATCAAGAGATCTAAATAAAATCTAAATAAAAGCATTCTTCATTTGTTATCTTCAAATAGTATTCAACACTAGTAGATTCTAAGCCCTCCCACAATCATGTTCCTCTCTTTTATTATAAACCTGTATGTAGCTTGAGTACATGCCAGCTGCATAAATACACCCCAGGTTTATTGTTGTCATCCAACTAAAGATAGTAAAGTCCTAGATTTGACTTTTCTACTGCTCACTTTATTGAAATATCTAGAAAATCTAAAGCAGGGGTTCCCAACCTGGGGTGCTCGTAATCCCTGGGGGTGTGAGACGATATTCCAGGGGGTGCGAGAAAAGTCCAGGTAAATAATAGGATATTGGCTATATGTTGGCATTTTTATTTATTATTTATTTCAGGGGGTGCGAGGTTCGAGTGAAATTTCTTTAGGGGTGCGGGGCGAAAAAAAGGTTGGGAACCACTGATCTAAAGGCATAATAGCACTGTATTCTTGAGTTACTTCTGCCTTGTGCTGATGCTGGCTGAACTCTGAGTTGGCTATCATGTCCCTTGCTTGGACAAACCTTCTCCTGTAGAGATCATTTGATTTTGACTATTTGAGACATGGAAAAATGAAGGAAAAAATCTCTTGGAATTCAATGGCGTTTGGGCAAACTTTCAAAAAAAAAAAAAAAAGGCCCACTGAAAAAGTGAGTAGCTCTGAGAAAGAAAAAAATAGTAACTAAAACAAAATCCTATTAAGTTTGAAGCAATGATTCTCTGTACATAGGCATGTATTAAAGCAAATATGGCACTGGAACACTGTTAACATTTGTTACAAGAGAGAGATTAAAGAGCTGCAGAGATGGCCATTGATCAAGGCTCCCAGGTAACGAAGTAAATAAAACTTCAGGTGGTTTGCCTAGAAGAAAATTTAAAAAAAAACACCATCAAGGTAAACCAAACAACAATACTTGACCTGGCACAAGTGCTACTTTCAACACAAAGTAAAAAAAAAAAAAAATACAGATAGTTATTGTGTTCACAATCGGATGGAGTAAGAAGGATATGATGTTGATCATTCCTACCCTCCCAAAATTGTTGATTGCTGTAGTGACAATGAATGGGCTAATTTAGGAGAAGGAAGGAATATTAGATATATTCGCTGCCTTGAGTTATTTATAAAACTACTAAAAGGTGAGATGTAAATAAACAAACTTGAGAGATCGGATATGTCCCATATCCTGTGAGTCTACATGAAGTACAACATATATATTAAATAAACAATACAAGATTGCAGGCATGCTTAATCAACCAATAATACTGATCACTTAATATACTATAATTATGTTTCAAGTTCCAAGGAATCACTGATTTAAATTTCAAAATACAAGGATGGTCTTGTAATTTGGGAACTGGGGAGTTATAACGTGTTATTCCTAAGCTTCATTAGATGAACTCTTTGTAAATCTTTCTCTTCATAATGTTAGACAAGACACTTACAAATCTTAGATTATTGTAGTGTAGTGATTAAGATATTGGGCTAGAATTGGGAAAATCAGGTTCAAGTTTACCCCCAGCTAAGATCATGGGCTATGTGTCTGACCATAAGCTCCTAGAAGAAAGATAGTATATGACTTTAACAAATACTTAAAAGTAAACTCGGAGATGAAGAATTTTTGTTCTCAGAACTCAGGAGCTTTCTGGAGTTAATAGAGATAGGTATCATGTCATGTTGCTTATCTCATAAAGTTATCTATTATCTCCTTTGTCTTGGTCTCTTGCAAGAATACTTCTTTTAACTAAATATACAAAATACCCAGGATGTAGTATCAGAGAGTGATACCGTGATCTTCAGCATGGAAAAAATCTGCAGAGCCACCAAGATGCAAAAATGGGTGGTATCCTATCAATTCTGTCTTCTACTGATATAACTGTGCCTATCCTTCATTCTTTTAGTCATATGATCTTGGATCACTTAGCAGTTACTTACCTGTAGGTTCTACTAAATTGGATCAGGAACATTAAATAAAAAGATGGAATCATAGTTTCACTGGGTCATAGAATTCCCAGTAAGTTGAAGCTTTGACTTAAAGTTTCAACTTTGTATGAATTACATGATCTAGGAGACAAATCATTTTTGGAGCAATAAAGGTCCATTCACCTTGGGGATGATGAGAGGCCAAAGATGTCATGGAGAGAACAGGTCTTTTGTTGTGGGTATTGTTGATTTGTTCAGATGGAAAGAGATTTTTTTGAATGAAAGATTTAACAGATTTAAATTATCTTTTATTTTTATTTTAAAACAAAAACAATGCTGTTAACCTTTGGGGATTTGTCATCTAACTATCACAGTATGATCCAAGATTGCAAAAAAGAAGACTAGAACTGCATGTAGTTGGAGACAGTAGATTGTCCAGCCCTCATCTACATTTGCCTTAGCAGATCTTCAGCCAGAGTAGTGATTAATATCTAGCATTTGAAAAATAAATCAGATGAACAGCTATTTTCTATGTTTGGTCAAATGCTTTCACTCACTGCACATTCAAATTTTGTTAGGAAAATGAACACTCACCAGATTTTTACTTAGGCCCATTAACTGTTATTCAGCATCAGGCAAGTATATACAAATATGCCCCTATAAATAAATGAAGCAATCACGCAAAAGAGATGGGACAAATTAAGGCTCCCTGTTGCACATGATGAAACACAAAGAAGTGGATACTTCAGGATGAGAGCAAAATAAGACAAATGTTCGAGAATTTCTATGTAGCTACTTTAACAAAAGGTTAGTTGTACAGTGCCTGCACCTTTAAAAACAAAACCAAACCAAAAAAAAAACCCAAAAACCATTTGCAGCAGCTTTCCCAATGAAAAGCAGAAAACTCAGTTAAGGATCAGATTGCTTAATTTCTTAATGTAGAATTGAATTTTTAAAAATGGTTGCCAGCTTAACCACGAATTCTCAAGGAAAAAAATTTCTAAGGCTAGTAATAAACTTGTGTTCTTTTTCATATGAAGCTCTGAGATCAGAGCAGAAGTTAAATTACCACATTAGATCCTGGATTTTTTTCCCTTTTCTTAAGGCAAACAAGACAAGAGTGGGAAAAGGAAAATATGGATTCTGCTTAGCAATCCCACATGGCCAAATGCTGTAGCATTTTTGGCTTGCTTCTGGTGATGTGTGACTCTCTCTTTCTCTCTCTCTCTCTCTCTGTGTGTGTATATGGGTGTGTATGTAAAGAAATAAGGAGGGAGACAGAAAGTAATAAGTTTGCACTGATGTATGGACTTTATTCTTTGGGGAAATATGAGTCAGAGATACATTTTTTTCGAGACATACTTGAAAATATTAGCTCCCAAGTGTTGTGTGAAGCTACACAGCCTGCTTCCTGCAAGCCTTCCATGTCGTTTATGGTACAGAGGCCAAACGATTTACATAGGAGCATGGGATGGCATGTGTCAATAAAACTGCCGCCTGTTTCTAATCTGAATCTCCTACTCCTCTCCCTTCAAATGCAACTTTTTGAAAAGTGCATAAACAGGAGTGAACTAGTAGCAGTCTAAAGTTGTCATCATTGACAGTTATGATTTATCTTAACTCTCCCTAGCCATTTGGCTGAAAGTTTTAAGTAAACACTTTCAGCCTTCCTCATGTTCTCGTTACTGCCACCTCCCACTAATAGACAAGGTTGCCAAGAAAAGCAGCCAGACAGTTCATTTACCTCCCAAACTTGCCTGAAAAGGAGCTTGCCTGGTTTAGACAAAGGTCAAAACTACTACTGCACATTTTCAGCAGATGGAACAAAGCATGGGGTGGGGGGAAGCAAAGCCTCCATATTTACATTTTTAAAAAAAACAGTTATTTGCTCTCAGGCAAGTTTGTGTTAAGAAATGGCTGGAGTTGAATGAAATATCATGGCAGAGGCAGGGGAAAAAACACTTGCTTGGAGTAAGGCGTTGATTGTCATTGATGGATCCACAGGTTGGGTCAAAAAAGTCAAGATGGCGGCTGCAGCAATGCAGTAGAAATTCCATACTTTTTATGTCACTTGAACACTCAATAAACTAAAAGATGGAGGTGTAATTGCACTGTCACACTGCCATCTTGATACATTTGACTATACTCTGCAGACACCCATGAGAGGGCTATGGTCCTTCGGTCCCCATTAATCTAAGTACTTCTAAAAGATGTGAAGGGCAACTCCTAGTATACCTAAAATGTCTCAAAAGAATCAATCCACCGACCTAGCTCTTCAGAAGATGGGCAGAGTTGGACAGGCTGAAGCCCCAGGGCTACCTGTAGCTCCCAACACACCTGTTCTGCAAACCTAGACCCTCCTCAGATCACAGCTGTGAAAATTTGGTAACCATTCCCCACTATTTGGGGACAGAAAACATCAAAAGTTCATTTGATGCAGTCTGGAAAAACAGCCAGTCTTAACATTGGCCAACTCAAGAGAGATTATGAAATCCCAGCTACCCTGCAGATCTCATTAGCCACGTGAACAGAAACTTTTGTGGTCTCTCCATGTGTTAATTAATAGTTTCAAAACTTGGAAACACAGTTTATTAATTCACAGAGTACTGGGAGCACTGAGATGATTTGCTTAGGAACTGGTTGGTTTGCCACCAAAAAATATCATTGGCTTGAAGATAACTGGTATGAGAGTTGAACTTGCCAGTGGTGGTAGTCTACCAGTTCGGCCTGGTTTGGGCAAACTGGTAGTAAAAAATGAAACGTTTTGTCAAACCGATAGTAAAAAAACAACTACTGGTTCAGCCAAACTGGTATTTCTTTTTTTTTAATCCTGATGATCAGCTGTTCCAACGATCAGTTGTGCCAGGATCCCCCTCGCTGTCTTACTGCTTCGCTCAGGAGGCAAAAAGGGTCACCAGGGGGTGCTGCCAAAAAACAGAAGTCATATGGCCACATCCATATGGCCATACCCACCTAGCCACACCCACAGAACTGGTAGTAAAAATATTTGCATCCCACCCCTGAGACTTGCAAACATTTAGGGCTCATCAGCAAGTGCACCACAAAAATGTCTTGCTTTCTGTACTTTGATATGTCCTCGTGGGTCATTATCTCATCCCCAATACATGATTGACATAATTGCACATTCAGCTGACCTCGTGTTAAAACAATATTTCCCAACTCAAGCCTTGCACCCAATTTTCTGTCAGGTCAGTGGTGGCTGTGGGCATGCCCCTATCATGAGAGCTGTCTACTAGTACCTGGGGGACTGTCACAGGGAAGAGGAGGTTGACTGGTTCTTCAAAGCAAGACAAGAAGCATTGGGGTGGAAATTAATTAAGAGATCCAAAGTAGACCGAAGGAAGAATTTCCTGACAATAAGAACAATTAATCAATGCCTCCTGGAGTTGTGGATATTCCATTTCAGGAGGTCTTCAGGAAAAGATTGGACAACCATTTGTCTGGAATACAATAGGACACTTGCCTTGGGCAGTGGATTGGACTAGAAGATCCTAGTAGGTGAGATTCTGACTGATCATTAAACCCACAGGTCTTTCTGTCAAATCTGTCTCTTCTCCAGGATAGGAAGAGCAATTGACCTTCCTTTTTCTTTTCTCCCCCAGAAGCAGAAAACCCATTAATTGATCTCAAAATTAACACTGACAGAAGAGGTCAACTCATGACTCAAGTCAGCATAGGAATCAGGACATCAATTTATACTGGCATATTTTTGTGCCATTCTACAGACTGGAGGAAAACATGTTAAACCAGCATTCTGGGTTTGCCTACAGCATCATGCTGAAAGATTTTGGACATGTGGAGTGGTAAGGGTGACATGGAGAAACTGCAGGTTGGGTTTGAAGTGGATTGGGAATGATTAGCAATTACAAAAGCTACAACAGAAACTTCATTATCCTTTATGGTCTCCCTTACAGACCACCTAGAGTACAGTCATACATTGGTGATTGACTGCTTTGAAATTTGTCAAATTTGGTATGTGATGCATTTTAACATTAAAATTTTGACTAAGTATTCACCATTTGTTAGGTGCAACATACAAGCTAGAACTTGTTCATGTTGGTAGCCCCGTGACTATCTACCCTTTCCAGCCAAAACAAAGGGTCATGCATTTGTAATGTGGTAGCTCTTGCCTTGTGCACATTCCCATGTGGTCTTATCTTAACTTCTGTAGTCATTTTGTGTATTTTTGTGCTATTTTTCTCATCAGTACAGGTAAAGTGAAGTTTTATATTTTATTTAATCTAAGTATGAATTTATTTCTCCCATAAAGTAATGATATACAACCCCATCTTTTTATATATTGCCTTACAAATGTGCATTATCTGTGGTTTGGGAACACATTAAATTTATTTACATTATTTCTTATGGAGAAATTTTTTTGTATTCGTCATTTTTGGTACTTTTCGCACCTTCCGGAACCAAATAATGACTACAGAAGTTCCACTGTACATTAGTGAACTATGGATTATAAGTCATCTAAATGTGAACACAATCATGAACAATGCAAGCACCTCTCTCCTTTCACTTCTTCACCATGAACAGGACATTCTTCAGAAGGAAGAAGTTCAGAAATTAAACTTTCATGAAGTAAGAATTGTTCTGCCCAAGGCTCTTTAGGAAAAGACATGTCCCATAAAAACTTAATGGCCAGTTCAACCTTCTCTACATTTAGATGAAGATGCTTTTCTTCTTGTATTCCCTTTTCTATACCGACTAAAGCATTCAATCATGTGTTTTAAAATACTGAAAGAGAACCACCCATTAGTTAATTAGTTCTTCTTTCATTTTCCAAATTAAGAAGGGAATCCTCCTACTTCTAAAAGTTGAGTGAATTCTCAGCAAGGATCCCTTACTCTTAAGTCTTAAAATCCTTTTAGGTTCCGTCCATAAGACAGAACCACAATTAAGAAGCAACCCCCTGTAAAGAAATAAAGTACATATATTGCCACATGGTTTTAATATCAAAATACTGTATATGGATTGAAGCTTTTGCTTTTTTAATTTTAATTGCCACCACAGGGCACCGGTTTACTATTTCACAATTCACTATTGGAAACTCTACAGTTAAATTTTGCTAATCCCAGCCATGCAATCCAGCTGGCTGTAAATATTTTAGGTGGCCTTGAAAATTAGCTGACATTGCTATTAATCCACTCCATTGTTTCATCTGAAGTCCTCTCTTTATTAATAACAGGCAAAGCTGTAGCTGTCTGCAGGTGCTACTTTCACTGTGCATGACAAGAGAGGCTTACAGTCAGCGCCCACATGGAATTGTTCTAGCGCTGATGTAGCACATGGACCATTCAGCTCCCTCAAAGGCCCCTTCCTAGCAATGCATACATGACAAAAAGCAATGTCATACTTGTGCATATTTCAATGTGGCTACAGCATGCCTACATTAGCCAGTTTTCTCACCTTACCACCTGATTCTGAATTCCATACATTGTACAGGTTCAGTACATCCCAATGTTTTCTCTTAGTCCCTTTTCCATTGTGTTTGCTTTAAAGTTTAAACTCTTATATCATCTAGGTTTCATTATTATGATGGTCTCTCTCCCGCAATTGTCAGACATCATTTTGCCTTGTGGACTGCCAGGCTGAAAAAAACCTTGCTTCTTCCTATTGTTCAACAATAGGAATCCTTGCTTCTTCCTATTGTTCCTATTGTTCAACAATAGTTGAGAAAGTATGGAGTTTTGCCTATAGCAAATTACAGGTTTTTTTTTTTCAATGATGGTTTTTCTCCTTACATTCAATTTAAAATATATACAAAACTGTTCAAAACAGAAGTAAATAGAATCAACATGCAACATCAATTTATAAACAATAACCATGGTAACATGCTAAAATCAGAGGAAGCAAAACTAGAAAAATATTAAAATTTCCAACTTATATTAGCTCTCAAATTCTAAATAGCATCACATAGACTGAAAGTTAACCAGCAATAGTCATCTCCAAGGTGACAGAAAGACAAATCTTTTCTGGGCTGCCTTTAGAAGGCCCCTCCTGCAGATCTTAATAACCACCAGACAATATAAAATTATATTGTTTCCTCCTCCTCCTCCTTCACATTGAAAAAGAAGAAAGTTTATTTGGGTAGTCCAGGAAATGGGCCTATGACAGCAAGAAATTGTTGAACAGCTCTATCTTTCTTTGCTGCCACACACACTATCTCAACGTTCCCTTGGGAGCAGGGCAATGATGGTGGCCACCTTGCTTTTTCTTCATTAATTAACACTGTAAATGCATTTTCAATCCTGATGAAGCAGTTTAAGCTGAATGATTCTTCCTATCCCAGAGACAGTTTGAGCTCCAATTTCCCCAGCCAAACTGCAAGATTCAGACTTGTAAGTCACATATATCAGCCACTCCAAATATCAGCCAGCTGCCAAGAAACCTCAGTGGCACAAAGAGTTGTGTTTACTCAGCTATACCCAGGTCTGGCTCAATGGCATTCCTTGTATACCTTCAAGTCTTCATCCCCTATCAGTCTAACCTTCCACATTATGTTTTGACTATCGGAGTTCTTGCTTTGTTGTAATTCAAGTAAAAAATTTACATTAGGAAATGTAGACATCATTTTGTACCTGGATTAGCTAGGTAGATTTCAGAGTTTAATAAGAAAGATCCCACATGACTGATTTTTTTCACCCTCTCTTTACCCATAGCAAAGAGTAAAATGCAGGGTAGAAGGACCCAATAATCTTTTTTTTTTTTCAAAAAAGCTGACACAGACAGAGACCTCCCTTGATTTATGTCCCAGTTTTTAGGATTCTCACCTTATTTGAGCATCATGGATTGTACATGTAAGAAAATATGCATAAGGTAGCACTCCCCAAAGGAGATTCTCAAATATATTAACAGAACAAAATAATAGAAGTGACCTTGGAGGTCTTCTAGTCAAAACCCTTGTTCAAGTTGAAAACCCTATATCATTCAGACAAACGCTTGTCCAATCTCTGCCAGTGTTGGAGCAGCCATAACTTCTGAATACAAGCTTATTCCACTGGTTAATTGACCTATTAAGAAGTTTCTCCTTAGTTCCAGGTTGCTCCTCTCCTTGATTAGTTTCCATCCATAGCTTTTTGTCCTGCCTTCTAGTGCTTTGGAGAATAGGTTGGCCCAGTGGTGGGATTCAATTTTTTTTTACTACCGGTTCTGTGGGTGTGGCTTGGTGGGCGTGGCAGGGGAAGGATACTGTAAAATCTCCAGGCAGAGGTGGGATTTGCCGGTTCTCTGAACTACTCAAAATTTCCGCTACTGGCTCTCCAGATCTGGTCAGAACCTGAATAACACCTCTGCGTTGGCCCCCTCTTCTTTGTGGCAGTCCCTTAGATATAGGAACACTGCTCTCATGTCACCCCCAATCCTTCTTTTCTTTTTCAAAATAAAGTATCTATTCTAAGGTTACAGAGTTTTGTCTTTCAATATGAGTGAGACCAAGCATAGATTGATTTCTGAAGGATCACAGTGGACCAGGGTTTGTGTCCCATTTGTTCCAGCTTTCTTTCAGGCTAATTGCGCTTAGTGGACATTTCAAGAGCACTTCTGTATGCAGAAAATGACTTTTCACCTCGCTCTCTTCTCTGTAATTAATTACAGAGCTTGCCGTTAACAAAGACTATATCAAGAGACCCCACTGCTTTTCAACAGTTTGCATTGTGTGTAGCGCAACATTAATTTTCCTAAGGCAAAAATACGACCCTTTTAATCCTGCTCTCGGTGTCCTCTGCTGAAATAGATGCTTGGTGTCACCAAGCACTGAAATAAACAACTGCGGGGGCCATTAATAAACCATGGATGATGTCACTGAGCTGGCAGGCCTGGGAGGGTTTTAATGCAATGCGGGATGAAGGCGGCCCCCTTTGGTTTCTCCTTTCTCTGTTGATTCTACTTCTGGCCCCATTTAGAGAGCATGTTTGGCAGCTGCAGCGCCCACATGTGAGGCCTGGAATGAAGATTTCCAGCAGTTGGGAAATGAGTTGGTACATGCACTTGGCTGCAGGCAGTATACCTGCTTCTGGGCCAGCTCTAGAACAACCTGTGGGACTGTTTTCTCGCCAGGCTGCTGGTGGCCCACTGCTTTATTTTGTTTTAACATAGCCATTATGTTATGAAAGAATTTTCCCCATGGTAGTAGCACATTAAAGGCTAAGATCCAAAAGAAAGCAATGAAACTGGGAAGGGGGGTAGTGGTGGTGTCGTCCTGAGATTTTTGTGTGCCTTGGCTGAAAACAGGGATTGTGATCAGTATGAATGATACAGCTCATAGTTTTCGAGGCTGGGGGATAAGCAAATCTAATTAAGTTGCTTTCTAAAAGGTTTCAGCTTTTTTTTAAAAAAATAAACATTTGTCCAATTCTGTTTCTACCTCAGTGTATTTTTTAAAAACAAAAAATAGATACTCATTCCCAACACCTTCCCTTCCAAAGTCAGGCATTTTTGCAATTCCATTCCAAACAGCATTTTTCCTCAGACGTTTTGGTTTTAATCAGAGAGCCAAACATCAGAGAAACATAAATATATAAGGATAGGTGTATTCCAGGCTTGGGAATGCAAAGAAAATCAGGATTGGCTCATTTTAAAATATGAAACAAATAGCTATCTTCCCCATGACTCACACAGCATGTTCCTTCTGCTTCTAATGCCGGCAAAAAAGTTATGAGGAAAGATAACCTGGCCGCTCTAAGGATAGTGACTGGAAAAATTACATTGACGATGATCAAATATGGAGTTCAGTTTTAATATTCCTTCATACACCATCTTTAATTATCTCTGGCACCAAAAGCAACATTTTTTCCCAATGATCTATCACAAAGATTGGCAATCCTTTGGTAGCTAAAAAACAAACATACACATACTTAAAATTTTTGCAGGCTACAGAGCTCAGAATTTTCCTTTTCTCCCTCCTTTTGAAAGAAAGGAAGGCATTTTTATTTGTGTTAGGACTGCATTAGCCATGTTTGGTTGCCATGTTTTACCCGTTTTGCTAGGTCGGTATTTATGCTGCTAAGATTCATAAGCATTATTAGATGAAAGTCTAGGGGCTACAGCCCTGAACTCTGTACAGGTAGTCCTTGACTTTCAACTACAACTGAACCCAAAATTTCTGTTGCTAAGTGAGACATTTGTGAAGTGAGTTTTGCCTCATTTTATGACTTTTCTTGCCATAGTTTTTAAACGAATCACTGCAGTTGTTAAGTTAGTAACCCGGTTGTTAAGTGAATTGGGCTTCCCCATTGACTTTGTCAGAAGGTCAGAAGGTCCTTGTCAGAAGGTCAGAAAGGTGATCACATGACCCAGGACAACCATCATAAATATGAGTCAGTTGCCATGTGTCTGAATTTTGATCATGTGACCATGGGAATGCTGCAATGGCCATAAGTCTGAGAAACGGTCCTACGTCACTTTTTTCAGTTCCGTTGTAACTTTGAATGGTCACTAAATGAAATGTAGATGATGTATGTACTATATCATTTACATACTGTATGTATACAGCATGTAGATGATGTACAGAAGGACTGTATTCAGTTGCAGGACATCCATGCAGAGATCTGGAGCTCAGCATCAATCAAATATACAGCAGGGCACATTTAAGCCCTTTTTAGGCATTAAAAGACACACCTTCATTCAGTTTTGTTGTAGGAAAAAGTACCAACAAGTATGCAATCACCCCATCTTTTCTACCTCCAAAGGTAGAGAGAGTGACCATTAGTAATGTTGAATATCTTTTATTTCTGAAGCTTCTTTCTTTTGCTTATTTACCCATGGCTAAAAGGCACTAGCTAAAACTTCCCAAAATAAATGCTCTTCAGTGGTGGGATTCAATTTTTTTTTACTATCGGTTCAGTGGGTGTGGCTTGGTGGGCATGGCAGAGGAAGGTTACTGTAAAATCCCCATTAACCTACCCCACTAACCTACTTTTCAGCTCTGTACTCCTGTGCAGGGCAACAAAAGAAGACCCAGCCAATCAGCTGGGACTTGGGAGGCAGAGAATAGATGGGGGAGGGGCCAGTCAGAGGTGGTATTTGCAGGTTCTCCAAACTACTCAAAATTTCTGCTACCAGTTCTCCAGAACTGGTCAGAACCTGCTGAATACCACCTCTCAAGTGGTATTCATGGACTACAGTCACAACCCGATTTGGTCATGACTGGAACCACGACCAACTGCGCATGTGCGGATAGACTGTTCATGTATGGAAGGGGAAATCACAACAGCAAGGGAATCTGCTGAGGCCAGGTTTGTTTGCCATCCAATTTTTGAATCATGACCAGGTTCAAAAATTTGGTGGATTTTTTTGGCTGGAACCCAATTTGGTTGCAAACAGGAGTGTTTGTGACCCAAGGTTCCACAGTACATTCAATAACATAGAGCAGGGGTGTCAAACTCAAGGCCTGTGGGCCAGATCCAACCCACAGGATGCCTAAATCTGGCCCACAGGGCCGACTTGGAAATAGCAAAAGGACCGACCCACGGTGCGTCTAGCAACCACAATGGGATGCGGAGGGGGGGCATTTTCAACCTGGACGGCTGCTGCAGACACTCTGCCAGCCAAAAAGCTCATTTTACTTCAAACATGCTAATTTATTCTTTGCAAGATAACATCTAGATGTCACCCTGAAAGCCAATATAAGTGACTTACTGCACAAATCTCTCTAATTAAGAGGTTCATTAGTGTAGATGCTCAATATTATTCATACAGATAAAATAAAAATGCAGTCATGAAATGGAACATGGACCACTTTGCTGCAGGAGGCAATCCAGGCCAAAAATGGGGGGTGGAGCGATAACATGTGGGGGCCCCTTACTCTGTTTTGGCCAGCAGGGTACTGCAGGAGGTGTCTGTCCTCTCACCCCTCCAGCTGGCCTGCAGAGGAGAATTACAATGCTGATCTGTCCCTCAAAGAAATCCAGTTTGACACCCCGGACATAGAGCAATCTTGTCAATCTGGTGCCTCCAGGACATGTCGGGTTACAGACTTCCAGTCATCAGGGACTTTCACACAGACTAGGAAAGTGGAAATCGTAGGGAACTGTAGGGTCAGTTCGGATAACATCGACCTACATGAATTATCCAATCAACTCCATCAATAGAGATACAAGATCACCATAGAAAATGTAATGGCACAAATAATAGTAACATAATGGTTTTTTTTTTTTTCTTCTCTAAGTAGTATCTCAGTAGAACTATCTTAAAAGAGCCCTGGTGGTGCAGTGATTAGAATGTAGCATTGCAGGCTAATTCTACCCACTGACATGAGTTTGATCCCAACCAAAGTTGGCTCCATTTTTCTGAGGTGGGTAAAATGAGGACCCAGATTGTTAGGGGCAATACATTGACTCTGTAAACCATTTAGAGAGTACTGTAAAGCACTGTGAAGTGGTATATAAGCCTCAGTGCTATTGCTATAAGAACTGAAAGTAATATCTTAGATACTATGCACATTGTTACCACAGTCTTCTAATTTCAGTGGAGGCTAACCCATTTAAACGAACTGAGAAAAAGATACATGTAGGCATTCCATATAAATAGTTTGCACCTATACATCAGTGTGCATATACTTTTTCCCCAATTCAGCACATAGTAGTATTGTGTCGCTTAGAAATCTTGTTAGTACCAGAACTGTAGTTCATTATGCTATCCCTAGCTGCTCTACTGAACTGATGTTTCAGATGCATACTGACTTCTTTGGATGGTTTCTTGCTCACCAAGAGAGAACTGCTATGTTTCTAAATTAAAGAGCTAAATCAAGGCTGATTAGGAAAATTAAAGGGTCCACGAAAAACAAATCTTCTGTGAACAATAAAATGCTGTTAAACCGCAGAGAGTTAGCTTGCTGATAAAACAACACAAAGAAAGAAGTGGAGCCATCTCCATGTGCTTATGTCTGTTTCAGTTCCATCTGCAATCTGCCACCACATCTATTATCAAGACTTCTCCTCTTAGTAATGTGGACATTTGCAGCTGCAGTGTGTCACCAGAACAAAATGTGCAACCAGGAAAGTGGCAGGCATCCAGCCTTAAGACTGAGTGTGTGCCACATGCTATACTCTGAATGAGTTCATTGATGTTATAGTCAAAGAGGAACCCCAGAAGAGCGTGCAGAATCTGTGGTCCTCTTCATTCCTTCTTGAATATAAGCAACATTCTTCTCTATTCAACCACTCTCCCCACAGGGTTCTTGATTGTTGCATTTAACAGCATATTTAATGACAGAAATTCAGTGAAAAGCTAATTAGTCCCAGAACTGCTTCCATTCACATCATACTTCATTCTGTGGAGATTAGAAATATCGTACTGGGATGTCTGTTGAAAATCCATCTCATGAGGATAGTTCTTCTAAAGCTAGCATAGCCAAATGGATAATATTTGGCATAAGAGTGAGGGAGCTTCCTTAAACTGACAAATACGTTCTTACCAAATATCAGATCTGAAGTCCTAACCCTAAATGTAGCATGCCAGTAACTGTGCCATGCAAACAAGTACAGTCTCATTCCAGGATGCAAGCAGCACATGAAACCACGCCCCCTCCAGCCCACAGAAAAAGTTCTCTCCACAGAACTGGTCCCTGGTGTCCAAAATTTGGGGGGGGGGGCACTTATTTAGAAGAAATCTTTGGAACCTTTTACATGAGCATAGGATCTATATCTTACTAATTTAAGGAGTCATGCTCTTTTCCTGCCTTCTCCATGCATCTCAAAAGAAATGCCGCTGCTTTGAGGTTTCATTAAAGCGACAAGAAAAGCAGTTGCTTTCAGGCTTGCTTAGACACCTGAAAACAAGACACAGCTCCTTTAATGATCTTTCTATTTCCATATGATCCATGGGATCCTCTAAAACAATTTGAAAGAACCCACTGCCTAACTGATGTATCTTAAGTGCTAATTCTGGATACAACATGTGGTGATATTTTGCACCATGTTCAAGATGGATAATTTATTTTCATTTTCAGTACATTTTGAGATACAGCGTTTGGAGCAAAATCTCGTGATAATGAAGGTTAGAAAGCTGGCACTCTTATTTGAAGCAAGCCCCATAGAACATTCTCAGATTTATGTCTGACTAATACACAGAGTGTTGTATTTTAAGTCATGCTGTGAAGAAACTTTTTTTTTCAGTGGTGCAGCCAAACCGCCACAGTGGATGTGAAAATAATGTGCAGGCTTAACCTCTGCTGCTAAATGATATCTGCGCATTTTCCTTCCTCTTTTGTTGCTTTTAACACCATGGCAGACATATAGAGCAGTTTCTGGCAGCACCAATTTAGAGAAGGATAGAAGTTTGGAGGCAGGCAAAAAGAAAAGATTCTTGCATTTGACCTCTCCTCCAGGAATCCATGTTGGATGTGTGTTATCTATGCAGACAAATAATATGCTGGTTTATATCTAAAAGGGGAATTCTTCTGCACATTCTCATGCAAGGAGTTGATGTAAAGTTTGAGCATAATGCTACCATAGAATGCTCTACAACCAACTCTTGCTTTCTTTGTGCAAGCTGTACAGTAGCTGAACCCATTTACATTTGGCTTCACATTCTTTGTGCCAAATACCCTAGAGCTGGAAATGGAAGATCACTTCAAAAAGGATTTTTTTGGGAGTTCGTATCAAACATCTCTTTTCAGATTATTAAAGTAATCTTAGTGTTATTTCCAAGCAGCGAAATTACAAAGGGATAGGAAAAAAAATAAGAAAATATTTTTGACAGCTAAGCAGGGCTTTGAACCGGGAAAGGAAGAAGCCGGAACTAAAGGTTTAACTAAATTGGACTAAAATATTTTGGCAATAAATGGACATAAAATAAAGCTGGACTTAAGATTGTCAAAAAAAATAAATAATAAAATTTACAAATTGGAGACTGGACTGTGCTGGAATATTGAGGTTCGAAAAACCCTAAACAAAAAAATAGGGGAAAAAGGTGAAGACTTTGTATAATAGAGAATGCCACCTTTTGACAAAAACTTGTGCTCAAAAAAAAGGGAAAGCATCCTGTTTCTGAATGAATTTGTGTGGATATAACACTAAAGAAATATGGAAACAAAGTAAGAATCTTAGAAAGCAAAAGCAGAACCAGAATAAAGAAAAAAGCAAGGAAAGACTGACTATGGGATTCATTGATGATTTGGTATAGACCCTGGGCTGGAATAATTGAGAACTTTAGAAAATTGAAAGAAGAAAGAAGGAAAAGAAAAGTGTTCTTTTTGTGGACTTTAACTATCATAAAATACAAGAGTGTGTAATGATGATATCTCTTCAGGAATTAAAAATGGAACTTAAAAATATGAGAGAATTACTACAGGAAAGAGGCAAACCACTTTGTTAGAAAAAAATGGAAATGGCGATTGAAGAACAAGAGGAAAGAGCTTCAGAGGAGGAGTCATTTTAACTCAAGGAGAAGACATTTTAAATAGACAATTAACAAAGAAGTAGGGAAAGAAGGAAGGCTAAAAAGTTGAGATTTAAGAAGGCAATCAAAAGGGGGAATACCTGTGAAATTGGGAAAGGCAGAAAGACCCAGCAGAAAAGGGGAAAGGAAGATATTAAGAAAGAGAGGGATATAAATTGGAATGAGAAAAGATAGGGGGAAAAGAGGGGGAGGATAAGCAGTAAGAAACAGGTGCATGAAATAAAGAAATACGCAAATAGTAAAACGTTGAAAAGAAATTGTTTTTTCAGAGATAATGGTTGATGAATTAAAAAGGAGATTCTGCAGGGTGACAAGGGGTAATAAGAATATTTCTGCAATTAAAAATATTTAGAAAATAGGGTAATATAGATACTGATAACTTTTATTAAAATTAAGGGGGGAAAATATGCTGCGGAATGTAATGATTATTTTTGTAACTTCTTAAAAATAATGGTTTATTGGGAATCAAGATGAGGGAATAAAGGTATATTTTAATCATTGAGGTGTCACACTCAAAGCAGTAAAAGGGGGGAAACCTATACTTGTTTTTTTTTATTTAGTGTTAAAATTTGTATTAATCTAGAATTTATAAAAAGAATGTGCAATGGAAAGGAAATATGACAGACTAAAGAACCAACTAAATTAATGTTAATATAGACATTGGTAACCATTATTATTATTATTATTATTATTATTATTATTATTATTATTATTATTAAAACACATATTGTTTATCTTTATTTTTAAATAAATATTAAAGGATTATATTTGAAATAATTGAAATGAAACAAAAAGATGTTTCGATTGAGATTAATGAAAGAGGCTAGAATTAATGTGTTTGTTTCTCTCCTTACTGAAAATTTGGAATGGAAAAGGTAATAATACAATTAAGTATGCATATATGAATGTATAATTGCTGTCATATTTGTATGTAAAGGTGATGACCCGGAAATATGTTGTCCACTAAAAAGAGATTTTTGTTTTTAATGTGAAAAACTGAATAAAATTAGTTAAAAAAAAGGGATTTTCAAAACACTTGGGAGTTTGTGTCAAACATCTCTTTTCATCTCTTTTCAGATTATTAAAGTAATCAGTGTTATTTCCAAGCTTGCGCATCTGCTTGAAAGCTGCATCCTCCCCTCCACCCCTGTATCCATGAGCCTTAGAAGCAGCTGCTTTAACAATCTAGAAAGAGGTACTTTGTATATATGAGTACATGCCAAAAATTAGTTATTTTCAAAGGATTTACACAGCCCTAGAAAAAGAAAAACTCACAAGCTTTGGATACGGATCCAAATTCAGTGCCATTTATAGTATCTAAGTATTGTTTAGGACTAAGGACTCATTTATATCCTACTGATTTAAATCATTTGAATCCAACAATATTCTTCCTGCATGATATTATTGTCATCCCACAGTGCCCACCAAAAGGAATTTGTTTCACTAGTGGATAAATTTTTCTTTCAACTTACAGTCTTGGATGGGAAAATATCCATAACAGAAATACACAGATTTTCTAAGAAATTCTTCTCTAATCAGGTGGTGATCCCGAAAGTACTTTTATCCAGCATTGCCCATTCCTTTGCATTTGGGCCAATAATTTGCCTGAAAATATTTTTTTGCAATGTGTATAATTTTGTTCTAAAGTGCCACATTATATTATGAAGAAGGTCTCAGAACTAAGCAAAGAAACCAGCTGACTTGAGTTACTTCATAGTATTTGGAGCCTGGAGAATGATACATCAATTAGCAGGAACATTAAAACTTTCTTTATTAAAGTGATCTAAATTATCTCCCATGGCAGATAACTAGAGACTATGTTTGCAAATATGTTCAAAATGCTATGTTTTGAGAGATACAGAAGCAGCCTAGATGTGGGTAGCGCTGTAATCTGTACCTGCCTAGGAGGGCAGTGACTCATGAAAATATTTAGGGAGAAATGTTTGACAGAGAACTGGAATTTTTTGTTTGTTTTATTGAAGAGAATAAAATTTTTTACAGTACTTTTCTGTTTTCAGAAATAACAGTCTCCTCATGTTTCTCAGCCTCCAGTATTGGGCAGGGTGTGACTTACCCAGTTGTTTTGCCTTTCACACCGTAGACCTAGGAACTCACAAGATGTCAAAGTTTCAGTCAAAAGAAGGACAAAGAGGTTCAGGTTTTCTTTGGATGGGCTTGCCTCTATGAGTTCTTTATAGCTTCATCTGATATAATAAAGTCCCTCCCAACATTAACGGTGCTCATAAATCATATAATTCAACAGCAAAAGCAAGAACAGGGACATTTCATCATTGGCTTTCCTGTTATAGTTCCTCTCCCCTCAACATTATTGTTGTACTTGAGAAGTTTAGGCTTCAGAAGGTTGACCAAATTAAAATGAAACCCGACTCTCAAAGGATTGGGACGTCTCCTAATTAAAGCCAGTAATTTTTGTTCCTGCTTTGGCGTGTTTTCCTAAGTTATGCATAAGAATGATTCACTTTTTAAAAGCCTCATTATTATTTATCCTTGACATGTGCTTTGCACATTTATTTGGTGCCGGTCAACCCAACAGATGAGGTCTTTTATCAATATTTTTTTTCCCGTTATGGCAAATAGAATCACTGGGTTTCCTAAGATCAGCTTTTCTACGTAAATAAAATATGTGCTGCAGGTCAGAAGGCAGATTCATTTGTCTCCTTTTCCTTGGAAGTGTTTTCTCCTTTCTGCCCAGTCTTAATTCTTTTAATGTGTTCACATTTCCTCTAAATTATACCTCCATTTACTCTAACATAGCAATCGTTCAAAATGTTAATTATCTACCTTTTCCAGACTTCATTAGAAGTCATAGGATTACAAATAGTTTTAAAGGAGCTGAAGGGGATCTTGTGTGTGTGTGTGTGTGAGAGAGAGAGAGAGAGAGAGGAAGAGAGAGAGAGAGAGAGAGAAGGCATGATGGTAACCTCTGATGAAGTCATGCTCACCTGACAATTGTCCATGGACCATGAATGAAAAACAAGAGCCAAATGGCATAAAAATATCACTTTAAAATACTTTCCTACAAATGTACAGGGCTCGAGGAATAAGGCACCCAACATGCTAGGGATCAAGTCTCTTTAATGTGAGGGCATTGACCTGAAACAGATGTTATAGCATCACCTTGGAATCTGGCTAAAGAAGGCATCTTAGCTTCTTATCTTGTGTTGCTTATGAAGAATTCCATATTGAAACCTGGCAGAGATGAACCAGGAGATGGTGAAGAATGCATCCCTATTTTTTCCAGAACAAGAATGGTGGGTGTTGTTGTTGTTGTTTTTGCTTGTTTTAATACATATTGTTTCCCTAAATGTATTTTTCCCATGAAATTATTAGATGATGGTGATGGTGGTGAGGAAGAGGAGGAGAAAGATGGATATTTAACAAGGTCACAAGCTTCACAATGTTGTCCTGTTGCATAACCCAATCGTCCCTCTCCACTCGTCCCACATTTTCGAACATGCATTAAAAAGTTCATGGTGCCCAATAACCATGGGATTGAAGCCTTGCCTTTTTTGTAGACATTCTTCATCATACACCAGAAGAAAATGAGAGGAGATTGCCTTCCCAGGTATGGGAAATGTTGTCATTCCTGCCTTCAAGATTCAGGTTCCTGCCACAGAAAGAGAGTGCACATGATATTGGCACATGATATTAAATACCAGTATTCCTGTCTAATGCCAAATTCAGTAGCAAGTTATTAGCAGAATCAATATTAATAAGTTAAATATCAAAACAACATGTTTAGCATGACAAGGAATTTCAGCTTATAAAGGAAATAAAACTTGACTGTCTGCCAGTCTACACGAAGCAATATTTTAAATCCTAAATGCAGTGGGAGGGCTATGCATATGTTAAACTCTTCATTTAAATCAGTATTGTTGTGTAAACATGCCTAACCTTATCTGGAATGTTTCCAAAATGGTGTTATTTTTAAATAATTGCAGAGAAAATTACAGTGTAATGATGTAATTCCATTACCAGAGCTCAAGCATGAATAAAAAACAACTCAGTTTTAGTGCAGTCCAAGGAAACAAGAGGGTTCTAAGTATACAACCTTATTGCCATAAGGAAAAGAATCCAGCCAAAGTGAAGATAGTCTAGATTATTTTTTATAGTATCTATCAAAAGCTCAGTCCTGGACTGCCTTGGACAGAAGCAAGATGGATCCAGGAACCATCAGAATCCGAGGCAATGTTCTCAGTAACAATGGCTAGAAGTGCTTTTGATAGGATTTACGAGCCCAAAATATTTGTGACTTCTTTATTTTTTTACTGCCACATCTGGCTGTCAGTATGAATCAGGCATCCAGAAATGTAAAGAAGTTAAGCAAAAGGAAGTAACAGAAGCAAAAGAATGCCAGTGAAGGCTCCGGTTATTCAAAACAAACCATGGTGGTTTTTTTTTTCTTTTTCTTTTCATTTGCTGTCTGACTCAAGAATACAGTAAAGGAATAGAGAAACAAAAACAGGATGGAAAGTATTTCAACAGAGGAACTAGCTGGATTCTCTATGTTAAGAAAGTGTGAGCTTGGCCCTGAAGAACTTCAGAGCTGCCTGTGTGGGCTTGCCCTGACTCCTTATCCTTGTCCTTCCAACAGAGAGGAGATTATAATCCCTGTCCGCAAAGACCTCAGAACATTATTTCAGTACCCCTACACAAATTGGGGAAATGAAGAGAGGGGGAGGAAAGATGACAAACCTCCAGTCTTTACATCAATACCAGTGGTGGGATTCAATTTTTTTTACTACCGGTTTTGTGGGCGTGGCTTGGTGGGCGTGGTGTAGCTTAGTAGGCATGGCTTGGTGAACGGGAGAACAATACTTTAAAATCTTCATTCCCTCCCCACTCCTGGGAGAAAGATACTGCAAAATCCCATTCCCTCCTCACCCCACTAACCTGCTTTCCAGCTCCATTCTCCTGCACAGCGCAATAAAAGAAGACCCAGCCAATCAGCTGGGACTCGGGAGGCAGAGAATAGATGGGGGCAGGGTCAGCCAGAGGTGGTGTTTGCCAGTTCTCCGAACTACTCAAAATTTCTGCTACCGGTTCTCTGAACTACTCAGAATTTCCGCTATAGGAACTGGTCAGAACCTGCTGAATACCACCTCTGATCAATACCCATTCCTAAGGCATGGACTTGGCTGGGATGTCTGTAGCTTCAAAACAGATTAAGGGCCTAGTCATCCTTGGGTCTTAGAGAGGTGAAGAACGAGCAATCTTGAGATAAGGACATGATCCTTCCTTTATTTCAGAGTTACTTCTTTATAACTATGTATCATTTATATCCCATGGATGAGAAAATGACATCCATGATAATGAAGTTAGCAAACATAAAAAAGAATTAGAAAGGGGGTACCAAATGTTTAATTAATAATAGTGCAACTTAAGTGACATAGTGGGGAAAAACAGCAGGAGGGAAAACCCTGAAAAGTGATATAGTACTGTGGCTGACTGGCTGGTGATAATACATACATGGAAACATACATAAAATAGAACATGAACATGTATAAGTAAATACTGTACTTGTAAACACAACAAGGAAATGTATTCACTGCTAATACAATTCACTGGTTTTTCTCCAATCTCTCTTACTTTGGAGTAACATTTATCATAATAATGCTTGTCTTATTGAAAATATCCTGGAATGAAAGCAATTGCATTATAAAAAGACTTAGTAAAACATTTGAGTTCTGCTTCTTGATAAATGAGTGGGGCATTGTTGTTAGGTGAGAAAAAGTCACCCTATAATTACAAATAGATGCCCGTGTTCTCCTAAACAGAGGGGTGGGGAATGATGGCCCCTTTATGATTTGTAGACTTCAATTCCCAGAATTCCTGAGCCAGCATGACTCAGGAATTCTGGAAGTTGAAGTCTACAAGTCATAAATGGGCCATCGTTCTCCACCCATGTCCTAAACAAAAGGGCTCAGTTTTCAGACTATCATGGATGAAGGAATGGTTGAAATCTCTGCCATCACCTGCTTGACATTTGTGCTGTCCAGCCACAGCAGGAAACTGCACAGGGCTCACAGGCAGAGCACATAAAACAAACTTAAATAAAATTCACTGGTTCAAACATCTGTATTTTTAGGGAAGTTGGACAAGGATCTAAGACTTGGTAGCTCGGGCATATCTCCAGCAAGAATTTTCTGTGACTGTGACCTGAGTTGGAGGGAAAACAGAACAAAGTGTGGACCATACAGCTGGAGAATCTCCTTTCAAGCTATCTAAAGGTGTCTGGTTACGCCTTAGTTATTTATTTTTATTAGAAAATAGCTATTGGTAAGTGAAATAAATTGCTCTCAGAAGCATGGAGCTGTTTGATTAATGCAAACTTTTTCCTGCTTATCTTGTTAGCAACGCAAACCACCCTCATCAGCGCAAAACTGTCTTCTCCTGCCAGTGCAGTGAGAGGAATTTTCCACCTTATTGCTAACTGGCAATATAGAAACTTGGGATAGCTTTTAAAAGAACTTTGGTTTTTACAAGCAGAATTATCCTGTCCAAATGGCATTAGCAGTGTTAACATTCATTTATATTGTTGCCCTTATTCAGCAAAACTCCTTGCATCAACTGTGGAGAAAAATAACCAAAGATATCTGTGACCTAGTAGGCCAGGGAGAGTGAAATAACATGGACAGCTAATATAAAACCTCCCCCATTTTGGAGAAGCATTCTCTTTTATTTTACTTTGAGAGCCTTTTCTCTTTTCTAATGTTGGGATACCTCAGGGGTTATTTTGAAAAGGTTTCAAGTCCTCTCATTTTGACCTTCCAAGCAATGAAGACAGTGATGTGAAACCTAGCACCTCCTGAGGTATACATTCACACTTATGTATTTTCTGAAGATTTACAGTCATTCATGGGAGGTGATATCATCAATCAGGGCAATTTATTCCTTGCCTTGTTTTCCCAAGAAAGGAGTTTATATTGTTTATGGAGTCCTTTGCTGGCAGAAGTTAGTGTGGATGAGAGGGAAAAGTCAAGAAATGTCTCATGTTATGTGTGGTTAATTCAGTGAGAAATGGAAACATTTAAGCATTTTTTTCATGCAAAACATTTTTCCCTCCTAGAAAATTATTAGCAAGGAAGACAAAGTGGTGGTGGGGCAGAATATCTTTAGCTTAAAAATGGCAAAAGCTGTAATTATCTCTTGTATACAAAACTTTAGGCTCCTGTAAATATAGGCAATAACCAGAAGGAAAGGTCTTTGTCCTTTGATTGCAGGTGTGAAATTGCATCTTAGCAAGAAGTTGTCCTGTTGGTGGGAGATAACTTTTGCACATAAAAAAGAATTTCATCATAGAGAAATGATGGTAGGATGTCTATTCTTCCTTATCCATGCAACTATTTTCCATACAACTTTGGAAGCTCCTGTGGTAGATTTGCAGGAGAAAGAGATCAATCTGCAAAAATGGCTTTCCTTCAACCAATTGGCAAGTATGTTGAGCTAAGTTGCTCTTATGAGATTTCAAACTACAACTGCCTCCCAATAAAGGAGAATATTTGAATAGAATAGAATACTTTATTGGCCAAGTGTGATTGGACACACAAGGAATCTGTCTTGGTGTAAATACTCTCAGTATACATAAAAGAAAAGGTACATTCGTTAAGAATCAAGAATCATAATGTACAACACTTAATGATAGTCATAGGGTACAATCAAGAATCAAATCATACTAGGAAACAGTCAATATAAATCGTAAGGATACAAGCAACAAAGTTACAGTCCTACAATCACAAGTGGGAGGGGATGGGTGATAAGGAGTGATGAGAAGATTAACAGTAATAGAAGAGTACACTTTGTAAATAGTTGAACAGTGTTGAGGGAATTATTTGTTTAGCAGAGTGATGGCGTTCGGGGAAAAACTGTTCTTGTTTTTAGTTGTTCTGGTGTGCAGTGCTCTATAACATCGTTTTGAGGGAAGGAGTTGAAACAGTTTATGACCAGGATGTGAGGGGTCTGTAAATATTTTCACAGCCCTCTTGCAGGGTTGACAAAAGGGATCCTTGGTGCTCCCTGAGCTTGCTTGTTTTCTTGTAGATATTTCATTACCAAACTAAGTAACGTCATCAGTGCACCAAGGACCCTGCAAACTGCCTCCTGCCTGCCTACCTGTTTAATAATCCCCAATTTCAGCATATAATTTCAGTAATTTTATTTTGACTGGAATCGAAGATCTTCCAGTTTTAGAAATTGCACAGATGTATGATTTGGGAACAGGGACTAAACATCTTGGCCCAATGGAGTCCTATAAAATTCCACCCATTTGCATACTGTCTACTTCCTAGTAAGGTATATTCAGAAATACAGCCTAAATAAGAAGGGTTTCCATTCATGCAAAGAGAAGATAGAAGATAAGGCTACCAGCTACAAGATGGCAAGAACTGATGAGAATATTCTGCATCTTCTTGCTGTCATTCGGTGTCATCTGTATTTCTGTATGGTCACCATAGCATATATAAAGTCTTGCAACCAAGACCTCAGGTAAGGCTGGGAGGTCCATTTATAGTTTTTTGTTTGTTTGTTTTGCTATCTTTGATAACATTTCATATCTACACCACTAAGTTATACTGGAGAGACATGCTTTAATTAAAGAAAATTGTCTGGTGAGAATCAGAAAGCAGTCTTGCCACATCAGTCAATCAATTAAGCCATCCATCAATCTTACAGAGAGAGGGGGGAGGAGGGAGGGAAGGAGGGAGGGAGAGAGAGAGAGAGAACACAAATCTGATACTGACTTTTGAAAATAAATTAAAGACCTGGCTATATTCCTGGGCATGATAATTGACAGGTTAATGGGAACTCATGAGATGCTGCTATTTTATTGTTGTCCTTGGCTGCCATTATAAGCTTTTATTCTGATGTATTTTGATGTGTACTTCTGTACTGTGTTTTTAATGTGATGTTGGCTGCCCAGAATCACTACAGCGAGATGGTTGGCCATATACGATGATAGACAGATAGATGATAGATAGATAGATAGATAGATAGATAGATAGATAGATAGATAGATAGATAGATAGATAGATAGATAGATAACTGACAGACAGACAGACAGACAGATGATATTTTTTTAAAAATGAAAGAATGTCTTTTTAAAGAGAAAATATGGATCTGTAAAAATGTACCCATTAGAAAACCTATTTAGGAATATTGGGACTAGTTGAAAAAAACCTCTAATTCTGAAGCTATATACCGATTGTCCAGATTTTTGTATAGTATACTTGGCAGCATTACTTAGCAAATTAACTTTGTTTACCATATATTATGAATATGTTTTTCAAAGCATGTGTCTATCTGTTTGTCTGTCTCCTGTCTGGTTATTTTATAACTTGTCTTTCATCTAGTTGGTATGCACAGAGCAAATTCATCCTAGTTCCCCCCATCCCCAAATCTATGTTAGATTGGTCTGAAACAGAATAACTAGCTCAAGTTATCCAAAGAGTATCTATGAGTAGTATTTTCTCTCAAAAATCTGTTTTTTGTTTAGTTATTTCTTTCATATACCTTTCATTTTTTTTTTTTAAACAAATTTTATTAATTTTACAGAAGACACAATACACAAACATACAAAACACAAAACATAAACAAAACTAAAAGATCTTTTCTGAAGGTTGTCTGATCCCGGGTTAAAACTCTTCATACAGACATAAATTCAAACATCATATTCATCCCATATATCCTTCCATATCTTATTATCATTTTCTTTTATATATATATATATATAAACCATTTTTATCAATTTTATAAAAACAATGCACAAAGAATCAAGGCATAACAGCTTATAAATTCTTTTCTAGGAAAAAATAATAATAAAAAACCAATAGAGCATAACAATTCCAAATTATAGTATCAATACTTTATCTATTTAACTTCATATCTTATCCCTACTTCTCCTTTTCATCCAAATTATTTCTTATTAATTAAAATTTTATTGCCTTTTATCAATATACAAATCCAAAAAAAAACCCATAACAAAACCTTTATATATCCTTCCATATCTTATTACCATTTTCAATAACATTCTTTGTCTGTTCTATTTCCAACTATCCATTCATCTTTTTTCTTTTACTATACTTCTCCTATACACCAATTGGAGTAACGTCTATAACTCATTACCCTAACTTAAAAGTACTTCGTATAACAATTTTTCTTGGGATTCTGTTTAAAAGATTCTAAAATTACATAATTAATTTTATACTCTAGATACACATATAAAAACACAAACTTATGTACCCTCCAGAATCCCTCTTTTATCCTAAATTAAATTCACCCATTGTCTCTAAATAAACTTTTTTTCTTTAGATCTTGCTTCCCCCCATTAAGGCTTCTCCTCCCCCCCTTTCTCTCTTGCTTATTCTTCTCCTTGCCCTTTTTACCCCTTTGTTTTTTCTCCTCGCTTTTCTTACACCTTTTCCTTTGCTTTCTAACCTTGCCTCCACCTTTTCGCTCATTTTTCTCTTTTTTGGTTGTTTTTATAATTCTTAAAATCCCCTTTTTCTTATCCTTTTTCTCCTCCTCTCCGGAAGGGACCCATTGTTCATCAAAGATGGCTTCTTCTTCCTCTTCTTCCTTGTCCCAGTCCTTCTGCTGCGTAATCAACTTTTCAAAGGAACATAACGCCATTTCTAAGAATTGGAACAAAGCGCCCAAAGTATCTTCTTTTTTATATTTTTGATATTCAGTCTTTAGTTCATCCACAAACAATGCCATTATGAAAAGAGAAACTTTTCCCAAAACAACCACAAGTATTTTTAATCAAAAACAATTTAAAAAAAGTTCCAAAAGTTAATACTTTTCTTCCTTCTTCTCTTTCTCTTTCTGGGGTTAATGTTTAATCAAAGAGGTCCAATTACCATATATCTTTCTTTGGGATTCTAGGCAATCTCCTCCTTTTTCAGCTTCTGCTCCAATTTTTTTTTCCTCTCCCTTCCCACTTGCAATGTCAATTTTAAATAATCAGAAATCCATACCTCCAACAAGGGTTTTCCAATTTCTTAAATTTTTCAATGTCCAAGAATCCTTTTGTCCCTTAGCTTCAACTCTCAAAACAATTCACTTTCAATGTCCAATATATCCAAACATTTCTGCTGTTTCCATGGGGTGGGAGAGTGAAGAAAAAACAAAAGTTCACTTTAACAGCTTCTCCGCCGCTTTCGCTCTTCTTAGGGATACAATGTATCCTCCAGCAATTCAAACAGCTCAGTTCCAGGCAATTTAAAGGATGTTACTTGACCCGGCTCAGACAAAACTTTCACTCTTCACATTTCCTCCAGCGCAATCTTACCTGGTTGCTGGCTTCTTCGTGGCGGCCATTGCTGACCGCCGCTCCACCGCCTTGGGAAAAAGGGGTTTTTCTGGAGAAGGGGGGGGTCTGCAACACCCCCACCTCCCTGTCCGACTCCCCTCTCTCTTCAGCTGTCCCTACAGGGCAGCCATATCCCCCTGACCCATCTGGATCGGGGGTACCTCGACGGCTAGCACAGCAGGAATCGCGAGCTGTCGCGAATTCCTGCTGCCCCGAAGCCACGCGAAACCGGAAGCCCATATACCTTTCATTTTTATCTTATTACTACAAAGGTGGAAATGGGTCTCCTGCTGCCCAGCTCTCTTCCTCATTGGTGTCTTCCAAATTGCAATACTTGTTATTGTAGGGCTTAATAGCGACGTAGTGGCTCAGTGGCTAAGAGGCTGAGCTTGTCAATCAGAAAGGTCAGTAGTTTGGCAGTTCAAATCCCTAGCACTGCATAACAGTGTGAGCTCCAGCTTCTGCCAACCTAGCAGTTCGAAAGTGTTGTGTCTTCGGAAATGATGCCAGGAGTCGGTGACTTTGTATCGAGCTCTTTTATTGAATAGGAACTGAACTGAGGCTATGGAGAAACTTTGCGGCTTTTTATTTCTTTAGCCGCAGCGGCCGCGGCCAATGGCACCGCTTTGAATCTCCCGCGATTCGAATAGACCAATCGTGGGAGATTCCTAGCGAGCCAATCGGCGCGGCTCGCCTAGCCAATCAGAGTGCCCCGCGCTTTGGCCAATCAAAGCGCGGAGATCTCAAGAATGCTAATGAGGGGACAGAACACCCCTCCCCTCTTGGTTTAGTCCTTACGTTGCGTAGTCCCGTGTAGGCGGGGCTCCATCTTAGCCTACTGGACCTGCGCAGCTCAATCGTAGGTTGGATCCCGGCCGGTTCGGTCGGGGTCTCTGCTTCTCTGGATGCCGTCGTGGGAACCGGCTGGTCGGTCGGGCCGGGCCGCTCTCCGTAGCTCCCTCCTGGGCTTTCCGGGTTGGTTGAGCTGCGGGTTTCGCTTGGTCTTCCCGGGTTGGTTGAACTGGCCTGGCTGTCTCTTTCTGGCGAGGTTTCGTGCTGGCTGCTTTCCGGTAAGTATGGTTGGTTTATTCTTCCTTGGTTTCGGTCCCCTGGGTATTCCCTCCCCTCTTGGTTTGTGTTGTGGGGGTTGGTTTTGCCTGTTTGCGCGTCAGTGGTCTCTTGGGTGGTCGTCCTCGATCTTAACTGGTCGATGTGGCGTTTCCACGCTCGTCCATCTGTTGTTTGTAGCCAGTACGAGTGTGGGCCTGTTATTTGTGTGATGATGGCCGGTACCCATTACGGGTCTCCCGTTAGGTTTTTCGCGTACACGGGGTCGCCTGGTGCGAAGGTTCGGTGTTTGCTGGTTGAGTCTGGGGGTTTCTCTGGGTTATATGTGGAGTGTAATCTGTCGAGTGGGGACCTTATTTTCCTCCCCATTAACAGTTCGGCTGGGCTTTTATTCGTTGTGGCATTTGGGGTTATGTGTTGGGTGAAGAGTAATTTATTTATTTTGTCCTGGATCTCCCCGTGGTCTATTTTCTGGATGGTTTTCTTTGTGAATTGCACCATCCGTTCCACCCTACCGTTCGCCGCCGGTTGCGCCGGTGCTGTCAGCGCGTGTCGGATGCCCCTTTCCGCTAGGAATTTTTTGAATTCTAGCGAGGTGAATTGGGGCCCGTTGTCGGAAACGACGACGTCTGGGAGGCCGTGTGTTGCAAAAAGTTTGCCGAGTTCTTTGGTCACGGCCTCCGTGGTTGTTGTTCTCATGTTGCTTACCTCCAGCCAGTTGGAGTAAGCGTCTACTGTTATAAGGAAGATGTGTCCTTTTGTGGGCCCGGCGAAATCTATGTGGATCCTAGACCAAGGTCCCCTTGGGGTTTACCACTCTAGGATGGGTGCTGTGGGTGGGCTTGGCCTAGTTTCCTGGCATCGTTGGCACCTTGCTACCCAGGTCTCAATTTGTTTGTCCATCCCTGGCCACCAAGCGTAACTTCTGGCCAGGGCTTTAGTCCTAACAATGCCCGGGTGCCCCTCGTGTAACAGTTCCAGAACCTTCCCTTGTAGCTTTTCTGGAATGACCACCCTATCCCCCCATAGTATGCACCCTTTTAGTAATGAGAGTTCCGTTTGCCGGTTCCGGAATGTCTTGACGGACTCGTCGTTGTCCCTTTCCGGCCACCCTTTCTCTACCCAATGCAACACCCGCGCCAGACGTTTGTCTTTATTAGTTTCTCGGGCAATGTCTGACACGGTTATGGGTAGGTCGGGTAGAATCTCTATACTGAGGGTGGTCATCGTGGGTGCTGGGTCGGTGTCAGGTTCCAGTAACGGTGAGCGGCTTAAGGCGTCCGCATGGGAGATCGTCTTACCCGGTCTGTGTGTGAGTCCATAATTGTAGGCCGCCAGGAACTCGGACCACCTTGTCATTCGGGGAGACAGAATGTTCGGGGTGGCCCGGTTTCCTGCAAGGATTCCCAGCAGCGGTTTGTGGTCGGTTATGATGGTAAATGTCCGGCCGTAGAGATACTCGTGGAATCTTTTTACTGCGGCGACGATAGCCAGAGCCTCTTTGTCCAGCTGGCTGTAGTTCCGCTCCGGTTTGGTGAGGGTCCTTGAAAAGAACACGATGGGTGCTTCTTTTCCGTCGGGGAGAGTATGGCTGAGGACAGCGCCGACGCCGAAGGGTGATGCGTCGCATGTGACGGCTAGAGGTAGGGTCTCGTTGTACTGTAAAAGGATGGCATCCGAAGTGAGGAGGTCCTTTGTTCTTTGGAAGGCGGCTTGCTCGCGTTTCCCCCAAGTCCAGGTCGCCGCCTTGTCCAAGAGCCTATGCAAAGGCTCCGCCGCCGTCGCCTTTTGGGGCAGGAAGACATTATAAAAGTTAAGTAGCCCCAGAAATGCCTGCAGCTCCGTCTTCGATTTGGGTGTGGGGACTTCTTTGATGGCTTTGATTTTTTGGTTTGTGGGGTGAATGCCGTGACGGTCTAGGAGATATCCTACGAATTCAACCTGTTCTGTGTATAATTGGCATTTCTCCCTCTTTACCTTGAGCCCGGTCTCTTTGAATTTGGTTAGGACCTCCCTTAGGCGACCCTCTAGCTCGGCTTGGTTGCTTGCCGACACTAAGACGTCATCAAAGTAAGGTACCACCCCCTTGATGCCTTATAATAGCCTTTCCATTAGGCTTTGGAATATTCCAGGCACCACGCTGACTCTGAATTGGAGCCGGTTGCATTTAAATGCTCCCCGGTGGGTGACTATGGTTTGCGCTTCTGCCATTTCCTCGTCGACTGGCAACTGTTGGTATGCCTGAGCGAGGTCGAGTTTGGCGAAAACCTTGCCCCCTCCCAGTGAATGCAGTAGGTGTTGCACTACTGGGACGGGGTAAGCGCTTTGTTGCAAGGTGCCATTTAGGGTTGCCTTATAGTCCCCACAGATTTTCACCGACCCATCGGGCTTGATTGGGGTGACTATGGGGGTCTCCCACCGGGCGTGGTCTATTGGTTGTAGGACCCCTTGCTTGACGAGCTTGTCAATTTGCTCGTCTATCTTGGGTTTAAGTGCGAATGGCACCCGCCTTGGTTTCAGGCGTTTTGGGGGGACGTTTGGGTCTAGGCTGAATGATATAAGGGGCCCTCAGTACTTGCCTAGGTTTCCATCGAAGACCTCTTGGAATTCCCGGGCTATTTGTTGCTCCCAGCTGTCGTTGGTGATGTGGTCGATTCGCGTGACTGTGATGCCGAGTGGGGCGAACCATTGCAGTCCCAGTAGGCTTGGGCGGTCGCGATCGACGATGGTCAGGGGAAGCCTTTCGGTGCGCCCTTTGTATGTTACGTTGAACTGTCCGGTTCCGACTACAGGGATGCGGTTTCCCTGGTAGTCTTTTACGATTAGTCTCTGGTTGTCTAGGCCTTTTCTTTGGATGGTAGGCACCAAGCGTTTTATTTCTTACCATGCTATCATGGAGAGGTAGGACTCGGAGTCCACTTCCATTTTACATGGCTCGCCTTCGATGCCTACCTCCATGTAGACCTTCCGGGCGTCGTTGGTTGTGGCGTGGCCGATGGTGACCGTCTGATGGGTCTCCTCTCTTCGCCGGTTCTCGCCGCCTCGTAGGGATCGTCCGTTCCGGTCCCATCTGTTGTCAGATGGGCGATCTCTGGTCCGGGGTGGTGTGCTCTCTCACCTCCGTTCGCTCTGGTCCCATCGTGGCGGGCTGCGGTTCTTTTTGAGACGGCAGACGCGGGCGATGTGTCCCTTCTTGTCGCAATGCCGGCAGATTGACTCGAAAAACCGGCATTTGGACCTGGGGTGGTCGCCTCTGCAACCGGTACAGTTGGTCCTCGACTTACGACCCCGCCGGTTCCGTGGGTCGTGGCTTGCCTGGAGACGGTGAATTTCCTCTTCCTCATTGGAAGTGCCTGATGCCGAGTGGAAGTCGCCCTGGTGGGTGGTCGTCTCGGGTTGGGCCTCGGCCGACCTTGCAGCGTGGTTGTTCCCACTGCGGTCCCCAGCGTTCAGTTGGCGCATGCGGTCGGCGGATGTTCGGGTTGCTTCGGCGGCTGTGGCTTCGGTGAGGGTATCTGCAAGGGTGATGTTGCCCTTGGCCATCAGCCGACTCTGGAGGATGGGGTCCCACAGGCTGAGCACAATTCGGTCTCGCAGGGCGTCGTTCAGGTTGTCGAATTTGCACAGCCCCCCTGAGCGCCGTAGTTCGGCGACGAAGTTGCTGAAACTCTCATCCAACCGTTGGTCCCGACGGTAGAACTCGTGTCGTCGGATGAGGATGGGCACCTCTGGAGCGTAGTGTCGCCAAAATATTGGCTCGAGGACGTCTCAGTCCATCGCGATCACGTCGGCGGGTTTGGCAAGTGCTTTGGCCATCTTAAATACCTCGGTCCCGCAGTGGGTCAGGAAGACGGCTCGCTTCATGTGGCCGGTGGCGTCCTTCAGGTCGCTGCACTCGAGGAACATGCGGAATCTGTTGGAGTACGATTCCCAGTCCTCGCTGGCGGGGTTGAAGGGTGCGGGGGGTGCGATTTTCGCCATCGTAGAGTTTCGTCTGGCTTCCGTCACGTGCTTCGGTTCAGGATCAGAATCCCACCTTCGTCGCCAGTGTTGTGTCTTCGGAAATGATGCCAGGAGTCGGTGACTTTGTATCAAGCTCTTTTTTTGAATAGGAACCAAACTGAGGCTATGGAGAAACTTTGCGGCTTTTTATTTTTTTAGCCGCGGCAGCCGCGGCCAATGGCATCGCTTTGAATCTCCCGCGATTCGAACAGACCAATCGCGGGAGATTCCTAGCGAGCCAATCGGCGCGGCTCGCCTAGCCAATCAGAGTGCCCCGCGCTTTGGCCAATCAAAGCGCGGGGATCTCAAGAATGCTAATGAGGGGACAGAACAGAAAGCATGTAAAAATGGAAGTAGAAAAATAGGGGCCACTTTGGTGGGAAGGGAAAAGCGTTCCGTGCACCTTCGGCATTTAGTCATGCCGGCCACATGACCACGGAATTGTCATCAGACAGCACTGGTTCTTTTGACTTTGTAACATAGATGGCCACCACCCACTAGAGCTGGAAATGACTATGTATGTGCAAGGGGAACCTTTACCTTTTAATAGGGCTACCAAACTGAGCAACAATTTCAGAACAGGTCCTCTGTATTCTTTATATCATATCATGGTTATTCAGACATTTGTGCCCAGATCTAGTAGCCAAATTTTGAACGTAAAAACCCCAAAAACCTCTGTAAAGTCATGTCAGTTGTGGTAAATATTTCTCAAGTTAGAAGACCAACTTTAAAAAAACCAATAACAGAATAAAATGGGAGTGCCAGAAAAAGGAACATGTCATTGCTACTGAATGGATGATCACCTTGGTTTACTCTCTGGCTTCACTATTTGTTGCAGCTCCATCTATCCCTTGTAGTCAGATAGGGCCTCTGACAGACTGGTCTTATCAGAAGGTGGCTCTGGCAGGAAAGAAACCAAGAAGGCTCATCTAATCACTCGTCTCCTCTGGTCCATTCAAAAACCTCATTTGGCAAAGTTTTCTGAATATCCCAACAGATGTGGGTGGTCAAAGGAATTTTTTTTTGCTTGTGCAAGCACAGTACAGTTTGTAAGATGGTTAGGCTCGAGTGTGGGATAGTGCAAAGGAATGCAGAAGAGATCCTAATCTTTTCAGAGCTTCCAAATAGATTTGTAAAGAAGAGACATTTACTATTGCTTTTATAGGTTTTGAAACATCCCAGCAAATACAGAAAGCTATAAAAATGTCACCGGCCACTCTCCTGATAACTTACCAGTCTAGGCAAAGAGGACTCAAACACTTATAAATTTAGATATGCCATAGTCCTACTGATGGTAATATGTACCAGGTATCATTAAGACCCCAGTAGCCGGAAATTAAGAGATGTGAACAACAACAACAAAAAAAGGCTCAGTAGGATCCGAAATGGAAAAACAGAGATGGGCCTACTGAGATTTAAATAAATAATGCTGGACATGCAAGGTGATGTCATTTTCAATGTATTTTCTCTTGCATTCCTTGCAACTTGTATCTGCACCAGTGTATATACTAGCCTGGCATATTACAGAAGCTAAATAAACAAATTTTCTCTCTTTAAATGGCAAGACATGTGTATTAAACGTGAAATAGCTATCTTTTGATAACATGGGCCTAGTCTTCACTTTAGCCCTTAAGATGAAATCTGGGGTACCTTACAGCTCAGCACATGTCTGGAGAGGCAGTTCCTCTCCTTGCTTGGTCCACTTGACCTAGTTCTCCACAGACTTGGCAGGAGACGACCTTGGCCTCCAGTGAGGAAACTTTGCTCACTGCCTTCTGTGCCCAAGAATATGGATATGGCTGAATGCTGAGGCACTCAGAGAAAGGATAATGACATTTCATAGCCTGAGGCGTGGAAGAGAATATCTGGCACAGAAGTGGGATTCAGCAGGTTCTGACCAGTTCTGGAGAACTGGTAGCGGAAATTTTGAGTAGTTTGGAGAACTGGCAAATACTACCTCTGACTGGAGATTTTACAGTTTCCTTCCTCCGCCATGCCCACCAAGCCATGCCCACAGAACCAGTATTAAAATTTTTGAATCCCACTACTGATCTGGCAGCACTCGGCTATCCTGTTTTTTGTCCTACCTGAATAGTCAAACGAAATGAAAAGAGACAAAAGTAAAGGATAGCCCTTCTACACTGAGAGATGGGAATAATGAGTGAAAGCGGAGCCATTTTATTTTCCATATGTTTTTATAGAAGGTTAGAGATGACTGGAGTAGTGCCATCCAAACTCAGCAGCACCCATCCTAACTCAGTGAAACTACTTCCAAGACAGTGACAGTGAAGGTTCTGGGACAGGATGCAAAACCCATTCCCAATTTTATGGTCATGTAAGATTCTCTAATGAACTTATTTAGCATTACAGTCAGACGGAAAGTTCAAGATACAATCAGCCAAACAAGCATTCAGAATTCCTCCAATGCTCATAATTGACTGCACAGATATTAACCCTTGCAGGAGTTATTGGGGGAAATGACTTTCTCCCAGCCTCTGCCTTAACACACACTTCTGAACTTTGCATAAGTAGATTACTAACGGCAAGATAATGTTTGCAAGGAAGGAGCAGTAGGAAAAATGGAGACCTCAGTGTCAATATGAGGTAAAAAAAACAACACCTTGATATGGAAGCATTTTTCAGTGGCATGTTTTGTGGGTTTATACTCATTTTAACAATATTAATTTTTACAGATGGGAATCTGCAAGGCATGTACACTGAAACCAGCTGAGTCAATGTCAGGGCATAGGACTGTATTGTTTGAGAGTTCAATCCTTCATCATTTATAAAGTCTAGGGAGGTTTACATTTTCTGTTAATCAATAGAAGTTGTACCTGGTTATTCATCTTTAATTCATAGATGACTATAATTTTACAGGCTAAGATAACATGGAATTTGAGTCTGTGAAGTAATCCTTGCCGTCAGTTCCAACTGTAGAGCAATAAAAAATATTTTATTAAAAAAAGACTTTCTTGACCTATGTTTATCCATTGACCACAACTGAAATAAAGTTAAGTGAACCCTTCTGGGGTTTGAAGACTGTCCTATGTCAGAACATGAGCCACCCATAAATCTTTCAAAGTTGGACAGTTCTTAAGGTTACAGGACATCACATTATTCAACATGGTATGAGAACAGGGTGTTAACCTTTTCCCTTCTTCAGTTCCAACTAAAAGAGACCCATTAAAATGTCTCATACCAAAAACTGTCCCATCACCTCTGTCAATGAAACATTTACTAGTAGTCACAACACTGGGCTATTTCTATTCTACTGAACCTGTTCTGAAGCAGACATTTGCAAAAATACTTGCAAGAAGAAGAAAAAAGTAAGGAAAAAAATCCAGATCTGTGTGCTGAATTTGATTTTACACCAAGGAGAGTATCAATTTCTCAAGCTGGGCTATTTTTTTTTTGTTGTTGAAGGCAAAGAACATCCTAAATTAAAGGGAGAGCTGAAAGCCTTGAACACAATATCCCTGACATGTGGGAATCTTTGAAAATCAAGCCATGACTGCATATTGGAAAAACTGCTAAATGATGCAGACTTTCAAGGGGCAAATCCCCCCTTCTACTGCCCTGATCCAGATTTTTCAGCATCCACATCCAGATGTTTGCTGTATAGATGAAATATGGTGCAATCTGCCATTTAGGCTTTGATTTTTTTTTTCTTTTGGAAAAAAAAAAGCTTCTTTGCCTAGATTAGAATTTAATTATCATTGTTGCCGGGCTTGCAATAGAACAATTTATATAGTAGGAAGCTTCTTATCTCACATCTATAATACAGCTTGTAAATATGTTTCTTTATACAGAGAAACTGCACAGTATAAAGCAGGGCTGTCAAACTCCTGGCCCATGGGCTGGATGTGTCACATACTGGCCATGCCCATGCCCATGCCTGGTTTAGCAAAGGGGAGAAAAGTCCCGACACATCATGTGACACCACCATGATGACGTTAGTTTGACACCATCTGGTATAAAGCATGAAGGAATTTTCCAAACTGAGTAAGAATAATCTTCCAAAACGCAATCTCCCATATGTCAAAAATAAAAATAGTGTCATTTGTAAACAGCAATGTTTGCAACAATGGGAGCACAAGTGAGCAATCAAAACTCACTTCTTTTTAATGTGCATCACATTAATACATACATACATACAGCTTTGATCAGCCAATCATGGCCATCATTCTGAAGCCAACAACCACACTTACAAATTATGTTTACAAGTATAGGTTATAAAACAAAGAAAGTAGAACTGTAGAGTAAGCAATTATGGTGTTCCAAGTAAGCTTATTATTATGAATAATACGAAGTTTCAAATTGAATAAATGCATAACTTCAATATGATTCAATCAGTTTGGCAAAAGGATTAGAATAATTAATACTCTTGAGTCTTTTGACGATTCCATTTTTATTTAAAATATACTCTTTTCATGTAATTTTTATAGTATATATAAAAATTAGGAATGGAAAGGCTAGCTATAAACTAGCTCAACAAGCTTTTTTCTAATTTTGTCCATAATCAGAATCTTACATGCACTTGCTATAGTTTCAGTTTCTGGATATAATTTTTTGAATATCTGCAATTATTGTTATAATATTCTTTTATTCATCCATAGAGAGAAATATTCAGGTTTGTTTGTAATTTTTGTCCAGAACACACATAGTTTTAGTTACACAAACTTTCTTTCTGTGAAAAGCAAAACAAGAACCTGCTGAAGAATTAAGAAAGCATTAAAGATGGAATAAGGAGGATTTATGTATGAAATGATTTGATTTTTCAGAGGAGCTGTCAGGTGCCTATTATTTAATGAAATATATTTTTTATTTCATTAGAATTTTACTCTCCTAAAAAGAGAAACAGCTTCCTTTCTCAAACTACTTGAATTACTCACTTTGGAATTGAGTAATATTACATGCTATTTCTTTAGGGACCCTTTGTTCCAGAAGGAAAGAAGCAATTATCTCCCTGTTTCCTGCTTTTCATTAATATCATCAGTAAAAGAATTACTGGCCTTGGCCCATAATTATCTTTACAAGTTAATGATAAAATCTGGAGATGAGAAAAGCCACCAGTCACATTCTTGCTTTTGTCAAACAGTATGTGCTGTGTTTAACTTAGCTGTTCTCAAAAGACAGTGCAAGAAATGAAACTCAATTTTGGAGATCATTCTTTCTTGTTGCACATCCTGAATGCCTCTACGGTGACTTGTGGTGTACTTTTAAATGTGATTTAAGGCAAGGAATGGGAAAATAATGTGCCATAGATGGATCTAATCTAACCATTTTGATCTATTTCCTTTCTACATGTACAAAGTTATACTCATTGACATGAACTCTGGCTGATCTTCTTTTGGATAAATACCTTTTTAGACTGTCAGGCCTTTGGGAGACAAAAATATTTTTGTTTGGTAGAGGAACACTGAATTACTTCAGTATTTCATTTTAGCTTAGTAAAGCTTGAACAATGAGGTGAAACAATTGAAGGCCTTAATAAAATCCACTAGCCCTTACCAAAGGAAAAATATGTTCCTTGGTAGCTGGTTAATGAAAAAGCAATGCCTCCACTGATTTCTACATCTTAAAAACTGGTTAGGGTGCATGTTTGCATGCAAAAGGTCACAGGCGCAAAGTTTGGTATCTCCCATTAAAAATAAGATCAGATATGACAGCCACCCATGGCACTGAAACCAAAGCAAATTCCTGTTAAAATCCCACTTGAGGACATAATTGGAAGAATGTATGCCAAAATGTTTGGAATCTCACCATTCACCCCAAATGTCCTTATGTTTCATTTCACAGGGCTATAAAACTGGTTTGAAAAATGCCTCTGCCTATTGAAGGATCACACTCCAACCTTTCTTACTGGATAGTTAGGCGCTGTTCAGGTAGCTTCAATGGCCAATGACCTCATAGACAAATCTGACCTGCCTCCAAGAACATCCCATTGTGTCTTCAAAGACATTCCAGTCATCACGTACTCTATCTGCTGTCTTCCCTGTCTGCTTTCCCCAAGCTTGCTCAGTACAATAGCAATAGCATTTAGGCTTATGTATCACCTCAAAGCACTTTACAGCACTCTTTGGGTGGTTTACAACATCTGCATGGTGCCCCCAACCATCTGGCTCCTAATTTTACTGACCTCAGAAAGATGGATGTCAACCTTGAGCCCCATCAGGATCAAACTGGAGACTGTGGACAGAGCTTGCCTGCAATACTGCATTCTAATCACTACACCACAAGAACTCCACTTTTCTTAATCACAGGACACTGCCATTAGATGACAAAAGTATGCGGTATTTTCTTTGCAGTGCTAAAAAATATAACTTGAACATTTGATCCCAGTAAGCTATGGCTGCTCCCCACATGCAAAAGCAAATTGGTCTGTGATATTTTCCTTGCCCATTTTGCTATATCTGATTAAAACAGAACAGAACCAACCTGAACTAAATCAAACAGAATATTCTTTATTGGCTAAATGTGCCTGATTGGGCACACAAGGAATTTGTTTCCAGTGCATAAGCTCTCAGTATACATACAAGCAACAAAGTGATAAATCATAGATATAATCAACATAGTGATAGTCATAAGATATCAATAGGAGTAGGTAATAGGAAAGATGAGAAGGATAATAGTAATACAGTCCTGCTACATAGCTAAGATATCCATAGGCATAAGACAATGCTGTGGGAATTATGTGTTTAGCAGAGTGATGCCATGGCATAGTGTCTTTGTGTCTGCTGCAATGTGCAATGCTGTATAGCATTTTTATGGGAAGATGGTATTGAATGCTGACCTGAAGTCTACATAAAGGACCCTTACATAGATCCTTGAGTATTCAACTATATTGTGGTCTGCCAGGAGCCTGTGGAGACGGCAGCAAAGTCAGACAGTAGGGAGGAACATGGGCCAATCTGGGAGTCTGGGGAGGACTCAGACGAGGGTCCTGTACTCAACACAGAGATAGGGCCAGGGCCATCTGGGAGTTATATGCTGACTCTGGAGCATCCGGAATCTGACAGCAGCGAGGCAGAGGAACAAGGGGAGCCTGTTTCCAGTGCACATGTGCGCAGAGCTGCCAGAAGGCAAGAACAGTTAAGACAAAAGGGGAACTTGGGAGTAAGGCTTGGAGGTGATTGGCCCTCCCATAAGACATAAAGGAAGAGTAAAGGGATAGGAACCTTTGCAGGAAGCAATTTTGTTCATACTGGTCGGTTTGAAACCTGAAGCTCTGTGTTGAATTTGTGCTACGGTTAGCCTTGTATAACTAATTGGACATTTAGTCATTGGCAGCATTTTAAGGAAGATAAAGGTGTGTGCTTATCAGACTGAAAGACTTTGGCAGACTTCCATGGGATTATTGAAAACCGTTTAAAACTTATTATGGGCTGTGAATGACTAAAATTCACAGCCATTGAAATAAAGAAAACAGGGTTTTGGGACTAACATGTGTTTGTTAGTGTCTCACTAAGCCTTGGTCAGAACAGATATTGTAAGATCTAGTGCAGTGCCATGTTAACAGCATAATTTGCTGATCTATTTGCACAGTAGCAAGGGGGCTAGCAGTGGGTCTGTGATGATTTTGAGGTGGGCCAGCACTAACCTTTTGAAGGTTTTCATCACTACAGATGTCAGAGCAATCAGACTGTAGTCATCCAGCTCCTTGATGGAGGGTTTCTTGGGCACTGGGATGATAGTACAGCATTTGAAGCAAGAAGGGACACAATAAATCTCCAGTGATTTATTAAAGATTCAGGTGAAGATGGGAGCCAGTTGATCAGCACAGACTTTCAAGCAAGAAGGAATTACTCAGTCTGGCCCTGGTGCTTTTCCAGTCTTTTGTCTGTGAAATGGATCTTTATATAGCAGAGGGAAGATACAATTATTCCATTTATGAGTTCAGTGAACCATATAGCAGTGGTCTCCAACTGGTGGGCTGGGGACCACTGGTGGTCCGTGAGAAAATTTGGGTGGTCTGCAGAGAAATGCCCCCCCACAAAGTAATCAATCCAGGCTGCACGGGACACAAGGCTCCACCACCCACATGGCCAGCAGGAACACAAGGCTTGTGTTGCTTGCATTGCAATCAACATAAGGTAGTGAGGGGAGAGGGGAAAGGGCAGAGGGAGGAACTTGCCCCACTCGCCCCACGCGCCTGGCCTGGCCACCAGTCTGCTTCTTTCCGCTTCTTCTGCTTTTGGCTGCATGCAAGGAAAGCAGCAAACATCTTTCTTTCTCTCCCCCAAACTCCACCAGAAATGAGTCTTTGGGACCCTGCAAGGCCTCCTGCTCCAAGAGGCTGTGCCGGCAAAGACTCATTTCTGGCATTGTTTAGAAGAGTGAAAGAAAGGCTTCTGCTGCTTCTGCTGCTTTTCTTGCATGAAACCAAAAGTCTCTCTCTCTCCCCCTGAGAACAGAGCTAGAGATGGTATCCTGCGATCCCAAATAAAGAACGATCGATTGGTAGGAAAACAGGATGGAGGGTTTTCTTGCAGACTTTTTTGGGGGATTTTCCCAGGGTCTCTGGTCCGCGGGATTTAAAATGATGAGTTTGGTGGTCCCTGAGGTCCAAAAGATTGGTGAGCCCTGCAATATAGCACTTGGGTTTCACCTGTTATTCTTAAATATGAAGGGACTGTTTTCTCCAGTGCATTCCTGGAAAGTCCAACTCCAAGTCTTAGCTCAATGTTTTCATGCCAGCAATACTCCCTGCTTACCGAGTGGAACCACAATATGATTATTATAGCACATTTCTTAACAGGAAAAATGAGGTTTGGGGAGAAGGCAATCTTTAAGAGGTATTTATTGCTGGAGGCCACTGAGTCTTTACAGGTTAGGTAACACACATTGTACTGTTGATTTTTTTTTTAAAGAAAAAATGCACAACAGTAAGTTACAGTAACATTGCTAGAAGCAAGATAGAGAGCTATTGTGCTAGAACAGATGTTATTTCATTGCATATTTGAGATGTATTTTTTAAAAAAGCTTTGAATAAGGAGCATTGCATCAACATGTCTGCAGGACAAAACTGCACCCTGCTGAATTGCTTTTTAATGAGAAAGGTTATTGAATTTCCAACATGGATCCTTCTAATCAAGCTGCCAAAAGTTAAAATCGAAGCACTGTCATTTCAGGGAGAAGTGTATATTATTGCTTAATATACATTGAAGACAATAGTGATCAAATAAAAATAGCTTTCCTTTTTTCAGCTGACTGAAATCGTGGAACATATCTGGAGAATAACACTTCCAGGATAGGAATCTGTCATGAAGTTATGTGGTTATACCTTTAGACAACAAAAAGAGGAAGGTGTGTGAAGACACTACAGATAAAGTCTTGAAACAATAAACATAAATGTTTAAACAACCTGTTCAAGTCCAAGGTTCAAATGTAAAGTTCATGAATTGAGTTTTGATTTGGTGTTTATCAGAACAAAAAAAAAGGCCAGTTTTCCAAAAGAGAACCAAATGTCAATGGTTTCTTAAAAAATAAGAGGTATTTGTAGAGAAAATGGTATGTTTTGATCTCTTCAGTCATGTTCCTTTTCTTCCAGAAATATAGGAACATCATACACATGAAGCCCATTAAGCTATCTGTGCAGCCAAACATTTTTTTAAAGGATTATTTTAATTTTCAAAAATATAAATAGAAGACTAGAAATCTGGAAAGTAAAGCAGTAATCTCTTTCATCATCTTTATTTCCAAGAACTCTTCTGGCCAGAGGTCAAAGGGGACAAGTGATACATGCAACACTGCAGTGTCAAGTTGGAGAGTTCACTTCTTTTGTATGTATGTCATGATATCACCCAAACACATGAAAGGGGAGAAGTTTGCATCATTGCAAATTTCCAACATGGATCCATGTTGGAAAGTCAGTAAATTTTCTCATTAATTTTAATTTTGACGAAAGTGTCAGCTCCTGCAGCTCCTGCTCCTCCACAACTTCTGATCCTATAGGCATTTGCATGAAGTAAAAATAGTGCTGAGTTGCAGCAAGGCCCAGAAAAAAATGTCACAGCTAAACTGATGTGACAGAAAGTATCCCGTGAGCCCAAGGTCCTGACAGGGAGCTATTTTTTCTCTTTGGCCTTCTGGGAAATGGGCATTTTGTGATTGATTATGCATTTCTAGGCAGCCAAAATGGGAACAGATTAGCTTCTCAAATTACCCAAATTATCCCCAAATTACCACATTTTGGACAATCAGACCATATGTCACTGCTTTTAGCACCAGTGTACATCCCTCTTAGGAGACGGGCTCTGCCTATAATAAAGACAGTGAAATCTTGGCCAGAAGATGCTTCCCAACAACTTCAGGATTGTTTTGAGAACACAAATGGGGACATCTTTTACCACCCTGATCTAGCATACTTCAACTGTTCTGTGCTATATCAAACACTGCACAGATACTATTACTGTGGATAAACGTATTAGGATCTATCCCAATCAGAAACCCTGGATGACCAAGGAAGTCCAGCACCTCTTGCGTGACAGGACCAAGGCCTTTAGGTCCGGTGATGGGGCAAGATACAGTGTTGCCAGAACTAATCTGAAGAAAGGTATTCAGAGGGCCAAGACTGATGATAAGAGGAAGATTGAGGATAATTTTCATAGCAATAACATGAAGCAGGTGTGGTGAGGGATTCAACAAATTACAAATCATCAACCGACCAATGTCATCCCTGCTGAGGGGGCAGAAGAACTTCATTGGCAGAGGAACTGAATTATTTCTTTGCTCGCTTTGAAATGGAGACATCAGAGACAGATAAAATACAACCACCAGCCAATTGTAGCCCCCACTTCATTGTGGAGGAACAGGAAGTGAGGAGCATTCTGAGGGCTGTGGACCCTAGAAAGGTTGCCGGTCCTGATGGTATCTCTGGCCGAGTGCTTAAAGACTGTGCTGATCAGTTGGCTGGAGTCTTTACCAGGATCTTCAATCGGTCTTTATCCCAGTTCACTATTCCATCTTGTTTGAAGACTTCCACCTTTGTTCCATTGCCAAAGAAGTTCCCTATCAATAACCTCAATGATTACAGACCAGTGGCACTCACTCCTATCATCATGAAGTGCTTTGAGAAATTGGTCTGCTGGCACATCATTTCTGGTCTTCCACATACATTTGTAAACACATATTTTGCATACAGCAAAAATAGATCTACAGAGGACACTATAGCCATCACTCTTCACACTGCTCTGACTCATCTAGAACAGCAGGAGGGTTATGTGAGGATGCTTTTTGTGGATTTTAGTTCTGCGTTTAATACAATTCTTCCACATAGACTAGTGTCTAAACTTCTGGACTTTGGGCTTTCTAATTCAATCTGTTTTTGGATTATGGATTTCCTGTCTGACCATTCACAGAGGGTCAGATTAGGTAATCATACCTCTTCAGCCCTTATTCTTAACACTGGTACACCACAGGGTTGTGTGTTGAGTCCCTTACTCTATACTCTTTATGTGCATCACTGCATTCCCACTCACGCTAGTAATACTATTGCTAAATTTGCTGATACAACAGTGGAGGGACTTATCTCTGGTGGGGATGAGTCTGCCTACCGAGATGAGGTGGACCAGTTGCTTTTGTGGTGTGGAGACAATAACTTGTTCCTCAGCACTAATAAGACCAAGGAGCTTATAGTGGATTATAGAAGGAACAGATCAGACATCCAGCTCTTGCTTATCATGGAGACCAAGTGGAGCAAGTGGCCAGTTTTAAGTTTCTGGGTGTTACCCTAAAAAGGACCTGATCTGGGGTGCCCACATTTCAGCCCTGGTCAAAAGGGCCCAGCAGAGATTATATTACCTGAGACTTCTCAGAAAACAACAACTGAATGAGAAACTGCTGGTGACCTTCTACCGCTGCACCATAGAGAGCATTTTAACATACCGCACCTCTGTATGGTTTGCCAATTGCACAGTGACAGAGAGGAAAGCACTCCAAAGGATTAATGTCATTGCCCAGAAGATCATTGATTGCCCTCTCCCCTCTTTGGAAGAGCTTTAGAGCCCCCACTGCCTTAAGAAAGTTCAAAACATTCTCAAAAACCCATCTCATCCTGGGAACCCTTTTTTTGAACTATGGCAGACGTACAGAATAATAAAAACAAGGACAAATAGGCTGAAAAACAGTTTCTATCCCAGGGCAGTAGCTCTTTTGAATTCTGCTGTATAGTGCAGTATTGGTGCAGTGTTGGGGGTTTTCGGTTAAATGTGTGAATGGTGAAGGATGTGTGTTTGTGTTTATTTTCGTGGTCATGATGTGCACTGAATATGGTGTTTGATATCATTGTACAAGGTGCAATGACAATTGTTGTGAATGAATAATACCAATAAAGTTATCTTGAGCTTGAAGTCAAGTGCAGGGTTCTGGCCCTGCACTTCTGATTGGCTGTTAATGGCAGGATCGGATTGGTCCATTCAGGAGCATCTGATTGGCCATTAACAGGCCATTCCCATTGGTTAACGGAGCTAGTGCTCCAGGTTTGCTATTGGTTGAATAGTTAATAAGTTGCCTATATAAGGAAGGCTATAGCAGCCCTCCAGTTTGAGGTGTCACAATATGTAAATAAAGAGTTTGAAGTTCACTGTTTCTACCGGCTTGTCTCCATCATTCGCACCCATGTTCCAGACTTAGCACTGGCGACGAGGATGGGATTGGAGGACATCAGAGCCAACTAAGACAACTAAGCACGTGGCTGAAGTGCACAATGGCAGGACCATGTTTGGCGGTGTAGTACCACCCGCTCCGTTCGATCCAGCTCAAGAGGACTGGGACTCCTACATGGATCGTTTTCAAATGTTTTTGGAAACGAATAATCTGAAGGATGCCACACCCGGGAAGAAACGGGCGGTATTCCTAATGCACTGCGGCCTGACGGTATTCAAAATGGCTAAGGCATTAGTAAAACCGGCGGAAGCGAAGGCCATGGACTGGGACGTCCTCAAACCGCTACTAAGGGCCCACTATGCAGCAACCGTTCCAACGCTCATAAGATGACACGAGTTCTATCAAAGAAACCAGTGGAAAGGAGAAAGCGTTGTCAATTTTGTTGCAGACCTCTGGAACTTGGGAGGACTTTGCAATTTCACCGACCTAGAAGAGGCCTTGAGAGACCGAGTAGTCCTCGGGCTAGACGCTCTAAACGTACAGAGCAAAATAATGGCAAAGGGCGACATCACCCTTAAAGACGCCATAGCTGAAGCTACAGCAGCGGAGGCAACCAAGAAGTCGGCTGCCCAACTACGCCGAAATCGCGCTCCAGCACACCCACCAGCCGGCGAAGTTTCACCTAATGCAGAAGGGCAGCTGCAGACAGCCCACCATGAGGACCTCTCTTTGTCGTCAGACAGTGACGAAGAAGAGGTCCATCGCCTGTGGTCCGATCGGGACCGTTACCCGAAGTCCCAACAACCATGCGCTGGCTGCAGGGCCAACCAGTACCGCTCCGAATGCAAATTCCGTGACGCGCTCTGCCACGAGTGCGGGAAATGAGGCCACATCGGACGGGTCTGCAGAAGCCTCCTCGGACCCAGCCAGACCTCAGAAGGAACCAATCTCCGCCATTCGAAAGGGAATCGCCCTGTAAGGCGAGAACCAGTAAACCACTCCTACAGAAACCGACCGTGAATCGTCTAGCGAGACGGGAAGAGGCCCACCAAACACTCACTATTGGCCATGCCTCTTCACTAGACGCTAAGAAAATTCGGGTCAACGTGAACATTGAAAATCGACCCTGCCAAATGGAAGTTGACTCGGGATCGTCTCTTTCAATGGTCTCATGGAAGACTCTCAAGCAACTCATCCCCACTATCCAGCGCCAAGACCTTCAATTCCAACGGCTCGTGTTAAAGGACTACCAGGGGAACAGAATTCCAGTCGCAGGATCCAGTCGAGTCCGGGTTGCATTCAAGAACCGCACGGCGTACTTACCCCTGACGGTGATCGATAAGGACCGGCCGAGTCTGTTAGGCCTGCAATGGTTCGCACCACTCGGCATTGAAGTGGCTGGCATTAATCGAATCGGCGGCAGTGACTGGGAGGAAGATCTCACCCATGAATTCAGGGACGTCTTCGAGGAAAAGCTAGGCGAGTACAAGGGGACCCCGATATGCTTTAGCCTTAATCCAAAGATAGCTCCCATCCGCCTTAAGCTTCGTCGAGTTCCGTTCGCTCTAAAGCCAAAAATCAACGAGCAGCTTGAGAAGTTGATTGCCCAGGGAGTGTTAAAGCCAACTGACCACTCCCCATGGGAAACGCTGATTGTGACACCAATTAAGCCGGACAGCTCCATTAGAATTTGTGGGGACTACCGAGCCACCCTAAACCACGCCCTGCAACAGAACCCATATCCGGTGCCGGTGGTACAACACCTCCTCCATTCCCTGGGGGGCAGAAAAGTCTTCGCTAAACTAGACTTATCTCAGGCTTATCAGCAACTGCCGGTTGACGAAAAAACGGCACAGGCACAGACTATCATAACACACTGAGGTGCCTTTAAGTATACACGGCTTCAATTCGGAGTCAATGTGGCCCCGGGGATCTTTCAGAGCCTAATGGAGAGACTATTGCAGGGGATCAAGGGCATTGTCCCCTATTTTGATGATGTGCTCATTGCCGCCCCCACTCCAAAAATCTAACGGGAGCATTTAAGACTGGTATTACGAAAATTCCAGGAAGCAGGCAAAAGAAATAAGTGCAAACTGTGTACCGATCGTGTTGAATTCTTAGGGTACTTAATTGACAGTCAGGGTATTCACCCTACCAATAGCAAATTAAGAGCAATAAAAAACGCTCCCAGACCCCAGAACAAGACCAACCTCCAGGCGTTCTTAGGCCTCATCAATTTTTATAATGTATTCTTGCCGCACAAGGCGACTGTCGCTGAACCTTTACATCGTCTATTAGATAAAAAATCGATTTGGGTATGGGGTCACAAAGAAGAGCAGGCGTTCTGTAATGTGAAAAAACTATTGACTTCGGACGCTGTACTAATGCAGTACAATGAGACTTTGCCAATAAACATTACATGTGATGCATCGCCTTTTGGAGTCGGTGCCATTTTGAGCCATGTGTTACCTAACAGTAACGAAGCCCCTGTTGCTTACTTCTCAAAGATGCTCTTGAAAACCGAGCGAAATTACAGCCAGATCGATAAAGAAGCCCTGGCGATTGTATCAGCTGTTAAAAGATTTTATGAGTACATGTACGGCCGGGTTTTCACCATTGTAACTGACCACAAACCATTGCTGGGGATCATCGCTGGGGACAAGCCAACTCCCTACATACTTTCTCCCAGAATGACCCACTGGTCAGAATTCTTGGCTGCCTACAATTATCGGCTACAATATCGTCCCAGTAAAGCCATTCCCCACGCCGATGCGCTGAGCCGTACACCGCTCCCTGAAACTATCAACGATCCTGCACCAACGATGACAGCGTTGCAGATCGAGACACTCCACATGCCACCATTAACTGCCCATGACATCGTGAGAGAAACAAAACACGACCCCATCTTAGCACGAGTCCTCACATGGGTGGAACGCAGATGGCCATTGGACCAAGTACCAGACGACTTTGCACCATTCAAAAGTTGTCAAACAGAGTTGTTCTCCCAGAAGGGCTGTGTCATCTGGGGCGATAGAGTCGTTATCCCAGAACAACTCCAACAGACATTGCTAAGAACTTTGCATGATGGCCACCCTGGCATCGTGCGCATGAAGGGCCTCACACAAAGCTACGCATGGTGGCCAGGCATTGACAGACAAATCGAACCGTGGGTTAAAACTTGCAGGAGATGCCAAGAAGTAAGCAACGCTCCACCAAAGGCAACCCCAACTGAATGGGAGATGCCGTGGGGACCCTGGTCCCGCATCCATCTGGACTTTGCCGGGCCGACCAAAGGCCACACATTTTACTAACCTTTGACGCCTACTCGAATTGGCTTGAGATTCACCAAATGAGTAACACGACCACTGACGCGGTCATCAAAAGACTGGAAAGACTGTTTGCAACCCACGGATTCCCAGACGTTCTTGTATCCGACAATGGGCCCCAGTTTACCGCGCTGTCTTTTGAGCAGTACCTGGCTGACTGCGGTATCTGACATGTGCTCACTTCACCTGCACACCCTGCTGCCAACGGTAGGGCTGAGCGCATGGTACAATTCATCAAAAAGGCTCTCCAAAAGATTGACTACGACAACATCGATGAGAAAATCAACCGGATCCTTTTCCTAAAGCACATCACACCTCACAGCATCACCAACAAAACTCCTGCCGAGCTGCTAATGGGACGAAAACTCTGCTCCCACCTCGATCGGTTACACCCAGCCTACGAACCGGAAAAACCACTCGGATCCAGCGGCCAATGCCGTACCTTTCAGGTAGGCGATTTAGTATTCGCTAAATACTTATCGGGCGATCCGCTGTGGGTAGAAGCGACCGTAATCCGCGTAACCGGCCCAAGATCATACCTCCTTCAGTGCCCTGACGACAGACTTTGGAAGTGCCACATAGATCAACTACAATCGCGGCTACCATCGTGCACTTCTGAACTCTCTTGTGACCAAACTGGGGGGGGGGGGAGATACAGAGGAAAGCGAATTGCAATTAGAGGGAAACCTTTATGAAGAAACCGATAATGGGACTGAAACGCAGGAACAGGAACCAGGGACCGGAGTGAGTTCACCTCAGGGAGTGGCCAATGATATTGGTGATGACAGGAACGTGAACTCGGAACCAGAGGCACCCCTACTGATAAACAATGATCCACCTCAGCAGAAGTGCAGCCAACCGCCAGGCACTTTGTGAAAATCGAAAAGACTAACAAAACAGCCATCCTACCTTAAGGACTATGTAACCGCGCCCCGTGGGCAGAAGCTGGGGGAAAGGGGTGTTGTGAATGAATAATACCAATAAAGTTATCTTGAGCTTGAAATCAAGTGCAGGGTTCTGGCCCTGCACTTCTGATTGGCTGTTAATGGCAGGATCGGATTGGTCCATTCAGGAGCATCTGATTGGCCATTAACAGGCCATTCCCATTGGTTAACGGAGCTAGTGCTCCAGGTTTGCTATTGGTTGAATAGTTAATAAGTTGCCTATATAAGGAAGGCTATAGCAGCCCTCCAATTTGAGCTGTTACAATATGTAAATAAAGAGTTTGAAGTTCACTGTTTCTACCGGCTCGTCTCCATCATTCGCACCCATGCTCCAGACTTAACAACAATAAAGTAAACTAAAACTAAAAAAACTCTCCGTGGCAACCACATGCTGAATGCATTTGTGACATTGGTTTCAAAATTGCACACGTTCCCAATATTTAAAATATATTTATTCATACCTCACTGCTCAGTGCAACCAATATTTTAATACTTTCATTATACAGCTATAATTATTAGGTAACATGCACTAATGGGATGAAACAAGGTTCCCAAGCTTCAATAAACTGGCTTTGTCAGACCATGCTAAAGTCAGAAAGACCTGGTTGATAGCCTTTCCACTTGCTGTTGAATCAAATATATGTCCATCTTTGCCATGGTGCACAGAAATGTTACAAGAAAGGCAAGAAGTCCAATTCATGGATCTCCAACTCATAAAACCAAATTGTCAGACTCACATGAGAAGGAATTTTTGAATGGATGCCAATGCTATATTATAGAAATAGCACTTAGCCTTATAGAGTAGAACCTCTGGTCACAACCATAATTCATTCCATGACTTTGATCGCAACCTGATTTGGTCGTGACCCAAACCTAATTTTGGAAATTTGGCACTTACAAAAAAAAATTGGTGTGGAAGAACAATTTGGCTGCGAAAACAAAAAAATATTGTGAATTTTTTGGTCAGAACCCAATTTGGTCATGGTCGGAAGTGTTTGTGACCAGAGGTTCTACTGTATACCACTTTACAGTGCTTTTACAGCCCTCTCTAAGCAGTTTACAGAGTCAGCCTATTGCCCCCAACAATCTGGATCCTTATTTTACCCACCTTGGAAGGATGGAAGGCCAAGTCAACCTTGAGCCTGGTGAGATTTGAACTGCCAAATTATAGGCAGCTGGCAATCAGCAGAAATAGCCTGCAGTACTGCACTCTAACCACAATGCCACCATGGCTCATTATGATGTTGATGATAGAGATCAAGCTATTTATCTGTTTGTCCATCGATAATATAAATAATAGCACTTACAGCAGGTATTGGTGTCCATCTTTCTTTGATTTAAAAACAGCACAAAGCCCCAAATTGTTAAATAGATCTGAAAAAGAATATTTTGAAAGGTATGTTCTTTAACACATAGATTTCTTTGGATTGCAGCAGTTGTCACTAAATTGCCCTTTCTTTTTAAGAAGGCCTTTCACAAGGGATTGAAGAAGTGGCTATTTTCCCAGCCAAGGGAAGGGGTCAAGGATAGATGAGATCTGCTACTATTGATGGTGATGGGGAATAGAATCAGTGGTTTCCTTGGTCATCAGGGCTGGTTTGATAGGTTGATTGGTCTTATAAGTTGTCCATGGTCACTTGAGATGAGTGGCTATAGAAATCATATGAATAAATACATTTCCCAAATAAGCATACATGTGAAGCTTCTAAATATACAACTGTTGTAGACAGGACCCTCTCACAGTGATTGGGAAGAGTTGTATACATATGCATGCTTAATGAAATTACTCAATTAGGATATGATTAGGAATGGCATAATCTATTGTTATGATCCCACTTCTCCATCACTTAGTTTCAGATCATCTTGCACATGTCATTTATAGTTTTGTAAGATTTTACATTGCAGTCTGTAAAATGTGCACAAATACATGCATACACAATGCAATTATATAAAAATAATATTGGATGTAAAACAGCTTACAAGAAACATGTATATTAAGCAACATCACAACCAAGTTTGCGTACTTTGGCAGAAAAAAGAAAAAAGAATCAAAACAAGTAAAACAGCTATTTCTTACATTGTTATTTTTTATGAAACAAACCAACATGGGATTGGAACAAAAAACACCTCATCTATCCCTCTTTGAAACCTGCCAGTTTCATTATCTCTGAATTTTAGCTCCCATGCAGATTGGAGGAACAATATATCATTTTTCATCTCAAAAATTATGAAAGAAGAAGCTGACAAATGTAGCAGCCAATCAACAAGGTCAGCAGAAGTCTTTGTTGACCCAAAGAGGACTTGCCTATAAAGGACGAGCTCAGGTTTCTATTTAGTTACTGTCAACCTCTCCGTTTTCAATTTCACGTTAGAGAGAAAGATAGATATCTAGTTATAAACTTCCTTTAAGGTAAATCCATGAGACAGAGAGCTTGGGCGGACAATGGCAAGATTGTTTCCAGTTGTTGAAGAGACTAATCCTGAAATATTGTCAAGGGGATCAGCTATTCTTCAAATTGTCCCTCACACAATTAGACATTGTCAGTCAAGCTGGCTCACAACATAGCATGAAGAGAAGTAAAAAAGAAAAAGAAAGGAGGCTATTAGCCAAATAACTTTTTTTAAAAAAAAATCTTTCACCTGATTAGCAAATTTGAGCAACTGCAGTCAAGTAAAAATAAGCATAACTCGCTGTGGTGATTTTCTCTCTTTAGCCCTCTCTCTGTTGGGAATTTTCTTCGTGTATGGACACTAAAGGGTGCCTTCACATTATATGTGAATGGCCACCACAGGGTTCAGTGCTATACATCATGCCCATAAAGGCGGGGGGGGGGGGGGAACCCCATCAGAGTTAAATCACTGCTTTGGCCAATACTGCAGCTGGTAATACAGCTGTGACATTGCAGAAACTCACTTTTATCTCCTGTCTCCGTACTGAGAGGAACAATTAAATAAAACAGAACCATATGCTATTATTAATGGGAAGGCATTCTTTGAAAATATTATTCTTTTTTTCTTCCCCAAAGGATGTCTCTATGTAGCAGTGCTAAGTTTTTCCAAGTCCAGAATTTGGTGATAAGACATGAGATAATGCAGGAAGAGATTCATAAAACATAAGTGGCTCTGGAAAGTTTAAGCTGAAATTCTGCTCAGAACTGTCCTTTTGAATGGACAGGCTGAACTTCTCCCAGCCTAGTATCCTTCATGTCTGTGGCTTTCTTTTGAATTCAATTCTCTAGAGAACATGGTTCCAACTTAGCCATAGCCATACAAAACAAACACACAAACCAGTGCCAGCAGCAAAACTCCTACTGATTCCAATAACGGCAAGAATGTTCCAATCATTCTTAGCACGCATTAAAATTTTCTACAACATGATACTAAGATCTCCTCCTTACATTATTTCAGTGACATAGGACTCACTGGAATGGATATGGAATAAATACTTCTCCTGCAGCATTAAACATTCTTGGGTGGGAACCCAGATATATTTTATTCTCATGCTGCATAGTATGGAAATATTAGGAGGGCTTTGCTGGCATGAAACATAATGTTGCTCCACCTCAAAATATCTGATCTGGAGATTCAGAAGGCAGAGGTTTTGTGGAAAAGGAGATATTTAAAAACAGTTCAAAGAATTGGGGTTTCCGGTTTCGCGTGGCTTCGGGGCAGCAGGAATTCGCGGCAGCTCGCGATTCCTGCTGTGCTAGCCGCTGAGGTACCCCCGATCCAGATGGGTCAGGGGGATATGGCTGCCCTGTAGGGACAGCTGAAGAGAGAGGGGAGTCAGACAGGGGGTTGGGGGTGTCGCAGACCCCCTCCCCCTCCGGAAAAACCCCTTTTTCCCAAGGCGGTGGAGCGGAGGTCAGCAATGGCTGCCACGAAGAAGCCAGCAACCGGGTAAGATTGCGCTGGAGGAAGTAAGAAGAGTGAAAGTGCTGTCTGAGCCGGGTCAAGTAACATCTTGCAAATTGGTTGGAACTGAGCTGTCTGAATTGCTGGAGGATACATTATATCCCTAAGAAGATCGAAAGCGGCGGAGAAGCTGTTAAAGGGAACTTTTTTTTTTTTTCTTCACTCTCCCACCCCATGGAAACAGCAGATATGTTTGGATATATTGGACATTGAAAGTGAATTGTTTTGAGAGTTGAAGCTAAGGGACAAAAGGGTTTTTGAACATTGAAAAACTTAAGAAATTGGAAAACCCTTGTTGGAGGTATGGATTTCTGATTATTTAAAATTGATATTGCAAGTGGGAAGGGAGAGGAAAAAAAATTGGAGCAGAAGCTGAAAAAGGAGGAGATTGCCTAGAATCCCAAAGAAAGATATATGGTAATTGGACCTCTTTGATTAAACATTAACCCCAGAAAGAGAAAGAGAAGAAGGAAGAAAAGTATTAATTTTTGGAATTTTTTTTTTTTTGAATTATTCTTGATTAAAAATATTTGTGGTTGTTTTGGGAAAAGTTTCTTTTTTCATGATGGCATCGCTTGTGGATGAACTAAAGACTGAATATCAAAAATATAAAAAAGAAGATACTTTGGGCAGTTTGTTTCAATTCTTAGAAATGGCGTTATGTACTTATGAAAAGTTGACTACGCAGCATAAGGACTGGGACAAAGAAGAAGAAGAAGCCATCTTTGATGAACAATGGGTTCTTTCCGGGGAGGAGGAGAAAAAGGATAAGAAAAAGGGAATTTTAAGAATTATAAAAACAACCAAAGAAGAGAAAAATGAGCAGAAAGGTGGAGGCAAGGTTAGAAAGCAAAGGAAAGGGAGGAGGAAAGACAAAGGGGTAAAAAGGGCAAGGAGAAGAATAAGCAAGAGAGAAAGGGGGGGAGGAGAAGCCTCAATGAGGGGAAGCAAGATCTAAAGAAAAAAAGTTTATTCAGAGACAATGGGTGAATTTAATTTAGGATAAAAGAGGGATTCTGGAGGGTACATAAGATTGTGTTTTTTATATGTGTATTTAGAGTATAAAATTTATTGTGTAATTTTAGAAACTTTTAAACAGAACCCCAAGAAAAATTGTTATATGAAGTACTTTTAAGTTAGGGTAATGAGTTAAAGGTGTCACTACAGTTAGTGTATAGGAGAAGTATAGTAAAAGAAAAAAGATGAATGGATAGTTGGAAATAGAACAGACAAAGAATGTTATTGAAAATGGAAATAAGATATGGAAGGATATATAAAGGTTTTGTTATTTTTTTTTTTTTGTATATTGATAAAAGGCAATAACATTTTAATCAATAAGAAATAATTTGGATGAAAAGGAGAAGCTGGAATAAGATATGAAGTTAAATAGATAAAGTATTGGTTTGTTCTTTAATTATTATTATTTTTTTAGGAAAGAATTTATAAGCTGTTATGCCTTGATTGTTTATGCACTGTTTTTGTAAAATTGATAAAATTGGTTTATATATATAAAAAAGAAAATGATAATAAGATATGGAAGGATATATAAAGTGAATATGATGTTTGAATTTGTGTCTGTGTGAAGAGTTTCAACCCGGGATCAGGCAGCCTTCAGAAAAGATGTTTTAGTTTTGTTTATGTTTTGTGTTTTGTATGTTTATGAAAGGCAATAAAATTTTAATAAGCAAGAAATATAATTTGGATAAAAGGAGAAGTTTGGATAAGATATGAAGTTAAATAGATAATGTAAATATTGATATTACAATTTGGAGTTATGTTCTATTGGCTTTCTTCTTTAATTTGGCTTAGCAACTTCATCTCCAAACATTTGGTTGTTTCCTCCATATCTTCCCATTGTTGCTGCTCAAAAGCCTTTCTCAGTTCTCACAAGCTTGTCCTATAAACGTTACATATCATTGGTGGCATAGTAACAAACCCTCCACTCACCTTCAACAATTTCCATGTGACATGCTCTTGACACATATAGTACACAAATATAGTCCCTATCCTCTTTTCTATTTCAACTCTTAATAAGCATATGCAGCTTCTGCTAAGAACCAATATTACCTGAAAGATGCTAGTTCCAAGCAAGAGTAAGTTTCATTGAAACAAAGAATAGAACTCCATTTTAAAAGGATCTGCAGTCCTAGAAATCAGATACAGAAGTTATGTGAGGCTGCACAGGGATTCTCTAAAATGGCGGGAAGGAGTGGCAAGCAATAATTGTCAGAGCATCATCTTCAGCTATGTAAGAAATATTCATGCACCAGTTGCCATTAAATGAAATGTGTTTGTGCACATGTGTACATATGAATACCCCCCCACACACTCTCAAACACACACACACACAAACACACATTTTATTACACTTACCACTGCTTAATTTAATGTATCATTGAATATGCTTTGATGGCTCCATGTTTGCTTCTGCTGCACAAAAGAATTGGTAATGATGGATACTAAATATTCAGGGGTCCAAATGTGTTGATCTCCTGATTTTCTTGCTTTGTTTTCAGTTTCTAGAGACTCAGATGAGTATGACTTGGACAAAGAATGTGATTTTCCATATGACATTCCTTGGAAAATACTTTCTCCAAAAGAAATATCAAAGGCTCATGATATTTCTGTCACAGGTCCTGTGCTTACCACTGCATCGTATATTTCTAAATTGAGTGAGAAACTACCTGAAAACATATCCACTGTTCCAGTTTGCCAATGTAAAGATTCAGAGACAACTGTATAGATCAGTGGTGGGATTCAAATTTTTTGCTACCGGTTCTGTGGGCATAGCTTGGTGGGCCTGGCAGGGAAAGGATACTGTAAAAACTTCAGTCAGAGATGGTATTTGCCAGTTCTCCAAACTACTCAAAATTTCTGCTACTGGTTCTCCAGAACTGGTCAGAACCTGCTGAATACCACCCCTGGTATAGATTCTACAGCAGTAAATGAAGTGGGAAGGATCACCAAAAGGTTTTTTGTTCTTGTCATCTTATAACTTAACATGGCCCTTTCCCATGTGCTTTGTATTATTTAAAGGAAAGCTGGATTTGTTTACATCAGTGAAGAGGCTAAACATGGGTAAATGTAAGAAAAACAAGATTAGTGACTTCTGAAAATCCAGACTTCTGTTATGAAGAAAAACTATGTCTCCCCCCCACTCCAACTAGATACATAAAGCAAGTGCTACAAAAAGTTTGTGAGTTGCCCTTTCCCCTTCTATTCCAACTATCAGGAGGAGTTTTTGAGGATGAGTGAGGGGCTCCAGAGAAACAGAATCAATCCCTTACTGGTTACATGGGGAAAGACATTTCTCAATGGATCTGGCTGTCCATTGGATATGATCTTCCAAATCACCATCACCAGATTTCTAACTTATGACAGTACAAGTTATAACATTGATACAAAAGAGTAAATCAGGTGATAGAAGACGATTTTTCTAAGCTCAGCAACACAGTTCAAGTTCTTTCAAGTCAATATGAGCAGGTCAGAGAGAAGAACAAACCAACCAACCAGAATTTGGAATTAACCATCTACTTAATGTTGAGGAATTATTTGGAAATACAAATCTTCTTCTCTGACTTTATTGTGCCTGAGCAGTTTACCAGAAACATAAAATATTGCCTCTGGGCCTTCCTAGAACTAAAAGAAGTTCTTCTCCATTTCTGAACTCTAATGAACCAAATCAACAGTTGAGATTTAGGAATGGTCAAGTTCTGGATTTATCCCATTCCATTTATCATCAAGGAAGAAAATCTGTTTTGTTTTGTTCTGAAGCAGAGGTGGGATTCAGCCAGTATGGATTGGTTCGGGCGAACCGGTAGTTGCAGTGATCAGTTGGCCACGCCTACCTGCCCCTGTGCTAGTCTGTCCTATATTTCCTTTGTTTGAAGCCCAGCTGATAGGCATGGCAGAGTGGATTGCCGCACCTCAGCTGTTTTACTCACTGGGGCTTCAGTAGAAGGTTTTAGAGCTGTTTTCAAATGCACCACGCATGTGCACATTGCATGCTCACTGAACCAGTTGTTACACCGGTTGAATCCCACCACTGTTTTCTTATTCAATATTTATTTTTATTTATTTTATTTGGTTTGCCAATTGCTTACAAGATAATAGGTATAGGTAAAAACATAGTTATGAATACATGGATACATATAAGAAAAATAAACGAAATAATAGGACAGGGACGGTAGGCATGTTAGTGTGCTTATGCACGCCCCCTACAGACCTCTTAGGAAAGGGGTGAGGTCAATAGTAGACAGTCTAAGGTTAAAGTTTTTGGGGTTTGGGGAAGAAACCACAGAGTCAGGTAGAGTATTGCAGACATTGACCAGTCTGTTACTGAAGTCGTATTTCCTGCAATCAAGTTTGGTACGATTAACCTTGAGTTTGTATCTATTGTTTGCTCTTGTACTGTTATGGTTGAAGCTGTTCTGAAGTCTTTTTAAATTAGAGCTACCAGACTGCAGAAATCTGGGTAACCCTACGCAGTAGCAAAAAGACATACCAACACTTTGCTGCCATCTATTGCAGAGAGTTGCAGTCCATATATGATTGATAGATTATAAAATTTCCATCCAGAGATACTTGTAAAACTCTCCCTTTCTGCCTCTAGATTTTAGAAACCCAAGTAAAGGTGTATGTGATGCAGAAATAATGTACATTAGAAATATGGCTATTTTGATTGTTGATTTGATTCAACTGAACCAGGTACAATATAAGATAAAATACTGAACTATACTAATACTATACTATGTGTTTTGTTCCAGTTTCCTTATTATAAACATTGTATAAGCAATATGAGTAATTATTTATGGGACATTCAGGGTTTTTTTTAAATTATTTTGTCTTTCATCCTCCATCAATAACCAATAGGCCATCCATTGGTAAAACTCTGCCAAAAAAAGTAAAAAGAAAAGGTTTCCATTTTTAAAATCTTGTCAGTGAAACTGCAGGGATTAGTCCAGGCAGTCACCAGGAATCGACACTCAAAGCAAACACATACAAACACATACGTCCATACTTATTAATAAAACAGAAGCTTGTCACCTTCTCCCAAACAGAATTTCAATCTATTAATAGACGCTACTAAATCCAAATTCTTTTTCACTTAAATGAGACTTAGTTGTAGCCCAATCCATCTTTCTAGACAATATCAGGTGGGAAAGCTGATTTGTGACTGCCTCTGAAGCTACCTAAGAAAGTTCCAAGTTCATCAGATTTAACTATATCCTTTAGAAAAATACATTTTAATCACTTGCTCTTCTGTCCAAATAGCAGGAAAGATTTTGAATGTGTAAGCATATGTGAAAGGACCAGTACTCAAGTTCTGTAGCACAAGCTCTCTATCACAGACATACTCCCCCCCCTTTTTTTTTAAAGTTTCTGTTCCCATGTCACTTTGTAACCACAGGCCAATACAAACATCTGCTTACAAAAGATGAACTATTCCATGGCTGTCTCCATTGCTATTCTACCATTTTATTTCAGTTGATAAATTTGTGCTTAGCGCTTAAGTTGTTCAGCATGGCTTACTAATTTGGTAATATTTATTTTGGCAAGGATTGCCGAGGGCAGCTGCTCTCAATGTACTGTGGGGTCCTTTGTTTTGTTTTGTTTGGGGGAGGAAAAATTTCTTTCTCCCCATCCCTCACCTTCATACCAAGATCTGGGATAGGAAAAAGCTACAGTGTCATGGACAGGACTGGGCTTCCTGTTTATGAGTCACCATATATATATATATGAAAGGTGTTAGATGACATTTCTCAGCTGAAGGATTCTGTACAACTCGGTGTCACAATATAGCATCCTGAATATTACACACACACACACACACACACACACACACACACACACACACACACAGACAGAGAGCCAACCAGGGTGGTCTGAGACTGACTTACTGACCTTGCACAATAGTGTGTGGGAATGCTTGAAAGAAACAGTAGTTAGAAGGCTATACCAGCTACTTTTTAACCTCCTGCTTTATTGGGCAGTTTTATTGGCTGCATCCATACAGTGTAACTAGGAGCAATTTATCATTTAATCATGGTGTTCAAAGAGGCATTGGTTTACATGTACATTAAACAGATGTGTGCATTGCTAGCTCCTAAGGTCTAAGGGTTTCCCCTCCCTCCCATTCACTCAGTGAAGGTAGTATGATTTTAGTCTTCCAGCAGGGCTTGCCACTCTAGGAACTGTTGCAAATGGGGTGCCTTTAAAAGAGTCTTAATCTTTGGGACTTTGCTTTAGGGGAAAGGGGGCAGATGTATAAGAACCCTCTCCAATATGCAAGCACATAGAGTCATTTTCTCATAAACATGTCTTTGCAAAAGCAGTTACAGCAACAATAGCACAGGATTCTTTTTTTTTTCCTGGGATCTATACACAATGTTATTTTTAACAATAACATTCTTACAAACAGATGAAATGAAATAAGGAAAAGGGACGGAGATATAAGAACATAAGTTAATGCAAGATTCTGTGCCATGTTATGTGTTATGAGCTAATAAAGGCGTTTAATAAAGTTTTAATAACCTTAAGTAAAAAGCAGGGTTCTAATCCTGCACTTCTGATTGGCCGATAATAGCAACATTGGATTGGTCCTTTCGGGGACATCTGATTGGCTGTTAATGGGCCAACTCTCATTGGTTCAAGGGTTTAACACTTCCATGTTTTTCATTGGCTAATAGGTCAGCAGCCAACCTTATAAAAGGGCTGCTGCTGCCCTAGGTGATTGCTCTGTTCAGTATGCTTAATAAAGAGTTGAAGTTCACTGTTCACTGCCTCGTCTCTGCTCCTTGCACCCATGCGCAGAACTTAACACTGGCGACGAGGATGGGATGTGGAGACATCTGAGCTGAACACTCACAGAGCACCAAACAGAGCACGTGGCTGAAGGCACATCGACAACGGAAAACATGTCTGGTGGCGCCATACCACCCGCTCCATTTGACCCGGCACAAGAAGACTGGGACTCGTACATGGACCGGTTCCAGATGTTTCTGGAGACCAACAACTTGAAAGATGCAACTACGGGGAAAAAGCGAGCAATGTTCCTGACCCATTGTGGGCCTGCCGTCTTTAAGATGGCCAAGGCACTAGCGAAACCGGCTGAGGTGAAATCCATGGACTGGGACATCCTTGCGCCCCTTCTACAGGCCCACTATGCACCCACCGTACCAACGCTTGTCCGAAGACATGAGTTTTATCAGAGGGACCAACGGAAAGGAGAGAGCGTCACAGATTTCATCGCGGACCTCCAGAACCTGGGAGGCCTCTGTGGGTTTGCAGACTTCCAAGAAGCTCTGAGAGACCGAATAGTTCTGGGATTAGATGATCATACGGCGCAGAGCAAGATCATGGCCAAAGGGGACATCGATCTTGCTGATGTCATCAAAGACGCTACTGCAGCAGAAGCAACCAGGAAGTTGGCCACCCGAATGCGCTGCACCAACGCACCGCTCCGTCAACTTGCCAACGATACCTCACCTCGCCTAGAGAGGCACAAAACAGCAGCCCACCACGAGGACCTCGAATCTCCATCAGAAAGTGATGAGGAGGAGGTCAACCGGCTACGGTCCGAACGTGACCAACACAACCCGCGGAATCGAAGACTACCGCACCAATGCACGGGTTGTGGGGCAAACCACCCATGATCAGATTGCAAATTCCTCGACGCGCTCTGCCATTCCTGTGGGAAAAGAGGCCACATCGGAAAGGTCTGTAGAAGCAAGTGAGGATCCAGCCCAATTCGAAGAGAAAACAACTACCGTCAGACCACAGGGAATCGTCCTGTGAGTCGGGAACACTTGAACCACCAATGGAACAACCACTCCTACAGAAATAAAACACTTGCCATTTCAATGAGACGGGAAGAGGCACACCAAACCATTACCATCGGTCACGCTTCATCGTTAGATACAAAGAAGATCAGAGTGAGGGTCGCCATCGAGAACCAACTTTGCGTGATGGAAGTCGACTCAGGGTCGTCCCTCTTGATGGTTTCCTGGAAGACCCTTAAACATTAATCCCTGCCATCCGGCGTCAAGACCTCAGAGCCCAAAGAATTATACTCAAAGATTACCAGGGGAACCGAATTCCGGTCATCGGCTCCAGCCAAGTCCAAGTATCATTCAAAAATCGTACTGCATCGTTACCGCTGACCATCATCGATTGCGACCGGCCTAGTTTGTTAGGCCTTCAATGGTTCGCCCCACTCGGGATCGAGGTAGCCGGCATTCACCAAACCAGAAGCGATGACTGGGAGGAAGCCCTTGTCCAGGAATTCCAGGACGTCTTTGCAGACAAACTAGGCGAGTACAAGGGGACCCCGATATCATTTAACCTTAACCCTGAAGTAGCCCCCATCCGCCTTAAGCCTCGTCGGGTACCTTTTGCCCTAAAACCAAAGATTGATGAGCAGTTCGATAAATTAATAGCCCAGGGTGTTTTAGAACCAACTGACCATGCCCATTGGGAAACCCCAATCGTAACACCCATCAAACCGGATGGATCGTTAAGGATTTGCGGGGACTACCGGGCCACCCTCAATCATGCCCTTCAACAGAATGCTTACCCAGTGCCGGTGGTTCAACACCTTCTCCATTCCCTGGGGGGCGGAAAAGTCTTCACTAAATTGGATTTAGCACAGACGTACCAAAAACTGCCTGTAGATAAAAAAACCGCAGAAGCACAGATGATCGTTACGCACCAAGGGGCTTTTAAATGCAACCGACTCAAATTCGGAGTGAGCGTGGCCCCAGGGATTTTTCAATGTCTGATGGAGAGACTTTTGCAAGGGATCAAGGGGGTCGTGCCATATTTTGACGATTTAATTGTGGCCCCGAATAGAGAAGTACTAGAGAGGCACCTTAGAATGGTTCCCCAGAAATTTAAAGACTCTGGCCTAAAGGTTAAAAAAAATAAATGTCAACTGTGTACAGAGAAAGTAGAGTTCCTGGGGTACCTAATCGATAAACAAGGCATTCACCCCACTAATAGCAAACTAAGAGCGATCAAAAACGCCCCAAGACCCAAGAATAGGACAGACCTCCAAGCTTTCCTGGGGCTCATTAACTTTTACAACATCTATTATTACCGATCACAAGCCTTTGCTGGGGATTACAGCGGGAGACAAGCCAACCCCCTATATATTGTCACCTAGAATGACTCGTTGGTCGGAGTTCTTAGCTGCGTACAATTATAAATTGCAACACCGCCTGGGGAAAGCCATTCCCCACAATGACGCATTGAGCCATACCCCACTTCCAGAAACCATCGACGACCCAGCTCCAACCCTCACGACACTCCAGATTGAAACCCTACATTCACTGCCTCTAACAGCCAGAGACATCGCTTTCGAAATGAAACGAGATCCTGTCCTGGCGTGAGTTCTCAGCTGGGTCGAACGAGGATGGCCAGTAGAAAAAACCCCTGACGACTTCACCCCTTTCAGAAACCAGCAAACAGTACTTTTCTTGCAGAAAGGCTGCATCCTATGGGGAGACAGAGTCGTCGTCCCAGAGTGGTTACAACGAGCAGTTTTGAAAGCATTGCATGACGGTCACCCCGGCATCGTGCGTATGAAAGCGCTTGCACGAAGCTACGCGTGGTGGCCGGGCATCAATAAGCAGATCGAAGCCTGGGTGAAGACTTGTCTAAAGTGCCAAGAAGTCAGCAGTGCCCCACCTAGAGCAACTCCAACAGAGTGGGAAACCCCCCAGGGGCCGTGGTCCCACATCCACATTGACTTTGTGGGACCTATTAAGGGACATACGTTCCTCCTAACAGTGGATGCCTATTCCAACTGGCTCGAAATCCACAAGATGAAGACTACTACAACCGATTCAGTCATCTGCAAATTAAAAAAACTATTCGCAACACAGACTGCCAGACATTTTAGTCTCCGATAACGGACCCCAGTTCATGGCCCTGGCGTTCGAACAATACTTAGCGGACCGGGGCATCCGCCATGCGCTAATCTCGCTGGCGCATCCTGCGGCTAATGGAAGGGCCGAGCGCATGGTCCAATTTCTTTAAAAAACTCTCCACAAGATGGACCATGGGGACATTGACGACAAACTGAACTCCTACTCCAACACATCACCCCGCACGGCGTAACCAACAAAATGCCAGCTGAACTGTTGATGGGACGCAGGCTTTGCTCCCACCTCAACCGTCTTCACCTGTCCTACGTGCCAGAGAAACCCTGTGGATCTAGCGGAAAGTGCCACAAATTCAAGGAAGGCGACTTAGTCTTCGCTAAAAATCTTTCTGGCAAACCGTTGTGGGTCGAAGCAACCGTAACCCAAGCCACCGGGCCCAGATTGTACTGCATACAAACAAGGGACGGGAAAATATGGAAACGCCATATAGATCAGCTTTGCTCTAAGTTGCAACCCAGTTTCCACGACTCCTGTGACCCTCAAACTGACAGGGGAGGGGATGTCGAGGGAACTGAATTCGAGATGCTGGATGATGAAATCGAAGAAAGTCAGCGGCCAGGCGCAATCCATGAAGAAGAATCAGGAAGGGGGTGTGCCTCGCCACAGAGAAACACCTCAACGGAGGTGAGCCCGCAGGAACCAGAGGACAACGATGACAGAATTAGCAGCACTGAATCATCCTGTGGGGATGCAGAACCGCCTGCACCAGATAAATCAAAAAACGTTCCACCGGAAGCGGACTACAGACAGGAACTGGTGGGACAGTGCAAATCTAATAGGCAATTGAAACGACCTGCATATCTACGCGATTACGTTACCACACCCCTCAAATGGAACCTAGGGGGAGGGGTGTTATGAACTAATAAAGGCGTTTAATAAAGTTTTAATAACCTTAAGTAAAAAGCAGGGTTCTAATCCTGCACTTCTGATTGGCCGATAATAGCAACATCGAATTGGTCCTTTCTGGGACATCTGATTGGCTGTTAACAGGCCAACTCTCATTGGTTCAAGGGTTTAACACTTCCATGTTTTTCATTGGCTAATAGGACAGCAGCCAACCCTATAAAAGGGCTGCTGCTGCCCTAGGTGATTGCTCTGTTCAGTATGCTTAATAAAGAGTTGAAGTTCACTGTTCACTGCCTCGTCTCCGCTCCTTGCACCCATGCGCAGAACTTAACATTATGTTTAATGTAAAACATACTTCTGCAAATATTCCTGTTTTCTTTTGTTTGAAAGAAAGAGGAGGAGAATTCCAAAAGTTTGAGAATGGAAGTGCATTCCTTTATTTTGTAGCTGTTAACTCTCTTCCATCACCACCACCATCCTAAAACTACATTAACTTCTCTGTGGCAGTTCCTAACACAAAGGAACAAAGATTTTGATGGGTGCTAGTAAAAGATGCTATTTTGTTTATTAGTATTAGAAAATGCCTAATTTTCTTGGAGGAGGGGGGGAAAGAGAGAGAGAGAGAGAGACTTTGGTTGGGAAAGAGAAGGGTTAAAGATCTACTCCATTGCTCTGCTTTTCTGGCCTGGGTGAGCTTTTCCCTTTTCCCTGGCTAAAAGCAAAACAAAACACAGGCTATGTGATGAGTGTTCAATATAATGGATAATTGGATCCTTGCTCTGTGTGGGTGTCTGGATACAGTGACTTTAGCTGAATTAGGCAACATCCCTAGTGTTGCTTCCCTTCCCAATATTCCTAGTTTTTCCCCACAGCTGCCACTAATATTTCCATTTGCCTGCCCCCCCCACCCCATTTTCTTTGTGTCTTCCCTGATTTTTCCAGCATTCAAAAACTTCTGTACAAGTGCAGATGTCAAAATTACAGGTAGGCTCTTGACATCTTTCCAATTTAATATTAAACTTTAGAGGGGGTAAACTACAGGAGAGCTTGTCAATCTACCTGAGCTGATGCAATCTCACTTTTTCCCCCGTCTCTTTCTCTGTGTGCTGTGACCCCATTGGACAACTTCAGACAAATCCTTATCTGAACTTCATCACAACTCATGGTGAGATTGTAGCAGTTCATGTGCAGTACCTTTCGTGCCCTAAAGCACGTGTGTGGACTTCAGTTCCCAGAATTCCTCAGACACATGGCTGGCTGGAGAGCTCTGGGAGTTGAAGTTCACACACTTTAAAGTTACCAAGCTGAGAAACACGGCTCTAAAGCATAATTTGGGGACACTTCTGCTTCATGGAAGCAATTCTGAGCATCTTGGATTCTATAATTTCATAATATGCTCTAGAATCGTCTGCATTCAAGAGGTCAGTCAATTTACTTCGTTATTTTAAACAACAGTAAAATTAATCATCCATTTAAATGTTGCAGTTTTGTGAGCAGCCATTTCCCCATATGTGTTAACCTTTACCTCACCTCACTCCCAGTTCTTGGACTTCAGTTGCCTCAAGGGGACAGTGAATCAATAACATGGTAGCCTCACTTCCCATGAAATGCTCAGACTACCTTCCTCTTTAAATAAGAAGAGGCAAACACAGTACTTGCAGCATGAAATTCAAGCAATTGTTTTTTATTTCCTTTTTGCTGGAGTGGAGATAAAGAAACTATGAGTGTGCAGACCTGCTGAAACCTTATCTTGAAACCAACTTCAAGGATTGTTCCTTTCTTCCTTGAGCTGAATATAAACTATTAGCACAAACCTTGCCTGTGCCAAAATACCTGGGTTGCTAACATTTGCTTCCATTAAGACAAAACATCTCAAATTTCTATATTTGATGTTGCAGCTAATCAGTTATGTCAACATTTCAAATGATTTCACATTTTTAAATTTAGTATAGTTTGTCAGCCTCACCTCTGAGTGGCCTACTTTCTCAAGCTTTCACAAAGGTGAAAGTAAAATTAATAGTAATTTAGGGAATGTGACACATTCTCTTTTCCTTGTTCTGTTTTGTGAGCTTTGTACTTGGAATGGTTCCTAGATATAGATGACACAGGGATGACGTTGCAATATGTTTTTGCTATTTTTATTTATTTATTCTATTTCAATTTTTTAGACTGCCAAAATCAAGACCAACGCAGTGTAGCACACAACTAAAACCAATTCAATACAAAAGAAACAAGAAAAAGAAACCTCATATCAATGAGGGAAAACTCATATTACAATTCAAACCCACAAAACACATCACATGAGCACATGGCTGACACAATCTAGGGAAAGTCAGAAAGTTTCCAAGGTTGGAGAGGTCCAGACCTACAGGGGATGATATTTTAAAAGGCAGGTGTCCTGACAGAAAAGATATTGTGAAACAGCTGTAGCTTTCAAGGGCAGACCCTTGTAGAAGACATTATATATGTATATAATATATGTAATATATGTAATATTATAATTATATATATATATATATATATATATATATATATATATATATATATATATATATATATATATATAATTATTGTGGATCTTTGGTTATTCGGGTTTTCTCCCGCGTAAGATTGGAAGTATCTAGGCAACGTTTCGATGAAGTCTCATTCATCATCTTCAGGCTTGGTCTTCAGCTCTGTGCTTCTCAGAGTGATGTGAGCTTGCAGCTGCTCACATCACTCTGAAGAAGCAGCTGCAAGCTCACATCACTCTGAGAAGCACAGAGCTGAAGACCAAGCCTGAAGATGATGAATGAGACTTCATCGAAACGTTGCCTAGATACTTCCAATCTTACGCGGGAGAAAACCCGAATAACCAAAGATCCACATACAAATACCCGCGAGAACCTCAGAAAACATATATAATTATTATATATATAATAATATATAATATATATGTATATAATATATATATATATATATACATTATATATGAGAAGGCTGAGATGTGAATGACTTTGAAAAGGGCCTCTTAATCCAGGAAAAGGAGTCAGTGCACTTGATGAATTTGGGCAAAGATCTCCTGTATATAACTATCACCTGCTCATTGAATAAGAACTATGAATGAAGTAGACAGAAGTAAATAGGAAAACAAAACCACATTTATAACCAAGAATTAAAAATTATTTGGGCCAGGAGAACCGTGTACCCATAACCTAGGCAATGCTGTTTCTCTCTAAGAAACATAACTCAATCCAGATCAGCTCATCCCAAGACTATTTCCTGATTACAGCAAATCAGGAGGGCAAAGCTCATGCTACCTGGCCTGTGTCAAGGGATGGGGAGAAAACCAGTCCAGTCTAGCAAAGACTGGACTCACTAAATTCAGGATTCACTAAACCTATCTACATAATGCTACATTTATTTCTTTAAAGTATTTTTTATTTTCTATTCTTCTTTTCTCCTGCTTTTCTTCAACTTTTTCTATCTTCGGCATGATCGATTGTTCTGCCACTTACCTCTGTCTTTTTCTCTCCCTCCAATTCCCCTTTTCTGTTTTTGAAGCACCTGAATATTAGAGAGGAAAAAAAGACCTATCATTGAAGGATGAATCATTTGCAAGATCCAAGAGCTTTGGAGGGCCCAATATTGCCTCACCAGGTCCTTGGCAGTTCTCCTTAATCAATTGGAGCCTGGGTATTTAATTGCTGCTGGCCTCAGCAGGCATATATTATGGTTAAGACCGATCTGATGCATTTGGAGGGGTTGACAACTCCAGCGCATAACATTAATCCCAGCGTGCTCTATTGATATGTACCATAAAAAGGCACACTGTTCTCTTGAGTGTTTGTCTTCTTCACTTTATTATCATTCTCTTTGCTAAGGTCAGCTGTGCTGACCATTAGGGTGCTTTTGCTTATTTAATTCACTCGCTACGAAAGTGTGCACTGCTTTTAGTGGCGCTTGTACAAGTTCGAGCAATTGAAGGTTTGGTTTCATGTAGCTGAACTCTAGCGAGACAAATATTTCAGCGCTGAATCAATCCTGGGAAAAGGACGGTTAGTAAGGTAGGGAGTGTTTATAGAAGATGTTTCTTCACTACTAGTAAAACACGTCTTATTGATAGTTCAGGAGGTGCTGGTATTCAGGTTTTTGAAAGAGTTTTATGACAGGCCAGCAACTTCAAGTTTACGGATGTATGCATGTGAATATGCTCTCCAAACACAGAAGGTTAGGCTGCTGTTCTTTGGAAAGGAGGCATGCGTCAAGTTCAACTCTTATAGTTCCCTGCTGGCTCTGGCTAAAGCTGTCTGGCAAACAATATATGGACATTTCCTAACTGATGCAGTTTAACTGTGTCTTAAAAATTAATGCTCATTTGCCTCGGTGGCACAGTGGTTAGAGTGCAGTACTGCTAACCACTTCTGCTGACAGCCAGCTGTCTGCAATTTGGCAGATCAAATCCCACCAGGCTCAAGGTTCACTCAGCCTTCCATCCTTCCGAGGTTGGTAAAATTGAGGACCCAAATTGTTGGGGGCAATATACTGACTCTGTAAACCACTTAGAGAGGGCTGTAAAGCACTATAAAGTGGTATATAAGTCTAAGTGCTATTGCTATTTATTTTTTTAAAATCAGATATGCATTGTTTAGAAGATCAAATGCTATTTATTCAAAAAGTAAACACAGTACGCAGTAGGACCTCTGTGATCATATCAAGAGCAACTGCGCTCTCTTCGCTGATGATGTAAAGCTATTCAACACCACAGACAATACTGCTACCCTTCAAAAAGACCTTGGCTATCTATCAGAATGGTCAATAAAATGGCAACTTCAAACCTCAACAAATAAATGCTCTGTCCTACATATTGGTAAAAAAAAAAATCAGAAAATAAAATACAGACTGAATAGTCAAGACCTTGTTGATGATCCAAGCTCTGTAAAGGACCTTGGAATACTCATCTCTAATGATCTAAGTGCTAGAGCCCACTGTAACTACATAGCCAAAAAGGCATTAAGAATTGTTAACCTAATCCTGCGTAGCTTTTTCTCCGGTAATATTACTCTAACTAGAGTATACAAAACATTTGCTAGATCAATACTTGAATACAGCTCATCAGTCTGGAACCCACATTAGGTATCTGATATTAACACAGTTGAGAAAGTCCAGCAATATTTTACAAGAAGAGTTCTCCACTCCTCTACTTGTTGCAGAATACCTTATGCCACCAGACTCAAAATTCTAGACCTAGAAAACCTAGAACTATGCCGCCTTTGATCCGATCTAAGTATAGTATATAAAATCATACATTGCAATGTCCTACCGGTCAATGAATACTTCAGCTTCAACCATAACAACACAAGAGCAAACAATAGATACAAACTCAAAGTTAATAACACCAAACTTGATTGCAAGAAATACAAATTTGCAACAGAGTGGTCAATGTCTGGAATACTCTACCTGACTCTGTGGTTTCTTCCCCAAACTCCAAAAACATTAACCTTTGACTGTCTACTATTGACCTCACTCCTTTCCTAAGAGGTCAGTAGGGGGTGTGCATAAGCACACCAATGTGCCTACTGTCCCTGTCCTACTGTTTCTTTTATATATTTTTTATTTTTCTTATATGTATCCATGTATTCATAACTATGTTTTTACTTATACCTATTATCTTGTAAGCAACTGACAAATAAAAAACTAAAATAAACGAAATAAATAAAAATAAACCATTAGGACAAGCTTGATATGATGTTAATTGTGTGTGTGACTGTTATATAATGTAGGGTCTATAAAAAAGGAGGGAGCTGAGAAATCTTGAGGGGGGGGAAAGGAGGGGGGAAAGGAAGTTCAATGTCTTCTCTGCTCTGGTGTCAAATAAATGAATATAGCTAAAGCTGCTATCTGCAGTTCAATGAGAGTTTCCACTGGTATCATTGAAGCTTTCCTTGAGATGCAGACACAAAGATTTCACAAGGTTGAAGGAGACACTAAGGGATTTGCTACCTTGATTTTAACAGGGAGAGAGTGATTGAAGATATTAGAGTTGTAGGTGCAAGTGGCCATGCTTTATTAGAGTGTTTAACTCTAAAATGTGGTTAACAAGCAGTGAAACAAAACCCATGCTTTTAAAAAGACTTGTTTTATGGATAGTGCAAAAAGAAAGAAAAGTAGGAAATATCCAAAGAAATCAGTATAGTTGAAAAGGTATCTGATTTAGGAGTTGAGACCAAAACAAAGTGAAGGAAGGGCTGAGGATCAAAGGACCCCACAAAATGAGGATCAAAGGACTCCACACCACAGATCAGAATTATGTAAATGAAGTCAGGAAGGCATAGGTGGAAAATGAATCAAGGCTTACAAGGAAAGGAAAATCTAGGATAAAACATACCAAGAGCAAGAGAAAACAAAGGAGGCCGTAGACTCATTGCTTACTTTCAAGAGTTGAAATATCCTAGCAGATGACCAAGGGAAAGAAGAGGAACTCAACTCTTATTTTACTTCTGTCTTTCGATCCAAAAGAAATAGTGATTTCAGTAGCCCTAACTGATAATAAACAAACAAGGGAGGTTAAAGGTCACTAGCAAGTGGCCAAGGAACTTTTAGCAAATTTGAATGCCCATGGCCCTAGGCTCTGAAGACATGCACCCTGATGGAATTGGCAAAAGAGTATTAGGATCTCTGTCAATCAACTTCAAGAAGTCCTGGGCAGTGGGGGCATGGAAGATGAAAAGGAGCATACTTGATCCCTCTTTTTAAGAAAGAAAGGAAAATCTCAATAATTATCAACCAGTGAAAGGAAAGGTACTAGAGCAGATAATACAGCAGTCATTTGTAATCATCTTAAAGGCAGTGCCATGATTAAGGAAAGTCAACATGGCTTTGTCATAAAGTGGTCACATGAGGCAAATCTTGTTTCTTTCTCTGACAGAAAAATTATTCCAGCGAACAAGAGGAATGCTTTGGATATAAGCTACCTTGATTTCACTAAATGTTTTAACAAGGTTCCACATAATGTTCACATTGACAAACTGTTCATATGAAATTGAAATGGCACTACATTAAAGAGGGTCCTCAACTGGCTGATTAACACATTTGGGAAGTCATCGTTAATGGTTCTACATCAATTTGGGGACAGTAACTGGTGAGGTACTGCAAGGATTTTGATACTATTATCCAGATAATAGGTTGGTGGGTTGTTTATCCAATTTACTGATGACACAACATTGGGCATCTGGCCAACCTCCAAAATAACTGGTTAACATTGAAGTCTAATCAACCAGCCTGGAAGATGGAGCTAAATGGAATAAATTGTCCTTGTCAAAATGTAAGGTATGCTTAGGAAGTAAAATGTAAAGCATTTGTACAAGATGGGAGATTGGTTGCTTGGAAGCACTACATCACCTGAGGGAGCAAAGAAAAGGTCTGGCTTTTCTCTTGCACTCTGAGTAGAAGACCACGGGATCATGTGGCATGAAGATTGATTGCAGAACAGTGCAAATTATATAAACAGATGTGTTAACAAAGGCAACCCAATCAAATCATTTAGTATTAAACAGGAGGTAACAAATTCCATCTTCTCTTGAGACTAAGATTTAAGATAAATTTATTGTCACTCAGAACCTGAGAGCAATGAAATAAGCTCCTCTTTCACAACATACAACTGAACAACACCAAAGGACATATACAAATAACAATGTAAAACAAATTAAAACAAAAAACAGTTAAAAACTATACAACCAGGATATATATATGTTAAGACCACCAGATTCATAACTCTGCATTTAATCTGATCACAGCACTTGGGTAAAAGCTATGTTTAAATCTACTTGTCCTGGCTTTCAGCACTCTAAGTAGGTCTTTTCTACCAAAATTAGACTTCTCAGATTATTTCCCACATAATCTTTACAAAACTAATAATAATAATTTATTTACACATGGTATTGTACTTGTACAATTAATATATGATGCAATTGTACAATTTATATATCAGGTAGTTGGCAGATCATGAAACTATTAACTCATTTATCACCAAATCCTATATCAGGGGTGCCGGTGGGGTTTCAACCTACAAGCTGGATGCGTCACACACAGGCTACACCCAACCCAGCTCCATAAAGGGAAAAAACATCGTGATACATCATGTGACAGCAGTGTGATGCTATGAATTTGACACCTATGCCCTATACTGTCAAAGAGCTATATGAATCCTAGAGTAATATATTTACTCAACCTGAACAAGTAAATTGGGAAAAATAAACAAGAGAGAACTCTACCTTATATTAAACATGAAAAATATTAGTGCCATAGCCAAGGAGAGACAATGAGAAATATGAATCCTATTCAACTATGAGAAAACTGTTATTTATTTTTTATCAAATTTTGAAACCACCCACCTCTCTCATAGAGGAACTCTGAATGGTGCACAAATACAATATTGAAACATAAAAATCATAAAACATAAAAAAAAACCCTGTATATAACATTTAAAAGAGACTAAAATTCAGTGGTGGGATTAAAAAAATTTTACCAACGGTTTTACTGCTGGTTTGGTGGGCATGGCTTGTTGGGCGTGGCAGGGGAAGGTTACTGCAAAATCTCCATTCCCTCCCCACCCCACTAACCTGCTTTCCAGCTCCGTTTTCCTGTGCAGGGCAACAAAAGATGATCCAGCTGGCCAGCTGGGACTCGGGAAGCAGAGAATAGATGGGGGAGGGGCCAGTCAGAGGTGGTATTTGCCAGTTCTCTGAACTACTCAAAATTTCCACTAGCGGTTCTCCAAAACTGGTCAGAACCTGAATACCTCCTCTGGTAAAATTCAGTGTTAAAAGTTATGTTATACAATATCAAATATATTCTTAGGTTAAAGCATAATCTCTTTATTATATTTATAAGACTCTCTCTTATATAGGATGACTCTCAGCTTGTTTATTGGTAATGAACTGAAAAATCTGAGTCCATTCGGACTCCTATATTTCAATATTCTGTAAATAAAATTTTGGTAATGTTCTGAGTTCTCAGATCTAACTAGATATTAGTCAGGGTGTAGGAGCTCCATTTTGCACCCATATTTCAGATAGCCAAAATGTTTGGACCAGCCATCACCAATCTGCCTTTCTGTTATGTTGAGATTCCAATTTGTAGAATTACTCTATGCTGGCTATGGATTCAATGGATGAAATCCTGACATTTCTGGGTGACACCAGTTGGGATAGCAAATTTCACTCCAACTATTTGATAGAAGTTGCTTCTTCATTATATATTGATCACAGAGTATTCAACTATATTCGACGATCAAATGTTATATGAATTCAGCCTACATGATTCATCTATAGTTTTTGAATTATGTGAACCCAGAAAATTGAATAAATCAAAGGTCAATTAATCCTGGGTAACCATGCTGTGAATGCACAGCCAGATGTAAATACTGAGAACATATCACTGCTCTGCTTTGAGTCAGCAGATGACCTTAAGCAAGTTTTTAACTCTCAGCTCAAACTGCATAAGATAGTTTTAATGAGAAATGATGGATAATTCCATGCACGTAGCTCTTTTCACTGTAAATATAAGGATATACATGGATGGACACCATCCATATTTATATTTGTTGGCTTTCCTATCCTGATATTCAGGATGCCTTGGTGGAACTGTAATGGATAGTTTTTGCTGAAGAGAAGAGAAAGAAATATTTCTTTTTCTTTGCCAATATATCCAGGCAAAGCAATTCAGAACCGAATACAAAAAAATAAAACTATTCTTGGTTCTGCAGTAACACCCCTGGAGTTACAGAGAAATGGAAGCCCTAAGAACTCACTTGTGGTTAAGCTACAGCAATATTGCTGACCAAAAGAAGAACCTAAATTTAAAAAAAGGGGGGGAAAGCAAAAGGGAGAAGAGGCCTTTGCCAAGAAATGCAAACAAAAAGGAAATGTTTTTTTAAAAAAACAAACAAAGCTACTGACTAAAACATATGCAAGGAGCAATGGAAACAAAAGAACACTTCAGTTCTTGATGTTTTCACATTTTGAGCTGGTACATGGAATAGCGCAGAATGTGCCTGTAGGCATTAGAACGTCACAGCTGTGTAAGCGGAGGGATAACCATGCTGGCCCAGAAATTCACAAGCCATGGAAAAAGCCCACCTAGTTTGCCCGCTTAACACAGGTCATCTTTGATTTGGCTAAAAATAATACGCCTTCAGCACAGAAAGAGCTCGTGCAACCAGGTCAACGTTCCCAAAAGAAACAATACACAACCGTTTGGAAAAAATGAGAAATGCCATTCCTTTCCTGGGATGAAATGTTGCTCCAGCTTTTATTGCTATGTGTTTGACAATGACACAAGAACAAGTTTCTCTTGGAACCCGAAAGGTTAGCTTGCTACCTGTACCCACCGAGATGATACAAAAAGAAGAACAGCATTTGTGCAACAGAGCTTGTTATGTGAGGCATAGCTATAGCAAACAAAACAGTCCATTGAGAGGGTCCTACCTCCTTGGTGTTGCTCCAGAACCTAATACAGAAGTGTAGAATTTAGTATTAGATTAGTAGACATTTATCATCAAAATGAATTAAGCAATCTAGGATTTTGAATTTCAAAAACAAAAAAAGCTGAGTAACTATTTTAATATTTCTGGTTCCTACACTACATGACTAGAAAAAACTGAGGCTGCGAGTAAGATAAATTGAGCTGATGTGAAAGAGATCATTTGATCTGGGACTGTCTTGTAGCCCATGCATTCTGTGCCATTGCACATTGGGAAAACTGCATTCTGTGCCCATAGATAGGATTTCCCTGGACAGGTTTTCATCTGTGTCCAAATAAAAAAACCACCTTTCATTTCACCTATTAAAACTGGCCTAGATATTGATGGCTTGGCCTCTTATATATTGTTACTCTACAAGTATCCACCACTACCATGGGTACTTCACTTTCCCTAATGAGAAAGCTGACTCCATTTTGAGGATATAATATTCACTGAGTGTCTGGATTAAATTATCTCTAAGGTTAAATTAATGTTTCCTTATGTTTTGGTTATTCCTTCTGAAACATGACTTGTTTGAGCTAAAACCCTGCTTTTGCTCTTGGGCTCTGCAAACCCACTTCTTTTCTCAAGCCATTGAGTCTAAGAACAAAAATGTCTCCTTCAATCCAGAATCTAGCTGTAGCCAAACCTTTGTTAAAGCTTAATAGATGAGAATATTTAATTTCTACAATTCTAGCTCAAAAGAAGAAAGAATGAGAAGGATGGGAGTGTCCTATCAAATTCTGTACCTGTCAACAGTGGTGTCCCCCAAGGCAGTGTTCTAGGACCAAATCTCTTCATACTCTCCATAAATGACCTCTGTGATCATATCAAGAGCAACTGCGCTCTCTTCGTTGATGATGTGAAGCTATTCAACACCACAAACAATACAGCTACCCTTCAAAAAGATCTTGGCTATGTATCAGAATGGTCAAACAAATGGCAACTTCAAATCTTAACAAATAAATGCTCTGTCTTACATATTGGCAAAAAAAAATCAGAAAATAAAATATAAGCTGAATAGTCAAGACCTTGTTGATGATCCAGGACCTTGGAATACTCATCTCTAATGATCTAAGTGCTAGAGCCCACTGTAACTACATAGCCAAAAAGGCATTGAGAGTTGTTAACCTAATCTTATGTAGCTTTTTCTCTGGTAATATTACACTAATAACTAGAGCATACAAAACATTTGCTAGACTAATACTCGAATACAGCTCATCAGTCTGGAGCCCACATTACGTATCTGATATTAACACAGTTGAGAAAGTCCAGCAATATTTCACTAGAAGAGTTCTCCACTCCTCTACTCGTTGCAGAATACCTTATGCCACCAGACTCGAAATTCTAGACCTAGAAAACCTACAACTACGCCGCCTTCGGTCCGATCTAAGTATAGTATATAAAATCATACATTGCAATGACTGACCTGTCAATGAATACTTCAGCTTCAACCATAACAACACAAGAGCACACAATAGATAATGTGTATCTCATAAAATAAGGCTGGGTCTTATATTTTTTTGAGCCCCCCAAAAATGGCTAGGCCGTCTTTTCAGGAGTGACTTAATTCCCCCCCTTGCATCCTCATCTAGAGCACTCCGCGGGCAGCCTCGCCACCAGCTGCTTCTAACAGGTGATCATGGTGAAGCACAGAGAGCTCCCTACTCCCACCAAACACCTTTGCTGCAGACCCAAGACCTTTGGCACCCGCCGCTGTTGCTTTCCCTTCTGCCCATTCCACCGCCACGTTTGGAGCTGCCACTTCCATGTTTGGAGTGCCACTTCCATTTGGAGTGCTGCCGCCATTTGGAGCAGCACCATCATGTTTGGAGCTGCCACTTCCTCATTTGGAGCTGCCGCCGTGTTTGGAGTGGCGGCAACACTCCAAATGGCAGTGGTGCTCCAAACAGCGGCAGTGCTCCAAACACAGAAGCGGCAGCACCAAACGTGGTGGCAGCTCCAAATGAGGACATGGCAACTCCAAACAGCGTCAGTGCTCCAAACAGAAGTGGGGTTCCAAATGCGGAAGCGGCAGCTCCAAATGCAGCAGCAGCTCCAAATGCGGAAGCGGCAGCTCCAAACAGCAGCAGTGCTCCAAACAGCAGCAGCGCTCCAAACGTGGAAGCGGCAGCTCCAAACACAACGGCAGTTCCAAATGCAGAAGCGGCAGCTCCAAACGGCAGCAGTTCTCCAAACAGCAGTGGTGCTCCAAATGTGGAAGTGGCAGCTCTAAAAGCGGTGGCGGCATGGGCAGAAGGGAAATCAACAGCGGCAGGCATTGAAGGTCTTGGGTCTGCCGCAAAGGTGCTTGGCAGGAGTAGGGAGCTCTCCGCGCTCTGCCATGATTGCCCATTAGGAGCAGTTGGTGGTGAGGAATTGCTGCCAGCGGGGTGTTCCTAACGGCAAGTCCCACCACCCTTCCCCCCCCCCATTTTGCATGTTTTAAAATAGGCCTAAATTTGGGGGGAGGGGCTTAATTTCATTTTATGCCTAGAAAACATGCTGGGTCTTCCTATTGGGGGAGGTTGTATTGTTGGAGAAACACGGTACAAACTCAAGGTTAATCGCACCAAACTTGATTGCAGGAAATACGACTTGAGCAACAGAGTGGTCAATGTCTGGAATACTCTACCTGACTCTGTGGTTTCTTCCCCAAACCCCAAAGACTTTAACCTTAGACTGTCTATGATTGAGCTCACCCCTTTTCTAAGAGGTCTGTAGGGGACGTGCATAAGCGCACCAATGTGCCTACCGTCCCTGTCCTATTGTTTCTTTTTATTTTTCTTATATGTACCCATTTCAAGTATTCATAACTATATATATATTTATACCTATTATATTGTAAGCGATTGACAAATCAAAATAAATTTAAAAATATAAAAAAATGAACAGCATAGAAGTTAGGGCTTTGCAAACACTTCAGTAGAAATGTTTCACAATGGGCAAATCAAAAGATCCCTCTTTTTAGAGTCATTTTAAAAGTTGTTTAAGGTTGAAAGCTGTTCCTGGCTGCCTCTACATGTATGCATATGCAAGACAACTTGTTTTACAAATTCAGTCAGCCTCTCCCTGTTTTAAGACACCTTTGCCTCTATCCCAGGGCCTTAATTCTCCCTTTTCTAAAAATTAGAATGCTTGTAACAGCAATATTCTGGGTCCAAGGAAGCTCTGGGAAATGCTCCAGACACACCACATGTTTGAATAATGAGCCACAAAGAATAGCAGAGCTGAATCCAAATATTTTCTAAAACTTTACATGCTTAGAATAAATTTTAAACCAAGAAGGAACCAAATTATATTAAACCATAATAATTTCAAGATACCCAAGGCTTTTTGGCATATTACAGTGTGAGAATGATTCATACCAATGCTTTGTACAACAACTGGCACATTCTTGGGGCAGAGGGACTAATGCTCTTTGTAGACTAGACAACATGAGGCATGTACTTAACCACTTGACTTTTTTAAAAATTAATTTTAATGAAACTTCTTACTATAGTTTTTTAGATTGTAATTCAGTGTTAGGCTTTGCATTTCATATTTTCTGTAAAGCCTGCTGAAATATGCTAGAAAACATATTGATTTCAGATGAAGATTATATAATCAAATCTAGTCATGCTTTGGAAAGAAGAGCCAGCTTATGCCACTGGGGCCAGGAGGAGTGACTTACCCTGGAGAAGGAGAGGGCCAAGCGTGGAGGCACTGAGATGTTAATTCTGGGGCAGGATTAGACACCGGATGAAGAAGGGCTTCACTGTACTTTAAACCAGAGGTGATCAACATTTATGGGGCCATGACTTCTATATAACATTTGACACACATGTCAGGAGCCATATGAGCAGGACAGAGTGGGGCAAAGAGGTAGTAGGACCCAGATCCCAAACTCATGGAATTTAATCCTATTGAGATTTAAACATGAATAAAATTAATTTTAAATAATCCCTACCTATTTATTTTCATAATATAGTGTTTCTCCACCATAGCCACTTGCAGGTGTGTCTGGTCAAATAGAAAACTCAGTAATAGAAAGGAAGTGGTAAGATTTGCAGATACCTATCATTCTCTTAGAGCTCTTTAAACACCACCTGAAACATGGTGAATTAATAAAGCAGCTTGCCCCCTTTAACTTAATGGAAATCTAAGCTTCACCAAATGTCCTTCCATAATCAAGAAAGCATCACTAGATGAAACTCAAGCACATTTTCTGTGTCTCATGACTAAATACATCTGAATAACAATCATTCTGTGAGGCATTGTGTCACATGTTACCTATACTGTTATCTTGAAATACTGCCTAATTACATAAGCAGTAGCTAGACATGGTGTAAAAATACATATTTTAACACATAAGGGAAAATGCTGACTACAGATGAGTCCAACTCCTCTGAGCCAGAAGAGCAAAAGTATCTTCAAGTTCTCGAATAACTTACATCTAGTTATAAAGTAATTATGCTTGCAAGCATGAATGGATTATGAAACCATCATTCCACTAAGTAAATTTAAACAACACCCTTGATCTACATCAGTAAGATCCCCCCACACTTAAGTAATAACACATTGCACTCAAACTTTTTCCTTCCATCTGTTCAAATGGAAACATGTGGTATTAAGAGTTCTAATACCATTCCCTTGCTACAGATATACCTTAGAGGCTTCTCTTGGAAAACGTCATGGTTAACAAACAATTTGTGGCTAGTTAATTCACTCCCTTGTTGAGGATTGCATTCCCTCAAGTTAATTGTGCTATTCTGATGGCAACAGTAAATAAAATAAACCAACATGTGATCACATTTATCTAATATGGTTTTTATTTTCTTACCAGAAGCATGATTCCCCTGGAAGAGCTGAACTGAGAATGCAATAGAATCCCTTCTTCCTATTACATGGTCCACAGATTTTTTGCAAGTGAGCTGGATGCCTCAATGCCTTTCCATTGACAGACCAATTCTCTTTTAAGCTACATGGAGGATTACATCAGGTGGATCGAGTAGCCATTTAGCCACTCAATCATAGGATCATATTAGTAAACATTTTATTAGAGTGAGGTGGGGTCAAGAACATCAAAGCCTGCTTATTACTAGTTAAGCCAGAGGTAAGAATCCTGCTGGTCTCCAAATCTTGCTAAACTAAAGAGCCTATTAATCCTTTCACTGGAGAGCCAATAAAAGCCACAATTGCCCCATCTAAGGAAACAGAAAGGCATTGCTCTGAAATGCTTAGTTTCTTAATGTGATGTGTAATAAGTCATCAGAGGAAGGTTGTAAACCTCTAAATATTATTTTCAATTCCGACACTCACCATGCAAGCAAGGGATTTTGAGAGTTGAAGTCCAATAACATGTGGTGGACTATGAATTCCCAGCTCCTTCTCTAAAGGATTGAAGATTGTGTCAGACCAAATTCCAGAATCAAATAAATCTCACAGATTATTTAGAACTGGCCTGATCCACAAAAACACACTAAGACATAATGGAGACCTAGAAGATGAACAGATCTATGGAACAGCTGTCCTGCCCTACATAAGAGGTACTACAGACAAAATCAGTAAGATACTACACAGGCATCACATCAAGACTGCCTTCAAAACAAATAGAAAAATAGCAGCCATCCTAAGAAACCCCAAAGATAAAATTGACCTGGAAAACCAAGGCATATATGAAGTCCCCTGTGCATCATGCCCTGCCACATACATTGGAAAGACCAATGGAAGAATAAGCACCCACCTGGATGAACACAAAAATGCAGTCAAAAAGCTGGAACACACTTCCTCACTAGTCCAACACATGAAAGCAACAGGTCATAGCATTGACTTCAATGGCACTAAAACCCTAGCCACTATAGAAAACCCCAGCTACAGAATTATCAGAGAAGCCATAGAGATTGAAAAAAGTCCTGAAAGCATGAATAGAAGAGATGACTCCACCAGACTGTCAATTATTTGGAAACCTGCACTCACAAACAAAAAAATATCCACACCACAAGCCAGGCAAATACCTGGGCACAAACAGATCCCCCCTGATACCTCCAGCTCAAACACACCCCAACCAGGCACCCAGATGAAACCTAGCTTCCTAATAAATGATAGCCGTCCATTTACTCAGAGCCAAGCTGTGCTAAAAGCCTCCAATACAGGAAACACAATGTTGCCATCCAATCAAAACAAAAAAAAAAAAAAGCTACAAAACAGACAGAAGATATTAGAAACACCAATCAGGCAGAACACAGCAAACTCCAAGACCAATAAACACAGACCAAGACTCCCAACTAATCAGGATGAAGAAAAAACCATTCTGGCACAGCAGTAGGCTAGCCCCAAATTTAAAACTGAAACAATTGTAAAAGTCTGACTCACAGATGAACACAATATAGAAGCCTGATGATGGCAGATGAGATTCTGCTGAAACGTTGCTACAACTTTAAAAGCACAACTATAATGACGTGGGAAAATACCCGAACAAAGCGGAATACCATACATGTAAGTACCCACAAAAATTTAAGAAAATATATGTATGTATGTATGTGTATGTGTATGTGTATGTGTATATGTATATGTATATGTATATGTATATGTATATGTATATGTATATGTATATGTATATGTATATGTATATGTATATGTATATGTATATGTATATATATACACACACATACACGCACACACACACATCCCCTGAATTTGTACAGTGGAAGGTTTATTGAGATTTAAAGAGGGACAGGTCAAGTTGCAGGTTAAAATTTTTAATGGTAATTGGACTTGCCTTTTTCAATTAGGAAGGCATGAAACATATACACAGAATTCAGATTATAATCTCCTGATATATATTTTATTTGGTTTTTAATGAATTCAAATAGTGTGTCTCTAGTTCAGGCAAAAGATCAGTGAGGCCTCCATAATTCTTACATTTTCTGGCAAACATCAGACTAAATCTCTGCAGGTCATCATACTATAAAAGAACATTAGTAAGACACTGAAACTATTTTTATAACTATCATCCTAACATCCGCTCTTTTTCTTTTTCATCAAAGTCCATAACATTTTTTTAGGCTGTTGAATGTGGAGAGATAAAAAAAAAAATCGAATGTAAATTTTCCTGTTTCAAAAAAGAAGGGAAAATCCAGAGCACATTCAAAATGATTGTTTTAATGGAAATATCTTTATTATTTTATAAATTATATGTGAATGTAAATGAAAATAGGCAAAAGATTATTTTTACAAACTTAGCTCTGGGGCCCAGAAATAATTCTTTAAAATAATCTTGATCTCCAAATGTTGCAAAGTATTTAAACAGAGGAATGGTTTCACTGCATATTTTCTCTGTTTATTTTTAAGTACTGGGTGGATGGATGGATGTAGAGATAGATAGACTGACTGTCTGTCTGTCTGTCTGTTTGGGGGTTGTTCAAGTGTTATTTCTTTGACATTCAAAAATGGCTCAGTCAAGCAAACTTGAAAAGAGAATGATTCAGGTGTATAATATAAACGTAGTTGATGCTAAAGTAAAGGATTGCATATATATTATACTATTTGATTAAAAAAAGTTAGATATCCTGGGATTTTGTCCATAGCTAGAAGTAGGTATGAGAACCAGTTTGGGGCAGTAGTTAAGGCATTGGGCTAGAAATGGGAGATCATGAGTTCTAGTCCTGCCTCAAGACACAAATGTAGCTAGCTAAACTTGTGGAATGAGCTCCCATTACTTGTCCTAGCTTCTGCCAACCTAGCAGTTTGAAAGCATTGTAAAAATGCAAGTAGAAAAATAGGGACCACTTTGGTGGGAAGGTAACAGTGTTCCGTGCACCTTCGGCATTTCGTCATGCTGGCCACATGACCACGGAGACGTCTTCAGACAGTGCTGGCTCTTCAGTTTTGTAATGGAGATGGGCATCGCCCCCTAGATCCAGAGATGACTAGCACATATGTACAAGGGGAACCTTTACCTTTAACCTTGGGTCAGTCACTTTTTCTCACCCCTGGGAAACAGGGAAGGGCAAACCACTTCTGAATAACCTTCCCAAGAAAACTACAGCCTCCAAGAAACAGAGATGATTGACTGAAAGGGGAGAGGAAACAGGTAGGTGGAAATAAAGCAGAGTAGAGGAAGCCTGCAGGGTATGGCTTCCAGAATTCCCTTACCTTAATTCCTTAACAGCAGTGCCAGAGACTTGCATCAGGAGATGAGGGCAGAAGGATTGTTTTTCTCTGCAACTTCCAGCCAACCAGATAATAAGCCAGCCATTTTCAAAAATAAGCTTTCTTTCTCTAGCTTCTCTCCCACATCAAATTTAGATCTACTCTAAACTGTTCTCAGAGAGTCCGAGCCATTTATTTCTAACCTCATTTGGGAAGGCTAAAAATGATGTTGCAACATGTGCAGGAGTAAAGATTCCCTACAATGTAGTAGCTTTTTAAAGAAAAATGAATGGGTTTCTTCTTTGATTTTTTAAAATATTAAATACTACGTTGTTGTGACTGGGAAGTTTGAGCCTGCTGGTGCGCTTTGAGTCTGATGTGTCAGAAGACACAGGTTCGAGTGATGAGGAGGGTTTGGCATTGGAACTTGAGCCTGCTTTAATGGGAGATGTGGACGTGAGCCAGGAGGATGAGGAAGTGTCAGAATCACCAGCCTCTCCAGAACCTTCCACATCAATTATGCCTCAGGTGTCAGCAGCTGATCCACAGAACGTGCCAGAGTCTTTGAGTGATGATCAAACTGATGAATGTTGGGTTGATGCAAGGATTTGATATAGGCTGAGATGTCAAGCACAAATTGAAAGGAAACATCAAATCAGAGACTAATTAGAGAGACTGACATGCCCTTTCAAGGAATATAAGGAGGCGTGTTAGCTAATGATCCTTGTTCGGGTCAAACTTCGTTAATTACGTTCGCAGTTTGGAAAAAGCTTTCTGTTTATCTTTCGGCTCTGATTTATCATGCGGCTCGTTATCTGGGTTTGAAGACAGCTTCTAGGAAAGCTGCCAATGACGACTACAGAGGAAAGTTAACTCTGTTGTTCCTGATATTGTCTGTTCATGTTTATTCCTTTGGGACATTTGGTCTCTCACCTTGTGGCTACAGGTGAGACAGAACACTACGTAGTGGAGGTTTTTCCTCCTTATAGTTAATGCTCATGAATGCCTCCCTCCCCCCAAAATAAGCTCTCTGTTTTAAGCATGCTGAGGACTTCCTTCTACTTCTGCTGTCAGTACTTCAAACTTCTAGCCTTGCCTTTTCCATATATTTCCCTAGACACCCATGCTTACTATATCTGGGACACATAGAAAAATGTAAAGCAAAGCCTTTGACCAATTGCCTGTTGATATTCCTCTTTATAACCTAAAAAAATGTGGGTTAGAGGATGCTTCTGTTAGATCAATCAATCAGAATAGATCCAGAAGGGACCTTGGAGGTCTTCTAGTCCAACCCCCTGCTTAAGCAGGAGACTCTATAACATTTCAGACAAGTGACTGTCCAGTCTTTTCTTAAATATCTCCAGTTAGGAAGCACCTATAATTTCTGAATGCAAGTTATTCCACTGGTTAGTTGTCCTCACTGGACTCCCAAAGAGTGGGTGTTAGTTCAGGGTCCAACTTGGAGAGAAACATTGAGTGGATTACCACAGGACCTCATCTTGGGTCTTGTGGTTTTGGACATTTTATCAATGACATAGATGAAGGAGTTGAGGGCACACTTATGAAATCTGCCAGTGACGCAAAGCTGGAGAGATGTGTAGAGGGATGTGGAAATAAGTCTTTAAGAAGATATGCAACAGCAATGACAAAATTATTAACTTAGCAAGGAAAGACAGGAGTAGGTAAGGAAAAAAATTCAAGGTTGCCCTATTTTGACTTTCTTTGATATGAAAGAAAGAGAAGAATATGTTTAAGATTAAATTATACCATATAACAATAGAGCTCCAGTAGTTCTTGTGGTATTTATTTCATGAGCTAACCTACTTTGAAGGGCTAACAGGATAGCTAATATGCTAGAAAGGAAGAAGATAAATACAGGTTTAGGCAAACTTGTGTAGTGGGTTGAAATGAGTAGGATGGAACCAAATCGGCAGAAATGTAAAGTTGGACATCTGGATGGGGAGGGGGGGGAAGTAAGACACAACTATAGGGAGGGGAGATCTGGCTTCACAGCAGTACATGCAAGTAAACAGATGAAAAAGAACAATAAAAAGATGGAAAGAACAAAAGTTAATTGAAACAGGATCAGAATAAAGCTATTGAGATGATGAAGGATCTGGAAATCAAGTATTGTAGGAACAGTTAAAGAATCTGAATATGTTTAATCTATAGAAAATATGACTAAGAGGAGAAGAAGAGGGAATGCTGTATGTTATTTCCCTATTACCCCAGAGAGCAGGAATGGAACCAATGGGTTAAAAAAAAAAACAAGGAAGTTCAGACTAGCCATTAGGAGCAACTTCCTAACTGTACAAGTTGTCATCCTCTGAAACTCACCTGATCTGATGAGTTCTTTACTAGTGGTCTTCAAACATAGACTTGATGCTGGGTTGAGTCCTGCAACTGACTAAGGAGTTGGACTTGAGAAAGTCTATGATCTTATTCAACTTTATAATTCTACGATTGTAATTTTCCTTTAAACTCCAGATGTTGTTTAAGGTCATTCCCAGAAAAACCGGCTAACTTGCTTAGAATGATATCATTCATGTTATGAATGTCAATGTGATTTTGGCAACACTGTGAAAACTCAGTCCATATTGATATACCTTAGCCAGCATAATTGAATTGCTCTCTATTCCATAATTGTTGGAGGAAGAAATATCAGATAATCATAATTTTAAAGTTGATATAACCCTAAAGTGAAATGTGCTGCCAAAGATTATATTAATTCAATTTGAAAGTTTTTTTTAAATGTTCTGGAATTTATAACTATTTCATAAACCCTTTTAAAAAAGGACAACAGCACATGACATACAACAGATAATACATTTGATATAAAGTATGTTTTAAATATGGGAAGGAAGGTAGGTAGGTAGGTTGGTTTAGCTTCTGAGTTGTATTAAAATGTAAAGTGTTAATGGGCTGAATATTGTATGTATAAAAGCTAGAACCTGTTTTGGTTCTGTTTGTTCTTGAAAGCAAATAGATTGATATATCCTGTACCAGGGGTCCCCAACCACCGGGCCCCAGACCAGTACCGGTCCGTGGATCATTTTCTACTGGGCCGCCGGTTTGCTGGGCGCCACCATCTTGTTTTGACAAGAAAGTGCTTCTGGGTGAGCTTTTCCGGTTGAAAAGCAGCATTTGGGTCCTGAAGGAATCCTTACACCTTAGTTTCATTGAAGGGGGGGGGGGCGGCTTCGAACGAAGAGCCATCCCGATGGCAGAGGAGATTAAGAAAGTACAAAAAAGCACAAAAAAGGTACAAAGGAGGAGTTGAAGGTGGCGGGGAGAAGCGGGGGACGGCTGGCTGGCCGGTCGCTTGGCTCGCCTTGCCTTGTCATGCGTGCTGATGCCGGTACCGGGCCACGGATCATTTTGTGATGCCAGTACCGGGCCATGGCACAAAAAAGGTTGGGGGCCACTGTCCTGTACCAACATAGATTGCACTGACTGAACTATATATTCTAGGAAAAAACTTTGAAGAAAGAATTATCATAAGAATGATCAAATATCTCCCTGCCAAGAGATGTGTTTCCCTTGACCAAATGATGAGGCAGAACACTAAAACAAAGACACCCCCCCACACACACACATACACACACATCTTTCCAAATTATGCACTTTGAGAAAACATTTGTGTTTCTCTGAGTGAGATGTTGAAAACCAACAGATCAATTAAGTAAAGCATTTCTTTCTAGATTCTGCTGGTAAAAAGCTGAAGGTGGATATGTGGGGTATAATTAGTGGCACTACTGCGTTCAGGGAGCCTTCTTTAGCAATTACTTGACTTCCTGCTGTATTATTTTATTTATTCATTTAGAATTTTTTCAAGTGCTTTTTAAACTGGAAAGTTGGTCTCTTGCAAAGCAATGAGCTTTGCTATAGCAGCATTTTTATTCCCAAGACTGAGTAATATTGGATAATTGATTATTGTGTTTTTAACTGGATTCTCTTGTTTTAAACCAGTTTTGTTCCCATTATATGCTACATACTGTTGGGTTATGTCTGCAATTGTATATGGAGAATGTTCAGGGTCAGCGCTTTTGAAAATTTCAAAATCCAAATTTTGCATTACAATACAATTTAGTCCATCACAAATAAAGAGATCAACATGCTACAGATAACTTATTTTTCCACTAACTCCTAGAAGATGTATTTCATTCCCAGGTTTCTTAAAAGTACATATGAAGAAAAGAGTTCAGCCTTTAAGCAGAGCAATGAGCTGTCATCATGCATGAAATATTTGCTTTGTCATTAATGTTATATATCTAAGCAACAATCAAATGAAGTAACTCTTCATCTGTGTCATTAGTTTGATGGGCTTAAAGCCTCTTTTAATACTTGCATGGCTTCTCAAAACCTATTTGAATTTGGCACGTTGCAACTGTATTTATCAGGTCTCTTTGGCACACCCTTAATATTTCGATCATGATCTTGTCCTTACTGGGATCTAAGCTCCTTCCCCACCATAAAAGGGAAGCAGATCCCCATGCAGGCATGCCTCAGTGAAATGTATGAGGACTAGAGATATGAAGCAGACTCCCATCAGGTACAACAGGATGCCTGCTTTCTGTCAGCTTTCTACCTACTGCCTTTCAAACAGGCAGCAAGACAATTCTTTATTCTACCTGTTTGGATGTTGAGCAGGTCTGCTTTCAAACTACAGACATAAAACAGCATTGGTTTGCAGGTGTTCTCTGAGAACATTTGGACCAGGGAAATACATTCAATATCTGACAATCAAGGGACTAATTTATCCCATTACTGATCCCTCTCCTCAGGCAGGTGTGAGCTGTTTTGATGGCTAAGGGATGGGCCATGCTTCTTTCTGAAAGCCCCATTGGTTTCAGTGGAAGAGATTTATGTGCACAGTCCCCCATTGAAATCAGTGGGATGCATAAATAATTGTTCCCTGCATGGGAAAAAACATTTTAAACATCTTTCCTCCATTTATAAAAAGACTGCTTGATTTTAACAGCACATTTTGGTCAGGGTAATTTTGTTTATTTTTGCAGTAAGAAAGAAAAGTCTCAACATTTCTACTGCCTCGGCTATTTAATCAAATACTTGTTTAAAAGCCTTTCAACTCACTGTCCCTAATATTTCACAACAGCCATGCACTAAAACAGTTAATCTAAGTGGTTATGTTGTAATTCACTAGATGGTAAAATGACCATTGAAGCAACGCTTTCATAATTCATGATTATTTTATATATATACATATATATGAAATGTTTTAGATATACATTTACAGTACATACTGATAAAATCTAATGAATCATTCCATATGAGCCAAACAGGAACTTTAGAATGTGATTCTGAATCCTTTACAAAGTACAATATTTCTTTGTTAGCTAATTAGAAAATATATTGGAAACCCTAAGAGTGGAAGTTTTAAAACTCTGATATATAATTCAATTCCATCACATACTGAATCGAAATGAATGTTTGCTATCATATCATTGGGGGATAAAACAGAATATTTGATCTGGAAATTATTTCATGTCAAAATTCAAGAAAGAAGAAAATTATTTCAACTTTTCTGTTTTGGCATGTGCCACACTCTTGTTGGAGGATAATTCTGAAAGATGGATCTCAAACAAAATGGACTACTGCATTTCCTTAGCATAACATTTTACGCACACCACTGCTATGGTTCAACATGAAATCTCTGTACCGTTGAACAAAATTAGATATTGAAATATATAAACCTGCAAACCTTCTAAAAACTACTCCTTCCAGAACTGAGAACGACAAAAAGTGATTTTTTTTCCTTCAGTGCTAGATTATTTAAGCATTGCATCGAACATGTTTTCAATTGCAAATCAAATAAACAAAAAAAAAATCAGTTAGCATCCTCAATAAAAGGTATAATTATGCAACTGCAGTTTTAAAAGTTAGAATTATTGGTGGTAGTTTGAGATGCTGGTTATGAAGCAGTACACATTTATTAAAGATTTATTGGGTATAAGTGGGACTTGTTTTTGAGGAAAGATGCACAGGATTAGACTGCAGAAGATAGGAAGCAGGGGTCTGGTAACTAGGAGGGAAGGAAAGAGAATCATTTATTTCAAGTAAGGCCCAACACATGGCAAACATCAAGTTAGGAATGCAGTGCCTACATTAACTGAGAATGTAATAAATGTGGGACAGATCTCAAAAATGCCATAATAACACAATTGAGAAAGGATTAGGAGAGAGGAATCTGACTATCTATTTATAGAAATATAAAAGTTCATATAAAATTGCTTAGGAAATTCTCTAAATGCAACTTGCAGAGATAGTGCCACATTAGAGAGCACTGAGAGTCCTTGGACAGATTATTGGCTCTTGTCACTATAGGACACTCTGGCAAGAAATCATGGTATTCTAAGTCTTGCAGCACACTTGCCTTGCATGCTTGCAATTAAAAAAAAAAAAAAAGCGGTAGGGGAAGGGGGTTTGCAGAAGCCAGAATCAGATCTCCCTCAAAACCAAATATAGATTGAGGGGCAGGACCTAGATGGAAGGGGATAATCTTCTTGGAAACTGGAAAAATAAACCAGTTTATTTTTATAGTGTAAAACCTATTTACACTGCTCTTTCCAGGAGCATCTGTGCAGCCTATATTATTCACATGCAGCCCACAAAGGTGAGAGAAGAGGAAAATCATCACTTCCAGGTACATCACCCAAAGCCACCCTCAACTGCAGGTGGACCATCAGTTTCAGACATGTCTTCTGAAACAATTAATTGGCCGTCCTTCATGTGGGAAAAGTTGGCTGCATGAACTTGTCCTTAAATAACAGGAGCTTCCACTGGAGTGGTCTTTGGCCCCTCAAAGATGGGGGGGAGAAGTATGGTTGCATAAATTCTGCCCTAATTGCTTCTTAACATAAATCACAAATGTTCCACCCTGTCAATTGCCAGAATAACAAAGTTGTGTGAACCTGTTGAGAAGTCATTTTCCAATTTGCTTTATTTATATCCCACTGCTACTTGGTTTCACAGGCAGTTTTATCAGTGAAGCCTGACTTAATCCTTCTAATCAGTTTGTAACTATTTTATAGTTTCTATGTAAAAAAAAAAAACTTACCCAGATTTATTTCCTCTATAAAAGCCGAGCGCACTAAATGCTTGCAGTACTCCATTTTTCAGAAGAAGAAGAAAGAAGCTTACTTGGGTTCAAGTAAGCTTCTTTCCAAAGACTCATCTTCAGAGATACACCAATCAAGGATACTGAAAAACAAACAAACATCTGATTACAAAAACAGAGTGCCACACTAGCATGAAGGTGGCAGGGGTTTATACTCTGGAAGAAGATATTTTTATACCCATTCTGCTCAGTGCATCTGTCTATGTACATGCATGAATGTTTGGAGAATGTTAAAGTACATGATATTTACTGAAAACATGGAGGAGGAGATGTGGCTTTCAAATTTCTGAAAATATTTTCCAAATTCAGAAAGTGAGACCCTGCATCAATTGGAGAGGTAAACCACCAGGAAATATGGTGATTGTAGAAATGGAAAAAGAGGTCCTGAAAGAAGGCAATGGTTGTCAAGAAAACCAGATGGCTGAATAGGCCACCAGAAATTGAGTTTGACTTGAAGAATCTATTATTTTTGCTTAAATCTGAATTATATGCTAATTATCAAACAGTAGTTAAATTAATGGCCTATCTGAGAAAAATAATAAAGAAAATGCACAGCATCATATCGGTATTAAGTATTGGGTTGGATTAAGTGAAGTCACATAATTAATCATTGTTTATTATGTAATATTAATGTGCCAAATTTATAACTCAGTTTACACATTTTTGTGTCACATCATTATATTCCAATAGAGAAAATTTCCCTGAATTTCCCAGATTCATTCCCAGCATGAATCTGAAAGCTCAGAAGACTAAACCTCTTGTCCCAGTGACCAACTCAGATTGGAACTTGCAACATTATCCTGGGACATGTATATTTGCCTTCATTCATATGATTATAATTGATTCGCTCTTTTAATCAGCTTTTAAATCATCTGCTAATGAAGTGTTTTCATTGATTGGCTTTCTAACTGTTTTCTTATGCCATTTTATTTAAAAAATGTCATTATTAAACATGTCATTATTTTAATTATGTGAGTCAACCCATCCCAACCTTGCATCTTCCAGCTTGGCTGAACCTCAAACCCCAGAATTCTCCAACCAGTAAGACTGTTAAGAATTTTGGGAACTGAAATCCATGCATCTGAAGAATGTTCAGTTCTGGAAGACCACTTTAGATTAGTCTGAGTTTAATATCTGTGGGATTTTGTTGACTACTCTGAGTGCCTCTGTAAGAGGAAGGAATCAAATATGACTTTTTAAAAGGTTGGGGGGGACTCCAATCTGATAGAAACCTAAGTATCGTATGAAAGCATACCTGTTGTACCAGGATTTTTTATGGACTTTCCATTCTCAAGGTCTTGGATGTAGTTTTCTACAAGACCTCCCATGGCCTGCCAAGATACTATTTTCAGTAAGAAACAAAGTATTATTAAATGTATGCAGGGGAAATAATTATGCATTTAATTTTAATGGAAATTATTTTTGTATCTCTTTTATGAACACCAATCCCAGTGTACCAGAAGGTGGGAAGGGTTAAACTGAAAATTGTTCCTTCCCATAATTAGCTACTGTAATTAAAGCCATGTACACTATTGTTCTTAACCTTAAGACCACAACTAGCCAGACAAATACATTTCCATTTTCCATTTACAAGTGGATCTGGAAAGGGTTAGTGAAAGTTAGTCAGGACTGTAGCTGGGAAAGCCCAATATAGGTAAATACACAAAGTATAATACTGTCAAATGAAATGGATGACAGTTGGTCAGCTTTCGTCCATTTCATATCACTGCTGCAACTTTGCCTTATGGGGAATCCCAATTGCATGCAACTCATACAGAGTGCTTTTGTAGCTTTCTCAGAAGTAAGTGTCTGTGGAGATTCTCAGTCATCCATGATTCTCAGTCATGGTTGTCCCAAAGGTGCTTTTTTTTTCAAGAGACAACTGGACTTTCTGGTTTTTCTTTGAAGATGTTTCGCTTCTCATCGAAACGTCTTCAAAGAAAAACCAGAAAGTCCAGTTGCCTCTTGGGGGAAAAAAAAAAGCATCTTTGGGACTCAGAAGTGTTTATACATCAGAAAAGAAAGGATTATTTTTTTTACAAACTCCATGACTATACTTGGAGAATATCCCTACTAGAAGAATTCTTAGTCCATAAGCAGGGTTTTGTTGGTGTTTCAATTGCCTCTGTTTCTCAAAGAGAAGATATACCTCCATAGAAAAAAATGGAAGATTCTTTGTTGTTCTGTTATGCTAAGCATAAGAAGCAAGAATACTTTATGTGAGGATGAAATTATTTTGATATTGAATTAATGAATTGAAATATGAAAGGGAAATGTATCTAAATATTAGTCGAATGGATAATAATTTGAAGTGATATTAATTAAGAAAGTTGAAAGTGTAACTATGACTATGTATAAATATTGTAATCTGGAATCACATTGCTCACATGAAGAGATGTGTAAAAAATAAAAATAAAAAAACTTTGGGAAAAAAAGAAAGAAGAAGAAGCAAGAATACAACTGGTTTGGGACAAATATGTTTAAAATTATTCAAAAATGGAAAGAAGACATATCAAAAGTGTTATGTTCTGCACATGGGTGCAAGGAACAGAGATGAGACGGTGAACAGTGAACTTCAACTCTTTATTAATCATTCTGAACAGAGCAAAAACCCTAGGGCAACAGCAGGCCTTTTATAGGCAAGCTGCCGCTTTAGTAACCAATAAGAGACGTGGAGTGTTAATCCCCTTAACCAATGAGAGTGGCTCGTTAACAGCCAATCAGATTCTCCTGAACGGACCAATCCAATATCGCTATTATCGGCCAATCAGAAGTGCAGGGCTACAACCCTGCTATTTTCTAAAGCTTTTGATAAACTTTATTTAAGTGTTTTTATTAGTTCATAACACCCCTTCCCCCCGGGTTCTGTTTGGGGGGTGCGGTGATGTAATCTCTGAGGTAGGAAGGTTGCTTTGACTGTCTATTGGATTTACGCTGTCCCACCGGTTCTTGTCCGTAAGCCTGTTTTGGCGGGGCATTTTCGGGCAAGTTGGGTCCTCATTGGAAGACTCGGTGCCGCTAATGTTCTCGTCGTTGTCCTCTGGCCCTTGCGGGCTTGTCTCTGTTGAGGTGTTCCTCTGGGGCGAGGCCACGCCCTTCCTTGATCCTTCTTCATTAGTTACATCCGATTGTTGACTTCTTCCGTTCCTGCTTTCCGCCATCTCGAAATCGGTTTCTTCGACATCCCCTCCCCCCTTAGTTTGGGAGTTACCGGAATCGCGGAAACTAGGTTGTAGCCTCAAGCGAAGCTGATCTATATGGCGTTTCCATATTTTTCCGTCGCAGGTTTTCACCCAGTATGACCTGGGTCCAGTGGGTTGAATAACAGTGGCCTCAATCCACAACGGTTCACCAGAAAGGTTTCTGGCGAAAACAAAGTCGCCTGTCTTGAACTCGCAGCATTTTCTGCTAGATCCACAGGGTTTCTCTGGCTCGTAAGATGGGTGAAACCAGTCGAGGTGGGAGCGGAGTTTGCGTCCCATCAATAGTTCCGCTGGAGTCTTGTTGGTGACGCTGTGCGGAGTGATGTGTTGGAGAAGGAGTATTCTATTTATCTTATCTTCAATGTCCCCATAGTCCATTTTGTAGAGGTTTTTTTTAACAAACTGTACCATGCACTTGGCTCTTCCGTTAGCCACACGGTACACTGGCGAAGTTAGCGCATGGCGAATACCGCGGTCCGCTAAGTATTATTCAAAAGGGAGCGCGGTAAACTGGGGTCCATTGTCAGATACCAGAACGTCTGGCAATCCATGCGTCGCGAATAATCTGTTCAACTTCTGGATGATGGACTTAGTTGTGGTACTCTTCATTTCGTGGATCTTGAGCCAGTTTGAATAGGCATTCACTGTTAATAGGAACGTATGTCCCTTAGTAGGTCCCGCAAAGTCAATATGGATGCGGGACCACGGTCCCCGAGGTGTTTCCCATTCTGTCAGAGTTGCTTTTGGTGGGGCATTGCTAACTTCCTGGCACTTATAACAAGTCTTTACCCAGGCTTCGATCTGTTTGTCAATGCCCGGCCACCATGCGTAGCTTTGTGTGAGCGCTTTCATACGCACGATGCCGGGGTGACCCTCATGCAGTGTCTTTAATACCACTCGTTGTAACCGCTCTGGGACAACGACTCTATCCCCCCACAGGATGTAGCCTTTTTGCAAAAAAAGTTCTGTTTGCCGATTCTTGAAGGGAATGAAGTCGTCAGGGGTTTGATCTACTGGCCATCCTCGTTCAACCCAGCTAAGAACTTGCTTTAAGATAGGATCGCGTTTTGTTTCGATCACAATATCTCTAGCTGTTAGCAGCGGTGAATGTAGCGTTTCAATCTGGAGCGTTGTAAGGGTTGGAGCTGGGTCGTCGACAGTTTCCGGAAGTGGTGCACGGCTCAATGCATCAGCGTGGGGAATGGCTTTCCCCGGGCGGTGTTGCAACTTATAATCGTACGCAGCCAAAAACTCCAACCAGCGAGTCATTTTAGGTGATAATATATAGGGGGTTGGCTTGTCTCCCGCTATAATCCCCAGCAACGGTTTGTGGATGGTAACAATAGTAAAAACTCGTCCATACACATATTCATGAAACCGTTTAACAGCAGATACAACAGCAAGAGCCTCTTTATCGATTTGATTACAGTTACGTTCAGCCTTTGATAAAGTTCTTGAAAAATAGGCAATAGGGGCTTCACTACCGTTTGGTAACACATGGCTCAAAATGGCTCCTACTCCAAATAGTGACGCGTAACATGTGATTGTTAAAGGCAAAGTCTCGTTATACTGCATTAAAACAGCATCTGAAGTTAACAGGTTTTTCACTTGTCGGAACGCGTGCTCCTCTCAGTGCCCCCAAACCCAGGTTGCTTTTTTGTCGAGAAGCCGATGTAGGGGCTTGGTTACAGTCACTTTGTGGGGCAGGAAGATGTTGTAGAAATTAATAAGCCCCAGGAAAGCTTGGAGATCAGTCTTATTTCTGGGTCTTGGGGCGTTCTTGATTAGTCTTAACTTGCTACTGGTGGGGTGAATGCCTTGTTTATCGATTAGGTACCCCAGGAACTCTACTTTATCTGTACAAAGTTGACATTTATTTTTTTTTAACTTTAAGGCCAGAGTCTTTAAATTTCTGGAGAACCAGTCTAAGACGCTCCTTTAGTATTTCTCTATTTGGGGCAGCAATTAAAACATCATCAAAGTATGGTACGACCCCTTTTATCCCCTGTAATAGTCTCTCCATCAAGCTCTGAAAGATCCCTGGGGCCACGCTAACTCCGAATTGGAGTCAGTTGCATTTAAAAGCACCTCGGTGCGTAATGATCATTTGTGCCTCTACTGTTTTTTTATCTACAGGCAGTTGTTGGTACACCTGTGCTAAATCCAATTTAGCGAAGACTTTTCCGCCCTCCAGGGAATGGAGGAGGTGTTGTACCACCGGCACCGGGTAAACGTTCTGTTGATGGGCATGATTCAGGGTGGCACAGTAGTCCTCACAAATCCTTAATGATCCATCCAGTTTGATGGGTGTTATGATTGGGGTTTCCCAAGGAGCATGGTCAGTTGGTTCTAAAACACCCTGGGCTATTAATTTATCAAGCTTCTCATCAATCTTTGGTTTAAGGGCAAAAGGGACTCGACGAGGCTTAAGGCGGATGGGGGCTACTTCAGGGTTAAGGTTAAATGATATCGGGGTCCCCTTGTACTCACCTAGTTTGTCTGCAAAGATGTCCTGGAATTCCTGGATGAGGGCCTCCTCCCAGTCGTTGCTGCTGGTTTGGTGAATGCCGGCTACCTCAATCCCAAGTGGAGCAAACCATTGAAGGCCTAATAAGCTAGGCTGATCACGGTCGACGACGGTCAATGGTAAAGATGCAGTACGATTTTTGAATGAGACCTGGACTAGGCTGGATCCAACGACCAGAATTCAGTTTCCTTGATAGTCCTTGAGAATGATTCTTTGGATTCTGAGGTCTTGTCGCTGGACGGCAGGGATTAATTATTTAAAGGTCTTCCAGGAAACCATCGAGAGGGATGATCCTGAATCGACTTCCATCATGCAGGGCTGGTTTTCGATGGCGACCTTCACTCGGATCTTCTTTGCATCTAATGATGATGCGTGACCAATTGTGATGGTTTGGTGTGCCTCTTCTCGTTTTGTTGAATTGGCTAGTGGTTTATTTCTGAAGGAGTGGTTGCTCCATTGGTGGTTCGAATGTTCCCGATTCACAGGATGATTTCCTGTGGATTGGCGGTAGTTGGTCCCCCTCTGAAGTGGGCTGGATCCTAGCTTGCTTCTACAGACCTTTCCGATGTGGCCTTTCTTCCCACAAATATGGCAGAGCGCATCGAGGAATTTGCAGTCTGATCGTGGGTGGTTTGCCCCACAACCTGCACATTGATACTGCAATCTCTGGTTACGCTGGTGGCGTTGGTCTCATTCAGACCGGAGCCGGTTGACTTCTTCCTCATCACTTTCTGATGACGATTCGAGGTCCTCATGGTGGGTTGCCGTTGCAAGTCCCTCAAGGCAAGGTGAGGTTTCGCCGGTGAGTTGGCGGAGTGGGGCATTGGTGCGGCGCATTCGGGCAGCCAACTTCCTGGTTGCTTCTGCTGCAGTAGCATCAGCGATGGTATCTGCAAGGCTGATGTTGTCTTTTGCCCTCAGCTTACTTTGCAAGTGTGGTGCATCTAAACCCAGAACTATTCGGTCTCTTAGAGCTTCTTCGAGGTCGGCGAACCCGCAGAGGCCTCCCAGGTTCCGGAGATCCACGATGAAATCTGCAATGCTTTCTCCTTTCCACTGGTTTCTCTGGTAAAATTCATGTCTTCAGACAAGCGTTGGTACGGTAGGTGCATAGAGGGCCCATAGGAGGGGCTCGAGGATGTCCCAGTCCATGGATTTCACCTCAGCCGGTTTCGCCAGTGCCTTAGCCATCTTAAAAATGGCAGGTCCGCAGTGAGTCAGGAATACCGCTCTCTTTTTTCCAGTAGTGGCATCCTTCAAGATGTTGGTCTCCAGAAACATCTGGAACCAGTCCATGTATGAGTCCCAGTCTTCTTGTGCCGGGTTGAATGGAGCGAGTGGTATGGTGCTGCTGGTCATGGTTTCCGCCGTTGAGGCGCCTTCAGCCACGTGCTCTGTATAGTGCTCTGTAGTGTTCAGTCAGCTCTGACGTCTCCGTATCCCATCCTCGTCGCCAGTGTTATGTTATATCACAGAAAATTCTCTATCCCTATGGCAACAAAGTCAAATAAATATAAACAAATATTTGTTTGACTAAAAATCCCTGCACTATTTTTTTTTCATACGCTACATTTCCAAAGAGGATACACTACATTTCCAAAGAGGATACACTACATTTCCAAAGAGGATACACTACATTTCCAAAGAGGATACACTACATTTCCAAAGAGGATTTACTTGAGAGTGAACACATCACCATGGCCAAAAGCAAAGAAAGTTGTCAGAAGACCTCCTGATTCGGAGGACTGTGTCCAGCTGCTTTGCAACAACAACTCCAATCATATCACACAGCAAGTTTCTCCTCTGCTTCATTGTGATTCTAAATGTGGGAGGGTCTTGGCACAGAGTCTGTGGAATATTTTAATCCTGATTTTGTTGTTGATCTGCTTGAGGAAAAAATCGAGAACAAGATAATGAAAGATATCTTCTCCATCCATAGCTGTGCTTACTAGTAAATTCTGAAGAGAGTTGGAATTCTTTTGAGTCTCATTCAAATTTAAATAATCCTTTCTGAACAACTGGAGACCTGAATAAAGCAACTGTGAGCTAATGTCATTTACTGTGGATCTTATTGTTCTGAACAGCATGGCTGGAGACTCAAAAGCTGGGACAAGATATTGGGATGGGGGTGAGCTCTCTGCTAAATATCCTCTATCCATACACAGGGAGGTCCCAAAAGCAGCTGCAGAAGTGAACTATTAAGTTAAAATTTCCCAGTGCAGCAAATCTGCTAGCAGAGGAAGCTTCAGGTCAGCTTGCCAACAAATGAATGTGTAAACAGGCAGTTCAGTTTCCTGCAGAAATTTGTCATTTAGAAGCAAGAGTTGGAAATAGAAATGGCTGCATTTGCCCAGTAGTAAAGACAGAACAAGATAGCCATTACAATATGTTAGTCAAGTCAGAGAATAAATTTGGAAAGATGAAGCAAAGCAGATTTGATGGGAAACTATCACATCAGCCTGAGCAGTAACCTAACCTGTTCACTATAACTCAAGTGCATGCAGCAACGTGGAAGAGACATACAGAATGTATTTAACCACTAGATGAAGGAGGAAAACCCTAATTGGGTTTGTCTGCTCTCCTGTCTGGCCACCAGCTGACAATTCAACAGCTGACCTCTCTGAACCAATCCTGACTGCAAAAAAAGAAAGGCTAGGTTGAGGTCATTTGGGTGGGCAAAGGTTGGGCTGGTTCTTATTTAGACTGAACTGTTTCACCCATCTCTAGTTACTCAATGTCATTACAACATACTCAAATAACATAACATATCACAATAAACCACATGCCAAGAATATAAATACACTTGAGACTGTCAGGTACATATACGTAAAGTTCTCCAATGTGTTCACAATATGTAGGGAAATCTCAGAGTGCAGGAGCCTCTACTGGTTCTGATACAGGCTCTTATTTTATCAGTACTCTGAAGATTACTACCTATTCCTGTTTTGGTTCCTTCAACCACAGCACCAAATCAGGAGCCATCTCTCAAATTAAAGAACAAGCAGTAAGCCCCGCACATTGATTCACAAGCACTGTAAGTTGGGCCTGTTGGTTGAGAATGATCTTTACAAAAGCTGCAGAGGTCATTGTGTTTTATATATATATACACATACACATACACATACACATACACATACACATACACATACACATATATATTATTATATTATATTATATTATATTATATTATATTATATTATATTATATTATATTATATTATATTATATTATATTATATTATATTATATTATATTATATTATATTATATTATATTATATTATATTATATTATATTATATTATATTATATTATATTATATTATATTATATTATATTATATTATATTATATTATTAATATATATTTATATATATAAAATATATTCCCTTTTTCTTTCTGAAATAAAGACATGAAAAGGAAATTAAGCAGTGCAGTGTTCAGAAATATGTCTTGTAATACATTCAACAGGACTTACCGGAAACTAAGCATGTATAGAAGAGAGGACCTTTTATACAGTTAGGGCCATGTAAATGGGCTAAATTTAAAAGCCTCAGAATACCAGAATTGTTACCTGCGCGCAGGGCCGCAGAGAAATGTCACCCCCAGAGCACACACCCCCAAAGCAATTAATCCAGGCTGCGCAGAAACACAAGACTGTGCCGCCCACATGGCCCATGAGAACCCTCCCTGCCCATTCACTCCTTACCCGGCAAACTTGCCTGCTAAGTTGCTATTTTTCCTTCTTTTTTTTCCCCGACCATCATCTATTCTGCTGTGCCGGGAGATTTAGATTAACTAGGAAGCAGGAAATGGTTGGATTTCTTGCTTTCTAGCTCGTCTTTAGATCTTCAGCCCTGCTTTTAAGCACAGCCGAACCTCCTTTAGGACTGAAGGTTCTATTATTCAGTGCAGACTCACGGCAAGCAAATTTTATGTGACAGACTCAGGTAGATGATGGTAGATAGTTAGATCACTGAATGATTCTGTGAGCATCTCAATCTGCCTGCCTGATTTTGGGTAAAAGTTGCTCTTTTTTTAAATAAAAAATTCAATATTTACATACATGGTGTGTTTTAAGTTATAGCAAATTTTATGTGGCAGACTGAGCTAGCTGATGGCAGATAGATAGATCTCTGAATGAATCTGTGATTCTGTGAGCAACCCAATCTGCCTGCATGCTTTGCCTGATTTTGGGTAAAAGTTGCCCTTTTTATAAAGCCAGTCACATGACCACTAAGCCACATCCGCAAATTAGGCCACACCCACAGAACTGGTTAGTGGTCCCTGGGATTTAAAATTATGAGTTTGATGGTCCCTGAGATCCAAAAGGTTGGCGACCTCTGCTTTACACAGCTTGATGCTTGGGATAGAACCATGATGGCGAACCTATGGTACGCATGCTGGAAGTGGCACACATAGCCATCTCCATTGGCACGTGAGCCGTCACCCCAGAGGAGGTGTATTGCGCAGGCGCGCATGCCCCCACCCTCCAACTGATCATTGGGTAGCTGCCACGCATGTGCAGGGGGCGAAGCGCATGCAGATTTGTACTCACGCGCAGAAACACATGGCGTGCATAGGGGGTCATATGCACATGTGCAGAAATGCATGGCACATGCGGTGGGGTCATGTGTGCATGTGCAGGGGTGTGGGGGGTCCATGTGCATTGCCTTATAGGTGCTGGCACATGTGGACACGTGCACTTTTGGCATGCAAAGACGGAAAGATATGCCATCACTGGGATAGAGATTGGTAGAAGAACAAAGAGAAAGAGGCAACACCTAATCCTTGATCTATAATGCCACTGAAGCTGATTCCCCCCCACACACACACACAATTTCTTATTAATCTCACTCAAGTAATAGTTTGGCCTTCCTAATCCCCAATTCATCACAGTGACACTAGACTTGTCTCTTCCACAGGCCTCAAAACTTCCTGAAAACACAAAGCAAAAAAGATAGTGTAGAAGCAGGGGAAAAGTGTTCTAACATCTTGTAGCCTTTAATTTAATACTTTGTTTATCTACTCTTCTGGTTTATGATGTATTTTATTGAATTTCCCAATTTCACATTTTCTTTTCATGAACAATGAACTAATACTCTAATTTAATAGAAAAGTAGTGTAAAATACAATGCATAATTTATAACATGGGATCTAAACCAGAATATAAATTAGTGCCATCTGTTCCTTTCTCTGATTCCATTGTCTAATCCTTCTCTTATGTGCTCTACAACATCTGAAACCTCCTTAGCAGAATAGGAGAAAAAGTCTTAATCTGACCCATGAAGAAAACTACAAGTGGTTGCTTATTCCAAAATAAAACTATCTTCTCTGAAATTCTACCCTTCAAATCATATACTCTACTTTTAAAGCAGGCATACAAAGCCATGCTTTCCTTTGAGTTTGATTGATTGGTTGGTTGATTTGTATTCTGCCTTCATTACCTTTACAACTAATTCAAGATGGTGAACATATCCAACACAATATCCTCCTTTTATTTTCCACATGACAATCCTATGAGGCAACTTGGCCTGAGACAGCAAACCACCAGGCTGGCTTTCATGGTTAAGGTGCAACTTGAACTCATGGTATCTCACTTTCTAGACTGGTTCCTTAACTACTAGACCAAACTGGCTCTCTGAATTATAATTGTATACTGAAAAGTAGGGTGCAGTGATAAAGCTAAATTTCATTTCATCTAAATGTAATTAAAATGAAATGTAGCTAATAGGATTTATCTCCAGTCTTGTGTGTATCCCATTATTGTACCATAAAAAATAAAATTCAGTAATAATTTTTTGAAGATCTTCAATGGCTTCCCAAAAGGACTTATTGGGCCATAGGCCACCTTGGAGTATCAAGTTATGCACTTCCATAGTAAAGGATGTTAACAGGAGTGGCTTGTAACAATTTATTAAGTTTATATGGGAGTTGCAATATATATTATTACCATTAGTATTTTGTATCAGGTATAAGAAGCAGGGTGAGATAAGGGCAGGTCATTCTGAGCAATTAGCGAATATTTCAATTCCCAATTAGTTAAATAATAAAGACATTAAAAATCCTACTCCTATATTCACCTCTTGCAATTAAGAAAGACTTAAGACAAATAAGCATATACATATAAGATGATGATCTCCAATTCCATGTCTTCTTTTCTGAGCATTTTTTTGCAGCTAAATTTGCCTAGCAGTTTTGGGAGTCTAGTGAAAAGTCACATAGATTCAGCAAACCTAAAATCTGTTTTATTTTTCTATATTAGTGCCAGAGAATTTCAGATGTTAATATGTATACCTTTCAGGATCCTTCCTAGGGACTGTATTGGTTGGGACTGCTAAGAGCAACATCTGGAGGGCAATAGGTTCTCTACCACTATTTTATAGAGATGTTGCCTCTGACCCATATTTTCAGTAAGTATCACAGGTATATCTTGAGATCAAAAGTCCAAGATATTCATTCAAACCCACTTGGTATATTTAATAGTGAAATAATTGTATTATACCCTTCCATCTTGTGATGCAGAGAAAGGTAACAGGGGTCAGTGCTCTGAATTCTGAGCATATAAACGTGCAGAAATATCATCTGGCAAGCATTAGGACTTCCCTGCTTCCAACCATAATTTTGTATCTGTTTTACGGAGTCACTTGTTCAGTGATTATAAATTAGAGTATTTGGGAGAGGTCTAGTGAAAATATTCACCTTTAAGTGGCCCAGACTTTTAAGTGTTATGAGAGAAAAAACGTATTTTATGCTTACATTTTTTCTACATTGCTAACAGATGCCGCTTGCTCCAGAGCCAAACAACTGTAACACATACACACCCATCGCACACATAAGAAAGAGACAGGGCAGCTCTCCAACAGCATTCAACCAATGTCAGCATTTAGTTGACAGGAAAAATAAATAATTAGTTATCACAAATAGAGTTTTTGTTTCCATGATTAGAGCAGACGATTCCATACCTGTTGTGTTCTGTTTGCTTAGATCATTCTAGCACTTTTTTCTTAGAACAGATGGGGAAGGGGAGATGCAAAGGAAAAAGCTGGTATTAACCGAGAAAAAGACTACATGTTTGACCATTTCTTCTTGGCCAGAAATATTTGGTCTTTTTGGCACCTAAATGTTTAGCCATTTGCCAAATCTGAATCATGGAGAGTACAGCCTCACTCCCAGCTAGTGCTTCAAAAAACTTTTTATGTTTGGCTGGAAACGAAAGGATCCCACAATCTTTTGCATGATATCAGTTTGCAAATGTGCAGAAGAAATCTGGATTCCAGATTGGGGAAGGGTTTGAAATTAATAGTACCCACTCTTTATTAGCTTCATTTTTCTTGAGCTAATGGAGACACCCAGCTTAGATCTGCTTCTGAAACAAGAGAGTTTTGAATCTGGGCAGTAACTGAATATAAAATTATCTGTTTGTTTATACAATTTTCTGTCAATTATTAACAGAGTTTTGGGAAAGCAACTGAACAACAACAACAACAACAACAACGATGATGATGATGATGAATATAGAAGATAGATAGATGATAGATAGATAGATGGATGGATGAATAGATAGATGAATGGATGGATAGATAGATAGATAGATAGATAGATAGATAGATAGATAGATAGATAGATAGATAATTGTACCAATACAACAAACTCAAATGTAATAGACTTTATAAGTATTGGATCTATATGCCATCAATCAATCAACTCAAATTATTCATTAGCAATACCTACCTTTGATGGGATAAGGAGACATAGAACATGTGTTCGCCTTGAAGCACTAGGATCACATGTGATTGCATAATGGTGTGCAGCTCTTCACTACATTTCCAAGCTGTATTGCCAATGATCAGTTTTGACTTCTGACCTGCTAGGGAAGACAATATGGAGGGAAGGGAGAAAAAAAAGAAAGAGAATGATTGGCTTCACTATTTCTGACTGTGGCCCCAGCCAGTGTTTATTTAAGATCCAGCCAGGATCCAGACACTGATAAAAGTTTATAATGTCTCTAGTAAGTTAGGTAAGTCCAATAACTATATATAAATTTGTTTTATTAGAAAGGCCTAAAATGGCTTGCCACTATTATTTTCTCCCTACAAGCCTAGTCTCCTGTCACTAGTTTAATTGTTAGTATTCACATCAAAATCTGGGACTTAGATCTCAGGAAAGAAGAATGCATATATTAAATATAGTCTCAGGGATATGTGATTTTCACTTGTTGCCCTGGAAACTAATTTCTCTCTTGGCAGACACTCCATACTGCTACAGGAAACTGAATTTAAATCCTTAGGCATAACTTCTAGGTTGAGCCTGGCCTTTCTGTTTGTACTCCTTTAATAATATCCATGCCCTCACTCTTGGCTGTACTAAAATTCAAATATGATCTTTGCTTCTTCCCCATTATTAGTTCATAAGAGTAACACTCCAGAGTCACACGTCGGGTTATCCATTACCTAAAGTGAAAAACTTGCTCACTTTAGGAGCCCTGTTCCTTGACTTACACCTTGTGTTTACTTAAGATTTTTCACCCCACAGTCTCATAATGGCCCTGTAATTTGTGTCTTCCAAGCAGCTTTATGGAACTGGTCTTCATCAGCCTTGACTCCTTCGGTTATACAACAGGTGGGTCAGTCAATGGGTGTTCGGGGAATAAACAATGGAATAAGATGGAATGCTAGAAATAAAAACAAAATTGTGGTAGTGCAATCAATCAAAAATATGATTCCTTAGTGAGAAGAAGAAGAACGTTGAGGAAAAGGAATAAGCCAAACAGAATGCTTTTACATAGTATGCTCAGAAAGTTCTAGTTGGAAATGATAAAGCGAGGGGGAGGGAAATTTTGCAGCTTGCATTGGACATAGACTTTTTCAAAGAATAATACTCAGCATCAGTTTTTATAAGTGGCAAAAAATTTTTGTCAATGCATACATGAAAATAGAATGAATAACAAAGCAAACATCCATCAGCAAACACACTGGTTTTTGGCTGGATGACTGTTACTGAAGACTCATGGCTGATTATGCCTCCTCCTCCTCCAAATGTAAGTTTGGAAAAAGAAAGACTGGAAAAATATGCCAGAGGTTAATACATGTTATCTATGTATGTAAGAAAATGATCTGGATTTGAGGTGGTATCTATTAAGAGGGAGACTGTTCCTCCTCAGGAGAATCAAAAGGAAGAAAAAGAAGATGTAAATAAAATATCTTAGCCTAATTTAAGAAGTCAGAGTGCTGCATTTGAAACTTATTACTATTGAAATACTTATTATTTGAAACTTATTACTGTTAATCTTTCACATAAACATGTGTAGTGTACTATATAATGTTTATTAAATTTTACAATGCAAAAGATAAAAGCTAATAGAAACTAAAAAATAAAACAATAAGAAGAAAAATTAATGCAGAAAAGAAAAAAATAAGAATAAAGAAAAAGAAAAGTAAACAAATAACTTCCCCCTTCAGTACAATAAATATAAAACAATTTTAGAAACTTATAACTTTCTCTTGAAATGCAACAAATACTCTCTTCTTCCCACATCTTATCTCTTATCTATAAACAAAACTTTAAAACCTCTTCATTCAATCTTGATCAACAAAAATCTATTAAAGGTTACCAGAGATAGCAATGTATCTATTTGAATCTTGATCAAATAAATCAATGTTATATTCCTTCTCTTCATGTTTAACCATCTTGATCTTTAATCCCTCTAAATAATGTCATAGAACTTGATTTCTTTTCTGTTTTTCTTTGTCTCATCTCACAAATTCCTTAAAATTTAACTGATCTATTTGGTAAATCCAATATATGAAAGTTATCCAAGTCACTTTTCTGGTTTGTTATTTGTATATTTTTTTTTGTTTATGAGACATCTGATTGTTTCATTTGTATAACCAATATATCATCTTTTTCAGACCATTTTTATAGTAAGTCATTTTTAAATCCAAATTCAAATAATTTTCAGTGTTGTCTGGTAAAACTTGTTCAACTTTCATAACATCATTTACACAGTCTATATATAATGGCAGACACTCTTAAAATTAACTTCCGGGCCCATTATTCACAAAAACCTTCAATACATCCAGCATTAAAGTATTTTACCCTATCCTGTGTTAGTAAGTCAGTTTTAACAGTTCTTTTCTTTTAATTGTAATCTTTAATTCCTCCTAGATTCTTTTAGGGATCAATCTTTAAGTCCCATTCTATCATGGGTTTTTCCAAGTTAAAAACAACAGCTGTTTTCCACAAGAAGAATTCTTATAATTTATTTCAAAACCTTGGTCCAAATCTATCTGAAGCCTTTATCCATTCATAAATTTCTGAAAGAAACAGTCTAATCACAGTTTTACCATCTATTCCACTGAAAAGAGTTTTCTATATCCTTAAACTCATATTAAAAACTACTTTTGCTAAGGATTGAAACAAACTCACCTCATGAATGTCATAAAATTTGCTATTCCAAAGTATTTAAAAAGCAGTGAAAAACTCCAAAAGGGGCTAAGAAATGAGGCATGGCCAATCTTTGTCCATATAGGCTATATTGCAACTGTAACAGCTTAAAAGCTTACAACTGTAAGCTTAGTTGAAATCACTTGTCTCCCTGCTTCTTGACTCATCAGCCAACACCAAAAATCTTGGTTTGTGCAGTCTACTCATGAGGAGCAGCTGTCCAGAGTACATATGGGAGATCTCATGATCTCTTCTTTCTCCAGAAAAAAAATCATGGGGCAGGATCTGTTGATCTTCACCATAATGCCATTTTTACTCCTTCAGGAATGTCTAATTCTGTATGTTCTCCATACATATAAGCATAATATAACTTTTTTAAAAATTTTACTCCAGGATTGAATATACTGTAGTGTTGTTGGCAGAACTTGTACTATGCTTGTTTCCCCTCCCTCATCTAATATTTGTTTTTTTAATTAGTCTCATCCATCATCTACCACATAAATTTCATTTAAAATAGTTCCTTAATTTTGAGCCCTACTTTTTATCAGAACAATTTCTTGTCCTTAATCTTATTTATTGTGCTTGAGAATGTAAACGTGTCCCTGCTCTGGCCAAGATAATCTGTTTCAATCAGAATAAATCTTGACTACAGTTGGTATGCAAACGCCTCCTAAATGACAAGAAACTGGATTATTACAGAATGCCTAAACGTGCAAACCACCACCTGCATAAAACATCAGTTAATAGATTTATATTCCCCTTTACCTCCAAGAGCTCAAAGCAGCACCACTTTCCCTCACGTAACAACCTTGTAAAGTAGTGAGTTGAAAGTATCCAATAAACTTCAATGACTTTTAAACTTGGTTTAACTTGTTTGTAATCCAACACCTTAACCCCTTTACTATACAAGTTTTCCAAGTGTAATTAGTGCAATCAAATAACCAATGATTAAAGATCCACTCCTATATTCATTTGTTTTTTCATATGTCCCATTAGAGTCCACATTTATTTCTGAATAGATACACATAGAACTGTACATGTGACTTTTTTATAGAAAGTGACAGTTTTCTATGCTATTAAAAATTATATCCCAAACCACATCCCTTCTTTTTTTTATTATGATCATATTCTGGATTATTTACAGTGATCTACCCTAGTATGCAGAAATGCATTTATAAACTCCATAGAGAAGATCCAGCAAATGTTACTGGGAAAAATTCCTAGCCAGACAAAATACGTAATCAGGCCCATCTCTTTCAATATTGTACTGCCTTTCTCAGCCTCTCATAGAAACTATGGAGTTTGAATCTGTGGCACACAAATGATATGCTTTACCACTAAAATAGAATCTTTTCCTTTATATATCTAATGGACACAATCCAGCTTTATCTAATTAGTTCTAAGTTTCATTAATTTTTGAAGAAGATCTGAGCACATTCTTATATTTCTCTTAAACTCAAGGTTTCAAGGCACTTGGCTGGTTCTGGCTTGTGCCCAAAATCATCTACTTTGAACCTTTAATGCAGTTTAAAGCTGGGCTGTTTTTACCACTCTTCATGTGGGTGGGCAATACAATTTCATTTTAAGTAAAATTATATATGTTAGTGTTAAGTCTGGAGCATGGGTGCGAATAATGGAGATGAGCCGGTAGAAACAGTGAACTTCAAACTCTTTATTTGCATGGTGTGACAACTCAGCTCAATGGCTGCTATAGCCTTCCTTATATAGGCAACTAATTAACTATTCAACCAATAGCAATCCGGGAGCGCTACCAATGAGAATGGCCTGTTAATGGCCAATCAGATGCTCCTGAACGGACCAATCCGATCTTGCCATTAACAGCCAATCAGAAGTGCAGGGCCAGAACCCTGCACTTGACTTCAAGCTCAAGATAACTTTATTTAACATTCATTCACAACACCCCTTTCCCCCGGCTTCTGCTTACGGGGTGCGGTCATATAGTCCTTGAGGTAGGACAGTTGTTTTATTAGTCTTTTTGATTTTCGCTGTGTGCCTGGCATTTGGCTGCACTCTTGTTGAGGTAGATCGTTGTTTAGCGAAAGGGTTGCCTCTGGTTCAGAGTTCGCGTTTCTGTTGTCACCAATATCTTTGGTAACTCCCTGAGGTGAACTCACTCCCATCCCTGGTTCCTGTTCCTGCGTTTCAGTTCCGCTATCATTCCCTTCGGAAAGATTTTTCTCTAGTTGAAATTCGTCTTCTTCTGTATCTCCCCCCCGCCCCTCAGTTTGGTTATAAGGGAGTTCGGAATCGCGTGACTGCAGCCGCGATCGTAGTTGATCTATATGGCGCTTCCAAAGTCTATCATCAGGGCACTGTACAAGGTATGATCTTGGGCCGGTTACGCGGATTACGGTCGCTTCTACCCACAGCGGATCGCCCAATAAGTTTTTAGCGAATACTAAATTGCCTACCTGGAAGGTACGGCATCGGCCGCTGGATCCGAGGGGCTTTTCCGGTTCGTAGGCTGGGTGTAAGTGGTTGAGGTGGGAGTGGAGCTTTTGTCCCATTAGCAGCTTGGCAGGAGTTTTGTTAGTGACGCTGTGAGGTGTGATATACTGTAGGAAAAGGATTCGGTTGATTTTCTCATCGATGTTGTCGTAGTCTATTTTTTGTAGTGTTCTCTTGATAAATTGTACCATGCGCTCAGCCCTACCATTGGCTGCAGGGTGCACAGGCAAAGTAAGCACATGTCGGATACCACGGTCAGCCAGGTACTGTTTAAAAGGCAGCACGGTAAATTGGAGCCCGTTGTCGGATACCAGAACGTCTGGTAATCCTTGGGTTGCAAACAGTCTTTCCAGTCTTTTGATGGCCGCTTCGGTGGTCGTGTTCCTCATTCGGTGAATCTCGAGCCAATTTGAGTAGGCATCGATGGTTAACAAAAATGTGTGGCCTTTGGTCAGCCCAGCAAAATCTAGATGGATATGGGACCAGGGTCCCCGCGGCGTCTCCCATTCGGTTGGGGTTGCCTTTGGTGGAGCGTTGCTTACTTCTTGGCACCTCTGGCAAGTTTTGACCCACGATTCGATTTGTCTGTCTATGCCTGGCCACCACGCATAGCTATGTGCGAGGCCTTTCATGTGCACGATGCCAGGGTGGCCATCATGCAAGGTTCTTAACAGTGTCTGTTGGAGCCGTTCTGGGATAACGACTCTATCGCCCCAGATGATACAGCCCTTTTGCGAGAACAACTCTGTTTGACGACTTTTGAATGGTGCAAGGTCATCTGGTACTTGGTCCAATGGCCATCCACGTTCCACCCATGTGAGGACTCGTGCTAAGATGGGGTCGCGTTTTGTTTCTCTCGTGATATCATGGGCAGTTAATGGCAGCATAGGAAGTGTCTCGATCTGCAACATTGTCATAGTTGATGCGGGATCGTTGATGGTTTCTGGGAGCGGTGCATGGCTCAACGCATCGGCGTGGGGAATGGCTTTACTGGGGCAGTGTTGTAGCTGATAATTGTAGGCAGCCAAGAATTTGACCAGCGGGTCATCCTGGGAGAAAGTATGTGGGGAGTAGGCTTATCCCCAGCGATTATCCCAAGCAAGGGTTTGTGGTCAGCTACTATAGTAAAAGCCCGGCCGTACACGTACTCATGGAATCTTTTAACAGCCGATACAATTGCCAGGGCTTCTTTATTGATCTGGCTATAATTTTGCTCAGTTTTCGAGAATGTTTTTGAAAAATAAGCAACAGGGGCTTCGCTACCATTAGGCAATACATGGCTCAAAAGGGCGCCCACTCCAAAAGGCAATGCATCCCATGTGATATTCAACAGTAAAGTTTCATTGTACTGCATTGGTACAGCATCAGAAGTCAGTAGTTCTTTTTACATTACGGAACGCCTGCTCTTCTCTGTGACACCATACCCAAATTGCTTTTTTATCTAGTAAGCGATGTAAAGGTTCAGCAACAGTCGCCTTGTGCGGCAAGAATACATTATAGAAATTGATGAGGCCTAAAAACGCCTGGAGGTCGGCTTTGTTCCGGGGTCTGGGAGCGTTTTTTATTGCTCTCAATTTGCTATCTGTAGGGTGAATACCCTGACTGTCAATCAAGTACCCTAAGAATTCAACACAATCTGTACACAGCTTGCACTTATTTTTCTTTACCTTCAGGCCTGCTTCTTGGAATTTTTGTAAAACCAGTCTTAAACGATCCCGTAAAATTTTTGGAGTGGAGGCAGCAATGAGCACATCATCAAAATAGGGGACAACACCTTTGATCCCCTGCAAGAGTCTCTCCATTAGGCTCTGAAAGATCCCCGGGGCTACACTGACTCCGAACTGGAGCCGCGTACACTTAAAGGCACCTCGATGCGTTACAATAGTCTGTGCCTGTGCTGTTTTTTCGTCAACCGGCAGTTGCTGATAAGCCTGAGCTAAGTCTAGTTTAGCGAAGACTTTTCCGCTCCCCAGGGAGTGGAGAAGGTGTTGCACCACCGGCACCGGACATGGATTTTGTTGCAGGGTGTGGTTTAGGTGGCTCGGTAGTCCCCACAAATTCTAATGGAGCCGTCCAGCTTAATTGCTGTCACGATTGGGGTTTCCCATGGGGAGTGATCGATTGGCTTTAACACTCCCTGGGCTATCAACTTATCAAGCTGTTCGGCGATTTTTGGCTTTAGCGTGAACGGAACTCGATGAGGCTTAAGGTGGATGGGAGCTATTTTTGGATTAAGGCTAAAGGATATCGGGGTCCCCTTGTACTCACCTAGCTTTTCTGCAAAGATGTCCTTGAACTCGTGGGCGAGGTCCTCCTCCCAGTCACTGCCGCCGATTCGGTTAATGCCTGCCACTTCAATGCCGAGTGGTGCGAACCATTGCAGGCCCAACAAGCTAGGCCGGTCCTTGCTGATCACCGTCAGGGGTAAGTACGCTGTGCGGTTCTTGAATGAAACCCGGACTCGACTGGATCCTACGACTGGAATCCGGTTCCCCTGGTAGTCCTTTAACACGAGCCTTTGGAATTGAAGGTCTTGGTGCCGGATAGTAGGGATGAGTTGCTTGAGGGTCTTCCACGAGACCATTGAAAGAGACGATCCCGAGTCAACTTCCATTTGGCAAGGCTGATTTTCGATGTCCACTTTAACTCGAATTTTCTTGGCATCCAGTGAAGAGGCATGGCCGATAGTGAGTGTTTGGTGAGCCTCTTCTCTTCTCGTTAGGCGATTCATGGGTCAGTTTCTGTAGGAGTGGTTTGCTGGTTCTCGCCTTATGGGAAGGTTTCCTGTCGATTGGCGAAGATTGGTCCCCTTCGAGGTCTGGCTGGGTCCGAGGAGACTTCTGCAGACCTGTCCGATATGGCCTCATTTCCCGCACTTGTGGCAGAGCGCGTTGCGGAATTTGCAATCAGAACAGTAATGGTTGGCCCCGCAGCCAGCGCACGGTTGCTGGGATTTCGGATAACGGTCCCGATCGGACCGCAGTTGATGGACCTCTTCTTCGTCGCTGTCTGACGACGAAGAGAGGTCCTCATGGTGGGCCATCGAAAGCTGTCCTTCCGACTTAGGTGAAAGTTCCCCGGCTGGTTGGTGTATCGGAGCGTGATTTCGGCTTAGTTGGGCAGCCGATTTCTTGGTCACCTCCGTTGCTGTAGCCTCAGTGATGGCATCGGCAAGGCTAATGTTGCCCTTAGCCATTATTTTGTTCTGCACGTTTAGAGCATCTAATCCTAAAACTACTCAGTCTCTCAAGGCCTCCTCTAGGTTGGCGAAATCGCAGAGGCCTCCCAAGTTCCGGAGGTCCGCAACGAAATCGGCAACACTTTCTCCTTTACGCTGGTTCCTTTGGTAGAACTCGTGCCGTCTTACGAGCGTTGGAATGGTCAGTGCATAGTGGGCCCTTAGTAGCGGTTCGAGGACGTCCCAGTCCATGGCCTTTACTTCAGCCAGTTTCGCTAGTGCCTTGGCTATTTTGAATACCGTCGGCCCACAGTGCGTCAGAAATACCGCCAATTTCTTTCCGATTGTGGCATCCTTCAGATTATTCGTTTCCAAAAACATTTGGAAATGGTCCATGTAGGACTCCCAGTCCTCTTGAGCTGGATCGAACGGAGCGGGTGGTATTACGCCGCTGGACATGGTTCTGCTGTTGTGCGTTTCAGCGACGTGCTTGGTTGTCTTCGTCGTTGTTTTAGTTGGCTCTGACGTTATCCAATCCCATCCTCGTCGCCAGTGTTAAGTCTGGAGCATGGGTGCGAATAATGGAGACGAGCCGGTAGAAACAGTGAACTTCAAACTCTTTATTTACATGGTGTGACAGCTCAGCTCAATGGCTGCTATAGCCTTCCTTATATGGGCAACTTATTAACTATTCAACCAATAGCAATCCGGGAGCGCTAGCTCCACTAACCAATGAGAATGGCCTGTTAATGGCCAATCAGTTGCTCCTGAACGGACCAATCTGATCTTGCCATTAACAGCCAATCAGAAGTGCAGGGCCAGAACCCTGCACTTGACTTCAAGCTCAAGATAACTTTATTTAACATTCATTCACAACAGTTAGGTCCCCTCATCTGCTGGTTGCCACAGCATGCACATTCAAGTGATTTATAAGGCCTGCTTTCTTTGGGGCAACCCCATTACCTTGAACACTAAAAGTTGCTAGCTATACAGGTGCAATATTTGTTTCAATAAATCTGAACCGTTGGAACATAACAGAGGTCACCAGCAAAGCAGAAATCTAGGATGTGTAAAGTTATCCCAGAGATCTGCTTATTAATTCTTGAAATACCACTGAGACTATACAAAATATTTTCAAAGACTGCTTTTTTATTGCTTGTTATTTAGCTTTATGAGGGTGGGAAACCTTAGCAAGCTGAAGTGGGAGGAATCTTAGTTTGTAGAACATCTTGCTATGTGACAAAATCCAGCATCAAGATCAGCTTGGCAGCAGAATAGCTATTTTTTACTGGATAATGTAATCATGGTCTATCACAGGCTTGCATATCAAGGCACCTGAGGCTCACAAAGTAGCCTTGTGTGACCACAAGCATTAAAAAAAACCTCAGTAAATCCACTGCCACCAAAAGCATCATCCATCAGGAAGTATCTGCCACCATCCCAGAAAAAACGCTGCCGGACACCTCCAAAACCTGCACTACACAACTGATCAACAGGCCAGCTATTGTTATGACCCATGATTATTTTTATTTAACAATGTGGCCCTTTACCCTTGGGTTGTGTAATCCTAATCATACAGATTGCTTGTGCTCAAAAAAACTGCTTTTAAAATAGCCTTGATATCATGTTCAATACTCAGATATATTGAGTTCTTCAGAGCTATGAAATGGACTGACAGCTTCCTAAAAATAGTCATGGAGATTCCTTCTGGGCTCTTGACATTCAGCAGCCAAGCCAGAATCATTTTTTGATGAAATTATAGTGCAAGCCTTAGGGGAGGAAAATAATAATAATAATAATAATAATAATAATAATAATAATAATAATAATAATAATAATAATAATAATAATGTTTATCCCAAACTTTTCAGAGCTTCAGGGTTCAGCTCTGATTTGATTTTGAATGTAAATAAAGTTTCAGTGTCCTCTTTTTATTGTTGTCAACATAGATTTTGTTTTGAACAAGTAATACCACTAAAAACCCATAATTACTAAAATAATGGAGGATCACTTGTTTTAAAACCATCTTATTGTATGGGGGAAAAATATGGGAATCACAGATTCAGATAGTATTTTAAAAATAGTTCAGTGCCTTTATTTAATTATTAAATAAAGCATTACTATACTTGGGGGATAGTTTGTTCCAATAAAACCTTACTGCACAACAGGACTGGATCATCATTCCAATGCACAACTGGCTATAAACACATATTGACTCTATTTCCTGAGAGAGATGAGATTGTCAATTCCTGATCCAAGAAGAAAATATCCAGGAATGATGGCTATTTCTCTCTTGGTTTTGTAGCAACTGAGTATCTGAGATAAATTGCAGTCTTTCTGCCAGATAGTAAGCAGGATAGGAAGTTGCATGATAAAGATACTGATGATTCTGCAGTGAGAGTTGCCACATAATTCTTAAATTCAGCCTGTCTGCTCTGAAAATATTAAACAATTAGACTACATTTTGGGTCAATGCAATGTTGTAATGTTTGCTTAAGGAAACAAGTTAGCTGCTTTTTAAGAATCAGTAACTGACAAGCAACACGTGTGAATGCCAAAAAAATTCTTCCCCATCACAAAATTAGGGCTTTTTTTATTGCAGGGCACATAACAGCATCAGGAACAGCTAGTGGGCATTTATCTATTTTTTTTTAAATGTATTATCCTTCATATCATACAGAGCCAGTTTGGTCGAATGGTTAAGGCACCAGGCTAGAAAACAGAAGATATTCTGGGTTCTGCCTTAGCCAGGAAAGCCAGCTGGGTGACCCTGGGCCAATCGCCCTTTCTCAGCCCAAACTATTTTGCAGGGATATTGTTGTGGGTAAATAGGAGGTAGAAGGAGTATTAGATATATTCCCCATCTTGAGTTATTTGTAAAAATAAAAAAGGCAGGATTCAAATAAATAAAATACAGAATATATACAGTAGTATCATGACAATATGCTACCTGACTCCAATGGTGTCTTTTTCTGCTGAACCTTATTTCAAAACTGTCCTTCATTATATCTGAGCCATTAGACTGAAGGTAGAGCTCACAAAACATTGTACAAAATATATAATTCTACCCTACGCTATATGGGAATTCTTTGGAAGTCCAGGAAGTGTTTTTTCGCATGGCCTCTTAGCCAACCATTCTCTCCCAGCCTAACCAAACACAGAATTCAAAGGGGTTGGGGGAAGGAAGACTAATTATGTGTGCCACTTCATGTTGTTCATGGGAGAAAAAAACGGGGCATAAAGACAAAGCAAACAACCTTTCTCTCTTCTGCGAATGCTCCCATTTGAAATAATTCCAGTGGCTTCATAATTTGTGGTTTTTTTATAGTGCTTCTTTCCCTTCCTTTCTTTCTGCCTGTTTCTCTCTTGTTAATGAGAATTTTGACAATGGTTCTGTTAATTTTTGTAGTTCAGCCACATACATTGCTGAAGGCTATTCTAACTTATAAAATCACTAGCAAAACAGAACAGAATGTAGAATTTAGAGTAGAGTAGAGTAGAGTAGAGTAGAGTAGAGTAGAGTAGAGTAGAGTAGAGTAGAGTAGAGTAGAGTAGAGTAGAGTAGGAATAGGAATAAACAGGGTTGGAAGGGACCTCAGGCAGGAAACCCTATACCATTTCAGACCATACATCTTGAAACAGCTGCTGAAGTTTTGAAGGTTACCTTGCTCTCTCATAATAATATAATTTGTTAGACAGTTTATTGCCAGTTCTATCAGCCATCATGGACTTATTTGGAAACAGATGTTCATCCCCTCCTTTGCAGTTAATTAATTGTCCTTCACAATGGACATTAGGTGGCTTGGCTATTTTTCCATTTGAGTCAATCAGAAGCATCTACTAATAAAGTAGTTAGCATTTCATATATTTAGGCTGCTAATGTCTAGCTTAGTTTGCAAACAAACAAAAATAACTTTATTAAGAGATAGACAGGATGGAAAATAGATCAGTAAGTTCAAATTATATACTTAATACATAAATAGTAAGTTTCTACCTGCTGCATGTCATTTAAGAATTGTTTTGCTTCCCTCAAGCACTGTCCAGTCAACCTTCTGCACATACCTCTGTAAATACGGAGTGTTAAAATGTAGAGTCCTCAAGATTTTGTTGAATGGGATTACTTCATTACTAAGAAATGAGTGTGGGTTTTGTGATCGGTCCCAGAGTTTTCCTGTTTAGATCCCAAGGCATTGCTTTAATTCCGGACATATGTACACACTGGCATGGAACAGCTTGCTTGCTTTGTTTGACATATGTCAGCCTCATTTAATAATAATTAATCTTGTTATTTCAATTTTTTTGTATTACTGCAAGACTCCAAGGTAATAATTATGCCCTCTAGTGGCTAACTGCACAACACTAAGTATCATTGAACTGGCTGCAGAAAGTAGATCAAAAGTCTAGGTTCTAGCAATTTTTTCCTTATACAATGCAAAAATAAATTTCTTTCCTAAAGTTTCTCTAACTCTTGCATAGGTTCTTGAACTACAATGAAAGAAAGAAAAAACAAAAATTGACTTGCTGCTGTATAACTCCTCTAATGTATGGGAAAATATTGCAAGCCTTGGTAGAGAAGATGTACATACCACCCACAAATTAGGACAAAACTGTTTCTATAAATCATAGATCAAGACTCTAATGATAGAACATACAAATTCACTCAAAGCCTTATCTTCAAGATTAACAGGCTCAGGAAAACACCTGGACTATATCCTGATCAGATAAAGCACTAGGTTCCAAAGTTCTCAAAGAAACAGTATTGTTTAAAGTCTGGTTCTATATATCCTTGACTTTTGTTTTTCTAATTTACTTGCAAGAAATAGATGCAATTGTGAAGTTGCACATAGATGCTTCCCCTTATCAGTTATTAACAATTTTTAACTCTTAAGTAACCCTGCATATTTTTTGAGCAATGTGTTTATTTCTTCATTATTTCCTTGGCCTGACTATCCAGAATATTCCTAAAAAATACAGAAAAAGTCAAGGAAATACATTTATTAATTCAACACTTTCCATTATCCTGATCTGCTTCATCTACTCTAATGTAACCAAAGAAATATATAAGCTAAAACTGCAAAGGATATGGATATTCTAGTAATTCTACACCAAACTAATGGCAACAAATATAACAATCCGCCTTAGAACTGAAGTGCTAGATATCTTCCGATATCTTCTGATCAAATTCTCTTGGAGAACATCTATGTTGTCATAGAATAGAATAGAATAGAATAGAATAGAATAGAATAGAATAGAATAGAATAGAATAGAATAGAATATTGGCCAAGTGTGATTGGACACACAAGGAATTTGTCTTGGTGCAAATGCTCTCAGTGTACATAAAAGAAAAGATATATTCATCAAGAGTCAAAATCATAAGGTACAACACTTAATAATAGTCATAGGGTACAATAAGCAATCAAATCATACTAGGAAAGAGTCAATAAAAATTGTTAGGATACAAGCAACAAAATCAAGAAGAAATGTGGATTTGCTGGCACATATAATAATCCATTTAGCCTAATAATTGCAGCAAGGATGAAATAAAATATTACACAAGCAAGCAGACAAATTGACAAAATTTCTCCTTGCATTCATTGTACCATAAAAGTCCTTTTGGTGGGACTATTGCAGATTTTTGTGTGGTAATTCATTGAATGATTCATTAAGATATAAGTAAACCTTATGCATCCATTCTCTGTTTGTCACAATGCAGTATTATAATAAAACTGAGGTTTAGATGTGGAGAAAACTGAGATTTAGGTGTGATTCAGATTGTAATTTGGAAATTGATGCTACACTTTTAAAAATGACTAGGGAAAAAAGAGATTAAACCACTAATATTTGTCTTGCCTGTACCTCCCCCATAACACTTTTCTTATGTTTTGTTTCTGTTGCAGAACTGAAACCCTGCTTATTCTAGCAAAATGGGAAGAAGATAAGGAAATAAACTAAAGTTGTTTGGACCTTTTCCTTGAACAGTTTAAAACTATGCAGTCAATTTTCAGGATGTTTCAAGCACACACTCTCTTTTGAACTATTCTAGGCAAATTTCATTAAAAGAGTTACCCATTCTTTCCACCTTACTCTGTTTCCAAAAGAAACTACAAAATCTCTTATGGATAAACAACCCAAACAAATAAATGCAAGACTATAATAACTATTTCATTTCCTACATATTTTTTCAGTAGGAATTCACAGTCACTTTTTAATAACTTAGTTCTTACACAGAGAATATATGCTTATTCCCCAGTAGTGGATCACTGTATTTGAATGTAATGTATAAAGTATACTATATACACACATACATACATACATACATACATACATACATACATACATACATGGGGTTCAAATTTGGTCATGTGACTGGCTGGGCGTGACTAACTCAACATCACTCACATCAAGGCACGCATCTCCTTGCCTGGCCTCTTGTGACTGTGGGGCTACTGCAACAGTCGCAAATGTGAAAAATGGTCATAAGTTACTTTTTCCAGTGCCATTGTAACTTTGAATGGTCACGCCACACAAGCAAAGTACCAGCAAAGGAGGGGGAAAAAAACTCCAGAGAAGTTCCAGAGACAGGAAGTCTAGTCCTACCAAGAATGTAATAAGGTTTAAAGAAGAGGCAGTTTCTGTAAGCAACACCAGAATTTTCCTTCCTGCCTTCTTTACAGGATTAGGCCAGTAATTTCTTCTAACATCAGGTTCTCCGAACTGCTTAGAAAGTTAACGGTTCTAGCAAATAGGTGCAAACTGGTAGAATCCCACCCCTGCATACATACAGGATAAATAAATGATAGATAGATGATAGATAGATAGATAGATAGATAGATAGATAGATAGATAGATAGATAGATAGATAGATAGATAGATAGATAGATATTTGACCAAATAATTATAACATTTCATATGAAAATATGTATACACTGTCATTTTGCCAATAATAGTAACACCTACCCCACCAAAGTTCTAATTGCAATTAATCTGCTTTTACTCTTCACCTGTATTGCCTCCTTTATATCTACACAAAATTTCAAATCTAAATACCTAAATAAAGATATTTTAAAGCATATTCTCCTCTTTAAATATGTATTTCTTTATATTTTCTTTCAAATGATATATCTAAAAAGATTTTTTTAATCGCTTTTTTGGATTAAAGAATGTCACATTAAAGCACTCCAATCTGTGTATTAATCCAGCTTCCTCCAATTTGTGCTAGAACTTGATGTTATCCTTTATAACATTTCAGTTCACATTGCTTTTAGTCATGCCAGCATAGATTTCTGAGAATTGAAGTCCAACAACTGAAGGATACTAGCGTGAGAGAGTTGCATTAGTCTGTTAGGTATCAATCAAATACAGTTTTTCCTCATCATTGTCACTCAACTTACTCCAAATTTTGTGTTATGATTTCAAAAGGGAATTTGCTGGCTCACCATGTGCCATTAGCTGGCACTGGCAAAGCTAGAAATCTACTCTGAACTTCAGGTTAAGGGAAATTATATGTCATGAAAGGATACCTTTTATTATAGGTATCACTATTTCAGGAGTGAGAAATCTAGTTTGCTCTAAATAGTTTGGATCACATTTCCCACAGTCCCATACCATTTGTCTTACCGATCATAGCTAAAGATAATTTAAATAAAAACTCCTGGAGAATACCAGATTATCTATTTTGTTACAAATTATATTTTCATGTTTTTAATCCATGTTGCCAAAAAATTAGTTTTGGTATCAAAGGTCTGTTTTTTTCTAGTTTGTACTAATCTCTTCCATTTATATTGAAAAGTTGCTGGAAACTCTATTGCTGCTACTACAGGAAAATGACAATTCAAAGTTTCTGAATCAAATCACACATATGTGTTGGGTACCAACTCCTAGATTTTTCTACCAACATAGGAAGTCTAAGTCTAAGCTGGCAATTCTGGAAGGTTCTTTCGTGACACCAAATTTTAGTTGCTTTTCTTATGCTCCCAAGCACAGTCATTTAGAGGAGGCTTTTTTTGCAACCACCAGCATGACTTGCAAATAACAGCATTTATGATCTACAGGCACACAAATAATACCAAGGAGACATTATAACTATACTTGCAATATGAATCATTGATCAAAATCATTGATCAAAATGAAGAAGACAAGATCTGGGGGGTTATTTTAACTCAGTGTGTGCTTTTTTCATTCTGCATTCATTTCTTATTATAAACATCTGCTTGGACCTTATTATTTCTTAATTTACAAAGCAAAAGATTTTGCTCAAACTACTCTTTCGTAGGTTATTTTCTTAAATAATTACTTAAGTTACTTTACTTAACTAATTACTTAAGCACACCTAAGTTTCCTTGCTTCAGAAACATTATAGCTACTCATCTTAAATATATGGAACATATGTAAATATATCTGTTCTGATAGCTGCTAATAAAAATGAAAATCTAAAACTATGTTTAAAAAATTCTTCATTGATTGGTTATATTTTATAGGTGCTGATTTTTTTGCTTTGGCTTTTTTTTAAAAAATAGTTAATTTTGCTTTATCTTATTGTCTTTAATTTATACTGCTATAATAATAACAGATGAAGCTTATTACAATTTATTTGCTCATCTCTATTCCTATGTATACATTTGCTGTCAAGTCTGTGAAAGTTCATAATACTAAAAACAAAAGCCCCATAGCAGAAAACTGCAGATGACTTACTTCCAGAAAAACTTCTTCTAATCTTTGTAACACAGCCTTTTAATGTGAAATAAACTCAAGATTGGTAAGGAGAGGGAAAAGTAGTTGTACACTCACACAATGAAATGAAAAGGCATTTCCACTTTAACAGTGTGCATTAGTGAAATGCAAAGCATGCTTTTTACAGGCAGTAATATACGTTTTCCAGATGTGGCTTCATAATTCTCCAAAGACTATCATTGTTATCATAAGATTTATGTTGGATAATTTATTAATCACATTTTTAAACCTGAAGTCTTTTTAGGAAGATGAAAGAAAACTTTAAATTAAGACATGTTAACCAAATGTAGATGGCACAGTGCTATCAAGCTACCTTTTCTATTTGTTTCAGATTATTTTACAGGCTTCACTGGGTTTATTGCCTCCTAAAGTCAGCATTTATATCATAGAAAGATTGACAGAATAAATCCCAAGCATTTTGAAAACTAATGCAAAAAAAAATCTCTTTTCCCTCTCTGCCCCTTACCGTCAAATACTAATTAATTAATTTTAGTCAAATAGTTATTATAGTTCATTTAGAGATATGTAAACTATTTAAAGTTCATTTCCAAAAGTTCTGAAGAAAGCATAGTTTATAAAAACTGTGGTTTGTTGATTTATCTCAGCTTCCTTAATGAAACATTGTAAGTTGATTGTGTATGTAAAATGGAACAAGGGAGGAATACACATGACCTAGTTGAGTTTATATCCACTAGAGTATTTTTTTTTAATAACTATCATTTCAGCATTCACAGCCACAGTTTCCATCAGATGCTGAAATAGGAAAAGATCAATCCAGATTGCAATGAAGCCAAAAGAAAGTCATTTTCCTTGAATGCAAAATGGTTTTCTTTCCAAATCCCCTGAATTCTAATTTCATGTAAAAAGGAAACTCTACCATTGTTACAGGGGTGAAATTCAAAAATTTTCCCTCCTGGCTCTGTGGGCATGGCTGTGGACATGGCTTGGTATACTTAGCATAATAGTTAATAGCAACCAGGGGCAATTTTTTACCAATTCAAACCATCCCTACCACCTCTCCTGAGGTAGGCCAAGGTGGTTGAATTTCACCCCTGCATTGTTAGCTGTAGTACTGTATTGGAGATGTACCATGGGCAGATAAGACAGAAGAATGATAGGAAGAGCCTGGTTCAGAAATAATTCCTGCTCTAATCTGCTATGGCTTTGCAGCAAGTTATATTCTCTCAGATTCAGGCCCCTATCAATCAAACAGCAGTCTTTTTATAAAATTCAGCATTTGTTTGGAAGGTAAATACTCTGCTATTACACTAGAAGGGTAAACTTAAATATGCTAGGAAAATTGCAAGTATGTAATGAGCATTTTGGTATTTCCTTTTTTGATGAAATTCAGGATCACCGTTTTAAATAAATATGGGGATATTGAAAACATGTACATGCCTGCTATAAAAAAAATTCACCACAATCGATTTACTGCTTTTCAGTAGTGCATTTTCTGAGAAAGGCTCACTTTGCAGAATTTCCTTAGAAAATACTGAGTTTGGTGGCTTGAGCAGCAAGTAATCAGTTACAGTATCCTCTAAAAATTATGGCCACTGTAAAAATCAAGAAGGACTGTAACTTAAGATCTCTCGAAGGGGTTCAGGGTAGCCACACCCTAAAATCTTTCAGAATATATCTGTTAGGTTAGAAGGTTACAGCTTTAGTTTGGCAAGTTTCTGTCCATTAGAGTTAAGCCAATCATGGATTAAACTTAATTGGACTTCACAGTGTCATCTCAGGGCTTGGACCTGACCGCTCCCTAGCATATACCCACAGCACCCACTACCTCATTCATAGCTCTCACTGTCTGCTTGTTTGCCTAGGACTCCTGCTTCTTCCCTATTGAAAAAAACAGCAGAAATCAGCTGGGGGTCTGTAGTGGAGAACACTGTTAAATGCGATGAGCCTGGATTTTTACAATGGCTGTAACTCATGGACTACCTGTAGCCCATTTCTTTTTATTTTGTTAAGAATAAACATCAAAAGCACTCTATCAAAAGCTTTTCTGAAATCTAGGTATATGTGAGGCTTGTCCAAGCTTGGGAATTTAGGAAAGAAAGACCATTGACTTCATTTTGCAGTGAAAGGTATACTTTTATTAAACCAAGTGGTTACAGAGTAAGGAAAGCCAGATCTGAAGTTTCCCACATAAAGTCCTTATTTTTTCCCCTTTCTCTGGCCCTCCCCCCTGGTCATCCTGCTAGTGTCCAATAAAGTTTGAATTAGTTGTTTTGGTAATGGTTTTACAGCTTGTCAGCCCTTTGGTAGTCACATTACATTCCCATGCCTGTTGTCTCTGATTGGCACTTCTGGTTCCTGTCATCCTCCTCCCCATTTCTTCCTTCCTCCACATTCCTTTATAGCAGGTTGCCATAAAGCGAAGTGAGGCTGAAGCGGTGCAATGGCAGATCATTGGGATTTATTTTGTAACGAATATCATAGAACACCCTATCAAAAGCTTTTCTGAAATCTAGATAAATTATATCTACAGCATTCCCTTGTAGTAGCTCAAGAAAAGAAAGCACCGTTTAGTCTGGCATGATATGTGTTAAGTTTTGAGCATGGGCGAGAAAGAATGGACACAAGCCTCTGAACGGTGAACTTCAGCTCTTTATTTACATTGTGACTTCTCACTCTAACAGCAGTTGAACCCGCCTTATATAGGCAAACCCTGTAACTTTTAACCAATAAAGAGCAAGGAACGCTAGCTCTTAGAACCAATAGGAACTCTCTGTTAAGGGCCAATCGGATTCCCTGGAACGGGCCAATCCGGTCCGGCCGCTTAACAGCCAATCAGATGTGCAGGGCCAGAACCCTGCACTTACTTCAAGCTCACACTTTATTACTCTTTATGCATACACAACACCCCTTCCCCCTGGCTTCTTATTTGCAGGGCGCAGTTACATAGTCCCTTAGGTAGGACGGTTGTCTTATTAGTCTCTTTGATTTCCGTTGTATCGGCTGGCTGCAATCACGCTGAGGTAGATAGTTGTTTGGCAGTGGGGCTGTTTCTGGTTCAGAGTTCACTTCTACGTCGTTGCCCACATTCTCTGCAATTCCCTGAGGTGCAACCGTTTCTCCCTCTGGCTCCGCTTCCTGAGTTTCTATTAAACCGTCGTTTCCTTTGAATGGGTTTCCTAGGAATTCATCTTCTTCCGTACCTCCCCCCCCCTCAGTTTGGTCATAGGGGAGTTGCGGACTGGTCGCTGGAAGCCGCGATCGTAACTGATCAATATACCGTTTCCAAAGTTTATCGTCAAGGCATTGTACAAGGCAGGATCTGGGGCCGGATACACGTACTACTGTCGCTTCCACCCACAACGGGTCGTATAAACCAGGTCTCCTACCTGGAAGGTATGACAGCGGCCACTGGATCCTAGTGGTTTCTCTGGTTCGTAAGCTGGGTGCAACCGTTCGAGGTGGGAGCGGAGCTTTCGTCCCATTAGCAGTTCGGCGGGAGTTTTGTTGGTGACGCTATGTGGGGTGATGTGTTGCAAGAAGAGGATTTGATTGACCTTGTCGTCAATGTTGTCGTAGTCTACCTTTTGCAAGATTTTCTTCACAAATTGGACCATGCGTTCTGCTTTGCCATTGGTCGCAGGGTGCGCAGGCAAGGTGAGTGCATGGCGGATGCTGCGGTCAGTGAGGTACTGCTCAAACGCTAGTGCGGTAAATTGAGGGCCGTAATCGGAGACCAGGACATCTGGTAATCCGTGGGTTGCAAAGAGTCTGTTTAAGATTTTGATAACCGCCTCGGAGGTCGTAGTCATCATGCGATGGATTTCGAGCCAATTTGAGTAGGCGTTGACGGTAAGCAGGAAGGTGTGGCCTTTGGTAGGCCCCGCGAAATCCAGGTGAATTCGGGACCAGGGTCCACGTGGTGTCTCCCATTCAGTAGGCATGGCTTTTGGTGGGGCGTTGCTGACTTCTTGGCATTTGGTACAAGCTTTAACCCACTGTTCCATTTGTTTGTCTATGTCCGGCCACTATGTGTAGCTGCGCGCAAGGGCTTTCATTCACACGATGTCGGGGTGGCCATCGTGTAAGGTTCTCTTCTGGAGTCGTTCTGGGATAACGACTCTATTGCCCCAGATGACACAGCCTTTCTGGGAAAAAAGCTCGGTTTGTCGAGTCTTAAATGGTGTGAAGTCATCTGATAGCTGGTCCAATGGCCATCCGCGTTCTACCCAGCCTAGGACTCGTACTAGGGTGTGGTCGCGTTTGGTTTCTCTCGCGATATCTCGGGCGGTTAGTGGCGGCGAATTGAGTGCCTCGATTTGTAACGTGGTTACTGTTGGTGCAGGATCGTCGAGAATCTCTGGAAGCGGTGCTCAGCTCAATGCGTCGGCATGGGGAATGGCTTTCCCCGGGCGGTATTGCAGCCGATAGTTAAAAGCAGCTAAGAATTCTGACCATCGGGTCATCCTACGGGATAATATGTAGGGAGTCGGATTATCTCTGGCTATTATCCCCAATAAAGGTTTGTGGTCAATCACAACAGTAAAAACCCGGCCATACACGTATTCATGGAATCTTTTCACAGCTGAGACAATTGCGAGGGTTTCTTTATCAATTTGTCCATAGTTTCACTCAGTTTTTGAAAGAGTCTTTGAAAAATATGCAACAAGGGCTTCATTCCCATTAGGCAGTTCATGGCTCAAAATGGCGCTCACCTCGAAAGGCGATGCATCACAGGTTATAACTAACGGCAAAGTCTCGTTATACTGCATGAGTACAGAGTCAGAAGTGAGCAGTTTTTTAACGTTTCGGAATGCCTGTTCTTCACGGTAACCTCATAGCCAATTTGCTTTTTTATCTAACAACCGGTGTAACGGTTCAGCAACAGTTGCTTTGTGCGGCAAAAATACATTATAAAAATTGATGAGGCCTAGGAACACCTGGAGATTGGCCTTGTTTCGTGGCCTGGGAGCATTTTTGATCGCTTTTAATTTACTTTCGGAAGGGTGAATGCCCTGGCGATCAATCAGGTACCCTAAAAACTCAACACTGTCAGTATATAATTTACATTTGTTTTTTTTAACCTTAAGACCGGCCTCTTGGAATTTTTTTAGGACTAATTTTAACCGGTCCTGTAAGATTTTTTTTGTAGGGGCTGCAATTAATACATCGTCAAAATAGGGGACCACGCTCTTAATTCCTTGCAATAACCTTTCCATAAGGCTCTGAAAAATCCACTAACTCTGAATTGCAGCCGGGTACATTTAAAGGCACCTCGGTGCGTCACAATAGTTTGGGCCTGTGCCGTTTTTTCATCTACTGGTAATTGCTGATATGCCTGAGCTAAATCTAATTTAGCGAAAACTTTTCCGCCCCCCAGGGAATGGAGGAGGTGCTGCACCACTGGAACTGGATACGCATTCTGCTGTAGGGCATGGTTCAAAGTGGCCCGGTAGTCCCCACAAATTCGGATCGACCTGTCTGGCTTAATGGGTGTTACAATAGGGGTTTCCCAAGGGGAGTGATCGATGGGCTCTAACACCCCCTGAGCTGTCAGTTTGTCGAGTTGTTCGTCAATTTTCGATTTTAATGCAAACGGAACTCGTCGGGGCTTTAGATGAATGGGCGCTACTTTGGATCTAGGCTGAATGAAATCGGGGTCCCCTTGTATTCGCCTAAGCTGTCCGCGAAGACGTCCCTGAACTCATAGACAAGGTCTTCCTCCCAGTCACAGCCACTGACTCAGTTTACGCCGGCCACTTCAATGCTGAGTGGCGCGAACCATTGGAGGCCTAGTTGGCTAGGCCTATCTCTATCGATGACCGTTAAAGGTAAGTACACTGTGTGCTTCTTGAAGGAGACTCGGACTTGGCAGGACCTGACGATGGGGATTCGATTCCCTTGGTAATCCTTGAGGATGAGGCGTTGGAAGCGGAGATCTTGGCGTTGAATTGTGGGGATGAGTTGCTTGAGTGTCTTCCAGGACACCATCGAGAGGGACGATCCCGAGTCGACTTCCATGTGGCAAGGCTGGTTCTCGATGGCTGCCATGACTCGGATTTTCTTAGTGTCCAAGGCTGAGGCGTGACCGATAGTGATAGTATGGTGAGCCTCTTCTCTCTGCAAGACTCGATTTCTGTAGGAGTGGTTTACTGGCTCTCGCCATACAGGATGGTTTCCTGTCGATTGGTGATAGTTCACCCCTTTTGAGGCCTGGCTGGGTCCTGGCAAGCTGTGGCAGACCCGTCCGATGTGGCCTCGTTTCCCGCACTCATGGCAGAGTGTGTCGCGGAATTTGCATTCCGACCTGGCATGGTTGGCTCCACAGCCAGTGCAAGGGCATAAGGGCTTCGGGTGGTGGTTCCGGTCGGACCGCAGTCGATGGACCCCTTCTTCTTCACTGTCTGACGATGAAGAGAGGTCCTCGTGGTTCGTTGTTGCAAGCTGCCCTTCTGAACTAGGTGAGATTTCGCTGGTCGGTGGTGGTACTGGAGCGCGGTTTCGGTGTAGTTGTGCAGCCGACTTCCTGGTTGCTTCTGCTGCAGTAGCATCGGCAATGGCGTCGGTGATGTTGCCTTCCGCCATCAGCTTGCTTTGGACGCCTGGTGCATCTAATCCCAGAACTATGCGATCTCTTAGTGTCTCTTCTAAATCGGTGAATCCGCAGAGGCCTCTGCTATGAAGTCGGCCATGCTTTCTCCCTTTCGCTGGCTTCTCTGATAAAACTTGTGGCATCTCACGAGCGTAGGCACGGTCGGGGCATAGTGGTCCCATAGGATAGGTTCGAGGTCGTCCCAATCCATGGCCTTCACTTCTCGGGGTTTAGCTAGTGCTTTAGCCATCTTAAATACGGTTGGACCGCAATGCGTTAGGAACACCGCCCGTTTCTTCCCGGCTGTGGCGTCCTTTAAGTTGTTCGTCTCTAGGAACATTTGGAAACGATCCATGTAAGACTCCCAGTCTTCCTGTGTTGGATCGAACGGAGTGGGTGGTACGATGCCGCCAGACATGGTTCCGTTGTTGGTGTCGTCTGTCACGTGCTCGGTGTTTTTCGAAGTTTCGTTGGTTCATCTTTCTCCACATCCCATCCTCGTCGCCATTGTTAAGTTTTGAGCATGGGCGAGAAAGAATGGAGACAAGCCTCTGAATGGTGAACTTCAGCTCTTTATTTATATCATGACTTTTCACTCTAACAGCAGTTGAACCCACCTTATATAGGCAAACCCTGTAACTTTTAACCAATAACGAGCTAGGAACGCTAGCTCTTAGAACCAATAGGAACTCTCTGTTAAGGGCCAATTGGATTCCCCGGAACGGGCCAATCCAGTCCGGCCGCTTAACAGCCAATCAGATGTGCAGGGCCAGAACCCTGCACTTACTTCAAGCTCACACTTTATTACTCTTTATGCATACACAACAATATGCATGTGAGAAACTCCAGTTAATTGTAGCGTCCTTGCTAAAGTGCTCTGTTATCGTCTTCTTGTTTATCCTAAAGTGTAATGCCTTCCTTCCCATGTGGCATAACAATGAGCAACCAGGCTGTATTTCTGTTCTGAGAAAAGAGTGGAGTAGACCCAACTGAAACCTTATTTTTGTAGCCCAAACAACAGTACATTCAGTTATGCCGAAAGGGCCTTGTCCCCTTTTCTAGCTTTGGCTAAATGCCAAGGTACTATCCTTGACTGACATGCACACCCACACTTTCTCTCTTTTGCTGCTTGTGGGGATGCTAAAGCTGGTATAGTATTAGGTTGAAAAGTAGGTTAGAAAAATAAAGCTTATGGCTAAGATCTCCATAGTGGTCTCTTAAGAGAAAATACTTCTGATACAATAAGACTATTTTGGTTCACGTTGTTCACAGTCTGGTATTACCGCACAATAAAGGCAAATAAAACTGACACATTCTGAACCTGAACTTCCTCATCAAAAATAGTCTATGTATTTTAGTGCTCTGGCTTTGATGAGAGTTCATTACAGCACCATCACCAGTTTTATTTTATCAATTTTTTTGCGTGCTCTACATTAAGTTTCAGATACTTCTATACTTGCCATGGAGAAAAATAACAGTAATTTAACCTAGGGCATAAAAAGGGGAAATTTACCAGCTAATTACAGCTAGTGAAAATTTGCAGAGATGGGTATATTATGTAGAAGGCTTTATTATTATCATCATCCTGAGATTAAAACATCAGGTCCTGTATCTTATTTTAAAGGTGACTTTCTGATTTTTATTGAATGTTTTGTTTGAGATAGAAGCTGAATTGGGAAATTTTTAGGTAAAGTATGGAATATACTTACTATTTATTTATAAAACTGGCAATTTTAAATCAATTTTTAAATGAGGAAGCACTTTAAAATGAAGGTTGAGACAATATTGTCTTATTTTGAATGTGAGGTCAAGACAGAATTTGAATGACATTGTGTTGATTATATTTAGATGAAATCCAGAGTAGTCAGGGGGAAAAGAAATATCAGTTAACTACATATCTGCATTCCAATTTTTGAACATGATATGACATATTACCAACTTCTTAAAGTGATTGTTGTTTAGGTATTGTGGTGTAACACATTTTCAAAAATTGGACAAAATTGTCATACCTATAAATAAATGTTTTTTTGTAAAGCAATATATCCAAGGACTCACTTTGGAGATGTTATAGGCAGAATGAAAAATCCATAACAAAACATAAGACTAATAGTTGAACAAAAACAGCAAATAAGCTTGACCAGAAGTTTGACTTTACAGTATCTGATCTTCCTTCAATATGGTGGTTATTATCTGTATTCATTTCAGCTACCATTTCATTTATAATACCAGTTCTTCAGATCTAGACCAAATAACTAAATCTTGATTACATAAACTTATATCCTCATTTCAACCAAAATTCTGGATTACATGGAGAATTCTATTTTGAAAAGAATAAATAATGGAACATTATCATCCATGTGCATTGAATAAAAATATGTACAAATTAAATGTATATTCTATGTTCTTGCAGAAACTGAAGCACCCCGCAAGAAGTAAAATGCAAATTTAACATTTGAATCACAACAATCTGAGGCATAAGCAACTGATACTAATTTCCAGAGCTTGTCACCATTCTGAGGGTATTTAGAATCAGCCATAATGAAAAAACAATCTAGAAATTATCCATATATAATAGACATCTCTTGGAGACTGGGTTTCTTTCCCATTAACTGAAAATACACATTAAATAGATCACCCATCACAAGAGATTTCTAGCTCGCAATTATCTAACTCTCACCAGTTAAGATTAGATGGATTCAGAATGCAACTAAATGGTTTTAAAAAGTTAAAAGTTATTATATGTTGGCAGTGGCTGTTTTTAACTACAATAAACAAATAAAAAGTGCTATGCTTGGCGTGTTAACTCCATCAATTAACAGTGCTATTCAGTGTAATAAGATATGTACAATTTTGAATTGCAAACAAGTTTTCATCTCCTTAGCTAAAGTGTAATATATGACCTGATTATTTAGAAAAGCTATTCATAAACCTCACTCACCAAAAAATTAAACAAATTACTGAAGCTAATTTAAAACTATTTTGGAACTTTCCCATATTCAAAGAGAATTATTCATAATTTCTGTATAAGCTGTATTAAATATCCGCAAGTAAGGATGTAACTAATTCTAAACTGGAAATCTGCAAAACAAAGATACATGAAAACAGACCCAAGGAGTTGTTAATTTGCTACTATTGAGTTGTTTAAACATATATACTTTTAACACCAGTGTGGGTCAATAAAGTCTGAAAACTGCAATGCGATGCACATTTGCATGGGAATAACTCCCACTGAATGTAAGCAAGCTTGCTTTTGTGCAAACGTGTATAAGATTGTTCGATAAAACATTGATCTTTCTGCCCTAAATTAGAAGGGCAGTCTCCTCCACTTGCCCATTCTCAAAACCTCTTATCATGTAAAACAGAGGAGACCGTTAAAGGAGCATTAATCAAAGAGATAATCTTCCTCTGCAGTAGCCAAGAACTGTTTACACATTCTTGGATTTTCCACTCTGGAAAATGACTCCATCTCAGTTGTTTCTGGATTCAGTGTTGCCCAAGATAAATCTCTGAGCAAAGAAAGGTAGAAATTCAAGAGAAGACTCCAAAGGGGTCCCAGGGTCAAAAGAATGAACTACAAGACTATGAACAATGTGTGTGTGTGTGTGTGTGTATGTGTGTGTGTGTGTGTATGTATGTATGTATAAAGCAATGGCCAAAAATGTCTGTGAGGAGATTTGAGGAATTAAACCATGAACCAGCCACACAGAGTCACCTTACAGGGGAGATAGGCAGCATAAAAATGAAATAAATAAAAAAATAAAGGATGTGAAAGACTCCCTCCCCCTGCCCCCCCCAAATAACTCTTTGTTGGTTACTTCTTTTTTCTTGGCGTAATACTTCAATGCAATATTTGGACAATGCAAATGACTTTTTCCCCTGTATGTTTGAGGTAAACATTTAGGTTAAAAAACGTGACTACAGTTTTCAAAAATGTTTCAGTCAGACCTCAGATAAAATGGTGTCTCAACTACAAAATCATGAACTGTTATCCCTTAAAGATCTTCAGTTCAAGAAAGACATTAAATAATTTGTACAGTGGATGAACTAGTTTGGAAACATTATGTAAAGCTTAATCCTGAGAAGTATTTATATAAAAGAATAAAGTGCTTTTTCCTTAAAAAAATACTTCTTTTACCTTCAGGTAAATAGACCTCCATACTTTTACCTCACCACAAGGCTCACAATTAGGAGCAAAGATGGTGGCAGAATCTTCCCCTGCCTCAGAGTCACCCCAGTTTGAATAATAAACAAATTTTTCCTATCCCAAGTCCTTGGGAGGGATTTGATAGGGGACGAAACTGCCAAATCTAAACATCTGGATGACTGTACACTTTGAACAACAGCAACAGCAACAACAATAAGGGATTGCTGTCTCATCTATTTGGGAATATGTTCACTTATTCCAGAAATGGACAAAAACATTATGAAAGATCAGAAGATAAAGTCAGAAACAAATTGACCAATTTGATCTTTTGATAAATGAATGTTTTATAACTGATCATGCCCATGGCTACATTGGCAGTCATTTTGAAAGTACAGGTAGCCTTCAACTTACAACAGTTCATTTAGTGATCATACAAAGTTACAACGGCATTGACAAAAGTGACTTATGACCATTTTTTACACTTATGACCATTGCAGCATCACCTTGGTCACATGATAAAAATTCAGATGCTTGGCAACTGATTCATATTATGACAGTTATAATGTCCCAGGGTCATATGATGAACTTTTGCGAGCTTCTCACAAGCTCAGTCAATGGGGAATCCAGATTCACTTAATAACCATTTTACTAACTTGACATCTGCAATGATTCACTTAACAATTGTGGCAAGAAAGGTCATAAAATGGGACAAAATGTTTCACTTAGCAAGATAAATTTTGGGCTCAATTGTGGTTGTAAGTTGGGGACTACCTGTACATCAAAATTAATCTCATCTCAAAATTCTAAATGTACCCAACAGCTCCCCAAAATTGTGGAGCCCTGACACAATATATGAAACTGTTGTCAAATAAACATGTTTTTCCCCTTTTCCCCTAGGTTTAACTTAAACATACTATAGTCTATTATTTAGCCTTATTTTTAATAAGATTTTTTTAAAAAAAGAACTCTAAAAATATTAAATATTTTATATATATATACATATACATACACATACACATATATACTATATATATATATATATAAAACCTGACAACATCAACTGAAATGATGTCATACCACTCTTGGTTTTATTGTATATAACTGAAAACAAAAGTTAGCCATCTTTATGTAATTTTTTTCAGCCTTTTTTTAACGAGTTCTGGAAGCATCAGACAGTGTATGCAATTCTACAATAGATTTGTACATGTGTTCATCTTTATTTCTAATGGCAGGAGGTTTCTCATCTCTAGAACATCTTTTAATCATAAATTTCCTGTGAACTATGGAATGTTTGAATTGAAAGGTGCATGAAACCAGCACAAGCTGCATGGAAGGATTCAGTTGATACAGATATAAAATAGAAAGTGTAAAGTGACATGGAAATGAGAATCTGGGGAAATGTATTTGTGTTCCCAAGATATTTGTGCATCATCAGTAATATCAGCTATGATTCTGCATCCAGTTTTTTTTCTCCCATGTTGAAAGCAGGATAAATATTTTAAAAAGTTAGAAGACCATATTCATTTCTTTAGGATTTTAATTGAGACTCGTGTCATAATATCCTGTATTTTCTCATTTATATGTTCCCAACCCTCCAAATGTTATTCCAAATAAAATGTGCTACATTTGGATTCATTTGGAATTACAAAAAAATACACTGTATTCACATTTAAATTATCAATGAGGTACATAGTCTATCACAAACCTAAAGATTCTAAAGAACAGATATTAATCAAATGCAATTTTTTAAATCACCAAACTGAAAGTAAACCCTGAAGATGGCTTGCCCATGATAAGTGATTTTTAAAGGTTGTTATGTCCTGGGCATGGGCGCAAAGAACGGAGACGAGACATCGGACGGTGACTTCAACTCTTTATTTAACAAGAAAGAATGGAGCAAAAGACCTGGGCAGCAGTAGCTCTTTTATAGAGCTTGCTGCCGTTAAACAACCAATGAACTGAGTCTATCGCTTTCACAAGCGTCCAATCAGGGGTTCCCGGTAACAGCCAATCAGACTGGCCAAACCTGACCAATCACGACTCGCTATTCACGGGCCAATGAGAAGTGCAGGATTATAAGCCTGCTGTAAGACGAAGCTGTTTAGGGTTGTACCGCTGCGATGATTTAATCCATAAACACCCCTCCCCCCTTGGTTCCGTCTGAGAGGTGGGGTGACATATTCTCGCAAATAGGCAGGCTGCTTCACCTGTCTGCTCGACCTGCGCTGTTCCACCGGGTTCTGTTCTGGTTCCGGCTCTGGCTCCGGTGGGCTGTCCGCTGGGCTGGATAGCAAAGACTGTGGTTCCGGGTTGCCCTCGTCAGCGCTGTCTTCTGGGTTCCCTGGATCTGCCTCCATCACGGTGCTCTCACGTGACGAGGCCGCTCCCTGGTTCGGTTCTCCCTCGGATGGTGAGCATCCCCTGGGCTGTTGGGTTTCGATTTCTTCTTTGTCCTCCTCCATGTTCCTTCCCCCCCCAAGCTGGAGGTTCCAGTGCTAATCTGGAACGGAGTTGGTCTATGTGGCGTTTCCACATCTTACTGTCTGCCGTTTGTAGGCAATAGGATCGGGGTCCTGTAAGTTGTGTTATTGTCGCGGGGACCCACAATAGGTTGCCCGAGAAGTTTTTTGCAAACACAGGGTCCCCTTTCTGGAATGCCCGACACTTGCTGCTGGATCCCGGGGTTTGTTCTGGCGTGTAGTTTAGATGGAGGTGATCAAGATGCGAGTGAAGTTTTCGGCCCATCAGGAGTTCTGCTGGGGTTTTGTTCATGGTGCTGTTTGGGGTTGTGTGTTGGATAAAAAGAATTCGGTTTATTTTGTTGTCAATGGTGCCGTGGTCCATTTTGTGCAGGGTCTGTTTTGAACCATTCGCTCATCCCTACCACTGGCTGCAGGGTGATCTGGCGATGTTAAAGCATGGCGGATGCCCCAATCTGCCAGATACTGTTCGAATGGCAGGGCAGTGAATTGGGGGCCATTATCTGAGACGAGGACATCAGGAAGTCCATGGGTAGCGAATAGTTTATTCAGTTTTTTAGTGACTGCGTCTGTGGTGGTGCTTTCCATTTTTTGGATTTCAAGCTTTAAATAAGCATCCACCATTAAGAGGAAAGTGTGTCCTCTTGTGGGTCCCACAAAATCAATGTGGATACGGGACCAAGGACCTCGAGGCGTTTCCCACTGAATTGGGGGAGTCTTTGGAGGAGCGGAGCAAGTCTCCTGGCATTTACTGCATTTTGCTACCCAAGTTTCTATTTGTCTATCTAAACCAGGCCACCATGCGTAACTCCTGGCCAGTGCCTTCATCCGCACGATGCCTGGATGTCCCTCGTGCAGCATTTTCAATACCCTATATTGTAACTTCTCTGGGACTATGACTTTGTCTCCCCATACTATGCAACCTTTCTGGGAGAACAGTTCTGTTTGACGATTCTTAAATGGTTTGAACGTGTCATCGGTTGCACTGACTGGCCAACCGCGTTCTACCCAGCTGAGGACTCGTGCCAAAACAGGGTCCTTTTTTGTCTCTAAGGCTATGACTCGAGCTGTTAATGGCTGCGATTTGAGGGTTTCTATTTGTAGTACGGTTACGGTTGGAGCAGGGTCCTCTATAATGTCTGGTAGTGGCGAGTGGCTCAAAGCGTCAGTGTGGGGAATGGTTTTCCCTGGGCGATGTTACAATCAGTAATCGTGGGCGGCTAAAAATTCTGACCAACGTGTCATTCTTGGTGATAAGATATGGGGAGTTGGTTTGTTTCCCACCAAAATACCAAGTAGCAGCTTGTGGTCTGTAATTATGGTAAAGGGTCTCCCATATACATATTCATGGAAACATTTAATTGCAGATACAATAGCGAGGGCCTCTTTATCAAGTTGACTATAGTTCCTTTCGGTTTTAGACAAAGTTCTCGAAAAGAACGCAATGGGTGCCTCATTTCCATTTGGTAGGACATGGCTTAAGATGGCTCCTACTCCAAATGGTGAGGCATCACAAGTAACTGTCAAAGGTAGAGTCTCGTTGTATTGCATTAATACAGCATCGGAGGTTAAAAGGTTTTTTATCTCTTTGAACACTGTCTCTTCACACCGTCCCCAGACCCAGGAAGCCTTTTTATCGAGAAGTCTATGTAGGGGTTCGGCTACGGTTGCCTTCTGGGGCAAGAAAATGTTATAAAAGTTAATGAGTCCCAGGAAGGCTTGAAGGTCTGTCTTATTCCTAGGTCTCGGGGCTTTTTTGATTGCGGTTAATTTTTTTTCGGTGGGGTGCATTCCTGTCTGTCGAGAAGGTATCCCAGGAACTCCACTCTCTCCGTACAAAGTTGACACTTGTCTTGTTTTACCTTAAGACCCGCGTCTTTGAATTTCTGCAGGACTTTTCTGAGTTGTTGTACTAATAATTCTTTAGTGGAGGCAACTATTAGGACATCGTCAAAATAAGGCATGACACCTTTTATGCCTTGTAATAGTCCCTCCATTAAACTTTGGAAAATGCCCGGCGCCACGCTTACTCCGAATTGGAGTCTATTGCACTTAAAAATGCCTCTATGTGTAACTATTGTCTGGGCTTCTGCAGTTGCTGCGTCCACAGGGAGTTGCTGGTATGCCTGAGCTAAGTCCAATTTCGCAAATATTTTTCCGCCACCCAGGGAATGAAGAAGGTGTTGAACCACCGGTACTGGATAAGCGCTTTGTTGAAGAGCATGATTTAGGGTGGCCCGATAGTCCCCGCAAATTCTTAGCAAACCACCTGGCTTCATGGGTGTTACTATCGGGGTTTCCCAGCGGGCGTGGTCAATCGGTTCCAATATGCCCTGGGCTATCAGTTTATCTAGCTGCTCATCGATTTTAGGTTTTAAGGCAAAAGGTATTCAATGGGGCTTAAGCCAAATGGGAGCTACATCGGGGCTGAGATTAAACAATATAGGGGTCCCCTTGTACTTGCCTAATGTTCCTGTGAACAAGTCCTGGAATTCCTGGATGAGAGTCTCTTCCCAGTCGTCATTTCTGGTATGGTGTATGCCAGCTAGTTCAATTCCGAGTGGGGCGAACCACTGTAACCCTAACAAGCTGGGTCGGTCACGATCGACGACAGTCAGGGGAAGCATTGCTGTGTGGTCTTTGAATGATACTTGGACATTGCTGGAACCAACAACTAGGATTCTGTTTCCCTGATAATCTTTCAGGATGATTTGCTGCGTGCTGAGGTCCTGGCGGGAAATGGCAGGGATCAGTTGTTTGAGGGTTTTCCAGGATACCTTCGACAGGGATGATCCTGAATCGACTTCCATCACACGTGGTCGATTCTCAATAGTAACCTTCACGCGTATCTTCCTTGCATCGAACGATGAAGCGTGGCCGATGATAATGGTTTGGTGGGCCTCTTCTCGTCTCGTTGAAAATGCAGGTGCTTGGTTTCTGTAGTAGAGTGGTTGTTCCATTTGTGGTTCAGACGGTCCCGGTTCTTAGGAGGTTTGCCTATCTCCTGACGGAGGTTGTTCTCCTTTCGGTTGGGACTGGACTCTCGTCTGCTTCTGCAGACCTTCGCGATGTGGCCTTTTTTTTCCGCAGTTACGGCAGAGTGCCTTAAGGAATTTGCAGTCCGATCACAGGTGGTTTGCCCCGCAACCCGCACATTGGCGCATTGCTGGTTGCTTTGCTCTCGCTCCAAGCGGAGCCGGTTGACCTCCTCTTCATCACTGTCTGAGGATGACTCGAGGTCTTCATGGTGGGTAGTGCTAGTGTGCTTCTCAGTGGCGAGTGGGACCTTGTCAGCGAGTTGGCGAAGTGGTGCGTTCACTCGGCCCATTTGAGCAGCTGACTTCCTGGTTGCTTCTGCGGCAGCAGCGTTGGCGATGACATCTGTAAGGTTGATGTTTGATGTAAGGTGATGACATCTGTAAGGCTGACATCTGTAAGGCTGATGTCGCCTTTCGCCATCAGCTTACTCTGCACATGCGGTGCATTTAATCCCAGAACTATTCGGTCTCTTAGGGCTTCCTCTAAGTTTGCAAAACCACAAAGGCCTCCTAAGTTCCGGAGGTCAGCAACGAAATTACCAACACTCTCGTCCTTCCGTTGGTCCCTCTGGTAAAATTCGTGTCTTCGTATCAGTGTAGGCACTGCGGGTGCATAATGGGCCCTGAGAATTGAAGTGAGGGTGTCCCAATCCATGGTCTTCACTTCCACTGGTTTTGCTAATGCTTTAGCCACTTGGAAAACGGCGGGGCTGCAATGAGTCAGGAACACCGCTCATTTCTTGCCAGACATAGAATCTTTTAAATTGTTGGTCTCCAGGAACATCTGGAAGCGGTCTATATACGAGTCCCAGTCTTTGGTTGCTGGGTCGAATGGAGCGGGTGGTATGGCGCTGCTAGTCATCTTGCCATCTGTTCCATGCACTCTTTCGCCATGTGCTCTGTCTTTGTCCGACATGTTCTATTTTGCTCTATCATCTCCGAATCCCATCCTCGTTGCTAGTGTTATGTCCTGGGCATGGGTGCAAAGAACGGAGATGAGACATCGGACGGGGACTTCAACTCTTTACTTAACAAGAAAGAACGGAGCAAAAGACCTGGGTAGCAGTAGCTCTTTTATAGAGCTTGCCGTTAAACAACCAATGAACTGAGTCTACTGCTTTCACAAGCGTCCAATCAGGGGTTCCCGTTAACAGCCAATCAGACTGGCCAAACCTGACCAATCATGACTTGCTATTCACGGGCCAATGAGAATTGCAGGATTACAAGCCTGCTGTAAAACGAAGCTGTTTAGGGTTGTACCGCTGCGATGGTTTAATCCATAACAAAGGTGAAGGTAAAAGTTTCCTCTGTCTAGTCGGGTCTGATTCTAGGGGATGGTGCTTATCTCCATTTCTTAGCCCAGGAAGCCACAGAACACTGTTACCTTCCCACCAAAGCAGTACCTATTATCTACTCACATTTGCATACTTTCAAACTGCTAGGTGGACATGAATTGGGGCAAGCAATAAGCTCAGCATTTTAAACCACTGAGCCATCACACCCCCTTTAAATGATCTTTGTATCAGAGGCATGAACTGGCTAGATTTTTGAAATTTTGTATTTTCAATGTTTCAGTTAGCATAGCTGACTGAAATAGCGTCATGAAAAATGCAACTTATCTGGAAATGTCCAGATTATTAGCCTATCAATTAGAGTCCAAAATCAGAAGCTTCCTTCTTTTTCTACAGTAGTATCCATGACTACAAAAGGGATGTAGAGAAACATATTTGAACAACAGAGCACATCATCATTTAACAAATTATATACATTGTGCCAGAGATATGGCTTATCTAGAGGTTTGGCCTGGCAGTAAACTTTAACAAGTGTTAGGTGTATGCTGCCTTTTTCTGTCATAATATTTCTATAAATGGAAAACCTGTTATGTCCTGAGCATGGGCGCAAGGAAGGGAGACGAGGCATCGAACTGTGACTTCAACTCTTTATTAGTAACTTCAGAACAGAGCAAAATACTTGGGCAGCAGCAGCTCTTTTATAGAGCTGGCTGCTGTCACAATAACCAATGATTTGAGTTTACCGCTCTAACAAGCATCCAATCAGAGAGACCCGCTGTCAGCCAATCAAATCAGCCAGAAACGATCAATCACGACTCGCTATTCGCGGGCCAATGAGAAGTGCAGGATTACGAGCCTGCTGTTAAAGTAAAGCTATTAGGGTTGTTACTGAACGCGTTAGCTTAGTCCTTAACAAAACCTATTCTAATTTAATGTTGCTGTAAGTGATGCATAGTTCAGACTTCTAAGCCTTTGGGGAAAAGACCATCTTTTAAAAATGGCAATAAAATACTTGCTTCATTGTGATAATCAGAATATTAGCCAAAGCTGGTTAGCCTATGCATGTTTTAGAAAATGGGAATACAAACAAGAGAAAGCCAGCCTCTCTGCCTGCATCCATGGAGAAAGAGGTGGATAATTATCAAGAAAGACTATATAATAAAGGAAAACACAGCTCACTTTTTGGCTGGTAGTTAGAAGAGAAAAAGTGCAACCAAAGGTTATGTCTTAGAGGCAAAAATTTGCTTTCTTCTTTCAGATGAAATGTAATCAGATCCCACTAGTTTCCACTTTGAAGTCTTTCTGAAATCTGATTACAGGCCTGAACTTATCTCTATTCCTAGTCAACAATCCTCTTTATTTAATAGATGTGTGTGTGTGTGTAAAGAAAAAGAAAAAGCAAACAAATGCATAGTTGGGTTTTCAAACATCTGTACAAAAAAGATTTGTAGGCACATTCCCAAGCACAGCTAATGCTCCTAACCAACAAGAAATAAAAAAATCAAAAATAGATAGATAAATAAATAAAATATGCAACTAAGACTCAAGCATCCCATAAAACTCAAGCATCCAACAAATTCTAAACAACAATCCAACACTATTATTGTGCAGAAAACCATGTATTTTCCATTTATTTTCCCATTCGCTACATGAGTAAGAAAAAGAATCTTGTGTTAGTTTCTTCTTGGGAATAACTTAGAAAGCTTTTCTTCCAAGTGTGTATCTATATACAGTATATCAGTGCTTTTTAAAAGATCAGCATTTGGGTTCATCTTGTCTATAAAAGTGCACCAAGTCCAATGTGAACAAACAATTCTGGAGTTTATGAGTAGAGCTAAGCTACTAAAAATATCCACATTGTTTTACTGGGAGCTTTTATCCAGGACATTGTGTTTCCACTATCATGAGAAACGAAGATGAGCCAACAACAGATGGCAAGGCTAAATACCCATCAAGGCATGCTTTATCTACAGCACTGTCTTTATTTTCCTGAGACTAACACAACCATCAGACTCTATCCAGAGACAGACGTCAATGATTTCAGAGTCTATCTTTATGGGCTTCACTATAAGCCTGCAGATTTCTTTTTCAAAGTTAATTGAAAAAAGGAAGCAGGGGGCACTATTATGAAAAGGAAAGGGATCCAAAGAACTATACGAGCTTGTTCAAATGTGGAAAAAGGAATCCAAAATTCAAAAGAAAAGAGAAAACAAAATAAGAAATGACCAAATCACCTATATGAAACTCAGAATGGAAGCCTAATGGAGAAAACTAAATTCTTTCTCACTCTCTCTCTCTCACACACAGACGAACACAATGCACAATTGATATTGTTTTATTTTAGCTCATTATCTGTTTAGTTTCATTTTCATTTTGGATCATGCTCAAATGCCCTCAGTGTTTCCATGGCAACACAATTTTCCCCAAAGCCTTGGGCCTGAGCAGCATGACTGGGTCTCCAAGTGATTATTAAGAAAATGGAAGCTCCAGAGAAAAAAGTAGATTGCTTGACCAATCTCCTGGAAAGATTCCTTATTCATCTGAGTCATATGAATTCTCCAAACTGAACTTCCCTTTTGTGTGCAATGGATGTGACAGCATTTGGAGAATTGGAGAAATGTTCATCATAGATTAATCCAACAGATAGTGATTCCCCCTCCCCCCCCGCCTTTTCCATTATCAAATATTTGGTTCCAGGAAGAGAGAACAGAAAGCTTGGCAAATTTGGTGAATCTTAATGTAACTCTTAAATAGGAATACATCTAACTTTTGAGTAGCTAACCAGAGATCTTTTTCAAAAACTAGATTTGGAATACTATAGGGCCAGGTTCAAAAATTTTGCATGTACATTTAATTAATATTAATGATAGATTACATGATCACATTCAAATCATTTTCCTCTATCACATTAAAAAGAACAGTTGGGTAAAACCTTGATAAAACCTTGGGAGAACTCTTAAGGTGGCACTTACAGCTTTAGGGAGTTATGTGAAGCCTTTAGGAGATTTGCAAACTGTTGCAAAGATATGAAATTAAGAAATGTTACAGCTCACTGGGAAAGACGATAATCAAACAGACCAAAAGAAAATGAACAGCAATATAAAGAGATTTGAATATAAAGCTAACTGTTTATTCATATCATTTCCTTCTCAGAACCAGTTAGACAAAACTAGAAGAATGAGGGTGAGAATGGGATTGAATGGGAAGTGGAGGCTGTGTGTCCCTCATCTTAGCACTCCAATAGGCCAACTTGAAAAGTAACCTCCTCTTCTTGAAATTCTTCTTACTTGAAACTCATATAAACTGTGAGTTAGTAGAACGTGTAATTTGTAATTATTTCTAAAGTCTTCAAGTCGTTTGACATCTTTACAACTATCAAATTTAAAATCTTATTCTACTGGCTGCTTGTGGCCTGCAAGTAGCAATCAAAACATGAGGAAAGGAGGAATATTTTAACATTTCTTTTCATATGTATTATTGTTTGCCATAGATTTATTTCTTAGAATAATGAAGTCTCAGACATGGAAATCATGTGACTTCCCAATCAAAAAAATATTACAATGCTTATGCAAGTTGACCTCTAGTCAGAAACAGAAGGAGGGAGTAGGAAGACTGGTGAATGTATATTTACCGTTTAATACAAAACTTACAAAATCCTATAACACTCCACAATTGTTGATTGACTTAAATGAAGAAAAGAAAGCCAGCAAAGTGTTTGCCATTTTGTCAGGTAGCAGAAATTACAACCACTTGGGTTACAACACTTTCCATTTAAGCTGAGTGATTTACTATATTATTCATTTAATACAATATAATTTTAACAGCAAAGCTGGCTGAGGAATTCTAGGAATTGAAGTCCACAAGTCTTAAAGCTGCCATGTTTGGGGACCCCTAATATAGCATATAGTATAATTTAGAATTCATTTACTGTATTATTCATTCTTCTTGAGGAAAATATTAGAGGGTAGAGCATGCACTGGGGTGTTAATCATTTGTGCTATAACTGTACCCCTACTATGGATACCCCTGCAGGCATATAATACCTATTTCTACAAATAGATAAAATCTGTAATGATATGGGAATTCTATATTGAATCCAGTTCTCCTGGTCAACCTCCATGCAGAGTGAATATCAGATGACTGCTATTCTTAAGAAACAATGGAAGATGACAGTTCATGCTATTTTAATTGTGATTTGTATTTCAACATTTTTTCTTGGAGTTTTTCTCTCTTATTACACAGAGACATCCAATTGATCAAATCTAAATGAAACTCTCAGAAAAGAAACCATTAAACATTAGAAAGTGCTAGGTTATTTCTATTTAAAAGCTAACATTTCCAATATTTACACAAGAAAGTATTTTCATGGTCACTAAAACAAACTCCATACTATTGCTTATAATGGACATTAGGCACAGACGCAATTGAAAATATGGCTATTACTTGATTAAAAGGAACTGTTCTTTTTAAAAAATAAATTTCATTAAGTGTACTAAGTTCCATTGTAAGATAAAAAATACATAAAAAATTAAGAGAAAGAGAAATAAAAGTGCAGAGAGGAATAAAAGGAACTTTTCATTCAAAGATTTTGTTGATGGGACCATATGACTTTTTTATCACACGAAAAACTGTATCTGTGGTATGATTAAGCATTTAAAAGAACATCAGTGAGTATGAAGGCTTTTGATCCCATAATCGAAAAAAAATGAACATGCACTTGTACAATTTATACTTACTTGTACAATTTACAATATTCATTCAGGACATTTTTATGATCTACTTAGTGACATGCATGATATGAAGACTTCCACGGAAATTACTCAAGTTGCTTTTGGAATTGGATCAAAAGATTTTGAAACCTTCTCCTATCTTCACTTGATGGCACAGCTGCTATGACAGTGAGATTGGGTAGATTCTTCTCTGAAAAGTGTAGTACTGTAATTTTGCACACAAAGGCACACATAGACTTAGAACAGTATATGCAAACAGCCCAGTCATCGTGCATTCCAGATTGGTCTCCGAAATGTATGTAGCTTTCCTTGGTGCTTGCTTGGCATTTGAGCTGCAGACATTCCTTCAGTTCTTCATTAATCCCATTACTAAACACCTGCAGACATGCAATAACAGTTTTGAAGCCAAGTCCCCTTGGAAATAGTTTTAGAGAAGAACATAATCTGCCATCCTGCTATCAGGAGTCACATTACACACCTGCCAAGTTTTGCTTTTGGTTGGGAGACAGGGAGTTTTCTAAGTAATAACAATATAAAACAAAAAAACCTGTATCAAGAGGGGCAAGTTAAGGAGACAAAAATTACATACTTTTTAAAGTTTACTGCCACGCACTCCATTAAATGTTTTTAGATTAATATTTTCTTAATAGTATTAAAAGCCTATTTTAGATTTTAAATATTTACACGAGTGCACGACAGAAAAACCACGACTCAGAGCCCACTCAGACATGTTCCAAACGATCCATTAAAATAGAAAGATGACTCATTCCGATATACACTTTGCCATTCCATCGAGTTCTCAGGGTTTTTAATCTGATAACTGCTGAAACACATTCCAAAGTGAAGTTTTAAAGGGTGAAATAATTGTTTTTCTTACCCAAATTTCTTAACTTTCACTCACCTTTTATATAAATATCTGCTCCTTTGTGGAGCCATGGTTCCTGCGGATAAATCCCTCATCATACCGAAGACTGGGCGGAGTGTAACTGCAGCCAAAGAGTGAAATTGCTCCATTGCTATTTTTCCTTTCCAGGTTGATTATGAAAAAGCCCATCTGCGTGCTGAAATGAGTAGATTGACATTTGAAATTAGAGAACAAGAAGATAAACAATTTTACAAAATTTGAGACCTTTTCTATCAATGGTTAGATAATAAAATATAATATTAAAATATGTAGAATTTTAGAAAACAATGAATATATAAAGATGTATTTCTTTTCTTTTTATTATTATTATATCTATAAAATGTTTCTAGGATAAATTTGGGAGGATTATATGAATTGTTATAAAATAAACAAAGTAAATTATAGTTATCTCGCAAAGTATGAATGAACAAAATTGTAGTCAAATGATTGATTAATAATGATACTAGGGTATTTAATCTTTGATTGATAATATGAGGTATTATACAATGTAACTGTAATTGTGACTATGAAATAAATGCACAAAAAATTTGTAAACCAACCGACACACTGCTTGTACACTTATGGAAGAAAGTTGGATGTTTTTATGTTTTGTTTGTTTTTGTTTGTCTTTAAACCCCCCCCCCCAAAAAAAGAAAGAAACAAAAAGGCCATCTGCCATTACCCATGTTACAAACCATGCATAGCCATGATTATTCTTCAAGAGCAGCAAATCTTGGTTAGTAGATTTAAAAAAAAAAAAATCAGAACAGCTACGGCATGTAAAATATATCCCTTTTTTAAATTCTGCATACATTCAAAAGGAAGGGTTGACATCCTGTTATCACTACTTCTGATAATTCCATTGAGATCTCATTGCCCCAACCTATCAAAAACAAGCTGAAAATAGGGGAAATGTTGGCACAGAAAATGATTGGAATATCTTGTTCCTCTTCTAAGAAGAAAAACAATATTCCAGATTGTTATAGTTCATCATATCCCCAGAATTTTTTCATTGCCTTCTGTCACCACGGATATCTTTTCTGCCATGATTTCTTCCCATGTATGCTCAAGCTTGTGGTAAATGAAACAAACAAAATGTTAAAAAGTTATGATGTTTATATAGTTACTTACCAAGCACATCTAAATTATATTAAAGTAACCAAAATATCTTTATAATCCACAAGGCATGTCTCAACTTTTGAGTACCCCTAATGTTTGGAAATTGACAGTTGAAAAATTTGATACACCCTATAAAAATGTGGCAATTATGAGCAGGAAGTGCTCAAATGTCAATTCTCAAGTTCTAAATGCTTTTCTGGAATAGCAATAGGAACAATAACAAAGGTAAGGAACAGTGCAATTCAATCATTTTTATTTGATCAATGACCAGCAAAATTTAAAAGAACAAAAGCAGTGTGAAACAAATAATTACTGAATTAGTGAAGCAACAGTTTCTAGTTGTAGAGGTTCAATACGTATTTAAAAATCTTTTGCCCATGGTTCCTTAAGCGCTGTAATTTCATAAAGTTTAAGATTAACCAACAGACTCCAGATGATATAAATTGAAGTTCAAAAGCCAATGTTTCCTCCTTTTCCAAACTTAACTTTACAAATATTTCTTGTAATCACTCCTAACTTGAAAGGTTATATACAGAAACTCAGGAAGACAGGGAGAGAGACAGAAATCTGAAAGAACAAACAAACAAACACACTCCAAGCCAAAGAAGGGATAGGGAGAGAAGGAAAAATAGAGAGAATAGAGTGATGAGTAGATTCTGAGAAAGGTATGTTATGCAAAAGAATATCTGCTATGTTCTTTAAACCTTCACTGTTCAATCATTTCAATGTGCTGTATCCAAAGTTTTCATATATATTTGATATATATATATTTCTAACTGTAACCTTTATTTAATAGCCAAGCTTAATCTATTTTCTACTGCAGTGTTCCTAGTTAGGGAGATAACTGAATTTCTATTATTCTTTTCTCCTTCCTTCTCTTACTAGCAGAATGGCTTGAATTTAGGATGTAGAAATCTAAATCTAAATCCAGCCAATTCAACATAGCATGTGGTCAGATCATAAGCCTGTTCCCCATATCAAATGCGTACATTAAAAACTACTAAAAAAAATTTACATTTATTTTTGTCTAGAAGTTTCCAAAATGAATCCCTTTTTGGAAAGTGGTTTTCACAAACATGCATGTTTGCATAGAGCTTTCGTATGCTACCAAGAAATGTTTTTCTGACGTTTTTGTGTCATGCATGTTTTTTTTTTTCCCTGTGCTGTCTTTTCTTCCTAAAAATTGCATCACAGAATACCAATGAGTACAGAATATGGATATTAAATATATAGTAGTCTGTGAAATGCAAAAAAGCAAATTAGTTCAGATTGCTTTAAAAAGCTATATTTTCCTACATACATCCCTAGGCTTGGTGTATCTCTCATAAATGTCTTGTAGTTTTATTGTGCATCTAGCACTAAATACACCATGTCTCTTTAATCAAGGGAAACAACACCCTAAGTATATGCTCATCTATTTTCTGATTAGCTTTCAAGAATTACTGAAATATGGCTGCATATTCGTGTACCTCTCAAATTAGGATATTCATCATGTCCCATTATATCAATCTTAAGGATTAATTTCAAATGTAGATTCTAAGTCAACAGAGTCACACTAACCCTCTAAGTTATCACTGCTGTTTTCCTTGGCAAGGAACAAGTTACAATGATAAATACGCGCACTGCTCAGGAAGACAATTTGGACAGGACCAAGAGCCACCTGCAATTTTTTGCATTGGAGTTGCTGTCAAGGGCAATTCAGCAAGTCCAATGGGGTTTTTTGCACAGCTGTAGACATGACAGCTGCAGAACCTTCGCCAACAAGTGTGTTCCAAGGCTCCAGCCCGCCACACTCACCCCTCCCAAACACCCCTTTATATTCCTCCATCCCATATGTAACCTTCAGCCCTTACTTGGAGCAGACAATCTGACAATAATAATAGTAGTCACTCAGAAAAGGCAACCTCTATCATGCTAACCATTTCTGAAAACTAAAATGCCTAGGATATGATTTGAATTAAAATCCACATTGTTTCACCTGTCTTTCATGCCAAAATGTCTTCACCTACACTCATGTGCAAGCATAAACCTGCAATCAGACCAGACCTATAAAGGCTGACAAAGGTCAATATGCTGTCAAATATCCCTATTTTCAAGAAGTTTCAATCTTTTTTTTTTAAGCAAATTTTATTAATTTTACAAAAAACAATACACAATCCAGGCATAACAACTTGAAAAATATTTTCTTTAAAAAAAAAAAATTAATTAAAGAAGAAAGCCAATAGAACATATAAAATAACTCCAAATTGTAATATCAATATTTACATTATCTATTTAACTTCATATCTTATCCAGACTTCTCCTTTTATCCAAATTATATTTCTTGCTTATTAAAATTTTATTGCCTTTCATAAACATACAAAACACAAAACATAAACAAAACTAAAACATATTTTCTGAAGGCTGCCTGATCCCAGGTTGAAACTCTTCACACAGACACAAATTCAAACATCATATTCAATTTATATATCCTTCCATATCTTATTATCATTTTCTTTTCTTTTTTTTATATAAACCAATTTTATCAATTTTACAAAAACAGTGCACAAACAATCAAGGCATAACAGCTTATAAATTCTTTTCTAAAAATAAATAAATAATAATAATTAAAGAAGAAAACCAATAGAACATAATGATTCCAAATTATAATATCAATATTTACTTTATCTATTTAACTTCATATCTTATCCCAGCTTCTCTTTTTCATCCAAATTATTTCTTGTTAATTAAAATTTTATTGCCTTTTATCAATATACAAAAAAAAAATAACAAAACCTTTATATATCCTTCCATATCTTATTACCATTTTCAATAACATTCTTTGTCTGTTCTATTTCCAACTATCCATCCATCTTTTTTCTTTTACTATACTTCTCCTATACACTAATTGGAGTGATGCCTTTAACTCATTATGAGTTTCAGAAGTTTCAATCTTGAGTTTGTTTCCGTACATAAATGGAGAATCTGCTACTTCTTGTTTGCTTTTGTTCTTTCCTCAAGGTTGACAACCAGTTATGAATGAAAGATTAAAATAAGGTGTAAAGTGTGATGCACATATACATAAACATAAATTGTAAATGTATGGTACACATAGACATATATGACTAAATTAGGAGAAGAAAGAAAAAGAAATCTATTAATCACGCCCAGCAATTTAAAAAAAAACCCATAGGTAATATAGGAATATAGGATTATTTTTTTCTTCTACCTTCTCAAACTCTTCAGTATCAAATTAAATCCATGTATTAAACAATGCCAAAAGTGTGTAAAAATGCCAAAGTTATATACTGTTTTGTCTGTCTTACATAGGACATCACAGATTTTGGTATTTGGTATAGTATCTGGGGCCTTCAGGGTCTAATTCAAAACCACATCATAGAGTCCAGGACCCTTTTATGGGGGAGTAGTACGGGTTCTCATACAAAACAAACAAACAAAACTTATAATGTCTAAAGGAATCCATGTCATAAACCTGTATTTTGATGCTGTGATGGCACTGGTATTCTTTCAATCTGATTGTTTTGTTATTGTAATTTATAATTGGCATGTAATTTGGTGATAAAATAGGTGCAATGCCATGGCGGCAAATATTAGTGTAGGGTTACTTCAAATTGTATTCATTGTTTATGTATTTATTTAACATAAAATGACTTAAAATATATTATTTGGATAATTAATTATTTAACACATTTATAAAATAATGTGGAAATAATATACGGTCTAACAAGCATTATTGCATTTTTTTGGCATAAATTAAATATATCTTAAAGGAGTCATAGGTAATCTTGGGCCCAAAGGCCTATGAAGGTTGGATGCAGATCCAGTTACACACACTTCACACAAAACCCATGCTATATCCACCTATTCATATACATTTTTGCTATTTTTGGTGTCATAGTAGGAGTCTCCCGCTGAAATCATACCTCCTATTTACTGCCAAAGACAAAATTGTTATGGAAGACTATGTTCCACACTCTTGCTTAGAACTTATTAGTTCTTTGATATGGGAAAACGTTGACCGAATGTCTACTTTTCCCATTCTAATGATACAAATAGCATTAAGCTGATATTCCTATTGCCACTGATATAGTAGTGAAAATTCAGTATCTCTCCATCAGTCTATTAGTTAATTATCTGGCAGGGAAATGATTGCTGGCTTCGTATAGTGTGCATGAAGAGTTGTTGGGCATAAGGAAGAAACAACTATGTTAGGCTTCCTTTTCATTCCACTGATCATGTTTACTAGTTTCCTTCTGCCTACTGAGCCACTGAAAATTTCTTGTTCCAACATGGGATTTTGCTCAAGTGACCAGTTCTCCCTGGTATATTTTTGTGATTGTTATCTACAATTCTGAAAATCCCCATTTAGTTTGCTTGGATCATTTTGAAAGCTGCCTAAAATTCAGCCTGAGAGAACTGCATCTCCAACAAAAATGTAAACAAAACATCAAGGACACCACTTGAAAATCGCTGGATAAGCCAGTATCACAAATAGCATTTTATATTTTTAAAAACATATACCATATTTCATAAAGAAAAGGTTATGTTAGAATTAAATCTATGCATAACATGTACAACTGCAATAAATTTGCTATTCAGTAAGCCTATATTTGATAACATATGTCCTATGTGTTATGATAAATAGCAACATCCTTATCCCTTCAGCACCAATACTTTCAGAGAAACCATAAAATGCATTTTACAGGCAATTTCCTCATGATATACTATATAATTTCAACAATATTACATTTGCATGTGTAATAAAAAGTATTATGGACTCACGGGGAATTTTTCATAAATAAAAGCTGGAGTCAATAGGATTTGTGATTTCAGAAAAAGAAAGCTCTGCTTAGTCTTATGAGATATAACAGATCTTTAAAAAAAAAAGATTACAAATGTTCCCCCAAAGTACCACTGAATTCGTTTCACTCAAATAAGATTTAATTACTGGGAGCATCCAGTTCTATTCAGAAAAGAGTCTACATCTAATTCAGTCAAAAGGTTCATACAGACTATGCACCCCAAGGATCCGGTATGAAGATTCATCAACATGACTTATGTAGAATTCTGTGCTATCTTCAATTAGAGCATATTGCTTTTATTAGGAGAACAGTCAGTTTATGGTTGTCATATTTTCATGAATATTGTACCTATGTTTTAAGCAGCAGACTAAAATACAAAAAAAAAAAATCAAACAGGTGGACTTTTTCCTCATATGCACAGCTGGGAGTGGAGGGCCGGGGGGGGGGGGGACATCATCCCAATGAAAAACTCCAACCTGGGTAATTTTGATTTTTCAATGAAGATGATTCCAGAAAAGATGTTTCTGAAGTTTCTTGCACCAGGCTGCAGCTCAGACTTGCTTTAAAAAAAAAGTGGGGGATAAGAATATTCTCTGACTGACAGGGTATGTTGCACTCATGTTATAGACTTACCCAAGGGGAGGAGAAAAGGAGGGTTAGAATGTGCAATTAAGTCTGAGGGAACAACCTTTGAGCGGGCCTAATAGTCACTGAAATCAACTTGATTTACTTATCATTGTTTCATTTTACTCCCAACAAGTAAAATTTATGAACATAATTTTGAATTTTCAAAAAATGGCTCAAGAGTTTTTTCAATTCAAAACAATAAACCGTTTTATAAACCCTTTAAGTTGTTCCACTCTTTGCTTACAATATTTTATTCTCAGAAACTGCTTGAATCCTTACTTAAGCCAAAATCTACTTTATTTCCAGAATTTTATTGTTCTACTAAGCCCCCATAGTAATCCAAGCGAAAGTATCCTGAAACAAGATTCCTTTCCTTGATTTTGCAAGGGGTAGGACATTTATTAAGCATAGTTGAAAAGAAACACATATAACTTGTGCAAAATATGTCTCTGTGACTTCCCAATACCCCATAAGGGGATTCAGGTTATAAAGAGATATATAGGTCAAGGGTAGGACAATTGTGGGGAAGACTTTAAAATTCTCTAGAGCACTGATGGGCTTGGACCAGTTCATAAAGCCAAGTCACAAACCAATGAATTCAGAACTAGTTTGTCAGCTTCCTTTAGTGCAGCCCAATTTACCCATTGCTGTGAATGCAAAAGGCAGAATGTATTTAGTGAAATAACAAAGAGATGTTCATGAAGTCGCACAAAAACGTAATAACTCATCCATTGCCTTTGAAAACAAGTAATAAATGCAAACCAAAAACCAGTACTGACAAAGGAATCTAGTGATTTAAACGAACATACAGATTGCTTTGGGTTAGGAGAAAGTGTTCACACACTTCCAAACTCTGATTCAGCTTCAGATAGCTCTTATTCATAATTCTGATACATGGTTTAAGCTTCTGCAAAGACTGCTCCATAATGCCAAACACTGTTTCGGCACCAGTGATTGTCTTGTTTTTATTGGAACATGTCTAACAGACAGTACGCTGGAGAGGAGAAACAAAAAGCTGCACTATGTCCTTATTTCTGGATCCTGATTTGTTGAAAAAGTCAGGACAAAGTAAAGACATAACCAAAAATCTGTCAAGCCCAAGAGACTACACTGTCTATAGCTGGGCATTTAGAATCATGCAAAATGGGAAACAAGATAAGAATATTTAATATAAGTCTGAAGCTGTTGTTTCTCTGAGGTGGCTTGGGGTTTATTCCACCCACCTACTACCAGCAAACCAGGATTTTAATCCAACTTTTGCTCCTTTTTAAATGTCATTTTCTAATTTTTTGGTTCCTGTTATTTGTGTCTTGCGCTTTTTTTCTGCTGATAAGGGTGAGTAAATAGAATGATCTTTTACCACTCCTTCTAACAGGTCAAGATGTCAGTTGGGAATATTACTTTCTTTAAACTTTGAGCACTTTAGTAACATTTTTTTCAGTACTAACAGAAGTTCCAGAATCACTGAAAGTTCAATAAACATGAATCCTCATTCTGAAGCTGGTATGTGAAGTAGACCAGGATGAATTTGATGTCTGCCCCTTATCACCAATTCAGAAGAAACAAAATCCAAACCACAGAACAAATTTTTTTCATGTTTCAAATATTTCATCCATAAATATAAGTTATGCCATATTTTTTGAATGTTCCCCAGAATGTAAGTAACTTATGTAAAGAATAATACTTAAAACTTGCTTATTAAACAAAATGTAACATGTAATGGATTTAAATAATATTGTCTAAAGACTCCAGAGAAAGGGGAAAACAAGGGAAATAGTTCCACAATTGAACAGCAAGGGTAGCAATTGACACCCTGCAAGAACAACCTCTGTACCTTTTTTCAAGATCAACAGTCTCACATCTGGATAATTACAGGTAGTCCAAGACCCATGATGGAAGTGTCACACAGAGCCACTTCTGCTGGCATATGAGAGGACATGAGGAAGAGCCCCACTGTGCATGTGTGCATGCGCCACTGCCCAACAGCTGATTGTTGGGTAGCTGGCACACATCCATGAGGGGCAGGGGTGTGCAGGAGATACACATGCATACACAGAGATGCGCAGCATGCAGGGGGAGGGTCTCGCGCACATGCCCAAATATGTGTGGCACACGGGGGAGATCGCACGCACATGCGCAGAGATGCCTGGTATGCGGGGGGTTGCAAACGCATGCGCAGGGAGAATGGGGGCTGAAACAAGTTAGCCACCATTGTCCTAGACGTATGACAATTGAGCCCAAAATTTATGTTGCTAAGTAAGACAGCTGTTAAGTGAGCTTTGCCCCATTTTTACAACCTTTCTTAACATAGTTGTAAAGTGAATCACTGCAGTTGTTTTATAAATAATATAGTTTTCTTAGTCTAAATTCCCATCCCTAAACACCATCCAGCCCACCAAATTTGGGGGTTGGTTATTACAAGAAGGAAGGGAAGGAGGGAGGGAGAGGGGAAGGAAATCACAATGATTTTCATGAAAACATGTAGCTTCTGTGAAGTTGTTAGGGATACACACCCAAGCAGAACGTGCAACGGCAGTCTAGCAGGCAGGCAAATGATGTGAGATAAACGTTGTTGTAGTTTACACTCAGCAAGACAGATACACTGTGCCAGTTAAATAGTTTTTTATTATTCCAGCAAGAGTTATAGCATAGTCAAACAGTCCATATGTCATAAATTAGTTCAGTCCATCCAGGGATTAATCAGTTGCAAAGTCCAGTGTCAAAAATAGAGGTCAGTAAACTCACAAATAATCAGTCCAGCAATATATCTCTTTTGCAGTCAGAGATATGAAGAAAATCAAACCCCTTTTCTTCGTTTCAGCAACAGCAGGGAAATACACGCAGTTATCACCATCAATCCAACATTGTCAGCTATCCAGTAAAAGCCAGCAAACAGTGAGCTCTCTTGCTCCCTCTTATGGTGATTTTACAACCGCACCCAAAATACATGTTTTAACAGTTAAAGTGATATACACACTTAAACTCACTAACATAGTTTATATATTATTTTTACCCATACTAAGTTAGGTAACCAATGTTATCCCTAACATTCTCCCCTTTTGGGTAATATAATAATATATAAATCTATTTACAATTTCAACCCATAGTTTTCACAATTTCTTTGTACTTGACTGCACCTTGGGCTTTTGTAAATCCATCAACAATATTTTCTTCAGTCATGCAATATTCCAATCTCATTAAACCATTTTTTACAGATTGTCTTACATTCAAATATCTAAGGTCAGTATGTTTAGATCTTGTTTTTACAGCAATATTTGTAGCCAACCGTATGGCTGCTTGATTGTCCTCATACACTACAATGGCATCTTTAACAGTTACTCCCATATCTAACAATAACTGTTTATACAGAATTAAGTCAGTACATATTAAAGATAGACATGAAAATTCTGCTTCCATTGTGGACATACTTATGTGTTGCTGTCTAATTGACCTCCAACCAATCAGTGTTTTACCGAATAGTATAGCCATACCTGAAGTTGATTTTCTAGTTTTTATATCTGTTGCAAAACTTGCATCAGTATATGCACTTAAAATCAAATCATCTTTTGGCTCCAAATACAATGCATAGTGCATTGTCTTTTTAAGATACCTTAATATACGCTTTAGCGCTTGCCAGTGTTTTTCATTGGGTTCAGCATTGAATCTTGCCAATTGATTAATGCTATAAGCAATGTCTGGCCTTGACCAATTACTTATATATGATAAACTACCTATTAATGATTGATAAATGGTCTTATCAAATTTAGAACTTTGAGCATCAGTATGACATAATTCCTGACTCATTGGAGTTTTTGCCGGCTTACAAAGTTCCATTTTATACATTTTTAGCAATTGGTAAATTTTATCTTCTTGTGATATCTTATAGCCACAATTGGTTTTATTTATTGTCAATACTAGATATTGTCATATTTCTCCTAATTGATTTAATTTTATCCTCTTACTTAATAATGATATTATCTCAGTAGCTTCATTATTAGTCTTAGTAATTAAAGCAATATCATCTGTAAACAACAATAATAATGACACCGTACCATTTGTCTCTCTTTTAAATAAACATGGATCAGCTAAACCGGATTTAAATCCTATATTGTTTAACTCTTTTACAATATATTGGTTACATTCATAACCAGATTGTTTCAATCCATAGAGACTTTTATTCAGTTTCCAACAGTCATTATTATTTTTATCATCCTTTATACCTACTGGTTTTCTTAAATATATAGTGTGCTGCAATGGTGCATAAAGATAGGCAGTTTCTACATCTAAGTGATTTATGATATAGTTCTTCTTAGCTACCCACACTAAAGCTGCTCTCAAGGTTGTTGCCTTTAAATTTGGTGCAAATACTTCATCATAATCATATGCAGTTTGATTAAATCCTTGAGCTACCAACCTAACCTTATGGTAACAGTCCCATTTTTACCAGTTTTTAACTTAAATATCCATTTGCAGCCAATGGACTTTTCACCTGGAGGTAATTTGGCATTTTCATAAACTTTAATTTCTTTTAATGAATTTAATTCCTTCTCCATTGCTCTACGCCAATTTTCTTGTTCCTTTGGAAGATACATTCTCTTCAACAGTAGTTGGAACTTTACTAACTTGGCAAACTATACTTGCTTGATACCTGTCAGGTGGTCTGGTTACACGTGTAGAATGTCCAGGTATTACAGGACTTACAGGACTTTCATGTTCTACGTGCTCCTGATTATCTATTTCTTCCTGTTCTGGTTTTTCTTCCTGTTCTGATCCTATATGCTCTTCCTGTACTTCCTCTTTAATTGTATTCTTCTTATTACTGATTTTTTCTTTTGGTCTTTTGTAGGTTTCTATAATTACTTCCTTACTTGAATCTTGTTCCAGTTTTTCCCATCCTACATGTTCTATGAATTTGGCACTAGCACTACAGTAAACTCTAGATGTACCTTTTTCCCAGAATCTGTATGATTTGTGATTAGATTCATAACCTACAAAGAATAATTTTTTAGCCCTATGTTGCCCCTTATTTCTCAGTTGTGTAGGTATATGCACCCATGCTGGTGCTCCAAATGTGTGCATGTAGCTTAGGTCAGGTTTTCTGCCATGCCACTGTATGAATGGTAATTCACTTGTTGTTGAGTTAACAACATTATTCAATATATGATTACCACACATTATTGCTTCTCCCCACAAATTTTCAGGTAATCCTGAATCTGACAGCATAATACAAGCCATTGCTTGAATTGTTTGGCCTCGTCTTTCTATAAAGGCATTATGTTGTGGCCTATATGGTGCAGACTTTTTATGTTCAACATCTGCCATCTTCAGTTTATTTTGGAATTTATTGTTTATGAATTCTGTACCATTATCAGTGATAAGAGTTACTAACTTCCTTTTAGTTTTTCTTTCTGCAAATTTTATCCAATTAAAGAAATTTTGATATGTTTCCGTTTTGCTCTTCATTAGATAACAGAAACCATATCTGGAATAATGGTCCATTATACTTAGTATATAACGAGCACCTCCCACACTTGGTTTTTTAGGACCTATAATATCAGCAAATTCGACCTCTAGAGGCTCCTTTGTTTTAAGTCCATTAACTCTATTTGCTGGCATTTGCTTGCTTTTTTCCTGACTGCATGCATTGCAGTGCAAATACTTACTGCAAGGCTTCAGTTTTACACCTTTAGATAGTTCTACTGTTTGTTTAAGCATTTTAAAATTTATATGCCCCAAACGTCTGTGTAACAAATGTATGCACTCATTATGAGGTTTAACATTATTATAAACTGTGTTAGCTACCTCTGAATTGTCATCATTTAACACATACAATTCACCTCTTAAAGTTGCAGTCACTTTTTTACCTTCTTTTTCAATTATGCAATTGTCTCCCCTAAAGGTAATTACATAACCTAGTTTAACCAAAACTCTAACCGAAAGCAAATTAAACTTAAGTTGTGGTACATATAACATTTTTACATTTTCTCTTATGCAAGAACAATATGATATACCTTCACCTTTAGCTTTCAGTTTCCATCCATTAGCTAATGATATCTGCTGTGAACTCGTGGACATCTTAATAAATCTTTTCTTATCTTTCATTATGCAGTGCGATGCTCCATTATCTACAACCCATAAATTACTATTCACAGTTTCGTTGCTATACATGGCTAACTCTAAGCATTTTTCATCCTTTTTATGCCTTTTATCTTTCTGGCTGGCATTTTGGCTTTTTGCTTTCTTGCAGAATCTTGCCAAATGTCCTTTTCCTCCACAATTAAAACATTTTCTAATTGTATAAGCTGACGAAGATATTTTCTCTTCTTCACATTGTGGTTGTTCCCTTCTGAGTTGATCCCTTTCAAGCCTTCTCCTGGCTTCTTCAATTAATCTGCCAGTAATGTCAGTTAATGTGAGGTTATCTTTTGGCAGAACCTCTAGTGAAGTTACGTAGTCATCATAGCTATTATCTAAAGAAGATAAAATTATATAAACTTGGTGTAGTTCTGTGAAGATAAGTTCTTTTTCATGCAGTTTCTGAAAAATTCTCTTCATTATGTTTATATGACTCAGCATATCTCCATTCTTTTGAAGATGTGTTCTGAACAGCTTTCGTGTAAGATTTATATGTGCTCCTACACTGTCTCAAACATAAATCTTCTTTAAATTCTCCCAACATTTCGCAGCTGTTTCTTCTCCTCGAATATGTACAAGCTGCTCATCAGAGAGTGTCAGTCCTATCATACAGAGAGCTTGCTCATTCTTCAGTTGATATTCTTGTATTTTCTGGGCATCATTCTCATCCTCCGGATCCCATGCATCTACTTCTGGTGGGTTTTGAATTATACTCCACAAACCTTCTCTGCGTAGAAGTAGGCTACATTTCATAGACCATGAAACATAGTTTGTTCCATCCAGTTTGGATATTAGAAACAAACTTGGTAAATTGACTTGTGCCATCTTTATCTGGATATTAAAACTATAATTAATAAAACACAGCCGTCTGTTTACAGTATTGTATAACTACACAAATACTCACTTTAATCTAAGCCTGTTATATCCTGGTTAGTCTGACTGTGCACCTGGGCCCATAACCTGTGTTAGGGATACACACCCTAGCAGAACGTGCAATGGCAGTCTAGCAGGCAGGCAAATGATGTGAGATAAACGTTGTTGTAGTTTACACTCAGTAAGACAGATATACTGTGCCAGTTAAATAGTTTTTATTTCCAGCAAGAGTTATAGCATAGTCAAAACAGTCCATATGTCATAAACTAGTTCAGTCCATCCAGGGATTAATCAGTTGCAAAGTCCAGTGTCAAAAAATAGAGGTCAGTAAACTTACAAATAATCAGTCCAGCAATATATCTCTTTTGCAGTCAGAGATATGAAGAAAATCAAACCCCTTTTCTTCGTTTCAGCAACAGCAGGGAAACACACACAGTTATCACCATCAATCCAACATTGTCAGCTATCCAGTAAAAGCCAGTAAACAGTGAGCTCTCTTGCTCCCTCTTATGGTGATTTTACAATCGCACCCAAAATACATGTTTTTACAGTTAAAGTGATACACACACTTAAACTCACTAACATAGTTTATATATTATTTTTACCCAAACTAAGTTAGGTAACCAATGTTATCCTTAACAGAAGTGATCAAAGGCAAATATCAAATACTAACTGATATTCTATGGATTCTACTGTAGCTTCAACTATAAAAATGAGATAGCAAGCAAGCAAGCAAATGAATAAAATAAATTTGGGGAAAGATCCAAATGTTCCTCCTTTGACTGGAATTATAGTAGCAACAGGAGCAACCTGAGAAGTAGCTCCCCTTTGATTGGTGGTTGTATGAAGAGAATTATCTCATAATTATTTCATGATTGCACATCCGACAGCAATAGAAAGGTGCACAATTATATCTAAAGAAGATGCATAATAGAACAGTAAGTTGTTTGGTGTGTACCAATTGTGCTATGTCATTGGTATGGGGGTTATTTTTTATCCACAACCCTACAAAGGATAATGTAGCAGATTCACACCAAGCTATCAGGAAGCAGGTGAGAGGCCAACTATATGATCATCTTGAGGGCTCGTTAAACAGCTGCAACATGTAAAGTCCCATTAAATTCAGCAGGCGGGACATTCCACTGTTGCACAGGTTTCCTGCAGGATGGTCAGAACTATATGTGGATCTCCACAACAGGAAGTAAAAGGAAAGTCTAACCTCAGATGAAATGAGTGATGAAATGAAAGAGGCTTATATTGTAATAGTGAAGACTGGGTTCCAAAAAAACACCAATTTATACATTCATGGGTAAGAAAAAGTCATGCAGCTGAACCTAGTTAACCAACTTAAAACTGAAGTTACATATATAGTAAGTCTTTTTATGCACTTTCCCTTTTTCTTTCCATTAATTAAGACTGATATGCAAAATTTAGGAAGAAAACAATTGGAGGCATATCACTGCAAGTGGCATTTAATAAAAAATACCTACCACTTGTTGCACACAGAATTACAACATAAAGGGACGATCATAAGGAAATGCATTTTTGCAAATCAATTTCATATTAAGATTTATCACAATGAGATAGGAATAGATGAAACTGTTCTGACCAAGGCTTCCGAGACCGTAATTACATACATGTTTATTTTAAAAACAAGACTTGTTTTATTGCAATGCTGGGAATTATTTTAATTCCCAGCTGGTAATAAATCTCAAATGGTCCCATGAGATAAGCACCCACCTTTCTTTTCTGTGAAGTGCTGCCAATTACAGAAGTGTCCAATGAACTAGAAAAGAAACCAATCGAAGTACAAAGAGCTTTAAGAATGAATCTGAATCAAATGAACTACTTTGCTTCCTGCAAAGGTTTCTTCGTCTTTGCCTGTCCTTTGTACCTTATGGGAGGGGCAATCACCTCCTAGCCTTACTCCCGAGTCACCCCTTTTGTTTCAGTTGGTCTCGCCTTCTAGCAGTTCTGCGCATATGTTCATTGGGAACAGGCTCCCCGGAGTCCTCTACCTTGCTGCTGCCAGACTCCGAAGGCTCCAGAGGCAGCACTCCACCCCCAGATGGTTCTGGCTGGCCCCATCTCTGTTTCAGTCATGGGACCCTCGTCTGAGTCCTCTCCAGACTCCTGGACTGGTCCCTGTTCTTCCCCACTGTCCAATTCCACTGCCGTCTGCACCAGATGCCGGCGAACCACAACAGAAACAAAAAGAAAAGAAAAACTGTGGCTTATTTTGTAATATTCTTAGCAAGTCACAACATGAAAAGTTTGCAATGATTTCTTTAATTATTCATTGTTATCAAAGGAATAAAATAGAAATTGGAAATGAATTATTTGATCAAGGACATCTGCATTCATTCATCAAGTCAACCATAAAGATCATATAGTTGGATTTTCTATTTCTGTTTTTTTAAAAATTAATTTTTATGTTTGTTATAAGACCAAAATGAAAGAATCTGAGATAGCTGGGGAAAAAAGGTAGAAAGCAAATACGGTCTATAATCAAATAAATCTGTTTTCTGAATAACAACATACATGGTTTTGGGTATGTCTATTGCATAATCAGCAAGTAGAATAGCTGAGGAAATTCCTTATTTGGTGTAAATCAAATATTACAAGATTAAATCCTTTCACTTAGGTATGATTTTATTTTTAGAAATAGAAACCTCAAATTGAGGTTTGTGCTTAGTTTAATTCACCTGAACAAATATTTTATATTATCACTGTTTTGAATTATGTTTGTTGACAAACTTGTCTTCTCACAACAACATTCAGAATTTTAGATATTTTTACCTCTCCCGAAGCACAGCTATTAGGAATTCTTGGAAAGAAAGAAAAACTTTAAAAAGTCTAAAAATTATTTTTAAAAAACCCACAACAATGAATGTTTAATTTTAATTAATTAATCTGTCACTATTACACAAGTAAATGGATGAGAAGGTAGATTTTATTTAGCCATGGACTTCCAGGGAAAACAGCAACTGCTGTGTAATTCAGAAATTTCTGTACAAATTTTGTAATTTACACAGCTGGTTTAAAGATACCGCTTTACAATGTCAGGTCCCTACTCCCCCCAGACAGTTATAGCTGATCACCTCTTTGGTTACTCAAATCAAAGCTTATATTGTATAATAAAATCAGTGCGGGCTTTTCTGACTATTTAAGGCTTCCAGAAAGTCACCAAACTAAACTTGTTCACTTCTGTAACAGTCTATATAGCCTACACAGAAAACCAGCAGCCAATCAAAATGTGGCTCATATAAAAATGTGTCCTCTTAGGAGCAAGGAAAGCTTTCTTCCATCCATTTAGTAAAAAAAAAAAAAACTCTTTCTGCATATGTAAAATAAGTTTGATTCAGAAGATCAGATATTCTCCCTATGCCTCCTCCTCATCTTATGTTCAGATGTTTCTTTACCCCTCTTCCTTTGTAGCCAGCACAACATTAAAAGGTTTCATTTTCATTTTCTGACATTAATCATTCTACATGACATCCTAAGAAAGGAAATCATGATGTGCTTAAAATATGTCTTTGAACACAAAATCAACCACATTTTAGACCCAGGGTTGTTCTCAAACCATCCTGAAACCAATACCTGAGTTCAGATGTCATGGGATACCGGAGGTATTTCAGCCTTAATATTTATTGTTTACCGTCTCAACTTCTGACATGAAAGTAGCACTCACCATTTCTCATTTCTCATAATGGAATACCATGTTTAACTTTGCTTTCTCTTTTTTCATGTGAAAAGAAAAACGATGTTCTCTTATATCTTTTTTGAGATGCTCCCATGAGAATGCATGGATGTATGTGTGTATTTATGTATGTAACTATTTGTATCCCACCTTTGTTGTTTCTCCAAATAACTCAAGGCAGTGAACATATCCAGTGCACCTTCCTCCTCCTATTTTCCTCATAACAGCCCTTTGAAGAACATTGGGCTGAAAAAGAGTGATAGGCGGCCAAGGATCATCCAGCTGGCTTTCATGGCTATGGTGGGACTTGAGTTACTTAATTCAAAGAATTTTTGTTTTTCTACCAACAGTCTAATAAGATCTTATTTTTACTAGTAAAGTCTGTATAATTGCACAATGAAACATATGGTTCCTGCCTATATTAAAATAATGGTTAACATCAAGTGTTTCCCCAACATTGTTTTAGTACTTGTAACAACTGGATGGAAATAACCATTCTTCCTTTCCCTCAGAAAATGAGCCAAAGCTGAGAGGTTAATAGTTTGCCTAGTACCACTTAGAAAGTTTAAAGTGGTGAAATGTGAATTATGGATTTCCTGAGACATTGTTAATATTCTAGTCATATTTATATTTACATTATTTAATTACATTATTTTAATATGTAATTAAATACACTTAATTACATTAGATATTGATTACTAAATACTATGGGCAGAGGGCCAGTGGCTGTCTTCCAAATTTTAGTTACAGTCCTTGAGGGAAAAAAATGAGATCCAAGTGGAAATGATCTAGAACAGGGCTGTCAAACTCATGGCCAGATACGTTGTGTGCTGGCCATGCCCACACCTGGTTTAGTGAAGGAGGGGGGAAAGTCATGATATGTCATGTGATTATGCGAGTTTGACACCCTGATCTAGAACATAAAGCATCCTTTTGACTGCTCACATTTTTGTCATTTGTTTTGAATCAAATATATTAATTGAAATTAATGCAGAGTACCACCATGTATAGTACCACTACTTTGAAGCAGACCTCACTGGCTGTGTTAAACTCTCAATTCACCCCCCCCCCAAATACCAGGTGCACTGGGTGAGAATATTGATGGTTCTCCCCACATATATTTGGAGGATCCCAAACAGGGGTGGGATTCAAATTTTTTTACTACAGGTTCTGTGGGCGTGGCTTGGTGGGCATGGCAGGGGAAGGATACTGTAAAATCTCCAGTCAGAGGTGGTATATGCCGGTTCTCCGAACTACTCAAAATTTCCACTACCAGTCCTTCAGAACTGGTCAGAACCTGCTGAATACCCACCTCTGATTGAGAAAAACCTGCTTTGAAATAATTCTACTCTGAACGTTTATATTAAAAATATGAATATTATTCCTCCTACATTTGCACATTTGGTTCTTTCTTATGCATAACATGTGTAATTTGCCTTTGTTATGCTCTCCAGACAAATGAAAACATTTTGAACGCATAATGTATTTTTAGCCAAAAAGTTAGAGGGACTGGACCGTGCTGTAAAAACATGGTACTTTAGTTGGTGTCTGCCAGGTGAATATCCAGTATTGTCCCAACTCTATGAAGAACAAGTCCAATCCAAATGCTTCACACAACTATAACTGCATTGCTCTATTCCACTAACATCAACAATTACATCAGAAAGAATGTGTTTATCTTGGTTCTATGCCACAGAAACAGCGCCCAAAATGATGCTGAACATATGTGTGCCAGTGCCATTTATGGGGACAAACGGTGTTACAGATGGCTTTTAGCACTCTTTTCTTTTAAATAACTAGACAGCAAAATATTGTTTTTGCAAAGAACGTTCATTTATGGAAAATATTTTATTGATCACTAATTACATTTCCTTCATCCATCATCATTTATATCAATTTTACAATCACATGTACTTTGATTTTAGAAGCAGGCCTTAACAGAATGACATATTATTACAAAGCATAAAGTACTTTGAAGATCACTATTACAGATTGTGATTGTATTGTTGCAACACTGACTCCTCGAACTCAAATAAAATTTTTCACAGTAGTAGCAAATTAGCTATTTTTCCACTGGATGAAAAGACAACTCCCATGCTTGGCTTTCACTGCCATACACGGTAAAATTAGTTTGCTTCTGATTTTAAGCTTTTGTATTTATGTGGATCATCCAAATCAGGTGACAACAAAAGCATTATTTTTGAATGATGTATTTAGCAAACGCTCTGAAAAAAACCTGATCCAGACGGTCAGATCTAAAGGAGAGAAATACTTTCCATTTTAGCCAGACTGCTCATTCAGGTTTATACAATATCATTTCAGTCTAGAAAGTTCTCCAGGTTTGCCAAGAAAATTAAATTGAAACATTTCTGGATTCATGCTTGACAAAGTAGTCTCTTGCTTAAGCCATAGTTCCTGTTATAGAATAAAGATGATTCATTTAAGCAAGTAAGACTCTAAGGAGGCAGAAAGTATTTAAAAGATTGGCGGGTGTCACCAAAACGAACTACCATTGTCCTTTGGCTATCAATTTTGCTAATTCCAGAATGTGTTCTTTTTAGACTCAGAATTGAAAATGTCCAGCTTTTGGAGTACACAAAAAAATATCACCTGCATTACAAATCTTGAAAATGTTATTAAGATATTTTTTTTAAATGTGCATCTGCATAACTACATAGTCAAATAAAACAGGAAATGTTGACAAATCACACCCCAAGCGAACACAATTGTCGGCAAAGTGTACTTGCTTGGCAAGCATCACCAGAGCAAGTTTTTTGCTTCTATGTTTATCTGGACAAATGACTTTTTCAAAGGGTTAAAACAGGAGGATGCATTGAGACAATGTACCTCTTGCTCATTGCAGGGCATTATTTAAGCTGATGGAGAAATTCTATCTCAAAAGGAAGGAACCAGATATCCTATAAATGTCATCTCATCATTGTGCAAATGGAATCCAAATATAGGGAGAAAATCCAAATTGCTTGCTCTGTGATAGAGGTTGATTCAAGTTTTTATTTAGTTTTTCCATTACAGGATACAGCTGCTCCCATTTTACTTCCCAGCAGTATTACAACTGTTCAATATTACTCAGCAACAGTAGCTACAACAGGATTACAAATGCTGCCGTTCCAAAGGAACTGAAGTTTATCATCATTTAATTTCATTAAGTCAAAATAAACAACGGGGACGCAATAGTCTCAAAATCTTTGGATAAAAGTGCAAGATTTCCTTTCACCCAGCAAAAGTCCAGTCCAAGGTTTCCTTTCACTCAGCAAAATAGGCAGGGCAGGACTTGTGTAACAGTTTAGACTGACATGCAAACTGCCCATACAGGAAATGGGAATTTCCCATTATGTCCTCCTGTGAAATTGTATTTTTGTGGGGACATACCAGTTAATTTTAGATATTCTAAACTGAACAATCAGTTTGTGAATGCATACAGGTAATCCAATTAGACACAATAGAGAAAGCATCCACAGTATTTATCTTTACATTCAAAAAATACTCAAAGAAATTGGCACTGGGAATTTCTACATAAGACTTTTCATTGGTTTGCAAGCACCATCAGAGCTTGGTGATTGTTATGGACTAAGCCAACGCACCGATACAACCCTCAACAGCAGGCTTGTAATCCTGCCCTTCTCATTGGCCCGTAGATAGCAAGTCATGATTGGTCATTTTTGGCCAGTCTGATTGGCTGTTAACGGGACCCCCTGATTGGACGCTTGTGAAAGCGATAAACTCAGTTCATTGGTTGTTTTGACGGCAGCCAGCTCTATAAAAGAGCTGCTGCTGCCCAGGTATTTTGCTTTGTTCTTTCCTGTTAAATAAAGAGTTGAAGTCACCGTTCGATGTCTCATCTCCGTTCCTTGCACCCATGCCCAGGACTTAACACTGGTGACAAGGGTGGGATGCAGAGACGATAGAGCTGACTAGAACGCATCGAACAAGACAGAGCACATGGTGAAAGAGTGCACGCAACAAACGGCAAGATGACCAGTGGCACCGTACCACCCGCTCCATTCGACCCAGCAACCGAAGACTGGGACTCATATATAGATCGCTTCCAGATGTTCCTGGTGACTAACGATATAAAAGATGCTGCGCCTAGCAAGAAACGAGCAGTGTTCCTGACTCATTGCAGCCCAGCTGTTTTCAAAATGGCTAAAGCATTAGCAAAACCAGTGGAAGTGAAGACCATGGATTGGGATACCCTCGCTCCGATCCTCCGAGCCCATTATGCACCCGCAGTGCCTACACTGATACGAAGACACAAATTTTACCAGAGGGACCAATGGAAGGACGAGAGCGTTGGTAATTTCATAGCCGACCTCCGGAATCTAGGAGGCCTTTGTGGTTTTACAAACTTAGAGGAAGCCCTAAGAGACCGTATAGTTCTGGGTTTAAATGCACCACACGTGCAGAGTAAGCTGATGGCGAAAGGTGACATCAGCCTTACAGATGTCATAGCCGACGCTACTGCCGCAGAAGCAACCAGGAAGTCAGCCGCGCGAATGCACCACTTTGCCAACTCGCCGACAAGATCCCACTCGCCACTGAGAAACACGCTACCACTACCCACCACGAAGACCTCGAGTCATCCTCAGACAGTGATGAAGAGGAGGTCAACCGGCTCCACAAGGAACGAGAGCAAAGGAAGCAGAGACATCCATGCTAATGTGCTGGTTGCGGGGCAAACCACCCGCGATCAGACTGCAAATTCCTTGATGCACTCTGCCGTAACTGCGGGAATAAAGGCCACATCGCGAAGGTCTGCAGAAGCAAATGAGAGTCCAGTCCCAACCTAAGGGAGAACAACCGCCGTCGGGAGACAGGCAAACCTCCTGAGAACCGGGACCGTCTGAGCCACCAATGGAACAACCACTACTACTACAGAAACCAAGCACCTGCCTCTTCAACAAGACGAGAAGAGGCCCACCAAACCTTTATCATCAGCCACGCTTCATCGTTCGATGCAAGAAAGATCCACGTAAAGGTCACTATTGAGAATCGACCATGCGTGATGGAAGTCGATTCGGGATCATCCCTGTCAATGGTATCCTGGAAAACCCTCAAACAACTGATCCCTGCCATTTGCCGCCAGGACCTCAGCATGCAACGAATCATTCTAAAAGACTACCAGGGAAACAGAATCCCAGTTGTCGGTTCCAGCAACGTCGAATATCCTTTAAGGACCACACAGCAACGCTTCCCCTGACTGTCGTCAATCATGACCGGCCCAGTTTGTTAGGGTTACAGTGGTTCACCCCACTCGGGATTGAACTAGCCGGCATACACCAAACCAGAAGCAATGACTGGGAAGATGCTCTCATCCAGGAGTTCCAGGACGTGTTCACAGGAACATTAGGCAAGTACAAGGGGACTCCTATATCATTTAATCTCAGCCCCGATGTAGCTCCCATTCAGCTTAAGCCTCATTGAGTACCTTTTGCCTTAAAACCAAAGATCAACAAGCAGCTAGATAAACTGATAACCAAGGGCATATTGAAACCGATTGACCACGCCCACTGGGAAACCCCGATAGTAACGCCCATGAAGCCAGATGGTTCGTTAAGAATTTGCGGGGATTACCGGGCCACCCTAAATCATGCTCTTCAACAGAGCGCTTATCTAGTACCAGTGGTTCAACACCTTCTTCATTCCCTGGGTGGCGGAAAAATATTTGCGAAATTGGACTTAGCTCAGGCGTACCAGCAACTACCTGTAGACGCAGCAACTGCAGAAGCCCAGACAATAGTTACACATAGAGGCGCTTTTAAGTGCAATAGACTCCAATTCGGAGTAAGCGTGGCACCAGGCATTTTCCAAAGTTTAATGGAGAGACTATTACAAGGCATAAAAGGCGTCGTGCCTTATTTTGACGACGTCCTAATAGCTGCCCCCACTAAGGAGTTATTAATACAACGACTCAGAAAAGTTCTTCAGAAATTCAAAGACGCTGGTCTGAAAGTGAAAAGAGACAAGTGTCAACTTTGTACGGAGAGAATGGAATTCCTGGGATACCTTCTCGACAAACAGGGAATCCACCCCACCAAAAAAAAAACTAACTGCAATTAAAAAAGCCCCAAGACCTAGGAATAAGACAGACCTCCAAGCCTTCCTGGGACTCATTAACTTTTATAACATTTTCTTGCTCCAGAAGGCAACCGTAGACGAGCCCCTACATAGACTCCTCGATAAAAAGGCTTCCTGGGTCTGGGGACGGCGTGAAGAGACAGTGTTCAAAGAGATAAAAAACCTTTTAACCTCCGATGCTGTATTAATGCAATACAATGAGACTCTACCTTTGACAGTTACTTGTGATGCCTCACCATTTGGAGTAGGAGCCATCTTAAGCCATGTCCTACCAAATGGAGATGAGGCACCCATTGCGTTCTTTTCGAGAACTTTGTCTAAAACCGAAAGGAACTATAGTCAACTTGATAAAGAGGCCCTCGCTATTGTATCTGCAATTAAATGTTTCCATGAATATGTATATGGGAGACCCTTTACTATAATTACAGACCACAAGCCGCTACTTGGTATTTTGGCGGGAAACAAACCAACTCCCCCTATCTTATCACCAAGAATGACACGTTGGTAAGAATTTTTAGCTGCCTACGATTACCGATTGCAAAATCGCCCGGGGAAAACCATTCCCCACTCTGACGCTTTAAGCCGCTCTCCATTACCAGACATTATAGAGGACCCTGCTCCAACCATAGCTGTATTGCAAATTGAAACTCTCAAATCGCCGCCACTAACCACTTGAGACATAGCCTTAGAGACAAAAAAAGGACCCTGTTTTGGCACAAGTACTCAGCTGGGTAGAACGGGTTTGGCCGGTCAGTACAACCAACGACACGTTCAAGCCATTTAGAAATCGTCAAACAGAACTATTTTCCCAGAAAGGCTGCATAGTGTGGGGAGACAGAGTCATAGTCCTGGAGAAATTTCAATATAGGGTATTGAAAATGCTGCACGATGGACATCCAGGCATTGTGCGCATGAAGGCATTGGCCAGGAGTTACGCATGGTGGCCTGGGTTAGATAAACAGATAGAGACTTGGGTAGCAAAATGCAGTAAATGCCAGGAAACTCGCTCCGCTCCTCAAAAAAACTCCCCCAACTCAGTGGGAAACGCCTCGAGGTCCTTGGTCCCGTATCCACATCGATTTTGTGGGACCCACAAGAGGACCAACTTTCCTCCTAATAGTGGATGCATAGTCAAATTGGCTTGAAGTCCAAAAAATGAAAAGCACCACCACAGACGCAGTCACTAAAAAACTGAATAAACTATTCACTACCCATGGACTTCCCAATGTCCTGGTCTCAGATAATGGCCTCCAATTCACTGCCCTGCCATTCGAACAGTATCTGGCAGATTGGGGCATCCACCATGCTTTAATATCGCCAGCTCACCCTGCAGCCAATGGTAGGGCTGAGCGAATGGTTCAATTTGTAAAACAGACCCTGCACAAAATGGACCACAGCGACATTGACGACAAAATAAACCAAATGCTTCTGCTCCAACACATAACCCCAAACAGCACCACGAACAAAACCCCAGCTGAACTCCTGATGGGCCAGAAACTTCGCTCACATCTCGATCGCCATCATCCAAATTACATGCCGGAACAACCCCCGGGATCCAGCAGCAAGTGCCGGGCATTCCAGGAAGGGGACCTTGTGTTTGCAAAAAACTTCTCGGGCGACCCATTGTGGGTCCCCGCAACAATAACGCAACTTACAGGACCCCAATCCTACTGCCTACAAACAGCAGACGGTAAGATGTGGAAACTCCACATAGACCAACTCCATTCCAGACTAGCACTGGAACCTCTAGCTGGAGGGGGGGAAGGAACGTTGAGGAGGACGAAGAAGAATTCGAAACCCAACAGCCCACACAATCAACCAAGGGATACTCACCATCCGAAAAAGAACCAAGCCACGGAGCGGCCTTGCCACGTGACAGCACCACGATGGAAGTGGATCCAGGAAACCCGGAAGACAACGCTGACGTAAGCAGGGGAAGTAGCCCAGGGCCACAATCTCCACCATCCAACCCGGCTAGCAGCCAACCAGAACCAGAGCCAGAACCAGGACAGAACCTGGTGGGACAGCGCAGGTCGAGCAGACAGGTGAAGCGACCTGCCTACTTGCGAGAATACGTCACCCCACCCCTCAGACGGAACCAAGGGGGGAGGGGTATTATGGACTAAGCCAACGCAGTGATACAACCCTCAACAGCTTCGTATTACAGCAGGCTTGTAATCCTGCACTTCTCATTGGCCCGTAGATAGCGAGTCGTGATTGGTCGTTTTTGGCCAATCTGATTGGCTGTTAACAGGACCCCCTGATTGGACGCTTGTGAAAGCGATAAACTCAGTTCATTGGTTGTTTTGATGGCCTCCAGCTCTATAAAAGAGCTGCTGCTGCCCAGGTATTTTGCTCCGTTCTTTCCTGTTAAATAAAGAGTTGAAGTCACCGTTCGATGTCTCATCTCCGTTCCTTGCGCCCATGCCCAGGACTTAACAGTGATCATAAGTACAAACCAGGGGTCACATGTCATATGAATAAAGGAAAATATTTGTAGCTCAGGCTTGAAATGAAGGGTCCTTGGTGCTCTCTGAGCTTCTTTGTTTTCTTGCAGACATTTCATTATCCAAACTAGTAACATCATTAATACTAGTAAGGAGTGCAGTTTGCTATCAGTTTATCTTCTGATGGCTTATCTGTCAGAGTTGGTGTGGGTGGTCTGAGAGATTATTTGATTTGGCTGTTTGCTGTTAGCTTGTTTGGCAGTTCCTTGAGTGGGGTATTGTTTACGTGATTGTTGGCTTAATGCAAAATAGACGATCAACAAGCCAAAACAAAAAGAACAAAACACTTCCCCACCTGCAATCAGTATCCAGATGAACATAGATTAACGCCAAGATTAACATCAGCCAAACAATAAATGCTAGACATTTAAGAGCCACCAAAATTATACTCTGTGGCATGAAGTTATTCATAGCAGCTAGTAGTGTTGAGTTAAGCATTTGGTTCATTGTTTTGGATGGCAAACTGAACTAAATGCAAGATGCTAGAACAGCATATTAATATTATTTTAATAACTAGCCTGTCAGAGGGTCAGTAACCATGGGCATCTTGAGAAAGAATCATAGCGAACATCACTTCTGAAAAATGCATTCAGTGTGATACATACATAGGTCCTGTGTCTCCCCCTCACCCATCACAGGAGACAAAAATATGATAAATAAATCTTTGTGGGATATGTTTCTGGTTGGTATTTTCACCTGCTATACAAAGGGACTTTTGGATAACAATTACTGAACCTTCACCCCTAGAACTTGGCATGGTCATGTCTATGATCATATGTTGCTTGCTGTATCCAAGAGATGATCTAATATTTGATTTCCAGGTGTATTTGAAACTACAGTAGACACTTATTTCTTTGAAATGCTACGGTTTTGTAGATGAATCATGTAAATGATTCATTTGTTCATTTGCAGAAACTCCTATCACTTGAATTTCAGACCTATTAAGGGGAAAGGTGTTTTACACCTTTTCAGCCCCCATTCACATGAACAAGAGCTTCACACAACATGAAATAAGGATGAAGACGAAGGGCCTAAACAATTATTTTTATTCTTCTTTTCCATGATCAGGCAGGACTTTTGTTCTTGTATAGTCAGTCCAGGGCAGATCATTCATTTTATACTTCAACCTTTTTGTTTTGAGCTCAATGAGTTTGCAGTCAATCATGAATCATCTTCAGACTTTATTGGAGTGACTGGGTAGCAGAAATAATGGTGATGCTGAAGTGTCCGGATGTAAAATGTAAATGAATACACATTTGTTGTAATCATCAACAGACCATACATATACTGAAGCAGGCAAACAGAGAATTTCAACATTTCTTCCTTCACTCCAGGACAACTAGTAAGCTGTTAATATAAAGCCACTGGGATTTGTTGAAGCACATGAGAAAAATAAATAGATCATTTTGGAACTCTACATAGGAGAGATCAGGAGTTTATTTAGAAAATTGAAAGACATATTTTTCTCTTCAGCTTAGCTTCCTGTAAATATTGTTGTTTTCTCCAACAAGAAAATCAGGTGGTCAAACGCCAATCTATTTAAAAGAAAAATGGCACACGCATGTTAGGGGCGCATGCATGCGCATGCACGATCACCCATCGAACCTGTAGTGACTAAGGTAGGATCCCACTACTGCCCCAAATAAGGTAGTGATTTTTACATACCTTACTTTCACTTTTACAAAGTGAAAGATAAAATCCTCAGTTTACTAAGAATTGATGACCTTTCAGAAATATTAATGTCAGCAAAGCCCCAACAATATCCAAAGATTACAGGTCTCATTTTATAAATATGTGTGGGGTCTAATATGCTGTGTGTAAGTAGTCATGTGGCAGAAGAGAACACTTTGCTCTCCTCAATGCCAAATTGTAATTTTCAATGGTTGCCATGCAGGGGTAGGATTCAAACTTTTTAACAACTGGTTCTGTGGGCAGGGCTTAGTTGGTGGGCATGGCTTGGTGGTCATGTGACTGGGTGGACATAACCAACTCAACATCACTCACATCAAGGCATGGCCTCTCGTGACTGTGGGGATGCTGCAACAGTCGTGTGGAAAATGGTCATAAGTCACTTTGTTCAGTGCCATTGCAACTTTGAATGGTCACTCCACACAAGCAAAGTACCAGCAAAGGAGGGAAAAAAACTCCAGTGAAGTTCCTGAGACAGGAAGTCTAGTCCTGCCAAGAATGTAATAAGGGTTAACGGAGAGGCAATTTCTGTAAGCAACACCAGAATGTTTCCTTCCTGCCTTTCTTACAGGATTAGGCCAGTAATTTCTTCTAACAACCGGTTCTCCAAACTGCTTAGAATGTTAACAACCGGTTCTAAGGAATAGGTGCAAACTGGTAGAATCCCATCCCTGTTTCCATGTCTGTTTGCTTTCATTCTTATTCATGTATTTTACCAAACAGGCTTGTCTTTCTGATTGACCTGATTTAGTAGGAAGAAAGGTATGAAAAAAGGAAACAGTTCCAGTTTGAAACTATCCATGAAACACAGCTCTGCCTTGGGGTGAGGCTGATGGGAAGAAGCAAAAGCACTACTGGCACTTAAAATAATAGACAGAAGCCAAAAAATAGAAGATTCTTGGAAGCCAGATATGGGGGGAAATGGATTGGGAGACTGGGAACAAAGCCAGGCACAAGATAGATAGATAGATAGATAGATAGATAGATAGATAGATAGATAGATAGATAGATAGATAGATAGATAGATAGATAGATAGACAGATATAGATTATTATTCTATATTCTTCTTGACAAAATCCTAATATATCATAGTAAGTCATCCATTTACATTTAGTAATCATTTATCTTCTGTAAAATGTTTCTTGTGCTGAGAGCCACAAGTTTTTTGGGCACAAGTTTGTATCTGTCCCATATTCTCAGTGTGGTCCTCACAGCATGATAGCTAACAAAATTATTTTTAAAACCCACAATAACCATACCATAGATATCTATACCACCAAATATTATGCCCTTCTAATGCAAAAAGGCTTCTGTTTCTCAGCAACATCCATTCTTTCATCCAGACCAAATAGCAGTCTGCAAAATATAATTTAAAATCAGATCAACTCAATCCTCTTTCTTTTGCATCTTGTAATGCCAAATATTTAATTTGTGGGTTTTCCCACCCGGCACCCAAATTTTGATATGTCTTTCTGCCATTGTTTAAATAGTACATCAGCTGTCAAGACTGACATTCAAACAAGACATTTATCTTAATCACTGAAGTTTTCCAACAATGATAATTGTATATTTTTCTCCATCTGAACATATGGTTCTTACATTTCTGTCCAAGGTTTATCATAATTATTTTGAAACAATATACAAACTCTTGTAATTCAGAGAATGACTTTCTTGACACATTTGGAGGGAACTGGTTTTGAGAAGACAGCTGTAATTGACTTAATACTGAGACCCAGCATGCAATTACGTAACTGAAAGGTAAAGGTTCCCCTCGCACCTACATGCTAGTCGGTTCTGGTTCTAGGGGGCGATGCTCATCTCCGTTACAAAGACAAAGAGCCAGAGCTGTCTGAAGATGTCTCCATGGTCATGTGGCTGGCATGAAATGCCGAAGATGCACAGAATGTTGTTTCCTTCCCACCAAAGTGGTCCCTATTTTTCTACTTGCATTTATACATGCTTTCAAACTGCTAGGTTGGCAGAAGCTGGGACAAGTAACAGGAGCTCACTCCATTACATGACACTAGGAATTGGAACCACCAAACTTCCAACCTTTCTGATTGCCAAGCTCAGCGTCTTAGCCACTGAGCCACCATGTCCCGGTACATAACTAAAAAAGGTGGGAATAAACATGGCTCCTCAACGGTTGGGGTGACCATGCTAAGGATCAAACTCAGCAGAGTTCTATAAATGCATGCTGATCCTAAGGGATTAAACATAAAATGTTCTGCATGCAGAGTATATGCCCCCCGACTGACTTGTACCTCTTCTCTATTACAGTGGCAAGACTTTCATTGAGAGGAATCCTACACGTATTGGAGAAAGAAAATTAACAAAACCATTTATAATCCCTCAGGCTTTGTCCTGGGATTACTCTGTTTTGGAATCCTCTATTATCTGTAATAACTGTAAAATGATAGCCAGTAATTAATTCTTATTTGGCCCCTAGTAATTATATTGCTCTGTTATTATGTCCATTACTTCATTTCTGAACAATTCCATTTGTACAAAAATGAAGTATCAGGCCCTTGGACAATAAATGTTAGACAGTGATCCTAACATTTTATGGCTTTCTTATCAAAGTCAACAGAAATTTTGGCATTGACATTGGTAGACCATAGATTACCAAAAAATGTGCTTCTTTTCAAACAACAAAACCTCTTTAAATTATATTGTTTATGTCCCCCATTTCAAAGCTGTTGGAACCCAGTGTATCTAGCATTCAGCACTTTCACCTACAAATAGGTTACTTAAATTAACAGCCAGTCACAATAAGGAATGTCACAGGTCACTTTTTAAGAAAAGGTCATCAACAAACATTATTGTGTACAATCACACTTAGAAATATCCTAAATATATTCACTAGCTAAAGACAACTAACTACCCCTTATACTGCCTCTAACATTAAATGGATTTTTTTCAGTGCAATTCTACACCTAAGCCCATTGCCATGAAAATGTACCAATTCAGGAACTCTCACAGCAAAGAAAGAAAGATGACAAAACTATTCATTTGTTAAAATATTTATATCCCACTTTGCATACTCAACCATCTAGAAGCAATTTATCTGGCCTAGCTCCTTATATCATCTTAATAGCATGTGGAAGAGCTATTACCTTCATATTTGAGGTAGCCAGCCAAACAGTCAAATAAAATGTTTGTGTTTTCTTCCCTTTTTCTTGATTGTTTCCAATCCTCAAGCCAATCCTTTCATTAATTATGATAAAATGAAATGACAATCACTGACGCTTGGGAAAAAAATCAAGGAAGGAAGGAAAATCTTGTATTATTTCCTGGGCTTCTGGGAGGATGGAAGATTATAATATATAATTTTAATCTTAACTGTATAGTTCTTATATATATAATTTTTTCTAATCTATCATCACTTGCTAGGATTCATTAACTTATTTGTTTAATGAAAAGCATTCATTGAAATAAGTTGGCAGCTTTTGTGTTTAGGCTTCAACATGCATTGGATAGTGTATCTGTTTAGGCAACCCAACTCCTGTCTAAGCTGTAAATCTTGTTTGTCTACAGAAATCAAATGTATTGAGAACAATATTTGAATAGAAAACTAAAACATTTAATAAAAAATACTTGTGTGGGAAGACAGAAGGAGGACTAGAGAAAACATAGAATCTAAGGCAAAAATAAGGAAACCTGAACTTCACAAAAAACTAATCCAGTGGCTGTTGAAGTGTAATTGTAGGTTGCTTCTCCTATGAAGACAATCCCTATAGCCTAGAAAACTCCATTATGCTGAGAAGGACTCTTCGTTTTCTTAGCAGAGATATGGCTTGTACAGTATCCCACATGAACCAATAAATTTCTGAAACATTTTATCATGATTGATTTGTAAATGATAATGCAACTAAATGTCAGTATTAATGTGTATGAATTTTTTCTTTCTTTTTCTGGTATGTGTATGAAAAGAAAAAAAATGGATTTCTCACATATTTTTCACAAAAACAGCTACATTCTGAATCCCCCCCCCCATTTTTCAGCTATTAAAATGGTTTGTGTATGATACTGAATCATAAGAAAGATACCACAGAGAAAATTGTAAAACATCTTTCATCAATGTACCCTTCCACATCTCAAAGGCAACAAGGTATTTTCCTCCCACATCTATTCTATAGATAACCACAATTTTTACTCATAAAAATTAACTCAAACAAGATGCTTCCATCAAAAGTGTATCACCCTCCTACTAGCCCCAATGCCACTGCCACTGCTACTCAAAAAAGTTAACTTTCTAACAGAGCACACACAGCATTAAGTGTACCATGGCCAAGGCATAGTCAGTATGAGGCAAAGTCTGACATTAGTTATTATGAATGGACATGATTTATGTGCCTGTCAGCAAGAAATCAATCAAGTCAATGGAAAGCCAGTGGCAACATCAACAACAGTAGCAAGAGAGGAAATATCAGAGCCAAGACAGGATGGGTCCTCTCAACCACCTGAGGAGAAGGCAAAGAGAAGAAGGAAGCAGTCAGATTCACAGTAGGCTCTCGTCCAAAAAAATAGTAGAACCTACATTTCACTGATTCTCCTGAGATTAACTAATTCTCGGGTTATTCTTGATTACTGATAGTGGTATTACGAAAGACAGAAAAGAGATGACAAGTGGACATGTTTGGAAATGTCATTACTGTAAAGAAGAGGTCTGGATTTTTGGAAGAGAGGGCAGTTAGATAAATACATACAATAGCAAAGGTACCTAAGGATCTGGTCATAGAGGGAATATTTTACCAGATGAAGATAGGTCTGTGGTTTAACTCATATGGTAGAAAAAGAGAAAGGAAATGAAAATTTAAAACTGCAGGCAAAACAGAAATGAGACAAAAAATAATCGTGGTTTTATAGCCTATATTGCTGGTCAATTGTCCCACAACAATCCATACAAATATTAATACCAGACTAAAAACTATGATCCAGTTCCTCAAAAGTTCATTTGCCCCCCCAAAAGCTTGTCTTATAACTTAATTCTCAAAACAATTGAGAATTTCTTTGGAATCTTTTCTGGTAGTTATCTGAATTACATTGTTATTGCAAATGATATAAGATGATAACATTGTGCTCCACAACTCTAGTATTCAGCAGCCCACCTCACTGTCCCTGCTTCCTGGTCTGAAAAAAATGGTCTGTCAGTGGAATTCCTTGAGGATCTGACTGAGATGTGAGAAAGGAAAGTCATCATAATTATGTAACTGCCATAAACCGACCTCCCACCCAAGCCTACATGTTCCTCTTTGGGGGGGGGGGATGTCTTAGTCTGAATGAAAAACTGGCACAGAATGAATAAATGCACAACTCAGAGAAAAGCTATGCAATAGAGATAATGAGGTGTCACCACAGCTAATCCTAGGTGAAAAACTAAAGGCAGTCCTACAAAGATGCCATTCTGACATCAACCAATATGAAAGCCATTGTCTTCTCATTTCACCCTGGAGGCCTTTCTTGTAAGCCTACCCTTAAGATCCATTGGATAAGTGAACTTCTGGTTATAGGATGACTGGGGATCAGGACCTTCTGAGAGTAGCCATATGAAAAAGAGCTAGGTTGGTCTAGTGGTTAAGGCACCAAGATAGAAAGCAGGAGATTGTGAATTCAAGCCCCACCTTAGCTATGAAAGCCAAATGGGTGATTTTGAGCCAGTCACTTTCTCTCAGCCCAACCAACCTCACAGAAAGAAGTTGTGTAGGGCATGCTTACCACCTTGAGTTATTTGTAAAAATAATAAAGGCAAGATAAATATAAATATGTATATAAATAAAAAAATATGAAGGATGATGCATAAAGATGAGCCTTTCCAAATATGCATTTAGAATGTTAACTGCTAGACTTCATTTTGCTTATATTGGGCTGAACATATTTTAAATATTTTTATTGGCTTGCTTCTTTGATATTTCAGTGTCTGTAATCTGAACCTTAGATTTTATTGGAATCATAATTCCATTTGTCATGTTCCTAAACCAAGTAGAAACAATACTGCAGGACAATCTAAAAAATGAATGTTAGAAAAAAACTTCAAAAAAATAACAAAAATTCATTAGATCTATAATTCAGGTGTCTGTGTGTGAGAGAGAGAGAGGGAGGGAAGGAGGCAGGGAAGGAGAGGGAGAGAGAGAGAGATTATCCCATAAATTGCTTTTATCATTTTCTTCTCTATTTCAGAAGAACATAACATATTTGGATGGCAATAAGAACATCTGGCTTTCTAACTCTTCCTAACTCTTCAGAGATATTAAAAATACTTCCAAAAAACTTCTGCACTTTTAGAAACAGGATAAAGGATATATTTTATCTGATATAATGCAGAGAAAGTATCCTCAATAGGAAGAGTACTGTGGCAAACGGACAGAGTAAGATGCAGTTCTAGGGCTGTTTGCTTAAAAGTGTTTGCAGTGGAGTTGTTCAAAAAGGGTTTTCCCTCCTCAATATGTGCTGTTAGCAAATATTTCCAAAGAAAGCCTTTAAGCTACAACCTTCCTACCTTATTCATTGATTTTTTGCTGGGGCTCCAGATGATAATATATTCCTTGAGGAACAAAAAGAAAACCATAATCATTGCACAATGCCTTTGCTAACAATGCACTAAATTTGGCACAGAAAGAAAAGAAGAAATAATTATGCTATACAATTTTGTGGGGAGACTTCAAGTCAGTTTTAAATCCCTGCAGTTTTCTTGGCAAGATTTCAGAAATGGTTTGCAGTTGCTTCTTCTCTAGGATTGAGAAAAAGTGTCTGGTCCAAAGTCACCCAGCTGGCTTTATGCCTAAAAGGACTAGGACTCAGATTTCTAGCTTGTTGCCTTAACCACTACACCAAACTGCCTCTATTTTTTCTACCATACTATACCATATCAACCACACCACAGCTCACCACATCACATCATACCACACCATACACCATATATAGTTCATTAAGGGAGAAAATCCCAAGACATATCCATAAACTGTACATTTTAGACTTTTCTCTAATTTTTCAAGGCAAAATTATTTTTTTCAGTTTTTCGTGTATGTTCTTTAAAAAAATAACCTTCCCTTTCCCTTTATCCTTCCCTAGGTGAACAATTTTTAAAATATGTTCTTTGCTTCAAAAGAAGGGAAGTAAAATATGGCTAGATTAGATAAACAAAGAAAAAAAAAACAGTTCTTCAATCTTTTTAAATTGACCCTTAGGAATACTACACAATCCACTTTAACTCTCTATTGCCATGACTGTAAAAAAATAGTAACAAGAGAGTTGATACCCCCTCCTGTCCCCTAGGCTGTTGTCCATCTCTACCAAAGTTCCTGATACCATTTCACCATGTTTTAAATTAAGTTACCGAATTATTTCCTGGTGTTCTGCTTATTAATATTTGGATGGCATAAAGCAGACAATCGACTCATCCATACAAAGTCTTTTTTATTGGTTCATCAGGCATCCTGTCAACTCACATTTATGATGAGGTTCTTCTTAATGTCCAATCCTTTGCATATCTGAATTGTAGTGTAGAAAGATAATAAAGTCTCAACCCCATGATGATTGAAGCGACTACATGGTATAGTGGCTTCAGGCAAGAATGAGGGAGCCTCCCCCAACCCAACAAGGGTCAATTTAGTGACCAATCAGGATTACAGATGTGACCACATCACATGGACTACATTTCCCAGGATACCTTAACTACATTTACCATGATGCATTCCCTTAAGGGTACAGCTCTCAAATCCTAACAACTATCCCAAATCCCATTAACTCTAAACTGTCTGGACAGCACACCTGGCTATGAAAACAAATGCATCAAGGCAATGATAGAGGCAGGAAAAGGAATGTTGATCACTTCCTGGCCCTGTGAAGGTACTTAACTGGATATCTGGGTTTAGGAGGAGAAACTGGTATTTCTGTCAATCTATCCTTACATCCATGCCAACATATTTGTTCCACAAAATAGTATATTAACAAAGCCATTTCTTTCAACTGTAATAATGTGTAGATTAGCTCTGATTTTCTGAACTATACTACAGGTAGGCCTTGGGTTACAACAGCAACCGGAGCTGCCAGGATGGCGGCTGCTAAGCGATGCAGTTGTAATTATGTGATCACACCATTTAGCAACAGCAATCCTGGCCATCCTGATTGTTGTCATAACCCAAAGATGCTTGGATCATTAAGTGAGAAGCAGCTGGGGTTCCAGGTAGAGACTGGGCTGCCATGGGGGCCTGCCGTGGGAGGTGGGGTGCCATGGGGGGGTAAGCATGGAGTGTGGGGGAGGCCTGGTGCAGGCCGTACACAAGTGTAGGTATTATGTCTGGGCGGATGGGCGCAATAACGGAGACGAGACCTCGGATAGTAACTTCAACTCTTTATTAGTGACTTCTGATCAGAGCGAAAAAGCCTGGCTGCAGCAGCTTCTTTTATAGAGCTGGCTGCTGCTAAAGCGTCCAATGACAAGGCTTTAAGCTTGCCATGCTTGGGTTGCCCAATCGCGGCAGCCCGTTAACCACCAATTGGATTAGCCTGGAGCGACCAATCACAACCTGCTGTTAGCGGACCAATCAGGTTTGCAGGATTACGAGCCTGCTAGTCCGGAACAGTAGGGAAGGTAGAGGAAGCACCGTGAGAGCAAATGGAGACCAGGAGAAGCAAGGCACTGTGCCATGCAAGTGCAAAGAAGCTGGGAGGTAGCCAAGTGCAAGGAATCTAGAGTGACTTGTAGCCTTTCTGCCAGCTTCCCCATTGATCTTGCTTGGGCTGGGCTGGGCTGGGCTGGGCTCTGCCAACTCACATTCTTTCTATTTGTCTATCAGGTCTTGTAGATCAGAGATTATTGTATAGTGGGACCCAGAAAGTATGACTTTTACATGGGTGCACCCACTCTGTGAAATACCAAACTGCTCAAGATTCAGTTGACCCTGACTGCTCACAGTTTGAAATGTCTTGAAGATCTGGCTGTTTTCCCAGGCACAAAGGCCAGGAGAGCAGTTGAGCCTACACTGTTGAAGTATGGTGTCTTCAGCAGCAGTCTCCATTTTATGTTTTCCTTGAATGTGAAATTTATTTTTGATCTTTGTCAGATTTACATTTGTGAGATGGGTGGTCATGTGAATTGCTTAAATAGATAGAGGAGAGAGGGGGGAGAGGGAGGGAGGGAGGGAGAAAGAGAAAAAGACAGACATTATGTGTTTAAGGTACCAGGCAAGGAAGCAGGAGGCTGAGTTCTAGTCTCCCTTTAGACACAAAAACTGGCTGGGTAGCTTTGGGCCAGTCCCTCTTTCTCAATCCATCCCACTCACAGGGTTGTTGTTGTCGGAAAATAGGAGGAGGTAGGGGGTAGGAAGGTAAGAGGTAGGAATGTTATGTATGTTTGCCACCTTGAATTATTTATAAAAATAAAGATGGGATATAAATAAAAAAAGTCTTTGTCTCATTTTATCAGATAAATACTGATCACGTAAATATTAAATTTATTACTGTATGTACAATACGCCCTTACCCATTAAATTAAAAAACAAATGACATTTTATATATATTTCAGTATCTTTTAATATTACCTGCTTGATAATTTGGCTTTATAATTCTATCTTTAAAAGATAGGATAATCGTGTATTAATATATGGAAATGACCTTGGAACACAGGAGGAAAAGCCATAACCTTATTTTCTGATAAAATAAAATTCGAGTCTGAAAGAGGAGCAGGGTGGAGAAAGTGACTCAGAGGTTTTCAGGTGGATAAAAGTAAGGAGACAGACATACTTTTTGACCTGCAAAATTCTATTACTGTAATCCTACAATAAAGGTAGTGATATGACTCATGGTTGGTGCTCTTGTCTAGACTATCTCAAAGGGCTGACACATAGTTAAAAGCATAAACATTTCCTAGTGACTATCTTAACTTTTAACTGAAATATATTGGATCATATTTTCACCAGGAAATATTAAAAATATTAAAATCTACATTTCTCTGACACAGACCATATATGCATAATTTAGAAATAATTACAAAAGTTAAATGGAAGGAAAATATTCAGCAATAAACATTGGTGAAGCTTTGAAACATTAGTTTGAGTAATGAAACATCTGCAAGAAAACAGCCAAGCTCAGAGAGCACCAAGGGCCCCTCAAAGATAGATATAGATATAGATATAGATATAGATATAGATATAGATATAGATATAGATATAGATATAGATATAGATATAGATATAGATATAGATATAGATATAGATATAGATATAGATATAGATATAGATGTATGTGTGTGTGTTTTCTTAAGTTTTTGCGGGTATCTATTTGTATGGTATTCAGCTTTGTTCAGGGATTTTCCCACGTCATTATAGTTATGCTTTTAAAGTTGTAGCAAAAAAGACCTGAAAGCATGAATAGAAGAGATGACTCCACCAGACTGTCAATTATCTGGAAGCCTGCACTCTCAAACAAAAAAATCTCCACACCACAAGCCAGGCAAACACCTGGGCACAAACAGATCCCCCTGATACCTCCAGCTCAAATACACCCCAACCAGGTACCCAGATGAAACCTAGCTTCCTAATAAATGATATCCATCTGTTTATTCGAAGCCAAGCCGCACTAAAAGCCTTCAATACAGCAAACACAATGTTGCCAGCCAATCAAAAAAAAAGCTACAAAACAGACAGAAGAAACACCAATCAAGCAGAACACAGCAAACTCCAAGACCAATAAACACAAACCAAGACTCCCAGCCAATCAGATTGAAGAAAAAGCCATTCTGGCACAGCAGTAGGCTAGCACCAAATTTAAAACAGAAACATTGCTACAATTTTAAAAGCACAACTATTATGATGTGGGAAAATACCCGAACAAAGCTGAATACCATACATACATACATACATACATACATACGTGTGTGTGTGTGTGTGTGTGTGGAAAAATTCTCCTTGGTAGACACTGACAATAAAATGAATGAAGCCCTAGCATGTAATGGATTTATCCCCACCAATTGACAGCCCACTCTAAAGAGAATCTGGGCCAACATATATCTGAGGAGTTCTTGATGCTTTCTGAGCTTGGGTGTTTTCTTGCAGATGTTTCATTACCAAAACTTAGTAACTTCATCAGTGTTAGTATCTGCAGGCAAATTGTTCCCATTGGCATGCTTTTTGAAGTGTTTGATGCCCATATGTGGTACCAATAGAGGAAAGTATTTGTAGCTCAAGGTTTGAAATAAGGGGGTCTCTGAACTTGGTTGTTTCCTTGCAGACATTTCATTACCGTACTAGGTAACATCAACCGTGTTAACAAATCTTTGTAGAGAGTTTACTATGAAAAACCATCCCATGCCACCAGTAACAGTAACACTGCCTGGCAACACCTATTATATACTATTTGATATTGCCACAATTTACAGAGAGAAAGAGACAATCCCTTCCATGCCATATGCAGCAGTTACATGAAAATACCTTTGGAGGTATATTGATGCAAATTAATCCTTGTTGTTTGCTCCACTGTTTCAAATTTACAATGATACGGTAATTTGGGTTTTACAGAACCTTTTCCACACATTCATGGGGGATTCAGACATCCATGAGATGGAATACGAAGACCAACAAACTAAAGCAAATTGCAATACTATAAAAGGAGGAGTTTAGCTTCACTAAAGGTAGGATCCTTCAGTAAGGGAAGTCAAGAAAAATCAACCGTATCAAATAACACAAAGAGAGAATAAAAAGTCGACACAAATGATATATTCATTTGTAAAGGTAACACTATTGTCGAGTTGTTTGGCAGCTACATGTACCCTTAGGCTCTGACTGAAGTCAGACAAAGGCTCACAGTGAGTCTTTGCCTGCACTCTGTCCTCAATACAACACAACTCATTGTTCCAACACAGAGATGATAAAACCAAAGAAACAATTTCCTCTTCCTAGTTCCACTGCATGAAATCGAGAGTTTGTCTATCAAGCCATAAGTTTTTATTAAAAAGAATTACTTTCTCTACATGTCTCTCTCCGGGAGACAGTGGCACCGATTGGCCAAGACACTGGGGTTACATTTGCTCCTAGTTAGGAGCAAAATTAAATGTTCAATGACAAGGATTCCGCTCTGGCCAATTCATTCTGACTTCTTCCAAAAGCCAAAGAAGAATAAAAATGTCTTGTTCTGCTTCTGAATGATGCACTGATTGTTTTGAAGAGTCTCCAGGGAAAAAAAAATCAAGGTAAATGTGAAGTAGGCTGGAGTGGATCTGGCAGAGGATTACATACATTTGTTTCAGTGAATAACAGCCTAGCAATCAGCCTGGCAATCAGTGAAGCAGTAATTGGGTATAAAGCCAAGATTATTATGCATAAGAGCTTAGGGATCTTTTGTACAGGTAGGTAGCCCTCGACTTACAACAACTGAGCCCAAAACCTCTCTTGCTAAGCAAGACATTTGTTAAGTGGATTTTGCCACTTTTTAACAACCTTTCTAGCTATAGTTATTAAGTGAATCACAGCAGTTGTTAAATTAGTAACACAGTTGTTAAGTGAATCTGATTTCCCCATTAACCTTGCTTATTAGATGGTCATTTTTTTTCAGTGATGTTTAAACCCAATTGCTGCTTCACTGATTGGCTTTATACCCATTTGCTACTTCATTCACTAAATGAAGTATTGTAAGTCGACAACTACCTGAATTGCAAAGATGTTCTTCTCAAGCTTAAGGCTCAATGGGCAACTCACAGGAATACACAGCAGGCAGCAGATGAAATTACCTGTATTGTGATATTATTGTGCAAATGACAAGAATTACATGGAATTTCGGAAATGCTTGCTAGACTGAAAGAGTTTGGTCTTCCAAGTAGGATAATTTTCTAACAGAAAACCCTTGGGGGGGGATAATTTAGAACCATAGACTGTAGAGGTATATAGGGACTTAGGAGAGCTCTTAGTTCAACTCTCTGCCCAGTGCAGGAATCCATTACTTCAGCATCTCTAACGGAAGATCATCCAATCATGGCTGAGAGCAATTGTTCCATAAGGAACAACAGGTAAGTAAATCTACAACTTTTCAGTCTAGGAAAAAACAGGAATTAGTTTTCTCGTTTATATTTTTGGGAATTGTGATGCAGACATACTTCATGCTAGAGATTTTCCCACCATATAACATAATTGATTGCTAAATATGTACCTTGATTAGCAACAACTACACAGTTTTCCTAAAATGAAGGCACTATCTGATATCTTAAATGCAGACTTCTAAGAGTTTGGTTTTAAAACCTGTTTTCTGACAGAGTATCAAGAAGAAGCCAAATATTTTTTGGATTTCCTTTGAAATAGAAATGTCTAAGCTTTTCAAGTTTCTGTAACAGAGTGTTACAGTTATTAGTGCATCTGTGAAAGAATACATGCGCTGGGATTGTGATAGCTAAACACATTAGACTTGCCTGAGGACTAAAGTCAAGTAAGCGAAGGAATACACCAAAGAAGTAAGCAATAGTGAATCTCATCAACAACCGAAAAACCCACCAAAAATATTGTTCAAAGGGTTATTAATAACTGTGTGAAAATGCTTAGCAACAGCTGTTTAGTGTTAAAACCTAAGGCAATATTTCATTTCTGAGCACAGTTTCCTACACTAAGCCTGCGGCGTGTTTGCCACAGCATCCCCAACCCATGGAACAGTAGGATGCTGGTGCAAGTGTTCACAGTCTTGTCTCAACACTAGGAAGCCCCAGGAACATCAATTGGTCCTTCAGAGCTTCTTTTCCCCGATGCTTGTAATGAAACGGATTTTATTGAACTAATCAGCATGAACTCCTTAGTTTTGTTTTTGCAATTGATATTGTGTTTGTGGAGCCAAATGCAGAGGACTTTGATACCCAATACCTTGTGTGTGTTAATTTTGGCAATGCAGAGAGATTCTATAGATGACTTGCTATGTTACTACCACTGCCACCCACTCTTCTACTTCTCCCCAGGCTTTCTCCTCCCACTCCCACTCCACCCCTGTTCCTGGATACTGGTCCTTCTGCACAATACAAAAGTTTTTTTTTCTTCAATATGTTCTTCCCAGATTTCTCAGAGAGAGATAAAAAAAATAATTAAAAAGCCTCAGTGAACTGTATGATACTCCAGCAACATGAAACCTGATCTCCAAGTGTCTGAATGACCAGAAGTTTTCAAAGAAAACACTTTTGAATTCGTGGGATTGCTGCTGCTCCTGCAGCAGGCCAATGAGATAGTCTGGGAAAGGCTAGAAAGCTGTCGCCAAACTTTGCAACAGGAATAGCAAACCAGGCCCAAAACAAATAAACTAGTGGTCAAAACGTGGCCATCTTCACAACTCTCCAAACCAATGGCCTTCTCTTCCTTGGCAGGAAGATGACTGAAGTACTAGATGAAGGCCTCCCAGGTTAATTAGACCTGACATTCGTTAACAGCAGCATTTACTAGACAGCAATTAATCAGAGGAACTCTTCAAACAGAAGGTGGAAAAAAAAAATAAACAGGCAGCAACATTGTGACCCGTTTACCTTAAAGATAAGACATCGCTCCAGGTGTCACTCTGAGGTGGAGGTCATTCATCTTGCTCTGTTTCTCCTTGGAAATTCGCCAATCCATCTTCCTTCAGCCATCCAGACAAAAGGGCAGTTGCCATCTAACAAAAGTGTCTGCCACCAGCTACGGAAAGTTAGAAAAAAAATAAATCATCTAAGGTGCCTTTGGAGAAAAAGTTACCCCGCCAAAATTATTTGCAGTCAGCAAAGAGGCCTTTCTCTTTGAATAAAAATGAGGGGAAAAAAACCTTTTTCGGTATTCAGAATAATACTTGAATTACTTAAGACACAGTCAAAAAAACAGGATAAAATATGCATTTATGCTGATTAGCCCAAGTCTATGTACCAAGAAAATTCTGATATTGTTAAGTTATACAAAAGCAGAGGAAGGCCACAAAGAGAATTAGGCCATGTCACCCATGCAGACAGAGATCTTGCCATTATCTGCAGGATTTTGCTGGTACAGTAGCAGGGTCTCCATTGATTTATAAAGGATATCAATGGAAGAGATATATAAAAGTGAGAAACAAAGAAACTAATGTTTCCCATCCTAGATTACTTGACTGCATTCTGATAAGTTCCCTCACCCCAAGACAGGCTTTGATACTTAAAATTGCTTCAGTCTAGCAGAATGCAGTGACAAGTGAAAATTAGGTTGGCCTATGTTTAATTAATTGAGCCCTTCATCTCATGGCATGTAAGTTCAGGTGAACCCCGCATCTTTTATTTTGTCAGAAGTGCAGATGTCAAGGCAAGTGAGATTATATGCTTGCCTTGGCCTGTTTTTCTATATCAAAGCCCATCAATAAGGAACAAATGGAGCAGTAAAAATCTTCTTCACTTTATAGTTGAAATCAACAAGGTAACCTCCAAATTCATTGACTTTTTTTTTGGGGGGGGGGGAATGGTGATTGTTTCTATCTATAGCTACTCTAATGTCAGAGGGGCTGGATAAAATCACCACAGGCCAAGGGCTAAATTAGAAGATATGTAAATGGCATTAATAGCTTATTTCATTTCCTGATTTACTATGTTTAATTGTAAGCACACTGTAACCTGATCCAAACTGGAATCCTGTGCAGTGGCAGAGGAAGCTTAGCAGTGGTGGGATTCAATTTTTTAAACTACCAGTTCTCTGGGTGTGGTTTGGTGGGCCTGGCAGGGGAAGGATACTGTAAAATCTCCAGTCAGAGGTCTCCATTTGCCGGTTCTCCAAACTACTCAAAATTTCCACTACCGGTTCTCCAGTAAACCTGCTGTAATCCTTCTCCCTTTGGGGTTTTTTAAAACATAATATAGGAGATTTTTAAATAGCATTAAACTTAATTCTACTTTTTTTTTTAAAATCCAGCTAGGAAAACCAAGTTGGTGTTATTGTTGAGACACTAGGCTAGAAATCAAGAAACCTTGTGTACTAGTCCCACTCTAGGCACAAAGTCAGCTGGGTGATCTTTGGCCAGTCTCTCTCTATCAGCCCCAGGAAGCAGGCAATGGCAAACCACTTCCAAAATCTTGTCAGAGAAAATTGCACTGTCTGGGACTTTTGAATGCACAGAGATGGAAAGACGTACAGATTCTCATCATGGAAGAATGGATGGTGAAGTTAATGGAACTGGCTGAAATGTCAAAATTAACTACCTTCATTAAAGAAAAGAATTTGTTTAGGTATATTTCTACGTGGACACCACTTTTGGACTTTTTGCTAGAATCCAAAAGAAATGCCACATTAATTTGGGGATTTGAAGATCAGAAATGTTCCTATTTGTACAGAAATGTTTATGATTATAGGAATGCTGTGTGTTATTTAATTTTAGCTCAAAAGGTTAAGGTATTTTATAACTGTAACAGTATCAAAGAAAGTTGGCAGTTACTTTTTTCCCATTTGTGTTTATTTTTTTTCTTTTCACCTTCCCTTCTATTTTTTTCTACTTAATTCTTTTTTATTTTTTTAAATCTTTTGACAAGTGTTAATAAAGTATATTTAAAGAGAAAGAGACAGAGAGAACTGTGGGGACTAGTTATGGCAGTTTCCTAGAGTCAAGAATGATTCAAGAGACACATTCTCTCTTTCTCTCTCTCTCTCTCTCTCTCACACACACACACACACACACACTTGTATAACTCATTAGTACACTGGAATAAAAGAACATAAGAATACCCCAACTCGTTCTGCATGAAGAGGCCAATCCAATAGATTCCTTAAATGTACTTCAATGCTACCAGATACCATATTCCCTCACAGGGAAGAGCAACAAGCTGGGTGAGGAAAACTGAGCAACTGCGCAGCACATACAGCTCTCTTCTTCAACAGCTTCTGGGGTCCCTGACACTTCCATATATCACTCTGCATAGAGGTAGAACTGGTTGTCTCAGGGACTGTTTGTACTCACAACCTTACCCCCTTGGAACCAGATATCTTGCTGTTCTTCTTGGTCTCAGCACAGCAACAGATAACAATCATATATTTTGCCTCATGATATAAAATCTCGTCTCCCTGAGGAACTAAAAAAGTCTAAATTATTAAAATATACTGTGTGCATTTCTCCATTAGCCTCATGTAATGAGCAACACAGTTTTGATATAAGCCAGCACAAAAAACTATTCTGTTCAATGCAAATAGGCTTAAATAGCTTTAACCTAGTGACCCCTTTTAAATAACACTACAGCAAATCACAATTAAGTAAATGCCTCTTGAGAGTTTAGATTGGGCTTGACTGTCCACATATTTGTGGGGAAGGAGTAGATGAAGCTTTAATTATAAAATGAACATTGTTTCCAAATTTTATTATGAATGTATCCCGAAGGTAAATGCACTCTTAAAGAAACAAAAAGCTTTAAATATCACTAATGCTGCTTCAAGAAAATGCGTGAGAAGGCAAACCAGAAACAAATCAGAGAAAACGTAGCCACAGAAACAAAAAAAGTTTTTTAAGCCATTGCACTTTGAAATACATGGCAAACTAAACTATGTCATGGAAAACATGACAATGAAAAGTTTTCACTGATTAGGGTATCATGCAGCTCGTACTTGTAAAAAATGGGTAATGTGGCCTAATTTTCAGAACTGCTTTTTAAGAAAATTATTGTAAGGAATTGTGTATCAAATGTCCGTGTGTTTGTTTTTTTAAGATAGAACTGATTCTTTTAGAGCAAAAAATTTTGCTATAGAAAATGCCATAACCATTTTTGCTGCTATAACCATTTTTGCTGGACATTTGTGAGGCTATACTTCTGAGTAAACATACCAGGCCTTCAGACTAGACACTAAGTTTCCTTTAACTGCACTGTACAGCATCCTTGGCCCATTAGTAATAGCTTTTCACATATGTAAAACTATCGAATAATATTCCTTAGTAGATCCCAAATGGGAAAAACAGAAACATTAACAAGTAAAAAAAATCATTGGGGGCAGAGTACAAGTATCATTTGTCTTCTCAGAAATGCTTACCTTGCTAATAATGCTAAACAGGTTTTTATAATAATTGTGCTGATTTGACTATATTTACATTGTCTTATTTCAATTAATACTATGGTTTGTGGCAATGGCATGTTTCCAGATGAAAGTCCCCATGATACAAATCTGTGGGGATTCTTTTCTGCCTTTTCCCTAATGGGATAGACTTATCATACTATGTGTGTTTGTGTGTATGTGTATATTCATTCATTCATTCATTCATCTGCCACTAAATTGTACCAACAAAACTGTGAGGTTCTGGAGTGGCAGAAAAACTCCAACATCATGGTTGTGTGTTATCCAGTATTGATATATAGGCCTTAAGCAGAAAGTTTATCACAGAATAATTCATTGATTCTGCTCCAAAAACAAATTCTTTCCAAGAAAGCTTGAAAAACTGCATGATGGATATGGTAGATCCATAGGTATTATGCTCATTCTAAAAATTGCTCTTTCATAATTTTTTTTGTATTTATCATCCATTTTTATGATGTTTAGATTGATCTTCAAAAATTAGATAGGTTGTCTGAATCACATTTAAGTTGCTGTTGAAATGTAATTATTTATTTATTTGTTATTATTTATTTATTTTCACTGGCCCATCTCATTCCTACAACTCTGGGTGGCTTCCAATAAAATGCTGAGTTGAGAACAAAGCTTTCATTAATGTCTGCAGTATTGGAGATGAAGCCAATCTATAGCATCCTTTGTTTAGGTAACTTTCATTTGTACTTCTTAGACACTTTTCTGTATTTTTAATGACTCTATGGACATCAGACACATATTTCCATCTGCAGAATCGGTCAACAGTTTGTGCAATGGTATCAGGCTTCTAAAATCCCATGTGACCTTTGGATCTGTCCCCAGATACTCAATTTTTACAAAAGAGTTGATTAGTTTCTCAAGTATGAGGATCTCTTTAAATTATAAATTATCTTATATTCTCCAGGCAGTCATTTGTAACAAATCCATCAGAACAAAACTGGTGAGGCCTCTGGCAAATTTGCAACCCAGCCAGGTTTCCTGCTGTGTTTTCACATTTATCTTACAAGCATTTTAATCAAAACTGTCGTGTACATGTCATTCTGACAATTCAAAAGTGGAGGATCTCCCTGATAAGTTATGAGAACATTTGGAAACTTGGATATGCTCTAGGGAATGACATTCAGTGGTACAATTGGATAATCTTAGATTCTGGTTTCAAGATCTTATTGGGCGTTTTTTGATGATAATGCCTATAATGTCTCTTACTTCAACAGTGTAGCAAGCCAGCTAACAGCTACTTTTGAGGATTCCCTTCATTGTGCTAAGTGGAGCCCTCAATATCTACCCCCAAATCCTTTCCTAATAACAACATTGGGAAGCTTGCCATTCTTGGATTTCATATATCTATTCTTGTTGCAGTTTTCCTACAACTAATTCTCAAGTTATCCAATTCTAATTGAAGCCCTATTGGGATGCTATTATTTTCATGCAGTTGAGATTGTATGGAGACAAAAGATGTACAGATTATGCACCACACATTACTTTGCATTTCCTTCTCTCTGACCATTGGGGCCATTTTTAATAAACAAATCAAGGAAAGAAGCGACCTGGAATTAAGAAGGAAACTTCCTAACAATGAGGACAATTCAATTCACCAGTGGAACCGCTTGCCTTCAGAAGTTATTGGTGCTTCCTCACTGGAGGTTTTTAAGAAGAGACTGGACAATCACTTGTCCGAAATGGTAAAGGTCTTCTGCTTTAGCAGGGGGCTAAATTAGGAGATCTCCAAGGATCCTTGCTGTTGTGTATGTACCATAGTTAATAAAGTATGAGCTTGGGGTAAAGTGCAGGGTTCTGGCCCTGCACTTCTGATTGGCTGTGAGGCGGCCAGATCGGATTGGTTAGTTCTAAGGAATCCAATTGGCCCTTAACAGAGGATTCTTATTGGTTAAAAGAGCTAGCGTTCATAGCTCACTATTGGACAATTCTTACAAGGGTTGCCTATATAAGGCAGAGTTCACTGTTGTTGTTTTGAGAAGTCACTATGCAAATAAAGAGCTGAAAGTCACTATTCAGAGGCTGTCTCCATTTACTCCGACCCATGTCCAATTACTTAACACTTGAAGCTCTATTTTGATCGACTGATTATTTTGATCGATTAGAGAATGCTCCCACTAAGCATACAGACGTTCTTTCCATGAATGAGATACTTGATACAGTTGGATCTGTTGCAGCATATCCTTTCTTTCCTTCCAATCTGCCTTAATCACACTGAGAAAAATAATTCTAGTTTCAGATTGCAAATCCTTTCCTCTAAAAGAAATTTGCTCCACAAGAATAGCAAGAATGTTCAAGAATAAATCTGAAAAAATGCTGGAAATGTCATCAGATACCTGGCTCATATTACCATATGTGGTGGACTTGTGAGAACACTAGAAAATATTGGACTAAAATTCGCATGTGGTTGGAAAAAATGATAAAGAAACGTATAGATTTGAACCTGGAGTTTTTCTTATTGGGAATCTTACCAGATACATACAGTAAAGACTTGAAATATCTGATTGTAAATGTATTAACAGCGGCTAGGATTGTATTTGCTAAAAATTGGAAGAATGAGAAAATACCATCGCAGGAAGAAATTATTAAGAAAATATTGGAATGTGCTGAGATGAGTAGATTGACATTTGAAATTAGAGAGCAAGAGGATAAACAATTTTATGAAATTTGGGATCTTTTCTATCAATGGTTAGATGACAAAATACAATAATAGAATATTTAGAATGTTAGACAGCAAGGAATATCTTCATTTTTTTTTCTCTTTTGTTATTTGATATTATATCTATAAAGTGTTTATAGGATAGATCTGGTATGATTATATGATTTGTTATAGAATAAACTGTTTAAAGTATTGTTATCTCATAAAGCATGAATGATTAAAAGTATAGTCAAATGATTTTTTAATAGCGATATTAGGATATATAAGTTTGGATTGACAATATGAGTTGTTATGTAACATAATTGTAATTGAGACTACGAAATGAATACACAAAACTGATGAACCAACCAACACACTGGATGTACATAAGAGAGTTGATGTTTTTATGTTTTGTTTGTTTTGTTTGTTTGTAGAAAATCAATAAAATTGTTTTCAAAAAAAAAAAGAAAAGAAATTTGCTCCACAAATGCTACACTTTGTGGAACTTTACTGAACTTGACTGAAGAAGAAGGAAATGAACCAATTTTAACCATTACTGAACAAAAGTGCTATAATTGTTTTGGAGAAGGCTGTGTACAACTATAGAAGCAGAAAACGGATAATAAATATTTTTAAAGGTGGAGCAGCAAATGAAAACAACATGCAACAATAATATTTGTTTGAAAACACATATGAATTTTAAAAGCTTTATGAGAAACTGGTCAACAACTGCTGTGAAATATATTTCAAGTTTATTTTGCTGGGGCAATAAGCTAAAACAATAGGGGTCTCTTGAATATTTTTTATCCAACATCATGAATGTTTGACCATGCTACACATAAAAGTATATAAGTAATCACAGGCCGGTATGATTCGGATGACACAGATGAGAGCATGTAGGATAGGGAAGTAGCACACAGGTCTCTTGCAAATTAAAGAGATGCTCCCATATACTGTGTAAAAACTAGGAGAGAATTAATAGAAGGAGGACAAGAAGAAATAAGAAATACATGAGGCTTTAGAACTAGGATCCATCAACATGCATAAACCAGTATTGTGATGGAGATATGTTGCCTGACAGACATTTTTTGGTTTGTATGCTGGTCATCCTGCAAATGCTCATCTTGTGAACCAATTGCACCCATTCCTGGATCGGCAGGCCCTACTCCTAATCACTCATGTCCTAGTGTCCTCCACATTGGACTACTGCAATGTGCTCTATATGGGGCTGCCCTTGAAGAGTGTCTGGAAGCTTCAGCTAGTGCAGAATGCAGTGCTGTGGGTAGTTATGTGCACTTCTAGAAAAGCACATGCTACATCTTCATTCCATTAGCTGCAATGGGGACCAATTTGTTTCTGGGTTCAGTTCAAGATGCTTGTTTTGATCTTTTAAGCCTTCATAGCATGGAACTGGGCTATCTGAAAACTATCTCTCCCCAGTTTTATTGGCCCATTAGATCTGTCAGAGGGCGTGCTAGGGACCTACATTTTGAAGGTCCCAGGAGGCATTCTTTCTCTGATGTGGCCCCCACATCAATTAAATTAGCTCTATCTCTTTTGATATTTCAGAAGGCCCTCAAGACATGGTTATCAGGGGTGGGATGCTACCGGTTCTGCCCAATTTTATAGAGCTGGTAGCTCTGAAGAGCAGCAAACACCGAACCGGTTCTGTGTTTGCTGCTGTTTAGCTCACCTGCCCACCTGGGCTCTTATTTGTCCTTTATTTTCTGCTTTTTCAATCTCAGCTGCTTTGCATGGTACAGCTGAGGTTGAAAATGCAGGGAAAAGGAGGCTTTTCAAACGCTGCGCACCTGTGCGCAGTGCTTTTCAGCTGTCTGAGCGGCACAGCCTAAGGTTGCTTTACACGCATGCATAGCGCCTGTCAGGTGCATGTGTGCAGGCATGAAACATAGTTACTGAACCGGAAGTAACACTGGTTGAATCCCAACCCTGCTGGCTATATTATCAGGCCTGGGTCTCTCTGGGAACCAAAGACATGCTTGGATGCCTCCATTGCTGAACTGCCTAATTTTATTCTCTCTTTGCCTAGGCCCTAGGGTTTACTTTATATCTCTGTTCTATCATATTTGCTTTTTAATGTGATTTATATGTTTTATATTTCTGCTTTTATATTTAGTTTTACCTGCTTGTTGTATGTGTCCCAGAGTTGCCTTTGATGAGATGAGCATCTGTATAAATTTTCTAACAAATAAATTGCCTTTCTCTGTTTTTTATTCTGTGAGTCTAGTAGAAAGTATAGAATAATGTCTCCCACCTTCCTAGAAATTCCACCACCATCCAAAATCACAGTTCTGAGCAATAATAACATATACAACAACAGGTATGGAACATATCTATTAGTGCAAGATCTTGGCTGACTGATTCCATGATAATACTCAACCCAATGTTAATATATGGCAGGGATGGGCAATTAATTTTCCTAAGGGGCCATATGAGAAAATAGCAGTATTGTGGAGGGCTCTGAAAATGTGCAGGAATGACACAAGTATATACATAAATTGAAAAAAAATGACAATTGTCTTCAAAATAAAAGGAATGTAGGTGTATTACACACATGGCATACACTTATTTGTGTATGATTTGTAATTTCTGATTGACTTCATGTGGGCTGGACAGGAGCAGCCAAAGGGTCAGATGTGGCCCAAGGGCTGTAAAATGCCCAGGTCCAATATATAAAGTACACTGGTAGCAAACCAGAAAGAGGCCACTATGTCTTTCTCTCACATCAGCCTCAAAACATGATGATAAGAAGCCTGAATATAAGGGGTTCAGCTCCAGGTATGGGTATTTATTCCGTAACACTGTATAAAATAGTTTTATGAAAACCACTCTTGAAGCATTGTGAGTTACTTTTTTCATTGAAAGAGACAGTGCCAAAATGAAGCTAATGAAAGAGATTCACTTTGCAAATATGCTGTGGCTTTTATAAGACTTATTCTACTTCTGTTGCTTCTCTTGGCTACTGTGAATGGAAGGAAAAAGTAAGGGAAAGAAAAAGCAGTAAGGTCAGATTCCAGATCTAGCAAATATTGAATAAAAGTAATCTGAACCATCTAGTAAAGGTGTGATATCAAAGAATTATAAACTGGCAGTTCAAGAAACAATCTTGAATACTTTCAAAGGTGTCCCAAGAATAATGGTTAGTTGGCAAAGACCAGCCATGTAAACTTCAGCCTGTTTCATTTAGGAAGAATGCTAATTTTATGAGTGTTCCTCTCAGCAAAAGGGAGATTTTAAATAGTTCTGTAAATGTAAGCAACATTTGTTAAAAGACAAAAAGAGAAAGATTCATGGCACTGTTCGTTTATTTTCATAGATATTTCTTCTTCAAGTAATATTGACATACAATGTATTATTAAGGTTTAGATTATAATTTGATGGATCATTGTTAAAATTATCCTAGAGTTTCTTCATTTCCTTATTAGAGGTAATTTCCTCTTACATGGTGAAAGTATACAGCCTTAGGCAAAATGTCCTTCCCTGGGTTTTTTTTTTTTTTTGTGAAATTCCTCCAACTGGATCCCTACTGATGGAAGCCAACTAGTAATGCTTAAATTAGCATTTTCCTCTCATAACTGTTGTATTTTTTCCTTTGCACCCAGGGAAGGGATAGGACTAATATACAGTATCAATTTAGAATGAAGCAAATAAAGATTATCTTCAAGTTCACCAATAGATCATAGGTTAAACTTCCTACTTTAGATCAGATGTCAAAATAGTGTCAAGCCCCATCTTCAGGGTTGACAAATAGATTTAAATCATTGCCAACTGGTTTGACCTCTTGTCTCATAAAGTCCAGATCCTTATGCAGCTCCATAATTAAGTTTAATGGGGGGAAGGGGAGAGAGAAGAAAGGAGGCAGAAAGAGGAAAGAAAAATTGTTTTGGTAATAAATACAATGCATTGCTTTTTTAGATAACAGCATGATGCTGACAGCTTTTGAGACCTGCTTTACTTCCTGTAAAATGAGAGTCCACGATTCAAACAGTAGAATGCAAAGTAATAAATTTGTGGTCAAAATAATAAATTTGGATTAAAACCTTTGAGAAGGGGAATCCTATTGGATTGATGGAAGCTCTCCCAGAATGGTACAATAGATGTTCCAAGGCCAAGCCATCCAAATCAATCATATCCAGTCTGCTCATCAGCCACGAATTACAGGAAAATGACTGACAAGGAATCCCCCATTTAACACGCAACCTGCTGTGCACACTGCACAGTCCAATGTTCCAGTGGCTAGGAACATTTATTATGTTCACAAACGCATTTGTGGAAGTGCAAATACTTTGTTAAGGGTAAGCTGAATGCTAAGTGCATTAGATTATTTGGTTTCCATAGAGAGGTCCTCAAGGCCTAATTGGGATTAGAATACACATTTCTCACTGAGCCCACAACATCCATAACTGAAATACCTATCTCCACTTGCTCCCTTCCCCAGCATGCCCCCATACAACTTAACTCAGGAGCTACCTTGATCTTCTGTTATTTGATCACATTTTGTTGCATTGCATTTTATGGTGTGTTGCCAAACTTAAAAATGAAAACAAAGAAGTAGCCTTAAAGATGTGTAGAAAATTCTGGGAGAGGTATATGTGTATTTGTGTGTGTAGGGGAGGAGAAGTTAGCAAGATTCTGGGCCAAACACATCTTTGCACATGGTTAACATTACTGTGCACGAAGGTTTTTTTAGACCACCACAAAATGCAGGTGGAAGTCTGAATCTGGGAGCCATTGAAATCCAAATGCCGACTCTCCAACTTTCCCAGTGTATCACAATTACAGAAACATCTGTGCTTAAATAACTGTGTGTTGATCTGCTGTGAAAATGTACTGCTCAGCAGCCCTCCACATTTCTAATTTCTTTCTTGGTCACAGGGTGGTCTTACAGAGAACAGCAGCTCCAGCCGCTTCAGAGCTTCCAAGTTCAGATGCCTTGGACTCTGTTACCCGTGCATGGTTATTTACCAAAGTTACAGAGAGGGAAAATAAAACTGAAAAAAATGCAGTAGCGATACACAGCTGAAATCTCAAAAAGGCTAAAGGCAAGTTGCAGTCACCTCTTCTGTTACTGTCACTTCATATTCATTTTATAATACCATATTGCTAACTCGGTTACTCTGCTTCTCAAGAGGTTTGGTCATTTCTTCCTCAGCTTCCATTTTCAGTAGCTAGGAATTAGTGCACTGCTCCATCTCTGAAGCTCTTACAGAGAGACCAAACTGGCTTTTCTATGAAGTTTATCCATTTGTGAGGAAAGGGACTCACGTGTCTGAATAAGGGGGACTTCCAGAATGAATGTGTTCCAATATTTGGAAGGCTGTCAAACAGAACCTATTCTCCAAAGCATCTGAACGCAGAACAGGAAGCAATGGATGGAAACTAATCAAGAAGAGAATCAACCAAAAAGTAAGGAGAAATTTCCCGAAAGAACAATTAATCAGTGGAATGACTTGTGAGTTGTGAGGTTTCTAAGAAGAGATCGGACAGCCATTTGTCCAGAATGATATAGGGTTTCCTCAGTGGTGGGATTCAAATAATTTAACAACCGGTTCTTTGCCCTCGTGATTTCTTCCAACAATTAGTTCACCAAACTGCTCAAAAAGGTAACAACCGGTTCTCCCGAAATGGTGTGAACTGGCTGAATCCCACCACTGAGTTTCCTGCTTGAGCAGAAGATTGGACTACAAGATCTTCTAACTCTGTTATTCTATCATTCCTAGCTGAGCTGTGTGAGTGAGTTTAGAGCTTGAAATGAAGGCTTTAATCTGCTAATTCTGGGCCTCACTCATCTGCCTTTTTCAATTCCCAATCACAGCTTCTTAACATAGCCAAGGACTATACTCTTTCTGTTTCACCCCAATGATGATTTATCTGTGCTGCTGCTAATAATGCCTTTGTATAATACTCAGTGAGAACTGAGTATTTTTTGTTGGTCTATAGGAGGCATGGAACATGAAATCTGAGTCATGTTTGTTGTCTTAAAATATATTTTTATGAAACTTTTAAACAAGAAGACAAAGACTAACACAAACTAATATAAAATAGGGGTAAAGAAAAAGAAAAAGAAAGAAACCAAAGTAAAAGCAAAAAAGTATAAGAAAAGAAAATGCATTGAAGAAAAATAGAAAAGAGAGGAGGAAAAAAGATAGGAAAAGTGGCTTCCAATGTTCTTCCCGGCAGTTGTAAGTACAGATATATTTTGATGTGTTTCTTTAAAGTTATTGTTAAGTTCTGCGCATGAGCGCAAGGAACGGAGACGAGGCAGTGAACAGTGAACTTCAACTCTTTATTAATCATTCTGAACAGAGCAAAAACCTAGGGCAGCAGCAGCCCTTTTATAGGGCAGGCTGCTGATCTAGTAACCAATGAGAAACATGGAGTGTTAACCCTTGAATCAATGAGAGTGGCTCGTTAACAGCCAATCAGATTCTCCTGAACGGACCAATCCGATATTGCTATGATCGGCCAATCAGAAGCGCAGGATTAGAACCCTGCTTTTTCTAAAGGTTTGCTAAAACTTTATTTAACACCCCTTCCCCCTGGGTTCTGTTTAAGGGGTGCAGTGACGTAATCCCTGAGGTAAGAAGGTTGTTTTGACCATCTATTAGATTTGCGCTGTCCCACCGGTTCCTGTCTGTAATCTGGTTTCGGCGGGACGTTTTTGGGCATATCAGGTACTGGTGATTCTGTATCCTCATTGGACGACTTGGTGCCACTAATGTTCTCGTTGTTGTCCTCCGATCTTTGCGGGCTTGCTTCTGTTGAGGTATTCCTCTGTGGCAAGGACACTCCCCTCCCTGATTCTTCTTCATTTGTCACGCCTGCTTGCTGACTTCCTTCGCTCCTACTTTCCACCATCTCGAATTCGGTTTCTTCGACATCCCCTCCCCCCTCAGTTTGGGAGTCACCGGAGTTGCGGAAACTGGGTTGTAGCCTAGAGTGAAGCTGATCTATATGGCGTTTCCATATTTTTCCGTCGCAGGTTTTCACACGGTACGACCTGGGTCCGGTGGCTTGAATTACGGTTTCCTTGACCCACAACAGTTCTCTGGAAAGGTTTCTGGCGAAAACTAAGTTGTCTATCTTGAACTCACGGCATTTTCCGCTAGATCCACAGGGTTTCTCTGGCTCGTACGACGGGTGAAGCCGGTCGAGGTGGGAACGGAGTTTGCGTCCCATCAATAGTTCAGCTGGAGTCTTGTTGGTGATGCTGTGCAGAGTGATGTGTTGGAGAAGGAGTATTCTGTTTATTTTATCTTCAATGTCCCCATAGTCCATTTTGTAGAGGGTTTTTTTAAACAAATTGTACCATGTGCTCGGCTCTTCCGTTAGCCGCAGGGTGCGCTGGCGAAGTTAGTGCATGACGAATACCCCGGTCCGCTAAGTATTGTTCAAAGTGTAGAGTGGTAAACTGGGGTCCATTGTCGGAGACCAGAACGTCTGGCAGCCCATGTGTCGTGAATAGCCTGTTCAATTTCCGGATGATGGACTCGGTTGTAGTACTCTTCATTTCATGGATCTCGAGCCAATTGGGATAGGCATCCACTGTTAGGAGGAACGTATGTCCCTTAGTAGGTCCCGCAAAGTCAATGTGGATGCGGGACCACGGTCCCCGGGGGGGTTCCCATTCTGTTGGAGTTGCTTTAGGTGGGGCAATGCTAACTTTTTGGCACTTTAAACAAGTCTTTACCCAGGCTTCGATCTGTTTGTCGATGCCCAGCCACCACACGTAGCTTTGTGTGAGCGCTTTCATATGCACGATGCCGGGGTGACCGCCATGCAGTGTTTTTAATACTGCTCATTGTAACCGCTCTGGGACGACGACTCTATCCCCCCATAGGATGCAGCCTTTTTGCAAAAAAAGTTCTATTTGCCGGTTCCTGAAGGGGGTGAAGTCATCAGGGGTTTGTTCTACTGGCCATCCTCGTTCAACCCAGCTAAGAACTCGCGCTAAGACAGGATCTCGTTTTGTTTCAATCGCAATGTCTCTGGCTGTTAGCGGTGGTGAATGTAGCGTTTCAATCTGGAGTGTCGTACGGGTTGGAGCTGGGTCATCGACGGTTCCCGGAAGTGGTGCAAGGCTCAGTACATCAGCATGGGGAATGGCTTTCCCCGGGTGGTGTTGCAGTCTATAGTTGTACGCAGCCAAAACCTCCAACCAGCAAGTCATTCTAGGTGACAATATATAGGGGGTTGGCTTGTCTCCTGCTGTAATCACCAGCAAAGGTTTGTGGTCGGTAACAATAGTAAAAACTCATCCATATACATATTCATGAAACTGTTTCATAGCAGATACAACAGCAAGAGCCTCTTTATCGATTTGACTATAGTTACGTTCAGCCTTTGATAGGGTCCTTGAAAAATAGGCAATAGGGGCCTCACTATCGTTTGATAACACATGGCTCAAAATGGCTTCTACTCCAAACGGTGACGTGTCACGTGTAATTGTTAAAGGCAAAGTCTCGTTATACTGCATTAAAACAGCATCTGAGGTTAATAAGGTTTTTACTTGTCGGAACATGTGCTCCTCTCGGTGCCCCCAGACCCAGGTTGCTTTTTTGTCGAGAAGTCTATGTCGGGGCTCAGCTACGGTCGCTTTGTGGGGCAGGAAGATGTTGTAAAAATTAATGAGCTCCAGAAAAGCTTGGAGATCAGTCTTATTTCTGGGTCTTGGGGCATTTTTGATTGCTTTTAGTTTGCTGTTGGTGGGGTGAATGCCTTGTTTATTGATTAGGTACCCTTGGAACTACTTTATCTGTACACAGTTGACATTTATTTTTTTTAACCTTAAGGCCGGAGTCTTTAAATTTCTGGAGAACTAATTTAAGACATTTTTCTACTTTTTCTCTATTCAGGGCAGCAATTAAAACATCATCAAAGTATGGTATGACCCCTTTGATCCCTTGCAAGAGTCTCTCCATCAAACTTTGAAAAATCCCTGGGGCTACACTAACTCCGAATTGGAGTCGGTTGCACTTAAAGGCGCCTCGGTGCATAATGATCGTTTGTGCCTCTACTGTTTTTTTATCTACAGGCAGTTGTTGGTACACCTGTGCTAAATCCAATTTAGCGAAGACTTTTCCGCCCCCCAGGGAATGGAGAAGGTGTTGTACCACTGGCACCGGGTAAGTGTTCTGTTGAAGGGCGTGATTCAGGGTGGCCTGGTAGTCCCCACAAATCCTTAACGATCCATCCAGTTTGATGGGTGTTACAATTGGGGTTTCCCAATGAGGGTGGTCTGTTGGTTCTAAAACACCCTGGGCTATTAATTTATCAAGCTGCTTGTCAATCTTTGGTTTAAGGGCAAAAGGTACCCAACGAGGCTTAAGGTGGATGGGGGCTACTTCAGGGTTAAGGTTAAATGATATCGGGGTCCCCTTGTACTCGCCTAGTTTGTCTGCAAAGACGTCCTGGAATTCCTGGACGAGGGCCTCCTCCCAGTCGTCGCTTCTGGTTTGGTAAATGCCGACTACCTCGATCCTGAGTGGGGTGAACCATTTAAGGCCTAACAAGCTTGGCCGATCACGGTCAACGACGGTCAATGGTAAAGATGCAGTACGATTTTTGAATGAGACCTGGACTAGGCTGGATCCAACGACCGGAATTAGGTTCCCTTGATAATCCTTGAGTATGATTCTTTGGGTTCTGAGGTCTTGCCGCCGGATGGCAGGGATTAATTGTTTAAGGGTCTTCCAGAAAACCATCGAGAGGGATGATCCTGAATCGACTTCCATCACACAGAGCTGGTTTTCGATGGCGACCTTCACTCGGATCTTCTTTGCATCTAGTGATGAGGTGTGACCAATTGTAATGGTTTGGTGTGCCTCTTCTCGTTTCGTTGAATTGGCCAGTGGTTTATTTCTGTAGGAGTGGTTGTTCCATTGGTGGTTCAAATGTTCCCGATTCACAGGACGATTCCCTGTGGTTTGGCAGTAGTTGGTTCCCCTCTGAAGTGGGCTGGATCCTTGCTTGCTTCTACAGACCTTTCCGATGTGGCCTCTTTTCCCACAAAAGTGGCAGAGTGCGTCAAGGAATTTGCAGTCTGATCGCAGGTGGTTTGCCCCACAACCTGCGCATTGGTGCTGTAGTCTTTGATTCTGCTGGTGGTGTTAGTCACGTTCAGACTGGAGCCGGTTGACCTCCTCCTCATCACTTTCTCATGGTGGGTTGCCGTTGTGTGTCCCTCTAGGCGAGGTGAGGTTTTGCTGGCGGGTTGGCGGAGCGGTGCGTTGGTGCGGCGCATTCGGGCAGCCGACTTCCTGGTTGCTTCTGCTGCAGTAGTGTCAGCGATGGCATCTGCAAGGCTGATGTCGCCTTTTGCCATCAGCTTACTTTGCACATGTAGTGCATCTAATCCCAGAACTATTCGGTCTCTCAGAGTTTCTTCGAGGTTGGCGAACCCACAGAGGCCTCCCAGGTTCCGGAGATCCGCAATGAAATCTGCAACGCTCTCCCTTTTCTGCTGGTCTCTCTGGTAAAATTCATGTCTTCGGACAAGCGTTGGTATGGTAGGTGCATAGTGGGTCTGTAGGAGGGGCTTGAGGACGTCCCAGTCCATGGTTTTCACCTCAGCCGGTTTCGCCAGTGCCTTGGCCATCTTAAAAATGGCAGGTCCACAGTGGGTCAGAAATACTGCTCGCTTTTTTCCCATAGTGGCATCCTTCAAGTTGTTGGTCTCCAGAAACATCTGGAACCAGTCCATGTACGAGTCCCAGTCTTTTTATGCCGGGTCAAATGGAGCAGGTGGTATGGTGCCACCGGACATGGTTTCCGCTGTCGATGTGCCTTTAGCCACGTGCTCTGTTTGGTGCTCTGTAGTGTTCAGTCAGCTCTGACGTCTCCGTATCCCATCCTCGTCGCCAGTGTTAAGTCCTGCGCATGGGCACAAGGAACGGAGATGAGGCAGTGAACAGTGAACTTCAACTCTTTATTAATTATTCTGAACAGAGCAAAACCCTAGGGCAGCAGCAGCCCTTTCATAGGGCAGGCTGCTGATCTAGTAATCAATGAGAAACATGGAGTGTTAACCCTTGAACCAATGAGAGTGGCTCGTTAACAGCCAATCAGATTCTTCTGAACGGACCAATCCAATATCGCTATTATCGGCCAATCAGAAGCGCAGGATTAGAACCCTGCTTTTTCTTAAGGTTTGATAAAACTTTAAGCGTTTTATTAGTTCATAAAAGTTATATCATTATTTTTTTCCATACTTATAATCTAACCTATCTAATAAACAAAATCATAAATCACAAACTTTTTCATTTTTACACAAAAGAATTCATAACAAATTTCAAATAAATGATCCAGTAAATGATATTAGATGTCTGTTCTGTTCTGTATCTGTTTCAAAGATACAGCCACTGAAAGGAAAGTAATTGGAGGTTGCTTTTATGGCACAAATGGAAGGGATAAAGAAACCGTAGAATCCACCAACAAGATAGACCACCTGATCAGCATTGCTACCAAAATTTGAAATCTAGGAGTTTCCTAATTTCTTAAGCAGGTTTGTAACAAGTATCAGCTGAAAACTATCATCTGGAATTGCTCTTAGTTAAAGCAAACTTATCCATGTGGAATTATTGGCAGATATTGACGATAGCATGGGAATCTTACGCATAGATCTATAGGATTTTTCAACACTAGCTTCTGGTTCCTCCATTTATAGTAGATGGGAGAAAAGTAACCCACGCCACTATGGATAAATAAGTCACACCAAGAGTTGTCTGCACAGTTCCCCTTCCTTCCAAAAAACCTCAACATTTGGCCAGTAGATTTATGATGCTGTAAAAACAGCACTCATTGGGAGTAACATTCCTTTTCCTGGTGATTTTATTCATCTGACTACAAAGTGAATTGTGATAAACATGGTAAAAGGAGTTGTGGGGAAGGGGAGAAAGCATTCCCTTAGCAGGGATTCAGGCAAGTCCCTACAAGCACACTGCCACTTGGACTCTTCTCCCACGTATTCGGGCTCACACATGCTGCTCCAAACTCTCCACCGTGCTGCTCAGAGCAAACAGTGGATCTGATGGACAAACACGGCAAGGCCAGATGTATCCATTATAGCCAGCATGAGATCCTATCCCCCTACCCACCTCCTCCTTCCTATACGTTTGATCATAAGGAGTGTTGTCGCTTCTGAGGATCCAAGTGTCTCCGGCAGAGACACAGCAGTAGGATGTGAGTACAAAAGGAAGAATCGCTGGGAGATGGGCCAGGGCCAAAGGTTCATTAACCATGGCTAAGGCCCTTGCTTGGACGACTTAAAAGCCGAGCACATCTTTCAGAAATTAGGTTTTGCTCTCCTTTCTTTCTGTTTCTCTTTCTCTTCTGATTCTCTACCATTTTCCATTGTTTCTTTTCACACCCGGAGACAATAAATGGCAGCATGGGAATCGGAGGCTGACCTTGGTTTCTTGCACCCTATGACATTCTGCTTCTTCCAATGTTTTTTAGGAAACATTCTTAAATAGGCAGGGAGTCCATGAAAATCACAAGGTCGGTTTAGCATTGCTCTCTCCTCCCCCCCACCCCTTCACAAACATTCCCTTTGCAAATGGTTTAGAGCCCTCCGGTGTATTTACACAGCTTTGTGGAAAATGTTTTATTAATACATTTTTGCTGTCATTGTTGTTTTTAAATTTAGATTGGTAGGTTCATAATCCTATCTTTCAACTGTCCCAGATACCTCAGTCTCATCATGTTGGAAATCTGGTCCCTTTGGGGATAACAGAATTTCCTCTTTTTTTCCCTCTAATTACTAAACAGAGGAGTAGTGATAATAAGGAAAGTATTGGTCATTGTCATCCTAACCCAATAATGATGGTGGTGGTAATTTGGAGGTGGGATTCACTTCAATTAAATTTCATGGCAAGCTTTGATGAGCTAAAGGAGCTCCTACTTCTATAAAGTGGAGTAGAGAACTAGTCTGTTCATTTTGCTCACAGAAATGAGCCTCTGTGCATCTTTATTCATAGATAATATCTTTTTCTGAATTTTTGTTGAAATCGTGGAATATCTTGCCTTCAGATATGGGGGGAAACTCCAGTCTCTTGGCCTTCCCCAAAGAGATCAAAACTTGGCTGTATAGTCTTGCATGGGGGACACAGAGGCCCACATAGCCAGGGGGCTGGCTGGCCTCATGAACTGCCCACCACCACCCCACTGCCTGTATTTATAGCCCCCAATACCCCATCTTGGAATTCTTCACCTTCTGACATGTTTATAATATTGCCTTTACAATTTAAAAAATTGTAATGCTGAATTATTCTGATTTTAATATTTAATTTTATTGATTCTATTGCACACTGCCCAGAGCCCCTCTCTGAGGGAGAATAAAAGTGTGTGTGTGTTTGAATCCCACAGTGGTGGGATTCAAAATTTTTACTACCAGTTCTTTGGACATGGCTTGGTGGGCGTGGCTTGGTGGGCATGGCAGGGGAAGGATACTGTAAAATCCCCATTCCCTCCCCACCCCACTGACCTGCTTTCCAGTTCCATTCTTCTGTGCAGGGCAACAAAAGAAGACCCAGCCAATAAAAAGGGACTCGGGAGGCAGAGAATAGATGGGGGCGGGGCCAGTCAGAGCTGGTATTTGCCGGTTCTCTGAACTGCTCAAAATTTCCGCTACCGGTTCTCCAGAACTGGTCAGAACCTGCTAAATATGTGCGCGAACGCACACACACACACACAAATAAAATATACTCTCATTTTAAACAAATAAAAGATCATAATATTAATACTACTACTAATAAATAATAATAGCAGCACAGAATATTGCTGAGGCATTTCTTAAAAGAGGGAAAAATAATATATAGTATATCTCTATCCATCCATCAGTCTTTGTATAGTATATTTATATATGCTGTATCATTTGTAAATAAAATTATTTCTAATAGGAAGTTTTAAAAAACCTGCATGCATAGAAACCATTTTTTCAGAGGGGAAGTCTAACTATGATTATGACTGGGATTGGGTTAATGATTATTTCCCAGCAGGAACTGAGAAGAGCTCCAATGCCACTTGTCCCAATCTTTCTTCCAGAAATACAGAATACAAAATGACATAGTTGGAAGGGACCTTGGAGGTCTTCCAGTCCAACCTCCTGCTTAGGCAGAAAGCCCTATACCATTTCAGACAAATGGTTGTCCAATCTCTTCTTAAAGAGGAGCATTCACATCCACAGCAAAGTTTCAACAGTTTTCAGGGCAGGGATGCTGTTTCTCCATTTATTATTCACTATTATTGTTGATCACACAATCAGCCAGATGTTCAGACTAGATTTGGCATTTTTATTCATCTGCATTGTCCTTCCCCAAGGGGATAGGCACATGTGGATATTTAATTATATTAAAGAAATTGTCGCAGGATGTAAGCTGTTCCAAACAAAGCTGCCTTTTGCAATTGACTAATGGTGAATTTGTCAATGCCGATGGTGGTCAACTGGTGCTCCACTTGATTTGGGATTGCGCTCATGGCATCTATCTCTATTGGTGCTATCTTTGCTTACCTTTATATTCAGTATTACAGTCATTATAGGTTATCAGCATTGACAAATTCATCATCAGTCAATTGCAAAAGGCAATTGCTTTGCTTGGAACAGCTTACATTCCCACAATGATTTTATATTACATTCAGTGGGGGCGGGGAGGAATTTATTTAAGGGGGGGAGATCCTTTTAGGAAATCTGTGATGGGTCCTACTGAGACCCCACAGTGTAGCCGTTGCTGGATATTGATTCTAGCCCTCAGAAGCTTGCCTGTACATCTCACTAATATTTCCTATTTATTCTTCTCATATTTCTTTTAAAAAGTCAAAAGTAATTGAGTTTATTTGGGCAGGGGGGTGGGGAAGCTAAAGGAAAGTTATGTTTATGTGGTTTGTGGTCCAACCAGAAAGTAGAGATAATGATCACATGGTCATGTAAAAAAAGAGGGGAGAAAATCGGGAATCTCTCAGAAGCATTAAAATAAATGTTGCTGATTTTATATCTGGCAGATTCTTAGGAAAAATGCTGTCAATGGGAACGCTGTTGCCTATTTGCTGTCTCCTTCTGGGGCAAATCCTCCCAGTAGCTGCTTCCAGTCCTTTAGAGTCAGGAGCAACCTGAGACCAGGGAAGATGCCAGAAGATGGAAATGGAACCATCCTGATTATTGGCACTTACTCGTATATGTCAGAATAGTACTTGATTCTGAAATGAAATGAAATGTACTATATATTCATCATTCAACCATGGCACTAGGGTGGGTGTAGGATGCCATGGCTGTCTATCATTCCCTCAAAATGGAGAAGGTAAATAAATGAACAAACAATAACTACTACCTCACAAATACAGATAGTCCTCGACTTACAACCACAATTGAGTTCAACCTTTATGTTGCTAAGTGGGACATTTGCCCCATTTTATGACCTTTATGGCCACAGTTGTTAAGCAAATCATTGCAGGCATTAAATTAATAACCCGGTTGTTAAGTGAATTTGGCTTCCCCATCTTCCCCATTGACTTTGCTTGTCAGAAGCTTGCAAAAACCAATCACATGATCCTGGGACATTACAACCATCATAAATATGGAACCAGTTGTCAAGCATCCAAATTTTGATCAGGTGACTTTCAAGAAGAGATTGGACTCCCTTCTGTCAGAAATGATATAGGGTCTCCTGCTTGGGCAGGGGGTTGGACTAGATGACCTACAAGATCCCTTCCAACTCTGTTAACCTGTTATCTGTTATCTGACTATAGGAATGCCACAACAGTCATAAGTGTGAAAAATGGTCATACATCACTTTTTTCAGTGCTGTTGTAACTTTGAACAAACTGTTGTAAGTTGAGAACTTCCACTGTCTACCTGTGGGATCTATATTATTTTCCTCAGCCTGTTGATATTCTTGGATTACAACTCTCTGGCTGGCACTTTGAGAGCTATAACTCTCAACAGGTTGGGAAAGGAGAATTTATATGCTGCGTGCCAATAGGCCCACGTGTACCTTAGAAGTTTACTGTAGTGAAATCTATTAAAATATTTTGTACTATGCAGCATGTGCATTTGGAACATTGCATTAGAACAATAACCGCATGAGGAAAGCTTTATTTCAGCCAATCAGAACTGACTCTAGCCCGCTCAGCTGGATTGATGCAAAGAACAAGTTCTTAATTACCACATACAGCTATTCAATTGGGATGATTTATCTTTCCCCAAAGCCCTGAGGGGACATTTAGGTGCTGCCAGCTCAGTGGATGAACTGACATGGGAAACCGCTACGGATTCCATCTTCCAGTAGGCCCTAAGTATTACCAAAGAGGCATGAGCTGGAAAAATTGTAACCTACAAGTGGAAAATTGAAAAATATTGAAATCTTACCAAGCTACTTGGAGACTAACTCGTCTCTTGGAATGACTCCTGTGCTGGCAGTAGCAGATGCAACTGGGCAATGTCCCAGTTGCCTATTAATCTCTAGTCAAGAAGCTTATGCTGGAGGACCATTTCTGCATTGGGAAAATAAAACAGCATCTTATAAACTCAAATTTCATATTAATCCTGAAGGGATTAAGCTCTTATTAGGCATGTTCAGGGTTGTCTGTTCAATTTATTACAGTGGGAAAGAAATGAGAAGCGAACCGACTGTCTTAGTGGAGAGAAAGAAAAGAATATGACACCAATATCCATTGTTCACTCTTCTTAGGGCCATCAGAATTAGGTATTCATCTGAGGCAACAGATTTTGGAAGAGCTGAGAAAGCTGCAGGAAGGAATTATGCATGGAATGTGGATTGACTTGTACTCTTTAAACTAGCTTTTCCTCCTCAGTTTTGGTGGGAAAACTGGCTTTGCACTATATTAAGTACAATTCAACGTCCAGTGCAGTCAGCTTTTATACACAGAACTATAACTTTTGGTTTAAGTTTTGGTTAAGTAGAGCCATGCTGGCACAGTGGTTAGAATACGGTATTGCTAACTCTGCCAACTGCCAGCAGTTCGATTCTGACTTGCTCAAGGTTGACTCACCTTCAGAGGTCAGTAAAATGAGGACCCAGATTGTTGGGGGCAATAGCAATAGTGATGGTATTCTACCATTTTGGCCCGGTTCTGCTGAGCTGGAAGCAGCAATGAGCAGCAGAGACTGAACCTGTTCTTTCCACCGCTCTGCTGTTGGGCCCACCTGCCTGGGCTCCCATACTCACCTTTATCCTGTGCTTTTGAAGTGCAGCTGCTTTGCGTGGCACAGAAGAGTGCTGCGTGGCAGCTGCTAAAGCAACCGGGAGAGTGCAGGCTTGCAGGAGGTGAGTTGGAACTCCTCTGTGCCTGTGAAAAGCGCATGTTTGGCGCCCACCAAGCCACGCCCACCAAACCACTGGTAAAACTTTTTGAATCACACCGCTGCTGACTCTAAAAAAAACTTAGAGAGGCTGTAAAGCCCCATGAAGTGGTACAGAAGTCTAAGCACTATTGCTATTGCTTTTGATATTGCTAACATGGCATCCTTCTGGACAGCCTGCAAGGGGTTGAAGGGGAGGGACACTGTTTTGCAGGGATTCTCCCCCTTTCTGAAGATATCATTCCATGTGCAGGGGGAGGAGGGAATATTACCTAAAGGCTCCTCTTATCCATTCTTTTTATTATCTACATGCAACCACCTCTTCCATTGCCATGGAATCTGACATCATTGGCAGCCTAATAGTATCCAGCTATACATCCTAGCCCGAGACCAAACAGGTAATGTGATAGAAATGGGGACCCACTATCTGGAAGACATCAGGCTCTGAATGGGGAGAAGCAGACACAGATTAAGTCCCTCTAAATTCCAAGGCTTTGGATTTGTGTCCCTAACTCTCTACTCAGAACTGTTTTGTAATTTGGAAGTCCTCTTTGGCTGAGTTCCTGCTCAATGAACAGTTGGGGATAGAGAGGCCTTTCAAACTAATGCATTTTTACCAATCACATTAAGAGACCCTACTGACAGTTACTCAAGTCCTAGGCATTCCTGTTTGGATGTCAGTCCTCCCAGGTAAACCAGATAAGAAATAAGATTACAGTAGATGAACTAATTCTGCTTTCTTGTAAGACAAGGGTCTTCAAATTTGGCAACTTGAAGACTTGTGGACTTCAACTCCCAGAATTCCTGAGCTAACATGACTGGAGGAAGAATTCTGGGAGCTAAAGTCCACAGGTCTTAAAGCTGTCAAGTTTGAAGACCCCTGTAATGTAAGGCTACATTAACAGGACCTTGCAAACTTCCCAGCACCCACTTCTAATTGCTTAATCCGTTACGGTGATTTTTTCCTCAGTTTCTTTCTTTGATGTTAAGCCACTGGGGGCTCCTTTCTTTCTTGTTGGATTGTTTCCTAAATAGTACCTCTTCCCCTCTTTCCCCAAGGTCATCCACATATTCCATTACATTGGATTACTATGATTGCCCTCAAAGAATATTCAAAAGCTACAGCTGACATAGAATATGGCTGCCCAGGCAGTGATATGTGCATACTTTGGTCTACAGATGGAGAAAACTCAGTGTTTCTTGCTAAAACATCTCTTGTTTCTCTATCAGCAGTGGAATTACACAAGTTGGCAAAACTCCTAGCTATCCAGCTCTGGAAACCAGCTTTTCTTCATCTGCATTGCAGGAGAAATGTGCTTCTTGTGAGACCACTCCATGGCTTTGCTTCTTGATTGGAGAAGCTGATTGCCAGCTTCTTCCCTACCTTCCTAACTTGTTCTTCAGCCAGCAGTTGCTCTCTCCTGAAAGCAAAGTTCATGAGACAAGAGGGAGGCCATGAGGGTTAGCATACAGCATCTTATAAAGGCTTGCATATCAAGTCAATTGTGTGTGTCATGGTTCTATTTTAGACTGATGAGAACCGGGGTATGGTTTTATATATCCGACTTAAGAAAAAGCACTGTGGAAGGGAAGGGAAGGGAGGGAGGGAGGAAGAAAGGAATTTCTAGTCAAGAAGCTCATGCTGGAAGACCATTTCAGAATTGGGAAAATAAAACAGCATTTTATAAGCTCAGATTTCATATTCATCTTGAAGGGATTAAGCTAGGAAGGAAGGAAGGGCGGAAGGAAGGAAGGGAGGGAAGGAGGAAGGAAGGAAGGAAGGAAGGAAGGAAGGAAGGAAGGAAGGAAGGAAGGAAGGAAGGAAGGAAGGAAGGAAGGAAGGAAATAGGGTCAAATAGTATGACAAGCTGCTATAGCCTCTTTGATGTTGCTCCAATTACCTACCACTCCCTGGTAATCAATTGGGCACAATGGTGAAAATTACTTTCTGACCTCAACTGCCCTGAAGTTTATTCCAAAAGGTGCAGAGAAAAACCCAACTTGCCATATAAAGTGTTGATGTTGGATTTCCACCACACCACACACCCCTTCTTTTTCACTCTGTTTCTATGATCAAGTACCCTCCCCAGTCAGGAACGACCACATACCCAGGTGAGTCTATTTATCCACCTGCTTCACTGGCTTCTTTTCTTGCTTTGTTTGCGGCCATTGTTGTTTGTGCAGCTGTCCAAATTTGCTGCATTCCTTCCAGATCAAGGCAGTTATTGCAGATCTGCTTTTCTCTGCAAGGTTTTAAAGCAAATGTGAAAAAATATCATTTTTGAAAAGAGCAGGGAAAAAGCAAAAGAACCTTCGAAACCATGGAGAACACATATCCTTTTAGGTACAGATTTTCTTATAAAAGTAGGTGCTCATTGCCAATTTGTTCTATGTTCTAAATAAACATACAGAAAATTGATCAAAACTTTTTGGTCAGTACTGCATATTTCTAAGCTGTAATCAGAGCAAAAACAGCAAGCTCTGGTTTTCCAACCAAAAAACTACTAAGAGGTTTATAGTCACTATCTCAACTAAAGTTCGGAATTGAGCGAGAAATGTGTGCTGCGCAAATTCCTCAGACTAAGAACCAATTTCTCTGAACTTTGGGTTCAACTTATAATCAGTTTAAGTCTGGTGCCTCCAGACTTGATGTTCACAAAATTGCCCACTTTGCACTGTTCTTTAAATTTAGCTAACAATGGCTGGAGTAAATAGAATGGTTGTCACTACAAACTTCAGTGGATGTGGGTTCTTTGCATATGCTTCATTGATAAATTAACAGATTAAGACTAACAGATTAACAGAGTTGGAAGGGATCTTGTAGGTCATCTAGTCCAACCCATTGCCCAAGCAGGAGACCCTACACCATTTCTGACAGATGACAGTCCAGTCTTTTCTTGAAAGCTTCCAGTGATGAAGCACCCACAACTTCCGAGGGCAAGCTGTTCCATTGGTTGATTGTTCTCACTGTCAGAAAATTTCTCCTTATTTCCAGGTTGAATCTCTCCTTGTTCAGTTTCCATCCATTATTCCTTGTCTGGCCTACAGGCGCTTTAGAAAATAGCTTGACCCCTTCCTCTCTGTGGCAGCTCCTCAAATATTGGAAGACATCTATCATGTCTCCCCTGGTCCTTCACTAGACTAAGCATACCCAGTTTGGGCATGGCCAAATTTAGGATTGCATTGGCTTTTTTGGCTGCCACCACACACTGTTGGCTCATATTTAATTGGTTGTCCACTAAGACTCCAAGATCCCTCTCACATTTACTGCTATTAAGCCAGGTTTCACCCAATCTATATGTGTACTTTTGGTTTTTCTTCCCTAAGTGTAAGACTTTACTTTTCTTTACATTGAATTTCATTTTGTTAGATAGGGTCCAGTGTTCGAGTCTGTCAAGATCCATCTAGATCTTCAGTCTATCATCTACAGTGTTGGCTATTCCCGACAGCTTAGTATCATCTGCAGTAACATAGGTTTAGCCAGTGAGAAGACTAAATAAACCTTATCCTTAGTGGAATCCAATTTTCTGCATACAGAGTTTTGTTCGGGCAATGCATTTAATCAGGCAGCTTCTTCTGCAATCTAATGTCTTCTGTTCCCAAAGAGCTGTATGACAAGGGAATGTTTTGAAAAAAACAAGTGAAAGAGGAGACATGGAATGGACAATGGTCTTAAAACAAAATAAAAACCCTGTTTTTAAAAGGGAAAAAAATGCCCTGTTTTGTAGAACTGGAAATCAATCAATCAGGGATTGGGATGATTGGGGGAAACCAGCCTGGTACTGAACATTTAGTTCACAATTCCTTTCCCACCTCATTCTAAGTCAGTTTATTTCTGATTTTGGGCCAGGTCCAAGAGGGTTGGGTATAAAGATTATTCTGGAAAGTGTAGCACAGATGAATTTTAAAAAAGAATATCCTTGTTCCCTATGAAGTATGTCTATTTTTAATGTGCTACAGTAAATCAGGTTTGTGTCTCATTCTAATCTCACGTAGCCTTTGTCAAAAGAATAAACTATCCATTAAAAAGATATTTTCATGCTTATCAGAGAAACATTTCTGAGCCAAATATACACTATTCTGCACAGTATAGAAATGCCATGGTAGTCCTCTGATCTGTTCAGTGCTTCCCAGTTTGGTTGGTAGCCAGAGGTCAGTGTATACTGTTTCTTTATAGATTAGTAAGGAAAGAAAGAAATGAATGAGTCTGAATATTTTATTCTTTCACATCTCACTTACACCAGCTCTGCATGTTTGGCTCTAAATACATAAGTGATTTACAACTGTTGTAAGTGTCAGCCAAAGCAGGCTTTAGGCAGGAATAGCAGGAGAGGAAATTAAGCATCTCTCTGCTTTTAGAAAGGAAGAAATAGTTCTGAATATCTTAATAGTTAACCTCAAACTTCAGATCGCATGCTAAGATGCTGGTCAAAGTAATCAGGAGATTGCTATTTATTTCTGAATGTTGCAAGATAACAATCTTGTATTCCTCTGACTGAATTATTGATGGGACAACAAACTCAAAATTAACTAAGTTGACAAATGTCATAGATCTATGTTTAGGCCTACCCAACACATAGGCATAGGATTGGAAGCACAATCTGGAACATGAATGGCTAGGGAAAATTAGTTGAAATATCTATGGGGTGTTCCCAGCCTGCCAAACACAGCTGGCCCAGCACTGGCACACTTTAATTGAAACTTGATGAAACCACATAAGTATCATTAAGACTATCATTACTAGGGTACAAAAATACAAACATCCAGTAAATGACAACAACAGTTTCTTAATATATTTTTGCTGCCAACTATAGTCATCTGGATTTTTTAATAATAATTTTTATAAATGTTTACAGATTCAAAGATTAAAAAATACAAATTAAGAAAGGAGAAGAAGCTGTTTAAAAGAAAGAAAGAAATATAGTAAAGAAAGAGGAAAAGAGACATATCATCTGGATTTTGGAAAGTCACAAATTGAGAGAGGTTGGCCAATTAATGGAGGGCTACACCAACCATAAACTGATCAGAACCAAACAAAATCAACATTTAACATAAAATCAGTACTATATTTGGACATCCATGAAATGTCATTTGGGAAAAGCAATAATACTTCATTGATTCCTTAACCATTTCTGTAAGTTATTGTGATGACCCAGGGTGGGATACAAAACAAACACAATAACAGAAAACAGGTGAAGTCCCTTTTATTCCTTCAGTTTACTTCCAAGCTCTGAATATCTTTGATGGAAGACAAAAAAAACAACAACTCCCACACAGTTACACAAAGAAGGAAAAAAGCAACACAAACCAGGCAAGATAAGGGCTGGAGGATGTCCACTGGGAAGGATGTTAAACTCAGAGAGCTATTATTATAAACTGGAGATATTTACATGATTTGTTTCCAGCATTTGCCAGTACGCAGATCCAAACTCTTATTCGGTTGTCACACCTGCAGCCCATGAAGAGAATCAAGGCCCTCTCCTCCTGAGACCATGTCTCTTCCTTATTCTCTCCACCCTGCGTGCCCTAGGATGGATAGGGAATGGATCTGGGTCCTCCTCTGCCTGCTCAGCTGGCCTTTGCCCTTCCCCAGCTTCCTCCACAACCTCCATAGCCACACTTCCACTCCCTGTCGGCTGTTCCTCCTCTCCCTCAGAGTCAGTCTCCACCGGGGCACGACAGTTATTTCCAGATATTGGCAAACCACAGCCTTAGTATGACTTGATCAGGATAGTGAATGGCTACCTAAAGCACTGCAAGGTTTTAAAAGCTGAAGCAGCTGAATGAGGAAGCTGATTAGATATATTTGGATTAGAAAACCTGAGGATAGACTCTCAGAATTATTACATATCTTATAGCTGCTGAAATGGCAAGTATCATCGATACCTGGTTTATGTTTATGGAGGGATTTCAGAAAAAGAAAGGGGAAAAAGCCACCAGTATTTCAATTTCTCCCTGTGAATATTCAGAAGCATCAGGAAAAAAGAAATCCCAAAGGTGAACTGCAGTTGAATTGTAGAGCCTTGTCTGTTCTGAGTCAGTAACGCTTCTTTAGTAGCACTTCGTTAAAAAAAAAAAAAAATCTTTTAGACTGTCTTTGGAACATTGAAATAGATCATCATTAAGTTTCCTCTCGTTGTTTCTGCAGCGATACTCTTCCTCCTTTCCTTCCTCAAACACAATCGAGCCAGCATAGTTTGGCACCGGCTTCCTAACCACATGAAACACTTTCTCTGGGCTTTTGTGATTTAGGTCAGATTGAATGGATAGAAAGTCCATGTTCATAAACCCTTTCCATGAGCCCTTTTCATTTCCCCCACCCCCTCTTTTTTCGCAAAACAGCAAGAACCGTGAGCCTTTGTTTCCTTTTCTAGCTTTCTCTGTTCAACAGCATGATTGCTTCCAGATTATTTCAGTTCACTTCATGAAATCCATAAAACTAATTTTCTTTCTTAAACTTCCCCCACCCAATGTTTTGCTTTGTTTTTTAATCCAGGGCTGAGTTGAAAAAGATTCCCCCCCCCCCTTTGGTTTGAATGGGTACATGGCCAGGACAGTAGTATCAAGAATCAGTTTTTGACCAACCATCCAAAATTTCTGGTCTCCTTTCTTTCGCTATCACTCTTAAGGAGACGTCTAAGGAGATTCTCAGCTATCCAGGTCAAGGTTATCCCAAAGGTGGTTTTTCAAAAGGCAAGTGGGCTTTCTTGTTTTTTCTTAGAAGTTCAGTACTGAAGAAGCTTCTTGGATGAGAAATGAAACATATTCAAGGAAAAAAAAAACACAAGAAAGTCCACTTGCCTTTTGAAAAAAGCATGGGGACACTTAAGGAAACTATACTCCCACCAAGCATACAAGCAATCCAGAGACAGTAGTAGAAGGGCAACTTTAATTTGCCTTAGGGACTGTCTCTCAATGGGAATTCAGGCTAGGAATACCAGATCCAGTCTGTGAAAATCTGGAAAACCACAAGGTCACCACAAAGAGATGTTCTTTATCTGTTTGCTGCCATCTAGAAACTGCATGGATTGCCATGGACCAGAACTGATTATTCTAATGATCAAGCTGAATTTACACTGCTCAAAAAAATAAAGGGAACACAAAAATAAGACAACCTAGATCTGAATGAATGAAATATTCTTATTAAATACTTCGTTCATTACATAGTTGGATGTGCTGACAACAAAATCACACAAAAATTATCAATGGAAATCAAATTTACCAGCCCATGGAGGTCTGGATTTGGAGTTACACTCAAAATTAAAGTGGAAAACAATGCTACAGGCTGATCCAACTTTGATGTAATATGCTTAAAACAAGTCAAAATGAGGCTCAGTCGTGTGTGTGGCCTCCACGTGCCTGTATGACCTCCCTACAATGCCTGGGCATGCTCCTAATGAGGTGGCAGATGGTCTCCTGAGGGATCTCCTCCCACACCTGGACTAAAGCATCCCCCAATTCCTGGACAGTCTGTGGTGGATGGAGCGAGACGTGATGTCCCAGATGTGCTCAATTGGATTCAAGTCTGGGGAACGGGTGGGCCAGTCCAAAGCATCAATGCCTTCATCTTGCAGGAACTGCTGACACACTCTAGCCACATGAGGTCTAGCATTGTCTTGCATTAGGAGGAACCCAGGGCCAACCGCACCAGCATATGGTCTCACAAGGGGTCTGAAGATCTCATCTCAGTACCTAATGGCAGTCAGGCTACCTCTGGCAAGCAAATGGAGGGCTGTGCAGCCCCCTAAAGAAATGCCACCCCACACCATTACTGACCCACTGCCAAACCGGTCATGCTGGAGGATGTTGCAGGCAGCAGAACATTCTCCATGGCGTCTCCAGACCCTGTCATGTCTGTCACATGTGCTCAGTGTGAACCTGCTTTCATCTGTGAAGAGCACAGGGCGCCAGTGGTGAATTTGCCAGTCTTGGTGTTCTTTTTTTTGTTTGCCCAAGTGTGGATCTTTTGAACACAAGATAGAGAATTTTAAAGATCTTTGCCTTTTCCAGGATATCTTCAAAAGATAAGTCATTTTAGCAGATTCATAGAAACTGATTCTCCTAGGAATGCAGGGTTACTTACTGTAAAATGGGAGGGGTATATGAAAGGCAACTATTTGTGCTTGAAAAATGAAGTTCCTTTCAAGGTATGTATATCAGGAAAACATTTTCAGTCCTAACCACATATAAATCAAAAGTGGTTACCTGTAGTTTACTGGAGCCAAAAGATTAGCTCTCTCCTGATGCGATTCTTCCTGCCTGAAATTAAATAGAAGTACAGGAGTAAGGTTATTGCAAAAACAGCCTAGCCTTGGTATTTTATACTTAACTCCCAACAGTACTTGAATATTCAGTATTTATTAGTCTTTATAAACAGTAATATTTTTTGTCATCTACATACATACATTACATCTGAGATAAGCAGTGTTATACAGAAGGCAGAAAAGGAAGAAGAAATAATACTCAAATAAATTAAAGGCAGAATTTGTTTTTAAAAAAAGATAAGAGCTAAAATTAGTTTACACCAACACTTCCCTTATACTTCATACTTTATAGCTTTGCAAATACTTCTACCTTACCACAACCATAAATTATCTTTTATTCTTTAAATTTCTCATCTTCTTTTTCAAGCTTCATTTTCACTTCTTCAGTGCTTCAATCAGGATTTTCTATTTTTCAGCCATTCTTAGCAAATTAATCCCCTCAAGAGTTTATATTCATTCTTACTTTTCCTTTGATAGGGGAACAATAGTAGCATTCTTCTAACCATCATGCCCTGGTGTAGTCTTCGCACTCATGTTAAGTCATTTTATAAGCCTTTCCAGTTATGAGGTACAGTACATGCGATTTATTGTTTAATATTCTCACAACTTGTATGACTTCTTTCTCGTCAGTTTTGACTTGAACACTAACATTTTAGTATTTGTTTCACATCTATCCAATTTGTCTCTAGAATTTCTATAAAAATATCAAAAATATTCATTTTAGCATTCCCTTATTCATTTTCATTTCTGATTATTTCATCATATGCCATTCACTTCATCTTTTTTATATTAACCAACATTAACTTACTCTCTTTAGCAACATTCTTTATCATTAGCTTTATCGTTCTTTATTGTTAGCTCTATATACATTAGACAGTAACTTGTATCCATTTTTAATCATATTTAGCCTTTACTAATTATCTCATTCTTTCATATTAAATAAATCCTTCATATCTATATGCATTTGCCATACGTGCATATCACCCGTTTTATACAACCTATTTGAAATTACCAGACTTTCTAAAGTAGAAACACACCAATTCCCATTCCCATTCATTCTTGGATCTCTGGATGAACCAGTAAATTTTTTCTGCTCTCTTCTCATTCTCACCCATACATTCATGTCATTTAGCAGAATAATTTTATAATGTATCATGTTCAATTAATAAACATGAATTTGACACCAAAGCATATGTTTTCTAATCTATATTTTAGTCCCCTTATTTATATTTGAATCCACATCCAAGTTCCCTCCGTGTATGCATCAACTCCACTTTACAAGATCAAATTACCTTCCATTTAGATCTATTTATTTCCATTAATAATATTAGATCAGATATTAATTCCTTAGATTTATATGACCACTGATCTCAACAAGTGACACTGGGTGATATACATCCTAAAAACATAAAAAAATATCTTTCTTTAACTTTCACTGACACACAATATATTTATTTTTGTTTCATGCATTTCATTTGTTAATTATGCTTTTTTCTACACTTATTTCTTTTACATCCCAAACTGCAGTCCTCCACCTGCCATGGTGATTAGTAGATGGACACAAAGATTTTCACTTCTGTCATAGCTTGGTTCATTTGAAACTTTCACATAATGTTTTATATTATAAGAAATGTATAGATTTGGTCATGTTTCTATTTTAAACCTTGATATGATCCACAATAAGTTGATACCTCCTCATATTTTATATCTATTGCATCTAACAGAGGACCAGTAAAAAAAGAAAATCACACTATAATATCATTCTATCTGTGTACCAGGGCTGAAAAGGGAAACTGGCAAAAGTTTTGTCAATTTCATCTGGTTGTTAAAACAAACACTTCCAGTTTCATCCATAGTGCTCCTTCAGAAGCTCAGCAATCCAGGATAAGATAAGGCTATCATAGCATCATATTTGTTAAGTCCTGAGCATGGGCGCAAGGAACGGAGATGAGACATCGAATTGTGACTTCAACTCTTTATTGTAAAATAAGAACAGAGCAAATACTTGGGCAGCAACAGCTCTTTTATAGAGCTGGCTGCTGTCAAAACAACCAATGATTTGAGTTTACCGCTTTCACAAGCGTCCAATCAGAGGGGCCCGTTAACAGCCAATCAGACTGGCCAGAAACGACCAATGACGACTCGCTATTCGCGGGCCAATGAGAAGTGCAGGATTACAAGCCTGCTGTAAAGTAAAGCTATTTAGGGTTGTACTGCTGCGTTGGCTTACTCCATAACACCTCTCCCCCCTAGGTTCTGTTTGAGGGGTGGGGTGACATATTCTCGTAAATAGGCAGGTCGCTTCACCTGTCTGCTTGACCTGCGCTGTTCCACCGGTTTCTGTCCTGGCTCTGGTTCCGGTGGGCTGCTAGCTGGGTTGGATGGTGAAAATGGTCCCGCTGTTCCTTCGAATGGCCCTGGGCTGCTTTCCCTGCTTACACCAGTGCTGTCTTCCGGGTTCCCTGGATCTGTTTCCATCGCAGTGCTGTCACACGGCGAGGCCACTCCCTGGCTCGGTTCTCCTTCTGACGGTGAGTATCCCCTGGTTGGTTGTGTAGACTATTGGGTTTCAATTGTTATTTCTTCTTCGGCCTCCTCGATGTTCCTTCCCCCCCAACTAGAGATTCACGGGCTGAGACAGGACTAGGTGCTAATCTGGAATGGAGTTGGTCTATGTGGCGCTTCCACATCTTACCATCTGCAGTTTGTAGGCGATAGGATCGGGGTCCCGTAAGTTGCGTTATGGTAGCAGGGACCCACAATAGGTCACCCGAGAAGTTTTTCGCAAACACGAGGTCACCTTCCTGGAATGCCCGACACTTGCTGCTGGATCCTGGGGGTTGTTCAGGCATGTAGTTTGGTGAGGCGATCGAGATGCGAGCGAAGTTTCCAGCCCATCAGGAGTTCAGCTGGGGTTCTGTTCATGGTACTGTTTGGGGTTATGTGCTGCAGGAGAAGCATCCGGTTTATTTTGTCATCAATGTCGCCGTGGTCCATTTTGTGCAAAGTCTTTTTTACAAATTGAACAATTCGCTCAGCCTTACCATTGGCCGCATGGTGATGTTAAGGCATGGCGATGCCCCGATCTGCCAGGTACTGTTCGAATGGCAGGGCAGTGAATTGGGGGCCATTATCGGAGACCAGGACATCCGGCAATCCGTGGGTAGCGAATAGCTTATTCAGCTTTTTAGTGACCGCCTCTGTAGTGGTGCTTTTCATCTTGTGGACCTCGAGCAAGTTTGAATAGGCATCCACTGTTAGAAGGAAAGTGTGTCCTCTTGTGGATCCTGCAAAATCGATGTGGATCCGGGACCAAGGGGCTCGAGGCGTTTCCCACTGAGTTGGGGATGTTTTTGGAGGAGTAGAATGAGTCTCCTGGCATTTGCTGCACTTTGCTACCCAGGTCTCTATCTGTTTGTCTAACCCAGGCCACCATGCGTAACTCCTGGCCAATGCCTTCATCCGCACTATGCCTGGATGTCCATCATGCAACATTTTTAATACCCTATGTTGCAATTTCTCCGGGATTACAACTCTGTCTCCCCACACAATGCAGCCCTTTTGGGAGAATAGCTCTGTCTGTCGATTCCTGAATGGCTTGAATGTGTCATTGGGTGCGCTGACCGGCCAACCTCGTTCCACCCAGCTGAGGATTCATGCCAAAACAGGGTCCTTTTTTGTTTCTAAGACGATGTCTCGAGCGGTCAGTGGCGGCGATTTGAGGGTTTCGATTTGCAATACGGCTAAGGTTGGAGCTGTGATGTCTGGTAGTGGAGAGCGGCTCAAAGAGTCAGCGTGGGGAATGGTTTTCCCTGGGCGGTGTTGCAATCGGTAATCGTAGGCGGCTAAAAATTCTGAGCAACGTGTCATTCTTGGTGATAAGATATGGGGAGTTGGTTTGTTTCCCGCCAAAATACGAAGTAGCGGCTTGTGGTCTGTAATTATGGTAAAGGGTCTCCCATACACATATTCATGGAAACGTTTAATTGCGGATACAATAATGAGAGCCTCTTTATCAAGTTGACTATAGTTCCTTTCAGTCTTAGACAAAGTTCTCAAAAAGAACGCGATAGGTGCCTCATTCCCATTTGGTAGGACATGACTTAAAATGGCTCCCACTCCAAATGGTGAGGCGTCACAGGTAACCATCAAAGGTAGAGTCTCGTTGTATTGCATCAATACAGCATCGGAGGTTAAGAGGTCTTTTACTTGTTGGAATGCCCTTTCTTCACGCCGTCCCCAGACCCAGGAAGCCTTTTTGTCGAGAAGTCTTTGTAGGGGCTCAGCTACGGTCGCCTTCTGGGGTAAGAAGATGTTATAAAAGTTAATGAGTCCCAGGAAGGCTTGGAGGTCTGTCTTATTCCTAGGTCTCGGGGCATTTTTGATTGCGGTTAGTTTTTTTTCGGTGGGGTAGATTCCCTGTCTGTCGAGAAGGTATCCCAGGAACTCCACTCTCTCCGTACAAAGTTGACACTTGTCCCTTTTTACCTTCAGACCAGCATATTTAAATTTCTGAAGAACTTTTCTGAGTCATTGTACTAATAACTCTTTAGTGGGAGCAGCTATTAGGATGTTGTCAAAATAAGGCACGACGCGTTTATGCCTTGTAATAGTCTCTCCATCAAACTTTGGAAAATGCCAGGCACCATGCTTACTCCGAATTGGAGTCTATTGCACTTGAACGCACCTCTATGTGTAACTATTGTCTGGGCTTTTGCAGTTGTCGCGTCTACAGGTAGTTGCTGGTACGCCTGAGCTAAGTCCAATTTTGCAAATATTTTTCCGCCACCCAGGGAATGAAGAAGGTGTTGGACCACCGGGACTAGATAAGCGCTCTGTTGAAGAGCATGATTTAGGGTGGCCCGGTAATCCCCACAAATTCTTAATTAACCATCTGGCTTTATGGGTGTTACTATTGGAGTTTCGCAACGGGCATGGTCAATCGGTTCCAATATGCCTTGGGCTATCAGTTTATCTAGCTGCTCGTCGATCTTCGGCTTGAGGGCAAAAGGCACCCAATGAGGCTTAAGCCGAATGGGAGCTACATTGGGGCTGAGATTAAGTGATATAGGGGTCCCCCTGTACTTGTCTAATGTTCCTGTGAACACGTCCTGGAATTCCTGGATGAGGGCCTCTTCCCAGTCGTCACTTCTGGTTTGGTGTATGCCGGCTAGTTCAATCCCAAGTGGGGTGAACCACTGTAACCCTAACAAACTGGGTCAGTCACAATCGACGACAGTCAGGGGAAGCGTCGCGGTGCGGTCCTTGAAGGACACTTGGATGTGGCTGGAACCAACAACTGGAATTCTGTTTCCCTGGTAGTCTTTTAGGATGATTCGTTGAGTGCTGAGGTCCTGGTGGCAGATGGCAGGGATCAGTTGTTTGAGGGTTTTCCAGGATACCATCGATTGGGATGATCCCGAATCGACTTCCATCATGCACGGTCAATTCTCAATAGTAACCCTTACGCGGATCTTTCTTGCATCGAACAATGAAGCGTGGCCGATAATAATGGTTTGATGGGCCTCTTCTCGTCTCGTTGAAGAGGCAGGTGCTCGATTTCTGTAGCAGTAGTGGTTGTTCCATTGGTGGTTCAGGCAGTCCCAATTCTCAGGAGGTTTGCCTGTCTCCTGGTGGAGGTTGTTCTCCCTTCGGAGACTGGACTCTCGCTTGCTTCTGCAGACCTTCACAATGTGGCCTCTTTTCCCGCAGGTACGGCAGAGTGCGTCGAGGAATTTGCAGTCCGATCGCGGGTGTTTTGCCCCGCAACCAGCACATTGGCGCGGACATCTCTGGTTCCTTTGCTCTCGTTCCGAGCAGAGCCGGTTGACTTCCTCTTCCTCACTGTCTGAGGATGACTCGAGGTCTTCGTGGTGGGTGGTGATAGCGTGCTTCTCAGCAGCGAGTGGGCTATCGTTAGCGAGTTGGCGAAGCGGTGCGTTCGCTCGACGCATTTGAGCGGCTGACTTCCTGTTTGCTTCTGCGGCAGTAGCGTCGGCGATGACATCTGTAAGGCTGATGTCTCCTTTCGCCATAAGTTTACTCTGCACATGCGGTGCATCTAATCCCAGAACTATGCAGTCTCTCAGAGCTTCCTCGAGGTTTGCAAAACCACAAAGGCCTCCTAGCTTCCGGAGGTCGGCTACGAAATCCCCAACACTCGTTCTTCTGTTGGTCCCTCTGGTAAAACTCATGTCTTCATGGGAGTTTCCGGTTTTGCGTGGCTTCGGGGCAGCAGGAATTCGCGACAGCTCGCGATTCCTGCTGTGCTAGCTGCTGAGGTACCCCCGATCCAGATGGGTCAGGGGGATATGGCTGCCCTGTAGGGACAGCTGAAGAGAGAGGGGAGTCGGACAGGGGGTTGGGGGTGTCGCAGACCCCCTCCTCCTCCGGAAAACCCCTTTTTCCCAAGGCGGTGGAGCGGCGGTCAGCAATGGCCGCCATGAAGAAGCCAGCAACCGGGTAAGATTGCGCTGGAGGAAGTAAGAAGAGTGAAAGTGCTGTCTGAGCCGGGTCAAGTAACATCTTTCAAATTTGTTGGAACTTAGCTGTTTGAATTGCTGGAGGATACATTGTATCCCTAAGAAGATCGAAAGCGGCGGAGAAGCTGTCAAAGGGAACTTTTTTTTTTTTCTTCACTCTCCCATCCCATGGAAACAACAGATATGTTTGGACATATTGGACATTGAAAGTGAATTGTTTTGAGAGTTGAAGCTGAGGGACAAAAGGGTTTTTGGACATTGAAAAACTTAAGAAATTGGAAAACCCTTGTTGGAGGTATGGATTTCTGATTATTTAAAATTGATATTGCAAGTGGAAAGGGAGAGGAAAAAAAATTGGAGCAGAAGCTGAAAAAGGAGGAGATTGCCTAGAATCCCAAAGAAAGGTATATGGTAATTGGACCTGTTTGATAAAACATTAACCCCAGAAAGAGAAAGAGAAGAAGGAAAAAAAGTATTAATTTTTGGAATTTTTTTTTTTTGAATTATTTTTGATTAAAAATATTTGTGGTTGTTTTGGGGAAAGTTTCTTTTTTCATAATGGCATCGCTTGTGGATGAACTAAAGACTGAATATCAAAAATATAAAAAAGAAGATACTTTGGGCACTTTGTTTCAATTCTTAGAAATGGCGTTATGTACTTATGAAAAGTTGACTATGCAGCAGAAGGACTGGGACAAAGAAGAAGAGGAAGAAGAAGCCATCTTTGATGAACAATGGGTTTTTTCCGGGGAGGAGGAGAAAAAGGATAAGAAAAAGGGGATTTTAAGAATTATAAAAACAACCAAAGAAGAGAAAAATGAGCGGAAAGGTGGAGGCAAGGTTAGAAAGCAAAGGAAAGGGAGTAAGAAAAGGGAGGAGGAAAGACAAAGGGGTAAAATGGGCAAGGAGAAGAATAAGCAAGAGAGAAAGGGGGGGAGGAGAAGCCTCAATGGGGGGAAGCAAGATCTAAAGAAAAAAAGTTTATTCAGAGACAATGGGTGAATTTAATTTAGGATAAAAGAAGGATTCTGGAGGGTACATAAGATTGTGTTTTTTATATGTGTATTTAGAGTATAAAATTCATTGTGTAATTTTAGAATCTATTAAACAGAATCCCAAGAAAAATTGTTATATGAAGTACTTTTAAGTTAGGGTAATGAGTTATAGACGTTACTCCAATGGGTGTATAGGAGAAGTATAATAAAAGAAAAAAGATGAATAGATAGTTGGAAATAGAACAGACAAAGAATATTATTGAAAATGGTAATAAGATATGAAAGGATATATAAAGGTTTTGTTATGGTTTTTTTTTTTTTTTGGATATTGTATATTGAAAAAAGGCAAAAAAAAATTTAATTAATAAGAAATAATTCGGATGAAAAGGAGAAGTTGGGATAAGATATGAAGTTAAATAGACAAAGTATTGATACTATAATTTGGAATTGTTATGTTCTATTGGTTTTCTTCTTCTATTATTTTTTCTTAGAAAAGAACTTATAAGCTGTTATGCCTTGTGCATTGTTTATATAAAATTGATAAAAATGGTTTATATATATATATATATAAAAGAAAATGATAATAAGATATGGAAGGATATATAAAGTGAATATGATGTTTGAATTTGTGTCTGTGTGAAGAGTTTCAACCCGGGATCAGACAACCTTCAGAAAAGATCTTTTAGTTTTGTTTATGTTTTATTGTGTTCTCTGTAAAATTAATAAAATTTGTTTTAAAAAAAAAACAAAAAACTCATGTCTTCATATCAGCGTAGGTACTGCGGGTGCGTAATGGGCTCGGAGGATTGGGGCGAGAGTATCCCAATCCATGGTCTTCACTTCCGCCGGTTTGGCAAGTGCTTTAGCCATTTTGAAAATGGCGGGGCCACAATGAGTCAGGAACACTGCTCGTTTCTTGCCATGTGTAGCATCTTTTAAATTGTTGGTCTCTAGGAACATCTGGAAGCGATCTATATATGAGTCCCAGTCTTGGTTGGTGGGTTGAATGGAGCGGGTGGTATGGCGCCGCTGGTCATCTTGCCGTTTGTTGCGTGTGCTCTTCAGCCACGTGCTCTGTCTTGTTCGATGCGTACTTAGTCAGCTCTATCGTCTCTGCATCCCACCTTCGTCGCTAGTGTTAAGTCCTGAGCATGGGCGCAAGGAACGGAGATGAGACATCGAACAGTGACTTCAACTTTTTATTGTAAAATAAGAACAGAGCAAATACTTGGGCAGCAGCAGCTCTTTTATAGAGCTGGCTGCTGTCAAAACCACCAATGATTTGAGTTTACCGCTTTCACAAGCGTCCAATCAGAGGGGCCCATTAACAGCCAATCAGACTGGCCAGAAATGGCCAATGACGACTCGCTATTCGCGGGCCAATGAGAAGTGCAGGATTACAAGCCTGCTGTAAAGTAAAGCTATTTAGGGTTGTACTGCTGCGTTGGCTTAGTCCATAACAATATTAGTATCATCTACAGCAGAGGTGTCAAACTCAAGGCCCATGGACCAGAGTTTGAGCTCCTTTTTCTGCTACAACAGCCTCCTGCAGCCCTCTGCCAGTGAAAACAGAGCTTGCAGCTTCCCCATGCTCCGTTTTTGCTGGCAGAGGGCTGCAGGAGGCCATGGCGGCTGAAAATGGAGCCTCTACAAGTGATATCAAGCTGGTCACGCCCACCCTGGCCATGCCCCCGGCCCCCCAAAGTCAACACAATCCTGATGCACTCCTCAGTGAAATCGAGTTTGACACCCCTGATCTCTAGCATCTCCTGATAACAGTAGTATCAATCAGTGTGGACATAGTTTGTCCAGCATGCTACAAGTGCAAGCAAAATTGCCCAAAATATCAGTATTTTATACAAACAAATCCCACCAACTGAGGGGTAGGCAATGTAGCAACCCACAGAATAGTCTGTGTCTTATAAACCACTGTTTTATCATTTTTATAAAATAGTTTAAATACTCAAAGTTTTAGTGTTTGATACCCCAGGCCACATTAGATAAGAAATGGAAGCACAAATAAGTTTAGCCTGATAATGTTTATTTCCTGACAAAGGACAGCTGTGAAAATCTTGAGTCGGAGATCAGCAGGCAGAAGTTGCATTATCATTGATTTTAGGGCCCATTTATTGAACCAGAACTCTATCCCTATGGAGTTTTTTTTTTCCTTTGTGGGGACAAAATAAAAAACTTCCCATCTGTTACGATTTTCCATGACCCACATAAAAAAGGAGATGAGCTTTCATAGAAGGCCTGAAACCAAACCCCCAACTTACTTCAGAAGATTTCTTCCTCCTTCACAAACATGTTTGTTGCAGGGCTGTTATTATTATTTTTCTCTCTCTTTTTAAAATGACAAACATTACCCAAAAGAAGAAATAAAACCTCTGAAATATACAATTTTTCCATAACCCTTTGGAGGAATAAAATATTTGCGTGCCTCAGATCCTCAGAAACAATAAATACATGATTCAGAATAAATTGTGGGAGAAACAAAAAAAGGACTACTTCTAACAAATGAAATTCTCTCCCATGCTTCCACTCTGTCTCATGTCACTAATAACTAAGTACACCCTAGTCATGCATACAAACTTGGAAAGAGGTTTTTAAACTTGTTCTTGTTTTCTCCTTTGTTGGAACAGTGATTAAATATCCATTGGAAGTAAAAAGTCCCATGGAAATCAGTTCGATAGACTTCCACTGAGCAGCCTCAGATTAAAAAAGGGGAAATCTTCAAATGGAAATAGCTTTCCATCTGAAAAATTAAAGGGGATTCAGATACATAGCCACTTCTGGATCATGCTACAAAGGCTGCTCCATTTAATTATCTTTGTGCATTTGATCATCATTCCCACATGTGGCTAAAGTTTATGTGTTCATTGCCCATGACTAAAGATATATTAAAACTATTGCCTTTAAGATTAGGAGATTGTTGACTGATTATCAACTTGTTTTTGACTCATAGAAACCACATAGCTAGATTTTTCACATGACAATGTATCCCATGTCTATTCTTTCATGTCTCCAAATGATGCACTCATTCACCACTGTAATTGAGTCTGTCCATCTTATTGCTGGTTGTTCTCTTCTCTTCTTTTCTTTTCTTCCACTTTTTCTAAGAGCTTTTCAGAGAGGTAGGTCTTCACATAATATGTTCAAAATGTGATCATTTGAGCCTGGTCATTTGTGCCTCAACTCTGAGTTGATTTGTTTAATAATCCATTGATTTGGTCTCTTGGCTGTCCATGTATTCTCAGGAATCTTCTGCAACACCAAAGTTCAGAAGTATCCATACGCTTTCTATCCTTTTTCTAAAGTCCAACTTTCACTTCAATAGAGCATCAGAGGGAATACTATGGCTTGCACAGTTCTGATCTTTGCATGAATAGACACATCATTATAGTATTAGAATATATTTTCCAAGGCCTTCATAGATGCCCAATCAGTGTTAGCACTTGATCTTTTGATTTGCTTCTACTTTCTAGTGATGTAACATATGAAATGACAGAAGATAGTTTTCAGTATTATTCCATGATAGCAGAGAGATGAATTTTATGCTAATTTGTTCTACATAAAATGTGCTCATTATTGTCATCTATATATATATGTAAAAGCCAAGTATCACTCACTCATCATGAAATCTCCAGAACTGTAAAGCTTACAAACTTGAAATGTGGCACGTATGTTCCTTTTGGCTTCTAGGTACTTGCTAAGAAAGGAACTTTTTTGAAATGACCATCAGATCATTAGTATTTCTTATACAGTAATTAACACCCTCTGCTGCTAAGAAGTTCTACTCCCCCTCCCCACCTGAAAAGAACTCTGCTCCAACTGCCAGTTGCCACACATTCTGTTACCTCAGTTCAAACTGGCAGATGTTCTACTCTTTTCACTCAGAAGTGGTCTGGGGCTCCTTACTGTACTAAACGCTGATACCTTACCAAAATGTCTACTCAGAAGTGGTCTGGAGCTCCTTACAGTACTAAACGCTGATACCTTACCAAAATGTCTATGCCTTCCACCTATGGAACTGCTTCTGGACTCAAGGAGACGGGAGCAATATTCCCTTATGTGTCACTGACTACCACTGAGCCAACAGATTGTGAACTGAATTTCTCCTGCATAGCCCAATCACAAAGTTTCATTGCAAAGCACCGGTATCCAACTAGTTTACCAAACTGCATCCTTTTGAAAGCATATTTCCTATGCGTATTAAGTGTGTCAATTTTCTTTGGTGCCCAAGAAAATAAAATTCTTCAAACCATTTTGTAGTACTTTGGGAAGATTATTTGGTATTGCAGTAAAAAGTGTTTAAAACACAAGAGCATATGGGAGGCATATGATAACATTTTCAGTTGCGGAGTTAGCTTTTTAATCTCTATCCAATTTCTAAAATGTATTCTTGGATCAATGTGCTAGATGTTTCTGAAGAACTGACTTGGAATTTTATTTGTTCTATTAAATGTTTTAGGAATAATTGCATCCAAATAGAGTTTCCTTTGGTTTTGCCTTATTTTGTTCTCTTTTGCTTTCTTCTCTCTCTCTCTCCTTTTCTTGGATTAAATTTTAAAAAGGCATGTTGTTAGGGATACACACCCTAGCAGAACGTGCAACGGCAATCATTTGCAGGCAGGCAAATGATGTAAGATAAACGTTGTTGTAGTTTACACTCAGTAAGACAGATATACTGTCCCAGTTAAATAGTTTTTATTCCAGCAAGAGTTATAGCATAGTCAAAACAGTCCATATGTCATACACTAGTTCAATCCATCCAGGGATTAATCAGTTGCAAAGTCCAGTGTTGAAAATAGAGGTCAGTAAACTTACAAATAATCAGTCCAGCAATATATCTCTTTTGCAGTCAGAGATATGAAGAAAATCAAACCCCTTTTCTTTGTTTCAGCAACAGCAGGGAAACACACAGTTATCACCTTCAATCCAACATTGTCAGCTACTACAGTAAAAGCCAGCTAACAGTGAGCTCTCTTGCTCCCTCTTATGGTGATTTTACAACCGCACCCAAAATACATGTTTTGCAGTTAAAGTGATACTTACACTTAAACTCACTAACATAGTTTATATATTATTTTTACCCAAACTAAGTTAGGTAAACAATGTTATCCCTAACACACGTAATTCAAACTAAACTGTGAAGTTGGAGTGGAAAGTTGGGATATTTTAATTTGCAATGAAGGAAACAGACTTCTTACCTTTTTTGAACTCATTACTCAAAGCTAAACTTCTGCATTCTAGCTGCATGCTAAAATTGTTTTGTCAGGCTTTTGGATATCAGTCTTTCTCATGTTTTCCCAATAGTGTGAGCAATCAAGGCTTGCCTGTTTTATTAAAAGTAATTGCAATATAGAAATCTAGCACACTTTAAGTATTTCAAGCACTTCACGCACACAGTCAACAGTTTTATAATAATATCTTCTCATAATAGCACAATACATTTTTTTAATTTCAGTGATAGTAATGCCAATACCAGTTTACAGATATGTTTAGGCAATCTAGTAAATGCATTTGAACTAGCACAGGGCTGATGTTCTGGATATGATCTGGATCTCCACTATGATATCTGCAGGCACTAATATGCAGACAAATGCCTCTTCTGGCACCTGTTAGGCTCTTTGTCCCCAGATGTTTTAATTGTTCAAATTGCTTAATTTCTCAAAAGGCGCATCTTTAGAAAATAGAAAGAATGTTACAGCCCAGAGTTTTGTTTGAAAGCAGGCTGAAAATAGTCAGAAGAGACTGAAGTGTGAACAGACTGTAGAAAGAGGAATCCTAGAGCATGATGGGCAATATATGTCCACAGTGTTAGACAGTACAGGCAGCAATGTGTAGAGAAACAAATCTGCCTTACGTTGTAGACTTCTGCTATTCTTACTGCTAGCTAGAGGAATATTGCATAGAATGTTTTGCTTTAGAATTAGTCACACCCAAACTAATGTTGTGCATGTTAAGTTCTGCACATGGGCGCAAGGAATGGAGACGAGACGGTGAACAGTGAACTTCAACTCTTTATATCATTCTGAACAGAGCAAAAAACTAGGGCAGCAGCAGCCCTTTTATAGGCATCTAGTAACCAATAAGAAACATGGAGCGTTAACCCCTTTAACCAATGAGAGTGGCTTGTTAATAGCCAATCAGATTCTCCTGAACGGACCAATCTGATATCGCTATTATCGGCCAATCAGAAGTGCAGGACTAGAACCCTGCTATTTTCTAAAGGTTTTGATAAACTTTATTTAAGTGTTTTATTAGTTCATAACACCCCTTCCCCCCGGGTTCCATTTAGGGGGTGCGGTGATGTAATCTCTGAGGTAGGAAGGTTGCTTTGACTGTCTATTGGATTTACGCTGTCCCACCAGTTTTTGTCTGTAACCTTGTTTTGGCGGGATGTTTTCGGGCAAGTCGGGTGCCGGTGGTTCCTCATTGGAAGACTCGGTGCTGCTAATGTTCTCATTGTTGTCCTCTGGCCTTTGCAGGCTTGCCTCTGTTGTGGTGTTCCTCTGTGGTGAGAACATGCCCGTCGCTGTTCCTTCTTCAATCGTTTCACCCAATTGCTGACTTCTTTCGTTCATGCTTTCCGCCATCTCGAATTCGGTTTCTTCGACATCCCCTCCCCCTCAGTTTGGGAGTTACCAGAGTCACGGAAACTAGGTTGTAGCCTCGAGCGAAGCTGATCTATATGGCAGTTCCATATCTTTCCGTCGCAGGTTTTCACCCGGTACGACCTGGGTCCAGTGGCTTAAATTACAATTGCCTCGACCCACAACGGTTCGCCAGAAAGGTTTCTGGCGAAAACTAAGTCACCTCTCTTGAACTTGCAGCATTTTCCGCTAGATCCACAGGGTTTCTCTGGCTCATAAGACGGGTGAAGCCGGTCGAGGTGGGAGCGGAGTTTGCGTCCCATCAATAATTCAGCTGGAGTCTTGTTGGTGACGCTGTGCGGAGTGATGTGTTGCAGAAGGAGTATTCTGTTTATCTTATCTTCAATGTCCTCATAGTCCATTTTGTAGAGGTTTTTTTTAACAAACTGTACCATGCGCTCTGCTCTTCCGTTAGCCACAGGGTGCACTGGCGAAGTTAGTGCATGGCGAATACCCCGGTCTGCTAAGTATTGTTCAAAAGGGAGTGCGGTAAACTGGGGTCCGTTGTCGGATACTGGAACGTCTGGCAGTCCATGCATCGCGAATAATCTGTTCAACTTCCGGATGACGGACTCGGTTGTGGTACTCTTCATTTTGTGGATCTCGAGCCAGTTTGAATAGGCATCCACTGTTAGAAGGAACGTGTGTCCCTTAGTAGGTCCTGCAAAGTCAATATGAATGTGGGACCACAGTCCCCGGAGTGTTTCCCATTCTGTCGGAGTTGCTTTCAGTGGGGCATTGCTAACTTCCTGGCACTTATAACAAGTCTTTACCCAGGCTTCGATCTGTTTGTCGATGCCCGGCCACCACGCATAGCTTTGTGCGAGCGCTTTCATACGTACGATGCCAGGGTGGCCCTCATGCAGTGTCTTTAATACCGCTCATTGTAACCACTCTGGAACGACGACTCTATCCCCCCATAGGATGCAGCCCTTTTGCAAAAAAAGTTCTGTTTGCCGGTTCTTGAAGGGGATGAAGTAGTCAGGGGTTTGATTTACTGGCCATCCTTGTTCGACCCAGCTAAGAACTCGCATTAAGATAGGATCGCGTTTTGTTTCGATCGCGATATCTCTAGCTATTAGTGGTGGTGAATGTAGCCTTTCAATCTGGAGCGTTGTAAGGATTGGAGCTGGGTCATCGACGGTTTCCGGAAGTGGTGCACGGCTCAGTTCGTCAGCATGGGGAATGGCTTTCCCCGGGCGGTGTTGCAGCTTATAATTGTACGCAGCCAAAAACTCCGACCAGCGAGTCATTCTAGGTGATAATATATAGGGGATTGGCTTGTCTCCCGCTATAATCTCCAGCAAAGTTTTGTGGTCGGTGACAATAGTAAAAACTCATCCATATACATATTCATGAAACCGTTTTACAGCAGATACAACAGCAAGAGCCTCTTTATCGATTTGACTATAGTTACGTTCAGCCTTTGATAAAGTCCTTGAAAAATAGGCAATAGGGGCTTCACTACCGTTTGGTAACACATGGCTCAAAATGGTTCCTACTCCAAATGGTGATGCGTCACATGTGATTGTTAAAGGCAAAGTCTCATTATACTGCATTAAAACAGCATCTGAAGTTAACAGGTTTTTCACTTGTCGGAACGCGTGCTCCTCTCGGTGCCCCCAGACCCAGGTTGCTTTTTTGTCGAGAAGCCGATGTAGGGGTTCGGTTACGGTCACTTTGTGGGGCAGGAAGATGTAAAAATTAATAAGTCCCAGGAAAGCTTGGAGATCAGTCTTATTTCTGGGTCTTGGGGCGTTCTTGATGGCCCTTAACTTGCTATTGGTGGGATGAATGCCTTGTTTATCGATTAAGTACCCCAGGAACTCTACTTTATCTGTACACAGTTGACATTTTTTTTTTTAACCTGAAGGCCGGAGTCTTTAAATTTCTGGAGAACCAGTCTAAGACGCTCCTTTAGTATTTCCTCTATTCGGGGCAGCAATTAAAATGTCATCAAAGCATGGTACGACCCCTTTTATTCCCTGTAATAGTCTCTCCATCAAGCTCTGAAAAATCCCTGGGGCGACGCTAACTCCAAATTGGAGTCGGTTGCACTTAAAAGCACCTCGGTGCATAATGATCGTTTGTGCCTCCGCTGTTTTTTTATCTACAGGCAGTTGTTGGTACGCCTGTGCTAAATCTAATTTAGTGAAGACTTTTCCGCCCCCCAGGGAATGGAGGAGGTGTTGTACCACTGGCACCGGGTAAGCATTCTGTTGAAGGGCATGATTCAGGGTGGCATGGTAGTCCCCACAAATCCTAAATGATCCATCCGGTTTGATGGGTGTTACAATTGGGGTTTCCCAAGGAGCATGGTCGGTTGGTTCTAAAACACCCTGGGCTATTAATTTATCAAGCTGCTCATCAATCTTTGGTTTAAGGGCAAATGGTGCTCAACGAGGCTTAAGGCGGATGGGGGCTACTTCAGGGTTCAGGTTAAATGATATTGGGGTCTCCTTGTACTTGCCTAGTGTGTCTGCAAAGACATCCTGGAATTCCTGGATGAGGGCCTCCTCCCAGTCTCGCTGCTGGTTTGGTGAATGCCAACTACCTCAATCCCAAGTGGGGCGAACCATTGAAGGCCTAACAAGCTAGACCGATCACAGTCGACGACGGTCAATGGTAAAGATGCAGTACAATTTTTGAATGAGACCTGGACTAGGCTGGATCCAACGACCGGAATTCAGTTTCCTTGAGTATGATTCTTTGGATTCTGAGGTCTTGCCGCTGGACAGCAGGGATTTATTGTTTAAGGGTCTTCCAGGAAACCATCGAGAGGGATGATCCTGAATCGACTTCCATCACGCAGGGCTGGTTTTCGATGGCGACCTTCACTCGGATTTTCTTTGTGTCTAATGATGAGGCGTGACCAATTGTAATGGTTTGGTGTGCCTCTTCTCGTTTCGTTGAATGGGCTAGTGGTTTATTTCTGAATGAGTGGTTGTTCCATTGGTGGTTCAAATGTTCCCGATTCACAGGACGATTCACTGTGGTTTGGCGGTAGTTGGTCCCCCTCTGAAATGGGCTGGATCCTTGCTTGCTTCTACAGACCTTTCCGATGTGGCCTCTCTTCTCACAGACATGGCAGAGCGCGTCGAGGAATTTGCGCGTTGTGGGTGGTTTGCCCCACAACCAGCGCATTGATACTGCAATCTCTGGTTATGGTGGTGGCGTTGGTCTCATTCAGACCGGAGCCAGTTGACCTCTTCCTCATCACTTTCTGATGATGATTCGAGATCATCATGGTGGGTTGCCGCTGCATGTCCCTCAAGGCAAGGTGAGGTTTCGCCGGCGAGTTGGCAGAGTGGGGCATGGGTGCGGCGCATTCGGGCAGCTGACTTCCTGGTTGCTTCTGCTGCAGTAGCATCAGAGATGGTATCTGCAAGGCTGATGTCACCTTTTGCCATCAGCTTACTTTGCACGTTTGGCACATCTAGTCCCAGAACTATTCGGTCTCTTAGAGCTTCTTCAAGGTCAGTGAACCCGCAGAGGCCTCCCAGGTTCTGGAGATCTGCAATGAAATCTGCAACGCTTTCTCCTTTCCGCTGGTCTCTCTGGTAAAATTCATGTCTTCGGACAAGCATTGGTACGGTAGGTGCATAGTGGGCCCGTAGGAGGGGCTCGAGGACGTCCCAGTCCATGGATTTCACCTCAGCCAGTTTCACCAGTGCCTTAGCCATCTTAAAAATGGCAGGTCTGCAGTGAGTCAGGAATACCGCTCGCTTTTTCCCAGTAGTGGCATCCTTCAAGTTGTTGGTCTCCAGAAACATCTGGAACCGGTCCATGTATGAGTCCCAGTCTTCTTGTGCCGGGTCTAATGGAGCGGGTGGTATGATGCCGCCGGACATGGTTTCCGCCGTTGATGCGCCTTTAGCCATGTGCTCTGTTTGGTGCTCTGTAGTGTTCAGTCAGCTCTGACGTCTCCGTATCCCACCTTCGTCGCCAGTGTTAAGTTCTGCGCGTGGGCGCAAGGAATGGAGACGAGACGGTGAACAGTGAACTTCAACTCTTTATTAATCATTCTGAACAGAGCAAAAAACTAGGGCAGCAGCAGCCCTTTTATAGGCAAGCTGCTGATCTAGTAACCAATAAGAAACGTGGAGCATTAACCCCTTTAACCAATGAGAGTGGCTCGTTAATAGCCAATCAGATTCTCCTGAACGGATCAATCTGATATCGCTATTATCGGCCAATCAGAAGTGCAGGACTAGAACCCTGCTATTTTCTAAAGGTTTTGATAAACTTTATTTAAGCGTTTTATTAGTTCATAACAGTGCCCTTACTCAAACATATATCCTCCTCCCCCACCTCCCCAAATATATCTGCCTTGTCAGAATATTCAAGCTGATTGGCTTAACTACTTGGCAATTGAAAATGATCCACACTTAGATCGTTTTTTAATTTTTCCAGCTCCATAAATTGTTTATCGCAAGGTCTAGAGAAGGTATAATTTGAATAACCCAAGACTATTCTACCCTGTTCATTTGTTCCATCTTCCAAACAGTCACTGAGCTTCTACTTCAGTTGCTCATCAAAAGAACGCAAACTCAGAAAGAAAACTATAAATTGTCTTAAAAGACTTTTCTGTTTAGTTCGCAAAATTAATGTTTAACTAGTCCTTTTTCAAATGGTGAAGACTAATTGAATGGGTGGTTTTAGAATATTTTGAAATTGAAACTATTGAAATTGTTGCTTCAAAAGAAACTGAAATTCAAATTCCCAATTATTATGCATAGAAATTGGAAGACTAGGCTTACTATGCCACCAATTACAGCAAGGAATCCTCAAGAAAAATTAGGCACATAGACCTTACAGAGGTTTGACCGAAGGCTATTCAGGTTACCTGCAGGTTATTCACTGGGATCTGGGCACACTAGGTTTTACCACATATGAATGAACTATCAAAATCCTAATGGTGATTCTGTTCATGATAGCTCGTTTATTATTGAGTTCTCAATTGACTTTGCTTCCAAAATCCCACTTGTTTAAAAAGGGAAGTGGGATTGTTACAGTTGCTGCTCAAAGTTCCTAACATCTGCTCCTTGCATACTATCACATGAAGAACAATGCCCAACTTGACAAACTATCATAAGTGTTAGTTTTGTTTACCAACAAAACTCTGCTTCTCTTGCCATAAATAAAACTCCTGAAGTATAGTGCATAATTCTTGAAAGTGTCAACTCAATAACTGTAAGCTGCAAGATATACACCAGGAGGGGGGAAATCAAGATGGTGTCTGCTATGGTTATAAGGGGCTTCTGCTTGAGAAGTGGGTTGGACTAGAAGACCTCCAAGATCCCATCCAACTCTGTTATTGTGTTAACTGTATGTTAACTTTGTAGATGAAACCCCTTTCACTTTACAAATAGAGTCGTTTAAAAATAGCACATTACCAGACATCCTTGCTTTTGATTTTAGAAGAGAGCATGAAAAATTGAATTAATTAGCTCTACAAAGGATCTGGGCCTTGCAAAATACTGAGCTTGGTTTCCCTTTATACCTGGAGCAGAGAAATGGGTGCAAATCTCTTATATGTAAGATCAGTTAGCATTATGAATACATTGCCACACAGCCTATATTTGAGCAAATCATTACATTTATTCACGTGGAGCCTTCACATTGAGGGTGGTGCAGCATTTAGAATCAAGGCCAAAAGAGCAGGCAGGGCACAAATGCTGCAACTTTCTACAGCTCGAAATGAAGTAAATCTTTTCCTGAGTTGGTGCAACAGTAGCTGTGCAATCCTGAAAAAAAGACACAACTGCTTTGATGGATGACCTATAAGCAATTGCTTAATTGGTACCTCCTGCTGCTCCAAAATTCCATTTCCCCCCCATAATCAGAAAGCATGCGCAGTCCTTTTACTATTAATATACTAGAAGTAAGGAAGACGTTTCCTCTAGCAAAGTGTGCCTCTCTTCTGTCTTCTTTCTTCTGGAAGCAGAGAGTAGAAGCCTGTGGCAGGCAGAATGTTGTACATACAGATGTGGAACAGCTTAGCCATGACATCATTTCATCCACAACATGTTTCAATACTGGTAAATAAGACATGTTCAGCTCTACGCTCCTGCAAGTTGAGTAAATCCACAATGAGTTATCAAGTAATATATCTGCCATTTCTAAAATGCAACTAGCCAGGTGAAAAATGAATTATTCCTTTTTCTTCCTCCTGCAGATGGTCGTTTTCTTTAAAACTTGCCCTGGGAAAAACCCTGGTATGTTCTGAGGAAACAAAGAAAACAGACTGAAATGGCCATTTAGTTAAACTTATTTCTGACACTATTACTGAAGATTCTTTTTAGAAATTTTATATGAATTTCCTCTAGAATGCTAACCACACAATCATTACTAGAGTTGTCTTTTAGCCAGAATTTATTATTATCTCTTCACATTATCTTCACAGTCAAGATAAAATGTTCCTTCTGGATTCCATGAAATTAGATTTCAATCCAAAACAAAACCAAAGAACTAACAGAATAGTTATGTTGATTGTCCCCCAAAAATATTGCATGGAAACAATATCTTTTACAGCGGAATAGGCAAACAGAATATGAAATTTTCATCTTATGGTACAGTAAAATTCATTTCTGAAGAGACAAAAAGAATGTACATTTGTAGAAAATGGGGTATGTTTTCTTGATTGGTTTTTTTTTGAGGGGGGTTAGAATTTATGCAATAAACCCAAATTATCCATTCTGTTGGAATTGTTTATAAAGATTTAATAGAGGAGATTTGTAAGGAAGTTGCAATCGTATAAACATATGGGCATGAATGTCCAGATGGAAATGTTTTCAGACCTGGATGTTTGAAATGGCAGGGATGGGCAATGTGTTTCATTCCAGATGTTTTTGGAACTTCAAATCCCTTATGCCCTAACCAGCGTAGTTGATAGTAAATGATGAGAGTTTTAATCCAGCAACACTGAGGTGGGCTGTTGGTTACCAATCATTTTTGTTTGAGAAAGGGTCAAACAAAAATGAAAAGGATAAACTCTGGAAAGTATGCAAATACAGCCACCAGTTCTACTGCTGCCTACTGTATTTGTATTCATTAGAACAAGGGCCCCAACCCCGGATCGCAGACCAACAGAGGTTCATGGCAAGCCAGAAACTGGGCCATGCAAATGAGCGAAGACCTATCCGCGCACGTGTGAGATGTAGGCCTCACGCAAAACCACACCCCTTCCAGTCTGCAGAAAAACCTCTCTCCACAGAACCGGTCCCTGGTACTCAAAAAGTTGGAAGCCACTGCATGGGGAGCCTCTGTGGCACAGTGGCTAGAGAGCAGTACTGCAAGCTGCTGCTGCAGCCAGCTGCCTACAATTTGGCAGTTCAAATCCCACCAGGTTCAAGGTTGACTCAGCTTTCCATCCTTCCAAGGTGGGTAAAATGAGAACCCAGATTGTTGGGGGCAATATACTGACTCTGTAAACAGTTTAGAGAGGGCTGTGAAGCACTGTGAGGTAGTATATAAGTCAACGTACTATTGCTATTAGAATACCTGTAGTCAATGCAAAGCATCCTTTTCCAACACAATGGAATGTCAGGGATGGAGACCTTACATGTCTCTCAGTCCATCAGCAGGATTAACCCTCTGGAAGCTGAAAAGAACTGGACCAAATTTGGAGTTGAAGTGGAGAAATGCACCAAATTTGGAAGTTTGCATCTGAAAATGGGCTAGATCTGACCAAGGATTTCAAAGATTTTTTAAAAATCCAGAAATTTATCCCCTAGTCCAGGGGTGTCAAACTCAAGGCCCAGGGGCCAGATCTGGCTCATTGGGTACTTGTGGGGGAGCCCTGGAAATAACAATGGACCATCCCACGGTGCTTCTGCCAGTGAAAACGTGGCCCTCCCAGGCTCCATTTTTGCTGGCAGAGGCTTACAGAAGGCCATCCCAGCCAAAAACAAAGCTCGGAATCCTGTTTTCTCTGGCAGAGCACTCGGGCCACCACAGCCCCCCACCCGACACGAGTGATGTCAAGCTGGCCATGACCACCCTGGCCTCCAAGGTCAAGCACAACCCTGAGGTGGCCCTCAATGAAATTGAGTTTGACACCCCTGCCCTAGTCCATTCTTGAGAGGGAATGTTCCTGACTGCTCCATTCCAAGCCCCTTCTTTTCAGACAAGAGCTTTTGACTTAGGAGTGGAGGTGGGAGGTTAAATCCTACAAAGCTGATTTTACCCACCTTCATTCCAAGAAAAGCATGTAGGATGGGATGTGTTGTGAATGAATAAATGTTAAATAAAGTTATCTTGAGCTTGAAGTCAAGTGCAGGGTTCTGGCCCTGCACTTCTGATTGCCTGTTAATGGCAAGATCGGATTGGTCCGTTCAGGAGCATCTGATTGGCCATTAACAGGCCATTCCCATTGGTTAACGGAGCTAGTGCTCCAGGTTTGCTATTGGTTGAACAGTTAATAAGTTGCCTATATAAGGAAGGCTATAGCAGCCTCCAGTTTGAGCTGTCACACCATGGAAATAAAGTGTTTGAAGTTCACTGTTTCTACAGGCTCATCTCCATTATTCGCACCCATGCTCCACACTTAACAGGATGCACGTTTGCCTGTGGCCACATCCCCCTTCCCCTATTCCCATCCATTTTACCTGCAACGGCGTGTGACAAGTGCCTTGCTTTTTGTTGATTCCAGTGACATTCCTTAATAACTGAAAAAAAAAAATCTTGATCCTCGTGTCTTTTTCTTGTCAATCAAGTGGAATTAACAAAAGTTCTGCCAGTTTCCCCTGCCAACTCAAATGAGGGGTTGGTGGGTGGGTGGTAAATTAGGTGCTTTCTTTTCTTTTTTCTTTTCTTCTCTCTTTTCCTTTCCTTTTCTTCTTCTTTTTTTTTTTACAAGTGCACTGATGAGAGTGAAAAATGGATCTTTCTTCCCTTTAAAAACTAGGTGGAAATATTTCTTCCAGTTTGTCCTCACAGTCCAAGACACTGGGAAAACATTGTTTTCTTCTGTTTTTAACCACTAAATCAGCAGACATACCAGATCGGAAAGTACCAAGTTCAAAGGGGAGACAAGGAAAGGGGATTTCATATGTAACCTGTCAGTGGAAAACAGGTGTCCTCCAAAACCTGCCCATTGATACTTGCTTTCCTGGCAAGGATAGGTGGAGGACATAAGAAGGAAAATCTACAAATCAAAAGCCACGATGAACACCATCTGGACAGAACACTGGGCTTTCCCCATGGCCAAAATAGACAAAGGAGTTGAAATCTGGGGAGTGGTTTCTCAGGGGAGCTTCATTTCCAAAAAGGTTTAGGCCCAAGAGTCAGCAGCTTAAAGCTGCATTGTGGAAAAGCTGTAGATAGGGAACTAATCGGGAAGTAATCCTTCTTAGAGAAAATGGATAAGAGGCAAGTGGAGAAAAGAAGTGGAAGTTGCTGAAAGGATGCTGGCTGGCTGTCCTCCACACAGCCTTAATCATTTGGCTCACCCAGTTTTCAGTTAGGTTTTTTTTTCCCTAGCTCGGCTCGAAGGTCTTAGATTCGAACTCTCGGTTATTGTACTACCCTTCCCACATTAATTTGCAAGCACAAGTTTGAGAAGACATTTGTTACCTCAATGCACTTTTGGTGAAAAATGTATTAACTTCAATAACTGTAGATAATAGTGACTGCTTTTTTTGTTAGTCAGACATGGTTCCCAGTTGTATATGTATATCTTCTATGGAAGAATGTTCGCAACCACTCACTGTAAATGCTTGCTTTCCATCTTTGAATGAACACTCCTCAAACTTTTCACTATGTCTCCCAGTCCCCCCCCCCCCAATTTCCACTTCAACAGCATTTCATAACCACATTATTAATCTATGGAGGAGAGTAAACAGCTGGAAGTCAACATTCCCCAAATGCTGAACCAAAGCTGCATGTGTTCTGCCCCAGATGTCATCCGCATTCAGGCAGAAGGCAGAGCTATTCCTTTGCCTGGGCCTCTTCTGCCTGGGCCATTGCCTGGGCTCATGAAGAGGTCAACAATTGACCCTAGTCAGAATCATCCTCTTCATGATGTCTGGCCAAATTGATAGATCAACTAAGGCAAACTATCTTGAAGGATGTATAGGCTAAGTACTTTTGGAGTCTCAGCTTTGAGACAGAAGCAGAACTCTCTTCCAGTGGGGCAGACAGGAATGCCTGCAAGGAGGCCCTAGACAGGAAGCAGAAGAGGCCTTGTCTGGTCTCCTCACATCACCCATGCTCTCTGCTCCTCTGGGCTTCTTAATGCTTTCAGGCAGCCCAGCTGGGTGAAACAGTCAGTGTAAATCTGTTCTCTGGATATATAAAGTGGGTCTTTCCTTAACAGAATAGCAGAATGGGGGTCTTCTAGCCCAACCACTGCTCAAATGGAAGACTCTATACCATTCCAGACAAACAGTTGTCTTTACTTAACAATCTCTTCTTGAAAACTTCCAGTGATAGAGCACACCCACGAGGCAAGCCATTCCACTGATTAATTGCCAGGAAATGTCAGGAAATTTCTAGGATAGTTCTAAGTTGGAGTTCTCTTTGATAAGTTTCCATTTATTAATTAATATCCTGCCTTCAGGTGCTTTGAAGAAAAGCCTTAAGCCTTGGCCTGATTTCAATCAGCCCTTCAGATAAGACAAAATGCTCTTCAGGTAGATGCAGAAAGTGAGGGAAGGCTAGCATCTATGTAAGCGTTTTTGTAATTAAATGGGGGAGGGGGAAACCCTGCTTTAAGTGACCTAGGAGTGGGGACAGTAGTTAGATTTTGTTCCAAGCAGCCAACACTAAGGAAAACACAGTTATCTCTAAACATTTTAAGCAAACCGTTTTGGTTGTGGGGAAGGAATTGTTTTCAGGATGTGGCTATAGGCCGTTTACCAATTAGCACTGCCTCAGTGGTTAAAGACTCTGAGCTTGTCAACTGGAAAGCTATTCCCCAGCTTCTGCCCACCTAGCAGTTTGAAAGCATGCAAATGCAAGTAGATAAATAGGTACCACTTCGGTGGGAAGGTAACAGCATTTCATGTGCCTTTGGTATATAGTCACGCTGGCCACAACCACAGAAATGTCTTCAGACAACATTGGCTCCCTCAGCTAAGAAACAGAGATAAGCACCACCCCCAAGAGTCAGATATGATTGGATAGAGGAAACCTTTAGGTTTTTTACCTTTATGTCTTTAGTTTATTTTTTTCTTGCTTCTGCAGCAAATGCATCCATATTCTAAGAATGTCAAAAATTGGCAGTATTCTTTCCCCTCCCAAACCTTCTAAATGGGTGCAAGAACTAAGACATTGGAAGAAAGGGTGATTTAAAAAACAACAACAGGTGAGATTAAATTTCTCCAGAACTCTTTCCCTCAACCAACTCCAGAGTGTGGTGTGGTTAAGAAGTGCAATTTTCTAGGCACTCACCTGGGAATAACCCCTGTCACCACTATATCAGAAAGTTTACTTCTAAGTAAGTATATCTAAGGTTATGTGGCCCACCACTGCATTAGTTTTTTTTGGGGGGGGGGGCGAACCTAACACTTAAGTCACATTTTTATATAATCTTCTTTCTCTGTCTCTTATAAGAGCTCAAGTATACTGTAGTATGCTGGTGCTATAGGACTTACCATATACTTGTTGAGAATCAAAAGCAGAAGGATGCTAGCACTGTTATATTCTGCCTGTACTATAAATATTTAAGAAATATCTGATTATTTACTGGTGAAACATAACACCAGCCTAGATTGTCTTTTCAGAATGAACTATGAGGATTTCCATTTTGACTGCAGGGACTTTAAAGTACTATTGTGCATATCTAGCCACTTGCACTGGATACATTATCCATTTTGATAACTCAAGACGGTCACTCAAGAATTTACACATGGGGGAAAAAACCCCAACCTGTTGCCTATTGTTCATCTGATGTCTAAGTATCTGTAGCATGAGTCTTTTCTTTCTTACTTACTTACTTTCATTTGGAACTACATTTCTTTCCCTGAGCCATCAGGCATGATTGAAGAGGAGACAGTGTGAACTCTTCCAAGAGCGTGTATTTTAAAAACTCGGCAGACAAAATTATCTGGCAACTAAATCTGAAAGTGGAAAGTTCTCAAAAATCAAATTAGCAGTTATATGGGACAGGATTTGGCCTTCCACTGAAGCTCAACTGGCTTTTTAGGACCTAATATTTCTTTCAGTTTGGCATATTGAGCTTCACTTTTCGTAGCACATAAGTAGGGAACATTTCTTCACTTCTACAGGCGCATCTACTAAAAATATTTATAGATTTTTGCCTCTGGGCCAAAACAAGATCATTTGACTAGCTGATGCTCATATATGACTTTGAAAGCATTATAATATAGGAAACATGAAAGAAGAATTCAATTATTTCTCCTCCCCCACTTTTCAATGAAGAAAATCTCCATCGAGAGTAGGCAACTTTTGAACTTACATATGTTACAGAAGTACAATTCTCAGTACTCCTTTCTCAGTACTCAGTACTCCTTTCCATGAGTATACTATCACCACCACCACTATACTCTACATCGAGAGTAGGCATCTTTTGACCTTCCATATGTTACAGAAGCACAATTCTCAGTACTCCTTTCCATGAGTATACTACTACTATACTATTGAGACAGTAGAAGTTGAAATCAGCAATATAGTGCAGGTCTGCAGAAGCTGTAATACAAATACAATCCTCCATGGATCAGAAGCCTTGATTATGATGGTTTCCAACCCTTTGGAGGATTATTACTGCTTTCAAAAGGAACAGCTTGCAGGTGCTCACTCATGACACAAAGGAATTAGAGGAGTGAAGCTGATATAGGTAGCCTTCAAATTACAACCACAATTATTAAACCCAAAATTGATGTTCCTTAGCGAAATAATTGTTAAGTTAATTTTGCCCCATTTTATGACCTTTCTGGACACAGTTGTTAAGTGAATCAGTGCAGTTGTTAAGTTAGTAACATGGCTGTTAAGTGAATCTGGCTTCCACATTGGCTTTGCTTCTAAGAAGATCGCAAAAGGGGATCACAATTCGCACCTATTCGCTAGAAACAGTTGTTAAAATTCTAAGCAGTTTGGAGAACCGGTTGTTAGAAGAAATTACTGGCCTAATCCTGTAAGGAAGGCAAGAAGGAAACATTCTGGTGTTGCTTACAGAAACTGCCTCTCCTTTAACCCTTATTACATTCCTGGCAGGACAAGACTTCCTGTCTCTGGAACATCTCTGGAGGTTTTTTCCTCTCCTTTGCTGGTACTTTGCCTGTGTGGGTGATCATTTAAAGTTCCAATGGCACTGAACAAAGCGACTTATGACTGTTTTTCACACTTACAACTGTTGCAGCATCCCCACAGTTATGAGAGGCCAAGCGAGGAGATGTGTGTCTCGATGTGAGTGATATTGAGTTGGCCACACCAGCCAAAAACATGACCCCCAAGCCATGCCCACTAAGCCATGCCCACAGAACCGGTTGTTAAAAAATTTGAATCCCACCCCTGCCTGGGACACTGCAACCATCATAACTGCTTGCCAGTTGCCAAGCGTCTGAATTTTGATCACGTGACCATGGGGATGCTGCAATGGTTGTAAATGTGAAAAATTGTCAAAATTGTCCATTTTCTCGGTGCCATTTGACTTTGAATTATCACTAAGCTGTTGTAAGTCAACGACCACATATATATGCATCCAATGTCCATACAGCCTGTGAATTCTGGAATTTATATTGCCAAAGAGAGATTATGAGGCCAACAAAGAAATAAGACAAACTTTAGATAAAACAGTCAAAAGACTGGATGAGAATTTTGTTGTTAGTTTATGACACAAATGGCAGCTCATTCTCATTTGAAAAAAATGTATGTGTTCCAAGAGACTCTACTTTAGGAATACATTCATAAAAGAGGGCTGGAGGATCCTACTGCAGTTTGCAATATATTGCACCTTACACTTAATTCTTGCATTGAAACTCCTTGTTCATATCTGCGCTTTTTCCCCCCTTGAACATGCCTTATGAAATAGAACTCAACATATAATATCTAGGAGCACCAAGTTGAGAAAAATCTAATAAGGAATATGATGTACTATTATACCATATATATGTCTCTTCTGCTTGTGATTATTAGGACATGATGTATTCAGTATTGCTCACTGTTTTGTAAATATCTCCAGTCTCTTACTTTGTTCACTTTTTTTCAGCCTCTCTTTTTCTTCAACTCCCAGAATAAAGTCTGATTATTTAACAGCATTTCTCCCAAATCATCATAATCTTAATTTTGCATGTACATTGAGAGCTTCTGCACCAGAGACAAATTCCTTGTGTGTAATCACATTTGGCCCAATATTCTATTATATTCTAATCTTAATTTACCTATTCCATTATACAATTATTCCATCCCATCAGCACGTTGAGCTTCTCCTGAATCTAGCCTTTCTGCTTACTGTTCTTCTTATCCAATTTCATGAAGTTATTTCTACACAGCTACTACACAGAAGGATGCCTCTGATAAAATCCAATTTATATATACTAATTAAATCTATATACATGCTAGGGAAAACTAAGATTTCAGTTGCCTTCCCAGTTTGTATGCAAATAAACATAAAGGCACATGGCCTTATTATGACAGACCACTCCAGTGTTTCTCTCAGCCAGTCTTGCTGGGACAGTTGAAGTGCAGATATCTTAAAACAGTTAGGGCTGAGAAACTGTCAAGCTCAAGAATGAATATACGAAGTTACTTCTGAGTAGTTACTTTATTGCTGTTTGCCTAGAAACGCAATCTTGCCAGACTAAAGTAACTATCTGTATCACTATAGATATACTCTGTGAACTGTTTGACGTCTTTCTACCTCCCAGGCATTCCAAGCTTTGTTGCCTCTGTGCCCTCTGGGAAGCAGCCCCCCCCTTGAGGCTCCAAATTATATTTCACCACACAAACATTGGACTACCCATTAGAATCCTTTCATTGCTAACATGGAAGTATTGGTAATTTTCAAACAATTTTATCTTCTATTCAGAAGTTGTCATTTAGAGAGATCTAAAATATAAGCCTCACATGTGGCAGCACTAAACAAACTAGGCCAATTTTGAAAAAGCTAAGCAGGTTCAGACTTGGTTAGTAGTTGAATGGAAGACTGCTGGAAAATCCAGCATTGGAGGCTAGATTGGGAAGTTGGAAAAGCCATCATAGAAGAAAGTATCCAGGAAACCTTTCTGGATGTGTTGACCTGGTTATCATCAGCAGTCAAACCCAACCTGAAAAATTATTTGGCAATAATAATAGAATAATAATCCTGTTCATTCTAGAAAGAATAATCACAAGGAGAAAACAGTTAAGGCAGAACGAATTGTGGCTGGGCCAAAATTTCAAAACTACCTTTTCAGTTGATCTTGGGATTAGGAGTGAAACAAATCAGCCAACCCAAAAATTCAGGAAGCAAAAAAAGATATATAGTTTTCCTAAAATTTCATGTGAGGAGCTACCACTGCTCTTCTTAAAACTTCAAATACAATTAAGGTTTCCAGGATTTTTGCTTTTCAGGAAAGCCTTTTAGGAAATGCAGCAATGAAGGGGCTGCAAAAGAAACCACACACTACATAAAAGGGCATAAGACATGAAATGAGAAAGCCAGAGAGCACGATTATTATTATTTTTTAAAGATGGACTTTTCTCAGTTAACTTGTACAAATTAAATAAATGGCAACTTCCACTCTCCAACGTTCATCTACAGTAATTAGTAAAAAAAAATTATAGTGTTTCTTTTCAGAGTGATAATTTGTTCAAGAAATTGGGAAAGCATGTAAAGAACCAATAATGATCCCTTTCCTTCATTATTTTTTAGAACCCCTCCCAATACCTGTGGAGATTCTCAGTCATCCAGATCATGGTTGTCCTAAAGATGCTTTTTCAAGAGGCATCTGCTTGTTCACTTCTCATCCAAGAAACTTCTACAACTCTGACTGGATGACGGGGAATGGAAGGATTTATATTCCTTGCAGACAGCTGATCATTTTCATTCTTTCAGAGAGTTGTTGACAAACTTAGAGGTTTGTCTGTGTCCTCAGGGTCACCTAAGTAATGCAATGGGTGTGGAGCTTTCTTGGAACTGCTGAAAGGCCTGTGTTGTGGAGCTGTGTTTTCTGCAGGATGTTTGCACTATCAGGTGACCTGAGGATGCAGACAAACCTCCAAGTGGCCTCAATGACTCTCTTATAGAATGCAAATGACCAGCTGTCTGCAAGGAATATAAATCCTTCCATTCCCAGCTGAAAAAGCCTCTTGGATGAGAAGTGAAATGCCTTCAAAGAAAAACCAGAAATTCCATTTGCCTCTTGAAAAAGCACCTTTGGGACTTTTCCCAATACCATGCAGTGCCAAGGAGCATTTAAATTGCATCATCCTCAGTGTTGTAGCCAAAAGTTTCTTACAACAGTCCACAATTTAATCTAACACATCCAGAAGGCACATCATGTTTGTGCACCCAGAGGGCACATTTCAAACACACCAACATTTCAGTATGGTTACAGTGGGATAAAATGAAGCCTTTTTCTGGAATTACAAATGATTTATGAGCAAGCATTCTAGAGCCTGCCTGTTTGTCTTTGTAACATCGCTAAATTCCCCCCCTCCCCCCCAGGAAAAGAATCACCAATGTCCTAAAATTCTCAACTTACTATTGTTAGTTTAGCATATTCTCTCATAGGCTCTGGACGTTGATGAAACTTGCTCTCGTCTCCCTAATGAAATACGTTCTCCTCTATCTAAAAGCCAAAGCATTATGGACTCTATATCGATAGAACTAAAAGGTAAGATGGTCTTTTGAAGTTTGGGAGGATGTGGAGATTGATCTTCCTGTGGAAAAACCCAAGGGGAAATTTACAAGGCAGGATTGATGAGTGCCGACTCTGAATATTTTCCATCCTCTCTCTCTCTCTCTCTCTCTCTCTCTCTCTCTCCTCTCTCTCTCTCTTTCTCTCTCTCTCCTCCTCCTCCTCCTCCTCCTCCTTAGAATTACTTTTAAGACAAACCTGAAATGTAGCCAGAAGCAAATTTAAAGCCAAAGAAGTGTTGCTATTTAAAAGCCTGGGAGCAAAGCAAAGCAACAAAGTACTCACACTCACAGATAATGGCTGGAGTCTGACATTAGAAAAATTGAAACTGGAAAAAGGACAACTGTCTGGACCACAAGAATAAGTAAGTGCTGGAGCCTCCCAACAAAGGAAATAGTACATTCATCATGACTTACAATCTTGCAATTAAGACTGGATGGCTTTCTGGAAGACATGATCTACTTTAAACCCCGTTGTTGAAGTCGATAATATTAATTTGCTTTTGAAAAAAGAAGAGTGGTTCTTTCCTATGGAAAGCTGCCTGGAGAAAATACAGTCATCTACATTGAAGGAGAAGGTCAGACTAGCTGCTTTTGGTGCTGTCAGATGGTTCAGGAAATTATATCAATACACATTATTCATTTTTTCAACACAATAGCATTTCTATAATTATGCAAGTATTATATAATAGCTTATATGTAGGTACAGGACCTTTTTCACAGAGGGACAATGTGTCCAGACCCATCCAATAATTAGAGTTTCATCTAATGGACCAAAACTTTTTTTCTAACATTTTATCCTGAGGCTATCAGAGCTTTTGAAAGTCTCAGGATGAGCCCAAAGCAAAGGAGAGAGATATCCAGGAAAAGACAGTTCCTCACATAAACTTTGTGCAATTTTGCGCATGTCTAGTCAGAAGTTCCTTGAATTTCAGGGAAATTATGTTTAAGATTGCAGCTGTGATCACACACTTTGAAAGGATGAACCAATTCATAGATAATCAGAGTGATTGTTTATGTATTTATTTGTTTGTGTTTGTCAAACATGTACAAGATAACAAGTATAGTTATGAACATAAACAAGAACAAAGGGAGTAAATACAGATAAATGGGGACAGTGAGACAGGGATGGTAGGCACGCTAGTGTGCTTATGCATGCCCCCTTTAAGGACCTCTTAAGAATGGGGTGAGGTCCACACTAGACAGTTTGAGGTTGAAACTGTGAGGGGTTGAGGCTATAACAACGGAGTTGGGTGGGGCGTTCCAGGTGTTGACCACTCTGTTGCTGAAGTTGTATTTTCTGCAATCAAGTTTGGAGCGTTTCACCTTGAGTTTGCATCGGTTATTTGCCCGTGTATTGTTGCAATTGAGGCTGAAGAAGTCGTTGACAGGTAAGACTATCTGCTGGAGGACTAGTTGGCTTCCTTGTGCAGTTGGTTGGCCACTGGGAGAACAGATTGCTAGACTAGATGGGCAGGGTCAGATCCAGCAGGACACTGCCTCTGTGTTTCTGTTATATTCCTACCCTTTTTTAAAACCCCTCATTTGGTCAGGAGAGACACGAGAATGCTTTCTGTCTGACTGGAGGGAGGCTCTCAAAACACAGAATTGCTGGTGTGGATCAGTGATAAGCTAATGTGTTGCATAATGAGAACATGAGAAGATGTCAATTGAATCAAGCCAAAGACTTATCCAGGCCAACATTCTGTGTCATACAGTGGCCAACCACATACATCCAAGAAGACCACACAAGCAAGACAAAAGAAAATGCAAGGAAGCAAGCAGTGATCTGTGTGTGTGTGTGTGTGTGTCCAACAACATTCATTTCTCAATAATCAGTAGTATAAATGTTCACACATTTTATTTAAAATACCCGAAAACATAATATAAGAGAACGGCTCAAAGTTATAGATTTTCTTCATTTCCTGTACCACCCTAATTTCTAAGATAGCAAAGCTTAAATTCCTGCTCATTCACGAAGCTTGAATCCAGTTTGGCTCTTATTTAAGTCCATCTTGCAAAGTTGCTACAGAGATAAAAGAAAAAGGGCAGAGAGGATGCCAAACTCCTTCGTGGGTAGAAATGATATGGATCCAGTGCCATGCCTCACTGAGAAATGGATTTGCTTTCAAACATCTTGAGTATATCCTTGCTACAAATGAATTAATTAGCAGTGGCATTTGGATTTAGGCCTATTAATGGCTTGATCAGAAGATCCAATGCTGTGCCAGATGCTGTGTTGTAGTACTAATATCGGGCCACATCCATCAGGTCACATGATTAGAATTGGAATGTAAATCCTGTTGTCAGATTAAATTGGCTGAAATCCAAATCATGTTTAGGTTTAACAGTTTTATGGACCTCAGCCAATGCAAGAAGAAATCTCATCCTACAGATGTCAGATATAAGATGCTGTGGTGTGTAGTGTGTCTTTTATCTGGCCTCACTCTAAAGGAACTGCAACCAGAGAACAGAGAAAACTTTAAAACAATCTTAATCTCTCTTCAGATGGAGGAGCTCTTCAACGTCAACCTCACACACATACTTTTTTCATATGAAAGAAGAAGACTCTCTTTGTTTTAACAGCAAGACAAATGAACAAGTGAAAGCAGCAGCATACATTTGCCTAAAGTGAGCCAATGGACTTCAATATAAAAACCTCCTACAGAAACTATTGAGTTCAATCAGGCTTCTCCAGGAATGAATTTGGCTCACAATGCTCAATCCATTTTTAACCAAATACATTTGGTTATGACCAAAGTATATTAGAAATCTGAGTGGAATTTCCCGTTGACCAAGTCTCCTAGACTTAGACTAGAAACCAATGTTATATAGCTTTCTATTTGGGACACTGCTAAACCCTCGGAATTTGAACCTCCTTGCACAACCCTGTACCCATAACACATTCACACAGAAACACACATACAGGAAATACCTCTCATAAATTAACAATACTAATTAATCAGGATTGTAGAATTAATGTTGTGAGAAGTAAATAAAAGATAATTCAGATGTCTGCTAAATTCTAAGATGGCTCCTAACTTTTTCTAAGAGATTTTAAAGCCATGGTCCATTTAGAGATAAGAGATAGATAAGAGATTATACATATATACATACATACACACATACACACACACACATACATACATACATATGACAGAGAGAGAGAGAGAGAGACAGAGATAGAGACGACAGAGAGATCCCAAGCGGATCATGGCTTTAAAGTCAATAAGTCTGTCTATCCATTTATCTATCACCTATCTATCTATCTATCGTCTATTTATCATGTACCTGTCTATTTACCTATCCTCCTAACTCTTATATAAATCATTATAAATAAAATCCTTTCTGATTGTGAGGGCATCTGCTCATGTGTTCACCCTATGCTAATCTTCAGCAAATAGGAAAACTACTTAAAAATACAGTTGGAATAAGCAACTTGGTGTTTTTCAGCTGTTTCCTATCACCAAACTCACCCTTGCTAGTAACAAGGAATTATGCAAAGTGGAATCAAAACATTGAAAGAGAGCATCAGTTTGCATATTTCTGGCTTACTAATGTTTGCGTCCTAGACTAGTCCTAAAGGCTATTTTTAATGTATCAAAGTAGAATTTATTTGTGGAAGGAACAACTGACCCTCCATTCATTACAGTGGACAAGAATAGTCTATCTAGCTGCAGCCCAAATCACGAGAATCAACAGGGTGGGGATTTAGTGAAGGAGATTAGCCATGCCCTGTAAGTCCACAACTTTTTTTCTGTGAGAATACTATATAAAAATTTCCCAAAATTGGGAGTATAATCCTATCCAAGAATAAGCATTCTACCATCCCACTGATTTAGAGCAGGAGAGTGTTAATAGTACATTTATCTCCTCTCTTCTCCACCCTTTCAGCACAAACACTTCAGATTATTTTTCCTTACAATTGTTTGATCTAAGCAGAACCTTTTTTCCCCCCTGCTACTCATTCCAAGGTTGGAGGTTCTTCATTCTAGACTTTCAAGGGTCCCTCCTTCCTTTGCCTCTATCAATCTGATGGCCTTTAAAATGGGTTTAAAGATTTTGCTCTTTGGCTAATGGGTTAGTGCATGACCTCATAATTCCATCTTACTCTCTTATGGTAATGTCTGTTTTCTTTTACTTGTTAATGTAGGAGCATTCGGTCATATCACAGGGCATTGTTTTAAATATGTATCGGATTTGGGTTTTGTTGCAAATAATTGTTTACAAGTTTGGTTGTTAAAAACTGTGAACTAATTTTATTGCATGGAGTTACATAACGCTGGGCCATATCTTGGTAAAATCATGTTGTTGTTAAGCATAAATTAAATAGGTTAACTTTAATTAGATTGTGTTCCTTAAAAAAGTTACATTAATTAAAAAACACTATTTAAAAAAGGCTAGATGGAAGATGGATGGATCAATGGACGGACTTAATATTTGTGCAAAACATTCTGAAGCTGCCTTGGAAAGAAGAGAGTTTTATCAAGATATTTCTGCAACAATGATCAGTTCAGAAAGCAAAGCATCTACAAATAAATGGATATTACATCATACTCATTTCCCCATAAGGAAGACAGATAACTCAAGAAAATGTTTTAGCTCTTGCTGCATTTGTGAAAAGTATTTAATATTTTAAGGATTTATATTTTTACATAGCATAACTTTCCCTAACCAGATGTCTCCAGACATGCTATACATGCTGATTGAGAGAAGCATGTGGGAAATATGTTGACTTGTAATTCGAGGCCTTTTCCCCTAATGCACAGAGCTGTTAAATGCACAAATTCTTCCTTAGGTTCAGTGTCTTGTCTTGTTCACTTTTTTAAAAAAAATAATTTTTATTGATTTTACAATTAAAACAAACCAACAACACATACATAAATGAAAGAGAGAAAAAGAAGAAAGGGAGAAGAAAATAGAAAGAAAAAATAGAAAACAATTAAAAACATTATCATCTTCAACAGTTTGTAAGACCTCTTTTTATCCTTATTTTATGCCATATACACACACCTAATCCTGACACATATCTGTGTATCACTACTATGAATTTATCCTATCCTCTTTTGCCTTTTAATGTGAAGTCTATCTTTGGTCTATCCATTTGTTCCAGCAGTTCCAGCTGTTGTAGTATATTGACGTGTCTTTATTGTTTAATGCCAAAGTTAATTTATCCATTTCTGCACAACTTGAAATATTTTGAATGATCATCTCCTCTGATGGAACATGAGGCTGCTTCCAACATTGTGCAAAAGCCAATCTGGACGCTGTCAAAATGTGTATTATTATATATTTCACTTTTTTTATATATTTGTTTATCAAAGATCCCTAACAGAAAGGACTCTGGTTTGAATTCGATCTGTTCTCTTGTCATTTCTTCCAGCCAATTTCTAATTTTCTGCCAATATTTTTGAGCTTCTGTACAGGACCACCACATATGGAAAAAAGTTCCCTCTTTCTTTTTTTGCATTTCCAGCAATTCAGACTCATATTGTGATGCATCTTCGCTAATCTCAAAGGAGGAAGGTGCCATCTATAAAACATTTTATAGGCGTTTTCTTTATATGCTACCGATTTTGTAATTTTATTATTTCTACCCCAGACCTTTTCCCATTCTGTTATGGTGACGTTACATCCTATATTCCTACTCCAGGCTATCATGTTCCCTTTTACAATTTCTTCTTCTAATTCTACTTCTAATAAATAATTATAAAATTTTGTTATATTTTTTTGCCTGATCCTAATAAAATTTTATCTAATTGCTGGAGTTTATTGTTAATTCCAAATTCTTTCTTGTCCTGTTTATATCTACTTTGAATTTGAAGATATGCCCACTGATCAATTTTTAATCCCTGCTCTTGAAGTTCTTGCTGCGATTTCAGATTTCCTTGCGTATCCAATAGGTCCTTATATTTAATCATTTTAGTCATATCCAGATTATTTGGATGAATCATTGCCTCCATTGTTGAAATCCAAATTGGTATTTTTAAATAGTGTTTTTTCCGTATTTTCTTCCAATTAGTTAATTATGAGTCTCTGATTAGGTGTCTGTGAAAATATTTCTGGCTAGTTTTCCCTACATCCCATAAAAAAGCATGCCACCCCCTCTGCAAGTCATGGCCTTCTAAGAATAATATTCTCTTATTGGTTAAATTCAACCATTCCTTCAACCATACTAAAGAGGCTGCACTATAATACAACTCCCAATTTGGAAGTGCCAGCCCTCCCCTGGTCTTCTGCATTCCCTTTAAATTTATTCTAGGTTTTTTCCCTTGCCAGATAAATTTTACAGTTATTTTATTAAGTTCTTCAAAAAAAAAATTTGTGTACTTTGATTAGGATCATCTGAAATATATATAGGAATTTTGGAAGAATATTCATTTTAATAGCAGCAATCCTGCCTAATAATGAAAGTTTCTAAATCTTTCTTTACCTGTTGCATCAATTTATCATAATTATTTTCCTTAAGTGTCTTACAATGTGCTGTCAACCATATACCTAAATATTTAACTTTATTTATCACTTATATTCCCATAACTTCTTCTATTTTCTGTTTTTCTGTTAAATTTTTATTCATTAATTTTGTTTTCTTCCAATTAATTTTAAGTTCTGCTACTGCTCCAAATTGTTCTAATTCATTCAATTTTTGTCCTCTTTCTATTGGTTCCTCAATGAAAAAAATCACATCATCCGCAAATGTTTGCAACTTATATTCTTCTTTCTTAACCTTTAATCCTTTTATGTCTGGGTTCTGTCTAATTCGCATTAGTAATGCTTCTAATTATAATATGAAGAGCAGGGGTGAGAGTAGGCAGCCCTGTCTGACTCTTTTTTCTATTTTTATTGGGCGGGTGTATTACCCGTTTATTATAATATTAGCCTGTTGTGTATCATAAATGGTTGTTATAGTATTTTCAAATTTGGTGCCTAAATTCATATTATAAATTTTTTGGATTAAAAATTGCCAATTTAAATTATCGAAGGCCTTCTCTGCATCTAAAAACATAAATGCAATTTGTTTTTCGGGATGGGCTTCGTAAAATTCTAAGACAACTAGTACTATTTTTAAGTTGTTCCTGATTTGTCTGGTCAGAAGAAATCCATTTTGATCTTCATATATATGCTCATTTAACATTCTTTTTAGTCTACTTGCTATAATAGAAGTGAATATTTTGTAATCAGTATTTAACAGTGAAATTGGCCTATAATTGTGTATATATCAGGGATCCGAATCCTCCTCTGGGATCAGCGAAATCAATGCCCCCCTCCATGAGTCCGGCATCCTGGCTGCCAATAAGACGTCATTAAAAACTTCCACCATAAGAGGTCCTATTTGTTCTGCTATTGCCTTGTGCAGCTCCCCTGGAATTCCATCTGGTCTCGGGGATTTATTGTTTTTCTGGTTCTCTATTGCTCAATTCAAACCAAGTAATGTCTTTAATAATTCTTCCATTTCTTCCCCAATTGCTTTATCCTTCACTTCATCTAAATAGTTTCTTATTCTATCTTCGTTAACTTCTTCCTTTTTATATAATTCTTCAAAATACTTATGGGCAATTTCTTTTTTCTGTTCTATCTCCTGTTGTATATCCCCCTTCCCATCTATTAGCTGGTATATCAATCTCTTTTCTTTCCTTTTTTAAAGTCTATATGATAGCCATATCCCTGGCTTATTAGCATGCTCAAAATAAGTTTGTCTAGTTGTATTCAAATTTATAATCTTTCTCTCTTGTTCAATTAAATTCAATTTATGTTTAGTTATTATTATCTGATTTTGCAATTTTGAATCCTTTGGGGTACTCTGTAATTGAGTTTCTAATTCCTTCATTTTTTGTTGTAATTTGTTTTGCTGGGTGTATTTTTCGTTATTCCTCTTGGTGTTATAAGAGATTGTTATACCTCTTATTACTGCCTACATTGTATCCCAAATGTTTTGTTTCGTAGTTGCTCCAGTATCATTTTCCTTTGAGAAATAATTTAATTCCTCCTTGCGTTTTTTAGTGTACTCTTTTTCTCTTATTAGCTGAGTATTTAACGTCCATCTTTTCTTGGGTTTTTCCCTACCCTTCCATATTATCTGAATTGGATTGTGATCTGCCCATTCATTAGGTAAAATTTCAATCTCTTTTATCTCATTTGCTATTTCCCCATTCATCCATGCCATATCAATTCATGTACTTATTTGATGAGGATTTGAATAGAATGTAAATTGTTTTTTCTCGGGATGTAATCTTCTCCATATATCAATCAAATTTAACTCCTTCATCATTTCCATACATATCTTGGGAAGTTCTCTTTTCCCCCCTTTTTCTTCCCCCCATTACTGTGGTCTTTTTGATAATCAGCAATAGAATTAAACTCTCCTATGATACAAATATTTCTTTTTTCCAATCCTACTATTTTTCCATAAAGATGCTTAAAAAACTCTTTTTGATCTCTGTTCGGGGTGTAGATTACCACTAAGAGAATTGGGATGGCATTAATCCAGATCTGCAAAACCAGAATTCTTCCCTCAGAATCCGACCACATTAAATTTGCTTTCAAATCATCTTTAACATATACTGCAACCCCTTTCTTTTTCCCCATGTCTGCTGGTGCGGTAAATAGCTTCCCTAATTTCGGACATTCTAGGTATTTTTCATCTGTTTTCTTTATATGAGTTTCTTGTAAGCATATTATGTCAGCATTTTGTTTCATTAGTTTAGCTATTATCCTTTTCTTTTATCGTCGAGTTTAAACCATTTATATTAATTGATATTAATTGATAGTAGTTTCTTTTCTTCTTCCATTTAATTAATTCTGTTTCACTCTTTGTCTTGTAATGGCTCTGGTCTCTCCTTGTGCCTGAAGATGTGTCCTACTTTCTTCTCTCTCCTGATGTAGATGAGTATTTCCTTGATTTCCTAAAGTTCCATCTCTGTTCTTATGATAGCCTTGATCTTCCTGGGAGTTTGTTTCCAGTTCCTCCTTACTGCTCTGGTCTTCCGAACCTACCAATCGCTCATAAAATTCCTGGGCCTTTTCCATGGAGTCTATTTTAAGTTTACTTTCATTCCAAAAAACTAACATCCCCTCTGGGATTAGCCATTTAAATATGATTCTTTTCTGATTTAGGTAAGCTGCTAAGAACTTGTGGTCTTGTCTTTGTTCTCTTACTCTTCTTGGTATTTGTTTGAGAATCAAGACTTCTTTACCTTTATAGGTGATTGTTTCATCTCTTGACATCCTATATATGATATCCCGGACACTCCTTCTCACAAATTATATATGGACTTTTCTTGGGCATTTGTGGCGTCTTGCATAATTAGTGCTAATCCTGTAAACTTCATCAAACTCCCTTAAGACGTCATCTTTATCCTTTTCCAACAGTCCAGCCAGTATTCCTGCCATTAGTTGTTCCAGGTCTTCTTCTTTGAATTCCACTACATTTTGGAATCTCAAGTATGTAGCAGCCTTGTCCATCTCTAGGTAGACCAGTGAGTCCTCCATTTCTTTACTCACATTCTTTAATTCTTCATCTACCCTTTCTAATTTCCTTTCAGTTTGTTCAGTCCTTTTCTCTACCTCCTTTATTGTTGCTTCATTTTTCTCCAAGGCCTGCTGTAATAATCCAACTTTGTCCTCTACTTTGGAGATATCCGCTTTCATTTCTGCTTTTAATTTCCCCATCTCCTCTTTTAGTTCATTGATATCTGCTCTCATCTCATTATGGTTTTTCATCGTTTCTTGCAGCTTCGTCATCGATTCCTGTAAAGTCAGCAAAATTGATTGGATGTTGGCATTCGAGATGTTAGCTTGTTTCTCCACTGGTAATGTTTCTTCTATGGTTTTTTGTACCATGGGTGAAGCTGTTATTGACGTAGTTGTTAACATCGGGGTGGCCTTTCTTCCAGTTTTCAGAGCTGTAGTAGTTGTGGAAGTCATTTCTTTTAAGATTTGTTTCTGTTGTTGTACTATATTAATTATATTATCCCAAATTAACATTCAGTGATAGAATCTCGGTATTAGGATTAACCAGTATCTAATTACTTACTCTATCTATCTGCTGGATAGCTGTGCTCTTAAATGGTTACTGGAGTATAAGTACTTATATATAAAAATATTATCACTGTATTATTTTAAATCCAAATTCTAAATCACATATATAATTTTGTAAGGTCTATGCTCAGCCTCTATAGATAACTTCATGACATATATGTGTGTGTGTGTGTGTGTGTGTGTGTGTGTGTTTTCTGAGGTTCTCGCGGGTATTTGCATGTGGATCTTTGGTTATTCGGGTTTTCTCCCGCGTAAGATTGGAAGTATCTAGGCAACATTTCGATGAAGTCTCATTCATCATCTTCAGGCTTGGTCTTCAGCTCTGCGCTTCTCAGAGTGATGTGAGCTTGCAGCTGCTTCTTCCTTTTAACTGCTACTGGGGGTGTGACTTGATTGGGTGGGGGCTTGGCTGTGTTCTAATTGGGTGGGGGTGTGTTCTCATTGGTTGGAGGTTTGGCTGTGTTCCCCCAGCAACTAAGACTAACCTGAGCACAACCAAGCCCCCACCTAAACAGAACACGCCTCCAGCCAATCAGAACCCAGCCAACCCCCCAACCAATCAGAACACACCCAAACCCCCAACCAATGAGAACACACCCACACCCAATCAGAACACAGCCAAGCCCCCACCCAATCAAGTCACCCCCCCACTAGCAGTTAAAAGGAAGAAGCAGCTGCAAGCTCACATCACTCTGAGAAGCACAGAGCTAAAGACCAAGCCTGAAGATGATGAATGAGACTTCATCGAAACGTTGCCTAGATACTTCCAATCTTACGCAGGAGAAAACCCGAATAACCAAAGATCCACATACAAATACCCGCAAGAACCTCAGAAAACAAATATATATGTGTATGTATGTGTATATATATATATATATATATATATATATATATATTCCAAATCCAACTATATTTAAATATTATAAATAAATATGTGTATTTATCTAACCTTATTTTAAAAAATTTTAAACACAAACAGTATTACATTCATCCCCAAGTGGATTAATTGTGATCACACAATAAATTATAATATTAATACATAAAATCCTACACTTATTAATTAAATAATACTTAATGTTCTTACTATTTTCCCTATATATCTAATCAAAGTATAACTATCACTATTATTAATAAATCAATTAATTCAATTATTTAACAATCAGTTACAACAATCAATTTTCCTTTCCTCAGTATGCATATTTATAATTATTATAAAGAGAAAATAAAGGAGAGATAGTTCATCATAGTGCCCAATGGTGAGGGAAAAAGAAGAAAAAAAGAGCAATTGTATACAGAAAAAAGGGAGGAAAAAGGAATTTTTTTTAAACAAACTTTATTAATTTTTAAAGACATACAACACACAAACACACAGAAACACAAAACATAAAAACATAAAAAACCTCTTTTCTGAGAGTTGCTTAGTCCCAGGTTAAAACTCTTGGTACAGACACAAATTCAAATTCATATTCATTTTGCATACCATTCCATATCTTATTAATATTTTCAATTTTCTATATAGCTTCTCCTCTCTTTTAAATTTTCTAAATTTTATTTTATTTATCTCATCTCAATTTGAATCATAATATTTATTATTCTTTGTCTGTTCTATTTCCAGCTATCCATTTATCTTTCTTTTAAAAAAAAAACTTCTCCTGTACACTAATTGGAGTATGATGCCTTTATCTCTTCCCCCTATATTTATAATACTTAATATTTAATATAGAATGCATAACTTACATTGGGATTCTGTAAATTATACAATATTATCAATACCAATGCAAATCTATTCATTAATATTAATATTCATCTATATCTTAAACATTTAGCACATTACTTTTCAATTAAATTACATACTTTTGTGGAAGCACCTATTTTCCATAGTTATTCCCCCCCCCCCCAATCACGTATTGTAAATCATTATTTCATTAAAATGTCCCCACTCTCCTACTTCAAATCTCTCATTTCAGAAAAAATTCACTAAGATAACATAACCTACCGTATATACTCGAGTATAAGTCGACCCGAATATAAGTCGAGGCACCCAATTTTACCACAAAAAACTGGGAAAACTTATTGACTCGAGTATAAGTCGAGGGTGGGGAATGCAGCAGCTACTGGTAAATTTCAAAAATAAAAATAGATACCAAAAAAATTACATGAATTGAGGCAACAGTAGGTTAAATGTTTTTGAATATTTATTTCAAAGAAAAACAGTAAACTAGCTCTGTAAGTGGAAAAGAGAGCCAACAAAACCAATATGGTATCAACAATAACTTTAAAAGTACAAAAACCTTAGCTCAATCAGCAACCAAGCTAAAACACAAGAGTTAAAATCCTTCAAAACTGGATTCCTCCTCCTCATCTGTATGTCCAAACAGAGTCACCCTCTCCCTTGCAAGAAAAAAGCATGTGTATGTGCTGCATGTACATCCTGTTTTGGAGAGCCACCATCTCTTTCACAGCTCTCCCTCATGCCTCCATTGCATGTGCACACATGCCATGGCTCAGTAGTAGGTCAACATACAGATGTCACACTAGTTTCCCTCCTCAAAAGGAACATCCAACCTTTCTTGAGAAGAACAAACTTCATCTGTTCAGGATTGTGGTGACAAAGGTGAAGGAGGATGGGGCTGAGAGAATGGAAGGGAAGAAAAGATCATTGACAGGGAGAAAGACAGGGAGAAACACCTGGAAGTGTGAGCCCTCGAGTTTCCTTAGGGAAGACCAGACAACAAGGGGAGAGGAGAGGAGGAGGAGGAGGAGGAGGAGGAGGAGGAGGAGGAGAGTTTAAAAAAAAAGAGTGGGAAGCCAATTCACGTGTGCCATCAAAGCCAGGGGGAAGTGGGGCTTTCTCTGCCTGCTGCCGCCAGAGGAGTGCGGGGGGGGAGTGCGGGGAAAGGGGGTTCGTGCCGAGGCTCCGCAAACGATTACCAGATTTGCAGCTCCGTTTGTTGGTGAAGCTGGAAGCGCGCAACGCAGGAGCTCGTGGGGGCCCCGGGCGCCCGTTAATGGGGAAGGAGAGGCTGCTTGGGGTCGCCAGGCTCAGGCAGCCTCCCCCACCCCCTCCCCTAGCAGCGAAGAGCTGCTCCGGGGGCTCCCGCCATGGCACAGCCAGGCACTTTGTCTCGCTGCCCCCGGAGCAGCTCTTCGCTGCTAGGCTAGGGGGTGGGGAAGCCTGGCAGTTTCTTTGCGAAGCTGGAAGCACGCAACACAGGAGCTTGCGGGGGCCCCGGGCGCCCGTTAATGGGGAAGGAGAGGCCGCTTGCGGTCGCCAGGCTCAGGCAGCCTCCCCCCCCAGCAGCGAAGAGCTGCTCCGGGGGCTCCCGCCATGGCGCAGCCAGGCACTTTGTCTCGCTGCCCCCGGAGCAGCTCTTCGCTGCTAGGCTAGGGGGTGGGGGAGGCTGCCTGAGCCTGGCAGTTTCTTTGCGAAGCTGGAAGCGCGCAACACAGAAGCTCGCGGGGGCCCCGGGCGCTCGTTAATGGGGAAGGAGAGGCCGCTTGGGGTCGCCAGGCTCAGGCAGCCTCCCCCACCCCCTCCCCTAGCAGCGAAGAGCTGCTCCGGGGGCTCCTGCCATGGCGCAGCCAGGCACTTTGTCTCGCTGCCCCCGGAGCAGCTCTTTGCTGCTAGGCTAGGGGGTGGGGGAGCCTGGCAGTTTCTTTGCGAAGCTGGAAGCGCGCAACACAGGAGCTCGCGGGGGCCCCGGGCGCCCATTAATGGGGAAGGAGAGGCCGCTTGCGGTCGCCAGGCTCAGGCAGCCTCCCCCACCCCTACCCCCAGCAGCGAAGAGCTGCTCCGGGGGCTCCCGCCATGGCGCAGCCAGGCACTTTGTCTCGCTGCCCCCGGAGCAGCTCTTCGCTGCTAGGCTAGGGGGTGGGGGAGGCTGCCTGAGCCTGGCGGTTTCTTTGCAAAGCTGGAAGCGCGCAACACAGGAGCTCGCGGGGGCCCCGGGGGCCCGTTAATGGGGAAGAAGAGGCCGCTTGGGGTCGCCAGGCTCAGGCAGCCTCCCCCACCCCTACCCCCACATTTAAAATTGCATATTGTTTCCAATTTTCTAAAGTTATTTCTAAGTACAAATGTAAAAATGCAATCTTATGTACCTTTCTAGAATCCCTTTTTCAATAAAGTTTACCCATTATCTCTAAAAGACTTTTGTTTCTTTGCATCTTGCTCCACACCATTAAGGCTTCTCATCCTTTCCTTTCTCCCTTGCTTATTCTTCTCCTTGTCCTCTTTACCCCCTTGTCTCTCCACCCCCCTTTTATTCTGCTTTCCTCCTTTCTGTTGTTTTCTAACATAATATCTCCTTTTCACCTTATTCTTCCCTTTTTTGATTAATTTTCCAAATCTTAAAGTCTTCTTTTCCTTTTTCTCTTCCTCCTTTCCTTCCCCGATCAAAGTCACTTGTTCATCAAAAATAGCTTCTTCTTTGTCCCAGTCATCCTGCTGCTCATTCAGCTTTACATAAGTGCAAACCACCATTTCTAAAAATTGAAAAAGAGTGCCAAAAACGTCCTTCCCTTCTTGCTTTTCTTTTTCATATTTTTGATATACAAGTTTCAATCCATCCACAAGTGATGCCATTGTGTAGAGAAAAAGTTTTTCCAAACAACCACCCAGGTGCTTTTAATCAGAGACAATTCTCAGAAGTTTCAAAATCACCAAACAATCCAAACAAGCTATTTCTTTTAGATACCTTCTCCTTCTTCACTTTCTCTTTCTGGGGTTAAAGTTTAGTCACAAAGTTCCCTTTAAAATATATCTTTTAAAGGTCTTATTGATGTTTAGCAACTCTTTAAAATTATAGGCAATCTTCTCCTTATTTTCAAATTTTGCTCCAATTTTTTTTTCCCTCTCCCTTCCCATTCACAGCCAAAAAGATTTTTTCCATCCGCTGTCAAGGAAGGAGAGTGAAACAACAATAAAAAAAAACTTTCCCTTTTAGAATATTTGCAGCTTGTAACACTCACTGGAAACAATGTATCCTTAGCAGCCTTCAAGATTCCAGGGCACTTTCTCTTGCCTTGTCCCAGTTGAAAGCAACTTTCATATTTCTTCCAACTTTCTCCCTCCTGCACCTGCTTGTCCGGCTAGATTTCTTCGTGGCGACCATTGCTGACCGCCACTCCTCCACCTTTGGAAAAGGGGGTTCTGCCGGCTGGGGAGGGGGTCTGTGACACCCCCAAACCCCTGTCCGGATACCCCCTGTCTTCAGCTGCCCCTACAGGGCAGCTATAGCCCCTAGATCCAAATGGATCAGGGGAACCTTGGCGGCGAACGCAGCAGGGATCGTGCAGTATTGCAAATCCCTGCCGCCGCCGAAACCTTGCAAACCGGAAGTCAGGAGGAAAAAGGAATTTTGAAGTAAATTTTTAGCTTTCCATCTCTAAGTTTGAGAGCTTTCACTCCAAACACACCGGAAGTGGGGAGGTAAAAAAAATGTTGACTAGTGACTGCAATTACACAGTCTGTCCACACATTCGGAAGCTTCCACGTTTACTTTTTATCTTAGCGTTCCTAAGTTTAATTTTCCTGATTTTCTTCAGATGGAACCACCTCCTCAATTAGATCAGTATGCTCCCTAAAGGGCTGTTAAGTGGTTTGTATCAGTTATATTGTTACGATGGCTTCAGGGTTTCTAAGTATCACCTGTGGCACCACACTGTCTCTGTTCCGTCAGCTCCGATCTTCTTCCCGTCTCCGCTTTAATAAAGTCTTTCAGAATAAAAATCAAATGAGATGGTCCAAATCCTCCACAACTTCCAGGCATCTTCCAGCCGCTAGTCTCCCAACCTCGTAAACTTCCCTTTTTACTCATTATTGTCCTCTCTCTCTCTTCTGTCTGCCAAGCCCTTTCACTTTCACTTGCCTCGCATCCACTTTTTGGCCGCTTTCTTTTAGGGCTCTGGACAGACACTTGTAACAGCCTTATAAAAGTCTGTGGCATTCCAATCATCCTCTCCATCGCTAATTTTCTCTGCCACACTCTTCCCCAATGATCTCACAAACTGTCATTCACTAGCTTCTTTACATCGGTGGCAGTCCGGACTTCAGAGCCACCATTGATAGGGGGCTGTTTCTTGCTCATTGGGCTCTGGAGGGCTCCTCTTCGCTGTAGGGAGGTTGCCTTCCCCACACTACAACCCGAGTCTCCCCCACGCCGGCACAAATCTCTCTGGGACTCGTGCAACCTCAAAGGATCGTGCCAACCGCAAAAAGAGATTAACTGAAATCACAGACAGGCTTCTGCACCTCTGTTCATCCTTGCCTTGCCACCGGAAGTCCCATTGTCTTGTTCACTTTTACCTTTGCCAGATTCTGCCCCAAATCCTCAAACTAGTCATACCTAAAATGGAGACTCTGCAGATCTCCATATGTTGCTGAATTCCAACTCCCTGCATTTATCATCATTGGTCATGCTAACAAATGCTACTGGGAACTGTATTCCGGAACACCTACGTGTTCTGACCAACGCTTCCTAAACCGTAATTATGCACACACTTATTTTAAAAACAAGATTTATTTTATTGCAACGGTGGGGAATTGTTCTCATTCCCAGCTGGAATTAATCTCAAACAGTCCCTCAAGAGAAGCACCCACCTTTCTTTTCTGTGGAGCGCTGCCAATAACAGAAATATCAAATGAACTAGAAAAAAAAACAATCAAAGTACAAAGAGCTTCAAGAATAAATCTGAACCAAATGAACTACTTTGCTTCCTGAAAAGGTTTCGTCATCTTTGCCTGTCCTTTATACCTTATGGGAGGGGCAATCACCTCCCAGCCTTACTCCCGAGTCGCCTCTTTTGTTTCAGCTGCTCTCGCCTTCTAGCAGCTCTGCACACACACGCACTGGGAACAGGCTCCCCTGGGTCCTCTGCCTCGCTGCTGCCAAACTCCGGAGGCTCTGGAGTCAGCACCCCACTCCCAGATGGTCCTGGCCAATCTCTGCTTCGGATGCAGGACCCTCATCCGAGTCCTTTCCAGACTCCCTGACTGGTCCCTGTTCTTCCCCACTATCCAATTCCGCTGCTGGCTGCACTGGCTGCTGGCGAACCACAACACTACAAGGGCAATGGGTATATCAACTCTGAATTACACATATGGATGCTGTGAGAAACTATTGGACCATCTAATCCCACATTATCTTTTTTGACAAGGAATAGTCACCAAGGCATGTCTAAAGATGCTCAAGAATCTAAAACATTCAGACCGTATTCTTTAACTGTGAGTTGAGTCTTCTGGAATCTATTAAACCTTGCTCTAAAAGTCCATATGGACATGGACAACCCAGAAACAAACTATTAATGGTTCCAAAAGGAACTTGTTAGAAATGATTCTCTAACATTTTTCCTGAATCTGTCTCTATAAGCATGAATGTAGATAGGTGCTTGTGCAAGGGCATCCACGCATAGACATACATGTGTGTAGTTATTATCAATTCAAATCAATCCACTGTAAAATGAAAACCTCTTCATTGAAGGTTATCTATACAGTATGCTGGTCCTATACACTGGTACATTGCCAGATAGATGGTTTTTGACTTCCTAGGTTAGGACTGAGATAATGACTGGCCAAAGTAACCAGCCATGCTTAAAAGAACTTGGGTCTCCCCAGCATGAGTCCAGCAGATTCATGGTTACATCAGACTAACTTTGGCTCTTATATACAACCAGGAGCAGGGAAATCCAGGATGTAGCCTTTACCATGGAGTGGTAGATTATCCATTAAGTGGTAGATGAAGAGCCATTACCTTGCCTTGAATTAATTTGGGCTGATAGAACTTTAAATAAACATAAATAGTTAATCCTGCAGTTATTTCTCTCTTTGATTGCAGCACATCAAAATGTAATAACAGAGATTTTTTTTTATTGATTTTATTTTTTTAAAACCAGTTTATGTAGCCGCCCATCTCACAAATAAGAAACTCTGGATGGTGTACAAGAAAAATTCTTGGCAGCATCAAATGTTCAGTCAAACAGCTCAAGATGTTCTATTTCCACATTTTGCCTTTGCAAAGTTTATTCTGGTCTGCATTCACTGCTCTCTCCCTCAGTTGCACCATTCCCATCATTTGCCTTGCTCTCCCCACCCCCGCAACCCAGGATTAACATCTCTTGGTAGACATATAAATAACAGATTTCCCAGCTTGCACTGAAATCCGTTTTCAAACAAAAAGAGTCCTAATCGTTGCTGAGAAGATCATGAGGCAGTGATCTGGGGGAAGCTGACTGATCACCTCCTTGGACCTGAATCAGAAAAAAAATCCTTTTATTTATGACTAAGATAAAAAGATGACAGAACACTGGAAGATATCTCGTCTTCTTGTTTGACCCAACCAGGTGTGAACTACAGGGAAAACCTTCCCACTCATATATTTCCCTTTTGGAATGACTTGGAAAAAAAGGGAAAAGAAAGAAAAGTGGTATGTAGGTAGATGTGTATTCCTGTCTTTTCATGACACCTCTAAAATTTGTAACTCTTCCTTCCTTTCATAGAGTGAGATATATAGGACACAGCCCACAGCGCTTGAATGCGATCCACTCCCAGATACTTGGCATAGTTTATTGAAGGTAGAAATATCTACTTGATCTCCCTATTTTTAAATGCGTTCAGGTATGCAGATAGTTTGTGGGCTCCCTCCCAATTCATGTCTTTCCCTTCACTGTTTCCATAAGCAGCCCCTACAATAAAATGTTGCTACAGAGATTTCTAGAATTCCACTCCTCCTCCCCTGCATCTTTATCCAGTGTTTCTTTCTCTTTCTTCATTTTGTTCTAATCTAAGCCCAACAATCAGCATTCCACAACTATCCATCGTCCATCATCTGCATTTAGCCCATTGACAAAGCAGGCTGAAGTTGTCCTTAGCTGTAGTTGTTCGGGTAATTTTTCACCTTGTCTCTATCATCCTTCAATGGCAGCCTCAGAGTATATAAAATTTGTAAGGCTTTTTCACTCGTCACCTTGGCTGGCAGTGGCTGGGAACAGTAGCAACGAAGCAAGACAAAGATCAGCAACTTCATGCTTTGATGGTGTTCTGTTAGCAGAACTTCTTAACCCACCACATGCTGACCCAAGGACAGATGGATAAACTTATACAACCATAACAGAGAAAAGCCCATGCGTGGTCAACTAATCTTTGCTTCTCTGAATATTTCTCACCTTTTGTACCCTATGCAATTCCTCCAAAACTGATGGTGCTTCCATATTGAGAATACAAGCGGTGATATATGCAGCACGACTCAGAATCAGAGGATATGGTAGTCATTTCAGCCTGTTAATGACTTTTGTAGCTTTTAAATACTCATTTTGCAAACTGGATATGGAGATGACATGTCAAAGTTATCCATAAAAGATTAACTCAGTACACAGATCCTTCTATTATCAGTGCTATAAGATTGGATAACTGAATGTACAACAGTAAGAAAATCATAGGATTAGGCCCAGGAAATTTCCAGAGAACACTTTTTTTCAAAGGATTGATTTAAGAGTTTGGGATATCTATTAAAACCAATCCTTTGCAAATGGCTGCAAAGCAATTGTCAGAGGCTTTGAGCTCTGTAACTTCTTTCTAAAATGCAATATTAAAAATCATAGAAAACCTATGTTAGTTAATTTAGCTGGAAATACAAAGAATGTTCCCTGTGAGCTACAGTTTGTCCACAATGATTACTTTTGGCAGTTGCCAAGTTACCTGACTTTTTTAAAAAGATTAATTTAAAAGATAAAACAATTAAACTAAGAAGCATAGAATTATGGAATTGGAAGGGACCTCAAAGTCATCTAGCCTAGTGCAACCCCTGCAATGTGCAGAGAAATCGTTCAGCCTTTTCTTAAAAATCTCCAAAGGTGAAAAAACTACAATCTCCTTAAGCAGACTGTTCCACAGCTCTCATTCTCAAGATTTTTCTTATATTTAAACAAATTTGGGGGATCTACAAACTTCCAGCTAATGCTATGCTTCTGCCATCCCTGTGTTGCTCTGTAACATTCCAGAACACAGTTGTTGTTCCTCCTCCTCCTCCTTCCTGTTCCCATACTATAAAACTTTAAATTTCATTTCAACAAATCAAAGACATGAAAGCCTCATAATGTTAGATAAAATACACTGAGAAAATAAACTGAAAGCTAAAGGGGAACCTACAATGTTTTGCATTTCGTTGTAGAGATTTCTAAAAGTATAATATCACGGACAGTTCATCCAAACCATGTTATCTATTTCAGAATTTGAGCAATCAAGATACTTGGGTTTGTTTTGCCTTTACTTTACTTTGAAAAGGTAACCAGCATAAACAAGGCTCAGAACAAGCTAGCTAGACAACAGTCCTTGGACTTTCTCCCCCAAGGTTGTGTACTGGAGCATTTGCAAATGAGCTTTACTAATCTATTCCCCAGAGAAATTTCAGAAAGCAAAGAGCTGTAATCTGATCAAAGTTTTGTTTTGTTGGACTGTTTCTCTGAGAATCTAATCCTCATCTTCAAATAAGGGGGAATGCTTCCAGTCTGGCAGCATTATGAACTTCTCGCCAAGAGTAAACCTCTAGGGACAATGATTGTGTCCAACATTCAACAGGTATAACAAGTAAGATATTTTTGTTTGTATGAATACTATGTGGTTTGGGCTTAGAAATATTTCCTCTGCAAAATGTTTTCAACCTTCTGATCAAATAATTCCAGTCAAGTATAGATGTCTGGATTTTACTGATATGTGTTTAAATAATATCCTATTTAATGTACATAACCAGGCCTTTATTACCCTAAGCTAATGGTTACTGCAAACTGTTTTGTGATCAGTTTTCAAAATACATGCAGCCCATACTAAAGGAAGTAGCCTAAAAGTACATTCTAGTCTAGAGCAATTCAAAGGTTAACAAAATTATTAAATGCTTATCTGAAAAACAAAATCAATTTAGTTAAGTTTGTTACAAGATCCTTTGTTGTTTATTTCCTTGTGGTTTCATTCTTAATTTCATTTCTAAATAAATAAATGAAAGTTACGGGGAAGAAAGGAAAGGAAATTATAAGGATAATTTGTTATTGTTATTAACCCCATTAATGTAATTGACTAATCAAATATGATTAATAGCACTGCCTTATATATTCACAAGTCTCACTGCATTGAATGGTTTAAGTCAAAGTAAGGGGGGGGTGTCTTAGAACAGCGTAACTGATTAATCGTCTTACTTTATATCAAACAGGCAAATCACAAACCATTTGTACATGAGCCAAATGATAAGGTAGGCAAGTTTCAGACCTACAAAAGGAAGCGCAAAAGAGAGCTAATTTCCTTTAAAAAAAAAAAAAAAAAGATAAGAGCGCTGCTAAGTAAAATCTAGCCTCGCCGTTCAGGGTCAAACTCATTAATGGTGGCTAAAAAGCGAGAGGGTTGTTTTTTTGTGTGTGTGTTATTTATTCGCGCATTTTTGTTTTCGGGTCAGGGACGACATAAACTCCCTCTTCCACTCCCGCCACCACTTTGCCGGCTTTTTGAAGAGCGGACTCTTCTTTCTCCAGGGCTTTTTGCACCACGCGTGCGCGGGGCCAGGACGCTCACTTTTTGGAGGCAGGACCCGGATCCTCTGAGGAAGCGGATCCGTTGAAAGGCGGCAAAGTTGCCTTCCTAGCAAACGAGCAACCGGGGACGCGCAGTGTCGGTTTTTGCACCCAAGTCGGAGTGGGGGAGAGGGGAGAGGGGGACGCGCCTTCTTTGCAGCAGAGGTCTCCAACCTTGGCAACTTTAAGCCTGGAGGACTTCAACTCCCAGAATTCCCCAGGCTTAAAGTTGCCAAGGTTGGAGAGCCCTGCTTTACAGGCTCCAAACTCTCCTGGTTTCCCTCCATATTCTCTTGCGCTTTGGGAAACGTGCATTTTCCTTTCTTTTTTTAAAAAAAGAGTTGAGACTCTAGTGCAGAAAAGAGCAACAAAAGTGATTCGGGGACTGGAGACTAAAACATAAAAGAACGGTTAGTGGGTTTGGGTATGTCTAGTTTGATGAAAAGAAGGACAAGGGTGGGACAAGAAGGACATGATAGCAGTGTTCCAATATCTCAGGGGATGCCACAAAGGAGAGGGAGTCAAGCTATTCTCCAAAGCATCTGAAGGCAGGACAAGAAGCCGTGGGTGGAAACTAATCAAGGAGAGAAACAACATAGAACTAAGGAGACATTTCCGGACAGTTAGAATCAGTGGAACAACTTGCCTCCAGAAGTTGCGAATGCTCCGACACTGGAGGTTTTTAAGAAGAGACTGGACAATCATTTCCTGAAAAGCTATAGGGTTTCCTGCCTGAGTAGAAGGTTGGACTAGAAGACCTCCATAGTCCCTTCCAACTCTGTTATTCTTCACCCGGCAGCCTTTTTCTGCATCTCTTTCTGGGCACCATTCTTCTTTAAAGGAGTTTATTGAATTAATTTTAATCAAGGAAGAAAGGTTGAGTCGTTTTTTTAAAAGTGTTTTGGTTCTGCGGTCAGCTGGAGTACCCTGGAGCTGCATAGCACAACAATTTGCTTGAGAAAAGACTCAGATAAAATGTTAGTCCAGTGCAAAGGCTGGCATTGAAGAGTCAGGGTTTGCTGAAATCAATGGGATTGGTTCAGGAATACAAGGAGATGCAGGCAGCCACCTAAGAACCCCCTCACCAGGAAAAAGGTGCTACAGGTAGTCCTTGACTGAAGACTATAATTGAGCCCTATATTTATGGCAGTTGAAGTGTCCCTGGGTCATGTCATCACCTTTTGCAACATTCTGACAAGTCAATGGGAAAACCCAATTCACTTAACATTTGGGTTACTAGCATAAAAACCGCATTGATTCGCTTAACAATAGTGGCAAGAAAGATCATAAAATGGGGCAAAACTCACTTAACAAATATTTCACTTAGTAACAGAAATTTGGGGCTCAGTTGTGGTCACAGGTTGAAAATAGGTTGAAATTCTTAAGTAACGTTCTGTGTTCAAGGAAATTAACTTTGAGATATAAAATCTCCAGAAATGTTGCAGAAATTTTTTAGTTTGCTCTGAGAAAAATAATATGAGGGAAAATTGAAAGCAGTTTGTGTTTAAGAGGCACCTTTTACTAATCTAAACATAGCCTCGGTTTCTTTCCTAATACATAACTTGGTTTGCTTATTGTTATATTTTATCATAATAAAAGTATGGTCGATTCTTTTAAAAGGACACTTAAGTAATTGATTTTGTCATCATGTATCAGACTAGTAAGAGTCGGAAAATATGTACCACTGAGTATGTTTTTGATTGTGGCAAAATATAAATCTGATAAATAAATGTAGAGCTAATAGTAGTTTGATACACCAAATTTGGAATTTTTAGTAGATAATTATGGAAACCTTTCTGTTTCTTTCAGTTGGTTTAATCTTTTATAGATATGAGCACGGGAAATAAAGTTATTTCCCGCTTCAACAACAATCTTAATATTCCTATCACAACCAGTTTTTATTTATTTATTATTATTTTTAATTTATTTATTTATTTTTGTCAATTGCTTACAAGATAATAGGTATAAGTAAACCAGTTCCTTGTTTCTAATCTCTACAGCTATTTTAGCCAAAGAAATCTTGAATTTTGAAAACGTGTAGTGAATGCTTTCAAAAAGTGTTGCCATGATCGTTCATCTAGTGCAGTGTTTTTTTAAATTTGGCAATTTTAAGACATTGGACTTAGACTTCTAGTGTCAGCTGGGCAATTCTGGGAAGTCCACATATGTTAAAAGTTGCCAAAGTTGGAAAAACACTGATCTTGTCTAGGTAGGAAGCCAGTCACAAAATACCTATTAGAAGGCAAATTGATACACATACTGGTTTGTGAGCAATTAGCATTTCAGCAAAGCTAAATTTCACCTTTTCATTTATTTTTAGTTAAAAACATGAAAAAGGGAACTACCATGTTGCAGAGTCAAGATCCTAGTAGGCACAAGGGAATGGCAGTGGATACATTGGTGTGGTAAGATCATAATAGACTCTGTATAGCGTATAACAACATACGGATTTTACCTCCTCCATTGCCCTCTTGGTCCTTTATTACCTTTTCAGCTGGCAAGGAAAAAGGGAGAAACGCTAAAAAAAAGTGAACAAGTTAATCCAGAAAGAAAGTAGGCACTGAATCTTTTTCAGTCTCTTGTAAAAATGGCTTTTTAGAGATAAAAATGCACGTTGTTTTTGCAGATATAGCTTGACCTCCATGCAGCAATTATAATGATTACTGTATATACCAAAAATGACTTTTTCCTGCATATTTTCTAATAATGGTGGTGGAGGAACAATGTCAATCTCCTTGTAAATATTGTATTCATTATTCTGAAACAAGATGTTTTTCACGGCAACTTTTTAGAAGTCCAGCTGTTCAAGTGAAAGTTAACAAAAACGCTAGAGGTCGGGGAAACTTTATTTTAATCAAAAATAAATCCTTTCTCTCCCACTCTTCACAGCTTTCCAAAGAACTAAAATTGCTGTTCTACAGATTACATGAAGTTAGACCTAAAAATAGAAGATGTAGCAATGATATGATAATTCATACATGTTTACCAGAAGCTAAAAATAAACCTGGAATTGGGAATTTCATATATGCTTTGACAGTAAGTTCCTTGGAAAAAGATAGGATTTAAATATTATAAACCTCATCTCAATCCTGCAAGATACTAACCTTATCACACTGAGTGTTTTGACATAAATAGCCAAGTACTTGAAATTGTAATCATAGGTATGCACTCGAGAATTAAAGTTAATTAAACACAATACCCCCTTAGTTATCACAAACCCAGTAAAACATAGTACTGTAAAATTGTCTTATTTGTAGTCTGGCAGCTCATAATCAAACTAACTGGGTCAAAAAGTCACAATTCTCCTTTTCTCTATAAGTGCGTGGTGTGTTCTGAGTTGTCATGCTAGATGATCAGCAAATCTTCATGACGTCACTAGTCACCTTCCTTATTGGTCAGGCAGCCCTGGATAGTCAACACAATTACATTTGGGGCCAATTATGTGTTCTGAACTGGCAACAGTTTTAATCATCACCTTCATCACAATCATCTTGCCAATAAAGTTCTATAGCTGATAAGACTTTTTTACCCATTCTTCCTCTCCACCTCTTTTCCTTGTGGGACTAGATGGGTCATTTGCAAAATGGGTCATTTGACTTATTTTAGTTTGTCCACAGTACAACTAACTAGGTGGGATGAGTTTAACCCTGTGCATTACAGGTCTGTTTAAGGCAAATTTAATCCACTGGAGCTAGGTGATTGGATCAATTTGTAAGTTCTTGGTGTTCCCAAGACACATTAACTATCCCTTAACAGAGTTAAATATATTGTGAGAACAGTTACTGAATTTTATTTTCAGATCAGCCCGTGTAGGAAATGCTTTGATTGTCTCTCCTTCCATAAGTCTAATAACCTGAAAATTATGTTTTTTGAATGGATAAGTTCTGCAATTCCTGCTTGTGGACCTACTGAGTTCACTGGTGCTTTTCGAGACAAGGTATGTGGTGTTGCTATTCAAAAGACAATATGCAGTTTTTCTCTCTTCCTTCCTCAATGTTTTGGGTGAAAGATGGAAGGCCTGATGGAAAAACAAATAGATCTAGAACAAAGTAACTGGTCATCCTGTACAATTCCTTTAAAGAGAGTGATGGCATGACAAATACCTTATCTGAAATACCTTTTTCATATATCAGTGTTGTATACAAGGTATACAGCCAGAATGCTTAATTTGGGGAGTGGGAATATTATGTATCCTCCAACTGTTAGCTAACAATGTCCAGTTTGGTGGCAATTGACTTTTTTATCAATTAGTTCATTTAAAAAAAATTATAAATGTGTAAAGAAATTACTTTCTAATTAAATGCCCTGAAATAAAACTGGGTTATATTCCCAAATAATGTATGTTTAAGATTGGAAAATTGCCTTAAGATTGAGTACGATAAAAACAAACTGATAGGATTTGCTACATGATGATTCCTGTCCTCTGATGAGAATATGATAATAAAAGAAAATATATAAGACTTTCTGGAGAGATTTCCCTCCTTTCATATTACTGCGACATGTTACTGCAACATATATTTTAATTTTTTTAAAAGAAGTAGCACTGTTAACTGTTTTGTCATTCACCTGCTGGATGAAATCTGTTTATACAGTATTGAATGAGATCTATCTCACTAGGAGCTGTGGTGGTGCAGTGGTTAAAATGCATTACTGCAGTCAAACTCTACCCATAGCCTCAAGTTCAGTCCTGACTGGCTCGAGGTTGACTCAGCTCTCCATTCTTCTGAGGTCACTAAAATGAGGACCCGGATTGTTGGGGGAAACATGCTGACATTATAAACTGCTTAGACACTGCTATAAAACACTATGGAGTAGTATATGAGTCTTTTGTGCTATTGATGTTCATTCTGTTTGATATCTCAACTTCTTCTTCCAAAGCGCAGGTGGTCCATTTTTTTTTTTTTTTTGCCTTTCACTTTTCCTATTTGATTTCACTTGCAGCCTGAAGAATTCAACATTATTTATTTTTGTGTTGTTTTGTTGGACCTGTGCCTGTAACTTCACATGTAGATGTGTGATTCCATGAAGCATTAAAAGATAGTTTCCCCCAAGAAATAACATCAAAAGAAGACTCCTGGTCAATCCTTAGAAGAAAAATAGAAGAATTGACTTGAATATTCCAAATCACCATTTTCTAATTGAGCCATAGATGATAGATTGATAGAGTAGATAGATAACAGATGATTATGAAGATAGATAGATGATAGATAACCTCCTGAGTTTTGCTTAGTGACCATTCAAAGTTACAACAGCAGTTAAAGTAGTGACTTATGACCATTTTTCACACTTATGACTGTTGTAGCATCCCTGTGGTCACATGATCAAAATTTGAATGCTTGGCAACTGGTTCATATTTATGACAGTTGCAGTGCCTTGAGGTAACGTGATTGCTTGCAACCTTCTGACAAGCAAAGTCAGTGGGAAAGCCAGATTCACTTAACTGGGTTACTAACTGAACCATTGCAGTAGTACACTTAATAATAGTGCCAAGAATGGTCGTAAAATCTCTTAGCTGTCTCACTTAACAGATATTTTTGGGCTCAATTGTGATCAGACGTTGAGGGCTACCTGTACACAGATATTGTAGAATTTTAATAACTTCTTATAGTAAAACAAGCTTACCTAATCCACCCTGCTTTTTATGACACTGGTTCTTATTCCTACTTTATTTAACACTGGAAGTATTTTTTTTCCTAGAAAAAACATTCAGAAAAACCTCACTGAGTGTTTTAATAAATCCCATCATGTTCCTTTCAGCATAATCCTATGAATGGCTATTCAATTTCTTGCATCCAGTTTAAAAATTCCAGTTTATATCTAGAATTATGGACTCAGGCTCCAAAATATCAGTTCCAGCCTTGCTGAAGTCAGTGAAATTTATACTTCTCAGTAAATACATAGGACAGCAGTGATAATTAATAAATCAATTGTTAAACATTACTTAAAATATTGTTATATTTTATAACTCATTGATTATTAATTCATTCCATTTCTGAAAAATAAAATCATCAAGGAATGATATAAGAACATGACAGATAGCATAGAGTTTTGCAAAAAACAGTTTTAACCAAGAGATTTAAATGTCACTCAGGAACATTTGCCTGTAAAATACCAATTTATTTTAATACTTAAAAAATAATAATAAATCCAGTGATAAATGTCCATTATCAAGAATCAGCATAAAGTGCCAAATAGCAATAACTTTAAACCAAAAACATATTGGAATGTCTTGTCTTTTTTTTTTTACACTGTTTAGGAAAAAAAATAAAGATGATTCTGGATAAAATGCTCATGTTGAGATTTGTCAGCAAACTTTCCCACCTGCCTTTTTACAAAACTCAGTTCACCATCATCTGGACACATGCTTACTTGAAAGTACCACCAAGGCCACACTGTGCACAGCAGTCACTTTGATTTATTGTTATCATCAAGTTTCCCTTTTGTCTCTCGGGTTGTTTTTTCCTTGGTTGCTTGATTTGGTTTGCTTGGTTTTTCCTTTCAATTTTTCTTTCAAATTACAAACTACCTCCTAAGGCACCAGACCAGGAATAAACAGAAATGATAGCATGCTCACTGAAGCATGCAGAAGAGATTCACACACACACACACACTCTCTCTCTCACACACACACACACACAAACCTGTCTACCAAAGACAGAAGTGTTAATTTCTGAAGAGGATGGCAGGACCCCTCTTATAGCATGAATCGCCTTCAAAATGTTGCCTCTTTTCAAGCAGTTTTATTAGTGATTTTTTCCTGCCATCTCAGCCGTGCCCCAAATGTGGAATTAATTAGGATAATACCCTTCTAGATTTTATTTTCCAAAGTTTACAAAGGAGACGCTTTTAAACAAGTCACACACATAAGAATAAACTCAACTGGGGAGGTAGAAAGCTATTTGTTGTTTGTGTTTGAACCGAGGACAAAAATTCCTCTCCAATACATGAGCACCACCTTTTGACGTAAAGTTTAGTGAAGTCACGCAGGGTTTACACTTGGAAGTACCCAGGTTTTGGAAAGACTGACTGTGTTTTTCCTGTATGTCGGGTTGTGGGTTTTCTTGATGTATTTTTTAAGTATTAAATTAATTGTGTTGAGTGTTTCCCATTGTCTCTATGAAGAATTGGATCTAAAATGCAGAGTGAAGTGGAGAGATGAAGTTTGTTGGGATTAAAGTCTTTAGCATTTCATTTTGGAAGGTCGGAGTTCCTTTACTTGTGTGTGTAGTGTCTTGTGAACAGCCAGAGTCCTGGATTGGCAAAATCCTTTTCCACATTCTTGACACTTAAAAGGTTTTTCTTTTGAGTGGATATATCTGGGAAGAGAAAATAAGAGAAAGAGAGAAAAAGATTTTTTTAATGGACGTTTAACCTCTCCAAGGAAATACAATTCTGTTTCAACTTGCTGGAATACAAACATTTGCTGGGAGGAAAAAATTAAAGGGAGCTTTGTTCAACTGAAGAAACCTGTAATCACTCTGGATTTGGATGCACAATTAATGTTGATGCTGCTACGATTTACTGTTCAGACCACTGTTTCTCAACTTCAGCAACTTTAAGATGTGAGGACTTCACCTCTCAGAATTCCTCAGCCAGTTTAGAAATACCGGTTTAAACAGTGACACTTTTATCAATAGCACTTAGACTTATATATTGCTTCATTGTGCTTTACAGCCTTTTCTAAGTGATTTACAGAGTCAGCCTATTGCCTTCAACAATCTGGTTCCTCATTTTACCGACCTTGGGAGGATAGAAGGCTGAGTCAACCTTGAGCCGGTCAGGATCAAACCCCTGGCAGTGGGCAGAGTCAGCCTGCAATACTGCATTCTGACCACTGCACCACCATACAATGCATACATGAACATGTCATGATGCAACTGCCATAATTAAGAGCTCGTATCAGGATACCTAATTCAAGGCGATAAGTTGCAGCACTTTTTGTGATTATGTCATCTCATGCATCACCATTTGCTCTCCCTTGCCCACTGCAAGAACTCGGGCAAGAAAAATGGCCATGCAATATTTTTTGTGAATATCAGAATGAAATTCTATCCAAAAACAAAAAGATATATTTGGAGCATCTCTTTGAATTGGATAGGAAAATACAAAAACCAAAGAATCCACCATCTCCCAAATTTAATTAAATTAGAAAGTTTAATATCTAGTTCTCTGTTAATAACTTCAGTAGAATTTATAAAGCAGTTGTGTATCAGTACATCCCACTGTTTTCAGATCATTCTGAAAACATGTTTTTTCAACTCCCATTGTGTTTAGTAGTGGAAAGTGGAAAAGATTAAATTCTAAAAGCATAGTACTGTCCTTTTTCTATTAGGATTACCATATCTAGGCTGGAAAAAAAAACTCAGCAGCCAAGTGTTAAGAATATCTTCATGGTCATCTGGACTTTAGCAGATTACACAGAGTAGCCTTAAATTATAACTAGACTTTTGGATATAAAAGAGAAGGATCCAAAAACTCAAACTTTTTTTTAGTTGTTTAAAATAAGTGACCAAGGAAGTCTCCAACTTTAATCAGAAGAATCCTGAAGGGAAAAAAATGTTAACACTTCTGCTATCTTTAAATCTTTCTCCAAGAATTGCTATTACTCTGCAGTAGACAACATAGAAGCCTTTCTTATTTCCCATCTTCAAAATTGGAAATAATTCTAAAGTTATATCCCCTATTCAAATATAAGACAGACAGAAACCATCAATGATGAAAAAGCCCAGAAATCATAAAACTAGAATGAACAATGAAAAAAGATAATTCACAAAGGAGCTTCACACAATATTAACAAGCACATAACTACAACTTTAAAGTGGTTGCAGTAAACTTAATTATAATGGTTTATTTATTTTTATTAGCGTGCTGAGAATTCTGTATTAGATTTTAGTATAGTTTTCATAATCCAATCCCACACTTTGAAATTAATTTAATTGTGTTGAGTAGGGATGTATTTATCATACCAGTAAAAATATGGAAATACATACTAAATGAAGAAGGATTGCAATAAAATTTAATGGTTTTCCCCAATTTGCGTACATGTCAAGGAAAGAATGTACAGAAAGCTACATGGTCCCTTGGGGAAAATGTTGCTTTTGTAATCAGAAATTGTATCCAGTTTTGGCATTAGATTACCAAGCTTAGTGGTTTATAGCAGAGTTCATTGATTGGACTGTTGGGAACTATTATTTAGAGCAGACCATAATGTAAAAAATAATTTTAAAAAATTTGGGGGTGGGGGGGTAGAATAGTGATATATTCTCTAATCAAGAGTTTAAATATGAAGCAAACTCCTGATCTTCACTGTCTTGAAACCAATATAACTAATCTTCATCTTTTTTCCGCCTCTGTCTTTAAATCCAAATAGAACCAAGATTGTAATTAATTAACTTCTCCTCACTAAAGTCTTGGAACTTACCTCTAAGAAACATGTTTAATATGATACATTTGGTGGGGTTTTATATAAAATATGCAGTTATACTTTGAATTGATAATGGTATTTAAGGGAAGATACAGTTAAAAGTATACTCTTTGCATACAGAAGATTCAGTTTTGATTAGCTTTGTCATTGGTATCCACATGATATCTGTTCTGCCTGGCATAAGCTACTAGCCATATACCCAATTAGTAAATTAAAGTTGCCAGAGATAAAGCTCTGGAGCCTATGATCTAAACACCATTCCAGAATGAGAAACCTGTGCTCCTCCAGATGTTGCTGAACTTTAGCTGCCTGGATCAATGAGAGTTGTATTTCAGCAAAACCTAGAGAAGCACAGGGTGTTTCTCTCCGACAGTAATAAAAGCATAATTGGATTTTTACCAATAAAATAGTTCCTTTGTTGTGATTTCAACTTGCTGTTAAAAAAAACAAGATCATCTGCATATTTACTCCATAAGCTTTGGTAGCTGAAAATTAAATGAGGATTACTCTGAAACGATATCCTCCAGATGTGTTCAACTACTATCCTTAAAATCCTCAAAAAGCATAACATTTTGAAGTAAGTAGGGAGATATCTAGTGGGCATGAGTACGGAGAAAGCTGGCATATAAGACTGAAATGGTCATCAAATTAAAAAGCATGTGCAATCAACAATGGATTAGGGGAGTCAGGGAAAGCATGCAGATTCAATCCCTGGGCACCTTCTCAAGGAGAATCTGGACTTTGGCTCATGGAGTTAGCAATAGCAATAGCACTTAGACTTATATACCACTTTACAGAGCTTTACAGCCCTCTCTAAGTGGTTTACAGAGTCAGCATATTGCCCCCCAACAATCTCGGGTCCTCATTTTACCAACCTTGGAAGGATGGAAGGTTGAGTCAACTTTGAGCCAGTGACAAATCGAACTGCCGGCAGTCAGCAGAAATAGCCTGCAGTACTGCACTCTAACCACTGTGCCATGGTTATATACCATTAACGTGAGAGATCTTTAACAAAGATCATTACCATTTTTTGCATGATAATAGCAAGGTGGATGGAGCAGGAGACATACCAAGTTATCAGTGATGCCACCAGAGAAGGATATGAATATCCATAGCCTCCACATGGGAAAATGAAGAGCATCCTGAAGTACCAATCTAGCTGACCCCATTTTGAATTAAATGATATAAAATTTCCTTTATGTTGAACGGAAACATAGGACGTGAAAAGCAGTTTCTAGAACTGCATGGCTGCATCAGTGCCTACAAGAGATCTTCATTTTTCTGAGCTTTGAAATTAAGAATTGTTTAAAACTGTTCAAGCCCTACGTTGTCAACATAACATTATCTGCAAAAAACAATATCCATCACTTAAATTAGGGGTCTCCAACCTTGGCAACTTTAAGATTTGTGGACTTCAACTCCCAGAATTCCTCAGCTAGTCATGCTGGCTGGGCAATTCTGGGAGTTAAAGTCCACAAGTCTTAAAATTGCAAAGTTTGGAGGCTCCTGACTTAAATGGATGAATTATATTTAAGTCAAAGCAGTGTCATTTATATAATACAACCCAAACAAGCAATATTATGATAAATTTTCTAAAGAATGCACCCTAAAATCCTTTATAATAAACCTGAGTTTTGTTAAATAAACATGTTCAGTCACCTGTGATCTCTCAGATGATCTTGCCTTCTGAAGGCCTTGTGGCAAATGTCACACGTGTATGGCCTCTCATCTGTATGGGTTCTTTCATGAATCAAAAGGTTGTAGGACTTGGTGAAGTGTCTGCCACAGAATTTGCACACAAATTCCTTCTTGGTTTTGGAGGGTAGCCTCCCACGGGTGGGTTTCTTCTCGGGGGAAAGCTTGGTCACTTCAAGCAATGAGCCCAGGCCTGCAGAAGAGCCTTGGTTGTCTATCTGTCCCAGTTTTGAATGATCTTCTTGGGTGGCAGCTACAGCAAGGTTTGCAAAATCAAATCTAGGCTTGGCTTTGAGTGGCATGTTTGTGGCTTCGTGCTTGGGATGGATGACGTGTGGGAACAACGGGAAGGCAGGCAACTGGAATCTGGCATCCACTAGGCTGGTCACACCAGGCACTTTGGAGAAAGACGAGCGGGGCAGATGCATGGCAGGGTAGCCCAAAGTCCATTGGTGAAGGTGAACAGCATGGAGGGCACTGAAACCATAGAGGTTGGGCAGGTGGTCCGAAGGCACTGCTGGGAGGCCATTGAAGGCTTGCAAAAAGGAGTAATTGGTCAGCTGCAGGGAAGGATGGATGGGTACTGGGGCAGGCAAGGTCTTGCTCCCCATACTGGCAGAGAAGTCTGAAAGAGAAGGCAAGTGCCTGCAAGGAAGGAAGGAAGGGGAGAAACATAAAAAGGGCTCAGTAAATGAAGTGTGGAACAAAGCAGCTATTTAATTTAACATAATTACCCTAATAGAAATAAGGTGACACAAAGACACGGAACCAAGAAGAACAGGTATAGCATAACGTTCAGAGTATATTAAGACACTGAATGATGAAATTATAAGTACAAAAATTATAAGCTGCAGCATCAGTCTCATTTCATAATATGACTTCCCTGACAGATTGTTTTAACAGCTGTACCTTCACAATAAATATGAAACTGAGTGGCCTAACCACTAGGAGATCTCAAGCAGTTATTAGAAGCCCTGAAGGGCTACAGCAAAAGCTTCTAGCTTTTCCCTTCTGAGGCCTGGCCTTTGTCTCAGAGCTCATCTTCCTGGTGGCACTGTGGAATAAGATTCAGCTACCACTTCAGAGAGCTCCTGTCCACATCATCTTCTTTGCTTCTTCTATCAAAGCATCTCTGTACAATTCCGTGTGAAACTTTCTGAGCTTTGCCCCAGTATGATAGACCTTGGTATCCTGGAGACATCAAGGGAGGGAAAGCTGTACGACACCAATGTCATTTTGGTTCACTGTGTTATAAAAGGACAAGAAGTAGAATGCAATATATACAGTCCCTAGGTTAAGACTTACAGTCAATTCATACAGTCAATTCATACAAACAGGCTGCTTATTGCTAAAAATGTTGCAAAGCTTTCTCCTTCCCCGAGCCGACAAACTACTGAAACCTCACACAATGTTTCAGGAACTGCTGAAGCTGCGTGGTTTTTAAATTCAGCCTGTTTTTTCAGTGGTTCATGAAAACACCATGCAGCTTCAATGGTTCATTGACATGAGGAAGGAGAAAGGCAACTCGTTGGTAAGTATGAGCTCTGACTTAACATACACATTTGAGTTAAAGGCAGACTTTGGATGAGAACTCATTCTTCACCCAGGGAATGCTGGGTTGAATGGAAAAGAAACTTAAATTATATGTTTCCAGACAGCAGATAAGGATTTCAGGGCAGAACCAGAACGACAACAAAAGTTGTCAACTAGCGAAGAAAGACAAATGTGTTTCAGCACTCCTGCTGTTAGTTAAATCCTATCCCAGAATGTGAGTCGGTCTGGTGTAGTGGTAAAGGCACCAGGTTAGAAACTGGGAGAATGTGAGTTCTAGTTCTGCCTGAGTGAGGCACGAAGCCAGCTGGGTGGGTGACCTTGAGCCAGTCATTTTCCCTCACCCCTAGGAAGCAAGCAACAGCAACCCACTTCTGAAATCTTGCTAAAGAAACTGCAGAGATTAATTCAGACAGCTGCCAAGAGTCAACACTGATTTGGTGATGTGCATGCATGCGTGTGCATGCACACACACACACACACACACACGTGAAATCTGGAGGTTAGGCTTGTTGTACCCCTGATTTTTATAAAATTCTTTGAGAGAGGGAGGAGGAGTTGAAAACAAGCAAGCTGGTGAAAGAGGTTCTACCTGTACAGCAAAGACACAACTTCCAGCTCAAAGCTTCCTTAACTGCCTTTGCCACAACAACAGACAGGCATTGAGTTTCATGGAAAAAGCAAAACACGATCCGTGGGTCTTTGGGATATTTAATAAAAAGCTCACCTTTGGCAAATTGAGACTGGCACACACCTGGTTTGTCAGCTCAGGGTGAGCAGATTAGGCACATCCTTTGCCAATTCTTTTCTTTGGAAAAGGGGGCTTGGTGATGTTCACCCTCACCCCAAATTTATTTCCCCTAAGTTGCATAAGAGGAACCTAGCAGAATAACAAAACCAGGACCCTATATTTAGCCAACAGTACCAGAACAGAGAGTAAAAATGAAGCCACTCTCAAAAAATAAAGTGGCTTCACATGAACCATGAAGGCAATTTCATTTTTTTTTTTTTTTGCCCCACTTTGGCAATGCAGAGCCTTACAGATCCTCCTTCCCATTTGCTCTCAGTCCCTCAGATGCAGCCATTGGGAATTATCTCGCACTTGCAACTGGTAAGCAAACCTCTTGAATTCTAAGCAATGTGGCAGAATTCCTGGGCATCCCTCCCCCTCCAGGAGTGTCTACAGAGATCCTCAATCATCCAAGTCATGATTGTCCCAAAAGGCAATTGGACTTTGTTTTTTTTCCCCTTTTGAAAACATTTTGCTTCTTATCCAAGAAGTTTCAAACTGAACTGAAGAAGCTTCTTGGATGAGAAGCAAAATGTTTTCAAAGGAAAAAAAAAAAACCAAGAAAGTCCAGTTGCCTTTGGAGTTGGGGGGGGGGCACCTTTCAGTTTTTCTAGAGCTCGATGAAGGCAGGCTACAATCTGCAATCCTGGGAATCAAGACTCGTGCTCCCCATTTTAAGTAGCTGCCTGGTCTCTTTTCTCTCCCTCCCATCACCATGCTTCAACTCTGACCTCCAATTTCCTTCAGAAAGAGTTTTCAAAGCGCTGTTTCACATGGCATGCTGTCATTTCCCATATGCTACGTGGCACTAACCAAATTGGTGACTTACTCCGAAATGCAACCAGGCCTTGGAATTTAAGGAGATCTTGGAATTTAAGGAGCCACACATTTAATCCAGAGGGAACAACTAGTGGTAGAAAATAACACCCAGCCTCTTGCCCTGCACCCTACTTTTCTTTCTTGTTATCCATTATATATGGAAAGACCCAATGTCCCCTCTCTATTTCCAGTCAGTCAATGAAAGAAGAGGATCTTTTAAAATTTGGATGGGATGCCTACATCAGGGTTTAGGATTAAATGAATAGATTAATATGTCCTTTTTTTGAAATTTGGAAAATAAATCTTATGAAATTCAAAAGGGGAAAATCATGCAGAATCTGATTTATTTATGCTATGTAGTTTTAAAGGGATTATTAATTTTAATGTTTTAGGTAATAAAATGTTAAATGTTTAATGGGATTTTAATGGGATTTTAAAAGGGAGATAATTAATGAATATGTAACTTAGAGGTGGTGCACTTAAACTGGTATTTTTGGTGGAAAACCTATTTATAGGAGTGTTTTGAATCAGAATTTAGGATGAAATATACAAATGTGACAGTTAAAAGTACTGAAGTATAATAATTATGAAGCTAACATAAGTGAATTAAATAATGAGATAAGCATTTGGAATAATATAATAAAATAGAAAATGTATGAAAGCACTGTTAAGATAAGAAATTGAATACAAAAATTGAATATGTAACTATGGTCATATTTGTATGTATATGTGAAACCTGTAATCATGCTATTCACTAAAAAGAGATGTTAAAATGTGAAAACTGAATAAAACTTGTTTTAAAAAAAACTTGGATGGGACGCCCCTAGGAGATCCCAAAGATATAACCTTGATTGGGGAAAAAAAAATCTGGAAAACAGCAAAGGCAAATCTTTTAGCTGTCGTTTGAGGAAAAATTGTATTGAAAACCACTTGGGGGTTGAAGACTCCAGAAACTGAACCAGAGTTGAAAAACTAAAGTATTTTCAACCCCATCTCCAATCAAGAGGTGCGGAATGGCAGAGCAAGCTTAAAACTCAGGAAGGCTGGACAAGTTCTGAAACCTCAAGTTCAGGAAAGTACTATCAACATCTCAAGAAGCAAAGGGGGTCAGCCAGTGACAAAACTGGCACCGGTTTGAGTGGCACTAATTTAGCAGATAATAAACGCCACTTTTCTCCATTGGCGGAGCCTTCCTTGATGAGATTACTACATTCAACACTAACTAGCAATTCTGGGAGTTTTTATTTATTGATTTTATTTTATTTTATTTGTCAATCGCTTACAAAATTATAAGTATAAACATGAGTAAGAATACAGGAAATAGGTACGAATAAATGGAGACAATAGGACAGGGACAGGAGGCACGATGGTGCACTTATGCACGCCTCTTACAGACCTCTTAGGAATGGGGTGAGGTCAATAGTGGATAGTTGGAGGTTAAAGGAGTGGGGGTTTGAGGATGTAACAACAGAGTCAGGTAGTGCATTCCAGGCATTGAGCACTCTGTTGTAATCCCCCAACTACCTGCAGAGTTAATTCTAGGCTGAGAATAAGCCTATCAGCCTGGAACCATCTGTGCATTCAGAGCGAAATGACGGCGAGTGGAGGGCTGAACATGGTCTCCTTCTCTTTCTCGAATAACCCCTTGTGGCAAAAAAAGGAAGGAGTCACTTTTGAACTAGTTAAACCCAAGCCCGTTCAAACGACTGCGAAACCAGCTAAAATGAACACGCTTTAAGGTTGTACCTGAGGGAGGCGGTCCCGTTTGAAAAAGAAATCGCAGAGATGAGGAATACCGTATATAACGAAGCAAAACAGACCCACAGATGTCAGATTGTGGAATCACTTAAAACCCTGCCCTTTCGGTCTCGGCTCGGCACACAGTCAAGATTTTTTTCCCCCCGGAGATTGGATCTCTGCCTGTTACCAAAAACCGGACGAATGACCCTCTGCAAAGGTCCAAGACGGTCCTTTTGCTGCAGAAAGTGAGATTCTGATATCACAATTTGGGCAGAGGGTCCTGAGTTCGCTTCCTGCGCTAATACAGCGAGCTACAAACTGGGTTGACACTCGTTCGCTTTAGGCAAGAAGATCATAGTTTTTGCCTGATAAGAGGCTGGAGGAGAATAGGCGGCTGTCTGTTGGCCCTGGAGATAAACTGGACGGCGGGGACTCCTCCTCTCTCTCTCTCTCTCTCTGTGTGTGTGTGTGTGTGTGTGCTCAGGACCCCACATAGGCAGCCAAGTTACACAGCCAAAGTTTCTAAAGGAAAAACTTTACAGGGATGACTTGAGAGTCATCCGTGGACGGCGTAGGGGTGTGTCTGTGGCACAGGCTGGCCCAAGGAAATCCTTGCCCAGCCCCGTTGCAAAGGCGGCGACCTGCTCAGCAGCTGCGAGGTTGCCTGAGGGTCGCTGCTGAGGGCCACTTTTTCTCCCCCCACCACGCTTTTACTAGATCGGCCGCAAAAAGAGAGAGTCGTGAATCCTAGAATTCCATCGCGTTGACCCAGAATAAGCGAATGTGACATTTCGCCAAGATCTGGCTTTTCTAATTGGATAAATTCAGAGTAGCCTTCGACTAAAGCACATGCACACGCATTCGAAAGCCAGATTCCTCCCCCCTTCACACACACACACACAACACACCCCTTCCCGCTTCTGTTAACTATTTGAGAGCGGTCCGTCGTGCAGTATTCTCTTTCTTTTCATTTTCCAGAGAGCCTTTAGGAAATCCCTTGTTTTGGATCTGGGCGAGGAGAAAAAAAAAACCCTTTTTAAAAAAAATCTGGCAGGGGATAGGGAAGAGGGGTGGAGAACGTCGCCGTATCTGGCGTTTTTTCGGATTTTGGGAGCTCAGATCCAGTAGCCCAGGAGGCAGGGGAGCAAACCGATAGTCAAATATATATATAAATATATATATATATATGACTATCGGTTTGCTCCCCTGCCTCCTGGGCTACTGGATCTATATATATATATTGCTTTTAAGAATGACTTGGTGTGTAAGCATTTAGAAATATACAGTAATCAACAATTATTTAGGTGTTCTCAGGTTTACTGCTGTGCTTATTTGGTTCGAGACCAAACACTATTAGGTTCCAAGTAATTATCCGTAGACTACGTAAGATTTCATGAGGCAACTGGAATCGCAACAATAAGCGATTTTCGTCCGAAAGGGTGATGCTAAGGCGAGCCCTGAAAGCGTTAATTCCAGAGGGGGGGGGGAACTTACCCAAAAATAAACCCCCAGATACATTAAGGTATGCTCCCCTTCACTTCAATCGTTCGGGAATCAAAATATATATTGCATAGTTATTTACCCGCCCAATTCACTTTCCTTAAAAGTCGTTAGGTTATCTAAACCCGGCTCCTTTTAAAAAGGAATTCGCCGCTCTATTTAATGAAGTAACAAATTCCAGTGAAATTTTCCTTGGGGGCGGGGAGGAAATGCCCCTCAATAACGCCCTACACTATAGTCAGATTAATCCGACGTTAAGACAACTTTATTCCCAACTGACAAGGTGCTAAAGGAAATACGCTCGACTCTGAGAAACGGAGAAACCGATTTCGGGATCCCATCCAAAGGGCTGCCGTTTTAATCCCATGGCGCCGAATGAACTCTGTTTTTAAAAGGCGAAGGGGCGCAGAACGAGAAAAATTAGAGAAATTCCTTCCAACCGATTTTTTTTCAAGACGAAAGGGAAGAAAAGTTCCGGTGTGGCAAGAAAACTTTTGGGTGCTAAAAGCAGGTTAGTTAGTTAGTTAGTTAGTTAGTTAGTTAGTTAGTTAGTTAGTTAGTTAGTTAGAAAGAGAGAGAGGAGAGAGAGAGGAGAGAGAGAAGGAAGGAAAGACAGACAGAAAGAAAGGGAAGGAAGGAAGGAAGAGAGAAAGAGAAAGACAGACAGACAAACAGACAGACAGAAAGAAAAGGCGAAGAGGGGAGCAGAAAAAGCTTGTTCGACTATGGCTACAGATTTGCTGGCTGGGGTACAAATCGGTAGGTTTTCCTTTCTCTCTGTTATACCTCGAGGTAGAAGCAGCGACAGGGACTCTGTTAGGACATCAAAGCCACAGGGGACAATCAACATTCATTCCCAGTCCCGCACTTTTCTGACACAGAGCCAGCTGTTTCTTTTACTTCAGTGTCACCTACACCTTTAAATTCTGTTTCATGTCAACAGATCTTTATCAGCAAGATATTTGTCTGGGGGTTTAAAAAGAGTCTGGGGGTTTGCAGCCCCTTACTATTCTCATTACCCTCAAAGGCAAAAAAGCAAAAACTATCGAAAAATTAAATTAAACACAGGGGGCCGCTAAAAACAACAATGCACGGACTCTGAGGAATGCATAAGATTGATTGATTGAATGAATGAATAAAGGAATAAATAGGGGACATACAGACTGCAGGCTACTCTAGAGTGGGTAACAAAGCCAACAAAACTGAAAATAGGAGTAAAAGAAAGGCTGAGGTTGTGGCTCTTCTAAACATTCTTAATATTAGAAGTTCCATTAAGCATGCATGAAGCCATCCATCCTAACTTAATTTGACCCCATTTGATCTCTGCAAAATTTAATTTAAAAGCCTAGTTTCTTGCTGGAAATTTTGCACCTAAATGTTTTTGTACTACTGTATCAAAAGGATAGCTTCACCTTTGTACCAATACCTCATGAACGAAGATAGGATTATATCTCTCTATAACATAATTTACTTGTAGCCAAGACTGCCTTGTTTCGGAGTTACTCCACCTACCCCCTTTCCTTCACTGTACAGTTTCAAGATTGAAATCCTATATCCTGAATTGATTGTGCTGTTTTCTATGCAACCCAGTCCAGGGGACTAACTAGTTTTTGGAGGCTGCCTAAAGATAATTCCCATCAACCTCACCTGGATAGCCAATTGTGAGGCATACTGGGAGTTATCCTTCAATGACATCCGAAGTGCCCATTCTCAGAAACTGAGATACAGAAGATAGAGGGAGTTGAATCACTTTTTACACTTTATATCTTAACGAATTACCTTTTTACAGTACCTGGATTGGTGGAGTTTAAGGTTGAAAATGGAATTTCACTACTAAGTTTAATGGGTGATTTTAGACCACTCATGCCCTGGTTTTGATCAGGCTTCTGTCTACAATGTGGTGGAAATCCACCTACAGTGCCATGGTTAATTGACCGTTCACTGTCAAGCCAGAACATCGATAGAGTAATTGAATAAGCCATGGTTAACTTCATAATGGATGAAACACAGCATGCCAACACAGCTATACTCTGATCAACTGACTTGATAATATTGTTATGAAGAGAGTTGGTAAGAATGAATATTTCTTTGATATATTTCCCATCTTTCTGCAAAAAAAGATACCAATATAAATCTCTCATACTGAAGAACAGAGCTCTCTATATGAATTACATGATAGGATGGGCAAGGAATCCATCTTTAAAAAGCTGTTCCGGGGATGTACAATCTGGCTAGATCAATGCTAGGTTACAGCCTATTTACATCTTTGTCCTAGGCATCCTAGGCATGCTTTAAGTGCTTTCTAGAGTAGACTCTACCAAGAAAGGGTTTGCCTACAATTGGAACTTAGGCCAGGTCAGAACTCAGTTGCAGTCGATCCTAGCTGTGTTGTAACATCTGTCCTGCAAACAACTGGAAATGGAGCTTTCTTTCTCCCTTCCCGCATTGCCTTTTTCCCCAGGTTCAGTTCCACCACTTAGAGGAAAGCACAAAGGCTGCTGGAACAAGTGAATACTTTTTTTTAGGGGGTGGGGGAGTGGGGAAAGACAGACATCTACTTTCCGGATGCTCTGAATCCTGACCAAGTCTGCAGCTTTCACTTTTAAATTCAAACGCGTTTCTAGTTCCTTTTTGGTTGGGAAGGTAGAGAGAAAGCATTCAGAGGGAACTTTAGTTAATTCAGCCAGTTGTTCTCTCTTTCCAGAGTTCTGGAGGCAATCCCATGAGTGTTCTGTCCCACTGACCCATGTTCTGCTTCGACCGCTAGGCAGGACTTCCACAGTATTGCCCACAAGCTTGGAAAGTGCTTAGAGGTAATGGACATGGTTGGCCACATAGGCGCCCCTTCTTGTGAGCTAGAAGCTGGTTCCTTATTTATTTAATTTGTTTTGGTTTCACAGAATAGCTGCCCTTCCGCCTGTTGGGCTGGAAGACATACTCCAAAGTCATCTGTCTCCTTCTGGGTTTTGCTTTAAGGGAATGAGCTTAGCAGGCTGACTGCATTCCCATGACATGCCATATCCATGGTTAACTGACCCATAAAGGTTTGCTCAATTAACCCAATTTTCTGGAAGGATAGCCTGAATCATAAACTCATCACATGAGCTGGGTTGGCACAACAGAAGGAGCTGCAATGGAACTGGCTAATTTGTGTCTTAGATTGTTAACCAGGGAAAGGCAAACCTGCTTTGGGGAAAAATTAACACGGGCTAGCGCTAGCAAAACTCCAGAGTATCAGACGGCAGCGTTGGCGGGGGTGGGTGGGTGGGGGGAATACCCAAGAATTAGGGAAGTGAAGATTGGTGGCCCTTCAAATGTCGCTGAACTACAACTCCCAGCAAAAAAAAAAAAAAAGGGGGGGGGGTTGCGAGGAGTTGCGAAGAACAGAAGCTCCTCTCGCGCTCGCCTCTCGACAGCAGGCGTCACTCCCAACTCCCCGGATCATTGTGATCTCAGTTAGAGTTAGACCGTGGTTAGAATAAGGCCACGCTTTTGCTAAGTTATGCATCCTTGGTGCTACCGGCAGCTCTGCGGCTTTCAGCCGGTGGGGTTGACTTCTCTGTGAGTGAACTGGATTCATACAAGCATGCTAAGCCCAAACTCGGCGGATCAGAGCACGACTTCGGGAGGGAGCTGTGTAGTCCCCTCGCTGAGCTAGTCAGCTAGGAAGGAATTCCCGAAGCAAAAGTAAACTTTCCCGGGAAGGCATCTGGGGAGTTAAACTGCCCGCATAAACCACTGGGCCAGAGAATCAAAGGGATCCTCCCGGACACGAATGTAAAGGAATTGGGGAGAAAACGAAGAAAGAGCCCAGCAAACCTTTCAGGCCTGCTCTCCCCTCCGGATCCGCTTCCCCATCGCAAGCCTTCGCGAACTGTCTCAGAGGTGTTTAGTCTGCAGGTAAAACACGCTGGGTTCTCCAAGGGCAACGGCCAAGGAGGCCTTCGCCGATGCAAGCCTGGACCCCCCAGAGAACCTCGAACCAATCCACTTTATGATTCTCAATCGGAAAAAACAGAATGGATTTGCTTGGCCGGGTCCATTGAAAGAGGAGCGGCGCGTACAGCGCGCAGTAGTTCACCTCTGGATGCGAAGGTTTGGGGGGGACGCAGGGCAGAGTAGAAAGCTCTCTGCCGCCCCCCCGCCCCCCCTTTCGCTTGTCTATCGCCCTACGCGATTGAAATGTTGGGAGGGGAGAGGGGGCTGCGCGGGTGACTCCATCCATTCGCCGGATCCCTTCGGTTGTATTGGGAACCAAAAGTCGGCCGCGTCTTTTTCCAAAAATCAGAGTGAGGACGGGATAATGCGACAGAGCTCAAATCCCAAGAAAAGTGTTCGATCACACCCAGCTCCATACTTACCTGCCAGTAAATAGAGCCAGGGATTTACGGTTAAGCTCCAGGCGAGTAATTTCCCTTCTACCCGCGTTATTTCGATCGCCACTTTGTTGGCGCCCAGGTCGGGAAGCAGATCTGGCCAAGCGATCAATCGATCGATCAATATCGAACGTTTATTCGCGTTGTCAGGTGGAATAATGACAACCGCGGGCGTTTCAATGAACTACCCGAGGATTCCCTTCCTCACGTTGCTTTTTCCCTTCTGAGCACCCGCCAGTCTTCCAACAGCAGATGTAAGCTCTTCGGGGCTAGGGTCTCCGCCCCTTTTTAGGAACCTGCGCGGATCTCCTACGGGATCCGAAGAGCCGCAGCTCTGCGCTCGGCTACCTGCCTTTCCCCGACTAAACAAGCAGGGTTTTGAGGGGTTTTTTTTGGGGGGGGGGTGTCTCCCGAGGTTCGGGTTGCCCAGGAGGAAGTCGAGCCGAGCCCTTACCTGCCTTTGGGAAATCAAACAGGAAAGGGAATTGGTTTGGCCGGCCGGAGCTCCAACCCGGAGCGAGCGGCTTGCGACGATCGCCTGAAAGGCTCTTTTCGAGCGTGGACGGGTTCATTACGCGCCAGGAGAAGCGGCTGGAAGGAGTCCAACGGCCCAGCGCCTCACCTTTCCGGAGCTCAGCCAGGAAGGGGCAAGGCTGGCTCCCTCCCCTCGAGTCGGACAAGCCTTCAGCGCGCGCGCGCGTCCAGCCCGACAGCGCCCTCACCTCGCCCAGTTCCCCGGTGCAAATTGCCAGGCACCCAAACGCTCCGAATTCGTTGGAGGGTCGCTCCCGAATAAAGTGGCTTCGAAACGAGGGAGGAGGGCGCGCTCTTTCCCTCCTGTACGTCTCAAAACACCCCGAGAGAAAGTATTTTTCAAGGGCCTCCAAAATCTGAAAGCCTCCTTTGGAGGAGTCACCAATTGGGACAGAAGGCGAAAGCCAAGAGAGAGGAAGAGCCATTAGAAACCCGTCAAAGACACACGTGTGTACGCCTGTGAGTGGGAGGGGGGGCACGCGAGTGAAAGAGAGAGGGGGAGGGAGAGAGAGAAAGTAAGTGAGCAAGAAGTAGAAGTTTTCCTCAAGCCGAAGAACATCCATTTTCAATTAACAGCCGAAGTGGAAATTACTTTAAGTGGAGGGGAACGTGGACCCAGAAACGGGGGGTTGGGGGGTGGGGTGTTACTAAGCGGGAAGCGCCACTTATAAAAGTAACCCATAAACACACCCTGTGTTTAAGTTCCTAAAAGTTGTCGGCTGATTTTGCTGCCTTTCCCTTCAAAGCCGCGAAAAATGGCCCTCTCTTCAAAGTAAACGAATGGGGGGGGGGGACGAATTGTACCCCATCTTCTGGGCAGCCCCATTCCAGAACACGGGTTTGCTGTTTTGTTTTGTTTTTCCTTTTGTTTCCCTGGGGCTCTGAGAGAAATTTCCTGCCGGGCAGAAGCGGGAGAAAGTGCTTCTTTTTTCTCCATTCGGCTGTTTTGCTGGAAAAACCGTTTTACTGAAAGCCGTTTTACAGCAGCTTTGCAGCTGCAGAGAAATAGGAGCCGAGGAGAAGAAGCCCAAATTTCGGATCAGTTTAGGTCTACCTCTGACTAAACCTGATGAGGAGGAGACAATGTGGTAACCTCGCACTAACGCTTCTGCCAGCTCTCGGAAAAAAGCCACTTAAATTAGAAAGACTGGCACACAGAATCCACCGCAGCATCTCGGGGTAATGGGCCTTTTCCTATGAGAAGAGGCGCGCTGTCTCAGTGCCCGCACACACACACACACAACACACACACACACCCAGAGCCGTCTACCCGAAATCTGCTCCCATTTCCTCCGAAAGGAACCTTAGCCTCCAAAGGCGAACCGAGCTTCTCTCCAAAAGCCCTCGTCCCGGGAAATCAATGGGCGGCGGGACGTGTTCCGACAACAAGGCCCTCAGCCTGGCTTCCTAAAGCGCAACTTGAGGATTTGCGAAGAGGCCAAGGAAAGGCAGGAAAATGAGGCCGGTTCAAGCTCCACAAGGCCTTTCCACGCTGCCACTCGAATTGCCCGGATCCCGTTCGTTCGAATCTGAATCGAGAAGGGACCGAATTTACTACAGACGATTACAAATCCAAAGGGCCAACTTGTTTTTATTTACCTTACACACTCGGTGGAACACATTTCGTCAAAGAAACCAGACATTTTCCATCAATAGCCTCCCCCTCCCCCCTTCTGCGTATGTAGACTTTTATCTCTCTTGACCCAGAGAGGTTGTTCGAAGCAAAAGCAACTTTGGAAGAAACGGTTGGACAATTGGAAGTCGCTGCACACGAGCGTTTCTGATTGGGAGGGCGGTAACGGATGGAGCAATCGGAGGGAAAAACAGTTCAAAACCAAAGGAAGGAAAATCGCAAAGCCAACTTGCGGGTGTGCTCGCCCCTCTTTTTCCTAATGTGCCCCACGCGAGTTTTCATTCCTTCGCGAAGCTACAGACAAAATTCTGGAGGGTTTGAGAGTAGTCCTCTCACCCGCATTAAATCTTATTTGCAAACCGAGCCCGAGCCGTAACTTTTCCAAACTAAGGGAGACGCCAAGACCATGAGAAGCGACAGGGTGAAGATTTAAGGCATACCGAGGATGCACCTGCTTGGATTTGGGCCCATGAAGGGCTAAGGTACCTGCCGGGGGGAGTCCAAAGTCAAGTCGGAATCCTCCAAAAGACGAGCTGGCCCGGTTTAATCATGCAACCGGCTAAACCGAAGGCCTAGCTTTTCAGCTCCGCAGATCTGACATTCTGACATCTCTGATTTGTTCAGGCCTAGCAAAATCGAGCCTTTGCTAGGCAGACTGGAGAGCAATCATCATCATTCTCACCATCGAACAGAAAAATCTGGTAAATACCAGAACTCGAGCTCTCTTGGGGAAGACCCACTCTGGAGAAATTAAACCAAGCACCTCTTACTGCAGAACAATTCTCAATGGATTCCCGGTCCTCCCTCCGGAAAACAGGTTCAAGGTAGATCTATAAGTGGCCTTAACATTTAGGACGGTCTAAATAAGCGTGCCGAAATCGGAGCCATTTCCACCTTAACCCTTTGCAAACCTCACACCCGCGAATCACAAAACCACACACCAGCACCCTGGCACACATAACCCCCGCTTTGGAAAACCTTCGCAGGTATTTCGAAAGACCTCGCTCCCAGATTTTTTAGGATCCGGCCTCCTGCTTCACCCCGTCATAGACAACCGGGAAGAATGTGGGGCTGCCTGGCTGGAAAAACGGCAGTCCCTTCGGCCTGGGAAGGAAGACTTTCCGCCTTCTCCCGGCGGACATTCAGCAGCTGGGAAAAAAAACCTGGAGAGGTGTTTTTTTTTTTTTTGGCGTTCTCCTTCTGGGGCTCATTTAACACCAGGCGGCATTTCAGGAGCAAAACCGCCTGGCTGCGAGAGAGACTGTCGTTCTGCCAACCAGGAAAAACCCAGGGAGGCCGAAGCTTGCAAGGCTAATCTCAAGAGACGAACTTCTGGCAAGGGGCACCTTCCAAAGAAAGCGCCGGGCTTGGATCTGCGCTCACTCCTTGTGCCTCTCCCCCCACCCCCACCCCCACCCCGTGCTGGTGAACGGCAAAGGCCAAACCTAACGCCCCCCTCCCCCCGCGGGTACTTTCCCTGCAAAAAATTTCCCTCGGGGGTGCGTGTGTGTCATTCCTTCTCTTCCTCCCCGCCCCCCCCCCAAGTTACCTCCATTTTTGGAGAGCAAACCCATATTGATCTCAAGGATGAGAAAGAGTTTGGGAGGAGAGCGCGGGTCCGAGAGCCGAGCAGGATGGACCGGTCTCCCGGAGAAAGGGATTTTGGATGGGACGCCTGCTGCCTCGGTCGCCGCTCAACTGGTGGCGCCACTGTCCTCCCAAGTAGCAAGATCAGAAGCATCCCTTGACAACCGGGACCGGGTGAGGGAGACTCAACCCGGCCGCTTAGAGATGCGCTGCGCCCCTCTCCCGAACAGATGGGCCGTGGGGGGTGGGGGTGGCGGGGCGGGGCGGGGGGGGGTGAGAGCGTCTGGATGTATATATTTACCTAATCTTGATCTTTGATCTCCGGGTCTGCAGACAGTACAAAGAGCTTCCTGGAACTCAACTGCGGAGCGGCCCCGACTGGGCAGAAGTTCCCAGGACAGGCGGGCGGGAAAGGGAGGGAGGGAGAAACGGACGCGGCGCCAGGTGCCGAAGAGGTCGCTTGTTTTTCCTCCCCCCCTCCCCCGCCAGGGCCAGGCGAGCGAGGCGAGAGCGAAGGCGAAGGCGCCTCTGACTGAGCACGCGAGCGCCGACTGAGCGGATCCCTTCCCTGGGCCGCCTTCTTATTTCAATCCCCTGCCTGCCGGACTCCCTCCCTCTTCCCGCCCCCCCCCCGCTCCTCGACCGCCCCGCTCGCCTTCCCCACCCTTGGGCATGCGCACTGGTGGGAGGAAAAAGTTTCGCTCACTTTTTTGCGGCTCAGATCCCGGTGGCGGTCCGCCCCGCCTGACCTCGCTCGGGTGGCAGTGCTCTCCCGGCCCCGCCTCTGCCGAGGCCCCGTGGGATCAAAGGCCGCGGGGGGAGGAGGGGGGGTGGCTGCTGAAAGTCAAGAGCATCTTCTCCGACAAGCAGGGGGTCCTAATCCCCGAGAGGATTCCCGGAAGCTCTCCCGGCTCTTCCCGTATCTCCTGGCAATAGAAACAAACGGCTTCTTTCTCGCCCGCTCACCTTTTGCTGGTTCCTCGATCAGTCCTGCTTGGATAACCTTCTCCAAAGGATCCCGATGGCACACCTTCTTCGGCCGTTAATTCTGGGGAAGCGAAGCTGCAAGTTGGAATCGGATCGTTCTTGAATTAACCCGGGGGACGTTTCTGCCCTTCGAAAAGCTAACACCACCAACCCCCCCCCCCCCCCAGGAAAAGCTTCCCCTTCCTCTGCTTTTGACGTTTTCGGGATGTCTCCTCCAGTCGAGTGGGTCGCCTTCCTTCCAACCCGAGAGCAAGTTCTCCTGAAATCAGGTTTCGAGCGAAGCGAGCGGAAGTTGAGCCTGCTCTGCAGACGCCTTTGGAGGGGCGATGCCATCCTTCCCCCCCCCCCCGAACTTTGAACTCCGCAGCGTGGCTCTTCCCGGCAGTGGGACCCGGATTCGCCGTTCCGCTCCTCCTGCGGTCTGAAGCTGGATTTTCCCCAGACTTCTGCAAAAACGGGATATGGTTTCACTATCTCTCAGCCACGGGTCCTCTTCCTCCCATCGCCGCTTCAGGAGGTTCAGGTGAAGCTAAGCGGGACGGAGAGAGCCAAGAACCCCTGTCTCTCCCTCCCACCTCCGCCGCCGGTTTGTTCACCACCGAGCCCTCCCGTCCAGAGCGGGCGAAAGGCTCTCTTCTCTGCCTCGGTTGTACCGCTCGGATCAAGGTAGAGTCTACTAAGCGGGAGGGGACGACGGATCCCTCCTGCTAACAGGGCTCCAAGCCTCGAACAAGTTCTCTGGTTATTGTTTCGCCAATCCTCGTCGCCCTTTGACAACTGCCTCGAAATGACACATTCCGACGTTGGAGTAGGGGAAAGCGAGGAGTGTGTGTGTGTTTGTGTGTCCCCAAACCCTTCTCACCCTGTCCGGGACATTGAACACAACCGACCAGGCTACGGAGTAGCGTTTGCTTCTTCTATTCTAGAGAGGCGCACAGACCTCGCTTTCCCTTCAACTCCGGCCGAGGAAACTTCTCCGTGGAAACGTCCTGCCGAGAGTCTTACCAGAGATAGGGCTCGCGGTTGCCCATTTTGCTGGCAAAAGCATCCGAGGAGCGAGTCCGCCGGCCGGTTTCAAAAGTCCCTTCTCTTAAGAGGCTTCTCTAGAAAGGCGGGCCGTGGGAAACGCCAAAGCTGGCGGGACTCGCAAAGCGGCGTTTCCTTCCTCTGCCTGAAAGCTACCCGGCGGGATTGGCCCTCTCTTGAATAATCCCCGAGTGGACGCTGATCTGAAGCGAAACGAGCCTTTTCCAAAGGGAAGGCATCGTTCTCGCGGCCGGGGAGGCGGAAGGGGGGCTGCGCTGAAAGTTGAAATAAGTTTCGCTCGGCTTGGATTTGACCCGGCCACCGTCCATATATATATATTGTAAAAGGGATGGGTGAGGAGTTTTACTTCCAACTTCCCCCAGTTTTTTGGCCTGCGCCGTAAATCACCCCACTTGAAACAGCGCTTTTAATTTCCCTCCGCTAGTGCAGGTCCGAAACGTAACGCCAAATCGTATAACGGCTGCCTGCCTCAGCAGAGGGTTCGACTAGAAGACCTCAAAGATCCCTTCCAACTCTGTTATTCTGTTCTATTAAGAAGCCAATGCAAACCCTTTGAAGGAGCTGCACACCCTGAAGACATCTGGAGCTCCTGTAACCTGCTCGAGTTCCTTCCCCTGCTTCGTCCAGGATTCCTCTCCAAACCTATTCTAAAATAATCGACCTGTTTTAAACGCAATCATATAATTAGGGTTAGATGACGCCTTATGAGGATGATGTATAGTGAGATATAAAGAGATATCTTTTATAACTTTTATCTATCTTTTATATAGATAAAAAGAAAATAGAGTATTTTGGATGAAAGGGCCACACGTTTATTTGCCAATCTGATATCTATTTACTTCTGAGGAGATCTGCATAGGTTCGGCTGTTAGATTGTAAATCTAATCAACATTTAAAAGTACATCGCACTAAATTTTATGAACCCCATTGAACTCAAGGATTATTGCGAATATTGGTTTGAAGCTTACATTCAATTAAATTTATTTTTAGTAAAGCGTCCACATGGATACAACCTAAAGGAAAACAACTCCCAAAGACCCGGGGCTGCACTCCTATCCAAATTAGTCCCAGGGAATCGGTGGGAACTTACTTTTCAATAAAACTGGGTAGGATTGCACTGCGAGTTACTTGAAACGCGTTTAAGATTGGAACGATGCGAACTTCCTGCTCTCACCAACACTGACAGAGCAAGCCACTAAAATATTACTTGACAGCAAACTGCACTCCTTATCAGCACCGATGATGTTACCTAGTTTGGGTAATGAGACGTCTGCAAGAAAACAAGCAAGGTCAGAGAGCACCAAGGACCCCCCCCACTTCCTGCTCTATCTGCACAGGCTCCGATCCTAAAATACATTTATTTGGACCCCGTTGCTGTCACCGAATTTATTTCCCTTAAAAAAAAAAAAAGGCATTTCCCCCCCCTCCAAAAAAATAATTGGGGGAAACTCAGACTGAAACAAAAGCAATGTTTTTTCGTTCCCTTTCAGCTAATCGAATCGGTCCCCGGTTCGGTGAAGGTGAGCGGAAGAATCTTCGCTGCCTGTAGGGCTAGTAAGTCGGACATACAAGAAAGTTGCCAAAGTGTTTAAAAAAAAACAAGTCGTTGTCTACCACCGTCTCTTCGGATTTTCCTCATTGCTTGGAACTGGATCATGCAAGGGAATTAGCTGTGGCAAGCTGCAGTCCTCCCGCGCTGAATTTAGTGGGGCTTAGTCTTAGGTAAGAATTCCAAATGAATTCCTTTCCGAGCCGCCCTAAAGGAATCGAAAGTTGCTCTATGAAGCTCCTACTCTTCCAGGAGTTTTAGGAGGCTTCGGACTGGGTTCATTTCGGTGAAGTAGTTTAGTGGCTTCTTTACTGCATCAGGGAGACAACGGGATCCGTCTTTTCTCCTTCCTGACACAAGAGGATAGAGGGAAGAGGATACAGGAGGAAAAAAAGTGGGAAAAGGGGAAAAAAAGGAAAGAAAATAGAGAAGGAAGAGAAAGAAGAAGAAATGAAAAGGGAAATGTGAGAGGAAGAAAGGAAGGAAGGTAGGGGAATAAAAAGGGGAAGAGAAGTGAAAAAGGTAAAGTTATCAAAGGAGAAAGAAAGAAAAAAAGAAAAAAAGAAAGAAAGAAAGAAAGAAAGAGAAAGAAAGAAAGAAAAAGAAAGAAAGAAAAAGAAAAAAGAAAGACTTGTATTTAAAGAACCTGAAAGGAAAAACGAAGTTCCCCTCCCACACACCCACATTGGGAGGCTAACTGTTATTTGCTTAGATGTATAGTACCGCGGTGGAAATGTATTTAAATAGAATTTGGGACAGAAGCAAACGGGGTCTTACAACTCTTCCCCTGATTCTGGACGGCAGACTAAGCAAGCATTACTTTCTGCGCATTGAGGTCTCCCATCCACCCGAAGTAGGAGCGTTTGAGTGGCGTAGGGATTTCTCCCCGGGCACAACAGGGTGACGCCTGAAGTTCTTCAGCTGCTGCCTGCCTGCGAAAACAGAAGTAAAGGAAGGCTGAAAGAGCACCCGAAGTGGGCGCTCTCCCTGCTTTGAAGCGGCGGGTCTTTCAGCGAATGCGGCGGAGCGGGGCCTCAAAGCCCCTCCGGTTACGTTAAGGGTCCGGGCCCTCGGGGCGAATTGAAGCTCGTCCTCTTGAGAGCAGCGAGGGTAAAAACAAAACAACAACAACAAAAAAACAACAACAACCCCTCTCTGTTGTGTTTTTCTACCTTGATGCTGTCGGCTAAAGAAGTTGGGAGGGGGAACAAGGGCAGGCTTTCTTTTCCACGCGAGCATATATGCAAAGGATGCGGGACCGCGTTGTCTCTCTTGGATATAACTTTGGTGTGGGTGGAAAATGCAGAGCAGGCTCGCTCTGTTCAAACGTGGATTTGGGAGTGGAGGGTGACAGTAAATTTGAAAAACGACGCCTCCCCTCCCGATATTGAATGTCTTTTAGCTCTCTAACATCTTTCCCCGGCTCTTTGGGAAATACCGTGTCCCAGATAGGCGGTGCAATCTTTGTACAATAAGGAGCGGCCTGGATTAATTGGGGGCTTTATTTCATGATTAACGTCGTCCGAATTCGCAGGCAAATCGGGCCACCGATTGAAAAAGTCACCTATTTCGGTGGAGAAAGGCATGACCGGCAGCCAGGTACCTGAAATATTGGCATCGAAGTAAGCCCCATTCTTCCCCCCCCCCCCAGTTCAGTGAAACCTACCTCTGCTGTACCACCAACCTCTGGCCCACCAAGAGGTTCAAGGGCTGGGCTACTAAGCCGGCCTCCCCAAATGCAACAGGGAAAAAAACAAACAACCCACCTCCCAACGGAATGCACTATTTAGCCCAAAAGATTTGCCCCGCACCTTGTGGAATAATCATTCCTTTGAATCCGCATCCCTGATCGAAACCAGGGACTGCGCGTAAAGCATTTAGCCTCAAGATCAAGCGTTGCAACAAGGGCACGGATCTGTGGGACATACGACCGCAAGCGGAAGAAGGAAGAAGCTACACCTCCAGTGCATCTGCACACATACTGCATCCAAGTGCGCCTGTAGCAGCCTCGAGGCTTTAGCAACAGGTTGATGAATAATTCAATCAGTGCTACTTCGTAAGCTATTGGGAACTGTTAATCTTCTGAAAGCATCGGCCGCTGATCCACCTAGCCCTTGTTTGGGCTGTACACTGGGACCCCGGCCACCAATCAACTGGAGGGTGATCAGAATTCCCCGAAAAGCCACCGAAGGGGCCACGGGTTTATTTATTGATTTGATTTGATTTGTCAATTGCTTACAAAATAATAGGTATAAGTATAAGCATGACTACAGGAAAGAATACAGGAAATAGGTACGAATAAATGGGGACAGTAGGACAGGGACAGTAGGTGCACTTATGCACGCCCCCTTACAGACCTCTTAGGAATGGGGTGAGGTCAATAGTGGTTCGTTTGAGTTTAAAGGAGTGGGGGTTCTTTGTTGCAGCTCGGGCCTCGGGTGGCCGCTGCAAAGGTGGTTTCGCTCAAGCGCCAACCGAAGAGATCCCCTCCCCTCAGGCGATCTGTCCGCAGCACGACAGATCCCGTCCCATTAGCGGTTCCCACCTTTCTTCTCCTCACCCCTGGAGCCGGACTGGGAAGGGTCCGTGACTGCTCTCCACCCCGCTCTCTCCCACCCCAAAACAAGCTCCTTTCACATCTAGATGATGAGAGTAGAACGCCTGTTCAGATCAATGGATACGTCTCCCTGAAGATTGGTATTGATGGACGCGAGGTCAAAGGAACAACATTGGGGACCGCGCTCAATTAAATCAAGGTTCAGTGTTTATCACGGCCCTTCCCTCCGGGCGCTTTTATTCTCAGCTGCCTTTCCTTCTTCCTGTCCCATTGATGCCACTCACACTTAGCTTCTTCCCAGAGTTCCTGTCCTACCCATTACCTTTTCCCTCTCCCTTAAGACTTCTTTTCGGCCTCCCAATAAGGTGGAAAAGAGGGCGAGCTAAAATTCTTCTTCGCAGTTCTTTTGAAAAGGCAAGACTACCGATACTTTATTTGGAGAAACAGGTGCAGTGCTTTTCTTTAGATGGTGAGGTTGTGTGTGTACATGCACAGCCTTCAACTCGTTTTTGACATCTGGCAACTGCCCAAATTAGCCCTTGAAGTATATTTGCAGGATTTTAGAAGGGTTAGCCATTGCCTACTTCCTTGGACTAAGAGAGAAGGACTGGCCCAAAATTACCCAGCTGGCTTCACCCAAAGGCAGGACTGGAACTCACAGTCTCCCAGTTTCTAATCTGGTTCCTTAACTATACACCAAACTGGCTCTCATCTGTAGATAACGTAGCCTCATGTTTCCTTCTTGCAGTGCCCAGAAAATTACAAGGCAGAGCTTTAAATTAAGCAAAAATGCCTGTCAAATATTGTCACATTAGCCTTTCAAAATGAGAAATACCAAACAAGCATGTACAAATACCTCTTTATAAAATTTGAGGAAAGATAAACAACACAGCGATACACAACAATGGAAATAAAATAGGAGAACTCAAACTCTGTGGTACTACTACAAATCCCAAACCTTTCAACAAGATTGACTTTTCTCATCATCTTGGTATCTACAAATTCGGGAATCTGCTCTAAATTAAACAATACAGGTTAAAGTTAATTTGAACTCTTTGCAAAATACAACAAGATTTGGAATATAAGAAAGATATAAAAAGAAATTCTATATAAAGTATTCCCTTTGAGCTGGCTGGCATTTCATGATAATAAAAAGTTAGAAAATTTAGTACTTTTTCTTTTATTCAGAGAACTAAAAATAAAACAAGATAGAACTTGATATCCCTCTTGAGTGTAAATGGAAAAAAATACGTGCTTGGAGAGAATTGTTTAATATTGCCAGTAATACACAAATTATATTTTACAATTACATTGCAAATAATTTTAAAGGTTTTATTGTTAAGGGGCACCAGCTGGAATCTTAAAACTCACAGACTGTACTTCTTTTTTAGAACCAAGAAAATATAATACAATTAACAAGAAAATGTAATACAGTTAATACTGGACTGTGAAAATATTTACAGACCACTCACATCCTGGACATAAATTGCTTCAACTTCTACCTTCAAAATGACGCTATAGGGCACTGCACACCAGAACAACTAGACACAAGGACAGTCCCCCCCCCAATGCCATCACTCTGCTAAACAAATAATTCCCTCAACACTATTTACTAAGTCTGCATTACTATTACTATTCATCTTCTCATCCTTCCTTTCACCCATCTCCTCCCACTTATGACTGCATGAATGTAACTTTGTTGCTTGTATTCTTATGATTTTTAATTGACTGTTTACTAGTATAATTTGAATTGATTGCTTATTATTATGTTTCCTAGTATAATTTGATTGCTTATTTGTACCTTTTGACTACTATTAAGTGTTATATCTATGATTCTTGATAAATGTATTTTTTTCCTTTTTCTTTTTATGAACACTGAAAGCATTTGCACCAAGACCAATTCCTTGTGTGTCCACTCACACTTGGCCAATAAAGAATTCTATTCTATTCTATTCTATTCTATTCTATTCTATTCTATTCTATTCTATTCTATTCTATTCTATTTATTCCATTCCATTCCATTCAATGGAGTTCTACAGAAATAAATATTCACAGATACATACCATATCCAGTTGTGTACATTATCTTCTATTAAAAAGATATGAATAAAGTGTTCATTCGATGTTTACAACCCATTATTTTCAGTCCAATAAGAGTTAAGACAGAAACTCAGTTTATGCGTGCACATGCACATACACACAAGCCCTCTCAGTCTCCCTGGATAAGTTATTCAAAAAGCCGATCAAGGCTCTGCATTTTCCTCTGCATGAAAAGCCCAATTCCTCTTGGCTGGGCTCTGGGTTTTCCTTCATGTTATGACTGAAAAAGCCAGCTTGTTCAAGCAGAGAAGGAAACATGACAGCTTTGGCTTAGCTCTAACACGTATGACAGTCCAGTTCATGACAAGCATTCTCCTGAAATGAACCACACCGGCTAAGCAAGAAGGTTGAATAGGGCTTTTGTTGCTTCTTTGTCAGTTTTTCTTGGGTTGTGTCAGGTTCAGTCACTTTCCTCTTGGAGAAAGTGTGGTCAGTTTTAATTCTTCAGAGCTAAAGAAGCTTCTTGGATGAGAAGGGAAATGTCTTCAAAGAAAAAGCAGAAAGTCCAGTTGCCTCTTTAAAAAAGCACCTGTGAGACAACCTGGATGACTGAGAATCTCCACAGACTTTTAATTCCCAGCCTAGCTAGCAGCACCATCATAGTAAGTTCTATTGTCCCAACTGAGGCAATGTCTGCCCTAGATTTTCCTATGTAAATTTAGTTTGAGAGATGCCCAAGTGGGATGTAGAAGACCAGGCAGCCAACTCAGCTTAGAATAGGAACTAAGAAATCACACTCTGCATTTCTGCTGCAAATGATCCGTTTGGTGAATGCTGGGTGATCTGAAAAAAAAAAAGTAGCCACCTTTGCCAGTCATCGTAAATACACATCGTAGTAGTTGGGGTAATTTTATCCTTAGGTTCTTCTAATTGCTGCATGGCCATGCCATAGCAGCTGTTTTTAAAATCATAGGTCCTTGTGATGTGTCCTCCTTCTTCAGCCCACTTCAGAAGTAGTTTAAAGTTGATTTAAATTCTAAAGTCATATTTTTCTCTTCTCTCAGCGCTATTTTTGCCATGGACATCACCAAGGAGCTTTCGTCAACAAGTGGTCAGGAGTGACAGTAAGTTCTTCCTTCCTTTCCAGTCACTGGGCAGAAACCTTTGCACCAACTTGGGCTGCGAGAGAACATGATAGCTGGTGCCCCTTAGACTCAGAGGGAATCTATAAAACCCAAGTCCTTCATTTACCTAAGTCAGAGGTCTCCAAACTTGGCAACTTTAAGACTTGTAGACTTCAATTCCCAGAATTCCTCAGCCAGAATAACTGGCTGAGGAATTCTGGGAGTTGAAGTCCACAAAACTTAAAGTTGCCAATTGAGACCTCTGACTAAGTCCTCCCATTTCCTCATTCCTCCAGGCATCCCTCCTGCTTGAGGTAACTGCCTGCATAATGCCTAACCAATGTGTTTTGAAGTCCTTCTCAGCTCTTGTTGATGCCTTATAGATTAGATTTAGCACTCACTAGACTTGTATTAAACAAGGATTTGTCTCCCGCCCCTCCAAAATGGTGCTAGATATGGGTTGGTAATTATTTTTAAATAGTCACTGAGATCATCAAAACAAGAAAGTAAGTGAGAAAGCAAGACCCTGTTCATGGCAGGGAAGCTATTTTACAGATTGTTTAATTGTCTGGTCTCCAGAAATTCTGAACCACCTCTTCGTGTTTTGCTTTAGCCTCCAAGGCTATTCTGCCTGGATCCACTGAACCATGGTGGCACAGTGGTTAGAATGCAGTATTGCAGGTTACTTCTGCTGACTGCTAGCTATAGTTCCGCAGTTCGATTCTCACCAACTCAAGATTTACTCAGCCCTCCATCCTTCCGAGGTGGGTAAAAATGAGGACCCAGATTGTTGAGGGCAATAGGCTGACTTTGTAAACTGCTTAGAGAGGGCTATGAAGCGGTATATAAATCTAAGTGCTATTGCTATCTTTCTCTCTGTCCTGGTCCTTTTGCCCCAACAACTTGATGCTGGGTAGGATTGGTTTCTCTCCTGCATTTTTCTTCCTGTTGCTAGTGAGGATGAAAGGAGAATGAGCGAGGATGGCGTGTGGACTGGCTGCTCCTCAGCTGACAACTACTTGAGGGCTTTGTGGGGAGGGAAGGAGAGGGAAATTCAGCTGAGGAATCCAAGCATCTAGAAGCCCAGAGCTTCTAGTAAGTCACTATGATGGCAAAGTCAAGAGGGTGAAGTTGCTGCTTAGTGGATTCCTAGCATGTGGGAAGACACATCCTGGCAGGTGGAGGGAATGTTAAGGAGGCAGAGTCATTTTTGCCCAGGACCAAGTATCTTTGATGAATATGTGCTTCTCCCAGCCATATTACTGTCTTTGTACTTATTGTACTTATACCTTCTGCAAAATTATTACTGTTATCATGGACAATACCAATAATCAGGTATTTCTCTATTTTACCCCATGTTCTCTTTTATGTCTGCAACTGGTCAGCTTAGCTACTTTTGGACATACATGCTAGCAATGTTCAAAAATGTATCCGGTTATCCAGGCCATTCAAGATATTACTCTGCATTTGCTAGACCTGCTGCATGCATTATCCACTAGGGAAAGCAAGTGTTAGCTTTTTTTCCTGGAGATATGTATGCTTGGTTGGAAGAGGAGCAAGGCTAAGGGAACCTATCAGTTGTTAGTCGTCTTGTTTAAACCTTCTTAATGCAAGTTGTCCTGCATTAAAATGATAATACGTAGAACGTTTTTGCCAGACTTGTTCCTGAGTCAGAAGAGGACTTGGTTATTGGAGCAATAAATTTTATATCTGCATATTTTTCTGTCAGCCCAAAGACTAGAGGATATCTGGAACAGGGAGCTCAGTGACTCAGAACAGCGACAATGGAGATAGGATAGGAATTGGCAATCAGGACATCAAATGTCATACTAGCATTGTTTTGTGGTGACTTAAGGATGGGTGGATACTTTAACTCAGAGGCAAGGCCTTTGATAATGGATAAATTAGAACTGAATATTATCTAAATAATGAATACAATACAATTGCTGATCTGTGCAGTAGAGGCAGCATTCCCTACCAGGTTTCTAAGTACACAAAAGTATCTTCCAAATTTCTGAAAGTTTTCTTTCCTTGCAAATAGGCTTCTGTTTTTCTACATTATTCTCAGAAAGCATTCATACTTAACTTGCAACTGTTGGCAAAACAGTTGGCAAAACCTTTGATAGAAAGCCTTACATTATTCCCTTTCCTAAAATGGTAAACTGTGGTCTAAATTATATTACTGTTGGGTGGGCTGCTGAATGACCACACGTAAAGACTGAGGGGTTGTATTTTATTGAGGGAACATTCAGAGTCTTCGGCCTTGTGCTAGTGAACATTTTATCAACGACTTGGATCAGGGAGTTGAAAGGACACAAAGTTGAGAGGATTCGCTAATATTTTGTAGGAGAGAGAAGAGGTTACAAAAAAAAATCTCAGCAGGCTTGAGCCATGTTTAAAATGAATAGGAATAAAATAAAACAGGAAGAAATGTAAAAATTTGCATCTAAGTAGAAAAAAATCCCCAGTTTTACATATAGACAATTCTAGCTGCCGTTATTAAATGTAGCATTAGATATTGTGGTTTTTTTTGTCATATTTTCCTGTTATTATGCCTAATAAAAATATCTCTCTTTAAGTTATTTCCTCAATTCATTTCCTTATCCTGGAAAAAATGATATTATCCTGTCTGAGGAAAGTGTGGTAAAGAAAGTATTAGAGTGTGCCAAGATGGATGGGCTGACAATGGAAATAAAAGATAGAGGAGAAACTGAATATTATTTGATTTGGAATGTATGGTATAATTGGTTAAATAGTAGATATAAAGATATTACATTGGAGCAATATATATAAAAGAATGTGTGTGTGTGTGTGTGCTTGTAAATGTTTGTAATTATATGTATACCGATACCAAAAAGTTGCAAAGAATGAAAATGGTGTTATAAAATGAGGAAAATTGTTTAATAAAAATATTTTTTAAAAAAAAAAAAAACCCCAGATACTTGTATGGAATGGGTGAAAAAAAACTGGCTTGGCAGCATTATATATAAAAGACCTAGGTAAACTTGTTGAGCATGTTTAACATGAATCAACAGTGTGAAACTACTGCTAAAAAGTCAGCTGTTCCCTTGGAAGCATAGACTCCTACTTATGGGAAGGAATTGCTCCGTTTGAATCTCTCCTGTTTGAATAACTTCAAATTTTGTGTCCAAACAGGACAGATACAGGCTCCAACGGATAGTTAGGACTGCAGAAAAAACAAGTGCAATCAGGTTGCCTTCCGTTGGGGACCTGTATACTGCATGATCCAGAAAGAGGGCCAAGAAAATATCTACTCACTCATCATATCCTGAACATAAACTGTTTCAACTCCTCTCAGGACACTGCTATATGGTATTACATGCCAAACAACTAGACACAGGGGTAGTTCCCCCCCCCCCATGTCATCACTCTGCTAAACACCTAATTCCCACTGTACTACCTTATGCCTAAGGATATTTACCTATGTACTAGGCTGTATTGTTATTATCCTTCTAATCTTCTCATCTTTCTTGTCTTCTCATCTTTCCTAATTACCTTCTCCTATTGGTATCTTATGATTTATCATTTTGTTGTTTGTGTCTAATGATTTATGATTTATCACTTTGTATGTACACTGAGAGTTTATTCTCCAGAGACAAATTCCTTGTGTGTCCAATTACACTTGGCCAATAAAGAATATTCTATTCTATTCTAGTTCTGGGCATCACCATTCAAAAAGGATAGTAAATTAAAGTGTCAGTAGTGAGCTATCAAGATAATGGGGGAATCTGAAATTTAGAACATTTAGAAACTAGGTATTATAGCCCGCAAAATGGCAACTGAGGGAAGAGAGGATAGGTGCGTTCAAATGTCTAAAATTATTTCCTGTTGCACAGATGGCATGATAGTAGCCAGCGGTTAGAATTGTTAGGGATAACATTGTTTACCCTAACTGGTTTAGGTAAAATAATAAATATGTTATCATGGTTTGTTAGTTAAAGTGTCTGTAACTTTAACTGCAAGAATGTAATTAAGGGAGTGGTTGTAAAAGCAACATAAAAGAAGCAAGTCAACGGCAGCTCGCTCTCTGACTTGATGATCCCTGGATGGATTGAAGACTGTGTTTTTCCCTACTGGAACGGGAGAGAGAAAGGACTGTTGATTTATCAACGGTGAAAGGACTGATTTATTGTAAGTGAACTGACATTGGATATTCTACACGGACTTTGCTAATTGAATATCCTTGGATGGACTGACTAAAATGATACATGACTAATGGACTGTTATTTTGACTATGCTATAAACTCTAAATGGAATAAACTATATTTTTGATAGCACAAGCGTATCTGTTATTTTTACTGTATGTTAACAAACATACAAACTTATCTCACTCATTTATCTGTGTGCCTATCTGACTAACGCTGCACATTCTGTTTAGCTTGTCTCCTTAACCCTGGTTGGGGAACCCAGGCTTAACAAGAATTACAAGGAAGCATGCTAACATTTGTTGTAAGAAATAAGAGAAAAGGCTGATCTGTGCAACCAGCTTAACCAGTGTTTCTCAGTAGAGACTTCAATGCCCAGAATGTCCTAGTCAGCAATGAAGACTTAAGAAAGAAACACTGACCCAGACAGAAAGCGGCCATCACCATTGAGGGAGGAAGCCCTTGAAATCTGGGAAGGGATTTCTTAAGTTGGCTTTAAGGTTGAAGACAGTGCAGAAAATTAGAAAGGCAACATCATGAGAACATGGCATGTACAAGAGCCCTGGTGGTGCAGTGGTTAGAATGCAGTACTGCAGGCTGACTCTGTCCACAGCCAGGAGTTTGATTCTGACCTGTTCAAGGTTGACTCAGCCTTCCATCCTTCCGAGGTGGGAAAAATGAGGACCCAGATTGTTGGGGGCAATAGGCAGACTCTGTAAACTGCTTAGAGATGGTTGTAAAGCACTGTGAAGCAGTATATAAGTCTAAGTGCTATTGCTCTTAGTATGGCAAAACTGACAGTGGTGATACTCGTGATGAGCATTTATATATACAGACATTCCAAAGCAGGGATTCTCAACCTTGGCAATTTCTAGATATATGGATTTCAACTCCTATAATACCACAGCATAGACTTGCTGAGAATTCTGGGAGTGGAAGTTCATTTACTATTAACTTGCCAAGGTTGGGAAACGCTGCTTCCAAAGGAAAAGATAGAGCACGCAAAACAAAAACACACGGCTGCCTCAGAACAACACCCGGAGCACCTCACGGGTTGCTTATCCACGGATGACCCCTCTAACCTGACCAGTCTGAAGTTCTTCTGCACCTGGGAATTGTGGTTCTTGGGAAGGCGCCGAGTCCATATATTTTGCCGCCTGAGGGTTGTTGGGACGAGCGGCGGGAAAATACCGATCTGGGAGAGACGGCACCGATCTGGGAGAGACACGGAGCGGGGGGAGGGGGAGGGTGAGGGTGAAGGAGAGGGAGAGAGAGAGAGCGAGCGAGCATGTGTGAGAGAAGTTGGAAGGCGCTTTCCACGCCAAACAAGGTGCCTTGGCCCACCGTGGCGGGCGGGCGCAGTCCACGAAGGAGCGCGTTTTCTCCTTCGACGCTTTAACGGCGCGCGAGCCCAGCTGCAAAAGCCCCCCCCCCCGCTCCTCTGCAGTCTCCTCTTGTCTCTACGGAGAAGAAGAGACGGCCTTTATTTTTGGCGACCGTCGGAGAAGCGAACGGTCATTAGGGCCATCGGTGCCCAAATCCTCACGAAGCCGTGGCGCTCCTGGGGTGATCAAGGATCCGCTACTATCTGCCGTATTTGTTACAGTTTAGGGAGGTGGGGGAAGGTAGACGGTTGCCGTTTGGAGCTCTTTGGAAAACGTTAACCCCATTTTTTATTTTCTCTCCCCTCCTGTTCAGTCTTAGAATAACTTTATTGTCACATTGAATGTACACTAATCAGCATACATGAAGTTTCGTTGCATACAGCTCTCAAAGGATCGCCAATATACACTACATAACCATGAACGAAAAAAAAAAAAGAAGGAGGGAGGGAAGGAAGAAGGGAAGCGAAGGAAGGAAGGAAGAAAAGAAAGAAAGAAAGAAAGAAAGAAAGAAAGAAAGAAAGAAAGAAAGAAAGAAAGAAAGAAAACAAAATTATGCATATACCCACATATATGACACAGAAACAACACAGTCTAGTCCAGATAGATACATGGCAAGAGTAACGAATCTTGCTAGTTTACCAGATGGATGGCATAGGGAACAAAGCTGTTACAGAATATGGAAGTCCTGCTAGAAATACTTCAAAACCTCCTCCCAGAGAGGAGCAACAAAACCAGACCATGAAGTGGGTGCGTGGGGTCTCTAACAATGTTTTGAACTGTAAGCACATAGTGCTCAGAAGCAGTATCCTGAATGACATGAAGTGAGCTTCCTACAATCTTCTCAGCTGTCCTTACCACTCACTTTACCCACTTCCTATCTGAGGCACTGTTGCCGCCAAACCAAACAGTGATGCAGTTTGTTAAAAAAAACCGCTCTCAATTGTGCCTCTGTAGAAAGTGGCCAGGGCAGGAGGAGAAAGATGTGCTGTCCTCATCCGAGGCAGGAATTGCAGACGCGTGTGGATGACGTGTGGAGAGACCAGTTCAGATTGTTAGCTATCTGCAACCCCAGATACTTAACACTGTTGATCACCTCTATAGCTGTGTCCTTGATCCTGAGTGGAGTCCGACTCTTTCTAAAAGAGTCACGTCCGATTCTCAGAGTACAAGTCCCTGCATTTTTTTTGGCAAGGTTTTACAAAAATAGTTTTGCCATTCCCTCCTTCCTAGGGCTGAGAGAAAGTGACTGGTTCAGAATCACCCAGCTGGTTTTGGAACCTATTGCTGGGCTAGAATTTCAAGCTGATTTCTAACCTGGTGCCTTAACCATTACATCAAACTGGCTCTCGTAGATTTTCATTAAAGCCATTTATAACCTGGGGGAGCAAGCCCTCCTGATATTTGTTTGTTAACACCAACCCTATGAGGTAGCTGAGCTGAGAGTGGGCGAACGGTGGAAGTCAGCCAGGCAGCTTTGAGGGCTCAGGTGAACTTGTACTTGGATGTCCCTATAATTCAACTCCTTCACCCACAGGCCACAGTGGGTTTTTTTTTTTTTTAATGACTTTTAAATGCAACCAGTAAAATAAATAAGGCTGAATGTATATCCCTGAATGAAGGATTGCTTCTTCCATCTCCTCCTCTTTTCATTATTGCAATATTAAAAATGCATATAGATCCCCTCTAGATATATCAGTCCTTAACTGTATCATCACAAGCACCACCAACTTTGTTTGAGAATGATTGGAATACTCTAATAGCTCCATTATCCTCAGGGATAAAGATTGGGGAATATACCCCCAAATTCGGTTGCTGGTTGTGTCCTAACTATTTTATGCAATGCACTTGCATCTCAGACATCTGTAAGATAGAAAACAGAGGTCACAGCACCAGGTAGAAGCCAGGAGACGGTGAGTTCTAGGCCTGCTTTAGGGGTGAAAGTTGTCAGAGGAGCTATGGGCCGATCACTGTCAGTCCAACTCATTTCACAGTATTGTCATGGTGGGGAAAATAGGAGGAGGAATGAATAAAATATACCTTCCCTGCCTTGAGTTATTTATACAAAAGTTAAGAAAAAAAAATACAAAAAATATATTGCTTATCTACTTCAGATTTCTTTGACAATGTGGAGATTACATAGTAAGGTACAGAGAGTCTGTACAACTGCAATTGAGCCCAAAGTTTCTGTTGCTAAGTGATTTTTTTCTTCATTTTACGACCTTTCCTGCTACAGTTGTTAAGTGAATCAGTGCAGTTGTTAAATTAGCAACACAATTGTTAAGTGAATCTGGCTTCCACATTGAGTTTGCTTATCAGAAGGTCTCAAAAAATGATCACATAACCCTGGGACATTGCAACCGTCATAAATGTGAGTCAGTTGCCAAACGTCTGGATTCTGTTTATGTGGCCATAGGAAATATTGCAATAGTCATGTGACCATTTTTTTATACCGTCATAAGACATTTTTTTCAGTGCTGTTGCAACTTTGAACAGTCACTAAATGAACTGTTGTAAGTCAAGGACTACCTATAATTGGTTCCTACCTATCAGACTGGACACTGCCTGCCCAGATTTATTTTATTTATTATTATCTGTATTTTTAAAAATGCTTTATTGATTTTTTCCATTTATACATAATACCAAACTTATTAAACAGTGCTGTGACATTTTATATATATATATATTTACGTATCTTATCTATACTTACAATACACAATACTTTCATACCCTTGTATTTATTATATACATTATTTACATTCTCTATTCTTATATCTATTGTCAATCCAAATATACATGTTTCCCATATTGCATTGTATTCCGTGCCTGCTTTCCCTTTTAGTTCCATAGTTAATTTGTCCATTTCCACGCACTCTAAATTTTTTTTTTATTATTAAGCCTTCAGGTGGTGTGGAGTTTTTCTTCCAGTACTGGGCGTAAGAAATTCTTGCTTCTGTTAATACATGTAATATAAGATATTTTATCTTTCTGTTATAGTTTTTTTTTAATTATTACCAAAATGAACAATTCCGGGACAAAATCAATTTTGTTTTTAGTTAACTCTTCTAACCACATTTCAATCACTTTATTTTTTTTAATGTTGTTCTTCTCCCTTACAAGGTGATTCTGGGAGGCTTGCAAATTATAAAACAGATTCAATTCCTCCTATCCCCAAATCCTCAATACTCTTTGCTCAATTTGCAGTACTAATACAATAAATAACAATTTAAAACCATGAGTCCTTCATTCTCCCATTGCAAAACTTCTTCACAATATCATTCTTACTGGTGAAATAAAATGTTAAGCCCTCATATTTGTAAAAGAAAAAATCAACTAGGAAAATATTTATTTTTAAGATGATCTGAGAAGAAATAAGAGAAACCCTAAGTTACGTCTAAATGAATGCAACTTAGAAATATTTAATGTATTAACTAAAATGCCTTCATTTTAGGTGACCAAAGGTATAATGACTGTACTATACAAATTCTTTAATATCTATGTAAAGCTACTCAGAGAAACCATATAGGAATGAGGTACTGCATGCCACTTTTATGCAGATAATGCTCAGATCTCCCTCCCATTTTTTATCACATCAGATATGCTGGGTCCTTGGTCTTCTGGCTTTGGATATATTGCAGTTTGGATAATCTGTAACAAACAAAAGCAGAATCCAGTCAAGTTCAATTAGAAGAGGCTCTCCTCCCCAAGAACTGGCTTGCAATTTGTGGAGACATCTCAGCTCTGCATGTCCAGGGTTCTCAGCCATCCTTTGGTCATTCTCATTTCATTTATCAACTTCATTCCTTTCTCAGTAGGTCTGACCTGGCCTTTGAACTACACACTGATTGTCTCCCAATAATTCTAAATAGATTGTTGTAATGGGCTTTGTCTCTTGAGGGACAGTCAGAAGCAACAGAATATCCAGATATTGGCTCAACTTCTGCTGGGTGTTTCATGTGACACTACTGTTTTGCTCAGTTGCACTGTCCCTCCCATTGTTTTACGGATGCAAAGTGTTTGTTTTAATTTACAAACCGCTTTATTGCATAGAAATACTCATTCTAAAGGAATGACTTAGTCATTATGACACCAACTGGAAGATCTATTTCTCTGCACACTCCTCTTGGGTGCTAGGAAGGAGAAATAGAATGATTCTAGTTAGAATTACCTAAAGCTGAAGACATTATGGGATTCCTTTGCAATTTTATCCTTCCTGAATTTAAACAAAGTCTGAAAATCAATGTTTATAAGCTATTCACACCTTCATGAGTGGGACTTTATTACTTATGTTCAAAACTATTTCAGAAATGTTTTATCTATTTTTATTTTGTTTATTGTATAGGCTTTACTTATTGATGATTTTATAGTTTAGTTTGTATAGTTTAATTTGTAAATACCTGCAGACTAGCTTACCAGAAGAATGCAGGTAAAAATATGACCATTACTCCTTAATTAATTATTGGTATTAATCTTATTCTGGGAAGAGAGGTGGAATACAAATTGAAGTAATAATAAGATAAATTGTCATTCTCATGATTTTTGTAGCATCATCACTACATTAAAGTAATTGTAACATGGGTAGGCTTCCTATAACTTTGTCAGTGACTAGATGATATGAAGATACTCTAGATTTGAGAAAGACTAAGGCAGTAAGGAGAAATTTGCAGAAGACTGATAGTTTGTTTTAAAAATAAAGATTCCTATGTTAAAAAGTAATTTTCCTTAATTGGGTTCAGCTTCTGGTGATTTAATAGACATATCCATACAATTTTCTAGGAACATAAGTAGTTTGCCATTGCCTTTTTCTGGGCCTAATCAATAGCTGTATATTTTCTGGTAGTGCCCCACCCAAATATTAACCAGATCTGACCCAGCTAAGCTTCTCAAAATCAGTTAGGAGTCACCATCTGCCTACAGAGAACCTCAAACAATCAATGAGTTCATTGTTACGGGGAGAATGGGAAATGAAGAAAGGGAAATAAGCAAGCAGAGTTGTAAAGTCTGTCTAGTTTACTTTTAATCCTTCTCACAAAAATTTCTTCTTACAAATAGTTCTGGTTAATTAGCAAGGTTTACACCAGGGGTGTCCAACCTTGGCAACTTTAAGACTTGTGGACTTAGCTTTGCTGGCTGAGGAATTCTGGGAGTTGAAGTCCACAAGTCTTAAAGTTGCCAAGGTTGGACACCCCTGGTTTACACCATCTATCAGGAAAGAACGATTCTCTCTAACATGATGTCTTTGTGATATATTTGGACTGTAATTCCCAGCATTCTCAGTCACTAAGAAACAGGCTGAAAATTAGAAGCAAATGCTTACTGAACTCAAGGAGACTAGCTCTTTACTGAACTCAAGGAGACTAGCTCTGTGGAAATGTTTAAGATTTATTCCTTAAACACTTTGTCCTCAAAACCTTGGCCATTGCTTTAGGATAAAAGATTTGAGTTTTGCATTTTGCTACCACAATGTTCTAGCTGAGATTACAAAGGCAATACTGTAATGCCTCACATGGCTCCTGTTAAATTCTATATATTTGGAAATATATGTCAGCTACAATAGTAAATTCAACTTAGGGTCCAGAAATCTACCTTTCTTCCCTTCTCCCTGCCTTTGCTTCTATATTACAAGAAGCCTAGGTAGGCTGTGATTGGAAAAACGTGCAGTATATTTTAGAGCTCTTGGTTTAATGGATATAAGATATAAATGACAACAAAATAATAATAAAAGACAAACATCTATTACCTGTAGCTTGTATTAAATCTGAACTTTTCTTTTTCCCAAGCTTCATCCTATAAACCTCTAATTGTTTTCTTTAAAGAGTTTCTTTGCTAATAATTCTTGTTTGCTAATAAATCATCCATAATATGATCAGGATCCCTTTGAGTATTTGAGATCAAACTGGCTGGTACTATTAGGCTGCTGTGCAATAGTCTGAATATGCATGAGATTGTTTTTTCTTTAAGACTGCAGATGCTTTGCATACTGATTTGGGGTTCTTTTCTCCAAGTTCTTGTACAGCTGTCAAATAATCTGAGGATTTAGATGTCCCAAAGCAGCCATTTATATGATGGATTATAATGACTCTGTAGTTGCTCTGGAGTCATTATGGTTGATCAGGTCAAATACCAGCTTTTCAAAATGTCTTTAAACCAAAGGGCAGCAATGATGCATTTTAAATTGTGGCTGAATTCACCACATCCATTTAGCTGTGTAAAGCTTCTATGGAATCAGATCAGTCTAAAGAGCACAACTTTCCCCAATGGCTAAATTACTTTACATTGAGTTCAGTTGATCCAGGTGAATACGTACAAAATTGCTACCTAAGGTTGCAGTCAGGCAATCCAACTACCATAGAACTAATTAGTCAGGTCTCTATTTCCAATCTTGAGGAAATTTAGTAAGGAGTCTCTTACCAGCCTCTGTTCTGGTGTTTTCCAACTTTAGAAATACCCCAAAGGGGTTGTTAGGCAAGAGCTATAGTAATAGGGGAGGAGCTATATATGCAAATGATCCAATATCCTCCCACTCACTCACCCCCATGTCTCACTCTTCCATTAAACAAGTATTTGCTTGTATCATGGCTTCCATGAAGTCTTTAGTTGGAGGTTCTCCTATTGGGCAAGATACAGCTGAATGGCTCTTTTCAGGGGTGGGATGCTACCGGTTCTGCCCGGTTCTAAAGAACCGGTAGCTCTGAAGAGCAGCAGACAACAAACCAGTTCTCTGTTTACTGCTGTTTGGCTCACCCACCCGCCCAGGCTCTTACCTGTCCTTTATTTCCTGCTTTTTCAACCTCAACTGCTTTGTGCAGCACAGCTGTGGTTGAAAAAGCAGGAAAAAAAAAGTGGCTTTTCAAATGCTGTGCACCTGCATGCAGCACTTTTCAGCTGTCCAGGCAGCACAGCTTAAGGGTTTTACACGCATGCACAACATGCATCACACAAAACATCACTGAACCATTAGTAACACCAGTTGAATCCAACCCCTGGCTCTTTTAGTCATTCCCTTAACAGATCCAGCAAAAAGGGAGATCATTAATATTGCCTTTGTAGCCACATACTATATTAAGGCTCTTAAAAACAGTGTAAGTTATACTTGAGAGTACAGGTAATCCTCAACTTACAACCATAACTGATTCCAAAATTTATGTTGCATGAAGTGTGATATTTGTTAAGTGGGTTTTACCTCATTTTATGACCTTTGTTGCCACATTTGTTAAGTGAATCTGGTTTCTCCATTGACTTTGCTTGTCAGAAGTTTACAAAAGGTGATCACATGACCCCCCCCCCCCAGACCCTGCAATCGCCATAAATGTGAGCCAGTTGTCAAGCATCCTAATGTAAGGTTCTATGTCTGCTGATGTTTTTGCCCACCCGCCCATCCGGGCTCTTACCTGATCTTTATTTCCTTTATTTCTCAACTTCAGCTGCTGAACGAGGCACAGCTGCAGTTAAAAAAGCAGGAAAAGAGGGCTGTTTCAAAGGCTGCGTCTCTGCACACAGCATGCTGATGACAATTTACAGGCACGCGGCTCACAGCGTGCAGGGAAGCTTGTAAATCCCGAACCAGTAGTTAACCCTGTCGTATCCCACCCTTGATCATAAGTCACTTTTTTTCAGTGCTGTAGTAACTTTGGTCACTAACAGAACTGTTGTAAGTGGAGAACTACCTGTATTATTTCTTGGTTAGTAGAATGGGATCAAGGTGGATACCATGAAAAGTATTAACTAGTGCAAAATGCAACAGCTAGGCCCATGACAGGTGGCATGCAGAGCCATTGGTGCATGCACGCGAGCCCCCGCCAAACTTACCAGCACTAGGCATGTTTGCACCTCCCAGCTGATTTTTGGCCTGTTTGAGGCCTTTTTTGGCCTCCCAGAGACTCAAAGGAAGCCTTTGCAGCCTTTGTAGGCCAAAAAACAGCCCCGTTTTGTCACTTCCTGCATTTCTGGAAATACCGGAAGTGATGAAACGGGCCCATTTTTTGGCCTCCAAAGACTGCAGAAGCTTCCCTCGAGCCTCTGGGAGGCCGAAAAAGGCTACAAATGGGCCAAAAATCAGCTAGGAGGTGTGCAGGTAAGGGTGTGGCGGGGGAATTGCGTGCTTATGCGCAGGGGACATTGGGGGTGGGCGCGCATTGCCTTCTGGGTGCTTGCACGTGAGCGCGTGTGCAATTTTCAGCACAGGAGCTCAAAAAGGTTAGCCACCACTGAGCTAGGCTGTGAAATCACAATGCCCATACAACATTGAAAAATCTACTAGTTGTGTACTGGACAAAATGTAATATTTTTGGTATTGACTTTTGAACCCTAAAGAACTTTGGACTTAATCATTGAAGGGTATTTCATGACAAGTCTTACCAGCTACTAAGATCTGCACTCAATGTTCTTCTGAAGATAGCCTTACTGTTGGAAACTTAAATTTACAGCACATTGAACAAAGGTTTCTCCTAGATTGCTCTCAAGCTGTGGAACGTGCTCTCTTGAGACTTGTCTATTGCTCCTTCTCTCTCAGCATTTAGAAAATCTGGAAAAAAAAAAGTGCCCTTTTGCCAAGTTTTTAAGTGTATTCATTAATGTTAGCATTAATTTAAATGTTAAGTTTAATTTAATTAATGTAACTTTTCACATTCTGTTCTGGTTGTTGTTAGCTGTCTTGAGTGTTTGCCAAAGTAGAAAGATAAGCTACAATTTTATTTTTTAAAATTAATCTCCTTAATTCTAAAGAGAGATTAACTGAGTAGAAAGGAATGAATATGCTCCTGGAAGCAGGTTTGAAATCTGTTCATTGCTTAGCAAAAGGTAAACATATCTAGTTTCCATTTCCTAGTCACACATATTAAAGGCCCATATAGTAATATTATTCCAAGTTGAAGAAAGAGTTGTATTAGTTTGACGAATGATAACAAACTGTCAGCAAACCCTATTTTTCTTTTGAACATAGGATGGCAATGTAAGACAGCTCTTCCTTATATCTTATGGCAGATCGCAGAGAAGAAAGATTTGCTGAGGTCAAATGAATTTACATAAATCCAAATGTATACTTTTCTTATTCTAAATGAGGAATAGAGCCAGTTTGATGTAACAATTAAGACATCAGGCTAGAAACCAGGAGACCATGAATTCTAGTCCCACTTGAGACATAAAGGCAGCTGGGTGACCTTGGGCCAATCATTCTCTCTCAACCCTCGGAAGAAGGCAATGGCAAATTAATTCTGAAAAACCTTGACAAGAAAACTGCAAGGACTTGTCCAGGTATTTTCTGAGAATTGGACATGATTGAATGGAAGAGAAAAATGAGGGGAAAAATATATTCCAATTTAGGGCACCATTAGATTATTGATTCTAGAACTGGATTCTAGAACTGACTCCTGACTTGTAACTCCCCAAAACAGTGGTGGGATTCAAATTTTTTAACAACTGGTTCTGTGGGCATGGCTTAGTTGGTGGGCGTGGCTTGGTGGTCATGTGACTGGCTGGGCATGGCCAACTCAACATCACTCACATCGAGGCACGCATCTTGTTGCCTGGCCTCTCGTGACTGTGGGGATGCTGCAACAGTCGTAAGTGTGAAAAATGGTCATAAGTCACTTTTTTTCAGTGCCATTGCAACTTTGAATGGTCACTCCACACAAGCAAAGTACCAGCAAAGGAGGGGAAAAAACTCCAGAGACGTTCCTGAGACAGGAAGTCTAGTCCTACCAAGAATGTAATAAGGGTTAACGGAGAGGCAGTTTCTGTAAGCAACACCAGAATGTTTCCTTCCTGCCTTCCTTACAGGATTAGGCCAGTAATTTATTCTAACAGCCGGTTCTCCTAACTGCTTAGAATGTTAACAACCAGTTCTAGCGAATAGGTGTGAACTGGTAGAATCCCACCCCTGCCTAAAAACAATAGATTTTAATACTATCCCAAGTTACTTTGCTGACAAAAAAGAGAAAAAACTGGAATCCTTATTTCTTGCAAAGGGGCTGGCAGTTGAATTAATTTCAGTATTAACTATAAGAAAATAGCTTTCCTATATCAGAAGGCATCTTAACAGATCCGGAACAATCTCCTTGTTATAGAGTTTGGTTGGTTTCTCAGTGGTTGTGGTCTAAGCATAACTAAGTTGAGTCTCCCACGTTGTTTTTAAATACCATATTTAGCAAATTTTTCTTAGCGGTGTTGGTTGAACCTTTAGCCACAAAAATTAAAAATTGTTTTTAAATGCCCTCAGAGCCACTACTGAGACTTTGGAAGTCGCACCAAATAATTTTAAAAAGTACTATGCAGAATTTAATTTCAAGCTCCATTATTTCCTACCTCACCAAAAACCTTCCCATCTTACAAAGCAAGCCTTCCTAATGCCATAATCGGAAACCCTCAGTGGTGGTTTTCCCACATAAGTCACAGCTGTGGGGCATAAATTAGCACGGGTGAACAGCCTCTGTCTGTGATCCAAACCTGCATTTAGGGTGCAACCCCTTAGTGAGCTTAAAACCAGATGTCTTTCAGAGCTGGGAAACCAGAAGAAATTAGAAATTAGCTCACTTTCCCCTTCCCAGGCTGCTGCATTTATCAAACAGCTCACCAAGGAGCAGAAAATGTTCTGACCAAGGCTTCCTGAGATAGTAACAATCACACGCTGTTCCCCAAAACCCGTTTGTTTTATTTCAAAGGCTGTGAAACAGTGGTGCAGTGGTTAGAGTGCAGTACTGCAGGCTACTTCTGCTGACTGCTGTCTGACTGCAATTTGGCAGATCGAATCTCACCAGGCTCAAGGTAGACTCAGGCTTCCATCCTTCCGAGGTGGGTAAAATGAGGACCCAGACTGTTTGGGGAAATAGACTATTGCTATATCAGGCTGTTATTTTTAAAGAGCCAAGACCCGCAGGCAGCAGAGTATGTATAGAGCAACCCTCATTTGGAATAATTAAAGATGACTTTCAGGCCACTGTTTGGGGGAGAGATTCTGTGTTTTTAAATCCTGACATTTTAAAAAAGGGCTCTAAGGTTGTACCAGGAATAATTATACAGGAATATTTATTCTGTTTAAAAAACAAATGACAATTGGGAACTCTGTTTGACTCGACATTGTACCAAGTGGGAAATCATTGAAAAGCCTCCACAGATGTTCATTGTCTCTGATGTGCAAGCAGTCATTTCCAGGGGCCTCATTCTGGTAACTGCTGAGCCTTCCTCGCCTGCTGTGCTTTCCACAGTGCAGTATAAACAATGGTAAATATTTTGGGATTTTAGCCATATTCATGCCCCCAACCAGGGGTGGGTTTCTACCAGTTCTGTCCACCTCTATAGAACCGGTAGCTCTGAAGAGCAGCAGACATAGAACCGGTTCTATGTCTGTTGATGTTTTTGCCTACTTGCCTACCCGGGCTCTTACCTGATCTTTATTTCCTGATTTTTCAACTTCAGCTGCCGAACAAGGCATAGCTGCAGTTAAAAAAACAAGAAAAGAGGGCTGTTTCAAAGGCTGCTTCTTGACACGCAGCGTGCTAATGACAATTTACAGGCCCGAGGCTCACAGCTGGCAGGGAAGCTCATAAATCCTGAACCAGTAGTTAATCCTGTCGTATCCCACCCCTGCCCCCAACCCTGAATCTGATGGTTCTTGGCTTATTTCAAAATCTAGTAGGCCAAATCAGCGTTATTTAGGTGCCCTCTTTCTCAGTCTGCCATGGGATGCCCTGGAGTTTGTTCCTACATCCTTTACCTGATGGAGCCGTTGAGTATAAGAGGTTGAGGAAGTTCTACTAGCGCATCAGGAGCTGAAAATGATGCACATTCGAACAAGGCCGTGACTAAATTTACCTAGTAACATCACTTCATATTTCCTGTTTTTTGATGGGAGTCCTAGGAAAGTTCTTTTTTTAAAGTATAAAAATAAATGCACCGATGCTGTCATGGCTATAATATTAGGATCCCAGCTGAAACACATAAAAGCAGAGGAAGTTGACTCTTAATATAGCCATGTGTGCTTGAAGCGGTGCCTATAAAGGTCATCCACCAGAGGTTGTTCCTCTAGCCTCTGACCCCAGGTGATCAGTCATAGGAAATGCCTGGGCCTAAGCACTTCACTGAATATTTGCAGTTCAAATGTATTTTCTCAGAGTTTCTTTAAGATACCAGTTGTGTACAAATTTACACAAGAAGAACATTTGTATACTGTAAAAGGAAAAAAGATGGGGGGTGGGGAAGGTGAGACAAGTATCACAAACTTTAAGAATGTCCGCCATCTGCTGGTCATATAGGGTTCGGTTACTACATGCCAGGATCTTTATTGTTGCTGCCTTTAAACCTTTAATTGTCACTTTAAAAACTGTGCACACATATAAACAGGGTGATGTTGATCTATCTCTGCCTTTCTTTATCTCCTCGCTCCCCCCACTCTCTCCCTCTCCCTCTCTCTCTCTTTCTGTATAGCCATTAGACATCTACATAACACCTACACTTTAAGTTCTATCTTCTGAGGGAAACTCTTACGATACATTTTCACTTAACTAATTTCTTTCCTGAAATTTCAGCACAATCCTTTTCTTGTATCCAGAGTCAAGTTCATACCAATTCCACCTGTCAGATGCCAGTTATTTTTAGCATGGAGCCAAAATTTCCTTCCTTCCTTCCTTCCTTCCTTCCTTCCTTCCTTCCTTCCTTCCTTCCTTCCTTCCTTCCTTCCTTCCTTCCTTCCCTCCCTCCCTCCCTCCCTCCCTCTCTCCTTTCCCCCCCTCTCTCTTTCTCTCTCTCTCTCTCTGTATGTGTACACACACGCGCGCACACACACACACACATAATCTGTCCATCCATCCATCTCGGCAGGAAGAAGGATTAACTACATTGGTTATTTCAGACAGACCTTGTTAGCAAGTAGTCTAGAGATGCCAGTGAGAGCAATATTGTCCTTACTTCCTTGCCACCTTTGAACCAGTCAGGAGAATACCCTCTGGGAACCATAGACGGGGAAAAAAAGTCATCTCCTGAGAATGAGAACTAGAGAGCCTTAAAACAACTGTAGCTTATATGTATTATATGTACGTATAGGAAGAATAAATATGATTCCATAATGAATCCAGATTTTGACACCAGAAGACTAACCTTTATAAAGGCTAATGGTGAGCTACTGAGCTTGGTGACTATTGTTGACATGACATTATCTGAAAGCCAATTCACAACTGGCCATCAACAGAGTTTGGATACTCTTGATAAGAAAAGGGTTGTTGTTGTACTTTGGATATTGCAACATACCATATTTTTTTTAAAAAATGTCTTGAACAAACTGGTGTGTGGTGGCCCAGAGATATATTAAGCCAATCATAAAATGTATTCTGGTTTCTTGAAAAGTCTATTCATACTGGGAAGTAAAATCTATGGCAGATAAATGTGTTTTATTTTGGTGATTTAATAAAAAGTTTACTTATGAGAAGTGGGGACATCCCAGGGAAAGAATTACAGTTCTTGTTGTTGCTATTATTGTAGTTTGTTCCATAGTCATCCAATGTTTAGCCTGGATTAGGCATTTTTGTATACCTGTTGAGTCCTTCCCAAGGACCTGATAGAGGAAGTTGTTGTTTGATTCAGAGGTTCTGACCAATTCTGGGAAACCGGTAGCAGAAATTTTAAGTAGTTCAGAGAACTGGCAAATCCCACCTCTGACTGGCCCCGCCCCCATCTATTCTCTGTCTCCTGAGTTCCAGCTGATCGTCTGGGTCTCCTTTTGTTGCCCTGCACAGGAGAATGGAGCTGGAAAGCAGGTTAGTGGGGTGAGGAGGAGATTTTGCAGTAACATTCCCCCAGGAGTGGAGTGGGAATGGAGATTTTGCAGTATCTTTCCCCTGCCACGCCCACAAAGCCTCGCCCTAGAACTGGTAGTAAAAAATTTTGCATCCCACCACTGGTTTGATTGTGTTACATGTATCATCGCAGGATGTAAGCTGTTTTCCAAATAAAATTACTTTTTGCAATTGATTGGTGGTGATTTTTTCAATGCTGATAGTGTTCAAGTGATATTATTATTTAAATTTATATGCTGCCCAATTCCCAACAATCTGCAGTACAGAACTGTGGAACTTTTGGACAAAAGCATACCAGAGATCTAAGGTACCTTCAGAGTATTGGTTTCATTTACAGATATTTAATTAGGGGAGGAATGGAAGGAAATAGACTTTCCAATGAATCAGAAAACATTTTTAGTGAAGAATCCAAGCACCTCCCTAGACATTACTTCTGTTTTATCGAAATCTAGTTACAAACACAAATACATGCATGTTATTTTCCCCCCTTTTTCTTTGTGTTCGTATAATGTTACTGTTTTATAAAAACACCAAGCAAACACAACACCTGCTCCTTGGAGGGGCATCAAAATTCCATTTTGCAGAAATGACAAAGAATGGAACATTCTTTGGCTCTTCTTGTGTAGTAGTAACCAACACAATTGACCTGACTAACACACAAGCTTTACCTGTTGCCTCCTGTCTGTTTCATTTCATATGGGAGGTTCTTACACTTTCCCACATGAATTATGGGGAAGTGTAATAACTTGAATCAAGCCTTTGCTAATTCATTCACACTCCCTTTGCTTCTGGCTCCTAAGTTAGGGCAGTCACCTATCAATGGTGTATGAAGAAATGATATTTCCCCAATATTTCTCCCTGTACTTTATAATAGAAGAAAAAGCAATAGTGCTTACTGTATATACCACTCCATAGTGCTTTACAATGGTTTATTGAGTCAACATATTGCCCCCAACAATTGGAGTCCTCATTTGGAAAGATGGAAAGCTGAGTAAACCTTGAGTTGGTCAGGATCGAACTCCTGGCAATGGGCAGAGTTAGCCTGCAATACTGCATTCTAACCACTGCACCACCAAGCATTCTCATTTGCTCAGATCTGAATGTATGAGACCTTTCCTATGGGAAGCCATTTCTTAGCCCTTCTACTGCTGCTTGGGCTTGGGGTGAATTATTCCAATTTTAAATTGCTGTTTCAAGGTTTTGGTAAATATTCAAATTTATCTCAATTCAATTGATATGTGCAATTAATATATATCTTAAAAATAAATAAATGTATTTTTAGAACACGTTTATCATGACCTTATTAGGAAAGCAGAATTCTCTAGTAGAAATTGCCTTCTGTAGTTGTGAAAATTTCCTGAAAGATTTGGAATCTAAATTGAAGACCACATTTTTTTTCATATCACTGTTGAGAGATTCTCCTTCCAAATATATGGGGATGATGAGCAGTAGAGAAATCACAGCCACAGATAGAGTTACTGATAATCTCTTCCTGTCCCTGAAAAGCAGGGATAGGCAATTGCTGGTCTAGCTGATTTTTTCCAGCCTTCAGTTCTGTTTATGAAAATAATTTGTATGGTTTTCCTACCATTGAGAGAAATGCACCCAAAACTGTAGTGTATAGTCTAAAACAAATTTAACATCTTTTTCTCTAAAAATGAAAACAAGCTAAGATACAAAGATAAAATTCCAGAACTAATGATCTGTATGATGCTTTGGATTTGATTTGGAAGAAATATTTTGGAATATGACTCATTAAAATGTCCACATCATTTCCCAAAATCACTCAGTCTCCATATCTATGATTCAGCCTCAGTCTCCTTATCTCATTGCCTAATTAACTGCAATCCATGGCTTTCCCCAAGGAGGGCATGGTTGGCTATCTTTCCATCTCAGGCATATTAGCTATACTACTAAAGTTAGCTCTAAACTTACCATGTGTTGTGAAACTCTCCGTGTTCCCCACCATGGGTAATTGCCATGTTGGCTTGGGTTGTTTTGAAGAGTTTTGGTTCAACTTCTGCAGAATCACAAATTGCCTGCCACTGCCTGAACAGATGGACAGAGGTCACAGCAGGACCCCGTCAAACTTTAAATGACATTTTTTTTCCTCCAGTTGTGGAAAAATGTGAGGAAAAATTGGGCACTATTCCAGTTACCATTTATGCTTCTGAAGCAAAGTGTCTCTATCTTACAAAAAATAAGTGAAAGGTGATGAAAGTCAGTTGAATTGGGTGAGAGACATGTTGTTCACCAAAACCATTTTATAGGAAAATACACATTTATGTTACCATACAAGACTGCATAGAAGTAATAGCTGATGAACAATCCATGCTCTTGAAAGAAGATGTCCAATTAGGCATGGTTTTAAATTCTGGGCTTGAGACGGTTCTAAAACATTGAATGACTGAGACAAATATGTAGGGCATGAAGGAGCCCAGCAGAACAAAATTAAGGCCAGACAGTCGCTGAGAAACTTAATATGTTTAAGGATTCTGGATGGAACAACTGATATCTTCTTTATCGTATGCCATTGGCAAGAGACTTAGCAAAGAAAAACTTCATTCGGGTTGGCACATTGAAGAACAAACAAACAAACCAGTAATTTCACCCATGTTCTTCACTCACAAACCCACAGCAACATTTTTGGTCTTTACCAAGATTTGACATTTATACATTTCTGTGCCAAAAGTACAGCAATTCTTTCTTCGATGCATAATGGTGTAGCCAACTCAACCCAGACTTCCAAGTCTGAAGTCATTTTTCACGCTAATAAAACCAAAGGCACCAGGAACACCTGTGAACCAATGGTTTCCCACTACATCTTCAGGCACACCATCAAATGGCAGCAAATGATACTTTTTAAAAATTTATCGAAATTGTGTAGAAACGAAACCAATTACATTATTAGTAGACAGTCTGCATAAGCAGGCAGAATCCTGTGGGTAGAAATGTTGGCAAACAGAAGCATATATGAACACACAAAGAAAACAGGTCTGGCAGATTCAAGGCAGTGGATACCATCTTTGAAGCAGTCTTACACAGAATGGTAGAAAAGGTCAGTGTAGGCTTTTTTTTCAGAAGCATAGCAGCACAGCAGATGCCCAGGGAAAAAATCTTGAGTTTGTGATTTGGTTGCTAGTAGGAAATGTGTAGAGAGCTGCTAATTATTTCTGCATCCTAAGCGACTCCGGCCCTACAGATAGACGTTTGTACATTTCTAAAGTGAGATTAAGCTTAGCTTTCACCTTTTGCATGTTGTGATCTGTGATCCCTGTTCTAACAAGTGTGAAGATGTAAAAAAATAAAAAAGATCCTTGTGAAAAATAGGGTGGATTGGGTCGAAGGAGACGCGAGACCATTCAGTGAGTTCAGCTCTTTATTATAGTTAGGAATAGTCTGAGAGAATGCGAGCCACGGCAGCCCTTCATATAGGGCTGGCTCACGGCTCGGCGGCCAATGGCAGCGCTTTGAATCTCCCAGCGCTCCAATCCCGGCCGAGTATTCGACCAATCAGGTCGCTGTCCATTCTGTCCAATCAGTTACGAGGATTTGGAGTATGCTAATATCGTACACCCCTCCCCTCTTGGTTTCGCCCGTCAGTGCGTCGTGATGTAGTCACGTAGGTAGGCGGGGCTTCGTATCTGCCTACTTGACTTGTGCGGTTCAGTTCTGGTGTGGTCGTCGACTGGTTCGGATGTCTTCTCCATCACTCCGGTTCTTTGGGATGGAACCGCCTGGAATGTTGAGCTGGGCCTCTCTGGGTAGCTCCCTCCCGGTCTACCTGGGCTGGTTGAGCTGCCGCTTCTGTTGTTCCCGCCGGATCATTCCAGGCTGGTTGAACTGGTTTGGCTGCTCCTTCAGGGTGAAGGTTCCGGGGTTTCGTGTTCCATGGGTCCTGCGTCTTCAGGTGAGTAGCCTCGGTTTATTCGTGGTTTATTTATTGAGGGTGGGGGGGTGTTCTGTTTGTGTTAGTTGGTTCCCTTTGGCTCTTTCTTTTTCGCTTGCCGATTCCCCCCCCTTTCTAGTTACCTGCTCTGGTAGTTGGTTGTTGGTGACAGCTATCCTCGATCTTAGCTGGTTAATGTGTCGTTTCCAGCTTTTTCCATTACTTGTCTCTAATCGGTAGGATATGGGGCCGGTTATCTGGGTGATGGTTGCTGGTACCCAGAGTGGTTCTCCTGAAAGGTTCTTTGCGTATACCGTGTACCCTATTTTAAATGTTCTGTGTTTGCTTGAGGAACCCGGGGGTTTGTCCGGGTTGTATGTTGGGTGCATTCTATCTAGGGTTGACCGCAGTTTCCTACCCATCATCAGTTCTGCTGGGCTTCTATTTGTGGTTACGCTAGGTGTGATGTGTTGTATGAGGAGCATTTTATTAATTTTGTCCTGTATGTTGGCTGCTTCTATTTTTTGGATGGCTTTCTTAGTGTGTTGGACCATGCGTTCCGCTCGTCCGTTTGTCGCTGGATTTGCTGGTGCGGTTAATGCATGGCGTATTCCTTGGCCTGCCAGGAATTGCTTGAATGCTCGGGCGGTAAATTGGGGCCCGTTATCTGATACTATTACGTCTGGCAGGCCATGCGTGGCAAACAGTTTGCTCAGTTTTCTGATTACCGCCTCTGTTGTGGTAAATTTCATGGTGCTTACCTCCAGCCAGTTGGAGTAAGCATCCACTGTGATAAGGTACATGTGTCCCTTGGTTGGCCCCGTGAAGTCTATGTGAATCCTAGACCACGGGCCCCTGGGTGTTTCCCATTCCTGGGTTGGGGCTGCGGGAGGGTTAGGTCTGGATTCTTGGCATTGCTTGCATTTGGCCACTCAGGTTTCGATCTGTTTGTCCATTCCTGGCACCATGCGTAGCTTCTGGCCAGGTTTTTCATTTTGACCATCCCTGGGTGCCCCTCATGCAGCATCCCCAATACCCTTTCCTGTAATGTTTCCAGGATTACCACTCTGTCCCCCCAAAGTATGCAGCCCTTCTTGGTAAAGAGTTTGGTTTGTCTGTTCTGGAAGGGTCTGAATTGTTCGTCCTTGTCCCCTTCTGGCCACCCTTTTCCAACTCAGCTCAAGACTCGCACCAGCCGCTTGTTTTTTTTTGTTTTTCTGGCAATGTCTGGTGCGGTCACGAGTGGGTTGGGTATTGTCTCTATTTGGAGTACCTCTGTTGTGGGTGCTGGGTCATCTTCCCGGTCCAGTATGGGTGAGCGGCTCAGGGCGTCTGCTTGGGCAATGTCCTTGCCGGGTCGGTGTATCAGCTGGTAATTGTATGCTGCTAGGAATTCGGACCACCTAGTCATTCTTGGCGATAGAATGTTCGATGTGGCCCTGTTTCCCACCAGGATTCCTAGCAGCAGTTTGTGGTCCATGATTATTGTAAAAGTCCTACCATAAAGGTATTCGTGAAATTTCTTGATGCTGGCAACGACTGCTAGGGCCTCTATGTCGAGCTGGCTGTAGTTCCGTTCTGGCTTTGAAAGTGTCCTTGATGAGAAGGCGATGGGTGCTTCCCTCCCATCTGGTAGCTGGTGGGTGAGGATGGCGCCGATCCCAAATGGTGACGCGTCGCACGTTACCATCAGTGGCAGGGTCTCGCTGTACTGGATTAGTACCGCGTCGGATGTTAGCAGGTTCTTTGTGTTGTTGAAGGCGCTCTCTTCCCGTGCTCCCCAGGTCCAGGTGGCTGTTTTATCTAACAGCCTATGCAGCGGTTCCGCCACGGTTGCCTTTTGAGGTAGGAAGACATTGTAAAAGTTTAACAGTCCCAAGAAAGCTTATAATTCCGTTTTGTTTTTTGGTCGTGGTGCTTCTCTTATGGCTCTCAGTTTCTTTTCTGTGGGGTAGATCCCTTATTTGTCTAGGAGGTACCCTAGAAATTCGACCCTCTCGACCCTTAGTTGGCACTTCCCCTTTTTGACTTTAAGTCCCGAGTCTCTGAATTTCTTCAGTACCTCCCTCAATCTGGCTTCTAGTTGTTTTTCATTTTTCGTGGCCACCAAGACATTGTCAAAGTAGGGCACAACCCCTTCTATGCCCCGGAGGAGTCTTTCCATAAGGCTTTGGAAGACCCCGGGTGGCACGCTGACTCCAAATTGGAGCCGGTTGCAGCGGAAAGCCCCTCGGTGCGTTACAATTGTTTGGACTTCTGCTGTTGTGGCATCGACCGGCAGCTGCTGGTAGGCTTGTGCCAGGTCGAGCTTTGCGAAAATTTGGCCTCCCCCCAGTGAGTGCAGAAGGTGCTGGACTACTGGGACGGGGTATGCGCTTTGTTGGAGCGTATGGTTTAGGGTGGCCTTGTAGTCACCACAAATTCTCACAGACCCATCTGGCTTGATGGGGGTGACAATTGGGGTCTCCCACCAGGCATGATCGATTGGTTCCAACACCCCTTGTGCGATGAGCTTATCGAGCTGCTCATCGATCTTGGGCTTGAGTGCAAATGGCACTCGCCTGGGCTTAAGGCGGATTGGTGCGATGGTCGGGTCTATGTTAAATGAGATAGGGGACCCCCGGTACTTGCCTAGGCTTTCATCGAAGATTTCCAGGAAATCCCTCACGAGTGCCGCTTCCCAGTCTGCCTCTGCGATGTGGTATATTCCGGTTACTTCGATGCCCAGGGGTGTGAACCACTGTAGTCCCAACAGGCTCGGGCAGTCTCGGTCGACGATCGTCAGGGGTAGCACTTCTGTGTGGCCCTTGAAGGTGACCTTAAATGGCCTCTGCCAACTACAGGGATTCAGTTCCCCTGATAGTCTTTGAGGGTAGTGTTTGGTCTTCCAGTTCATGGCGGCGGATGGTGGGAACCAGGCGCTTGAGTGTGCGCCAGGAGACCATTGAGAGGAAGGACCCTGAGTCCACCTCCATGTCGCATCGCTGGTCTTCTATCCCGACCGTCACATATACTTTCCTGGCATTGCTGGTGGAGGAATGGCCTATGACGACGGTCTGGTGTGTTTCCTCCCTTTGTCTCGTCTCCTGGAGTCACCTGTTCCGACCTTCTCGGCTCCAGCAGTTCTCCATCGGGCAATTGCGGTTCCTGGTGGGAGTGCTTTCTCTCCGTCGGGGGCTGGCGTCTCGTTGTCGCGGGCTGTAGTGTTTTTTATTCCGGCATATGTTGGCGATGTGCCCCCGTTTCTCGCAATGCTTGCAGATGGCATCGAGAAAACGACAGTCCGCTCGGGGGTGATCGCTGCCGCAGCCGGCACACTGGAACCTCGACTTACGACCTCGTGGTTCCCGCCGCTCCCGCGCTGATTGGAGGCGGTGGATCTCTTCCTCCTCGTCTTCAGTTTCCGAGAAGGAGTCGACGTCGCTGTGGTGTGTGGTTGTGTGGTCTGCCTCTAGTCACCTCTCGGGGGTCGACGTGGTCTCTCCGGCCGCTGCTCGTGGCATGATGCTCGATTGTCGCATCCGAGCTGCTGACTTCTTGGCCGCTTCCGCTGTAGCGGCTTCAGTGAGAGCATTGGCGAGGGAGATGTCTCCCTTTGCCATGATGCAGCTCTGGAGGACAGGGTCTTAGAGTCCTAGGATGACATGGTCTTGCAGGGCCTCATCCAGGTCAGCGAATTCGCACAGGCCACCCAGGTCTTGTAGCGCCACTATGAAGTCACCCAGCCCCTTGCCTTCACGTTGATCCTGCCTGTAGAAGTCAAGCCACCGGATAAGGATGGGCACGACGGGGGTGTAGTGGCTTCGCAGCAGGGGCTCGAGATCATCCCACTCCATCGCCTTGATGTCCTCCGGCTTGGCCAAGGCTTTGGCCATCTTGAATACTGCGGGCCCGCAGTGCGTGAGGAACATGGCTCTTTTCTTGTGGCCATTGGTGTCCTTGAGGTTGCTGCTCTCAAGGAACATTTGGAACCTATCGGTATAGGATTCCCAGTCCTCGGTAGCAGGGTTGAAGGGTGCGGGTGGCGAGTTGATGCCGGCCATGCTGCCTGTTCAGTGTGTCGCTCCGCCACGTGCTGGGTCTCCTTGTTCACGATCCCACCCTCGTCGCCAGTGTTAGATCTGGGGTGGATCGGGTCGAAGGAGACACGAGACCATTCAGTGAGTTCAGCTCTTTATTATAGTTAGGAATAGTCTGAGAGAATGAGAGCTGCGGCAGCCCTTCATATAGGGCTGGCTCGCGGCTCGGCAGCCAATGGCAGCACTTTGAATCTACCGCGATTGGCACAGCCAATCGCAGTAGATTCCCAGTGCTCCAATCCCAGCCGAGTATTCAACCAATCAGGTCGCTATCCGTTCTGTCCAATCAGTTACGAGGATTTGGAGTATGCTAATATCGTACATAATTAGTGTCCAAATTGATCCCAAGGTCCGTGATTGCCCTTTAAAACTTTCCCAGCCAACTTCTGACAAGCAAAGTCAATGGGTGAAAATGAGGTCCATTTGATGACTGTGTGATTTGTTTAACAATGGCAGTGATGTGTTTAACAACTGTGGAAAAAGTCAGAAAATTGGGCATGATTCCCTTAGCAAACTCTTTTGTTTAGCAATGGAAATTCTGCACCCAATTGTGCTTATAAATTGAGGACTTCCTGTAACTGATAAACAAATAAGACTCAGTTGTTCCTTTCAGTCAAGAGAAATTCAGCTGATTCTGTCACATAACGATGTTGTATACCCCAGTCCAAATGCCACTGTCTTCTTTTCTCACACAGGGGCAAGCTTTGAAAAACTATGGAACATTTTGGAATCAGATTGGCCTCTTTCTCCAACACACCTGTAACTTAATGGAGAGTTCATTTGCCTAAAAAAAAAAAAAAGTCCCTGATAATGGATCTGAAATCATAGGATTTGGTTGTTGAGCTTGCCAACCACAAGGCCTGGTCATCCTTGTCTTTCACTTCTCTTATGTTCATTTAGTCATGCAGGTAAACATGTGCAACATGCTGAATGAAATCCGGCACAGGAACACAATCCTTCAAGAAATGCCATGCTATTTATGAAACAATATAATTCTTGGTGGGTTTGTGGGCATACTGAGTTTTACTTAGTTAAGCAATTCCAGATCTAATGAACCATTCCCAAACAGCCTGTTAAGTCTACATCATGGAGGAAGCCTATTTGGTGATATGCAAGACCATCTGCGTTGAGTTCCAAAGTTTCCCCCTCCAACCTTTTCTTGTCTTGGCTGTTTGGAGGTGCTTATCCTGTGTTTGCTTGGAAAGGCAGTCAAGGGAGGAATCTACAAAGGCAATGATGGTGCTGACAATTCTTCATCTTGCTTTTGCTGAAACTGAGATCCAGACCACAAGGATCTCCAGTTTGGGGTTTGTGGATAAATCCCATGTGATCTGGTCACATCTTCCAGGAGTTTTCTAATTTGCCCTTCTGGAAGTACAACAGCAGCTCCAACCACAAAGCAAGTTGTCTTGGTTTCTACGGAGATACTCAACACTATGAAGTATAGCTTTATTCTGAACATTTTTCCTTTACCCATTTCCAAAGCATTTAGTTCCAGTGATTCTGTTTCCCTGTTCCATCAAGTTGGCTCACTTATCCCACTATGGGTATGATCCACTCAACACTGAATATTTTTAGGTCCCACTGATTTCCCTCGGAGATGTGGTAGCCTAGTCTGAACTGCACTTTGTGGATTATACAGTAAGTGAGAATGGAAATCCAGCCTTCACTGTGCTACTCTATCCTGTTATAATGGATGAAAATTCATAGAATTCTACGGAACTGCCTTCCAAAGAAATGGGCCAATAGAATACTGCAAAATTTCATTGAACTTAATTAATGAATTAAAAACATTTGTCTAGCTGCCTATCTTAAACCAAACTCAGTGTTCCTTACAATCAAAAATAAAACCAGTATCGCAATAAAAAACCAAACACAATAAAACCAATAAACAAAAAACAGAAGAACATGGCACCACAGCCATACTGACAATGAGACAACTCACATTTTCTGTCACATTCTAATCTCACCCTGTTCCAATGCTTTGGGGAAAGAGCTAGCTTTTAAGTGTTTTCCTTACATTTAAACAGTGGGGGCCTCTTTTGTCTCAAGGGGTAATTTTTCACAGGGCAGGGTCTGCAATGGAGAAAGCGCAACTCCAAGGATCCACAAGGAAGAGACCTGGAGTGTGCCTACCCTATCTGCTCTGATTGGATGGGCAAGGAAACTGGAAGCAGTGCAGTTTGCACCACAAAGGTGTAATATGGTGAAGTAGGGATACTCAGCACTATATATGCCACTGTATTGTGGGCCAGATGTAGTTATTAGAAGATCATCAAGAGCAGCCCCATATGGAGAATATTGCAGAAATCCAAATGATAAATGATGAAGATGTAAGCAACCATGAACAAGCCTTCAGGTCCAGGAAAAGTACAAAAAGAAAAAGATAGCAACAGAACTTAGACATATATACTGCTTCACATTGCTTTACATCACTCTCTTAAGCGGTTTACAGAGTCAACATATTTCTCCCAATAATATGGGTCCACACTTTACGGACCTCAGAAGAATGGAAGGCTGAATCAACCTTGAGCCACTCAGGATCGAACTGCTGGCAGTGTGCTGAATTAGCCTGCAATACTGCATTCTAACCATTGCCCCATCAAGATGTTAGTTGGACTATCAAAAACATATTTTGTAATTACCATTAATTCAAGAAGAATTTACTCCTCAGAAAATTATTCCCAATTGCTTTCTCAACCTTATCCTTTTACACAGCAATGTTATGCATACATTACTTTGGAATTGAACATACTATGATAAGTTAAGCTCTCGTATAGACTTGGGTTGTTATTTATACTGGATAAATGTTGATAGGTACTTGTCAGTCAGGTAAGATCAATTTTCAATGATTCATGTGTTACCCAACTATAACTTTTCTTTATTACTAAAGTTGGTAAGGGGACATAAACAAAAATCAGGCAGTTGGACTTGTGACAAAAGGAATTCTCCCTGCAGAGGCAAAGCTGTCACTGGTACAGCTCTTAATCAGGAAAAAGCATCATTCAGTGGCCAAATTTTCCATCAGGAGGTCTCACATTCCACTCTTGGCCCAAGGAACAAAGTTCTGGCTCAAAAATTAGAAGGTAAGATGGACTAAACACTTGGCTTCAAGGCATTTTGTTATGTCTCTATCATATGTACATTTTAATCTGCCTTTAAACACTCTTATGTTCTTTATTTTTCACTATCTTGAAAATGTCAAAAACTCTCTAAACATTCCACCCAAGCAAAAATGGATCAAATGCTGAATAACTGAATAAAGAGCCTTATAGTTTAACTCAGGGAATGCAAGCTATCATATGTTAAGTGTGTTCAGCCAGCTGAGGTCACTGCTAGTCAAATTGCTTTGGCTGCTCCTTAGTGTCTCCATGGCTGGTGGAGAAACTGACCGTGTTCATCACCAGACTGTCTTTCTTCATAGTTGAAGAATCCAAAGACATATAACCAGAAATGTATACCAATGAGTTTGAGTTGGCCCAAAGTAAGCAACAATAAGTCATTGGAGGACTTTTATTCAAAACCATTGCTTATTTATTTGCCAGCAAAGAGGTTAATAGCCTGCCACTTAGCATGGTTTCCTCCTGATCATGCATGAAATGCAAAACTGTTTCCATTCTGACTTTGTTCCCATTTCTAATGTTCCCTTTCTTTATTAAATTGTAAGCACGTAAAGGGAAGACCACTCTTGGTTAAGATGCCATGCAGGAGGAAGGAATGCTAAATCATAGCTCTCTTGCTTTGGAATTTCCTTTGAGACAGAATCATTAGTTGATGTAGAACAAACTCTAGAGCAGGGGTGTCCAACCTTGACAACTTTAAGACTTGTGGACTTCAACTCCCAGAATTCCTCAGCCAGCAAAGCTCTAGAGCATGTAGATTAACCATCCTAATCTTGTCTCCTCCCCTATTAATTGTGTGATGCCTGGGAAGGGATAATGGAAGTTAAAACCCAAATTTTCTAGTGAGCAGTGGGTTGGGCAAGTTTGAGACAGAACCTTCAAAATACTGGTTTTAACTTAACTTTGCTTTAAGCCTGCCTGCCTGCCTGCCTGCCGGCCGGCCCGCCCATCCATCCATCCATCCATCCATCCATCCATCCATCCATCCATCTATCCATCCATCCATCCATCCATCCATCCACCCACCCATCCATCCATCTATCCATCCAACCACCCACCCACCCACCCACCCATCCATCCATCCATCCATCCATCCATCCATCCATCCATCCATCCATCCATCCATCCACCCACCCATCCATCCATCTATCCATCCACCCACCCACCCACCCACCCATCCATCCATCCATCCATCCATCCATCCATCCATCCATCCATCCATCCATCTATCTATCTATCTATCTATCTATCTATCTATCTATCTATCATCTATCTCGGATGATATACCTAGTTTTGGGTAATGAAAGTTCTGCAAGAAAACAAGCAAGCTCAGAGAACACCAAGGACTCCTCATTTCAACCCTGAGCTACAAATATTCTCCTTTATTTGTCTGCCTGCCTGCCTGCTTGCCTGTCTATCTATCTATCTATCTATCTATCTATCTATCTATCTATCTATCTATCTATCTATCTATCTATCTATCTATCATCTACCTATCTACTGACTTATCTACATACCTATCTGTCTAATTTATATAGTTGCCCATTTTAGGGAAAATGGCTCTTGCCAGTGTACAACAATCCAGTAAAAACAATAAATAAATAAAACAAACAATACTTAAAGCTATTATATAATTATTTAAAAGTATTAAAGTTATAAAAGCAAAACTAAATTAGGAAAAAAGAATAACCGATGAGGAGATGTTAATGAGAATGCCAACTCATGGATTCATCCAACCCCATGGGGTCCCCAGGCATGCTGACCTAACCAGTTCTTGAGAGGCCTTCAGTAGCACAGGAGTGATGAGGTCCATCTTCTCTCTGGAGGGAGAAGATTCCACAATATAGGCACCGTTAGCAGAAAAGGTTTGCCACTTAGGGCCGATCAGGTGTATCTCTCTAGATGTCAAAATGTACCCATTCTATGAGATGGGTGGGATGGGTGGATGAAATCAGGGAAAGGTAGTCCCTCAAGTAACCTGGTCCTATCCCATTTAGGACATGAGAGGTCAACACCAGCATTGGGCCTGGAAATAAATGGATTACCAATGCAATTCATGCAGCAGAGGTGCAACATCTGCTTTATCAGAAACACATACTTACTCATACTGCTGCATTTTGCTCCAGCTGAAGTTTTCAGATGCTCTTCAAGGGCAGCCCCATATAGAGTGCATTGCAATAGTCCCAGCAGGAGGTGAGATCAGGGCAGAAATAACCATGAGTAGGGCTGCTTAGCCCAGGAATGGGCAAATTTGGTGCACAATAAGAAGTGGTACAAAGGCCCTCCTAGCCACGATTACCACATACTCCTCAATCAGAAGTCTTAAGGCCAGGAAGTCTTTCAGATTGCATATAGTCTATTCCTGACTGTGCAATCCCAGCCTATAACTTGAGTTAACTTGATTATGAAAGAATTATTTGTCCAGTAAGTAATGGTTCCAAAATTCTGCATAGTTTAGGGTGCCATGGAAATAGACAGTGTTTCATTATTATTGTACTATTTTATTGCCAGGGAATGGAAACATGTTTCTAAGGGGTTTCTGTCTCATGTGCTAAAACAATTTGGCTGGCAGTGGGGATATCATGTACCTTGACTTGGGTGAGTAGGGGCCCATTGTTTCTTGTTCCATCTCAAGCAGCCAAAGTCACCTGGATTAGCAGCAACTTGACTGATGATTAATCAATGTGGGAAAAAACATTATCTAGGCCTGAAAGGCCCTGGCCATTATTTCAGCCAGAAAATAGAGTTAATTAGCCTGATGACAGTACTTACAAACTTGATTTATTCTTTAGGGGGCGGGGTAAGATGGGTAACCGCATCCAGTTTCTTTCCTCAGTATAACTTTCAAAAGGAAGCTGCGCTTTTCTTCATTATGGTCATCCAAAGCAAGACGACACCTGACCTTACTTGGACCGTTTACAAGGCAGTATAGTTTTCCTAAAGACAAGTATATAGTTCTTGCCTCATTGATTCTAAGGCTGTTGGTGATGACCTGAATACATGCAGATTGATTGGGGGGGAGGGAAAGACATATGTATGTCTACTTTTTATCTTTTTCCAGCAAATTTAGAATTCTGATTAAACTGATGGTGGCGGCGGTACAGTGGTTAGAATGCAGAACTGCAGACTATGTCTGCTGACTGCGGACTGCCAGCAGTTCAGCAGTTTGATCCTGACTAACTCAAGGTTGACTCAGCCTTCCGTCCTTCTGAGATGGGTAAAATGAGGACCTAGATTGTTGGGGGCCATATGCAGACTCGGTAAACGGCTGTGTGAAGTCGTATCTCAGTTTAAGTGCTATTGCTATTGCTATTCTCAGTCTGTTGCAGACAATTGCAGTTGCACATTATTGGAATAGCCTTGAGTTTATTTTTTTGGTTTTAAATATTTTTTGTCATAAGGTATCTACCATATCCATGAATTTTCTCCAAAACTTTAGCCTTTGGTGTTAGTAAATGTTGCTTAATTTCAGTCAGAGTAGTTAGAATCAGAATCAGAATACCTTTATTGTCACTATCCACGTGTACAATTTGCATCATACGCATACACAGTGAAATTAAGCGACTCGTCCTTCAGTGCAACATACACACCAGAAATATACATAAAATCTCTAAAAAAATTATGATAAAAGAATAAAAAGAATAAAAGAATAAAAGAATTTAATTTAGTGATCTGACATTTTGGACTTCAACTCCTATCGCCTTCCCTTAATAGAGCTACAGGTAAATGGCAAGGGAAAATGGAAGTTAAACTTCAAAACATCTGGAAATCACAAACTGCCCTCTCCCTTTTTAGTCATTAATAGAAGTGCCAAAGCTGTCTTGAAAACAACAAGCAACAATCCCCTTGTGGATTTCTCTATATTTTCTGGCTCAAGTCCCAAAAATCTATATGCAGAATACTTAAAACTGCATAATATCTCTATGCAGGATCATCAAGATTTTTATATCACTAAACACTGACCCCATAGAAAACATCTGCTTATGGAAACAGATGGAGCGAGCAACCTGCATATAATAGCCGATAGTTATAACTCAAAACAAAATATTATTTAAGTAGACTATATCAACTATTGGGAGGAGATGTTTATTCAGATCCTTTCTAGCATCTTTGTGGATGATCCACTTTTTTAATCCTATCAAATTAAAACTGATCACAGATAGACACAGGGCCCTTGTCCAGCAATGGATCTATGCTTTTCCATACATATGTTTTTTATGTAATTGACCTAACTTTTAAATTGCATATTAGAACATGTAATGAATGATCACATCCCCTCAAATGTAATGTTTCAGTAGAATCACTCTATTAGTACATGGGCTTTGTCTCTGGAAGCTAAAGATGTCTGTTTTTGCAACATTCACATAAAAGTTCTTGCAAGTAATAATTCGAACACAATACAACTTTCCAACTGAGGGGGATGTAGTTCCATCTGCTTCCCGCTGAGTGAATGTTCTAGAGCAGGGATGTCAAACTCACGTCATCATGATGGCGTCATGTGACATATCGGGACTTTTTTTTCCTAAACTGGGCATGGGCGTGGCCTGTGCGTGATGCATCTGGCCCATGGCCCGGGAGTTTGATAGCCCTGTTCTAGAGGGAAAGAGAGAAAACAAACAAGAGAGAGGGAGATTTAAAATATATGGTCCCTCCCACCTGTAACTTAAAAGTTAATTCTACTGCATTATTCAGCTCAGTTCTTCTACATGGATAAGCCAGGATTTAACTTTAAGTCAATAAGCAAAGAAGAAAGGAGTGATACACAGACGTATGGAAATGGATGTCCATTCTTCCATTTTGCAGAATAAATACGTGGATATACAAATTTCGGGATGGAATTAACTAGAAGTGAAATCAGCTGGTTGTACACAGATTGATTTGATATATTAAAGTCTTATGATTAAAACAACAAAGAAAAATGCAAGGTGGGTCTTGTCTATGGAGGTTGTCAGTCATCCAGATCATGGTTGTCCCAAAGGTGTTTTTTTTCTTTTCAAAAGGCAAACTGGACTTTGTTTTTCCTTGTAGATGTTTCGTTTATCATCCAAGAAGTCAGAACTGAAGAAGCTTCTTGGATGAGAAATGAAATGTCTTGAAGAAAAAACAAAGTCCAGTTTGCCTTTTGCCCTCCAAAAAACATCTTTGGGACATCCTACGCATTGGCTGTGGCACCAGCTCTATTCTTTCCTGAGGTGTGCAACAGACATTGGATGGAAGAACAGGATAGTGGTAAATACAGCCAGCAAGTTGTGTCCAAAGTACAATAATACCAGTCACTTCTGTGGTCATGTCATTCTTGGCTGAAGTTTCCAATACTGGCATATAGTATAATTTGTCAAGAAAGGAGGAGATATTGCTCTTGACAAGTGAGCAGCTGAACTGCAATTCCATGAAACAGTTAAAAATTGGAAGAAGTGTTGTTCGACCAAAAAAGGGAGAAAATGTACCATAATTCCAGCTTGATGCAATTACTCTGACAAGAATTTAAAATAAAATTAAAGTTAACAGCTTAAACTGATGTTTGAGGGTTTTAAAAAGATTTAGTTTCCCTTGGAACCCCTAGGTTATTTGATCCAGTATAATCTCAGTGTGTGCTACTCATAATTCCTTTTCCTGAGTGCCATAAGCACTAGATTGTACCCACCGGTTGTTACAAATGTCTAAAAATCATAAAATTATTAAACCTAGATTAAAGTGCTCAGTAAATCTGGTGTTATTTTAGTCTCCTGCTATATCCTACATTCACTGCTAAATGGTTCTGTTGGCCTGCAGGAAAATGTCATAAAGCAACTATGTAAGGAGGTGTTTTGGGTTTGTGTCAGGGCAACATGAGCCAAGTTAACATGGCAACCAAAATGTGTAACAGAAACATTTAAATGTTTTTTCATAACTGGAACCCTTGTAAGTCCATGAACACATGTTGGCTTCTGGGCAGAGAACTAACTGCAGATTATGTGTGCATACTCTGCTACTTCATCTCCACATTGCATGTATAAAAATTTAACTATCCGGAGCATGAAGCAACATATTTTTAAGGACATATTTGAATAGGCTTACTCATGTTGCATGGCAACCAAACCCCATTCAAGTCTTGTTGATTTAGGCATTTGTCAGATGCCTAAGAAAGAAAGAAACTCAGAAAGAAACCACTGAGATAAAGTGATACCTTTGATCTTCTTAGTGAGGCTTTTGAACGTCCAACTTTCTCTGACTAGTTTTCTACCTTGTCCCACCTATGGAATTAATAGTGTTTCCTCGGTTCTCTTTCAGTATATAAAAGATCTAATTGCCTAAAAGAAGAGGATATCTGGGGGCTTTCAGAAAACATATTTGGACAAAGCTGGAAAAGATAGCCCAGTTCTCATGACCATGTTGGCATAGATCTGTGAGTGTTATATACTTCGTGCATTGCACACAGTTAGACCACAAATGTTGCTTTATAGTGACCCAAAGTTTGCATTTGTCTAGTTTAGTATTGACTCAACCCTCAGCCCCTCATGCAGCTTCCTCCTCACCATAGAAATAAACAATAAAAGATGAGTATCTCAAAGTGCAGGAGTTCATATAAACCAGGATAGAATCTCCTTCATCAATATCGCTAATATCAGCCAACCCTACAAAGCACTGGAGCCATTTAGCCATTGAGCTGGAGTAGAATTCCCATCCTGGTTCTTTATGATTTTAGATGGAAGTTTCAGACAGATGTGGAGTTTTCAAGAAGTGCTCTATGACCTTTTACAATTGAACATTTTACTGACGATCTCAATTATGTTTCTAATGCAGCAGTCTTGTAGGCTAGAGCAGTGCCATTAGTTCCTATACCAGATGGGATAACTAGGATGGATCTGAGACATGGTGACTTTCTTAAAGCCTTCATGGGCTATGAGATTTAAACTGGGATCTTCCCTCATTTCATATAATGCTATACTAGTTCATGCAGAAGTATTTTCCCTATCATTCGTACCCCTATGGTAGATACAAACCAACATTCTATTACTTTTCTTAAGTGAGCAAAATTTAAAGGAAGTACAGAGCCTTATATTGTATATAAGATATAAGTATATACAGAGTATATAAGTGGGGCAATGGCCTAGAGGTGAAGAAGCTCACCTCTCACTCGGAAGGTTGACTCTATCAGTGGCTGATATTTCTCTCTAAAAACACACACAGGCAAAATCTGCTGCAAGCGCCATGTAGGTGTCAGGAAGGGCATCTGGCCAGTAAACGCTCAGCTCCATTCAGTCACCCCGGCTCCACCCTGAAGCAAGGAATTACAGGGTTGTAAAAAGAAAAAAAGAAAGATCTATAGTTACAGTATCTACATCAAGGAAGGAAGCCTGAATTTTTGGAGTTATCACTATTAGGCATGTGTAAAGCAAAACCAAAGAAATAGATCTGATATAAATCTTCAGTTAAGCCTCCTGCCTCCATAAACTATTTGCAGCAACCAAACTGCATTTGCAGTATGCGCTAAATGTTAAGGGAACTGATCTGATATAGTGGTTTAAAATGGGGCACTAGGAGCAGAGAGACCAAAGTTCTAGTTCTCCCTTAGGGGTAGAAGTCAGCTGATTGACCTTAGGCCAATCGCTCCCATTCAGCCCAAATCAACATCAGGGTCTGGGATTAGCTGGTCTATGAACAAATCCTTCATTGCATCATTCATCAATAGCTTTGTAAAAAGAACAAGGCAAGTGTACTGTACAAAATGGGAGGAGAAATAGTAACTGCCCCCAAGCCTAACGTTTATTGGATTCCTAGATCTTAATGGTTGATAGTTAAGCAAAATTTCTTTGGAAGCTGATGCTGAAAAAGATTCTTGGATTCTCTGCCCTGGATTTCACTACTGTACATGCCTGCAAAGATCTCAGTCAGGTCAGTATCTTCCAGAGGTGGTATTCAGCAGGTTCTGACCAGTTCTGGAGAACCAGTAATGGAAATTTTGAGTAGTTTGAAAAACCAGCAAATACCCCCACTGACTGGCCCCTCATCCATCTATTCTCTGCCTCCTGAGTCCCAGATGATCAGCTGGGTCTTCTTTTGTTGCCCTGCACAGGAGAATAGAGCTGGAAAGCAGGTTATGGGGTGGGGAAGGAATGGGATTTTGCAGTAACCTTCCCCCAAGAGTGGGGAGGGAATGGGGATTTTACAGTATTCTTCCCCTGCCACACCCACCAAGCCACGCCCACAGAACTGGAGTAAAAAAAAAAATGAATCACACCTCTGGTGTCTTCATTCACTTCAGTGAAGAGACTGGCTTTAAATTGGACACTGCTAGACTTGTCATATCATAAATTATGATGAGGCAGTTTCTCTAATTATAGTGTAAAGCAGCGGAACTGCACATACTCATAGGAGGACGCTGAGGAGATCTGCTCCTCAGTTGTGTAAGGAGTAGATCTCAGGTTCAGTAAGGTTGCTAATCAGCGCTGGGTTAGATGATGCTTTGGTAGACCTATTTGGCATATCTTATTTTATAGCACTAGATACAACACAGGCCCATGTTGTTCACCTCTTGTATCTTTTGAGGACAATCTAACATGATTTCTTAAAAAATGGCAGAGTTTTCTTAAAAAGAAAAACATGTTTAGTCCTCATGGAAAAAAAAAAATTCCTTTCTGTGCTTGACTTTAAGCAACAAACACAACATATAGCGTAATCCAGGGGTCTCCAACCACTGGTCCCCGGACTGGTACTGGTCCGTGGAACAATTTCTACCTGGCCACTGGTTTGCTGGGCGCCGCCATCTTGTTTTGATGAAAAAGTGCTTCCGGTGAGCTTTTCTGGGTAGAAAGCGGCATTTGGGTGCTGAAAGAATCCTCGTGCCTTAGTTTCATCGGGGTGTGTGTGTGGCTTCGAACAAACTAAGGCGCGAGGATTCTTTCAGCACGCATGGCAAGGCGAGCCGAGCGACTGTCCCGAAGTCGTCCCGAAGCCCATCGACACAGGTACAAAGGAGGAGTTGAAGGTGGTGGGGAGAAGCGGGGGACGGTTGGCTGGCCGGTCGCTCGGCTCACCTTGCCATGCGTGCTGATGCCGGTACTGGGCCACGGATGATTTTGTGATGCCGGTACCGGGCCGCGGCACAAAAAAGGTTGGGGGCCATTGGCATAATCGATTAACATTTGCGAGCAGCATGCACAGATTTGCAGCTGGTAGTTAACATCATGATTGTTAAATCTCTTTAGATATTAGTAGTACAATGAGTTTTTCTTATTTTCCACCAGTTTATTTTGCATTAACATTTCAGAGGTCACGTGTAAAAAAAAAATGGATTTATATCCATTTGCTTTTTTAAAAAGTTTCTTGTGTTTTTTTTTTTTAAAAAAAAAACAAACAACATTGTTAATTGTAGCTAGGTTTTTTTATAAATCATAAAAAAGTGCTGAGCAATATTTTATGGAACTGTTCCTGCATAGTTTATTTATTATTTATTTATGTATTTATTTCTGCCCTGTCTCCATTATTTTACAAATAATGCAAGGTGATGAACATATCCAACACACTTTCCTCCCATTTCCCTCACAACAACCACCCTGAGAGGAGGGTTGGGCTGAGGGGGAGTAACTGACCCAAAGTCACCCAGCTGCCTTTCATGGCGAAAGTGAATTCACAGTATAAGGGTTTCTAGCCTGGTGCCTTAAGCACTAAACCTGAAAGTGGTTATATAATACTGAATACTAGCTACATGGTTGCCGCTAATATACTTCAGTCACTCAAATCTCTCCCGAATCCTTTATATTTTTGTAATTTCCTGTTCTTTGTTCTCAATGTCTTCAATGCTGTCTGTGCACTTCATAAGAGGAAACATCACTTGTTCTTCTTGATCTTGTTGGCATAGATTCATATCCATCGTTCTCTGGATTATTCCTCCAGTACTAAACGCCTCCATACAAACAATTGGTTTATTAGCCATAAAAATGTGAAAGTGCCCATGAAGAGCACAACGGTTGAGCAGTTACACAAAGAAATAGTTTGCTCAAGAAATCCGTTCCCACATCAAGCCCTCCCTCATAGATGTGGGTACATCATATTGTAGCTCCACACTTAATTGCTCAACACTTGATGTTTCCAGCTTTAACATTTCAACTGGCTCTCTGGAAAGTATGAATAATGGGCGAAAAGGCAGTTTGGTCTGGAATAACTTGCTCTTCTCTGGATCTGTTTAGGAGGCACATAAACAGGTGCGTATGAACCAGTGTGAAAAACCAGAGGAGAATTATTTCTATTCAGTGCAGACAATATTATCCCTGGTTCTGTGCAGTTAACAAAATATCTCAGATCTAACATGAACAAGGACAAACAATGACAGTGGTCACTATTGTAACATCATTTAAGCTCTTGGGATCTTAGGGAAACCTAACTGGAAATCGGTATTTTTCTCCATGGTTTGGGAGTCAGGTAGCATATTCATTTAATATGTTAGGATTACTGCTGCTACTGCAGCTGCTGCTATGTCATAGTTCCTTGGATTATATCCCTTCTCCCAATACAATTTTGTTGCAGAAACAGGTAGAGACCTGAAAATGAAAATAGCCTTCCGTGAAATAGCATGTGTTTACCTGCACAGGTGCTGGTGTCCCTCATCTACTGCTTTCTGAGAAGTGATCTAAGGGGCTTTAATCCACAGGCTCTGACTCTGGGATTTTCTCATTGTGATTCTCTGAGTCTTCATTAATTTACTGTTTATTTACTGCAAAGATGTGTATACTGCCTATGGATTCTCCTCTCCTAATAATATACAATATATATGTTATATCAATAAACTAAAATAGAAGTCCAGGATTAAAATATGTGTCATCAATTAAAATATCCCTTGCTCCTTCTGCTATTTTATTGATACATCTTCTTTAATGATGATGTAGAAGAATTATTTCTAACATCCTTTTATCCCTTTATTTTTCTGGATTTATATGGACCAATCAAATTGGCAGTTCTTGCAGTACTGGAGTAGAGAATATATGGAACTCAAGGCTGAGCTGTTGGAATCTTGGGGTTCTCTCGGCCTGGCTGTTTTCCTGCAGGTGTTTTGCTACCAGCCTAGGTTACCTCTTCTGTGCAATGTTGGTTAGTCCAGTAGTGAAAGATTTGCAGAAAAATAACCAAGATCAAATAACCTCAAGAAACCAACAATTCTTGTGGTAATCTGGTAGCTTGGAGGATGAACACCAAATACAATAGAAGCCCCAAGAAACTATTTCATCTTTGTGATGATTGTGGTCTCATTAGAATAGAGTAGAGTAGAGTAGAGTAGAATAGAATAGAATAGAATAGAATAGAATAGAATAGAATAGAATAGAATAGAATAGAATAGAATTCTTTATTGGCCAAGTGTGATTGGACACACAAGGAATGTATCTTTGGTGCACATGCTCTCAGTGTACATAAAGAAAAAATAAAATACATTCATCAAGAATCATAAGATACAACACTTAGTGATCGTCATAGGTTACTAATAAGCAATCAAATCATACTAGGAAACAAATAAAACAATATAAATTGTAAAGATACAAGAAACACGGTTGTAGTCATAAGTGGGAAGAGATAGGTACTAGGAAGGATGAGAAGAATGATAGTAATACAGTCTTAGTAAATAGTTTGACAGTGTTGTGGAAATTAGTTGTTTAGCAGAGTGATGGCATTCAGGAAAAAAAAACTGTTCTTGTGTCTAGTTGTTCTGGTGTGCAGTGCCCTATAGCATCGTTTTGAGGGTAGAAGTTGAAGCAATTTATGTCAAGGATGTGAGGGGTCTGTAGATATTTTCACAGCCCTTTTTGACTCGTGCAGTATACAGGTCCTCAACTGAAGGCAGGTGGGTAGTAATTGTTTTTTCTGCAGTCCTAATTATCCTCTGAAGTCTGTGTCTGTCCTGTTGGGTTGCAGAACCAAACCAGACAGTTATAGAGGTGCAGATGATAGACTCAATAATTCCTCTGTAGAACTGAATCAGCAGCTCCTTTGGGCAGCTTGAGCTTTCTGAGCTGGCGCAGAAAATATATGCTGCTGTCTCCAACTTTGTATCCATGAAGGAGAATATCTTGCAGATGATAGGGTCCCTTTGAGGCATCTTCCAAGGATCTTGGATACAGCTCCCAGAACTGCTGGCCACACTGTAACAGAAGGGCAGAAGAATTAAATCCCTGACTGGGAGGAAATAGTACAAATTACCTTTGATCAAGTGGCTTGTTTGATTGTATGTTCTTGCCAGTGTTTATGTGTTGCTGTTTTTTTTATTCTTTATATTGGTTTTTTTTCTTGTTTATGTTGAGAGTCACTGAGAGTGAGTGGGAGGCCATATAAATTCCAAATAAATGAATAAATTTTTAGTTAAGTTTAATGCCAGTGTAAATGAAATGAAATCTATTTTAAACTTTAGACTAGACTAGAGCTACAGCTGAACATCTGCTATACTCTGTTTAGCCTATTTCAATCCAAATATTGCTCAGTTTTGTTGCATGGGTGATTGTTGGGATCATGTTCCCAAAATCTCACTGTCTCCTCTTCCTCCCTCTGTATATGGTCACTTTATTTTGGTATTCTCTTGGTATTAACAGAAACATTGCTCAGAGTTTCCAGCGGTAGCTCAAGAGAATACAAATGAATTAGCTAATTAGCTGTTGCTAAATGAATGAAATAAATGAAATCCTGGCAACCTGTGATCAGTCTTGACACATGAGAGCTTGAGGTCAGCCAACAAATTAGATCAGACTAAGAAACCAATGCTATATAGGCCTGGATTATTTTTTTATTGCAGCAACTACAGTAACAGCACCTTGCAATTTGAATATGCTTCCTCTTCCTTCCCTTTCTCTTTGTGGGAACCAGGTAAGGGCTTGTCTGAGATGTTTTTCCAATTTGCTTTCTTGGCCCAGGTTCAAGCCCCTCTTATCGGACTGTTGCCTGGATAGCAGCACTCCCTCCTGTCCTTCCAGGCTGTTCCCTCTGCCCTCTACAATTGCAAACTTGCTTACACAAACATTGCCGCTGGAAGAGAAATAATTAGGAAAGCCAGATGAAAGACTGCAAGATTTGGTTAAGCTGTCTAAACTCATGTGGAGTTGGGCAGCCTCCAAATATAATAAAATAAACAAACTAAGAAATAAACCAAGAATAGTAACATAATAAAAATATTCCCTTTTCTCTAGAAAAATAAAGCAGATGTAGTAGAACTGACGAGAAGCAAGAGAAATGACCCAAAAGCATGGTTGCATAAAAAGGAGAATTTTGGGATGGATGCATACGATCACGCAGGCAGATGCTGAGATTGTTTCTTTTGTATTCAGATATGGGATGGAGATCTCAAGCCTTTAAGACCTCAACTCCCTTTTTGAGACTCCCAAATCTAAAATATGACAGAAACTTACTGAAAAATATATCACTTTTTTTAAACACCCCCCCCCCCAAAGAGAATTAAGTTCTTAAATCTTTGGGTAGAAAGCCTAAACATAAAACAGCATAAAAGTAAGAAAAGAAAAAACCTGGATTATTCAGAGTTATCCCTTGGCATAGCCTCATGACATCACTACCTCCATTTCTGGGTCTTCTAATGATTGAGAATAATATTAAAATGTAGGGCTGAGTGACTCTTTGCATTTGATTTCAAAAACAGTGTTTGCAACGTACAAGGGATATGAACAGAGTTTTCAGTGCTATCGAGGGTAGCTGCACAGTCTTAGGAAAAAAAATGTTTTAACATATTGCAGATGGGCTCTATTTACATCTCTGTGTACTTCAAAATATCTTTTGGGAGACACATTTGAAGAACTTGCAGCTCTATTGTCAATGGGCTTCGGGGTTAAAAAAAAAAGATTAATCATATCTAATATTCAAGGAAGAGCTGAATTTTCTCAGAGAAGGCATTGTGGCTTAGTGCTTTGTCTGCTTTCTGGCATATGAGAACCATATGCACACCACATCAACCATTTTGCATAAGATGTTCTCAAAATTCAGATACAATCACTGGCCCCAAAAGGTATGGGGCCTTTGCCTTACAACAGGGGCAATTCATTTTCCCATGGGGTCATGTGAGAAACTGTTGTGTTGGGGGGGCTGCTGCTGCCACCACCCCACTCCCTCTGCTGCCACTGCAGCACCCCATCTTTCACCAACACCCAGCCCCCGATGACCCATCCCCACTGATGTCACCCCATTGACATCCTGTCCCTCAACACTGCGATGCTGCTGGCCAGACGCAAATTGCCTGTGGGCTGGATGTGGCTGTAAAATGACCAGGTCTGCCTTAGAAGGAAGGTCCCCCCTACACCCAGGGAGGATCCTGTTTTGACACTCGGTGCCCTTGACAGCAAAAGGAATCCATTTTGAAAGATTATGGTTTCAAGCTTTAATCTAAATTACACACACAATGATGAGAAGGTGGGTCATGTCATCCTTCGGTAAGCTACATAGTCTAGCCTTTCTCTCTCCATGCTGATGCTCTTGATCTTGGGTTTCCAGTTTTGAAAAGTGAAATATTTTCACATTGTACGGCATTTGCTACAGTGTAAAATTTGTCTCTCCATCAATTAATACAATCAGGAACCAAACTCTTGTAAATGGTTCCCAGTGCATGAACTATTTTTTTCCTTTACAACATGACCTTATTGAGAGTTTTGCAGTAATAATTCAGCACCAGAAAAATAAACACATGGCTGATGCTTCATTTAACATATTTATTTAACATAAGTAGATTTTATAAACCAGTTGTAGATTTCTCCAACATGGAGCAAACTCAAACAGAAACATGTTGCAAGTTCAGAGCAGAGCTCCAGTCTTCAGCAAGCAAGCAAGTTAGTTTCATCTTCAATAAACAGACTCAGCTCAACACAGCTGCAGAGTTGCAGAGCTTAACATAGAGTCATGCCTAGCCTACTTTTAGTTTCAATTTCCAAAACAGTCCCCATTGGCTGATTTAGTTGCTATGCCTATTCATTGGCTGACCTTGTTACCAAGCTCTATTCCAGTTCATGAATATACTGGCAGATCTTCTCTTCTATAACCCTCACTTACAAAGCTAGGTATGTCTGCAATGGTAATATCTTCCTAATTTCTTAACAAAACTCATATGGAACGAATGTATGACCAGCTGTATGACATGTTCCAGTTGAAAGAAAGATTACTGTGTTCACTGCTCATATATAAAAATACTTCTCGTGATGAGCGTGGGCTTTTTTTTTTAAACAAACTTTATTAATTTTACAATTAAAATAAACAAACAACACACACACAAATGTGGAAGAAAAGAAACAGAGTTGAGAAGTAAAAGAGGAAAGAGAAGAAAAAAAGAAGTAAGAGTAGAAGAAAAATCAAAAAGTGACTAAAAACAATTTCATCTTTGACAGTTTGTGGGTCATTATTTCTGTCCCTATTTTATGCCATATTTACAAGTAATCCTTAATGCAAATATATAATTACTACTACCATTATAGCTTATCCTCTTTTACAGTATTATGTAGCCCATCTTTTATCTAAACATTCATACCAGCAATTCCAGCTCTCATAGTACATTGATGTTGATGGTCATAGGCTTTCAATCAATTATGTGACAGATGATATGTATTAATATAAACACAAAGATATAATATGTCAACTCTATAATTCTGTAACCATGCATGCCACCTAGGTGGAAAATGGAGTGGACCAAGGATTGGACTAGTAATATTAGACAAGTCTTTTCTGTTGATGACTACTTTATTCTTAAAGATCTTCCGGATCATCGACATGATCGACATGAGCTTGGGCTCAGGTTGTATATAGGTTCATAGACATGATATCCATCGTGGCTACAATGAAAAAAGCAACAACAGTTCCTATCAATGATTATCTAGATGTTAAAACTCAAACTATCTGTTACATAATGCCACTATATAGCTCAGTAGCATTGAGCATTCATGGTATACAAAGTCTAGTTCTGACAACCACATTTTAAAAGAGGATGCCAGAGAATTGGAGAAGGTGCCAGAAAGTGATCAAGAGGAAACAGCAACTCATCCCTGGTTAGAAAGTGTGACAGTGTTTGCAGATTTTTAGGTGAGGAAAAGCACATTTTTTCCAATTACACTAGATGTGAAGGGAACAGAGAGAGAAAGGAACAGGAAAAGAGAAGATTTGCTCATATATAATGAAGTGACTTATGAAAATTCAGGATAGATTTAAGAAAATTATGAGTTCACACAATGCACGTTCAAACTGTATTGTTATAAAATACAGTGAAGGCAAAGATCATGGAGATCTTGAAAAGAATCAAATGACTTTGTGGACTGCAAGGCAATCAATGACTCTTAACTGTTCTTAACAGTTCCTGGTGATCAGATGTATATCTGTGAATATTAACTTAAGGGAAACAGCAACAAAAGCAGGATGCTGCCCTCATATCCTAAATATCTGGTAAACTGCATGAATAACAGAAGTCTTGAGAAAAGATTTATGCCTATATTTTTAATATGACTAAGTTTTTATAAACAAAACATCACTATCGTCCATAATCCACCGGTGGATTACATTAGTTACAGCTTTGTAACGAAACAAGGAGACCATTTGAAATAATTCTCTGGGACTGATATCTTCCTAATGACCGCAGTGATCCTTGAGGATCACATTGAGGACATCGGGAATGGACTTGAATGACAGACAGAGAGCAAGACAAGTTCAAGCTGAGTCCATTTCAGGAAGAAACAAAATTCAAGAAAATGTCTTCCTGAACTCATATGAAGATCAAATGAGGGTTGAGAGAAGTCCATTCAGACTTTAAAGATTCTGTTACTTGCTGTTACAATAAGAGTAATCTCAACTTAGATGGCATTGGGTTCTTAAGTCTATTTCACCTTATTGGCGTAGCAGATCATAAGAGAAAAATCAGCCTCAATAGATAATAGATTGGGGTGGGGATGGAGGATCTTGTGGCATTCAAGAATCGGTAGTCATTAGCAATCTGTCATGCTGAAATAATAATTTTAAAAGTGGTTTGTTTGTATTTGTGTGGCTTTAAAAAAAATCTTCTTCTACTATAGTAAATGATCTGGAAGAAAATAAACAATTTAATTCCAAAGCTTTTCAAAACAGAAACATCCGTGTGGTTTCTGGATTAATGTGGTTGCATTGCATGTTTACTGTGGTGTTTTTGAATTTTCTTTCTTTTGTGTTTTTATCATATTACATCCCTAATCCATATTTATGCTCTCTCCTCCCTGCCCCTGCTTTGAAGTTTACCATAGCTAATGTACATACGCTTTTATCTTAATGTTCATAGCATCATATTCGGTAAAAGTACTTTGAGTTTGCCCAAAATGTCTAAACATTAAAAAAAAATCCCTCGTTCTGTGTGAGTCGGTTAAAATACACTGAAATATAGTTTTAAGACATCTCTTTAACTTGCTTTTGCTGTTAGAATGCATTGCTTGGTTGCTTACCAAATGCGGGAGCCCTGGCACAAATTTATCTGGTTTTATCACTATTATTATGGTTTTGATGGACAGGACTACTTTCTCGTACAACTGCTGTGCCTGGACCTAAGATTTATTGCTTGTAGCATAATTTATATTTCTGTTTTTTCATGCAGATATTTGAAAAAGTTATTTCATTAACCTTCCTCCCTCCCTCCTTCCCTCCCTCCCTCCCTCATGGTGCAGTGGTTAGAATGAAGTATTGCAGGTAAACTCTGCCCACAGTTTGGAGTTTGATCCTAATAGGGCTCAAAGTTGACTCAACCTTCCGTCCTTGCAAGGCTGGTAAAATGAGGACCCAGATTGTTGGGGGCAGTAGGCTGACATTTGTAAACTGTAGTCTAAGTGCTATTGCTATTTCTGTCTGTCTTCCTTCCTTCCTTCCTTCCTTCCTTCCTTCCTTCCTTCCTTCCTTCCTTCCTTCCTTCCTTCCTTCCTTCCTTCCTTCCTTCCTTCCTTCCCTTCCCTTCCCTTCCCTTCCCTTCCCTTCCCTTCCCTTCCCTTCCCTTCCCACATTATTGTTTTTATAATTTGTCAGGAATATTTCTTTAGAAATTAAGCTATAATGCAGCATTGGCTACTGCTGACATACCATCTGGTAACAGCAGATTATGGGGATAATGAGAAAGTTGATCCTCTCCCCACCACTGGTATGGCATCCCATCTGATAATCTTTTATGTTTCTCCTGCAGAGAACCCAGGGGTGGGATTCTACTAGTTCGCACCTATTCTCTAGAACTGGTTGTTAACATTCTAAACAGTTCAGAGAATCGGTTGTTAGAAGAAATTACTGGCCTAATCCTGTAAGGAAGGCAGGAAGGAAACATTCTGGGGTTGCTTACAGAAACTGCTTCTCCGTTAACCCTTATTACATTCTTGGCAGGACTAGACTTCCTGTCTCTGGAATGTCTCTGGAGTTTTTTTCCTCTCCTTTGCTGGTAACTTTGCTTGTGTGGGGTGACCATTCAAAGTTGCAATGGCACTGAAAAAAGTGACTTATGACCATTTTTCACACTTATGACTGTTGCAGCATCCTCACAGTCATAGAGGCCAGGTGAGGAGATGCGTGCCTCAATGTGAGTGATAGTGAGTTGGCCACGCACAGCCAATAACATGACCACCAAGCCATGCCCACCAACTAAGCCACACCCACAGAACCGGTTGTTAAAAAATTTGAATCCCACCCCTGAGAGAACCATCATGTACAGCAAAATTGTTACCACTATCTACTCATCTATTTACAATTCTTCTAGCCTTAGACTCAGTTAATTGAGTATGAATATTAAACCACTGAATGAACATTTATTTCATTCTTGCATTAAAATATTGTTTCTTATTAAATGCACCAAAGAGCAAGAAGTGAGATAGACATAGACACTTTTTTTTTACTGCAAGCCATAGATTTTCCTGAAAACAGTTATACATAGGGGGGGGAAAAACCTATTATGGCCATGTTCTTAAAAAGATCTATACTGGTAGATAGTCCTCAACTTACACCAGTTCATTTAGTGACTTCTCAAAGTTACAACAGCACAGAAAAAAATGTGACATGACCATTTTTCACAGTTACGACCATGGTCATGTGATCAAAATTCAGATGCTTGGCAACTGATTCATATTTATTACCCTTGCTGTGTCCCCAAGGTCATATGATCATCTTTTGTGACCTTCTTACAAGTAAAGTCAATGGGGAAGCCAGATTCACTTAACAACCGGGTTACTAACTTAACAACTGTGGCAGGAAAGGTCATAATATGGGACAAAACTCACTTAACAAAAGTCTCAGGAAATTTGGGCTCAATTGTGTGTCATAAATCAAGGACTACCTGTATTCTAATATTTCATTGTTTCCTAATTAGAGCTGAGTCTGTCTTTTGTGAAACTATCCATTTTGTCTCCATTCTGAAAGGTCTAATTCTTGGTGACAGTATATTTTGTCTGCGAAAAATAACATGTTGACATTTTGTCTATCCTAAAAGGAAGAATATCATTTTTAAAAAAGGGAAATGCTGCTTTGGGAGAGAATTTTTCTATTGCCCCTTTCTTTCCAGGATTAAATAGATGTGGCGATATGAAAATATTGTAGTTAGAGACAGCATTGCAGCAGGCTGTGGCTTCACCCCTCATAGTAATTATAGAAACAGCAGCATGCCTCCCTCTGAAGCATGACCTTGGCCTCTTGGAAAGGGGGCTTTGGTGTCAAAGCATTTAATGAAAACTCCACAGAAACCATTTGCTTGAAATTACCAAGAGGAATAGACATCCATTTCCCTGAGACCCTCTTCCTCCAGCATTTGAGAGCCACAGGAACAAGAAACACACAAACTTTTATATGTCTGGGAGAACATGCCTGCTTCCTCTTCCATTTGGCCAGATGGCATTATTTCGCGCGTCCCACCTCAATTCGCCATGCTCTGTGTTTATGTTTTTGTAGTTCATTTGCAGGACAAGACTTAGAAAAGATGAAATTTTTGCAAGGGAGGGAATTTATTTTGATGGCAATGTGACCCTTGTGGTATTTGGCTACAAATTAGCATTCAGGGCCAAAAGTTCAAAAACCACCTGTGGGAAGAATATCCTTTTTGGGATAAAATGGGCATTGGAGGAAAGGTGTGTGAAGACTGATGTTTGTGATCAGGCTAAAAATAAGGGACGCTCTTGGCCAGGAGACCCTCAGCTTCCTAATGCGTGTTAGTAGTAGCCAATAGGGAGCCAGATGGCACTTGGCCACGGAGAGGTGAAAGGTCACTGGACAACTGGATGGGACTTGGCCTTTCTGTTGGTGATGGGAGGCTTCAGGGAAATTAACTTGAAAAGATTTCACCTATCAAAGTCTCGTTTCCTCTTGGAATGCAGGGAGCAGACCAATAAAAATTTTGTTACCTGCCTTTCAAGTGAAAAGCCAAAGCTAATCTCTCCCACATTAATTCATTTGCTCAAGTCTCATTCAACAGCGCTGGGACACCGATCTCCGTTCCGAAAGATCTCATTGCTGATAACAGTATATTTTGTCTGCGAAAAATAACAACATGTTGACAGTACAGGAACACACAGGGAATGTACAGCAAAGTGTTTTTATCTTGGCCAGAGGTTGAAAGAACTGTGGCTGAACAGGAATAGCAGAGCAACTTACCGCGCAGAGTCAGTGAGGAAGCCAGTTGAAAATGGGAAGTTTTCCCAACTCTCAATCCTTCTTTTGCCCATCCATGGTCCATTTATTTCTCTGTAGAGGTAAGAAAATATGTCTGAAAGGATGATCCAGGCTATCTATTAAATAATACAGAACATGGAGGGAATGCATTCCTACAGGTTACCACAGGTGGTATTAACACTGTAGTAACAAAAGGATGGAAAATGTTGAGTTTTAGGTAAATTACAAAGGCAAAGTAATTGCTTGGAAGTTTATGAAAAACATATGCAACCATCACCGTGGCCTTTCTGCAGGTTATTATAGACCAAGGCTACCTCAATTCCCATTTCTCTCTGTTGACTTCAACTCCCAGCATGCACTAACTCACTTTTGTGGTTTGCAAGCACCACCTCATTATATCAAAGAGCAGCTTTTGGGGCCAGCTCTCCTTATTGTGCTATAAGTTATAACTCTTGTTCTGCATGGCTTAAGGCAGGGCTGTCAAACCCCTGGCCTGGGGGCCGGATGCGTCACACGCTGACCAGACCCACACCCAGTTTAGCAAAGTGGGAAAAAGGTCATGAGACATCAAGTGATGCAGCTGTGATGACACGAGTTTGACACCCCTGGCTTAAGGCATATTTGTGGAGATTTCTAGACATTATTCCAACTTACCTGGAATAGTTGGGATGGATATCTGTGCTGTCCCAGCCAGTCTATGAGAATTGGATAGTTACTTAGGAAGTATGAGCTGCCCCCTTAAGGCAATGCATCTTGGTAAATGTAGTTAAAGGTATCCTGGGAAATGTAGTCCATGTCACGTATCACATCTGTAATCCTGATTGGTCACTAGTTTTGACCCTCGAGGGGTTGGGAGAAGTTTTCCTCATTCTTTGTCTGAACTCTCTTACTCATGGCACCTTCTTTCCATCACTACGAGATGGGTTAGGAGATAACCATCTTTTACTACAAGGCAGATATACAAAGGATTGGTTATAAAAGAAGAACTTCATCACAAACGTGAGTTATGAGGATACCTGATGAACCAATAAATGTTCTTTGTTAGGGACGTCTTGTTGAGTTTTCTATCTGCATCTGTACAGTCTTCAAATCCACCTTTGTACAAGATACAGAAAAATATCCAAGAGCAAAACAAGTGAGAAATGACCCATGCAGGGACCTATCTCCTTTTGGGGGACCATCCTGCTGGATAAACTGTGTAATTTCACAATTAATTAAAGGAGTTTTTAAACTTTTGCATTTTTTAAAAAAAAATTGGAATAGCTCACCCTGACAAAAGCTGCCAATTTTCATCCTACATCCACAAAGCACTGAAGCAACCCTATCTACTTATTTATACTAGTTGAGAATTTGATTCTTTTTGGGCCTTATGCTTGCCTTGTATTGCTCCAGTGGTCCTTTTGACCTGTTCACTTGATTTCTTTCCTCCGAAGCAGAGAAACAAAATAGGTAAATTACACCTCTGGCAGTACAAATAGCCTGGAGGCTTCTAATATTCTGCTAAGGTTAGTAGGCCCCTTCTGTAAACCTCTGAGGCTGCTCTTGACAATGATCTCAATATATTTTGTTTCAAAGGAAAATAAACTTCATTGCATCTTTCCAAAGCAGCAGGACCCAGGAGTCTACATTAGAGAAGACTAGTGGGCAGCTGTGTAATCATTAGCAAGACCAATGGGACAGGGACCTAAAGGTTCCTGAGCCCATCTGGGAGTATAAGTTACTATGCCACCATCACAAAACTAGCAAGTTAGCATAAGAAAAGCATGTCAGGAGGAGTGATGGTGAAACTAAACCAGATAAAGCTCCAGCAGGATTAAAAAAAAAACCAAAAGAAAACAAAACTGCATAGCTCAAAATTTAAAAAGTGGGCTCTTAGGCAAAATTCATTGTGATGAATATCCAACTCGTTTGTCCTCCCCTGCCCCCCCCCCCCCCAGAAAAGGATCAATTGTGTTTCAGAAGAGGAGTTCTTGATCAGCCTAATTTTCTATTTAGAGTATATCCCAAATATTTATCGCTTAATAGATATTTTTCTCCATAAGCCTCTCTGTCTAATGTACATTAAGCATGGAACAAGATCTCTGGATATAGATCGAAGTCCTGTTCTGCTTGGCTGCTGAGTTGGGAGCACAGCACAGTTTTTAATGCCAGCTCATTTAATACTGGCTCCCATACTGGATCTTCTTTTGTGCTGCCAGGCAGAACAATCCTTACATGGACATATGGAATGTCCTGGTATAAAGCATGAATGTTCCCTCACTAGGGATTAGCAGGGTGAAAGCTTCCCACAATGTCAGGCTTGGGTGATAAGCTGGTCTGTCAGTTCCTGTCACAATCAATGGAACAACACTCAGTTGATCCCAAAAAAGTGGGTCCTGCACTTGTGGAAAAAAAGCAAGGAATAATATATATGAGCATATCCCACATTGATGATAGGAAAGCCTATGGCTCAATGCCATACATATGGATCTGTATGTGCCTGTCACTATGCAAAGTCAACAAGAGCTGCTATAGTGAGCTGGCCAAAGGAGGACATGGAAGCTCCTCACAATGGATAGATGTTTCCACCCTTGTTCTAAGGGACTGAATACCAGATGGAAAGAGGGTGGGTGGAGTCTGGTGAATGTTAAAGCCACAGTCCTGGATGAAACCTAGAGCATCCTTTAGTCAACGGGGGTCAAATTTGTGGTGTCACATTGCCATCACGTGACATACGGTAGAACCTCAGGTCATGAACGTTTCTGATTACGACCAAATCGGGTGCCGACCCAAAAAATCCACTAAATGTTTCACTTTGGTCACAAACACATCCTCAGGTGGCGATTTTCCCTGCTGCGGCAATTTCCCCTTCCGTACCATTTTTTTTTTGTACATGCATGCACAGTCAGTCTTGCTTCCAGTCATGATCAAATCGGGTTGCGACCAAAGTTCTGGAACAGATTATGGTCGTGACCGGAGGTTCCACTATATTGCTTCCTTTGTGGATCTGGGGTGGGCATGTCCTACATGTGACGCATCTGGCCCAGGGGCTGCTAGTTTGACACCCCTGCTAGTACATCAGTAAGATGGCACCCAAAAATGAGCTGCTGAGAGAATGTCTGAGGCAACAGCAGACATGGGAGAAAGGCCATGGCAAGACAAGACTGTGCATGGGATGAAACATCGACAGATAGCTGAGGTGGCAGCTGACTTTGGAGACTCCTACTAATGGCTGGAAAGGGCTTGAGTAAAAAGCAGCTCTGAAGCCTTGATCATAGCAGCACAAGAACAGGCAGCAAACACCAATCTATAAAAGCAGGGCTCTTTCTCGCTAGATAAGACTATGCAGAGGCCTCAGACAGTTCAATGCATAGCGGCAGGTTATAAGATGCAAGCAGGAACAGCGTACACTGACTAGCACAATCAAGTAGCTGGCTTAGTGTACAGGAACACCTGCATAATGTGTGGACTAGATCCTCCCACATCCAGAGGGAAATGCCACAGAAAGTCAGGGAGAATAAGAGGGCTACAATCCTGTGGGATTTCCAAAAGAGTGCAATGCTACAAACAGCTAAGATACTATGCAAAACTCTCAAACTCCCACACCTGAGACCTGATAAGGGATTTTTGTTGTATACACTTCAGTTATGTCTGATTCTTGAAGATTGCTTGGAGAAGTGAAGTCCCTGCAGTTTCCTTGGCAATATTTTCAGAAGTTGTTTGAAAACATTTTCTTTGTTACTTTCACTCACAGACCCACACAAAATAGGAATTCCGTGCGTAGTAGTTGGAATACATAGAGAAAGAAGTAACAGAAAGCCTGCATTTAGAAAGTCTCCACTCCATTCATTCCATACCATGTTCATTTAAAACCTTGTAGGGAAAACTCTAAAGCAGGGGTCCCCAACCTTGGCAACTTTAAGCCTGGTGGACCCAGAATTCCCAGAATTCACCAGCCAACAAAGCTGGGAGTTGAAGAATTCTGGGAGTTGGTCCACCAGGCTTAAAGTTGCCAAGGTTGGAGACTATTGCTCTAAAGAGTCTCAGATGACCAGAAGAGGTCATATTTGGAAGAGGGCCTTGATGCTGAGAAAGGGACATAGCCAGCCATGATGCAAGGCCCCTAATATAAAGGGTATTCAGATATAGTTGCATATAGATTCACAGCCACTGATATTTGGCCCTGACATGTCAGAATATATAAATCACAAATTGCAATGCACAGCATTTTTTAAAAAAAATTGGGAATGGGTTGCATACTAAAAATAAGCCTCGATGCCAAGAATAATATCACACACTAGATTACATTTCCCCAGTCTGACCAATCCCAGCTCTGCTGTATTGTAAGGCATTTGTGTTGCTGCTTATCAGACTGCCAAACACAATGGAAACATCTTTTCTTTTTAATGAATATTAATTGTTGTGGCAAAAATGGAGGTAAATGTGATATGCTAGGTTGGGCTACAAGATGAGGATACTCCATCATAGTCAAGAGTCTTGCCAGCAACATTCAGGATGATGCCACCAGGGAGCTTGAGCTGAGCATACTTGATGGCACTCGGGAAGGAAAATGAAGATAAAATCTTGATAGCACGCAGGGGGCTCCCATTTGGCACATTATACCTTTCGCCAGCCTTTCTATTAAGATTTTTTTTTTTACTTTGCAATGCCTATATTAAGCTGCTAGGGTGATGACAAGCATTTGGGTGAAAAGCAAAAATACCACTGTCCTTGTTTTGTTGTGTTTTTGATAATGCTTGATTTCCAGACAACACATATTCCTGACATTTCTCCCCTCCTCTCCCTGCAACCCCCAGTGTTGGATGAGTCCTGCTTTAAAGAAGAAACAAGCAGATTAAAATATTTTATTTTTATTTTAAAAATCTCATAACAGAGCAAGACCAGGGGTAGGATTCTACCAGTTCAGACCGGTTCTATAGAACTGGTTGTTATGAGTCTGCACAGTTCGGAGAACCGGTAAATCGTGCTACTGGCCCCGCCCCCTCCTGCCTGCCCCCTCACCCCGCCCAGTCATTCTTCATCTCACCTGCCATTGCTAACCTGCCTTCACCCACCATTGCTGTCTGCCTTCTACCACAGCCCTGATCTCCCTGGGTGAGTGAGCCTGCAAGCAAGCCCCAGTCGAGTTGACTCCCGGGCTGGCCTAGGCTACTGTATTGTCTCCCCACCCTACTCCCTGGGCTTATCTGGCTTGTTTCACTGTGACCTAGCTAGCTAGCTGCCCCCCCATCGCATGACCATGTCTGTGCAGGGCTGGGGGAGGAGGGAACGGTCTCCTCCTCCCCCTGGACAGGAAGAAGCATCGAAGCCGTGTCCATGCTGGCTGGGGGAGAAGGAGAATGTACTTTTCACCACCAGACAGCACGGACATGACCCTACGGCTTCTTCCTGGCCAGGGGGAGGAGAAAACTGTTTCCTTCTCCCCCAGCCAACATGGACATGGCCCCGACGCTTCTTCCTGGCCAGTGGGTGAAGAGAGGCTCTACAGCCCCTCTCACTGATGAAAACAACTGGAGCATGCCACCGTCATCCCCCAGTTATGGAAAGCCCCAGATTGGGACTCGGCACACAGGGCATTGCTGGAGCTGAGGGGGGCTGTCCTTCCCTTCTGCCACCAGCTGCGGAAGGAGGAAGGTTGAGCAAGGTAAAGCCAAGCCACTGCCCAGGCAAGAGCTGCCAGTGTGGATGGGCGAGGCTGCAGGGTGAACCTGGTTGGGAGTTGGTTGTAAATATTCCCAAAAGCAGGAGGAGGGGAAGTTCCACAGCTGTCCAGGATGTTTTTATAAAAAGAGAAGACCTAGGTAGGTTTTTATTAGACAGCCTTTCCTAACAAGACTGATTTTTTGCTTGTATGACTGTTGGTCTCAATGAGCAACTCATCTGCCTTTTGGTGCTATGCAGTTAATCATGCATTGCTTAAATAGTTTGTTAAGTCTCCATCTTTTCTGAGAGCAAGATAATTATGTTTATGAATTGCTAATATCACCCTCCTGAGTAATTCCCTTTGGAGCACTTTCCATTTTGACAATTTAGGAAAGAAGTATTGTCTTTTGAGTTTACCTGAATTAAATGCAGGTGTAGGCATGGGGGTGGGGCGTTAATTTGAAATATAGTATTCATTCAGTAAATAGTAGTCCAGGTTCTATGGTTTTACATATTACGACATAGTAAAAATCATCTGGTCCTGAGCAGTTTTTAAAAACAGGTAAATACAATCTCAGATGAACAACACAATGATATATTACATCACATCATCATTTATTTTACAAACAGGAAGGCAAAATGGAGAAGCCATATGTGAAATTAAGTAAGGCAGCAAACACACCTAATACTCCTTCCTCCTCCTATTTTTTTCCACAACAACAACCCTGTGAGGTGGGCTGGGCTGAGAGAAAGTGACTGGCTTAAGTTACCTGGCCAACTTTCATGCCTAAATTAGGATTAGAACTCTTGGTTTACTGTTTGTTGCTTTGACCATTTATATCAATGTTATGATTTCCCACATTCTTTTACAACTCTGAATTCTTAGTGGTGTCCTATCTAGGGTTTAATCAGGTCCACCACAGTTATTTAAAAAATGATACTGTACAATAGTCATGTCAATTTCATTCTTTTCACATTCTTTCTTAATGCCTTTTCACATCATTCACATTTGATTTTCATGGAATTGTCTATTGCATCTCCAATAGTCCTCTAATCAGTGTACATACGATATTAAGAATGTTTTTGCTGTAGTGTGCAATGGGCCAGATACATTGAACTACATTTGTAATTTAATCACTAATCATTCACTTTTTAAGGGCTTTTCTACATCTTTTGTATTTGATCCACCCTTATTATTCAGTGTTCCTCTATAAACAAGCCTGATTACCAGCCCACCTTTGATTTTAAATTCTTTATTATCAAGTTGACAAAGTTCCATCTTAATAACCGAGCCCAGTATTTATTCTCTTCTTTCTTAGACCTTTTATCTCTCTGCTTGTGATCATTAACCAATTTCCTACCTATGTGAAGTTTCGTATCTTCTTTCATGATTGCTGAATTTGCTCGGAGCCTTAGTTAAAAGCCCTTTTGAATGTTCAGGAAAACAGTAGATCACCTTTATCTACATGCTGGATATGTACGGTATAGTGGTTAGAGTATTCACACTCAGGAACTCCTGTTTCAGATTTCTACTTTTCACTTAAGAGCATGCAAAAGGACTCTGGAGCAATTACTCTCATTAAATCTGCCATGTCTAGGCCTACAGGTGTCTCAAGAGTGTGTTGGTCTGTCTGGTTTTCCTATATCTGCTAGGAAAATAGGAAGGCATCTGTTCTATAGCTTGAACAAAGCAGACTTGAGACCGAAGTTGAGTTCAGCTCTTTATTCAATAATCAAGTAACTTCAACTAAAGTCGAGCTGCGGCAGCCCTTTTTATAGTGGCTGCTCGCAACCAATGGCGTTTATTTAAACTTCCCGCCACTTATGCGGCCAATCAGGTTTGTTGTTATCGACCAATCGCCCAGCGATGGTATCTATCCAATGGGAATGCAGTATTACAAGTCTGTGAAGCAAGTACACTACAGCATCCTTTTCTCTGCTCAAACTGCAGAGATTCTGCCAAGATCTTCTAAAGGAAAGTTGCAATGTTTTATTTAAAAAATTGATATTATCAAAGAATGCAATGTTTTATGAGAAAGGACAGCCTGCAGTTTCCTGAATTCTCTGGATGCCTTCTGGAAATAAGAGTAAATTGGATACTTAACTCTCTGGCCTTTATTCCAAACATGAGCCAAGTTTTGACTATGAAACAAGCACTTTAAAATCAACAAATCAAGAAACCTGAGAATAAAAAGAGGTGATTTATTTTTTATCTCTCGTTGATCAATACGTTTCAGAATTCAATTGTTGTCACTAAGAAACCAGGGATAGGATTCAAATTTTTTAACTACCAGTTCTGTGGGCGTGGCTTAGTTGGTGAGTGTAGCTTGGTGGTCATGTGCCTGGGTGGGTGTGGCCCACTCGATGTCACTCACGTCAAGGTGTGCTTCTCCTTGCCTGGCCTCTCATGACACTGGGGATGCTGCAACGATCATAAGTGTGAAAAATTGTCATAAGTAACTTTTTTTAGTGCCATTGTAACTTTGAATAGTATTAAATGAACTGTTGTAAGTCAAGGATTACCTGTACAAAAATACAAAAAGCTTCTTTGCTTGCAAAAAGCTGCCCTAAATACCAATCATTAGATTAAAAATACTTGCAAGCCAGAGTTACAAATCAGGGTGCCAGAGCACCTTGAGGAATTAAAATAGTTAAAATGCAATGATAACTATCAACAGCCAATTCTTGCTCACAAAGTAAAACCCTTTAGCAGAGACATCATTTTAGCTCTCCAGAAAGAGCATACCCAGGAAAAGCAATCCTTACATCCATTTGCACCACTTAACGATACCAGCTGGTCTCACTCACCTCACGAGACATCCTTAGGAAATCATCCAGATTTAAGGAAAGGTCACATGCCTCTCAGAAAGGCAGTAAAAAAATCAGTGCCAAGCTTGCATCCTGCCTCTTGGAAGTACACCCCAAAAGGACAGTGCCAGGTACCACTAAAGCAGTGAAAGAAGACCCCCCTCCCCAGATTGAAAAAGAAACTCCTTGACCTCTTTAATTTTATTTTATTGATGATTTCTATAGCCGCCATCTCTGCAAAGGACTCTGGGCAGCTCACAATTCAAAATTCTCTTTATCCTTTAAAAAACATTAAAAAGCCTTTATTTTCCTTCTATTTGGGGGAGGGGCAACATATTGATATGACTTGGTGTGGTTTCTGTTGTTTTATTTTTGTATAATTTATGAAATTGTTTCTTTGTTTTAGAGATTCCTTTATGACAATGTGATTTTATGTTAAGTTTTTTTCTGCTTCTAAAAGGCATATATTCTTTCCAGAGTTCAAATTCCCCTTTGCCTCCAGTTTGCAACACCACATTTCAATATCTGAATCAGAGGTGATATTCAGCAGGTTCTGACCAGTTCTGGAGAACCGCTAGTGGACATTTTCGGTTGTTTGGAGAACCAGCAAACACCACCTCTGACTGGCCCCGCCCCCATCTATTCTCTGCCTCCCAAGTCCCAGCTGATTGGCTGGGTCTTCTTTTGTTGCCCTGCATAGGAGAACGGAGCTGGAAAGCAGGTTAGTGGGGTGGGGAGGGAATGGGATTTTGCAGTAACGTTCCCCCTGGAGTGGGGTGGGAATGGAGATTTTACAGTATCCTTCTCCTGCCACTCCCATCAAGCCACACCCACAGAACCAGTAGTAAAATTTATTGAATCCCACCACTGGTGGGATTCTGCCAGTTTGGACTGGTTCAGGCTCTGAAGTTAGGACTGGTTCACTCGGATGATCGTGTGGGTCCTCCTACCTGTCTCTGTGCTTTATTGTCCCAGCTGATCAGCGTGGAAGAGCAGATTGCCGCTCCTCAGCTGTGTTACTCTACTGAAGTAACATAGGAGGTAAGGGTTTTTGCATTGTTGTTCATGTGTGCGTGCACGCGAAGTGCACAATCACCGAACTGGTTGTTATACCGGCAGCATCCCACCCCTAGTTTAAAGATATTAAAGATCAACTGTGGCAGGCAGAGCCCCTCATTTCTGTGGCAATGGCTTCCTTTTGTATAGCAGAATTTCTTTTCCCAGAGTATGAATTATGTTCTAAGATTCAGGTCCAAATAAAGGCAAAATCCCACAGTGAGGCACACTGGAAAAACAGCCAACTTTTATCTGGTTTCGTGTCAAAATCATGGGAAAATGTGGCATATAAATCTGCCAGGTTTTACACAATGCTGGGCTAGGATCACACAGGAAAAAGGAGATTCTAACAACCTTCAGATAAACCTGATTTTAATTTTTCAGGCACAGAAACAAACAGATCTTATAAGTTTCGGGCTTTTCTTAGATCAGGCCTCAATGTTCCATTCATATGATTTCTTTCTCTTTTCCGCCTAAACTATTTTTTTTTTAAAGTTGGCTGCATTATGGGCAAACCTATCAGGAATTTGACAGCAAAGCCAAGATCTGCTTGGGACCTGTTCATCTCACAACTCTAAATCTTGGTAAAAAACATCATCGTTGCATTTTTACTTTCTCACTGTTTCTTTCTCCCTTTGCACAGAAAAAACATTTGTCTCAAGAACATGTCCTAAAAATGGTTCTGAGAAAATGCCTCTTCTGAAATGGCTTAAAACAAAATGGGCATCTTTTTGATGTCTGCAAAACACCAATATAAGTTAGAAGCTCTGCTCAGGGAGTCTATTTTCACTGTAAACTGGACTCTTTCATGTCAAGCAAAAATTCACATATAAGTCCTGTGTCCAGACAACTGGTTGGAGGGGCTAGCTAGGCCATACTGTTTATGAGGGGGAGTATAAAATCTGAAAAGGATCTTGGCAAACACCCCAATCAGTCATAATTGAGTTCTCCACGATATGCTTAGAAATCCAGATGAGAGCTTAAGGGGCAGATATACTTTGTGAAGTCAACCCTCTGATTTTTAATCCTAGTAAATTTTGCAACTGGAAGCCTGTATATTTGGCTGGAAGCCTGAAGCCTGCAATCCCAACATATCTGAAGGGTTGGATGAGGGAAGGCTGGCCTCAAGTTAGAGCAGTGGGAGCTCTCAGCACAGATGTTACGACGTGCCAGTATGAAACGTACACATTACTTCTGGAAAAATGCAGATTTGCATAATATGTGCCTAGGCATAGATATAAAATCAGAAATAACCACTCTAGGTTTAACGCCACGTAATTTAGGGTGACTTGCAAAGATCACACTGAATGTCATTGAGGTGCAGACTAAGGGCCTGTTTTGCTCTTTATTTTGCTCATTGTATAAACTGGTCTTGAATTGGATCATCTTTCAAATAAAGGAAATATTCAAATAGATGTTGTAGTCATCCTGCTCAAAAAAAAAAAAATCAGTTATTCCACTAGATCATGGTTTCCCCAGCTGGCTGGGAAATTCTGGGAATCGATGTCTACAAGTCTAAATGGTTGTCAGGGTTGGGAAACCTTGCACTACAGTAATGTTTGTGTCAAACTATCTATCTGTTCCCCCCTCTTTCTTTTTTCTCTTAACAAATAGAGGGAGGGACAGAGGGGTGTCATCATCTCATAAAAACTCCAAACAGCTTTTGCTTTACTTTGTAGGCTTTAATACTCTCCCATGTTTGCGACACATTTTTGAAGGCTAAAAAGATAAGCTGTTAGCTTTAAGTTACCTGTCTCATGTGATTCTTCTGAAGGCGAAACTGGTAAACTGCAGCCCAAACTTTATTACTGAGCTAATTTATATTATATACAATGAGATTATTGTATATTAAGGGGATGTTTCTGAAGCATATCCAGTTGATTCCAAGTGCTTTTAGGATCACTCCAAGTCCTCCTGAGTTGCTGGCAATTTCCGGTAACTTCACATTACATTTAAATGATTCTAAGGGATGAGAATTTGGAAAAATGATAGTGGGAACAAAGGAGATTAGTATATCCAGATGGGTTTATTGTGGGCCAGTTCACATTTTGCTGTGATCATTCTTACTCCCTCAATTTGTCCTACCCACATAAGGGCCATTCTATATTTTACAATACCCACATGTAGGTTTCTACTGGGATTTAAGGGGAATGATATATCCAGTTCCCATACACCAGTGCATAATGTTTCAGCTTTTCCAGATGCCCAATAATCTTGCTGGTTTTGGTAGCTGGGAGACTTGTGGAGATACTTTTTTGATGTAGGATATCTGGGAAGTTGAAGAAAATATTATATTGTGAATTTGCTTCTCTCTCTTGGCTGGAGACTATGATGTTCAGTGTGGAAGTTGAACAGGTACCACCGGTTTGCACTGTGCTGTGGTAATTTTGGTCTTGCAATCATCCTGTGAGGTACAGTAGATTAGATTGAAAGTCACTTCTTGGCTCAGGAGCCACTCAATTCAGGAGCCATGAAGAAATGAGAGAGGTTTTCTAAATACTTCATAAATCTTCTGAGAAGTGTGCTAAGAAAGGAGGCACAGTAGCATCTAATTATGTCAAAGGAGAACAAAGACAACAAGAGTTATTTTACCTTCCGGCTTTTGCTGTACAAGAAGTCACTCACCATCAGAAAGGCTGGAGAGTCTGAAAATGTTTGGGGCGATGACAGATGAGGTAAAGTATGCTCTGAAAAACTTTCAGCTTTAAAACATTTTATGCTTTAAAAGACATCATGAAGAATAGACGCATTCCAGAGCAGCAACAGGATTTGGAATGCCTTAGACAGCAATGATAAATGGAAGACGCTCTATTTGTGTACATCTGCACACAACGGAGGAACATACAGGCGTGTTTGGTATGTGCACACGAGCAGGTGTTTCAGTTTGGTTTCTTTTGTATCAAAACAGATAATTTTCCACTAGGAATGTGGAAGATTGATTCCTTCCATATTATTTTGCCGCTGGGAAATGGAGCAAAAGATTCAAAAAACAGCTCACATGAATACAATGCATCCCAGCAGGACTACTCAAACTTGTTTCACACTGATTGCTTGTTGGGAGAATATGAAACCATGGGCTAGAGCATATATGTGCAAATCACAGGCCTTGGGGTCCATGAGGTCCACATAGGTGCCCAAGGAACTCTCAGCCCCCCCACTGATGAAAGGAAAGGGACATTGGGAAAAGAGTTTTTACACATCTTCCTCCCCAAATAGGAGGGCTGCTCCCAACCTGCCAGACAGCTGTTTGTCCAGTGGAAGAGATAGGAATCTCTTCCTGCTGCATCAGAGACATCTTACCTTTTCCTCCACTGACAACAGAGGTAGTATTCAGCAGAAGCCATGTACACTGTTTAAAAACAAATTAAGAAGTAGAAAATACATAAAACTATGATCTGAAAGGCAGTTATTTTAGAATTTTTTGTTTGGTCTTAATGGCATCCATTTAGAAACAAGGATGGAAATAAAAAGATATTCTTGGGACGTCAAGCAGATTTAAAGTTGTTTTCCACTCCAGTCTGTTTTGTTCACTTCTTTACATTCTAAAGAAGACGGCATAGTATTACTTGGCAGTTAATAAACAAAAATAAGAAAATTATGCTGAGGGGAAAAAGAGGGACAGTTCAGAAAAAGGGCCCTTAAGCCATAATTGAATGTCACTTTCTGAATGTTTATCCACAGAATGTACCTGGATTGGAACTTTTATTGATTAGCTTTCATCACTCGGTCTACTCTCTATCAGCACTGTTAGGGATACACCCTAGCAGAATCTGCATGGCAGTCAGGCAGTCAGGCAAATATGTGAGATAAACGTTTTTGTAGCTTACACTCAGTAAAACTGATATACTGTGCTAGTTAAATAGTTTATTCAAGTAAGAGTTTTAGCATAGTCAAAACAGTCCATATATCATTCACTAGTTCAGTCCGTTTGGGGATTATTCAGTTGCAAAGTCCAGTGTCGAAAAAGAGGTCAGTAAACTTACAAATATCAGTCCAGTAATATATCTTTTCGCAGTAGAGATATAAAGAAGTCAAACCTCCTTTCTTCCTTCGACGTTCAAAAACTCATCAGCAGCAGGGAACATGCAGTTAATAAACCATCAATCCATCATCGTCAGCAAGCAATCCAGTAAGCCAGTAATCAATCAAATTCTCTTGCTCCCTCTTATGGCAGTTTTACAACCGCACCCAAAATTACATGCTTTGCAGTTTAAAGTGACACACACTTAAACTCACTATCATAGTTTATATATAATATTTTACCCAAACTACGTTAGGTAACCTTGTTATTCCTAATACACTCCCCTTTTGGGTAATATAAAAATATATGTATTTATTTACAACCTTAAACCATAGTCATCACAACTTTCTTTGTGTTTGACTGAACCTTGGGCTTTTGTAAACTTATCAGCAATATTTTCTTCAGTCATGCAATATTCCAATCTTATTAAACCATTTTTTACAGATTGCCTTACATTCAGATATCTAAGATCTGTATGCTTAGATCTCATTTTTATAGCAATATTTGTAACCAACCGTATGGCTGCTTGATTGTCCTCATAAACTACAATGGAATCATTAACAGTTATTCCCATATCCAATAACAACTGTTTATACAGAATTAAATCAGTACATAATAAAGATAGACATGAAAATTCTGCTTCCATTGTGGACAAACTTATGTGTTGCTGTCTAATTGACCTCCAACCAATCAGTGCTTTTCCTAACAGTATAGCCGTATCTGAAGTTGATTTCCTAGTGTTTATGTCTGTTGCAAAACTTGCATCAGCATATGCACTTAAAATCAGATCATCTTTTGGCTCCAAATACAATGCATAGTGCGTTGTCCTTTTAAGATATCTTAAGATACGTTTTGTCGCTTGCCAGTGTTGTTCAGTGGGTTCAGTGTTGAATCTTGCCAATTGATTAATGCTATAGGCAATATCTGGCCTTGACCAATTACTAATATACGATAAACTACCAATTAATGATTGATAAATAGTCTTATTGAATTTTGGACTGTGAACATCAGTGTGGCCAAATTCCTGACTCATTGGAGTTTTAACCGGTTTACAAAGTTCCATCCTGTATGTTTTTAGTAATTGATCAAACTTATCTTCTTGAGATATCTTATAGCCACCTTTGGTTTTATTTATTGTTAATCCTAGGTACTGTTTAATCTCTCCTAATTGCTTTAATTTTATCCTCTTACCTAATAATTATATTATTTCAGTAGCTTCATTATTAGTTTTTGTAATTAAGGCAATATCATCTGTAAACAACAATAATAGTGACACTATTCCATTAGTCTCTCTCTTAAATACACATGGATCAGCTAAACCTGATTTAAACCCTATATTGTTTAACTCCTTAACAATATATTGGTTCCATTCGTAACCAGATTGTTTTAATCCATAGAGACTCTTTTTAAACTTCCAACAGTCATTATTCGTTTTATCATCCTTAATTCCTACAGGTTTCTTTAAGTATATAGTGTGCTGCAGTGGTGCGTGCAGATAGGCAGTTTCTATATCTAAGTGATTTATAATACTAAAGCTGCTCTCAAGGTTGTTGCTTTTAGACTCGGTGCAAATACTTCATCATAATCACATGCAGTTTGATTAAACCCTTGAACTATCAACCTAGTCTTATGGTAACAGTCCCATTTTTACCTGTTTTTAATTTAAATATCCATTTACAGCCAATGGACTTTTCACCTGGAGGTAATTTAACATTTTCATAAACTTCCATTTGTTTCAATGAATTTAGTTCCTTCTCCATCGCTCTATGCCAATTTTCTTGATCCTTTGCAGGATACATTATAAGTTCTTCAACAGTAGTTGGAACTTTACTAACTTGGCAAACTACACTTGCTTGGTACCTGTCAGGTGGTCTGGTTTCACGTGTTGAATGTCTAGGTATTACAGGGCTTACAGGTGGACTTTCATGTACTACCTGTTCCTGGTTATCTATTTCTTCCTGTTCACCTATTTCTTCCTGTTCTGGTCCTATGTGCTCTTCCTGTACTTCCTCTTTAATTTCTTATTACTGATATGCTACTTTGGTCTTTTGTAGGTTTCTATGATTACATCCTTACTTGAATCTTGCTCCAGTTTTTCCCATCCTACATGTTCAAGGAATTGTGCACTAGCACTACAGTAAACTCTGGATGTTCCTTTTTCCCAGAATCTGTATGATTTGTGATTAGATTCATAACCTACAAAGAATAACATTTTAGCCCTATGCTGCCCCTTATGTCTCAGTTGTGTAGGAATATGCACCCATGCTGGTGCTCCAAATGTATTCATGTAGCTTCGATCAGGTTTTCTACCATGCCACCGTGTGAATGGTAATTCACCTGTTTTTGAGTTAACATTATTCAATATATGATTACCACACATTATTGCTTCTCCCCACAAAGTTTCAGGTAATCCTGAATCTGACAACACAGTACGAGCCATTGCCTGTATTGTTTGGCCTCGTCTTTCTATAAAGGAATTATGTTGTGGCCTATACGGTGGCCTATATGGTGTTCAACACCTGCCATCTTCAGTCTATTTTGGAATTTATAATTTATAAATTCCGTACCATTATCAGTTATAAGAGTTACTAGTTTCCTTTTAGTTTTTCTTCCTGCAAACTTCAATCAATTAAAGAAATTCTGATATGTTTCCGTTTTACTCTTCATTAAATAACAGAAACCATATCTAGAATAATGATCCATTATACTTAATATATAACAAACACCTCCCACACTTGGTTTTTTAGGACCTATAATATCAGCAAATACGACCTCTAAAGGCTCTTTAGTTTTAAATCCATTAATTCTATTTACTGGTATTACCTTGCTCTTATCTTGACTGCAAGCATTCAGTTTTATGCTTACTGCAAAAATACTTACTGCAAGGCTTCAGTTTTATACCTTTAGACAGTTCAACCGTTTTCTTGAGCATTTTAAAATTTATATGCCCTAAACGTCTATGTAACAAATGTATGCATTCATCATGCGGCTTAACATTATTATACACTGTGTTAGCCACCTCTAATTGATTATCTTTTAACACACACAATTCACCTTTTAAAGTTGCAGTCACTTATTTACCTTTCTTTTCTATTATGCAGTTTTCTCCTCTAAAGTTTTCTCCTCTAACTACATAACCTAGTTTAATCAAAACTCTAACTGAAAGCAAATTAAACTTAAGTTGTGGTACATATAACATTTTTACATTTTCTTTTATGCAAGAACAATGTGCAATACCTTCACCTTTTGCTTTCATTTTCCAGCCATTAGCTAACGATATCTGTTGTGAACTCATGGACATCTTGATAAATCTTTTCTTATCTTTCGTTATGCAGTGCGATGCTCCACTATGTACAACCCATAAATTATTATTCACAGTTTCGTTGCTATATATGGCTAACTCTAAGCATTTTTCATCCTTTTGGTGTCTTTTAGCATTCTGGCTGGCATTGTGGCGTTTTCCTTTCTTGCAGAATCTAGCCAAATGTCCTTTTCCTCCACAATTAAAACATTTTCTAATTGTATAGGCTGTCGAAGATTCTTCTTGTGGTTGTTCCCTTCTGAGTTGATTCCTTTCAAGCCTTCTCCTGGCTTCTTCAATTAATCTGCCAGTAATGTCAGTTAATGTGAGGTTATCTTTTCGCAGTACTTCCAGTGAAGTTACATAGTCGTCATAGCTCTCATCTAACGAAGACAAAATTATATAAACCTGATGTAGTTCTGTGAAGATAAGTTCTTTTTCATGCAGTTCCTGAAAAATCTTCTTCATAGTGTTTATATGAGTCAACATGTCTCCATTCTTTTGAAGATGTGTTCTGAACAGCTTCCGTGTAAGATTTATATGTGCTCCTACACTGTCTCAAACATAAATCTTCTTTAAATTCTCCCAACATTTAGCAGCTGTTTCTTCTCCACGAATATGGACAAGCTGCTGGTCACAAAGTGTCAGTCCTATTATACAGAAAGCTTGCTCATTGTTCAGTTTATATTCTTGTATTTTCTGGGCATCATCCTGATCCTCTGGATCCCAAGCATCTACCTCTGGTGGGTTTTGAATTATATCCACAAACCTTCTCTGCGTAGAAGTAGGCTGCATTTCATAGACCATGAAACATAGTTTGTTCCATCTAGTTTGGATATTAGAGACAAACTTGGTAAATTGACTTGTGCCATCTTTTTCTGGATATTAAACTATACTTAATAAAACACAGCTGTCTGTTTACAGTGTTGTGTAACTACACTAACTCTCACTTTATATAAGCCTGTTATATCCTGGTTAGTCTGACTGTGCAGCTGGGCCCATAACCAGTGTTAGGGATACACTCTAGCAGAATCTGCACGGCAGTCAGGCAGTCAGGCAAATATATGAGATAAACGTTTTTGTAGCTTACACTCAGTAAAACAGATATACTGTGCTAGTTAAATAGTTTATTCCACTAAGAGTTTTAGCATAGTCAGCATTTAAACAGTCCATATATCATTCACTAGTTCAGTCCATTTGGGGATTATTCAGGTGCAACGTCCAGTGTTGAAAAAGAGGTCAGTAAACTTACAAATATCAGTCCAGTAATATATCTCTTCGCAGTAGAGATATAAAGAAGACAAACCTCCTTTCTTCCTTCGACGTTCAAAAACTCATCAGCAGCAGGGAACACGCAGTTAACAAACCATCAATCCATCATCATCAGCAAGCAATCCATAAGCCAGCAATCAGTCAAGTTCTCTTGCTCCTTCTTATGGCGGTTTTACAACCACACCCAAAATTACATGCTTTGCAAGTGATACACACTTAAACTCACTATCATAGTTTATATATATTATTTTACCCAAACTAGGTTAGGTAACCTTGTTATTCCTAACAAGCACTTATTATTAGAGCAAAACAATTGAAATGTCCTGCATGGATTGTACAATCTAATCTATTGAAAGAGTCCTATATAACCCAATGAGGCTCATTGCCAAGAAACTGGGCATAGGAGTATCATAGTGAGTTAGGTGCTTCTTAGAAATGAAGATCTGTAACTACAAGGAACAACAAGAAAAGACTGCGCAGCAAGAAGATTGGGACAAAGAAGAAGCCATCTTTAATGAACAACTTTAGGTCACTTCTTTCTTGCTTTGGGCCAGAAATTCCAGATGTCATCATGAACTGAAATATAATTTGGGAATGATAGCAGCAAAACATAGCCAAATGAAAGATCACAAGTGCTGCACAATTCCCTGAACATCAGCCAATCCAATAAAATGTGGGATTATGCAAGTTGTGTTGACATTCCTCATTTCATCTGGAATCTTCAGACTGATGAGTTAGTGGTCACAAAATAATTATACATAATAAAGTATACTCAGTATGCATAGCCAAAAATGATGTTCAAATGTCAATGTTTCCTTTTTTCTCATACCTTCTTCATGGTCAGTATAATTTACAATCCCAATGTCATTGAAAGAATATACTACTGGTAATAAGAACAGTTTGAAAGGCGATCACCAGAGATTTGCAGTCTGGCAATCACATTTTAGTAAACTCCCTTGCAAAGGTTAACAAGTTGCAGCTGAGAAAAACCCAGAATGAAGCCTTTTTCAAAATTGTTTGGTAAGTTTTTAGCATGTCTAACTTACTCGTTTCGTTCCCCTCAATTTGAGATCAAAGCTAAACCACACATTCAGTTCACCTTCTTAGACACTACCTTTTGACAGTACATCATGGTGAAATCAGGTTTTTGAACTTTTCTTTACATTAGTAAGCCACCCCACCTCCCTATAACATTAGCAATTCCAAGGGAAGAGTATTTCTTCGTAAGTTTCTGAGCCCAATTAAGTTTTAAGTTCTTTAATGATAATGTCCCATGAGATCTGATAACATTCTAGGGTACTCTCAGTGTGTAAATGTCCAACTTGGTCCTTAAGAGTACCTTCATCATAACATGATACATTTGGAGAGAGATGTAATATTTTGGAATGGTTACTTGTGTTTTACAATTGGGTTGAAAAACTCCTCCTCCCCCCTTCCCTCCCCCCCTCCCTCCCTTTCCTTCCTTCCTTCTCTTCCTTCCTCCCTTCCTTTTCTTCCTCCCTTCCTTTTCTTCCTCCCTCCCTTCCTTTCCTTCCTTCCTTCCTTCCTCCCTTCCTTTTCTTCCTCCCTCCCTTCCTTGCTTTTATTGAAAATTTGCTTGATAGCCACAAACCATTCTTGGGGAAGGAGAGGGGGGGAATACTTCCTTTCCATTTCCAGTAGTTGAAACTGGGCTAGTGATAGCTACATCATAGAAAAGGAGCCCAGACAGCATCAAATATTTCATCATGGGTTTCCATGAAGGTGACAGAAATGGCAAGTGATCATAAATGCATGATAACATCTTCATGCAAATGTCATGGCTTGCATAGATATACAATGGTAGGTATTTGTAGGATGACATCATTTTCTGCTTTCGTGTGCACGGAGAGTGGAAGCTGGCGTTGGGCCTGGCTAAATGTGAGGTGAGGTGAGGTGAGACTATTACAGGACCCTGGAAGAGCCAGCACTGCTAGTCAGCTGGTGTAAGCTAGCTTGCACCTCCCCCCTCATGCACCAAGGATAGGTGTGCAAGCACTGAACAGAATGAACTAACAATTTAAGTCATCAGGACTGCATTGTGTGTCTAGCATGTGTAGATTTCCCTGACATTTTATGCCATATGCTAAATAAATAAATAAATCAATTTTTTTTTGCATGTCATCAGTTTGCCTTTGCAATTTGTTGTAGACACTCCTCAATGTCACTGTATGCCTTGGCCCAAGATGGATGACGGATGCCATATTCCTGGCCATCTGTAGGACTCCTTTGCTCTTCCTTTTTTTCCAGCAGGAAATAAGGTAATACCTCAGAACTATTAGAGTTGATGGCAACTAGAACTGATTGACTGAGTGAATGAATGAATATGGAACTCCAAACAGACTCTGGGCAGGAGGACAATAAAAGAACCTTTGTTTGATCCAGCAAAACATTTTTTTTAAAAAATACATAAATGCCTTTAAAAAGCACCATTTTTTAATGTTATTTAGTATTCAAGACATTGTTTTTCTGGTCGCTTCCTACAGTGCTGTAGCACTATCAGTTTACTATTTATTACATGCAGAAAACAAATAAGTGAATAATTCTTTTCCCCCAGAAAGCTCCTTTCATTTTCTGCTAAATGCATGACAATCAGCTTCAGGCATCTCTGCTGAATAACCATATTATTATTCAACTGAGAAAGTTATTGATTTTCATATACCTTATATTTTTTAACTCCAGGCGAAACAGGTTTGCCCTATTTCACCCATTTTGTGATGAGCATGACAGTCAGAATATGTAGAGACCTTCAAATTTCTAGGTTCTACTAAATCACATGACCTAAAATGGACACCTAACATCAAAAACATCATCAAAAAAGCACAACAAAGAATGTTCTTTCTGCGCCAACTCAGAAAGCTCAAACTGCCCCAGGAGTTGCTGATCCAGTTCTATAGAGGAATTATTGAGTCTGTCATCTGCACCTCTATAACTGTCTGGTTTGGTTCTGCAACCCAACAGGACAGACACAGACTTCAGAGGATAATTAGGACTGCAGAAAAAATAATTGCTACCAACCTGCCTTCAACCGAGGACCTGTATACTGCACGAGTCAAAAAGAGGGATGTGAAAATATTTACAGACCCCTCACATAAACTGTTTCAACTCCTACCCTCAAAATGATGCTATAGAGCACTGCACACCAGAACAATTAGACACAAGAAGCTTTTTTTCCTAAATGCCATCACTCTGCTAAACAAATAATTCCCTCAACACTGTCCAACTATTTACAAAGTCTGCATTACTTCTACTGTTAATCTTCTCATCACTCCTTATCACCCATCCCCTCCCACTTGTGACTGTATGACTATAATTTTGTCGCTTGTATCCTTACGATTTATATTGACTGTTTCCTAGTATGATTTGATTGCTTATTGTACCCTATGACTATCATTAAGTGTTGTACCTGATGATTCTTGACAAATGTATCTTTTCTTTTATGTATACTGAGAGTATTTGCACCAAGACAAATTCCTTGTGTGTCCAACCACACTTGGCCAATAAAGAATTCTATTCTATTTCCCCTGTATAAAACACCTCAATTCTCATGGAAGTACTTAAGATTGATCCTGCATTATTTATCCAAAACCAATGGAGCACCAGGGCAGGAATAGAATCATCCCCAAGAATAAAACTACAAGTTAGATATGGTATTCAAACATGCAATTTATTTCCAAAATAGCTATCATTAATGCCCAAGCTATATTCAGACTAAAACTGAGCCTTATTAAATATAGAATTAGAAGGCACACACCTTGGCAGACCTTGACTGCTTCTTGAACTGCAAATATTGTTCAAAAAAAGCATCTGTGCCCAGCCAGAATGTTCATGTGCTGGCCACACCCATGCCCAGTTTAGTGAAGGGGGAAAAAGTCCTGATACATCATGTGATGCTGCAATGACAACGTGAGGTTGACACCCCTGTCCTAGATAGCCACTAACAAACTATTCAGAACCGGAAACAGAAAGAGCTGGATTCAGGCCTTCTGTTTTCCTTGTTGGTAAACCATCCTGTGGTATTTGCTGGTGGGCCAAGGCTATAATCTTTAAAGGAATCCAAAATCATTACTCCAAAACCAAAAGGAAAACAATTTTTCCCCTTTAAACAAAATGTTGAAATTGAAATTCCAATTCCTCAAAGACATCTTCCTCTGTGAAAGAATTTCCTCTGTTCCTGCTAGATCAGTGGCAAAGTCCTAGAACAGGGGTGTAAGAGAAAAACATGAATAAAATCCATTGTGTATTGTGTAGCTGTGACTCAAACTTCAAACTGTGAGTTGATACTTTTCTACTGCAAAAGGGAGAGTTGAAACATTGAACAATCTCACGTTGTGCTCTGGGAAAATCTGGGAAAATGTGTACGTGTTAGAAAGCATCCAACTTCCTGATGTCCCATATTAGGTGATGAATTGTATCCTGAAATTCAATAGGTAGATTGTAAACCAAGCTATCATAGGATGGGGCGGTAGGTTAGGGTATAAAATAGAATGCAAACTTTGCTCTGGGTTCCTCCCATCTGCCAGGGTAGGAACCCGTTTCTGCAGAAATGCTACAATAAAGCTGTTTTCCTTGGATTAATATCGAATCTTTGGTGGTTTTTCAAGCCCCCACCCCACAGGGGTCAGGGATCTGATAGAGAAGATATATAACAATTATATTGTAGAACAGAATGAAGTTAGCAGAATTAACCTGTTTCATCTAACTTCTTTTGCCCTCTGGTACCATATGATGTTGGACTCAGATTGACTTTTCTCACCATCCCTCTTTTGAATTTTAGCTATTTTATAGAACATTTTGGGCTAAAATGAGTTTTCACAGCTGGGTAATAAACTGCGTCAGTGGAAATATTGACACAGCATTGGGTATATCAGTCCAAACAAGTGTCCCTTTAATTAGTCTCATTCAAAAGAAAACTTTGGACAACTTAAAACAGCATCCCAGGATGGTGGCATTTTAGGTTGAAATGCTTCATTATGGGTTATGATTCAATCAATCCAAAGAAAAGTTGTTCCACTTCCTGTAAATTACTGTGACATTGAGAGACAGCATGCTCAATAAATACAAAACTCAAGAAATAAGTATCTGGGAGTATATTTTCACCAAATATCACTCAAACTAGTAGCAGCCTAAGAAAATACATTCTAATATGAGATTGCCATCATGGTTCGGCTGAGTGAAAGAGTCCTGTACTTAGCCATGAATGGAACATCAGGAGCTGTGGAAAAATTAGCAGCCAGCTTGGATTGAAAGACAAACAGAAGGCAACACTGAAAAAGAAACAGGAATTTGGGACTGAAACACGGCTGTGAATACAGGACTTATGCAGCCATTCCTTAAATTCTGTTTTTTTTTTTTTTAGGGTAGTTATAGTTTGTTTTTCCTTTGAGAGAACTAAATGACATTTGCAGACTCAGCAGTTTCTCCTGTGTTGGCAAATCTGAAAACAAACAAACAAACAGAATAATGGGGGGACCTTTGCACAAAGGGAATCTGTCCAAAGGTAGGATGGTAAATGATCCTTAATACACAACTGTAATTGAGGCTGCCTGTTATAATCACATGTCATGGTGATTGCAAATCGGATTGGTCACTTGACCAGATTTTATGACCTTTTTTGTAGCAGATGTTAATGGCAATGCAGGAATTGTTCAATGAATACCATGGATGTTCAATGAATTCATTGTTTGCTATGGTGTAGACTTTCCAAAATCCAGATGTTTCAGCAAAACTATCACAAAAAGTGGCCACATGTCTGTGGGACACTGCAAATATCTACAGGATTCATTCAGAGTTGATCAACGGGACCAGAGGTTTAAGTCTGCCAAGCTTTCGGTCTCATGCTGGAACCTCAGGGTCCTCAGGGATCTTATCTCTCACCACACAGTTAAATATTTATATAGGCAGATCATAGTCTGATGCTCCAGGCACGACACGACCAATGTATATTTGAAAATTAGCTCTTAGAGATTACATCTCAAAGTATGGATTCTGCAGATGGCTACCCATAACCAATCAGAAATCTATTTTTATGGGACACTTCCTGTAATAATGCCGCAGAAGACTTACAGGTCATCAGTAGGATTTGCTGGTTTTAGAAAACCTTTTGTCAGGAAGCTATGAAAAGTACAAGTTGCAGTATTCTAAATCTTTAAATCTTAGCCCTAAGAAGAGATAACCTAAGTACCTACTTCAAGCTCCTTTCTAGAATGGGTGAAATAATCATTTCCCTTGGAGGGGGGAAAGAATCAGTTCTCTACAATTTCACTAAACCAACAACTTGGAGAGTAGATTCGGTTCTGTCTATCTTCAGTTCCCTCTATCGCCTTGCCATGGGACACAGTGGTTAAATACAGAAGATTTAACTGAGTTTCTTATAGAAATATATTTGAAGAGACCCGGAAATAGAGGACAGAACACATATATTGCTTGAATGTCAGCTGTATAAGAAAGTGATCAATACCTGGGACCAGACATTAGATGAACACCCTATTGAAAACCCATTAAAAAAGCTCCTGTGAGGTCAGAACTTCAAAATTACATATAAAATGGCCCTTTATCTGGGCAAAACATTGCAAACTGCACGTGTGAATCTGATTGGAGTAAATTGTAGAAGTGACACAGAAATATAATTTGCATTTTCTTTTGTTTATGCCGTTTTACTCTATTTGGTAACACATGTTTTTTACTGTTCTGTATTTTACATTTTGTGTTCAGATACAGCCTAATAGCTAATCGACGAAGTGTTTTTACTGTTGTTATTATTACCTCTAGCTGTGTATCGCCGAGCAGCTAGAGACATTCAGAGGAACTTCACCGAACAAGACAATATATGCAGCTTCACTTGTTCAGGCACAGTTTTATGCTACGGAGATGGTGCTTAACATTCAAGAGAGAACTTCCCTGAAGATTGTTTTGTGTAACAATTTATATGCTAACCATGTGTGTGCACTCTTGCTCCTTTCTACCTACAGTGATAGTTGGCTTTCACTGTCGGGGTTTTTAACAGATTGGCATATAGTTTTATGTGGAGGTTTTCCTCCCAGTAAGATCCCACACACATTCCAGAAAAAGAAGATGTTGGCATACTTTCATAGCTAAAAATATTATTTATATTATCTTACTGCAAATATAAATATATTAAACACCACTTGACATCCACATTTGTTATTGTCTTGACATCACAAAACCCCAAAGGGGAAACCAGTTATATTCCCTTGTAGTGTTGCCAAGCATTGATCTGTCTTTGATTTCCCATCTGTGTTCAATATGTCCAAACATATCAGCCTGTTAGGGATGCACTAGATAGTTGGGTGTATATCACCTGTTCTGTTTGGTAGGGCAGAAGCCAAAGGGGCCTAAATGAGGGTTAAAAAAAAAAAGCTTTCAACCAGAGCTATAAAACCTTCTGTGATAATAAGGATAATAAGGAACCCACAATCATTTGAAATACAGCCAAGCATCACATATGCACGATGCTCTCGAGGTACAGAAGGGATATGAAGTCAGCAAAATGAACACCAGCCCCTGATTTGGGTTATTCGGAAAGCAGGCTCAATTTTTTCCGACATGAAAACATTTCACGAAGCAACACTTGATCAAAAATGCCACTCTGTTTTGATAGCATCTTACAAACATGTGAAGTTTAGCTTTACAGGAACCAGCGGTCTGAAACTCACCAGGCATTTCATTAATGTGGTTGGGTTTAAGCCACAGGAGGGCTAATCCATACTGGGCAATGATAAGGGGCGTGCATAAGTGCACCATCGTGCCTCCCATCCCTCTCCTATTGTCCCCATTTATTCATACCTATTTCCTGTATTCTTATTCATGTTTATACTTATATCTATTGACAAATCAATTGACAAATCAAATCAAATCAAATCAAATCAAATCAAATCAAATCAAATCAAATCAATCAATCAATCAATCAATCAATCAATCAATCAATCAATATGACAATATTTGTGGCTTGAGTGCACACAGGCAGATTGGATGACAGCTGTCCTGAGTCTGCTTTCTGTTGTACTGAGAGAATAACAAATCTCCCCTGTTAGCCGCTACTCTCCTCTGTGATGATCTGGGGTTGGGCACAGAAGCAACACAGCTGGACCAAAAGCTTAACTCCCCTTTGTAATGGACTAAGCTAACGCGTTCATTAACAACCCTAATAGCTTTACGTTAACAGCAGGCTTGTAATCCTGCACTTCTCATTGGCCCACGAATAGCGAGTCGTGATTGGTCATTTCTGGCTGATCTGATTGGCTGACAGCAGGTCATCTCTGGACGCTTGTTAGAGCGGTAAACTCAAATCATTGGTTGTTGTGACAGCAGCCAGCTCTATAAAAGAGCTGCTGCTGCCCAAGTATGTTGCTCTGTTCTGAAGTTACTAATAAAGAGTTGAAGTCACAGTTCGATGCCTCGTCTCCGTTCCTTGCGCCCATGCTCAGGACTTAACACTGACGATGAGGATGGGATGCGGAGATGATAGAGCTGACTGAGCACTCATTGAACAATACAGAGCACGTGGCTGAGAGCGCAAGCAACAACCGGCAGGATGACCAGCAGCGCCATACCACCCGCTCCATTTGACCCGGCAAACGAAGACTGGGATTTGTATATAGACCGGTTCCAGATGTTCTTGGAGACCAACAATCTGAAGGATGCTATGCCTGGCAAGAAACGAGCGGTATTCCTGACCCAATGCAGGCCCGCTGTTTTTAAAATGGCTAAGGTGCTTGCAAAACCGGCGGAGGTGAAAACAATGGATTGGGATAACCTCATGCCGATCCTCCGGGCCCATTATGCACCTGCGGTGCCAACACTCATCCGAAGACACGAGTTTTACCAGAGGGACCAATGGAAAAATGAGAGTGTTGGAGACTTCATTGTCGACCTCCGGAACCTGGGAGGACTCTGTGGTTTCGCAAACCTCGAGGAAGCAACGAGAGACCGAATAGTTCTGGGATTAGATGACCACACGTTACAGAGCAAGATTATGGTGAAGGGAGACATCAGCCTCGCAGATGTCATCGCCGATGCGACTGCAGCAGAAGCAACCAGGAAGTCAGCCGCTCGAATGCGCCGAGCAAACGCACCGCACTGCCAACTCGCTAGTGATAGTCCGCCTTCCACTGAGAGGCACACTACTACCGCCCATCATGAAGATCTCGATCTTCATCAGACAGCGAGGAAGAGGAGGTCAACCGGCTATGGTCAGAACGCGACCAATGAGACCTACGGAACCAGAGATTCCCGCGCCAATGCGCTGGTTGCAGGGCAAACCACCCACGAGCAGACTGCAAATTCCTCAATGCACTCTGCCGCTCCTGTGGAAAGAGAGGCCACATCGCAAAGATCTGCAGAAGCAAGCGAGGGTCCAGTCCAATCCGGAGGGAGAATAATCTCTTCCAGGCTACAGGCAACCCACCTGTAAATCGGGACCGCCTGAACCACCAATGGAACAACCACTACTACAGAAATCGAGCACCTGCCACTTCAACTAGATGGGAAGAGGCACACCAAACCATCACTATCGGCCACGCATCATCCTTGGATGCAAGGAAGATCCGAGTAAAGGTCGCTATTGAGAATCGACCTTGCATAATGGAAGTCGACTCGGGGTCGTCCCTATCGATGGTCTCCTAGAAAACCCTCAAACAGCTGATCCCTGCCATCTGTCGCCAGGACTTCAGTACTCAAAAAATCATACTAAAGGACTACCAAGGAAACAGAATTCCGGTTGTCGGTTCCAGCCATGTCCAAGTATCCTTCAAAGACCGCACCGCAACACTACCTCAGACCGTCGTCGATCGTGACCGGCCCAGTTTGCTAGGTTTACAGTGGTTCACCCCACTCAGGATTGAACTAGCTGGCATCCACCAAACCGGAAGCGATGACTGGGAAGAGGCCCTCATCCAGGAATTCCAGGACATTTTCACAGAGAAGTTAGGCAAGTACAAGGGGACCCCTATATCGTTTAATCTCAGCCCCAATGTAGCTCCCATTCACCTTAAGACTCATTGGGTGCCTTTTGCACTTAAGCCGAAGATTGATGAGCAACTGGACAAATTAATAGCCCGGGGTGTGTTGGAAGCGATTGACCACGCCGGATGGGAAACCCCAATAGTAACACCCATAAAGCCAGATGGATCATTAAGAATTTGTGGGGATTACCAGGCCACCCTAAATCGCGCGCTTCAGCAGAGTGCTTATCCGGTACCGGTGGTCCAACACCTTCTTCACTCCCTGGGTGGCGGAAAAATATTTGTGAAATTGGACTTAGCTAGGCGTACCAACAGCTACCTGTAGATGCGAAGACTGCAGAAGCCCAGACTATAGTCACACACAGAGGTGCCTTTAAGTGCAATAGACTCCAATTCAGAGTAAGCATGGCACTGGGCATTTTCCAAAGTCTGATGGAGAGACTATTACAAGGCATAAAAGGGGTCGTGCCTTATTTTGATGACGTCTTAATAGCTGCTCCTACTAGAGAATTATTAGAAAAATGGCTCAGAATGGTTCTCCAAAAATTTAAGGACGCCGGTCTGAAAGTAAAAAAAGACAAGAGTCAACTTTGTACGGAGAGGGTGGAGTTCCTTGGATACCTTCTCGACAGACAGGGAATCCACCCTACCGAAAAAAAACTAACTGCAATCAAAAACGTCCCAAGACCTAGAAATAAGACAGACCTCCAAGCCTTCCTGGGACTCATTAACTTCTTGCCCCAGAAGGTGACTGTAGCTGAGCCCCTACATAGACTTCTCGACAAAAAGTCTTCCTGGGTCTGGGGACAGTGTGAAGAACGAGCATTTCAACAAGTAAAAAACCTCTTAACTTCTGATGCTGTATTAATACAATACAACGAGACTATACCCTTAACGGTTACCTGTGACGCCTCACCATTCAGAATGGGAGCCATCTTAAGCCATGTCCTGCCAAACGGTAGTGAAGCACCAATTGCGTTCTTTTCAAGAACTTTGTCTAAGACTGAAAGGAACTATAGCCAACTTGATAAAGAGGCTGTCGCCATTGTGTCTGCAATTAAACGTTTCCATGAGTATGTCTATGGAAGACCCTTTGCCATAATTACAGACCACTAGCCATTACTCGGCATTTTTTTTTTTTGAAACAAATTTTTATTAATTTTAAAGATAAAACAACACATCATTAACCATTAAATACATAAACACATAAAACCTCTTAATATTGTAAATCCTTACAAGTCAAACAAAACAATATTTTTATACAACATAATTCCAATTTATCCCATCCCCATATGGACACGCAAATATCTTTCATCAAGTTTCTCATTATTTCTCTTTACTCCAATTCAATTTCATTTCTCTTCCATATTTATCCATTTTATAATCATCATATTCTTTTCTTTCTGACTTGTTTAAATTATTCTCATCTAACATTCCTCCAAGGTTTTATTGATTCTTTTTTCCTTTTTTTTAATAAAAAACAAATTTTGTTAGTTTTATCATAAGCATAATACACAAACATACAAACACAAAACATAGACAAAACTACAAGATCTTTTCTGAAGGTTGTCTGTTCCCGGGTTAAAAACTCTTTACACAGACACAAATTCAAACATCATATTCAACCTAAGTCTCCTTCTATATCTTATTATCATTTTCTTTTTTATATATGTATATAAAAACCATTTTTATCAGTTTTCTAAAATCAATACACACAAAATCAAGGCATAACAGCTTATAAATTCTTTTCTAAAAAAAAATAATAATGATAGACCAATAAAACATAACATTTCCAGATTATAATATCAATATTTCATATAATATTAACTTCATATCTTATCCCTACTTCTCTTTTCCATCCAAATTATTTATCAATTAAAATTTTATTGCCTTTTATCAATATACAAAATCAAAAAAAAAGCATATATATCCTTCCATTATTACCATTTTCAACAACATTCTTTGTCTGTTCTATTTCCAAACATCCATTCATCTTTTTTCTTTTACTATACTTCTCCTGTAAACCAATTGGAGTTGCATCTATAACACATTACCTAACTTAAAAATACTACATATAAATCTTTCTTGGGATTCTGTTTAAAAAATTCTTAAAATTACATAATAAATTTTTTATTCTAAATATACATACATATAAAAACACACTCTTAAATACCCTCCAGAATCCCTCTTTTAATCTAAATTAAATTCACCCATTGTCTCTAAATAAACTTTTTTTCTTTAAATCTTGCTTCCCCCCATTAAGGCTTCTCCTCCCCCCTTTTCTCTCTTGCTTATTCTTCTCCTTGCCCTTTCTACCCCTTTGCTTTTTCCCTTCGCTTTTCTTGCTCCTTTTCTTTTGTTTTCTAACCTTGCCTCCATCTCTTCGCTCATTTTTCTCTCTTTTGGTTGTTTTTATAATTCTTAAAAACCCCTTTTTCTTATCCTTTTTCTCCTCCTCTCCGGAAGGAACCCATTGTTCATCAAAGATGGCTTCTTCTTCCTCTTCTTCCTTGTCCCAGTCCTTCTGCTGCGTCAACTTTTCTAAGGAACATAACGCCATTTCTAAGAATTGGAACAAAGCGCCCAAAGTATCTTCTTTTTTATATTTTTGATATTCAATCTCTAGTTCATCCACAGAGAATGCCATTATGAAAAGGGAAACTTTTTCCAAAACAACCACAAGTATTTTTAATCCAAGACAATCAAAAGCAATTAAAAAAAGGAAAAAAAGAAAAAAGTTCCAAAAGTTAATACTTTTCTTCCTTCTTCTCTTTCTCTTTCCAAATTAATTTTTGATCAAAGAGGTCCAATTACCATATATCTTCTTTTGGGATCCACCAAGACGTTCTAGACAGTCTCCTCCTTTTTCAGTTTCTGCTCCAATTTTTCTTTCTCCCTTCCCACTTGCAATAACAATTTTAAATAATCAAAAATCCATACCTCCAGCAGAGATTTTCCAATTTCTTAAATTTTTCAATGTCCAAAAATCCCTTTGTCTCTTAGCTTAGCTTTCAAAGCAATCCACTTTCAGTATCTAATACATCCAAATATTTCTGCTTTTTCCGTGGGATGGGAGAGTAAAAAAAAATAAAAAAAAAGTTCCCTTTAACAGCTTCTCCGCCGCTTTCGATCTTCTTAGGGATACAATGTATCCTCCAGCAACAAGCAGCTCAATTCCAGGAGATTTAAAAGTTGTTACTTGACCCGGCTCAGACAAAACTTTCACTTTTCACACTTCCTCCAGCACAGTTCTTACCCGGTTGCTGGCTTCTTCGTGGCGGCCATTGCTGACCGCCGCTCCACCGCCTTGGGAAAAAGGGGTTTTCCCGGAGAAGGGGGGGGTCTGCGATGCCCCCACCTCCCTAACCGGCTCCCCTCTATCTTCAGCTGTCCCTACAGGGCAGCCATAACCCCCTGACCCATCTGGATCGGGGGTACCTCGGCAGCTAGCCAGCAGGAATCGCGAGCTGTCGCGAATTTCTGCTGCTCCGAAGCCACGCAAACCGGAAGTTTCCCATTACTCGGCATTTTAACGGGAGACAAACCAACTCCCCACATCTTGTCACCAAGAATAACACATTGGTCAAAGTTTTTAGCCGCATATGACTACCAACTGCAACACTGTCCGGGGAAAGCCATTCCCCACGCAGACACCTTGAGCCGTTCTCCACTACCAGAAGTCATAGATGACCCAGGTCCAACCCTAGCTGTATTGCAAATCGAGACTCTTCAGTCACCACCGCTGACCGCACGAGACATCACCTCGGAAACGAAGAAGGATCCTTCTTTGGCACGAGTCCTCAGCTGGGTGGAACGAGGTTGGCCTGACAACGAACCCAACGACACCTTCAAGCCATTCAGAAACCAACAGACAGAACTGTTCTCCCAAAAGGGCTGCATCTTGTGGGGAGACAGAGTCGTCATCCCGGAGAAATTAAAACATAAAGTTTTAAAAATGTTGCACGATGGACATCCAGGCATTGTGCGGATGAAGGCATTGGCAAGGAGTTACGCATGGTGGCCAGGTTTAGACAAGCAGATAGAGACCTGGGTAGCTATGTGCAGCAAATGCCAGGAGACTTGCGCCGCTCCTCCCAAAACACCCCAACTCAGTGGGAAACACCTTGTGATCCCTGGTCCCACATCCACATCGATTTTGCAGGACCCACAAAAGGACACACTTTCCTTCTAACCGTGGATGCCTATTCCAACTGGCTCGAGGTCCATAAAATAAAAAGCACCACCACGGAAGCGGTCATTAAAAAACTGAATAAGCTATTCACTACCCACGGATTGCCAGATGTCCTGGTCTCCAATAATGGCCCTCAATTCACTGCCCTGGCATTCGAACAGTACCTAGCAGACCGGGGCATCCGCCATGCCTTAACATCACCAGCCCACCCTGCGGCCAACGGCAGGGCTGAGCGAATGGTCCAATTTGTAAAGAAAACTATACACAAGATGGAACAGGGAGACATTGACGACAAGATAACCAGGATGCTTTTCCTCCAACATATCACTCCAAGCAGCACCACAAACAGAACCCCGGCCGAACTCCTGATGGGCCGAAAGCTTCGCTCACACCTTGATCGCCTTCACCCTGCCTACACACCAGAACCACCCCTGGGGTCCAGAAGCAAGTGTCGTACATTCCAGGTAGGCGACTCCGTTTTTGCAAAAAACCTCTCGGGTGACCCATTGTGGGTCCCCGCTACCATAACGCAACTTACGGGACCCTGATCCTACCGTCTACAAACTGTGGATGGAAAAATGTGGAAGCGCCACATAGACCAGCCTTGATCCAGACTAGCACCTACTCCCATCTCATCCCCTGAATCTCAAACTGGGGGGGGGAGGGACATCGAGGGGGCTGGAGAAGAAATAGCAGATGACCTAACAATTGGAACTCAGCAGTCTACACAACCAACCAGGGGATATTCATCTCCAGAAGGAGAACCAAATCAGGTGATTGACTCACCATGTAGCAGCACCGCGATGGAAACAGATCCAGGGAACCCAGATGACAGCATTGGCGAGAGCAGAGAGGACAGCCCCGAGCCATCCAATGGAACAGCGGGACCGTCTTCACCATCCAATTCAGCAAGCAGCCCACTGGAACCAGAGCCAGGACAGAAACCGGTAGAACAGCGCAAGTCAAGCAGACAGGTGAAGTGACCTGCCTACTTATGAGAATACGTCACCCCACCCCTCAGATGGAACCTAGGGGGGAGGGGTGTTATGGACTAAGCCAATGCATCAGTAACAACCCTAATAGCTTTACGTTAACAGCAGGCTCGTAATCCTGCACTTCTCATTGGCCCGTGAATAGCAAGTCGTGATTGGTCATTTCTGGCTGATCTGATTGGCTGACAGCGGGTCATCTCTGATTGGACGCTTGTTAGAGCAGTAAACTCAAATCATTGGTTGTTGTGACAGCAGCCAGCTCTATAAAAGAGCTGCTGCTGCCCAAGTATTTTGCTCTGTTCTGAAGTTACGAATAAAGAGTTGAAGTCACAGTTCGATGCCTCGTCTCCGTTCCTTGCACCCATGCTCAGGACTTAACACCCTTTGTTGCTCCAACTTTTCCCCAAAAGTCCCAATGTTCACTACAAGTTCAGGAGCAAAGCTCTAAACAGGCACCTCCAATAGTTGGCTGCTATTAGTCCAGAGGAACAGTATGGTTCTGAGAGCAGCCCCAGTTCAGAGGACTTGGTCCCAGGGAGTCCTCTTACTGGGTTTATTTACTGGGACTGCAGCACAACCTGGAGCAGAACTGGGTCGCCGTGAACTCACACATAGCTAGGCCAGGCAAGCAAGGCAAAGAGGGAAAGGCCAAGAGAGGGAAAGGCACAGCAAAGTATCCAAACATCGATAACAGCACGTGAGGCTGGAAAAAGGAAACACTTGTTCCTGACAAGCATTCCTCCCATCCGTGTCTCTTTAAATCTCATTCTCCAGGTGAACCTTATGAAGAGGGGTGGGGCGCCCACCTCCCAAGTCATCGGGTTGCCCTACACTGATCCCACCTCCTTTCCATTCTCCATGCTCAGGAATTGGGAGGAAGTAATTGCTCGTCGCCGGAGCTCTGTTGCTCCTCTGATCCACTGTTTGCCCTCTCCTCCCCCCTCATTTGGTTGTTCTGTGCCCTCTCTCCATCACTGGTGACACTTCCTGGGCCAAAAGGGACCTGGGACTGCCTTGTCCTGCTCCTCCAGTCGTTCCTCTGGGGGCCAGGTAGGCCACACCATCTTCCTCCATTGTCCTCCTCAAACCCAGCCTCCAATGGGGCCATGACACCTCTGTCTCCTGTTTGATGAATAGCCCTACATGGCCTCTCTATCATACTTGTATAGAACAAGGACTTACACTCCATCAACAGAGATTGGAGAGATAGACTGGATGTTTCTCTCAGGTCCAGCTTCCACCTATCACCTGCTTCTACCAACACTTAGAGTAGCAGGAAAACTTAGTGGTAAAGTCTTTCTCAGATTGCACTCAATTGCTGAGATGGGCATACCCTTTTTTGCCCCCTCCCACATTTCCCACTCTAACCAACAGCCTTGTGATTTCTGCCCTCTAAGGTATGCCCATGCTAAGCATCTAAACTTAGATGACAGTGGCAAAGTTGGTTGGGTGCTGTTACCTAAAGCATAAAGTAATGAGTGTTTTTTTGCTGCCTAAGTTGCCTTGAGTTATGGTTGACCTACCCAACAGATAAATTTTCTACCATTAAACTGGCTCCTTCTTCCAGCCCAGCAGCACAGTCTACAGGTAAAAGAACTGGAAAATGATAATAGGCCTGCCACAAGTGTCTGATGTTCTCTTTCCATAGCTTATTCAGAACTTGCCAAAATTTTTACACTCTGTTGTTATTCACAGCTTTTTTCTCCGATGAGGTAAAATAAAGATGTAAAACTGACCCCCCACACACACACACCTGCAGCTCCCTTGTAGTCATGAGTGAGTGTGGGCCAACACAGGTTTAATCAGCAGATGTTTGAAATGCACTATGCTATAAAGCCATTTCAGATAGGCTAGAAAAATTCCTGTCAGAAATTTGAAGAAATTGCTGTTGATGATCTGTTCCCCAACTAGCTGGAACTCCAGTGTCATGGATTTCAAGTGATATACCTCCCAGTCAATATACCAAAGGAGCATCGGCTTCAGAAAGTCAGGTATTAATTTATCTATTAAACTCGATAGACCAACAGCTTGAGGTGACATCTCAGATCTCCTAAGAAATCACTTTATCAGTTTACCATTATCCACCTCATCTTTTACTGTTCCCATGAGACAGGGAGAACTATAGTTGAACCTATATGACCAACTGTGACCTTTTGCAAGAAGAAATCTTAGAACTGTGGAACTGTGCCTAAACTCAATTAATCTTGACTGACCAAGCCTGGAACAGACTCTTCATCATTCAAAACCCCACGGATTACAATGTGACAGGAGGAGCAGGGAGTCTAATGTTAGTAAGAAAAATAATTATATTAAGCCTGCTACTTTCTCCAGCTTTTGGCAGCATAAGTCAATGTTGACTTGTTTCAAGGAATGGGATCTGCAGGCCATTTGCTCATACTCGGCACACTGCTACTACGACAAGCAGCTGCAGTTGCTGTTGGCCTCTCACTGGGTCAACCCACCCACACTTCTCTGGGGGAATCATATAGGACAAGCTGCTTGCGATACGGGTGTCCCCCCCATTTCATATCCATTCTTGCAATTCAGCACATTCAATAAACCACATGGTCGTCTCTAACTTCCACTTCTCCCGGTGGATTGCGATGAGATACCTAACAAAAAGGCAGCCACTGCAGAGAGGGCTTCTCTTCTCAGCGACTCAAGGGCCTTCAGATGGTTAAAAAACAAATCTGTTTTCTCAGAGTAAAAATATGCAGAGCTTTAACGAATACAATTTATTTTGTTGTCACTAAGTAATGATAAATATTTCCAGAAATGGCATGTTCCCCATATATTATAAAATCTTTTTGTTGGAGGAATATCCTCAGGGATACTGAAGGGAAGCTTGTGCCGAGGCCAAGAAATTAGTATCACAGCTTTGCTTAATGAAAAGGTCAAGAAAGTACATGATAGCAGCTAGATTTCTTAAGACTCTGGCTCAAGGATCTTTCAAAACTCTTCAGTAGATGAACAAATAGACTCCTTTAATCAGAAGGTGCCAGCTACATACATTGGAAGGTGGGGGAGGAAGCAGTTTGCAAGTGTGGAGATGTTCTATTTCACAATTGTAAATAATGTGTTTGAAAGAAATAGATGGAAATGATTATGCATGTTCACATCCCTTTTGGAACAGCAAGCTTCAGTGTTCTGCTCTTGCAAGCAGTAACATTTGCTTCTGATCGTCTTGCTGTTGGAAATCACTTAGGACTCAAAGCATTTGCTCCCATGTTAACATCCCCCCCCAATCAAAATCATATTCATTTAGTTAGAATAAAACTAATTTCTGGAGCCAAGTCCTAGGCAAATTTTGCATAATGTTTCAACTTACATGATCAATACTGCATTTTTATGTGTAATAAACTCAACAGAGTTTATCCAACAGGTATAGAGAGATTGGGGAACCTGTAGTCCTTCCAGTGTTAATAAATTGCTTAGAACTGTCCTGGTTTTCTACCACTGTGGACATCCACAGTGGGAGAGGCGTTTGTGTGTGTGTATGTGTGTGCGTATATGTGTGCAAACAACAAAGGATTTGTCACAATATTTTGACCCAAAGCTGTCCTTTTTGGATTTGTGTCAATCTGTTGCAAAACAAATACATTAAGATATATATTTCTTTACTTTGACAAAATCATGGCTTGCTGTGGATATTCCATCTACCTCTATAAAGTAGGATTGTAGCTTAAAATAGAAGATGATACAAACTCAAGATAAATCGCTTCAAACTCGATTGCAGAAAATAGGACTTCAGCAACAGAGTGGCCTGGAACTCCCTACCTGACTCCGTTGTTACAGCCTCAACCCCTCACAGCTTCAACCTCAAACTGTCTACTGTGGACTTCACCCCATTCCTAAGAGGTCCTTAAAGGAGGCATGCATAAGCGCACTAGCGTGCCTACCGTCCCTGTCTCACTGTCCCCATTTATCTGTATTTACTTCCTTTGTTCTTGTTTATATTCATACCTACACATGTTACCTTGTACATGTTTACAAACAAACAAACAAATAAATAACCTATGTTGACCACTAATGGACATTCACATACTTCCGGGTCTGTTATTCCGTGTTTAATGATACCAACTAAAGAAATGGAGTGGCATTTGCTAAAACAGTATGTAGTGTTTTTCTTTCTTTCTTTCTTTCTTTCTTTCTTTCTTTCTTTCTTTCTTTCTTTCTTTCTTTCTTTCTTTCTTTCTTTCTTTCTTTCTTCTTTCTTTCTTTTTTCTTTTTTCTTTTTTTCTTCCTTCCTTCCTTCCCTCCTTCCTTTTTTTGAGAATCTTTTGATTATAAGAACTGTTTATAAGAGAGATATTATTTGTCCCCTGTGAGAAATCTTTGTTTTTTGAAGAGCTCTAGAATACTTCTCAAAATCCACCATGCCATTTCCTACAGCACCTTATACATTTTCCTATTTGGCCCTTTTGTGGCGACTGTAACAGGTACTGCTTTTCTTTCTTCTCTGCTGTGACTTCCTTCCTCTGTGTTATCACAGCAGAAGCTACCCTGAAGGAAAGAAGGAGAAGGAAGAGGAGGAGCAAAAAGGTCTTCCCTTCTCTACTTCTTGCAATGAAAAAGTCTGCAGGCACCACTGAATTTCTATTACTAAGGTGAAAAAAACAGTTACCAAAACTTATCATTTCAGATTCTGAACACTCTCCAGGGGGAATGGGTTACTGATGTTAACCCAACCAGATAAAGCCAAGATAGATCCCCAAGTTCACAATTCCAGGCACAGTAATGGATTAAACCTGGCACGTCCAACCCTGGACAAGCGGCACTGGATAGTTAGTCATGTCCCACAAGATTGTACACTTTTCATATTAAAAAGTAACAATTTCCCTGTCCAGTCATATCTGACTCTGGGGTGCACTGCAGGGGTGAAATTCAACATTTTTCCCTACCGGCTCTTTGGCCGTGGCTGTGGCCGTGACTTGGTATACTTGGTATTATACTAATAGCAACCAGGGGTGATTTTTTTACCATTCAAATCGTCCATACCACCTCTCCCAAGGTGGGCTGAGGTGGTTGAATTTCACCCCAGTGCAGTGATCATCTCCATTTCTTGGTCAATGGAGCCAAGACATTTTCTGTGGCTGTGTGGCCAGAATAGCTATATGCCAAAGGTGCACAGAATTCTGTTTCCTTCCTACTGAAGTGGTACCTATTTATCTATTTACATATGCATGTTTACAAACTACCAGGTGGGCAGGAGCTGAGGCAGGAACAGGAGCCCACTCCATTGTTCAGTACTTGGGTCTCAAATCCGGGCTGCCAACTTTCCAGCTGACAAGCTCAGCATCTTTAACTGCTGAGCCATCATGCTCCCTCTTTTAATATTATTTATACATACATACATAATATGTGGTGTGGAAGACAAATCCTCTTCACTCAGTATGGCCCAGGCAAGCCAAAAGGTTGGACATGCCTTGAAATAGACACTTGAATCTTAGTTCAAGTAGCAATAAGGTTATATTCTCCATTCCACTGGAAGACACCAGGCCAATTTAGAGGGTGTACCTGGCACACTTCATTCTGTATACCCACACCTTGTCATCCGTTGTTTCCCAACAACTCCCATTTGACTGCGAGGCAACTACCTCATCTGCCTAATGGGAGAGCTGGCCCTATTTCTTTAGTCTGTTCTCTAACAGCTTTCTACACAACGGTCAAAACTTTCCATTTGGAGGAAGGTATGTTGACTTACAAATGGTTTCATCTTTCCAAAGGAGATTTAATTGCTCTGGTTAAATTGTTTTTGACAGTGGCTTGCATTTCTTTCTCTCTCTCTTTTCTTCTTCTCCTTCCTCATTGCCTATTTGGTGTTTGTGGCTCCATCATTGTATTTATTATTGTTGCCGTGCTGTTTTCCAAAATGTTACTTTATTAAATCGCTGGCTGGTTTAGCTCTCGCAACCCTGCTGAAGAAAGAAAATACATCCCCATTTAGGAACACGCAAATAAATTAATAAATCTGCTAAACCGGATCTCTGCTTTTCGTGATCTCTCTGCAACCCTTGAAAAGTTAAGAGATTAGTTGAACTGAATTCATGGAGTAGGGAAGTGGGAAGAGTGTCAAAGACTGCAAACATGCTGACCATTTCATCCCCCCAGGGTGCCGTTATTCCTCCAACACCTGAGCTCAATAATGGGTCAAGTCAACTGAGTCTGCTGTATCCAAACATTTTTCATTTTCTACACGGGGGGAAGTTGTTTCAATAATTACACCATAATAGTGGTTGTGAATCAAGGCCATCTATCACTGGACTCCAGAGTTTCTGGTTCACTTTCTGGTTAGAAAGCAAGACTCAGTTAATACTTATAGAGAAATAGGAATGAAAGACTACATTTCATATAGTAGTATCCTAATTGCCAAATCTCTCCAAATGAACTTTGGCAAGGACTAGAATGGGCCAGAGCTGAAACAAAAAAACTCTGAAGTCAGAGGTGGTATTCAGCAGGTTCTGACCAGTTCTGGAGAACCGGTAATGGGAATTTTGAGTAGTTTGGAGAACCAGCAAATACCACCTCTGACTGGTCATGCCCCCATCTATTCTCTGCCTCCCAAGTCCCAGATGATTGGTTGGGTCTTCTTTTGTTGCCCTGCACAGGAGAACAGTGCTGGAAAGCAAGTTAGTGGGGTGGGGAGGGAATGGGGATTTTGCAGTAACCTTCCCCCAGGAGCAGAGAGGGAACAGAGATTTTGCAGTATCCTTCCCAATGGTGGGATTCACTTTTTTTTTTGTATTGGTTCTGTGGGCGTAGCTTGGTGGGCGTGGCAGGGGAAGGATACTATAAAATCTCCAGTCAGAGGTGGTATTTGACAGTTCTCTGAACTATGCAAAATTTCCATGACTGTTCTCCAGAACTGGCCAGAACCTCTTGAATACCACCTCTGATCCTTCCCCTGGAGTGGGGTGGGAATGGAGATTTTATAGTATCTTTCCCTTGCCACACCCACCAAGCCAAGCCCACCAAGCCACAACCACAGAACCAGTAGTAAAAATTTTTTGAATCCCACCACTGCCTGAAGCCACAAGTTTCGTTACAAGAATGATGCAGAGATATCAATGTCACTTTTCCAGCTGAGGAATTAGAGGCTGCCAGTCCAGGTATGTACAGGCAGAAAGAAGTCCTAGGCTGCATCACCAGAAGATCACAGGAAGTAATAGTAGTCTATCTATACCAGGGCTGTCAAACTCCCAGCCCATAGGCCAGATGCATCACGCGCTGGCCACACCCATCCCCAGTTTAGCAAAAGGGGGTGGGAAACTCCGATATGTCACGTTGGCAACGATGTGACAATATGAGTTTGACACCTTTGACCTATACTATATAAATATCTATATGCAGTAGATAGTACTCTATCTATACTTCACTGGTGGAGTATACACGTTTGGAATACTGCATCCAGTTCTGGTTACTATTATACAAAAAAAAGAGACTCTGGAAAGAGTGCAGAGAAGAGC